>CM077008.1:50232353-53000686 GCA_039090855.1 Macrothele yani | reverse complement strand
GGTGAACGTGCACACCGAAAGCGAATCGGAAGATGAATGAGGGTAAAAGTCTGTGGGAAAGCAGACGAAGAGACCACCAATGTAAATATTCTGTAAATAAATTTTGCTATCTCTTGATGTTGTAAGTCCTAAGCATGAGGACAGTGTATACATGTGTGTAGGTGTTTGAAAAGAAAATAAAGGGAAATTATTCCCCAAAAAAGTTCGAGGGCAAGGAATCTTCCAGTCAGCGAAAAAGTAAGAAACGACCTATCCCGCCAGACAGAGCGGGAACCCAGACAAGGTATTCTAGGTCGCCTGCCAGCACGTCACCACGGGCTGGTCTCTGGGCCATTGGGGTGGCCAGGGTCCGAACCGCGTCTCAAGGCAGGATAATTGTCGCAACATTTCAAAATAACATCCAAGGTGCTCAACAAGTCCCCGTGGAGCCAAGACAGATTGGCGGAACGGGACAATGAAATCAGTATATTACCTCCCAACATGGTCACAGCGGTATCTTTTGTACGCCTTTTTGTTTTCCCCCATCAGGAAATTTTACAGTGTGCCATCACGACGCTAGAAAAATTTTCTTTCGAAGGAAACACAAATCCTCGAAGTCACACCAGGTTCGAACCCGTGTCCAGCTAGTTTCTAGGCAGATGCATTATCCCACTGGACCATGGGACGTCTCGCGATTACAGCGTTCTGTGGGAACTAACGAGAAGGCCAGTGTTTGCGAATACGTTGTTTAATAGAAATGCATTATTTTTTCCATAGATCATTTTATTTTCCTGTAGGATGACTTAAATTCTTCATGATTAATCAACGAAATATACCTTTTAATGTGCATCTTAATATATTTTTTTCTAAATGTTTTGCGAATACGTTATTTAATAGAAATACATTTTTTTTCCGTCGATCATTTTATTTTTCTGTAGGATGACTTAACTTTCTTCATGATTAATTAACCAAATGTACCTTTTAATGCATATCTTACCATGTTGTTGTTGTTTTTTTCAAAACTTGCGTAGTCGTGGAACTTCTCAATATATCAATATTATTTTTTTTCTACCTTTACAAACTAAGCGTTCTGTAGGAACTAACAACTACTTTTATTGAGACTTATTTTTCTAATTCAAAACCAACAAACGTACTGAGATATTATACACTGGTGTGCAAAACTTAAGGACGGACACTACTGTACACTAACTAGCTAACTCCGGGTACGGAGAATTGGCCACCGGAGAAATGGGCACATTAGAATTTCCGTGCCATTAAATTGTTCTGCATAAACACACTTCGTGAGGCTATATTCCCCGCTACTTGAGCTAATATTGTTCGTAAAATATTTTTTTTAATATTTCATTTTCAGTAAGAAAGTTAGATATTTCCATGATTTTCGGGCCAAAGAAAAAGCGGAAAACTGGCAACCAAAAACTGACCACCGGAGAACGGCCCACAACAATTTTAAGGGGACGTATAAAAAGTGCGCTCTGGACTGCTCTGTGGCTACGTCTCCCGAAATTGGTTATCTGACACACATAACATTTCCGTAATTTCGTATTTACGATATTTTTCAAGGTTTATAAACTACAGCTAGCCGCCCCGGTGGCGCAGTGGTCTAAGGCGTTGGCCTCTGATCATTCGTCCGAAGGGGTCCGGGTTCGAATCCCGGTGTGGCATGGATGTTGTGTTTGTCTTACGGCACTGGCTCTCTCCCTTCCCTGGAACCAGTGACCCTAAATTAGGGACGGGCGACTGCTTATAGCCCATTGAGTTGCTCACGGTGGTCGTTAAACCTCCAATCAAAAAAAAAAAAAAAAAAAAACTACAGCTAAACAAATTCTCTGCGAGTATGTGCATACCCAGGAAACTTATCAGGGTGTGTGTGGGGGGAGGGGGTGCTTAAAACATAAAATACAAAATATAATTTCTGGTCCGATCTGGATATTTTCAGCGTTTACAAGTTGCAACTCAACAAATTATCTGAAGGCATGTGCCTATCCAAGGAACCTGTAAGGGGGGGGCAGAGTACCAAATATCAAAAGTGCAAAATATGAAGATTTCTCGTCCGTTTGGGAGATTTTCAGCATTTACAACCAGAAATACTTTGTTTTATATTTTAGGTATACCCCCCCCCCTCCGAGAGGTGTCCTGAGTCAGCACATGCTCTCAGAGAGAGTTTGTTGCGATGTAGGTTGCAAAATCTCCCGATCGGGCCAGAACATTTTTATAATTTACACTTTTCGGTCCCCCCGACAGGTTTGCTGAGTAGGCACAGGCCCTCAGATAATGTGTCGAGTTATAGCTTGTAAATGCTGAAAATTTCCCGGGCGGACCAGAAATTCTTTGTATTTTATAATTTTGGTGACACCCCCCCCTCCCTCCCTGACAGGTTTCCTTAGGTAGCACATTCTTTCAGATAATTTGTTGACTTGTAGGTTCTAAAAGTTGAAAATCTCCCGATCGGATCAGAAATTCTTTATATTTTATACTTTTGGTGTTACCCCTCCCCCGACAGGTTTCCTGAGGCAGCACATGCCCTCAGATAATTTATTGACTTGCAGCTTGTAAATGCTGAAAATTTCCCGATCGGACCAGAAATGCTATATATTTTACACTTTTGGTATTACCCCCTTCCCCTTGACAGTTTTCCTGAGTCATCACATGCTCTCAGATAATTTGCAGAGTTGTAGTTTGTAAGCACTGAAATATTTTGCTGAGTTGTAGATAATAAACATTTTTTATAAAGAATTACATTAATAATCGCTTTTAAGAAAAGACGAAATTATGGAAACTTTATATGACTTAGATAACCAACCTCTGGGGGTTGTGGACACGAAGCGATCAAAAATGCAATTTTTATACGGCCCCTTAAAATTTTGTGGTCACTTCTTCTACACCCAGATAACTCGAGTGCAACATTATCAACAAAGAATATTCCAATAGCACGTGGAACGACTACGAAAGTGCTTCGATCAAATGGCATAAATGCGCATGCGCATCCACGCAGTTGCCAAATCAAAAATTTTAAATATCGCCGGAATGTAACATCAAGGTAACCATTATGTACGATGGAAACTATAAAGCAGTAGTATCGCTGAATGCTATTTTTAACGTAACCGTAATGTACAAAGAGTTATGTTCCAAAATAGATGCTGCGGAAACGTATTTGTAAGATATCACCGAAAGTGTAACGAAAATGAAAGACTGTAACATTAATGATACATGTCTGAAACGTTTTGTGCTGTGTGGGGAGGTTCCAATATTTTTACTCGCCTGCACACAGAGGTCTTGTGCAGTAGTACTCCATGGATTAGCTGTAACGACTCTCCTTAAGCTTCGACGTCCTCTATCACTGATTTTCTTTGGTCTGCCGGTACGTTTTGCTGCTTCAGGCACACCATGTGTCTTCCACTTATTCAGTACATCCAAAACAATTGACTTGGGTATGATTAAACGCCTCTCGGTTTTTCTTATGGAAAACCCGCTAATATACAGCCAAAACCAGTTATCTCCCGCCTCGACATTTTCACTCACCCTCACAGTGCGATATGTTTGTGGTCAGCTGCAGGCTTGTTTTTATACCGTTTGCAACTGTATCGCGCATCTTAAGAACGCAGCGTATCCGTTCATTTGTTTTAAAGGGGTGTTCGGTTACTTTTGTCAATATAGTGTATATTCTCAATTTTTTCCCCTCGAACTGAAGTAGATTATGTGCACCGATGGTTTGTTCATGATGGCAGTAACCCGTTTCATGGGTGTCTAATTTTTCTCCAACATAAATAGCCTTTCCGATAACGGAGACGGTAAGTTTATTATATTTTATTTAGTTTTTGTACCTGGTGCCCTTAATATGATGCCTGTGTACATATTTCATTTTAAATAACGCGCGTTTTTCCACTATGAGGCGTAAATTCATTCTATTTTTCTTTGATTTCATTTATCTTCTTAATATTGGCATTGAGAAATTCTTTTGCTGCCGAAAAGAGTGCAAAAGATGTGCTCATTGCGACCTGTATTTCGGTGTAATTTTTTCTAGTTTTCTGGACATACAGCAAGACCAAACTTTTAAAATGTTACATACTATGGCGTTGAAATTGTGAAACACAAGGCAACTATCCGGTCCGTTTAGAAATAATGAATGAATGCGTTACGAAAGGATGCGTAAAGGATTCGAACCAATCTGAAAGCGGCGGTAAAGAATTCGAACCAATCCGAAAGCGGCGGTAAGGGATTCGAACGAATCCGAAAGCGGCGGTAAAGAATTCAAACGAATCCGAAAGCTGCGGTTTCCATTGTAAGCGCAGAGAAGTTGGCCTCTTCTTCAAACACTCGACTATCACAGGTATCCGTGATAAGCATGCCTTTAAACCACACGTAAATCTCAGCTGATATTGATTGATCTTTTATTCCAGGAGGACTGACATTTATTCATTCTATACAAGGAAATATTTCCAAATATCTTAGATTACAAAAATACAAAAGCAAAGAAAGAAAACGACAAGTTCTCTCTAGGCGCTTGTAAGATTATTTAAATAACCAACTATACACAGCAGATCAAATGAAGTATTTACAGATGTGCATGAAATACTGTTGCAAATAAAACGATTAAAAAGAAGAGCAAGAAATACTGTTGCAGAAAAAATGATTAAAAAACATGAGCAAGAAAGGGGATATTTTAAAGACTGACATTCTGAATTTGAAACGCCGGTCGTTGAGTGCTCTGTGGTGCTGGCTTCTGACCATTCGTCCGATATATGTCAGGGTGCGAGTCTACTTGATACATAGGTGGTGTGTTTGTCTGATGCTCAGTCTCTCCCTTGAAATTAGCTTCCCTAAATTAGGGACTGGCGACTACTGGTAGCTGAGAGAGCTGTTCATGGTGGTCATTGAACCCCTTCCTCCCGGAGAGAAAAAAACAAACGGTGCCTTTAGTTAGGTTGATTCAAGTAGGGCTTTAAAGGTGCATGTGCAACCACGTGCTTTGCGGTTCATTTGCAGTCTGTTAAGAAACAAATGAAAAAAGAAATGTGTTGCTTCCTGAAGAAAGAAGAAAGAAGATAACGAGGGTGAGTGCAGGTGGCAAAGACAGAAGGCACTTTTAAGAAAAGTAAAGACGATGTTTCACACGGTAGAGGAGCGAAACAGGAAAAAGAAGTAGGAGGTGAAAGGAATTCAGGGAAAGAAAGAATAGGCAACCGGGAGAACTAGACTCCGATATTATTTTACTATGCTTCAGGTTCCACAAGTGATGTAAATAGCCCTGAGTACAGTCTAGAGTGCTTCGAGGAGCACAAGGTAAATGGCGTAGCCGTGTAAAAGCTTGCCGGAATCGCTATAGAAGAAGCACTTGTCATCTATATAAAGTGGTTCTTGATGCTGAATTGCGTTAGGAGATTGAGGATGCTTTAACACTTCGTCCAAGAAGAAACCCTTCGTTCACCACAGGATGCCGCACTCTCTTCAGATATTGAGCGAGTTCTCACACTTGGACCACCACTGCATGTCATACTCATTTCGCGCATTGGGTTTGAAGCGAAAAATGAACCACCGGCTACGGTTCGACTGGTGGAATACAGAGTGTGTTCAAAAGGTAATGCTTCAATATTTATACTCAAGCCCACTGGCAAGGTATCAAATTGAAACCAAACAAGAAAAAAGTTCAGAATTTCTACTTTAATTCATATATTTTATTTTACTACATAGTCCCTCCTCATGCTCAATACAGATACGTCAACGTTAAACGCGTTTTCTAAACTCGTCTCTGTAAAAATCTTCAGGTTGTTCTCGGAACAGTTGCCTCATTGAGGCTTGAATATCTTCGCCATAAATGAACTTAATTCCTTTCAGATGTCTCTTAAGAATAGAAAGCAGTCAGAAGTCGAACGGCGCCAAATTTGGGCTGTAGGTAAGATACTCAAGAACTTCAAATCCAATTTTCTGTATGGCCTCTGAAGTGAAAACACTGGCGTGGGGTTTGGCTTTGTCGTGTTGCAGAATCATTGGCGTTTATTCTCCACGCGGTTTATCCTTTGTTTTAACTGCATTCAGAACTTAAATCGTTGGTAAAGAAACAAGTTGGTGTAAGGAAGGAACGAATCTTTATTATATTACATTGGCAAAAATGTGACATCCGCCAGCAGTGACTCTGCCACACGGCAAAAAACGTTCTTTGCAGATTGGCTGAGGTAGAATCAGTTCTCATGCCCCTAACTCCTACTCATCGTTATCAGAGTCTGAGTGGCGTCTGCTGACTGTCACCAGATTCTGAAGTGGTGTCTGCTCATTGTCACCAGAGTCTGGAGTGATGTCTGCTGATCGTCACCAGAGTCTGCAGTGATATCTTCTGATCGTCACCAGTCCGAAGTGGTGTCTGCTGATTGTCACCAGAGTCTGGAGTGATGTCTGCTGATCGTCACCAGAGACTGCAGTGATGTCTTCTGATCGTCACTAGCCTGAAGTGGTGTTTGCTGATCGTCACCAGTGTCTAGAGTGGTGTCCACTGATTGTCACCAGTGTCTAGAGTGGTGTCTGCTGATTGTCACCAGAGTCCATCTAGGACTTGATGATTACTTGAAACAAGTACGAAGGCGATCCAGTTGACAGAGAGGGTTCCTGGAGTTATTGTTCGTCATCAGAGTCTCTACCACACGGAATGAGAAACGAATAGCTAAATTCACGTTCTGCGGAAGACCACCTACACCATCAAAATATTTGACGGCTCAGGAACATGTCACGGACAATTTGATATCTGAACTGCCATATCAGGGGGTGTCTGACTACGTTCTGCTGCAAAAGAGAATCAATACTTATCCCGAGAATGGCTCTCGGAAATGTCCACGCTGTGTCAATGTGATGTATTAGCACCACACGGGGCCAGATTAATAGCCAGAGCATTTTTTGACGACATTGTAAACCATCTTCATGCTGACTCCGAACCGGAGCTGACAAAGCGTCTTCTTCAGGACGAAGCAGAATGAATCGTGGACGGTACGGTAGGAAGCTATCTATCAACTCTACCTCTCTATTCCACGATACTTGATTAGCTTTATCGCCAACAGAGGGAGGTTTTACAACGTAATAATAAGTGCTTCCTATTAAAGCTTCTCACTTTCCAGGAGATTTTATATTTGTACCTGCCTCCCTAAATTAAACTACGCGATGGTTTCTAAACTCAAATTTCAATGTCACACATTCTATTTACCTCATTTTTAGTTAATGTTCTACTAAGTATTAACCACGTAAGTTATTTTCACTCTTTTGTAAATTATACTGCCAACTGTATAAAATAAGTATTCACTCTATACCTTACCTTGTGCGATTTCCGATATTTCCCCCGTAATCTTTAGTAGAAGCCTGACTACTGAGCAAAGCAAATGAGCTACACAGTCTGATATTGTGTTATATTCCCAACACAGCTGTTTTTTATTCTTTTAAAGAATTGCTCCTATTCTCAGGAAAAAAATATTACTCTTTAAAATGCAATTCTTTGTTGCATTGTTTTTTCTGTCCCACTCCGTTCTGAATGCTAAAACTTTGTAGAGCTCTGTTCAATGTGAAGTTTAACTTACAGCGAAATACACCCTACTGAATGTAGACATATTTTCTTGCTGATCGTTACTGGAACATAAAAGCGTGTGTTACAGAACAATGCTTAGGGAAAAGGATCTTATATCCTCCCCTTAGATGTTCTATGTTATTTCTAGTGAATCGCTGCCCAAAATTGGTTCCAACGAATTTGCCACAGATACTGCTACCTCGATGAGGCGTGCCAGTTTGTGTGTGAACATAATTTCTTACTGATGATGAACATCAACGTGCATTATAAGTTTAATGAGTGAGAGAGAAATCTCTCCACACATTTTGTAGTCTCCATGGTAATATTAACCATTTCATAGTGACAGTCCTCTTACTATTTGAAGCCCAATACGTTTATGTGGGAACTGTATTCACACTTGCAGTACAAACCCAATGGGAATTCACCTTTTCAGAATTGCGATAGATACATTTGTACTTATCATCAGTATTAATTGATCTAGCAAACCGCAACAAATTCGGTTTTTCAAGTAGTGCTATAATTAAATTGACTCGAAAATTAGTTCCGCCGCTCAAGGGAATTAAAAGTGCCTCCCATATTCTTTTGCACACTCCTTTGCAACGTTATCTGTTATGAAGATCTAGATGAGGTCCATGAATTATAATTGATTAAAAACTAATATTATTTACCGGAAGTTATTATAAGCAGATAACAATCTCCAACTTCAAATTTGAATTCCATGGCATTCTTTAGGGATTAACTAAATTCGTTGGCTGTTGTCCTCGCTAGGGACCTCAGAAACAGACTCCAGAAAATGGGAAATTTTAAGCTGACTGGAGGATCAATTTTGCAAAGATAACAAGCTTTGTTAGAGAGCGAACGCGAAACAGCTACCCTAAATAAACGGACTGTTAGGATTCCATTTCTTCAGATTATTTCCGAAATGCACGAGAACGTTTATAATTCCTTTGAGGCTTCGACCCTTGTTATTTGCTCGGCAAACCCACAATGCTATGTAGTGCAGCAAATCTTTAGAATATATATATATATATATATATATATTACCTCAATTATTTGCATGGGGTTTCGCACATTGACAGTGGGTTGCCACAACAAGAATGTACGTTACTGGAATAAAATATAACACAGACAGAATCAAAGACATAATTGATTTGCGTTCCATAAGAGACGTTTGTCTTAAATTTTGCGAGAATTAGCGCACTAAACATATTGAAGTGAAATATTTATCCCCAAATTTTCTGATTTCAGTTGTGCAGCACCTCTACGATAATTACTCACGTTTGCGCGATCATTAAATTCCATGTCCTGTGAGGTGCATTTATAATTTCTTGGCCTCATTGTAAATTAAATTCCAGTTATCTTAATAAATCAAAAGTAGTTTTCGTAATAAGTACTTGGAGTTGTCGCTGACCGCTTTTCGACCGAACACTCGAAATACCAAAGCGAAATGTTATTTAGAAATCATTTCAGACAATTTGTGCTGCTTTTTAACTCTAAAACATTTGTTTGTAGTAATTCTGGTACTCAAAATACAAAACTCTTGATCTATTAAAATAAAAGAAAGATTTGATAAGTGTATTGTAAAATGTAGAAATATTCATTCTAACGGAAATTCGGTTTTGGATGTCTAATTCTTTTAAAATGTAAAAAGCAGTTTTTTCGTTTTGTTTTGAGGGAAAAGGAGTTTAATGACCACCATCAGCTACTCTGAAGTCTATACGCATGCACGTTTTGCTATATATATATATATATATATGGCTAGTGTCTCCAAAGAAGGGAGAGATCCAGAGCCATAAGGCAAACACACCACCAGCCATTCCTCCTCTAGGGACTCTAACTCTGGCAAACCTTGGATGATTAGCCAGAAATATACGACTCTGACTACTCGGATACAGGGACAGCAAACAAGCAGAAGCTCCGTTGGCTGTAAAGCAAATGAAAAACAGAAACTCGGAGTTCATTCTGATTGCATTTAACACAGCTTGAAGATGGAAATTAACGAAGATAACGCGTTAAATAATAATAAAACATTTGTCCACGTACAGTAAATAGATCGTAAAACCAACGTGAGAAATACATTTAAGTGAAAGAGAAAAAATGATTCACAACCTAAGAACATGTCGTGTATCCAAACTCTCGACCAGTGACATCCAGAGAATGCAGTGTGGATTGCAGCCACTCATGTTTCCGGATTTCGTTCTGTTTTGCTTTGTGCTCACGCAGAGCCAACAGAACTCCCTATGGTTTGTCGCCAGTACAAAAAGTGACAACGCGTGGTCTTACAAATGAAACCGCTGTGTGCTCCTCTACGAGGTAGGCCGGGGTAAGATACTTTTCCATACGCAATATGGAACCAGGATTTCATACGTAATTTGCACTGTCTTACCGTTCCGTATTTTAATAAATTATAATTACTTATTTAATAATGTTTCCAATAGTTAAACTGGGTACTAGCGTGATTCACTCTTGCTGCCAGTCATATATAGCCCAAAGAAAAAATAACTCAAAAGAGTTTAGATGTGAGGTCCAGTATGAAAAACGCAACGAGAAGTGATCAAGGTGTATACTCACGGACAAAAAAATTTGCGCATCTAGAAGAAATCATTCTACAACCGCGAAACTTTGCAAATAGCTAGAGTGCCTGCTGGTGCGATTGCGCATGACGGCACATCATGTGGTGGCGCTGCAAGCACGAACTGACAGCCTTATGAACCGGCGTGTAGTCGATGCCACAGGAAAGCGAAAAGCACCGGCCAACGCAAGCAAGAGTACAGAGTAAGAAGAATGCCGATTAGACGCCAGAGACGTCAATTTACGCAAGTTACGGACATCGGACTGAACACCGCAGTGTGGTCGGCGCGCCACATAGCCCGCTACGTGGTTCGCTCTGACCATATTGCCCGACGGTGTTGGGAGCAGTGGACACGTGACGGCACTGCCACACGGCGAGCGGCTCTGGACGGACCAAGACGACCACCGGTAGAGAGGATAGACGGATCGTGCGCCAGGCACGAACAGATCCCACGGTGACCCGGCGCACTATACAAGGAGATGTAGCGGCTCCTAGGTGCCCACGAACCATTTTCCTGACGCCTCGCAGACGCGAATCTGCAATCGCATAGCCGCTTATGCGTGTTGCCACTAACACTGGAACATCGCCGGTTCCGTTTGCTGTGGTGCCAGGCCAGAGCAAGGTGACACACCGCAGACTGGAGACGTGAGGTGCTTAACGATGAGTGCCGCTTCGTTTTGGGGACAGATTATCATCGTTTCCGGGTGTGGATGTCCACGGGTCAACGACACAATCCCAACCTCGCTATCAAGCGCCACACATCCCCCACTGCAGGCATAATATTCCGGGGAGCCATAGCCTACGATAGCCGATCAGCTGTAGTAGTGGTACGAGGATCATTGATGGGCTAGCGGTATGTGAATGAGATCCTACGGACCCATGTGTTCCCATTCATGGCCGAGATTTCAGGTGCGCTATACCAGCAGAATAATGCACGCCCGCACACGGATCGGGTTGCATAGGACTGCCTACGTCATGTACAGGCTCTTCCATGCCTGCCTGCTCTTCGGACATGTCTCCTATCGAGCATGTGTGGGACCGGTTGAAACTCAAGCGTGCCGCGCTATCCGTGATTTGGAGCAGACTGGCCAACACGTGTAGGCCAGTTTGCCGCAGGACAACATCAGGCGTCTGTTCACCTCAATGCTGGACCGTATTCCAGCATTATCGCCGCAGGAGGCGGTACGATGCGCTATCGAAGATGGCTGGACTGCGTGCCATAGATCCCTCTGTAATTGTCCTGCAGCTCTGTTTTTGCTATCATGTGTATCATTCATCTGTATCATTACGTCCATAAAATTTCAGTTCAATCCGATGCTTCCTTCTTGGTGTGCAAATTTCATTGTCCTTGAATGTACATAAGTGAAAGGTCAACAAAACCAAAAAGTTGAAAGGGTAGTATATGTCTCAGACTCTGAAATAAAGAAACTGAATTACAAACTTTTATTAAATACCGGGTTGCACTTTCCTTTGTTCCGAATCACAGTGCGCATGCGGTTTCACATAGATTCCACAAGGCGGAAACCATCTGCGTCTACAGCATACCAGAAGCTCACCAGACAATCCTTTAAGTGACTGAGATTTGACGAAAAGGGACACTGCTCCAGGATCTGTTTATCTTAATTGTCCCATAGATTCTCAATGGGGTGCAAATTCGAGTTTTGTGGTGGCCAAGAGATATGGTGGAAGTCGCTGTCATGTTTACTGGTCCACAGCTGAACACATCTTGCGCGAAAGACAGTAGAATCAAGCCTCCGTCACCTACTCGATAAAATTAAGCATTGCAGGATGAACTTGATCGGCAACAATGTTAAGACCATCCTTGGAGGATAACAGACATTCCAACAATATCAGGGGACCTGTTGTATACCCATGCAATGACAGAACGTACCCCACGGCGTGACACTGCCTTCAGAACCTTGAGTTGTATTTACAAGGCAAGTTGGGTCCATTATTTCATAGGACTCTCGCCAAAGTCTCTTTCTACACTCGGTACAGAATAAGGTATTTCCCGTTCTTCGCAGAAATCAGTGGTGTCCCTATAGACATGTGACTGTTAGTCCCAATCCTCTTCGTTTCGCTGTGCAGAATATGGTTAGATATGGGTCAGGAACAGCTTTCATTGAATATTTCGGTCCGTTGATGCCCACAGGAAGTCCTGTTTCCTCGTACAAGCCTTCTCGGACGAAAGCGATCTCGTTCCGCACATAGTGTCGTCGCCCTTCAGTTACGCCTCTTACTCAAACAATATGAGTTATTTTTATACTGATTAAAAACCAATATATATCTTCTTTTGCGAAACCAGTCAGCTCTTCTGTTTTCAAAATTCGTTGCTCCAGCCTGACGGGCACCCACAATAAGCCCTTTATCGAGCTGTGAAAGATCCTTGTTTGTATATTTTGATCAGGGATGTAAGGTCAGGTGATGCGTAACATCACAGCCTCTCTTGACAAATGTCAACCCCGCCTTCTCGTGGTGCATCCTGTTCCCACTCAAAGGGCTCTGACGACCGCAAATAGCGGTATAACTATACCATCGGGATCAGAGGAAATGCTATCCCACACTCACCAACCCGCTTGGCCAGCGTGGTGAGTTATGGCCAAACACCTCCAAAATGACTCTACAACTTAAATCTTGGCCCTCAGTCTCCGGCAGCTGGAATGTACCTGGCCAAGGCAGCGGCCAGTGCGACATGAAGGCAGAGGGTGCTAAGAATCCCCGGAGGACCGGACTATGCTGCCATTTGATGCTGACCTTGGCTACCTACAACGGACGCTCCCTATCTTCTGATTCAAGGCTTCTTGAATTGGAAGAGGAACTACAAAGGATCAAGTGGGACATCGTCGGGCTAAGTGAGGTAAGGAGAAAAGGAGAAGATCTCATTGAACTGAAAAGTGGACATCTCTTCTACTATCGTGGGACAGATACTGGCAGAACTAGTGGTGTTGGATTTATAATAAACAAGAAACTGAAGGATAAAGTGGTAGAAGTTGAAAGTTCCTCTGACAGAGCTGCACGACTCGTTATCCAACTATCGAGAAGATACCAGGCTCAGATTATTCAAACTTATGCACCCACCACAAGTCATCCTGAAGAAGAAATTGAAGAATTTTATGAGGAAATTCGTCATCTAAATAATAAAGGTAAGCAGCACTTGAAGATAATTATGGGAGATTTCAATGCAAAAATAGGGCACCAGCAACAGAATGAAACTTCAGTAGGTAAATTCGGTCACGGCAACAGAAACCAGCGGGGAAATACTCTCGTTGAGTTTGCAGAGGCAGAAGGATTTTTCATCTTGAATTCCTTTTTCAAGAAAAAGCCACAGGAAATGGACATGGAGACATCCAATTGGGACGACAAGTGAAATTGATTTTATTATGTGTAACAAAAAATTCGTCATCGAAGACTGCAGTGTGCTGAACAAGTTCAACACAGGTAGTGACCATAGATTGGTGAGATGTAAGATGCACCTCAACACTAAACTGGAACGTGGCAAGCTCATAAGACAAACAAAATGTATTGACATAACCAACCTTAAAAAACACCATAATACTTTCAAGTTGGAACTGAAGAACAGATTCTCTGCTTTAGAAGGCCTAATATCGGAAGAAGTGGATATTTCGGAAGTTAACAGAAAAGTAACCAAAGCTCTTATGGAAACAGCAACAAAATTAGCTGGGTCTAAGAACAAGTTGCATGTAAACAAATTATCAGGAAAAACCAAAATGTTGATGCAAAAAAGAAGAGAGATGAGGACAACTAAAGAAGATGTGACTTCCAAAGTGGAATATATAGAGCTATGCAAGACAGCACGAAAAAGTATCACTGAAGACGTAAGGAAATTCAACTGTGAGCTAGTGAGGAAAGCAATTGAAAACAACCAAAGCCTAAAGATAGCAAAGGGACATCTGAGTAAGGGAAGAAAACAGATTATGGCTCTGAGAAAAGAAGATGGTTCTATAACAAGAAATAGAGGCGAAATTTTGACAAGAGTGAAAGATTTCTACTCCAAATTATATGAAAGGGATGATACATGTACTCCAGACATCATGAAAGGTACCAGAGTTCTTCCAGTCCTCCCAGCAGAAGTTGCTCATGCAATCAAGAACATGAAGCGGGGGAAAGCTCCAGGAGAAGATGGAATTACTATAGACATCATACAAGAAGCAAGTGGAGAAATTGAAACAGTACTCGCCCAAATTTTCACTCGATGCCTTAATGAAGGAAGATTCCTGAGGATTGGAACAATGCTACAATGATCCTGCTACATAAAAAAGGTGACATTGAGGATCTCAGGAACTACAGACCTATCAGCCTCCTATCAGTGGTTTATAAAATCTTCACTAAAGTTCTTTCACACCGCTTGAAGGTAACACTGGACATGGCTCAACCGAGAGAACAAGCTGGATTCAGGAGTGGCTACAGCACAATAGATCATATCCACGTACTGAGAGAACTAATTGAAAGAGCGAGGGAATATGAACTTCCATTGTGCATGGCTTTTATCGATTATGAAAAAGCCTTTGATTCGGTGAAACCATCAGCAGTTACCACGGCTCTGAAATCCTGCGGTATTGAAGATGCATACATTAATATTATTAATAACATCTATGAAAATGCAAGTGCAAAGATTCGGCTGTTTGAAAATACAACACACATAAAAATTGGAAAGGGAGTGAGACAAGGTGACACCATATCTCCGAAGCTCTTTAATGCCACATTGGAAAATGTCTTTCAATCACTGAACTGGGAAAACAAAGGGATAAAGATTAATGGAGATTATCTAACCCACCTTCGTTTTGCTGATGACGTAGTCATTTTTGCAACTACCCCATCAGAGCTGCAGAGTATGATCCAGGAACTTGCTGACAAGAGTAAAGAAGTGGGATTAAAAATGAACTTTCAGAAGACAAAAGTGATGTTCAATGCTTTTACAAGAAATGAAGATTTATCGATTGATGGAGAAAAACTGGAGATAACAGATACGTATGTTTATCTTGGACAGCAGATATCAAGTGAGGGTCACATTGATGAAGAAATTAATCGGCGTACAAAACTTGCCTGGAGAGCTTTTGGAAGAAACAGCATAATTTTCAAGAGCAATATGCCATTATGTCTTAAAAGAAAAGTGTTTGATCAATGCATCCTTCCAGTGCTTACGTATGGTGCAGAGACGTGGACCTTAACTAAAAGAGACATACAAAGGCTGCAGACAACTCAAAGAAGCATGGAGAGGTGCATGCTTGGTAGAACCAGGAGAGATAAGAAGAGGAACTCGTGGATCCGAAAAATGACGAGAGTGGAAGACATCATGATCAGAGTTAAATCCCTGAAATGGCAATGGGCTGGACATACTGCCAGAAGGACAGACCATAGATGGACAGCTGAAATTTTAGATTGGATTCCAAGGGACAGGAAAAGACCCAGAAAAAGACCACATGGGAGATGGGTGGATGAAATTCGTAAATATGCGGGAGTGACATGGAGGAGACTGGCACAAGACAGACCGTTGTGGAGGAAACTTGGGGAGACCTTCGTCCAGCAGTGGATTGATAATGGTTGACAATGATGATGATGATGATGATATTTTGATCAACATTAATGAGTCTTAAATATTTGACCAGATCACGTAGTGATACACGTGAATAGGTATTTTTCATATATGCTGCGTAAGCGACGTTTACGCACATCTGCGTGAAGTTTACTAATTCAACGGCCGGTGTGCTTATTTTCAACGCTTGTGATATCATATGTACCCAATCATATGGAATAATCCGTGTCCGTGCTGCCATTGAGAATGAGCAAGAAGCATAACACCGAATTATCGGGCCTATTCTGCATATCTTCTTTTTAATTGAGGGTTTAACGACCACCTTGATCAACTCAATGGGATACACTGAGTGGCGACTTTATTATGACCACCCCCTCAGTACTTCGTTGGGCCATCTTTTGCCTTTCATACTGCGTCGATTCTTCGTGGCATGGACTCCAGCAGATGTTGATAGGTGGTTTGTGGAATCTGAGATAATGCTTGATGAATAGCACTTTCCAGTAGTGTGAGATTGCAGAGTTGTGGATCCAGCTGTCTGATGGCTTGTTCAACTTCAATCCACAAATTCTCAATGTGGTTAAGATCTGGAGATTGTGGGGGCCACAATCTCCAGTAAACACACCGGCATGTTCCTGAAACCAATCCTGTACAATACGAAAACTATGGCAGGACGCATTATCTTGTTGAAAGCAGCCATCACCATTGGGATAAATTATCCACATGACAGGATACACTTGGTCCGCAACGGTGTTTACATATGATGTGCCAGTCAGACACGAATTAAAGGGCACAAAGCATGCCTTGAAAACATTCCCCAAACCATAACGTTGCCTGCACCAGCTTGAAGGGTTGTAGCAATGCATTTGGGGTCCATGCTTTCGTGCGGAATTTGGTTTCCGCCAAATTCTCACTCGGCCATCGGCATGGTGCAACTGAAAACGTTATTAATCGGACCACGTAATTTGTTTCCAACTATCGACTTTCCAATCGTTGTGCTCCTGTGCGAACTGGAGACGTTTTCCGTTGTTAACTGCAGACAGAAATGGTGTTGCAACATGCTTTTGGCTTCCATATCCCATCTGATGCAGTGTACGGCGAACAGTGCGTGCAGAGATCATTTGAGGGATCCTTGATTAAGATGGTCTGTAATTTGCTGCACTATTGCCCTTCTGTTGTCTGTTACCAGTCTGGACACTCTCTGTTCCGCCCGAGCAGTCACTAGTAGATGACGACCACACGTTGCACGTAAATACCCAGTTGTTTGTCTGACAGTCCAGACTTTAAACACTTTAACAGCAGCTGCTCTGGAATATTTCACGAATGTGGCGGTTTCTGTGATACTCGCTCCATGGCTTCGAGCTCCTACAATCATCCCACGTTGAAAGTCCGTCAAATCGCATTATTTACCCATCTCGTCACCCAAAAATCTATTCTACTACTGTGGCAAGCACTAAGCTTTCCCTATTTATATTAGCCTCGCACTCTGGCGGTAACAGCGTGCAGCCATAGCTCATTTGCTTAAAACTCTCAGGTGGTCATAATAAAGTGGCCACTCAGTGTATAAGTAGTCGCCCGTCCCTAATGTAGTGCCACTTACTCCAGGGAAATGTGATAGCCACTGCCGTAAGACAAACACAACATCCATGCCTCACAGGGAGATGGACCCTGACCCCTCTCAGACGAATGATCAGAAGCCATCGCTTAGACCACTGCGCCACCGGGCGGCGCATACACCTTTTGAATTAAAATGATGTGTTATGCCATTGTACAACACTGAAATTTGTCCCGACTCAAAACATCGCAAATATTAGGTTTTAGGACGCACTGAAAGTGAAAATCAATTCATATTTTTAATAGCGCCCAAAGCAGTTGGGATAAAATGGGTGTCATCCCTTGCGAAACAGGAAAAGCTGGGATACACGTGCAGTTGAAACCCCTAGTATTCGTCTAAAGGTCGCATCAACTTGTTCCATTGTATGACTCATTTTCGGTCGGTCAGAGCTTTCACTTCTTTTGTTTCTGAGAACTAAAAGTACGTGCTTCTCTTTGTTCGTGGAGCTGTTCGGATAATTTTGCGTACTACTCCGATGTACTTATGATATTGCGGATATGCTCATGTGTAAACGCTACGAATCTCTTTTGTTACGTGTGCAATGAATTTGCTACGAAAGTCCAAAAGTAAAGCAATTTCTCAGGAGATTAAGAAGGCATATGAGTGCTACTTGTCTGCGAACTACGTGATCAAGATGAGATTTGGGCACCACATGTATGTTGTAGCAGATGTTCACGATATTTAAGAGATCGATTAAATGTCACGCACCCTTCAATGCCATTTGCTAACCCGATGATTTGGGGAAAATTAAAGGACCGCGTTTTCGACTGCCGCTTCTGTTTAACCAACGTATTTGGCTTTTCATCGAAAAATAAAAACACCATAGTTTACCCGAATTTGCTTCAGCCCTAAGACCTGTTTAAGCGCGAATATTTCCTACCATTTCCGAAACCGCAGGAAAAATGGATCCTGGATGATAAAATATCAAACTCCTCTTCTGAAGATCGACTATCCTATTCTACTGAACGCAAATACCTGATTGAATTGAAAGAGTCTCATTTAATTTCACCGTACGAGCTGAAGAACGTACTGAAAGACATGAACCTCGCGAAAACCCAAGCTGAACTATTAGGTTTTCGGCTACAAGGGTGGCATCTTCTCACTAAAAACCCATAAAATATGTCATGAGCGACTTTCGTCTCTTTTCTCCAAGCGTGGTGATCTTCTTTATTGCAATGGTGTTAATAACTCTTAAAAGGCCGTCAGTACACGATTAAAATAAACTCGAAGAGATGGTATTTACTAGTTTGAAACCATTTAAATAAAATACACACAAGATCTTTCGGACTCTGTCGCAACAGGTCTTTCATGAGGTGAAAAATGCTGTATAATCCTAAGTGCTGTTGTCCTAAATAAGACAGGTCAGGTTGGTTGAGCATGGGCAATGAAAAAAGGGTTAGGAAAAGGGGCAAAGAAAATTAAGACATGCGTGTTAAGGTGCACTAAAAGGTAGGGGGTAGGGATTAGCCGGGAAGGGGGCAAATGGTGTGGGAGAGTTAGGGGAAATAGAGTTAATGTGTAACAGTATAAGGGGGAATGGGGAGGTTGATCGTCATAAGAAAAATTAAAGGGTAAAAAGTAGAGGTTTCCATTGCCCATGTCTCAACCAACCTGATCTGTCCTATTTAGGACAACTGCACTTATGGATATACAGTGATTTTTCACCTGATGAAGGACCTGTTGTGAGACGGTCCGAAGGATCTTGTGTGTGTTTTAATTAAATGGTTTTAAACTTGTAAATACCATCTCTTCGAGTTGTTTTTTAATCGTTTACTGACGGCCTTTTAAGAATTATTACTATCTACACGAAACAATTTTAACCTTCACCCAATGATGTTAATGGACGGTTTGTCGAGTTAGGGAGGAACCATAGTCCTGAAGAATGACGTCTCGTCATTGATCCTTCCAAACAAAGTTTAAATAAAGACGATGTTATTACACAATGGAAACATTTAACCGTCGGTACGACTGGCCTGTGCTTCGCACATGAAAGATACTCACCAGAATATGGATCTTCTCCTTAAAGCTATCAATTACTCTGAACACGTGTGGCTAATACATGGGGACCTCAAAGGAATTGGACTTCTAAAAGGAATGCAACCAGGGTATACAAAATTTTGTTTTTTGTGCGAGGTCGATAGTCAAGATAGGGAACATCATTATGATGTCAAGGAGTGACTTTGAGAGGAAGTTCAGTATCTTGGGATAAGAGTTTGAAATGCAAATCGCTTGTTGATTCCGACGAAATTGTATTGCCCCCACTTCACTTCAAGTTGGGCTAGAGGGAAACTTTTGTCAAGGCTATGGAGAAAGAGAACACTGGATTACAGTACTTGAAGGAAAAGTTCTCTAGATTGAGTCAAGCAAATTAAAAGAAGGTATTTCCATTAGACCACAGATCCGGGCTATCATAAAGAATTTTATGTTCGCGGCAAATCTCACTGAAACCGGAAAAGCAGCGTCTTAGCATTCAAAGTTTATTGCGCGAATTTACTGGAAAATGTTAGGGCGGAAAACCGTTGTGAACTAGTATGATAAAGTCATGTAATGTTATGGGGTGCAATACGTTTCCCTAAAATCCACTTTCTCAACTCTCACTTAGAATTTTTCCGGCAAAACTAGGTGAAATGAAAGACGAACATGTAGAAATACTCTACTAGGACATATCCTCAAATGAAACGTGATATACGGGGAAGTGGTCACCACGCATGCTTGCAGACTATTGCTGGTTTCTTAGTACAGATGTTTCGAAGTCCAGTTAGAAGCGGAAGGTTTTCAAAAAAGCGTTTTAAGAATGTGAATAAAACACTTATTTTTTTTTTTTATATTTTTGAAACGTTTGTAGCGATCTTTTGTATTTATAAACCTTTCCTAACCTCATGTTTGGATTCAACATGTCGTTCTTAGCTGGAATGACCAATTTTCATCTTTTAATATGGTAAGAATTTGCACTAAAAAAACTATAATGAAATTTTATTTTTTTTAATTTTCAATTTTTCCCTCAAAATTTCAATTCGAGTTTCTAAAACTTTGGTAGGTGTTAAAGCATTTTAGATTGCAGATTCAAAATCAGGGCATACTAATTCGTCCAAATTCCCTACTTTTGTTTCGGGGCAAGAAAAAATGTTCAAATTTGTTATGAAGTGTAATTAGAGCAGCGATTCCCAAAATTCTAGAATCGTGGAACACTTGTCAGGAGAGAAATTCGTCACGAAGTACTATTGTCGCCACTATGCCGAAGGCAATAGGGCAACGACAGTGCATTTTTGGCTGTTTTTACCTAACTGCATTTTTCTAGTTGTTAGTCTATATTTTATCCTATAGCAAACACATGAATTATTTTGCGAATTCTAAATAGTTTAAAATTTGATCTGAACTGAATTTTTCCCATGGGAAATCATTAAAAATTGGAACTTTAAACATCGATTTCTCAAAACATCAAATTTGCACATACGTGTCTTTGGCATAAGGTCGACGATATTTTCACCTACCACCTACATAGGTACTAAACCGAATGATAGCAGTATTGACGATTGAAGGTATTTCTAAGCATTTAGGCATGTTAAACATCAAATTTTATTTCATTCGAAATATTATTTTCTCCACTAATTTCAGAGAAATACGGAACTTACGTAACTACATAAATAAAAAAAGCATAAAGGAAGGCAACACATTTGAGAATAAATTCAAAGCAGGTATTGTAAATTCACAATACACACAATATAGATACGGTATTTAAAACCAATTTTACAGTGGCAAAACCAAAAATGTCACTTGGCATCGAAAAAGAACGATAACTTAGATTACGACGTACTTAGTTAGGCGTATTTAGATTCTAATGAGAGTAATGGGAGATCTTGTCACATTTATTTTATTTATTTTTCTTTCCGATCTCTTAGGAACCCTTTAATTAGAATATCATAATCATTGGGCATATTTTTGCAAATGAAAATTTAAAGCCAATGATTTATGATAACTATCCAGTAAAACTTCGTTCTTCATTGCTGTGAGTAAAGGATATTTTTAATTATTTCTTTTTTCTTTAGCGGAAAAATGGGTGCAAAGAGATGTATTCATTTGCGATCCTACCAAATAAGTGAATTACACTGCTTGAAAATCCATGCAAAATATCAGGAATATTGCATCTGATACAAAAATGATTTTTAACAGGTCTTGCAGGAACGATTGTACGTTCGCTAATAGAAGTAACCATATGGAGATCAAAGTGCAAACTTCGCGCATAATTAGAACAAGAAATGTATGCAAACCTTTGTCATAATGAGTAGTATCCAATACAAAAGAAATTTGTTCAAGTGATATTTTCTAAACAAAGATATGACTTTAGAAGCAATCATGTTCTTCCACTGTGCAACAGAACTGGGAAAGGCAAAAGTGATGCAAGAAAGTTTTCCTATAATGGTGATATTCTGGCACGAAAAACCATTTTTCAAATAGGATTTTTAGATGCGTGCCAATCAATAGAGAACAGTATGCTTTTACACCCGTAGGAACGAAACTGAGCGGTCTGTACATAATGTATGCAGTGTACGTCTCACTAAATGACTCGCGTTCGAAAATGGAAATATTCACTCACCCTCACGAACGGCAAAGCTGCATGCTACGATTCAGAAAATGTACGGAAAATACTATTCATAGTGAAAGATATCCTTTGTAGAAATATATTTTAAATCGGATTTTTAGAAGCACAAATATCGAAGAAAACGTAAGGTCTCAATCTCTAGGAGAAGACTGTGCACTATTTGAAGAAGAAATTGTGTTTAAAATTTTGTTCATCGTGCATAGTCCATAATCAATTGAACGAGGAGCTATATTTTCACATGGACGTTTAGAAGTGGAAGCAGCAATTAAAAAAAAATCTTCAAATGCTACCTTAAGGAGGTGAAGAACAGGACAACAGATTATACGCATACGCTGCCTGGTTGAAAATGTGAGCATTATTTCAAGTGGTCATTATATGCTGACTTGGTCATAGTAAACAGCAACCAATGCAGAAAGAATTTTGCAGTCGAATTTTTAGAAGCGTATATATACGTATAACCAGGACATCCGCTTAGCAGAACTTCACATTGTCAAATATCCGGAACACCTTGTAGAACTTCGCATTGCCAAATAATGCGAGAGGAATTATGCAAAACGTTTGCCCGGAAAAAAAAAATTCACACCAGAAATTTAAAAAGTGAGACTGAGAGCGAAACAGAACGTAAGTTTTCATCTCATGCATTAATTTGAGCAGAAAGTTTAAATAATTTTTTTCGATTTGAGAATTCCTGATCTAAGAGAAAGTCTTAAAACGGAATTTTTCACAGCTACACCGAACAGCCCATCGTCATTGTCAGAAGCGAAAACGTCAGATTCTAAAATTCCACGTAAGTTGAAGTCACCGAAGAAATTAGTATGAAAGACGTACGGCGTAGAGGTCTGCACGGCCCGGGCCGTGTCGGGCACTTTTTTAGTTTGGAGAACAAAGCAACAGGCCGGGCCGGGATTTTCTTTTTTTTTTTTTCGATTAGAGGTTTAACGACCACCGTGAACAACTCAATGGGCTATAAGCAGTCGCCAGTCCTAATTTAGGGCCACTGGTTCCAGGGAAAGGAGAGAGCCAGTGCCGTAAGATAAACACAACATCCATGCCTCACTGGGACTCGAAGCCGGACCCCTTTCGGACGAATGATCAGAGGCCATCGCTTAGACCACTGCGCCGCCGGGGCCGCCCGTGCCGGGTTTTCCCCCAGACATGTACAACCGGGTCGGGCCATGTCGACCCATTCTTTTTATCGCAATGGTAAAGAAGAAAAATCGTGTTCCCAGATTTCCTGGTGTGTTTAACTGTTTCGCTGCCTTTACTTCCCAGCAAAAACACAAGTGTTGGGAAATTGCTGGCCACCAGCTTGCAGTGATGGGTCAACGCTGGTTGAAATCTGCCACTCACTGCCCGCTAGCGGTCCGTTGGTGGAAGAGCCATCAGTTGGCGAGCCATTGATGGTCCTGCAGCATCGCCGTGAATCACGGGCATCCAAGCAAGTACTACTAGTGACCCATAGTTGGCAACCGATGCAACCCCTACACCAGGTGGAAGCAACGGGACTGCGCATTCACAGAAGCAGCACGTGCTGTGTCTCCCGTGGTACCAGTTACGCAGTTAGTTGAAGACGACGCTATCGCCATCGTGTTATTTTAGTATATGTTAAGAAAAGCAAAGCATATGTAGAGAGGCGAATTAATAAAATGCCACGTCGACGACAGATTAAGCCATTAAATGCTAGATTACAGCCATAAAATACACCCACTCCATTCCCATGAATAACAAGAAATAATTTCTGTGTAATCTTTGGTTTTAATATTCACTAAACTGCTTGAAACAAAAGTTCTGGAAAAACATTAAAAAAACGTCATGTTGAAAAAAAGAAGAATTAATTATACGCGTACAAATTTATCAATTATTTGAAAAAAAAAGCGACGCTTTCTGGATATAATGTACTAATCCATGGGTTGAATACACAAGACTGGAGGAATTCGCATCTAAAAATAACGAAAAGTAAAATAAAATATCTTTCCTCTTTAAGACGAATGTAGCTTCGGACAACAGAAAGGAAAGACACAACGTTAAAAATGTAACAGAATGTGACATGAACGGGAAAATATATTAATTCAGCAATCGCCTTTCAAGACGACAAAGACAGCACAAAACTTTGGAAAGCGCCTTTAAGTTGGTATACTTCTTGAAAATGAGTGAAGTTCCCTAAAGGTAAAAAAAAATTATGGTTACGTTGAAAAAATAAATTTATGAATTATATAAAACTGACATTTATGAAAAATACCTCGCAATATT
Source organism: Macrothele yani (assembly GCA_039090855.1). Classification (NCBI taxonomy): domain Eukaryota; kingdom Metazoa; phylum Arthropoda; class Arachnida; order Araneae; family Macrothelidae; genus Macrothele; species Macrothele yani. The sequence continues at coordinate 52,976,558 of CM077008.1, read as the reverse complement.
GTAAAATTAAAGACAAAGCCTTTAGATTACATATTCCGCAGGAAAGAGACTCAGCTTCAAGGGCACGCTTGTGCGTGGCACATCATTTCCGTCGGTAGGGAATTCGCCTCCCACGCCGGCAACCCTAGTTCGTGTCCACCCAGATCCAAACGGGCGTTTTCCCGCTCTGTTGAGAAAATTTCCACAGCTCAGTACTATAATTCAAAAGTTTCGTAAGGGGGAGGAAAAAATGTTGTAGCTTTGGGAAATTGCGGTTCTCCTTGATTTTTATTTATTTATTTATTTATTTTTTCTATGCCTATTACTGGGAAATTGGCGGACAAGATTCGGCAAGACATCAGTTACGTCACATGATTGCCGGCTGCCACTGCCGGGAAACTAGCGGGCCTCATTAGGCTAGCCATCATTTATGGCACGTGCTTGAAGGGCCACTGAAGGGCCACTTGTGGCAGCTACTGCCTGTGATGGATAACTGATGGCTCTGTTGTGGCATATGACAACTGATGGCGGTGCCAACAGTTGGCCTGAACTGCTGGGCTTTCTGTTGGCCTCCCGGATATTTTATTGACGGTTCAGCAGTGGCAACATTGTGCTGGGTCATTGCTGGCAGTGATGACCTAGGAAGACTCTTTTCGCTGGGTTACTTCCATGACAAAGCCCAGGGTGTAATCAGAAAAGCAAGGAGACGCACTGACAGTGTTTTTACCAATCTGTAGGTATTAAGATGGTAAAACCATTTTGGGGCTTGTGGACAGCAAAAAGATTTGACCAGGAAACGAGTGGGTGTGTTGTGTAGAATAGGGGACGGGAGATGTCTGCAGTAGGGAGAGGGTGAGTGTGTTTTTGTATGACAGAGTGGTACGACATGGATTTTTATTCCTACCCCTAATCTATTGTAGGGATTGACTTTTACAGTGTTACCGCTTACTGGTTCCGAGAAAGAGAGATTCTGAACGCGCTTAGTCTTCCTTTATCTCCCTTTTTAAAGGTTATATTTTTCGGTAATTGTCAAAGTTTAGTTAATATTTTTAGGGTTACATTCAACTAAATATTTTCAATAATATCTCATTTCATTATTTAATTTTCACATTTCAATAAAATACAATAGAAAGACAAAATAATACCAAATGGCACATCGTGGGCAGGGCCTAAATAAGAGCTGCAATTAACGGACCCGGACCGGACTGGGCCTTAAACGGCCGGGCTCACCAAATTAGGCCCGTACCGACCTCTAGTACGGTGTGTTCCCGGCGAAAGCACACAGTTTCCACCGCATGAGTGGAACGGTTTCTCCTTCGAAAAAAGTAAGCCTCCCAATTGGTATTTTGCCAAAATATATACTTGTATATACACCCCTCCCCACCCCAATTGCAAAACCTTTCGTTATGAAAAATCACAGAAAAAAAAAACCGTTTTATTCTTACAGTAGATGTTATATACAGGGTGTTCGTAAACTGTTTTGACGAAAGAAGACGGGTGATAGTACCCTATCAGCACGAACAATATTTACAATGGAACATAGGGTCGCATTCCACTCTGAGTGTCAGAAAAGAGAAAAGTTAGATGTCCAAGTTGAACTTTCAACAGAGCAAAGAAAGCGACTTAACGACATCATAAGTTGCACAATCCCATCTATGGAGATCAGGGACAGACTCAAAGTAGATGCTCAAAGTGGCGGCCACTGGTGCCGTTGCACCATTCACACCGGCGAATGAAGGACTGGTGCACGCTCTCGAAGACTCCTGGTGTCGTGTTTATCCTTGTCCGCTGCAACAACGATTCTCGCGACGAGATCTTCCACGGAGTCCACAGACGTCTCCTACACCAATGATTTCATGTGCCCCCAGAAGAAGAAGAAGTCCAGTGGGTTTAAGTTCGGTGAGCGTGAATGCCATGCCACAGGTCCGCCACGTCCAATCCATTGTGCGGGATATATGGCATTCAGGAAGTGTCTACTGCACCTTGATAAGCCAATCAGCTGCAACTGTCGATGCCTGCGTTGTTTCTCTGGCCATTTGCATACGGTAAATGCTTGACGGTGATGTTCTGGCGATGTGCTACTTCTCCGGCACGAAAGAAATGACGTCTGAGGTGACGATTTGTGCTTGTTGGACGTATTTCGAAGTTACTCTTTTCTGACACTCAGAGTGGAATGCGACCATAGGTTCCATTTGTAAATATTGTTCATTTTGATGGGTACTATCACCCCTCTTCTTTTGTCAAAACAGTTTACGAATACCCTGTAGAGCAAGATGAATATTGTGAATCGACTTTTAAGGAGCAGAGATGAATAGTAAAATTGAATATGCATTCATTCCCCGTAGCTTGGAAAATTCTGTACTGTTCAAAGTAGAAAATATGCCAAAGATGGTGACCGCGCGAAAAGATTAGGAATTGGGAAAGGACCAACAGACATTTTTTTTTTTTTTTTTGATTGGAGGTTTAAAGACCACCGTGAGCAACTCAATGGGCTATAAGCAGTCGCCCGTCCCTAATTTAGGGTCACTGGTTCGAGGGAAGGGAGAGAGCCAGTGCCGTAAGACAAACACAACATCCATGCCTCACCGGGATTCGAACCCGGACTCCTTTCGGACGAATGATAAGAGGCCATCGCTTAGACCACTGCGCCACCGGGGCGGGACCAACAGACATGAATTTCGTTCTCACAGCTCAAACATCCTGATTGAAACAAAAAATTTTAAGCCGTTCTTGTAAGTACAGAGATGGCAAATGCTTGTAGATGCAGAGCTCGAATTGTATCAGCCTGACTGACGAACGGCATGGTAGTAATATGAGTGCGTACATTTTTCATAAAAGCTTATTAAAATATATTATCAATATTCAAAATTATTTTTGTACCAATCTAAACTTTGGCATTAATATTTACATATGAATGTACAATTCCCCCTTAGTCTTGCCTGCTAGTATCTACTATATTTGTAGTATGCAGTGTAGATACTAACAGCATCTACTACAAATGTAGTGAATGCAATTCGTCAACCTTTCCATTTGGTTGTACGGTAATTGTCCTAAAACTTTTATATTTTTAGCGTAAGATATGCTTTAAGATCAATCTAAGAAAATGATCGATTAAGGAATGCTAACGTAAAGGTAACTTGATTGTAACCCACCCCAATTTAGTTGAAAAGCCGAAAGGTTATGAGACGGCAAAGCAGAGCATATGAAATTAAGTCAGACTGATGTTATCTAAATACCCAAGTTTATAAATTATTTTTCAATTGGAGAAAGCACTTTTACATTTTCAGTGAGCAATAAGAAACTTTTTCCCACTAAGCAAAATTTTATGAAGCTAACAGGACTCTCAATGGAGCGGTTGTCTTAGAGCCGGTGGCTTACTTTTTCATCCAAACTTGCCTACGTAGGATACCATGCCGGGAAGAACAAACACGCTGGTATTAAGAAAAATTCAAATTTAATTATTTATTGAAATTATTTTAAAGCTTAACTGATTCATTTTACTGTAATTTTTATAAATATACCATTTGCCAAAGATGTAAAACGAATCACTCCGAGAAAGTCGTTCGATCCCGATGAAACTCCGCATGCAAGTACCGCAAAGCCGATTAGGCAAATGATTAAAAAATAACGACCCATGACAAGTCCGTGGCACGCCACGCATGGGAACCGCGCATCGAGGAGAGTATATCAAGAGCAAAGCTCGCACGCAGGTGCAATTATGGCAGCGGATTGAGGTGGCCCAAACATGTTCGCCGACATTCCGGGATGATGACGCCCATCCCGGAATGTCGGCGAACTGGCTCGCAATTTGGACACCATCTGAAATGCTATACTTCAAGACATTATCCTTGAACTGTATGAGTCTTATGTCATGCTGGGTAACCGCTGGACCCCGAGACAGAGGGGCTCTACAACTTACTTACTTGTTCCACTCGTACAGCTGTTTTATTCGAAAAAATGGCTCAACTGCTCTGAAATGGTACATGTATCGTTAACATACTAATTTTCACCTCGATTGGATCATTCCTTGTGAGTTCTTGTTTTTTTTTTTTTTTTTTTGCAAACAGTGTACCATCATAATCTGCTTAAATCCTCTTGCCAAGAAGCAGTTTATATTACGAACGCATTTCAACAAGAGCATAAAGCTACAAATCGACCTAATGTCGGAAAATATTTCTGATGAAGAAAAATGGAATTGAAGAGAGTTCTTGTCAGCAGAAATATCTGTAGAAACTTTAAAAGATCATCAGCTCAGTAGTTTCATCAGCTTTGATCTAAACGCCTCTGGTATCAACAGAAACCACAATCGAGAGTGAGGCCGGGATTTTATACCTCGATGATTTTCACGGCTGCTGCTCTTGAACAAAAAGGAGAGAAATCTACTCCTTTCTTCTTACATTGGTTTTTCCAAAATAATTTTTAGAGACATCGGCTGTCTCATTCATATCAAAAGTGAACCCTTCTAAAATTTACTTTCAATTGTAATCTTCTCGAAAACACGTTTCGTAACCTTTCTGATAGTGTGCTGTTAATGTGTGCCAAAATGAGAAATTTGTGACTAATCTTGTCACAAAAACAGATAAGAGTGGTATTCCTTAAAAGTTAGAAAAATTACGTTTAAAATGATTTTTATCTTTAATCGATCGTCAAGACAAATTTCTGAGAGTCAAACAGTTTTGCCTGTACTCGCTAATTAAAAATTACAAACGTATCCTGTACTATGTTCTTTGCGACTATATTATATTGTTCATACTATTATTCGTAGGTTCCAAACGTCTTTTATTTATATTTTATAAATATAAAATATAAATAAAAGAAATCAGACATTTGCAAGGCGCAAATGTTTGATTTCTTATTTAAATATGTAAATTTACTTGTATCATCCATGTGTGGACCGTCAGCCTCACCTGAGTCCCTCACTTTATTTAAAGAACATGTTACCAGATTTTGATATTTTGTGTAGTATAAATGTGAAGCAAAATATTGCAACTTATCGCTTCCTGTACTACTGTAATTTCTGATATGAAATAAACAGCTTTAAACTTTAATCGAGCACATATTTTGGTTTGCATTTCAAATAAATTCCATATCAACTCTGAACTTATTCTTAAAATATGTCCACACATCTCAGACTGTTGATTATATTAAGTTAAAAATGTTGAAATTTAGTTAGGTTCTCCGAAGTTGATGATAAAGCCCTTGAGAAATAACGTATTTTATGACAAATTGGCAAATTGTCAGATCTGCCGCTGTAATATTAAAATTAAGTAAAATTCTAATAACAAAGAATGCATAATTTAGTATTGTTCCAGTAAAGCCACTGTGTTTGCGTTTTGACAGGCGTTAATTTATCTTGTCATTGTTTAATAAATTTAAGGAATTTCATTTTACTCTTTTCAAATGTGACACTTCACTTTGATTCACTTTTGAACACAATCCGGTGTTTCGAGACTTTCGGCTGATCTTTTGAAGACTATTATCAAATTTGCGTTCATTTTAATGTTTAATTAGTTTACGGAAGCTCAAGTGTCATTCTCACAGTTTTAACTCAAGAAATGTATTTTGTACCATGAAATATTTCTACAGAAAACAGAGTTATAGACAGAACGTCAACAGTTTCGGAATGATGTGAAATTTCTTTTTAATTTTTTGCATGAAAATTAAATTCTTTAAAGCGAAGTGTTGGTAATCCTCTTAAAATAAGCAAAACTAAAGATACGTATAAGAAGTCTTGAGTGCTCGGAGATATACATCATTTTTCACAAAACAATTTTGATTGCTTTGTGTCTGAGAGACAGAAATCTGGCGGGATGAAGGTTTTCTTTTTATTATTTCACGTCACCTTTTGTTTTTTTTCCAATTCTCAGATTAGTTAAAAATAAAGAAACTTCAGTTGATAAAAAAAAATTAATGGAATTTATACTTTCCTTTTTAAATTTTTATTCTCTTCTTCTATGAACTTAAAACGTTTAATCGTAAAAAATATTTCTGTCATTCTATGCATTAGCGCTATCATGCTTTCGTTTCGGAAAAATGTTACCGGCAAGCAAGGCGTGTTTATTATACGGAAGTCCGAGGTCCAGGCCCTGGAACCTCTGTTTAAAAAGGCCACCGTTTTAGCACGTCTTTTGTAAAAAAGCTCGTGCTTATGTTATGGGTTTGTCCGCCCGTCCGTCTGTCCGTCTCTAGACACGATATCTCTGCAACTATTATCCGATTTGAAAATTTCTTTTTGCATTGGAAAGCTTGAAATATGCGAATGATGATCCTTCATTTCGTTTTCTTTTTTTTTACGATGTACAATTTCGCCGCTAGAGGACGTAAATACAGATGATGTCGTAATCAAAAATACGTTTTATTCCACATATTTGCTTCTAAACATCCGATGGAAAAATTATTTTATCTTTTCCTTCCATTTATGTCGAAGAGTATTTTAGATATAGTTACTTTCTCAAATTACGCATACATTTTCCGCTAGGGGACGTAAAAGTAAATTACATTTTCCCCGATAACTCTTCTTCTAAAACTCCTTTTCGAAAAGTTTTTTCTTCAGCGGATACAGTTCCTGATGGAAAATCTTTTGCTCATAATTTCTAATTTTTGGTGAAAATACTGTGGACACCAGGGGCGTAAGTGTTAATTTTTGCTTCTGATGTCTTTGCCATGAAAGATGAGCTTCTAAAAATCTAGATTGAAAAAATTCTTTCGTGGGTTGATGCCACTCACTTCGATAAACATTTTCGGAATATTTTCTTCTTAAAATATTCCATGGTTTCTCCGCCTGGGGGCGTAGATGTATATCTTATTTTTGTCAATATCTCTACTTCTATGAGTCCTATTTGAAAAATTCGTTATTTGTTGGATAGTATTTTCAGTGTGGCATGTTTTTCCTATAATTTCAAAATTTTCAAGTAATTCATAGACTTTCCGCTAACGGGCCTAATGGTAAATTGCTTTCCCTTTTATATCTCTGTTTCTAAATCTCCGATTTGAAAAATTCTTTCTGCACTGGACACAGCTTCTGGTGGGAAATCCTTTGCATGTAATTTCTAATTTTTGTAAAAAATTGATTTGGCCACCAGCTGGCATAATCCCTAATATCCGCTTATGATGTATTTGCAGCAAAATATGAGCTTCTGAAATCTCGATTAAAAAAAAGTCGTTTGTAGACCGATACTACTCATGTCGACGAACCTTTTAGGGGCACTTTCTTCTTAAAATAATGCATGGCTTCTCCGCCTGGGGGTGTAGATGTATATCCTATTTTTGTCAATATCTCTACTTCTAGGATTCCGATTTGAAAAATTCCTTCTTCCTTGGATAGAGTTTCCGATGCGAAATGTTTTTCCCTATAAATTCAAATATTTCAAGTTAATCACAGACTTTCCGCTAGCGTGCACAATGGTAAGTTGTGGTTTCTGCGTTATTTCTGCTTATAAAACTCCGATTTGAAACATTCTTCCTGTATCGCATACAACACCTGTTGGAAAATATTTTTCATATAATTTCTAATGTTTTGTAAAAAATGGTTTGGCCACCAGAGGTCATAAGTTTTAACTTCTGCTTCTGGTGTATTTGTAGCGAAATCTGGGATCCTGAAAACTCGACGAATTTTTTTAGCACGTCTTTTGTAAAAAACGATCGTGCTTATGTTATAGGTTTGTCCGTCCGTCCGTCCGCCTGTACCCACGAAATCTCTGCAACTATTAGTCCGATGTGAAAATTTCTTTTTGCCTTGGGAAGCTTGAAATATGCGAATGATGATCCTTTATTTCGTTTTTTTTTTACGATGTGCAATTTCGCCGCTAGAGGGCGTAAACGCAGATGATGTCGAATTCAAAAATACGTTTTATTCCACATACACTGGCGGAAAGTGAAAAAAGAACACCAAGAAGGAATTGGCGGACGATCATGAAATTTACATATGTTAATGGGGTCGAGTTTACGTGGGTGTGATGTTCATTCCGGGACCAACCGGTGAGCGCTTACGCCACAGCACGGCATAATATGCAAATTATCGTCGGTGGTATTTAAGGAGTACGGCGAAGTGAATGTAATCAGTCGTCGGCGTACGGACACGTGCGAAAACCCTGACTAAGCTGCAATGCCTGGACATGGAAGACGCGTAAGACTTCAGCAGCTATCGGACTTTCAGCGAGGTCGTCTAGTCGGACTCCGCGAGGCCGGGTGGTCGTATCGTCGTATTGCGGAGCCAATTGAACGGGAAGTATCGGTGGTGGTACGATGGTGGCGTAGATGGTCCGAGGAACATTTCCACACGAGAAGACGTTGAACCGGGAGTCACAGACGGACTGATGAGCGGACCGATCAACGCATAAGAAGAGCGGCGTTGTCAAGCAGAACATCAACTGTGAAGCAAATCCAAGCTGCCGTTGCACCTGTGCTGACTGTGTGAACAATCCGCAACCGTCTACTGGATGCAGGACTACGTGCACGTGTGCCTCTGGCATGTGTACCTCTGACTCCAGCCCACCGTAAGGAACGGCTGCAGTGGTGTCGCCAACGTACTGCACTGGAGAACGCAATGGCGATCTGTCGTATTCAGCGATGAAAGCAGATTATGCTTGGGGGCCTCCGAAGGCGGTATGCGTGTTCGCAGGTCCACAGGGGAGCGTCTCCACCGCTTCTTGTATCCGCCAAAGATACACAGGGCCTACACCTGGTCTCATGGTGTGGGGACATATCATCTATCACTCCCGTACACAACTGGCGTTTGTACCCGGTACGTTAAACAGCACCTCCTACATCAACAACATCATTCAGCCCGTTGTTGTGCCATTTGTAAGGTCGGTCCTATCGTGGTGTTTTCCAGCCAGATAACGCATGCCCACACACGGCACGTGCAACGCAACATGCACTTCAGTGTGTGAGACAACTTCGACGGCCGGCACGTTCACCGGATTTGTCCCCCATTGTGCACGTGTGGGATTTTATGGGACAACGACTTATCCGGTCTCCACGGCCAGCCACGACCATCCCCGATTTACGCGTACAGGTTGAGGATGCTTGGAACTCAATACCCCAAACTTACATCCAACATCTGTACAACAGATTCCATGCCAGAATTGCACAGTGTGACGCAAGCTCATGGCGGTTCAACCTCGTACTAACCATGTTACATGGAAATGTTATTTTTCAGTTTACCAGCAAATACAGCTGTATTTTGCCATAATGTTTTGATCACGTTATCCTCTGTATTCCGTTATTATGCTGTATTGATTTCGTTGGTATCAGACGTCTCCTTCTTGGTGTTTTTTTTTCACTTTCCGCCAGTGTATTTCCTTCTAAACATCCGATTGAAAAAATTATTTTGTCTTTCGATTCCATTTATGTCGAAGAGTATCTTAGATATAGTTACATTTTTAAATTACACATAGATTTCCTGCTAGGGAGCGTAAAATAAATTACATTTTCCCCGATAACTCTTCTTCTGAAACACAGATTTGAAACATTTTTTCTTCAGCGGATACACCTCCTGATGGACAATCTTTTGCATACAATTTTGAATTTTTGGTAAAGCATACTTTGACCATAATGGGGCGTAAGCGCTAATTTTTGCTTTTGATGTATTTACCATAAAATCTGAGCTTCTAAAATATCAATTGAAAAAATTCTTTGGTGGACTGATGTCACTTACATCAGTAAACCTTTTCGGAACATTTTCTTCTTAAAATATTTTACAGTTTTTCCGCCAGGGGGCGTAGATATATATATATATATATATTATTATTGTGGATATCTCTACTTGTAGGAGTCCGATTTGAAAAATTCCTTCTTTGTTGGATAGTGTTTTCCGTGTGACATGTTTTTCATATAATTTCAAAATTTTCAAGTAATTCATCGACTTTCCGCTAAGGGGCGTAGAGGTAAATAGCGTTACCTCCTATATTTCTGCTTCTAAATCTCCGATTTGAAAAAGTCTTTCTGCACAGGATATAGCTCCTGATGGGAAATCGTTTGCACATAATTTCAAATGTTTTGTAAAAAAAAATGGTTTGGCCAACAGGGTGCGTAAATCCTAATTTCCGCTTCTGACGTATTTGCAGCAAAATATGAGCTTCTAAATTCTCGATTGATAAAAAAGTAGTTTGTAGACCGATACTACTCATGTCGCAAACGTTTTAGGAACATTTTCTTCTTAAAATAATGCATGGTTTCTATTCCAGGGAGCGTAGATTTATGTCTTATTTTTGTCAATATCTCTACTTTATAATGAATATGGTTTTTACTGGGGTGTTCTGTGGTAATTATTATATCATGAAAAAAGTTTTATGATGGACTTAATGAAGACACTTAATGAAAAGAGACCTAACTGTCAGACAGAGGTCTGACAATAATTGAACAGAGAAAAATGTACTCACTTTAAAACCTTTTATTGGAAAACTCCTGGTATCATCCAACACACACTCTACTAATCACACTACTACTGAATATCTGAACTCGTTGAATCGAATCACAATAATGAAGAAGAACCTAATCACATAGAACGAAGCTCTCGGCATAAAATAACGTAGCTCTTTTCACATCGAACAAAACCTCTCCACATATGAACAAAAGCTCTCTCACGTATCACAAAAGCTCTCCTCGCACATAAACAAAAGCTCTCCCTAGGTATCGTTGAACGCGCCTATTTATACTGCCTACCACCACGTCATGACTACACTCGTTGGCACATATCATTCAGTGGGAGAAATAACATCTCGTTAAGTAAGAAGATAATTTACATAGGAAAATAAAATAACAAGAGATAGTAAAATCAAAAGGAAACTGAATCTAGATTATACGTTACAACTTCTAAGAGTCCGATTTGAAAAATTCCTGCTTTGTTGGATAGTGTTCCCGATGCAAAATGTTTTTCCTATAAATTCAATAATTTCAAGTAACTCACAGACTTTCCGCTAGGGGGCACAAAGGCAAATTGCATTTTCTGAGTTATTTCGGCTGCTAAAGCTCCGATTTGAAAAATTCTTCCTCTGTCGCATACAAGACCTGATGGAAAATTTTTTTACACAATTTCTAATGTTTGGTAAAGAATCGTTTGACCACCACGGGGCATAAGTGTTAATTTCTGCTTCTGATGAATTTGTACTAAAATCTGTGATCCTGAAAACTCGACTAAATTTTTTTCTTGGACCGATACCGCTCATATGGAAAAACCTTTTGAGAATACTTTCTTAATAGAATAATGTATAATTTTCCCACCAGGGGACGTAATGTCACATCTTATTTTTGTCCATATCTCTGTTTCTAATAGTCCGATTTGAAACATTCTTTCTGTGTTGGAGAGCGTTTCCGGTGCGAAATGTTTTTCGTATAAATTCATGTTTTTTAGCGCACTAGTCTGCCACCATAGGGCGTAAGTTCACGATTCCGTTTACAGCAATATCTGAGGGATTAAAAACCCGATTGAAAAACTTCTTTCTTCTGTCAGATACTATTGTTTTCCATACCGGGTCCATTGACTTTGAATCGCTTTGATAAATTTAATTTGCCTCAGAACGGATTCAAAAGACGTGCTTATTACACCCAAAAATTTGGTGTCATTGTTCTTGTTAAAATTGCTACTAGAAATTACCAAATAATTCTTGAACATTTCATTATTGTTTTTATATACGGTACACTACTGTTTGTGAAAATTTCAACACCTTGAAAGTCTGTTCGTCTTAGTTTTAAATTACAAGATATCCACAACAGGTTCGGACATGCAAATGATGAAAATGTTAGTGAAAATGCGCATGTGGTTTCGGAGTCTTGGATATAAAGAACTGGCTCTGTCGAGATGTAATCTGTGAACAGCCGGCATTCAATCGAAACGGTGTTTCTTGTGTCTCACTATGCCCCGTCGACGAAGAAATTCGCATTATGAGCATCTGACTGAATTTGAGCGAGGAAGGATTGTTGGGATGAGAAAAGATGGATTTTTCTACCGCGAAATTCCCACTCGAACGGTACGAGAAACGGAACGGAAAGTTGCACGAATGCCCGAGATGACAGACACCCCTACAGCATAGCAGTAACAACGTGGATGCCAGTGACAGATCTCACAGCAACATCCACGGTATTAGGGCAGCAGTAGAGCACTGTCACAAGTCAGGCTTTGTCCTTCTGCGCAGTTCGACGTCGTCTGCTTAACAGTGGACGGGCTTCTAGCAGCCCGTAGCTGCGCATTCCTTTGAACCTCAACAGTAGCCGCGGCAACTAACGAAAGAGGCTTTCGATGTGGGCTTGGGGTATGTCACTCCAGGCTGCTTCCACACGTTGCCACAGTTCATCAGGCGCAGCCGCGGGTGGTGCTTGCTGGGCCACTCGGTTACCGATCAGCGACCAGGCGTATTCGATGGGCGACATATCGGGGGAACAGGGGGGCCCCGGCAGCAGTGACACCTCCTGGGCCGTGAAGAATTGTTGCACGATGCGTGCCACGTGCGGGCGCGCATTTTCCTGTGGAAACGTAGCATCTGGCAGGTCCTGCAGGTAAGGGATTACTACACGCTCCAAAACATCTGAGATGTAGCGGTGGCTGTTGAGTGTACCGGCGATGCGTACCAGAGGGGTGCGGGTGTCATATCCAATTGCGCCCCAAACCATAACGCGAGGCGACGGGCCGGTATGGCGATGCATAATGCAGGCGTCATAGAGTCTCTCGCCACGGTGCCGCCAAATGCTGATTCGACCATCGTGGTGTTGCAGGCAGAAGCGGGATTCGTCGGAGAAGACAATGTCGTGCCATTCCGAAGTCCAGGTGCGGCGTTCAAAGGCGAACTGCCGCTGCACTCGCTGGCGGTGTAATGTTAATGGTAATCGCAGCAATGGGATACGCACGACAAGTCCCCGCTCCTGCAAACGACGTCGAACGGTACGTGCTGACACAGGTTGTTGCGCAACACACCCTAATTCCTGCGCTAACGTTCGTGATGTGGCGGTGCTAGCCGTCAATGCTCGCCGCACAACATGCCGGTCCTCTCGTTCGGTGCTGTGCCGCGGCTACGGCAATCGCTCACGTCGGTCCGTCCGTCCCTCCTGCACCCACTGAACCCATACTCGCCTCACTGTGGCTGGATGTCGTACCACATGGGCGCGGATTTCTCGGTACGATAAACCGCTGTCACGATAAGCCACTAATTGTCCTCTGTCGAACTCCGAAACGTGCTGGAATGACTGCCGTATTCTGCGACGGGGCATCAGGAAGCTTCCCACGCACAGGACCAGCAGCACAACACCCTTCCACTACTTACACCCCGCCTTCTGTGCACCCTTCTTATAGTGCTTCTCGGTGGCGTGCCGGGAGCACATGATTTGTATATACCCTGCAATGCTAATCGTTTGCATGTCCTCTCACGGGCGACGCATGCTGTGAAATCAGGCCAATCGGATGCTTCCTTCTTGGTGTTGCATTTTGGGTGGCCAGCAGTGTAAGTACGTTGTATCGTTGCCGTATGTCCCAGGAATTGTTAACGTACTGAAGAATGTTTGTAACAAATATAATATAGGCTTTGGTCATAGGTCTGTGAATGTTCTGTCCTTGGTCAAAAATGATAGGGACCAGGTGGATATATTAAACCGTTTTGGTGTCAGTTGTGTAACATTAAGGGACGAGACCGAAACAAAAGTGGTGTATGTGGGTTTAACGGCAAGAGCGGTACGGTTTAGAAAGGCCGAACTTAGGTACAGTATCCGCTCGGACTCGAACGCTACGGCCCTATCAAGACTCTGTGTGAATGATATGCATGCGCGACAATGGGACGAAATGCAAATTTTACATACACCTAGGACAAAATCGCAATTACTACTGACTGAGAGCATGCATATCTATAAATTTAGGCCAAAAAGCCTGTAATGATGATTTTACGTATGCAATAGCAGCACACTGGAATCACTTTTTGGACACTGAAAAAAGAACATAAGTGTGCGAGAGAACACTGGACGAGACTTGATGCATGCGTACTCAATACAACGAATACACCGGACATCATCATCATCATCATCATTGTCAACCATTATCAATCCACTGCTGGACGAAGGTCTCCCCAAGTTTCCTCCACAACGGTCTGTCTTGTGCCAGTCTCCTCCATGTCACTCCCGCATATTTACGAATTTCATCCACCCATCTCCCATGTGGTCTTTTTCTGGGTCTTTTCCTGTCCCTTGGAATCCAATCTAAAATTTCGGCTGTCCATCTATGGTCTGTCCTTCTGGCAGTATGTCCAGCCCATTGCCATTTCAGGGATTTAACTCTGATCATGATGTCTTCCACTCTTGTCATTTTTCGGATCCACGAGTTCCTCTTCTTATCTCTCCTGGTTATACCAAGCATGCACCTCTCCATGCTTCTTTGAGTTGTCTGCAGCCTTTGTATGTCTCTTTTAGTTAAGGTCCACGTCTCTGCACCATACGTAAGCACTGGAAGGATGCATTGATCAAACACTTTTCTTTTAAGACATAATGGCATATTGCTCTTGAAAATTATGCTGTTTCTTCCAAAAGCTCTCCAGGCAAGTTTTGTACGCCGATTAATTTCTTCATCAATGTGACCCTCACTTGATATCTGCTGTCCAAGATAAACATACGTATCTGTTATCTCCAGTTTTTCTCCATCAATCGATAAATCTTCATTTCTTGTAAAAGCATTGAACATCACTTTTGTCTTCTGAAAGTTCATTTTTAATCCCACTTCTTTACTCTTGTCAGCAAGTTCCTGGATCATACTCTGCAGCTCTGATGGGGTAGTTGCAAAAATGACTACGTCATCAGCAAAACGAAGGTGGGTTAGATAATCTCCATTAATCTTTATCCCTTTGTTTTCCCAGTTCAGTGATTGAAAGACATTTTCCAATGTGGCATTAAAGAGCTTCGGAGATATGGTGTCACCTTGTCTCACTCCCTTTCCAATTTTTATGTGTGTTGTATTTTCAAACAGCCGAATCTTTGCACTTGCATTTTCATAGATGTTATTAATAATATTAATGTATGCATCTTCAATACCGCAGGATTTCAGAGCCGTGGTAACTGCTGATGGTTTCACCGAATCAAAGGCTTTTTCATAATCGATAAAAGCCATGCACAATGGAAGTTCATATTCCCTCGCTCTTTCAATTAGTTCTCTCAGTACGTGGATATGATCTATTGTGCTGTAGCCACTCCTGAATCCAGCTTGTTCTCTCGGTTGAGCCATGTCCAGTGTTACCTTCAAGCGGTGTGAAAGAACTTTAGTGAAGATTTTATAAACCACTGATAGGAGGCTGATAGGTCTGTAGTTCCTGAGATCCTCAATGTCACCTTTTTTATGTAGCAGGATCATTGTAGCATTGTTCCAATCCTCAGGAATCTTCCCTTCATTAAGGCATCGAGTGAAAATTTGGGCGAGTACTGTTTCAATTTCTCCACTTGCTTTTTGTATGATGTCTATAGTAATTCCATCTTCTCCTGGAGCTTTCCCCCGCTTCATGTTCTTGATTGCATGTGCAACTTCTGCTGGGAGGACTGGAAGAACTCTGGTACCTTTCATGATGTCTGGAGTACATGTATCATCCCTTTCATATAATTTGGAGTAGAAATCTTTCACTCTTGTCAAAATTTCACCTCTATTTCTTGTTATGGAACCATCTTCTTTTCTCAGTGCCATAATCTGTTTTCTTCCCTTACTGAGATGTCCCTTTGCTATCTTTAGGCTTTGGTTGTTTTCAATTGCTTTCCTCACTAGTTCACAGTTGAATTTTTTTACGTCTTCAGTGATACTTTTTCGTACTGTCTTGCATAGCTCTATATATTCCACTTTGGAAGTCACATCTTCTTTAGTTGTCCTCATCTCTCTTCTTTTTTGCATCAACATTTTCGTTTTTCCTGATAATTTATTTACATGCAACTTGTTCTTAGACCCAGCTAATTTTGTTGCTGTTTCCATAAGAGCTTTGGTTACTTTTCTGTTAACTTCAGAAATATCCACTTTTTCCGATGTTAGGCCTTCTAAAGCAGAGAATCTGTTCTTCAGTTCCAACTTGAAAGTATTATGGTGTTTTTTAAGGTTGGTTATGTCAATACATTTTGTTTGTCTTATGAGCTTGCCACGTTCCAGTTTAGTGTTGAGGTGCATCTTACATCTCACCAATCTATGGTCACTACCTGTGTTGAACTTGTTTAGCACACTGCAGTCTTCGATGACGAATTTTTTGTTACACATAATAAAATCAATTTCACTTGTCGTCCCAATTGGATGTCTCCATGTCCATTTCCTGTGTGGCTTTTTCTTGAAAAAGGAATTCAAGATGAAAAATCCTTCTGCCTCTGCAAACTCAACGAGAGTATTTCCACGCTGGTTTCTGTTGCCGTGACCGAATTTACCTACTGAAGTTTCATTCTGTAAAAATAAAACCAGTGGATTTAACACCGGACATATAGGTGTTTATATGTACATATAGACACTGGTGAGTGAACAAAGTGTAGCCGTGGTGTTAACGATTTTAACGATTTTAAAAGTTATGTTTTGTCTGAGGAAGGGTTCAGTGTAAACCCGAAAAATATCATGGAATTAAGTGTATTTTATAATTAATAGTAAAGTGTTTTAATCGTGTATAAGACTGCTATGTTTTTTTGTTTGTTCATGAAATGCAGGACGACTAGTCGCAAGATCTCTTGAACATATAGTTGTCCTATTAACGTTTCTGTTATTACGACTAAGGGTGCCCTGCTGACATAAAAGATTTCATCACTCTCCATAACACCAGTAGTGGTGGCGGAGTGCAACTTTACAACCATGTTCGAATGTGAGCGCTACCCGCTTATCCACCACATGCGAATGCAATGGTAATCCGCTTTATGATCCGCGTGGGATTCGTCGCAAAAATGATGATATGCTAGTTGGGTACCGAAGATGATTCCCGGGCTCAACACTACTCCTGATGGAGCCAACGATGTAGAGTGCTTAACAGAAGATGTTGGAGTCGTGTTTCTGCAAGTCCTCTTGCAATGACGAGTGGAGGCACAGGATGCTACTTAGAGCCCGCTACATCTCGCTGGATGGTGGACAGAGAAGCCGTCGGTGCTACACTGGTTTGTCGGACTATGAGACAATCCTCTCGCCCAGTTGTTCTCATGGGCCAACCAGTGGATTTAAACTTCTATGATAGAATGAAACAGTGTGATATCGCTTGTGTTGGTGATAATCCATAAATGTTTTTCGCATTTCTGAGATGCCTTTCTTATAGTTTTTTTGAGATTACAGAACGACTGGAGCATCCAGAAAAAGAATGAAACTCCTGTTTAGAATTTAGAGCAACATGTCCCAGTATAAGGGAAAAAAACAAATCCGTCATAATGAACAAGTTGTTTAGCTTTTTATAAATGGAAAGAACCAAATCCGTCATAATGAACAAAAGTTTTAACTCATTACGCAAGCCCAATCCCAGTAGAACAACCATGCAGCAGATCACAATTTAGACTATTAAATAACAACTGCCTTTTCTCATGGCTATATAATGAGTGCAAATTTTTAGTCCACTACATACAAAATAGGGACTGCAGTCCCTCTTTCCAGAGGATCAAAGTTTGTCCACACGATTATAGTTAGTTCTTGCATAATTAACATCTCAACATCCATTGAGATGTTCCCTCCAGTCGTAAGAGCTGAAGGGCAGTGACACCGAAATTCACGACACATGAGAAACCATTCGTGAAACTACATATTTCAAACATGTAATGAGCGATGTAGTTATTTATTTACAGACGCCACGTATTTGGAGGATTTTCACCTTGGATCTCGCCCTTTGGATTTAATTGCTATAATATATATAGCCAGTGCCGTTGTTAATGCCCACCAGATGGAGACGTCTCAGTAGCTGAGCCCATCTTACGGATTTATGATGTCAGAAGCTGACTTAAAAATACACATGGCACCGTGGATTGTTGGCCATTGTGGTGTAAATGTAGCGCACTCGGCTAGATATCGAGAGATCCATAGTTCGATTCCACGGTGGCGGCTGAAAACAATTTTTCAGTTGCTATGTGTTTGTGGAACGTGGAATGAGCGATGTATTTATTTATATATTTCAAACAGATACAGAAACTGATGCTTCTGTTGCTGATTTCAAGGTAAAACAACACGATTTATATTGAAGGATAACTCAATCTTGATATGCAACATTTTCTTTTATAATATGTTTTATAACGAAAGCAAAAAGTTATGTGTTTACAGATCACACTCCCCATCGTGGTATAAATTCGCAATCAAAGTTTTCAAAATTTCCGAGATTTCACAAAATATTTGATCGTTAAATTTGTATTCTTCATGGTGGCTTAAAAATAGATTTTCATTTTGTATGGAGTGCATGCTTTTAAAGTCCATTTGAGAATTTGCTTTCGCATAAAATTGATGAAAACCAGATCAACATTTTCTGTGTGATTTCCATTTTGTTTCTGGTGCGAAACGCTTTTACCAGGTAGTTAATACAGTTACATCTTTATTTGTTTTTCCTTTACCCGCTTTCTTGTATAGTCAGATGGGTTTTAGTTGATGGATGTTAAATGGCGTTTTCTGGGTGTACCTTTTACTATAAGTCATATAGGAAGACTTCGTTTTTTTATTGAGCAGTAAAATTCATGATCACGTTTTTCAAGCTATTTTTAGATAGCTAACCAGTTTTCATTAAGGTGCTAATTATTAGAATATTAATTTTTTTTTTCGATTGATGATTTAGCGATCAGCCCGAGCAACTCGATCGGACACAAGCAATCGCCCATCCCCAATTTAGAGCCACTGGTTCTTGGCCAGTGCCAAAACACAGTATTATCGTCAGTTTTATCCATCCCTCACTGGGATTCGAACCGAACCCATCTCGGAAGATCGGTCGGAATCCAGCGCCACTACGCCATCGGGGTAGGAGAATACTAAACCGAAGACAAATAATTAGCAAGAAAGATGACACCAAATATTCGGGCGTTTTGAGCACGTCTTTTGAATCAGTTCTGATGTTAATTAAATTTATCAAAGCTATTCAAACTCAATTGGACCGGTATGGAAAACAGTAGCATCCGACGAAGAAAGAAGTTTTTTAATCGGTTTTTAATACCGCAGATTTTGCTGTAAACGGAATCGTGAACTTAAGCCTTCTGGTTGCACACTTGTGCATTAAGAAAAATTTTAAATTATATGAGAAACATTTCAGAGCGGAAACGCTCTCCAACAAAGAAATAATTTTTCAAATCGGATTCATAGAAGCAAAGCTATCGAAAAATATAAGATATGCATGTACGCCCCCTGGGGGAGAAACCATGCGTTATTTTAAGAACGAAGTATTCTCAAAAAGTTTTTCAATGTGAACGGTATCGGTTCAGGAAAGAATCTTTTCAGTCAAGCTTTCAGGAACTCAGATTTTGCTGGAAATATATCAGAAGCAGAAATTAATACTTTTGCCCCATGATGGCCATATCGTTACCAAATTTTAGAAATAATATGAGAAACATTTCCCATCAGGTGCTGTTTGCGATACATGAAGAAGTTTTCAATCGGAGTTATAAAAGCAGAAATATCGGGGAAACGCAATTTACCTTAGCGCCCCCTAGCGGAAAGCCTGTGAATTACTTTATTTTTTTAAATTATATGAAAAACGTTTCGCACCAGAAACGCTGTCCAATAAAGAAATAATTTTTTAAATCGGATTCTTAGAAGTAGAGATATCGACAATATATAAAAATATTGTTAATATAAAATAGAGTATATATTATCCACCAAGGGACGTACACCTATATATATATATATATATATATATAGAGAGAGAGAGAGAGAGAGAGAGAGAGAGAGAGAGAGAGAGAGATGTACGTCCCCTGGCGGAGAAACCATGCAATATTTTAAGAAGAAAATACTCCGAAAAGATTTATCGAGGTGAGTGGCATCTGTTCAAGAACGAATATTTTAATCGAGATTTTAGTAGCTGAGATTTTGCGACAAATGCATCAGAGGCAGAAATGAACACTTACGCGCCATGCTGGCCAAACCATTCTTTACCAAAAATTAGAAATTATAGGCAAACGATTTCCCATCGGTAGCTACATCCGCTGCAGAAAGCATTTTTCAAACCGGAGTTTTAGAAGTAGAGATATCAGGTAAAACGCAATTTGTTTTTACGCCCCTAGCGGAAAATCTATGCTTAACTTAAAAAGTTACTACACTTAAAATACTCTTCGGCATAAATGAAATCGAAAGGAGAAATAATTTTTACAATCGGATATTTAGACGCAAATACATGGAATAAAACGTATTTTGAGTTCGATATCATCTGCATATACGCCGTCTTGCGCGAAATTGTACATCGTGGGAAAAAAAAAAAGAAACGAAGGATCACCATTTGCATATTTCAAGCTTTTCAATGCAAAACAAATTCAAATGGGACTAATAATTGCAGAGATATGGTGTAAACAGACGGACGGACAAACCGACAACATAAGCAAGATCTCTTTTTAAACAAGTCAGTAAAATAATGCAATGCATTGATTATGATACGCTTTCCAACATACCAGAAATCATTACTCAAGTTATGGGGAAAATGGCTGTGGAATAAATCTCACTCCTGTGCCCTGACCTTAGATCCCATTTCGATTATATTCAACAGAACTCGTTCAGTATACCTCCGAAATAACATGATAAAGTTTTGTCGCAATCGAAGCAATTTTACGTGAGTTATGATATATATGGGCTATGGAATAGATCCCGCTTCTGTGTCCTAACCTTTGACTCCATTTCGCCCATTTTCAATAGTATTCGTCCCCAGGCAGGTCCCTACAACATACTAACATTTCATCCAAATCGGAATATTTTTACGTAAGTTATAACGCATAATGGCAATGGAAGTGATTTCGCTCCTATGTCCTGACCTATGACCCCACATTACGCCAATTTTCAATAGGGTTCGTCCCCAGGTGGTTTCCTACCACATACTAAAATGTAATCGAAATCGAACCTTTTTTCCGTTATTTATGACGCATTAGAACAGTGAAATAGATCCCGCTCCTATGTCCTGACCCCTATGACCCCATTTCGTTCACTTTCAATAGGGTTCTATCCCAGATGTTCCCCTACGACATACTAAAATTTCATCGAAATCGAACGATTTTTACGCGAGTTATCGTGCGGACGAACATACGCACACAACGCGTGACCTAATGAGGCAGATGGGAATCGCGACCATCTGCTGGCAAGAGTGTGACGTCATAAAACTTTAATAGGATCCACACAACGCGATACGTAATGAGACAGATGGCGCGACCGCGCGCCGACATCTAATGGGACGACGCAATGACACTACACTAAAAAGGTGGTAATTCGGGGTGGTTATTTAACCCACATAAAGAATTCTCCTAAAGTCGTGATCAAGCTAAATCGATTTCTAGTTCCAGAAAACGGTAGGTTAACGACTTTCAGCAAAATCCTTAGAGCCATTTTAAAAAAAAAATTTACATACATACAAGAATTGCTCCTTTAAGGTGAACGTCAAGTAATTTTGCTTCCGATATTTCGAATGGAAAAATTTCTGTACACATTTTCTTCCCAATTAATGCGTTCCCAAGGACGAAAATCTGAACGTCGATTAAAAAATCTTTATTTTATTACTTGGAATACTTAATATTTTCTAAAACATAACCATAATTACGCAATCCAACATTTGTTTGTCTACTGACGTCATCAACGTACAGGTCGCCATCCTTTTTCTGGTTTCAACACCACCAAAGCAAAAGTTATTGATTTTTAATATAATTATGTTTATGTTTTAGAAAATATTAAGTACTCCTAGTTATAATATGAAGTTATTTTAATCGATGTTAAAATTTTCATCCTTGGGAACACATTAATTGTGTAGGAAAATGTGTACAAAAGTTTTTCCATTGGAAGTACAGGAAGCAAAATTACTTGACGTCCACCTTAATAATATGGGATAAGGGCGATGGAATGGATCGCAATCCTATGTCCTGATCTTTGACCACATTTCGTCCATTTTCACTAGGGTTCGTCCCCAGGAGTTCCCCTACCACATACTAAAATTTCATCGAAATCGAACCATTTTTACACCAGTTATCGTGCGGACAGGCGGACAAAGCTGGAGCATATACGCTTCTTCAACCTACGGTTGGAAAGCGTAAAAAAGACGTGCGAAAAACAAGAACATTCACTTATGATTTCGGTGGCATCTTATTCTAATGTCAAAACATAATAAAAAAATAAATGAGTGACAGAGTTTATATAATTTTTTGAATGCCCTAACAGCAATCGGCGTCAGATATTTGCTCTCTCAATATACATATTTGTAACCTGAGGAACGTTTAAGGTAATTCTTCAGATTTTAAAATTTCCAATTTTTTAAAAAAAAGCCTTGGTAAAATTCTTTGCAAATTGGAATTCTTCTTCTTCGCCGGAAGAGATGCCGCTCCAGATTTAGTACCATAATGCGTGATTTCGCAGCGGATTTGTGTGTTTTATCAGTTTCGCGCATACAGGAATATCTTTATCAGTTTAATATTTAATTCGAAATTCGTAACTGAGTAAAAGCTGATGAATTTTTACTAGCGAAGCGAAATAAAGGATCAGCACACCATAGAAAAGCCGCATTGCAAAGAGCGATGGAAAGAATATCAGCGGGTAGCGAAGGATTCTTTTCTAACACAATAGTCCTCAACGCGAGGGTCGTTCATTGAATGTGATGGCGGTTTTTATAACAGCCGTCTGAGCACGTAGTCTGGACTTGATAAAAGAAATAAATTAGAGATTCTACCTCAGAAAATACTAAATGATGCAATTTAATTATAACCTGAATAGAACATGGTACTTAGCAATTTAATATTCATGAACTCATGCGTATGTTCCGTACGAAATGTTTCTATGCGCAATACCTTTGAAAGCGCGGATTACGTCCTTTGTCATATTCCTAAATCAGAATGAATTAACCTACAAGAATGCGAGCCTTCAAATCTGTTTAGCTCATTTATACCGATGTCAAGAGAATCCGAAGATAAATGTTCCCAGTCTCATTCTGAAATGTTGTAAGGCAGGAGGGCTGGGCTTTATCAGGAAAAGGGTATTTTCAGTTTTCCGTTTCGTTGGAGGCAAACATGGAAATATCAGAGTTCGCGGAAAGGTATGTACGTGTAGGTGTCTGGAAGGCGAAGTTGCAATTAAGTCACCTCCTTGTTGATCCCTACATTCTGAGTTTTATTATTGCTCTTCTCAATTCAAATTTGTTTAGCACTTCACAGCAGGTTGAAATGAAATTTCGGAAGTATATTTTTCTACCCAGCACTGGAATATAATTGGTGGAATTCAAAGTGTATTTGAATTAAGGCGAAATAAAATTAAAAAAAAAGAAAGAAAGAAAGAGATGATACTTTTGTCATGATGTCACAGAGATAATCCATGGAAAAACAATGCGAAGGGAAATAACACGGCATCTTTTATACTAAAAATGCGATCATTTAAGCTGGGGTATATTTATTTCCCGAGAAGTTTATACATACTCCCTTACTGCTCAAGAGTATGACCTAGAAACTTACTCGCAAGAGTAAAGAAGAGCGATTAAAGAAGAATTTTCAGAAAACAGTATAGCTGAACGATGATTTTATGAGAATTAGAGATTTATAGGTTTTGATGGAGGCAAATTTAGAAATAACTGGTAGTTACATCTACCTTGGACAACGAACATCTAGCGAGAGCCACATCGAAGTTCGAATTAACAGGCATATAAACCTAGGCTGAAGTGCATGCGGATAAAACGACACAATTATGAACAGTAATTTACCATTATATCTTAAAACAGTACTAGGACAAACCGCCAACAGTAACCGATAACTCGGGTACATTTGAAAAATTTTGAGCGAAGCTATTGCAAAATCTACGCTCATTAATGCGTCTATTATAACAAATTATAAAAAACGAACGCGCAAAATTTATGACTTCCAGAACAAAAGTACGAAATATTCTAAAAACTAAATGCCTAAAATTAAGCACGAACTACTTTCCTTCACGTTTCACGTTGGTTGTGATCTGGTTGCATGTAAAAAAGGCGGAAGGATACATTCAGATCGGGAACCACGTCTTTTTACGCTTTCTAACCGTAGGCTGAAGAAGCGTATATGCTCCAGCTTTGTCTGTCCGTCTGTCCGTCCGTCTGTCTGTCGGCACGATAACTCGCGTAAAAATGGTTCGATTTCGATGAAATTTTAGCATAAGGTAGGGGACCACCGGGGGATGAACCCTATTGAAAATGGGAGAAATGGGGTCGAAGGTCACAGCATAGGAGCGGGATCCATTCCATTGCCTTTATGCGCCATAACAGGCGTAAATATGGTTCGATTTCGATGAAATTTTATTATGCGGTACATACCCACCTGGGAACAATCTTATGACGTCACAATCTCGCACTTGAGATGTTGGCGCGCGGCCACGCCATCGGTCTCATTGCATCACGCATTGTGTGTGGATCCTATTAAAGTTTTATGACTTCACACTCTTGCAAGCAGATGGTCGCGATTCCCATCTGCCTCATTACGTCACGCGTTGTGTGCTTATGTTCGTCCGCTCGATAACTCGCGTAAAAATCGTTCGATTTCGATGAACTTTCAATGTGTGGAAGGGGAACACCAGGGAAGCCACCCTATTAAAAGTAAACGAAATGGGGTCAAAGGTTAGGACATAGGAGCGGGATCCATTCCACTGCTCTTATGCGCCATAACTAACGTAAAAATGGTCGGATTTTGATAAAATTTTAGTATGTGGTAGAGGACCAGCTGGGGAAAACCCTATTGAAAATGGGCGAAATAGGGTAAAAGGTCAGGATATCGGAGCGGAATCACTTCCATCACCATTGTGCGTCATAACTTACGTAAAAAATCGTCGATTTGGATGTAATGTTAGTATGTTTAGGGGCCTGCCAGGGGACGAATCCTATTGAAAACGGGCGAAATGGGGTCAAAGGTTAGGACACAGGAGCGGAATCTATTGCATAACTGTTATGCATCATAACTTACGTAAAAATGTTTCCATTGCGACAAAACTTTATCATGGTATTTCGGAGTTATACTGAAACGGTTCTGCTAAATTTAATCGAAGTGGGATCAAACGTCAAGGCACAGGACTGATATTTATTCCACAGCCATTATCTTCATAACTTGAGTAATGATTTCTGGTATGTTGGAAAGCGTATTATAATCAATGCATTGCATGATTTTTCTAACTTGTCATTTTGTATCGTGAAAGACAGAGACCCACACACATACACAAACTTCCTTTTATTTACGCTTTCCAACCGTTGGTTGAAGAAGCGTATATGCTCCAGCTTCTTCCGTCCGTCCGTCCGTCTGTCCGCACGATAACTCGCGTAAAAATGGTTCGATTTCAATGAAATTTAAGTATGTGATAGAGGACCACTGAGGTACCAACCCTATTGAAAATGGGACAAATGTGGACAAAGGTCACGACGTAGCAGCGGGATCCATTCCATTGCTCTTATGCGTCATAACTTGTGTAAATATGGTTCGATTTCAATGAAATTTTACTATCAGATAGGAGACAATCTTGGGACGAACCCTATTGAAAATGGGTGAAGTGGGGTCAAATGTCAGGACATAAGAGTGAGATGCATTCCATTGCCCTTATGCGTCATAACGTACGTAAAAATGGTTCGATTTCGATGATATTTTAGTATGTGGTAGGGGACTATCTGGGGACGAACCCTATTGGAAATAGACGAAATGGGGTTAAAGGTCAGGGCAAAGGATTGGGATCCATTCCATCGCCCTTATCCCATATTGTTAAGGTGGACGTCAAGTAATTTTGTTTCCTATACTTCCAATGGAAAAACGTTTGTATACATTTCCTTCACAATTAATGTGTTCCCAAGGATGAAAATTTTAACATCGATTACAATAACTTCATATTATAACTTGAAATACTTAATATTTCCTAAAACATGACCATAATTATATTACAAATCAATAACTTTTCCTTTGATGGTGTTGAAACCAGAAAAAGGATGGCGCGACCTGTACTTTGATGACGTCAGTAGACAAACAAATGTTGGATTGCGTAATTATGGTTATGTTTTAGAAAATATTAAGTATCCCAAGTAATAAAATGAAGATTTTTTAATCGACGTTCAGATTTTCGTCCTTGGGAACGCATTAATTCGGAAGAAAATGTGTACAGAAATTTTTCCAATCGAAATATCAGAAGCAAAATTACTTGACGTTCACCTTAAAGGAGCAATTCTTGTATGTATGTAATTTTTTTTTGAAAACGGCTCTAAGGATTTTGCTGAAAGTCGTTAACCTACCGTTTTCTGGCACTAGAAATCGATTTAGCTTGATCTCGACTTTAGGAAAATTCGTTATGTGGGTTAAATAACCACCCCGAATAACCAAGTTTTTAGTGTAATGGCGTCGTCTCATTATTGTTATCCATGCTTAGAAATCATATGACGTCACAGTCTCGCAATTCAGATGTTGGCGCGCGGTCACGCCATCTGTCTCATTACGTCACGCGTTCTGTGTGGATCCTATTAAAGTTTTATTATGTCAAACTCTTGCGAGGAAATAGCCGCGATTCCCATCTGCCTCATTACGTCACGCGTTGTGTGCGTATATTTGTCCGTACGATAACTCGCGTAAAAATCGTTCGATTTCGATGACATTTTAGTATGTGGTAGGGGAACACCTGGGAAGGAACCCTATTGAAAGTGAACGAAATGGGGTCAAAGGTCAGGACATAGGAGCGGAATCCATTTCACTGCTATTATGCGTCATAACTAACGTAAAGAAGGATCGATTTCGATTAAATTTTAGTATGCGGTAGGGTACTACCTGGGGACAAACCCTATTGAAAGTTGGCGAAATGGGGGTCAAAGGTCAGGACATAGGAGCGGAATCACTTCCATCGCCATTATGCGTCATAACGTACGTAAAAATATTTCGATTTGGATGAAATGTTAGTATGTTGTAGGGGCCTGTCTGGGGACGAATTCTTTTAAAAATGGGCAAAATGGGGTCAAAGGTTAGTAGGACATAGGAGCGGGATGTATTCCATAGCCTTTATGCATCAAAATATACGTACAATTCCTTCGATTGCGACAAAACATTATCATGTTATTTCGGAGGTATACTGAACCAGTTCTGTTGAATATCATTGAAATGGGATCAAAGGTCAGGGCACAGGACCGAGATTTATTCCACAGCCATTATCCTCACAACTTGAGAAATGATTTCTTGTATGTTGGAAAGCGTGTTATAATCAATGCATTGCATTGTTTTACTAACTTTTTATTATAGATTGAGCAAGCGTTGAGCTAACAAAAGGAGTTTTCCATTTCTTCCTTTCTCAATTCAAAGGTTTTTGTTTAATTAATCTTAGTGAACCGACTTTCGTGAAACGGTTCAAGTAAAAGGCCACCTATTAGTAATTGAAATTCCTAAATGACACGGAATTTCGGGATTCGGAAAGCGTCAAAACCTGACCATGAACAATGTCCAAAGGCATGCAAAATATCACGCTGATCGGATGTGTCATGTCTTAGCTATGCCCGAACAACTAATTGTCTCCAGTCTCGTATAGAGAACAAATTTTTTCAATTGATATTAAAATTGGTCAGTTTTTAATGGTCATCATTTGTATACGACACGACCAATCATCATGTTACCAACCCCATGTCACTAATCATGTCATTCCATTTCTCTGTGGCAAGTGTCACCGCGATCGGCTGAATATCTTTGCAGGAGATCGGTAACGAACGACCCCCTTCTCAAAACCCGGAAATCCCCCCTAAAATGCAAGTTTTTTAATGATTGAGATAAGCTGTCTATACGAGACTCGACACAATTCGTTGTCCGGGCATAGGTACGAGATGACACATCCGATCACCATGATTTTTGGAATGCGATTGGACATATTCCATGGTCATACTTTAACGCCTTCCGATTCCCGAAATTCCGTGTCATTGAGGAATAATCGTCCAAAAAGATGCATTTTTGGGGGGTTTTCAGGGTTTTGAGAAGAGGTCGTTTGCTATCTATCTCCTCCGAAGATCTTCAGCAGATCGCGGTGACACTTGCCACGGAGAAAGGGAAGGACATCGTGAGTGACATGGAGTTGGTAACATGGTGATTCGTCGTGTCGTATCAAAATAATGACCATTAGAAAACGAACAGTTTTAATAAAAGCTGAAAAAATCCGCTATGTTGCGAGTGACGTAATTGTATTTTTAACTCAAGTGAACTGAATTGTATATGTGAAATCAACTCAAGTAAACTGCAGAGTAGAGAATCAGAAACATCGTAACGGTTTCCCGAATTATATAGCTGTTTTGGTTCTGTTTGGATTGTGTGTGGCGAGCAATAGTGCGTCAATGACGTCATTTTTCGGTTCGTTGAGTCTTAATCATTACATTCGTTTACATTCGATAGTCGCAATTTTTCACGACGCAATTTTGCTCAAGTTTTTTAGTTATTTTGCCGTCAATTTGAAATTATTTTGGTATAACTGATAAAAAGAAAACCGAGCACATTGTGGGCACAAAAAAAACACACGTTAGAATTGGCACCGTTAAGTCTTTTTTTTTCTTTTTGTTTTGCTTTTGTTGTTTTTTTCTAACTATAACTGCTGAAGTCACAATCGAGGCGGGCAATATAACGTCAATGACATCATTTGTTGGTTCGTCGAGTCTTCATCATTGCATTTGTTTACATTCGATAGTCGCTATTAAAATCTCGTTGTTTTTTCTTCTTCAATAATCATAAATGCCACGTCGAGGTCTTGGATCAAATTTAAGTCGATGAACTGTTCGTGCAAGACGTATGCAAGAGACTCGACAAAACGATAATTCCACAATGGCTACAACCGTTCCAACAGAGATAGAGGCTGAACAAGTGGAAAGTGTTGGTAATGTTTATTATTTTCAACCTCCTACTCGGTCTAATCTTGGCCGTCAAAGTAGAGAGGCTGCTCGCAAGGCACTGACACGCATTCAGCAACCTCATTATGTTCGTACACGGCAACGTTTAGAAACTGATAAAGATTTTGCTGACGAATTTGCTAATGTTTTAGGTAGAAATAATTTACTTGAATGCGCATCGTGTCATGGCTTATACCTCACAGACGCTCTTCAAAATAACAAATACCATAAATACCCTACAAAATATACACGTGAAAACAATATGATGCTGGCTGAAGTACCTCCTGATCTTTGTGCACTCACTGTGTTAGGAGAAATGCTAATCGCACGCGTTCAATCTGTTCTAAAAGTATACCAATTGCGTGCCTGTGGTTCAAAGGGCCAGTATCGGTATCGAGGCAACATAGTTAACATACACTGACGGGGAAAAAAATCCCAACACCAAGAAGGGGTTGTGTTAGATAAACGACAGTTGGTAGGCGGTGAGAGTACATCTGTAAGATGACGTCTATGCAAATTTCGCGCTCGGCGCATACGTGCAGCGCTAGTAGCGCCCCTCGGAACATGCAAAGCAGGTTTGCTGTAAATACGCGCTGTAGCGTTCGTGAGCGTTAGTTATCGTTGAGATTCGACGTAGGGTGTTGATGTTAGTCAAGAATGCCTTTAAGAAGACGCAGAAGCCATTATCAACGGCTCACGGAGTTTGAACGAGGTCGTGTAATAGGGCTACGAGAAGGTGGATTTTCTTTCCGCAATATTGCAGAACGACTTGGCAGGAATGTAACCACTGTGTATAATTGTTTTCAGCGGTGGTCAAGGGAAGGTACTGTCTCAAGAAGACCGGGTTCCGCTCGGCCACGTGGCACTACTGAGAGGAAAGACCGCCGTGTACGGCGTATGGCCGTGGCGCATCGTACCGCGTATGCGGCAGCAATTCGAGCTGCAGTTGCCACCACAGTGACACAACGAACTGTTACAAATCGGTTACTTGAAGGACAGCTCCGAGCCAGACGCCCTGTAGCGTGCATTCCCCTTACTCCAAACCACTGCCGTTTGCGACGTCAGTGGTGTCAAGCTAGAGCTCATTGGACGACGGAGTGGAGATCTGTT
This sequence comes from Macrothele yani, assembly GCA_039090855.1. Lineage (NCBI taxonomy): Eukaryota > Metazoa > Arthropoda > Arachnida > Araneae > Macrothelidae > Macrothele > Macrothele yani. Next base: position 52,946,532 of record CM077008.1, on the reverse strand, counting down.
GTGTTTTCTGATGAAAGCCGGTTCTTCCTGGGTGCCAGTGATGGCCGTGTGTTGGTTAGAAGGAGGCCAGGTGAGCGCCTGCAACCAACCTGTCTGTGGCCGAGACACTTTGGACCTACACCTGGAGTCATGGTCTGGGGAGCAATTTCCTATGACAGCAGGAGCACTCTCGTGGTTATCCAACTCACCCTGACGGCACAGTTGTACGTCGGTCTGGTGATTCAACCTGTTGTGCTTCCATTCATGAACAGCATTCCAGGGGGTGTTTTCCAACAGGATAACGCTCGCCCGCATACTGCTGTTGTAACCAAACATGCTCTACAGAGTGTCTACATGTTGCCGTGGCCTGCTAGATCACCAGATCTTTCACCAATCGAGTTGGAGGACAACTCCAGCGTCACCCCCAACCAGCATTAACCGTCCCTGTATTGACCAACCGAGTGCAACAGGCATGGAACTCCATCCCACAAACTGACATCCAGCACCTGTACGACACAATGCATGAACGTTTGCGTGCTTGCATTCAACATTCTGGCAGTTACACCGGTTATTAATGTAGCAGCATTCCACATTTAAAATGGCTCTTCTCGAGCTTACAATAAGCTGTGATCTTGAAACCTTAATCGATTAAATATGTTACCTATACAAATGTATTGCCGCCATTTCATTCCTCTACAACTATTTTTTCGTGGTGTTGGGATTGTTTCTTCGTCAGTGTAGAACAAAATGTTCAGGACATAGCTGATTCTCTCCCGCGAATTCCGTCAAATATCAATGTTGTACTTGTGCGTAAGCAAGGAGCTCAGCGTTACAAGGATTTCCGGGTACTTCGTCAAAAAGTGCTAAAAGCTTTACAGTGGCTTCGGCAACAAAATTATTTTTACCGTGATGTACGCATTGACAATGATGCGCTGCAGTCATTGCCTGAGGACGGAAACATTTCTGAATCCTTGTATCATATTCACAGTGGCGGATTCGTTAACGAATAGTTTGACAGTGACTGTGTAACTGAAACGCTTTTACCTTTGCATGAGCGCTAACGACAGGAACAAATTGTTCGCAACATTGTTAGTTGGCCAACATGAACATTGTTAGTTGGCCCAGTCAGTGAATTTACATTTCCTGGATATATTCCGATGGCCTTCTCATACCTGTTTCCTGACGGCAAACCTGATCGAATCGATAGAACTCGAGCATCAGAAAACACGCCAACATTTCGACAGTGGGCTGATCATTTAATGCGTTACCGAGACCAGCGATTTGCTCAAGATCCTAGACTCAGATATCTTATTCTTAACACAATTCAACGGCATGAAGCGACTCAACAAGGATCTATTTTTTCGAAAAAAAAAATGATTTCAGCGGAACTGTAGAGGAGCTCAGAAATAAAGTTGTAACTAATTCCAGATTATTAAAAAGCCTTTTGTTCTGGGGCTGTAAAATACGTGAATCAAATCCGTATTGGTACCAACGACAACAGGAACTTAAAGCAATGGTTAATCCACTTGGTGTTCCTACGCTCTTTATAAATCTTAGCGCGGCAGACCTTCATTGGAAATGTTTACAACGCCATTTCCAGATATCTGCTCAAGATATTGCGAACATGTGTGAATCGCAACAAAGTAATGTAATGCAAAAATATCTCACTCTAAATCCAATGCTTGCAGATGATTATTTTAGTTTTCGAGTTAAATCTTTTATGGAGATTGTAAAAAAGAAGTTCAAAGTTACAGACTTTTGGTACCGATTTGAATACCATCATAGCGGTAGTCCTCATGTTGACGGAGTATCCTGGCTTGAAGGCGTGCCGGACGTCCATAATTTTGTTAACTATACAACAACTGAAACAGACACTGCGAAACAATACTACGAGATACTTATGTCAGCAGTTAATCCAATTATAAACGCACAGCCTGCTGTAGTGCACCCATGTCGGCTAAACGCAATTGAAATAGATTTAGGCAACGCAGTGCAAATTTCTGAGACTCTAAATAGAGTTCAGTGCCTATTTGGGTTTCCTAAACCACTGCAGGAACAGTCTACACTTTGTAAAAACGATGAATGTCAATGGACCTTCACACCGTCACTCAATGATCCAGTACTGAATAACTACAACCCGTTTATTACTCAAATTTGGCGAGCAAACACCGATTGCAAAGTCATCACTTCAGCAAACGCCATTCAGAACTACATTGCAAAATATGCCTCGAAAGCTGAACCTATTTCAGACGACCTAAGGAATGTCTTCCAAGACATACACTGGTGTGCAAAAATTAAGGACGAAGAGGAGAAATTAGCATAACAGCAGAAGAGCAGGAAAAACGGACCGAAAGACCACTCAAGAGATAGACTAGGGTCCCGTACGGTAGGGAATGCGCATATATGCAGCATGACGGGGGGGGGGCGAAGTGTCGAAAGGGTATAAAGCATACGGGCGGTGTACGCTCAGCAATTCGGGGAAAGCTATTGCACGGTGTACATCGGTTTGAACGACGTCGAGTTGCTCCCACCGTGTGATATGTCCAACAGGCAATCCAGTAGACGACATCTGGATGACTTTACCTGAGGTCGCGTCATTGGGAAGTTGGAAGAAGGTCGAAGTGTGACTAGTGTGGCTGAAGAGTTCGGGATGGCTCACAGCATCGTTTCACGAGCTTGGAGAGCATTTCAAACTACAGGAACAGCTGTCCGAGAGTTTAGCAGTGGTCGTCCACGAGCAAAAATAGCGGCGGACGACCGGTATATTGCCCTACAGGCGAAAAGAGACAGACGGCAGACAGCGGGAGAAATCGCCAGGCACATTCAATAGACAACTGGACGTCGGTTATCGCATTTTACCGTGGCCAGGAGGCTACACAGAGGTGGTCTATTTGCACGATGACCAGTACGGTGTGTGCCACGCCTGCTCATCGGAGACGGCGGTTTCTCTGGTGCCAGGAAGACAAGAACTGGACACATCAGCAATGGGGTCGAGTTCTCTTTACGGATGAGAGCCGAGTTAGTCTGACGAACGATTCTAGACGTATACACATCTGGAGAGAGCAGGGGACACGCAATCACACCTCCAACATCATAGAAAGGCGCCGGTTCGGAGGTGGCGGAGTTCTCGTTTAAGGCGGTAACATGCTTGGTAGCGGTACTGACCTCCACATCTTCCAAGGAGGTTCAGTCACTGGTGTCCGCTATTGTACCGAGGTTATGCTGCCTCGCGTGTGTCTGTTTAGAGGTGCTGTGAGTCCTGAGTTCCTCTTCATGGACGACAACGCTACACCTCATCGTTCAGTGGCTGTCGCAGAGCTGTTGGAGAGTGACGATATTCAACGCGTGGATTGGCCCGCAAGGTTCCGGACCTAAATCCAATCGAACATGTGTGGGACCTTCTTGGGAGACGCTTGGCAGCACGTCACCAGCCGCCAGCAACGATTCCGCAGCTGCGATTGGCGCTACTAGATGAATGGGCCGCGATGCTTCAACAGCTCCTGGACAACCTCGTCCTCAGCATGGACAGACGTTGTAAATCCTGCAACGCAGTCAGGGGTGATCATATCCCCTACTAGAGACTGGATTTTTCTTGTCAGCCGCCTGTCACATGGACGTTTCTGTCTTCTGTCCAGTTGTGCTCGAAGCTACCTTTTCAATAAAATGCCTTTGTATCCTTTAGATTCCTTGTTTAAACAGTTTTGCTCACTTTTTCCATTTTCTTACATCTTGGAGATCTTATGGTATGATTTAAGTCGATGTGGAGCACTTCTGCACGACGTTATATTCGAAAAACCGTCTCGTCTTTAATTTTTGCATGCCAGTATATTTTCCACAGCTGAAAATTATTCTCCAGGTGCTAAAGTGTTCTCAAAGTTGCCCATGAAAATAGTTGGCCAGCGAGACATATCCGCCTGCGAGGTAACTCATCTTCTGCGAAGTGATGCCCTATTTCATTGTTCTATACAATTCATACCGCTTTACATAACACTTGAAGATTATATGGGTATTACTCAAAGCAGCTTGAGTGACGAACACGTTCATAAAACCATCATAGACGAATACAAGAGCCGTAGTGAAAATTTAGAGAACCTTACGTTGCACGAGTACGGCAGGCAATATACCATGAGGAGTGGACACTTGAGTAAGAACAGAAAACAGCGTATTGTTCCACTTGTACCTAAGGTTGAGTTCTTAAAAAGCGACATTGCTGATGAAATATTTTGCAAACAGCGGCTAATGCTGTTCACTTCTTGGCGAGATGAAGCGACGCTAAAAACACATTCCACATAGAAACTCTCCTACGATCAAATGCGTTTGAATATGTGGGAATTACCCAAAGATCCAGAGGTTGAGGACGACACATTTCTAATTCCACAAGAAGAACGACAGCGCACCGATTGGCAAGCAGTATTGGAATGTCACTCAGTTAATTTACCTTTTGACGTAGATCTCGGCATCAGAGACTTTTATCTCAGCCATGACTGGCACAGTACCATCAAAAGATACACAGACATAATTGAAAATCTTAAGTTTATTCAAGAATCCATAGACAATTACGAGAGTTCAAACCCAACAATTCCCAGCCTTTTCAGTTTGATTGCTGATCAGCAAAGAGTATTAAGTCACCTAAATAGTCAACTCAGCGATGATCGTATTTCAAGGCTTTCTATTGTTCTGGGATCAGCTAGAACCGGAAAGTCTCGCGTTATAAGAGAAATTGTACGACTAATGCACAACCGCTATGGCACTACGGGTATCATGCTACTAGCACCAACTAGAGTCGCAGCGAATAACATTGGAGGTCAAACTATTCATTCGTCACTCAGAATTCAAGCAATAGGCGTGCAATCGGAACTAAGCGGAGAAACGGAACGTGATTTCCAGGAAGAGATGACTGAGATCAAAGTAATTGTAATAGACGAATTCAGTATGATGGGCCAGAAAATGTTAGGCAACACTGATCACCGTCTTAGGCAAGCAAACCCTGATAATCAAGACAAAATTCTTGGTGGATACATTGTGTATTTGTTCGGTGACTTACATCAGTTACCTCCTATCCACGATGTTGTTTTGTATGGTACGCCAAAAAGCGACGTTTTGAAAACGTGGGTCATTAGTGTATAAACAATTCGCCGTTGTTTCTGAAATTAAGGCAAATCATGAGACAAAGTGGCGAGGATCAAATACTTTTCAAACAAACACTTTAACGCATAGCTAAGGGTTCCATAACCACTGCAGATTACGATTTACTTCGTAGTCGTTTCACCACAGAGAATACCCATATTAGGTTGCTGTTTGAAGACGCTATTCATCCTATAGCAAAACAAAAAAGCGTAATTGAAGTACACAATGAAAATAGACTTCGCAATATTAATAGTCCTGTTACTGGACTTAGTGCTGTTAACAATAACCGTACAGCTCTTTCCTCTAAAGCTGACGAAGCAAACGGTCTACAGCAAAAACTGTACCTGGCTCCTGGATGTAAAGTTATTCTACGTCAAAATCTCTGGACTGCTCTAGGACTGTGCAATGCGTCGATTGTTATAGTTCGTGACTTTATATACGTGAGACGAGATGGAACTTTAAATAATCTTGATCACCTGGCTGACTGTGAATTGGTACATTTTCCGGGTTACACAGGTCCGACATTGTACGACGATAGATTGGTACCTATTACTCCCTACAAAGTAAGTTTCAAAAAGTATAATGTTACATGTGAGCGAACACAGTTTCCACTGCAAGTTGCATACGGTATCAGCATCCACCGATCTCAAGGTATTACAGTGGACCAGGCAGTAGTTGATCTTGGTGAAAATGAATTCGCTGTCGGCTTGACATATATTGGGTTGCCCACAGTAAAAAAAAATAGATGGCCTTTTACTTGATCCGTTTCACGAGATTCGGCTCACTAACATTAATTTTAAAATATCGTTTGAATTGAAAAAGGAAGAAATGGAAAGGCTCCGTCTGTTAGCTCAAAACTTGCTTGATCTATAATAATAAAAGTAGGTTTGTGTATGTGTGTGTGTGTGTCTATCGTTCGCGTTACAAAATGAAGAAACGTTTCCGATCTGAGTGTGTCGTTCCACTTTGTTTACATTCAACCTAACCAAAACCAACGTGAAGTCGTGAACGAAAGTAGTTCATGAAAATTTTTCGGCATTTCTGTTTTAGAATGTTTCGTACTTTTGTTCTGGAAGTCATAAATTTTACGCGTTCGTTTTTTAGAATTTGTTATAATAGACGCCTTAATGAGCTTACATTTTGTAATAGCTACGCTCAAAATTTGATAACTGTACCGAGTTATCGGTTACTGTTGGCGGCTTGTCCTAGTTATTCCTCAATGACACAGAATTTCGGGAATCGGAAGGCGTCAAAACCTGACCATGGACAATATCCAACCGCATGCAACAAATCATGGTGATCGGATGTGTCAACTAATTTTCCCGAGTCTCGTATAAAGAGCGGATTTTTTCAATTATTATTAAAATTGGTCAGTTTTTTAATGGTCATTATTTTTATGCGACACGAAAAATCACCATGATGCCAACCCCATGTCACTCACCATGTCCTTCCCTTTGTCTGTGTCAAGTGTCACCGCGATCAGCTGAAGATCTTTGGAGGAGATAGGTAACGAACGCTTCTGAAAACCCGGAAAAACCCATAAAAAAGGACGTTTTTGGACGATACTTCCTCAGTGACACCGAATTTTGGGAATCGGAAGGCGTCAAAACCTGACCATGGACGATGTCCAATCGCATGCCAAAAATCACGGTGATCGGATGTGTCATCTCGTACCTATGCCCGAACAACTAATTGCCTCGAGTCTCGTGAAGATATTTCAAAATCGCTTTATTGAGTACTATACAGTACATGGAAAATGGATAAAATACATTATGTAAATACATAGAGAGTCATGGGCATATTACAAGGAGCAATAGAAAAACAACGTATAGAGACATCAGGAAAAACCATAATCATGCAATAAATATCACATAGTAGGTGCGGGCACGCAGTCCACACCAAGTAGGAAGTAGGAACAGATGCACACTACATGGAGAAGATAAGATAAATACATGGTGTGGACATAAATAATCGTGAATAAATATTAACGAACACATTGTGGAGCATAAATAACATAGAAGAAATAAACATTCATGCAGGAGTCTATAGACTCTCAGTCCCCAAAATGCTGGAGTGATAAGGCACTTGTGAATCAGTAGAAGGAAAGATGAAACACCCACGTTTTTCCCAAAGCTGAAAGGCGTATGTATAGTCACCATAACAGACAAAGTCATACAAATTTTGAAGATGACAATCCGATTTTTGGCGTAAATGTGACAAGGATGGTAAGTCAGATAATATTTGAAAACTTGAAAATTTTCATCGTCCTGGAGCGGGACTCGAACCCGCGTCTCCCAGAAAACGCCTAGGTATGCTAACCACTACACCACCCAGAACGACCAAGTTTCAAGTTTCCGATCAATTTGAATTTAACCATCACAGGATTCGCTAGTAGAAGCAACCGGCATTCATGTTTAGCGAATCTGGAGGTTAATAATCCTATCCCGTGATTGTCCGGAGAAGCAGATAAATCATGAAAGAAATACGGGATTACGCCATATAATACAAATTTTGAAGATGATAATCCGATTTTTGGCGTAAATGTGACAAGGATGGTAAGTCAGATAATATTTGAAAACTTGAAAATTTTCATCGTCCTGGAGCGGGACTCGAACCCGCGTCTCCCAGAAAACGCCTAGGTATGCTAACCACTACACCACCCAGAACGACCAAGTTTCAAGTTTCCGATCAACTTGAATTTAACCATCACAGGATTCGCTAGTCGAAGCAACCGGCATTCATGTTTAGCGAATCTGGAGGTTAATAATCCTATCCCGTGATTGTCCGGAGAAGCAGATAAATCATGAAAGAAATACGGGATTACGCCATATAATACAAATTTTGAAGATGACAATCCGATTTTTGGCGTAAATGTGACAAGGATGGTAAGTCAGATAATATTTGAAAACTTGAAAATTTTCATCGTCCTGCAACATGACAAAGTCATGTTGCGAAGGAGGATCACGAGGAATCTGTTTACGCTGCCTTTTTCGGCGTCGTGGGGGCGGAGCAACATCAGCAGAGGAAGGCGGAAGATGAGACGATGGAGCATCGGGAGGTACAAGCAAAGGTTCACCGGAGAAATTAGGCGATGAATCAAGAACAGCATCAGAAGTGGAGTGGAGCACAGAAGAGGATGGAGCAGTAGAGGATGACATCGGCGTAGTCGAAGGGGTAGACCGGAGGCTTGAGCGCGTAGGTCCGACAGCTATGGTAACAGACGCTTGAAGTGGAAAACAAGTACAATATAAATGGTTGACGTAGGAGAACTGGATGAAGGTAGAACAGTAACATCATCGGACTGAAGATCAAGTGTAAAGATGACATGCGAAGAGGCCGGCAGGAGAGAACCATCACGGAAGGAGAATGCGATGATGAAGAAGACGCAGGAAGTTTGATGGCAGTCCTGACGGAGGATGGACTTGATGGAGATGAACACTTCGGCGAACTAATGATAGAGGAAGTAATATCCAGAAGTGTTGACGGAAGAAGATGAGCCGGTAGGTTGGTATCAACGGGATCAGGAAAAGAAGAAGAAGTATCAATTGCGGAGAACAGTTCACACGATTCAAGAGGCAAAGAAGATGTGGAACGAGGAAGTGACTGAGAAACAGGTAATGATGACAAGCTACACGTAGCCGCCAGGCTAGGAACCCTGACAGATGGAGATGGAAAATGAGTGGAGTTCATAGCTGGGCAAGATGTGCTGTGGTGAATAGGTGATTTGCAGGTGAAACAGTGCAGAGTGGTGAAAACATGAACGGTGCGAGTCTGGCGATCACAAACTACTTTGAACCTGGTCTGACAAGAAGCTACGGACTTTTCATCAGGGAAAGCGACGAGAGCTGAACTTCGGAAAATTAAGTAGGGACGATGTTCCTTGATCATCGGAAGCAGCAGGTAATGTGCGAATAGGCCCAATTACTAAACCAAATTGGGAAAGCAAAGCATGTAAAAGATCATTGGAAACCTCGGGAGGAACTGGATAAAAACTGACAGATGTGGTGAATTGTATTGTGTTAGTGGAACGGCGTACAAATCCTAAACGCCAACTAAAATCGGAAACGAAAGTACCCGCTCAACTTGAGCAGGGGTAGGAAAATAAACACGTACAAAACGGGGCCATCGAGTAATATGCGTGATGGTATCAGGCGGAACCAGGAGATGGAGAGCAGAAGTATAAACTGAAAGTTTGGTATTTGGTAATGCAACATATTTAACACCCGGAGCTAAGGAGGCAAGCAAAGACTTACTTTGCAGGGAGGACTCAGGGATATGAGTTGTCAAAGTAGAGCCTTATCGAGAAAAGTAGAAGTCTGAAGAGGATGGCAAAATATCAGAGTGAATGGGGAAAGCAGTACGCAAAGGTGAGTGAGGCTGGTCTGCAAGGTGAGCGTCCGGAGGAGGTGTCAGTAGTGAAAAATAATCTGTAGAATGAGTACGAGCCATGAGGAGATGAGGAAGGGATGACAGTCGCTGAAGGAAAAAGCAATAAAGGCGACGAAGGCACAAACAGAATGGGCGAACCGAAGACGTCACAGGAAGAGCCTCTGAAGACAGGTTGTGCACAAATAAAAGCCGCCCCGGTGGCGCAGTGTTCTAAGCAATGGCCTCTGATCATTCGTCCGAACGGGGTCCGGGTTCGAATCCCGGTGAGGCATGGATGTTGTGTTTGTCTTACGACACTGGCTCTCTCCCTTCCCTGGAACCAGTGACCCTAAATTAGGGACAGGCGACTGCTTATAGCCCATTGAGTTGCTCACGGTGGTCGTTAAACCTCCAACCAAGCAAAAATAAATAAATAAAGAGTATATGACGTCACTTGAGGACCACTAACAGATGGCAACGTAAAACGGGAGGTACGTAGGTAGCATAAGAATAGGAGCACTAAGGCAGCGTATAAGAACGTTGATGAAAAACATGCAAGCGTCAAGCCAAGTCACGATGTTTACCGGAAAAAACAGCTAGCGTTAAACACGGAACTTGTAAACGGTAAAAATAAGTAGAAAACGGACTTACAGAGCTTAGTAAATCACTGGAACGAAGTAGACGAACGTCATATATACGGGGAACTCACTCACACGAGGTAAAGCAATCCCTGCAGTCAGTACGAGGGAGAAATTGAGGAGCACGAAATGGGCGTGGCCGATCATAAAGAGAACTCCGATTGGCCTTCGGCCCCGCTTCGCTCAACTAATGAATGCATCGTGCATGTTTTTTAAATATGGAACTGAAACATGAACCTTAATTACAATGTACATTCAGATGTTTCGGACAGCTAGAAGAATCATAAAAAAGATGTTTGCTTGCTGTTACCAAGAAAGACACGAAAAGGATCTCCTAGATTAGGAAAATAACAAGAGTGATTGCCATCTCAATTAAAATAAATACTTTCAAGTGGCAATGGGTAGAACTGACCACTGTTATATTGGTAGAACTGAGCACTGTTGGACAATTGAAATGGTGTTATATTAGATACCTAGAGACCGGAAAAGCCCCAGAAGTCCATGTGGAAGATGTGTGGATGAACTGTGACGTACCTGCCAGCAGGACGCACACAACATAAAGGCACATAGCAATCAGGATGAACGTCTGCGTAGCTCAGTTGGTAGAGCGACTTGTTCCGGAATAAGCGGACTCGGGTTCGAATCCCGGCGTAGACCAAATATGACGGAGAAATTTACTTCGTTATAGAACGTTTAATAGAAGCAGGGGGGACATGGAAGTAAAACAGAGAGTTATGAAATAGCCTTGGGGAGACTTTCACCCAGCAGAGAATCGATAATGGTTTTTGATGATCAGATATTGATTTATTTATCCTCTGCGGGGCTATCATTAGTTCACCCTTTCTAGCTAGAAGAGAAGATCGGTACAGTAATGATCGCTTGCAAAGCAAATGGTAATGCGGCCCAAATGATGCAGTAGTGTAATCGCTCCCTTATGAACATTCGTCCCAGATGAGTCCGGGTTCGAATCTCGGTGAGGTACGGATGCTGTGCTTGTCTTAAGGTACTGGCTCTCTTCCTTGCCTGGCCAGTGACCTTGCATACGGTGGTCGTTAAACCCCCAATCGAAAAAAAGAAAACATATGCTAATAAGATATTTATTTTTTATTTTTTTATAATGTAGTTCGTTCGTGGTTAAAATAAAAACAGGAAAAGTCCTCAGTGGGAAGATGGAGAAAATTAAATTGCAGATCCAATAGTTAACACAACGAACTATGCGTGAAAAAGTAGAAAAGTTTTAAAATGTCGTTTAAGAGGTGAAAGCTGCTGTTGGTCTGGGTCAGGTGAGCACTTTGCTGCAAACGACAATGCCACATCATATTGACGCTTAATATTAGTGTTGATTTTGTGCTCAGTGTATATGCATACAGCTAGTTAGGACACCATAAAATCAGCGCGAAGTGCTCTCTCCGGCAATTAACAGGTGACCTAAAACATATTGGTACTTGCACTGTGCTACTCTTTTCACATGAAACTAAAGGGAATAATTTTTTGACCTGAATCGTGAATTGTAATGACACAGAGTTAAATAGTACACTTCCAGACAGTAAGATAGTTTTTAAAGAATAGCGGCACACAAACTCGCCGAATTAAAATAAAAATTAAAGAGGCACACTCTGTAGAGAGAATGGCTGTCTGTTGGATATCGGGTATTATCTGACAACACAGGTAGTTTAAAATAACTTGTCCTCCCTTCATCTGACACAGAAATACCTGAAACCTATACCTGAAACCTATATGTGGGTTTCAGGTCACTTTTCCTTTTAGAAGGTTCGATTTACGGCACTTTGCTTTTAGGAAAATGTAGGTATCGGTTATCTCCAGCTTTTCCCCATTTGTTGATGAAACTTCCTTTCTTGTAAAAGCATTGTACATCACTTTTGCCTTCTGAAAGATCATTTTTAGTCCCACTTCTTTACTCTTGTCAGCGAGTTCTTGGATCACATTCTGCAACTGTGAAGGGGTAGTTGCAAAAATGACTATGTCATTAGCAAAACGAAGGTGAGTTAAATAATCTCCATTAATACTTATCCCCTTGTTTTCCCAGTTCAACGATTGAAAGACATTTTGCAATGTGGCCTTGAAGAGTTTTGGAAAAAGGGTGTTACCTTGTCTTACTTCATTTTCAATTTTTATTGGTGCCGTATCTTCAAATAGCGGAACCTTTGCACCTGCATTTTCATAGATGTTATTAATAATGCTAATGTAGGCATCTTCAATACCGCAGGATTTCAACGCCATTGTAACTGTTGATGGTGTCACGGAATCTAAGTCTTTTTCATAATCAATAAGAGCAATGCATAATTGGAGTTCATATTCTTTTGTTCTTTCAATTAGTTCTCTCAGTACATGGATATTATCCACAGTGGTGTTGCCACTCCTGAATCCAGCTTGTTCTCTTGTTCGAGCCATGTCCAGTGTTACCTTCGAGCGATGGGAAACGACCCTAGTGAAAATTTTATAAACTACTGAAATGAGACTGATGGCCATGAATTTCATGAGATCCTCAATGTCACCTCTTTTACGTAGCAGGATCATTGTAGCATTCTTCTAATCCTCAGGAATCTTTCCTTCATTGAAATATCTAGTGAAAACGTGGGTGTAGTTTCTATTTCTCCACTTGCTTCCTGTACAATGGCCACTGCAATTTCATCTTCTCCTAGAGCTCTTCCCGGTTTCATGTTCTTAATTGCATGTGCAACTTCTCCCAGGAGGATTGCAGGGACTTTGGCACTGGTACCTTTCTTAACGACTGAAAAATGTCTTCCACTGTTGTCAAAATTTCACCTTTATTTGAAGTTACAAAGCCATCATCTTTTCTCATTGCCATAATTTGTTTTCTTCCCTTACTGAGATGCCCTTTGCTTTCTTCAGTTGCTTTTCTCACTAGTTTGCTAGTGAATTTCCGTATGTCTTCAGTTATATTTTTCCGAATTACACTGGCGGAAAGTGAAAAAAGAACACCAAGAAGGAATTGGAGGACGATCATGAAATTTACATATGTGAATGGGGTCAAGTTTACGTAGATGTGATGTTAACGTCGGGACTAACCGGCGAGCGCTTAAGCCACAGCACGGCATAATATGCATAATATACGGACACGTGCCAAGATCCTGAAGAAGCTGCAATGCCTGGACATGGAAGACGTGTACGATTTCAGCAGTAATAGGACTTTGACCAAAGTCATCTAGTCGGACTCTGCGAGGCCGGGTGGTCGTATCGTCATAATGCGGAACTAATTGGACGGGACGCATCGGTGGTGGTACAATGGTGGCGTAGATGGTCCGAGAAACATTTCCACACGAGACGACGTGGAACCGGGAGTCACAGACGGACTGATGAGCGGACCAATCGCCGCATAAGAAGAGCGGCGCTGTCAAGCAGAACATCCACTGCGACGCAAATCCGAGCTGCTGTTGCACCTGAGGTGACTGTTCCAACAATCCGCAACCATCTACTGTATGCAAGACTACGTGCACGTGTGCCTCTGGCATGTGTACCTCTGACTCCATCCTACAGTCAGGAATGGCTACAGTGGTGTCGCCAATGTCTGCACTGGAGAACGCAATGGCGATGATTCTGCTTGGGAGCCTCCGATGGCCGTATGCGTGTTCGCAGACGCACAGGGGAGCGTCTCCTCCCTTCTTGCGTCCGCCAGCAGCACACAAAGTCTACAACTGGTCTCCTGGTGTGGGGAGCGATCAGTTATCACTCCCGTACACAACTAGTGTTTGTACCGGGTACTTTAAACAGCACCTCCTACATCAACAACATCATTCAGCCTGTTGTTGTGCCATTTGTAAGGTAGGTCCATCGTGGTGTTTTCCAGCAAGATAACGCATGCCCACACAATGCTCGTGCTACGAAACACGCACTTTACGGCGTGAGACAACTTCCATGGCCTGCACGCTCACCGGATTTGTCCCCCATTGAGCACGTGTGGGATTTTATGGGACAACGACTCATCCGGTCTCCACGGCCAGCCACGACCATCCCCGATTTACGCGTCCAGGTTGAGGATGCTTGGAACTCAATACCCCAAACTTACATCCAACATCTGTACGACAGACTCCATGCCAGAATTGCACAGTGTGACGCAGTTAATGGCGGTTCAATCTCGTACTAACCATGCTACATGGAAATGTTATTTTTCAGTTTACCAGCATATACAGCTGTATTTTGCCATAATGTTTTAATCACGTTATCCTCTGTATTCCGTTATTATGCTGTATAAATTTCGTTGGTATCAGACGTCTCCTTCTTGGTGTTATTTTTTCTCTTTCCGCAAGTGTATCTTGCATATCTCTGTATATTCTACTTTTAAGTTAAATTTTCTTTATTTGTCCTCATCTCCCATCTCTTTTGCATTAGCGTTTTGGTTTTCCTGATATTTTCTTGGTATGCAACTTGGTTTTAGTTCCACCTATTTTTGCTGCTGTTTCCATAAGAACCTTGATTAGTTTCCTGTTAACTTCAAAGATGTCCACTTTTATCCAATGATAGACCCTCTAGAGTAGGGAAACGGTTCTTCAGTTCCAACTTGACGGTATTACGATGATTTTTAAGGTTGTCCATGTCAACACATTTTGTTTGATTTATGAGCTTGCCACTTTCCAGTTTAGTGTTGCGGTGCATTTTACATCTCAACATTCTATCGCCACTACCTGTGTTGAACTTGCTAAGAACACTGCAGTCTTCGATGACGAATTTGTTGTTACACATAATAAAATCAATTTCACTTGTTATCCCATTGGGGTGTCGCCATGTCCAATTCCTACGTGGCGTTCTCTTGAAAAAGGAATTCGTGATGAAAAACCTTCCTGCCTCTGCAAACTCTGCGAGAGTATTTCCACGCTGGTTTCTGTTGCCAATACCGAATTTGCCTACCGGAGTTTCATTCTGATGCTGTTGTCCTATTTTCGCATTGAAATCTCCCAGAATGATCTTCAAGTGCTGTTTGCCCTTGTTATTTAGAGGACGAATTTCCTCCTAAAATTCTTCAATTTCTTCTTCAGGAGGATTTGTGGTGGGTGCGTAAGCTTGAATAATCTGAGCCTGGTATCTTCTTGAGAGTTGGAAAATGCGTCGTGCAGCTCGGTCTGAGGAACTTTCAACTTCTACATTTTTATCCTTCAGTTTCTTGTTTATTATAAATCCAACACCTCTAGTTCTTCCAGTATCTGTCCCACGATAGTAGAAGAGATGCCCTCTTTTCAGTGCAATGAGATCTTCTCCTTTCCTTCTTACCTCATTTAGCCCAACTATGTCCCACTTGATTCTTTGTAGTTCCTCCTCCAATTCAAGGAGTCTGGAATCAGAAGATAGGGAACGTCCATTAAACGTAGCCATGGTCAACATCAGATGCCAGCCTAGTCCGGTCCTCCGTTGATTCTTAGCACTCTCTGCCTTCATGTCGTACTGGCCGCTGCCTTGGTCAGGTACATTCTAGCTGCCGGGGACTGAGGATCAAGTTTTTATTTTCGAAATCATCTTGGGGGGGGGGGCATAACTGACCACGATGGTCATATATGTATATATATATATATGAAAGGCGAAAAGTGGGAAAATAGCGTTCAGCTTATGTTCTGCAGATATCTTAACGGAGGAAAAAGGCAACCCGAGCAGCGATAGTGGCGCCGACAATCTCCTGCTTCAGGACTACATGCAACACCAAACCGCCATAGATTTGAACTGTGTCTGTGAACATCTGTGCTTTATTTTGATTTATTTTGCGCATCCGTTAGCAAGAGATGTTCCAAAGTTTCAGTAAAGCCCAAGAGTGCTCGAAAAGGTGTTACCCTTAGGTTAAAACTGGACGTAATTAAGTGTTACGATCGTGGTGATCAACTGAAAAGGTTTTACCTAGAGTTTACGTGATTTAAGGCAATATTATGTAGCGTTATACGTACTATACCGGTGCTAACATCAACTCAGATTGTTTTACCTAGACTTCAAATTGTGTTACCTATTCTTATAAACTATAGAGTTACGTACTGGTGCTAACATAAAGTCAAATAGTCTTGCCTAAAGTTTACGTGATTTGAGACAATACCATGCAGCGTTCTACGCACTGTACTGGTGCTAACATCAATTCGGTCTTGGTTAGAGTTTACGTGATTTGAGACAATATCATGCAGCGTTGCACGCAATGTACTGGGGCTAACATCAACTCAAATAGTCTCACGTAAAGTTTACTTGATTTGAGAAAATATTATGTAGCGTTATACGTAATATACTGGTACTAACGTCAACTCAAATAGTCTTACCTAGATTTCAAATAGTGTTGCCTATACTTATAAACCATAAATATATACTTGATTTGAGACAACAATATGTAGCGTTCTGCGCACTGTAGTGGTGCTAACATCAACTCAAATACTAGGGGTGTTCAAATAAAAAGGTACGAAACGTCATAACAACGTAACCGTTAACATATTTGCCTATGCCGCTATGGGAGAACGTAGCGACACATCTAGGGATGCGATTGGAGTCGCCGGCGTGGATCGGAGCATGCGCGGGCGCCCGCATGCGCAGGAGAGAGCAGAAGCTCTTATAAAGAGCGCCGTCCAATTGACTACTTGTTGAATTCCTCCAGCACAGACGAACCATTAACTCCGATGTGTACTGTAAGACACTCCGAAGCCTACGCAGGTCCATCAAGAACAAAAGACTGGGGCTGCTCACGGAATGTGTGGTTCTGCTCCATGATAACGCGCGTCCACACGTCTCCAGGGTCACACACGTGGAACTGGCCAAGTTCCAGTGGGAGCAGCTTGACCATCCGCCCTACAACCCGGACATGTCGCCCTGCGATTTCCATGTGTTTGGTCCCCTGAAAAAACATCTGAAAGGGAAGCGCTTCCACTCGGACGTCGAACTCAAGGATGCTGTGCAGGACTGGGTCTCGTCACGGCCACAGGAATTCTGGGAACAAGGAATCCTTCGGCTCGTTAATCAATGGGATCGTTGTGCTGCGGCCTATGGTGTATACTTTGAATAAAGTCTTCATTTATACCCACAGTGTCGTTTCGTACCTTTTCATTTGAACACCCCTAGTAGTTTTACCTAGCTCTTACGGGATTTGAGACACTTGATTTACGCTCTGAGATGACAGTCTTTCGCAGAGCACTCCTCGCACGTTCTGCTATCTTCGGAGATTTACCGGATCGTTTCTGGGCAGATTCTGCCCCTGTCTGCCGCTATTTGCATATTACATCATCGAACGTCAACCTTGGGATTTTTAATGCCTCTGAGAGTCACATACAGAGGAATTTCTTTCTGGCATCCTATTACACTGGTCTAAAAGAAAAAGGAAAATTTTTGTCGCACAAAATATGAAATTTAATTTTAATAGGTTTTTCAAAGCTGACTTAAAATGGGATATTAGCTTTTTTCTCTCACGCAAGCGTTTTTAGTGTTACATGGTTTATCTTTGAAAAAATCGTATACTTACATATACTTATAAACCATAATCAGATTTGTTAATGGGCTACAATTGACGACTTCCTAGTTTATTTCGCTTATTGAACGTCTCTCGATGGTGTGCAGCTGCATACTGGTATTCCACTTGCCCTGATACCGGTTTTCCATGATCGAAATACACTGGCGGAAAGTAAAAAAAGAACACCAACAAGGAGACGTCTGTTACCAACGAAATTTATACAGCATAATCACGGAATACAGAGGATAACGTCATCAAAACATTATGGCAAACTACAGCTGTATTTGCTGGTAAACTGAAAAATAACATTTCCATGTAGCATGGTTAGTACGAGGTTGAACCGCCATGAACTGCGTCAAACTGTGCAATTCTGGCATGGAGTCTGTCGTACAGATGTTGGATGTAAGTTTGGGGTATTGAGTTCCAAGCATCCTCAACCTGGACGCGTAAATCGGGAATGGTCGTGGCTGGCCGTGGAGACCGGATAAGTCGTTGTCTCATAAAATCCCACACGTGCTCAATGGGGGACAAATCCGGTGCACGTGCAGGCCATGGAAGTTGTCTTACACTCTGAACTACACGTTGCATTGCACGTGCCGTGTGTGGGCATGCGGTATTTTCCTGGAAAGCACCACGATGGACCTACCTTACAAATGGCACAACAACGTGCTGATATGATGTTGTTAATGTAGAAGGTGCTGTTTAACGTACCCGGTACAAGCAGTAGTTGTGTAAGGTAGTGATAGCTGATCGCTCCCCACACCAGGAGACCAGGTGTAGGTCCTGTGTGTTGCTGGCGGATGCAAGAAGGGTGGAGACGCTCCCCTGTGCGTCAGCGAATAGTCATACGGCCATCGGAGGCTCCCAAGCAGAATCTGCTTTTATCGCTGAACACGACAGATCGCCATTAGGTTCTCCAGTGCAGACGTTGGCGACACCACTGCAGCCGTTCCTGTCGGTGGGATGGAGTCAGAGGTACACATGCCAGAGGCACACGTGCACGTAGTCTTGCAACCAGTAGACAGTTGCGGATTGTTCGCACACTCACCTCAGGTGCAACGGCAGCTCGGATTTGCGTCGCAGTGGATGTTCTGCTTGACAACGCCGCTCTTCCTATGCGTCGATCGGTCCTCTCATCAGTCCGTCTGTGACTCCCGGTTCCACGTCGTCTCGTGTGGAAATGTTTCTCGGACCATCTACGTCACCATCGTACCACCACCGATACTTCCCGTCCAATTCGCTCCGCATTACGACGATACGACTACCCGGCTTCGCGGAGTCCGACTAGACGACCTCGCTCAAAATCCGATAACTGCTGAAATTGTACACGTCTGTCATGTCCAGGCATTGCAGCTTCTTCAGGGTCTTGGCACGTGTCCGTACGCCGGCGACTGATTACATTCACTTCGCCGTACTCCTTAAATACCAGCGACGACAATTTGCATATTATGCCGTGCTGTGGTGTAAGCGCTCTACGGTTGGTCCCGAAATTAACATCACACCTACGTAAACTCGACCCCATTAACACATGTAAATTTCATGATTGTCCGCCAATTCCTTTTTGGTGTTCTTTTTTCATTTTCCGGCATTGTATTTGGATGAAATTTCTTGCCACTTTCGTCGTTGTCAACGACTAGATTCCCAGGGAAAAAATCGGTGTCGGAGTTCAGAAAATGGATATTCAGAGACCAATTACATCCCATAGCTTTGTATGTATCGAAGAGTTTACTCAATCAGTTACGATAGTTTTATGCCTTAAAATACCCCTTTCCCCAAAGTTTTAGTAACACTTAAAAAAGATTTCCACTCTATTTTTCTACACGGTTCAACATCTCTAATTTTTATCCTATATCAACACCTTTTATTGCAGATATTTCAAAAATCCCTTCTTTTATTTTGGTGTCGGTAATTTTTGGAAATTCTCTTTTCAAATATGTAAATCAGCACTATGTGTAGAGACAGTCGAAGTAAATATTTTCATAGTTGCACAGTGCAAGGTTTACGGCGCATTCCTTCCCGGGAGTGCGCGATTAGTGGAAAGTTTCGGCATATTCCTTCCCAGGAGTGCTGGTATAATGCATAGTTTTGGCATATTCCTTCCCAGAATGGCTGGTATAGTGCATAGTTTCGGCATATTCCTTCCCAGGAGTGCTGGTATAGTGCATAGTTTCGGCATATTCCTTCCCAGGAGTGCTGGTATAGTGCATAGTTTCGGCATATTCCTTCCCAGGAGTGCAGGTATAGTGCATAGTTTCGGCATATTCCTTCCCAGGAGTGCTGATATAGTGGATAGTTTCCCCGTATTCCTTTCCAGGAGTGCTCGATTAGCGGAAAGTTTCGGCATATTTCTTCCCAGTAGTTAGTGACAAACGTTTCTGCCAGTCCTTTCCAAAGTTGGAAACGGGTTAACAAATTTTGGATCCGAGCCCGACCCTGACTCGAACGTCACATAAATGGACCCTACTCGGATCTGTGACTTACCCGGATAAATCTGCTTTGAGCTATAAACTGCGTATATGTATATATCTCTTCCTCTTGTCCGTCCATTACAGATTGAGTCCCGTAAAGACAATTATGCGGTGTTCTTCATAGTGCATTAAACCGCTTTATAAAATCAGTTCAATACACTATGAAGCCTTTGAGGGATACTGGCAAATTAATGCAGCCGGCTTGTCATTCCTCTGTTTCATACGGGTAAGGGACAAAGTGCGTCCGAAGCCGATTTCACAGGGAACCATCTACGCATTAGCGTCCGAAACCGATTTCACAGGGAACAATCTACGCATTAGCGTTCGAAGCCGATTTCACAGGGAACCATCTACGCCTTAGCGTCCGAAGCCGATTTCACAGGGAACCATCTACGCCTTAGCGACCGAAGCCGATTTCACAGGGAACCATCTACGCCTTAGCGTCCGAAGCCGATTTCACAGGGAACCATCTACGCATTAGCGTCCCCTAACACAGGGAGTAAGAGTAAAAATACATAAATGTATATCGGGAATATAGACTCCATTATGTATGGCTTTCATCGATTACGAAAACGCCTTTGACTCTCTAAAACCATTAGCATTTCCCAGCAAAAACAGTCTTGCTGGGCCAACACTGTCAGCAATGACCAAGCACTATGTTGCCGTTGCCGAACCGTCAATAAAATGTCCGGGCGGCCAACAGAAGGGCCAGCAGTTCAGGCCAACAGCCGGCACCCCCATCTGTTGCCATATGCCACAACAGGGCCATCAGTTATCTATCACAGGCAGTAGCCGTCGTAAGTGGCCCTTCAGCGGCCCTGCAAGTACGTGCCAGAAATGATGAATAGCCTAATGTGGTCCGCCAGTTTCCCGGCAGTGGCAGTTGGCAATCACGTGACGTAACTGATGGCTTTCCGAATCTTGTCCACCAATTTCCCAGTAGAAGCCATAAAAAAAATCAAGGACAACCGCAGTTTCCCAAAGTTACAACTTTTTTCCCCCACCCTTACGAAACTTGGGAATTATAGCACTACGCTGGGGAAATTTTCTCACCAGACCGGAAAAACGCCCGTTTGGATCATGGTGGAAACGAACCAGGGCTTTCTACTGACGGGACTGATTTGCCACGCACGAGCGTGTACTTGAAGCTGAGTCTCTTCCCTGAAGAATGTGCAAAAGAATGTGTAATCCCTTTAATTTTACAATATTGCGAGGTCTTTTTTATAGATGTCAGTTTCATGCAATTCATAAAGTAATTTTTTCAACGTAACGATAGTTTTTTTACCTTAAGGGAACTTCACTCATTTTCAAGGAGTGTACCAACTTAAAGGCGCTTGCCAAAGTTTCGTGCTGTCCTAGTCGTCTTGAAAGGCGATTGTTGAATCAATATATTTACCCGTTCAAGTCACAATCTGTCACATTTTTAACGTTGTATCTTTCCTTTCCGTTGTCCGAAGCTACATTTGTTTTAAAGAGGAGAGATATTTTATTTTACTTCACACTATTTTTAGAAGCGAATTCCTTCAGTCTTGTGTATTCAACCCAAGGATGAGTACATTACATCCACATAGCGTTGCTTTTTTTTCTTTCAAATAATTGATAAATTTTGTAGGCGTACAATTCTTATTTTTTTCCCAACAAATGCTTTTTTAATGTTTTTCCAGGACTGTTGTTTCAAGTGGTGTCAAATTATTTTTTGTTTCCCACGGGAATGGAGTGGGTATATTTCACGGCTGTAATCTAGTATTTCATGGATTGATCTGATATTTTCGACGTGGCATTTCATTAGGAAATTAATTCGCCTCTCTACATATGGCTTTTTTTAACATCCACTAAAATAACACGATGCCGATAGCGTCGTCTTCAACTAACCAGTACCACGAGAGACACAGCACGTGTTGCTTCTGCGCAGTCCCGTTGCTTCCACCTGGTGTTGGGGTTGCATCGGTTGCCTGCTACGGACCACTAGTGGCACTTGCTAAGAGACCCGCAATTCACGGCGATGCTGCAGGTCCATCAATGGCTTGCCAACCGATGGCGCTGCCACCAACGGACCGCTACCGGGCTTTGAGCGGCAGATTTCAGCCAGCAGCGACACATCATTGCCTGCTGGTGGCCAGCAGTCTCCCAACACTTGTGTTTTTTCTGGGTTACAATAGCTTTGAAATTCTGCGGTATTGAAGATGCATATATTAGTATTATTAGTAACCCCATTTTAAAATGCAAGTGCAAAGGTTTAGTTATTTGAGGATACAGCGTAAAATAACCAAACTTTGCCCCCCTTCAGAATTTATTTTAAAAGAAAAAAAATTCTGAAGGGAGTGAGACAAGGTGGCACCATATCTCCCAAACTCATTAGTGCCACATTGCAAAATGTTTTTTAATCATTGAACTGGGGAAAAGAAAGGGAAAAATGTCAATGGAGATTATTTAACTCACATTCGTTTTGCTGATGACGTATTCATTTTTGTAACTGCCCCTTTAGAGCTGCAAAAGTATTTTTACGATATCCAAATCTTCAGTCTTCAGATATCAGGATGCCAAATTATTTCTGGACTGCGATTTGATCACTGGATTCGCAAATATACCTCGTTAGACAATTAGCCTACACAGTACGCCAATAAAGGCACAGTATAACAATTAAAACAGGGATTTAATAGATACAGACATAAATTACACCGGATTTTTCATGTAATAGTAAAAGCTATAATTACCGGCCAGCTTTGGCCCTCTTCGGTGTTTCAGAAGAAATATGTCCTAACAAAAAGTCTGTTCGTTCACAATGGGCCGCAAAGAAAATACTTATAAAAGTACTTACATATGTCCTCGAGTATCCAAAGTATTGATGACGCCAACAAACACAAACACTCACACGGGTAGTTTGATCTTAACTACTCTTTCCATGCTGTGACCAAATCGACGTCGCTCCTAGTCGCTGGACGTGCGCACTCAGACACACACATACAAACGTTTTCTCCACCACTGGAACACGAAGAGGCTAACGGTGACTTCAGACGCTCTCTCTCTCTCTCTCTCTGAAGGGGGTTCCTCCGTGGTTCCTGGTACTGGTTGTTCCTCCTCTCTCTCTCTCTGGGTGAGCGAGGCGATGCCGTGATTATTTTCTGGTCCGGCTGGGTGATGAAAGTTTTCAGGCAAAGTTCGTGCTGGTTATTCATCAGCTTATGTTTGTAGCTGGCTTCTCATCTTATGCTCAGAATTGCAAGAGCAGCAGACGGCAACAATTGTTCTAGCGTGAGGAAATCCTCTTCCTCGTTCTCTCGGCTATGAAACGGATTCTGCTACTCAACAACAATCTCCCGTCTCCCAGAAGTGTAGGCGGTGAATTTTACCACTTGAAAACAAGACATATTTATTAGTAAACGCTCTTCAAGTCCAAGAGCTTTCCCATGGTTTCGAGCTCGGCACAGACAAAAACTTCAAACGCGCTTGCCGTTTGAACAACCTTTGAGATATGGGAAATAGCTTTTAAACTCTGAGCTGTCCCATTTCCGTTTATGGGCTCTCTGTTCTCGTGGCAAACACCTGCAACTCGCCACTTGAATTCAAAGGGCTAGAAGATCTTTCCTTTATATACCACCCCTCGCAAGTGTTTAAATTATAACTCTCTCTTAATTAAAAACCCCCAATCAAGTTTCAATTACCGTTAATTAGCCACTCCTCTCGCCAATTAATTATGCGAGGGGGAGGGGGATCGTCACAGTATGATCCAGGACCTTGCTGACAAGAGTAAAAAAGGGGGTTTAAGAATGAACTTCTAGAAGACAAAACTCTTGTATTGTCGATTGAAGGAGAAAAGCTGGAGGTTACCCATACCTACATGTACCTTGGACAGCAGATATCAAGCAAATTACGCATAGATTTTCCGCTAAGGGGCGTAAAAGTAAATTAAATTTTTCCCGATAATTCTTCTTCGAAAACTCCGATTTGAAAACTTTTTTCTTCAGCGGATACACCTCCTGATGGAAAATCTTTTGCATATAATTTCAAATGTTTGGTGAAGAATACTTTGGACACCAGGGGACGTAAGTGTTAATTTTTGCTTCTGATGTATTTGCCATAAAATCTGAGCTTCTAAAATATCGATTGAAAAAAGTATTTCGTGGATTGCTGCCACTCACATAGATAAACCTTTTTGGAATATTTCTACTTAATATATTCCACAGTTTCTCCGCCAGAAGGCGTAGATGTATATCTTATTTTCTTCAATATCTCTACTTTTAGGAGTCCGATTTTAAAAATTTCTTCTTTGTTTGATAGTGTTTTCAGTGAGACATTTGTTTGATATAATTTCAAATTTTTTAAGTAATTCATAAACTTTTCGTTAGGGGGCGTAAAGGTAAATTGCTTTCCCCATATATCTCTGCTTCTGAATCTCAGATTTGAAAAATTCTTTCTGCAACGGATACAGCTCCTGATGGGAAATATTTTGCACATAATTTCAATTTTTTGTAAAAAATCGTTTGGCCACCACGTGGCGTAAGTCTTAATTTCCGCTTCTGATGTATTTGCAACAAAATATGAGCTCCTAAAATCCCGATTGAAAAAAAAGGCGTTTGTTGACCGATATGACTCATGCCGACAAACCTTTTAGGAACATTTTCTTCTTGAAATAATGCATGGTTTCTACGCCAGGGAGCGTAGATTTATATCTTATTTTTGTCAATATCTCTACTTCAAGGAATCCGATTTGAAAAATTCCTTCTTTGTTGGATTGTGTTTTCGATGCGAAATGTTTTTCCTAAAAATTCAAAATTTTCAAGTAAATCATAGACTTTCCGCAGGGGGCACAAAGGTAAATTGCGTTTTCTGCGTTATTTCTGCTTCTAAAACTCCGATTTGAAAAACTCTTCCTCTATCGCATACAAGACCTGATGGAAAATATTTTTCACATAATTTCTATGTTTGATAAAGAATGGTTTGGCTACCAGGAAGCTTAAGAGTTAATTTCTGCTTCTGATGTATTTGTAGCAAAATCTGGGCTCCTGAAAACTCGACTAATTTTTTTTTCTTGGACCGATACCACTCAATGAAAAAACCTTTTGAGAATACTTTTTTCCTAAAATAATGCATGGTTTTTCCACCTGGGGACGTAAAGTCCTATCTTATTTTTGTCGATATCTCTGTTTCTAAGAGTCCGATTTGAAAGTCTGCAGCCAGAGGGGTAAGCTCATGATTCCATTTACAACAATATCTGAGGGATTAAAAACCTTATTGAAAAGCTTCTCTCTTTCGTCAGATATTGTTTTCCATACCTGTTCCATTGACTTTGAATAGCTTTCACAAATATAATTTGCGTCAGAACGGATTCAAAAGACGTGCTTATTACACCCGAAAATTCGGTGTCATCTTTCTTGTTTTTAACTTCGAAATGATAACACAACACTCGCAATGCTTACACCGTGAAGCAGCTCACTACTGGCAGAACAATGGCTTCCCAGACGCTGTCGCGAGGATCGGCGCATGAATCTTCCTTGACTGTGGCTAAGCATATGAACTAGTGCCTTTAAAACGATGGATTGCTTTTTTCGTACATCATATTCGAAATGGGATTCAACAAACAATTTGAAAACGCGTTTTAGGTACATTATTTCCGTTGATATAGTACCTAAATTTCAATAATCAATACTGAAAAAAACAAAAACATTTTCACAAAAAAACTGTGGGTGATAAAAAAATTACGATAACCTTTTTGAATTAAGCGTAAAATGATACGTTAGAAACACAGTGAGAAAAAGAACTGTGTTTACCAGTGTAATCCATCCACGTTGAGGACTAGCTAACTTTGTAGATCGAGGCACCTTGAATTAGCAATAGCGCTATTGTCTCATCATAGTATTTATAGTTTAGACTGTGACGTTGGAACTTGAGTATGATGTAATTCACTAACAATAGAGGACTGTCCGGATATTAACGGTTGGGTAGTGTGGGTTCGATGTCAGAAGAGGCAGATGTGCAGCTCATCGACGAACAACACGAATTCAAACAGTGCCGCCAAAACACAGCAGATGTGCACATGCAGGCAACTTAAGTAAATACATGTCTATATGTCTGGTGGCGAAGTGTTCTAAGCGCTGACTTATGCTGATTCGTCCAAGAAGGGTCCGGGTTTGAATCTCGGCGAGGCATGGATGCTGTGTTTGTCTTACGGCACTGGCTCTCTCCCTTCCCTGGAACCAGTGGCTCTAAATTAGGGATCGAGGACTGCTTATCGCCAATCGTGTTGCTCACGATGGTCGTTATACCATCAATTAAAAAAATGCCGTTAAACAGACCCATAGGGTGTTGCACAAAATGTTATTAACCACCTCGGTTGTTTGGTCGTCAGAGTTGCGGGCTCCTCGCTTAGGTGAAATAGACAGAATTAAACTTCTGTTCGAGTTCCGAGTCGAACTTAGGTGGAGTCTTCAGGAGTTTTCTGGTATACCTCTTGACTGAAAATAAATGTCCCAAAATTAAGAACTAGGGATTTCTCACAGAATTACACGACCAGGTTATTATTTCATATGTTGCTATATTCATTATTCCAAAGCCGAAATATATATAATTTTTAAATAGTTTTCATATGATACTATACTTATTTATTTCTGTAGAAAATGCGAGCTTTCAAAAATATATTCTACTTCATGAAATATGAATGACTTGTAATTCTTGCTTGGTCGATTATTCATTTTTAAGTAAATCAACGAACAAGTTCCAAGAAGGAATGTGTGTATTTATTTATCTCAGTGCCCTACGAACGAAGTACAAAATGAATTTATTTCGGGCAAAAACAAAAGATCTCGTTGCTTATAGTACAACCACATACTCCACATCAGAAAGAAATTCGCGAAAAACATGAAGAATGCTGCTAACTAATCAAATATGTTTAACAAATTATAAAGAATATATCGCGTGCAATTCAAAGAAATCTAGTTAATAATGCAGAAGAATACTGATGGTATATAATACTATAAATATCCAAAGGATCAGGAGGCTCAGAGGAAAAAATCAAAAGTTCACATACAGCTGCTATAATGCTCTAAGTTTGCATGTCTTCAATGGATTTCTTTTCTTTGCATTAAAGGCGCCACCCAAGAAGAAAAATTAACTCATATCTTACCAAAAATTAAAGAAATGTAGATTGAAACGCATTCATTTACTTTGCAACGGCTTTAGGAACTAATTATTTCAAAGCCTTCTACAGAAAAGAACAAGCGAACTTCTATTCTTGCTGTTACAAGAAAAAATACCAAAAGAAGTGGTTTCTACCAAGGAAAGAGTAAAGGAAATTAATTTAAAGGAAATTAATTCCACAAGGTCAAAATTCCAGGAACAGAATACAAAGAAAACAGGTAAAAAAACAATAGCATTAAATACTGCCCCCCCCCTCCGAAAACAAAATTAACAATAAGGTAACCTAATCTGAAAGAACACAAAATAATCAATCGATTCTATACATCAAAATATTGATGTTCTTTTCGCCGTGCCGAAAGATAAGCAAGATTCAACACATAAATTTTGTAAATCAACCAAAGATGAGACAGCCTGAGATGAAGTAAGACTATTTTCAAATATAGGACTCAAAATACAAAATATAAAGACTGAAAAAACTTTGTACTTCCCTGATCAAGAAAGGAGCAAAGGAGCAGCAAAGTAAACAGTTTTACAGAATATATGTTTCATTATAAAGTATGGTGAAGCCATTATAGCAAATCAGTGTGTGTGTGCTTTTTCCAATGACTGCCCGTTATAACTACGTTTTGGTCAAAATGGTATCCAACCAAATTTAACACCAAAAACATTGATTTTACTTTATTATACACTAATTCAAACAGATATTAATTTCTGCGCGTCCGAAGATCGTCTCTTCACTGACGCCAAGTTAGCATCACAGTACTGGCCTTTCGTCTCCTAACTGTGGAATTTCGGATTGGAAAATTCATTTTCTCTATTCCCAACAATCCTTCGCCGCTCAAAGTCCGTCAGATGTTCATAATGCGACCTGCTTCGCCGCTCAAAGTCCGTGAGGTGTTCATAATGCGACCTCCTTCGCCGCTCAAAGTCCGTCAGATGTTCATAATGCGACCTCCTTCGCCGTTCCAAGTCCGTAAAGTGTCCATAATGCGATTTCCTTCGACGACGGGACATCCTGCGACACAAGAAACACCCTTTCGACTCAATGTCGGCTTTTCACTGATTGCAACATCTCGTTTCAGCCAGCTCTTTGTACCCAAGACCGGATAGTTCAGAGAGCGCTACTCCGAAACTGCATGCGCATTTTCACTGATATTTTAATCATTTGCATGTCCCAACCTGTTGTACATATCCTGTGAGTTTCAAACTAATACCAACACTCCTTCATGGTGCTGCAATTTTCACAAACAGCAGTGTACGTTATCAATATTAAAGGCTTATGTACCGATCTCATCTGCTTCTCTGAAACCTAACACTGATAAGTCTAACAAGTCGTTTCGATAAGGCAATATTTAAAATACGCTTATCACACTGCATAAAGTTCATTTCTAATCTTCCTTATGTTTTTCAACGACGGTAAACAAGACATGCGTTTGAACATCGGAAACTTTTGAATTTCACTTTCCGTTAGCAGAGATGAATCCGCATGAATCTTTCGCTGCTCGTATTGTAGATTGATCTCCCTATTGCATCGATAATAACGATAAAGAGAAAAACGCAGACTGAATTCTTTTGCAATATTACACGGTTTTAGCAGAAATTGTTGTCATTTCTAATGTAACTCCTGAAGTATTGGCATCTCCTCATAATCGCGCTGTAGTCTTCATATTTCGAAACGTGATGCAGCAAGTGGCGCTGCTTTCGAGGTAATAATAGGGAGCGTGATTACCTCAAACAGCAAATCATCTCCCCCAACGAGCTCTCATGCTGTTTACAAGGCTGTGAATGGGAGTTTGGGGCAATAAGAGCCACTCTTCCACCAAGGCGCAACGGAGTTCCAGGAGGATTCTGAAAGGGCTGCAGGACATGCTTTATCCGGTCCAGCTCTGGAAAATTTACGGGCCACTTCATCCTGTGGATATCCTTAGTATGCAGGTATTCGTCGACTACCCCAGCCCTATGGTGACGGGAATTATCGTACATAAGAAGAAACTAGGAAGCAACTGCTCCTTGGAAAAGCCGTTCATAGGGATCTAAGATGTCATCTCTATAGCGTGAAGCAGGCACGGTGCCTCCTGGAAACACATGCAGCAGCGTACGTAGATCAAACATGATGCCAGCCCAAACCAGATATCCTTCCCCACCGTTATGGTAAAATCTGTAATGTTGGAGGGAAGATTTAGACTCTTCGCCACTCTCCAAAAATGTACACACGTAGAGAATCAGGGTTTAGGCTGTACCTCGACTCGTCATGGAGAGAAAACATGAGCTCATTGATGACAGATCCAGTGTTGGCGTTATCGGGCCCAATGCAGGCGGACCCTTTTGTGCGGTGCTGCTGGTGGTAAACAAAGCATTGCCATCCTTGCATGCAAACCTCTCTCGTGGAATCTTCTGTAAACTGTTTGCCTCTATTTCGCGCGGTGCTCGTAGCTGAGGAGAGCTCCTGCGAGAGTTGCCTGGCTGTCGACTCTCTATAGCGACGATCTATTAGATACAAATATCGGTTGTTTGACTTACTGTGGCTAGTTGGCACGGCCTTCTGGTTATTATTCCGGCTTCTTGGATCTGCCTCCAGAGATTAGAAACCACTTGCCTCGACACAATCGTCCATGTTGCTACCTAAGCTTGCAACTACCGTGTATCTAATCTACCTGTTGCTTTCCACCGTAAGGAGTCTTCTAAGAGATAGTGCGAACACATTATTGCACTAAAAGTTCAACTCAACCTTCCATTGCTGCACCTCGCTCAGAGCAACGTTTCTGAAGGTGGCGTACCTGACAGCTCAATGACGTACGTCATTTGCCTATTTTCATAGGAGAGGCTTAGCGTTTCTTCTTGTACGTGGCTCTGAAAACTTTTGAGAATATGTCGTCTCGTTTTGCACATATAAGCGAATTTGTATTTGTCACGCTAATTTTTGACACCAGTTTATTTGAGAAACTGGTGGTCTCTGAAATAGAAATATGGTAGAATTGTCTTATAGAGAGGCAGTCTTCATGACTGTCAGTTGATTATTAGAAATTTTCTGACCTGGGCGATATAATGGCGAAAACTGTGTCTTATCTTTCCAAAACTTTCAAAAGCAGTTACGGCGGGGAAATTGTCATTTTACTTTGCGCTTCCTAGCGGTAAAACTATGCATTTCTTGAAAAGGAAACTACACCCGAAATAGTCTTCCTTATGTATGGAGGCGAAGAAATAATATTTTTTCGCTAGGAAATTTGGAAGCAATGGTACGGAATAAAAAGCATTTTTAATTTAATAGCATCTGCATTTACGCGCAGTGCTGTAGGCGTTGCCTTCTGTGATCATTCGTCCGAGATGGGTCCCGTTTCGAATCTCGGTGAGACATGGATACTGTTTGTCTTTTGTCTTACGGCACTGTCTTTCTCCTTTCTCTCTTTCCTGGAACCAGTGGCTTTAAATTACAGACGGGTGGCTACTTTTAACCCATCAACTTGCTCACGTTGGTGGTAACTCTTCCCTAACCCCCCCCTCGAAAAGAATGAATTACATTACGCCTTCTAGCGGCGTAATGTAATTCTTATAGGCATCGGAAAATAAACCCTCGTAAGCGAGGATCATAATTATCACATTTCTGGTTGAGCCAGTGCAAAAATAATTTTCCCAAGAGGACTAATACACTGGCGGGAAAGTAAAAAAAGAACACCAAGAAGGAGACGTCTGATACCAATGAAATTTATACAGCATAATAACGGAATACAGAGGATAACGTGATCGAACTATTATGGCAAAATTTCCATGCAACATGGTTAGTATGAGGTTGAACCGCCATGAACATGAACTGCGTCACACTGTAAAATTCTGGCATGGAGTCTGTCGTACAGAGGTTGGATGTAAGTTTGGGGTATTGTGTTCCAAGTATCCTCAACCTGGACGCGTAAATCGGGGATGGTCGTGGCTGGCCGTGGAGACCGAATAAGTCGTTGTCCCATAAAATCCCACACGTGCTCAATGGGAGATAAATCCGGTGAACGTGCAGGCCATGGAAGTTGTCTCACACCCTAAAGTGCATTTTGCGTTGCACGTGCAGTATGTGGGCGTGCGGTATCTTGCTGGAAAACACCACGATGGACCGATCTTACAAATGGCACAACAACGGGCTGAATGATGTTGTTAATGTAGGAGGTGCTGGTTAACGTACCCGGTACAAACACTAGTTGTGTACGGGAGTGATAGCTGATCACTACCCACACCAGGAGACAAGGTGTAGGCCCTGTGTGTCGCTGGTGGATGCAAGAAGGATGGAGACGCTCCCCTATGCGTCTGCGAACACGCACATGGCCATCGGAGGCTCCCAAGCAGAATCTGCTTTCATCGCTAAACACAACAGATCGCCATTGCGTTCTCCAGTACAGGCGTTGGCGACACCACTGTAGCCGTTCCTGACGGTGGGCTGGAGTCAGAGGTACACATGCCAGAGGCACACGTGCACGTAGTCTTGCATCCAGTAGACGGTTGCTGATTGTTCGCACAGTCACCTCAGGTGCAACGGCAGCTCGGATTTGCGTCGCAGTGTATGTTCTGCTTGACAACGCCGCTCTTCTTATGCGTCGATGGGTCCGCTCATCAGTCCGTTACTGACTTCCGGGTCCACGTCTTCTCGTGTGGTAATGTTCGTCGGACCATCTACACCTTCATCGTACCACCACCGATACTTCCTGTCCAATTCGCTCCGTAATACGACGCTACGACCACCCGGCGTCGCGGAGTCCGACTAGACGACCTAGCTCAAAGTCCGATAAATGCTGAAATCGTGCACGTCTTCCATGTCCA
Organism: Macrothele yani; assembly: GCA_039090855.1. NCBI lineage: Eukaryota > Metazoa > Arthropoda > Arachnida > Araneae > Macrothelidae > Macrothele > Macrothele yani. The sequence goes on along the minus strand of CM077008.1, from coordinate 52,914,577 downwards.
GGCATTGCAGCTTCTTCAGGGTCTTTGCCCGTGGCCGTACGCCGACGACTGATTACATTCACTTCGTTTCACTCCTTAAATACCACCGACGATAATTTGCATATTATGCCGTGCTGTGGCGTAAGTGCTCACAGGTTGGTCTCGACATTAACATCACACCTACGTAAACCTGACCCCATTAACATATGTAAATTTCATGGTCGTCCGCCAATTCCTTCTTGGTGTTCTTTTTTTACTTTCCGCCATTGTAGTTCCAGGGATATGAGGCACATAGACAGACAGACCGAGTGACAAAGTGGTACCAGAAGCATGTACGTTTTTTTTTACAAAAGATATGCCAAAACAATGTGTCAAACTATACCGACGTCTCCCGTGGAGGCTAAATCTCCAAGTCATGGGATACCATGTGTACAGTTGAAAATATAAAACCTAAATTGAATTTTTCTTCACATTTGCTGAGAATAAAACAGCAACCCTAAATGTCAGAATTTATTTGATGATGCGTGCTTTATAAGGCATTACAAACCACCCGTAAGTTCCTTGCATTTCTATAACAGTGTTGATTCGAAGGTTTCTTAAAAAAAGAACTGTCAATTGATTTTCCGTTGTCACATCCTCATTTATGAGTTCAAGAAAGGTTTTTATTTTTATTCTTGTTTCAATTGTTCAAAATAACTGCCCTTATTCTCTCATGGGACTTTTTCTTTCGGCAGCCGTCATCCAGATTTCTTTTCAACATGCTGTTCCATAAGAATGTACGTGTGCCCAATTCATTTTTTTTACCACTAGTAAAGTCCACCCACCATCGTTTTTATTCAGTTGGACATTATCGGTTTTCTTAATCTCCAATTGACTTAACAAATCACTCTTTACGCTCGGAAATAAATAATGCAGTAGGTTTAGTTGTGCTTTAACACTTTGGATCCGTTTTTCAATGACGTAAATATTGTCATTAATTAATACGATTTAGTTATCGGTCTTCATTTGTGTTTGCGTGCTTACAATTGTATTTTATTTGTTATGAGCCTAAAAGATTTGTTTGTTTATGAAAATAAATATGATGGGTGATCCAAAAGTATCGAGACTGCGTGAATAACTGGTAAATGGATGGGCGGAGCAGAATGCCGTTTAATAGAACGTGACCATGTAGCCAACTGCACATGAGCCTGTCGAGAGAACGCTGTCGGCGCAGCGCCCTTCATGTTGTGGTTATTTGTTTGGAGTCTAGTCTGATTGGCATGTCATATTAATGGTGCCTCAGAAAGTTGAGCAACACATTCATGTCAGATTTTGTCACAAACTTGGGGATTCTTTCAAGGAAACCTATGCCAAATTACTGAGAGTGAATGGTGAGGACTGCATGAGTCATCCACGACTACACTGGCACAAAGGTTTCGTAAATGGCGTGAGTGTCCGAACTGACGTTCATCATGAAAGGCCCTCAACAAGCAGAAAGGAAAGAAACGTCCAAGAAGTTCGTACAGCTGTACGGGAAAATCGCAGAATTACTATCGACGTAAGCCTTAATTTTGGATCAGTACAGTAAATGCTCACTGATGATTTGGGGATAAAACGTAGTTGAACGAACATCTTGGCCGTTTCTGCCTATACTGTCCGATTCGAACAATGCTGGTGCAACAATATCTTCAAGAAGAGTTCATTTTCCGTATGAATTTGCCAGCCAGGTTACCCGAACGTAATCCGATCCGGTATGTTTGCAATGCTCTTGCAAGAAGTGTTGCTAAGTTGAGTTCCCTTCCGCCGGTCTGGAGGGGTAAAACAAACTTTGCACGAACAATGGCCTTTGCTACTTGCTGAGCTTCTAGACATCATCATCAACAGCATGAAGCATCGCTGTGAGGCGTGTACATTATTTTTCACCTGGTTCTGCGTGTAGTCATTCTTGTCAGAATGAAATGTATTTTCCAAAATGTTTAGAGGTTTTTTTTTTCGAACGTACGGTATGATAAAAATTTTCACCTTATGTTTCTATGTTATCGTACTTTTTCTGTTTTTCCTAAAATTATTGAAGAGATCGTAAAATCTCATAAAATCAAAATAAAAGGAGAGGAAAGCGCACCTGAAAACACTGAGTGTATGTATGATCAAAGATCAGAGCTTTTGGATTTCCTCCATTTACCTAAAGAAGATGAATGCCACGAAAAGGCCTTTGTTGTCTGTACTGCTAAGCTGTGGAAAACACAATTTAATCACGACGTAACTCAAGACTGAACGAAAGGTTGATTTCTCTGTGGTTCCTAACAGAACTGAAGGCTGAATCATGAAAGAAAGTAACTATAAGATGCCTTTGAAATGTGTTACCTTAAATAATGTCGTGGAATTTTTTTAGATATACAAATACATAAATGTGTGATTTCTGAATGAAATTGGTAGTCAAAATAGTATAACTATATTAATAATCCGAAATCTTTTGGCGTAGAATAGAAATATAACTTTCCAGATGGCTTTTTCAATGAAGGCAGATAGTTAACTGCAAACTGGACAATAGAACGTTTTAACAATAAGAACGCGGTGACTTGACTGGACAATAAATGAATATGCACAAACGTGATAATTCGAGGAAACGATGTCACGTTGGTTGAGCACGTATTACCATGGTAGAAAACGCAGCATTATTTGAAGAATTGATTCCAAATACATGGCAACTCCGGAGAGACACTATCATTGCAAGTCCCGCTGCTAGTCAAAATTTCCAAGGTTTAGCGAATGGCAGTAGATTTGCGTGTGGATTATGAAGCTAATTGCTTTACATCACTCCACATAGGATCGGCGGATCTGAACTTGACTTCTCTTGATAGGGCAGTGGTTTTTGGTAGTACCAAAATTCTTCCAGCAGAAAAAAAAATCAGAATGAAAATCAAATCCAGGTGTAAAAATAAGTAGAAAAAACCTCGCGTATTTTGTACGTACACGTTCTCTCCCGTTTTCTTTTCTGTGCTCGATGCGACTACACATTTGCGTACTTTACTTTCAAATATTCCAAGAGGGAAAACAGGAAGCAAGACAAACCGAGATATGTTAGAATTCACGACAAAGTATACAGCCGATGATTTTCCTACACGTGATTATTACATAACTGCGTAGGAACCAGGACTCCAGAGTAACAAGAAAATTTGCCATCACCACAACAGTTATTCAAAGAGATACACGATAGGTAAAGAACGTACATGCATGGTAAAAGAAGCCAGCTGTCGATCCATTAGTCGGGAGTTTGATCACAACCTGACCATTCCAACCACTAAAGACCCACCTTGCCTGGCATGGCACGTTAAACCAGCGGTCCTTCTGTTGAAAACTAAGGTTGGAATGGTCAATCTGTTTTAATAAATTGGAATGATCTGTCCGTTAAAATAAGGTACAAAAGTCAGTCAATAAATAACGCACAATCACCTGTAACTCCCCAGTTTTCTAAGGTTGAAACATTAAAGTTAGTGGGTAGAACCTTCATTCTATTAGCTTCCAAATCATCATTAACAGCTGTTTCTTCTCTTTGCAGGTGAAGCGTAATGGATGGTGAAATGGACACCCTGCTATGTCACCGGTCGGTAATAGAGTTTTTCTGCAAATCTGGGTATATCTCAGCCACATCGATCCAAAGACAATTATCTTATGGTGAGAAAACAATGGATCGCAGTAATGTGCTGCGATGGCTGCGGAGGTTCCAGAGAGGTGATTTTAGCATTGAGGATAAACCACGATGCTGCAGACCGACCATTATGTCAACTACTGCAACTGAGGAAGTCATTGAGAAGCTGATTCAGGATAACAGATCCATCACCACTTTCCAACTTATGGACCGACTTCGCATGTCAAAGGGAAGTGTTTTAACAGTTGTAAAACGCTTAGGATACCGGAAAATCTGTGCTTGTTGGGTATCACGGCTCCTCACAAAAGAGATGAGAATTCGGAAAGCGGTGTGTGGCGATCTGCTTGAACACATTTTGCTTATGACTTTCCACAACGTTTTCATGGTGTTATAACAGGTGATGAAACATGACTGTCTCATTATGACCCACAGACCAAACGTCAGTCAATTGAGTGGGAGTATGTGAGATCACCGCGGAAGAAGAAGCCATGACGTTCAAGGTCATCAAACAAATTGATGGCCACATTTTTTGGGATCGTAAGGGCGTCATCTTCACCGACTTCCTGGAAAGTGGGACCACCATTACCAAAGAGCGTTATTGTTCATCCTTGGAGAAGCTCAGGCATGCCATCAGAACTAAGAGACCACACTTGCAAGCCCAAGACATGAAACTGCATCACGATAACGCGGGACTGCACACTGTACAGATGACAGTGTGAACCTGCCTCGACTGGGATGGACGCTGGTGCTATAACCACCGTATAGCCCAGACTTGACGCCATCAGATTTTTATCTGTTTGGTCGTCTGACGGTACATGTACGTGGGAAAGCATTTCAGAGTCACAGAGAACTCATTGCGTGTGCCAACAAGTGGTGTGATGACCAACGACCGGAGTTCTACCAACATGCGTTCTTGTCACGGAAACAACGTTGGCTGCAATGTAGTGAAGCCAATGGATCCTACATTGAGTAATTTATCTCTAAATCCAAAGGTCCAAGGTTGCTACCCACCAACTTTCAAGATTCATCCTTTGAAAACTGGGGAGTTACAGGCGATTGTGCGTTATTTATTGACCGAACTTTTGTAATTTACTTTTTACTCTTTCGAAGTGCACATGGTATAATTTATGATTCTGTCGCGATGACAGTTTCTTCCCTGTCTGGTATTTTTAAACATTTCTACCCAGTTTTCTATCAGAGCTCTAGACCCCTGCTTCCGGTACGCGGGATTTAGCCTCTGGGGAACAGATAATTGCGTTTAAACATTACTTTAACGGAAAACCTACGACAAATAGTTGCCTACGTGACTTGCAACGACACCACGTGATGCGACTAAAATCAATTAATTTTTAAAAATGAAATAGAAAATTGTTACTTCTGAATGTTAGATATTGAACTTTCTTCCTCAGAAACGCCCGAACTTTAATGTTTTCCCCCTTGATTGATGATCTTAACCCTTTAACCATCTAGAACAAATGAGCTCGGGTTAGGAAAATAGGATAAAATGAGCTCAAAGGAATATATTTTCTGTCAAAGTGAGCCCAACACGTCCTTGTGTGAACCTAAACATTAGAAAACCTTGCTAGATTGGTTATGATTGGCACTGATTCTCTTTGACTGATTACCTGCTAAAAGAGCTGTAACAATAGCGACGAACTAAACAAAGGAGAAATATGTTCGAGTAACTTGTTTCTACCCAGTGGCATCATGTTTGTTTCAGCAGGACTAGCCCTCTTTCATCATAATTTGGGTAATGGATCAGAGAATAAAGAACTATGAGGAAGTGCTTGTTACCAGGTTCATGGTCGGTACTGCACAGCTGAGAAGGGAAAAGTATTGTTTTACGATAGGTTTCGTAAACCCCGCCCGCTATATGAGCATTTCTGTTTAGGAACCTTAGGAAATTTTGGCCACAATTTGGTTCAGGTACATCGGCCGCTTAAAGGGCTAAAGAAAAATTAAACAAAATTTAAACCGCTATGGTTGACGCAGTATCAGAGTTAAACCCCTTATCAACTAGGACTCAAAAAATTGTATCGCTCAGAGTGCCATAACGCCCGAAACAGTCTGTTGCTCCTTTGAGAATTTCTCCTCTCCCCTTTACGAGCTGACAAAGAAGGATTAGTGCTCGGTCACCACACGAAATGTCCGATCTGTAGACTCGATGTTCATTGATCATCGGACGTTTCTTGGAGGTGATCATTGCATTCTTCCATGCAGAGGGTATGCGATCACATTAAAATAAACAACATCGCCCCAGGAGATACCAACGCCTGCTTTAACTATTTGACAGGAGTGAAAACAACATTGCCTCAGTGTATACCAACGCCTGCTTTAATTATTTTACATGAGAGTAAACAACATCACTCCAGGAGATACCAATGCCTGCTTTAATTATATGACACGAGAGTAAGCAACATCGCCCCAGGAGATACCAACGACTGCTTTAACTATTTGACATGAGAATAAACAACATCGCCCCAGGAGATACCAACACCAGCTTTAATTATTTGACACGAGAGTAAACAACATCTCCCTAGGAGATACCAACGTTTGCTTTAATTATTTGACATGAGAGTAAACAACATCACTTCAGGAGATACCAACGACTGATTTAATATTTGAAATTAGAGTAAACAACATCTCCCTAGGAGATACTAACGTCTGCTTTAATTATTTGACACGAGAGCAAACAACATCACCCCAGGAGATACCAACGACTGCTTTAATCATTTGGCACGAGAGTAAACAACATCGCCCCAGGAGATACCAACGACTGCTTTAATTATGGGCACGAGAGTATACAACATCGCCCCAGGAGATGCCAACGCCTGCTTTAATTATTTGACATGAGAGTAAACAACATCGCTCCAGGAGATACCAACGTCTGCTTTAATTATTTGGCATGAGAGTAAACAACATCGCCCCAGGAGATATATATATATTTTATTGGAGGATTAACGACCACAGTGAGCAACTCAATGGGCTATAAACAGTCACTGATCCCTAATTTAGGGTCACTGGTTCCAGGGAAGGGACAGAGCCAGTGCCGTAAGACAAACACATTATCCATGCCTCACCGGGATTCGAACCCGAACCCCGTTCACATAAATGATCAGAGGCCATCGCTTAGCCCACTACGCCACCGGGGCGGCAACCCCCAGGAGATAACAACGACTGCTTTAACTATTTGACATGAGAATAAACAACATCGCCCCAGGAGATACCAGCGCCAGCTTTAATTATTTGACATGAGAATAAACAACATCGTCCCAGGACATACCAGCGCCTGCTTTAATTATTTGACATGAGAGTAAACAACATCGCCACAGGAGATAACCCGTGATTTAATTATTTGACACGAGAGTAAACAACATTGCCCCAGGATATACCAACGACTGCTTTAACTATTTGACATGAGAATAAACAACATCGCCCCAGGAGATACCAACGCCTGCTTTAATTATTTGACAGGAGAATAAACAACATTGCCTCAGTATATGCCAACGCCTGCTTTAATTATTTTACATGAGAGTAAACAACATCACTCCAGGAGATACCAATGCCTGCTTTAATTATTTGACACGAGAGTAAACAACATCACCCCAGGAGATACCAACGACGGCTTTAACTATTTGACATGAGAATAAACAATATCGACCCAGGAGATACCAACACCAGCTTTAACTATTTGACATGAGAATAAACAACATCGCCCCAGGAGATACCAACGACTGCTTTAATTATTTGACATGAGAGAATAAACAACATCTGCCTGGGAGATATGCCAACGTCTGCTTTAATTATTTTACATGAGAGTAAACAACATCGCCTCAGGAGATACCAATGCCTGCTTTAATTACTGGCACGAGAGTAAACAACATCGCCCCAGGAGATACCAACGACTGCTTTAATTATTGGCACAAGAGAATAAACAACTTTGACCCAGGAGATGCCAACGCCTGCTTTAATTATTTGACACGAGAGTAAACAACATCGCCCCAGGAGATGCCAACGCCTGCTTTAATATTTGACATGAGAGTAAACAACATCTCCCTGGGAGATACCAACGTCTGCTTTAATTATTTGACACGAGAGCAAATAACATCGCCTCAGGAGATGCCAACGACTGCTTTAATTACTGGCACGAGAGTAAACAACATCGCCCCAGGAGATACCAACGACTGCTTTAATTATTGGCACAAGAGTAAACAACTTTGCCCCAGGAGATGCCAACGCCTGCTTTAATTATTTGACATGAGAGTAAACAACATCGCTTTAGGAGATACCAACGTATGCTTTAATTATTTAGCATGAGAGTAAACAACATCGCCCCAGGAGATATACGCTGACAGAAAAAAAAATCCCAACACCACGAAAAAATAGTTGTTAGAGGTGTAAAGTTCGACTTCCACGCACAAAAGTGCGGAAGGATACATTGACATTTAATGACTTGAGCGTGTGGTGAGTGATGAGGAGAGTTGCGAGAGAGATATTGAAGGAGGAGGAGATGCCGAGCTTTGGCTAAGACAACAAGTTCAGTTTGTAGCGCGGAGTGTATTCCAGTTTATGTTTTTGTGTAAAGAAATAAATGTTTTGTGTTGTGATCGAGTGTCTGTGATGTTACAGACGAAAGATAGAATTGGAGGCACCTGTGAGATTCGAACTACGAAAGACAGGAAGTGAAGGCGCCGGTGAGACGGGATCAGCGCAACTTCAGCGGCGTTTTTTATGACCGTGGGAATCGATGAGTTGAAAGTTCTTCAAGCGTGCGAAAGAACCCGGCGTTTTTTATGACAGGGATATTTTTTTTTCCTCTTTGTGTTGGGAAGAACAAAGGATGGTGACTGTAGTTTGTTTTTTCGAAATTAGTTGTTCCGTATCGGATTTACACCACATTAGATGTTTATGTAAGTACTGTTTTGTTGTTGTTCTTAGAGAATTATCCAAACGAATGAAATATCAAAGCAAGTTTTTTAGAAGTTTCCGGGCATGGAATTAAATAGAAGGAAATAATTTCTGTCAAGAAATAGTACATTCAGATCAACTGTTTGAGCCCAGATTATAGGTAAATGTAGGATATTGTTGTAAACAATTTGTGCGAACGTATACACATATACGAAAATAGATGGAAATAATTTCTGTCAAGAAATAGTACATTCAGATCAACTGTTTGAGGCTAGAGTATAGGTAAATGTAGAATTTTGTTGTAAACAATTTCTGTGAACGTATACACATATACGATAATAAATAAACATTGGGTACACGTAGAGCTTGTTGAAATGGCTTTCTTAGGAAGAGCTCGAAAAGAAGAACTTCTGCAGTTGGCGAAAGAATTTGGTATAGAAGTTATGCCAAATCTCAAAATTCTGGAATTAAAAAATAAAATTGTCAACTTTGAAGGTTATGAAGAGGATTTCGTGAAAGAACTTTTGGCAGGTATAAAAGAGCGTAGAGAAACAGAAAGACAAATGGAATTTGAGCTTGAAAAACTCAAAATAGAAGCTGGACATCAGCCGCTGGGAGGTAGTTTGGAGCAAAATAGAAATTCTCAAAAACCGAGATTAGAACTTTGTTATTTGATGAAAACATTTGACCCAAAAGACAGTGATATAAGTATTTACTTAATTTTATTTGAAAGGCAGGCACAACAAGCAGAAATAAAAAGGGAAGATTGGGTCACGAATTTGATAGGACTTTTGCATTAAGAAATATCACAATTGATTGCCAGAGAAAATGTAGAAGATGCTAAAAACTATGAATATGTTAAAAGGTTACTTCTTAAAAGATATAAGTTAAGTACAGAGAAATTTAGATTGAAATTTGTACAACACATGCGTACATCAGAGAAGACCTGGAGAGATTTCGCCTTCGAGTTAGAAAATTATTTTAATGAATGGATTTCAGGACTTAAAATAGGCGATTTTGAAGGGCTAAAAAAATTAATGATCACAGATCAATTGAAGCGGAGAGTGCCTATAGAAATAAGGGAGCATTTTATTGATAAATGGTCAAATATTGTCTCACCTTCAGATTTGGCTGAAATGTTGGACAATTATGAAAGTGTAAGAGGAGGAATCAAGAAAAATTCGTCGAATGAATTTTGTGCTTCAAAGAAAATGCAAGGGAGTGAGAAAAAAACTAGAGATAACTATGATCGGGGAAATTTTATGAAAAATGGATTTTATAACAAAAATTATGTTAAGTCAGATGTAGGACAAGGGTGGTCAAAACGGAATGTATCTCAGAATGAAGAAAAGTATGATCGCAGACGGAAGATTCAATGTTACGAGTGTGCATCTTATGATCACATTCGACCTCAGTGTCCTAAGCTAAAATCACAGAACTCAGGAAGCGTAAATAGAATCGGAGAGGAAACTGAAGGGGATCACTTGGCACCCTATACCTTTGAAGGAAAAATAAATGGAGTTACCATGCCTATTCTCCGGGATACAGGTTCATCAGTTGATATCATTTGTCAAGAGTATGTGTCGCCAGGTGAGTTTACTGGAGAACATGTGTGGGTACAGCATCTTCTGGATGAACAAAAGGTTTGTTTACCATTGGCAGAAGTTGAACTAGAATGTGAATTAGGTCATATTGTAACTAAGGCTGCAGTGATTAGAAAGTCACTAGATCAAGGTAGATATTTACTTGGAAATAAGACTGCCGCTTTGTTAAAAAATGGATATGGAGTGACTACTTAATTCAGAACAAGTAAATGTTGTGGTTACTAGGTATCAAGAAAAACAGAAACGAAACAACGAAGAGAGAAATTCAGTAAAGAATGATTCAGGGAAGAAATAAAAACAAGCCCTTGAAGGAGAGGCTGTGGGTTCCGAAGAATCAGGTGAATTAGAAGAAGAAATTCTGCCATTGAGGCATGATGAAGATAAAGCCATGTTAGAGTTGGTAAAAATGGATTCAAAAAGTTTCATGGAAGATCAACGGCAAAGTTTGGAATTGAAAAAATTCTCAAAGAAATAGAGAAAACAGATTTTAAAAAGGCAAATGGTTTTGCTGTACTAAGAAATGGGATGTTGGTGAAGAAGAAGATCAACAAGATTGGCGAAGACGGAGATCTTATTGTTGTTCCAGAACAATATAGAGAACAAATAAAAAAACATGTGTCATGAGGGAACTTCGGGGCATTTAGGAGTGACAAAAACCAAAGACAGACTGGCGAAGTATTTTTTTTGGTCTAACTGTTATAAAGACATTAAAGAATTTGTAAAATCTTGTGATTCATGCCAACGTGCTGGAAAAGCTGGGGACAAAAAGAAAGCACCTTTAAAAATAGTTCCAATTATTCCTGAAATTTTTACAAAAATCAACGTTGATGCCTGTGGGCCTTTGCCCTAGACTTCAAGCGGAAATAGATACATAATTACAGCTATGTGTTTGTCGTCCAAATATCCAGATACAGTACCAGTACCAGACATAGGATCCAAGTCGGTAGTTGACGCTTTGTTACACATTTTTAGCCGCATGGGATTTCCGAAAGAAATTCAAACTGATCAAGGAGCCAGTTTTGTAAGCATTTTGACACTAGAATTTCTGGAGCGGTTTGGAATATAAGTTACTCATAGTTCTGTATATCATCCCCAAAGTAATCCGGTAGAACGATTCCATCGAACTATTAAAAGGATGTTGAGAGTTTTATGTCTTGAGTCTACTCCGGATTGGGAGAAACAGTTACCGGCGGCGCTGTGTGCTTTGAGAACTGTGACACATGAAAGCACAGGGTTTACGCCTGCTGAATTGGTGCATGGAAAAAATTTGAGGACGCCAATGACACTATTGTATGTAAAATGGATGGGTCATAATGAAGAAGAAAACAATGTCACTGAATATGTATTTGAGTTAATAAATAGAATGAAAAGATGTCAAGAACTTGCCATTAAAAACATGGAAGCGGCTCAATTGAAAAGAAAAGATTGGTATGACAGAAATGCGGTAAAACGTGAATTTCAAGAAGGAGATTTAGTATTGGTTTTTGTTACCTGCAGGCCAAATAAGTTAGCGGAACAGTGGAAAGGACCAGGGAAAATTGAGAAAAATATTTCTGAGACTAATTATGTAGTAAGCTTTGAAGGTAAAAATGTAAAGCATCAAGTATATCACATTAACATGCTGAAACCATACCATAAACGACCAGAATTTGTGAACTTAATTGCCCGGTTGTGAAAATGGTGAAATGGATTTAGAGATTAAATTTCCGCAAGTTGAAAAGAAATCCCAATATATTTAACTTCTCTGATATCGAGGAGAACAGTAAACTTCGAGAGCGCCTAAGTGGCCAAAAAATTCAGGATCTGAAAAAACTATTATGCCATTACTTGAAAATGTTTTCTAATAATCCAGGGAAGACTCGTTTGGTCGAACATGATATCGAGCTAGCTAGTAATGCTATTGTAAGAGTTAAGCCTTATAGAATGTCGCCCAGGCAGATAAATATTCTTAAAGCCGAGATAGATAAAATGCTGCAGTACAAGATTATAGAAGTTGGTGAATCAGACTATACATCACCCATGATTTTGGTAGAAGTACCCGGAAGAGATCCACGCCCATGTATTGACTACAGGCGATTGAATGAAGTGACAAGGACCCAGTTCTATCCATTGCCTAATATAGAAGAAAAAGTCGAAAAGGTTTCTGGAGCGAAGTATCCCAGCAAAAACGCAAGTGCTGGGAAACTGCTGGCCACCAGCTGGCATTGATGGGTCACTGCTGGCTGAAATCTGCCGCTCACGGCCCGGTAGTGGTCCGTTGGTGGCAGCGCTATCAGTTGGCGAGCCATTGATGGCCCTGCAGCATCGCCGTGAATTGTGGGCCTCCAAGCAAGTGCCACTAGTGGCCCGTTGCTGGCAACTAATGCAACCCCCCAACAGCAGGTGGAAGCATCGGGACTGCGCATGCGCAGAAGCAGTTAGTTGAAGACGACGCTATCGCTATCGTGTTATTTTAGTGGATGTTAAGAAAAAATCCATATGTGGAGAGGAGAATTAATTTCCTAATGAAATTTTACGTCGACGAAGATATCAGATTAAGCCGTGAAATACTAGATTACAGCCATGAAATACACCCACTCCATTCCCATGAATAACAATTCATGGAATGGAGTGGATGAATAACAAGAAAAAATTTGAAACCGCTTGAAACACATATCCTGGAAAACCATTCAAATAGCGTTTGTTGAAAAAAAAAAAAAGAATTATACGCGTGCAAATTTTATTAATTATTTGAAAGAAAAAAAAAGCAACGTTATGTGGTGTACTCATCCATGGGTTGAATACACAAGATTAGGAGGAATTCGCTTCTAAAAATAACAAGTAAAATAAAATATCTTTTACTCTTTAAAACAAATGTAGCTTCGGACAACGGAAAGGAAAGACACAACGTTAAAAATGTAACAGAATGTGACATGAACCCGGGTAAATATATATTTATTCAACAATCTCTTTTCAAGACGGCAAGGACAGTACAAAACTTTGGAAAGCGACTCTAAGTATGTACACGCCTTGAAAATCAGTGAAGTTCCCTTAAGGTAAAAAAAAAAAAAACTATCGTTACGTTGAAAAAATTAATTTATCAATTATGTGAAACTGACTTTTATGAAAAATACCTCGCAATATTATAAAATGAAAGAGGGAAGCATTCGATTACAAATTGCATACGAAACAAATAGCTTCCAGCATATGCCTGAGCGTCGTGAATTAGTCCGGTCGGTAGCGAGCGCGGCTTCCATGTAAACGGCCCAGGATCGAATCTAGTCAGATGCAAACGACGTTTTTCCAGCCTGTCGAGAAAATTTCCCCAGCGCAGTACGTTAATTCACAATCTTCGTAAGGGTAAAATAAAAAAAATTGCAGATTTAGGGAACTGCGGTTATCCTTGCTTTTTTTATTTATTTATCTATTGCTACTACTGGAAAATTGGCGGACAAGATTCGGCAAGCCACCAGTTACGTCACGTGGTATCTGGCTGCCACGAACGGACCACATTAGGCTAGCCATCATTTCTGGCAAGTACTTGCAGGGCCACTGAAGGGCCACTTGTGGCAGATACTGCCTGTGATGGACCACTGATGGCCCTGTTGTGGCATATGACAACTGATGGGGTGCCAACTGTTGGCCAGCTGTTGGCCTGAACTGCTGGCCCTTCTGTTGGCCGCCAGGACATTTTATTGACGGTTCGGCAGCGGCAACATAGTGCTGGGCCATTGCTGGCAGTGCTGGCTGCCAGTAATGGCCCTCTGCTGGCCCAGCAATACTGTTTTTGCTGGGATATTACAGTATTAGATTTAACAAAAGGGTACTGGCAAATTCCATTAAGTGCTAGAGCTCAACGATTGCCAGCGTTTGTGACTACTTTTGGAACGTATCGGCCCTTAAAGATGCCATTTGGCCTTAAGAACGCACCTTATTTCTTTAGCAAAATGATGTCGGAACTTTTGAGAGTCTGCGAAGAGTTTGCCGTACCATATCTAGATGATGTTGCCATTTTTTCCGAAAACTGGGGGATCATTTGATACATCTTGAAGAAGTGCTACAGAAGTTGCAGAGGGTTTCCTTGACCATAAAACCTTCCAAATGTAAGTTTGCTCATGATCACGTCTTGTATTTGGGTCATTTTGTTGGACAAGAATATCGAAAACCAGCGGAACGAAAGGTTCAGGCCATACAAAATTTTCCTACGCCAAAGAACAAGACGCAAGTAAGATCTTTCTTAGGCCTGGCGGGATATTACAGCAGATATATTCCAATGTTTTCTTCGATAGCAGCTCCCTTGACAGACATCTTGAAGGGTAAAAATCGTAAAGAGGAAATTATATGGTCAGAACAATGTGAGAAAGCTTTTGTGGAACTAAAAAATCTTTATCTAGTTTTCCTGTTCTGTATGCCCCTGACTATGAACGTAGATTTATTCTACAAACTGATGCTTCAGATCAAGGAATGGGAGTCGTCCTCTCGTAAGAACAAGAAGATGGCGCTGAACATCCTGTACTCTATCTAAGCAGAAAACTTTCGACAGCAGAAAAGACATACAGTACCAGTGAAAAAGACTGTGCCGCCATTATATTTGCGGTACAGAAACTGAAATGCTACCTGGATGGTCAAAATTTCCTCATACAAACTGATCATAACCCTCTCGTTTGGTTACGCACCAACGCAAGTTCAAATGCTCGTCTGATGAGATGGGCCCTTGCTTTACAAGCATATGATTTTGTTATAATTCATCGATCGGGAACTATGCACAAAAATGCAGATGGACTGAGCAGAGTTCCAACTTTAGATGATCCACCTTGATCATGCTATGCGTCTGCTAGTGAAAACATTTTTTTTTATTTGGTTGTGATATATACTGCATAGAAATTGTTGGAAAACACGTAAAGATGATTGTTAAATTAACTCATATATTTCTCTTTGTAAATGGATTATGACTCATTATGTGAACTATGACTATTGTATTGTAAAATGACAAGAACCTTTTTACCACTGCAAAAAGTTCCTCTGGAGTGAGAAGGGGTTGTAAAGTACGACTTCCACGCACAAAAGTGCGGAAGAATACATTGACATGTAATGACTTGAGCGTGTGGTGAGTGATGAGAAGAGTTGCGAAAGAGATATTGAAGGAGGAGGAGATGCCGAGCTTCGGCTAAGACAACAAGTTCAGTTTGTAGCGCGGAGTGTATTCCAGTTTATGTTTTTGTGTAAAGAAATAAATGTTTTGTGTTGTGATCGAGTGTCTGTGATGTTACAGAGGAATGAAATGGCGGCAATACATTTGTATAGGTAACATATTTAATTGATTAAGGTTTCAAGATCACAGCTTAATGTAAGCGCGAGAAGAGCCATTTTAAATGTGAAATGCTGGTACATTAATAACCGGTGTAACCGCCAGAATGTTGAATGCAAGCACGCAAACGTTCATGCATTGTGTCGTACAGATGATGGATGTCAGTTTGTGGGATGGAGTTCCATGCCTGTTGCACTTGGTCGGTCAATACAGGGACGGTTAATGCTGGTTGGGGTGATGCTGGAGTTATCGTCCAATGATGTCCCATTCGTGCTCGATTAGTGACAGATCTGGTGATCTAGCAGGCCACGGGGACATGTCGACACTCTGTAGAGCATGTTGGGTTACAACAGCGGTATGCGGCTGAGCGTTATCGTGTTGGAAAACACCCCCTGGAATGCTGTTCATGAATGGCAGCGCAACAGGTTGAATCAGCAGACCGACGTACAACTGTGCCGTCAGGGTGCGTGGAATAACCACGAGAGTGCTCCTGCTGTCATAGGAAATTGCTCCCCAGACCATAACTCCAGGTGTAGATCCAGTGTGTCTCGGCCGCAGACAGGTTGGTTGCAGGCGCTCACCTGGCCTCCTTCTAACCAACACACGGCCATCACTGGCACCAAGACAGAGCTGCATTTCATCAGAAAACACAACAGATCTCTACTCCGTCCTCCAATGAGATCTAGCTTGACACCACTGACGTTGCAAACGCCAGTGGTTTGGAGTAAGTGGAATGCCCGCTACAGGGCTTCTGGCTCGGAGCTGTCCTTCAAGTAACCAATTTGTAACAGTTCGTTGTGTCACTGTGGTGGCAACTGCAGCTCGAATTGCTGCCGCAGACGCGGTACGATGCGCCGAGGCCATACGCCGTAGACGGCGGTCTTCTCTCTCAGTAGTGCCACGAGGCCGACCGGAACCCGGTCTTCTTGAGGCAGTACCTTCCCTTGACCACCGCTGCCAACAATGATGCACAGTGGCTACATTCCTGCCAAGTCGTTCTGCAATATTGCGGAAAGAAAATCCACCTTCTCGTAGCCCTATTACACGACCTCGTTGAAACTCCGTGAGCTGTTGATAATGGCTTCTTCGTCTTCTTAAAGACATTCTTGACTAACATCAACACACTACGTCGAATCTCAACGATAACTAACGCTCACGAACGTTACAGAGCGTATTTACAGCAAACCTGCTTTGCATGTTCCGAGGGGCGCTACTAGCGCCATAGGTATGCGCCGAGCGCGAAATTTGCATAGACGTCATTTTAGAGATGTACTATCACCGCCTACCAACTGTCGGTTATCTAACACAACCCCTTCTTGGTGTTGGGATTTTTTCCGTCAGTGTATATATATATATTTTTTATTGGAGGTTTAACGACCACCGTGAGCAACTCAATGGGCTATAAGCAGTCTCCTATCCCTAACTTAGAGTCATTGGTTCCAGGGAAGGGAGAGAGCCAGTGCAGTGAGACAAACACAATATCCATGCCTCATCGGGATTCGAACCCGGACCCCGTTCGGACAAATGATCAGAGGCCATCGCTTAGGCCACTGCGCCACCGGGGCGGCAACCCCCAGGAGATATTAACGACTGCTTTAACTATTTGACATGAGAATAAACAACATCGCCCCAGGACATACCAACGCCAGCTTTAATTATTTGACACGCGAGTAAAAAACGCCGCCCCAGGAGATACCAACGCCTGCTTTAATTATTTGACACAAGAGTACAAAACATCACCCCATTAGATACCAACGACTGCTTTAATAATTTTACATGAGAGTAAACAACATCGCTCAGGAGATACCAACGCCTGCTTTAATTATTTGCCTCGAGAGTAAACAACATCACCCCAGGAGATACCAACGCCTGCTTTAATTATTTGTAATGAGAGTAAAAAATTTCCCTTAGAAGATACCAACGACTGTTCTCACTATTTGATATGAAAAAAAACATCGCTCCAGGATGTACCGACGTCTGCTTTAGCTATTTGACATGAGAGTAAACAAAGCCCCCAGGAGATACCAATTCCTGGTTTGCCCATTTGTTTAGCGACAAAAATAGTGACTTAATGTGACTTCTGCTATTAACGTGGTGGCCGTGTAAATTTAAAGAGCAAGTGGGGATAAATAATCTTACTTCCTCTAGACGGGCAGGTTCTGGCGGTCGTAGTAGTTCGGATGCTAGGGCGTTTTGGGCTTTATGGTCGTTAAAGGGTTAAAACTTCCTCCTTTTTGTAAGTCGTGAATAATGTCAATTATGACATTCATAAATTTTTTGCATAAAATTGTTTCCAGAATAAACACAGTTCACTCAAAGTTAGAATTGTTTTCAGTGTGCACAATGTTTTCCTAAACAATTGAGACGATTCTCTTGAATTTCGTTTTCTCTTTTCATTCAGAAAGTTCTCTGGAACGCTGTAAATCAAAAAACTGTTGAATTTCGTTGAGGGAAGTAAATTCCAGATGGTGTTCTGTACGATTTATAGATATCAGCTTTGATGTTTCGCGCTGTGATGCTACTTGCGAAAGAGACTTTTACAATGCTTCAAAAGTTGGAAGTGAGTCAGTTCATAGTTATGGAGAGCTTTTGTTCTTTTACTAGTGGCTTTGTTCAATCTATGGCAAAGGGAATCTGGTTTTTCTTAAAGCAGCTGAACAGTTGGAAATACGACTCTCGTCTTCGAATTCCTTCTTTGATGTTCTTAAAATATTTTTTCGCCAACGTCATCGTATAGGCTCGTTCTGAGAAATGTCATTTATTTTTCAGTCATTTCTGAAAATACGTTAGAGAATTTGCGTACAAATCCTGTGGGCGATACATTTTGCATTACACTCAAAATGGGAAAACATTAAGAAAAAATCGATCCAGTGGTTAAAAAAGAAACACTGTGTTTCGTTGATTCCGTGTTTCGTAGAAGTTTCTTCTTTCTTTTCCCGTTCCTCTCGAGAAGAGATATTTTGATTTTTTCTTAGCATTCTGTTTGAATTTCCTCCGTGTAAGAATACGAATAAAAACTCATCCTTCAGATATCATGAGATCCTTCCGATGTTTTTTACGTAACATATAGATCTCCATGTTTGCTGCATATGTAAGCCCACGTTTTCGAGATATTCCACGCATTGCGGCAAAGCAGATAAACAGAGAGTGTAAGAAGACAGAGAAAGAGTTAGAGTTGTGTACTTTTTATTTCATCGAAGTCGAAACGAAATATGCGGGACTCTTCAAATACTCACGAAGAAATGTTGATGCAAAACACACGAACGAAGTGCTGAGGAACGGTTAACAGCCAATGCATAGAGAAAGCTCAAAGCTCTGAATGTGCTCCCTTGAGCAAATATGTATATAAACACACATACGTATCTGTTTTTCTTCATACGAAGGTTTTCCTCCTTTAAGTAGCAAGAAATATCATGAAAACAAAGATTATCATAACTCTTTCAAAGGAGATAAAAATAAAATACAGGGGATATAAACGAACACAGGAAAAGTGCGTTTGTCACCGTAAAAAATAGAGCCAAAAATTTTGAATCTTTCGAGTAGCGCTTGACGTCGTTTGAATGGCTAACCTAACATCATTACGACAAACAAACGCAGTGGCAGGTTTTATCTTCATCGATTGAAAAGCACTGCACTACACTCCACCAAATAAATACGATGATATGTAGATATTGTGCCTAAATAAATGACACTGAATGATTTATTCAATTCGAGTACATTACTGGTTTTGAACATTGTAGCACCAAGAAGGAACTGCGCTATTCAAATGAAATTTATATCATGGATTTCTCATGTTACAGGAGATAACATATTACATTTGTAGAGTTATACAAGATGTTTTTGCTTCAAAACTCAGTTTCATGCGAAGCCAATCCGAGCAACAATAACAGCTCCTGCATGGAATGACATTGAATGGAAGGGTTTTTTGATATCGTTCTGAGGAATAGCTTGCCAGGCTGCTTCTATGCGAGACCACAGTTCATTTATGGTGACTGGCGGAGGAGCTTGCCTGCTCAGTCACTTAGCTATCATGTATCAGACGCGCCCGATGGGTGACATATCCGGCGAACGTGCAGGCCAGAGAAGAAGGTGTATCTTCCGTGCATGGAAGTGGCCTGGAACATTCAGGGTCACCTGCGGCCGAGCATTATTTTCGTGGTGGAATACAGCTCCAATACAACTTTAAAGAAATTATATCACCTCTGCCTCTAAAACATCCCAGATATATACACTGCCGGACAATTGCTAAGGACGGATGACAATAGCAACGATAGCAACCATAAAATGGAAGGCAGGAAAATGTGGAAATTAGCATAAGTGCGGGATACAGTAAGACGTGTCGTGCGTATGCAAATTTTGGATTGCCGAACTTGTTCGTGACGTCATAGCGCTGATAAGAGATATAACGGATTTGACGCGTATTGACCGTTGTTGTTCAAACGCAACATTGAAAGGGAAAGAATCAATTGACGAACTTGCAATTTTCAGTATGTCTTCCCGACATCACCTAGATGATTTTACGCGTGGCCGTATTATTGGTAAGATTGAAGAAGGGCGAAAAATAACAGATGTTGCCAGGGAGTTCGACGTCAGCCACAGTGTTGTTTCAAGGCTTTGGAAATCATTTCAAACAAATGGAGAGTGTAGCAAACGTCACGGGGAGGTCGTGTTTGCAGTACAACACCTGCAGAAGATCGGTACATAGTGCTGTCAACAAAAAGACACCGGCGCAGCACAGCTAGTGAGGTAGCAAATCAGTTTATGGCTGCTACTGGCAAGCGGATCTCCTGAAAAACTGTCGCCAGACGTTTGCATGAAGGAGAACTATACGCCCGCCGTCCTGTTGTGTGCATCCCATTGTCCAGACGTCACCGTACCGCCCGTTTGCAATAGTGCCATCAACATCGCAATTGGAGTGATAACGACTGGTCTGCTGTGCTCTTCTCATATGAGAGTAGATACAGTCTATCATCTGATTGTCGACGACAACTGATCTGGCGTGATAGTGGTACTGCATATTGTCCAGCAAACATACAGGAAACGGACCGATATCCGACATGTAGTGTCATGGTATGGGCTGGCATCATGATCAATGGCCGTACGTCCCTCTATGTGCTTCCAACTGGGACTATGACTGGCCAACGATACATTAATGATGTTCTGCCACCTCATGTTCGCATGTTCCGTGGTGCTGTCGGTGATAGATTCGATTTCATGGACGACAACGCAACATGTCATCGAACAGTTGCTGTCTAGGAGTGTCTTGAGAGCGAGGATATTCAACGCCTCGTATAGCCAGCACGTTCTCCAGATCTGAATCCCATTGAAAATGTGTGGGATGCTTTGGGGAGGAGTCTTGCTGGTCGCCAATGCCCTCCAATAAACAAGGACACCCTCATCCGTGCACTCACAGACAAATGGGATAAATTACCCCAACAGCTGCTTGATAATGTTTTGCAAAGCATGACACGACGTGTGGAATCTTGCATCGCCCTCCATGGTGGCCATATCCCGTATTGACATCTTACGCCAGAACGCCTGCGGACGGTAATTGCATTTTTTTCACGTTTACGTATTCTGCACAAAATGGCCTGTTTGTCCCTTGAACACGTTCCAAAGCCTTCTGGATTTCAGAGCACAATAAATTGTCTTTCTTGTAATGTCCTGGCATTCTGACATTATTTTATTTCACTTGGCATCGAACCACACTTACTTTTTTATGCGCTATATAGCCGTTTATGATCCGTCCTTAGCAATTGTCCAGCAGTGTATAATTGACTGTTGAGGTTTCCTTCAATTCGTATCAGGCGAGACCGCGATTGAACTCACGCGCTCGAAACCATGTCTCTTGGCTTTGTGTTCGTATGACACTGCAAAGTGCCGTTCACTGCGATGCTTTTAAACAGGCATTTGACCATCCTAGTGCATCAAGCTGAATTCGTGATTCGTCAAAAAACATGATCTGTTGCCAATAGGCGCGCTGATGTCCGCCTTCGGGACCCCATTGCAGCCTGAAGCGGCTGTGGCTGAGGGTCAGAGAGACATGCGCAGCAATGAGCTGCTAGCTGCCGCCCTTTTGTTAAGCAAACGACCTTGAAATGGGCTGGATGACAAGGTTTGGCGTGTGAGAGTGCTACACTGCTTCATTAACACCGTGGATGCTTCTGAGCGATTGGTCACTGCCATGCGGTAGAGCGGTTTGTCCTACCGTGCAGACGTGCGACTTTGCGTTCCATTTCCCAAATTTCTGTGCATCCGAGCCTCATCTGTCCAGTGACGTCACATTGGCATTACTGTGCTACCGTTTCGTCCCGTACCAGTGGCGATTTCGAGGTAGAAAGACCCGCTTCTCTCATCTAAACAATCCTCCCTCGCTCAAAGTCCTTCAGGTATTCATAACGCTACCTTCTTCAGCGACGGGGCATAGTGATCCACAAGAAACACCTTTTCGACTCAGTGTCGGCTTTTCACTGATTACAACATCTCGTTTGAGCCAGCTCTTAATATCCAAGAACATTCCGTTCAGGGGACGTTGCTCCGAAACTTGGTGCACATTTCCACTGACATTTCAATCATGTTTTTCATATCCTGTAAGTTTAAAGCTAACTTTATCATATTGTCCCGGAAGTACACTTTACCGGTTCTGTTGAATATTATCGAAATGGAGTCAAAGGTCAGGTCATAGGAGCGAGTTTTTATCTACTGCCATTATTCTCATAACTTGAGTAATAACTTGAGTAAATGATTTCTAGTACGTTGGGAAGAGTATCATAATCAATGCATTGCATGATTTTACTAACTTGCTGATATACACTGTTGGCCACCCAAAATGCAACAGCAAGAAGGAAGCATCCGATTGGCCTGAAATGCGCAGCATGCATCGCCCGCTGGATGTCATGCAAACGATTAGCATTTGCAGGGCACATGCAAATTATGTGCACCCGGCACGCCACCGAGAAGCACTATAAGAAGGGTGGACAGAAAGCGGGGTGTAAGTAGTGGAAGTGTGTTGTGCTGCTAGACCTGTGCGAGGGAAGCTTCCTGATGCCTCGTCGCAGAATACGGCAGTCATTCCAGCACGTTTCGGAGTTCGACAGAGGAAGAATAGTGGCTTATCGGGACAGCGGTTTATCGTAAAGAGACATCGGCGCTCGTGTGGGACGGCATCCAGCCACAGTGAGGCGAGTATGGATTTGGTGCGTGCAGAGGGACGGACGGACCGTCGTGAGCGATTGCCGCGGCACACCACCTAACGGGAGGACCTGCATGTTGTGCGGTGGGCATTGACGGCTCGCACCACCAAATCACGAAATTAGCGCAGGAAATAGGGTGTATTGCGCAACTACCTACGTACCGTTCGACGTCGTCTGCAGGAGTGGGGACTTGTCGCACGGCGCCCATTGCTCCGATTACCATTGACGTTACACCACCAGCGAGTGCGGCGGCAGTGAGCCGTTGAACCCCGCACCTGGACCACGGAATGGCACGACTATTATGTTCTCAGAAGAATCGCGCTTCTGTCTGCAGCACCATGATGATCGGATCTGCGTGTGGCGGCACCGCGGTGAGAGACTGTATTATGCCTGCGTTATGCATTGCGATAATGGTCCGTCGCCTCGCGTTATTGTTTGCGGCGCAATTGGATATGACACCCGCACCTCTCTGGTACGCATCGCCGGTACACTCAACGGCCACCGCTACATCTCCGACGTTTTGAAACCTGAAGTCCTCCCTTACCTGTAGGACCTGCCAGCGGCCACGTTTCAACAGGACCATGCGCGCCCGCAAGCGGCACGCGTCGTGCAACAATTCTTCACGGCCCACCAGGTGTCACTGCTGCCGTGACCTGCTTTTTCTCTCGATGTGTAGCCCATCGAACACGACTGGTGGCTGATCGGAGACCGAGTGGCCTGGCAAACACCACCCGCGGCTACGCCTGATGAACTGTGACAACGTGTGGAAGCAGCCTGGACTGACATACCCCAAGCCCACATCCAAAGCCTCTTACGATTGATTCCGCGGCGTGTAGCGGCCGTTATTGCCAGCCATCGCGGCCACACGATCTGTTGATGTCTGCGCACGGGTCTGTAAGCTAATTCGTTTCATCTTTGTATCTGATGTTATGTGTCCAGTAAATCTGGCTTTGCTATCTCGTGTCCTTCTTGGTGTTGCATTTTGGGTGGCCAGCAGTTTAGTTATTGAGATCGCAGTGACTTTAGACGGCTGTGTCAAATGTTTATGCAATTCTGTTTTTCGCAATTCTTAATGTGATTCACCAATTTTGTTAATTCTCAAAAATATTAGGTTGTAATGCTGTCTAAAACACGATAAAACTTCATTAAAACCACAACACACTAGTTGCAAGATGAAGTGAAAGATTTACTACAATTAAAACCAGTATGTTACAGTTAAAATGATAAAATTACATGACGCGAGATCTTTCGGGTCACCCCTTGGTGCCCATTGTCAAGCCAACTGTGAATACATGTGGTGCAGACAATGTAGTACATCTTATGTAGTACGAAGCATATTTCTCGTTACCAGCGGACTGTCTCCACAAAACTACAAGTAGACAAACCGACTGTGAAATTTGTTGGCTCTGTAACCTGTAACATCCCTATTGTCAACATGCTTAACAAATTTTGAAATAAACATAAATTACATTTCGGAATCAGAACTTCAAACATTTTTAAGAATTTACGTTCTGACCAAGATGTTCTATCAACAGGCGAAAAACATGGTGTGTATTGTGTTCCTCTACGCTCCCAAACCCCTAATCAACCGTATTCGAGTTACATTGGCTCCACTTTACGAACAATTTCGATTCGATCCCGTGAACACCAATATGACATTTCCAGGGAAGCTACCACCACGTCTTTAGCTCGCACAGTAACCCATAATCAATTTACACCGTGTTGGAACGAGGTATTTTATCTCGCCTACACCAAATAGAGGAAAGGCACTTTGTTTACGAAAGCGCTTTTTATAGTGTAGTTTAACAAATTATGCTGTAACGATGACCTCCCTTATGCCCTCCCTTTAACCTGGCAACGTCTTATACGTTCACTTGAACCTCGATTGTTAATATGATTTTAATATTAACCTTAAAATTTATGTTTGTTCACATGCACATTACGGTTACCATGGCGACATCACGTGACTATTATAAAGCATATAAGTTGTTGCCGCACCACATGTATTCACCGTTGGCTTGACAATGGGCACCAAAGGGTGACCCGAAAGATCTCGCCTCATGTAATTTTATCATTTTAACTGTAACATACTGGTTTTAATTGTAGTAAATCTTTCACTTCATCTTGCAACTAGTGTGTTGTGGTTTTAATGAAGTTTTATGGTGTTTTAGACAGCATTACAAATAATATTTTTGTGAATGGTAACACGAATTCTCACACAGTACTTTGGATCTGTTAATTCTGTTTTTCCAATTATTTGGAGCTTGCATAAGTTTTATGATCAGCAATGCCTATAGTTGCGATACCTCTCCACATTTGATTATACATGGGTCATGGCAGAAAATAACGCTATACCTTTCTTACAAAGAAGAGTCTTGTTTATAATATTGGAACACCATGTATTTCTGGTATTTTTATTTTATTTACTTTCCCTTTGTCAATTTTATATTACAGATATCCTTTCCCTTTGCCGGCTGAATGCATTTTTGCTCCATTGACCGTTGTAATATCCTCTTTAGAACTCGGATCTATTTCTCTAAAGACATTTCTGTTATTCTTATATGGGCATGCAGTTCTTGAGTCGATGGACCAAGGATTTTCATTTTTAGCTTTAACTAATGTTGCTTTCAATGAAACTATTTTGTTTCATGTTTCATATTGTGCTCCATGTTCGATTTTTGGTTACTTCTGGCCTTTTTAGATTGACTTTAATTCGAATACCGTAATCTGTATATTTATGTGACCTTTCTTTAATGTTGTTCCTTTCAGCATTTTGAATGCCAACATTCAATTTCATGGTATCTTTCTTACGGTTGTAAGAATAATATTGCGTGCCCCTTCTATTCTTGTTTGACTTTTTGCTTATTTGAAATGTTGTGGTTGAATAGTATATGCTTGCGTTTCCAAAGTTTCATACTAACAGAGAAAAAAGTAGGCAACGTTTCTTTTGGCTGATGCATTGATAAATAAATATTTTAATGTCAACTGGTTTTCCTGTCTAGCTGCGGAATTAAAATACTGATTATTCCATGAATTACGACCACCCACCTAATAATCTCCGTTTACGCGTAGGATGCTAGCTACCCGGCATTATTGTTGTAGGTGCGAATCGACCTCGCTCATGGTTTCGCTAAATTTACAATAGTGAGCATTCAGTAGCTATCATGCATTTTGTACATGAAGAAAGTAATCCAGCTCATAGTATGCTGATATTGATACAAATGAAACTGAATGCAGAATGCACTCACCGTGATATGATATGATCGTCATCATCATCATCATCATTGTCAACCATTATCAATCCACTGCTGGACAAAGGTCTCCCCAAGTTTCCTCCACAACGGTCTGTCTTGTGCCAGTCTCCTCCATGTCACTCCCGCATACTTTCGAATTTCATCCACCCATTTCCCATGAGGTCTTCTTCTGGGTCTTTTCCTGTCCCTTGCAATCCAATCTAAAATTTCGGCTGTCCATCGATGGTCTGTCCTTCTGGCAGTATGTCCAGCCCATTGCCATTTCAGGGATTTAACTCTGATCATGATGTCTTCCACTCTTGTCATTTTTCGGATCCACGTGTTCCTCTTCTTATCTCTCCTGGTTACACCAAGCATGCACCTCTCCATGCTACTTTGAGTTGTCTGCAGCCTTTGTATGTCTCTTTTAGCTAAGGTCCACGTCTCTGCACCATAGGTAAGCACTGGAAGAATGCATTGATCAAACACTTTTCTTTTAAGACATAATGGCATATTGCTCTTGAAAATTATGCTGTTTCTCCCAAAAGAGCTCCATGCAAGTTTTGTACGCCGAATAATTTCTTCACCAATGTGACCCTCACTTAATATCTGCTGTCCAAGAAAAACATACGTGTCTGTTATCTCCAGCTTTTCTCCATCAATCGATAAATCTTCATTTCTTGTAAAAGCATTGAACATCACTTTTGTCTTCTGAAAGTTCATTTTTAATCCCACTTCTTTACTATTGTCAGCAATTTCCTGGATCATACTCTGTAGCTCTGATGGGGTAGTTGCAAAGATGACTATGTCATCAGCAAAACGAAGGTGGGTTAGATAATCTCCATTAATCTTTATCCCTTTGTTTTCCCAGTTCATTGATTGAAAGACATTTTCCAATGTGGCATTAAAGAGCTTCGGACATATATTGTCACCTTGTCTCACTCCCTTTCCAATTTTTATGTGTGTTGTATTTTCAAACAGCCTAATCTTTGCACTTGCATTTTCATAGATGTTATTAATAATATTAATGTATGCATCTTCAATACCGCAGGATTTCAGAGCCATTGCAACTGCTGATGGTTTCACCGAATCAAAGGCTTTTTCATAATCGATAAAAGCCATGCACAATGGAAGTTCATATTCCCTCGCTCTTTCAATTAGTTCTCTCAGTACGTGGATATGATCTATTGTGCTGTAGCCACTCCTGAATCCAGCTTGTTCTCTCGGTTGAGCCATGTCCAGTGTCACCTTCAAGCGGTGTGAAAGAACTTTAGTGAAGATTTTATAAACCACTGATAGGAGGCTGATAGGTCTGTAGTTCCTGAGATCCTCAATGTCACCTTTTTTATGTAGCAAGATCATTGTAGCGTTGTTCCAATCCTCAGGAATTTTCCCTTCATTAAGGCATCGAGTGAAAATTTGGGCGAGTACTGTTTCGATTTCTCCACTTGCTTCTTGTATGATGTCTACAGTAATTCCATCTTCTCCTGGAGCTTTTCCCCGCTTCATGTTCTTGATTGCATGTGCAACCTCTGCTGGAAGGACTGGAAGAACTCTAGTACTGGTACCTTTCATGATGTCTGGAGTACATGTATCATCCCTTTCATATAATTTGGAGTAGAAATCTTTCACTCTTGTCAAAATGTCGCCTCTATTTCTTGTTACAGAACCATCTTCTTTTCTCAGTGCCATAATCTGTTTTTTTCCCTTACTGAGATGTCCCTTTGCTATCTTTAGGCTTTGGGTGTTTTCAATTGCTTTCCTTACTAGTTCACAGTTGAATTTCCTTACGTCTTCAGTGATACTGTTTCGTACTGTCTTGCATAGCTCTATATATTCCACTTTGAAAGTCACATCTTCTTTAGTTGTCCTCATCTCTCTTCTTTTTTGCATCAACATTTTGGTTTTTCCTGATAATTTGTTCACATACAATTTGTTCTTAGACCCAGCTAATTTTGTTGCTGTTTCCATAAGAGCTTTGGTTACTTTTCTGTTAACTTCAGAAATATCCACTTCTTCCAATGTTAGGCCTTCTAAAGCAGAGAATCTGTTCTTCAGTTCCAATTTGAAGGTATTATGGTGTTTTTTAAGGTTGGTTATGTCAATACATTTTGTTTGTCTTATGAGCTTGCTACGTTCGAGTTTAGTGTTGAGGTGCATCTTACATCTCACCAATCTATGGTCACTGCCTGTGTTGAACTTGTTTAGCACACTGCAGTCTTCTATGACGAATTTTTTGTTACACATAATAAAATCAATTTCACTTGTCGTCCCATTTGGATGTCTCCATGTCCATTTCCTCTGTGGCTTTTTCTTGAAGAAGGAGTTCAAGATGAAAAACCCTTCTGCCTCTGCAAACTCAACGAGAGTATTTCCACGCTGGTTTCTGTTGCCGTGACCGAATTTACCTACTGAAGTTTCATTCTGTTGCCGTTGCCCTATTTTTGCATTGAAATCTCCCATAATTATCTTCAAGTGCTGCTTACCTGTATTATTTAGATCACGAATTTCCTCATAAAATTCTTCAATTTCTTCTTCAGGATGACTTGTGGTGGGTGCATAAGTTTGAATAATCTGAGCCTGGTATCTTTTTGAGAGTTGGATAACAAGTCGTGCAGCTCTGTCAGAGGAACATTCAACTTCTACAACTTTATCCTTCAGTTTCTTGTTTATTATAAATCCAACACCACTAGTTCTGCCAGTATCTGTTCCACGATAGTAGAAGAGATGTCCACTTTTCAGTTCAATGAGATCATCTCCTTTTCTCCTTACCTCACTTAGCCCGACGATGTCCCACTTGATCCTTTGTAGTTCCTCTTCCAATTCAAGAAGCCTTGAATCAGAAGATAGGGAGCGTCCATTATACGTAGCCAAGGTCAGCATCAGATGGCAGCCTAGTCCGGTCCTCCGGGGATTCTTAGCACCCTCTGCCTTCATGTCACACTGGCCGCTGCCTTGGCCAGGTACATTCCAGCTGCCGGAGACTGAGGACCAAGATTTAAGTTGTGGAGTCATTTTGGAGGGGTTTGGCCATAACTCACCACGCTGGCCTAGCGGGTTGGTGAGTGTGGGATAGCATTTCCTCTAATCCCAATGGTATAGTTATACCGCTATTGGCGGTCGTCAGAGCCCCTTTAGTGGGAACAGGATGTACCACGAGAAGGCGGGGTTGACATTTGTCAAGGAGAATCTGTGATGTTACGCATCACCTGACCTTACATATGATATGATATACAGTATTATATTATATTATATTATATTATATTATATTATATTATATTATATTATGAAAGCAAATGATGAAGTGTAGAAAGAATACATACAGAGCATTAACGCACTCTTAACCTAAAAAAGGGAAAGAAGAATATAACATAAGAGAATAGCTTATGACGAAGAAGTCTTGTCTTACTTCTACGTTAACTTAAAACATCAACATACTAAGAAATAGTTCCTGAATGAAAGAAACCTTAACGGCAAGACGAAACATGTAAACAACAGAAGTCAAACTTACGGAAAAAGATGCTTTATTCAGGATGTAGCAAACAAATCGTAGCATAGCATATTGCACTAAACTCTCCACATTTAACACAACGCTCTTTTCAATAATCTGTTTACAATCCAGCACCCTTTTCAATAATCAGTTTACAATCCAACGCCCTCAAGCAATAGATTAGTCGTCGTTTTTATCTCTTGTTCTTATCAAAACTCAGGCATACGTCACGTTCATTCAACCTCAATTGTGTTGCCAAACGTATTCGTTTGAGAGAAAAGATATTACGTTGAGGGTGAAGAATAACAGAATAAACTCAAGATTTACATAGGGAAAGAAACAAAAAAGGAAAGTTAATTTAGAATATACGTCACAAGCTGTTCTCTTATATTATGTTCTTTCATTCCTTTTTTCGGTTTAGTTTGCGTTAATGAAGCAATGACATTGCTAACAAAGTGTTTCTTACTCAATCGTTATTATGTTTTGAAACAATTGTTGAGCCTCCGAGATCTCCCGATCTCACATCACTTGATTATTACTCAAGAAAAAATTATACTAAGAAAAAGCACGAACAAATGAGAATCTCTCCAATAAAAAAAAAAAAAAAGGTTTGGAACTGAACTTGTTAATTGTCAGCATATGTTCGTGAAAAAGTCGTGGAAAGTGTAGTGTCCAAAAAATCAAAGTGCAGAGATAACAAAGGCAGCCATTTCCCAAATGTCACATTTCAAACATAAGTCACCAAACTTCGTGGTTTTAAGATATAAAATAATTTGTGCAATGTCTCAAAAGTATTTTTTGCAATTTTCAGAAAAATAGGCTTACAACTTGCAAAGCACCCCGCTTTAGGGTTCAATGCATTCCAAACTGAAACGGAATTGTACAGAGTCAGTCAGTTAGTTTCTCGAATTCATCGGAATTTTACCTTCAAACCAGGATTAGTACATTAGTTTTGTCATGTTTCTACCCTATTTGGCTGAATATGACTCTTGCACGGTATCTTTTAATAGAACAAAACAATACAAAAAAAAGGAATGCATTCGTTAACACATTCGGATTACTTCAATAATATCTATTTAATAAAAACTCGTTGAAAAAAAATAACCTTTCAAGTTTATGAGGAAGAACATAATTATTGCAGCATTCTTGTATAGTCATATTAGGCGAAAAGATCTATTTATTTGAGAGATCCGCTAACGACAATGGTGAATATCAGAGCTGCATCTACACTAGCTCTCCCAACTGAAATAAATGCTCGCTTGTGAATATCTATGGCAGAAAATACTTGCACATTTACGCAAATAACGTATCCGAACTGAAATAAGTTTTTGGATGATAGTGATGTTAACAAAAACGATTTTGGTAAAATAAATAAATAAAAATAACGTTATTGAGCGAAACTCTCTATACGAGACTCGAGACAATTCGTTGTTTGGACATAGGTACGAGATGACACATCCGATAACCGTAATTTTTTGCATGCGATTGGACATCGTCAATGGCCAGGTTTTGACGCCTTCGGATTCCCGAAATGTTTAGTGTCATTGAAGACAAATCGCCCTAAAACCTGCATTTTTGAGCGAAGCGAGGCCGAAGGCCGAGTGGAGCTCCCTTTACGAGACTCGAGACAATTAGTTTTTCGGGCATAGGGTACCAGATGACACATCCGATCACCGTGATTTTTTGCATGAGATTGGACACCGTTCATGGTCAGGTTTTGCCGATTTCCGATTCCCGAAATTCTGTTTCATTGGGGAAAAGTCGTCCAAAAACTTGCATTTTCAGGGTTTTTTTTTCCGTGTTTTGAGAAGGGGTCGTTTGTTACTTATCTCCTTAAAAGATCTTCAACCGATCGCAGTGACACTTGTCACAGACAAAGGGAAGGACATGGTGTGTGACATGGGGTTGGTCATGGTGATTGGACGTGTCTTATAAAAATAATGACCATTAAAAAACTGACAAATGTTAACGAAATTTAAAAACATTCGCTCTCTATACGAGACTCTGGACAATTACGTAGTTGTTTGGGCATAGGTACGGCATGACACATTCGATCCCCGTGATTTTTGGCATGCGATTGGACAGCGTCCATGGTCAGGTTTTGACGCCCTCCGATTCCCGAAATTCCGGGTCATTGAGGAATTTCAATTGAAATTTTTAAAATTGGTCTCTTTCTTAATGGTTATGATTCCTATAGGAGAGTGGAAGACATCATGACCAGAGCAGAATCCCTGAAAGGGCAATGGGCTGCACATATTGCCGGAAGGATAGACCATCGATGGACAGCCGAAATTTTAGACGTGATTGCAAGGGACAGGAAAAGACCCAGAAAAAGAACACATGGGAGATGGGAGGATGGAGTTGGAAAGCATGCAAGAGTGACATGGGGGAGACTGGCACAAGACAGACCGTTGTGGGAGAAACTTGGGGAGACCTTCGTCCAGCAGTGGATTGATAATAGTTGATAAAGATGATGATGATTCCTATAGGACACAGCCAATCAAAATGATACCAACTCCATGTCACTAATCATTGCTTTTTCAATTAAAAAAGCAATGATTATTTTTTGAATGTTTCGCACTTTTGTTCTGGAAGTCCATACGTTTTACGCTTTCGTTTTTTAGAATTTGTTATAAAAGACACCTTGACGAGTTTCGATTTTGCAATAGCTTTGCTCAAAATTTGTCAACTGTACCCGAGTTATCGGTTAGTGTTGGCGTCTTGTCCTAGTTTTAACATAGTAACACTGTAACACTTATTTGCTTATTGTGCTTCTAGCAACAAAAACGCAGCGTTTATGAACGTTCACGATTCTGCTTTGTAAATTAAACAGTTCCACATTTATTTTTATTTATTTTTGATAAAAATGGGAAAACAATGTTACTTTTTCCCTGCAATCTGTTATAATTATTCGCGGATTTATGTGTCCGAAAATCTTCAAAATCGAATAATTGTCAGACTGCCTCCGATTTTAAATTTTATGATTAATTGCTACAGCTGAATGTCAAACCAGTAAACGGGAAATTTCACGGTTTCCCTTGTAAAAGAAAATCTGCATTATTGATCAAATGACCAAAGCAAAATAGTCTTCTTTTCATCACGCGGTTAATAAAAATTTAATTAAAATGTTTCTTTAATCGTTCTTCTGAAACAAATTAAAGTATATGATTCTATTAGCATGTACTTTATCCTGTGCATCGGTAAAAATGGCACAGAAGTACGGTGTGATTTCGCTGTCTAGAATCATTTTATTTTTGTTTTAAGATTTAACAACCACAGTGAGCAATTCATAGGTAGTTGCCCATTCCTACTTTGGGGACACTGCTCCCAGAAAAAGAAAGGAGTCAACGCCTCCAGGCAGACAAACCACTGATGACTCACTTGTTGTTAAAGTATTGATCAGAGGCAAGAGTTTCAGATAACTCAGCCACCTGTGCTACCTACAGGATTTAACCCTCAGCAAACTGATAAATTACTGTATAATTATTCTTATTGATCACTCATTCGGAAAAAAAATGTATTCTACAAAGCACAAATTATAATAAACACGCACACTGCATGTTTCAGGGCGATGCAAAATGAACAACAAATATTTTTGTGTTGAATTAATTACAATGCTGGACAATTGCTAAGGACGGATCATAAACGGCTATATAGCGCATAAAAAAGTAAGTGTGGTTGGATGCCAAGTGAAATAAAATAATGTCAGAATGCCAGGACATTACAAGAAAGACAATTTATTGTGCTCTGAAATCCAGAAGGCTTTGGAATGTGTTTAAAGGACAAACAGGCCATTTTGTGCAGAATACGTAAACGTGAAAAAAATACAATTACCGTCCGCAGGCCTTCCGGCGTAAGATGTCAATACGGGATATGGCCACCATGGAGGGCGATGCAAGATTCCACACGTTGTGTCATGCTTTGCACAACATTATCAAGCAGCTGTTGGGGTAATTTATCCCCTTCCTCTGTCAGTGCACGGATGGTGGTGTTCTTGTTTATTGGAGGGCACTGGCGAAGTAGAGAGGATCAACTGGTAGAGGGGATCGACGGATCGTGCGCCAGGCACGAACGGATCCCACGGGGACTCAGTCCACTATACCGGCTGATGTAGCGGCTCCTGTGTGCCCACGAACCATTTCCTAAAGCCTCACGGAAGCGAATCTGTGATCCCAGCGCCCCTTACGTGTGCTTCCAGTAACACCGGAAAATCACAGGCTCCGTGTGCAGTGGTGCCAGGCCAGAGCGACTTGGAACGCCACAGACTGGTGACGTGTGCTGTTTAGCGATGAGTGCCACTTCGTGTTGGGGACAGATGCTCATCGTATCCGGGTGTGGAGGTTCCCGGGTCAACGGTACAATCCCGACCTCGCTATGGAGCGCCACACCTCCCCCAATGTAGGCATTATGGTCTGGGGAGCCATTGCCTACGATAGCAGACCATCTCTAGTAGTGGTAGGTCGATCATTGACGAGCCAGCGGTATGTGGATGAGATCTTACGGCCATATGTGCTCCCATTCCTGGCCGTAATTCCAAGGGGACTATAAAAGGAGAATAATGCCCGCCAGCACACGGCTCGGTTTGCCCAGATTTGCCTACGTCATGTCCAGACACTTCCATGGCCTTCCCGTTCCCCGTACATGCCCCCCATTGAGCATGTGTGGGATCAAGTCAAACTTCGGCTGCTGCCGCGCCGCACTATCCGGGATTTGGAGCACACCGTCCAAAACGTGTGAGCCAGTCAGCGGCAGGACAACATCCGGCGTCTGCTCGCCTCCATGCCGGACCGTATTGCTGCATATATCGCCGCACGAGGCGGTGAGACGCGATATTGAAGATTACAGCACTGCGTGCAACAGATCCCTCTGTAATTGTTCGGCAGCTCTGTTTTTGCCATGATGTGTATCATTCATCTCTATCATTACGTCCATAAAATTTCAGTTCAATCCGATGTTTCCTTCTGGGTGCCCAAATTTCTTTTTCCGTGTGTGTATCTTGATTCTTTTTATTGCAGAAATACTTCTTTCGGCCGTTGCAGTTGTTGATGGAGACTTTAATATTAGGTCTGCTAATTTGTACACCTCACTAAACACTATATCCAATTTATTCAACTTTATGTAACAAATAATGTCTCTTACTGATTTGTTTTAGTATTCATCAAGGGAATAAAACACCATTTCATTTTTTAGTCGTGCTGTATCAAAATTTGAAGCATAGAGTTCTTTAGGTTGAGACAGTAGATGTTCAGGGAAGCTTTCACAAAATTTATCCGAAACAGTTCGAATCCAACAAAGCCACGAATTTAAGATATTATATCACTGATTTTAATTCATGGACACTTCACACAAACTGAAACAACTCTCGCGAAACACAGGCGGAAGCATGCGAGTGACTGAGGTAGTCGAAGTCTTCTATTTTCTGAGCGACACCGTTGCCCAAAGCAATGGTCCACTCCCCTCCACCCGATCATTCATGTTGTCATAGAAACGCTGCCAGGCGATCGTATGGAAGGTATTCGAAACAGAACAGTGAAGACTTCGGAAGAGCTGCTTGTGTTGTGCCGTCGGTCTTGGCTCCCCAGATTGAGTAAAAGAAGCGAATCCGCACGAGTGTTTTTCGCAGCGAAAGCGTCGACATACCGTTGATAATTGACTTTTATTTGTTTCTATTTAATTGACTTTTATTTGCGCATTCTCCAGGAGTCGCAGCTAGTCTTGAATGTACAACACTGTTATATTTTTACTTGTTTATATACTCTTGTCAAACATACACTAAAGAGCAATTGAATTAGAGATACCTGTCTAGTAACGTGTATCACCACTTTTCGGCCTTATGACGGCGCCGTCTCGGCATGGACTCGACAAGACGCCGGAAGCGTTAGAAAGCCATACGGATCCACGACCCCTGAACAAGCTCCCACAGTTCACAAAGATTTGATGGAGGGGGTCAGAGCCTCCAACATTTATCTCGATGGCATCCCAGATGCGCTCGATGGGATTGAGGTCAGGTGACCTAGCTGGCCAAAGAAGCGAGGTCACGTCGGTGGAGTGTTCATCTAACCATTCGGATACAATTCGGGAGCTGCATTGTCTTGTTGCAAGATGAGGTCCCCAGTATGATGTTGAAGACGCACAAACGGGAGCAAATGGTCGTCCAGAATATCACGGTAACGTTTACCTGTGAGGAACGATGTCACACATACCAGTGGCCCATTTCAGCTCACGTAAACAGTCCCAGACGAGAATGCCACCCGCACCAGCTTGAAGAGTACCCCGCTGGCAAGAAGGATCCATTGCTTCATGTTGTTTGCGCCGTATTCGTATCCTGCCATCCGCATGTACCAAAGTGAATCTGGACTCATTTGTCCAGGCAACATTATTCCACATGTCTGGGGTCCAGTGGCGATGTTCCCGCGCCCATATGAATTTTTGCACCCTGTGATGTGTGGTCCGCAGCGGTACTCCCGTGGGACGTTGGCTTCTATACCCCATAGCGTGGAGATGGTTCAGGATGGTGTGGCTGCTTACACGTTTTTGTGCACCAGCATTAAATTGCCGAGTGATTACTTGCACTGTGGACCGTCTATCCGCTGTTACAATGCGAGCTAGCCGACGATGACCCCGCTCATCCACACGCTATTGTCCACGGCAGTTGGCCCTTGCAGGGATGGTTTTCCCGGATTCGATGTACTCACGGTGTGCACCTGTGACACAGTGGATCGTGAAAATCCCAGTGCCTGCACGACTTCCAAGATGGGGTGACTTATTCATAAGGTCCCGACAATTTGCCCACGATCAAATGCGCTTAGATCCTTCGTCTTAATCATACTGCGTCCGACTCTTACTGATTCCCCTCGCATCACTCCTTATATTGTCGGATCGCTGCATGCGTTATGTGCTTTCCGTTTACAGGGGCACATTTGTATAACGCCAGCTGTCTCTAATTCAATTGCTCTGCAGTGTACAGTATTTAACTTCTCTTGTTTCCTGCTTATCGAATTCACGGCTGCCAAGGAACAGAATGTTTTTATCGAGAAAGAAATATTGCGTTTACTGCAGCATAAGAGTAAATAAACTACGATGCAGCTTCACTAAGCATAAAAATGAGTTTTCGGCCACAATACACTGAACGTAACAAAAAGTTCTAAAATTTTGTGCAAACCCACACGGAAAGACAAAAACTGTTTTTTTGGAAAATAACAGTTTGACATGTAGTTGGGACTAAGAAAATCATAAAGCAGCAAAAAACTGTGACGTATGCCTCTAATTTAACCTTTTTTTTTGCGTCTCAGAGTTCTTATGCAAATTTGTTTTCTTTTCGTTAAATATTTGGTAACTTAATGGCACAAGATTCTTCCCGACGAGCTGGTAAATGTTGGCAACCTGACAGCAGGTCAAAGGACGAAGCTCAGTGAGAAGTGTGCAATTGTGATATCAGCAGAGAGAGATGAGCGATTACGCTGAGTTAGCCGATTGTATTCGAGAAGTGATAATTACTATTGCGAGACATCATATTGGGTTACGAACAACTTGTCGATGATTGACTGGTGATGTACTTGAATACCAATAAAGTGGATTTAGATTTCAGTAAAGAGAAGTATGTTGTCATTGAACTATGGACGATATCTAAAAGTGATATTCAATGTCCAGTTAAGATTTTCAGAAACGGTACAAACGACAGAACAATCTACGTATCAAACTGAAGCTTATTCACTAAGTTTTAACCCTTTATCGACGATGACCCAGAAATATTGTTTCACTCTGAATAGCATTAAGCCCGAAACTGTCTGTTGGTTTACTTCGTTGTTTAGTAACAATAGTGACTGAGGGTGACTCCAGCTGATCCTTCATAGGTCGTGAAAATTTCAAGAACAGGTAAGGGTAGGAAATCTGACTCACTATAGACAGGCGTTTGGGCGGCTATGGTCGTTTCTATGCACGGGCGTTTTGGGCGTTATGGTCGTTAAAGGGTTAAGTGAAGCTATTTCACTAAGCTTTAAGTGAAGCTAATTCACTAAGCTTTAAGCGAAGCTAATTCTCTAGACTTTAAGTGAAGATAATTCGCTAAGTTTAGGGAAACTAATTCACTAAGCTTTCAGAGAAGCTAATTCACTAAGTTTTAAGTGAAGCTGATTCACTAAACTTTAAGTGAAGCTTATTTACTGAGCTTTAAGCGAAGCTAATTCACTAAGCTTTAAGTGAAGATAATTCACTAAGTTTAAAGGAAGATAGTGTACAGTTTAGTTGTACAAATCCCAATACCATTATTTCAAACAGCTTTTAATTAAGTGATTAAAGCTTCTTTTAAAAGATTCCTTGCACTACACAAGATTCGTAAATCTTTTTTGAAATCTCAAATATATATTTTATTAAAACAAGTCCTGTAGCAAAAACAACCAACTCCATTTTTAAGTTATATTTAGTACCTATATTTATTTTACAAACGTATGGTAGAGTTTTGCACTGAGGAAAGCCAAGATTTTCGAATTGATAGCCCTAACAGGATTTTTTTAACATCGCTAATTTTGATTCATTTCCAGATTCCATTTTAGGAAAACAGTTTTATACGAGGTATGTTTGTATCCTCAAGCAGTATACACATCCTGCATGGTGTCTTATTCTCATGCAATGTCTAAAATAGATTTTGCGTTATTTTGGTATTATCAAATAGTTACTAAATACTTATCGCTGCACTAGAATGACAGTACAAATAATAAAGTCTATAGATACAAGGATCAATTAAGATCGTATCACAGTAACGTTGAAGCGCAAATGAAATTCACTTGCCAGACTATATTGCCATCTCTTCGCACACAGAGCTTATCAGTTTATTGCCGCCCTGGTGGCGCAGTGGTTTAAGCGATAGCTTCTGATCATTCATCCGAGATGGGTCCTGGTTCGAATCCCGGCGAGGCATGGATGTTGTGTTTGTCTTACGGCACTGGCTCTCCCACTACCCTGGAGTCAGTGACCCCAAACTAGGGACGGGCTTACAGCCCATTGAGTTGCTTACGGTAACCGTTAAACTCCCAATCAAAAAAAGAAAAAAGAAATGTCGGTTTATCAAATCTCTCACTACGATACTACGAGCCCGCTTAATTCTCCTAGCCAACGTTCAAGCTAGGTAGCAGGATTCCATCGAAAGAAACGTCGGAAAAACGGAGATGTTCTGATATGACGTTAAATAAAAAATAAACCCAAGAAGTAACATAATCTGCATTTGAGGAATAAACTAAAATGAGAGCTGGAGATTGTGATTTACGTCACATACAATACAGTGAAGCAGCAAATCACGAAGAACACCCAACAGCTATCAGGTACGTGCCATCCATACTTAATTACGCAT
Organism: Macrothele yani; assembly: GCA_039090855.1. Taxonomy (NCBI): domain Eukaryota; kingdom Metazoa; phylum Arthropoda; class Arachnida; order Araneae; family Macrothelidae; genus Macrothele; species Macrothele yani. The sequence continues at coordinate 52,875,909 of CM077008.1, read as the reverse complement.
TTATGACGACGAGAAAGCTTTATAAACAACACAAAAGAATTCAGAAGTGTACGAAGGGTAAATAGAAATAATGTGGAAAGACTCGTAATTTAAGTAACTTTGACTGAGGCTTGATAGTGGGAGCTAGGTAGGCAGGTGAAGGTATCTCAGAAATGGCATACCTTCTCGGCTGTGCAAGAACAGCTACATCGAGGGGATACGATGAGTGGTACACAAACAACAAAGCAAGCAGACCTCTGTCGTTCTGTGCGAAAAAAAGACTTGCCGATGTTCGACGGAAACTGCTGTTGGAAAGTATTTGCACGACTCAAATACGTCAGGTAAGCTGCCCGTACAATAGGGTATCAAGACGGCAATCTCCGCATAACCAACCCGCCGCATACTGGAGCGAATGAGCTAAGACAACAGACGTACCCAACTTGTATCATTCGCCTCTCCAAAAAATCAACATATTCGAGAGCAGTAGAAACCGGACCTGAAAAATTGTACTCGGCTCTGCAAGAAAGTTTACTGGCCAGATGAGTCACGGTTTCAATTAATGCACCACGATAGATGTGCCATAATATGGCTTCAACAACAAGAATCGATGGAATCCTGCTACCTAGCTTGAACTGTACAAGCTAGTGGATGTGGAGTAAGGGTCTGGGCTCTATTTTTATAGCGAGCATTGGATTTCTTAATACTTCTGGAACAGCTTTGGATGCCACAAGGCATGTTAACATCGTTGTAGTCCACGAACACATATGCATGTGGATGGTGCTTTCTGATTAACAGTGCTATTTCCATTAGAATGATGGGTCTGGACACAAAGATAGGATTATCACACAGTGGTTCCCGGAGCACGACAGTGACTACAATGTACCAACATGGGCCCCAGAGGTCTCTAGATTTTAATCCAACTGAACACATGTGGTATAAGATAGAGAGAGCCATTTGAAACAGAAATCTTTCTCTAGCAAACATTGGGCAATTGACGGACACTATCGCAACCGCTTGTTCGAAAGTATCTGTCGACTGATATCAGCGCCTCATTAAACCAATGCCACACCGAATCGAAGTTCTTTTAAATGCCAACTGCAACGTAACACTATTAGTTTTGTATTTACAATAATGTTCACTTAATAATTTAGTGTCCTTAAAACCGATATCAGTACCTCATTGAACTAATGCGACACTGAATCGAGGTTATTTTAAATGTCAACTGCATCGTACAACTATTGGTTTGGTGTTTCAAATAATTGTTAACTTGGTGTTCCCAATAACTGCTACTTATTAACTTGGCGTTCCCAATGATTGCTACTTATTAACTTGGCGTTTTCAACAATTTCTACTTATTAATTTGGTCTTCTCAAGAACTGATACTTATTAATTGGGTGTTCTCAATAATTGCTACTTGTTAACTTGGTCTTTCCAATAATTGTTACTTATTAATTTGGTGTTCCCAAAATTGCTACTTATTAATTTGGTATTCCCAATAACTACTACTTATTAATTTGGTGTTCCCAATCATTGCTATTTGTTAATTTGGAGTTCCTAAGAGTACTTAATTTTTTGTGTTCCCAACAATTGCTACTTATTAATTTTGTGTTTCCAATAATTGTTACTTATTAAGGTGTGTTCGCAACAATTGCTATTTATTAATTTGGTGTTTCTAATAATTGTTACTTATTTAATTTGGTATTTCCAATAGTTATTTGCATTACTGTAGGCACACTGTATGTTTTTTTCGGTGTACCACACAATCTACAATAAGCTAACGAACTGGGCTCTAATACAGGACTCTCCGTAGTGCTAAAAGAACTTGCAGCGCGCCCCTCACAATTATCACATATTAGTTTAAAGTAAACATTCTTTATAATCACGTGAAGTAGATCGTTCTGGATTTTTTGTATTTCCTTTGAGAGATAGATTAATTTGTTTTTTGAGATGTGGACATAATTTCGACCTATCGTCGAAAAACAACGTTTTGGAAAGAGATGCTGTAAGAAAGTTTGCAATACTTTGGTGATTTCTGGCATCTTACTAACGTCGATGAGTGTTTAGTTTTATAGCATTTAATTAAAAGTAAAACGAGAAGAGAAAAAAACGTGAAGACATGAATTTCTTAAGAGTCAGCTTAGGAATTTTAATCTGCTAAGCACTGCTTTAACGTTTTTATGAAAGACCTTTCTAGTGAAAAAACAAATACCAAATCAAGACTAAGAAATCTAACGCGAAAACATATTATAATAATACGTCCTTCACATGCGAAATACCTCACTTTCCGTTTTCATATGATGTCTTGCCTCGGTAAATCTGATGATGAAACGCTCTAAAATGAGATAAGAGCATTTCAAGATGTTTGGAAGTTTTTTCCTACCCCCTCTCCTACGTAATCTTTGAAAAATTCCTCTCCGACATCATCTCGTTATTCTGCTGGAGTTCTTCGTCTTCCGGTCAAAGTAACCTAAGTACCTTCTCAGAGCTTTCTCCATGCAGCTCCGCCGCGGCAAATGAAAGGATGAATTATGTACGAGCAACCTTTTGAATATTTAATATGTTTTTGTTGCTCTCATGATAGAAAAATAAACTGCAAATGAGATATGCTTTGTGACGTAGTACCAGGCTTATGACTTTCCCAGAGAAATTCCGAGAAAAGGTACGAACCGTCTTCCTCGGAACAAAAATTAATTAGATGTCTACCTGCAGAAAGAAAGTAGAATTAAAAAAAAATCTGATCAATAAAATAATAATTCCGAAGTTTCGTATTTCCTACAAGGGGCTGTAAATAAAATGCACACGGTATGCTTAGCTCTTCTTTCTTGGCCGGGGATCGTGCCAAAAAATTAATCACAGCCTTGTTTCAATTTTATTCTTACAATGTTCATTAGCGATATCCTTTTCTTTGGGCATGTGTGGGATGTTACAATGTTACTCCGCTGCAGCCTTCATTAATAATGATTTAAAGATTTTAAGAAACCCAATGGCACTTTTTTAACTGGATTTTTTCTTTACTTCTGCCCTTTTTTTAGTCCCTGGAGATTAACGATAGGTAGATGCAAGAAAAGAACAGTGATCAATTTCACATGTTTTTCTTTTTCCTTCTTTTTCTGTTTTTAACTCAGGCATTTTTTTCATTCTGTGTCACTTACATTGTAGATTCAACGACTTAATGGCTTGAGCAATTAACCAATGAGGTAGCCTTCTTTCTTGCTTTATTCAAAACACGGGGAACCGTTTTTTGAAATCCCTGGGCTGCTTCCCTCAAAATCGAAAACCATTTTTATTTCTGTTTCTTATTTTGGTGAATTTATTTGGTCTTAATGTCTTTTTCATGTATATAAGGAACAATGCTCATTGATTTATTGTTCATTTCAAGGTACATCCAGCTTTCTAAATTAAATTCATCTCCAACAGATGAAACCAATCATAGTTTTGTCGTAATTTGAAAAAAAAAATACTGAATTCCAATACAAATTTAAGAAATGCTTTCTATCCAAATTATTCCTAAACTGTTCAGACTACAGGTAAGCAAAAACAAAACAAAAACGACCCACTGAAATAGAAAAGAAAATTGCAAAATTAAGAATAAAAACTTTATCTCCATTTCGTTTTTTTTTCTAGACGATTAATCACAAAAGCGCCTATACATATTGAATAACCAGAACTTATTGAGAACTCATTTCTGTGCAGCTGGATTCTGTTGTCTTCTGCTGCCGAAACCATGACCGCACACACAAACACACAATCACAGCTCATTAGATATTCATTTCAAACTTACATGTACGCTCAGAAATTTTGTTTTCCAACCCGTGGAGGAATGTTTTTAATTGTTTACATCTACGAGTAAACATGGCTAAAATGAAGGAAATGAATCAAATAGAAATAAAAGAAATGAAGTACGTCTTAAATGTCTATGAGTTTCTAAAAGTTATCACACGGTATTAAGTAGAGATTATATTTACAGGTTTAAAACGACTGACATAGAAAAATAATCGAAGGAGAGGAATTGTATAAAAGTACTACACTGTAAAAACTTTGTGAAATTTATAAGACACTTTCCGTGATTTTTTCGTGAATTAACAAAGCATATTTCTGATACATCTTTTTCCGTGAAATGACGAGAGAAACCTTGAATAACACGGCTTTTTCATATGCCTGAAAAATTCTAAATTTTTGGAAACCTTTCCACAAGTTCTTTCTTATATTGACCGCAAATTATAATTTTTAGAATGTGTTAACAGAAAATTTAGAATTCTCAGAAACCTTTCCGGGATTCCTTTCTTATAATAACGGAAAAACTCCGTTCTCACTTTTTACGTATCCATATGATGACAAATTTCCGAGAGATTCTCTGGAATAATTAGGGGTTTGACTAACTGTTAAATTTCAATCGTCTGACGAAGTATTTGATTGTGAAGTTCTGTAGCGTGACTCGATATTGTCGATAGTATATCACCTAAATCTTGGTTACTGTGGCACAAGATATTCCTTCTGTTCTCCATTTTGTACACTAGCTGTTATACGAGGATTGTACCGAAAGTAATGCAAAAGTGGGCATAACTTTTTTATTAACTGGCAGGGGTCGTTCAAATTGCAAGAGTAAATCTTCCTCTATAGTAATCCTTCTTCTTCATTGCAGGTAAATAATAGATTCCAAGCAGAAGCAACGTGCTGTCAGTGAGCTTTTGACGAAGGAAGGGTGCAGACTGTCCGACATGCACTGAAAGATACAAAATGTTTACGGAGATGACACCATTGACAAGAGCAATGTGCGCAGATGGATAAGGAAGTTTTACAGAAAGGAAAACCAGCACTGAAGACAAGCCACGCAGTAGGACACCATCATCTGCAACCACTGACCCAAATCGTCAGCGAGTGGATGAATTGATTCGTGCGGAGAGACGAGTCACAATTCGTGAGCTTGTTGCAACTGGACTGTGGTCACAATGCCATGACGAAGATGCTGGAAGACGTAGGGTATCGGAAAGTGTGTGCAAAGCGGGTACGTCGGCAGTTGACACCCGATTTGAAGGAGAAAAATGTGGAAGTCTTCTCTGATCGTCTGGAAGCGTTTAAAGCCATTGAAGGCGTCTTTGTTTTCCGATCTGGTGACAGGGGACGAAACGTGGGCGTATCTCTGCGATCCGGAAACGAAGAATCACTCCATGGAATAGCGTCATACCTCTTCACTAAGGCCTAAGAATTTCAAGAGCCAGCGATCAACACAGAAAGTCATGGTGACTATTTTTCGGGATGAGAGCTATGTCATTCTTCTTGATTTTCTGGAACGTGGCTTTACCATGACCAGCGACCGGTACATTGAGACACTCAAGATGCTTAGAGAAGCCATAAGGAAGGAGAGACCGAACAAGAATCGGAAAAGGATCCCAATCCACAATGACAATGCGAGACCACACACATCTTTTGCAACAAATCCGGCGATCAGTAGATTAGCCTGTTTAGTGGTCCCCCATACACCGTACATTTCAGAAGTGGCTCCCTCCAGCTTGCAGCTGTTCGGTCTAATGAAGGAAAGTCTCCGGAACAAGGATTTGATGGCGCAGACGAGGTGAAAGTGGCTGTGAAGAAGTGGATGCAACAGTTCACACCTGAATTCTTTCAAAGAGTATTCTAGAGTTGGATTGACCGATGACGCAAATGCATCGCTTGTGATAGAGACTATGTTTAGTAGTACGTTTGTATAGAGAAATAATTATCTACCAACATGTGCAATTTTAACGACCTCTGTCAGTTAATAAAGAAGTTATGCCCACTTTTCCATTACTTTCGTATATTGTGTTACCGTAAGAAGCCGGGTAATTAATTTATTGTACAGGTGATTGTACGATGTCTATGTATCAGTCTGTGGAGTACTTAAGACAAAAGCTATAGAGCTGTCAAGAGTAAATTTTATTTTTAGGAGTTTTGTGAAATAATTTTATAAAACAGTACATTGCACCTTCTTTGAAAGATAATTATAAGTTATCGTCAGTTGAGAAAAGATCTGAAACTCCAAATTATTCGGTTGCTTTGAAAAATCACAATGAAAAAAATACCTGATTTGTAATAAGACCTCTTACAGAAAAAATATAATTATTACAAACGTATTGACAAAAAATGATAAGCACCAATACAAAGTAAAATGACCAAATCACTCGCATTAATGAAAAGAAAAAATCACCGTCGCCCAATTAGTTTTACCTTTAAAGGTGAGTCTGCTTCCTGTGACTTTCTGGCTCAGTGGTTAAAACGCCCGGCTTGAACCCAAAAGATCTGGTTTCAATCCTCCCTACCGGCACAAAAGAAATATCTCGCATTAGGGCTGAAATATTTATCGTGTTGGATTTTGAGAAATTTCTGTGTAAATAAGAAAAAACTTTAAACGAACTTTTCTGAAATAAACGGAATTAGTGACTACGGAAAATCTGCGAAAATACGGAAGTTAAAAAAAACGGGAACTTTCAAAAACGTAAATTTCTTTAAAAGAGGGAGACTTACCGGGAACTTTGTTCACGTTATTTTCAGAAATTTTCCGTGTATATTTACACCACTTAATTTTTATAGTGCATGTCAAAGGAAAACGTAGTGATGGCGCAAATGCATCGCTTCTGATAGAGACTATGCTAACTGAGTAAGTCGCTAACTGAGTAAGTGGGGTTAAACATTTAACCAGGAAAACAGTAAAAAATGCGAGCCAACTTTTATCTTCCCGAAAATTCAGGATGAACATGTTTTCTCTATTACGATATTAAAAGAAAGCTAAGAAGGAAAAAAAAAAAAATAAATATAAACGAGTAATACACTAATTCAGAAACTTAAGGTACTTTGCAAAACTCTTTTGTTTTTTATTTTGTAGATTCTGTATGTAAAAAGAGGAGAAACATTAAAATATAAATATACACATATTCCGAAACTTAGAGTAATTTGCAAAGCTTTCTTCGTATGTTTTTATTTTGTAGATTCTGTACCTAAAAAGAGAAGAAAAAGAATTTAAATGAGGGATACACAAATTCTGAAACTTAGGGCAATTTGCAAAGCTTTCTTCCTCTGTTTCTTTAATTTGTAAATTCTGCATCTAAACACCAAAGTTTCTTAAAAATTTACATAGTTGGTTTCCTAGCCATATATATTATAAAAGGATTTTCATGAAATTCTCTCAAATCAAACACTAATCTACTACTAAAAATGTTTAGATGTTTTACAATAATCTATAACCAAGTACCGAGGCTTGCGCCTCAGACCAAACTGACACCTGGGCTACAAATTTGAAATTAAAACAATTTTGAAAAGAGTCTAACAGAAACCGATTTTCCAACAAAGTAGTAGAAACAGTAAACCCGTCGTCATCACTAACTGGACTTCGAGAAATCCAAGTCATTAATTATAATTCAGTAATTCGAGTATATATATATACAGTAAATACACTGAGTGGCCACTCTATTATGACCACCTGACAGTTTTAAGCAAATGAGCTATGGCTGCACGCTGTTGCCGCCAGAGGGCGAGGCTAGTATGAAAAGGGAAAGCTTACTGCTTGCGACAGCAGTAGAAGTGATTTTTGGGTGACGAGATGGGTAAAAAATGCGATTTGACGGACGTTCAACGTATGATGATTGTAGGAGCTCGGAGCCATGGAGTGAGTATCACCGAAACCGCCGCATTCGTGAAATGTTCCAGAGCAGCTGTTGCTAAAGTGTTTAAAGACTGGACTGTCAGTCAAAAAACTGGGTATCTACGTGCAACGTGGTCGTCATCGACAAGTGACCTCGGGCGGAACGGAGAGTGTCCACACTGGTAACAGACAACAGAAGGGCAACAGTGCAGAAAATTACAGACCATCCTAATCAAGGATCCCTTCAAATAAAATCCTCACGCACTGTTCGCCGTACACTGCATCGGATGGGATATGGTAGCCGAAGGCCTGTTCGAACACCATTGCTGTCTGTAGTTAACAAAAGGAAACGTCTCCTGTTCGCACAGGAGCACAGGGATTGGACAGTCGATAATTGGAAACAAATTATGTGGTCCGATGAATCACATTTTTCAGTTGCACCATGCCGATTGCCGAGTGAGAATTTGGCGGAAACAGCACGAAAGCATGGACCGCAATTGCATTGCTACTACCCTTCAAGCTGGTGAAGGCAACGTTATAGTTTGGGGAATGTGTTCCTGGCATGCTTTGGGCACTTTAATTCGTGTTGATCAACATCTGACTGGCACATAATATCTAAACATCGTTGCGGACCAAGTGCATCCTGTCATGTGGATGGTTTATCCCAATGACGATGGCTGCTTTCAACGAAATAATGCGTCCTGCCATAGTGCTCGTCTTGTACAGGATTGGTTTCAGGAACATGCCGGTGGATTTACTTTGCTTATGTGGCCCCCACAGTCTCCAGATCTCAACCCCATTGAGAATTTGTGGGTCGAGCCATCAGACAGCTGTATCCACATCCCTGCAATCTCACACTTTTGGAAAGTGCTATTCATCAAGCATGGTCTCAGATTCCATAAACCATCTATCAACATCTCGTGGAGTCCATGCCACGAAGAATCGACGCAGTATTAAAGACAGAAGGAGGTCCAACGAAGTACTAAGGGGGTGGTCATAATAAAGTGGTCACTCAGTGTATATCACTAAGCTGTTTTCTGAGATTCGGCGGTTAGTTCCACAAAGGAATACGAACTACCAGATAATTTTTACTTACTGTTGCAGTATCAAACTTCTGCTTTTACAGCGATCTTGACATGCAACTCAGGCGTCACTGACATCCATCACACGCCGTATACAAGATATTCTGTACTTCATAAACATAATCATTTTCTAATGCAGACACTCCTGAATTTGATCCTCCAATGACTTCCTCGGCCTTCCTCTGCCTTTCCTTCCTTCCACTTGGGCTAAAAAAATTCTTAGTAAGCATCTCATTACCCATTCTTCCAACATGGCCAAACCACCGAAGCATATTAGTCTCCACCTTGCTAACAACATTTTGTTTCAAATTACACAACTGCGACACATCTTCATTCCTCAAACAATCAGAACGTGTCTTGTCACAACCCCCTGTAAGTGACGCATTTCTCCAGCACACAAATGACTCCTATGTTTCTTCTGTAGTACCCAGGTTTCACTGCCATACATCAGAGTAGGAACAATTACACTTTTATACACATCCATGTGGGACTCTCTTGAGAACCCATCATTCCTGTGAAAACCTCCCAAAGCAGCGAAGACTTTCAATGAAGAATTCACTCGCCTACTAATTTCACCACCCAATTTTTTTCTCTCTGTTAAACATGCTTCCTAAATACAAAAACTTATTCACCTAGTCAGTCACTGTGCTATTTAGACATACATTACATTCAGTACTACGAGTTCCTCTCTCAAAAACCATAACTTTGGTTTTTCCTTATTTATACTCAGTTTGAATTTCATGCAAACTTCGTACATCCGAGACACATACTCTGCAACTCTCTTTTCCTCCTGTTTCTTAATTCAGTTATCTCAGTAAAATTCACATCTTTATGTCTACTTACCTGATTAAAAGGTACGAATTTTACTGCGGTAACTGAATTAAAAGTTTGTAATAGTTTGTTCGTCTTTAGTGAGAACGGAAATTCAAATACGCCAAAAATTTATTTCTTTTTCAAGACTCATAAAATAATTACGAAAAAACTTCTTGAAGAAAACGAAAATGTCCAGAATTATAAACATTTCAGTAGAAATTTTTAAAGTGAAAGAAATTAAAGAATGCCAAAAGTATTTTTTATTTAATTGCTTTCAAATGGAAAAAGTATATTTTATGTAGATGAAACAGACTTTCCAGATCTGCAGTTCAAGAATTCGTTTAACCGTAAAGCCAAAAAGTAGTATATCAGATGCAAATTTAATTAAAAAAACAAAACAAAAAAACCACATATACGTATAAAAAGCATCAACCTAAACATTTTAGTGTAGGTAAATCTCCATGCATTAACGTCCACATGAATTTTGAGTTTCTATCCCAGATTATTAATAACATATTTGATTAAATTTTGCTGATTGTTTAACTTCAAATGTAATTGGCAAGGGCGGACTTAGGTAGAGGATATCAGCCCAAACGGTTGGAGCTTAAATTTGAAAGTTGAGAAAGGGGAAGCGGGTATAACAAAGACAGTGTTTGGCTCAACAGAATATTTGCTACGTACTTTCCCTTTCTCTCTTCCTCGCTGTAAAAGCGGCAAACAAAATGCCGTTTAAGAATAACTTGTTTCCTTGTACGTATATGAGTATTAAAGTACAAGTCGCCTGTACAAGGACTTGCGCGCTTTTTCTTAAATACTGTAGCTACATATTGGAACCAAAACATCATCACAGAGTACACCCAATCCCCCTTCGTGTGAATGAACTTTTCCGAGCCGTTGCGTTGCACCTGACCTTGAGTAGAACGCTCTGAAGAAGCGTCTTTTTGCTCCCGCTCTCAGTCGAATCAAAGAATATCTAGCGCGAAGCATTACATTATTTTGGTTTCGTCATGGATATCACAGTGAAACAGCGGGCAGCTTTGAAGCTGTGTGTTCGTCTAGAGAAAACGAATTCGGAAGCGTACGAAAAGTTGGTGAAAGCATATGGTGAGAGTATGATGCCACATCGTACAGCAGAATGGTGGTTAAAAGATCTTCGCGAAGGCCGCAAATCGTTTCAGAAACAAGGTGGACCTTGGGTGTCGCCAACAGCCATTACTTATCAGACGGCAGGCACTGCAGCCGCGATTATTCGTAAGGATCGTCGGCTCACAGAGAGACAAATGGCAGAACATTTGCAGATTCACTTGGAAGGACCCACACTATACTCAGTGAGAAATTGCACAGGACGCGAGTCAGTGCAAGATGGTTTCCTCGGTTACTGAATAGAAACAAGTGCGTGTTGAGGTGTGTAAATTCTTGAAGCAAGAAATTACTTCAAACGTGGACTACCTGATTACAGGCGATGAAACTTTTCTTTATCACTACGATCCAGAGGACAAACAACAGAGCTATGTATGAAAAACTCTGTCACCTCCAAAGGCAGAAAAGTAAGATGTGAAAAGTCTGCCGGAAAGGTAATCAAAGAAAGTGACTTCCTTTCTTTGATCACCAAGGAATGGTGTATCAGAACGTCGTGCCGCCAAATACCACGGTTAACGCGGATTATTAGGTGTGTGTTTTGTCAAAGCTGTTTGCACATATCTGTAAGAAATGTCCACACCTTCACCAAAATGGTTGGAAATTCCACTATGATAACGCTCGTTCTCACGTGGAGCAGAAAGTCGCTACCTTCCTGGCTGAAAAAAATATTGGAACGGTTCCACGCCCTCAACACAATCCAGATTTAGCAGTCTGTGACTTTTTTCTTCACCCAACTCTCAAAAGAACTTGTGCGGACGTAGGTTTACGAGGGAGGTAGTCAAAGCTTCAGAGGCGGATTTGAAAGGGATACAGAAAGGTGGCCTCCAGCACATCTTTGAGGAGTAGCAGCGACGTTTGGACAGGTGCATTGCCTCCGGAGGAGATTACTGTGAAAAGGACCACCGCCATATGTAGTTCAGGTTCGTACATACATGTTTATAAATTTTCGCACCAGTCTTTCTTAAAAGAGCCTCGTACATACGCGTATATACTTTTTTCTTTAGGTAGAACAGGACAACTTGCCCAGAATAATGTGATACCGGGAATTCTCCAGGTATCACATTGGACCAGTCAGCGCTTTATCGTTAAATAATTTGGGGAGACTTCGATTATGCACACTTTAACGTAGTTCCCAAGGCCACTGTACCATTCCGTCATATTTATGTACAGCCGGAACATATTCGCCATGAAAGGGTAAAGGAAATTGCCTCAGAGCAAAAAAAAAAGGCAATAAATACATAGGATGTATATATCTTCTTAGCAAAAAAAAAAACATTCCAGAACTCTAATAGCTAAAGAAAAAGCCGCGCGAGACACTGATGTAGTTTTGTTTTTAACTTCTCTGCGTTATATCCTCAGTTGTGTCCCCTTCTTCGCTAGGAAAGTACAGCTGAATGTAATAACTGGCACGAATGATTAGTACGAGAATAACACTGTTGGTAAAATGCATAGTGCAGTTATAATATTTTAAAACGTTATTGGTGTTTTATGACAGAAGTTCTGCCTTTTCCGAAATTATCATTGTGCGCATGCGCAGGAGTTCGTAGTCAGGGATCTCTGACGGTAAGTGCAAACTCATAGCTGATCAGAGTCAGCGATCTGACGGAAAGAAACGTCTGGCGCATATTTATTCTGTATTTCCTCGGTGTGGTTGAAATAAATTTAATATAAAAATACTCCGCATGAATTTTATGCGGAACTGGTTCCTTTGTCCATTCATGGTGGGTGAGAACTGGCTACGATTGTCCTATAGCTTGTCGGGACTGACATCCAGCGGGGATTCCTTGCCGCCGAGACAAAGGGTTCGCAAATAAATCGGAAGGCATTTAGTTACGGGGATGTCAGGACATCTCGTAACATTTAGTTAACTTTAAATGCAGGACATTCACAAAAGGTGGGTTTCTAACTAAGAACTACATTATACCTAGATGAACCACATGGTTATGGTCTGTATTAATGTGCTAAATATCTTATCTGATGAGGTGTATTTCTCAAAAACAGTTCTCATTACCTTAAACTCTATGCTCATTCCTTCATGTGAGTAGTTTAGCGTTCCCTTCGATGCATATGCTAAAAGTCCATAGCAATCTTAATACTGCAGTATAAAAACATTAAGAACAATAAGTTTCAGGGACTATGTAGTTCAAGAGACTATAAGTCTTACTATTGAGAACACTTCACTAATACACATTTATTACCATTAAGTACACTATTTCTGAAATACTCGCTCAGTAACACTAACTTTACAAATTAAACAGTTGAAGGAAACACTAAACATCAACTACAAAGTACATCGAAAAGTCAATACTACACACGAAACTCTCACCTCGGCACGATCTTTGTAACACGCAATGCATTTCATTGTTGACTTTTCGATGTGTATAGCATAGTACTTTGTCCTTGATGTTTAGTGTTTCCTTCAACTGTTTAAATATGTAAATTTAGTGTTATTCAGCGAACATTTCAGAAATAGTGTACTTAATGATAATAAATGTATATTAGTGAAGTGTTCTCAATAGTAAGACTTATAGTCTCTTGAACTGTATAGTTCCTGGAACTTCTCGTTCTTAATATTTTTATATGGCCGTATTAAGATTGCTATAGACTTTTAGCATATGCATCGAACGGAAGGCTAAACTACTCACATCAAGGAATGTGCATAGAGTTTAAGGTAATGAGAACCGTATTTGAGAAATACACCTCATCAGATAAGATATTTAGCACATTAATACAGACCATAACCATGTGGTTCATCTAAACAATTTGCAACTCTTAAACGTTTTGTGGTGTTACTGTCTGCTGCTTTGCACCATCACATCGAACTTGTTTCCCTGCATTTATTTTTAAAAAAACCTTTCCGCTGATATGTACCTACTTCGAGAATTTTAAAAGGTTCGACTACACTTATGTCACAAACATAAACTACGGTTCCTTATAAATTGCGGTGATTTGGGGCTTATGCCTAAATCATCAAGAGTTATCAACCATCCATTAAGTCGAGCATCGAGCAGATAATAAGATTTTACAAACTTGTAAAGTTAAGAAGTTAACCTATCAAATTAAAACAAAACGTACTTTTATTTTCGGTCTTAACAGAAAATGATTTGATGCATATTTTAAATATACGAATCAGAGAAATCATATTCCAAGTATGAATATCACGAGCAGCTCTTTTGAACCACTTATTAAAGTCTTTTGCTTTTTGGATAAAAAAGATATGAACCTCATCTTTAGATTTCACATGAAATTAGATTGGTTATTTGGCGAAATTGAGAAGTGTAGTAGAACAGTAGTTACTATTCGAGTTAATATGATTAATATGTCAACAATACATTTAACAAAAAAATCAACTTACAGCTATAAATAGAGGTATTAAATTCGCTCCACCATATCAGCTGCCAAAATCAGAAGAATATATACCATTACTTCAGAATATTGTTGGAAATTTAAACCCAAGTCAGAAGAAGCCCGTGAGGTATCAAATCTACAGAGCCATAAAAAACATTAAGCAAGAAGAACATAATTCTAAGCCTGCAAGAACTAACACTTACCGATATGAACGACAGCAATTATTAGAGTTACGAAAAAATAGTGATATTAGCATTATTGATGACGATAAATCAAAACAACTGGTTATTGTAGATCACCTAGTTTATAAAAATAAAATGCAAGTAGCAATTGACCAGCTTTGTGTTGAAAATGTTGAAAGAGATCCTACATATAAACTACTACGTAAGCTTGCTCAGTTTCGTAACCATAGTGCTTTACCAGATAGTATAAGAAAATCCAAACCACCAAAAGGAGCAGGAGTACCGCGAGCTTTTGGCAAAATTAAGCTCCATAAAGACAGTAAACCAATGAGAGTTATGGTCTCTAAATGTAATTTCCCCCTGATTTACTTGAAAAGAAATTTGTTTAACTATCTTGATCCTTTGTTCATTAACTCGTGCTACAATATTCCTAATAGCCAAGTATTTTTTTGAAAAGGTGAAGCAACTTACATATGATCAAACTAAAACCTGCATGGTCTGTATGGACTTAAAACCCTATTCCCAAGCACCCCTGTGGCCACAGTGATTTCAATTATCCATAGAAAACTATCTAAAAAATAATATTTTTCATCCAAAAGAAGTCAACGACATCATTGCTGCCCTAAAATTAATACAGGAGAATAATTTTTGTTAGTTTTATGGTAAAATCTATAGACAGAAATCAGGTGCCCCAATGGGATCTTCTCTTTCTTCCCTATTTGCTGAAGCAATTTTGCAAGAGATAGAAATAACTGTTATTCCGCTTTTCAGTTCACATGTGGTTTTCCATACAAGATATGTTGATGACACCTTTTTTATTTTCAATGAACATAACCCTAAACTTATTGAAACTGTGCGAAAAACTTACAGCAACTTCTTTCCAACTATAAAATTAATAAAAGAAATTGAACAGAATATTGTGTTGTCTTTTTTAGACGTATTAATCACTAGGAAAGCTCAACACCTGGAGTTCTAAATTTTTCGGAAAGGTACTTATACACCAATTTTTATTCCGGTGGATTCTTTCCATCCATGGACATACTGTATAAGACCTCTGCGTTTAGATTTTTAATCGGACGTGCATTTACCTTATGTAGCACTAATCGCCTTAGAAATGAAGAATTAGATTGGATTTACAACACAGCAAAAACATGGATATAAAAGTAAAGTGATTGGCAAGTTAATTTATGAGTTCAAACATCCACCACTGACACAAAATAATGAAAAAGTTACATACTGTGGTAATTTCCCATATTTACCAACCACAGCAACTCTACTGAAAAGAGAGTGCCGTAAAGTACAGGAAGACATTGGACTTAATGTAGCTTTCGTGTGTAGTGTTGCCTTTTCGATGTCTATACCATAGTACTTTGTCCTTGATGTTTAGTGTTTCCTTCAACTGTTTAATTTGTAAAGTTAGTGTTATTCAGCGAGCGTTTCAGAAATAGTGTAGTGAATGGCAATATATGTATAATAGTGAAGTGTTCTCAATATTAAAACTCTCTTGAACTACATAGACCCTGGAACTTCTCGTTCTTAATATTTTAATACTGCAGTATTAAGATTGCCATAGACTTTTAGCTTATGTATCGAAGGGAAGGCTAAAGTACTCACAGGAAGGAATGTGCATAGAGTTTAAGGTAATGAGAACGGTATTTGAGAAATACACCTCATCAGATAACTACATTGTGTGCTTATAATGAGTACATGATGAACAGTTTTCTGAAATTTTGTGTACATATTTCAAAATATTGTATGAGAACTAACGTGGAGAAAACAAAGTAATTAATATTAACTACCCTGCCAGAATATCTGAGAACGCAAATAATTTTTTTTCACATAAAATCGGCAAATATGTATAACATAAAGTAATTCTCTTTACAGTAATAAATAATTGTACTTTCCTTGTCTTGAAAAAATCTTAAATCATTATTCACATAATTGCAGATCGCTGGGAAACTCGTGGGAACTATTTTGCTGTCTGAAAAATAACTAGGAACAATGCAGGGTATCCAGTGATGTGGTTCTAGAAAAAATAGTGCCTTAGTGGTGAAGAAATTATTAGAAACACCTTTGAAAGAAAACCCTCAAGTTTTTCAAAAGTCGCTTGAAATTTGATTTAGTGTTTTTACTATTTTGTAAATTCTAATTAATAATTATATTTGTTTCTCTTAGTAATGCCATTTTATTTGTACAAACTTAAGAAAAAGAAATATTATGAGGGATTCTCCAGTTCCGCTTGGAGAATTTCGTATTGAAATCTGATGCCTGTATCTGTTTGTCATACAATGAACTTCGCCGGGGGTGAATTTTGGTCTCTCATTGTAAAGGATCGTTACCAGATTTGTTTTCTTTTCAACATTATAATTTTTAAATGATATGATGCACCTGTCATATTAGTACAAGTATGTACTAATGTGACAAGTGCATCATATCGTTTGAGGGCTGCCCTTTGAACAAAGGAATTTCCACCCACTTTAAACTGCAACTCATTTGTCTATGGGATCTGAATATTTAGTTTAATCCCTGCAATGAGAAGTTTGTGCTACCATGCACCCAGTATTTGCATATAGGACACAAAAGTGAACTTTTTTTTTCTGTATTCAATCAAAAAATTTCTTAGAGTTGCATCTCTAACCATAAACCAGAAAAACTACCTTAGCGCCGCTAAGGCATTTGCGCCGCCCCGGTGGCGCAGTGGTCTAAGCGATGCCTTCTGATAATTCGTCCGAGACGGGTCTGGGTTCGAATCCCGGTGAGGCATGGATGTTGTATTTGATTTACGGCATTGGCTCTCTCTTTTCCCTAGAACCAGTGGCCCTAAATTAGGTACGGGCGACTCTTTATTGACCATTGAGTTTCTCACGGTGGTTGTTAAACTCACAATAAAAAAAAAGGCACTTTTACATCCCTGAGTGTATGTATCATAGTTACATCTAAAGATAAGATCATTATTCTCACGATAAAAAATATCCAGAGCCCTACGAAATACCAATTCATAAAACAAAATGACCACCTAAACAATAGACAAATCACAACGTGATAAACTACCGATAAAGCAAGGAACAGCTTGTCTCCAGTGACCCCTGGTGAGCGTTCAAGGCAAAAGTTGTTGCTGGTGTTTCGCAATTACGGAAGACCTTTACGGGGACAACGACTGGCTTTAAGCAAATATGTTAAAACGGTGCACGCGAACTTGGAAACTGCGTGAAATCGTGCACAGTCAGTATTCCATCCAATAAATTAAATTACTCCATTTCTCAATGAGAGAAGCCACTTTTCTAAAGCTTGTTAGCTTTCACATTTTCCCACAGTCTCATTTACAACCACTCACTTTACTGATGATCTATTTACTTGCATAATCACATCAAATGAAGGATATTGTACTTTTTAAGTACCGTATTTTTGTCGCATAGTCCGCGGATTATCTATTAGAAAACGATTAATTTAAACATAACGTTTTCCCGGCATCTCGATTTTTAAAACATGCACGTCGTAATTGTCAGGAGAGATCATATGTTTGGTAAATTACGAGAAATACGTTAATTTGAATGAAACGCAACACTATACGAAGATGGAATCCTGCAAACAGTTGAAAATATTTTTTAATTTTCTTTTTCGCTTACCGGCATTTTGACAGAAAACACGATGCAACGAAGCCGATATTATTTGCTCTCGCTGACGATCACGTGATGTGGGATGCTTAGCGTTACACACGCTCGTGGGTGTGCAATACAAGCATGCAAATATAATATAATCTAACTACTGAACTGCAGTAATTGGAAAGAACTCATAATTTTTACTTTTTATTTACTTGAAAGTAACATAAAATGATTTAAAAATGGCGTTTATCGTATCACTGTTAAAAATTGGTACTTAAAAATAAGCAAAATGTACTCGTTTTTGAGTCCATTCTGGGCTTATAAGAGCTTCGAGTACTTGTGTCTCTTTTTTGAAAAAGACACGTACGTACTCATTTTTAAATACATACAAGAAATCAATTGTGAGTATATCTGGTATTTCAAATATATTTACTCAACAAATAAATCCATATATTCCAAATATATTTACTCAACAAATAAATCCATATATTCCAAATATACATGCTCTGACTTCATTCAGTTTCTGCGCCCTTTCGGGTAAGGCACAGAAACTGAAGGAAGTTAGAGCAAATCCAGCAGGATAGTTTGTAAGTGAGGTAGAACACAACAGATGGCGCCACCTTACAAGCATACGATTTTGCACATAAAAGGCAGTGCGAAATTAGGGGGCGAGGGGGTCTTAGGAACTTTTACCGGAGGATTCTTACCCGGTGCCATCACTTAAGGTGCTCGTCCGATACATGACGGATGCTCAAAGATTGTTAGAAACTCACACTACCAGGCTAGGTTTGAACCTGGGGTCCCACCATCAGTAGTCTTAAATTCTAACCACTAACCCATCCGTGTTTCGATTTCAAAGTTGGGATAGGTGTACTCCATACATACTCATATATTCATAGAATCAACTGGAAGTATATCATTCGATGACACATTTGGGATAATAGATATACTCGTTGCCACATGCTGGGCAAATGCACTGCACAATTTTATGAAAAATATAGTGATGAAGCGACAATATGTTATTTTTGAGATTGACACAAATATAGTTAATGTGAACACGTTCACAAAGATACTTTATGCATAACTAAATTACTTGTGATCAGTGACTTTGTTGTACTAATTATTTATGTGTGTCACTTTACACATGTATTAAACAATTTCTCTTGAAGTCCTTATTATCTAAAATGAAGTAATATGAGATTATATTTATATTTATTGACGTAGTTATTTGTAAGTACGTATGGTTACTTATATTTGAGCATGTCATGTACTCGTTTACGATACGATTGTACTTAAAAAACCTAGTAGGTTCAGGTTCACATTTTTAAGTAGATTTTTTTAACAGTTTTTTAATAACAGCATCTAGATTATTCAAAGAAATCAGAATTGTGCACCGAATTGCCTGTAGTTTATTGGTGTCCATGTACCATCTCAGAAACCGTGAAAATTAAATCGGATGTATAATGGATAGTATGCTTGAACGGAAATCACGAGATGGGTTCCTTTCCCGCTCCAGGGAGATGTAATTTTCTGAGGAAATGTTACGTAGAGTGTATATTAAACTACAGGCAATTCAGTACACAATTCTAGTTGTTGAGAATGATACAGTGAATTCCGGATGTATTTCTGTGGAATATTTCTATAATAAGAAAATCGTTTATTTCCTCTTTCGTTAGACTATTTGGCCATCCCACGTACAGCGATATTTCTGTACGGAATTACGGCTCGAGGTCAAAGTCGCAGTTGCGGATTATACGCCGATTTTGCCGCCCTGATTTCAGGACTGCGTATTATAGGAATATTTTTTTGTTCTTTCCTGAATTCCAAGGTTCGCGGGTTATATGAACAAATAAAAGGTACAGTTTTTTTATTCATTTGAGAAATGGAAACTTATCGGTATCTTAAGTATCATGTCCTCCATGTGTAAACTCTTTTTTCGAATGAACACAAACAAAACATAGTTGAAATATATATATTTCCCTTTATTTCATATGCCGTAGGCATGCAGATATAACTTTAATAAAACAAGAAGCTGTAAAATAAACAGAGAGTAGTCGAACAAATTATATAGGAATACTCCGGCCTCATTTGAAAAATGGCGGTATTAAATCAGGAAGTGTGTGATCCTTTAACTAAAAAGAAAAGGAAACATTGAATTTAAGGAAAAGACGTATGAGTTTTCGAATTTTTGTTTTAGTAGATACAAAGTCATTGCAGCGTCTGCCCAAAAGAGGTATTTCAAAGTGTCAAAGGGTTCTTACATGCTTTGTTTCATAAGATTGCCAGATACCGAACGGTCAGTTGTGCTATTTTCAATCGACGAGCGACTGGATCTTAATCGCGAAAACATTACAATTTGGCTAATGATTATGCAATTTCTACTTTCAGAAATTGGCACTCCTATGTTAAGTTCTCACATTTTAAAACAAACGCAATTTGTTTTTATATAACTGCTCATGCCATCAGAGAAATAGGGTCCGAGTAGAACACATGCTGACACCGAAGCTCTAAGTTGCTGTGTGCTTCTGAAACATTAGGATGCGCAGATGTTTGCAATTTTCCGTGGTGGTATGCAAACATATATCATAATCATTAACCATTCTGAATTCATTGTTGGATGAAGGTCTCTTCCACAACTTTCTGTCTTGAACCGTTCTCTTCACATTCACTTTGGCATGCTTAAAAATTCCATCTGCCCATCCCCCTCGCAGCCCTTCCCTGTCCTTTTGTATCCAGTCTACTATTTCAGTTATGCGACGGTGGTAAATTCTTTTAACAATATAACAATATATCTAGTCCATTTCCACTTTAAGGTTTTAGTTTCGATTATGACATCATCACAGCACTTATCTTTTGCCTGATCCATGACTTTTTTTCTCTATCTTTCTTCCTAGTCCCAAGCATTCTTCTTTCCATGCTGCTTTCATTTGTTTGCAGACTTTATATGCCAATTTTAGGTCCATGTTTCTAATCCGTAAGTAACAACTAGAAAGGTGCTTTAAGTAAACACTTTTCTTTTAAGACATAATGGTAAATTCCCTATTAAAATAGTAATTTCTTCCAAATGCATTCCGGCCAAGTTTTTTTCTTGCTAAATATCTATTGCCCAAGGTAGGCACTAGTTACATCTTCATTTGCTCCATCAGCCACTAAAGCTTCAGTTCTTGTAAAACTATTGCACATCAATTTTGTTCGTGTATGTGTATTTTTAGTCCTACACCTTTACTCTTGTCAGCAAGTTCCTGGATCATATTCTGATGATTTAATGGAGTATTTCCAAAGCTATGCCGTCAGCGAATAGAAAGTGGGTTAAATAATCTCGATTAATTTTATCCCCATATCTTCCCAATTAAATGATTCAAAATTTTTCTGCAATGTGACATTGAAGAATTTGGAAGATGCGGGGTCACCTTTCACTCATTTCCTAATTTTCATACGCACTGTGTTGCCGAAGAGTCAAATTTTGCATCTGAATTTTCATAGATGTTGTCAATGATATTAGCTCATGTATGTTCAATGCGGCAAGAATTCGAAGATATCATAAGCGCAGATGGTTTCACGGAATCAAAATCCTTTTCATAATCAATGAAAGCCACCCATAATGGGGGTCCAAGCTCATTGCTCTTCAATTAGTTCTATCAATACGTGGAAATGATTTCTGGTGCTGTAGACACTCCGAAACCAGCTTGTTCTCTTGGTTGACCTAGTTTGAGTATTTCCTTCCAGTGATGTGACAGTACCTTAGCGAACATGTTGTAAACAACTTATAAGAAGCTGATAGGTCAGCTGTTCCACTAATCCTCGAGGTCACGTCTCCTTTAAGTAGTGGTATCACTGTAGTTTTATAACATCCCTTTGGAATTACTGATTCTTTGAGGCATCTAGTGAAAATCTGGAGAGGGCAACTTCTGTTTATTTCCTGAGATCTTGTAGAATGCTCGTGGTAGACAGTGAAGATAAAAAAAACCACACTTCTCCTCAAACATTTTCTCCACACACACAACACAGACGTATTTGTCAGAGAGCCATGGAAATTGGTGGGAATGTGTCGATAGTTGTATTATGTAAATTATTTCAAGTGAGAACCAATCATATGACAAATAAGGTAGATAAATGGGCAAAACGACTAGGCATGGCTAAGCTTGGTAGCCCTCAGTTAGCTGTTGTGACGTGCCTGCCCCGCTGGACGCACACGAGATAAAGGCAGATAGCAGTGGGAGCACATGTCCGTATAGCTTAGTTTGGAGAGCAACTTACTCTGGAGTGAGGGGACCTGGTTTCGATCCCCAGCGTGGACAAACTTGTACGTTATACCGTTTGGACCACTGTATTGGAGTCATCTCGGTATTGAAAGCACGTAAAAATAGTGAGAAACTTGGCCATGTCATCGCACACACACCTTTACCAGAAGCTTCACCGTGGCCTATGTACGGCTTGTTAGTCCCTGTGTCGCACCGGGAAGCAATAGCAGTTTGGGTGATTGTGGCAACAGTGCCATGAGGAAGGTAGCGAGCGCCACCATATGGGGTATACGTGCGAATGTCTCCATTGCCGCATTCGACGGCGAGCCGTAGCAGCCCCACAACCCACGAAGCATGATATATGAGGAGATAGACACTGACTGTGAATCACAAATTCACTGAGGCAGGTTTGCTTTCTCGCCAGACATTGCGAAGACTGCCACTCACCGCAGCACATTGTCTCGCAAATTTGTAGCGGTGCCGTACCTTTGGGACCAATGGAATAATATCATATTCACCGACGAGTCATGCGTTTGTCTCAGGGATGATTGCGGATTGAGAGTCTGGAGACGACGTGGTTACCGGAAGGATATTACTGCAATCTGTGGGCATCATACAGCTCCTCAGCTTGGTGTCTTGGTTCGGGGATCTATAAGTCTTATCAGCCGTTTACCGCACGCACTCATAGTGGGTATAATGGCAGCACAACGATATGTGGTTGAGGTGCTGCAGGCCTTGTAGTTTATGTACTTCCGTTATATCCCTGATGCTTGGTTAAACATGGTGACACTGTCCGCATACTGCCAACATCAGCAGACAGTGCTTTCAAAGTGTCCAATGGCCATCCTGTTCTGCGCGATCCGCAAACATCACCCAAATAAAGAACATGTGGAACAACTTCAGTATTAACTCCTCGGAACTATGTACCTCGTCGCAGTGTCGATGGTTCTGGACGCAGGTCAACGACCATGGTCAGTGATGCCCCAGAATATTTTATTGAGACATTTCCACTTACTTCCACGCCGTGTTGCTGAATACATATCCGAGCATGGAAGTCATATGACCTACTGGCTCAGGCCGCAATATGCTGTCACCTTGAAAACGATAAACGATTAACTTCGTTCATAAGGAAGACAACAGAAAAATTCACTGCGTCTGTGTTGCTATACAGAAAGCTTCACCATACAAACCACGGCGTGCCACTATTTCTTCCGAGCTCTACTGATTTGGGAAGGGGTTAACGTCTCCTAGGAGCATCAAACGCAGCAACCAAACACCCTTTCCTAGTACTGTATTGGGCCACTGGTTTCAGGGAAGCATCATAACAAGGGCCATAGAATTATCCGTTGACGTGGATATTTTTCCCGACGCCGAAGACTATGGCTATTCGGCCAAAGAGGTTACTGGTGTTCTTACAAGTACAATCCAGTTTGTAACTGTGGAGATGTTAAGGATCAAAGGAAACTGAACCAGGCTCACATTGTGTTTGATGATGTACTTACTATCAGTATATAGCTCGCTCATCAAGGTCTAAACTAATTAGTGACGGAATTTCAAAAGCACAAATGGCGAAGGAAATGAGGAGAACTAGCAACAGCACAGAAATCGATTTAAAAATAGACACCGTGTATCAATAACGTTCGGTAATCGCACGGTGTCAGAGGCGTTGGCTTCTGCCCATTCGTCCGAAAGTGGTCCGGGTTCGAATCCCTGTGAGGCATAGATGCTGTGTTTGTCTTACGGCACTGGCTCTCTCTTTCCTGGAACCAGTGGCTTAAATTAAGGGGCCGACGAGTGCTTATTGCCCATTGAGTCGCTCACGGTGGTCGTTAAACTCTCAAACAAAAAAGCATTGCAGGGTGAAGACGAGAAATAAGTAATATTAAAAAAAAGAATACTTTATTAAGCTTCAAAATAATTCCTGCACGATATTGTACACTTTTGCCACTTTTCGTATAACTGCTGCAAGTCATCCTTTGTTATCGTCTGCAGCAGAGTCATCACGTTCTCTTGAGTGTCCGAAATTTTCGCAAATATCCTCCTCTTGCAGGCTAATTTTACTCGGGGAAACAAAAAAGTAGGCAGCCGGTGTAGTATCAGACAATGCGGTGAGCAATCCAAGGCAGCAACGGCTCCATTTCCCCCACTAACAACTTGCACGTACTGTATCTCAATTACCGCGACGCACTCTCTCTCTCTTTCTGTTTTACACGCTTTCTCACAGCTCCGAGACGGTTACGGACGTGTTCGCTCATATACGTGACTGTTTCCTGAGAGGTACGCCACATTTCGCAACATTTCCTTTTACTCGTTACGACAGCATTCACCGAAATTCCCTGATACACCTTTTATACACACTTCGCAAGAAACAAACCCCCAAAAAACGAAGGACCCAGAAGAAAATACCCTATCGAGATTAAAATTGGTAGGTGCAATGTACATGTATAGGAAAGGAAATTATTTAAATTCCCGCTACCTCTGTCTTGGATGCAAGGGGTTACCTGGTGCGGCAGAGATGTATACAGAGAGGTGTGGTAGAGATTCATATCTTGAGGCATAGCATACCAGATGGTGTCCAAATTACTGCCAGTTAGCAGATATTCCGGGATGGGCGTAGGTGGCGTCCCATCATGTCCCAAATATGTTCGATCGGTGAGAGGTCGGGCGATCGGATGGACCATGGAAGGGTGTCGGCATTACGGAGGCAGACCTGGGAGACCCTTGCACGGTGTGTCCTGGCATTATTCCGTTGGAAAATTGCTCGGTGATGCTGCAATAGTAATGGCAACACAACACATCCGTGAGCTGACCCGCTCATCTGTCGACACGTATGTGCTGGTCATTGGCACAAAGTGCAAACCGTGACTCATCGCTGAAAACAACACGACGCTACTGGACACTATCATACGCTGATCTGGCCCGACACCACTGCAACCGGTTCCGGCGATGATCGCAGGCTTGTGCTAGACGGCGAAGTAGCCTCCTCGAATGTACTTTACGTGCAGCAATTCGTCTGGCAGCGGTCCGAATTAACACTTCCATACCTACAGACAACGCAAGATGGCCACGGATAGCTGAGATGGTGTAAAAGTTTTGATATATCTCAGTCATCTGTGGCCTGGTCTGGCCTTTTGGTTAAAAGGTTTTATTTGTTACTGTCATTTGTAATAACCGTAATGATGAAAAAATACCACAAAGACATATTTCGTATGCAAAATGTATGAGATTTATTTGAGAAATTGACAAAATCGAAGTTCTGTAAAATCATTCATATTTATGAAACACCTGAAAGAAGTCGCTTGAGTGTTTACCGGATATGTTCATTAAGCATCCAGACCAAATAATTAGCATCAGGGTGCCGTATACGCCACGTGTATCGATGTAGCTAGCAACCGGTGTGGACGTCTATGGCTGGTATCTGTAAGCGCTGATGCGTCAAATCAAATAATGCGTGAATGGTGCTCTGTGGAATAGATATACACGCTGTATTGACCCGCGTCCAATGTTCATCAAGAGTTGCTAGTGGACGAACGTACCGCTGCACTTGTCGTTTGAACATGTCACAGAGATTTTCTATGATTGATAAATCGGGATATCTAGCCTGCCACAGAAGAAGTGGAACGTTGCTGTGATCGGCACGTTCCGCTTCTCTCTGAAGAACGGACGTGCGTTCCCTGAAGAAGACACGACAACACGTTGCAGAATTTGCAGCGACAATAAGTTCCCTGAAGAAGGCACGTGTTGTCGCTGCAACATGCGTTGTGGAATTGACCTGTTGAAACATGGGCCCGAGGATATCCTGCAAATACGAAATGCCTATCGGCTGTAGAATGTCGTTGACGTAAAGGACGCTTATTATGGTGGTACGGGCTCTCAATTGAGGTGATCTGCTGTCGTACCCGATAGCACCCCAGGACATAATGACTCCTGCTGGGGGGGGGGGGGATGCTTGGTGCGAATATACTCTTCCCGACGGATGCGGCATTCACTTCCTCCTAAACAGAAGCGCGTTTTTTCCGAGAACACGATATTGTGCGATTCGTCATGTCACTCTCTTTCGTTCATTGCCGGTGTCGAACGATTGGTCGAATAACGATTGGTCGACAGTAACGATTGGTCGGCAGCACGATTGGTCGCCATAACGCTCAGTCGACCGTAACGACTAGTCGACAGTAACGATTGGTCGACACAACGATTGGTCGAGATAACCATTGGTTCAGAGAATTATGGTTTATATTCGCAGCGGTACCTCTTAGAACGTACTGCGCTCTCAAAACCTAACGTTCCTCTTTGGAAATAATATCTTTTAGAATGTAGTCCTCAGAACGTTCAGCATTAGTTCCAAATAGTGTCATCTTTTGTAATCTAAGTGAAGGCCTTCCGAACAATGTTATTTCCGAAAGGGTCCCGGGGCACTTTAGGTATAGACACCTTGAGGAAACTGCCACACATAATTTGGAAACTCGGAAAATTGCCACACATTCAAAGCGTTTCTCGGACGAACATCGACTTGTGCTCGTCCCCTTAATGAAAACCATGTGGCAAATTTCCGGTGGAGCAATTTTTCTGTGTGTGGCAATTTTCCGGGTTACTGAAAAATGTGTGGCAATCTTCCGGTGTGGCAATTTTTCAGTTGGGCAATTTACCTCTAAACTGTTTGCACTTATTCAAATTTTGTTTTTTTCCCCAAGTTCCGTTGACCATTTTATGTCGACCAATCGTTATATCGACCAGTCGTTACTGTTGAGCAATCGTTATGTCGATCAAACGTGCTGTCGACCAATAGTTACTCTTGACCAATCGTTACTCTCGACTAATCATTACTATCGACCAATGGTTATGTCGACTAATCATTTCTCTCGACCAATCGTTATGCCGACCAATCGTTAAGTCGACCAATCGTTACTGTCTGCCAATCGTGTGCCGGCCAATCGTTATGTCGACCAACCGTTTCTCGACCAATCGTTACATACCAGTTCAATGCACCATTAAAACCTGCAGTCCGTTATTGCGGTGCAAAAAGGAGCGACAAGAGGGGCCAGCGAGCCTGCAGTTCGAGCTGTAATAACCGGTAATGTACTGTTACAGCTGATATGGGAGAATGCGTCACAGTTCGCCACTGCTGCGCCAACGCCGTTGATGATGCAGAAAGCTCACTCAAAACAATCCTCATGAGATGAAGGTTGTCCTTCGGCTTTGTATGTGAACCACGTCCAGAACCTTTCTTTCGTGTTCTACGCCCTTATTCGTACCATTCCTTGCACACTTTTGCGACGATGGACACACTGCGTCCCACACTACAGTCAATCTCACGGAGAGAAAATTTGCTGGCGCTCATGCCGATAACGCGACATGTGTCGAACTCGCTGATGTGACTGTCCGACTGTCTTACACGACAACGAGGTATCATTACTCACTACTGACCAAGCACTGGCATTGCCGAAGAGCCTCGCGGAGCATATAATAGAAAAATGGCCGGTTTCCCGTCTGTAACGTTGCACGATCTGATATGCCTAAACACGATGTGCATATACCTGTGATGCTGAAATGTTAATCAGTTCTGAGATCTTGCCAGATTAGCTTATCCTGTGAAAGTCAAAGTCGTAGTTCGACTCCTTTCAGATGTTCTGTTTTTAATGAAGATGAGTGCGTAATAAGGTGATTGTACATGGACTGCCTGTTGTGAATGAATATCAAATTTTTCCGTTACATTCACTTTGAGAAGGAACGTGCTGATTATGATTTTCTGTGCATCAGACGATATATGGAGCAGAAAATTATTCCCCATTGAAATTCTTATGCATAAAACGATACCATTTGACTTAGAAAGTTAAATGCATATCAGAAAAACGTCTTAGATTATACAATAGATGCACAAGTGGCGCACGTACTTGGACAATTTCCGAATGAATTTTAATTCTAATATACAGTACATTATATGCAAAAAAATTAAGATAATACTTCTGTTCATACGCGACATGTTGGCCCAATTCCCACAAGGCTTGCTTTCAAATAACTCACTCGTTGAAGAAAAACATTAAGAAATTCAGAGAAAGATAACAAAGAATATAAGTCAATCTACAAAAACAAAATAATGTTTACTGATAGAAATTTTAAAATACGCCCAGTTTCCAATTTTCTGACATCATTCGACAGTGCAAAGCAGCTTTTTAGTCCAAGAGGGCGTTCTGTGTACTTGAGAATTATGTTTCATGTTCAATAACTGCTATTCAATGATAACGAAAGAAGTACGAGGAAGTCTACCAGATGGTAACTCCATCCGCAAATGGTAAAGATGAATGAAGTTCAGGACTGTCGGATACGAGTGTGTATTCTTTGAGCGCATAAGAAGCCTTTCTCCTCTTCAATCACAAGAATACCAAGCGTCATTTAAATTCATTAGCGCAAGCGAAGCAGAAAACTCGCTGGTAGCGTCTAGATAAAATATAATTTCCTGACACTTTCAAATTCCTTAGAATTGGAAAGTATAAACAAATATTGGGAAATAGAGTGATACGTCTGCGTTTTACTCTCAGGTAACGCACATAACTGGTTATGAAACATAGAAGGCATGATCGAAAAATTTCCTTTTGGAGTCGGTAAATTCAGATAAGTTACAGACGTTTAAAAGTATTGTACTTGCCGTAGACTTTAAGTCTTATTGACGAACAAGGTTGAAAATTCCGTTGTGGTAGAAGTTTGTTGTCTGTTGCGTACAAAAATTCAATACAGCCTACTTCGCGTCATCATCCGACTGGAATAATCGTTCTTTCAGTGTCTTTTTCAGCGGACTGAAAAAGTTGAAATCCCAAAGGGAGAGTTCTATACTTCAAGTCACATTAAGAGTGTACTGCTCTATTGAAGGCTAGGAGCCTTATCACGACCTATGCGTAGAAAGCAAGAACGGTATCAATCCGTGTTACGCTGAACTCCTGCTTTCCCCCTTCTATCAAACAATTGCTCTCGCACTTTCTCCCCACCCGCCCCACTGACGGATTTATGACTCAACTTAAATTAACTGCACAGTCTTTTTCTTTTCCTTCTTTCTTCGATTTCCTGATGCTATTCTTTGATATCTTTAAATCCAGCAAAGAATAAATTAAGGCTGAATTACGAAGTTAATCTTAACACCACAAGAAACTTAAAAACCGGAATCCGTTTCAAGAGAAGTAGTGGTGATTGTGAATGGGGGTGTGGTAGAGTCCAAACTTAAGCCCTACTACCTGCTTAAGTAACACATCCTCTCGAGTTCCCCCAATTGCCAATTTATTGTCGTTGTGTTGGAAGAAGTTTTTCACCCCTTCCCCCTCTTCAATTCTGGACAGCGTCAGCCAAACGTACGAGTCTCCTGATTGAGTAACGTATATCAAATTAATGTCTGAAAACTCTGACCTTCTGAAAATTTGTTTTCAATAGCAATTTTGTCCAATAAACTGCTAAGCAAACAAAAATCGATTCTGAGCAATTGTTCTGCTGCTTTTGGCTCTTAACACAAGGGGACTATTTTTAGTAGCGCAGGTAGCTATTTCGTAACTTCAGTTGTAGTACACTCTTAGGTTGAATCGGAGTATAGACTGTAACGAAGGTGCACCAGGGTCTGCCATTTAAGGGCTTGCAATTTCTCCTTTACGTCGTTCGCAACATTAGGGCACGCGTGTCGTGGAGGAAGATCACTCCTTTACTGAGGTTTGCGGGACGTTTATTCTTAATATGATGACACAAACGCTTAAGTGTCTCGCAATACCGTACTTCATTGATATTGACACCTGGCCTTTTGTACTCTACCAGGCCACCCCGGTTGCGCAGTTGTTTAAGCGATGGCTTATGATCATTCGCCCGAGATGTGTCCAGGTTCGAATCCCGGTGAGACATGGATATTGCGCTTGTCTTACAGCACTGACTCGCTCCCTTCCCTGGAACCAGTGGCCTTAAATTAAGGACGGGCGACAGCTTATAGCCCATTAAGTTGCTCACAGAGGTCGTTAAATCCCCAGTGAAAAAAAAAACTCTATCAGCAATGGGCCTCGATGGTCGAAGAACTCTGTCGCGATCACTTTTCCAGCAAATGCTTGCCCCTTGAATTTCTTCGGACGGGTGAGGACAGAAGTATCATTGCATGCGCGCAGATTTGGATTCAGGTTGGAAGTAGAAGCACCATGTTTCGTCGCCGGCCACAATGTGTTCCAAGAATGCATTGCCGTCCACGCTGAGACGCAGCAAGTTTTGTAGAGAGACTGCTATATGATATTTTTCCAGACCTGACTACTATTGAGAGTTCCCCGTAACCATTGGCAGCACAGTTTACGGTACCCTAGACCCTTATGATGCTTTGAGTACTTCCGTAGCTCATGTCGACAAATTGTTACTCGCCGATCATTGAAAATAGCGGCTTTCACATTCTCGATGTTATCGGATGTGTTCGATGTGGATGAATGCCCAGACCTTAGCAAATTGTGAGTTGTACCGCGACATTCACGGAATTGTTGACACCATTCTACAACACAGGTTTTTCACAAGCACGCATCACCATTCACCGCCACCATTTTGCAATGTTTTCTTCTTTCTTTCCTTCGGCGGACAAAAACAGCTCGTTGATCTGCTTTGGACGCACTCAGTAACAGTGACGCCATCAATATGTACACGATATGTTCAAACCAAGCCCTACGCCACAATACGACTGTTACTTTACAGATTATTAACCGCCTTCACACAGCCTGACTTTCGTCAATGTTTGCGTCATACGTAGTCTTGCAGCAATCTCGAGGGGAAACGTGTTAATCAGTCCTTATACAACGTACATTCGAGAAATTACTTTAAGGCGGTTCCGCCTAAAATCTCGGCCTTATGTTTCCAATGGTAAAACTTCTTCACATATTTTTCGCATTTAATGTATTCCCATGGATCAAAATTTGCACATCGATAAAACTAACTTTAAGTTATAGCATGGGATACTTAATACTTGCTAAAACATAACCATAATTATATTAAAAATCAATCATTTTTCTTCGAGTAATATTCAGACCTGTTAATAGATTGCGCGACCTGTACATTAATGACGTTAGCAGACAGACAAATGTTGGATTGCTTAATTACGGTTATGTTTAAGCAAATATTGTGTATCCCATGCTATAACTTAAAGTTAGTTTTATCGATGTGCAAGTTTTCAACCTTGAGAAAACATGAATTGCGAAGAAAATATGTAAAGACGTTTTACCATTGGAAACATACGGCAGAGATTTTAGGTGGAACAGCTTAATAATAAGGCAACTTTTCTGCTCTGTGCGACAGAGATATGGTGCAATTAAAATGCTTACAGGTTCTTGGGAAACATCAGATACCACTCAAAGGTGGTGAGGAAACGTCTCACTCTTCCTTTTCGAAAACACAACACACGCGATTGACGGTATCGTGTATAGCAATCGGTACGATCAAATTGTGGAGGAGATCTCAACATCCAGATCAGAAACGGGATGCTCGTGTCAAGTGGAGTGAAGCGTACTTCCATCGTGATTTAATCGAGTTTCAGATCCAGAAGATGCAAAGCGTTTTTTCGAACGTGAACATTGCGTAGAGCATGCTTACTCTGTTGGTGCCATCCAATATTAATGACAATTTAAAGAAAAGTATGCAAGGCTGTAGAGAAGAGGACACGGGTATGAAGAGAAGCGTATGCCTCATTCTCTTTAAAGGATTAAATATTTTCCTCAGTAAAGCTTCATTTCTAAGATGTGCCTTTCGTGTGTTCATAATAATTTTCAGACTGGAAAAGATCATTTAAAATCACCCGCTGTGACACTTTTAAATAAATGTTTGACGATACAGATTTCATCTCTCAGAGTTTCATTTTATTAGGAGAAGAGTTCGTTCGAAAATAAATTTTAATCTAATGCCTCTCTTTTTTGTTGAAAGGAGCAGCTTTAAGGATTAGATGAAACGTAAATTAATTCACAGCAACTCTTTTTGCTTCAATTTCTTTCAAACAACAGGATTTCATATTGTTTTCGTCCTTCAAACAAAGCTGTAATTCATTCACTTTAATAGAATACAGAGAGTGCTTCTCACATTTAATATGTTTACAACCAACCTAGATTTTCAGGTCTCAAATGGTGCTTTTCACAATAATCGAATGGCATTTCATATTGAATTGCTAGTGCTTAATAGACTTGAGATCCTTCGGGAACAATGATTCGCAGCTTCCGAGTCCTGCAATATTTATTCCCTTTTAACCTACCATTATTCTAAACATTTTATCTGATCTGATGTACAACTTTAATAATGTAGACAAGGTAGTATTAACATTATAGGAAAAATAAATTACTTTAAGCGGAATATGTCATCACTTTTTAGGAGGACTAGATCACCAAACAAGACATTTTTTATTCCGGCTTATTTCGGTTTAATGCCTTTATAAGCATATTTTCGAAAATACCATTTAACTTACTACCTCTCCATTTTTGCCCAGACACTGAGCGTAACGTCTACTCACGAAGATGAAAGGTTTTCTTTCTTAAATAATCGCCGGGAAAATAAAGATGTATATTTTTGCATGAATAAAACAAAGTAGGAGGCTTAATTAGAAGGTTCTCTGATGTGAAGAGCAAAAAGGCTGTGATACATTATGTTTATTTTAAGCTCCTTCAAAGTGATCTACTCCGGCATTAATGCACTTCTGCAACTTAATTTTTATCAGCCCAAAAGCGTGAACCCAGTCTTCTCTCTGAAAACTGCATAACATATCGTCCGTTAAAAGTTAAAGAAGAAGCCACGAAAATGTGTATAGTCCAAATCAGTAATTATTTTTTTTTTGTTAAACTTCATAACGTGGGACACTGTTATACATAGTATACGTTACGATTACGAGAACATGAACCGTGACATACGCTGTTAGAAAATCCATTCCCAGTTGCATCGAAGCGCGGTTCTACACCTGCTGTACCACCTTTTGGAGAAAAGAGCACCAATATGTGGTGCATGGAAAACCCATCAATATAATGCATAATTGCATGCTGTTGTTGGGTTTCATGCAATACTTATTGACGTGTCCTTCTTCAAAATGCATTGGTGTAGTACCAATTCTTGGTGCACCAAATTTGAATATAATTACAAAGAAGAATTGTTGGTGATTTCTAAATAAATAAAATCTATAATTGCCTGTTAGGTATCGCCGTAAGCAACTCACCAGGTGTACGAAGATCCGCCTTTCAGTCAGCAGAGGACAAATACCAACTACCATTCATCAATATAAAAATTAACTACTTATTTAAAACCTTGAATGAAAATAAACAAATGAATATCTGTAAAACTACATCTCCACACACATATGCATATCTTGTTATATTAACGCGCACACACTCTATATCGCCTATATAATTGTTTTCCTGTCAGAAACTAACTGCGTAATTTACTTACTGATTTCAGCAGAACGGGTATCCAGACAACACTCCCTACGGCAAACAATAATAAAAACTGTGAGCGCAGCGCCACCTGCAATTTGGTTAAACATGCGTAGAGGCTTCTACTGTAGTTTGAAAGTCGTGGAACACCGACAGTCATAGTTCTGATAAGAATTTCTAACAGTCTCCCACTTGGCTGGAGGAGTTCTTTATTTTATCATACCTAGTGTCAGTCTGAGTCTCTCAAACTGGGGTCTAGCCAATGGCTTGGTGAAAATGTCCGCAACCATATCAGAAGTATTGCAATAGTCTAACTGAAGAACAGTTTCACTCATCTTATTCACAAACTGATACCGCACTATGATATGGATATATCTAGAATTGATCTTTTCACTTTCTATAAGATGTACAGTTGATTTATTGTCCTGAAATACTGTAGTGGCTCTAGTTTGTTCACAGTCAAAACCCTTGAGTAACATTCGCAACCACAATAGTTCTTTGCTTGCTCCTGCAGTGGCGATGAACTCTGTTTCGGTTATCGATAAGGCTGTTGTTGACTGCTTACGGCTGCTCCAACATATGGATCTCTCTCCTAGCATGAAAACAAATCCAGGTGTTGATTACCAATCAGTTCGGTCTCCTCCCCGGTCAGCGTCTGTATAGCCATTTAAAATTAATAGCTCTTGGGAAGATAGTCTTAATTTAAAGTTTACTGTTGCTTTCAAATAATGAATTAACTTCATAATGGCTATCCAGTCTTGTTTACTTGGTTTTTCTACTTTTCTGCTTAAGATGCCTATGGCAGTTGAAATGTCTCGTCTTGTCAATGTAGATAAATACATGACAGCTCCACTATTTCTCTATAAAGTTCATTATCTTTAAGAAGTTCTTCTTCTTGAGAATTCTTTCTGTAGTCTGTACTTACTGGTGTTTTACTTTCCTTATTTTGATCTCTGTCATAATTTTGTATAATTTCTTTTAATTTATTACTTTGATTCACAAAAAAACTTCCATCATCTCTTTCTATTTGAATTCCAAGATAATATGTTATATGGCCTAAATATTTGACTTCAAATTGATTTTTAAACAAATGTTTTGTTTCCTTTATATTTGCTATGCTATTCAATGTAATTAATATATCATCTACATAAACAGCTAAATATGTTGCTTGTTTTCCATCCTTAAGTGATAGTAAGCAAGGATCTGTTGTACTTTGTTTGAAGATTTTGTTACACAAATATTCTGTCATTGTTCTATTCCAATTTATGGCACTTTGTTTGAGACCATATATGCTCTTATGCAATTTACCAACTTTTTCTTATTTTCCTGATTCTTTAAAACCTGCTGGTTGTTTCATGAAGACATCTTCTTACAATTTTCCATGCAAGAAAGCAGTTTTTATGTCAAGATGATGAACGTACCATTTTCGGTTTTCTGCAACTCTCAAAGGGTTATTAAAGTAGTATGCTTTACTACAGATGAAATGGTTTCTTCAAAGTCTAATCCCGGTTGTTGTGTATACCCGTTTGCAACAAGCCTTACTTTATAGCTTTCGACTTTTCCATTTGCATTGTATTCTGTTTTGAAAATCCATTTATTTTAATGGTTTATTTCCGTCTGGAAGATCTATACAAGTCCAGGTTTAATTTTTCTTCAATGCATCTAGTTCTTCTTTTGAGGAATCTAACCCTTTTTCGTTTTCTACGTCGTTTATGTCTTGGATTTTCTTTAAATTTTGTGGAACCTTTTTATATTGAACTTTTGCAACATATACTAATCTTTCTCGTGGTATTCCTTCGTTTATTCTTAAAGACGTTCTTTGAACATTTTCAGATTCTTCTTTGTTGTCATTTTCTTCCAGTTTCTGATGACACTAATTCATTTTGAACGAAAATTTCTTGTTCGTCTTCTGTTTTTCTTTCAGAAGGTATACTTTTTATTTCAACTTGCTTACGTTCATTAAATTTTACTGATCTGGTATAATGACCATTCTATTTATTTCTTTTTTTAATACTCTGTATCCATTAGATCTTTCATCATATCCTAATAAGATTCCCTCTTGTTCTCTGTTGCCAAATTTTCTTCTTTGTTGCTTTGGTACATATACACTGAATTGCCATAAAAACTGGTATACCAGTCTAATACTTGGTATGTCTCCCACGGGAGCGCAGGATTGTAGAATTACGACAAGGCATGGACTCCACTAGCTTCTGTAAATATGCTGTAGGCAATGCACACCATACTTCCTCCAGAGCGTTCCACAATTCGGGTGTAATCCGAGGTCCGCTGATGCTTGCTGAGGCACCAGCATTGAATTCCGATGATACCTGAGAGGGTGTTGCACGCCTATCGCTTGAAACGATTCTTGACAGCCGGCGATGGTCACGTTCACCCAATGTCATTTTACGGCCACATTGGTATCGTAGGTTGGAGGTTTTGCCGGAATTCTTGTAGTCACGGTACACCCTTGCAATGGTCGTCCGTGAAAATCCGATTTTCGTTTCTACCTCCGAAATACTATGGCATATCTCACGAGCGCCAACTATGACACCGCGTTGAAAATCGCTTAAATCGTTATTAGTTGTGGTTCTCATGCCAAAAACTGCTCTGACAGCTGGCAAGGATATCTATCGCTTTATATACGCAGTGGCGGATGCAACCGAATACGCGCATAGGTGACGTTGCTATGTATTTTGCATAAGCTCGTCTGTACCAGTTTTTCTGGCATTTCAGTGTACATAAGCTTTTGATCCAAATACCTTAATGTGATCAATATATGGTTTAAATCCGTTCCATAATTCAAAAGGAATTTTTTCTGTTGTTTGTGTTAGAACTATTTTGTATGTAAGCTTTTGTTATTACAGCTTCAGCCCAGTTTTTAACTTCTATGTTAGCATCTAACATCATTGTTTTTTGTCATTTCTGTCAGAAACCTGTTTTTCTTTCAGCTATTCCATTCATCTGAAGACAGTACGGAATAGTTATTTTATGTTCTATTCCTTGTTTGAATAAATCATTTTCAAAATCTCCTGCACACTACTCTCCTCCATTATCTGTTTTTTATTGATTTTGGCATTTCTACAAATTTATTTTGCACTGAAACTACATATTGTTTACATTTTACTAATGCTTCATCTTTACCTTTAAGAAAACAGATGTAACAGTATCTGCTATAGTCATCTATAAATGTGATAAAATATTTGTAAATACTAGTTCTGGTTTCACTCATGGGACCACAAATATCTGCGTGTACTAATTCTAATGTAGCTTTGACCTTAAAACTATTTTGTTTGGAGAATGGCTTCTGTTAAGTTTGCCTTTTATGCAAAACTCACAGTTTTCTTCTTTTTTGCAATAAAAAGAGTTGTTCATCTTGCTAATCCTTTTTCTCCCTTTGTTTTATAATTTCAATATCCCTATGACCTAGCCTTTTGTACCATGAATTCAAACAATTCTTATGTTTCACATATTGTGGCCAAATTTGCCTTTCCAATAGTTGTAGTTTGTGTAAATTATCTGAGGAATCTAATAACCTTATAGCTACAACAGCGTCCCCATACTTTAATTGTGCATTTCTTATTCTTAAATAAAACTTCACATCCTTTTTCTGTGCCTTTTCTAACAGACAGCAAATTACTCTAAATCTGGAATATACAATATATTGACAAAGGTCACCGGTCACTTAAAAGAGAAACACAACATAGCATTTACTGACATACATTGGTACGGTGTCGGTCTACCTTTGGCCCTAACGCATGCACGGACCCTTCGAGACGTGCTTTCGACAAGGTTTTGGAACACAGCGATAGGTATGCGCTTCCATTCAGTACATAATGCTGCCGCTAACTGTTGCTTAGTAGTAGGCCTTGGTTCTAAACTTCTTATGCGGTGGTCTAATTCATCGCATAGGTGATCTATGGGATTGAGATCAGAGTTCTGTGTTGACCAGTTCACAAACAATAATGAATTAATTGTCAAACCACGCCGTAACAGTCCTTGCTTTATGGCTCGGTGCATTATCCTGTTGGTAGCAACAAAGCTCGGTTCCATAGTATTGCCACAAAGTTAATAGGGTATGATTGTCCAAAATATCGAGGTAGACGTGCTGGTTAACAGGTTTATCCACGATAACCAATGGGCCGGGACCATACCACGAAAAACACCCCCACACGAGTACACTGCCAGCTCAAACCTTGGCCGTATAGACACTGTACTGTGGTCAATAGCGTTCCCCCGGCTGTCGCCATACTCACACACGGCCAACAGACTGATGATGGATCGTGTATCTGGATTCATCAGTCCATAAGATCCGTTTCCATTGATCTACGGTCCACGAAAAATGTTCTTTACACCATGCTAAACGACGAGTAGCATTCCGAGTGGAGATGAAAGGCTTATGAGCAGCCGCACGACCACGGTAACCCATGGAATGAAGTTCGCTGCGAATGGTACGTGTACATACCGAGGCTCCAGCATTTTTGCTCACCTTTACACTGAGGTCTTGTGTAGTAGCTCTGCGTCGATTAGCTGTAACGACTCTCCTGAGGCTTCGGCATCCTCTATCGCTGATTTTCTTTGGTCTGCCGGTTCGTTTTGCTGCTTCAGGTAAGCCATGCGTCTTCCACCTATTCAGTACATTCAAAACAGTTGACTTGGGTGTGCTTAAACGTCTCTCGGTTTCTCTTATGGACAACCCACTAATATAACACCAAACAATCTTTCCTTCCTCAAAGTCAGTTCTCTCCCGCCGCGACATTTTTACTCAACCTCACAGTGCGATATGATCGCAGTCAGCTGCAGGCTTGTTTTTATACCGTTTGCAGCTGTGTCGCGCATCTTAACAACCCAGCGGTTCCGTTCATTTGCTTTTGAAAGGGTGTCCGGTGACTTTTCTTAATATAGTGTATATATGACTTTTCTTATCATGTACGTGAATAACACATCCTTTACTTCCACTTTTCGAACTTTTCTTGTTTCGATTTTACAATTTAAGGATATATTCCTTGCCTTCTGACTTTATCCGAGAACCATCAGCAGTAGTGATCCGCTCTGATTCACCTTTTGAATGTTCTTTAAACAGTGTTACGTCATTTGTCATGTGACACGTTGCACCGGAATCAATTTACCAACCTTTGGATATTTTGTCAGGGTTTGACTTCGTTTCTAATGAGAAATTTTCATTTTCTCTTTTTATGCCATTTTTTTCACAGCCAATTTTTCCTTTTCTTGTCTTCACGGGAAATTTACTGTGTGACTCTACATGTGCGCTATTATATTTGTGGAACTTATTTGTGTTCCCTTTGTTTTGATTCCTTATGTAGTGCCAATAGTCATCTTTGACATGATTGTTTCTTTTACAAAAAGTGCAAAATTTTTCTTGTTTTAAAATGTAAATTTCTTTTTGCTTTTAAAAACAGATATGTGGTCGATGTGTACCTGTGAGTTTTCTTTCCTTCTATTAGATTCATCTATCTCTTTACATTTGATAAACTGAAGTGTTAAATGTTCTTCTTGCCTTGCTTCTAAAGCAGTAACAAGATTTTCATAGCTACTTGGTAAACTATTTAGCAAAATGGCTCCTAAACGTGTCTTTGAATTCTTCTCCTTGTGCTTTAAACTTGTGACTGTTTCCTGAATTCTATTTACGAGCTCTTGCATAGTTGATCGATTTTCTTGAAAACATAAGCTATACAGTTTTCTAAGCAAATACAATTTACTACTTGCACTTTCTACTTCATAAACCATTTTCAAAGCATTCCACATTTCGGAACTTGTTTTCTTATCACGTACGTGAATAATTTGATCATCAGACACGTAAAGTGTTATAGTAGACTTATCCAGTTCATCATTTCTCAGCCATGCTTCTCTTTTCTTCTGGTATTGGGTCTGAAAAAAAAACATTCCATAAATTATCTTTAATAAGAATTATTTCCATTCTCACTTTCCAAATCTGATAATTAATATTATCTAACTTTGTTAGCTATACATGCCGCTACCTATGAATGAAGCCATTTTGTCCGCTTTCCTTTTTCGAATTAGGAATTACGCAGCAGCAAATACGCCTTCAATCGAACACTTCAGTCGAATCCTTGATGAAATTAGACAGTCTTTGCTTTTATTCTTCCTAACAGCTGTGAGATTTCAGTGTCATAATCAAGAATTGTTGGGTGTTTCTAAATAAATGAAATCTATAATTGGAGATTGCCTTTTCTGTAACGCAGTAAACAACTAACCAGGTGTACGAAGATCCGCCTTTCAGTCAGCAGAGGACAAATATAGGAACCACCATTCATCAATATATAAATTAGCTATTTATTTAAAACCTTGAATGAAAATAAACAAATGAATATCTGTAAAACTACATCTCCACACACATATGAACATCTTGTTGTATTTGTATTAACGCACACACACCCTATATCGTCTACATAATTGTTTTCCGGTCAGAAACTAACTGCGTAATTTAGTTACTGACGTCAGCAGAACGGGTATCCAGACAACACTCCCTGCTGCAAACAATAGTAAAGACAGTGAGTACAGCGCCACCTGCAATTCGATTAAACATGCGTAGAGGCTTCTAGTTCAAAGTCGTAGAACTCCGACAGTCATAGTTCATATAAAAAATTTTAACAATTACAAAGCTTTCCTTTTCACATTTCTATAATTTTCAGGAAAATGGTTTTCAAAACTGGATTTATGTACTACAGTTATAAAACGTTTTGTTTACATCACTAATTTATCGAAAAGCTCTTTTTTTAACATATTTTTGCACAATTACGGACAAAGATTTTAATCTGTATGGTCTCAGTCTCAAGATTAATAGAGTAGAGCAATCACTGTAGCAAATTGGGCATGCATTACATTTGAAACTATTTCCATTTGAGTAACCTTTCGTGGTTAGCCCCAAAATTTGTCTTCCGAGCTATACTGACTAATGACGATATTATTGTTTAGATAGAATGATTTAAAATTATTCTTATCCATTACTAAGAATGTACACTTTCTAATAACCTGCTGAAGTACTATACAACAACTTACACCCAGGGATACAATGGATATCACTTTCCGAACATATATCGTTTATGCAACATTACGTAACCCCTAAACTTCAGGATTACCTAAAAATAAAATTTTAATCACTTGGATATAAAACTAAAATAGCTAGTTACGTAACTAACATCAGACATCTTCAACATGAAAATTATTGCATGTTAGAAGCTCCACATACACCCAAAAATGTATTTTAGTCACCTATTTTACACTGAGCAACCAACTGACTTCAGAATTCTCCAAACTAACGTTCCCTTGACCCACACGAAAATCCAAGATGGCAACACAAAGCTGAAAAAACGTCTCCTCGTGCATAGCTTCAATCACGGAAACGCCTGCACGATTTTGTTAAACAAAAACGAACTTAGCCCAAGATAACACCAATGTTTCTACATTTTGCAATATGCTCGAAAAATTAGAAAAATCAGATCATTTCAAGCACCACTGTACAGTGTAAGTGTTAAAATTGCACCAAACTTTGGTGTAAATGCTGAAAATCACAGATAATGTGGGGCAACGTTAGATCGAATTGTTTAACAGTGTACATGCGTCAAAGTTTCAACCGTCGAATTGCGTGGGTGTTTGATATACATGTATAAAGCGTATAATCAATATGGAACGTAAAGCCCTCTGAAAATAGTGTTGGCTCTTGGCACAAGTGAGTTATGCCCTCAATAAGATGTTTCAGGGATTGGGAAGCAATAATTGCCACTGGAGTATATAACCAACCTTGAAGTAGTGGATGGTTAAAAGAGGGAGGGATTTGTGAAGAGCAGAAGTGCTCCTCTCGAGGAAATACCACAGTAGTTCCCCGGGATTGAGATCCGAGGGAACTGCATGTCACTCCAAACTCACTGTACCTTAATTCCTTAAGTACGGCGATACTTGCGTTATCATCTACTTGGATGAAATCAACACCAAATGCATGAGAATGCAGGCTCACACACGAATAGAGAACATCTAACTAACATAACTTTGAGTCTAAGTAAATTGGGCGCGTCTGTGGTTGACAAATGACAGCACATGTAGAGCAAATCTACGGAACTGGAATCCACATTTACGGAGCTTTTAGGTTTAAGTAACGAATGATAAGAGGTCCGAACGCGTTTTGCATACTGGTGCTTCCCAATGCTGTCTGGGCAACAATTGCGTTTCATCTGTGGATTTGCGGGAACCTCGGTATGTACACGTTTCGGGAGTTGTTTCTCGTTAAATTCTAAGAACAGGACAACGGACGACTGTTCCACTAGTCGAAAAATGAATCCAGAGTGTTTGGGACGCCGAATTGTTGACATCAACGAGCAGAAGTACTTTCGTGATTGATTAGTCAGTCTCTTTCTTCTCAACGTCTTTCGAACCTTCTGAATCTTCTAAACGTTATCTTTGTTACACTACCATGAACGTTGTTATACTATTCTTTGGAACATTGCATGCTGTGCTGATGGTCTCCAGAGCAAAGTACACCTTTACCACCATGGTAGCCGAGAAGTCTAAGACATTGTATTCAGATCATTCGTCCGACTTTGGCTCCGGTTTAAGTCCCAGATAGAGCATGAGTTGTGTATTTTTCTTACGGCGCTGACTGTCCTTTTACCCAGGAACCAGAGGCCTTAAAATAAGGAAGTGTGACTGTTTATAGCCCTGGTATTTGTTAAATTGTTAAGTAGACTCCGAAACAAAAAATAATACTACTTTTATCGTGCGTTCTAATGTTAATATTACTCTCTGCCCGAATCAACATCGAACACGTGTGTTTACTTTTCCATGTCACTATTCTTAGTGCTCAAGCATTTCATTGATCCTGAGCATTGAAGGTTTGGGCCGCTGTAAAAGTGCGCGAAAAGTTTGTCACGTGTTATGGTTTTTCAAATAACGCCTCTGTTGCACCTTTATTTTGAAACCATGTGAAACTCTAATATCACTCTCATAGCAAGAGATTCGTACAACACCTTTTCTTTGATAACAGAAAAACCCACACATTTCCCCCTCAACATAGTGTATTCTACTTCAAGCAAGATTTTCTGTTTGGCAGCGCAAACCAGTGGCACCAAAATGGCATATGATATCTATTCATCCCGGAAACTTTATTTAGTTGAGAGATATGAAATATATCAAGGAAGAACGCATCTAGAATTACAGCTGAAATTCCAATTTAATCAAGGAAAAACTAGAGGCAGAATTCATGAGAAGTTAAAAAAATTAATCATTTCAGTACAACGAGGTGTTGAAACCTTATTCTCAGCAAAATTACAAATAAGTAAAAGCAAATATCAGTTCAATTGTATAGTACACCAGTTCACCAGTGTTTTGTGGTCCATGAGATCAGGAACAAAAAGCAATTATGTCTAAGCTGAAAAGACGCACGTCTAAGCTTCCCATTCTAGCTCTAATCCCATTAAATATATACACGGTCGAGTCACATTGTGACCACCAGCTGACATGTAGAGTAACCGCCGTGTGCAGCGAGGACAGCAGCTACACGGGATGGGAGTGACTCAATAAGCTGCTGGAAGGTGTTCACAGGTATTTGAAGCCATGCGGGTTGCAGTTCATCTGACAGCTGCTGGAGGGTGCGTGGTGGAGGATCCTTAGACCGAACAATACGATCCAGGTGGTCCCATAGATGCTCAATTGGATTTAAGTCTAGGGAATTAGGGGCCAGGAAAGTACTTTGAAGTCTTTATCGTGCTCTTCCAACCACTCTCGGACATTTCTAGCTGTGTGACACGTCGCATTGACGTGCTGGAAGATCCCATCCGCGTCAGGGTAGACTATCAGCATGTATGGATGTACGTGTTCTGGAAGGATGGATTCATAACAAATTCGGTCCATTGTGCCTTCTACAGGTATGAGTGGACCCGGGGAATGCACCGAAAACGTTCCCCAGACTATACCGCTGCCCCCACCAACTAGTGTTGTTCCAGTAACGGTTGAAGAGTGTTTGTTCTACGATGTTTCTCGAGTTATACGCCAACGTCCATCTATTCGATGAAGATCTTCATCGGAGAAGGCAATACTTCGCCAAACAGCGGAGGTCCAATACTGTCGTGCAAATGTTAGCCTTTTCTGCCAATGCATCTTCGTTAGCATAAATGCAGTGAGAATCCGTCTGCATCAGAGCCCCATACGCAGCAGGGTTCGCTGAACTGTCGTTTTAGACACATTTTCGGTAGCCCCCTAGTTTATTCGGCCAGTGAGTTGCTTCACTGTAGCGTGTCGATCGGCCCTTACACTATTTCAAAACCGATGTTCACCTCTCACATCAATGGCACGTGGTACTCCGCAGTTTTCATATCGCTTATTCGCAGTGGTGCCATTTCTTCAATCACGATACACTTTAAC
Organism: Macrothele yani; assembly: GCA_039090855.1. Taxonomy (NCBI): domain Eukaryota; kingdom Metazoa; phylum Arthropoda; class Arachnida; order Araneae; family Macrothelidae; genus Macrothele; species Macrothele yani. Next base: position 52,832,122 of record CM077008.1, on the reverse strand, counting down.
CACAGCCGCACGCGAACAGTTCACAAACTGCGCTGTTTCAGAAATACTGCCACCCTTGGCCCAAAAACAGATAATCATCCCTTTTTGCAAATCTGATAAATCGCTTCTTTTATCCATGACAGCAACGAGTGATATGTTTTCAGAATGCCTACAACACACCTTATGTACCCTGCAAGCCAGTTCACAACACATGCCTTCTTTCATTAGCTACACGCTGTTGACTTCAAAAGTATTAGGTGGTTAGAGTAATGTGATTCGACAGTATATACTGCATGAGAAGAAGTTGCATGTGAAAAAATTATCAGGAAAAACCAAAATGTTGATGCAAAAAAGAAGAGAGGTGAGGACAACTAAAGAAGATGTGACTTCCAAAGTGGAATATATAGAGCTATGCAAGACAGTACGAAAAAGTATGACTGAAGACGTAAGGAAATTCAACTGTGAACTAGTGAGGAAAGCAATTCAAAACAAGCAAAGCCTAAAGATAGCAAAGGGACATCTCAGTAAGGGGAAAAAACAGATTATGGCACTGAAAACAGAAGATGGTTCTGTAACAAGAAATAGAGGCGAAATTTTGACAAGAGTGAAAGATTTCTACTCCAAATTATATGAAAGGGATGATACATGTACTCCAGACATCATGAAAGGTACCGTACCAGAGTTCTTCCAGTCCTTCCAGCAGAAGTTGCACATGCAATCAAGAATATGAAGCGGGGAAAAGCTCCAGGAGAAGATGGAATTACTGTAGACATCATTCAAGAAGCAAGTGGATAAATTGAAACAGTACTCGCTCAAGTTTTGACTCGATGCCTTAATGAAGGGAAGATTCCTGAGGATTGGAACAACGCTTCAATGATCCTGCTACATCTCAGGAATTACAGACCTATCAGACTCCTATCAGTGGTTTATAAAATCTTCGCTAAAGTTCTTTCACACCGCTTGAAGGTAACACTGGACATGACTCAGCCGAGAGAACAAGCTGGATTCAGGAGTGGCTACTGCACAAAAGATCATATCCACGTACTGAGAGAACTAATTGAAAGAGCGAGGGAATATGAACTTCCTTTGTGCATGGCCTTTATCGATTATGAAAAGGCCTTTGATTCAGTGAAACCATCAGCAGTTACAATGGCTTTGAAATCCTCCGGTATTGAAGATGCATACATTAATATCATTAATAACATCTATTAAAATGCAAGTGCAAAGATTCGGCTGTTTGAGAATACAGCACACATAAAAGTTGGAAAAGCAGTGAGACAAGGTGAGGCCATATCTCCCAAGCTCTTTAATGTCACATTGGAAAATGTCTTTCTATCAATGAACTGGAAAAACAAAGGGATAAAGAATAATGGAGACTATATAACTCACCATCTTTTTGCTGATGACGTAGTCATTTTTGCAACTACCCCATCAGGATTAAAAACGAACTTTCAGAAGAAAAAAGTGATGTTCAATGCTTTTACAAGAAATGAAGATTTATCGATTGATGGGGAAAAGCTGGAGATAACAGATGCGTACGTTTATCTTGGATAGCAGATATCAAGTGAGGGTCACATCGATGAAGAAATTAATCGGTGTACAAAACTTGCCTGGAGAGCTTCTGGAAGAAACAGCATAATTTTGAAGAGCAATATGCCATAATGTCTTAAAAGAAAAGTGTTTGATCAATGCATCCTTCCAGTGCTTACGTATGGTGCAGAGACGTGGACCTTAACTAAAAGAGACGTACAAAGGCTGCTGATAACTCAAAGAAGCATGGAGAGGTGCATGCTTGGTGTAACCAGGAGAGATAAGAAGAGGAACTCGTGGATCCGAAAAATGACAAGAGTGGAAGACATCATGATCAGAGTAAAATCCCTGAAATAGCAATATCCCTGAAATAGCCAGAAGAACAGACCATCGATGGACAGTTGAATTTTAGATTGGATTCCAAGGGACAGGAAAAGACCCAGAAGAAGACCACATGGAAAATGGGTGGATGAAATTCGAAAGTATGCAGGAGTAACATGGAGGAGACTGGCACAAGACAGACCGTTGTGGAAGAGGCTTGGAGAGACCTTCGTCCAGCAGTGGACTGATAATTGTTGAAAAAATGATGATGATATATATATATATATATCATCATTCTTTGAAATCCGTCCCCAGACATGCTAAGATGTTGTTTCCGAATCTTCTCATTTCAAAATAAAGAAGAATATTTAGGTATACCATATTAATAATCTTCACTTCAGTTTCAAAAAGTCTTGAATGGGCAAACATCCATAACATCCAGGGACTGAGAAATCAGAAAATCGAAAAAGCTTTCTAAGGATCAATTATTGAATACTTTGAATGAATGCACTTATGAATATCCTTCTTACGTTTCAAATATTTCCTGTCTTTCAGAGCAAAATAAAACCAAAAAAAAAAAAAAACCCTAACTGCAAATTGAAAGTTTGTCCCGATTCACAGATTTCCTAGATTTATCGAGCAGAGCATTTCTTTTATTTCATTAATTATAAAAATGTGTTTCATGAAGTTAAAATTTACTTTTAAAATTGAAAATTTCATTTAGTGTTTTGGAATATCTTGAATTTTATCTCACGATAATGTATCAATAATTTGAAATACAAGGTGCTCATAAATGGTGGAAACACATTCAGTGATTTATAACACAAAGACTAGGACAGATATCAGTGTCACATACACTGAAGTGCCAAAAGTCATGTGATACGTATCAAGTATCGTGAAGGACCTCATCTAGCCCGGCAAAGTGCAGCAACTCGACGTGGCATCGATTCCGCAAGTGGTCGGTAGACGTCTCAACAACCGCCCACAGTTCCTGGTATTTGTTGGTGCAGGATCTTGTGTGCGAATGGGCCTTTTCACCACGTCCCATAAGTGCTCTATTGGGATCATGTTAGGCGAACGAGGCGACCACACCATCCGTCAAAAATGTCCAGAATGCTCCTGGAACCAATTTTGGACAACTTGGGCCTGATGACATGGTGCATTGTCCGCCTGGAAAATCCCATCGTTGTTGGGGCACATGAAGTCCACGAAGGGTTGCGAAGGGTTGCAAATGGTTGCCCAGCAGAGCAACAAAGCGATTACCGGTTAATGATGTGTCTATGAGGACCCAAACCATTCCACGTAGACATCCCACACATGTCCATATGGAACCACCACCAGCTTTCACAGTGCCTTGTTGACAGCTTGGGTCGATGGCCTCATGAGGTCTGCGCCACACCTGAACCCTACTATCAGCTCGTAACAACTGGTAGTGTGACTCATCGGACTGCTCCACATGTTGCTAGTGTTTCAGGGTCCAATTACCGTGTTCACGAGCTCAGGTGAGGCGCTGTGTATGATGTCGCGGTGCTAACAAAGGCACTCTGGTGGATCTTCTGCTTCCATACACCAATGGACGCTAAATTAAGCTCCATTGACCTAATGGATATGTTCCTGGTACCTCTTGCATTAAATGTGGATGTTATTTGAGCCAGTGTCGCTTGTCTGTTAGCATGGACAATCTTGGTCAGAAGCTGTTGGTCACGGGCATTCAGCACTCGTGGGCGGGCACTGCACTGCCTACGGTGGGTGGAAATACCCTGAATGAGATATTCTCGGTAGACACGTGACACCGTGGATCAAGGAATGTTGAATGTTCGCACAACTTCGGAAATTGAATGTCCCATCCGTCTGGCTCCCACTACCATACCTTGTTCATACTCCGATAAATCACGTCGGCTTGTCATAATCCTACTGGCGGTTGTTCAATCTGACTCACGAGTGTACACCTTGCAGCTGATAAAAATCGTGGTGTGCGTTTTAGCCATTATACTACGGCAGTGCAAGTTAAAAAATTGCATACAGGTGTCCCATGACTCTTGGCACTTCAGTGTAAATGCCTTGTCAAAGATAAAATGTCAATTTATTTCACCACGTCACTTCACCGATGTGGGAACCACATGTACCGTAAAGATCCACACGGTAACCGAACTCTTGTCACACCCTGTCTAGCAAGTCCTGTATGACGTGGTGTTAGCTTTTTCAATTTCCTGGACGTCACGTGGCAAAGTTGGCACATAAATACAATCCTTTATACAGCCCCACATTAAAAAAATCAAACGGAGTGTGGTGATCTTGGCGGCCATTTCAAGAACCTTTAATCCCTTTATCCAACACGTCCAATCCAGTGCTAGTGTAGCTCCATGTTAAGGTAGGCCCATGCCTCATTATGGAAGTGATGATGGGCCCTGTCTTGTGCTGGTAAATAAAGTCATCACTCTTTTCCTGAATTTGAAGCACCAGCCATTGCTGTAGCATATCGAGGTAATAATGCAGAGTTACCGCGCCCTCGGCAAAGAAGGAAGGTCTGTACAGTTTCCGACGTGACATGGCGCAAAACATTCACCTTCACTATCATGTTAAATTATCTCTTCAGGTTTCTGGGTGTCGCAAATTCGACAATTGTGCCTTCTCACTGACGTGAAATGTGGCCTCATCGCTAAACACTATGCGATTAAAGAATTATACTTGTCTGCCTGTCCTTACAGTTAACAACAAAATTGAAAACGCTCCTCTTTGTCGTCTTCTTTTTACATATGCACCAACTGCAATCTATGCGGCTTCATAGAAAGTTTTTTAGAAAGAGCCTTCCACACTGCTGTGGCTGGCTTTTGCAGCTCACGTGATGCACACCACACTGATTTATTGGGGCTGCTTGTGAATGTGTCTCTTACTCGTTCCTCATTATTAGCGAACACTAGGCCGGCCACTGCTCTTTCCCGAACACAAGCAACCTGTGTTTACAAATTGCTAATGCTACTTGTAAATAGGCTTCCTGTTGACGGCTGTCTACCGTATGCACTTCGAAATTGTGGTGCACTCTTGTTCTTATAAAACAGTATAACACAAAATGCCTTCTCTGGATCGGAAACCGCCATTGTTCAACAAAGCTTTGCGTATGGTAAGGATACAGCAGGTGACGCAAACTGGCTGTGAATGTTAGAAATTCACATCTCGGCAATAGCATCCGGGAACTTTCATGTATTCTCTTTCACACGATATAGATAAGGAAATGGTTTCTCTTTTACTCCATGTGCAATAAATTATCAGAAGTGGTCGCACTATTTATGAACACACTGTATGGTAATACGATCTGTGGATATTAGAATCAAAACTCTATGAGATGGAAAAACGTTTTCGTATTAATAAAAAGCTGATCTCAACACCACATACTCAGTATGACGTCTCTGACGTGAAACTGAGACACGGCAGCATATCCGTTAAAAATTATATATTTCTTTAAATTACATATATCCCTTTGTAAAGATTTAGAGCCTTAAAAGGAAATTAAAATATATTCGCACGCCTGCACCTAATGGGTTGGAATGATGTCTGATACTTGCGCAGTATGTATCACATTCCTGAGTGCAATCATAGATTTATCGTATAAAAATTATTGGATTAAGTTTTTGGATAATCGTCTGACATCATTCAAATGTAATGTGGAATCCCTCACGCTAAGTTCTCTATGCAAAAACAAAGAGTCCCAGTCATGATTTATGTTAAGCATAAAACGCTGAGCTGACAAGTAAATTTTTAGGATGGCTTTTACATCAAAACTCTTCGCGGTTGTAAAAGATTAGAAAAGAAAAGTGACGAAAAGTTTCATTTTACCTCACTACTGGTGCAAGAATTCTCGAGGAATAAGCCCAGTTGAACGATCTGACTAAAATCCGTTAAGATGTTGCCTATGCCCACATTATTTCAGATGATTAATTTCATTCGGTGAGCCTCTCAATGATCGAGTGGTCAATAACATTAACGTTTCACTTTTATTATTGGGCTTAATTTTGAATATCAGATAAAACAAGAATGTCCTACATATTTTCGGGCAGTGGTTCTTTCCTTCCAACAATTAGGCTTCCAAATTAAAAATGTTTACTTTTAGATCAAGAAGCTGATGGGAAACACATACCGTGGACATTCTCACACGCACACGAAAAACAGATACTGTTAAGACGCATATTATCCTTGCAAAGGCATCTACCGCAGTGTACACTACTTGAATTAAAATCGCCCCACACAGGACAGGTGAGGACAGAGGTGTGAAATTGTGCATGCAAATGCACTGGTGTGCAAAAATTAAGGACGAAGAGGAGAAATTAGCATAACAGCGGAACCAGCAGGCAGAACGGACCGAACGACCAGTCATGAGATAGACTAGGGTCCGGTACAGTAGGGCATGCGCATATATGCAGCATGACGTGGAGGAGGGGAGTGTCGGATGGGCATAAAGCACACGGGCGGTGTACGCTCAGCAATTCGGTGAAAGCTATTGCATAGCTTATTGCACGGTGTACATCGGTTTGAACGACGTCGAGTTGCGGCCACCGTGTAATATGGCCAACAGGCAATCCAGTAGACGACATCTAGATGACTTTACCGGAGGTCGCGTCATTGGGAAGTTGGAAGAAGGTCGAAATGTGACTAGTGTGGCCGAGGAGTTCGGGATCGTTCACAGCACCGTTTCACGAGCTTGAAGAGCATTTCAAAATGACAGGAACACCTATTTAAGAGTTTAGCAGTGGTCGTCCACGAGCAACCACGGCGGCGGACGACCGGTATAGTGTCCTACAGGACACTATAGCGGCCGGGCCTGTTCAGTCAAGGAATATGTGGTTGTCCACGTGGGTGGGTGCGCAGCGTTCATTCTGCGAACCCAGATATTAAATTCACAGAAGATTATGAATGCGGAAGTGCATTGCCTTTTCTGGATGTACTAGTAAGAAGATTACCCTCTGGTGCTTTTAGCACAGAGGTCTACTACAAACTCACTCACGTGGACAACCCCATATTCCCTAACTCAACAGGCCCGGCCGCACGCAAATATGCGGTTTTTGGGTACAGAGCAAAACGAGCTTTCGAACTCTCATCGAACAAGGCCACATGCGATGAGGAGATCCGTAGCCTTAGAAACCTAGCGGCTGCAGAGGGGTACGACATGATCACACTCGACCAAATAGTCAGAAAGGCTGCAACAACTGCTCGCGCACAGCCTCGTGCCAACCCCACGGCACAGCCCGCCCAGTTCGTATGTTCGATTCCCTACATTCCTAGGATAACGTACTTCCTGAAGAATGCTCTCCGAAGACTTGGTTATGATATCAGCGTGAGGGCACCTAGACCTTTGTCAGATATCCTCGCAGCCGAGCATCGGCTTCTACGCTCACTGAAGCCGGAGTATATGCTGTTCCTTTGGATTACCCTGACGCATCCGTTAAATCCTATATTGGAATGACAAAAAGATCGTTCCAGATCCGTATTTCTGAACACCAAAGGGACATTAAGACCGGAAAGCTTATGACGGCCCTAGCCCGTGATGTTGCATCTGAAGGGGCAGTTCCCAGATGGAGAGACTTTAAGAAACTAGCACCTTACGACAGCGCAAGAGCTACTGCGCTTCGCGAAACCATCGAGGTCATCACGCGACGGAGTGTGTGTAACAAGGATGTAACCACGAACTTTCCTTTGATATGACACCGGCTTCTTGAAATTACACGTGACCACCCGGCCCTGGGACCAAACAACCCAAGACATCGTGCAAGTGTTTTGCTTATTTTGAATTTATTTATATTCTTAGAAATATTTTTTCCAGTTGCTTCTGCGATCTTTAGCTACTAAATGCCTGACGAAGCTACCCGGAGGTAGTGAAAGCTAGCAGCTCTTGATCCTTTTGTTTTATACGCCTAATAAACGGAGTTCATTTTTTGTCGTCTTTCACATAAGGGTTTACCTTGATGTCATTTTCACTGATGTACATTGTTTATCAGATGAGATGATGCAGCACAATGGGTACATCTCAGTAGTATACAGGCAACAATACTGCGTGGCAATGAGTCATGCAGTCGACGAATATTGTCCTGAGGAATGGAACATCAAGCACGGTTGAATCACTCTCATAATTCATCGGATCGTGCGCAGGCCCATTCGATTGCAGACGACGTCCAATGTGGTCCCACAGGTATTCGATTGGTGATAAATCGGGCGATTTTAATGACCATGGCATTGTTTGAACACGTCACGAACATTGTCAGGAGTCCAGATCGGTGTGTGTACAGTATCTTGCCCTAAAATGGGGCACTGTAGACCATTCAGGAACGGTATCAAAATGGGCCGCACAACCTAACTCACGTATCGTGCAGCTGTCAGTGTGCCCTTGATGAGGACAAGAGGTGACTTGCTGTCGTGCGCAATAGCACCCGATACCATGATGCCTGCCTTACGGGCCCTGTGGCGGTCGCGAACGAAACCGGGATCCGTCTGCTCACCAGTGTGTCGCCGGGCACCGGATCCGTCGATCGTCAACACCCACACAGAAACGGGATTCATCACTGTAGACCACAGTGGTCCGTTCATGAGCACAGTTCGCATGACTTCGGCACCCAGCCAGACGAGAGCTACGATGGCTGGCTGTCAATGGCAGTCTACGTAACGGTTGCGTACGGCACAGGTTTGCCGCATGTGACATTCGGTTTATACAGGTCGGGTCGTTATGGCGGCGTCCATGGCCGATGACAAAGCATGTTGAATATCGGCTGCAGTGCTTTAAGTGACAAACGAGCGTATCGAACAAACCACCGGTCTATACGTTTGACGTTTGTTGGACTGCACTACTGTCTCTCCGACGCACGTACGAACCTTCTTGTCGGCACTAGTACCAACAGCGTGCAACAGTTGGTGCATCCCGTTGAACATGCGCAGTGATACGAGGTGTAGACCAGTCCGCTTCACACATGCCTACAGTTCTTCCTCTCTGAAACGCATCCAAATGGCGATAAACCTGCCGCCGCGTGCATACGGCATTTTTGGCCTTCGCTGAACAGTTTCCTAAAACAAACCACAAATCTGAATCATCCGCGATACTTCCACCAGCGACCACTCATTACTATCCTTGTTACTGCTGGCACTTTTATCTCACGCACGTGTTACGTCATCGGCTCCGGTTTAACATCATTTGCATATTTCTACTGGGTACACCAGCCCTGCGATTTATATGTTTGTAGCACACCTTCTTCTGGGTGGGGCAATGGGCAATTTCTATGTCAAGCAGTGCATATTCAAGTACAGTCGTATGTACTTGATTTTCAAGTACAGTCGTATGAACTTGATTTTCAAGTACAGTCGTATAAACTTGATTTTCAAGTACAGTCATATAACTCGATTTTATACGACTGTTGTATAAACGTGATTTTCAAGTGCAGTCGTATAAACTTGATTTTTCAGGTTTGCGATTGTTCCACTAGTACTTGTTCTATGATTAATGCTAATAAGGAAAAGAATGACCATATTCTAGGTCTGTTTCACTGAACAATAACGAAAAGTAATATTGATATGTTTTAAAGCAGTATATCCATTTGACATGAATGGAATTCTCTCCGATGTAAACAGCTGTTTTGTTTCTGCCTCCTTTCTCTCACACTATCTCTATTGTTTTTAATTTTCGCAAGTATATCTCTCCATCTTTGTTCTTCGTCCACCTTACTGTTCGCATTTGCTGTTTTTTGTTTTCTAGCACGTCTTATGTGAAAATTGGTCATGCTTATGTTATCAGTTTGTCCGTCCGTCCGTAGACATCATATCCCTGCAACCCTTAGTCGATTGTAAAACACATTCCGGTTTTCCCCGATGCACGACATAGCCACAAATACATCTTCGGTAAATGCAGATGATATAGAATTCAAAATACATTTTATTGCATATATTTCTTCTAAATATTCCATTGAAAAAATTATTTTTCTTTTCGATGCCATTTATATCGAGGATTGTTTTAGATACAGTCTCTTTTTCTAGTAATGCATAGATTTTCCGCTCGGAGGCGTAGAATAAATTGCGTTTACCCCGATATCTCTGCTACTGTAAAGCCGATTTGAAAACTTCTTCCTGCATCGGATACAGCTTCTCATGGGAAATATTTTGATTATAATCTCTAATCTTCGATAAAAAATGGTTTGGCCACCTGGAGGCGTAACTGCTTATTTTCGTTTCTGATGTATTTGAAACAAAATCTAAGATTCTGAAAACTCGACTGAAGAAATTCTTTCGTGGGCCGATACTGCTAACTTGGAAAACATTTTCAGAATACTTTCTTCTTAAAATTATGCATAGTTTTTATAGCAGGGTATTGAAAATGGGAAAAAAATGGAATCAAATGTCAGGACATCCACTCTATAGTCTTATGCGTCATAACTTACGTAAAAATGTTTCGTTTGCGACAAAACTTTAGTATGTTGTTCAGGACGTATACTGAACCAATTCTGTGTAATATAATCGAAATGGGGTCAAAGGTCAGGGCACAGAATCGATATTTATTCCATTGCCCTTATGCGTCATATAACTTACGTAAAAATGGTTCGATTTCGATGAAATTTTATTATTTGGTAGGGGACTACCTGGAGACGAACCCTATTGAAAATGGGCCAAATAGGGTCAAAGGTCTGGATATAGAAGCGGGATTCATTCCATCGCCCTTATGCGTCATAACGTACGTAAAAATGCTTCGTTTGCGACAGTCTTTCAGTATGTTGTTCCGGAGGTATACTGAACCAATTCTGTGCAATATAATCGAAATGGGGTCAAAGGTCAGGGCACAGGAGCGAGATTTATTCCACAGCCGTTATCCTCATAATTTGAGTAATAACTTGATTAATGGTTTCTGGTATGTTGGAAAGCGTATTATAATCAATGCATTGCATGATTTTACTAACTTGTTCTTTTTGTTTGGTGGTTTAATGACTAACGTGAGCAACTCATTAGGCTATATGAAGTCAGCTGTCACTAATTTAGGGCCATGGGTTCCAACATGGGCAGCTATCCGGTTCTGTAAGACAAAGACTCCATCTATACCTCGCTCGAGATGCGCACCCGGACCCATCTCGGATGAATGATCGGGAACCAGCGCTAATTTCATGGCGGCACCAGAGTGGGTGGTTTCTTCAAGGCACCTTTATGTATTTCCCATTGTGAATTTAGAGGCTGCAATTCCGTGAAAAGGAGAAAACAAACAATAAAAATGATAACCTGGGTCTTCAAAACATAATTGAATTTCGTAGAACTTTGGAAAATGCTCTTCGTTACGCAGAAACCCTAATTTCTGTACTACTAAAAGGCTTGTGTAAATTTAGCATGTGAAAGAATGAGCCGCGGATGGCTTAGTGGTTAGCGAGTCAGACTATCAATGCAAGGTCCTCAGGTTCAAGCCTGAGCTGATCTTTCGGAGATGGTGTGATTTACTAACAATCGCTGAATATCGGACGAGCACGTTAAGTGACGTCACCCAGGCTGGACCCACTGGTTAAATGGGTATCCTTTCCTATGCCCCCCTGAAATTATCTCACCCTTCTGTGTGAAACATTGTACTTGTACGGTGGCGCTATCTACTGTACTCTAATCTCATTACGAACTGTTCTGTCAAAGTCGCTAGACTTGCTTTCATTCCTTTGGTTTGTGTGTCCTGCCCAAAAGGCGATCTCGCTGTAGGTGGCTAGGACCTAAATTCTACTCACTGTGGACGGAAGTCCTACAAGAAAATGACAAATGCTGGTATGTGAAAGAAGAAAGCAAACAATGGGTCTAACACGAGCCTTTACTGTATTAAAATATCCATTGATCAAATATCAATAAATATTACAACTACCCTGAGTAGAAAGAATGGTTAAGTCTTGTTTCAAATGTAAGTAATGCCATTTGTAGTCGATTTTGTCGTATAAACAAACCTAATGAGACGATGAAATTACATGCGAGCAAACTTTCTTTTTCTTGTTCGCGGTATTTAGTTTGCAAACTTTCTAATCCAAGGAGCTTCAATTTGAGTCACAGGTGTGGTATGAGTAATTAGCTTGATTCTCGCTCATGGTCTCACCTAGAGCTAAGCTGGATGTTTATAGAGCAGCTAGGTGAAATCCCGTCGATAATGACGGGGGAAAATATATTTCAATGTAAGAATCTTAAATTGATATTGAGTGTTACAAAAATACAAGAAGCAATATTTCGTCAAAGTGAAGGAGATATGTTCTAAATGAGAAATAATGCACATTACGAACATGAACGTTATAACAATAAACCAAAAATATATTGATTGAAGAAGGTATTCGACAATTAAAATACGCAAGCACGAAGAGGCGCCAACAAAATGGAACAAACGTTCAGACAAATAAAATTGTATTGTTTTAGATAATTTGGTAATGATATTTCCAAGAAATTAACCGGGATTTTACAGAGCAAAATTAATAATAATCTGCCCACAAAATCTAACTGCATTTGCTGATGGAAACTTAAAAACTGCATTTCAGAAAAGCAAACATCTTAAATAAATGTTTGAGTCAGTCAGCGATGTTTAGACAAAAGTTTAAGAAAAATGCACACATGGAAATTTGCATATCATCTAAATGATAGACAACGAGAGAGTAGAAAGCCAACTGTATAAGATGATTTGGGAAGACTGGAGGATGATAGAATTGTAAAGCAAAAATTTAGTGAGAGATTCCAGGGAGTAAAATACTTTGAAGGAGATCACGCAGAAGATAAACGGTCAACATTCCTTTCGAATTTGAAATTCTGGAGATTGCCGATAGCAAGTTTACACAATGGATAAAAGTACGATATGGACTTGAATAGATAGAAATAAAGAAATGGAACACGCAGTTAAAGATACGAGATGTTGTTCAGTCGTACTTGCTTAGGAAAAACATTAAACTTAAACACAGGGCTTAATACTTTTGGGATTTGCAAACGTTGAGACAAGGAAATCTCATTTACGAATAATTATAGCTAGGGGAAAACAATGCTGAGAAGTAACAATCCCGGTCCCTAAAAAAAAAAAACGGGAGGGACATGATACAAGAATGCGTGTTGAAAACGTAATAGAAAAGATTATATAAGCACACCGGACAAAACATTAGTCACCTTTGGCAGAACCTACCTAATAACGGGTGACTGATAACAGCATAAATATAATGCTGTTATGAGCCTAATAACATTAGATAACAGCCTATCAACTTGCATTGATAACAGCATAAATCCGGTGTGGTAGCGATTCCACGGGATTCTGGATGTATTGAACATTCGCAGCCACTCAATTGGTCCCGAAGTTACGCCAGAGTACGTGGGTGTCTATTCCGGCGTTTCACTTTCTGTTCCAAATGATTCCACAGATTTTCACTACGATTTAAATCTGAGGATTTGGCGGGCCAGTCGATGTGAGGCAGTGTTGCTAATTATTCGCCGTGCCACTCAGACACAGCTTTAGCTCTGTGCACACGACAATTTTCATCCTGGAAGACAGGAGTGGCAATCACATATTACTCCTGGAAATGTAGGGCAAAGGGGCAACACTTCGTCATTCAGAATGCGGGGTACGCCTGCTGGCTCAAATTGGCCACTGCAACGAGAGGGCCCATTTTGTGGTACGTACAGCATCCCCAAAAACTCATCGAATCCCCTCCAGCTTGATCAATACCTTCGACCCAATCAGGATTAATGGCTTCATTGGCCCTCCGAAGCACTCGTCGCGTACTATCATTCTCGCCTTACACGCCAACGTCCATCAGTTTGATGAAGCAGAAAACGTGACTCATCGGAGAAGGCAAACCTTTGCCAATCAGCAGAGGTCCAATTCCGATACTGCCCTGCAAATATGTGTCTTTTCTGCCGATGCACCTTCGTTAGAATAGGTCCAGTGGCCATCCGTCTGCATCGGAGCCCCACACGCAGCAGGGTTTGCTGAACTGTCGTTTTAAACACATTTCCGGTAGCCCTCTGTTACATTTGGCCAGTGAGTTGCTCCACTGTAGCGTGTCGATCGGCCCTCACGCACCTTTGAAGCCGACTTTTACTTCTCACATCAATGGCACGCGGTGCTCTGCAGTTTTCACGTCGCTTATTTTCAATGGTGCCATTTCTCCTATCAGGATACACTTTGACCACAGCAGCACGCGAACAGTTCACAAACTGCGTTGTTCCAGAAATACTGCCACCCTTAGCACGAAAGCCGATAATGCTCCCTTTTTGCAAATCTCATAAATCGCTCCTTTTATCCATGACAGCACTGAGTGATATGATTTCAGATTGCGTACTACACAACTTATATACCTTCCAAGCCTGCTCACGACACGTGCTTTCTTGCATTGCATATGCGTTGTTTACGTCAAACGCAGGAGGTGGTCACAAGAATGTGACTCGACTGTGTGTATATATACACTGCTGCCCGCCCAAAACACAACACCGAGAAGGAAGCATCCGATTGGCCTGAAATTCGTAGCACGCGTCGCCAGCGAGAGGACATGCAAACGATTAGCATTGCAGGCCATATCGAAATCATGTGCGCCCGACACGCCACCGAGAATCACTATAAGAAGGGTGCACAGAAGGCGGCGTGTAATTAGTTGGAGTGTGTTGTGCTGCCGGACCTGTGCGTGTGAAACTTCCTGATGCCTCGTCGCAGAATACGGCAGTCATTCCAGCACGTTTTGGAGTTCGACAGAGACGAATAGTGGCTTATCGCGACAGCGGTTTATCGTACCGAGATATCGGCGCCCGTGTGGGACGACATCCAGTCACAGTGAGGCGAGTATGGATTCGGTGGGTGCAGGAGGGACAGACGGACCGACGTGAGCGATTGCCGGAGCGGCGGCACACCACCGAATGAGATGACCGGCATGCTGTGCGGCGGGCATTGACGGCTCGCACAATCACATTGCGAACGTTAACGCAGCAATTAGGGTGTGTTGCGCAACAACCTGTGTCAGCACGTACCGTTCGACGTCGTCTGCAGGAGCGGGGACTCTTCGCACGGCACCCATTGTTCCGATTACCATTGACGTTACACCACCGGCAAGTGCGGCGGCAGAGGGCCGTTGAACGCCGCACCTGGACTACGGAATGGCACGACATTGTTTTCTCCGACGAATCCTGCTTCTTCCTGCAAAACCACGATGGTCGGATCCGCGTGTGGCGGTACCTCAGAGAGAGACTGTATGACGCCTGCATTGTGCATCGCCATACCTGTCTGTCGCCTCGCGTTATGGTTTGGGGCGTAATTGGATATGACACTCGCACCCCTCTGGTACGCATCGCCGGTACATTCATTGGCCACCGCTACATCTCTGACGTTTTGAAGCCTGTAGTCCTCCCTTACCTGCAGGATCTACCAGCGGCCACGTTTCAACCGGACAATGCACGCCCGCACGTGGCACGCATCATGCAACAATTATTCACGGCCCACCAGGTGTCACTGCTGCTGTGGCCCGCCTGTTCTCCCGATATGTCGCCCATCGAACACGTCTGGTCACTGATCGGCAACCGAGTGGCCCGGCAAGCACCACCCGCAATGAACTGTGGCAACGTGTGGAAGCAGCCTGGACCGACATTCCCCATGCCCACATCCAAAGCCTCTTTCGTTCGATGCCGCGGCGTGTAGCGACCGTTATTGCCAACCATGGGGGCCACACGAACTATTGATGTCTGCGTGTTCCGCAAGTCGCACGGGCCTGTAAGCTCAATCGTTTCATCTTTGTATCTGTTGTTATGCGACCAGTAAATCATGCTTTGCTATGTCGTGTTCTTCTTCGTGTTGCATTTTGGGTGGCCAACATTATATATAGTCAGTGTTCACCTTTCTCAGTCTTCTGCTGGATGAAGTCCTCTCCAAGTTTCTTCCACACCTGTCTGTCTTGAGCCAGTTTACTTCATGTTACTCCGCGTGCTGTCGAATTTAATCCATCCATTTCCTATGTGGTCTTTTTCTTGACCATTTTCTGTCTCTAGGAATCCAGTTTAAAATTTCGATTTAGGTTGTCCATGGGTGGTCCGTTTTTCTGGCAATTTATCCAGCCCATTGTCCTTTCAGTGATTTTATTCTGATCATGATGTCTTCCACTCTTGTGATATTCCTTATCACGAGTTTCTCTTATTATGTTTCCTGGTTAAACCAAGCATGCATTTAGCCATGCTTTTTTCAATAATTTGCAGTATTTGCAAGTCTTTTTCACGTTTTTAAGGTCAACGTCTGTGCTCCATATGTAAGAGCTGAAAAGATGCATTGTTTAAACACTTTTGTTTTAAGACATAAAGGCATATTGCTCTTGGAAATTTTTACTGCTTCTTTCAGAAGCTTTCCAACCAAGTTTTAGACGCCGATTAACGTCTTTATCAATGTACCCCAAGCTAAACGCAGGTATCGGTTATTTTCACCTTTCTCCCAGTAATCAATAAATTTTAATTTCTTGTAAAGGTATTGCACATCAGTTTCGTTTTCTGAAAATTCATTTTTAATTCCACTTCTTTTCTCTTATTAGCAAGTTCCTGAATCATACTCTGCAGCTCTGAAGGTGTAGTTGCAAAAATGACAGCGTCATCAGCCAAACGAAGATGCGTTTAATAATCTCCATTAATATTTATCCATTTGTTTTCTCAGTTAAATGGTTGAAAGACATTTTGCAATGCGACATTGAAGAGTTTGGGAGATATTCCGTCACCCTGCCATTGGTGCTGTATCCTCAAATAGCCGAAACTTTGCCATGGCATTTTTAGCACGTCTTTTGTAAAAAAAAGATCGTGCTTATGTTACCGGTTTGTCCGTCCGTCTGTACCCACGGTATCTCTGCAACTATTTGTCCGATTTGAAAAATTCTTTTTGCATTTGGAAGCTTGATATATGGGAATGGTGATAATTTATTTCGTTTTTTCTACAATGTACAATTTCGCCGCTAGGTTGGCGTAAATGCAGATGATGTCGAATCCAAAAATACGTTTTATTCCACATATTTGCATCTACGCAACCGCGTGAAAAATTTTTTTATCTTTCGATTCCATTTATGTCAAAGAATATTTTAGATATAGTAACTTTTACAAATTACGCACAGATTTTCCGCTAGGGGGCGTAAAAGTAAATTATATTTTTCCCGATAACTCTTCTTCTAAAATTTCGATTTGAAAATGATTTTCTTCAGCAGATATACCTCCTGATGGAAAATCTTTGGCATATAATTTCAAATTTTTGGTAAGGAATACTTTAGCCACCAAGGGGCGTAAGTATCAACTTTTGCTTCTGATGTATTCGCCATAAAATCTGAGCTTCTAAAACATCGATTGAAAAAATTCTTTCATGGAGTGACGCCACTTACATCGATAAACATTTTTGAAAAATCTCGGCTACTTAATACTCGACTAATGTTTTTTTCTTAAACCGATAGTGCTCATATGGAAAAATCATTTGAGAATACTTTCTTCCTAAAATAATGCATGGTTTTTCCACCAGGGGACATAAAGTCACATCTTATTTTTGTCGATATCTCTGTTTCTAAGTGTCCGATTTGAAAACTTTTTTCGGTGTTGGTGCGAAATGTTTCTCATATAAATTCATGGTTTTCTTAACGCACAAGTCTGTAACCAGAGGGCGTAAGTTCACGATTACGTTTACAGCAATATCTGAGGGATTAAAAACCCGATTGAAAAACTTCTTTCTTCCGTCAGATACTGTTGTTTTCCATACCGGTTCCATTGACTTTGAATAGCTTCGATAAATTTAATTTGCATCAGAACGGATTCAAAAGACGTGCCAAAAGACGTGCTTATTACACCCGAAAATTTGGTGTCATCTTTCTTGTTAATGATGCCATTAAAAATGATAGTGTATGCATATTCCACACTGCAGGAATTTCAAAGCCATTGCAACTTTTGATGGTTACACAAAGAATCAAAGGCTTTTATCAAATGTCTTTTTATAATCAATGAAACCATGCATAATGGGAGATCATTTTTCTTCGTTCTTTCAAATTTCTCTCTTAGTACATGGATATTATCTGTGGTGCTGTATGCACTCCTGAATCCAGCTTTCTCTCTCGGTTAAGCCGTGTCCAGTGTTGCATTCAAGCAATTTAAAAGAAACTTAGTAAAGATTTTATAAACCACTAATAGTAGGCTGATGGGTCTTAAGTTCCTGAGATTCTCAGTATCGCTTTTTTATGTTGCAAGATCATTGCAGCACTGCTCTAACCTTTAGGAATCTGTACTACATGTCTATGAAATGAAGACACGCATATTTTAAAAGCAGTCTCTCTTTTACGTCGCCGAAGTTTAAAACAAGGTTTTAACATTGTAAATATAAAAAAAATATTCGAGAGAAATATTAGATTGTTTTTCAGCTGAGCTACATACGAAGTCCTAATTCCAGGCATCATAGAGATTATTTCCATATTTTCACATAAAAAAAAATCCCAAAAAAACATGACGTTTCTCGAGATCCTGTTCACAAGTATAGCCGAATGAAAGGTTTCACAGGAAACCAAATTAAACATGTGCGATGTATTTTCGTGACATTTCGACAAATTTGATGGAACTCGTCCGAAGCGATACTGTTGTCAGAAAGCATTACCGAATGCTATTCTGACAAACCTCTTGGGGGATCAGCGCACGAGATAAAACAAACAGGATAAGAAACATACGAATACATTTATTACGAAGCACAGGTACAAAACATAACAAATTCAACAAATGAAAGAAACATGGATTCTACCATCATACATGAATGTATCTGCATAATGAGCTTACGAAGAGAAAATTGAAAACAGGTTGCTGCGAAAGTGCAAAAACTACATTTCTTTCTTCTCTAGTGTTTTACATTTATTCTCACTGCCATCTCATAATAAAAGAAAGAGGCAACATAGTGTATTAATATATGTAATGCGAAATCCAAGTGGGAAAAAAAGGGGCGAAACGTTTTGATTAATTCTCTGAAAGGCTGATGCAGATGTACTGAATGATTTCGATTGCTGAGATAATTTGATTTTTTTTGCTTCAAGAGGATTTCCTGAAGCTCAGTTACTGTGAAAAACATACGTGAAGAAACATACTGTCGTTAAATATTTCAGTCATTACTTTCATGGTGCTGCACTGAAATTCAGAAAGCTGCAAGGTTTTCAGCTTTCATTGTCCATATATGTGGTAGTCGCTCCGCTGGCGCAGTGGTGTAAGCGCTGGCTTCTCCAGGAAAAACACAAGTGTTGGAAAACTGCTGGCAGCCAGCTGGCACTGATGGGTCACTACTGGCTGAAATCTGGCACTCGCGGCACGGTAGCGGTCCGTTGGTAGCAGCCATTGATGGCTCTGCAGTATCGCCGTGAATTGCGGGCCCCCAAGCAAGTGCCACTAGTGGCCCGTAGCTGGCACCGCCGATGCAACCACAACACGAGGTGGAAGCAACGTGACTGCGCATGCTCAGAAGCAACACGTGCTGTGTATCTTGTGGTACCAGTTACTGGAAGACGACGTTATCGCCATTGTGTTATTTTAGTGGATGTTAAAAAAAAGCCATATTTAAAGTTACGTTGGAAAAATAAATTTTTGAATTATATGAAACTGACATTTATGAAAAAAAACCTCGCAATATTGTAAAATTAAAAACCAAACCGTTAGTTTCACATCGCTCTGGAAAGAAGCTCAGCTTCAAGGTAAGGCTTGTGCGTGGCAAATGAGTGTAGTCGGCAGAGAGCTGGCTTCACACGCAGACTGTCCTAGGTTCGTTTCCGAACAGGTGGTTTTCAGGACCTGTTGGGAAAATTTCCCCACCGTGATGCGAGGTTTCGTAAGGGAAAGAAAAGAAGTGGCTTTGGGAAGCTGCGGCTATCTTTTTTTTTTTTTTTTTTTATTATGGCTACGACTGGGAAATTGGCGGACAAGATTTGGCAAGCCATCAGTTGCGTCACGTGATTGACGGCTGTCTAAACCAGCGGACCACATTAGGCTAGCCATCATTTATGGTACGTGCTTGCAGGGCCGCTGAATGGTCACTTGTGGCAGCCACTGTTTGTGATGGATAACTGATGGCCCTGTTCTGGCATATGACAACTGATGGGGTGCCAACTGTTGGCCATCTGCTGGCCTGAACTACTGGCTCATGTGGTGGCCGCCGGGACATTTTATTGACGGTTGGGCGGCGGAAACATAGTGCTGGGCCACCGCTGGCTGCCAGTGCTGGCTTGAGTGTTGGCCCAGCAACACTGTTTTTGTTGGATCTGACCATTCTTCCGATATGGGTCAGCGTTCGATTTCTCGAGAGAAATGGATGTTCTTTTTGTCTTGTACAGGCTCTTACACCTCCCTGGAAGCAGTGGCCATACCCAGCAAAAACCGTGTTACTGGCCCAACACTCAAGCCAGCAATGGCAACCAGTAGTGCCAGCAGTGTCCCAGCATTATGTTACCCCTGTACAACCGTCAATAAAATGTCCCGTCGGCCACTACATCGGCAAACAGTTCAGAGCAGCAGCTGGTCAACAGTTGGCACCCCATCAGTTATCCATCACAGGCAGTAGTTGCCACAAGCGACTTTTAAGCGACCCTGCAAGTACGTACAATAAATGATGGCTAGCCTAATGTGGTCCGCTGGTTTCCCGACAGTGGCAGCCGGCTATCACGTGACGTAACTGATGGCTTGCCAAATCTTGTCCGCCAATTTCCCAGTAGTAGCCATAAAAAAAAATGATAACCGCAGTTTTCCAAAAGCACAACTACTTTTATCCCCCTAAGAAACTTCTGCATGACAGAACGGGGCTGGGGAAATTCTCTCAACAGTTCCTGAAAAATGCCCGTTCGGATCTTGTGGTAAACGAACCAATGACAGCTTCCTGCGAAACGGGCGCTCTCACCACTAGACTGGTCTGCCACTCACAAGCCCTTGCTTCAAGCTGGGCCTCTTTCCTGCGCGATGTGAAACTAAGAGCTATATTTTTAATTTTACAATATTGCGAGGTATTTTTCATAACTCTACGTTTTATATAAGTCATAAATGTATTTTTTCAACAAAACAATTGCTTTTATTGACCTTAAGGGAAATTCACTCATTTTCAACCAGTGTAACAACTTAAAGGCGCTTATCAAAGTTCTGTGCTGTCCTTGTGGTCTTGAAAGACGATTGTTTAATTAATATATTTATTTACCCCTTGATTTCACATTCTGTTACATTATTAACGTTGTATCTTTCCTTTGCGCTTTCGGATGCTACATTTGTTCTAAAGAGGAAAGATGTTTTATTTTACTTCTCGTTATTTTTAGCAGCGAATTCTTCCAACCTTGTATATTCAACGCGTGGATGAATACATTACATTCACATAATGTTTTTTTTATTAATTAATAAAATTTGTACGCGTATAGTTCTTATTTTTTTCCCCAACATAACGATTTTTGAATGTTTTTCTGGGACTTTTGCTTGAAGTGCTTTAGTGTATGTTAAAACGAAAGATTACATAGAAATTATTTCTTGTTATTAATGGGAATGAAGGGGGTGTATTCCATGGCTGTCTGTATTCTGGATGCTTTGTGTGTGTTGCGCAGACTACGAAAGGTGTTTCTATAAATACATGAGAGTAATTGACTATTTCTTACAGTTCATTAATAATTATTTATATAATTTTCATCCGACGGTAATCTTCATCGACGTGGCGTTTCATTAGGAAATTAATCCGCCTCTCTACATATGGCTTTTTTTCTTAACATCCACTAAAATAACACGATGGAGATAACGTGTTCTTCTAATAACTGGTACCACAAGAGACACAGCTCGTGTTGCTTCAGCGCATGCGCAGTCCCGTTGCTTCCACTTCGTATTGGAATTGCTTTGGTTGCCAGCTACGGGCCACTAGCGGCATTTGCTTGGAAGCCCGCAATTCACGGCGATGCTGCAGGGCCAACAATGGCTGCCAACTGATGGCGCTGCCACTAACGAAGCGCTACCGTTGCCGTGAGCTGCAGATTTCAGCCAGCAGTAAACCATCAGTGCCAGCTGGTGGTCAGCAGTTTCCCAACACTTGTGTTTTTGCTGGGTAAGGACGGGTGGCTGCTTACAGCCGACTAAGTCGTTCACGGTGGACATTAATCCCCCAAACAGAAAAATATCTATTAAAAATTTTGATATGGTTGTAGCGACCTCAAACGCAAAAATCCGCCCTCATATATTACGTAAATAAAATGTTCGGAAAAATAGGTATGCTACTTTAGCGCAGTTACCCATAGTCTGCAACCAGAGAGCAGAGAGGAGCGTGTGCCAAACTGCAGGACAACAACCTCTCCACCGAAAGGACCCACGGTGTAAACGCATGACCACAAGAGTCCTTACCACCGTACGTCATCTGCTACAACGGTTGGAGTTTGTCAGAAAACATAGCAGTAAGTCATGTACTGTATGGATGGGCAGTGGATGTTAAAAAAAAGCCATATGTAGATTTACTTATGTAGAGTTACGTGAATGGGCAGTGGCAGGTAAAGCAAGCAGCTACGATCAAGGTGCTACAAGATGCAGCGTCTACACGAGAACAGGAAGATATCTGGGGTAAAATGCTGTCGGGGATGTTTTTCTAGGACATCCGCTGTCCCTTGATAGCAATGAATGGTTTCTTAAATGCCGCCTCTTTCTGCTGAATCTTTGACGAACAGGTTCATCCATGTGCCATTCAAGTCGCGTGATGGTATAAATCAGTGGAAACACCAAACCTTTGTAGAGAAGGGCCAAATGGTAAATTGGCTAAAGCTCGGAAGGTAGGATTAAAAAGCAATTGATAAACCGTTGATCAATCAAAACAGATATTGTACATTTTCAATGAACTGATATTTGTCAAGGTACAATAAGATATTATTCTTATTGAAGGTTTAACGACCAGGGTGAGCAACTGAATGGTTTCAAATCGATTTTATTAACAAGGTTGGGTTCAGGAAGCGAACTAATAAGAACGTCCTCATACAAGTTAAATACAGTAAAATAGGCAAAATTCTAAAACCTATCTACAGTTATGTACAGCACGGTACAATGATCTACAAAGGAGCATCGTGGTAAAGGATGCATTCATATTTTGCACGAGAACATAAGAGACTGACGTAACAGTGCGTCTCAGAGTAAAGGTACAAATTCAGTGCTGACAGATCACAGTGCAGGTGTACAGTAATTGAGCACTGTGCGAAAAGAAACTACTGAGGACAAAGAATACAAAAAAATGTAATAATCTGAGACAGACGGAATTAGAATATCTCAGTACTGGGGGATTTTATATCATGTATAGTAAAGACAAGAACTATTTACCCATCTACAGCAGTGTGCAATTGAGGAAGACATTTGTAATAAGAAATCAGCGTTGTATTGTAGTTTGAGTTAGATTACAATCTGACTAGTATATCTGGATACAAGTGAAACACAGTAAAAATGTAACAATATTCAAAATTTTGTACAATTTATGTACGGCACGGTGCAATGGTCAAAATAAGCAAAGAATTATGAGGGCACTCATACTGATAAACTGATACAAGAGATGGACGAACATGACATTTCATGGTAACAGATGCAGTAATGCGATAGCAAACAACAGAAAGTATTTACAAGATATGTACTACTTTGTGCAATTCACAGCTGAAATGAAGATAGCGATAATGGGAAAACATGAGAATGACGTGGCTTGATCGTCTCAACACATGAGCACTTTACATAGACGTGTAAAAACTTGAGACAGACGGAACTAAAATCTCTCGAGTCTGGGAGATAGCAATCAATAATAGTGAAGACAATAACTATTTACACATGTACAGCATTGTGCAGTTTAGAAATACATTCGATATAAGAAAGCAACTTTGTATTAAAGTAAGATTTGGGAAACAATCCGACGAGTATTACTTAATACAAGTAAAATGCAGTAAAGAAGTAACGATATTCTAAACATTGTACAATTTATATACAACACAGTGCAATGGCTAAATTAAATACACTCACTTCCAAAAGTTAAGCACGGAGAGGTAAGATGTGAAAAAATGGAGAAGTGCTGCTTGGATTGACACGAAATGCGACAGGAACGTAGGAAATATGTTTATTAATGAATCGAAACAAAGAAATACAGACAGAGATGAAAATAATATTGAATTTTCAGAAATTATATATGATGACGTCAAATTGGAGTCCTTTACAAAGTGAGTAATAAAGTCACAACAAACAACAAAACCTGACATTAATAGGGTATGTGAGCACCCCTCATCTGCATACAAAGTTTACAACGTCTGACCATGCTTTTTATGAGGTGTTCAACCACCGCAGAGTCCAGTAATCGCCATTCCTCCTGTAGAGCAGTTTCCAAAGCTATGAGAGTGGTTGGGGGCGGGAGACGTAAACACACAGCACGGCCGAAGGCATCCCAAAGATTTTCAAAGGGATTAAGATCGGGCGAGTACGCCGGCCACTCCATACGCGCAATCCCCTCACCCTCCAGGTAGTCGTCGATGATGGCAGCTCTATGGGGACGCGCATTATCGTCCATTAAAACGAAGGCAGGACCAACTGCTGCAGCGTACATTCTCACAGTGGGGTTTAGGACATCCCGATACCGTACAGCCGTCACAGAAGCCCGTCTGTGGATGCGGAGGTCAGTGCGATATCCCAACAAAATTCCTGCCCATATCATGATGCTTCCACCTCGGAAAGCATAATGTTCGGTGATGTTCTGGGGTCGATTGCGTGTGCCTTCTTCCATCCATACTCGTACACGCTTGTCATCGAGTTGCAGAGCAAATCTTGACTCATCCGTGAACATAACGTTGCCCCAATCAGACACAGTCCAATTGACATGTTGGCGACACCACTTTAATCGTGCCCCTCTGGATTGGACGGATAGAGTAACACAAACTCGTGGTACCCGGGCGTACAGTCCTTTCATGTGTAGCCTTCGACGCACAGTAGTGGCAGATATCGTCTTACCAATGGCCGCCGTAACCATAGATGTCACACGTGCGGACGTCGCTCTTCGTTTCCGCTTGGCTACAACAGCAATATATAAGTCTTCCGCGGGGGTCGTAACCCTTGGGCGACCGGCCACAGGTCTGCGGACAACTGTTTGGCTGGTTAGAAATTGTTTCCATAAACGTGAAATGACGGAATGATTCACGCCGAAGAAACCAGCAACATCTGTGATTGACTGTCGTGCTTCAATGCGTCCGACGGCACGCCAGTGCTCAGAATCTTCCAACCGTCTTCTGGAAGCCATAAAATCAAGTCTGTCTTCAAAACAAATCCTCCGACAGTTCTCAACACCTTGTAGCAGCACTTGCATGTAACTCCTGTACCCCTTCAGAGTGCTGGCTTCTTATACGACTGCCTGTTTTGCATATTTTTCGGCAAGACACCGTGATTCGCTGTTACCTACCACATTTGCATACTTCCATCTACCGCTGCGGCGAATTGCAGCCTCTCCAATTCCGATTGGCTTCCGGAAATTAACTTCTCCCTCTGCGTGCTTAACTTTTGGAAGTGAGTGTATAAGAGTGAAGAGGGCTCACATATCTATGAACAAATGAAAGAGACGGACAAACAGGCCGTATCAAAGGAAAGATGAAATAGGGATAACAAACAACAGAACGTAATTATAATATATGAACACCATTGTAAAAATCACAATGAGAACAAACAAATCATTTATGTGAAAATATGAGACAGACGGGATTTGTTCGTCTCAACATATGAAAGATTCACGTGGATGATAGTGACTACAATAATGAAACACAAAAACGGTATTGCAAGAATTACATAAGATTCAAATTGAGGAGAAACGACACGAAACATCTAGTACAATGGTGATCATGAAGAGTTAAACAAAGCTCATCAAAAGCAAGTATAGTCGAAGTCATGGTCGGCCAACCGTCAGTTGCAGCGACGTCGGCGAGCCAGCGAACCAGGATGCAGCCGAAGACCATGTGGAGAGAAACGTACTCTCGCAGTGCTGAGTAACAGCTACTTGGTTCTCGAAGCGGAGACGAGAAAGAAAGCAGTCTCGAAAGTGACGCAGTAACATCTCAGGAGCTTGAGGCACTGTATAGAGAGTGGTAATATCTCGGCAGCGTTGGTAAAACACGTAGATAACGTGCTTTACTAAAACAAAAATGTAGGAACAAACTAATGGTAGCTTGACTGGAGGAGAAACTTGAAGCAGGAGTGTCTTGTAGGCGTCAAAAGTGAGTTCAGCTGTAACTAAGCGTTGGGAGATGGAAAATGCGAAATGCAGAAGCGGCAGTAAGATGGAACAGTGGAGGTATACATGAGAGCCATCAGCTTCGTGAGCACAGAAGGGGCAAAGAGGTGAATCAAGAAGTGTCATGCAATGGATGATGGAGGTGACGTGAAGACGGCGGTGAAGAAAGAGCCAATGAGTGTTGATTTCTAGTGGAGCAGGAAGATGAGACAGGGCGGCGGACCACACAGCGGTGGTGAAGGACAAGGGGACGTCGGGAATGGGGAGGAGTGAATAGGAGTGAGACAGTGAAAGGAAACGGTAAAGTGCCGACGTCGACAAGGAAGAGAGTGGAAGTTGTGCCGGCAACGGAGAGAAAGAAAGGAACTGGAAGGGAAGCAGACGGGACAAATGTAAGGCCAGAGGGAGTGGCAAGGTGAGGGAACTGAGAGATACTAGTAGAAAGGAAGGAGTCATAGACAGAGCGAGAGGAGGGCGATAGAAAAAGAGTGGGGGAAGACAGGCATAAGGACACTAGGAAGAGGTCGAAAGTAGTGAGGTCTCTGACTGTTACGACTCCTGCGCGGAGCCAGGAAGGATAGGCAAAGTGCGACTGATCTGAAGGGTGGAGAAGAGACAAGAAAAAGAAGGGTTCGGCGAGGAGTTCCGTGGTAGTATCAGGCGGGAAGCGAGAAAGGGAGAGAGAGGGGAGTAAAGTGAGAGCTTCTCGGTAGACAGCGGGACAAAGGGAGAGAACAAGAGATCGACGGTCCATTAGTAGTAGGTAAAGGAAAGTGAAACTGACGTTGCTCGGGTTAGTGATGACGTCTCTTGCAGAAATAGCATCAGGTACAGGTGACGTGATGAGGCGAAGGAAAGTAGTAATATTGAAGGCCTTGTAATACAACTGTGTGTCGACAAGGCAGATGCCACCGTGGTCTGGAGGAAGACAGAGCTTTGGGGCGCTGATCCAGTAATGACCGGTCCTGATTACGGAAGTGAAGCAATGGGTGATGTCTTGAAGACGAAGGAGTGGAGTTTTGACTGCGTGCCAGCAGTGAATACATAAAGAAAGTAGGTAAATAAGGGTGAGATGTGTTCGTTGGAAGTAGGATGAGCAGAACTGGGCTATGCGCCAAAACGCAGTTAACCTGTGCAAGCGTGGATGGATGGTATTCCACGTGGTAAGGGAGGCGTCGCCCGGGATACCAAGATGGACACCAAGGAAGCTTTGTGAGATGGAAGACCAGTTGGCACCCCAAAGGGAATCCATACGATCAACACAGGAGCCGCACCACAGGCCTGTGCTTTTGGGAGAATTAATCGCTTCGGCAGAACACGAGGTGTAATCTGTGAAGAGGCTTTGCAGTTGAGTGAACTATGATTCGAGACAAACGTAAAAAGGTACATCATCTGCATATGCAACCGAGGTGATGCCATGATGTCTCGTGCGGCCGATGACTGGTGGCAGAGTAGCTTGAAAAGAACGGTGCCCTGTGTGGAGAAATGGTTTGATGGCTATTGCAACAAAGAGTTGGCCGGAGAGTGGGCAGCCTTGCCTCACTCCACGGCGGAAGGGAATCGGCGCTGTGAGAAAGGTGGGTAACTTAACCTGAAAACTGGCGTCCTGATAGAGAGAGGAGAGGAGAGTAACAAAAGAGGGAGGAAATCCAAAAGAAAGGAGTGTGTCAGAAAGATATGAATAGGAGATATTATCAAAGGCTGACTGTTGATCTAGTGAGAGGAGGGCGAGGGATTCAGAGCGTAGTCGAGCGAGGTGGATGAGGTCGTTAAGGAGGTTGATGTTGTGAGAAAGAGAGCGGCCGGGGACTGTGTAAGTTTGGTTGGGGGAGAGAATGTGAGGGAGGATGGGATTGAGTCGTTGAGAAAGAAGCTTAGTATAGAGTTTGTAATCAAGATTTAGTAGGGGAACAAGGCGGCAGTTCTGTAAATCAAGGAGATCACCTTTCTTGGGGAAAAGAACTACATAAGCGGCTGCGAGTCACCTCGAGAGGGGGGGAGACAGTAAAGGCAGCTGAAAAAGCAGAGAGGAGAAACGGAAGAAGTAGAGGTAGGAAAGTTTTGCAAAAGCAGAAAGTTAGGCCGTCCGGACCTGGAGCAGCATTAGAATTCAGGGAAAAGAATGTGGAGGAGTGTTCGGAAAATGTGGGACGGGAGAAGGAAAGTGCGGGAGGGAGAAGGAAAGTGGAAGCAAGTTTTTTTTTTTTTTTGGGGGGGGTGGCTTGTGGTAAATTAGAAAGGAGGGATGCCATAGCAGTGGGGGATGGCGGAGGAGGTTCACAGAACTTTTCAGTATATTGCTTACGGACATGAGAACAAAGAGTGATCGGGTCGTCTGACACCTCACCAGAAAAAAGGCGGAGGTGATGAAGTGTATTCGATGCTCATCGTATGTGGTACACTGATGTAAGAAACTCATAATTATGCGCGTCTGGCGTCTGATGTTGAAGACGGAGTCGACACAGAGCTTGTTGAGCCAATAGGAGGAGAAGAGAGGATCACTTAGGCTAAGAAGAGAGAGCATTGAGCGAACATCGTCAAGATGCATGTTCTGAACCGTCTATGCCGTGAAAGAAAGGTTGAGGACATGAAGAACAAGGTGTTGTTTGATCTCCATCCGCAAAGTTAGACCACAGGAGGCAGATTGGAGTTGTGGTCGTCTTTCCTCTAGAAATGATCGAACTGACCAGCAGAAATCAGAGAAGAGCATTAACAAAAGTTCAAGGACGAATTATCCTGACTTTTGTCGGAGCAGTATGGACGGTGAGAGCAATAGCGCAGTGATCAGTAAAGGGCACAGCTAGAAGAAGGGTACTTGAGGCATAAACCTGTCAAAGCGTGCTGTAGAAGGACTGTGGTCATGGGATGAGCTCCAAGTGAGAAGAATCGTCGTCGGATGGAAGTGGTGGTGAACATCAGTGAGTGAGTTGTTTGAAATAACTGACTGTAGAAGATTCACCAAGGCGACTCGGTGCTGTCTGATGGAAGGGGACCGATCAAGTTGAGGATTGAGGGTGCAGTTAAAATCACCTCCTATCAGAACGTGATATGTAGGAGAGATGCGAGATAAAGCACGACGAAGGTGGGTGAATAGTATTGACAGGAAGGTTGTAGAACATGGAATATAGATATTGAAAATATGGTAACAAGTTGACTCTCAATGGTGAAAGTTGCAAGCTGTATGAGATCTCGACACAGGTTGCGAACTGAATTGGAGGTGACAATAGAGTTGAAGGTGTTGCGGACGCCAATAGCGACGCCACTATGAGGAGATAATCCAAATGAATGGTGAAACGTATAGTTCCACGGCAGCTATCTAGAGAAGAGAGTGGTAGATTTGCAATTCGTTTCCTGGAGTAGGATAAGATCGGCCCTTAACGGGTTGAGGTCTTCATAAGCCAAGGCATTATTGAGGGGGATGCGAACTCCCTGCAATTAAGTGATACGATCTTGAATATGAGGTTCAGTTAATGCTTCCTGAAGATCTTTCAGGACTGGAGTGGAAGACTTGAGTCTGTTGAAAAAGGTTTTCGCCCACGAGTGGGCAGGTATGTGTCTGACAGCAGAAGTGTGACAGGTTACAGATCTGATCGGGCACAAGATAGAGAAGTGAAGGATTCTTCATGGCTACGGCATGTGCGATAGTGTAGCCGGTCTTGTTCGTTAAATATGCATGAAGATCTTCATAAGAGAGTGGTACGGGATGTATGTTGGCTTTCTGGAGAGATTCAGCAAAGTCTTCAACCGTGGGAATGGAGACTTCAGCTTTGGATGAGGAGGTATGGCGGGTAGAACTACCGGATCGGGGGGACGTTGAGTTATGCTTCTTCACTGATCGCCGACGGGAGGAACCGAGGCGCTTCAACGGAGGCTTAGTCGAATGATCATCCCCTTTAGACTCTCTGCCAATGGACTCTGTATCTCCTGCGACGTAGGTGCCAGTAGTAAAAGAGGACTAAAAACCATCTGAGGGGGATTCAGAGACGGAATGACGACGTTATGTAAGTGTTGAGGTAATCGATGGAAAATCGTCTTGTAAATCATAGAAAGCGGCCGTGGAAGCTTCTCGTTGACAAACGGCTGTAAGTGGACGAATTTTGTCAGATCTCATCTCTGGAGCTTGCTGTGCTGAGGTTGATGGTGGAGTTCGCTTCGAGGGAGGTGCAGATGCTGATGGGGGCAATGCACTCGAAGATGAGTTTCGCCATGACATAGTGTGCAGCGTAGGTAGGTAATCACGTCGATTCTCCGACACTGTTGCCCACAGCGCACATTGGGGATCTTCACGCACGCCAGCAGATGTTCATCCGACGGAAAGATGACGCTGGCGCTACGCCGAAACCTTCCAATGGTTTGTCATTTGAATCTCCAGGCGCCGCTGAGAGCGTCGTCACCGGTCACATTACTCGGCAAATTTACTAAGTAAGGTATACAGTGCAACATCAGAGACTTCAGGTAAAACTGGATGAAAAGTAACCTGGATAGGTCTCTGCGCAACAGGCTCGGGTAGAAGATGAACATCTTTAATGGACAAGCCGTCTGTCATTACAAGATCGGCATGTCCCTTACGGGAAAAATACACCAACACCACCCGTGGTTTGCGAGTCATATGAGTAATGTGGGCTCCAGCGGGAAGCATCTGCTTAAGTGCAAGACTGTACTCTTTGAGCTTCGTGTCAGGTAGAGCATCGAAACAGACGCCGAAGTCCGTGGTATACATAAATTGCTTTCCTGCTGGGGATTCCTCCGGGATGTCAATGGTAGCGGAATTGCCGTCAACACTGACGTAGGTGTCTGGAAAGACTGTCGCCACAAACTGAGAAGGAGCTTTTGCTCCCAAGGTAACCTTGGAATATGTGTGAGAAAGAGAACTGACGGGAGAGGGCTGCGACGCAGCGCTAGTTGCTTGAAGCAGCTTTTTGAACCGAGTGGATGTAGAAGGCAGCGGATCTGCGCCGTCAGTCTCATCCATTGCTTCGTATGCAGTACCAGAGACATGCGTCAAAGCGACGACACTATCCTGGACAGGGCTAGCAGCTTGAGCCTTTACAGAGGAGTTCTGCACCACATCCTGTGTGTGCACTACGTCAGTGACAAGCATTATAGATGATTGGTCTCCGGAGGTTGAGGAGGAAGTTCAAGGAGCCTTACTTATATGGGCGTGAACATCGTTCTTATCAGTTGCCGCCATTGTTAATGGCGAGCGCTAATGAAATAATCTTTTTTTTTTTTCCTTTTTTCTTTTGATTGGAGGTTTATCGACTACCGTGAGCAACTCAATGGGCTAAAAGCAGTCGCCCGTCCCTAATTTAGGGTCGCCACCCCGGTGGCGCAGTGGTCTAAGGCAGTGGCCTCTGTTCATTCCTCCGTAAGGGGTCCGGGTTCGAATCCCGTCAGGCATGGATGTTGTGTTTGTCTTACGGCACTGGCTCTTTCCCTTCCCTGGAACCAGTGACCCTAAATTGGGGACGGGTGACTGCTTATAGCCCATTGAGTTGCTCACGGTGGACGTTAAACCTCCAATCAAAAAAATAATAATTTAGGGTCACTGGTTCCAGGGAAGGGAGAAAGCCAGTGCCGTAGGACAAACACAACATCCATGACTCACCGGGATTTGAACCCGGACCCCGTTCGGACGAATGATCAGATGCCATCGCATTGACCACTGCGCCACCGGGGAGGCACGAAAGAATCGATCAGCTCGATCTAAAATATAAATGCTGATTACAGAAATATTAAGTTACTCACCACCTTGTGAGACGAACCAAAAGAAAGCTCTCACCTTCGTCTTGAAGGGACACACAACAGAAATGGACTACACACTCTGGAAACACACTAATTCAGGCACAAAACTGGAGCACAAAACAACGGGCAACTCAATGGACTATAAGCAGTCGCCTGTCTCTGATTTAGGGCTACTGGTTCCATGGAACGGAAGGAGCCAGTGTCGTTTTTTTCTAATTGGAGGTTTAACGATCACCGTGAGCAACTCAATGGGCTATAAGCAGTCACCCGTCCCTAATTTAGGGTCACTGGTTCCAGGGAAATGAGAGAGCCAGGCCAGTGTCGTAAGACTAACACATCACCCATGCCTCACCGGTATTCGAACCCGAATCTTCTCGAACGAATGGTCATAAGCCCTCTCTTAGGTCACTGTGCCACCGTGGTGGCTAACTAGATGTATATGGTCTGTAGCTTAATATGAAAATTTTCAAATATATACACTGACGAAATAAAAATATCCCAACACCACGAAAAAATAGTTGTAGAGGAATGAAATGGCGGCAATACATTTGTATAGGTAACATATTTAATCGATTAAGGTTTCAAGATCACAGCTTAATGTAAGCGCGAGAAGAGCCATTTTAAATGTGAAATGCTGGTACATTAATAACCGGTGTAACCGCCAGAATGTTGAATGAAGTACGCAAACGTTCATGCATTGTGTCGTACAGGTGCTGGATGTCAGTTTGTGTGATGGAGTTCCGTGCCTGTTGCTCTTGGTCGGTCAATACAGGAACGGTTA
Source organism: Macrothele yani (assembly GCA_039090855.1). Taxonomy (NCBI): domain Eukaryota; kingdom Metazoa; phylum Arthropoda; class Arachnida; order Araneae; family Macrothelidae; genus Macrothele; species Macrothele yani. The sequence continues at coordinate 52,799,561 of CM077008.1, read as the reverse complement.
ATGCTAGTTGGGGGTGACGCTGGAATTGTCGTCCAATGATGTCCCATACGTGCTCGATTGGTGAAAGATCTGGTGATCTAGCAGGCGACGGAAACATGTCGACACTCTGTAGAGCATGTTGGGTTACAACAGCAGTGTGCGGGCGAGCGTTATCCTGTTGGAAAACACCCCTGGAATGCTGTTCATGAATGGCAGCACAACAGGTTGAATCACCAGACCGACGTACAGCTGTGACATCAGGGTGCGTGGGATAACCACGAGAGTGCTCTTGCTGTCATAGGAAATTGCTCCCCAGACCATAACTCCAGGTGTAGGTCCAGTGTGTCTCGGCCGCAGACAGGTTGGTTGCAGGCGCTCACCTGGCCTCCTTCTAACCAACACACGGCCACCACTGGTACCCAGGCATAACCGGGTTTCATCAGAAAACACAACAGATCTCCACTCCGTCCTCCAATGAGCTCTAGCTTGACACCATTGACGTCGCAAATGGCAGTGGTTTGGAGTAAGAGGAATGCACGCTACAGGGCGTCTGGTTCGGAGCTGTCCTTCAAGTAACAGATTTGTAACAGTTCGTTGTGTCACTGTAGTGGCAACTGTAGCTCGAATTGCTGCCGCAGACGCGGTACGATGTGCCACGGCCATACGCCGTACACGGCGATCTTCCCTCTCAGTAGTGTCACGTGGCCGGCCGGAACCCGGTCTTCTTGAGGCAGTACCTTCCCTTGACTACCGCTGCCAACAATCATGCATGTGGCTACATTCCTGCCAAGTCGTTCGGCAATATTGCGGAAAGAAAATCCACCTTCTCGTAGCCCTATTACACGACCTCATTCAAACTCCGTGAGCTGTTGATAATGGCTTCTTCGTCTTCTTAAAGGCATTCTTGACTAATATCAACACACTACGTTGAATCTCAACGATAACTAACGCTCACGAACGTTACAGCACGTATTTACAGCAAACCTGCTTTGCATGTTCCAAGGGGCGCTACTAGCGCCACACGTATGCGCCGAGCGCGAAATTTGCATAGACGTCATCTTACAGATGTACTCTCACCGCCTACCAACTGTCGTATATCTAACACAACTCCTTCTTGGTGTTGGGATTTTTTTTCCGTCAGTGTATTTAAAATTTTATAAACATCTGAAACAAATACAAAACTAAACATATTAAATACCAAAGTTTATTTTTTAATAAAGCTCACTTCATGATATCTAAAACTCTCCAAAAAATCAATAGGAAGAATGGTATTTTTTCCTGGAATGATTTAGCTATATTTTCGATATTTGGTTTGAAGTTGGACAACCCAAATTTTAAAAGGTCTGACAAGTGGTTGTCGGTCAATCGTGAAGGAAGCTTTGATTACACATATTCGGTTTTGGTGAAAGCATGCTCACAAAAAATATGTGCTACCAAACACTGAAAGCACATTCCTGCCAAAAATTCTCAGATTTGTAAAACTATTTCTTGGCAAAACAGAATAAATCGTTATCAAACTTTCACTCATGAACAATGACTTCAAATTATTATTAGATTCCAAATGTGACAGTTCCATGAAAGAATTATACAAATTTTGAAGATGACAATCCGTTTTTTGGTGTAAATGTGACAAGGATGGTAAGTCAGATAATATCCGAAAACTTGAACATTTGCATCGCCCTGGAGCAGTACTAGAACCTTCGTCTCCCAGATAGCGCTGGTATGCTAGCCACTACCCTACTACACCACCCAGAACGACCAAGTCTCAAATTTCCGATTAAATTGATTATAGCCATCACAGGATTCGCTACTCGAAGCAACTGTCATTCATATTTAGCGAATCTGGAGGTTAAGAATCCTATCCCGTGATTATAAGGAGGAGCAGATAAATCAAAATGCAACAGTTCCAACTGGGAATTCTTCTCGGAATCGTCAACAGTAAAACTAAATGGGTCCTGCAATAGCTGGAATAGCTGTTCATGCTTGTCGAAATCCCCAAAGCGTGTTTCAAACTCAGTTTTCAACAAATTAATATTTGTGAAACACTGCTCAACTTTAAGAAAAAAAAAAAAGAAAAGACATACTGTCCCACATATATTCACAAGATGGAAATTGCAAAACATTTCACTCTCCTAACTGTCCTTGAACAGTTTCAAGTTCGATTGGAAAGACTTCAGATCAAAACACAACTCATGTGCTAGTATATCTTTCCCTTGCAAATTCAAATTGAGTTGATTGAGATGGTTAGTAATGCGTGTTAAAATTGCAAGTTTTAACAACCAGGAGGTGCCAGGAAGTTGTGGCACAGGTCTTGATTTGCCCATCATGTAGATGTTGATCTCTTCTTGCAGTTCAAAAACGTTTTAGGACACTGCCTCTGCTCAGCTTTTCTCTATGTACATACCAACCACCACAACACATGTTAGATGATTTTTCCCACCTTGTGCCCTAAGGCCATTTTTAGACCACTCGTTCACTTTTGTCAGTTCATTAGGGCCAAAACAGAAATACACCCATTGGTTTTTGACCTTAGTACTATTTCCTGGCCAGGTTTCTTCAATTTTGGAGAGTGACGGTTGAAGGGGTTCCCTTGTTAGTAGCCAGTATATAAACCACAGTTCTTAATTAACACAAAACTTCTATCAGTCATGGAATATACTAATCCTTGTAATATTTTCTGGTCTATTTCCGCCCATTTAGAAACACTTGGTTTCCGTACACCACCCTGGCTAGAATACTTTACGCATTTCTATGGGATTAAGATCATGCGACACAGATGATTATTGTATCAGATGCACGCCGTTGTTCAAAAACCAATCCCATGTGCTGTTTGCTGTATGAATTAGGGCGTCATCTTGTTGAAGAATCCTTGTAGACTCAGCAATTTCATCAGAACACGGCAGCAGACTGTCCTCAAGAAGCTCTTGATAATCTGTAGCTTTTCTTCTATCTGATACAAAAATTACGGCAGTTTTACCTTTAAAGCTGAAGTCATCTCAGATCATAACGGAACCACCAGCTTGGTATCTTTTGGAAAAAAATCTCATGCTCTTTACGAAGATCGTGCCAATATTTGCGCCGTCTATTTGAGTCATCTAAATTGAGCATTTTCTCATCAGTAGAGATGACTCTTTCAAATTCTTGTTTCCAGGACATGTGATATCTTGCCCGCTTCAGTCGATTTTCACGGTGCAGATCAGTCATTCGTGGTTGTGATATCCGTTTCACTAAGGCTAAGTTCTTGCATCTCCTGGCAAATCCGCACAAAGTGGATTTAAAAACAGATAACATTGGGTTCTTCGAACACCGACCGAGAGATACAATTCACTTGTAGTTTCCCCATAAACATTATTTTTTGTCTATTTGGCCGTTTCTCTGGTTGCCCTGGAGAGTTCTTCTGATCGTATGCTTCTCGTAACTTTAGATAATTTAGTATTGCTGCATGTGATTGGCCTAATGTTTTTACTCTTCATCTGGAGAATTCACCACACTCGTTCCAAGCCGTAAACCACGCCCTTCCTCAACCTCATTCAACACTTTTCCTTGGCCCACGCTGCTGACGTTCCACATGCGAAATTCGCTAGAAACGATGTCTTCATACACTGAGTGGCCACTTTATTATGACCACCTGACAGCTTTAAGCAAATGAGCTATGGCTGCACGCTGTTGCCGACAGAGGGCGAGTCTAGTATAAAAAGGGAAAGCTTAGTGTTTGCGACAGTAGTAGAAGTAATTTTTGGGTGACGAGATGGGTAAAAAATGTGATTTAACGGACTTTCAAAGTGGGATGATTGCAGGAGCTCAAAGCCATGGAGCGAGTATCCCCGAAACCGCCGCATTCGTGAAATGTCCCACAGCAGCTGTTGTTAAAGTGTTTAAAGACTGGACTGTCAGCCAAAAAACTTGGTCTTCACGTGCAACTTGTGGTCGTCATCGACTAGTGACTGCTCCGGCGGAACGGAGAGTGTCCATACTGGTAACAGACAACAGAAGGGCAACAGTGCAGAAAATTAAAGACCATTTTAATCAAGGATCCCCCTCAAATGATCTCTGCACGCACTGTTCACCGTACACTGCACCGGATGGGATATGGCAGCCGAAGGTCTGTTCGAACACCTTTGCTGTCTGTAGTTAACAAGAGAAAATGTCTCCAGTTCGCACAGGAGCACAAGAATTGGACAATCGATAATTGGAAACAAATTATGTGGTCCGATGAATCACGTTTTCAGTTGCACCATGCCGATGGCCGAGCGAGAGTTTGACGGAAACAGCACGAAAGCATGGACCCCAAATGCATTGCTACAGCCCTTCAAGCTGGTGGAGGCAACGTTATGGTTTGGGGAATGTTTTACTGGCATGCTTTGGGTCCTTGAATTCTTGTTGATCAACGTCTGACTGGCACATTATATCTAAACATCGTTGTGGACCAAGTGCATCCTGTCATGTGGATTGTTTATCCAAATGGCGATGGCTACTTTCGTCCTGCCATAGTGCTCGTACTGTACAGGATTAATTTCAGGAACATGTCGGTGAGTTTACTTTGCTTAGGTGGCCCCCACAATCTCCAGATCTCAATTCCATTGAGAATTTGTGGGATGAAGTTAAACGAACCATCAGACAGCTGGATTCACTACCCTGCAATCTCACACTCCTGGAAAGTGCTATTCAGCAAGCATGGTCTCAGATTTCACAAACCACCTATCAACATCTCGTGGAGTACATGGCACGAAGAATCGACGCAGTATTAAAGGCAAAAGGTGGCCTAACGAAGTAGTGAGGGAGTGGTCATAATAAAGTGGCCACTCAGTGTGTAACTGCTGTGATTTGCATACTTCAGTAGTTTTTTTATTAGAGGTTTAACGACCACCGTGAGCAACTCAGTGGGCTATAAGCAGTCTTCCATCCCTAATCTAGGGCCACTGGTTTCAGGAAAGGGAGAGACCCAGCGCCGTAACATAAACGCAACATCCATTCCTCGCCGGGATTCGTACCGGACCGATTTCGGACGAATGTTCAGAATTCATCGCATAGAGCACTGCACCACCGGGGCGGTTCGGCAGAGTCATGCGCTTAGGATAACGTGCAGTAATGCCAGCAAGCGGACCATAAGTTACGATTTTCACATTTTGGCTAAAGGTGGTTATGTGATTTTGCAACACAGAATTTTAAATAATGCATTGTAGCTACAGTTAGGGATAGTTTTTTAGAAGCAAATTTTGCCATTTATTCACTATCACATACAGATTTTTATGCGGGATTTTGATGTTTCGAAACTAACGCTGATTTTTGCAGTATTTTCTTCAAAATGGTGTGTGTGGTCGTAGTATTATGAAACACGGTGTACGTACATGATTTATTCAAATAATTCTTTTAAAATACTGTAATGTATATTCATTTTTGAAGATTAGAGCAAGCCGTAAGAGACCAGAATAATGACTAGCGTTTCTGCAAGTTCATGATTTATATTACTGTTTTCTGTGTACAATAGCGCAAGTAGCAGAAACACTATAATGCAGCTCACATCAGTTTTCAAGGATCTTTTTATCACGATCTTATGTTTGAAAGCTCAGTAGGAAAAAAACGGCCAATACCACATAAAGACTTTGTCATGGAGAGAAAACATAGCTAACATTTTCAGAAAGAAAAGAACAAGGATAAAAAAGATGCTCAAATCCAAAGAGAGATCCACGAACAAAAGAAAAAGTGGGGAACAAAAGAAATGAGAGCAGCCATTGGAGTAAACAAAAATGACACTTCAACGAGCTAAAAGAAAGCAGTGTTATTCAGTTTATCCCACACTGACGTACAGTCTCGTACATTCGGTTGCAGAGATTTGCAACTGAAGGAAACGGTGACGTTATCTCTGTCAGACACTGAAGTCATTTCTTTCCCTCTGAAATGATAGTCTCGTAAAAAACGGTGTTCTCGCTGAGTTTCATTTCATATAATACCAGGCTAAAATTTGTTCATTTCAGATTATTTTAAATTGCTTTAAATTATCTTTCCGACTGGAATTTTTTGAAACTATTTTTCCGACCGGAATCTTTCGAAAATAGTTAAAATTAACTAAACCGTTCATCAAAAGAAGGAGACAAAAGGCCTTGTCTTTTCTCTTATTGGATCATCTAAAAGTTACTACAATTTTTTTTACTGCTCATCAGTTTTACTTCTACCTCACAAGTCACGTCATGTGCTCAGAAACAGCAAAAAAAAAAAAAAAAAAAGAAAGAAGGAAAAAGAAAATACTTTAACAGACGTCTGTTCTAAGATGAGACCTTAAAATATTCCAACTGCCTATTTATTGTGAAAAACGACAAGCGGAACGCCGATATGGTGAAAATTTGAGCAAATGTTACGTGAGGTGTAAGATCCCAAAGACCGGTAAATAACCATATCGTCAGTACTTACATATTCTTATATAGGGCTTATCTAAAATGTTTGGCCAAACTTTAGGTAATTGTCGTACCGCTGATTCTGATGAAAACATAGCATAAAACATTATTGTCTGATTTTAGCTAATCAAAGATGCTCCCCAACTTCGCAGTTGCCATTTTTACTCTATCGGTCATATTTTCGGAGTTCGGTGAGTTAAGTTGGCGCATTCGCCGCTTGAAGTTCTGACGTCAATCTGACGGAATCAGTACGAACACAAATGAATTTAGTTGCTTTAAAATTAATTTAAATTACTTATCAGTGCGAACACAAATGAGTTTAATTGCTTTAAATGAATTTAATTGCTTTGGTTCTACGACATTATGTGCCTCCGTTTGCCTGTAAAGGAGGTGGTGCGCGATACCTTTGTTGTATCTTTCACATTTTCGGAGTTCAGTGAGCTGAATTCGGAAATTAGCCGGTAGAAATCGAGCTGAGTAGATTAGCCCTCTAGAATTGACACAAATTCCGTTATTTCCACATCCCTTTGGGCATCCGTTTCACTAAAAAAGGGCTAGTGCCAGATATTTTTTCTCCGTCTGTCACATATTCGGAGTTTGGGGAACTCATTTTGCGAAATCACCGTTTAAGGCGCTGAAGTCGAGTTCAAAGGATCAAAACTCAAACATCGAGAACAATACCATTCGTTCGACTGACATCATCATGTGACACTGTTCGCCTGTGAAGCTGTGTTGCGCGATGTATGTCCTCTACGTCTCAATCTTCGGATTTCGGTGAGCTAAGTTCACGAATTCACAGCTAGCGGCGCTGAAGACTAGCCAAAAGAATTGGTAGTCAGTGACACCAATACCGTTGTTTCCATATCGTTATGAGCCTCCGTTTGCCTGCGAAGAGTCTGCTGGGAACTGCACAATACCTCCAGTATATCTCTGTATAGGCTGTAGGCAAGCGTTTCCGTCTCTATGTTCATATGTCACTTTTCATAAGAATCGGTTGTAGAATATGGTCCTGAAGTTCGGCTGAAAATTTTATAACATCTTGTATACACTCATGTCCATATACCTAGCAGCATGTTGCGCCGGCGTTTGCAGCGATAACCACATGCACACCCGACACAGCATTCACTCCACTAAACCATGGAGTATCCTTGGTTTTTCTATGCTGCTATAGCAACGCTGTCCTAAAGTTTCGAGACGCGGAGAGACAATGGCGTTGACAGTCCAATAGTGCACTTTACTATATTCAACAAATGTTCACTGCCATTCAAGTCAGAGAAACGTGGAGACCAGGGGTGTAAAAGAAAAGGCTTCTGTATGGTCCTCGAACCATTCCCGCAGAATGCTGGTCTTGTGACACGGCGTATTGTCTTGCTGAAAGACTCCAGTGACATTCGGATCGTTAGGTACTACAACACATTCTCGAAACATAGCCTATCTGGTGGTTTAGATGTATTCAGCGGCGATGAGCTGGGGTTGGGCAGCGATGTACATGAAAACAATCTCCATAACATGATACCGACACTGCAGATCATTGTAATTTCAACCTGGCAGTCCAGCTGCAACTGTTCACTTGCACGTCCAGGAATAAGGACACATCCGTTGGCATACTGGAGCTGTAACCAGTATCCATTAAATCAGGAGACCCTTTCCCAGTTACCCAATGTCCTGTGACGGTACTTCCGTGCCACTGCAGGCAGGTCTGCTGATGACAGCCGGGAAACTTTATCACATGATCACGCTACAACAGCGTTCTCTTTATTGTGTGCTTGGAAACGTTTGAAGTTTTTGAAGCCTGATATTGAGTTAAGAATCGTAAGTCGTCTGTTGTCCCGGACACTACGTGACAAGCAGGGTTCGCATTGAATGGTGGTCTACCTTTCAGGTCATGTTATGTCAATACCTGCAGTTGCTGGAATGCCGGTCCCCACCTTCATTATGCCGATAGAGATTCCGTTTTTAAAATCCGACAAATATTCCTTTTTAAAACTTTTAAAAAAAAAAAAAATATTTTGCTTATTTTATCACTTTGTCCATCCGTCTGCCTGTGGACACCATATCTTAGGAACTATCAGTCCGTTTTGAAAAGTTCACTTTGATTTGAGAATCTTGAAATGTGAGAATAATGATGCTTGTATTCCGGTTTTCACGATGCACAACTTTGCCGCTAGAGGGTGTGAATCGAGATGCTATAAAATCAAAATACATTTTATTCCATATATTTCCTTTAAAATAACCGATAGTATTTTTTCCCCCTATCGATGCTGTTTATAACGAACACAATTCTAGATCCAGTCTCTTTTTCACGTAATGTATAGATTTTCAGATAGGGATCGTGAAGGTAAATTGCATTTACCTCAATAACTCTGCTCCTAAAAGTCCGATTTAAAAAGGTCTTCGTGCATCAGATACAGCTCCTGATGGGAAAAGTTTTGCATATAATTTTTAATTTTTCGTAAAGAATAGTGTGGCCACCAGGGGCGCAAGAGTTTATTTCTGCTTCTAATGTATTTGTAGCAAAATCTGAGCTTCTGAAAACTCGATTAAAAAAATATTCCGTGGACCGATATATTTTATTTTTGGTAATATCTCTGCTCTTAAGATTCTGTTTTGAAAAATGCTTTCTTTGTTGAAGAACGTTTCCGGTGCGAAATGTTTCTCGCATAATTTAAAATTCTTCTTAATGAACAAATGTGCCAATAGAGGGCGTAAGTTCACTTTTCTGTTTACAGCAGTATCTGCCGGACTAAAAACCCGACTGAAAAAATTAGTTTTCTGTCCGATACTACTAGTAACTATGAAAATTCTTTGTGTATATTTTCTTCCCAAATTAATATAAAATTTCACGCCAGGAGACGCAAAATTTTTATCTTTTTTTCTCAGTATCTCTGCTTCATTTACCTTCTGAAACACTTTATGTTTGCATTTGAGGAGTTTTGTAGTACACATTTCTGTTGCTAGGTGGTGTTTGTATACTTCTTTTTACACGTACATCTTTGCTTCTAAAAACCCTATTGGGAAATTCCTTTTTTTACTGAATGCCATTCGCTACAAAAAACATGGGGAGCGTTATCATCTTTAAATAATGCACAACTTTCCCGCTAGGGGCGTAAAAGTCAATACCTTTTTACTTCGCTACCTCTGCTTCCTGGAGACGCATATGAAAAGTTATTTTTCCTTAGCCTTGCTTTTACCACGAAGAACACTTTTCATCAATTTTTCACCTTTCCCATTTTTCAATATTCTTCCGCTAGAAGGCGGTAAGTTATATCATGTTTCCTTCTATATTTCTTTCTCCAAATGTTCGATTTGAAAATCTCTTTGTCTCTGACAAACGTTTTGCGTGCTATTTTAATTTTTGCAACATACTTTTTAGCCGCTGGTGGGTAAGTAGCTGCTTCTACTGTAACTTGAACGCAAACCGGCTCGCTACAACATTGACTAAGAGAATTGGATCTCCTGTTTACCATTAGTATCTCACTTCATGAATAGAAATTTCGATATGCTGACACTTTTTGGGTTGTCCGTTTTAAGCAGTCTAATAGACTGTTCTTCATTTTGTCTGGGATCGTATGAAGTTGGTCTTCCTGAAACGAAACGCGGTTCCTGAAAATTTTTGAGGTCCTCAATCGTCGAGCTTCAAGCAAACCGAAATTTCGGGAAACGAGATGGATTGGGGTATTTGAGTGCTAACTAAACGCACTCTTATTGGAAGAATAGTCCAAACACAACCTCAACGTGCTGAGATGGTAATATGAAATCGCGGAACGAAATGTTCTGCTGGACACCATAACCCTCGTGGACAAAACATAATTAGGCGTTCTTTAGTTAAGTAAGGCCCTTCCTATTCTTTGCGCCATAAAACTCAAGCAACCAACGAACCAAAACAAAATTATCAGATTGGTGAATAAAATAAATTCGGAGTGTGTTATAAAGATATCGAAATTCGTAGGTGTGGTCAGGCAGGTGAGCTATGCAAATCATCCGAGTACAATCGTATGAGATTTGAGAGCGATAAAAGGGAAAGCACGGCCAGCCAAAGCCGTTTTGTGTCCCGTACTCCAGGTCGTACGGAACAAAGCAACGCAGTATCGACGGTTGCTATAGTACACTGAAGAGCAATTGAATTAGAGACAGCTGGCGTTATGCAAATGTGGCGCTGTGGGCGGCCCTGTAAACGGAAACGACATGACGTATACAGCGATCCGACAATATGAGAAGTAATGCGACGGGAATCAGTAAGAGTCGGACGCAGTATGGGTAAGACAAAGGATATAAGCACATTTGATCGTGGGCAAATTGTCGGGACCCGACGAATGGGTCACTCCATTTCGGAAGTCATGCAGGCACTGCGATTTTCACGAGCCACTGTGTCACGAGTGCACCGTGAGTACATCGAATCCGGTAAAACCATCCCTGCAAGGGCCAACTGCCGTGGACAACAGCGTGTGGATGAGCGGGGTCATCGTCGGCTAGCTCGCATTGTAACAGCGTTAAGGCGGGCCACAGTGCAAGAAATCACTCGGCAATTTAACGCTGGTGTACAAAAACGTGTAAGCAGCAACACCATCCAGAACCATCTCCTCCCTATGGGGTACAGAAGCCATCGTACCATGAGGGTTCCGCTGCTGACCGCACATCACAGGGTGCAAAGATTAGCATGGACGCGGGAACATCGCCACTGAACCCTAGACATGTAGAAAAATGTTGCCTGGACTGATGAGTCGAGATTCACGTTGGTACATGCGGATCGCAGGATACGAGTACGGCGCAAATCACATGAAGCTACAGTTCCTTCTTGCCAGCAGGGTACTCTTCAAGCTGGTGGGGGCGGCATTCTCGTCTGGGGACTGCTTACGTGGACTGAAATAGGACCCCTGGTACGTGTGACATCGTGCCTCACGGGTCAACGTTACCGGGATATCCTTGACGAACATTTACTCCCGTTTGTGTGTGTTCAACATCCCACTGGGGACCTCATTCTGCAACAAGACAATGCACTGTACCATCGCTCCCGAACTGTACCCGAATGTTTGGATGAACACTCCAGCAACGTGACCTCGCTACCTTGGCCAGCTAGTTCACTGGCCTCAATCCAGTCGAGCACATCTGGGATGCCATCGAGAGAGATGTTCGAGGCTCTGACCCTTCTTCATCAAATCTTCGTGAACTGTGGGAGCTTGTTCAGGGGTCGTGAACCCGTATGGCTTCCCAACGTTTCCGGTGCGTTGTCGTGTCCATGCCGAGACGAATCGCCGCCGTTATCAGGGCGAAAGGTGGTGCTACACGTTGCTAGACAGGTATCTCTAATTCAATTGCTCTTCAGTGTATATCCATGCACCGAAGATGCCACGTAGGTCTCGTCGCTAACTCTATTCCTAGCTGGACGCGTTTGAAAGTAGAAGGATCGTAAGACGTCTCTCCAGATCAGGGATCGTGTGCATCGTAATACCTGAACAGTTGGACTTGAGGACATCAGTACACATCGATCGAAATATTCGTTGTCAGACAACTGCGGATCCGCAGGCTACTGCAGATAGTATTCGACCACGGATATTGACAGAATGGGGTCTGCGAACACATCAGCCACGTCATGCCATCTGTCCGTTGGCTGATCTTGTGCCGGGACGTCTTGTGTGTTCCAAGTAGGGTGCTGTCCCAGAGTCTTCAACATTATTGAGGCCATTATTGAGACTGTTGGCGACCAGGATAAAGTCATCAGCTTACCACTGACCGAAAGGAATCACTCAGCTCTGCTGGAGTGGTGTCACAATAGAGCTAAGTGGCAGCAAGAATGGTTCAGCTGTAAATTCCGATTTTGCCCCGACAATCGTCAAGTTACCGTCTGTCGATGACATGGCCACATAGAGGATTCAACCAGTCACCTCTGATTTGCATAACGAACACTGTGATATTCCGGAGATTCATGGATGAAGGTTTACAACTCACGTTTTTGCCAGTTCTGAGTAATATCCCCGAGGCCATTTTCTAGAAAGATAAATCCTGGCTGCACGTCGATGACATCTCCTTAACGTACCCACATCAAGCAGCACGTTAAGTCATCCTTAAAAATGTCATTAATTTTCAGCAGAATGATATTTTACTGTCCTTTCTCCGTGAATGATGCCGCCGATCTGAGAGAATGAATTGGAAAGTTTGTGCAGCTAATATTTCTTTAACTTTTATTATTATTAATATTTTTTACTTTTGGAATGAAAACTGAATTTTTGAAGCCATTACTTCTCTTTCAGGGATAGTAACAGGGCATTTTCTGTACAGTATTCCAAGCATGTTATTTCCTTTCGTGTATATCTTCGCCATTTGAAGAGCACAAGGGTCATTTCAGTTCGGAATGCCATTTTACGTGACACGGCACCTGAACGAGTGGAGAAATGTAGGGAATGATAAAGTACGTCCTTTCTTATGAAAAAAAAGGTAACGAAAATATAATATATTATTTCCCTCATTAGCAAATTTGATAATGAGGATCTTGTTATCATATCCCTGTGCTCTCATAATTACTCAATTAAATGCAGAGAAGCTAAGGAATTACATTTTAACCTAAAAATGTTACAGTATTTTTAAAACCAGTTTTCCAAAAAATATTCACTCATTTTCTCGGTAATTTGATCAGGAAGTTTTCAACTAAGATTCTTTTTCTTTTAACATGTGAAGTAATTCCATTTACATTACTTAGCAAAATTCTCAAGTAACATCTATGCAAAGGAAATGCTCTTGAAACATATATTAACAATACTCTAGTCATATCTAATCAAAGGGAAATATCATAAAAACTAACTTTGCTTTCCTGCGGAAAAGGTGTATATATTCCTTTCCTGAAACTTTACCGCCTAGTTAGCAATTGAAATTATTTTATTTTCTGGAAAATGTGATTTACTTCCAACATATTTGCACTTGATGAGATGGAATATTTAATAAGTAACATGTTTACCAATAAATTAATTTTTTTTAATATTCTGAGTTGCTTCGTAGACAATGGAAATAAAAATGAAGTAATGCAAGCCGGCTGTTTTTGAAAACCTCTTGTCCATAAATAGAATTTTTGAGGAAAACGATATTTGTTTCCCAGCAAGAAGCAGTTCCTAATTGTTAATGATAATTGTTGTCAAGCAGAACATTTATTTTGACTCATGGAACATTTCATTGGAATAGCAGCTGTCTCATAAATATGACGCTGAACTAAACTAAACTGATAGTAAATGAATTCAGAAGTGATTCTATGAATACTTACTTTTGTTCCTCATCTATCAAACATAAACATATCGATATGTGTATCATTTCATAAAAACGCTAACTTTTATTCGCAGTTCTTTGAAAAGACAAATTAACGTCATAGTTTCTGAAATGGCATTTGATTTTAACTAGTTTCCGTGACAATAAATATTTGCGATTTTACACATTTCAATCGCACTTGTCGAATAATTTTTCTATGTACATTTGTTTATATTTTTCTTTTCGATTCGAAGAAAACGGCAGAGTACTCTTGGGGAAAATCCGAATAATTTTGTCCGTTAAATGTGTTTCATATAAGCTCAGATTCTTAGAGAGTATGACGTGCATTAAGATTCCATCATAAGTTAGCTACTCCGGTGGCGTAGGTTTGTGGCTAATCATCCTAGCTGGGCCTGAGTTCCATTCCCGAATGAGGCATAGGTGTTGTCTCGCATGTGGTTGTGTATCCTTCCCTTCCCTGGAACTAGTGGCCCCAAATTAGGGACGACGCACTGTTTATATCCCTTTGATTTGCACATGGTGGTTATTAAGCCTCTAAAAATATCTTAAGGTTACGTAAACTAAATGTACAGAGTTCTGAAGGATCACAAGTGTTTTATTTTTTATTTGGGGCTTATCGACCACTGTGAGCAACTCAGTGGGCTATAAGCAGTAGCTCATCCCTAATTTAGGGCCACTGGTTGCAGGGAAGGGAGAGAGCCACTCAAGTAGCAGTGAATATCGGCTAGATATCGGGCGCATATTGGTTATGTCGGCTGAATGTCGTTATTATCAGTCGACATTGAGCCAATATAGGCATTGGCCACATATCTGACATTGTCTTGCCGTTCTTCAGACGATATCGGCATTGCCGATATATACGATATCGTCTTACTGTTGTTCGCCCGATATTGGCATTGCCGAAATCATGTTGTCGGCAATGCCCATTATTCCGTTCTTCACCTTTTATATAGATAGGTAAATTAAAGTACACCGCTACCAGTTTTTATATCATGTAAAATAAAAATAGTATTATATATACTTTATAGCCGAGTAGAAAAAACAAAATACTATTGTGCTTCTCGTATCAGTCGAACTAAGCCAAGAACGGCCGCCCCGTCGGCGCAGTGGTCAAAGGCGCTGGCTTATGACCATTCTCCCGAGATGGGTTCGGGTTCGATGTTGTGTGTTTTTTTGGTTGGAGATTTAACGAACACCGTGAGCAACTCAATGGGATATAAGCAGTCTCCCGGCCCTAATTTAGGGCTACTGGTTCAAGGGAAGGGGGAGAGCCAGCGCCGTAAGACAAACATAACATCCATGCCTCACCGGGATTCGAACCAGGACCTCTCTCGTACGAATGATCAGAGGCCATCGCTTAGACCACTGCGCCAACGGGGCGGCGGATGTTGTGTTTGTCTTACTGCACTGGCTCTCTCCCTTCCCTGGAACCAGTGTACTGAATTTAGGAACGGGTGACTGCTTATAGCTCATTGAGTTGCACACGGTGATCGTTAAACCTTCAAACAAACAAAAAAAGAAAATAAGCCAAGCACGTAAGCAGAGAGTTCTTGCCACCTGACGCTGAAGTTTTACCCAATGAATTCTAATCACGTTTGGTAAACAATAACCGTAACCTTTAGATACCAGCACATCGTGGTCGGTGCAAATCACACACGAGCTTTATTGTTGATTACTGTTTACTGATTGTACTTCGCTTCGGTGCCTAATTCCTTTGCAACATTTTTTTTTATGTCAGCTGGTATGTATAAAAGTAAACCTACCAAATCTCGCAAAAACGTGTCGCAGCTGACATGCTTACGGTTTTTTGTAGTGGAGCATCTGATAATCGCCATAATATTTTGAACGATAACGGAGTTCCATGTAAAATGCCTAAAATTAATGAAAACTCCCAACAGCCTTTTCCCGTTTTTATTGCAGCTAATAATCCTGTTTTTCATGGTGAAACTACTTCACAGAACGCAGTGTTAATTGAGAATGCTGAAGTGCACAAAGATAAGGCTGAACATTCGGACGAGTTTCGCAATGAACTTTCTGCATGGGCTATCAGGAATAATATTACTCATAAAGCACTAAATGAGCTGATAAAAATATTGAAACCCATGAAACCTGATATTCCTGAGCCGATATTGGACTAGTTTTCTAACACAGCACTGTGTTACTCAGAGCTAAAGATATAATATTTGGGGTAGGTATAAAAAGAGTGGAATTCAATCTGTACTCATTACATTCAATGAAAGGGTGCTTTTACAAAACAAAATGAAACGTTCTATGCAGTGCAAATATACATACAAGAAAAAAATCAAAATTACAGTACATGTTTATTTTCTAATGTAATAAATTAAAAAAAAAACAAAATTTAAAAAACACTTGGAAAAAGAACACTGCTCACACGTTTACATAATATTTCTTGATTAGATTCACTGTATTATGATATTCTACCAGTGGTTCTGACCTAATATAGTTCTGACATATATTGGGTGAGGTCATTGAAACGATATTGCAAAAGGTTATCCTCCCAAGTATTCAGATGATACTGGCTAAGTATCGGTTGTATTAAATCCGACAAACAGAGAATATTGGTTAGATGACAGTTATATCTATAGAAATGTCATCTAACCAATATCGGCTCCATGTCGTAAGCCGATATAACCGATATTGGCTAAATATCAGGGAGGGTAACGCTTTGCAATATCGGTCCGATATCGGCTACAGATATTGGACCGATATCGACTACAGATATTGGACCCATATTGGCTACAGATATTGGACCGATATCGGCTACAAATATCGGACAGATATTGCAAAAAGTTATCCTCCCTGATAGTTAGCCGATATCGGTTATATCGGCTACCGACATGGAGCCGATATCGGACCGACATTATTTGCTACTTGGGCAGTGCCGTAAGAAAAACACAACACACATGCCTCACCAGGATTCGAACCCGGACCTATCTCAAACGAATAGTCAGTAGCCATCTCTTAGATAACTGCCCCACCACGGCGGCCAAGTGTATTTTAAAACATTAAATATTTTACATGCTCTTTCAGGGGATGAAATGTTTTCGGAATATAATTTTCCAACCAATTTAGATCGATAAACATGGGCAACGTTGACACTGGGTCTCCTTGGAACTGCGGCCCAGTCATCTAATTGGGTCCTGTATGAGTATAATATTTTAGTTGGTTATTGCAAATGTCTGAAACTATTACGTTGAACTAAGCTTTACTTAATGCCTTAGTAGAGACTTAAATTGTCACTTAAAGATTATTTTCCAGGGGAACTCTGTGTCGTAGCAGCTAAACATATCAATAATTATGCATTGCAGTCTTTCAGCAGGAATTTACGCTGACTATATAACAATCTTTGCATCATATAGATACAGCAAGCTCTCTTCACAAATCGGTTTCATACTCAGAAGATCGCTTAAGTATCATTGAAATAGGGAAGCAATCTGAGATCTTCTTCAATACAGCACAATCGAAAAAAACATAACACTCTAATATTGAATACCCGAGCGCTTACCTCGCGAGACTTATTACGTAGTTGCACTTTTATTAGTTTTCAGATGTTGCCAAAGTTAAATTAATCGAGAAGGAAAATGCGACGTTCAGACAGAAAACCTTTTAAAAAGAAAGGACAAGATTCACATAAGAATACAGGAACTCAAAAAAAAAAAAAAGATTAAATTAGAATACATATCACATGCGTTGTGTTTCATACAAATCCTTAGGAGATTTTGCAAGAACCCATCTAACGCAGTGGAGTAAAGTTAAAACTAGTACATTTAAAGCATGTTCATGTTTGGTTTTTGGTTTCATACCTGCTCAAACAAATAAAATTAAGCCAAACACACATGAATCATGAAATGCTGATGAAGGGAACAGCAAACGAAAAAAGACTAGACTAGCCGGTTGAAAATAACTTAAAAAAGTATATCCCTGTATAGATTCTGTGCTCTAATTACATGACAATAGCGGAACCAGATAAACTTTACTGCGTGACATCGATTCTAATAGCTAAAATAAACAATCTAACCTAAACAACTCATTTCTGTCGACACTTCTGAGAACTTTATTCTACCGCAATCTAACATGTGCGATGCTGTTTGATCAATATTACGATAACAATCATATCAATACTAATAATACTCAGGAAAGGGATTGAAAAACTTGATAATGACCTGCCCTTCGTGTTCTACTGTCACCCATGCTACGGTTCCGAAACGTTGAGGAAGGCTTTTCCCTAATGGCCTTTATCTTGACTTCCTTTTTTACACTTTTTTTCCGAAAAGTTCCCTGCTACCTCTCTCTTCTCCCACTCTTCTCAGCCTGTAATCAAAACCTTATCAACAACATGACTTTTACATCTTTCTTTTCTGCTCCAATCCTTAATTTTGAGAGTTTTTTATTTTTAAATTTTGACCCAGGTTTTCCACATGCATCCGGGCGGGACTTCCCCTAGTGAGGGTGTTTGCAGATGAGACAATTGGAATGCGTAGAATAAAACCCGGATCTCCTGCAGCACTCTCCGTCATGTTGGTAGCTTCAATGACACTTAACATGAGTTTTTTCACCCTTTGTCGCGGTGTTCTATTTTACAATATTGGTGGATCTACGTTTCGTCATGATAACATAAAAAAATGCTCAAGATGAGGTGGAAGAATGTGCCGAAGGCGGAATAGGAACGTCAAGCTTGTAAGAAATGAAACGCGAGAAAATAAATGTTTTTCTTGTATTTAATGTATTGAATTCTATCTACATTCAATTGAAATATATTTACACTATAAAAAAATCACAGAACTATTTTTGAATAGTAGAGCTACTTACAGCGCGTAGCAGTACACAGAAGGCATCGGTCTGAAACGAAAACTTTGAGCATTGGCGAAAGGATACATGAAACGTTTCAGAATTCTAAGACCGCAAGCAGCGAGATCAAATTTCACATTGTAAATCGCTGGCCTTATGTCAAATTCGGAACAATGATTAAATAAATCGGGTCAAATTTTTCTCGTAGAGATAGTTGTAATCATCTATGGTGCGCAGTAACACAATGGGAGTCGCGGTCTGAAACTTAAACGAACTTTCCGCCTACTGCGGTGGGAGTGCTCATGTAACACTTCTGAAGTCTAACATAGTAAACAGCAAGATCAAATTTCAAACTGTAAATCACGCGTGTTATGTCAAATTAAAAACAAAGAAATCAAGTTAAAATGTTCCCATAGAAATAGCTTCGAACTACACCGGTGTGCAAAAATTAAGGACGAAGAGGAGAAATTAGCATAACAGCGGTACGAGCAGACAGAACGGACCGAAAGACCACTCACTCAGGAGATAGACTAGGGTCCGGTACGGTATGCGCATATATTCAGCATGACGTAGGGGGAGGGGGAGTGTTGGAAGGGTATAAAGTACACGAGCAGTGTACGCTCAGCAATTCGGTGAATGCTATTGTACGGTGTACATCGGTTTGAACGACTTCGAGTTGCTGCCACCGTGTGATATGGCGAACAAGCAATCCAGTAGACAACATCTGGATGACTTTACCCGAGGTCGCGTCATTGGGAAGTTGGAAGAAGGTCGAAGTGTGACTAGTGTGGCAGAGGAGTTCGGGATCTCTCACAGCATCGTTTTACGAGCTTGGAGAGCATTTCGAACGACAGGAACAGCTGTGCAAGAATTTAGCAATGGTCGTCCACGAGCAACCACGACGGCGGACAACCTGTATATTGTCCTACAGGCGAGAAGAGACAGACTTCAGACAGCGGGAGAAATCGCAAGTCACATGCAACAGACAACTGGACGTCCGTTATCGCGCTTTACCGTAGCCAGGAAGCTAAACAAAGGTTGTCTATTTGCACGACGACCAGTACGGTGTGTGACATTAATGCCTGCTCATTGGAGACTGCGGTTTCTGTGGAGCCAGGAACACAAGAACTGGACACATCAGCAATGGGGTCAAGTTATCTTTACGGATGAGAGCCTATTTAGTCTAACGAACGATCCTGGACGTTTACACATCTGGAGAGAGCACGGAACACGCAATCACACCTCCAACATCATCGAAAGGGACCGGTTTGGAGGTGGCGGAGTTCTCGTTTGGGGCGGTATCATGCTTGGTAGCCGTACTGACCTCCACTTCTTCCAAGGAGGTTCAGTCACTGGTGTACGCTATTGTACCGAGGTTCTACTGCCTCACGTGCGTCTGTTTAGAGGTGCTGTGGGTCCTATGTTCCTCTTCATGGACGACAACGCTACACCTCATCGTACAGTGGCTGTCGCAGAGCTGTTGCAGAGTGAAGATCTTCAACGCATGGATTGGCCCGCAAGCTTCCCGGACGTAAATCCAATCGAACACGTGTGTGACCTTCTCGGGAGATGCTTGGAAGCACGTCAGCAACCGCCAGCAACGATTCCAAAGCTGCGATTTGTGCTACAAGTGGAATGGGCCGCGATGCCACAACAGCTCCTTGACAACCTCGTCTTCAGCCTGGATAGACGTTGTAAATCCTGCAACGCAGTCAGGGGTGATCATATCTCCTACTTAAAGCAGTGTTATTCTTGGCAGCCACGTGTCACATGGACGTTTCTGTCTCTTGTCCAGTTGTGCTCGAAGCTACCTTTTCAATAAAGTGCCTTTGTATCTGTTGGATTCCTTGTTTGGACGGTTTTGCTCACTTGTCCCATATTCTTACATCTTGGGGATCTTATGGTATGTCTTGAGTTGACGTGGAGCACTTCTGCACGAAGTTACATTCGAAAAACCGTCTCGTCCTTAATTTTTGCACGCCAGTGTATTTCATTTATAGTAAGCACACAGGACAAAAAATTTGTCACCCCTAAGGATCATTTCGGTATCGTGCAGTGATGAAGAGCAACTTGTGTGTGGAATTTAGTCTGTAATGTGTGTCGTAAGACAGACGTTACTGAGTGGCAAAAAGGAGCCATCGTGTTTGGAAGTGCCCACGGATACAAAGTTAATGGTCGTCCAATTTGTTGGTTTGTCAAAGCGTACCGTCTAGCGAGTCTACAAATAGTGGTGTAGTTTGCAGCCAACTGAAAATCGACGACGTAACTGTGGCAGGAAAACGATTCTGACCAAAAGAGACCGCCGCCATGTTTTAAGCCTAGTAACTGCAAATCGGTTTCAAACCAGGTAACAATTGCTCTAAACAGTCAATTGAAGTCCACTCTAACCAATTTCCGAAAGGACATTGTGACGAAAACTGCATGCGATGGACGTCTTGAACAGAGTACCGCGAAAGTGGCCTCTTTTAACAGCAAGTCACAAAGACGCAAGTTATTAATGGGCTCAGAGAAACCAAAGCTTTACTGTGGAGGATTCGAAATGAGTAATTTGGTCTGATGAGTCTCACTTTTGTTTCTACTCCAATGATGGGAGGCGACGAGTGTATCGAACGGCCAATGAAGCCTTCAATCTTTATAGTGTCGAAGGTGTCGTTCAAGCTGGAGGACGTTCTGTGATGCTTTGGGGGATGTTTTTCGTACCACGAATTGGGCCGTCTCGTTGCAGTGACGATGAATTTGAATCAGCATGCGTACCGCCGCATTCTGAATGACGAAGTGTTGCCCTTTGCTCTACATCTCCAGGAGCAACATCACATTGCCACTCCTGTCTTCCAAGACGACAATTGTCGTGTGCACAGGGCTAAAACTGTGTGTGAGTGGCATGACGAACAATCAGCAACACTGTGTCACCTCGACTGGCCTGCCAAATCCCCAGATTTATATCCTATTGAAAATCTGTGGGATCATTTATAACAGAAGGTAAAACGCCGGAATAGACACCCACGCACTCAGGCAAAACCTCGGGTCCAATTGACGAACGAGTGACTGCAAAATCGATATTGAATACATCCACATTCCACAGCCTTGTAGAGTTTCTACCACTTCGGATTCATGCTGTTAACAATGAATCAGGCGCCGCCACCGGTTATTAGGTAAGTTCTGACAGGGGTCTCTAATCTTTTGTCTGGTGTGCTTACATCGTAACAAGCGCAGAACCGCAATCTAAAACGTAAACAAATCCACCTGAATCTGTGGCTGAAAATCATAATACATAGTGCCTGTAATACGCCTGTAACTAGACCCAATATGCACTAGTAGATTAAGTACTGTTACGTACCTCTAATGTTCAGTTTATATGATTCACATTGTTGATGTCGCGATGTTCCAATGAAACTTCCTTGGGAGATGAAACTTTTTGGTTTTAATATTTTTTTATGTACACCATTGCACACACACTATTGCACTATGGTTTCAGCTCTTTTAATGTTTAAATCACTATATACATGTTCATGTGGTCTTTTTTTCTGGGTCTTTTCCTGTCCCTTGGAATCCAATCTAAAATTTCGGCTGTCCATCTATGGTCTGTCCTTCTGGCAGTATGTCCAGCCCATTGCCATTTCAGGGATTTAACTCTGATCATGATGTCTTCCACTCTCGTCATTTTTCGGATCCACGAGTTCCTCTTCTTATCTCTCCTGGTTATACCAAGCATGCACCTCTCCATGCTGCTTTGAGTTGTCTGCAGCCTTTGTATGTCTCTTTTAGTTAAGGTCCACGTCTCTGCACCATACGTAAGCACTGGAAGGATGCATTGATCAAACACTTTTCTTTTAAGACATAATGGCATATTGCTCTTGAAAATTATGCTGTTTCTTCCAAAAGCTCTCCAGGCAAGTTTTGTACGCCGATTAATTTCTTCATCAATGTGACCCTCACTTGATATCTGCTGTCCAAGATAAACATACGTATCTGTTATCTCCAGTTGTTCTCCATCAATCGATAAATCTTCATTTCTTGTAAAAGCATTGAACATCACTTTTGTCTTCTGAAAGTTCATTTTTAATCCCACTTCTTTACTCTTGTCAGCAAGTTCCTGGATCATACTCTGCAGCTCTGATGGGGTAGTTGCAAAAATGACTACGTCATCAGCAAAACGAAGGTGGGTTAGATAATCTCCATTAATCTTTATCCCTTTGTTTTCCCAGTTCAGTGATTGAAAGACATTTTCCAATGTGGCATTAAAGAGCTTCGGAGATATGGTGTCACCTTGTCTCACTCCCTTTCCAATTTTTATGTGTGTTGAATTTTCAAACAGCCGAATCTTTGCACTTGCATTTTCATAGATGTTATTAATAATATTAATGTATGCATCTTCAATACCGCATTATTTCAGAGCCGTGGTAACTGCTGATGGTTTCACCGAATCAAAGGCTTTTTCATAATCGATAAAAGCCATGCACAAAGGAAGTTCATATTCCCTCGCTCTTTCAATTAGTTCTCTCAGTACGTGGATATGATCAATTGTGCTGTAGCCACTCCTGAATCCAGCTTGTTCTCTCGGTTGAGCCATGTCCAGTGTTACCTTCAAGCGGTGTGAAAGAACTTTAGTGAAGATTTTATAAACCACTGATAGGAGGCTGATAGGTCTGTAATTCCTGAGATCCTCAATGTCACCTTTTTTATGTAGCAGGATCATTGTAGCATTGTTCCAATCCTCAGGAATCTTCCCTTCATTAAGGCATCGAGTGAAAATTTGGGCGAGTACTGTTTCAATTTCTCCACTTGCTTCTTGTATGATGTCTATAGTAATTCCATCTTCTCCTGGAGATTTCCCTCGCTTCATGTTCTTGATTGCATGAGCAACTTCTGCTGGGAGGACTGGAAGAACTCTGGTACCTTTCATGATGTCTGGAGTACATGTATCATCCCTTTCATATAATTTGGAGTAGAAATCTTTCACTCTTGTCAAAATTTCGCCTCTATTTCTTGTTATAGAACCATCTTCTTTTCTCAGAGCCATAATCTGTTTTCTTCCCTTACTGAGATGTCCCTTTGCTATCTTTATCGGGAGTGACATGGAGGAGACTGGCACAAGACAGACCGTTGTGGAGGAAACTTGGGGAGACCTTCGTCCAGCAGTGGATTGATAATGGTTGACAATGATGATGATGATGATACATGTTCATACAATACTCTATTCTATCGATGTTCACTGTACTTATTGCACCAGTAGTTTAATTTGAAGTTTAAAAATTCATCATTAAAAATCACATTCCATCGATGTTCACTGTACCTGTTGCACCACTAGTTTAAAATATTTCCCTATTAAAATTCAATAAGAAGTTTAAAATCACGGCATGCTTGAAATCACAACCATTCTACTAAACTCTGGTTGAAGCTTTTCAGCCTCTATGAGGCCGTCTTGAGAACACTTGTCCTAACCACATGCTTCAAACTGATCATGTGCGCCAGATTCCCTACGGCAGGGGTTCTCAACCTTTTTTGCCCCATGCACCCTTTTCACCATATGTCAGAAAGGTCATCCCCCCTTTCCAAAACTGCGAAAAATGGATTACCAAATTTAATGAATATACCACTGAAAATCTTTTTTTTGTCTATATTAGTACATATATATTTATTTAGATTATTTTTATAGCAGAGTTTTATAAACAGCAATAGAAAATTTTAATTAATTTTAGAACATGAATAAAATTAGTTCCTTATATTCGTAAACTAAATACTTAAATCTGGCTTAATAAAATGACACATACCTCAATTAATAAAAAAATCAATAACATGCCTTGGATATTGTAATTCATTTTATATTCAATGATAAACCTGTGATTGTTTTTTCTTTGCCAATTCTTGGATACGCTGAGGAGTGCTTGAAAGAGCACAACGCAGGTCCCTTTCAAATTCCAATCTACTTCGTTGTTTCGTTTTCATTTGCAACAGAGTTGAAAAGCCAGACTCGCAAAGATGGAGGAAATGCACAAATAGCTCTCTCAGCCACTCTTGGGTAAGAGTCACACATCAGAGGCCACAGTTCTGTGAGAGGTTTCTCATCAAACATGTCTCTTGCTCCCGAATCAGTCGTCAGTTCCAGAAATTCATCTTGAAAACCATCAGGAACTTTTTCAACCGATAATTTGAATGGATCACAAAGTTCAGGAAAATATCGGCTGAATTCATTTTCTATTGCTGTCAAATGCTGCAAAATTTCATTTTTTGCAAATTCTGCAAGTACTTCGTCATTACCACTAGTAACAATAATTGATGACAATTTCTCAAACATTGCAACATTTTTCATGTTGACTTTTCTCTTCCAATTTTCTAGTTTACTCATAAAAGCTTTCAAAGAATCGATGAATTCTATGATCTTGATATTTCTTCCTTGCATCTGAAGATTCAATTTATTCATCTGCTCAAAATTATCAACCAAATAAGCAAGGCGCAAGATCCATTCCTCATCGTCTAACCAAGGAAAAAATTTCATCTTACCCTTAATTTCACAAAATATTTTAAGCTCATCTCTAAGCTCAAATATTAGCTCACTTACATTCCCTCTTGAAAGCCAACGAACACACTTGTGTGGAAAAGAAGCAAATGATGGCCTGCATCCAGGTCAAAACATAACTGCTTGAAAAGTCGTGAATTAAGAGCACCTCCCTTGACAAAATTCACAATTTGAATTGTTTGATCCAAAACCATCAATAGTGGAGCTGGAAATGTTTTTGAGGCCAGTGCTTGACGATGGATCATGCAATGAATGCCTTTCACTTTTGGAGACAACTTTTTCACATTAACTTGAAATCCAGATTTTGTCCCCAACATAGCTGGTGCTCCATCTGTACAGCATCCACATACATTATCCCACGAAAGATTTTCTGACTCAAAGAAAAATGAAACCTTTTTCAAAATATCTGAGGCCGTGGTAGTTGTTTCTAGAGGAGAACAAAAGAGAAACTCTTCTTTAAATGAACCTTAGTGAAGATATCTTGCGAACATCAGTAACTGGGAACACGATGCCCCATCAGTCGATTCATCAAGTTGAATTGAAAATAAGCCAAATGCAGCACCCCTAATCTCCTGCATAACTTTATCCTTGATATCAATGGCCATGTCACTAATTCTCCTTTGAACAGTACTGTTTGATAGTGAAACTGCTGCTAGCTTTTTCTCCATTTCATTTCCCAACACAACTTCCGCCATTTTTAAAGCGCAAAGGTTTGATCAAAGTTTCCCTAACTGTATGTGGTTTTTTTCTGCTTTGCTATCTCCAATGCTACAACGTAAGAAGCTTCGGTAACCTAATGTCCCTGTTGAATCCAGTTTCATCTTTTTGAGAGCATTCCCATGCCGCTCAAAAAAGCTTTTGTCCTTGTGTTGAGGATGAACATTCTGCAAATGTTGATTCAACTTGCTTGGTTTCAGGGAATCATTTGATAAAACTTTGCTACAAATAACACATTGAGGTCTGTCTTCTCCATTGACTTTAACGGATGTGAATCCATATTGAATATATGAATTATCATACACTCTTTTTTGACACTCATTCTGTTCTACTATTGATAAATAAAAAGTTCACGAAGAAATAGTATCACAAGCCCTTCAGCGACAAAAATCCTTTCCCTCAACTGCAACTTCCTTGCAAAGAATGAACGCGCAATAACAAGCTCCGACGTTACAGGGTGATATGAACACGTAGGAGTTCGTAAAAACGTGTTTTGCCTTCTGTGCAACAAAAGCGCTTCCAACCTGTTTCGAACGAGCGGTGACTTTGCCAGCACGCCAGATTCCTCTGTCGGTTCTTCATATTTTTTCCTCACTTGGGATGCAGCAGCGAATGCCGCGGTGAAGTCAGGGGACTGAAAAGACGATGTGCCAGGTTGGCGCCGCGTTCCCCGCTTGAAACTACGAAATTCCCCCCTAGAGGGGAATTCCCCACTGGTTGAGAACCCCTGCCCTACGGGGTCCCTTTACATGTGCGAAAGGGCAAAGGGATCGCGTGCTCCTCCCTGCATTCCTGAGTTTCATGTTTTTCTCTTAATACTGTGCTGCCATCTATAATTCATTCTCTGTTTAATTTTCCTACGTTTCCGACATTCTTTTTTTCCCATCCTTCCTTCTCCATTGCTGTTCTTTATATAATTTTTCTCTTTTTATTAAGGCCTTCCAAGGTTCTGCTATGATGATTGGTCCATTATTATTACAGGCTCTGTGTTTATTTTTTTCTATGGTGAGAGCTTCTGAGTACCTCAACTCAGAGGCTCTCACCGTAGATGAATATTTAAACTTCAAATTAAACTACTGGTGCAATCCGTACAGTGAACATCGATGGAATAGAGAATTGTATCAACATATATATAGTGATTTTAACATTAAAAGAGCTAAAACCATAGTGCAATAGCGTGTGTGCAATAGTGTGCATAAAAGAAAAGATTAAAACCAAAAGTTTCATCTCCCAAGGAATTATCAGTGGAATATTGCGACATGTGTTGAGAATCGTCAATGAATCCAACAGCAAGAAAAATAACACACCAATAAATGTGAATCATATAAACTGAGGATTAGAGGTACTTAATAGCACTTAATCTATCAGTGCATACACAATTGTTACTATGAATTTTCGGTGTGAGTTATCAAAGTGGAGCCGAAACAAAACTTTTGTGATTCTACTGAGATATTTTGACGCCTGTAACTGTTACGTAAATCCTAATGCATGCAGAGTGTAATAGAGAAAGCACAACCCTATTAATATTGTCGTTTCTGTCATGTTTGACGTGAGGTTTTTCTAGAAACTAAGCATGACCTATTAATACATTATCACTTCTATCATGTTTGAAGTGAGGTTTTTCTAGTTTATGAATTGTAATGAAATATTGTTGCGCAGGAGCGCAATGAAAAAATGCTTCCGAGTAGTGAAACGAGCTATTCTGGCTTGAGCTAACAGCAATGCATACCGCAAGGTCAAATTTCAATAATGCTTGAAAGCTTTAAAACTTAATGTAATTAATTAAAATAAAAAAATTGTTACTTCAAACAAATGGCTCCTAGAAGCAGACGGTCATATGGCACTGCAAGTTCATGCCGTATTTCAAACCATCTACTTTCAGTGGTTTCTTATGTAGGCGGTTGCAGACAAACACTGTGATTCCTCTTTTTTTTTTTTTTTTTTTTTTTTTTTTGTAGATGCTACCTCTAAACTGCATTTTCATTCTGAACGGCAAATCGGGTCCTTCAACTTTCACCTTACGCTTTGGCAGACGCTGGCAGTTTGTCATACTGTAAATCAAAAGTTATACTCTCTGTTTAAAGAGAGAAGACAACGTTATGGTCTCGTAAAAGGAGTGCTGTCTGCTATTGTAGGACGAGCTAGCATAATATAACTACTGTAAGAAAAATGTACGACTGTGAGTAATTCAGCTAAAAATATTATAATTCAAGTTGTTAATATCGCCAGTGTAAAGTGTCTCGTGTGACAAATGTGCTTGTTTATTTACGACGAAACACAAAATAAAAGCTTTAAATAATGTTTTTAGCCTCTACATTCCTGCCCATTAGTGTGTTCCTTTAAGTACCACTGCATAAAAAAACGAGTTAAGTAACTGTTTGACAACGTGTACATTGACAGCAATAAAACATTCAGAGGTCGGTTAATCGAAATCAGCACTCGGTAATTAACAGTTGTGTTTTCATACGTCCTCTTCTTGACAAGCTAAAGCAGTAATTATTTGCTGCAACTTGGAGCTTCCTGGTTGTAACAGTCTATTACTTTTTGTATTTTGCGCTGAAATTATATAGAAATTAATAGGTTTACGAGACTTTCAAAGAATATATAGAACCATGACACGGGAATCCGGTTTTTGTAGATTGCAGAAACAGTAAGGACGGATGTATTATTGTTTACTACGGGTGAAGCAATAACCTCGGCACAGGTTTTGCCTTTGACACAAGAGGAAACCGTATTTCATAAAATTCCGTAGTTTCTCTATGCTAGAGACTGCACAGGATGACCTTCGGAGCTTTCAGTAGCTGGTGATCTTCACTAAAGGGAATGGATACCTAGCTCCGAGAACGGCCATGATTTCGGTTGACATCCGAAAATTTTCAATGTGGAACTCCAGCAACTTTCCTATCGGGAATATTCAAAGCAAAGAGAATATAAATTCTGAATTTTTTCGTAACACTTACTGGTCATCCATGTAACACCTCTCAGAACACTTGAAGACTTCATCGCACTGGAGCGGGAATCCGCACCTCCCGATTTCCGTTCTAGTATGCTTAATGTTGCACCATCCAGTACAGTGAATTACCAAGCAACTGAGACTAAGCAAACCCAGCTTAGGAATCTGAACAGCCTCAGATTTTCGCTAGTCGAAACATCATTGCTTCCTCATAGCGTTTTGACCCAACTCTCATCTGGAAACGGATGTAGGTTGGAAATCACCAGTACCACAGATAAATCAATGAAGGAAGAAATATTCTTCGTAATACAAGGGAAATTAGAATGTTTATTCCAGAACATTTCTTCCTCAGATTAATGAAGGAAGAAAAATTTTCCCTACTACATAAGGAATTAGAACGTTTCTTCCAGAATACTTCTTCCTCAGACTAATGAAGGAAGAAATATTTTTCATACTACATAAGGAATTAGAATGTTTCTTCCAGAATATTTCTTCCTCAGATTAATGAAGGGAGAAGCATTTTTCATACTACATAAGGAATTAGAATGTTTCTTCCAGAATATTTCTTCCTCAGACTAATGAAAGAAAAAAGAAAAAATATTTTTCATACTACATGGTGAATTAGAATGTTTCTTCCAGAATATTTCTTATTCAGATTAATGAAGGAAGAAATATTCTTCATAATACATGGGAAATTAGAATGTTTCTTCCTTGGATTAATGAAGGAAGAAATATTTTTCATACTACATAAGGAATTAGAATGTTTCTTCCAGAATATGTCTTCCTCAGTTTAATAAAGGAAGAAATATTCTTCATAATACATGGGGAATTAGAATGTTTCTTCCAGAATATTTCTTCCTCAGGTTAATGAAGAAATATTCTTCATAATAAATGGGAAATTAGAATGTTTCTTCCAGAATATTTCTTCCTCAGACTAATGAAGGAAAAAATAGTTTTCATACTACATGGGGAATTAGAATGTTTCTTCCAGAATATTTCTTCCCCAGATTAATAAAGGAAGAAACATTCTTCATAATGCATGGGGAATTAGAATGTTTCATCCAGAATATTTCTTCCTCAGATTAATGAAGGAAGAAATATATTTCATAATACATGGAAAATTAGAATGTTTCTTCCAGAATATTTTTTCCTTCATTAATTTATCTGTGGTACTTATGATTTCCGACCTACATCTGTTTTCGGATAGACGTTGGGCCAAAATGCTATGAAAGAGCAACGATGCTTCGACTAGCGAAACTCTGAGAATGTTCAGATTCCTAAGCTGGGTTTGCTTACTTTCAGTTGCTTGGAACTTCGCTGTCTTGGGTGGTGTAACGGTTAGCATACTCAAACGGAAATCGAAAGATGCGGGTTCGATTCCAGGGCGATGGAATTTTTAAGTTTCCTGAGAGGTGTTGACTAACAACTTACGCAATGCCTCATGCAGTGAATGTGACGCAGAACCTGGTCACCAATTTGAACGGGAGCAACTGATTCAGACTTGGTGCCCTGGTCTAGCTAGTCCAGCTGCAATCCAGACTTGGCGTTCAGAGACAATAATTTGTTTCTCCACTTGAAACAGTTTCCTACCTGCCAGCGATGATTTCAATGATCTAAAGAAGACGGTTGAGCAGTGGTTCAAAACCCAGTCCCCAGACATCTACTTGTATGAGATTGGCATTCAGAACCTTATGCCACGATATGACAAATGCTTTAACATCCACGAGGAATATCTTAAAAAGTAAATTAAGGCATGTAGAATTCATCGCACATTAAAATTTGGTTATGGCTACTATTTTTCTTTATCTTCAAAAGTTATTTACTTTCTGGACATCTTTATTAAGTTTTGGAAACCGACAAATCCTTATTTGGTTCATACTCAGAATGTCTCGCATTTCACTTTCAGCAGTTGCCCTCCAAAGAAAAACAAAACAAATGCATGAACACCCTTAACGAAAAAACTCATAAACATTGAAACACCTCTTAAACCGATTTTTTTGTTTTCGTTGAAGCGAAGGTAAAGTATCAGAGTTAAGTTCCCTCTGCTTTTGTTCTGTTCCTTTACGTTGCAAAGAACTTTCGGAACTGTCTGTGAAATAACATACTAGAAAATATTTTCTGTTCGCATTTTCCTGTTTTATGTAAATTTGGTCATCGAAGAGGAAAGCTAAAATCCTTCTCTAAATTCCGAGACATTAAGTTTACAATAGTGTATCGTAATGGTGGTTTAAGTAACAAAGGAGCTTTTCCTTCAACCTAGCATTCCATTTAAAGCAACCACTTTGTTTTTTCAACGTGCAAATTTCAGAAACATTTTGTCCCCATAGAAACACTTTAAAAGCCATTACGGCTGATGACGGAGAGGAGGAATCGATCACTGTCGTACAGCCATACATTTTACTAGACATCACTGCATTTTGCATCACTTACGGAGAGGTATACAATAATTATGACCCTCTGATTCAGAGAATGAACAAGATTGTAAAAACAAGATTTATTGATTTGGCTGCAAAATGTAAAGTGTTTAGTGGTTTCGTGGTTATTGATGCAATCTTAAAAGGAGAGTGCATTAGTAATTATTATTACCGCAGCCCGGATACAGCAATCCACAGGGAACGCATTTTTGCCTTTATAAATGATTAAACGAAAACATTAGAGAGGGTCTAGTAATTTTCGCAAGCACAGCATATGAGTTAAATATTAGCTTCTTGCTACATTCCGTGTACTTTCCGAAACACGTCAAAAATATACAGGGTGTTCGTAAACTGTTTTGACAAAAGAAGAGGGGTGATAGTACCCATCAAGACGAACAATATTTACAATGGAACCTAGGGTCGCATTCCACTCTGAGTGACAGAAAAGAGCAAAGTTAGATGTCCAAGTTGAACTTTCAACAGTGCAAAGAAAGAGAAATTACGACATCATAAGTTGCACAATCCCATTTATGGAGATCAGGGACAGACTCAAAGTAGATGCTCAAAGTGACGGCCACGGGTGCCGTTGCACAATTCACACAGGCGAATGAAAGAATCTCGAAGACTCCTGGTGTCGTGTTTATCCTGTCCGCTGAAACAACGATTCTCGCGACGATATCTTCCACGGAGTCCACAGAGACATCGACCATAACTAAAAGAGACAAACAAAGACTGCAGATAACTCAAAGAAGCGTGGAGAAGTGCATGCTTGGTGTAACCAGGAGAGATAAGAAGAGGAACTTGTGGATCAGAAAAATGACAAGAGTGAAAGACATCATGATCAGAGTTAAATTCCTGAATAGGCTGGATATACTGCCAGAAGGACAGACCATCGATGGACAGCCGAAATTTTAGTATGGATTCCAAGGGACAGGAAAAGACACAGAAGAAGACCACATGGGAGATGGATGGATGAAATTCGAAAGTATGCTGGAGTAACATGGAGGAGACTGGCACAAGACAGACCCTTGTGGAAGGAACTTGGGGAGACTTTTGTCCAGCAGTGGATTGATAATGGTTAACAATGATGATGATGATGATGATGATATAAATATGTATTAGAAGTGACAACTTCCATCATTTTCACAAAAATTCTTTCACGGTTCGATATACAGGGTGATCAAAATCGACCGCACAATAAACCTACCGGACGTTTCCTCGTGGAGAAAGAAGCCGAAAACCTTTGTCCGTTGTCCGATCAGACATCGCATTCCGGAGTTATACGTGCCGAAAGTTCGTGACGTCACATCCGGTAAGAATGCAGACATTAGAAATAACTTACCCAATCACTTTGACAGAAAACATGTAATTTATTGATGTGCATCACCACAACACAAATGATAAAACACGTGGATTCGTGTCAGATTACAACATGTGTTCAAATGACCACATTTTAGTGCGGAACTGGCGGCAGACCGCCGAGGAATAGACATCTGCATGCGATGCAGCATAGCATGGGTTACAGTTGTGAGGGCCGCGTGTAAGGTGGCCACTATGCCGTGCAGGTTGTTGACATGCCGACGATGTACCAGTTCCATTAGATGACCCCAAAGGAAGAAGTCTAATATGTTAAGATCCGGCGATCTGGCGGGCCATTCCACAGGACCACCACGGCTAATACATCGACCGGGATATTCCGTGTCCAGCAACTGGCGGGCATTTGCAGCGTAATGCGCAGGTGCTCCATCATGCTGGAACCATAGATTGCTCAGAACAGCCAATGGTACGTTTTCCAGTAAGTCCGGCAGAACATCACGTAGGAACACCATGTAGTTGGCAGCTGTGACACGTTCGGGGAGAAGATATGGTCCCACTAGGATATCGCCCACAATACCACTCCAGATAATAACACCCCACCGGGCCTGGTGAGCGTGTTCACGTG
The DNA here is from genome assembly GCA_039090855.1 of Macrothele yani. Classification (NCBI taxonomy): domain Eukaryota; kingdom Metazoa; phylum Arthropoda; class Arachnida; order Araneae; family Macrothelidae; genus Macrothele; species Macrothele yani. Next base: position 52,766,587 of record CM077008.1, on the reverse strand, counting down.
TTGCATGAGGATTGTCCAATGCCCAAACATGACTATTATGGGTGTTGTAGATACCCTTCCGTGTAAACCTTGCTTCATCAGTCCAGGAGATCCGGCGGATGAAACTATTATCGGCAGCATGTTGCTGTAGCAGCCACTCACAGTATGCCTGTCTTCGAGGATAATCCTGTGATAACAGGCCTTGCACTCGTGTGATGTGATATGGATGCAGGTCTTCGTCGTGTAGAACCGTAATAACGGTACTTTGTTGCACACCGAACTATCACGCGATCGCTCGGCTGCTGGTCGTTGGCTCCTCCTCTATGAACTCTAGTACGGCGTCCTCTAGGGATGGTGTTCTCACAGAGGGTCCAGCGCCACTGTCTACACTTGGATGTGGTGCGACATTGCCTGTGTCGCGCATTCGAGAGTCAAGCCGCCGTATGACCTGGGCGTCCGGGTGCCGTCGTGCTGGGTATCGCTCGCTGTAGGCCCTTGCTGCACGCAATGCTGAACCATGACATTCCCCCAATAGGAGATGCATGTCACACAGTACTCTCTCAAACTGTACGACATATTGCTACCTACACTACTGTCAAATATACCAACGCAGTATGAGCTTACCTGCTACCGTCGCCAACCCTTCTTATGCCTACCTGCCGTATCGCGCAGGCGTAGAAATGATGGTTTTATGCCACCACGTCCTTCAAATTTGCATACTCACCCCTTGCCACATTTCTAAATGTTTTTAGCCTTTCTTTTCTTTATTTTTTTTAATTGGAGGTTTAACGACAACCGCGAGCAACTCAGTATGCTATAAGTAGTTGCCGTCCTGAATTTAGAACCACTGGTTCCATGGAAGGGAGAGAGTCAGTGCCGTAGGACAAACACAGCATCCATGTTTCACCGGGATCCGAACCCGGTCCTCTTTCGGACAAATGATCAAAAGCCATCGTCTTAGACCACTGCGCCACCGGGGCGGCTTGATTGCCTTGCGATACGCGTGTGTCTGTAAAACTACCACGTCGCTCTTCAAGGAGCATGTGCGTTACCGGGTGCGACGTCATGAAATTTCGGCGCGTATATCTCCGGAATGCGATGTCCGATTTTACAACGGACAACGGTTTTCGGCTTCTTTCTCCACGAGGAATCGTCCGATAGGTTTATTGTGTGGTCGATTCTGATCACCCTGTATTATAGCTGAGCATATATATATATATATATATATATATATATCATCATCATCATTGTCAACCATTATCAATCCACTGCTGGACGAAGGTCTCCCCAAGTTTCCTCCACAACGGTCTGTCTTGTGCCAGTCTCCTCCATGTCACCCCTGCATACTTTCGAATTTCATCCACCCATCTCCCATGTGGTCTTCTTCTGGGTCTTTTCCTGTCCCTTGGAATCCAATCTAAAATTTCGGCTGTCCATCGATGATCTGTCCTTCTGGCAGTATGTCCAGCCCATTGCCATTTCAGGGATTTAACTCTGATCATGATGTCTTCCACTCTTGTCATTTTTCGGATCCACGAGTTCCTCTTCTTATCTCTCCTGGTTACACCAAGTATGCACCTCTCCATGCTGCTTTGAGTTGACTGCAGCCTTTGTATGTCTCTTTTAGTTAAGGTCCACGTCTCTGCACCATACGTAAGCACTGGAAGGATGCATTGATCAAACACTTTTCTTTTAAGACATAATGGCATATTGCTCTTGAAAATTATGCTGTTTCTTCCAAAAGCTCTCCAGGCAAGTTTTGTACGCCAATTAATTTCTTCATCAATGTGACCCTCACTTGATATCTGCTGTCCAAGATAAACGTACGTATCTGTTATCTCCAGCTTTTCTCCATCAATCGATAAATCTTCATTTCTTGTAAAAGCATTGAACATCACTTTTGTCTTCTGAAAGTTCATTTTTAATCCCACTTCTTTACTCTTGTCAGCAAGTTCCTGGATCATACTCTGCAGCTCTGATGGGGTAGTTGCAAAAATGACTACGTCATCAGCAAAACGAAGGTGGGTTAGATAATCTCCATTAATCTTTATCCCCTTGTTTTCCCAGCTCAGTGACTGAAAAACACCCTCCAATGTGGCATTAAAGAGCTTCGGAGATATGGTGTCACCTTGTCTCACTCCCTTTCCAATTTTTATGTGTGTTGTATTTTCAAACAGCCTAATCTTTGCACTTGCATTTTCATAGATGTTATTAATAATATTAATGTATGCAGCTTCAATACCGCAGGTTTTCAGAGCCATTGTAACTGCTGATGGTTTCACCGAATCTAAGGCTTTTTCATAATCGATAAAAGCCATGCACAATGGAAGTTCATATTCCCTCGCTCTTTCAATTAGTTCTCTCAGCACATGGATATGATCTATTGTGCTGTAGCCACTTCTGAATCCAGCTTGTTCTCTCGGTTGAGCCATGTCCAGTGTTACCTTCAAGCGGTGTGAAAGAACTTTAGTGAAGATTTTATAAACTACTGATAGGAGGCTGATAGGTCTGTAGTTTCCGAGATCCTCAATGTCACCTTTCTTATGTAGCAGGATCATTGTAGCGGTGTTCCAATCCTCAGGAATCTTTCCTTCATTAAGGCATCGAGTGAAAATTTGGGCGAGTACTGTTTCGATTTCTCCACTTGCTTCTTGTATGATGTCTACAGTAATTCCATCTTCTCCTGGAGCTTTTCCCTGCTTCATGTTCTTGATTGCATGTGCAACTTCTGCTGGAAGGACTGGAGGAACTCTGGTACTGGTATCTTTCATGATGTCTGGAGTGCATGTATCATCCCTTTCATATAATTTGGAGTAGAAATCTTTCACTCTTGTCAAAATTTCGCCTCTATTTCTTGTTACAGAACCATCTTCTTTTCTCAGTGCCATAATCTGTTTTCTTCCCTTACTGAGATGTCCCTTTGCTATCTTTAGGCTTTGGTTGTTTTCAATTGCTTTCCTCACTAGTTCACAGTTGAATTTTCTTACGTCTTCAGTGATACTTTTTCGTATTGTCTTGCATAGCTCTATATATTCCACTTTGGAAGTCACATCTTCTTTAGTCGTCCTCATCTCTCTTCTTTTTTGCATCAACATTTTCGTTTTTCCTGATAATTTATTTACATGCAACTTGTTCTTAGACCCAGCTAATTTTGTTGCTGTTTCCATAAAAGCTTTGGTTACTTTTCTGTTAACTTCAGAGATGTCCACTACTTCCGATGTTAGGCCTTCTAAAGCAGAGCAGAGAACCTGTTCTTCAGTTCCAACTTGAAGATATTATGGTGTTTTTTAAGGTTGGTTATGTCAATAGATTTTGTTTGTCTTATGAGCTTGCCACGTTCAAGTTTAGTGTTGAGGTGCATCTTACATCTCACCAATCTATGGTCACTACCTGTGTTGAACTTGTTTAGCACACTGCAGTCTTCTATGACGAATTTTTTGTTACACATAATAAAATCAATTTCACTTGTCGTCCCATTTGGATGTCTCCATGTCCATTTCCTGTGTGGCTTTTTCTTGAAGAAGGAGTTCAAGATGAAAAACCCTTCTGCCTCTGCAAACTCAACGAGAGTATTTCCACGCTGGTTTCTGTTGCCGTGACCGAATTTACCTACTGAAGTTTCATTCTGTTGCCGTTGCCCTATTTTTGCATTGAAATCTCCCATAATTATTTTCAAGTGCTGCTTACCTTTATTATTTAGATGACAAATTTCCTCATAAAATTCTTCAATTTCTTCTTCAGGATGACTTGTGGTGGGTGCATAAGTTTGAATAATCTGAGCCTGGTATCTTCTCGATAGTTGGATAACGAGTCGTGCAGCTCTGTCAGAGGAACTTTCAACTTCTACCACTTTATCCTTCAGTTTCTTGTTTATTATAAATCCAACACCACTAGTTCTGCCAGTATCTGTCCCACGATAGTAGAAGAGATGTCCACTTTTCAGTTCGATGAGATCTTCTCCTTTTCTCCTTACCTCACTTAGCCCGACGATGTCCCACTTGATCCTTTGTAGTTCCTCTTCCAATTCAAGAAGCCTTGAATCAGAAGATAGGGAGCGTCCATTGTACGTTGCCAAGGTCAGCATCAGATGGCAGCCTAGTCCGGTCCTCCGGGGATTCTTAGCACCCTCTGCCTTCATGTCGCACTGGCCGCTGCCTTGGCCAGGTACATTCCAGCTGCCGGAGACTGAGGGCCAAGATTTAAGTTGTGGAGTCATTTTGGAGGGGTTTGGCCATAACTCACCACGCTGGCCAAGCGGGTTGGTGAGTGTGGGATAGCATTTCCTCTGATCCCGATGGTATAGTTATACCGCTATTAGCGGTCGTCAGAGCCCCTTTAGTGGGAACAGGATGCACCACGAGAAGGCGGGGTTGACATTTGTCAAGGAGAGGCTGTGATGTTACGCATCACCTGACCTTACATCCCTATATATATATATATATATATATATATATATATATATATATATATATATATATATATATATATATATATGAAATTGAATGTTTGTCCCTTTGTATGTTCTCTATACAAATCTCCAGTTTTCAATTTAAAACCACCAAATGTGGTATACTATCTCATGGTACTCTACGTTAGACCGTCGACGGTTTTTGGAAGGGGTAGGGACCCAGGGACAAGGCGCCCACACACAAATGTTCATAAAATCTTCAGTTTTCAATTTAGAATCACCAAGTTTGGTATACTACGTCATGGCACCCTAACTTAGACCGTAGACGGTTTTTGGAAGGGGTCGGTACCCTGGGATGGTCGGAGCCAGGTGTCAAACTGTCCCCGCATCAAGGTAAGATTTTTACACAAATAAAATGTATTTTCCCCCGTCATTATTGACCGGCTTTCACCTTGTATCTTTAATAACATATTTAACAATTATTCTTCGTCCTCCTATTTTGTTTATTCACCAGGTTTGTTCTGAAACGTACATGGCGAGATCTTTTTCGAGTTTATATATATATTAATCTACTTAAATTTTGTTATACACTCACAGACAATGAAATGGGCGCACCAAAAAGGAAGCATCGGATTGAAATGAAATTTTATGGACGTAATGATACAGATGAATGATACACATGATAGCAAACACAGAGTTGCCGAACTATCAACCATGATCATATGATCATATGGATCATGTCAAGATTATTAAACACATTGCACGAATTTCTTCCACGGTTCACGCTTATCCGTCACATTTAAGGTGGTTCCACCTAAATGCTCTACTTTATGTTTACAATGGTAAAACTTCTGCACATATTTTAATCGCAAATAATGTATTCCCAAGGATGAAAATTTGCACATCGATAAAACTAACTTTAAGTTATAGTATTAGATACTTAATGCTTGTTGAAACATAACCATTATTGAGCAATCCAATATTGCAATGTGATTAATAATCTTGGCAGTGTCACGAATGTGAACCAGAAAGGGACAAGATGGAGTTGTTGGAAATGACCTTGGTCTATGATAAATTATATTGCGAATTGAGATTACCGTATTTGACCTGAAGTGAACGTACTTATACTATGATAAATCTACACTGTTAGAATTAGAAAATGCCATATCAAAAATGTTTGTGCCGCCCCGGTGGCCCAGTGGTGTAAGCGATGGTCTCTGATCATTCGTCCGAAAGGGGTCCAGGTTAGGATCATGGGCAGGCATGGATGTTGTGTTTGTCTAACGGCAGTGGCTCTCGCCATTCCCTGGAACTAGTGACTCTAAATTAGGGAGGGGCGACTGCTTATAGCCCATTGAGTTGCTCACGGTGGTCGTTAAACCTCCAATCAAAAGAAAAAAATGTTTGTGTCGGTCCTATGAAAATTAGTGAGTACGGGCCGTATACACATAAGGGTGTGGGAGATAAATGGACAAAACTGCTCGGCTTAACTACATTTGGTCGTCCTCACTTGGGCATGTGAACCACGAACTACTTCCTCGGAGTGATCTATATGGCGTACAAAGTATAAGAAGGCCTGGAAGAAGACATCGGGAATCACTCCATTACGCGAAAAAATTTACTAGAGTCATCATCAGAGGGATCCCTACGGCTGGTTGCTCCCTTGGTCACATTGTGGTGGAAACGCATCATGATGCAACAACCGTCTTCAGAATGCTGCAGCAGTGGTTGGAGAAAGATAACATGCGGTGCAGTAGCGGGACAGATGCAAGTAGGCGGACGTCCAAACGCTTGGATCTCCACATTCGACGGCAAGCCGTAGAAACTCCACAATCTACAACGGACGGCATTCGACGAGTTGTTCAAGCAGATATGAATATCACCGTATCGACACCACGGACTACAGATAGCAGATTCGGCTCAAACAGGTTTGAGCTTCGGCCAGCCATTGTGCCTACTGCCAACCACCATCGTTACAAAAGGTTGCTGTAGTGCCGTACCATACACGTGTATCTGTACTATACAATGAGGTCAAATGGAACCATGGAACCATGTCGTCCTCTGCGACGAGTCTCGCTTCTGTCTCAGCGCCGACAATCACCGATTGAGAGTTTGGAGACGACGTAATCACTAGTCGGATCTTGCTGACATCCGTAACAGTCGTACGGCTCCTGATTCTTGTGTCATGGTTTGTGACGTAGTTAGTTTCAAGAACCGGTCGCCATTCGTATGGATAGTGGGTACAATGAGAGCACGACAATATGTCAATGAGGTGCTATGGCCTGTTTAGTTGTCGTCCCACGTGATATCCCGGATACCCAGTATCAATAAGGTAGAGCCCACCATTAAAATATCCACATCAGCAGGCAATGCCAGGAGCTACCCTGGCTAGCGTGGTCTCCAAATATCTTCCCAATAAAGAACATGTGGGACATCGTTGGCTAACGACTTAACGCCTCTGGCTGATTACCTCGCAATATCAGTGGTGTTGGGACACAGGTTATCGACGCATGGCCAGTGAGACCTCAGAACACCACCCCTTAAAACTTCCATTCATCGCCACGCCGCGTTGCTGAATTTAGACCCCAACATGGCGGTCATTCGACGTACTGACTCAAGCCACATTATAGTGTCTCCTCGCCTATCGCGTTCATGTAATCCTTCAGAAATTAAATCTGTTTTTCCCACTTGCTTGTTTAAACGTGCGGTAAGTTGATTTTCATTTCGTGTATTGAATCATATTGTGGCGTTTTCTTTGTCGAGCAGTGGGTGTTTGATGTGATGCAACAACTTAAACAGTGTGTGAATGAGGGTGTCAAAGAATATGAACGAACGTGAATTGTGGTGACCAACATAAACTATGTGAACTCGAATCAGCAGTTACACGTCTTTTACATATACATTTCAAAAATGAAATGGGTCAAGTAATGAATTGAACACAACACGTTGATCACAAATCTTTTCAGTCAGCATGTTTTACGGCACTTCAGTTCGTTCTAATTCGCCATATCACAAATCGGAACAAAAATTGCCAAGAAAAGCCGGTGTTTCTAAAATGATAGTTGTACATGGAAGTAAACGCAGACACATTTACAGAAATCTGGGTGGAAGTAGTTAGCTTTTCATAAGCACGTCACGCAGAAATCCTTCAAACATCCTTAAGCAGGTCTGAAGAGTAAATTGTTAATCTCATGAAAACATGAAAACAGAGTTTACCGATTTTGCAAAGCTGATTCACTACTGTTGATTCATGCAATTTTTAACTAGATTTCATTTTATGACTTAGAAGTTTTTCTTCCACATTAAATGCAATGTAAATATGTTTTCACGTATATTGTCAAATCCCAAAATTTTTAAAAATATAAGAAGATAATTCTTATACTGAGGTTAATATATAGTACATTACTGCTGGTGAAAATTGCAACACCATGAAGGACTCTTGGATTAGCTTGAAACTCACGGGATATGTGCAAAAGTTTGAGGTTAAAATATCCATGAAAATGCGCATGCAGTTTCGGAGCAGCGCCCTCTGAACTGTCTAATCTTAGGTATAAAGCGCTGGCTGAAACGAAATGTTGCAATCAGTGAAGAGCCAACATTGAGTCGAAAGAGTGTTTCTTGTGTCTCACTGTGACCCGTCGCCGAAGAAGTTCTTGTCATAAGCACTTCACGGACTTTCAGCGAGGAAGGATTATTGGGATGAGAGAAGCGAGGTATTGCTACCTCGAAATTGCGAGTCGTATGAGATGCATCACCTATACAGTGAACCAAACGTGGCGCCAGTGGACAGATGAGGTTCAAACGCACAGAAATGCGAGGATATGGACCTCAACATCGCACGACTATACGAAATGGCAGACACCTCTACCGTGTGGCAATAACCGATCGCACAGCGACATTCACTGTGTTAGCTCGGCAGTGGAGCACAGTTAGAGGGTAGGTTTGGCCATCAGCACAGTTCGATGTTGTCTGCTTAACATAGACTAGCAACCCACTGCTGCGTATTCTTTTTAACATCAACCACAGACGCCTCAGGCGGCAATGGGGTCTTTAACCAGACCGTGTCGCGCTGATTGGCAACAGGTCATGTTTTCTGGCGAGTCACGATTCAACTTGATTTCCCATTATAGTCGCATACGTGTTCGAAGACATCGTGGTGAATGGATCCCTTGCAGCGGCATACCTGCGCAAAGCCAAGCGTCATACATAGTTTGGGGCGCCATTGGGTTTCATTTCCGGTGTCGCACGATTGGTCGAATAACGATTGGTCGGCAGCATGATTGGTCGACATAACGCTTGGTCGAGATAACCATTGGTTCAGAGGATTATGGTTTACTCTCAAAACGTAACGTTCCTTTTTGGAAATAATATCTTTTAGAATGTAGTCCTCAGAACGTACAGCATTATAACATATTATTTCCAAATAGGCTCCCGTGTCATCTTTTGTACTGTAAGTAAAATCTATATAGAGGGCCTTCTGAACGATGTTACTTCCGAAAGGGCCACGGGGCACTTTAGGTATAGGCACCTTGGGGAAACTGCCACACATAATTCGGGAACTCGGAAAATTGCCCCACCGCAAAATTGCTCCGCCGGAAAATTGCCTCACATTCAAAGCGTTTCTCGGACGAACGGCGATTTGTGCTCGTCCCCTTAATGTAAACCATGTGGAAATTTTCCTGTGGGGCAATTTTTCTGTGTGTCAATTTTTCTGTGTGTGGCAATTTTCCGGGTTGCTGAAAGATATGTGGAAATCTTCTGGTGGGGCAATTTACCGCCAAACTGTTTGTACTCATTCGATTTTTTTTTCCAAGTTCCGTGGACCATTTCATGTAGACCAATGTCGACTAATCGTTATATCGACCAGTCGTTACTGTCGACCAATCGTTATGTCGATCAAACGTGCTGTCGACCAATCGTTATGTCGATCAAACGTGCTTCGACCAATCGTTACTGACGACTAATCATTTTTGTCGACTAATCATTTCTGTCGACCAATCGTTACTGACGACTAATCATTTCTGTCGACCAATCATTACTGATGACTAATCATTTCTGTCGACCAATCGTTATGCCAACCAATCGTTATGTCGACCAATCGTTACTGTCGGCCAATCGTGTGTCGGCCAATCGTGTGTCGGCCAATCGTTATGTCGACCAATCGTTACATAACCTTCATTTCTGATCCCGCGTAGTACAAATTGAGGGAACACTCAACAGTCAGCGATATCTCAGGAATGTTTTAGAGACAGATGTGATACCCTTCCTTCAGAGTTATTCTGGCACTACATTCCAGCAGGATAATGCTCGACCACATTTGGCCCGGAACATCCAAGACCCCTTTATGCATGGTAGATACGGCTTTTTCCCTCGCGTGCACGTTCGCCGGATATGTCTCCGATCGAATAGGTCTGGGACATGGTAGTTAAGCGACATCCCGTCAAGCACCTCCATCAGTCACCACAAATGAGCTCTTGCTTCTCATATAAACAGCTTTGCAGGGAATTTCCCAGGATGATATAAAAAAACTCTTCCGTACAATGCCACGCCGTGTACATGTTGTTATTGCTCTAGGTGGCTTCACACGATACTCTGTTTTGAAGTGAAAAAAATCTTGTGCAGCTCAACAAATGTAATCAGTTATATCCTGTAACATGAGGAATCTGTGATATAAATGTCATCTGAATTACGCAATTCTTTCTTGGTATTGCAATTTTCACAAGCAGTTGAGTGAAAATGGAAATCTAGTTATATTTAAATTTACAAAGTGATATTTTTAAAAATTTTAAGATATATTGCAAGAATATAAATCGTACTGTCCCATGAGGTAATTTTAAATACAGCTGCAACACCGCTTTCCCTTGAAATTTCAAAATTGGGGATGAAAGTCCATAAAACAAAAGATATTGTGAAAAATAAGCTGATTTCCGAAATGGAAAATCGTTCAACTTTATTTTAAAAAAATTCACTTTTAAAGCGAAAATCATGAAGGAAATTGTTCTGTTAAAGGAGTATCAGTAAAAAGCACAACTCATCCTGTGTCTGAAATATTCTTTCCAAAATCTCCAAGCAACACTCCTGGGGAGTTTGATATTTGTAAGGACTTTTGGAGGAAAAATTTTAGAATTCGGAGATAAATAGGCTTTTCAAGGTGAATTTCTTCAGTAGGTCATTTGATCTTTTCAAGACAATTGAGCTTTTATTTCCTTTCTTTGATAGTGTGATTAGTGTTTTTATCCTAAGTGCGAACTGCAGGTTAGTTTTGAATGTGTTCGCAAATAAAAAAAGGAATGTGGATTATTCACACTTTCCTTCCAGACTAAAAGAACATACGACACAACACCGGAAACCTAAAAGCCGAAATAAATTGTCTTGAAGCAGGATTACGTGTCTTCAAGTGATCCTACCGTAAAACTTTACCGGGGATGTAGTAAATCAGATGTATCGTAGTAATCGCTTTTATATTTTTAGAAATAGTCATAAAAAAATGTCTGCAAGAGTTTGGCGTAAAAATAGCATATGTAAGGTTTTATATCGCCTCGCCATTTTAAATAAATAGGCTTTTATTTAAAATGGCGAGGCGATATAAAACCTTACATATACCATTTTTAGATAAATAGGTTTTTCTAGGTGAATTTCTTCAGTAGGTAATTTGATCTTTTCAGGACAATTGAGTTTTTATTTACTTTCTCTGATAGTGTGATTAGTGTTTTTATTCTAAGTGCGAACTGCAGGTTAGCTTTGAATGTGTTCGCAAATAAAAAAAGGAATGTGGATTATTCACACTTGCGTTCCAGACTAAAAGAACATACGACACAACACCGGAAACCTAAAAGCCGAAATAAATTGTCTTGACGCAGGATTACGTGTCTTCAAGTGGTCCAACGGTAAAACTTCACCGGGGATTTAGTAAATCAGATGTGTTGTAGTAGTCGCTTTTATACTTTTAAAAGAGTTTTGTGTAGAAATAGTACATGTAAGGTTTTATATCGCCTCGCCATTTTTATAAACTAACAGAACAATGTAAGATAACCAAAGTGGTAGATACTTTGATCCACTGAGGAAAACGCGCAACTTTTAGAAAATCGTTTAAATTAAAAAGCTGTTCTGATTAAACTACACACGAACCAAGTAATTGCATTTGTATGTTAATAAATAAAAGAATAAGTAAAAAAACTAAAACTGAAAGACGGATAACAAAGGTGAAGGTAGATCATATTTATTCACCAACAACAACTAAATATATGGTCCGGCGCACTTTCCTTTTAGGTCTGCTTAAATGTTAGTTCAATAGCCCAGTTTCGTCCTGCAGATAATGAGATTGGAAATACGAAAAAACAATTAGCTCGTTTCCATGACAACGGAATTCCTCTGTGTAAATAAAAAATTGCCGGCATACGGTATATTATGAATCTTAATATCATTTCTTAAGTAACTCAATGATTTTCACTGAAAATTGAATGAAGAAATTCGTCATAAAAAGTAATTAGAGATCATTCATCAGGGAAATCTAAATAAATAAACACAGCATATGAATAAGATTGGAAATAATTTTTTATTGCTCCCACAAACACATCAGTAAAAAATTAATGACACTCATCTACGGATGACAAAATACAAACGAACTATATATTAGACAGTAGACTCCTTTGTTCCCTTTTATATGCATTGTTTCTAACGTTTTCATCCTACACAAGTACTAAAGAATATCGCTGCGTCATGCATAAGTAAAGAATCCTGGGGAAATTTTTGTGAGACGCCAAAACATAATTTGATTACTTAGTGAATCAAGAATTTATTTGGAATGTAATGTATACCTTTTCACGTGCAGACATGGAACGAAATGAAGTACTAATAAATGTTAATTTGAATTATAATAGCAGCACGTTGAACTAAGTTTGATTTTGTTCCTCCACGAACTCCTCCTGCGCAAATGGCAAGAAAAATATTGAAAAATATTAAAATGTCTAGAAATTTGTTTTCATTCACGGAAAAAGTTGTTTGTTGTCCAAAATGACTTCGTGCAGATAAATGCGGGGTCAATTCTGAGTGCTTCTCATTATGTTCTTGATTTTCAGACAAAGCTTGATGAACAGTCATTCTACCAAGAAACAGCCTTGCAATTTCGTTACATTTACTAATTAAAATTAGTTAGCGAAACACTAAACCGCAAATGTCAGAAGTGCCACAATATAAAACTAAAGCAGAACAAATTATGTTCAATGAATTGTTTCTTCTTTGCATTTCTTTTTTTATCTTACATTTGCTGCTTATTCTGAGTTTAAATTTGCAGCAATCTTTCTGAGCACTGAGCAATAAAGAAAGAAAGAAGAAAGCAGTAGCATTAAGAGAAAGCGGACGTACACAACACTTAAATAAATCCGAAGCTAAGAGGAAAAAATGGACGAAGCGCACATGACTTGATTGCCAGATTTCTTTTTCCAGTGAGACTACTTTGGAAAGTATTCTGTGCGCGCTGTCCAATAACTAAGGATAGAGTCCAAACGGAGGAACGGGGAAACAAACACGACATATCACTTGATGGAAGGGAAAAGAGAAAGAAAGAAAAAGGGGAGAGAGACAGACAAAGATACAAATAAGCTCTATAGAAATAAAAATGCTCAGCGGGCTACTCCCCAGTGTTCGGATGCCATACAATTAAGGTCTTTTTATCTTCTTGAGACAGGCGGAATTTTTCTTGCACGATCAGCGTTATCACATTTACGAAAGAAAAAGAATAAGCTTTGTTTACGCATAAAAGGCTCGGCGTAAACATTGTTTCTCACTGAATGTTTTTACTGCTACGAGTGTTTTTTTTTTGTTTTTTTTCATTCCAGAAAAGCCCCACGCTTTGAATAGCAAGGGCTTGTCCTGTGCTTCAAGAAAATTGGAAGATGTAACGAAAAAAACAAAACATGATATCAAATCAGTATTACAATAAATATTGGAAGCTTCATAGGATATGAAACCTGTTATGAGTCTGAAAGGAGAGAAAATTATTTGTAACAGCATTTGATTAGAAATTCATCCGTTGCTATACATCCGAGCGAACGTGGATTTCCATGTATGTTAATGGAACACGTTTGCTGTAATTATTGATAATGAGCGATCGGATTCATATGCTGAAGAAGATAATTAATATCTTACGCATCAGTTCTTCGTGTTAAAATGTTTCAATTGAACCATTCTGGGGGGGGGGGGTGACACAGGTGATGCGTTTAGGTGAACAACTAAACTTACCTAAAATTGAAGTTACCTGAAAAAATTGTTGTCTCTGTGGCGAACTCAGGAGCGATCACACAGAATTACGAATGTCTAGAACCATTATTTCTGTCACATTCGCATTGTGCAAGTATGCATCGTTACCTGAGAAAGACGCTGTAACTCAAAAACGGGGCGTCATTTAAATAAGCTTATTTATAATGCAGATCAAACATTTCGGTCCAGATGTGTGTGATGAAGAGTTTTCGACGTTTGAAGAAATATTTGTAAAACTATTTTCTTTACATAGAAATAAGATCAGAACCGTGAAGTGCATTACTTCAGTTTAAAGATTTTGAAATCGTCAAAACCGCGGCATATAAAGTGATCGTCAATAAGTTAGGAACGAAACATCAAGCTGAGAATAAGTTCCAAACTTGAACATAAAGTTGAGAATAAGTTCGAAACCTGACCTTAAAGGTAGTGGTTGACGGCTGATGCAATTATTGCACAGTATTCATCATTCTTCAGTTATATAACACCCACGTGACGTCGCTATCTCATCATTTGAGACGGCACCACAGTGCAGTGAAATCTATCGGGTGATAATGAATGAGCAACAGATGAAATTGGGTTAAAACTTGGTGGTTGAATTTTTGACAAAGAAAGGTGAAATGCTAAGCAGTATTCCTGAAGAATGGTCTGTGTGGACGTCGATTGTGCATTTTCATATTCCACTGTCAAAAGATGGGCTGCTCTCTTTAAACGGGGAACAGACTCGTTGGAAGACTACCCTGGCGAGGGATGCTCAGTGGAGGTGACCATCTATGAAATGTGCCAGAAAGTGGAGGACATGGTGACGTCAGACTGGTGAATCCGTATCGTATAGATTGACGAGGAACTGAAGTAAAGTACCGGAACTGTGTGGACCAATTTGTATGAGAGATTAGGGAGGTCAAAGGTTTGTTCCAGAGGGATTCTTCGAAAGTTGACGCCTCAGATGAAGAATGATCGTGTTGAAGTATGTCAGGTTCAACTGACAGCATTAATTGCGATAAAGATGACTTCTATTCCTGCATTGTATCTGGTGATTAAACATGCCTTCACCAGCGGGACAATGATACTAAATAAGATAACATGAAGTATTAACATCATGGATTACCACCACCAAAAAGTTCAAAACATAACCATCTGCAGGACTGGTGAATCCGTATTGCAAAGATTGATGAGGAACTGAAGTGCAGCACCGGAAGTGTTTGGACCATTTTGCTTGAGAGATTAGGGAGGTCAAAAGTTTGTGCCTGATGGAGTTTTCGAATGTTGACACCTCAGATGAAGAATGATCGTGTTGAAGCATGTCAGGTTCAACTGACCGCATTAATTGCGATCAAGATGACTTCTATTCCTGCATTGTATCTGGTGATGAAGCATGCCTTCACCACCGGGACAATGATACTAAATAAGAGAACATGAAGTAGAAACATCATGGATTACCACCACCAAAAAGTTCGAAACATAACCATCTGCAGGACTGATGAATCCGTATCGTACAGATTGATAAGGAACTGAAGTGAAGTGCCGGAAGTATTTGAACCATTTTGCATGAGAGATTAGGGAGGCAAAAGGTTTGTGCCAGATGGATTCCTCGAATGTTGACACCTCAGATGAAGACTCGTCGTGTAGAAGCATGTCAGGTTCAACTGACCACATTAATTGCGATAAAGATTACTTCTATTCCTGCATTGTATCTGGTGATCAAATATGCCTTCACCACCGGGACAATGATACCAAATAAAAGAACATGAAGTAGAAACATCATGGACTGCCACCACCAAAAAGTTCAAAACATAACCATATGCAGAGAAAATTATAGAAACCATTTTGTTTTTATTTTTTTGGACTCAGAAGGCTTGTTGTTAACTAGTTTTACTTGCGTCATAAAAGGACTATGAATGCTGCTTATTATGCCGAGCTATTGCGACAATTGCGTGAAGACATCAAGAATAAACGGCGAGTAAAATTGCAACGGGGTGTTCTACTTTAGCGATGTGAAAGGTCTCGATTTATGACAAAATGCCCGGAAACCGCTCCGTGCCCGACACGGGCTCGGTCGGGCTCTTAGATCAAATCTTTGTCTGAAACCCGGGCTCGTACGGAAGCGGGGCTCAAATTACTTTTCTTTTCCCTTTTTAGTTAATCTTCTCCCTAAGAATAAATTATCAACGTTTATTCACAATTAAACGCTTATGTAAGAAGTCCAAATGATTTGTTGTAATCCACTTGTCGAAGTCACACTTGTTGAACATTGCATAATCTTAAATAATAATCTACGGCATTTTCATATGATCTGCCTCCTTACGTACTACCAAGTTAATAATGACAATCAGCAGATCATTTGACGATAATATATCATCACAGTCCCTACAAGAACCACAATAACTTGAATATCTACCATCTTATACTATCGACGTAACTTTTATTTAAACTTTGACCTGTTGTTTGTGTTGCCATAACGCATCGGAGAAGTAATGTGTCGTTCCGAAGGGAAATCGTATGGACAGTAACAAAATTGACATAAGCATTGAAACTCAAAAGGAAGGTCCAATGATTTGTGGAATACATGTACGTGATAGACAAATTTAAGCATCATTTTTGAAATCAGCAAATCGAAATTGATAAGAAACAGGCCGGAAATATCAAACAATCACACTTTTGTAGATATGTATATTCTTCTGACATATGATCGGTGTTGATTACGAATAACTGGAAAAGTCTGAAATTGGAACTTTCAATGTTTGATAGAGTGTTTATCTTCTGAACAGTTTTCTTCAGAAAGAGCGTTTAAAATGTCAATATTTCAAAAAAACTTTTGTGCCCATTTTCAGGTAAAATTAACAGTTAAACTTTTTACATGAAGTCCTTATTTAGTACAGTGTTGATCAGGAACTGTAATTTGCTTGTATGATTATTTCGGAAGCACAGGTTTTAAAATACATTTTCTTCTGACTTTTAACGCTTTCCCTGTAAAGCAATTAACTAAAAAAATATCTTCAGAACTCTTTATTTCCATATTTGTAGACATTTGTGTTGTTGTTCAATATTAATTTGGGAAACAAGAGGTGCACACAAATATTTTGTAGTTTTTTCCTCTTAACTTTCTTCAGTTACTTTAATTATTCAAAACACTGTACTAATTCCTATAAAGAAATTTCAGCTGCAGAGACATAGGCAGCAATGCAAATTCTGAAGCTGTAATTTCATTTTTTTATCTGCCAATATCATATGCACTAAATGATCAAAACTCTCCAGACACTTGCCTATTCACAAATTCCATGTAACAGGAAAGTAAGTAAATCAAGTTGATGTTATCAAAGCCTCCTCCCTAATGGGAAGTCTTTCTAGTAGATTTTGATACATTCCTCCGGGGATTGCATTCCATTCTCTCACAAGAGCATTAGTTACATTTGTCTTCTACGTCGCACTGTTCGGCTTGACGGTCTGACATAAGTGACCGATATCATTCCAAAGTGTTCCATGGGGTTTATGCAGGCCAGTCAAGTTTTTCTACTCCCATTACATAAACCATTTCTGCACGGACCTAGCTTTGTGAACGGGAGCTTTGTTCCCTTGTTCCCTATACGTATGTAAATTGATTTTATTATGTGTAACAAACAATTCGTCATAGAAGACTGCAGTGTGCTAAACAAGTTCAACACAGGCAGTGACCATAGATTGGTGAGATGTAAGATGCACCTCAACACTAAACTCGAACGTAGCAAGCTCATAACACAAACAATATGTATTGACATAACCAACCTTAAAAAACACCATAGTACCTTCAAATTGGAACTGAAGAACAGATTCTCTGCTTTAGAAGGCCTAACATCGGAAGAAGTGGATATTTCTGAAGTTAACAGAAAAGTAACCAAAGCTCTTATGGAAACAGCAACAAAATTATCTGGGTCTAAGAACAAATTGCATGTGAACAAATTATCAGGAAAAACCAAAATGTTGATGCAAAAAAGAAGAGTGATGAGGACAACTAAAGAAGATGCGACTTCCAAAGTGGAATATATAGAGCTATGCAAGACAGTACGAAAAAGTATCACTGAAGACGTAAGGAAATTCAACTGTGAACTAGTAAGGAAAGCAATTGAAAACAACCAAAGCCTAAAGATAGCAAAGGGACATCTCAGTAAGGGGAAAAAACAGATTATGGCACTGAGAAAAGAAGATGGTTCTGTAACAAGAAATAGAGGCGAACTTTTGACAAGAGTGAAAGATTTCTACTCCAAATTATATGAAAGGGATGATACATGTTCTCCAGACATCATGAAAGGTACCAGTACCAGAGTTCTTCCAGTCCTTCCAGCAGAAGTTGCACATGCAATCAAGAACATGAAGCGAGGAAAAGCTCCAGGAGAAGATGGAATTACTGTAGACATCATACAAGAAGCAAGTGGAGAAATCGAAACAGTACTCGCCCAAATTTTCACTCGATACCTTAATGAAGGGAAAATTCCTGAGGATTGGAACAACGCTACAATGATCTTGCTACATAAAAAAGGTGACATTGAGGATCTCAGGAACTACAGACCTATCAGCCTCCTATCAGTGGTTTATTAAATCTTCACTAAAGTTCTTTCACACCGCTTGAAGGTGACACTGGACATGGCTGAACCGAGAGAACAAGCTGGATTCAGGAGTGGCTACAGCACAATAGATCATATCCACGTACTGAGAGAACTAATTGAAAGAGCGAGGGAATATGAACTTCCATTGTGCATGGCTTTTATCGATTATGAAAAAGCCTTTGATTCGGTGAAACCATCAGCAGTTGCAATGGCTCTGAAATCCTGCGGTATTGAAGATGCATACATTAATATTATTAATAACATCTATGAAAATGCAAGCGCAAAGATTCGGCTGTTTGAAAATACAACACACATAAAAATTGGAAAAGGAGTGAGACAAGGTGACACCATATCTCCGAAGCTCTTTAATGCCACATTGGAAAATGTCTTTCAATCACTGAACTGGGAATACAAAGGGATAAAGATTAATGGAGATTATCTAACCCACCTTCGTTTTGCTGATGACGTAGTCATTTTTGCAACTACCCCGTCAGAGCTACAGAGTATGATCCAGGAACTTGCTGACAAGAGTAAAGAAGTGGGATTAAAAATGAACTTTCAGAAGACAAAAGTGATGTACAATGCTTTTACAAGAACTGAAGATTTATCGATTGATGGAGAAAAGCTGGAGATAACAGACACGTACGTTTATCTTGGACAGCAGATATCAAGTGAGGGTCACATTGATGAAGAAATTAATCGGCGTACAAGACTTGCCTGGAGAGTTTTTGGAAGAAACAGCATAATTTTCAAGAGCAATATGCCATTATGTCTTAAAAGAAAAGTGTTTGATCAATGCATCCTTCCAGTGCTTACGTATGGTGCAGAGACGTGGACCTTAGCTAAAACAGACATACAAAGGCTGCAGACAACTCAAAGAAGCATGGAGAGGTGCATGCTTGGTGTAACCAGGAGAGATAAGAAGAGGAACACGTGGATCCGAAAAATGACAAGAGTGGAGGACATCTTGATCAGAGTTAAATCCCTGAAATGGCAATGGGCTGGACATACTGCCAGAAGAACAGACCATCGATGGACAGCCGAAAATTTAGATTGGATTCCAAGGGACAGGAAAAGACCCAGAAGAAGACCACATGGAAGATGGGTGGATGAAATTCGAAAGTATGCGGGAGTGACATGGAAGAGACTGGCACAATATATATATAGCCTATTATATAGGTTTTATCTTTGACAAATTAGCGCTACGTTGATAGCGCTAACTTCTAAAAAATAAAACCTATATAATAGTCTATGTCTGTCCCTAACGCTCTGACATCAACGCTCTCGTGTCATTCCGCACTTGTAGCGGCATCTGTTACTATCGGGTATCGTTCACTTGACCGAAAGGTCACTTGACCGAAAATCACTTCGCCGAAAATCACTTGATCGAAAGGTACATTTCACCGAAGGGTCACTTGACCGAAAAGTTCATTTCACCGAAAGATCACTTCACCTAAAAGTTCATTTCATCGAAAGGACACTTGATCGAAAAGTTCATTTCACCGAAAGATTACTTTTCCTAAAAGTTCATTTCACCGAAAGATTACTTTACCTAAAAGTTCATTATATCGAAAGATCATTTCACCGAATGGTCAGTTTATCGAAAACTTAGAATTTTGTTGTTATAGATCTGTTGGAGTATGGTGCTGGTTTTTAAAAAACTGGTCACCTAAACATTATTGGATTGTATAAAAAATACACTTTTAATTTCTTTTAAACACCTCCCCATAAGTAGGTTTTTCGAAATATAACATTAATTATAAGTCATAGATAGACCTGTGCCTTTTTGCCAAATTTTAATCCCCCGAGCTCATATTCATGAAGTTTACATAACAACTCAAGTTAATGAGTTGTTATGTAAACACACTTATTCAGACAAAAAAAAAAATCAGTTTTAGGGCCCTTGGCCTCGGTTTAGGCCTTTTTAGAACATTTTGATCGTGCGTGCTCATATTCATAAGGTTTACGTAAAATGTCCAGCTAATAATGTTGCACATTTATTCAGGCAAAAAAGAATCAATTTTTGGGCCCTAGGCCTCGGCTTAGGCCTTTTTAGAAAATATTAACCGTGCGTGCTCATGTTTATAAGGTTTACATAAAAACTAAAGTTAATGATGTTGTACTCTTATTCAGGCCAAAAGAATCAGTCTTAAAGCCCTTGGCCTCGTTTTAGGCCTTTTTAGAAAATTTTAATCCTGCGTGCTCATATTTATAAGGTTTACATAAAATGTCAAGTTAATAATGTCGCACATTTATTGAGGCAAAAAAGAATCAATATTAGGGCCATAGGCCTCGCTTAGGCCTTTTTAGCAAATTTTAATCGTGCTTGCTCATGTTCATAAGCTTTACATAAATAGTAAAGTTAATAATGTTACACAATTTTTCAGGCAAAAAAGAATCAATTTTAGGGCCCTAGGTCTCAGCTTAGGCCTTTTTAGAACATTTTAATTGTGCTTGCTGATGTTCATAAGCTTTACATAAAAAGTCAAGTTAATAATGTTGCAATTTTTTTCAGGCAAAAAGAATCAATTTTAAGGTCCTAGGCCTCAGCTTAGGCCTTTTTAGAAAATAATAACGGTACGTGCTCATGTTCATAGGTTAACCTAAAAACTCAAGTTAATGATGTTGCACACTTTTCAGGCTAAAAGAATCAAGTTTAGGGCTCTAGGCCTCGGCTTAGGCCTTTTAGCAGATTTTAATCGTGCGTGCTCATATTCATAAGGTTTACATAACAACTCAAGTTAATGATGTTGTACACTTATTCAGGCCAAAAGAATCAGTCTTAAAGCCCTAGGTCTCGGCTTAGGCCTTTTTAGAAAATTGTAATCGTGCGTGCTCATATTTATAAGGTTTACATAAAATGTCAAGTTAATAATGTCGCCCATTTATTCAGGCAAAAAAGAATCAATATTAGGTCCGTAGGCCTCGCTTAGGCCTTTTTAGCAAATTTTAATCGTGCTTGCTCATGTTCATAAGCTTTACATAAAAAGTAAAGTTAATAATGTTACACATTTTTCTGGCAAAAATAATCAATTTTAGGGCCCTAGACCTCGGCTTAGGCCTTTATCGCAAATTTTAATCGTGCGTGCTCATTATCATAAGGTTTACGTAAAAAGTCAAGTTAATAATGTTGCACATGTATTCAGGCAAAAAAGAATCAATTTTATTGCCCTTAGGCCTTTTTTTTTTTTTTTTAGCTTAGGCGTTTTTAGAAAATTCTAATCTTGCTGGTTTATAAGTTTACAAAAAATGTCAAGTTAATAAGTTAATAATGTTGCACATTTATTAAGGCAAAAAAAAAAAATTTTATTGCCCTTAGGGCTTTTTTTTTTTTTTTTTTAGCTTAGGCGTTTTTAGAAAATTCTAATCTTGCTTGTTCATAAGTTTACATAAAATGTCAAGTTAAAAAAATCAAGAGGGGGGGGTTAAAGATTGCCGTTTCTGGGCATATATTGAGAACTGAATTGGGAACTGTAAACGCATTTCGCGAAAACGGTCCATGTAAGCCAAGCGGGCGAGAATTGCACTTTAATTTGAAGAAAAAATTGCCGAGGATCCGAGGTACACCTAGTTTTGGGAGGGTGTACCCCCAACTTCCGTAATATTATGTTCGGGGCCGCTGGAGTCTGTTAGTGTATCCAGGATGTTCCCCTTGAAGCGTCCGCGAGGTCCGTCATCTTGGAGGGGGGTTTGGCTTTCCCCCAAAATGTTAAAATGGACGTAGAGCTGTAAACATTAGACCCATGCTTTATATAATGATTCTGTACACGACCACGAATTTTCAGGAATGTGGAGTGAAACTGAACACCCCCCGTTTCCAAGAGCTCTTCAGGGGTAACATCGAGGATACACTGATGACCGACTCCAGAGGTCCAGAATATAAAATTACTGAAGTTGGGGGTAGAGCCCTCAAAACCAAGCACCTCGTATCCCTTTTACAGACTTTACCAAATTTCTGGGGGAGGGGGAAGGGCATACATAGTTTGGCACTAAACACAACATGAAGCATAGAAATTGCGAGCAAATCCCTTACCTTGAACACCTGTCTGCGCTCTTAGAAACTTGGGGGAGGGTGAATTCGTCCCCCCTCCTGAAAATTCGTGATCGTGTACAGAATCATTATATAAAGCAAGGTTCTAATGTTTACAGCTCTACGTCCATTTTAACATTTTGGGGGAAAGCCTCCTCCCAAAGCTCACGGACTTCGCAGACACTTCAAGGGGAACATCCTGGATACACTGACAGACTCCAGCGGCATAGAATATAATACTACTGAAGTTCGGGGTACAGTTCCCTCAAACCAAGTGTACCTCGGATCATCGGCAATTAATTTCTTCAAATTAAAGCACAATTCTCGCTTGGCTTACATGGAACGTTTTCGCGAAATTCGTTTAGAGTTCCTAAAAAGGCCTAAGCCGAGGCTTAGGGCCCTAAAATTGAATCTTTTTTGTCTCAATAAATGTGCAACATTATTAACTTGACTTTTTGCGTAAACCTTATAAATATGAGCACGCACGATTAAAATTTGCTAAAAAGGCCTATGCGGAGGCCTAGGGCCCTAAAATTTATTCTTTTTGCCTGAATAAATGTGTGACATTATTAATTTGACATTTTATGTAAACCTTATAAATATGAGCAAGCAGGATTAAAATTTTCTAAAAAGGCCTAAGCCGAGGCCTAGGGCTTTAAAAACTGATTCTTTTGGCCTGAATAAGTGTACAACATCATTAACTTGAGTTGTTATGTAAACGTTATGAACATGAGCACGCACGGTTAAAATTTGCTAAAAAGGCCTAAGCGATTCCTACGGCCCTAATATTGATTCTTTTTTGCCTGAATAAATGTGCAACATTATTAACTTAACTTTTGGCGTAAACCTTATAAATATGAGCACGCACGATTAAAATTTGCTAAAAAGGCCTAAGCGGAGGCCTAGGGCTTTAAGACTGATTCTTTTTTGCCTGAATAAATGTGCAACATTATTAACTTGACTTTTTGCGTAAACCTTATAAATATGAGCACGCACGATTAAAATTTGCTAAAATGGTCTAAGCGGAGGCCTAGGGCCCTAAAATTGATTATTTTTGCCTGAAAAAATGTGTAACATCATTAACTTGATTTTTTATGTAAACCTTATGAACATGAGCACGCACGGTTAAAATTTGCTAAAAAGGCCTAAGCGAGGCCTACGTCTTTTTGCCTGAAAAAATGTGTAACATCATTAACTTGATTTTTTATGTAAACCTTATGAACATGAGCACGCACCGTTAAAATTTGCTAAAAAGGCCTAAGCGAGGCCTACGGCACTAATATTGATTCTTTTTGCCTGAATAAATGTGCGACATTATTAACTTGACATTTTATGTAAACCTTATAAATATGAGCATGCAGGATTAAAATTTTCTAAAAGGGCCTAAGCCGAGGTCGTGGGCTTTATGACTGATTCTTTTGGCCTAAATAAGTGTACAACATCATTAACTTGAGTTGTTATGTAAACCTTATGAACATGAGCACGCACGGTTAAAATTTGCTAAAAAGGCCTAAGCGAGGCCTACGGCCCTAATATTGATTCTTTTTTGCCTGAATAAATGTGCAATGTTATTAACTTGACTTTTGATGTAAACTATTTATGAACATGAGCACTGAACATGATTTTTATGAAAAACGTATGAACATGATAAAACTTGCTAAAAAGGCCTAGGCCGAGGCATAGGGACTTAAAATTAATTATTTTTGCCTTGAGTATGATCAATTTGAGTATGATCCCCTAACGTTTCGGTGGTCTGTCTGTCAAACTTGCACCATGCTTCAACAGATCCTGTAATGAAATCTAGCGTTTTCGATAAACTGACCCTTCGGTGAAATGACCTTTCGATGAAATGAACTTTTAGGTAAAGAGACCTTTCGGTGAAATGAACTTTTCGATCAAGTGACCCTTCGGTGAAATGTACTTTCGATCAAGTGACCCTTCGGTGAAATAAACGCTTCGATCAAGTGATCTTTCGGTGAAACAATTTTTTCGGTGAAGTGATTTTCGGTCAAGTGACCCTTCGGTGAAGTAAACGTCGGGCAAATGAACCAGACCCGTTACTATCCGGTGGCCAAAATCAGATCTATACTCACCGCTATCGCACGCTACGTAAAATCAAGTAGAAATACAGGAAAAAATAAAATAAAGTTCAGAAACAAACGACTTCATCTGTTGAAACACGCCCGTGCTCGAACAACGACGTTTGTTCTGTTACGTAGGTATTATGTCGTGTTTTATTTAATTTTCTTCGCATTGCAGAGTAATTTCATAAAAAGGAATCAGCGTTATCATGGGAATGTTACGAAAATTTTGTTGTTGGTGATCTATCTTATAGACTGCCCATTAATAATTCAACCGTTTGTTATAGTTATGTATATGTATTTTGCGATTCATGTTATAAACATTTCAGTCACAACTTTTTCACCCGTGCATGGCACTGGCTATGTATGAGCTAGTGTTATCATAAAACACAGCGTCAAGATTTCCGAGGACTGGAACTAATGGTCCTGCTCCAAATATGAAAAACAACCTCAGGGTATGATGCCTCCTCCACCAAACTTCGCAGTTGATACAACACAGTCAGACAGGTTGCGTTCATCTGACATTTTCCAACCTAGAATCATCAATCGGATTTCCAGATGATTTAACATGCGATTCGTTACTTCGGTAGAAGCTTTCCCACCGCTTCAGAATCCACTGGCGCCGATATTTACACAAATCTAACCAACGTTTGGCATTGATGTTATTAATGTTAGCCTGGTGCTGCAGCTAC
The DNA here is from genome assembly GCA_039090855.1 of Macrothele yani. Lineage (NCBI taxonomy): Eukaryota > Metazoa > Arthropoda > Arachnida > Araneae > Macrothelidae > Macrothele > Macrothele yani. Next base: position 52,741,562 of record CM077008.1, on the reverse strand, counting down.
TCGGCCACACAAAAAAGAATTCAGCTCTCGACTACCCTTACGGTGCTGGCCTTCCTTCCCGAAGCAGTTCCAATCCTGTTGGTGAGTGTTGCAGCTGGAACAGACGATTTTGTCGTAACCATCCGCTTCAGCCCTTAGAGATCTGTCATATTACGTAACATACGAGGACACGATTGCGCTGTTGTTACGCTTATGCGTTTCCTTTTCACAAAAACTTCGCTTACAGTTAATCGTGGCAGCTCTAGAAGGTCACAACAAGTTTCTGAAGTGATTTACTAAGATGGTGTCCTATGACCGTGTCGCTACGTTGAGAGCTCTGCCCTACCTCCAGTCCTCTACGATGTTTATTAGGTCACCTGTAGTGATTTATACCGGAATGGTTCATGGCTGTGATGTATATGGATATATACACTCATCATCAAAAAAATAGTTATACCCAGAAGGAGGCAACCGACAGGTATGAAACTTGCTGGGTAGGTTTGACATCGTGAGACATGCAAATGATTCAAGTATCACGCTCGGCCGCGCATGTGACAAAGCAAGGAGGAATCGCAGTGCTGTGCTTGATCAGCTATATAAGATCGTCCCGTTGCACGTGCTTGACATTCTCACTCGTGCTATTTTGTTGGTTGCATTCTTTGCAAGTGAAGTATCGCCTCGGAGAAAAGTTCGGAAGCAATTCGAGCAGTTACAGGAGTTTAAGAAGGGTCCGCGTCGTCGGGCTCCGTGAAGCGGGATGGTCTTATCGCCGTACTGCGCGCCATACCGGTCGGGAGGATATAACCATAGCACTCTGTGGGCGGCAGTGGACAGAACAAGACACGCAGCAGCAACAGGAAGGGGATGAGAGATCTAGACGAACCACGGAGAGAGAGGACCGACGGGTTGTCTGACATGCGCGGAATGACCCAACAGCCACAATTGCGGATATTCAGGGAGCAGTGGTGCCCTCCATGCATCGTCCAATTAGTGCCATCAGCATTGGCAGATGGATGCACGACGTAGGACTACATGCACGCAGACCGTTACGGCGTCTGCCTTCAACAACAGTGCATCGTCGCCAAAGACTGCAATGGTGTCGTGCCAGACTGTGAAGGAGCCACTCAGAATGGCAGCCGGGGATATTCAGTGACGAGTCTTGCTCTTGTCTTGGAGGAGACGACTAACGAATCCGTGTATGGAGGAACCGTGGTCAGCGCCAAGATGAACGGTTTGTTGTCGAGCGTCACACGTCCAGAAGGCCTGGTGTCATAGTGTGGGGTGCAATTGCCTACGATGCCAGATCACCTTTGGTATTAATTACAGGTATTTTGACATCCCAACGTTACGTTATTGAAGTCTTGCAACTAGTGGCCCTACCTTTGCTGAACGCCTACTCCAGCGCAATTTTCAAACAAGACAACGCTCGTCCGCATACTGCTGCTCTCCCTAGCGTTTGCCTTCAAGGCACTGACACTTTGCCATGGCCAGCCTCACGCCAGACTTATCGCCGATTGAAAATATGTGGAATGCTATTGGACGTGCTATCCACACTCCACCCCAACCGCACAATCTGCAGGAACTGCGCGAGAAAGTTCAAGCTGCATGGGTGCTTATCGCAGGACACCATTAGGAACCTGTTCAACTTCATGCCGTGACGTCTGGAATGCTATGTGAGCAAACATGGCTGGCGGCCCAACGCCATACTGAGAGATACTACTTATTGGCGTGTAACGCAATTAATATTGCCCATATCTGTCTCAATGTTTAATCATTTATTGTTTCTGGTAACCTTCATCTTCCTCCTAAATAGCATTGCAATCGAACACGTCCTTCTTGGTGCAACTATTTTCCTGACTTTGCGCGCTCTTGTGTGTATGTGTTGTAAAATGAAGAACCAGGAAGGAATCATCCGATCGAAATGAAAATTAGTGTGAGCAATGTACATATACAGGGTGATCCATTTAAACCAGTACCCTGAAAAAAACCTTACATTTTTGCAAAGGATCGCGCAAGAAACTTCTTCTTTTCAATAGAAGCAGCAACTCCTGGAGAATGAAAGCCACCACTGTGAAGAAGATTGTTAACCATAACTGTAACTCAGCTTGTGAATTGTTTGTTGTTGCGTTGTCATTCACTTGCGTGCATTCAGAAACATGCAGTACTCTGTTCATGAGCGTGTTTTTTTAGTGAAATCGTATTGGGTAATCGATTATGTCATCAAAACGCAACGAGCATTTCAAAGAGAGTTTGTAGTTCGAAAAGTTCCAGGCAAGTCAACAATTCTGTCGATGGCAAAAAAACTGGAGCAAACCGGTTCTCTTCTCAGCGGTAGCGGTAGGCATCACCCTCCGATGTCCCAAACGCGTGTGGACGATGTTCGGCAACGTTTACTTCAATCTCCGACGAAATCGTTGCACAGATTAAGCCAACAGACAGGATAGTCATGCGGAACTTGTCATAATGCAGCAAAAAAAGCGAATATTCGACCATTTGAAGTGCACGTAATCCATCAGCTGCAGGAACCGGACAAGGGAAAGAGAGTAAGTTACTGCAAATGGTTTCAAAATTTTCTTAATTTGCGATCTGATATTCTCTCCATCACATGGTTTATGGATGAAGTCTGGTTTCATCTGTCAGGCTACGTCAATTCGTAAAACAGCAGATACTGGGCTGCCGAAAACCCACACGTTATGTGTGAAACACCGATGCATTCCCAAAAGGTTTGTGTATGGTGTGCGGTTTCGTCTACGAAAATTATTGGCCCCATTTTTTTCTCTGAGACTGTCAACACTAACGTTTATTGCAGCATATTCAATGAATTTGTGCAACAACTTGATGACATTGAATTGACAGAGGGCTACTTTCAGCAGGATGGCGCTACGTGTCACACATCGAAAGTCTCAATGGAACTCATAAGCAGCTTCTTTGATGACAGATTAATTTCAAAAAACGTATGGCCTCCCCCATCTCCGGACTTAACTTCCCCTGACTTTTTTTATGGGGCTACTTAAAGGATAGAGTTTACAAAACCCATCCAAAAACATTGGATGCATTGCGTGAAACAATCACGCCTGAAATTGGCAATGTTACTGCTCGTACTCTACACAAGGCTTCACTGAATATGGTGCGGCGTGTTTAAATGTGTTTACAAGAAAATGGAGGACAATTCCAACATTTGCTTTGATAAAATGATTCTCCAATACCACATGTATAATTCTCAACTTACTGTATGATTTTGTTGTTATTTATAAAAAAAGTTATAAGTAAATCACATGGTACTGGTTTACATGGATCACTCTGTATAAAAAAGGGAACGATTGCAATTCTAGAGCAGTTGGGCCATTTATTTGGATAAAACAGCTACAGGAGTGAAACAAGACAGCACGTAGTAGCGCCTCCTATGGATCGAATACAAGCGGTTACTTGGCGTAGCACGGACGCATAGAGTTCACGTATGCTGTCTTGGGGTATAGCATACCAGATGGTGTCGAAAGTGCTGGCCAGTCGCCGACATTCCGGGATGGGCGTAGGTTGCGTCCCATCAAGTCCCAAACATGTTCGATCAGTGAGCGGTCAGGCGATCGGTATTTCCACGTAAGGGTGTCAACATTACGGAAGCAGGCCTGGAACAGTCTTGCAGTGTGCAGTCAGTTATTATCCTGCTGAAAAAATGCACGGTGATGGTACGACAAGAATGTCAACGAGACAAGTCGTAAAATGTCGTCGACATACAATTCAGTCGTGAGGGTTGTACGGAGGACTACCAAGGGTGACCGGCTATCGCAGGAAATCATTCCTCAGACATTTATCCCGGTGTGCGAGCTGTATGACGTTCCACTGGAAAGGCAGGATCCGTGGGATGGACAGATCATCTCTAGAAACGTATGCTCTGGTCATCGTCCCCAGGTGCAAACCGTGACTCATCACTGAAGACAACACAACGCCATTGAACATTTCCACGTTGATCAGGCACCACAGCGCTGCAACCGATGCCGGCGATGTTCGCTGCTCACTGGTAAATGGCAGAGTTACCGCCTCGAATGCAGTCCCTGTACAGCAAGTCATATGGCAATGGTCCGAATGGCCACTTCCTTAGCCGCAGGCGACGCAACATGGCCACAGATGGTTTAGAGCGACGTATCTGGTTCTGTTCATGCAGCTTTAACAATCGCTTTATACTCGCGTTTTGGCATTACCCTCGGCCGGCTACCGCCCGCGTGCTGCTGGGTTGTGCCGTCCTTGATTCATTAGCGCCAACATCGTCCGATTGCCGCTTCGCGTCGCTCCGACTCAAGTGCCTGGTGATGATTTGAGCAACAAGTCTCTCTCAGCCCAATTATACGTCCTCTCTCAAACTCTCTCAGTTGCTCGTATTGTGCACGGATCTGGAGTCGAGGCATCCTCACAGTTCGTGGAAGTCAATGCAATTAGAATCCGCTGTCACAATCATCCATGTGCGCCAGATTTGCTCTTGATATTGTCTCCTAAGGGGATCCCATGCGCTGTGGTGGGCCTTTAGTCATTGGTCGTTATTTTTTAATCATTTGCATATTAAGCCTTTGTTCATACGGCGTTATATCAGGGTCGAACGACTTTCTCAGGATGCTTCGTGTTTAGCACGTCTTTTGCAAAAAAGATCGTGCTTATGTTATCGGGTTCTCCGACCGTCTCGCTATAGAAACCATATCTCTGCAAGTATTAGACGATTTGAGAAATTCCTTTTTGCATTAGAAAGCCTGAAATATGTGAATGACGATTTTTCATTTTGTTTGTTTTACGATGTACAATTTCGCCGTTAGAGGGCGTAAAGGCGGATGATGTCGAATTCAAAATACATTTTATTCCATATACGATTCTAAACATCCGATTGAAAAAAATCTTTAATTTTTCAATTCCATTTATATCGAACTGTATTTTAGGTATAGTTATTGTTTTCAAGGTACGCATAAATTTCCCGCTAGGGGGCGTAAAAGTAAATTACGTTTTCCCCGATATCGTTTCTACTAAAACTCCAATTTGAAAACTTCTTTATTCAGCGGATACAGCTCCTGATGGAAAATATTTTGCATATAATTTCTAATTTTTGGTAAAGAATACTTTGGTCACCAGGATGCGTAAGTGTTAACTTTTGTTTCTGATGTATTTGCCATAAAATCTGAGCTCCTAAAATCTCGATTGAAAAACCTTTTTCGTGGACCGATGCCACTCACGTTTATAAACATTTTCGGAATATTTTCTTCTTCAAATATTGCATGCTTTCTCCGCCAGGGGGCGTAGATATATATCTTTTTTTGTCAATATCTCTGTTTTACATGTTTTTCATATAATTTTGAAATTTTCAAGTAATTCACAGACTTTCCGCTACAGCGCGTAAAAGTAAATTGCCTTTCCCCTGATATCTTTCCTTCTGAAACTCCGATTTGAAAAAAACATTTCTGCACTGCCTACAGATCCTGATGGGAAATCCTTTGTATATAAATATTAATTTTGGTACAAAAATTGTTTGCCTACCAGGGGGCGTAAGTCTTAATTTCCGCTTCAGATGCATTTGCAGCAAAATCTGAGCATCTAAAATCTCGCTTGAAAAAAATTCGTTTGTAAACCGATACTGCTCGCATCAACAAACCTTTTAGGATTTTTTTTTAAATAGCGCATGATTTCTAAGCCAGGCGCACGGATGTGTATTTTACTTTTTTCAATATCTCTACTTCTAGGAGTCCGATTTGAAAAATTCCTTATTTGTTGGAGAGGGTTTCCGCTGCGAAATGATTCTCATATAAATTCTAATTTTTTTAACGCACAAGTCTGCAACCAGAAGGCGTAAGCTCACGATTCCGTTTACTGCAATATGTGCGGGATTCAAAACCAGATTTAAAAACTTCTTTCTTCTGTCAGATACTATTGTTTTCCATACCGGTTCCATTGACTTGGAATAGATTTGATAAATTTAACGGTTTCAAAAGACGTGCTCATTACACCTGAAAATTCGGTGTCATCGTTCTTGTTTATATATATAAATATATATATATATATATACTTCTTCTTCTTCAAGAAAAAAAGCCACACAGGAAATGGACATGGAGACATCCAAATGGGACGACAAGTGAAATTGATTTTATTATGTGTAACAAAAAATTCGTCATAGAAGACTGCAGTGTGCTAAACAAGTTCAACACAGGTAGTGACCATAGATTGGTGAGATGTAAGATGCACCTCAACACTAAACTTGAACGTGGCAAGCTCATAGGACAAACAAAATCTATTGACATAACCAACCTTAAAAAAACACCATAATACCTTCAAGTTAGAACTGAAGAACAGGTTCTCTGCTTTAGAAGGCCTAACATCGGAAGAAGTGGACATCTCTGAAGTTAACAGAAAAGTAACAAAAGCTCTTATGGAAACAGCAACAAAATTAGCTGGGTCTAAGAACAAGTTGCATGTGAACAAATTATCAGGAAAAACGAAAATGTTGATGCAAAAAAGAAGAGAGATGAGGACAACTAAAGAAGATGTGACTTCCAAAGTGGAATATATAGAGCTATGCAAGACAGTAAGAAAAAGTATCACTGAAGACGTAAGGAAATTCAACTGTGAACTAGTGAGGAAAGCAATTGAAAACAACCAAAGCCTAAAGATAGCAAAGGGACATCTCAGTAAGGGAAGAAAACAGATTATGGCACTGAGAAAAGAAGATGGTTCTGTAACAAGAAATAGAGGCGAAATTTTGACAAGAGTGAAAGATTTCTACTCCAAATTATATGAAAGGGATGATATATGCACTCCAGACATCATGAAAGATACCAGTACCAGAGTTCCTCCAGTCCTTCCAGCAGAAGTTGCACATGCAATCAAGAACATGAAGCGAGGAAAAGCTCCAGGAGAAGATGGAATTACTGTAGACATCATACAAGAAGCAAGTGGAGAAATCGAAACAGTACTCGCCCAAATTTTCACTCGATGCCTTAATGAAGGAAAAGATTCCTGAGGATTGGAACACCGCTACAATGATCCTGCTACATAAGAAAGGTGACATTGAGGATCTCGGAAACTACAGACCTATCAGCCTCCTATCAGTAGTTTATAAAATCTTCACTAAAGTTCTTTCACACCGCTTGAAGGTAACACTGGACATGGCTCAACCGAGAGAACAAGCTGGATTCAGGAGTGGCTACAGCACAATAGATCATATCCACGTGCTGAGAGAACTAATTGAAAGAGCGAGGGAATATGAACTTCCATTGTGCATGGCTTTTATCGATTATGAAAAAGCCTTTGATTCGGTGAAACCATCAGCAGTTACAATGGCTCTGAAAACCTGCGGTATTGAAGATGCATACATTAATATTATTAATAACATCTATGAAAATGCAAGTGCAAAGATTAGGCTGTTTGAAAATACAACACACATAAAAATTGGAAAGGGAGTGAGACAAGGTGACACCATATCTCCGAAGCTCTTTAATGCCACATTGGAGGGTGTTTTTCAGTCACTGAGCTGGGAAAACAAGGGGATAAAGATTAATGGAGATTATCTAACCCACCTTCGTTTTGCTGATGACGTAGTCATTTTTGCAACTACCCCATCAGAGCTGCAGAGTATGATCCAGGAACTTGCTGACAAGAGTAAAGAAGTGGGATTAAAAATGAACTTTCAGAAGACAAAAGTGATGTTCAATGCTTTTACAAGAAATGAAGATTTATCGATTGATGGAGAAAAGCTGGAGATAACAGACACGTACGTTTATCTTGGACAGCAGATATCAAGTGAGGGTCACATTGATGAAGAAATTAATCGGCGTACAAAACTTGCCTGGAGAGCTTTTGGAAGAAACAGCATAATTTTCAAGAGCAATATGCCATTATGTCTTAAAAGAAAAGTGTTTGATCAATGCATCCTTCCAGTGCTTACGTATGGTGCGGAGACGTGGACCTTAACTAAAAGAGACATACAAAGGCTGCAGACAACTCAAAGAAGCATGGAGAGGTGCATGCTTGGTGTAACCAGGAGAGATAAGAAGAGGAACTCGTGGATCCGAAAAATGACAAGAGTGGAAGACATCATGATCAGAGTTAAATCCCTGAAATGGCAATGGGCTGGACATACTGCCAGAAGGACAGATCATCGATGGACAGCTGAAATTTTAGATTGGATTCCAAGGGACAGGAAAAGACCCAGAAGAAGACCACATGGGAGATGGGTGGATGAAATTCGAAAGTATGCAGGGGTGACATGGAGGAGACTGGCACAAGACAGACCGTTGTGGAGGAAACTTGGGGAGACCTTCGTCCAGCAGTGGATTGATAATGGTTGACAATGATGATGATGATGATGATATATATATATATATATATATATATATCATCATCATCATTGTCAACCATTCTCAATCCACTACTTGACGAAGGTCTCCCAAAGTTTCTTCCACAACGGTCTGTCTTGTGCCAGTCTCCTCCATGTTACTCGCACATACTTTTGAAATCCATCCACCCATCTCATATGTGGTCAACTTCTGGGTCTTTTCCTGTCCCTACGAATCCAGTCTAAATTTCAGCTGTCCATCGATGGTCTGTCCTTGTGGCAATATGACAAGCACATTGCCATTTCAGGGATTTTACTATGATCATGATGTTTTCCACTCTCGTCATTTTTCTGATGCACGGGTTCCTCTTTTTATCTTTCCTGGTTACACCAAGCATGCATCTCTCCATGTTTCCTTGAGTTGTCTGCAGTCTTTGTATGTCTCTTTTAGTTAAGGTCCACGTTTTTGCACCATACGTAAGCACTGGAAGGATGCATTGATCAAATACTTTTCTTTTACGACATAATGGCATATTGCTCTTAAAAATTATGCTGTTTCTTCCAAAAGCTCTGCAGAAAAGATTTATACGCCGATTAATTTCTTCAGCAATGTGACCCTAACTTTATATCTGCTATCCAAGATAAACATTCGCATCTGTTATCTCCAGCTTTTCTTCATCAGTCGATGAATCTTCATTTCTTATAAAAGCATTGTACATCACTTTTGTCTTATGAAAGTTCATTTTTAATCCCACTTCTTTACTCTTGTCAGCAAGTTTCTGGATCATACCCTGCAGCTCTGATGGGGTAGTTGCAAAAATGACTGCGTCATCAGCAAAACGATGGTGAGTTAGATAATATCCATTAATCTTTATCCCTTTGTTTTCCCTGTTCAGCGATTAAAAGACATTTTCCAATGTGGCATTAAAGTGTTTGGGAGATTTACAAGTGTCTTCTTGTCTCACTCGTTTCCAACATTCACATGTGCTGTATTCTCAAACAGTCGAATCTTTGCACTTCCATTTTCATAGATGTTATTAATAATATTAATGTATGCATCTTCAATACCGCAGGATTTCAAAGCCATTGTAGCTGCTGATGGTTTCACCGAATCAAAGGCGTTTTCATAATCGATAAAAGCCATGCATAATGGAAGTTCATACTCCCTCGCTGTTTCAATTAGTTCTCTCCGTACGTGGATATGATCTATTGTGCTGTAGCCACTCCTGAATCCAGCTTGTTCTCTTGGTTGAGCCATGTCCATTGTCACCTTCAAGCGGTGTGAAAGAACTTTAGTGAAGCTTCTATAAACCACTGATACACAGGCCGATAGGTCTGTAGTTTCATATATATATATTCAGATTATTCAAACTTATGCACCCACCACAAATCATCCTGAAGAAGAAATTGAAAAATTTTATGTGGAAATTCGTCATCTAAATAATAAAGGCAAGCAGCACTTGCAGACAATTATGGGAGATTTCAATGCAAAATAGGGCAACGGCAACAGAATGAACCGTCAGAAGGTAAATTCGGTTACGGCAACAGAAACCAGCGTGGAAACACTCGTACAAATTGCAGAGGGAGAATGGTTTTGCATCATGAACTCCTGTTTAAAAAAAAAGTCGCAAAGGAAATGGACATGGAGGCATCCCAATGGATGGACAAGTGAAATTGATTTTATTATGTGTAAGAAGAAATTTATCATGAAAGACTGCAGTGTGCAGAACAAATTCAACACAGGTAGTGACCATAGAATGGTAAGATGTAAGATGCACCACAATGCTAAACTCCAGCGTGGTAAGCTCATAAGCAAAGAAAGTGTATTGACGTGACCAACCTTAAAAAGCATCATAATACCATCAAATTAGAACTGAGGAACAATTTTTTATTCTAGAAGTTCTAACATCAGAAGAAGTCGACATCTCTGAAGTTAACAGAAAAGTAACCAAAGCTCTTATGGAAACAGCAACAAAATTAGCTGGGTCAAAGAACAAGCTGCATGTGACAAATTATCAGCAAAAAACAAAATGTTGATGCAAAGGAGAAGAGAGATGAGGAAAACTAAAGAAGATGTTACTTCCAAGGTGCAATCTATAGAGCTATGCAAGACAGTACGAAAAAGTATCACTGAAGACGTAAAGAAATTCAACTGTGAACTAGTGAGGAAAGCAATTGAAAACAACCAAAGATTAAACATAGCAAAGGGACATCTCAGTAAGAGAAGAAAACAGATTATGGCACTGAGAAAAGAAGATGGTTCTGTAACAAGAAATAGCGGCGAAATTTTGACAAGAGTGAAATATTTCTACTCCAAATGACATAAAAGGGATGACACATGTACTCCAGACATCATGAAAGATACCAGTACAAGAGTTATTCCAGTCCTTCCAGCAGAAGTTGCACATGCAATCAAGAATATGAAGCGGGGAAAAGCTCCAATAGAAGATGGAATTACTGTAGACATCATACAAGAAGCAAATGGTGAAATTGAAACAATACTCGCCTAAGTTTTCGCTCGATGCCTTAATGAAGGGAAGATTCCCGAGGATTGGAACAACGCTACAATGATCTTGCTACATAAAAAAGGTGACATTGAGGATCTCAGGAACTACAGACCTATCAGCCTCCTATCAGTGGTTTATAAAATCTTCACCAAACTTCCTTCACACCGCTTGAAGGTAGCACTGGACATGGCTCAACCGAGAGAACAAGCTGGATTCAAGAGTGGCTACAGCACTATAGATCGAATCTGAGAGAACTAATTGAAAGAGCGAGGAAATAAGATCTTCCATTGTGCAGGGATTGTACCAATTATGAAAAGGCCTTTGATTCAGTGAAACCATCAGCAGTTGCAATGCCTTTGATATCCTGCGGTATTGAAGATGCTTACATTAATATTATTAATAACATCTATGAAAATGCAAGTGCAAAGATTCGGCTGTTTGAAAATACAGCACATATAAAAGTTGGATACGAGTGAAACAAGAAGACACATGTATATCTCCCAAACACTTTAATGTTACATTGGAAAATGTGTTTTAATCGCTAAACTGAGAAAACAAAGGGATAAAGGTTAATGGAAATTATCTAACTCACATTCGTTTTGATGATGACGTAGTCATTTTTTGCAACTACCCCATCAGAGCTGCAGAGTATGATCCAGGAACTTGCTGACATAAGGAAAGAAGTGGGATTAAAAATGAACTTTCAAAAGACAAAAGTGATGTACAATGCTTTTATAAGAAATGAAGATTTGTCGATTGATGGAGAAAAGCCGGAGATCACAAGTTGGTATGTTTATCTTGGACAGCAGATATCAAGTGAGGGTCACATTGATGAAGAAATTAATCGGCGTATAAAACTTTCCTGGAGAGCCTTTGGAAGAAACAGCATACTTTTCAAGAGCAATATGTCATTATGTCTTAAAAGAAAAGTGTTTGATCAATGCATCCTTCCAGTGCTTACGTATGGTGCAGAGATGTGTGCCTTAACTAAAAGAGACATACAAAGGCTGCAGACAACTCAAAGAGGCAGGGAGAGGTGCATGCTTGGTGTAACTAAGAGAGATAAGAAGAGTAACTCATGGATCAGAAAAATGATAAGGGTGGAAGACATCATGATCAGAGGAAAATCCCTGAAATAGCAATGGGGTGGACATACTGCCAGAAGAACAGAAAATCGATGGACAGTCGAAATTTTAGATTGGATTCCACGGGACAAGAAAAGACCCAGAAGAAGACCACATGGGAAATGGGTGGATGAAATTTGAAAGTATGCAGGAGTAACATGGAGGCGACTGGCACAGGACAGTCCTTTGTTGAAGAGGCTTGGAGAGACCTTCGTCCAGCATTGGATTGATATTGGTTGACAATGATGATGATGATTATATATATCTATATATATATATATATATACTGTATATATACACACATGCAGCATATACGATGGTCTGCTGGCAAAATGGTCTATACCCTATTTTACTATTATGGTCTATGCGCTATTTTACTGGTGAAGTTGTCTATTCCAGACTTGAACCCGGGCCCATTTCATACGAAATATGCCCGGGTTCGAGGCTCTGATAGGGCACACGTGGTGAGCTTTTCAGACAGCACTGGCTTTCGCCCTTCCCTGGAAGCGCTATCCTTCAATTTGGGACTGTCAACTGCTTATAGACGTTAGAGCTGCTCATGCTAGTCGATAAACCCTGAAAGGAACAAAGTAAAACATATGTTAAAGTCGATGTATGATATATTGTGCGATTTATGCATGTCATTTTCATAATGAAATATTTTTTTAAACAATCCATAATCTGATATTCAGCATCTAATCTGATACACAAACACATCTCATTTTTCATTCCAAGAAGTTATGCAAAACGTGAAGTGTTCCAATGCAAAATAACCTTTATACTTTGAAGCGCTCTCTTTAATGTTTTGTTTCATCTTTTAACAATCTACATGAGCATTAAAAGCTACAATGAATCACCATATCCATTGTACGGTTGCTGACTGCCCAGAGAAAGCATGCAGCCATAACAAACGATACATCAATCTCTTAAATGAAAAAGTTTTCATTAGTAATTTTTACGTTCATAGGCATAATTACCTGGTATGAAGATACAAGCTTCGTTCAAATTATTTTCTTATAATGCAATAGTTTTTCCAGCGTTACGTGCTTTTTTCAAAAGATAGGAAATTTAGCATTATAGTGATGAACAATATTTTGTCTTAATTGTGTTGATTTATTCAGAAATATGATATAAAATTTCAGTGCATTTATTTCATTATTAACAGCACAGCTATCTCTAATTAATAATTAAAATTCAAAGCTTCGTAAAGTAAAGCAACTAGCGTCTTTTCGCTTGTTGAAATCCATGTTAAAAGCTCCGAAATCGTTGCAATAAAGAAATATTTGATGACAAGGTAAATCACATTGGGGACTAAATTGAACGTTAGCAAAGCAATAGATCATATCTCTAATTATTTATTAGTGCACAAATCCAGAGAATATATAATGCGAAATATGTTCTTCATCTCATACATTGTGTCCCTGGAATTTATTAAATACAGAGAAAAAGATGAACGTGGGTATTGTTTGAAGGAATTTACTTACTTTTTTATTACACGCCCAGGATTACATTTTCTACTGACTTCTTCCGCACGTAGGAGAAAAATATTTCTTTTGGGAAAAATATTCCCGGTGCTCGGGTTTTTATCTTTGATACTTAAGTAGATCAATTCAACAAGCCTTCGTTGGAGTTCTTTCATGAAACTTTAATCATAGGAACTGCTGTTTAGAAAATGTGCCTTGTCGTAGACATAAATGATGACGTAACTTAAACTATAAGAAAACCTATATTTCTCTGACGTGAATTTTTCTCCTTGAAGAGAAACATAAATTCCGCTTAAAAATACATAGCACTGTATATTTTTAATCGGAAGTTATGTTGGAAAAATATCAGCAATAATTGGGAATTGGGAAAATATTAGGAATAAGGACGCTATGAATATTTACAGAGTTGTAAATTTGCAAACGCGAGAGTTACGAGGTAATTGAAACCTTTGCTATTTTTCATTTATTTGCATTCACGTGCGCATGAACACACGTGGCACTCATTTTTTTGAGAATGCCTGTTTTTTGTGGGGTTCTTAAAATACAAGGTGATTTTTTTTATTTTTGACACCATTTAACAAACTGATAATGCGGAAAATATAAATGCTACAAGAGAAGTACAGCTGGAGATTGTTCCACAAGCTTGGGAGTTTAAAGCATTTGTTGCGACATGTCTCCTCGTTTCTTAGCGACATGTCGCAAACTGACAACGAAATTGTAGGAAATTCCTTCTAACGTAACCTCCGAAGCATAGGCGGATTTAGGGAGTCTAATTTCGGGGGTGCCGGTTGAGTTGTGGGAAGGGGGGGGAATTGCAGAGGAGAAATTTTAACCCTCGTAAGAAAGTAGAATATTTTGATTGTATTAAGAAAAAAGCACAAACAAAAGTAATTCTTTCGGACCTAATTCTGGCTAATTTAAATAAGTTTACTGGACACTCTTTAAATAAGTTTAGATTTCATAACATTTATTTAGGCATAATAATGAATTTATTATGATAATAACTACACTGCATGAAGCATTTAAGTATTCTTATAATGTTTTATTTTAAAACATTTTCAGCGCTCAGGAAACTATTTAGAGCATAAAATCTTTACTTACAAAAATGTACCAAAACAAGATTTGCGTTTTGATCTCAATTTTAATTCTAAAATGTTTTTCGTCCTTCTTTAATCCAATAAGTGTCAATTATGAGGTCATGATTTACAGTTTTTACAATTTCACTCTCAGAAAATAAAACCATCAATTCGGAAAGCCTTTCTTCATTCGTAGTTGATCTCAGCCAGTTGTTAATTCTCCTCATCGTAGAAAATGTACGCTGACATGTGGCACTATTTCACGGTAGCGTTAAAGCTATGCACATCATCTTGTAAAATTGGGCAAGAGTTCTTCTGTGACATGTTCATTTAGAGCTTTCACTATATCTTTCAATGAGCTTGCTGAATCAATCAATTTAGGGTTATTTTTTGCTCTCCGTAACATGACTTGCTGCGTTCATTTCTGCTTTTAACATTTCGAGGTTAATTTTGTCGTAATCTGTCACTTATACTTCTAATAATAATAATAATAATAATAATGCTAATATTAATAATAATAATAATAATAATAATAATGCTAATATTAATAATAATAATAATAATAATAATAATAATAATAATAATAATAATAATATTGAAAATATTAATTTTATTTTATTTTGTTGCAATACATATTATAGTACTTTTCTTTTTTTTTCAAAATTATCTACACGTTTTGTAATGTTTATGTTTTCAAAGTTATATTGTTTCTTTTTTTCTCCACAAATTCTTCGGGGTGCCCAGAACCCCCATTAATCCGCCTATGCTCCGAAGCAGAGAAGATTTCAGTTTTGATGGTTTGCCGAAGATAGTTCGTGAGTTTTTCCGAAACGCCCGATCCTTGAAATGATCCCCAAGATAAAAATCGCAAGGGGATTATATCTTGAGACATTGGTGGCCACGCTATACTTTCACCAGGCAACTCTGGGTGACGATTAGACACCACACGGTTGCCAAAAGACCTCATGCACATACTTCTGGCCTACTCCTACTGTGTGAGGCCTCGCCATCTCGCTGAAACCAACACCGTTCAATACCTATACCACACAAGACAAGTTAGTAAAATCATGCAATGCATTGATTATGATACGCTTTCCAATATACTAGAAATCATTACTCAAGCTATTACTCAAGTTATGAGGAAAATGGCTGTGGAATAAATCTCACCCCAGTGCCCTAACCTTTGATCCATTTGGATGATATTCAACAGAACTGGTTCAGTATATCTCCGAAATAACATGATAAAGTTTTGTCGCAATCGAAGCAATTTTACGTAAGATATGATGCATAAGCGCTATGGAATAGATCCCGCTCCTGTGTCCTAACCTTTCACTCCATTTCGCCCATTTTCAATAGGTTTAGTCCCCAGGAAAGTCCCTACAACATACCGACATTTCATCCAAATCGAAATATGTTTACGTAAGTTATGACTCTAAATGGCGATGGACGTGATTCCGCTCCTATGTCCTGACCTTTGACCCCCATTTCGCCAATTATCAATAGAGTTTGTCCCCAGGTGGTCTCCTACCACATAGTAAAATTTAATCAAAATCGAACATTTTTTACGTTAGTTATGATGCATAAGAGCAGTGGAATTGATCCCGCTCTTATGTCCTTACTTTCGAACCCATTTCGTTCACTTTCAATAGGGTTCCTTCCCAGGTGTTCCCCTACCACATACTTAAATTTCATCGAAATCGAACGATTTTTACGCAAGTTATCGTGCGGACAGACGGACGGACGGACGAAGCTGGAGCATATACGCTTCTTCAACCTACGGTTGGAAAGCGTAAAAGAGCACAAATTAATCCCTGATAATTCTCAGGGACATATCACTTGTGATACTTCCGTCAATAAACACTGTCCCAAAGATTCCAAATGCAGACATTGTATACTAAACCGTAAAGAGTTGTCCACAGCAGTGCTGAGATGGGCTGAGCCCGAGCCCGAAAGCCCGAAATCGTTTCGGGCCCCGGCTGCACAACACTTAATGGGGATTGGGCTCGGGCGGCCTCAGGCTCTGACAGAGAGAGAAGTTTCTTCCTTTTTTTTTTCTTTTTTTTATTAGTTTCTGGTTGTTAAAGCTAATTCTTCGGTATCTGGGGCTATTGATTTCGGGCTTGGGTAACAAATACCATAGACCATGAATTACATACTGGATTTCTGCGAAGGAAAAGTTCTTTAAGAACTGTAAATAGTAGATAGCAAGTTGACGAAAATTTACTCCTACCTCAAAGGGGCAGCTCCCTGCTGATTCGATTAAGAAACTTACGACGTTGATTGTTGTGCCTCCCGATTTTTCCTGATGCCCACCCCTGAAACAGGAAGAAATCAATGGTCAAAGAAAACTATAGAAATAGATATTCATATCTTCCATACTCCGCAGTTGAGAAAGACATCAGTTAATTGCACGGGCAGGAAAGAGTGGGAATCTGGAAGAAGATATTTTTTTAATGCTTAAACAGGTTAATTATAGTTTTCGCGCTCGTTTGGACCCGGGATCTAGCTTGCAATATAAAATTCGGGATCGGGCTGACATACTTCGGGCTCGGACGGACTCGGGCTCTTAAAATTGAGCCCGAACTCAGCTCTGGCACACAGCAACATGAATTTTCTAAGGCCCAAAATCTAGCATTTTGTTTATTGACATATCCGTCTAAATGAAAATGTGCCTAATCGGAAAACCAAATTCTTTGCATAATATTTGGTTCTTCTTCCAAAAGTTAGTTCAATGCTCTGGCAAAACGACAACGTCTCTCTTCAACATTTGGGATGAGTGGTTGGCGGAGCTGATTTTTGTAAGGATAAGCTGACAGATCACTTCGATAGATTTTTCTTATTCTACTGTACGACATGCCCACGTGCTGTGAAAGTTTACGCAAACTCTTTCCTAAACCTCGCAGCAAAATTACCAGAGCTTCCGACATCTTTTCAGGCGTTCTTAATGAAGGCTGCCTACCATGTCCTTTCCTTTCACACAAAACACTACCAGTCCGCTTAAACTTAACAATCAATCTCAACTCTATCTTCTTACAGAGTCCATCACGCACATTAAAACGTTGACGGTATTTCCTTTGGGAAGTAGCAATAGAATTGCAACTGGTGAAATACTGCACAATAATAAACACATTCTGTTCAGTGTTGTATGCTTCCATTGTAACTGAATCTCCAAACCTTCCTCTATCATAGGAGTATCACAAAATTTCCAAAAGCCGCGAGCCGACGTTCCATGCAAGTGAAACAAAACGAATAGTGTCATGAATAAACAAGAAAGATGACACCGAATTTGCAGGTGTAATGAACACGCCTTTTGAATCCTTTCCGACGGGAATAAATTTTATCAGAGTTATTCAAAGTCAATGAACCGGCTAAAAAATTAAATTCAACCGGGTTTTTACCGCGAAAATTCTTCTAATTTCGGGCACATTGTTTGAGGAAAATAAATACCCAAATTCGGGATCTCATTACCCAATTAATTATGTTAACTAATTAATTAATTTAATTAAAGTAAGTCCTGATTGAATTTGGAAGAGGGTATTTTTCCACCCCAGGTCGCATAAGAATGTTGCTGTTTTTTTTTGTTTTTTTTCATTTGCTTTCCCTTCGCGTGAGAAGGAAATCTGTATCCGATGGAGGAAGAAAGAATGTTTCAAATCGGGTTTTTAGAAGCAGAGATATCGGAAGAAACGCAGTTTACCTTTACGCCCCCTATCGGATAATCTATGCATCACTTGAAAAAGAATCTATGTATAAATAGTCTTCGTTATAAAATGCATCGAACTGGAGAAATACTTTTTTCAGTCGGAAATTTATACGCCAATATATAGGATAAAATGTATTTTGAATTCGATATCATCTGCCTTTACTAGCGGCGAAGTTGTTCATCGCAAAAAAAAAAAAAAAAAAAAAAAGAAAGGAATGCAAGGATCATCGTCTTCACATTTTAGGATTTCCAATGCAAAAATAATGTTCGAAACTGGAGTAATAGTTACAGAAATATGGTGTCCACAGACGAACGGACGGACAAAGTGATAACATAAGCACGATCTTGTTTTTCCAAAGACGTACTAAAATCACCCTGTATTTTAAAAATTAGTTTTACTCTAGAGCCTTGATGAAAGTCTTTTAAAGAAATGCCGAGGGACATACTGAACTCTTTGTGTGTAAAGAGTTTACAGTACATAACCTCTTTAGAACACCTTTTAAAAAAAATACGTACTTACAGTATCAGTATGTTCATCGCTCTGTCATACTGTGGCATCACATCTCTTCTTTTGGTTTGACGGTTTAACGACCACCAGTGAGTGACTCAATGGGCTATAAGCAGTCGCTCGTCCCTAATTTAGGGTAATTGGTTCCAGGGAAGGGAGACAACCAGTGCCGTAATACAAAGGGTGAATCAAATGTTTTGCAATATTTGGATCACTTTATGTCTTCATACGTACCTTTACGACGAAAGCTGACTAGCATTCAAAGTATAAGCCAACGTGTTGCACCGTTGTTAGCCATCTGACCTCCAGTTCTTCGATTCCGCGGCGGTACCAGTTCTTGTCCATCGAGGCAAAGAACTCCTTCACCCCAGCTACCACCTCCACCTGGTTGTTTTAGTACCGCCCGCGAAGGAAGTGGGCCATGGACTGGAACAAGTAATAATCCGACGGGGCAAGGTCCGGACTATATGATGGGTTCCTGGAGTTTTGCCAGGATCGTTCGCGCGGTATGTGGCCGAGCGTTGTCCTGCTGTAGGAGAGCGCGCTTTGTGTTCACCAGTACGGAGTACTTCTCCTCCAAAACGCCATGCATCCGCTCCAGCTATTCAGAGTAGTGGTTAGCGTTGATGGTTCGACCTTCAATTCGCAATGGACTATCCCCTCGAAATTCTACCAGACGCAGAGCATCACCTTGTGCAGAAGCGCTCGCGCTTGGCAACAGATTAGTATGTTGTTCCGGAGGTATACTGAAGTGGTTCTGTTGAATATCCTGAAAATGGGATCAAAGGTCAGGGCACATGAGCGAGATTTATTCCACAGCGATTATCCTCATAACTTGAGTAATAACTTGAGTAATGATTTCTGGTATGTTGGAAAGCGTATCATAATCAATGCATTGTATGATTTTACTAACTTGTTTCTCCTTCATGTAACTTACAATTTTCCCGCTTAGAAAGCACAAACACACACGTACGAAAATATTTGCATATCATGTTTCTAGATTTCAAACGAACGGTAAACACATATCTGTCTACAAGTAGTGTCATCACTTCCCTCTATATCCAAGTTCACCCTTTCTAGTCCATTCATAAAAAAACAGATGCATTACATATCATTTACAGAATTAATTCATTAAAGAAAATTGCACGATTTTCTTTTTTTTTCGGGGTTGCCATGCGCATTTTCACCGATACCCATTTGAAAATCATTGCACTGAAAAAAAATAAGTGGTGTGAATTCAAAACAAATTCTGAAAATAACGTGCAGCAAAGTTGCCGGTAGATGTTCATTTTTTAGAAAAATTTCCGTTGATTCTAACTTCAGTATTTTGACATTTGGAAAATTCGTTCTGGGTTTTCCGTATTTTTTCTGAAATTTCGCAAAATCTTCAGTCCTTCGCGTTTATGGTACAAATGCAATTTCTCGATAATGAAATTTTTGATTTTGTTATTGTGGGTGTACATTAGTCATTTTATTTTCCGTTGTAGCTTATTATTTTTCTGAATACGTTTGTAAAAGTTTTATTTTTCTGTAGGAGGACTTATTGCAAGGTACATATTTTTTTTGTCATCGTGATTTTTCGAAGTAACATAATGCTTTGGAACTCGAGATCTTTTCAAACTGACAACGATTTTCCATTATCTTTAAGAAAAGATCAAATGTACTATTTTATAGTATTATTTCACAAGACTTAAATAAAAACTATAAATACGCTGTACCTATAATATGTTTTGTCTTAAGGGGTCTGCAGACTGATACACATTATCTACATATTAATTCTACACTGCTGGACAATTGCTAAGGACGGATGACAATAGCAACGATAGCAACCATAAAATGGAAGGCAGGAAAATGTGGAAATTAGCATAAGTGCGGGGGACAGTAAGACGTGTAGTGCGTATGCAAATTTTGGATTGCCGAACTTGTTCGTGACGTCAGAGCGCTGATAAGAGATATAAAGGATTTGACGCGTATTGGTCGTTGTTGTTCAAACGCAAAGTTGAAAGAGAAAGAATCAATTGACGAACTTGCAATTTTCAGTATGTCTTCCCGACATCATATAGATGATTTTACGAGTGGCCGTATTATTGGCAAGATTGAAGAAGAGCGAAAAATAACAGATGTTGCCAGGGAGTTCGACGTCAGCCACAGTGTTGTTTCAAGGCTTTGGAAATCATTTCAAACAAATGGAGAGTGTGGCAAACGTCACGGGGGAGATCGTGTTCGCAGTACGACACCTGCAGAAGATCGGTACATAGTGCTTTCAACAAAAAAACACCGGCGCAGCACAGCTAGTGAGGTAGAAAATCAGTTTATGGCTGCTACTGGCAAGCGAATCTCCCGAAAAACTGTCGCCAGACGTTTGCATGAAGGAGGACTATACGCCCGCCGTCCTGTTGTGTGCATCCCATTGTCCAGACGTCACCATACCTCCCGTTTGCAATGGTGCCATCAACATCGCAATTGGACTGATAACGACTGGTCTGCTGTCCTCTTCTCAGATGACAGTAGATACAGTCTTTCGTGTGATTGTCGTCGACAACTGATCTGGCGTGATAGTGGTACTGCATATTGTCCAGCAAACATACAGGAAAGGGACCGATATCCGACACGTAGTGTCATGGTATCGGCTGGCATCATGATCATTGGCCGTACGTCCCTCTATGTGCTTCCAACTGGGACTATGACTGGCCAACGATACATTAATGATGTTCTGCTACCTCATGTTCGCATGTTCCGTGTTGCTGTCGGTGGTAGATTCATTTTCATGGACGACAACGCAACATGTCATCGAACAGTCGCTGTCCAGGAGTGTCTTGAGAGCGAGGATATTCAACGCCTCGTATGGCCAGCACCTTCTCCAGTTCTGAATCCCATTGAAAATGTGTGGGATGCTTTGGGGAGGAGTCTTGCTGGTCGCCAATGCCCTCCAATAAACAAGGACACCTTCATCCGTGCACTGACAGAGGAATGGGATAAATTACCCAAATAGCTGCTTGATAATGTTGTGCAAAGCATGACACGACGTGTGGAATCTTGCACCGCTCTCTATGGTGGCCATATCCCGTATTGACATCTTACGCCGGAACGCCTGCTGACGGTAATTGCATTTTTTTCACGTTTACGTATTCTGCACAAAATGGCCTGTTTGTCCCTTGAACACGTTCCAAAGCCTTCTGGATTTCAGAGCACAATAAATTGTCTTTCTTGTAATGTCTTGGCATTCTGACATTATTTTATTTCACTTGGCTTCCAACCACACTTACTTTTTTATGCGCTATATAGCCGTGTTATGATCCGTCCTTAGCAATTGTCCAGCAGTGTATAAGGTTTTTTACTGTAAGACCAGTTGTGAGAGAACGGCTGAACGTAAACATATGGTTGAGGTATCAACATAAATGTCCTATTACCATGTAGATATGTCAATCGAAGAGGAAAATGAGTTTGGGGCAACGGTTCGGGCGTTGTGGGGCGGCAAAGTTCCCATATAAAGTCGATGGGAGAAGCGTTCGGTTGGTTCACGCGCGGTTGAAGGCGAAATTATGGAGGGACCCAGATAGTCCAAAGTCCGAAGTCTCTCTCTTCTCAGCGAACCCGTTGTGCAAAACAACGCTAGCAGGAATTTGTTTGAAAGTTCTTATCGAAACAGCGAGCACTCGGAGACCTGACTGCATTGTGCCATTGGACTGTGTGATGTATACATACAGTTTAACTTTCATTCGATCAGCTTTATTCACGTAGGTAAGACGTTTCCCATTATGTAAAAATGTAAATAAACTGTTCATATGAGATTTTTCTTTTCAAAAAAAAAAAAAAAAAAAAAAAAAAAGAAACTGATCGACGATTCCGACGGGTTTCGTCTACCGGAAAAAAATAAACTATTCGGTTGATTCCGACGGGTGTTGTCTACTGGGTTCGAATCCTGCTGAGGCATGGCTGTGTTTGTCTGTTTTACGGCAGTGGCTGTCTCCCTTCCCTGAAACCGATGACCCTAAATTAGGGACGGGCGACTGCTTATAGCACAAGCGTTGGCTTATGATCATTCGTTCGTGAAGGGTCCGGGTTTGAATCCCGCCGGTAAGGCATGGATGTTGTGTTTGTCTTACACCACTGGCTCTTTCCCTTCCCTGGAACCAGTGACCCTAAATTAGGGACGGGCGACTGCTTACAGCCCATTGAGTTGCTCACGGTGGTCGTTAAATCTTCAGTCACAAAAAGTGACGAACCCGGACTATTGTTTTTAACTGAAGTGGTTGAATGAATTTGTCAATCCAATAAAGTTTACATTTGTTGTTTCATATCAGTTTATTATTTTCAAAAAAATAATCTTAGCGTCGATACCGTCTAGTATAATCAATTAAATAGTTAATCAAACCTCAAGTATTCCCGCGAATCGTTCCTATTACCGGAATGTTTTCGGCATATGAATACGGAAAAAACGAAAACAGAATTTTCCGTTAATATACAAAAGGAACTAAAGAAAAGTTTCTGAAAATTTGGAATTTTCCGTTTACACCTCTTAGTATCGCAATTTACGACCAAATAAGAGAAAGGAATTGCGGAAAGATATTGGAAAATTCAGAAGTTTCCTGGCGTACGAAAAATTCGTGAAATTCACGTCCCCCTCCCCCCCCCCTTCCTCACAGAGAAGGTTGTATCAGAAATATGCTTCGTTAATTTACAAAATGAATCACGGAAAATGGCGCGTGAATTTCAGAATTTTTTTACAGAGTATGAAGAATTTTTTTGCAGGGTATGAAGAATTACCCAACCAAATTTTAGAGACACTGGCTCACGGTCGAAAAAACCAGGAAAAAAGAATATTCAAATCTATCTTCGGAATGATTCAGTGCGAGACGAAATAATTCCGTTTTCTACACTAGGGTTTCTTAAACTAAAAAACTGGTTGAGGTTAATCGAAATCTTCGAAAGATCAATTTGCTTATTTAAAAAGAAGGAAATTATCATTTTCCTATTACCGGAATGTTTTCGGCATATGAATACGGAAAAAACGAAAACAGAATTTTCCGTTAATATACATGTCATACCATACCTTGTATATTTTCATGTCATTGTCATACCTTGTATATTTTTGTACGTGTTCCACGTACAAAAATATACAAGGTATGACAATTTAATTCCCGGAATGCACCTGTAGAAAAAAATGTGTGCATACCTGTGCACTAGCGACTACAGTCACCTTAGAATTAATTCACTTCCACAGCTATGCGTTTAGTTAGACGCTGTTAACATTGCTGAAAACATACCTGGAATTCTGTTCCTGAAATACCTTTGAGTCCCTTTGTCACATTAAGCTGGATGTCAGAAATATCTGAAAATCTTCGTCCTTTCATGGAACTCTTTATTGTTTGGGAAGAGCCACAAATCACAAGGGGTTAAGTCGGGTGAATAGGGTGGATGACCCAATTTGGTAATTGATATCTTAACTAGGAAGTCGCGAACACTGAGCGCATCATGGCTTGAGGCATTGTTAGGCCACAGTTCAGCTCTTTTCCTTTGAACAGGATCCCCTAACCTTTCAACACCGCTAAACAGAATTGTTGATTAACCGTTTGTCTCTGTGCAATGACCTCGCGATGAACTATCTTCTGATATCACCGGGTAACTACTCGGGTATCCAAAATTACAGTCCGGAGGGCGATAGGTGGAAAATAATCCAAAGCGCTCAATCCAATTTTATGATATTTAGAGAACATATGCGAATTGACACGAGAAAAACAAATCTCTGCAGTGAAATTTTCATACCAGTGAGCAAAGGTTATCTAGTATGTAAATCGAGTTTCGTAACTAAAGCCAACGGGGAACTTCAGTGGTATGGATTTTTAGCTACCGGAACGCGTGAAACAAGCATTCCAATGGCTGAAAATCCCTTTCTTGTGCCTCTTACAGATGTACCCGACGCCGTACGGTCGCGAGCAATAAGGCGACTATAAGGATCTCAGACTCAGACCTAGGTCGCGAGAGACTTGAATAACCAGTCCAAAATGGCTTCATGGTAATGGCTACAATTCAACAACACCGGTGGAGTGTCACGAAGGCCTGAACATGGTCGTCCAAGGCGGACATCACCTCGTGGGGACCGTTATGTCGCTTCAACCGCATCGTGTCAAAGGTTCTATACAGAACTGCAGTTGTCTTCGGAGCTCTCCGCCTACTAATAAGACTAAGGTATCAGGACAAACGATATATATATATGAGGCTCAATGCAATTGTCCTTAATGCAAGAAGACTCAAGGTTTGCCTGCCTCTCAGAGAAAAGCTCACTTGAACAGCTGCAGCAACATCGTTACTGGAGACAACACCCGTGGGTCACTGTTCTTTTTACGTAGGAGTCGAGATTTAGTATACAAACTTATTCTCGTCGGCATTTCATCAGGAGAGAACAGGGAACCGTAATGATCCTTCAAACGTCCGTGAACTAGACTTCGTCGGAGGAGATGGTCCCTTGTGAGGGGTGACATAATGCTCAACGGACTCACGCTCAACCACGTGTTCACAGGAGGCAGTGTGAATGCTGAGCATTATAGGGAAGAGATCCTAGAGCCCTATCTCATAGCTTTTCGGGGAGCTGCTGTTCCTTTTAATGGATGATAATGCTCTCCCACACGTGGCTCAGCATGTCAATGATTTCCTGCAGAGAGAGGGTATTGGCAGTATAGAGTGTACAGCTAGGTGCACGACCTGAACCCTATAGAGCATGCATCAGATGCTCAGGGACGACACGTAGCAGCTCAGCAGCCCCCTTTCCAGAGCCATTCCCGAGCTACGCACCGCTCTCATCGGGGGCTGAAATTCTTTGAGCAGTCTGATGATGAGTAGCCTATCTATCGTCGTTGTGAGAGTTGTCTGTCCGTACGAAGTGATCACATTCCATATTAAGACATGTTCAGTTAACATTCTTACATCTGATCTAGGTAAAATTTGCAAATGTGACCCTGTATACGCAAAATGTGTTCATGTTTGTAAGATGTTATGAACTGTTTACTACCCTTATGATCGTGTCTCTTTACAATCCAAACGTCTCTACCTGTTGTTACCTGTTTTCCTTCTTATCCCAGCGAATGCCTTCCGGACTTTACGTTTGTACTCCAGTATACTTCTCATAGCTGATAGAATCAGGAAGGAGATATTTCAGGTGGCATTTATGACGGATCATAAGAGAATTTCTGAACTACAGAAATACAAAGGCTGTTCCATAATAACTGAGAGTAATTTATTTTGAGTTGGCAACAGTGCGAAAGGAAAAAATAACCACGTAGACGACAAACTGAATTAAGGAAGTATCTATGGCAGCAGTTATTATCCGTGGCAGACGATTCTGGTTTTGTTATTGCGCAGTTATTTAAGGTGCGTCTGCATTTCGCCAGACAGCTATGGAGGTGATTGATTCAGTGTTAAGAAGTGAAATGCGTTGTGCCATAAACTTTTGCTATCGTTTGGGTAAAACGGCTCGAGAAACAGTTGATTTAATGAAAAAAGCTAACAAAGGTAAATGTTTGGGTGAGTGAACTATTTTTAGAAGGCATCATGATTTCAAAAAAGGGCGTTTGTCGGCAGAACTCGCTCCCAGGCCTGCTCGACCTGAAAGTGTTGTTACGGAGCGTACTGTTAACACTGTTTCAGCAATCCTGCAAGAAGATCGACGAATGACGTGTGAAGACATAGCAGCGCAAACTAATATTTCAAAAACATCGGCATTCCGCATTCTATGCGACAAATTACTGCTCCATCGTGAGTGTTCCAGATGGGTACCTCATCCCCTGACGAGAGAACAATAGATAGTCAGGGTTCAGGTGTGTCATGAGTGGAAACAAATCCTTGCAGGATCCGAACTTTCTAACCACCGTAATAACTGCCGATAAAACATCGTTCCGCTATTTTGACCCCCACACGAAGCGCGCAACGAGTGTCTGAAATCACACAGGGTCTCCGAAAAAAGTCAGCCAAACCAAATGAGTTGGGAAGGTGATGATAATAATTTTCTTTAATCACAAAGGTGTAGTCTACAAGCATGCCCTTCCTCAACAAATTACTGTCAATGCTAAGTGTTACATTTCAGTCTTGAAGCGTCTGCAATGACACAATATAAGTGATCGGAACTTGTGGGCAAATGGAGCCTACACCATGATAATGCCCGCACACATGTGGCTGCTTGTGTTCAATAGTTTCTTACGAAATGCAGTATTGAAATCATGCCACATCCTCCTTACAGGCCTGATTCGCCCCGTTCGATTTCTGGTTGTTTCCAACAATGAAGGAGAAGTTCCGTGGCGCAACATTCAGCACAGGTCCTGACGTTATCCCAGCTGTACAGGTGTCGCTAAAACAGTTTAAACAAAATGCCTTTTTTTTTTTTATTGGATGTTTAACGACCACAGTGAGCACCTCAATGGGCCATAAGCAGTCTCCCGTCCCTAATTTAGGATCACTGGTTCCAGGGAAGGGAAAGATCCAGTGCCGTAAGACAAACACAACATCTAGCCTCACGGGATTCGAACCCGGACAACTTTCGGACGAATGATTAGAGGCCATCGCTTAGACCACTGGGCCACCTGGGCGGCACACAAAATGCCTTCTCCACATGCTTTGAAAAGTGGACTGAACGATGGGGTCATTGCATATCATCCGAGGGAAGACACTTTGAGAAAGAATAACATATATTTTGTTGTACATGTATTTCTTCATTTTGTGTGATTTTACTCACAATTTTTATGGAACGGCCTTTTGTATATTCCTAAGATTTGCTAATGACCTGCATATATACTTAATATAAAAGAGACGAAAATAATTCTTAGCATCATACCCGGTATTTTTAAGACTGAATTCTTTTGACTATGCAAAGGGGATGAATTCTTTCACGATCACAAGAATTCTTCCAAACAGTGCTGGCGCAAGGGATCGTAAAGATCACAAGCTGCGATAAAGAGCATTTTCTAAACATCTTAAATGCGTTTTATCTCCTCAAGCAGGGAGTGTAAGATCACAGCAACCGCTTTGCACTGATATTGCAGATGTAATCACTTGCACAAAAAACACGAAAACGGAAGGAGTGCTGCTTTATATATCGCGATACTTTATCAGATCCTTTCAACTTCATCGCTACACATCGCGTGAAATACAAGCTTTGGTGTTGAAATAACCATTTTTGCCGGGGTTTTGTTGGATAATAATCTTATACCTCGATTTAACGAAGATAAATATGATTTTCAATTTTTTTCGCTTTGTATTCTTTCAATTGGGAAGGTGTATGTAGGCCGTATAGAAGCTTATAGAATGTAGTTCATGAACACTGAATGTAGGAACCCTAGATAAGTTTGAAAACCGATTTATGTTTAATGTTTTTATAGCCAAAATTATTAGAGATTATTGAAATTCCGAGGAAGATGGCCGAAGTTCTTTCTCAGTGATTCTGTTCAATGTGTATTATTCACCTTTGATCTTTCATGCGAGCTGCTTAACAGTGTGAACGATGTCATCATCATCATCATCATTGTCAACCATTATCAATCCACTGCTGGACGAAGGTCTCCCCAAATTTTCTCCACAACGGTCTGTCTTGTGCCAGTCTCCTCCATGTCACTCCCGCATACTTTCGAATTTCATCCACCCATCTTCCATGTGGTCTTCTTCTGTATCTTTTCCTGTCCCTTGGAATCCAATCTAAAATTTCGGCTGTCCATCGATGGTCTGTTCTTCTGGCAGTATGTCCAGCCCATTGCCATTTCAGGGATTTAACTCTGATCATGATGTCTTCCACTCTTGTCATTTTTCGGATCCACGTGTTCCTCTTCTTATCTCTCCTGGTTACACCAAGCATGCACCTCTCCATGCTGCTTTGAGTTGTCTGTAGCCTTTGTATGTCTCTTTTAGCTAAGGTCCACGTCTCTGCACCATACGTAAGCACTGGAAGGATGCATTGATCAAACACTTTTCTTTTAAGACATAATGGCATATTGCTCTTGAAAATTATGCTGTTTCTTCCAAAAGCTCTCCAGGCAAGTTTTGTACGCCGATTAATTTCTTCACCAATGTGACCCTCACTTGATATCTGCTGTCCAAGATAAACGTACGTGTCTGTTATCTCCAGCTTTTCTCCATCAATCGATAAATCTTCATGTATGGTTGCATATTTCCTTTAAAGAAAAACACTCGTTTGGGAACTGCTCAAATGCAACTAAGAACGCAATTCTCTTTGGATTGTTCGGCAGCAATGTAGAACGCGTAAAGAAAAAAAGGAAAACGCCCGCGAAGTTTTTGGTTTGAGTAGTTTTGAATAACGTCCGGGACGTATGACAACATTTTCGAAACCTATTTTTAGAAATATAGTACAGCGCAGATTTCCCAATATGCGAAAACAATGTTTTGAATCAGACGAACATGTGATTGGATATGGTACATGTACCCGCAAACGGAGGTTTGTACTGTTACTGTACAAAGTACGGCTATGAAATAACAATATTGAGCTTCGGTAATGTTTGATGAAGAAAATTCGTGCCAAATGAGATGTACATAAGAAAGGATTACAAACTGTCGAATGCACGATGGAAAACCCCTTAAGTCTCATAGTAAAAGTTGTTAATTTATTTACAGATTAAAATACATAATTAAAAACCTAATAGGGCGAGATCTTTCAGAACTACTAAAGTTCCATCCTCAGACCAATAGTGTCGTATGTCCCAGACAGGACGATATATATAGTCGGAAATACAGTTCGTTGAACCGCGGATAACATCAGTGTTGCCACGTAAAATAATAAAATAAACCCTGAAAAGTAAGGAATATTAACAGTCTAATCTTCGGCTAAGTCATTCGTAATGGTGCAAAGCCTCTTGAGAAGTGTAAGCCAGAGGCGGGGTACGATCACAGGCAAGTCTTCGTTACATCCACCGGATGAAGCTTTAACGATACATCAACTTTCCGCAAATAGCAGGGAATGTCGATTTGAAGTTGTAGTCAAGATAACTGTCAGGTTCCAATCAGGCTCATGATAACCTTAGGCAACAGTACGCGTCAGAGCAGTAGAAGTCAGTCCAACACGTAAGACACACTTATGTTCTGACAGACGGATTTGAAGCGTACGTAATGTGGAGCCTATATAATTTGTGTCAAGTATTCCGTTATACGTTATTCAAAACTACTCAAACCAAATTTTGTCATACGCCGGACGTTATTCAAAACTACTTAACATGCGAATCAAGAGTTTTCCCTCGTTCGTAAAGATAGGGATGTGGTTGACCCTCCTTCTAGGTTTGGTGTTTACAAGGTGACGGTTGTTTCCACCACACCTCGGGTACTTGACACTAGTTATATAGGCTCCACATTACGCACGCTTCAAATCCGCCTGTCAGAACAAAAGTATGCTTTACGTGTTGGACTGACTTCTACTGCTCTGACACGTACTGTTGCCTCAGGTTATCACGAGCCTGATTGGAACCAGACAGTTACCTTGACTGCAACTTCAGATCGACATTCCCTGCTGTTTGCGGGAAGTTAATGTATCGTTAAAGCTTCATCCGGTTGCTGTATCGAAGACTGGCCTGTGTTCGTACCCCGCCCCTGGCTTACACTACTCAAGAGGCTTTGCAACACTACGAATAACTTAGCCGAAGATTAGACTGTTAATATTCCTTACTTTTCAGAGTTTCTTTTATTGTATGTGGCAACACTGATGTTATCCGAGGTTCAACAAAATGTATTTCCTATTATATATATCCACCTGTCTGGGACATACACTATCTGTCTGAC
Source organism: Macrothele yani (assembly GCA_039090855.1). Classification (NCBI taxonomy): domain Eukaryota; kingdom Metazoa; phylum Arthropoda; class Arachnida; order Araneae; family Macrothelidae; genus Macrothele; species Macrothele yani. The sequence continues at coordinate 52,711,110 of CM077008.1, read as the reverse complement.
GATGGAACTCTAGTAGTTCTGAAATATCTCGCCCTATTACGTTTTTAACTATGTATTTTAATCTGTAAATAAATTAACATCTTTTACTATGAGACTTAAGGGAGGATTCTCATTTTTTTGTGAAAAAAACTCGATGTTATTTTTTTTACCTTATTTTATTATTTCTGGTCTTAAGAATATGTGTACCAAATTTCAAGTGGAAATTTGCAAAATTGGCCAAGTTATAACCTATTAATATGCAGCGGGGTCACAGAGAGAACACTCTGGATGAATGCAATCACAAACCGCCACTTCATAAAGGTGTCGAAATGGTATGAAACCGATTTACAACGATTTGTCATCACGAGAGTTGCTAGAAAGGTGTTTGGGTGGTTACACTTAAAACAACGAAAGTTTCAAATCTACTGTTTGGCGGTTCGCTCCCAAACATCTTCACTGTGGCTCAAAAACCATTGAAATGGCAGCTTGTGTAGCAGCAAGCATTTTTAATGGGTTTTTTTGGCATCCTGAAAATGATGACAACGATGGGAATCGTTATTGGCGAGCAAACGAAGATATTTGTCAACGAGTGGGACCAACAGCTTCTGTAAAGATCGTCGAGACGCAGCCTTGAGACTACAAAAGAGACTCCTACAAGGCGTAGAAGCGAGAAAATGTCTCTAAACAAGTTCTACGACGCAGAAGAAGGAACGTTGTGTGGCCTTGGTATAGCAGATCAGCAGAAAAATACTGTAAGTGTTCCATATGCCCCCGTAAACTGTACTTGAAACTTTGAATGCGTTTTTCTTGAAACAGCTTTTTCGCCAATGGTTGGCACGATGTTTCAAAAACTATTGGACCAATCGACTTCAGATGTAAAACTGCATGTTCAGCAAACATCTTTTTATCGTTTGATGAACCAGAAACACGATACGTTATGTATATTTTTTACTAGCAAAAAACATTGTCAATTTTTTGAGTTAAATTGATAATTTGAGTTTGACGGGTCGCCATTTCCTCAAATATGTATAATATATTTTTTCTGGTTCATCAAACGATAACTACTTGTGCATAGAGTAAAACGCCGTTCGAGTATTTTGCTTCAGATCACCTGGAGTGGAGATATCATGCCAACCAGCGATCGCGGATCTTCGCGCGGTGTAATGGTCGAGGAGGATTTGCGGGCGTGCGTGATTCTTCATAAAACTTATTAAAATTGTTTTGTAAATACCCGAAACGATTATAAATAGATGTACCTACTTTGGAATCAATTGATTGCATAGTTTTATCAATAAACACTCCAAAAAAGCAGCAAATGTAGCGCAAAAATAAGAATCCCCCTTAAGGGGGTTTTCCATCGTGCAATCGACAGTTTGTAGTTATTTCTTATGTACAATATTGAGCTTGTGAATAAAGCGCAAGGTGCAAGTCAAAAGTGAGTGGAAAGCCATTAAACGTAGACAGTCCTTAACTTGAAATGCAAACCTCATCTCATTCTCTACATTATTTTTGGTGACATTTGTCAATAAAATTAGACGTGTTGTTTGTCGCTGGTCGGGTAAAAGCTAAGTCCATGAACTGAGCAACGGATACAAGTGAAAATTCTGTTGATATGATAGTAAACGCTTATCGAATATTTTGGTATGCTAAATGCGGCGTTTCGGGATGAATGCATGTCAGGGGCGCACATTTTTGCTTGAAATAAGAGTTTCGGTGAAGGTCAGAAGAACATTGAAGACGATGAACGTCCGGGACACTCAAGCACTTGAAAAACAGAAGACAATGTGGAAACAATCTAGGCAGTTGTCCTCAATGATGATAGCAGATATGGTAAACATTGATAGAGAGATTGTTAGGCAAAGTTTACATGAACATCTAATGAAGACATCGGCTTGTGCCCAGATTGCTCTGAAGCACATTACGCCTGAACAAAAAGAAAATCCCAAAAGTAACTAATGCTGACAGTCTGGATAAAATTCAGGTGCACCTCAACATTTTGAAAACTGTTATCACTGTAAGATGAGAGTCTGAAATTAATCAATTTAGTTCTTTTACGGTTGAAATCAAATTCCGTTTCTTACGCTTTCCAACCGTAGGTTGAAGAAGTGAATGTGCTCCAGCTTTGTCCGTCTGTCTGTCCGTCCATAATGGTTTTATTTCGATGAAGTTTTAGTATGTGGTAGGGTACAACCTGGGAAGGAACCCTATTAAAATGGACGAAATGGGGTCAAAGGTCAGGACATAGGAACGGGATCCATTCCATCGCCCCTATGCGTCATAACTTACATAACAATGTTTTGATTGCGACAAGACTTCATCATGTTGTTCCAGAGATGTACTGAACCAGTTCTGTTGAATATCATCGAAATGGGATCAAAGGTCAGGGTGGAGGAGAGAGATTTATTCCACAGCCATTATTCGCATAACTTGAGTAATGATTTCTGGTATGTTGGTAAGTGCATCATAATCAATGCATTGCAGGATTTTACTAACTTGTCACTTCGCTTGCTTTAGCTACTAAAACACGTGACTTTTTTCGTTTTCGAAGTAATGGTTGCGTAAACAGAATTTATAGCTTCATGAAATCAGGTTTCCGAGCTTCTGGAGTGATTCGTTTCTACAACGGAGACGAGGAAGTTCGAAGTATTTGTTTAAATACTTTGGGATTGAAGCTACCTTGGTTCTACTTAAGTGAGGAAGAAGGAAACGCCTTCACAGTTGCAACAGAAGCAGCAGTCAGGTCTGAACCTTATCTGTAGAAGGAACTCCTTCACGAAATGGCACATCTCTTTACGTTACATCAGGGTTACTCCTAAGTTACAGCGCTGACCCAAATTAAAGTCCGGAAGAATTCTCAGAGATAAAAAGCACGTAATAGCAGGTAGATACATTTGACATGTAAACAGACCCAATCATAATGAACATTTCATAACAGCAGACAAATATGTACACCTTTTGCGCATAAAGGTTCACAACGGCAAACATCACCAAGGTTCGATGCATGAATGCCTTAATAAGGAATGAGATAACCTTTTACTAACAACTCTCTCAACAACGACACATATTCATCACCAGGTTCTTTATGAACTCTGGAGCAAAGAAAATCCGTTCCTGGATGATAGCGGTGCATAGCACGGAACGGGATAGGGTTCTGGGGGAACTGACGAGCTACTAAGTGTCATTCCAGAGCATCCGAGGAAAGATCTATATGGTTCAAGGTCGGAAACCTGGCTGGCCAGTCCATATGCAGAATATCCTCGCTCTGCAGGAAATCATCGACAAGCTGAGCGCTATGAGGGCGGCAATTATCACACACTAAAATGGAACTCAGGGCTAACAGCTTCCCGGAAAAGTCTGACATAGCGCTCTAGAATTTCGCCCCCATAACACTCAGCACATTACCTCCTGCGAACACGTGGAGTTGTGTGCTGCCGTTCAGCGCAATGCCACCCTACACGAGTAGACCATTAAGACAAAGTGTTCTAAGATTATTAACCGAATAGTTTCCTATTCACCCCCACGGTAAAGAACGAACTCTATAGGAGATGCATAGAAAGAATAGCGACATATGCATGTGAAACTTGGTGGGTCGGCACAATGCGAATGCGTAGCAAACTTACGCAGATACGAAGATTGGCTCTGTTGGGCATTACAGAGTGCTATAGAACTACTTCAATGGTTGCATTACTGGTTGTAAACCACTAGATATCGTAGTAGAGAGGGAGGCAGCACTTCGTTCATTTAAACATGATAGTAATGTTACAGTGTTTGACGTACTTTTTATATCACAAGAAACAGAAATTGGCTCAATTGGTTGGTCGGTTCACCCAGCCTATGAATTATGTCTGACTTGGAAACCTGACTACCCTTCAGAATTTGGACACAAAATTTTTACTAATGGTTCAAGGCTTAACAATAAAGTTGGAGCTGGTTTCGCGGCATTTTCGAACAACTCAAGATCATGCTGAAGGAAATAATGGACTTTCAGACAATATTTCTGTTTATCAAGTGGACTTAGTGGTAATAACAGAGGCTTGCCTCTGGGCCACATCCTCTAAAAGTGACTTGCCAGTTAAGATCTTTTCGAACAGTCAAGCACCCCTTTGGGGTTTGAAAAGATTTAGGAATCAGAACACACTGGTTTCAGAAATTAAGCACCTAATCTCCAACCAGGAAGATCTTCTGGGTAAAAGCTCACATAGGAGTTCCAGGCAATGAAGATGCTGATAAACTGGCTGAAGATGGCACAATAGTAGATTTCAAATTAAAGACCCCACTTCAAAGTATCAAAACAAAGTTAAAAAATCTTTCGTTCTCCCGTTGGCAACAAATTTGGGAGCAGTCGTAGGTCGGAGGAAGAACCAGAGATGTTTTTGACAGAGTCTATCTTAGACGGTGCCAAGGGAAAAAACATCTCAATTAAGCATTTACCGGAAACGGAAACTTTCCCGATTACTTCAACCGATTCTCAATTAGGTCCTGTATCTGCGCTTGTGCATCCGAGAGAGGAGATGCTGAACATGTCTTGTTTCACTGTCCTTCTACAGTTGACATTCGACAGAGATTTTGTGACGTACTAAAAAGGTGAAGACATGTGTCAAAACGACAAATCTGCAGCGAGACATTCGTAGCTCAGTTGGGAGAGCGACTTACTCCGCGCAGCTCAGTTGGTAGAGTGACGTACTCCACGTAGCTCAGTTGGTAAGTGACATACTCCGCCTAGCTCAGTTGGGAGAGCGACGTACTCCGAGTGGCTCAGTTGGCAGAGCGACTTACTCCGTAGTGAGGGTACCCGGTTTCGATGCCTTTGCGGACAAACTTTTGTTTTCACATTGCAACCCGATTGTGGAAAATGGATCCACTTCCCGCTGGGTTCTTCGAAAAATGTGTGATGTTTGTTTCCACACGTGGTTTGGAATTAATTAAAAATTTCTACTTCGCTTCAAAGAAAAATAATAAGAGGGAGATGATGTGACGTACTGCAAAGCTGAAAACATGTGTCAAGACGACAAATATGCAGCAAGGTATTTAATATTAACCGCTTAGCTCAGGCTCAGTCGGTAGAGCACGAGACTCTTAATCTCGGGGTAGTGGGTTCGGGCCCCACGTTGGGCGCCAATGTGAAAACACTAGTTTGTCCTAGACGGGCATCGATTCCGGATCCCCTCACTCCGGAGTAAGTCACTCTCCCAACTGAGCTACGAGGACAGAATGTCCCGCTGCAGATTTGTCGTCTTGACACATATGTTCAACTTTGTAATACGTCACAATCCAAACTTGGAGATGGTTCCCAACCTCTTACGGAATTAAAATCCGAGTCGTATACAAGAAATCTAATTGAGTTTGTGAGAGTGTTGGAGACATTGAGGTAGGAATAAAGGGATAAAGTATGACGTCACAAACTTGAAGCTTTCTTAGCAGACGACACTGACAGCGTGACGGCCATCGTAGGACTCTGATAGTCGTTTTGAGCCATTGGGTTACGTACGTGACAAGTTTGATTTTCGAAATTTGAAGTTATTTTTTTAGAAATGGTGTATTGTTGCGGTTACGGATGTCACAACAATTCCGGGCGACAACCTTTTCAAGTTAATTTTCACAGGTAAGCAAAGGAGAAACATTTAATATTAAATCTTTTAATTTCCGAAGAGCATTTAGTAGTAAAGCGGGTATGTAACGTATACTCTAGATTCACTATGTAAATTACCTTCTTACTGAACGAGATGTTATTTCACCCGCTGAATGAGATCTGGCAATGAGTGTAAGTCATGACGTGGTGGTAGCTAGTATAAATAGGCGTGTTCAACGATACGTAGGAGAGCGTTTGTTTATGTGAGAGAGCTTTTTGTTGATGTGCGTAGGGAGAGCTTCGTTCTATGTGATTAGGTTTTTTCTTCATTATTGTGATAAGATTAATGTGTGTGTGTTGGATGATTCAAGAGTTTATCTAATAAAAGAGTTTTAAGTAAGTACGTCTTTCTCAGTTCATAGTACTGTCAGACCTCTGTCTGGCTGTTAGGTTTATTTCATTTAGTGTTATTAGTAACAACCAGCATAAGACTTTATTCATCTTAATTACTACTACAACATTACTACCAGTTATAAGCTTGTTCATTATTATTACTACACTACTAGCAGGAAAGTTTATTCATGATATAATTAATAACACAACAACCATTTAAACAATTATTAGAAAAAGCTATATTCATTATGATTGGCGCCCGAACTTTTCTCGGACACGAGGTCTTGACAATTATTACCCATGTCTTCCTTACCTGAGACAACTTCAATTTTTCACCCTAAGGCAAGTTTCGATGGTGATGGTGTTTTTTTTTTTTGACAATTTGCAAGAAGCCTGTGGGTCTCACTTTGATATGAATGATCTACACGTACCAAGGCATTCTTCACAATTTCGTAATGCACCAGCTTCTTATTACTCTGAGTCGCGGGTCGCACCTGAGGGAGTTCAATCCTCTCAGCGAAGCAGAATGCTTGCCCATTTCGTGCCGCATGCAGGAACAATTCATTTCAATGGGTTGGAGGGATCCTTAAAGTTCCTCGAAGATTTGGAAGATCATTTTGATCTATACAATATTCCTGAAGACTGAAAAGTACAAATCGCAGGCACTTGCTTGAAGGATACCGCTAAGACCTGGTATCGGCAGTGGAGAGTGTCGAACCCGGATCCTCATTATGAGAATTTCCGAGCAGAATTTTTGGAGGTCTTTCCTTTCGGCCTCAGTCGAGCTAGCCTTGCACAACAACTTTTTCTCGTCAGCAAGGACCCAACGATAGCGCCGTTGCATTTGCGTTGGAAACAACACGCTTATATAACCTATGGGATCCACATGCCAGTCATGTCGACATGTTGGATACCCTATTGCAGCAGCTCGACCTATTTCTACAAGATTTTTTGAGGTTCGACACCCTGTTACAATTCATGAATGCCTTCGTCTCATACGAACGTATGAAGAGCGACACGGCAAACATGGTTCAACTCAGCATGCTCGGGCACACCGCGAGGCTTATTACGAAAACCCTCAGCGGCATAATAGGCATAATAACTTTCAGCGCGAGCATACACAATTGCACGCCCAAGCTTCATACGTTCCACCACACAGAAGAGTGGCAAACCAACCGCGAGTTTCTGAACAATCTTCTGGATATCGTACAAATGCACAGTATGCTCGACCCCGTTCCAATCCGCAGCATTCGGAACGTTTTCATGCTCAGGGCAATGAATATTTTTCTGCCCGTGCTGAGGGAAGAAGTAATAGATATGAAAATGTCAACAGACACGCGGAGTTCCCGACGCAGGTTTCACGCAGTTTTCCTCATCGTGAAAATTTTCCCGATACCCGGCAGGGTCGAGGTTTCAGACCGCATGATAATCCAACAAAGAATCCCTTTAAACTTCCAAAGGAAGTAGACCAAGGGTCGGTCCTGCTTCCTGATACCAAGCATTCTGACCCTAAAACAGTATTAGTGACTGTCCAAACTCCTCAGTTGCCTGATGTATTCTTGACAATTGAAGATATTATTGTCGAGACAAAGTTCGACACTGGTTCTGAAATATCAGCCCTAAATACGAAGTTTTGAACTGACAATTTTCCTGCAATACTCGTTCAGCCTGCGACGCAGTATTTGTGAGGTGCAAATAACGAAATCTTCAGTATCACAGGAACTGTCACATTATCTGTAGGGCTGGGAAAGTCTCGTTTTACGCATTCTTTCCTGCTTATAGACGAACTACCTGTTAAATGTCTAATGAGAATGGACGGTTCCTATGGATATAACGAGTTTGTTATTGAGTAACCAATTGAATGAGAGGCAACGAAACCAACTTTCTCTACTTTTACAGGAAAGCCCTGGTTTATTTTCTGATCAACCTGGTTTCACAAAGGTGGTTTATCATGTCATTGACACTGAGGGTTCGAAACCGATAGCGACGAAACCTTACCCTTGTGCTCCCCATAAGAAACAGGAAATGCAACGTCAAATTTCTGAAATGATTAAACAGGGCATAATATGGAAACAACAAGCACCTGGTCTGCTCCTGCCTTTTTTGGTTCCAAAGAAACAACCCAATGAATTTCGTTTCGTGACAGATTTCCGCAAGCTCAACCAAGTCACAAAAACGATCAATTATCCACTACCTGTTATGTCGCATATTTTGCATGACCTGTCATCAACTAAATGGATGTCAACCTTGGATTTGGCGAGTGGATATTGGAAGGTGGCGGTACATCCGGACTCTGTTGATAAAACGGGCTTTGTGACTCCTTTTGGGGCTTATTAATACCTGCGTATGCCCTTTGGACTAGCTTCTGCACCTGCTACTTTCCAAAAGCTTATGGATACAGTTCTCAGACCTGTTCTGGGTCCCCATGTGCATGTATATTTGGATGACATTATTATTACATCCGAGATTTTTGACGAGCACTTTTCTCTGCTCAAACAGGTGTTCCAACTCATATACAATGCTGGCTTGACGTTAAAACCTAGTAAATGCCATATAGCGAGGGACGAGATTGTATATCTGGGGTATAAAATCACTCCCCACGTTTTATTTACGGATAATGAAAAAATTAGGCCTATTGTTGACTTTCCTCGGCCTAAAACAGCAAAAAAAAAGAACTATCACGCTTTCTGGGAATGACCGGATGGTATCAGCAGTTCGTCCCCGCTTATGCTACAATCTGTGAGCCATTGTATGCTTTGAAACGTAAATACAAGAAGTTTGTTTGGACACCTGAGGCTAACGCTGCGTTTGAAACACTGAAGTCTGCGTTGACTCAGCCTCCGGTGTTGGCTTTCCCGGATCATACTAAGGAATTTGATATTTATACTGACGCATCCGGAGTTGGTCTTGGTTGCGTTTTGTCACAAGCTGGGCATCCAATAGCTTTTGCGTCTCGTACTTTAGCCAAAGCTGAACGCAATTATTCAGCTACGGAACGTGTATGTCTTGCTGTTGTGTATGCTCTTAACAAATTTCAATGTTATCTTAACGAATTGACAGTTAACATAATTACGGATCATTCTGCCCTTCAGTATTTGAATTCTGCTAAGCACCTACCTCAAAAACTTATGAAGTGGGCTCTGAAGTTACAAGAGAGCAATATCAAAATTTCGTATCAGCCAGGTCATAAGAATCAATTACCGGACGCATTGTCTCGCGTTCCGATTAGTGGGGTCTCCACAGAAACTACTCCTGGATGTCAGCCTTTACTTCTAATAGCTGATATAACATTTAGAGAGCAGATAATGGCAGAATTAATAAATGAACCAGATTTTGGGGATATCTATAATTTTTTGCTTGCGGGTTCACCCCTACAAAGTGATCCTTCTCTGGCTGAAAGGTCACAGCATTTTGAAGTCATAGAGGGTCTTCTTTACTATACGAAATCTAGGACTACTAGGGCAGAGTTTCGCCCATGTATTCCGCGAACCCTTAGAATGGCCCTTTTAAACGAATTTCATGACAAACCTCTTGCAGGCCATTTAGGTATTCGCAAGACCCGCTGTAAATTGCGGGATGTTGCCTATTGGCCTGGCATGTACCAAAGTGTGCTCGCATACGTTCAATCATGTCACTTGTGTCAGATTAATAATTACCGTAATGTAACACCGGCCAGTCACTTGAAATCTAGTTCAAGTTCTCATGTTTTTGACATTATTTCAATAGATTTATTGGGACCTTATCCTTTATCTGTTAAAAACAAAGCTCGCTACGTTTTAGTATTAACTGATAATTTTTCTAAATGGGTTGAAGTTTTTCCCATTAAAGCCGCTACGGCAGAAGTTATTTGTAATGTATTAATTAATGAAGTATTCTCTAGATATGGTGCACCTAATAAAGTAGTTTCGGATAATGGTCCCCAATTTATTTCTGACATTTTTTTGAAAGAATGTGTGCGAGACTACACATTAAGCATAAATTCATTTCCCCATATCATCCCCAGAGTAATCCTGCGGAACGAGTAAACCGTACGCTTGTTAAAATGATTGCTACATTTGTCATGGATCATCATGAAAGATGGGATGACCATCTTGAGCTTTTTCGTTCGTCCTCGGCTCGTCTGATCACGAATCTACTAAAATTACTCCTGCAGAACGTTTTCTGGGTCGCAAAATTAAAACCCCTTTTGAAAATTTAACGGGGATTATCGACGAACTAAACCAGCGACCAACTCCGCAATCAGTACGAATCATGGCAGAAAAAGCTCGTGTTGCAATGCTAGGAGCACAAGCGGCTCAAGCAAGATATTATAATACTAGGCGTAGGGAACCAGATCTTGTCGTTGAAGATCTCACTCTCGTGGAAACGCACTTCCAGTCTTCTGTTTCTCATACTTTAGTGAAGAAATTTGCACCCAGCTACGAAGGTCCATATCGGGTGGCAAATGTGTTTGAAAATAACATTGTTCTTGAAAAACCTGACAATCAATTTCAATACGTACACGTTGCTCAGTGTCGCAAGTATCATGAACGAAATATCGATTTTATAATCAACCCTGCTCAACCTTCTGTTCCACAGACTCAAGAGTCTGTATCTCACGATCAACCTCCAGAAATTTTGGACGAACCAACAAACATTTTTGAAGAATCTCCAGTGATTTTTTCTTCACCCTCCCCTCCTCAAGACTGGTTACCAAACACGCAACCTGATTCTCCCATGAGACCAAGGCTCGAATCTAGTTCTTCAAATACTAGTATCGTTCCTTTCCCTCCAACCATTGCCAAGACTATTGCTGCACCATTTCCTGATAACTCTGCACCAACACAAGCTCCTACTTCCTTGAATACCTCGTCAGAGAGTATTCCTATAGGCAGAAATAAACATCGCCCTGCACGACCACTAAATTACAGCAGCGACTCAGAGGCTTCAGATATTTCGGATTTATCAGTTATGAACAATAATTTGACTATTCCTAAACGTCAAACACCAATTACAAACCGTCCAGTAACACCAAAAGCTGGTCGAAAACGTAACTTGTCTCCCCAATCTGCTTCGCCGCAGCAGCGGCGAAGGCAGAGATCCTTGCATCCGCCCGGGTTTCGCCCCTGGAACCTACGCTCAGGGCAAACAGGGCCGATGCCTGCTGCTACTCTCATGTCACGAGGGCGAAAGCGAAAACAAACGATGTGGCCGGAGCCACGTCTGTCCAAAAGAATGCTGGAACGACAACACGGGCCCCAGCACAAAGGGACTACATATCAAAAGCCTGGGGGAGCCCGTTCCTGTCAGCCGCAGGGATTTCCGGACCGCCAGACTTCGGCCGTTCCTGATCGACGGACTTCAGCCGTTCCTGACCGTTCCTGTCAGCCGCAGGGATTTCCGGACCGCCAGACTTCAGCCATTCCTGACCGACGGACGTCAACCGTTCCTGACCGTTCCTGTCAGCCGCAGGGATTTCCGGACCGCCAGACTTCAGCCATTCCTGACCGACGGACGTCAACCGTTCCTAACCATCCTATCAGCCGCAGGGATTTCCGGACCGACAGACTTTAGCCGTTCCTAACCGACGGATTTCAGCCGTTCCTGACCGTCGTTCCTGTCAGCCGCCGGGATTTCTTGACCGACAGAATACAGGTGTTTCGGATCCATTCAAATCCTTGAAACGCTCACCGCCACCTGAATTTACCAGTCCGATTAGGCCTGGAAAACTTTATCGTACTAGAGTTTTTTATGCGTCCTCGAGATAAGTAAGTTCTCGTGGACAGGTTCTTTTCTCCAGTTGTTGTTTTTCCTGCAGGACCTGTTGGCGTGTCAGAATTTCTTTTTTTCGTGTGGGCCTATGCATTCTTTTTTGTGTATATATGTGTTTCTTTTTATATTTCTTCTATGTCCATCTACTAATCCAAATTTTTTTATATATCTATGTGCTTAGGGGTAAAATAATAAAATTGTTACTGTTAGGCAGCTCCAGGCAATCTTCGCTGCTGATACAGTTGGTGTGTATTCAACGAATAATGAGAACGTAATTTGAAATTAAAAATGTGATTCCTGCTAGGCAGAATAAAAAGGAAGGTATGCCGATGCAGGTTTGTTTTGTTCAAGTATATAAAGTGTTTCACAGACGAATACAGATTTCTTGATTTTGTCATGCCAAGTTTGAGATTGTACATACTGCTGCCACCAAACAACAACAACAAAAAAGAGGTCGATAAACGTCAATCAACGAAGTGTAAGACTTACACTCCAAAATTGATAGGTTTTTCGAAAAAAAAAAATTAAGGGGGAGATGATGTAACGTATACTCTAGATTCACTTTCCCTTTGATTTTTACTATCTCTGCTTATTTTATTTTACTATGTAAATTATCTTCTTACTGAACGAGATGTTATTTCACCCGCTGAATGAGATCTGGCAATGAGTGTAAGTCATGACGTGGTGGTAGCTAGTATAAATAGGCGTGTTCAACGATACGTAGGGAGAGCGTTTGTTTATGTGAGAGAGCTTTTTGTTGATGTGCGTAGGGAGAGCTTCGTTCTATGTGATTAGGTTTTTTATTCATTATTGTGATAAGATTAATGTGTGTGTGTTGGATGATTCAAGAGTTTATCTAATAAAAGAGTTTTAAGTAAGTACGTCTTTCTCAGTTCATAGTACTGTCAGGCTCTGTCTGGCTGTTAGGTTTATTTCATTTACTGTTATTAGTAGCAACCAGCATAAGACTTTATTCATCTTAATTACTACTACAACATTACTACCAGTTATAAGCTTGTTCATTATTATTACTACACTACTAGCAGGAAAGTTTATTAATGATATAATTAATAACACAACAACCATTTGAACAATTATTAGAGAAAGCTATATTCATTATAGGTATATGAAGTCAATTTAGATATGGCCAGCTTAATTTCCCATTTCGATTGACATAATTGCACTGAGCAGTATAACATTTTGTGTGCTAACAGAGGAAAAAAATTCTAATAGAAACTCGGAAAAGTCATCTTTCTGAGCATATGCTCATGCACACACGTGAAAAGAATCCCTAAACACACAACGCGATGTATGTTCTAAGCAATTTACTCGAAAAAGTGATCTTTCAAAGCATTTACTCATTCACACGAGGCGAAAGCCTCACCAATGTGATTTATGCTCCAAACGATTTGCTCGAAAAAAGGATCTTTCGGAGCATTAACTCATATAGACGAGTGAAAAGAGTTTCACCAATACGATGTATGGTTTAAACGATTTATTCGAAAAAGTGAACATTTGGAGCATTTACTTATTCTCACGGGGGAAAAGCCTCACCAATGTGATTTATGCTCCAAATAATTTGCTCGAAAAAGTGATCTTTCGGAGCATTAAGTCATTTAGACGGGTGAAAAGAGTTTCACCAATGCGATGTGTGCTCTAAACGATTTATTCGAAAAAGTGAACATTCGGAGCATTTACTTATTCACACGGGGAAAGAGCCTCACCAATGTGATTTATGCTCCAAATAAATTGCTCGAAAAAGTGATCTTTAGAAGCATTTACTCATTCAGACGGGGGAAAACCTCATCAACGTGATGTATGTTCCAAGCAATTTGCTCGAAAAACTGTTATTTCTAAGCATTTACTCATTCACACGAGGGGAAAGCCTCACGAATGTGATATATGCTCCAAAAAAATTTCTTGGAAAAGTCTTCTTTCACAGCCCATCCTCCTTCACACAGGTGAAAAGCCTCATCAATATGATGTGTGCTCCAAGCAATTTGCTCAGAAAAGTAATCTTTTAAGGCATATGCTTGTTCATTTAGCTGAAAAGCCTTACCAATGTGATGTATGTTCCAAGCAATTACCTCGGAAAAGTAATCTTTCAAGGCATGTGCTTGTTCACAGATGAAAAGGCAAATTCATAATATATCTAATATAGAGTAATATTGGGGAATTACAGCTTGACATAAATTTGCGTACACGATCATGTTCTCTTCATTTTAACAGAGCAGATCTCCATAAAACGTCACTAAACTTAGATTAAAACTGGTCCCTAAACTTAGATTTGCATGCACACAACTTTAAGAACTATGAAATTACACGGCGGTTTTACCTACAGAATGAGAAAAGCATTTACGCTGGTCCCCCAGAAGTCATTCGAAATGTGTCCTACATTTTAAATACCTGGAAGTAGCCGTAACGCCCTAAACATTGATAAATCAACTAATAATATCCTTAAGAACAGTATATCAACGATTAGTATAATAAAGAATGGCTAATTTATTAATAATAAAAGCAAATTGCCAACTTCGGGCCCCGCACAACATTAAGAGCCACGGCATAGTCTGCTCATCTCAGGCTTAAGATGGCTGCCGTAACGTCACATGCGTGACGTTTCGCTGGCTTCACTTGGATTGCATTGAGCCAACGGAGAGTGCTGTCTCCCCATATTCCTACCTCCATGGGTGGAGACAAGAAACGCTGAACTTTGTTTGACCCATCATGAGCGTTCTCCGGACCTTAGTACCTCTTCAGACTCAGATAGTTGAACGATGCAATTTATTGATCCTGTACAGGAAATTAAGAAATGAATCTAGCGCTGTTTTCTGTGCTGATATTTTTTTAATGAAATATTGCTATGTTTCAGAAACTTTTCTGTTCATGACACAAATAATTCATTGTTTGATTTGAAGTGTTTATTTTTGCATATCAGTTTGTATGCATATCCCCTTTTAATAGCGGTTTTGCCATGAAGTTGTTTATTTTCTTAATCTTATATATGAAACACAAAACGTCTGTTTGTCTAAAGCAGTAAAAACTCTCGAACGCCGAACTGTGGCATCGTGAAATTTGCATAGCTTATAAATACTGGAATTCCTAGGTCAACGCAACTATTTTAAGATCTCTACGTTGTTCCGTTCGCGAGTTATGAATTAATTAATAAGCTAATCAATAAGGTAAGCGTCGTTTGCTACGTCATCTTTATCTGAAAGCACGTGATTGCATTCATCACCGCGGCACATCCACAGGTGTTCCTATTCTTTGAGAAATGTGCATAAAAAATGCAAAAACGAACTTTGCGAAATCTTAACAAAATGGGCTGAAATTTGTATCAAAACCATGAATTGGTAATAAGAGGAGTTCCTCAAAATTTCACCGGAATCCGGTCAAAACTTTTTAAAATAGTCATGGAATTTTTAATTCATCGGTAAACAGAAATATAAACGCAGAAACGGTTAATAAAATTTTTACGGCTAAATTCAAAAGTTATTTACCGATTCAGGCGAAATTTAGAGGTTCTGTTCCTATTAACGATTTATGGTGCTCATTAAAATTTCAGCCAGTTTCATAAAATATTCGCAAAGATACGTTTTTAACTTTTTTATCCCAGAGATTCACCCCTCAAAGACGTCTGAAACCGAAAGCACGTGATGCATTTGATGCTTTTCACATGGCCAGCTATATGTTGAAATGTCAAGAGCAAAGGATCGACCAAAATTATATATTGTCACCGATGAAGGAGTAACCAAAAATGTTGTGTACGGTCAAGTGCTGAAATAATCACACTATGAATAAATAATTTGCAATAACCGAAATTGTGAAATCAGCTTTTTTCTTTCTTGCAAAGCATGAATATTTTCCCCGATTTTTTCAGCGACATATACGGGAATATGAAACTAATAAGCCTAAATCCCGGGCAAAGCCGAGTTGTAAAGCTAGTTGTTCATAAAAGTGTCCATATAGAAGAATATTTTAATTTAAGATGTGATTTTTTTGCACCAAATTGGGTGCTTTAATTAATTAGTTTATCTGCTATTTAAGGAATTATATTAATTTTGTCTTCATCCTCTCGGCAGGTCGTCGAGGAAGTTTTGTTAATATTCTTCCATTATTTCAAAATTTTTAAATTTATAACTCAGTTCATTCTTATTTTGTGCTATGTTTTTGAATGAATTAGAAGCATTTTGCCTAAAAAAATGAAAAAGAAGAAAAAAGAGATTTCATTCGCGCGGGGAACAAACTCCCAGTTGGTGTTCAGAATTCTCCCCGCTTCACTTCACCTATCTGGGAGTCCATGCCTGTGGTTCCGGTGGATGCGGTTATTATTATAGCACCCTTTCAGACACGCCTAGTGAGTTTCCATGAATCCCTGCTACGCCTCCTTGGCGGCGCGGTTTATGATAATCAGTCTTACTCTGGATTAGAACTGGTAACAATTCAGTATAAACTCAATGTGATACCAGTACATATAACTAATTTTAAGGTGTGCATCTTTCTTTACATTTCTCATAAATTTAATAGTTTCAACGAAGCGGTATGAAAATGAACTATGCGGAAAAGTTAAAACAAAGATTCTTTAATCAAAAATGGAGTCAAACATTTTTTTCATATATATATGAATATTATAAGCTACCGTTATTCCATAGTGTTAATAGTTACTTACTAATCTTCCTGATCCTAATACTGAAACATTTAAGTTTATTCGCAAGTAAAATTTACATTTTTTTTAAAATTTAGTCTTGTTGTTTGCACTGCAATCTTTCTGTGATTATTTCTTAGAAAATGTGGTCTCACAAAATACATAATTCGATGTTATTTCAGTATGGTCAAAGAACAGTTAAAGTGATTTAAAGAAACTTGTAAATTGTACTTCATAAAAACTTAGCTTACTTTCTACATTTAGGTGGACTCCGAAAAATACAAAACCGATCAAATTCTTTTTATGGTAATCGTTTCCTAAAAAGTTGGAAATGCAGACATTCTGAGAATGTGCCAGCGAACGTAATTGCTTTTTGATTACTGGAATCATTAAGTTTTATGAAAACCCGAGTAACTTTTGAATTTAATTAAACCTAAATTGCGCTGCCGAAATACGTTTGTTTCTCAGAACTCTAAATCATTAATCAACACGTGAAAGTTTTACCTCGCTACCTTTCCAACATTTCATCACTCAGTCATTTCTCAAAGCCTTTCAGAGCATATTCCAAAGCGTGAGGAAACTGCACAGAAGTAAAGTATGATTCTCACTTTAAGGCCGGTTTAACAGAACTGATAACTGCAGTTTTCTTCAGAAATACACTCTTTAGCTAAAAAATCCAGAATCACCCAGAAAGAACTTTTCAATAGGGATGAAAATTGTTATGTGCAGTATGATCATGATCATGATCATATGTAGAGGATTTTAGGAAGGGAGTGTCTGACCCCAGGTCTTAAACAATCTTTAGAAATAGGAAGCTTGGAGATTCGGGCTGGACTGCCTGATAGGAAAGTGACACGGAAGCGAAGTAGAAAGGGGGAGGAAGACGCCCTTATTTATTACCGGGGGCCTGTACCCGGGGTCAGACGGCTTAACGTGCCTATCCGACGCACGGCCGATATTTAGTGGATCGAGCGTTTGTAACGTACCAGGAGATGTGACGTACCTGCCAGAAGGACGCACACGACATAAAGGCAGATAGGAATCAGAATAAAACGTCCGCGTAGCTCAATTGGTAGAGTGACTTATTCCGGAGTGAGGGGATCCGGGTTCGAATCCTGGCGTGGACAGAAATGACGGAGAAATTTACTTCGTTATACGTTTGTACCTGGCTGGGATCGCACCTGAGGACCCTTCCGTGGCAGACACGAACGTTGCCCACTAGGCCACCCGCAGCCCTATGTGCAATATACATGTACAGAAGAGGAAATGATTGCCATTCCAGAGCAGTTGGACCATTTAATCGGATAAAACAGCTCCAAGAGTGGAACAAGTAACTACGTTGCAGCCCCACCTGTGTCTCCGATACAAGCGGTTACCTGGCTTGTCGTTTACAACTACAGTTCACGGATACTGCCCTCAGATGTATCATGCCAGATGGTGTACAAATTACGGGTCAGTATGCCAACATTCCGGGATGGGCGTATGTGGCGTCTCATTATGTCCTAAACATGTTCAATCGGTGGGAGGTTGGGCGATCGGGCTGGTCATGTAAATGTGTCGACATTACGGAAGCATCCCGTTCCATGTGTCGCCGGGTATTACCCTGTTGAAAATAGTTCAGTAATGCTGCGACAGGAATGGCAACACAACAGCTCGTAGAATGTCGTCGACGTA
The DNA here is from genome assembly GCA_039090855.1 of Macrothele yani. Lineage (NCBI taxonomy): Eukaryota > Metazoa > Arthropoda > Arachnida > Araneae > Macrothelidae > Macrothele > Macrothele yani. The sequence continues at coordinate 52,693,102 of CM077008.1, read as the reverse complement.
ACGTTTAGTCGTGAGTATTTTGGTGACTCGCCCTATCATAGTCGTAGTCACCAAGATTGTCCGGCTGTGGCAGGAAATGGTTGTCCAGACAGACCCTTTCCGTGTCACAGCCGTGTGCCCTTCCACTGAAAAGGAAGGATTCCTGCGCTGGCCGGCTCGTCTCTAGACACTTACGCGCTTATCATCAATGAAGACAACACGACGCCACTGGACACTATGACACGTTGATCGGACCTGACACTACCGCAACGGTGCCGGCGATGCTCACTGGTCCGTGGTGGGTTGCAGACTGGCCTCCTCGAATGTAGTCTCCGTACCGCAAGTCGTCCGGCAACGGCCTTGATGGACACTTAATTCCCTACCTGTAGACGAGGCAACATGACCACTGATGGTTGAGAACGACGAATTCAGTTCTGTTGGTGCGGTTCTTACAATCGCTTGATCCTCGCGTTCTGTCGTTGCCCTCAGCCGTCCACTGACGGCGTGCCGCTGGGTTGTGCCCTCCTCGACCAATTGGCGCCAACATCGTCCGATTGTTTTGTCGCTTCGACCCCAATTCTCAGAGATACGGCGACTTAAGCAACCGGCTTCTCAGAGCCCAATCGTACGTCCTGTCCTAAAGTCTCACAACTGCTCGTTTTGTGCCCGGATCCCATGTCGAGGCATCTTCACAGGACGTGGAAGTTTGTGTAACTGTACTCCTTTGTCACAATTATCCCTGCGTGCGAGCTTTGTTATTGATATATCATCCTCGATGCGCGGTTTCTATGTGCTGTGGCAGGTTACTATTTATTCATTGGTCTTTATTTTTAAACATTTGCATATTCGGCCCTAAGGTACTTGAAGAGTTTCATCACCATCGATTTACTTTCTCGTGGCTCTTTTTTTTTTTTTTTTTTTTTTTTGCGAATAGTGTATTTAGCATTACTCTCACGAAAATCTTTGTATTGAGCTAACAGCGGATTCATAGCATTTGATGGAATTTCGTGTATACTTCAGTATACACTCAAGGGCAGATCCCTGTTACGACCCCTGTTCCTACTACGGAGACATCACAGAACATTAGCTCGGGCGTCAAAGACTGGCGTCGAATATATCATGATCAAAGTAAAATCCCCTAAATAGCAATGGGCTGGGCGTGCTGCTACAAATAAGGATACCACGGGGCAGAAATCCGGAGTGACATGGAGAAGTCTGGTCGTTGTTTAAGTACACTGGTATGGACCTTCATCCAGCAGAGGTGGAGGTCTATCTCTAATAGTTGCCAGTGATATGTATGCATGAATGTATTGCAAAGTCAGGTAATGATCAAACATATCATAGCCTATCCTAAACAAATGGCAACCCCGCCTTATTTTTTTATCATTTGCATATTTGATAGAGGTCGTAAGAGCCTCTTCTGTTCCCACTGAAGGTGCTCTAACGATCTCTAATAGGAATTAAAGGAAATGCTATCTCATACACTCACAATCCTGCTTGGCCAGCCTGGTGATTTATGCCCCCCCCCCCAATGATTCCACACATATTGCCAGGATAGCGGACCATTGATGGACAACCAAAATTTTAGACTGGATTCCAAGAGAGAAGAAAAGGCCGCAAGTAGCAAATGACTGGATGAAATTCGAAAATATGCGGGAGTGACATGGAGGAGACTGGATCAAGAGAGACTGTTGTGGAAGAAATTTTGGGAGACCTTCATCCAGCAGTGGATTAATAATGGTTGGCAATGATGATTATGATGATATACATGCATTCTGTAGTTATGCATGTGTCTCAGTGGATAGGGCAACTGGGTTGAGACAAGATAGTCCAAGGATGAATCCAAGGTCAGCTGAGTTGCTCTGAACCATTGAATACCAGCCGCATGTCTGATTGGTGTATAATCCGGTCATAATGACATCCGGTCCTTGCCATTAGGTCCAATGTCATTAGGTCTTATTGGTCTGATGGCATTGTGTGCCTGTCCGGTCCAATAATTTCACATTAGAATACTAGCCGCATGTCAGATTGGTACGTCAAGCCATCTGCGCTGGGTTATTAGACCCCTCGCTGAAAACTGAATCATCTGTTATCCTCCCGGCCGCTGTTATGTCTTCTTGCAAATGCTCATTGTGACGTTATACTTTAGCACTCTCCAATTTATTGACTTCCATTTCCTATCTGGCACTCCTACTTCTCTGACATGTCTGCCCTCTGTCGTATCTGAACCTCTAGGTATTCTAATGTAACTTCGTTTCTAATAAGCAGTGCAAAAGTACCGTGGGATTTAGTGAGTAATAAGAGTAGCGCAGAACTCCCATGGGACATTGGTGTAAACCTTTCAAGATTTACTACAACCATTGGGTGTAATGACCTTAATAAGGGTTACGCTCACGGGTATTTACATCCAATGGGTGTAAAACCTACAATAGGTTGCTGGATGCATGACGTTCAGGTGGTTTCTATTCGCTAGTCAGAAGTCCGTGAAACTGGCACAAATGTAACCGTTGGCACAAATGTGCTGTATTTTCGCTGGTTCCATGTGGCAATTCCTTTAAGAAAACTTGAAAGGAAGTACGGAATAGCTTCGACGAACGCAAATCCGAACGGCTTTCAGATTTCTAACTACACCTGCTTAGCTTCAGTTGATTGGAACTCTTTTGTCCAGGTAGGTGTAACGGATAGCATGCTCAAACGGAAATCGGCCGATGCGGGTTCGATTCCCGCTCCAGGGCAATGTAATTTTCAAGTTTCCCGAAAGGAATTGCTAAATGGAAGTGGTGAAAATACGGCGCTTTGTGCCAACGATTACATTTTAACTTTGTCAGTTTGATCGCCGAGAGAGAGATAGTCGCGAGAATCTAAGCAATGGCAAGGACTGTTAGTGATTGGAGGGCCGCCTTAGGAAAGAGGTAGCAGAAATTGTTAGAAGAGGGACATAAATTAACCCAAAGTGCAGAAAAAAGGAAACCACCAATGTTGACTCCAGTTGGCAATGCTGTCCGGAACAATAGACGGTTTACAATTCTTAAGGCAGCCTACAGTCAGAGCGAACAGAGAAACGTTTCCGCCCAGGTAATCTGGCGGGCGCTCTTGGAGATGAGAGTAAGCGGTCAGCAGCCCATTAATGTCGTGATGCTGGTGGACTGTCATGGACAGCTCTGCCTGCAGAGGGCAGGAACGCACCACGACTGACATTTGACATCTGGAAAATTGTCAGTTGGTCCAGAGAGTCCTGGTTTGGAAAAAGTCAGTTGGTCCGGAGAGTCCTGGTCTGGATATAGTCAGTTGGCCCGAATAGTCAGTCGGTCAGCTGGTCCAGAGTGTCCACGGTGACAGGTGCATCCGTATTTGACATTGCGCGGGAGGACAGCTGCAGACACACAGCAAAGTTGGTCAGGAAGGGGTTGGCGGTGGAGATTTCATGGCATGGGCATTGATTTCATGCATGCTACTGGAAACCCCCGTTTCCCGTTGAATATACCTCCAGATCTTATCTTGTTTCGGTGATAAGAGATCATATGCTGACCTAAATGGTCACCGTGTAACCAGGTGGTTGTGGGCCCTTTATCTTTGACTAGGCCCCATGTCACAAGACCAGAACTCTGTAGGAAGAACGAGGGATTCATACCCAAGCATGTGCTGCGCTGGCTGCTCAATTTCTCCGAAATGAATCCCATCGAGCATTTATGGGATGAAACAGAACACACCATTCGTCTATTCATTACAGTGCTAAATTCGTCACCGAGCTCTGCAACGTCCTTAGCTCGAATTGGTCAGAACTTCCGACATCTTTCCGCGGTCTAGTAGCGCCGATGTCGCGCCAGATGCAAACAGTTATCGCGGCGGAAGGCGGCCCAATAGTATATTAGTTAAGCGATCATAATATTGTGCTTCCAATGTGTACAGGAAGGAAAATGTGGCCAACATATTTAAAGTTTCACCTTTATAGATTTTTAGTGATGAACAGCATTGTGTGCTCAAATCATCTCAGTGCCGAACGCTGCTAAAAAATAATACTGTCGGTTTATTTTACTATTTTATTACTTTTAAAGATATTAATAATAGGACATAACAAGACTTAAAGAGTACTAGTAAGAAATAATATATGTTAACATCATCAGATAGTGAAAAAAGAAAGTTAGTAAATTATAGTGCGCACAGACACATCAAGGGAAAGCTCATAATGTGAAGTTAACTACATACCACAATTGCACACCGTTTCAATAATCCAAAAATTCTTGGCAAACTGGAGTCAACGATGAAAATTCGATGATCTTTACTAGGGCAGATTCAACGACAAATATCGAAACAGAAAAGATACTTTTATCCAATGTCCAGAATGTAACATCACTTACAATAGATCTAGACAGTGCGATGTAATACACTGGTGTGCAAAAATTAAGGACGAAGAGGAGAAATTAGAATAACAACTAAACGAGCAGTCAGAACGGACCGAAAGACCACACAGGAGATAGACTAGGGTCCGGTACGGTAGGACATGCGCATATATGCAGCATGACGTAGGCGGGTGGGTGTCGGAAGGGTATAAAGCACACGGGCGATGTACACTCAGCAATTCGGTGAAAGCTATTGCACGGTGTACATCGATTTGAACGACGTCGAGTTGCTGCCACCGTGTGATATGGCCAACAGGCAATCCAGTAGATGACATATGGATGACTTTACTCGAGGTCGCGTCATTGGGAAGTTGGAAGAAGGTCAAAGTGTGACTAGTGTGGCCGAGGAGATACGGATCGCTCACACCATCGTTTCTCGAGCTTGGAAAGCATTTCGAACGACAGGAACAGCTGTCCGAGGGTTTAGCAGTGGTCGTCCACGAGCAACCACGGCGGCGGACGACCGGTATATTGTCCTACAGGCGAGAAGAGTCAGACGGCAGACAACAGGAGAGATCGCAAGGCACATGCAACAAAAAACTGGACGTCCGTTATCGCGTTTTACCGTGGCCAGGATGCTGCACAAAGGTGGTCTATTTGCACGACGACCAGTACGGTGTGTGCCATTAACGCCTGCTTATCGGAGACGGCGGTTTCTTTGTTGCCAGGAACACAAGAACTGAACACATCAGCAATGGGGTCGAGTTCTCTTTACGGATGGGAGCCGATTTAGTCTGACGAGCGATTCTGGACGTATAAACATCTGAAGAGAGCAGGGAACACGTAATCACACCTCCAACATCATCGACAGGGACCGGTTTGGAGGTGGCGGAGTTCTTGTTTGAGGCGGTATCATGCTTGGTAGCCGTACTGACCTCCACATCTTCCAAGGAGGTTCAGTCACTGGTGTACGCTATTGTACCGAGGTTCTCCTGCCTCACGTGCGTCTGTTTAGAGGTACTGCGGGTCCTGAGTTCCTCTTCATGGACGACAACGCTACACCTCATCGTACAGTGGCTGTCGCAGAGCTGATGGAGAGTGAATATGTTCAACGTATGGATTGGCCCGCAAGGTCCCGGGACCTAAATCCAATCGAACACGTGTGGGACCTTCTCGGAAGACGGTTGGCAGCACGTCACCAGCCGCCAGCAACGATTTCACAGCTGCGATTGTCGCTACAACAGGAGTGGGCCGTGATGTCTCAACAGCTTCTTGACAGCCTCGTCCTCAGCATGGACAGACGTTATAAATCCTGCAACGCAGTCAGGGGTGATCATATCCCCTACTAAAGACTGGATTTTTCTTGGTAGCCGGCTGTCACATGGACGTTTCTGTCTTCTGTCTAGTTGCGCTCGAAGCTACCTTTTGAATAAAGTGCCTTTGTATCATTTGGATTCCTTGTTTGGACGGTATTGCTCACTTGTCACATATTCCTACATCTTGGGGATCTTATGGTATGATTTGAGTCGATGTGGAGCACTTCTGCACGACGTTACATTCGAAAAACCGTCTCGTCCTTAATTTTTGGACGCCAGTGTACGAGTAAATGAAAATAAATTAAACCGACACCTCTAATTACTGAAAAAGTTCCAGTGTAAATTGAGATGCCAGTAAATTATGTACACCTGTCTTGGTTTCGAGGATGGATCACTCCAACACTAAGAGAGTACATGAGCGTGGCGTGCTATGTAGAACAGGCTGACTTGTTTGCAAAGCATCACTTAGCGTTTTACGCAGAGCTCGAATGGGCAAAAGGAGTGATCGGACCGACCTTGATGGTGGCATGAGAGTTGGTGCCAGTCGTACTTGTTCGAGCATCTCGCAAACGGCCGTCCTCATGGGTTTCTCGCGCAAAAACGTGGCAACAATGGACGAAAAGAGCAGGTAAATCTTAAGGGGTGGAAAGAAATAGGCGAGAATAATGGATCTACAGGATCGCCATAACTCTGCGAACTATTGCAGAATTCAACAGTCAATAGTCTTCTCAGAGCACACTCCGTGTTGGACCATATCAGGAATGGGATACATTTGCCCACGGTCTTGCCACCAGTCTCCTTTGACACCAATAATGAAAATCCTCTAAATACGTGTCGTCAGTGAATAAACAAAGACACCTCTCTTTCCGCGTTTATCAACACATAGCAACCGACAAATTGTTATCCGGTCACCACTGGGTTGGTAGCTCAAAACTCTCGATATCTAGCCGAGTACGTTCGCCTTACGCTACAGTGGCCAACACTGACGCCAATTATTTAGAGGATTTTCACAATTGTTCTCGCCCTTTGGATTTATTTCCTATAAGTAGTATATAGCTTATGCCGTTAATGCCCACCATATGGAGACGTCTCAGTTGCTGGGCCCATCCTACGGATTTCTGATGTCAGAAGTTGACAGCTAAACACATATAGCGCCGTTGAATGTTGGTACGTTCGCCTGACTCGAAGCTACTTTTACTGAAAGGTAGCTTCGAGTCAGGCGAACGTACTCGGCTAGATATCGAGAGATCAGGGGTACGAACCCAGCGGTGACAGGATAACAATTTTTCGGTTGCTATGTGTTGAAAAACGTGGGAAGAGCGATGTCTTTGTTTATTCCTTTGACACCTTTCATCCGCTAGTGATTTTCGGCCATAAGATCTGAAAATCACTAGCGGATTTTAACATATGACCATACTACGGTCATATGTTAAAAACTCCAGAAAGACGGCTATTTATGAGATTCTGGAAACGACGCGCTTGACGTCCGTAATCATATCACATTCAAAGTCTCTCACGTCATTCCTTCTTCCCATTGCGATCCTGAAACGAACTTTAAAAGATGTGTGGCGAGGGCAGGCGTCCCTAATAAGCTGGCATCTCAGAAGCAAACAATACGTAAAACATACAAAAACAATATGAAAGAACAATACGTAACACAAGCATGTACACCGACTGATCAGTGAATTATGACCACCCATATCAAAAGTGGATGTGGCCCGTTGACCACGTGATTTCCGAGAGGGACCGCACCACACAACATTCTTTCCGTAATATTCAGAGGATGTCCACAAATATTTAGAACTATTTTCCAGCAAATAAATAATTAATGTTTAAAATTAAATCATTTCTTTCTGAAAAGTTCCATCTGGTAGCCATTTCTCTCGACTATGAACCCTCATCTAGATTTACAAGATAAGAGAGCATTTCTTAAAACTGTTAGTGGTATTTTATTACCCCTACCGATTAAAGAGATAATAGAGTATTTCTTAAAATTGGTAGTGGTTTTTTATTCCACTCTTCTTCCACTGCTTTCCATAGTCCAATCATTGTTTTACGTCTGCATTTAGAAAGAGCTCTTTTTACCAGACCGAAGGCACACTATTCCATTGGTGATACATAAGGGGACCTTGAAGGAATATGAGCAAAAGGTACAGACTTGATACCTTTCTCTTTTTTTCATTTTTTCAAGAAACAGAGAGGTAGATTCGAAAGTATGACTGGTAGCCATGTCCTGATGGATTTCTACTCTTTGAAGGCTACGTGGATAAAGATAACGTCTCTTTAAATATAAGAGTAAAAACCTATAGTTAAAGAGATTACGAATTTGGTAATATATAGAATTTCATTTAACATAAAATTTGGCAATACGTAGAACTGATGTTTACAATACAATTAGAATTGATTTTAACATATAGAATATGGTAATACGTAGAATTGATTTTAACATTATTTTTCAATTTTCTTAACTTTAATTTCACATTGTACAAGAAACCAGCAATAGTCATGAATCCTTTACTGAAGCTTTCTTTGGATTCTTGAAACTAAGATTGTAGAGCCTTTTCTGTTCGTTTGAGATAGTAAATCGATAAATCAACTTTTTTGTTACAGTCGTTTAGGTAGATCTATGCTTCATCAACAGCCACAATAAATTTCCATCTGTCTCCGGCTAAGTGGTTTTCATTAAGAAGTCTACACCGTGTTCTGCGCTCAGCTACGTGCCTAGTCAAAAAGCGGTGAACGTTATGTTTTTTGTTTCTCTGCACATTCAAATCTGTGTTACCTTGTTGAACTCCTTGGGTCGGTGCATATTGTTTTTAAGACCAGAGGCCTTAATTATGAAATAGTCGTAAAAGTTACGTACCCTCTTTGGATACTCGGTTGGTGTTCTTCTTCCTGTTAAAAGAACAATGTTTGACAATTTTTTCCTTCTATTATTAATAATATTGCTTATTTTACATTTAAAAATGTAAATTCCATGATATTTACAGCATTTGTTAATTACACAATACGAATATTTTTCTAAAAAGGAAAAAACATAACCTTCCATCCACAACTTGTTTCCGTGTACCATTTTCTAAGCAGGCGATATTTGACTGTAGCAGACGTTTCTTTGGTGTTTATCTAACATGCTGTTGCAAGCTTCAATTCTTTGAACTTCTTTTACTTCCTGTAATCCCTTATCGAAAACGTTCTAAAAATGTGTATATTTTTCTATCCTTTTTCTAGATCTTTTATTTTCTGTAATTTCTTATCGAAAACGTTCTAAAAATGTGTATATTTTTCTATCCTTTTTCTAGATCTTTTATTTTCTGTAATTTCTTATCGAAAACGTTCTAAAAATGTGTGAGCATCCTCTGTATGTTTCTATCCTTTGTGACTTATATTCTAAATTAACTTACCTTTTTAGTTTCTTTCCCTCTCTAAATCTTGAGTTTGTTCTCAGTTATACTTCACACTTAACGGGATATCTTCTCTCTCAAACGAATACTGTTGGCAACACAATTGAGGTAGAATGAATGTGACGTATGACTGTTATGAGATAAGAACGAGAGATAAAAACTACGATGCAACAGTTGCTTGTGTAGTGGAATGTTGGTGGTGGAATGTGGAGTGTAGATTTGTGTTATGTGATTTCTATACTATCCTGTAGTGCTATAAACTGTGCTGGAGAAATAAAGCCAACTTCCGTAAGTTTGACTTCTGTTTTAAATGTTTCGTCTGGCCGTTAAGGTTTAATTTAGGAACTATATTATCGTATGGTTATGTTTTTAAAATAACGTATCAGTACGAAAATACATTTACGTTATATCTTCTTCTAGATCTTTTATTTTCTGTAATTTCTTATCGAAAACGTTCGATAGTTGAAAATGTTGTTGAAAAACATGTGTGAGAATCCTCTGTATTTTTTCGTAATTCTAGCCTGGAGACCACGCTAGCTTGGGAAGTACCTGGACACCTTGTCAGTACTGTCTGCTGATGTTTGAAATGTGCGGCGGGCGTTATCTTGACTTCTGTTCAAATGTTTTATTTTGACTTCTGTTCAAATGTTTTATTTTGACTTCTGTTCAAATGTTTCGTCTGGCCGTTTAGGTTTAATTTAGGAACTCTTTCATCGTATGGTGATATTTTAAAATAACGTAAGAAGAGCGACAAAGAATCTGTAATAAAAGACATTACGTTATACATAGTATGTTCGTTCACTTACAGCACTCGGCCTGAAGATGAGGTTATAGCAACCTCGAAAGATCTTCCCCTTTGTTATTTAACTTGTGTAATTTTTAGCTGTCAATAAATTTCATCTTTTAACTGGCAAAGCTAAAGATTGATTAATTTGAATCGTGCTTAGACAGCTCTTTTTACATTGCTCAGCGGAATCGTGCTTAGACAGCTCTTTTTACATTGCTTAGCGGAATCGTGCTTAGACAGCTCTTTTTACATTGCTTAGCGGAATCGTGCTTAGACAGCTCTTTTTACATTGCTTAGCGGAGATGCTCAATTCCGGGGCATTTGAAGATTAGGGCGATGCCTGGCAGTCTTTGTCATGTTCCTCGAACCATTCTTCAGCATTCCGTGCAGTGTGGCATTTGCTGAAAGGCCGCCCCGGTGGCGCAGTGGTCTAAGGCACTGGCCTCTGATCATTCGTCCGTAAGGGGTCCGGGTTCGAATCCCGGTGAGGCATGGATGTTGTGTTTGTCTTACGGCACTGGCTCTTTCCCTTCCCTGGAACCAGTGACCCTAAATTAGGGACGGGCGACTGCTTATAGCCCATTGAGTTGCTCACGGTGGTCGTTAAACCTCCAATCAAAAAAAAAAAAAAAAAAAAAAAAAAAAATTGCTGAAAGAGGGCACTTCTAAAATAGAATGTCGTTGCCATGAAAGGATGTTTCTAGTCTGCAATGATGTATTGCAGACGACATAATTCCCTGCACATGAATGACTGGACCCAAGGTTTTCCAGCAGAACATTGTCCAAAACATTGCACTTCCTCCAACGGTTTGATTTCGTACCACAGGCATCCTGGTGCCAACACATCTCCTAGTAAACACTGCATACGTACCCGGCCGTCTACATGGTGCCAAAAGAAACTACATTCGTCGTACCATTCGACTTTCTTCCAATCTTTCAAGGACCAGTATTGATGCTCGCGTGCTCATTGTAGTGAGGTCAACCGAGGTCAGGATTTTCACTTGCATTGGGGTGCAGCTGCGCAGCTCCATTGTGAGTATGGTTCGATGTGTGTTATATCCCATTACTCCCGTCGCCAACTATCAAATTACCTCCAAGTGATTGCAGAGTATCGCTTCTGTTGGCTCGTACCCTACGGGATAGTGTTTCCTCAATTCTAGAATACAGTGGTCAGCGCACACTTTGCCGGCGATTCGGTGTTTTATCCTCTTAGCACTACCTTTTTAGAGGTACTAACCACGGCTGTTTTTGAACACCCCGAAAGCCTTCCCGTCTCGGAAATGCTCTGACCCAGTCCTCTGAGCATTACAATTTGTGATTCGTCGGACTTGCTTAAGTCCGCTGCCTTTTCCATATGAAGAACAAGAATAACACTGAAAAACAGAGATCAGCACAGGTGTTATTTATTCCATTTCACGATATTCAAAGGCACAGTCGTTTCCCTACAATTGCTTCGACTAGCATAAAGACGTCCTGGTCATAATGTTTGGGTCCTTCGATGTAATTTCGGATTTAACATTCTGATGTGTCGAACGATGTAGTTGGACGAAACCCACAGATTAATGTTATAATAATATAATAATATTTAGAAGTTCTTGAGATCTGTGTATAACACTTAGTTTTTTTACTTTTTTGCGCACATAATGCATGGTTAAGTCACATTATTGTGACCACCAGCTAATGTCCAGAGTAACCGCCGAGTGAAGTGCGTACAGCAGCTGGACGAACTGGGAGTGACTCAATAAGCTTCTGGAAGATGTTCACAGGTATGTGGAGCAATGATGACTGCTGTGCATCGGACAGCTGTTGGAGGGTGCGTGGTGTAGGATCCATAGAGCGAACAACACGATCGAGGTGGTCCCACAGATGATCAATTGGGTTTAAGTCTGTGGAATTAGGGGGCCAGAGAAGTACTTTGAAATCTTCATCGTGCTCTTCCAACCACTCTTGGACATTTCTAGCTAAGTGACACTTCGCATTGTCGTTTGGGAAGATTCCATCCACCCCAGGGAAGACAATCAGAATGTATGAGTGTACGTGGTCTGCAAGGATGGATTCATAACGAAGACATTCCCCGGACCACAACACTGCCCCCACCAGCATGTGTTCTTCCAGAAATGGTTGAAGAGTGCTTGTTCTCCGATGTTTCTCGCCTTATACGCCAAGGTCCATCTGTTTGATGAAGCAAAAATGTGACCCATCGGAAAAGCCAATCCTTTGACAATCAGCGGAGGTTTATTTCCTATACTGCCGTTCAAATGTAAGTCTTTTCTGCCGATGCACCTTCGTTAGCATAGGTGCAGTGACCATCCGTATACATCAGAGCCCAATACGCAGCAAGGTTTGCTGAACTGTCCTTTTAGACACACTTCCTGTATCCCCTGGCACGTTCGGCCACTCAGGTGCTACACTGTAGCGTGTCAATCGGCCCTCACGTACCTTCGCAGCCGACGTTCACTTCTCATATGAATGGCACGTGGTGCTCCGTAGTTTCCACATGGCTCATTCTCAATGGTACCATTTCTCTAATCACGATACAGTTTAACCACAGCAGCACACGAACAGTTCACAAACTGCGCTGTTTCAGAAATATTGCCACCCTTGGCCCGAAAGCCGAAAATCATCCCTTTTTGAAAATCTGATAAATCGCTCCTTTTATCGATGACAGCAACGGGTGAAATGTTTTCAGAATGCCTACAGCACACCTTATGTACCATCCAAGCCAGCTCGCGACACGTGTCTTCTTTCATTGGATACGCGCTGTTGACGTCAAAAGTAGGAGGTGGTCGCAATAATGTGACTCAACTGTGCATATTTGCATTCACTCAGAACAAGATCAATATATATGTGCATCAAAATCTCCATGTATGCATATGTATGACGAAAGAGCCTTAAATATGAAATAATTCATTACATATCGCTGTATCAAATGTAAGAATAGTGACAACCATCACTTGGAAGTACAACATTCAGATAATTTCATCTTTAAAACTAGTATTTTTAATGAAAAGAAGATCATAGTTATCTGGAAGCACTTAATTACAAGAGTATGTTACTTCGTTTAGCTGTTTCACGCACTGTGAAAGTTTCGTAGAAAAGCAAAAGAGGGGAGTTAATCATGATAATAGAAGTATCCGAAAAATGTCAGATGTTACATATGCGATAAAACCGTCAAGCAGAGTTCTTCTTTCCGTCAGCGAGAATTACATCGCCATTCTTGTGGGAAATCTCTCCTGCTAATTAACTGCAAAAATATAAACATTGTCATGTCATTTTTCATAAAATTATTTTGTCCGGACATGTTCATCTGGGAATCACATAATTTCTTGAAGGAAACAAGAGTTCTTTTCACTTGCCCTTCGTGACATTTGTGTTCTATGATGGACGTCACTTCTTAAATAATATTTTTTTTTTCATGAATAAATTTTGAAGAAATAATTAAACAATTAAAATTGAATGAAAGCTGCATGAGAAATTCACGCTCGGGGTGTTGAAAAAAAAAATGCATGGAATACGTATCAGGGTGTTCAAGCTTAGTTTGTCTATAAAGCTGCACAGAATAAGCTGCGGTAGAAACACGCTTCTTATTTTTGACAGAAAAGTATTCAAAGACATATTTCACAACGGTGACAACCTTAGAGCAAAAGTATTTCTTTTTTGATGAAAAAGTCGAGATAACACGCCATTCCTCCGCTGGGAAGCATCATGAAAATATTTATACACCTAATTTTTTCTTGTCTCTGAACGTTACAGATCACTGTCGTGTGCGTTTGTTGAAGTGCACATTCCAGCTCCATATATTTGGAATAAAAGGATATTTTCAAGGCTATATAAAATAACACATTAAATAAATAAATATAAATAATTTACACATTACACTGGAATACATTATACACTATGTTTCAGGTTAAATTAGATGTACACCCCTAATTTAACTTTCCTCTTGTGTTTCAGTTTTTTTTATGTAAATTTAGTTACTTCTTGGTTGAATATTTTTTCACTCAAAGGTACATTACTTTCCCGAGCAGCTAGTACACTCTGTAAAAAAAAAAAAAAGAAATTCTGAAATTTTGAAAATGTTCCACATACCAGGAAACAATGTGTTAAGGGTATGTAAAAGTTACCGCCGCACCAGGTAGCGGGTGCTGGACGGGGCTAACCGTCTGGCGATCCGTGCTCTCAGTTCGTAAATGAAGCCAAGCATGGCGGTTGATAAAGAACATTTGCGGCACTGTTTGTTATTAATGTTTAATTTAGGGAAAAGTGCGAGAGAAGAATACCGTTCAATATGTCAGGGGTATTGCGAAACGGTTATGTGTTAGCAGACGTGTCGAGAATTGTTTGCCCGGTTTAAGAAAGGTGATCTAAGCTTGGAAGATAAGCCAAGTGCAAGTAAACCGCAGGCAAAACTCGCAGACGAGGAGCTGGAATCGCTGATGCAAGAGGATGCCACACAATGGGCTACGGAACTGGCGAAAAGTTTGTAAGTTGCTCAATCGACGGTGGTACGGGCTCTACTGGCCTTGGGGAATATCCAGAACATTGGTAAGTGGGTTTCGCAAACTTAAACGGGGCGTAATATTCGTCAACGATTGGACATCTGCATGTCGTTGCTCAAGAGGTTTCAAGAGAAGAATTTCTTGTGGAAGGTTGTCATCGGGGATGAAAAATAGGCCTATTGAGACAACCCAAGCGATCCACGGTCAAACCAGGACAGCCATCAACATTCATTGCAAAACTGGATATCCACGGGGAAAAGGTGCTGTTGTATGTGTGGTGGGATATGCATGCAGTGCTGTACTTCAAACTGTTGAAACCGGGCGAAACAATCACTGACTGGAATATGGCGATCAGTTGAAAAAACTGTACGCCGCAATCGAGCAAACACGCCCATGGACAGGTAAAGGATGCCGTCCAGTCATCCTGTTACACGATAATGCCAGACAACATGTCCATGCCACCCCGATATCCACCTGTGAACAGTCACACTGGGAGGTTTTACCGCACCCGCCTTACTCCCCGGTATAATGAATATGGCTTTCACTAATATTATTTATAATGAATATCACTCTTCTTCTACTGAATTATAATGAATTCAGCTTCTTCTAAGCTAATGCTTCTTCTAATGCTTGTTGTGTTATTAATTATTTATATCATGAATAAACTTTCCTGCTAGTAATGTAGTAATAATAATGAACAAGCTTATAACTGGTAGTAATGTTGTAGTAGTAATTAAGATGAATAAAGTCTTATTCTGGTTGTTACTAATAACACTTAATGAAATAAACCTAACAGCCAGACAGAGGTCTCACAGTTCTATGAACTGAGAAAGACGTACTTACTTAAAACTCTTTTATTTGGTAAACTTCTTGCTCTCACATAAACGAAGATCTCTTTATACAACAACAGCTCTCTGACACATAAACCACAGCTCACTTCGTACAACAACAGCTCACTCTACGTACAACAACAAAAAGCTCTCCACATAACAAACGCTCTCTCACATAAACAAACGCTCTCTCTATACAACAACAAACGCTCTCCTTTTGCATCGTTGAACGCGCCTATTTATACTGGCTACCACCACGTCATGACTTACACTCATTGCCAGATCTCATTCAGCGGGTGAAATAACATCTCGTTCAGTAAGAAGATAATTTACATAGTAAAATAAAATAACCAGAGATAGTAAAAATCAAAAGGAAAGTGAATCGAGATTATACGTTACACCGGATATTGCACATTCAGGCACATTCATCTGTTTCGCTTTATGCAACATTCCCTAACACAACAGCGGTTCGCCAATGTTCCAGAGGTGGAAAATTTCGTTACTACGTTATTCAGCTCAACACCCTGAGTCCTTTTATCACAGGGGCATTGATTTGGTGCCTGAAAAATGGCAAAAGGTCATTGATGCTAACAGCCAATATTTCGTTTAATAAATGTGTACTGGTTTACTGATTGTTCCTGTCTGCTTTCTCCTTAAAACGGCGGAAAACTTTGCATACCCCAAATAAATAGACAAAGTCATCGCTCTTCCTACGTTTTCCTTTAATTAACACACATCAACCAAAAAATTATTTACATTGTCTCTACGTACTTTGAAGATTTTCACCATTTCTCCCGCGCTTTGGATTTATTAGCTATATTAAATAGCTTGTGCCGTTAAGCTCCACCAGATGGAGACGTCTCAGTTGCTGAGCCCGACCCTACGGATTTGTGAAGTAAGATGCTGACAGATAAACACACATATAGAGCCGTGGATTGTTAGCACCGTAGAGTAAGGCCAACGCATTCGGCTAGTTATCGAGAGATCTGGGGTTCGATCGCAGCGGTGTTGCGACGTACTACAGAGGTGAAAACATGAGTCAAGCCGACAAATTTGCGGCGAGACATTCTGTCCACGTAGCTCAGTTGGGAGAGCGACTTACTCCGGAGTGAGGGGATAAGGTTTCAATGCCCGTCGCGGATACATTTCTGTTTTCACAGTGTCGAAATGGAATTTTTCGGTTGCTGTGTGTTAATTAAAGTGAAATGTGGAAAGAGAGATGACTTCGTCTATTTACATTGTCTCCACGTATTTGGAAGATTTTTACCATTTCTCTCGCCCTTTGGATTTATTAGCTATAATTAAATTGCTTGTGCCGTTAAGTCCCACTAGATGGACGTCTCAGTTGCTGAGCCTATCCCTAGGGTTTTGTGAAGTCAGATGCTGACAGATAAACACACATAGAGCCGTGGATTGTTCACCCGCAGCATAAGGCGAACGCATTCGGTTAGTTATCGAAAGATCTGGGATTCAATCCCAGCGGTGTCAAAATACAATTTTTCGGTTGCTGTGTGTTAATTAAAGAAAAATGTGGAAAGAGAGATGACTTATTTTATTCTAAAATGCACTAGTAACTTTTCGTGATTCCTTTTGTAAATTGACGAAGCGTAACGAATTTTTCACGCGTAAATTGACGGAAATACCCTTATTCATCTTCCTCCGGTTATTAACTGAAAATTTCCCCTTTTAAAGCAAGCAGACCTTACACGTTCAATAATATTGTCATTACTTTCAAGTAATGATAGTACACTATTATGTGTGTTTCTAACACCATGGTGTTTTCTACACTAAGGAAATCCCGTTTCTGCATAGAAGCCTTCTCAGACGATGGAGATCCTGTTCTCGATAGATTGTCGTCAAGCCGCAGTTACGTTTGTTTCTTAAGACAAGAACAACGGCATTTTTTTCCGCTGATTAAAGTCCCGGGATATCGTCGCTCCAGCCTGACGGGCACCTATGCAAGCCCTTGTTCGAACTATGAAAGTTCCTTTGTTTTGCCCATTGTGATCAACACTACTGACGATTACTACAATACAATGAAATATACAATAATTTCTGAGGCTTAGGGCCAATTAATATTCATTTATATGGTTGAAAGAACGAAAGAGTAGATTCGGGATAGAGTCCCCTGCTTGGAAAGTGTTTTACAGGAGAAAAATGAAAATAATAGAGTTTTAATAGCCCAATAAAATTGCATTCTTACCAGCTAAGGAAAAAAGTGCACACAAACAGATATAAATAAATTAATTAACTGGGGCATCGTGCTGGCTGTTGTGGGGGTGTCAGGGATAAGAGCCAAGTTAAGCGGGGGAAGAATGAAGTAAACATTTTTTATTGGGTTGTTAGTTAAAGTTTCACAGTTAGTTTTCCTTGCCGGTCTCCGATTAATGCTGCTGCAACTGATGTGGCGGACGAATACGATTTGTCCGTGCTAATTCCGGGGGAGTAGAGTATGGCAGGAAATACGTGCTGTACAGGAAATTTATGGAAGGATAAGAGAAACTGGAGATATTTTTTCGAAAATATGCATACATATATTTTATGTATTTATGTATATACACTTATATATAATAGAGAGAGAGAGAGAGAGAGAGAGAGAGAGAGAGAGAGAGAGAGAGAGAGAGAGTTGTGAAACAACAAAATTGTTTTTGTGAAAGCAGGAACGTGGAGAACAAAAATAAGAATTAAAACTGAAAAAGCAGGTTGCCTTCATCAGGAGAGTAACAACCTGGTGGAGTGGCTTTTGTGGTATCAGTAAACGACTAGGAAAAACCAATAGTCGATTGACCCTGCTCCCGAAACCACTAAATCCAAACCAGGTAGAATAAGAAGAATCCAAATGTTACAAAACTGTGGAAAATAAGGGAACGATAACTCACCCGAAGACGATGCGAAACCTGCAGCCGGACTAAGCAAGCTGAGTAACTACTTAGACTGAAATACGAATGGAAGAAACACCAAATGAATAACACGGAATTGGTGTGATAAAAGGTTAACCCTTTAACGACCATAACGCCCAAAACGCACGTTCATACAAACAACCACAGCCTCCAGAAACACTGGTCTAGAGTAAGTCAGATTTCGTACCCTTACCTGCTCTTCAAATTTGCATGACCTATGAGGGATCCGCAGGTGTCACTCTCAATCACCATTGTAGTTACTAAACAAAGAAGTGAACCAACACAGACAGTTTCAGGCGTTATGGTATTTAGAGTGATACAAGATTTTGGGATCATGGTCGTTAAAGGGTTAAACAAAGAAGGGGAACCACACTGGCCGAACCAGGTGAGCGTAAAAAAAAGATATATATATATATATATATATGTATGTACAATTGTTATTTTTTGAGCTATATATATATATATACTATCTACCAACAAGTAATTGGGCACCTGTGATAGCAAAGGAAAACGAAGTTTATTCACCTTCAATAGTTAATGGAGCCTCCACGAGCGGCGATTACAGCTCCAACCCTCCGGGGCATACTCTCAACCAGGCGTTGTACGACGGCTAGCGGTATTTTCTTCCACTCGGCTTGGAGAAGACATGTCAGTTCCTTCACCGATTTCAGACATTTAAGTCGACGCTCCAACTTGTCCCAGAGGTGCTCGATAGGGTTACGGTTCGGGATCTGCGCAGGCCAGTCCATTCGATTAACCCCATTGTCACCATACCAAGTCATGGTGGACCTCGCAACATGAGAGGTGGCATTGTCATCCTGAAAGTAACATGGGTCCAACCCGTAAAACTGCCACAACGTAGGAAGCGCATGGTCATCCCAAATGGTGCAGTAGGTCTCGGCGTTGAGTCTACCAGGAATTGCGAGCAAGGGTCCCGTGCCATACCAGGAGAAACACACCCATAGCATAGTTCGACCGCCGCCGAACTTCACATTTGGCACAATACATTCCGGCAGGAGGCGTTCTCCAGGCAGACGCCAAACCCAGACCCTGCCATCCGAACCGTAGAGGGTGAGCCTTGATTCTTCGCTCCAGAGAACCTGTTTCCACTGCTCAACGGTATAATGTCGACGTTCTTTGCACCACGTTAGCCGAGCAGCGCTATTGGACTTGGTGAACAAAGGCTTGTGGGCAGCAGCACGTCCATGATAACTGAGCAGATGGGCTTCCTTACGGATGGTATTCATCGAAAGAACCCTCCCGGATGCCTGTTGAAACTCCTCGCGGATGTGGCTCATCGATTTGTTGCGGTTCTTCCGAATTTCTCTGGCCAGCACCCGTCGGTCTCTAACTCTCAGGTTTGTGGGTCTGCCGGGCCGGGGCACATTCCGATAGACACCTCTCATCTTCCACTTGCCAATCACGTAGGCCACTGTCGATTTTGGGCACTTCAACTCGCTGGATATGTCACGTATGGATCGGCCATTTCTGTGATATCCGACGATTACACCTATCTCCAAATCAGAGTGCTCCGAACTGCGTGACATCTTGCATGCGACTGGCTGCGTTGTTGTTTCCCACACGATATTTTACAGCGGCTGCCGTGACGTGTATCAGGACCGCAGATATGGTCGATTGCAGGGGTGTCCAATTATTTGTTGGTATATAGTGTATATATATATATTTACATATATATATTGGAAATTGATTCTTTTCAAGGGCCGAACTAGGGACTATTTATTGTTTAATAAGGAATTTGAATAATTTAGTTGCAAAACGGAGATTGTACCGGAAATTAGAACATTTGTTGACATTTTAAAATATTTAGTTCTTGCCTGGTGACGGAGCGCCAACCATATGGATTACGAAGGTAATGGAGGCGGGAGAAAAGCTGCCTAAATTTATTTGACATGGAGCGAAGGCACACAAGTAGTGCGGACTACATGGAAGACTCATCACTCTGGAATAGAAAATAATTGGGAAAATATTAGTTTGATATTAGGGAAATAAATGGGTGAAGGGGTAATTTTGCAATGAATCCATTCTTAGGAATTTAGGCAGCCAAAGCCAACCTTTAGTGTTGTTAAAAACTACAATGCAGCCGGAGAAACCCTGGAGTATCTTGATCAAATAAGTGTCGACTAAATATTGCACAACGCCACATCTAAAGTTTTTTCTTTAACATATTTTTTTAACATGCTTTTCGATTTTTTTTTCTTTTTTTATTTTTCGATTGGACGATTAACGACCACCGTGAGCAACTCAATGGGCTATAAGCAGTCACTCGTCCCCAATTTAGGGCCACTGGTTCCAGGGAAGGGAGAGATCCAGTGCCGTAAGACAAACACAACATCCATGCCTCACCGGGATTCGAACCCGGACCCCTTGCTGACGAATGATCAGAGGCCATCGCTTAGACCACTGCGCCACAGGAGCGGCACATTCTTTTTTTTTTTTTTTTTTTTTTCAATTTGTAATTTAAAGATTTGTATTTCGTTGAGGAATTTTAGAGCAAAGGACAGAGATAAGAGACAGCAAGATACAAAAGATTTAAGATACAGGAAAGTTTTGGAAAGCTTGGTAATGGGGTGGGGTGAGGGGGTGGAAGGCTTACTTTACTTTAGGAAGACCCATAGATTGGAATGTTTTTAAATATTCCAATCTAAATGAAAGTTCAAGCTCCTTGAGCATGGAGTTTTCCTGGGCAGCAGTTGATGGGGCTTAGAATGAGAGGAGGAGGAGGATGGACACTTACGAGGTAGATATCTACAGGAAGGGGGAAGGTACTTGCTCTAGACCTGGATACTGATCTCTTCGATGGGAGTTTGTTCTGGGGTGCTTACCTAAAAGTTTCGATTGAAACTTTGGCGCCAATTAGTGTTAATTTTGAGGGAACTTTGGGTATTTCTGAATGAAAGGTTGCTAATTGGAGGGAGAGACCAGTTATCCTATCCTGTAACCGCAGAATGTTTTCTGAGTGAATGCCACCCTCGGCCAAAGCCTCAGAAATATCGCTGCAAGGAAATTTTTGTAGGGATACCCCTAATCAAAAATTTCCTAGCCGCCCCGGTAGCGCAGTGGTCTAAGCTCTGGCTTATGACCATTCGTCCGAGAATGAGCCTGGGTTCGAATCCCGGTGAGCCATGGATGTTTTGTTTGTCTTACGGCACCGGCTCCTCCCTTCCCTGGAACCAATGACCCTAAATTAGGGACGGGTGACTGCTTGTAGCCCAGTGAGTTTCTCACGGTGGTGTTTAAACCTTCAATAAAAAAAAATCCTAGATACGGGGCGAGCAGGGGCGGAGGAGGGCCGAGTGCTCTTAGCATCGGGAGGATTGACAGGTGAAACAGAGGTAAAAGTAGAAGAAAGAGAAGGTGTAGTGACAATTACTGACTAGCAGAAGTCTTAAATTAGGTCACGTGATGACGAACGTTTTCACGTGTTTTGCATATACCCTGCGTAAGTGACTTTTACTTACATCAGCATAAATGTTTCTAACCCAGTTGCCATTGTGTGTACTCTTTGGTGTTGCATTTTCTCTGTCGAACAGTTTACTTCTCGTTATCTTTCCTCACCTTCAGATCACTCCAACGCTTAGGTTTTCGACAATTTCTGACAGATAGTCAAGTTAGTAAGACATACAGTATGACAGGTCGTATTTTGAGATATCTTTATGCCACGTATGATCCAGCTACGGAGGTTGTAACTTGTTGCTGTTCTGTCAACGTACTTTAATATTTTCGATGGCAAATTACTGGTGTTAAATCATTTATCATGCTATTTTCCCTGACATAATTGTTAGTAGTTCTGAAAGTATTCAACGAGTTACGCTTTTGTTTTCTCAACTTGATGTGCACAAGCTTGGATTTGGCAAAGGATAATAAAAGCAAACTGTAAGTGATCCTTATTTTATTCATTCCTTTTTGTCTTGTGCAAGTATAAGATACTGCCAAACACCGTTAGAATGTGAAGCAACCTAACATACCTATTCAAAATAAATTATCGTGTTTATACCTACTGTAACTTGACTACCTGCCTTAAAGAAATAATCTCCTGGGAGTTCCGAAATGACGTTCAGTGTAGAAAACGTAACCAGACGCAACAAAAATTTGCATGAAAGGAAGTAAACGAAAACGGAAAGTTAAAGGTATCATGTTTCATAGCCCGTCGAATTTGTGTAGTTTTATGCTTTTTTTGAACGCTCTTAACAAAGAAAGAATCCCAACGTCCAAGAACAATTTTAGTATTATTGAGTATTTAACGACCACTGAGAGCAGCACCTACTAGCTATAGGAATTTATCTGTCACTAATTTGGGTAATTTGGCTCCAAGAGAGAGAGAAAGGGCAACTGCTGTAAGACAGGCACACAGCCTATTTCTAACTCGGGGCACGAGCGGATGCTCATCTCGGTGGAATGGTAAGAAGCCAGGGCCTAGACCACTGCACCATCGGGGAAGCACTAAAGACTTTAAAGGTGGAAATATTAACACATAAAGTGTTTTTCTGTGAAAACAAAAATTTGCAGGTAGCGCAGATCGAATCGCATCTTTCTGCTCCGGAACCGATTGCATTACAAGTTAAGCAGCAACTTTGCCGTCTTGACATGTGCCTCTGTGGTAGGTACGTTACATGGTATATCCCCCATTTAGAAAGGGCTAGGACGGAATCATATGTTTCTGGGTCAACTGGGAAACCACACTTGTTGTTGTTGTTGATTGGAGGTTTAACGACCACCGTGAGCAACTCAATGGGCTATAAGCAGTCGCCCGTCCCTAATTTAGGGTCACTGGTTCCAGGGAAGGGAGAGAACCAGTGCCGTAATACAAACACAACATCCATGCCTCACCGGGATTCGAACCCGGACCCTTTTCGGACGAATGATCAGAGGCCATCGCTTAGACCACTGCGCCACCGGGGCGGCGAAACCACACTTGAAGGAGAGCTCAATAAAGAAAAAGGAAATATGATTAATTTAAGAAGATGTGTGGAAGAGTCGTCACACATTTTTCGAAGCGAGGAAGAAATGTTCACTCATCGCAGACGATGTGTGGAAGCACACTCTAGCAGTGAGACTGTTTTTTTTTTGTTTTTTTTTTATTTTGTAGGTTTAACGACCACCGTTAGCAACTCAATGGGCTATAAGCAGTCGCCCGTCCCTAATTTAGGGTCACTGGTTCCAGGGAAGGGAGAGAGCCAGTGCCGTAAGACGAACACAACATCCATGCCTCACGGGGACTCGAACCCGGACCCCGTTCGGACGAATGATCAGAGGCCATCGCTTAGAGCACTGCGCCACCGGGGCGGCGAAACCACACTTGAAGGAGAGCTCAATAAAGAAGAAGGAAATATGATTAATTTAAGAAGATGTGTGGAAGAGTCGTCACACATTTTTCGAAGCGAGGAAGAAATGTGCACTCATCGCAGACGATGTGTGCAAGCACACTCTAGCAGTGAGACTGTTTTTTTTTGTTTTTTTTTTTATTTTGTAGGTTTAACGACCACCGTTAGCAACTCAATGGGCTATAAGCAGTCGCCCGTCCCTAATTTAGGGTCACTGGTTCCAGGGAAGGGAGAGAGCCAGTGCCGTAAGACAAATACAACATCCATGCCTCACGGGGACTCGAACCCGGACCCCGTTCGGACGAATGATCAGAGGCCATCGCTTAGACCACTGCGCCACCGGGGCGGCTTGAGACTGTTGGAACACAAGTATGCCGTACGTTCAGTATTGTTCTTCAACTCCGTTGTCTAGAACTGTGGCACTATAGACTGGGACAGTTTTGAAAACTTTTAAGTGGGTGAAACATTTTTGAGGAAAAGCTAGCAAAATATCTTTTCATAATGAATTTGGTATGTTGATTCTGAATATTTTATTTCTCACTCTCGATTTTTTTTAATGAAGGTTTAACGACCACCGTGAGCAACTGAATGGGATATAAGCAGTCGCTCATCCCTAATTTAGGATCACTGGTTCCAGGGAAGGGGGAGAGCGAGTGCCGTAAGACAAACACAACATCCATGCCTCATCGGGATTCGAACCTGGACCCATTTCGGACGAATGATCAGAGGCCATCGCTTAGACCACTGCACCACCGGGGCGGCCTCTCGATTTTGATGGTATATGCTTCAAATCGCTAAAAATACAAACTGGCGACCATGCGAAAATAAATACGTATAACTTTTGAAGTGACGGTAGTAAAACAGTGATATTGGTGTCTGTCTACAATTAGGTATTTAGCTATATTAAATTCAAATGTTTCAATTTCTACTCTTAAATTTGATTTTACATGGTTTTTATCACTAAAAAAAAACGGCTACCATCCTGCAAGACAGAGAAACTTCCACTTTTGGATGAATAAAACCGAGTCATGTATAACTACATATTTTTAATACAATATTACAATCTGAAAACTTGGCACAGAACATTACATGATATATGGCCGAATGCCCTAATGGCACAAAGTAATACACTGCAAAGCAGAACATCATCTTAACACATTAACAGTATGTAGAAAATCCGTAAGTTATCGATCCTTATTTTTAATACTAACAGATACTTTTTTTTTACTCAAGGTTATCCACGCATTCCTTACTGCCGTTATCTGCACATTTGCAAACTGCAGTACATACAAGCTTGCCTATTCTGTATGAACAGTTAATGAATATATAACAACCCTTACATCCACAGAACACAATGCCTTTGCACGATTGTGAAATTGGTGGGAGTCATAGCTGGTTTGGAATGAGCTGTTCCTCAACTATTTTCCATTCCATGGCAGTGGGTGGCTGTAACACAGGTTTTGGTATGACCGATTTTTCCCATACTATGGCTTGAGAGTGGGCCCTTTGTATATGAAACGTTGCAGTATATAAAACTGTACATGAAACGTTGCAGTATATAAAACTGTACATGAAACGTGTATATGAAGTGTTGTAGTATAGCATCAATTGCAGGTGGAAGTGGTTGTGGTGTTTTTCCTTTGCTGAACAGCTTAACTCTCACTTCTTCCCAGCTGCTTGCCTATGGCGCATAATACAACTTGCATATGAACGTCTCTGCCTTATGTGTAGCTTCTTGTTTCAATTCGCCTATACGGAGATGTAGTACCGGGTCATGGTCAGTATTAAATATTTCCCGTGCTGTCTTTTTACTGATCCCAGCAATGTAGGAAACAGTGTCACATGTCCTGCTATGGAATGGGAGGAAACTCTCGAAAACAGAATCTGTAAACGAAAGTTTGTCCTATTTCATACACCAGAATGTATTTTCTTTGGTTTGACGTTCCTACTTTCAACCACAACTTAGTACAACCAATATTGTGAAATAATTCTACCAATAGAACCAACACATCTGTATCACGTGCTGAGACAACAATGCTATCAGCATCAGATTGGAAAAGTGAAGAACAATACGCGTGTCTGCTGCCCCATGGTTTGCTGGTAGTCCTTGAATTGGCTAATCATGGTTGTTTGTCCATACATCATCTCCCTTGAGAAATCCACTAGAAACCACAATTGTTTTGTTTTCAGGAACATTGTCGATCAAATGATTAGATAGAAAACAGGGCAAATCTTTTTGTTCTCTGACTTAGCTAGAAATTCACTAAATTTCTTGGGGATTGGCACAGATCCATTTTCTATTACTCTCCTTACTAGAAGAACATGTTTCGAACACGTATCTCTAGTTCCATCCTTGATTGAAGTTTCATTGTACCGATCAAAGGTGACATCAATCCTACTGAAGTTTCTTCCCGTAGAAATTACAAGGTTAAGAAATGCATCTGCAAGTTCACCAAAGTTCATGACTCCTGCAGGCTTTCCAAGTGTGACAACTAATGCTTAACCATCTATTATTTGAATTGCTATATCAGGTGGACAAATTAAACCGTTGGTGATCACATCAGCTAGAATGGTTCTGTTTCCTGTTCTCAGACTTCCATTTGTGTTGGCAAGGGATACTGGTACTAGCATTAGCTCATATCACATAATTCGATTTAAATCCACATTATGACCGGCTTGATAGTCAGCTATGAGGTGCGGTAGATTATTCCTATCTGCTTTCAAAATGGTTACCTTGCCAGTATCAAGTACACACTTCATAAAGGGACTTAAAAATCTTTTCTTTTGATTTTCTTATTTGACCTGTTCATAGCCCTCATCGGGATCCATCATCCTTTCCTTCACGAAGGTATCTAATTTTAACTCTCCCAATATCTGAGCACTTAGTAGACTATCTTGAATAACAGCAGTAGCTAAATCCCTTTTAGCAATGTTAAGGAAGAGACACGCGTATTGTTCTTCACTTGTCCAATCTGAGGCTGATAGCATTGTTGTCTCAGCACGTGATACAGATGTGTTGGTTCTATTGGTAGTATTATTTCAGAAGATTGGTTGTACTAACTTGTGGTTGAGAGCAGGAGCATCAAAACAAACAAAAGATACATTCCTGTGCATGAAATAATACAAACTTTCGTTTACAGATTCTGTTTTCGAGTGTTTCCTCCCATTCCATAGCAGGACATGTGACACTGTTTCCTACATTGCTGGGATCAGTAAGAAGACAGCATGGAAAATATTTAATATTGATCGTGACCTAGTACTACATCTCGGTATAGGCGAATTGAAACAAGAAGCAACACATAAGGCAGAGACGTTCATATGCAAGATGTACTATGTGCCAGAGGCAGGCAGCTGTGACGAAGTGAGAGTTAAGCCGTTCAGCAAAGGAAACACAACACACGGCCTTCCACCTACAACTGATGTTCTTAAGTTTCATATACAATGAGCCCACTATCAAGCCATGGTCTTCAGACAGTCGGTCATACTAAAACCTGTGTTACAGCCACCCAATACCATGCGATAGAAAATGGTTGATGAACAGCTCATTCCAAATCTACTATGACTCCTACTAATTCCACAATCCTGCAAAGACATTGCCTCCTGTGGATGTAAATGTGGTTCTATATCTACTAACTGTTCATGCGAGAAAGGCAAGCTTGTAGGTCCTGTAGTTTTCAAATGTGCAGATAATGGCAGTAAGGAATCCTTGAGTTAAAAAAGCGTATCTGTTCTATAAACAATAAGGATCGATAATTTACGGATTTTCTACATACTGTTAAAATATTAATATGATGTTATGCTTTGCATTATATTACTTTGTGCCATTAGTGCCTTTCAACCGTACATCATGTAATGTTCTGTGCCAATTTTTCAGCTTGTAATATTGTATTAAAAATATGTAGTTATACATGACTCGGATATCTCCGAAGCTCTTTAATATACCTTCGAAGCTCTTTTTTTTTTTTTTTTTTTTTTTTGGATTGGAAGTTTAACGACCACCGTGAGCAACTCAATGGGCTATAAGCAGTCGCCCGTCCCTAATTTAGAGTCACTGGTTCCAGGGAAGGGAGAGAGCCAGTGCCATAAGAGAAACACAACATCCATGCCTCACCGGGATTCGAACCCGGACCTCGTTTGGACGAATGATCAGAGGCCATCGCTTAGACCACTGCGCCACCGGGGCGGCCGGAAAGCTCTTTAATGCCACATTGAAATATGTCTTTCAATCACTGAACTGGGAAAACAAAGGGATAAAGATTAATGGAGATTATCTAACCCGGCTTCGTTTTAATGATGACGTAGTCATTTTTGCAACTACCCCATCAGAGCTTCAGAGTATGATCCAGGAACTTGCTGCCAAGAGTAAAGAAGTGGAATTAAAAATGAACTTTCAGAAGACAAAAGTGATGTTCGGTGCTTTTACAAGAAATGAAGATTTATCAATTGAGGGAGAAAAGCTGGATATAACAGACACGTGCGTTTATTTTGGACGGCAGATATCAAGTGAGGGTCACATTGATGAAGAAATTAATCGGCGTACAAAACTTGCCTGGAGAGCATTTGGAAGAAACAGCATAATTTTCAAGAGCAATATGCCATTATATCTTAAAAGAAAAGTGTTTGATCAATGCATCCTTCCAGTGCTTACGTATGATGCAGAGATGTGGACCTTAACTAAAAGAGACATACAAAGGTTGCAGACAACTCAAAGAAGCATGGCGAAGTGCATGCTTGGTGTAACCAGGAGAGATAAGAAGAGAATTTCGTGGATCCGAAAAATGACAAGAGTGGAAGGCATCATGATCAGAGTTAAATCCCTGAAATGGCCACGGGCTGGACATACTGCCAGGAAGACAGAACATCGATGGACAGCCGAAATTTAAGATTGGATTCCGAGGGACAGGAAAAGACCCAGAAGAAGACCACATGAGAGATGGGTGAATGAAATTCGGGAGTATGCGGGAGTGACATGGAGGAGACTGGAACAAGACAGACCGTTGTGGAGGAAACTTGGGGAGATCTTCGTCCAGCAGTGGACTGATAATGGTTGACAATGCTGATGACATGACTCGGGTTTGTTCATCCAAAAGTAAAAGTTTCTGTTCCTGCAGGATGGCGGCCATTTTTTATGCGATAAAAACCGTGTGTTTAATACTGTAACATCAGATTAAGAGTAGAAATTGAAATATTTGGATTTAATATAGCTAAAAACGTAATGTTAGACTCCAAGATCATTATTTTACTACGGTTACTTCAAAGGTTGCAAGTACTTCATTTCATTTCGCATGATCGCCATTTTGGTTTTTTAGTGATTTGAAGGATATAACACCAAATTCAAGAGTAGGAAAGAAAATTTTCGAAATCAGCAGACAAAGAACATACAAAAGAGATAATTTGCCAGCTTTTCCTCAGAAATGCCTTCTACACGTTTTACAGCCCCATTCCTCAGAATTTGTACCAACTTACTAGGAGAACGTGCCTCCAATTGGGAACAGTCCACAGTCTTGCTGTCTGCACCGAGTAAAGCCACTTTGCTTTTTTGTAGAGAGCTTGTTTATTTACAGATATTCTTCGATTTGTTGTAATGAGGACTATCCGTCCTTTATTCCTATACCGTGGCGTTTACTTATGAGGGACCAATTCAAAGGGAATGAAGATGACGTACCAGCTATGCAAATCATTTATTTTGGTGAGCCAATGGCAACCCTTAACATCAAGTATTGCGTTGCATTATGGGTAATCTGTGAATGTATATGCCATTGTGCTTGTGCTAATTTGTACATTCGACCTGATGAGGGGGTCATAGTGAACTTTAAAAGATCTCACCCTCATTTGTTTTCATCTTATTTGTGTTTTAGCGTGTAAATAAATGTCAGCTTTTATTTAGCAACACTTTTAAGTTTTTGAAATCGTGCTCAGACAGGTGAGTTCATATACATTGGCAACATTACACATGTTTCGAAGAACCCAGCAGCCAGAAGATCCATTTATACAATCGAACGCCAGTGTAGCGAAACACAAATTGTCGGTGGTGTGAATCGAAACCTTCTACTCCGAAGCTGATTGCTTTTCCAATTATGCTACACTGACGAAATTTATCGCTGCCACTTTGCCATCTTGAGATGTGCTTCACGTCTGTTGTGCGTCACATATCATAACATGAAAATACAACGATTCAACAATATAAAAAAACATGTCAGTTTTGTCATTGACGATATACACTGAGTGGCCACTTTATTATGACCACTTGACAGTTTTAAGGAAATCAGCTACGGCTGCACTCTGTTGCCGCGATAGGATGAGGCAAGTATAAAAAGGGAAAGCTCAGTGCTTGAGACAGTAGTAGAGGGGATTTTTGGGTGACCAGATGGGTAAAAAATGCGATTTGACGGAGTTTCAACGTGGGATGATTGTAGGAGCTCGAAGCCTTGGAGCGAGTGTCACCGAAACCGCCGCATTCGTGAAATGTTTCAGAGCAGCTGTTGTTAAAGTGTTTAAAGAATGGACTGTCAGCCAAAAAATTGGGTTTCTACGTGCAACGTGTGGTCGTCATCGACTAGTGACTGCTCGGGCGGAACGGAGAGTGTCCAGACTGGTAACAGACAACATAAGGGCAACAGTGCAGCAAATTACAGACCATCTTAATCAAGAATCCCTCAAATGATCTCTGCACGCACTGTTCGCCGTACACTGCATCGGATGGGATATGGCAGCCAAAGGCCTGTTTGAACACTTTTGCTGTCTGCAGTTAACAAGAGAAAACGTCTCCAGTTCGCACAGGCGCACAAGGATTGGACAGTCGATAATTGGAAACAAATTATGTGGTCCGATGAATCACGTTTTCATTTGCACCATGCTGATGGCTGAGTGAGAATTTGTCGTAAATAGCAGGGAAGCATGGACCACAAATACATTGATACAACCCTTGAAGCTGGTGGAGGCAACGTTATAGTTTGGGGTTTGTTTTCCTGGCATGCGTTGCGCCCTTTAATTCGTGTTGATCAACGTCTGACTGGCACTTCATATCTAAATATCGTTACGGAACAAGTGCATCCTTTCATGTGGATGGTTTATCCCAATCCCGATGGATACTTTCAACACGATGATGCGTCCTGCCATAGTGCTCGTATGGTACAGGATTGGTTTCAGGAACATGCCGGTAAGTTTACTTTGCTTAGGTGGCCCCCACAATCTCCAGATATAAACCCCATTGAGAATTTATGGGATGAATTTTAACGAGCCATCAAACAGCTGGATCCACAACCCTGCAATCTCACACTCCTGGAAAGTGCTATTCATCAAGGATGGTATCCGATTCCACAAACCACCTATCAACATCTCGTGGAGTCGATGCCACGAAGAATCGACGCATTATTAAAGGTAAAAAGCGGCCCAATGAAGTACTGAGGGGTGGTCATAATAAAGTGGCCACTCAATGTATAAGAAGCGCGTTGGTGTTGTAGACACACCTTCACTTTATCATAGTGAATTGTAAAT
Source organism: Macrothele yani (assembly GCA_039090855.1). Classification (NCBI taxonomy): domain Eukaryota; kingdom Metazoa; phylum Arthropoda; class Arachnida; order Araneae; family Macrothelidae; genus Macrothele; species Macrothele yani. The sequence goes on along the minus strand of CM077008.1, from coordinate 52,662,211 downwards.
TCCACAGTGTGCGTCCTTTAAAATGCAAACTTCTTTCCTTTTACAGTGATTCGTCTCCAGGTAGTCATTTGTTTACATATATATAAAAAAATAACTTTCCATCTCTAGCAGAAAAAGAATACCAATACGAAGAAGAGACATGAATGACATTCTTAATTTCGAATTCTTAGTTTTTATTTATGCAAACATACGAGATGCACTGTCTAGCTTTTCTGATCTGTCCAAAGCACTGTTCTAGGGAGCTGGTGCTTATCGCGGAAAAATCCTGGTTTAAAAAATTTGCTCCCCAAACTAATTATCTGAAAAAGATATAACCGATATTAGAGGGACAAAAAACGCCCTTTTTTGCTCTTTGTGTGGTACATGATAAATGACTCAACGTGAGAAGATCAATACTAATCGAAACCTAGGACCCGCGAGTAATGAAATGTTTGTAAAAAGATCAACACACGCACAAGATAGCACAAAAAGAAAAAAACATAAGATTACGTTCAGGGGATACTCGACGTTTCACGTAACTGTAGAGAAAAACAACCGGAACAGGAAATGAGTTCCTAGAGATCTGATGAAAATAAAAACTGTTCAGTTTTCGGCTTTTTTTTTCTCCCTCCTTTTCTTGTAGCTGTCTAGCGTAGTTTGTACGAATCGGACAGAAATGATATAACAAGTATATGCTGACAAACATCGATGACACCTAGTATAAGATAAATGCTTTTATTAGGAATGCCGACTGACACAGAGTTGGACGCCGGTGTCAAATGATAAAATATCGACGCCAAGAATAAAGATATCGTTGTGTGTTTGACGCTGATGCCAAGCCAAATTTAATTTTCATCGAGCGAAAAAGTGATTCATTTTCTGAAGGATAAAGACAAACAGAATTGCACTGATAAAAAAAATAGGGATAGTCCTGAGTTTAAAAGCACGGAAATTATGAAATCCATTTAAAGTAATCTAGTACAAAACTATCAAAGTCCCTGAAAAGAAAGAGAAAGATATTTTATAACGCTCTTGTTCATTAAGGCTTTAGTACTCCAGGATCCAAACAGAAATATTTTATGTAATCTCGCTTTCTAAGTTTAGTTATTTAAATTGCAAAAAAGTCGACCTCAGGTTTTTAATCCACCAAATATGTTGCCAAAACGTCAATAATTTAATAAGGCATTCACACACACACACACACACACACACACACACACCATTAAGCTGTGCTCTGAGATTCAGAGGTTAGCTCCTCAAAGAAAGACCATGTGCCAAGAACACATTTAACTGATAAAACTAGAATTTACTTGCTGTTGGTGTAAAAAATGTCGTCATTTACAACGATCCCTGCACACCGCTCGAGCTTCATTAACATCCGTCACACGCCATACACAAGACCTTTTGTGCTTGATACTCATAATCTATTTCTCAAGCAGACATTCCTGAATCTGATCCTCCCATGATTTCCTTCCTCTGCCTTTCTTTCCTATCCCTTGGGCTGAAAAAATTCTCTTAGTCAACACCTCGTCACTCATTCTTTCAACATGGCAAAACCACCTAAGAATATTAGTCTCCAACTTACTAACAACATTTTGCCTCACATTAAACATCTGCAACACTTCATTCCTCACACGATCAGCGCGTGTCTTACAACAATCCACCAATGGTCAGTAACGTATCTCCACAGCACACAAACGATTCATATGTCTTTTCTGCAGTACGCAGGTTTCACTGACGTACATCAGAGTAGGAACAATTACACTTTCATACACAGCCATTTGGGACTTTCTTGAGAACCCATCGTTCCTGTGAAATCCTCCGAAGGTAACCATGACTTTCAATGAAGAATTCACTCGCCAATTAATTTCGTCATTTAATTTGTTCTTTCTGTCAAACACACTTTTTAAAAATACAAACTCATTTACCTGGCCAATCTCTGTGCCATTAAGGCTTATCTTGCATTCGGTGTGAACAGTTCCTCGCTCAAAAACCATAAATTCTGGTTTTCCTATTTGCAGCAAATGTTTTACAGCTACATGGAATGCCGACAGAACTACTACCACCAACGTAACTTGTACTCCGTAGGCCCTCCTTAGGCCATGTTGCCACCCGGTGTCACATTGACATTCTCCGAAGTGTCTGTCCAGTGTGGAGGTGTACTTCACAGGTCCTCCTTAGGCAATGTCGCCACCCGGTGTAGCATTGACACTCTTCGAGGTGTCTGTCTAGTGTGGAGATGTACTTCGCAGGTCCTCCTTATGCCATGTTGCCAACCAGCGTAGCATTGACACTCTTCGGGGTGTCTGTCCAGTGTGGGGGTGTACTTCCCAGGTCCTCCGTAGGCCATGTCGCCACCCATTGTCGCACTGACAGTCTCCGAGGTGTCTGTCTAGTGTGGAGGTATACTTCGCAGGTCCTCCGTAGGCCATGTCGCCACCCAGTGTCGCACTGACACTCCCCGAGGTGTCAGTCCAGTGTCGATGTGTACTTCGCAGGTCCTCCGTACGCCATGTTGCACCCAGCTGTGGCATTGACACTCTCCGAGTTGTCTGTCCAGTGTGGCGGTGTACTTCGCAGGTCCTCCTTAGGCAATGTTGCCACCCGTTGTAGCATTGACACTCTCAGAGGTGTCTGTCTAGTGTAGGGGTGTACTTCCCAGGTCCTCCTTAGGCTATTTTTCCACCCGCTGTAGCATTGACACCCTCCGAGGTGTCTGTCTAGTGTGGGGGTGTACTTCCCATATCCTCCGTAGGCCATGTCGCCACCCAGTGCCGCACTTACACTCTCCGAGGTGTCTGTCCAGTGTGGAGGTGTACTTCCCAGGTCCTCCTTACGCCATGTTGCCACGCGCTGTAGCATTGACACTCTCCGAGTTGTCTGTCCAGTGTGGCGGTGTACTTCGCAGGCCCTTCTTAGGCCATGTCACCACTCAATGTCGCATTGATACTCTCCGAGGTGTCTGTCCAGTGTGGACGTGAACTTCGCAGGCCCTTCTTAGGCCATGTCACCACCCAATGTCGCATTGATACTATCCGAGGTGTCTGTCCAGTGTGTGGGTGTGTAGAACCAAGTTGTTTTTTTTATTGCACTCGAGGTTGAACCATGCCCAGGATGTCCAGTTTTTGCACGGTCATTGTATTTATCGACCCTTCTGGAATTATCCACAGATAATTTGTTCCTGAGGGCACCACAGTGAACGGTAAGTAATATTTAGGAGAAATGTAACGTATACACACCCTCATGCAAAGTGTCAGGAAAGAACTCTTCGACAAAAACAATTGGTTTCTGTTGCACGGCAGCATTCACGCATACTGTGTTCTGCCTGTGAAGCAGTTTCTTTCTTCGAAGTCGATCTGTGTGATCAAACATCTATCGTACTCACCAGATGTGGCTCCAGCAGACGTTTTCTTCTGCTGTCAAAGATGACGTTGGCTTTGAAAGGGGGCGCTTTAGCGACATTGAAGACATCCAACAATAAGTGACTAAGAGTCTAAAGGCGGCTCCGGTTCAGGACATCCACCGTGCTTTCGAGCACCTGCACGAAAGGTCTCACTGTTGTGTGAAGTTTGAGGAAAATTATTTTGAATCTGAGTAAGTGAAAATTTAAAATATATTTGTTGCGTGATCAACAGCGCGTAACCAATGAAAGAAGACACATGTCGTGAGCTGGCTTCGAGCGTATATAAGGTGTGCTGTAGGCATTCCGAAAACGTTTCACTCGTTGCTCTCATGGATAAAATGAGCGATTTATCAGATTTCTAAAAAGGAATGATTATCGGCTTTCGGGCCAAGGGTGGCAGTATTTCTGAAACAGCGCCGTTTGTGAACTGTTCGTGTGCTGCTATGGTTAAAGTGTATCGTGAATGGAGAAATAGCACCATTGCGAATAAGCGAAGTGGAAACTGCGAAGCACCACGTGCCATTATTGTGAGAGGTGTACGTCAGCTTCGAAGGTGCGTGAGTACCGATCGACACGCTACAGTAGAGCCACTGACTGGTCGAATGAACAAGGGGGCTACCGGAAGTATGTCAAAAACGACAGTTCAGCAAAACCCTGCTGCATATGGGGCTCCGATGTAGACGGATTCTCACTGCACCTAAGCTAACGAAGGTGCATCGGCAGAAAAGGCTTACCTATGCACTGCAGTATCGGAATTGGACCTCCGCTGGTTAGCAAAGGATTGCCTTCTCCAATGAGGCACGCATTCCGCTTCATCGAACAGATGGACGTTGACGTATAAGGCGAGAAACATCGGAGAACAAACGCTCTTCAACCATTGCTGGAAGTACACAAACTGGTGGTGGCAGCGCTATGGTCTGTAGAATGATTTCGTGGCATTCTCTGGGTCCATTCATACTTGTGGAAGGCACTAGCGACGACCGAATTCTGTATGAATCCATCCTAGCAAACCACGTACACCCATACGTGCTGATTGTCTTCCGTGGGGCGGATGGGACCTTCCATCACGACAACTCGACTTGTCAATAATCTAGAAATCGAGGGTGGTTGGAAGAGCACGATGAAGACTTCAAAGTACTTCCCTGGCCCCCTCATTCCCCAGACGTAAACCCAATTGAGCATCTGTGGGACCACCTCGATCGTGTTGTTCACTCTATGGATCCTCCACCACACACACTCCAGCAGCTGTCAGATGCACTGCAGTCATCATGGCTCCACATACCTGCGAACACGTTCCAGCCCCTTATTGAGTCACTCGCAGCCCGTCTATTTGCTGTCCGCACTGCCCACGGCGTTACTCTGGATATTAGCTGGTGGTCACAATAAAGTGTGTCTCGACTGTGTAGCAATTCTGTTGTATTACTTAGCGGGTACAGTGCAGACATTATAGAATCACCAGTACAGCACGTCAGGTACTTTGTTTCTTATGCTAATACAATATACGTCCAACAATAGTGGCCAACATTGTGGAAACCTTTTGAAAAAAGCGTATTTTTGAGATTTGATGGCTCATAACACCACTTTATTTTGGGATAATAGCATAAAATTATATGTCAATAGAAAGATAATTTTATCCAAAATGTAATGCAATAAAGTTTGTTCAGTTATCTGTGTTCTGTGAAAAGTTATATCCAAATAACCAGAAAAAGGAAGCACAACTTGCTTAGGTTGATATGAAGTAGCTTTCCTTCATTTGAATGTAGCTAATGATCATGAGTCTTTAGAGAGCCAATCAGGTGTCATCCTTTTTTAGCAATGAGCCAATCAGATTACAGTAGGATGTCATGTATTGGAGCTGAGAGGAGGACATTTGCCAATGTGTTATGTGATTGCTATCAAGTTTTTTTTTGTGTGTGTGTGTTCTTTCATTTAGTGAGCTTGTAAAAGGTAATAAAATTAAAGAAATGGCGCAAAGAGTTGACTGGTCACCCAGAAAGCGATGTAAAATAGCACTATTAAGTGCAAAAGGCTTTAGTTATGAAGAAATTAGAAGAAAAATTGGTAGAAACTTAACCAAAGGTGGCATTTATAAATTTTTGAAGAGGAATAAGGAGACTCAGTCAGTACAAAACTGGAATGGTAAAGGCAGGAAAAAGTGCACAACACCAAGTGATGATAGAAGAATTAAGAGACTGTGCCTAGGTGACAGAAGAAAATTATCTAATTGTATACAAGATGAAATAGCGCAATGTAATGTGAAGTTGAGTGCAAGGACTGTTCGGCGCAGACTGCGGGAATTTGGTCTAAAAGCTAGAATTCCACAAAACAGCCATTTTTACCTCTCAAACAAAGGTTGAAAAGATTAAACTGGGCTAAAACCCATGTTAACTGGACAGCGGAACAATGGGACAGTGTTAGTTGGAGTCATGAGACCAAAATCTCCCTATTTGGAAGTGATGACATAAAATACGTAAGGAGAAGAATCGGAGAAGATTTGCATCCTGGTTGCATTACATGAACCGTGAAACACCCAGTTACTGTTATGATCTGGGGTTGTATGACATCAAAAGGTGTGGGCATCAAAAGTTGTATGACATCAAAGGTGTGGCATTTGCGTGATTAATGGGAATATAAATGGCCAAAAATGCATTAATGAAATACGTGAGCCCAAACTGAAGCCTTCCGCACGTGATCTTTTCCAAGATAATGAAGCATTTATATTTCAACAGGACTTAGCTCTATGCCATGTTGAGCTGTGTGCAAAAAGTGGTTTCAAGGTAATCATATTCCACTGCTGGAATGGCCTAGGAATAGCCCAGACCTTAACCCTATCGAAAATCTATGGAGCCGACTAAAGAAACTTGTTAGTCAGAAGCAACCCAGTAATAAAACCCAATTAATAGAAGGAATAATTCAATCTTGGTTTCACATTATAACAGCTGCAGAATCGAAAAACTTAGTTCACTCCATGAAAAGGCGTTGTAAGTCCGTAATTAACGCTAAAGGTTACCCAACTAAGTATTAACTGAAATGGTGAGGAATTTTGCATATCGCATTTTTTTATGTGTTTCACTTTTCTTCTTTATAACTGTTGTTCTATTACAAAATCCTTCATATACGTTATTGCATTACATTCTTGACGAAATTATCTTTCCATTGATATATAATTTTATGGTATTACTCTAAAAGAAAGTGCTCTAATGAGCCATCAAACCTCAAAAATACACTATTTCTAAAAGGTTTCCACAATTTTGGCCACTATTGTACGTACAACATCTGGTGAATCGTCTGGTGCTGTAATTTATCCTTTGCAAGAATAACCTTAATATCCTGCGATATGTTTTCCACAATATTCGGCATCCCTACATAACCTCGAAATCGGGCGACAGATGATTGATACCTAATAATTAATCAAACAATAAACATTCTCGCGAACTGGCCTTATTACCAAAATTTGTTGGCATATGAATACGAAACAAGAAAGATGACACTAAATTTTCGGGTGTAATAAGCACGTCTTTTGAATCCGTTCTGACGCAAATTAAATTTATCAAAGCTATTCAAAGACAATGGAACCGGTATGGAAAACAATAGTATCTGACGGAAGAAAGAAGTTTTTCAGTCGGGTTTTTAATTCCTCAGATATTGTTGTAAACGGGATCGTGAGCTTACGCCCTATGGTTGCAACTTGTGCGTTAAGAAAAGCATGAATTTATATGAGAAACAATTTTCACACCGGAAAAGCGTCTCCAACATAGAAATAATTTTTCAAATCGGACTCTTAGAAACAGACATATTGACAAAAATATGATGTGACTTTACATCCCCTGGTGGGAAAACCATGCATTATTTAAGGAAGAAAGTATTCCAAAAGGTTTTTCCATATGAGCGGTATCGATCCAAGAAAAAAAAATTTAGCAGAGTTTTCAGGAGCGCAGATTTTGCTACAAATATATCAGAAGCAGAAATTAACACTCATGCCCCCTGGTGGTTACCATTCTTTATCAAACATTAGAAATTATGTGAAAAATGTTTTCCATCAGGTCTTGTATGCGATACAGGAAGAATTTTTCAAATCGGAGTTTTAGATGCAGAAATAACGCAGAAAACGCAATTTACCTTTGTGCTCCTTAGCGGAAAGTAAATGATTTACTTGAACTTTTTGAATTTATAGAAAAAACATTTCGCATTGGAAACACCATCCAACGAAGAAGGCATTTTTCAAATCGGTCTCCTAGAAGTAGAGATATTGACAAGAATGAGATATACATCTACGCCCCCTGGCGTAGAAACCATGCATTATTTGAAGAAGAAAATGTTCCTAAAAGGTTTGTCGACATGAGTAGTATCGGTCAACAAACGACTTTTTCTTCAATCGAGGTTTTGGAAGCTCATATTTTGCTGCAAATACATCAGAAGCGGAAATTAAGACTTACGCCACCTGGTGGCCAAACCATTTTTTACAAAAACTATAAATCATGTGCAAAGGATTTCCCATCAGGAGCAGTATCCGGTGCAGAAAGAATTTTTCAAATAGGTGATTTAGAAGCAGAGATATGGGGGGGGGGGAGGAAATTAGCCTTACGCCTCCTAGCGGAAAGTCTACGAATTACTTGAAAATTTTTAAATTATATCAAACGCATGTCACACTAGAAACACTATCCAACAAAGAAGGAATTTTTCAAATCGGACTCCTTGAAGTAGAGATATTGACAAAAATAAGATATAGATCTATGCCCCCTGGAGGAGAAATCATGCATTATTTTAAGAAGAAAATGTTTCTTGAAGGTTTGTCGACATGAGTACCATCAGTCTACAAACAACGTTTTTTTCAATCGAGAATTTAAAAGCTCATATTTTGCTGCAAATAGATCAGAAGCGGAAATTAAGGTATACGACGCCTGGCGGCCAAACTATTTTTTTTACAAAAATTAGAAATTATGCGCAAACGATTTCCCATAGGAAGCTGTATCCGGTGCAGAAAGAATTTTTCAAATCGGAGATTTAGAAGCAGAGATATAGAGGGAAATTCTATTTACCTCTACGCCCCCTAGCGGAAAGTCTATGAATTACTTGAAAATTTTGAAATTATATGAAAAACGTGTCATACTGAAAACACTATCCAACAAAGAAGGAATTTTTCCAATCGGACTTCTAGAAGTAGAGATATTGACAAAAATAAGATATATATCTACGCCGCCTGGCGGAGAAACTCCAGAATATTTTAAGAAGAAAATATTCCAGAAAGGTTTATCGATGTGAATGGCATCAGTCCGCGAAAGGATTTTTTCAATCGTTATTTTAGAAGCTGAGATTTTATGGCAAATACATCAGAAGCAATAATTAACACTAAAAAGATTTTCCATCACGAGGTGCATCCGCTGAAGCACAAAGTTTTCAAATCGGAGTTTTTGAACAAGAGTTATCGAGAAAAATGTAATTTACTTTTACACCCTCTAGTGGAAAATCTATGCGTAATTTGAAAACGTAACTACATCTAAAATACTCTTCGACATAAATGGAATCGAAAGATAAAAGAATTTTTTCAATCGGATGTTTAGAAGCAAATATGTGGAATAAAACGCATTTTTGAATTCGACATCATGTGCATTTACGCCCCCCAGCGGCGAAATTGTAGATTGTAAAAAAAAACGAAATATAGGATCATCAATCGCATATTTCAAGCTTCCCAATGCAAAAAGAATTTTTCAAATCGGACTAATATTTGCAGAGATATCGTGGGTAAAGGCGGACGGACTGCCAAACCGGTAACATAAGCACGATCTTTTTTTACAATAGACGTGCTAAAATGCAAGAATCGAATTTTTCCGTTAATATACGAATGTAGTTACGGAAAGTTTCCTTGAAAATTCAAGATTTTCTGATAACACCCCTTAAGCGGACCTTACAATTTCAATACTACTGTCAATCCTGTATTTCATTACGGCCCTGTCATTACCCCATCACTACTCCGTCAGTACTTTCATTCCTTATGCGCTCATTAGCATGCGGCATAACTTTGCTCGAGTATCAGTCGAGTCCTCATAGAGAGCACCCCGATTTTGTCTCCATTCGAAAATGGATGTACACTGTCTGCATTCGAAAATAAATGTACATTGTCTGCATTCGAGAATGGATGTACATTGTCTACATTCGAGATGTGTTTAGCTATAATTTTAGCTTTAGGAGTGAATCGTCATATTATTCCCCTGTATTGGATGAAGGAATGGCTAAAAAAACATGATAAGTATTCACATGCCGTGTTATTGAAGGAAATAAGTGCTACGGAAGTGGATGATTACAAGAACTATTTCCGAATGAATGAAGAGACATTTAATAAATTACTGCAAATGAATACAGCGGTGTCAGAAACACCGTGATTGGACACCGGGAGTCTGGAAAAAAGTTGTGTGGTCAGACCAGTGGCGGAACACCCTGTTCTGTACTGATGGCAAGCAGAGGGTTTGGCGGTGGCCCTATGAAGCAATGGACACAGTCTGCCTTGCAGACGCTACTCAAGGTTCTACAGGTGATGCAATTGAGTGGGGCACGTTCTGTTGGTGGGGACCGGGTCCCCTTATATTGCTGAAATGTCGGGTAACTTCAAAGGATTATATAAACATTGTTCCCAATCAAGTCCATTCTGAAAAGTTCACTTTTTATTCAGCAGGTGAAGGCTGTTTCATCGACTACAATACTCCTGTCTATTGCGCAAGATGCAGTCAGCAGTGGTTCAGAGAGCATATCAGCGACTTCCGCCATCCTATTTTTGGCTCTCACTTAGCCCGGATCTGAACCCCATTGAGAATGTATGTACAGCATAGAACATTTTAGAAAACAGATTCGGAAGCAAAGTCCTCTTCCGCCAGATCTGAGGCAGTTACAGGACTGTCTGGTGAACGCCTGGTATGTTGTAGACTTAGATGCACTCCAGCTCCTTGCGGAATCTAACCTAGGTGGAGACCTAAACAGCATTAGCGCTGCAGTTTGTTCTAAATAAGGTCCAACGTGGTATTAAATAGAGGTTTCTAATTCAGTGGATGGTATGTGCATTTTTCAGAGCGCCATGCAAATCGGCGGATATATGTCGACAGTTGGGTTATAAAAACGGTTGCATTCGGGAAGCGGTCACGTGATGTACACCCGAAATTATGTCGAAGAGCCAACATACCTCTTGGTGGAGAACCAATCGCGTTTTAGGTGCGGGAGATAAAAGGGAAAAAAGGGCGCGTCGCAACGAAGTTCGGCCGTCCTCACCTAATCTCTGCACCACAGTGATATTGTTGCAAAAGCACGTGTATGGGATGAGAATGTCGAGGCTACGTTATCGGGAATACAACAATCACACGGACACCTTTTCAGAGGCTTTATCTTAGAACTACTTAATGCTGCTTGGCTTCGGCGGTGCATCACGGTGGAAACGGATTGGGGAGCAATAACTGCTGGACGTATGTGGCGATAGTGGTTGTAGTAAGATCATGTGCGTCGCTGTAGTGGGACTGGTGTATATAGGCAGACTTCTGAACGGCTCGATCGCAGCATGAAACGGCAAGATGTAGCAGGGGAACAATCCATGGCAGACGACATTCGACAAGGTGAAAAGGCAGCTATGGGCATCTTCGTATCGACAAAATATAATCGCAGATTGTCTGAATGAGGTTTAATCTCTCACCAGCCATTGCGACGACTGCCACTGACTGCAGCAAGTAGTCCTGGGAGGATGAAGTGGTGCTGTACCAGACATGCGTCGATGGACGAGTAGAACCATGCCACACTCAGAGACGAGTCTTATTTCCCTTTTTGGCACAGACAGTCGTCGATTTACAATCTGCAGAAGACGTTTTCACCGGACTGATCTTGCTGCAATCCGTATCATATGAGTCTTCATACTCATGACATGGTTTGTGACTGTCATATTCGCGTTTGGGGTGTTATGCTTATACATATATTTAATATACTTGCTTATGGTAATTAGCTGCCACCAGACCAGGATATCACTGTCCCGGTCAACATACGCTGTTGTGTTGCTCCTCAGAGGCCTGGTGAAGGAAAAGATGACTTGTAGAGTACAGAGCTGAGCAGTGATTACACTATACACATTCCTTTATTTACAGCTTAGTGACGAGTATGATGAAGATACCTCTCACGTGATAAAAACAGTTCTTGATCTTGAGCAAGTCGATATTACAGCACGATCATAGTTCATTCACAGTCCAGTCTTTGCCCTATGAGTGTGCACATAGCATAAATAAGTTATTTATACATAGCAATTATATGCTTTTCATAAGTGGCTAGATTTCTCAGGTGGAGGATTTCCTTGGCAGACCGCAGTCTGGCATATGATTAGTATAACTACCCAATTACCCACAGGTAATGCAACGTATATACTCTAGTGCCCTTAACCCGCAGGTAGGCACCTAATTAATTCTATAGTCAGCCGCAGCCGTCTAGTGTACTCTTCCTATTCGAGCAAAATGTTTCCTCCAAGTTCGTTACAACGTTTTCCCGCTTAAACTCTCTGCAGTCCGGACCGTGCACAGCCAATCCCGTAAGCGCACATCTTCGGAGCAAGAGGCCATGTGGTTAATCTCTCTTCCCTCTTCAGCTGTCTCTAGCTGCTTCACATTTTCTGCGCTAGGAAGACATACCCATGTTCTGCGAACTCCTGCCTCAGCGTGGAATTCAGCATGGAAAGAATTTCCCGCCCCCTCTCCTCTCCGTGGGACCCTGAGCATACAATATGGCCGACCTGAAGTCATTTTTTTCCTATAGGGAAAAAATGGCATTCCACCTTCCATTTTGTATTTTTTCCAATTTCCTTGTCTTAAATATTTTTGCATCATCACAGTGACGTTAATAGCTTCGGTAATCATTCACCTCTCGTATGCATAGTTTATACAATGACCTCACGATAATACGTTGATGATGTGCTGCACGCCGGTTTTGCAGCCGTATGTTTGAGGTATCCTTGGTGCCCAGTTTTATCAAGATAATTACCGCCAGCGCTATTCTAACATCAGTGATCTGTGCTAACAAGACGTCCAGGTGCTACGCTGATCAGCAAGATCCCTAGACTTCTCCCCTACAGAGAACGCGTGGAACGTCCTTGGGAGATTATGTAAACCTCTGTACGATCCCCTCGCACTGCTGATAAAAATGTGGACACTGGTGAACGGTACATGGACAACGATGCCCAAGGAAACTATCCGGGAAATTTTCCACCCGATGCCTTGCCGTTCTTGTCGAATACATAGCCCAGTATGGCCGTCATACGGGTAACGTCTTATGTCATATTCCACTGTCTCCTCGCCCATCAGATTCGTGTAATCTTTCAAAAACAAATTCACTTCCTTACTTATTTTTCTATGTGTGTTGTAAGACTCGTTTCATTACGTGTATTCCTTCCTGGTGCAGCATTTCCGATGTCGAGCAGCGAAAACATGACTTACATGAAAATGAAAAACCGAAATCGAAAGTTAAATTAGTGCATATATACCAAAGAGCCAAAACATTATGACCACCTGCTTAATACGAAGTTGGACCTTCACATGTAACCAACAAGTTAGCAAAATCATGCAATGCATTGATTATGATACGCTTTCCAACACACCAGAAATCATTACTCAAGTTATGAGGATAATGGCTGTGGAATAAATCTCGATCCGGTGATATGACCTTTGACCCCATTTCGGTTATATTAAACCGAATTGGTTCAGCATACCTCCGGTTCAACATGATATAGTTTTGTCGCAATCGAAGTATTTTTACATAAGTTATTACGCATAAGTGCAATGAAATGGATACCGCTCCTGTGTCCTGACCTTTGACCCTATTTCACCCATTTTCGATAAGGTTCGTCCCTAGTTGATACCCTACCACATACTAAAATTTGATCGAAATTTAACAATTTTTACGCGAGTTATCGTGGGGACGGACGGAAACACAGACAAACAAAGCTGGGGCATATACGCTTCTTCAACCTACGGTTGGAAAGCGTAAAAAAGGCTATCACCCGGCGACCTTTAGATGCTACAACATTTGTTTCTTTGGGATTTAACGACCACCATGAGCAACTCGGTTGGCTATAAGCAGTCACCCGTCCCTAGAGCCGCTGGTTCCAGGGAATGGAGAGAGCCGGTGCCATAAGACAAACACAACATCCATGCTTCACCGGGATTCAAACCCGGACCCATCTCGAACGAATGATCAGAAGCCAACACTTAAACCACATCGCCTCCAGGATTCTCTCAATGTTACGTTTCCTACTTGAGATTTTTTAGTAATCAACTGAGAAAATACTTAAAGCAGTTAGGGGAAAGAGTAGACTGATTTTTAAAACAGACAAATCTGCTACAAGTATCCCAATCTGGCAACACATCCCACTGTTTCGCTTCTGTTTAAACACGTATGGCGACTCAGGTTTGGGTCATTTGAACAGCTTTTATCTCTTTGCTGGATGCAAAGTCCAAAGTCTTTGCAGCTAGCTCCTTTGCACGGAGTTGAACGAGGCACTCCGATTTAAGTTTTCAACATTTACTCATCGACGATGATCATTAGCAGCCTTTGCTTTTTATTAGTCGCATTCGTTCGTTTGCCTCTTACCATGGTGTCGAAGAAGATCGTTCTCGAATTAGATACAAAAGTTAGTTATTGAAATGCAGGAAAAGTAGATTTAACTGTCAAGCATTTGGCAGAGAAATTAGGTGCCGAAAAACAGAAGTTTATGACCTTTTAAGCAAAGGGAAGAGATAACAATGCAATGGCGTATATATTGTGTTACTGTAAAGAAATCAATGTTGGATTACTTAAAAAATAAAAGTTTGTGAATTTTAGTTGCTTAAGGTACTACAAACATTACATTCTCTTAAATGATCACAAAGTTTGTAGGATAAGTTATTAGCTTGACAAAAATTAAAATGTTTACCCTTCAAATGCTTTCATTGATGCAGCTGTGCGAAACGGAACGTGCTTAAAACGAAAGATAATTCCGGTGCCTATGGATTCCGTCTTACACAGGCTTCACTGTATATAAATCGCTCACCTAACAGTGCTCACTGCTCGTAGAATCAACCTGCAACACGAGATCTCATTTCAAAAGTCTCTATCTACGTTGCTTGCTTTTTGACCCACTTTCAGAATTGCCAACTTCAAATTCATCGAGGGAAACTCTGTGACTTTAAGTTTCGAAATGTTCAGAGGAAAAGCGAAGTTTACAAAAGAACACAGGAACTCAAAAGGATTTTCAAATTAGATTTATACGTCACAATTCAAAAGCTTTTTGCTTTTGTGTGTGTGTAATTTGCTTTCCGTACAGATGGCCACGATTGATGAATGCTGGCTACAGTTGGTAAATACAACAATTAACTGATAAAAGGGTCACGTGTTACTAGCTCAACGTGTTAACCGCCACAGCAGTCGTATATGTGATACACGATAAAAAGCTCTTTAAAATTCAGGAGCCACTTTCCGTGATTTTTTCGTGAATTAAAGAAGCACATTTCTTATGCAATTTTTTCTAGGAAATGACGGAAACAACTCTGAATTTCATGGGTTTTCCGTACGCCAGAAAATGTCCGAATTTTCAGAAACCATTCGACAACTCCTTTCTTATATTGACGGGAAATTGCGGTTTTTAAGTTGTGTTAACGGAAAATTCTGAATTTTCAGAATTCTTTCTGCAGTTCCTTTCTTATATTAACGGAGAAGCTCTGATCTCACTTTTTCCGTATCCATATGACGAAAACTTTCCTGTAATAGCAGAGATTCACGGGAATACTTAGAGACTTGATTAACTGTTAAATTTCAATCGTCTGATCTGATTTTGAAGTTCTGAAGCGTGATGAGATATTGTGGATAGTAAATCACACGACTTTTTGTTACTGTATCACAGGATATTTCTTCTTTTTCCTCCCATTTTGTGCACCAACTATTCATTGTGTTATCGTAAGAAACCGGGTAGTTAATTTATTGTACAGGTGATTGCACGATATTTATGTGTCAGTCCGTGGAGTCCTTAAGACAGAAGCTGTATACCTATTAAAAGTAAATTTTATATTTAGAAGTTTCGTTAAATAATATTATTAAACACTACTTTGTACCTTCTCTTACAGATAATTAAAAGCTATTGTCAGTTGAAAAATGATCTCAAACACCAGATCATTCTGTTGCTTTAAAAAATCGCGATGGCAAATATACGTAACAGAAAAAATAAAATTATTACAAACGTATAAGAAAAAAAACAATACGCTCCAATAGAAAATAAAATGACTAAATCCCTCGTATTAATGAAAAAAGAAACTGATCATCGCCCAATTAGTTTTACCTTGAACGTGAGTCTGATTCCTGTGACTTTCTGGCTCAGTGGTTAAGGCAGTTTTAATCCAAATTACCTGGGCTTGGTCGCCACCACCAGTTGAACCCTTTAACGACCATGACCCCAAAATCCTGTGCCACTCTAAATATTATAACGTCCGAAACTGTCTGCTGTTTCACTTCTTCGTTGAATAACAACAATAGTGACCCATTGTGACTCCTGCTGATCCCTCATAGGTCGAGAAAATTTGAAGAACAAGTAAGAGTAGAAAATCTGACTCACCCTAGACAGTCGGTTTGGACGTTATGGTCGTTAAAGGGTTAAAAAGGATTATCTCGCGTAACGGATGAAATATTTAACGTGTTGTATTTTCCGAAATTTCTGTCTAAATACGGGAGCACTTGAAAGCGACTTTTCTGAAATAAACGGAATACTGACAAAGGAAAATCTGTGAAGACGGAAGTTAAATAAACGGGAAGTTTCAAAAACGGAAATTCTGTTGAAAGACAGACACTTACCGGCAACTTTATTGAACATTACTTTCAGAAATCTTTCGTGAATTCGCACCACTTATTTCTTAGAGTGCACCGAAAACCAACACAGCATTCGTGATATCCCAGATTTCATTTTTTTGCGTGGAATCATGCACCATCGGGTGATAAAATCCTTTTTCTCTGCTGAGAACAGCAACACAGAAGATATTTATCTCGACATACTAGAGTTGTACTTGATCCCTCAGTTGGAAGTGCTGCAGTCATTCATCATTTTTCAACGAGACGACGTGCCCTCTCACTGGAGTAAGACAGCCCGAGATTTTCTGATCAGATGAATCAGTCTTGATGGGACAATCGCCTGGGCTCCACGCTCATGTAGCATCGCACCCTTAGAGTTCTTCTCGTGGGGGACACGAAGGACTTTCTGTGTACAGAGCATACCCGCAAACGACATCACAACGCTTCGTCTAAACAGAGCCCAAAACAATCCAAATTGTTACTTTAGGCTAACTCCATTTTACGAAGTGATTTTTGAAAAGTGTTTGACACGTGAATGTTCGTTAGTTAAATTCATCTTCTTTTTATGATATGAACTATTGAATATGTTAATTCCTTTTCTAGATTAATAAACTACATACAAAGGTAGAAAAATGCATAATCCTAAAAGAATTAGTTCATACAAATGCAGAAAAAATGAATAATTTGTAAAAAAATCGATTTATACAAAAGTAGCAAAAATAGATAATTTCAAAACAAAAAGATTTCAGCTTTGAATATATATACATATATATTAAATGCTGCTGCGCAGAACTGAATCCGGTATTACCAGAAACAACAAGGCCACAGTTCTTTACTTTCTTGAAGAAAGTACATGGCACGTTGATCCAGCTGTCAATGTTATGACTTGTCGCAGCTTTGTGAATACGTATATTGTAATTTTTTAAGCTGTGTTATCAATATTCGCGGAAGTGTTTGTTACTATATTTACCTTGGTTCAATTGCTCACAGTGCTTCACTTAATTCATGTGTTGTATCTGCAAATTTAAGTAAATAAATTACGATTTTGGCAAGGAAATAAAGAAACGTATTTTTAATTCTAACTATCTCGTTTATTATTAATTGCTGCGTGTAACTAGAGATACTACAGAATTCCCTTAATAAGTCCTAAACTAAAGTTGAACAAAATTAATTTGTTTTCATCTCTCTGTACACTTGTTTGTAGCAGGCCAGCTGATTATGAACGGCTGTAGGCTGCAAAGCTTTCAAATTATGATACCATTGTTTTATTAACTGACTAACGCTGTCTGATACTGTATCTCTCAAAATAACTAAGTAAATAATAATAAAAACGTGCGGCTCAAAGCATTACCACTTGCATGACAACTTGTTTCTTCATTGTTCCCCTCACTTGAAGTTCAAAGGTCATCAATAAAATTCACTTGCACAAACTATTACTTGTGTCAACATATATTTCACTCCTCTAACAAAAATATACATTGGTCGATTCACACAGATATACACTGACGGAAAAAAAAATCCGAACACCAAGAAGGGGTTGTGTTAGATAAACAACAGTTGGTAGGCGGTGAGAGTACATCTGTAAGATGACGTCTTTGTAAATTTCGCGCTCGGCGCATACGTGTGGCGCTATTAGCGCCCCTCGGAACATGCAAAGCAGGTTTGCTGTAAATACGCGCTGTAACGTTCGTGAGCGTTAGTTATCGTTGAGATTCGACGTAAGGTGTTGATGTTAGTCAAGAATGCCTTTAAGAAGACGAAGAAGCCATTATCAACAGCTCACGGAGTTTGAACGAGGTCGTGTAATAGGGCTACGAGAAGGTGGATTTTCTTTCCGCAATATTGCAGAACGACTTGGCAGGAATGTAGCCACTGTGCATGATTGTTGGCAGCGGTGGTCAAGGGAAGGTACTGCCTCAAGAAGACCGGGTTCCGACAGGCCACGTGGCACTAATTAGAGGGAAGACCGCCGTGTACGGCGTATGGCCGTGGCGCATCGTACCGCGTCTGCGGCAGCAATTCAAGCTGCAGTTGCCACCACAGTGACACAACGAACTGTTACAAATCGGTTACTTGAAGGACAGCTCCGAGCCAGACGCCCTGTAGCGTGCATTCAACTTACTCCAAACGACTGCCGTTTGCGACGTCAGTGGTGTCAAGCTAGAGCTCATGGGAGGACGGAGTGGAGATCTGTTGTGTTTTCTGATAAAAGCCGGTTATGCCTAGGTGCCAGTGATGGCCGTGTGTTGGTTAGAAGGAGGCCAGGTGGGCACCTGCAACCAACCTGTCTGCGGCCGAGACACACTGGACCTACACCTGGAGTAATGGTCTGGGGAGCAATTTCCTATGACAGCAGGAGCACTCTCGTGGTTTTCCCACGCACCCGGACGGCACAGATGTACGTCAGTGATTCAATCTGTTGTGCTGCCATTCATGAACAGCATTCCAGGGGGTGTTTTCCAACAGGATAACGCTCGCCCGCATACCGCTGTTTAACCCAACATTCTCTACAGAGTGTCGACATGTTGCCGTGGCCTGCTAGATCACCAGATCTTTCACCAATCGAGCACGTATGGGACATCATTGGAAGACAACTCCACGGTCACCCCCCAACCAGCATTAACCGTCCCTGTTTTGACCGACCAAGTGCAACAGGCATGGAACTCCATCCCACAAACTGACATCCAGCACCTGTACGTCACAATGCATGAACGTTTGCGTGCTTACATTCAGCATTCTGGCTGTTACACCGGTTATTAATGTACCAGCATTTCACATTTAAAATGGCTCTTCTCGCACTTACAATAAGCTGTGATCTTGAAACCTTGATCGATTAAATATGTTACCTATTCAAATGTATTGCCGCAATTTCATTCCTCTACAACCATTTTTTCGTGGTGTTGGGATTTTTTTCAGTCAGTGTATAACAGGCTTCAATTTATTTCGCTATAATAACTCTTCATAATTTACTCGCAACCTCTATCTTCCTATATGCTACCACCTGATTCACATCCAAAATAGTCTTTTATTTTGCTCTGCGACACTGTCAGCTTTGAAAATACCTAAATTATTCGGGTAAGAAATGTCCCGTTCAGTGATAAAATGTTTTACAAGAAATAACAAAATTTACATAAGAAACGAACACTGAAAAGGAAAGTTAAATGGAGGTATATGTGACACGCCTTTGCAAACAATAGAACTTGATCGGCTGTTTGGGCCACATTAATTTGATATATAGAACCTCCATGAAGTTTGACTGCCAAAAGCTTTATGGCAATGTTCATGCACATTTGCATTTTCTTGATGATCTCCCTTTTCTCTGAGTTCCTTCTGCATTTACATTAGGTCATCATTCGTCAGTTCAATTGAATAAGAGTCAGTTTAACTTTTCTGAATATGAAGCGTCCATTTATAAGTATAACCCCAACACCAACCTCATTTACAAGAATTACAAGTTGTATACATAATGCCATTCAATATGGCACAGAACGGGGAATTGCCGGTCTGAACATTTTCCGTCGCGCATAATAAAATGCACCTAAGCCTGAGGTTCTGTGTTACTTAAATAAATTGGAAGTTGCAAATTATTAGTCCTTGAAATGTCCGTAAATATGAAATGTCCGTAAGTAGAAGATTGCTTGTTCGCTTCCTGAAAACTCGGAAGTAGAAGATTGCTTGCTCTCTTCTACTTATGTGTTGGCCTTTAGACGGTAGGAAATGGAATACCGCTTTGGTGTGTTAAGGCCTTCTAGGAATGCGCGTGTCGAAGAGTTCAAACAGTTTGAGTTCTTTAATCACTTGGAAAAGACCGCATTGCCACATTTACTTTGTTTGTGATGAAATTAATGTTTAAAATAGAAGCGGGACTCTGTGAACATTCCTTGCAATCATGCTTCAATTTTTGTTTCTTCATTTTTTTCTTAATGAAATATGAAGTATAAACTATATACAACTTCACCGTAGATGAGTTGCACGCTTGGAACCTGAAAGATTGAAAATGAATAGAAAGAAATGCGCATAAGGGAAGTGGCTGGTGGGTGAGAAGGGGAAGAACCGCGTGCACTGCATCTGAGCCTCGCTGCTAAGGGAATCTCAAAATTCTTCTAAAATATTGCTTGAACTATGTATGGAAAAATCGCATACAAAAAGAGAAGGAGAAGCATCACCGACTAACGAAAACTAAAAATTCAGTTGTTACGAATTAGTACCCGAACAAAAGCTGAGTTTAACGAGGACATTTTTGCGGGACTGCCCTTTTCAATTCTGATCTATAAATACAATACTTAATTAGATAACAGATTTCATTTGTTTATTTTTTATTTTTTTATTTTTTTGATTGGAGGTTTAATGACCACCGTGAGCAACTCAATGAGCTATAAGCAGTCGCCCGTCCCTAATTTAGGGTCACTGGTTCCAGGGAAGGGAGAGAGCCAGTGCCGTAAGACAAACACAACATCCATGCCTGACCGGGATTCGAACCCGGACCCCGTTCGGACGAGTGATCAGAGGCCATCGCTTAGACCACTGCGCCACCTGGGCGGCTCATCTGTTTAAATCAGTGCACAGTAGATATGCTTTTCTTTCCCAAATAAGCTGTGCTCCTATTGATTCATATGCTGTGCTCCTATTGAAGCTATATTAACGTCTGCTAAAGAATATACAGAGCGCATAAGAAAGTCCCTTTACCCTGAAATAACTTGCGAACGGATATTGGTACAGTTATGCAAGTGAGATAATGGTATAGTAAAGCGACTACGCTCGATCGAATGCAACCAATAACAGCGCCCCTAGTGGCGAAATGCGGAAGTTTACCATTGCAAATCGAAAACGAAAAGAGATAGGGCAACATTTCTAATTACAAAGTTGTAGAGCATCAATTATTTAGTACAAAATGACACTTGTTTAACACGGATAAGATGAATTGTTGCCTGAATACCCTAAAAGGTCCTAAATCGATGCGCGACATTTTGTGTGAACGCTTGAAGGGAACAGGCATAGGTATGTGCAAATACACACAATTTATTGCATAAATGCGTACTTATGTCAATACTGTTTGATGACGTCAGACAAAACAAAAAACAAAAAGGCAAGCTGGCGCACAGTGATAAAAAGTTAATGTCGAGTATGTTCGAAGAGTTTGCCATTGCCCACGATACACATTTGTCTTCGTGAAAGTATCTCTGCATCTCAGCACGGAAGGCGTCATACTATTGCAAGCATCTGTAACACTACGACGTATATCCAGCAGACTTGTAGGCGTTGTTGCATACACCGGATTTTTTACGTAACCCCATAGGAATAAATCCAACGGAGTAAGGTCCGGCAATCGTGGAGGCCATTCAACAGCACCACCATACCCGATGATTCGTTACCCAAAACAATCTACGAGAAAGCGTCGCACTGTTTCTGGCTGGTTTGCAGGGGCACCGTCATGTTGAAACCACAAGGAACGTAATGCGGACAAGGGAATGTCATCTAAAAAGTCAGGTATGATATCCTGTAATAGTTGGAGGTATCTCTGTCCGTTGGCATTCACCGTAAGTAAGCACCATCTCGCAATATTGGTAGTGAGTGAAGCTCGCGATTCTCACACAGCGTACGTAGACCTAAACTTCTGACCAGGGTACGTCTTGCTACTGGTTTTTATATCGTAGGTACGGTACAACGTCACAATATGCATTTGCTTACAGCTACATTTGCGAAATGTGAATATGTAGATTCGAATCGTCGCGTATCAATTTCGGACATTTTAGGGTGTTCAGGCGACAATTTATCTTATCCGTGTGAAACAAATGTCATTTTGTACTAATTAATTGATGCTCTACAACTTTGTAGTTGGGCATTTTCCTCTATCTCTTTTCGTTTTCGATTTGCAATGGCTAACCCGCATTTCGCCACTAGGAGTGCTGCTATCAGTTGCATTCGATCGGGCGTAGTCGCTTTACTATACCGATATCTCACTTGCATAACTGTACCTCTTTCCGTTCGCAAGTTATTTCAGGCTATAGGGACTTTCCTATGCACCCTGCATAAATGTCATGCTGTTGTATCAGATGATATTTTGGATGTGTTTCAAATTATAAAAATCTTCTGGTGGACAACAAAGAATTCAAGGTACTAAAGAGTTTATTCAACACACAGTTGATTGCAATTGCTAGATATTTTCCTAACTTAGATAACTGAGTGTACCAGTAACCGTCGCAAATTTTGTAATGCTTTAGTGTATTTGATTGAAGCTATCTGTTATTGCTTATGTTGCACCATATCACTAGCATTAATTCAATGTAAATACTTTTCGTACTGAAAAGTTCCGTAAAGTTAAGGCGTGCTATAGTAGCTTAACTAAACACTTAATTAAGACTTAATAGCACTAACGCCCAGAAAAGTCAAGTCTACTCAGGAAATCAACTTTTTATTGCATTGCTCCTTGATAAGCATTCATCACAAGAAAACCTAATGCACTTCGTACGTAGTCCTTTAGTACTCCGACACATAAAAGCAACAGACACTCAATACGCAGAATACTCCTCAAATCTTATGAAGTCAACCACTTAAGGCTTCAATATCAACAAAGCCTAAAATCAACGTATAGGAATTAATCATTAACAGGTATGCTAAGCTCTCTTAACATCTGTCTCCAACGCAGTTACATCGATCTCACAATCTAGTCGACCTCCAACGAGAGCTCTGATAAATCATACGCATCAATCACTCTTATCAGTCTCGATCAGAACGTTCAACGTTTGAGCTTAAGTCAGGTTGCCACAAAAACCTTCATGGAGAGAGGGGATCTAGCGTTAAGATTATAAATGGCTTAAGGAGAATGAACCAAAATTTGCATAAGACAACAGGAACCAAAAAAAGAAAAGTAAACTAGAGTATACGCTACAGATTCGAAAGAGCATTTAGCAAGCAAAAACTGATTAAACAAAATTTAAATATCAACTATAATCCAAATTCGTTTGTCATCTTTAGCGATATTAGGCATAGAAAGCGAAGAAGCAAAGAAGTATGATTTTGATTCCATAATAAAAAACTGATTGAGTATAAAGAAACAAAATTATTGATGTTAATTTACCGAAAACATTCATTTCAAAAATAAATACAAAAATCGATCGACAGTTTTTTTTTCAGATTTTGCTGCAACAATCAGAGTTGTATTTTTCTATTCCCATTTTTGAAGAGTATCGATGTTCTGATTGTTTAGTGAAAACAACCATAATTTGCTTACTGTGGAATTTCAATGCGGTCGAAATATTCATAACTCATGAATGAGCAACGAACAACATATTTTCAATTATTATTACTGTGTTGTTTGAACGACTTAAAATATTTTATGTGATAACTGATGCGCATCAAACGGATACTTGGGAAAGGAAGTATCCGTTACTTGAAATTTTTTTATGTGATAACTGATGCGCATCAAACGGATACTTGGGAAAGGAAGTATCCGTTACTTGAAAATTTTTTATGTGATAACTGATGCGCATCAAACGGATACTTGGGAAAGGAAGTATCCGTTACTTGAAAATTTAGGCCCGTTGTAAAAATTATGTAATCTGCAAAACAAAACAAAAATTATTCTTTCAAATAATATCAGTGGAGTACATTGCCTAACAATTAGCAGGTAAGCGGAATAAATATACAACTTAACATTTTAGGCCTGAATTGTTTTTCTGTAAGTACCAATTTCAAATATTTCAGTATCTTTTTCGGGGGGGGGTGTGTTAAGGGAAAGGCATTTTAATAGATCTGCACCTAAGCCAAATAGACCAGATACCGGCTCTAATATGGGAAGTGGAGAGTTTTCGATTTCAGGTAAATCTTTAAAACGCAGGTTTAAAGATTTTAAATGAATTGCATTATTTTCAATTTATTTGTGCAATGATGAATGTTTAGTTTCATTTTTTGAAGCTGACACTATTCTAATCTGATATGATCTTACTTACGACATGTCAATGAAAAATTAAAATCGTTTCACCAAAAGCAGCAATATGTTACCAATCTTTTAAATTTTGTGAACAAATAGAGTAGTATCCTATGCTACAGTGAAATATGCCAGCAGTAAAGAATACTTTTTCTCACAAGGCCATCAAACAGGTCCATATGCTTTCCTGTTCAAGTTTATTCAAAAAGAATCTATTTAGAACACCAGACGTACGTTAGTTGCTTTTAGATTTCATTATTCCGGGTATTCTTATTGGGCTAGCCTTAATTGCAGAATATAAGAGAATAATAAAAGGTAGATCATTAAGACTTCTTTAAACGGATGTTACAAAAAGTTTAAAGATAGCTCTATTTTCCGAGATTTTAAGATCAAGTGAATTCTAAAATTTCAAATTAACTGCACTGCCAAAGATTTTAAAGAAAGGCGAAAATCTGAAAAAGAAAAAGAAACATTGATTAGGTATTACCTCTTTATTGCAACCAGAACTATTGCATGAGTTCGAACAGTACGTTTTGGATTATGCCTCTTGTTTAACCAGCAGCTAAGTAAATGATTTAGTTGAAGAGACATCGATACAGATTAAAAACTTATTTTAAAGGCATTAAAAGTTATGAAACATTTAAAAATAATAATGTCTCAGGCTAATTACATTTTTTAAAATGTTACCAAACACATCACTTGAAGTCAACAAATTTGTGGCCACTTTGTTTAGAGGAGTTTTCTATGTATTTTATATTTGTCATATACATTTTTACTACCTTTTTACCTTAGTCTCAGGTTACTCAGTATATATTTAATCATGTACAATGAAAATTTAAATGTTATGGTGAATTCAAGGGACTATTATTCCAAACATTAAAATCTCTAAACAGTATCATCGCATTCCTATAAATTACTCAAAATAGTATACCTATACTAAAAATCCGAAAATTCTTGGCGTAGAATAGAAATAAAAGTTTCCAAGCTTTCGCACATCAACCACATGGCTTTCTTAAGGAAGGTAGACAGCTAACTGCAAACTTGATAATAGAACGTTTCAAAATTTTGAACGCAGTAACTTGACTAGACAATAAATGATTAGAAGCAAACGTGATACTTCGCAGAAACGAGGTCACGTTGGTTGGACACGCGGTACAATTGTAGAGAACATATTTGAAGAACTGATTCCAAATACCTGGCAACTCCAGAGAAACGCCATCATTGCAAACCTCGCAGCTGGTCAAGATTTCCAAGGTTTCGCGAATGGCGGTAGATTTGGGAGTGGAGTATGAAGCTAATTTCTTTACATCACTCCATATAGGATCGACGGACTTGAACTTTACTTCTCTTGATAGGGCAGTGGTTATTTTCCCGTCTCTTGTATCTCTTTTATGTTCGCTAACTCTAATTCCAAACGAACGTTTGGTCATTCCGATGTAGTATCGCCTGGAGCCGTCCGGGTATAGTAGTGGGATGGCATAAACACCTGCTTCATTGAGAAGAGGGGACTTGTCAATATTTCTTTTAAGCATCGTGTATAAAGATGCCGAAGACCTTATGCCGACACCGAAGTCCATCCTCGTGAGCGCGTTTTTGAGTTGATAGAAAATATTTGGTATGTAGGGAATAGAGCCCAGGTAGCGAAGTTGCGGCATATAAATGTTATTAGCACTGGTGGTTCTGGCTTTCTCGATAAAGTTATGCAGCTGGTTCGAAGTATATCCTGCCTCAATGGTCGATTCGACGATGTTTCTTAGTTTGGATTGTTTAGAACGACCATCGGATGAGACAGCGAAGGCTCTTCTAATTTGAGAACGGAATAAGGCAGTCTTGTAAACATCAGGGCAGAATGAACTGCGGAGCATCAGGTTGGGAAGGGAGGTGGGTTTATAATGAACTTCCGTATGAAGGCAGTTGTCATGCGATTTTCTCACTGAGACATCGAGATAAGGTAAGGTACCATTGTGTTCAAGCTCCATGGTGAAATTGATTGTATGGTGTATATCATTTATTTTATCGAGGAAAAACGGGAGAGTCTCCTTTCCGTGTGGCCATATGAAAAATACGTCGTCTGCATATCGTAGCCAGGTGGTAGGTCTTGGGGTGATGTTGATGAATATATGATGCTGAATGGGGCGAAGTATTGCTCCCGCAAGGACGGCTGAAAGCGAAGATCCCATCGGAACGCCATTTACTTGCTTATAAATTTGCCCTCGAAAACTGAAGTAGCTGGAATGTGAGACCAAGTCCATTATTTTGAAGATGCTGAGGCAAGATTCCTGAGAATAAGCCGATGAATTAGATATAGCCTCTTTCAATGTTCTGATGGCTTGACGTAGATAAACTACGTCAACTGTGTTGCTCTAGGTTAAACTCGTGGTACAATCAGAAGCAAACGTTTAATAATTTCAAATTTCGAAGGACGATTTCCAACCTTAGAAATGACCACTCCATAATACTGACGCTAATGGACAAATCCGGCCAGATAGCGATAATGGACGCAGCGGATTATAATATAAAACTAGAAGAATCTATATCCGATTCTGGATCTATAATTTTACGGAGGAATCCTGTAAATTCTTGGATTGCACAGGTAAAAGGAACTGCTAGGTCAACTGATATTCTTGATGATCTCAAGAAATCTGCCAAATTATCACCTGGCCCTCAGATCCCAAAACTCTTCGGCAGACTTAAACACCACAAACCCGGCAATCCATTGAGATCGATCGCGTCCAGAAGATCCGCACCGACGTACCACTTAGAGAAAGCGTTAACCAAATTCTTATAACTAATCATTTACCGGAGTCGGACTTTATAATAACCTCCCTCTAGATTTTATCACGAAAATCAAGCAGCTCACCGTTCAACAACGCGACATTAACGGCAGTTTCGACGTAGTTTCTCTTTATCCATCAATCCCCGTACCGGAAGTCATCAGAACATTGAAAGAGGCTATCTCTAATTCATCGGTTTATTCTCAGGAGTCTTGCCTCAGCATCTTCAAATTAATGGACTTGGTCTCAAATTACAGCTACTTCAGTTTCCGCGGGCAAATTTATAAGCAAGTAAAGGGCGCTCCGATGGGATCTTCGCTTTCAGCCGTCCTTGCTGAAGCAATACTTCGTCCCATTGAGACACATATATTCACCAACATCACCCCAAGACATACCACCAGGATACGATATGCAGACGACGTATTTTTCATATGGCCACACGGAAAGGAGACTCTCCCGTTTTTCCTCGATAAAATAAATGATATACACCATACAATCAATTTCACCATGGAGCTTGAACACAATGGTACCTTACCTTATCTCGACGTCTCAGTGAGCAAATCGCATGACAACCGTCTTCATACGGACGTCTATTATAAACCCACCTCCGTTCCCAACCTGATGCTCCGCAGTTCATTCTGCCCTGATGTTTGCAAGACCGCCTTATTCCGTTCTCGAATTAGAAGAGCCTTCGCTGTCTCATCCGATTCTCGTTCTAAACAATCCGAACTAAGAAACATCGTCGAATTGGCCACTGAAGCAGGAGATACTTCAAACCAGATTCATAACTTTATCAAGAAAGCCAGAACCAGCAGTGCGAATAACATTTCTATGCAGCAACTTCGCTACCTGGGCTCTATTCCCTACATACCCAATATTTCCTATCAACTCAAAAATGCGCTCAGGAGGATGAACTTCGGTGCCGGCATAAGGTCTTCGGCAGCTTTATACACGATCCTTTAGAGAAATATTGACAAGTCCCCTCTTCTCAATGAAGTAGGTGTTTATGCCATCCCACTAAAATACTCGGACGGCTCCTGGCGGTACTACATCGGAATGACCAAACGTTCGTTTGGAATTAGAATCAGCGAACATAAAAGGGATACAAGAGACGGGAAAATAACCACTGCTCTTTCAAGAGAAGTCAAGTTCAAGTCCGTCGATCCTATATGGAGTGATGTAAAGAAATTAGCTTCATACTCCACACCCAAATCTACCGCCCTTCGCGAAACCTTGGAAATCTTGACCAGCTGCGAGGCTTGCAATGATGGCGTTTCTCTGGGGTTGCCACGTATTTATAATCAGTTCTTCAAATAACGCTTAGTTCTCAGCCATTGCACGGCGTGCCCAACCAACGTGACTTCGTTTCTTCGAAGTATCACGTTTGCTT
The DNA here is from genome assembly GCA_039090855.1 of Macrothele yani. NCBI lineage: Eukaryota > Metazoa > Arthropoda > Arachnida > Araneae > Macrothelidae > Macrothele > Macrothele yani. The sequence goes on along the minus strand of CM077008.1, from coordinate 52,633,913 downwards.
CTAATCATTAATTGTCTAGTCAAGTCACCGCGTTCAAAATGTTGAAACCTTCTATTATCAAGTTTGCAGTTAGCTGTCTACCTTCCTTGAGAAAGCCATCTGGTTGATGTGCGAAAGGTTGGAACCTTTTATTTCTATTATACGCCAATTATTTTCGGATTTTTAGTATAGTTATACTATTTTGAGTATAATTTGGTGTACAGTTCCTACTTTTTGAACTTATAAATGAATAAACAATACATGCATATGTAAAGAATACGTCACAAGCACACAATATATTACTACTAAAGATTGGAATTTTTTAAAGAATGAACTTGCAACAGAACAGCATTTTACATGCACAACAACGTAATGTGTATAGTGTACACATAAAGTTGTTGCATTTCCTTCCGAACGAATTTTCGCTTAGTAGTGTAGGCGTCATATGAGCTATGGGAAGTCAACTGAAGTAGAAGGTGCCCATGATTTAAGGTGGTTCCACCTAAAATCTCTGAGTCACTCCGGTGGCGTAGTGGTATAAGCGATGGCCTCTAACCAATCGTCCAAAAGGGGTCCGGGTTCGAATCCCTGTGAGGGATAGATTTTGTGTTTGTCTTACGGCACTGGCTCTTTCCCTTACCTGGAACCAGTGACCGTAAATTAGGGACGGGCGACTGCTTATAGCCCATTGAGTTGCTCACTGTGGTCGATGACCCTCCAATCAGAAAAAACAATTTCTGCCGTATGTTTCCAATGATCAAATTTCTTTACATATTTTATTCGCAATTAATGTATTCCCAAGGAACAAAATTTGCACATTGATCAAACTAACTTTAAGTTATAGCATGGGATACTTAATACTTGCTAAAACATAACCATATTATTTGAGTAATGTTCCGACTGTTAATAGATGGCGCGACTTGTACGCTGATGACGTCAATACACAAATAAAAGCTGGATTGCATAGTCATGGTTATGTTTTAGCAAGCATTAAGTATCTCATGCTGTAACTTAAATTTAGTTTTATCGATGTGCAAATTTTTATCCTTCGGAATACATTAATTACGAAGAAAATATGTAAAGAATTGTTACCATTGGAAACATAAGGCAGAGATTTTAGGGGAACCACCTTAAAGTTCATATTTTAATGGGCACAACAGGTGGAACTATTTGTCGGAATAATTTCAAATTTGATATGAGAACTCCTGAGGTGATGGAATTTTGTTTGACGTAAAAGCAAAAATTTAGTTCTAAATCCCACCTCCAACAGTATAAGTGGCGGTTAATCACAGTAGAGAAAAATACGAAAAATGCAAAGGTGACGCAGTGGTCTAAGCGCTGGCTTTTGACCATTCGTCCTAGAGGACCAGGGTTCGAATCCCGGTGAAGCATGGATGTTGTGTTTGTTTCACTGCACTGGCTCTCTCCCTTCCATGGAAGGAGTTGCCCTAAATTACGGACGGGCGGCTGCGTATAGCCCACTGAGTTGCTCACGCTGGTCGTTATACCTGCAACCAAAAAAATAATAATAATGCAATAGACTCAGAGTAGAGATTGCCCATGTTATGGTAATACAACAAGTTCGATACGTTGTCCTTTGATTCCTGCAGCATTTAGAAATCGTAAAACAACATGCTCAACCACAGATTGAACAGTTTCACTAGAAATGTGGATACCGTGAGTATGCTTAGCGTGAAGTCCACCAAATTTGCTATGTGACTACAATATACGATGTTCGTCAGATATCCTAAAGGCAAACGTCGCACGGTTGCATTGCCGATGAGCACTCTGGCCGAATTGCAGGAAACTGACTGATGATTACGGTGGTAAAATGTGCGTGCAACTGCAGTTTTACAGGCGTTTCGTGAGTAGGAGTACCATCCTGCAAGGAAACTGTTCAATCGAGACACTGACGTTCTTGCAGTGTTAGAATCACCGGGTTCGCCTGAATAGATGAATATTGCTGGGCATTGACAAAGAATGTAAAGAGACAAGCAGGGCGAAATGTCTTAAATAAGAAGGATCCAACGATGAATTCCGCTGTGAAACCACCCCAAATGGCTACTTTTAAGGAATGGAGTGGAATCTCTCGCGTGTTGTGTTGATTAACTGCTGCCAAAATTATGCAGTTGTGCCCGTTAACAGTACCATGCATACGGAAGTTGGCTTCGTATGTCCACAAAATATGCCATTACATTCGTCGTCTAGTTCAACCCGAGCAAGAGACCACAGTTTGAATGTTTCTCATGTACCCCTCTCTGGGAAAGCAAGTGCTGAATAATGGAAAACTTCTAAGGAAAACCGCGCAGTGTTCTCCTTGAAATTTTGTGGACCCATGTTTGAGGACTTGCCTAAAGATTAAGCAATTATTACGCCATACTCTACTGCTGTCCACAGCTTTTGGCATCCTGCCTTTCTCTAACAGTGGCTACATCCTCCACGGTCTGCTGGTCGTCTGGCTTCCGTTATTTGCCCGGTTTGTTGCCAAAAACGTGTTTTCCGGATCATTTTTCGTAAACCATTTGCAGTTCTTATTCCTTTAACGTTCTGAACTTGGCAGTGCTGTTAAGAACCAAATCTTATTCAGGTGAAACAACTTTAACAGAAATGTATGATAGTTTGGTGACAGTGGCGCGTTATAAACGTTGCCTACTCGATAGTTTGGTGACGCTTTAAAACTTTGAATACTCATCTGCAGTGAAATGATGCATTCCGCACAAACCTGCCTTTATAGCAACTTCTTTCCAAGCATGTCACATTGCGTACACTTTCATTTGGACCCTGCAGAACGTATAACTGCAGATCCTTGAGGCTACACGTCATCACAGCGCTAATGATCCTACCTGGAGGCGAGTTTCAGAACAAACTTTAGTGCTTTGGTCAGTCGTCCACAAGAGTCCTCGTATCAAATTTGAAGCCAATCCAAGCAATAGTTCCACCGATAGCGCCCTTGGAAATGCGATCTTGAATTTAGACATCCGGTACATCAAAATGGCTGAGACTCTCACTCACGCAAATATCACTAGGAAACAAATTTAAACTTTTTTCTTGTCACACGAGACAAAAATACCTGATCCTAATAGAATTCTGCATGCTGAATTCAAAGATCTAGGCATTTTTTCTCCATCACTCACGGTTTTGTTGTGACACTCCTGTGAAGTGCGTAAGAAATATGTATATTTACATACATTCAGGACACAATTGAACTTACCTAAAATGTGACAGTTGTGGATTTCCTTCTGTGTTTGGCATCTGGAACATCCGTCTTCAGGGTCCAACAGTAATCAGCAAGCATTATTATTGCACCCCATTGTTCCTGGTACCTCTTTTCCATGGAAGAGATGTCTTGGTGGAATCGCTCCCCATGTTTATCTCTAACGTCACCCAGATTGTCAGGGAAGAAATCCAGGTGGGTGTCCAAGAAATATATTTTGAGGGACATATTACATCCCATATCTTTGTATGACTGTAAACGTTCGCCCACAATCTCACGGTAGTTCAGAGCTTTAAAATTTCCTTAAAAAAAATTGCCCAATACTTTTAAATGACTTCCACGCTGATTTTTCTATTTGGCTTAACAGATTTTCAAATTTTCCATGTGCAAATGAAATTCTTATTTGGGGGCACAGAAAATTTTTTTTTCTTGATTTCAGCATCACTTACATTTCTGCATCAGGTTTCCTTCAGATAAAGAAACCCATCACCATTTTTATTTAATTACCTTCCCAATGTTTTTGAAAAGCCCTAACTTTATGTGAAGTGGAAGTGACTTTATATGAATTGGCCTTTCCGTCATGATGTAGTGATTTTTCTTGACCCTGCTGCCCCATCCGCAGAAGATACAACAAAATTTAGTATAGCCGAGCTGCAAACCCATTGACAACGCAATGACTTTTAAACCACAACATATGACCCAACAATACTTATCATACTGATTTTTTCCAACAGGATTTGCTTACTTTTCTACGTTTGCGTCATGTTAGTTGCATAAGCTAACAGCACAGAAGGAAGTTGGTTCCCATTGTGCTAAAGGACAGCCTTCAAGCTATGTTTCGAAGAATCAATGAACAGTCTCCTCTTTGTTGTTTATGTTCATGATCAAGGACATCCATCACGGCGCAAATATTGTTGCAGTACATTAACTCATTTTCTGCGGAATAGAAATCTTGAAACTCTCCCTGCCGGTTGTGATAAAAACATACTTTTGTACCATTCTGAAGGAGATTCCAGCTTTTCAGCTTAGAGTCAAGAGTTCGGCTTGCTTTTTAAACAATTTCAAATCCCGAACAAGATCGTTTAATTCGCCTTGAGTTAACAGATGAGGTGCACATGTAGAGATAGTTGCTTCAAAAGTAGGGTCATGTTGTTCCTCATTTTCAACTTCGGTAGCTGAATCATGTTCCAATTCAGCTTCTACTATAACATGTGTAGAAGGATGTGGTAAAGATAAATCCGCACTGTACGGAATTGGCCTTATAGCACAGAGCAAATTTGGGTACTGCACTATCTGTTTGGATTTACTACTAATTCCTTTTATCTTTGTAATACAGAAATAACAAACTGTCTTGTGATTCACGCCACAGCATGGGCATCTCAAAGATCATGTACCGAATCCCTTTAGCCCAATCTGTCTGAATTTTGACACAGGTCGCACAGCAGATATGAGGGGGTCAGCTTTTAATTTGATCCCCCACCTTACAGCCAAAATATAGTTCATAACATTATTCAACTAGGAGAGCCTTTGTCGTTGATCTTTAAATGTAAAATTCTCACACACATAAAAGAAGTTATCAGGATTATTTACACACTTCTTTGGCATATTTACTCACTATATAATACACCACACTTACACAGTAGCTTTAAATCGCTTGACACAAAAAAATGCAACCTCACTGGGTGCGCACAAAGACAATGGCTGTGCAATACTGGCGTGTTCATGAAGCGTCACTGCATGACTCAGCAGACTGATGCTGTCTATCGCCATCTCACTACACGGCGGTGCATAAATCATCTTGCTCATTCGCTTCCGGTTTTCGGATCACATACAACTAAGGCCTTCATAATGTTAAACTGTTTGTGGTCACCCTATGTTAGAAATCAGTTAAACTATTATTATACGTACATTAGTTATCACCGAAAAAATATCTAAATTTCCGAAAGAGCAATAATAAGAAAATCCCATTGTACAAAAACTGAGGGTGATAGAAAAAGTATGATTGCATATTTGAATTCAGCGTAGAAAGTTACGCTAGAAACACGAAAAACCTTTCATGTGCCAAAACCTGTGTTTACCAGTGTCAATGGTATGACTGAAAATTCAGAGATTGCATATGTGAGACATAAATTCATTTTGGTCGTCCGTAAGGGGTCCGGGTTCGAATCCCGGTCAGGCATTGATGTTGTGTTAGTCTTACGGCACTGGCTCTCTCCCTTCCCTGGAACCAGCCACCCTAAATTAGGGACGGGCGACTGCTCGTAGCCCATTGAGTTGCTCACGGTGGTCGTTAAACCTCCAATCAAAAACAAAAATTCATTTTGGACTAAAAAGAAGTCATTATAATCAGGAAGAGCAAACGGTAATTTCACTAGGAACGAAAAAAAAAAAAAAGATAACAAGCCCCTTTCTTTATACTGCATGCAATAATACTCCGAAATTGGTTACTTCTGTTTCTTAATTTTGCATCGTGATTAATATGACTAGGGAAACATTTTTATCAAAAAAAATTACTCCGGCAGTAAACTAAATGAAGTAAGGAATCAAGAGCAAAGAATTCGTGCGAACAACTTTTTTTATGTGTGTATAAATACTGTATATATATGCATGTGTGTGCATGTGTGTGTGTGTGTGTATGTGCGTGTGTGTGTGCAAAGTGACTTCGTGCTTGGTGCAATTATTCTTCGGGCAAAATTTAATCTTTATTCCTTATTCAGAAAATTGCTACCCTGAAGATTTCCGAGGCGGGTGTTCTGCGTGGGGTATATTCGTGCCGAGGAGAAGTAATATAATTACCGTTATTAGCTTTCAGATTCTTCATTACTTTTATTTGTCGAGATTCTAATTTATTCCCAATTAGGTCGCCAGAATTTCAATTCCATTGTTTCCACTACTCAGCAGTCGTAGTTTAATTAATTTCTCATGGTTTCGACCACTTCCAACACGCTTGTTTTATCCCATCCCCGTTATATTACTCAACAAAGAATGCGCGCATAAATTGGCTTTAATTTGAAGACTGGAATTTCTTATTGCCACAACTGTTCTTTTTATGAAGTGCTTCGCAAAGAAACAGAAACCTCGAGCTCACTTCACATAATAGATTGGGTTCTTATGAAGAAGAGTGAGTTACCCTCACACACGCTGCTAAATTATTTTCGATCCTGCCATTTCCATTTCGGTGATTGCGATGTATCCATAGATTACGAAAGTAATTATAAAATGTGTGTACGTTTTTTTTCGTTGAAATCACTCTTGAAATACCAAGTTCTCAGACAGACTCTCAACATGAGCATAAGTATCCCTTGATGAGTAAATTCAGTTGATTTGCCTGCTACATTGTAAAAAACTTCTGATATTTGGCATCAATATTCTTCAACGTATCATAATTTTTGTTGTACAGCATACACAGTCTTATCAGAATAATATGATCACCTACCTAATAATGGGAACAACCATTCTTGGCCCGAATGACAGCGGCGAGGCGTTTTGGCATGGAGGCAATGAGGCTCTGGGAAGTTGCCCGAGACACACCTGCCGATTCAGACTGCAGCAAAGCACGGAGGTCCCGGAGATGACATTGGTTGTGGGTCGACACGTTGTACCTATCGATTCAGATAGTCCCACAAGTGCTCTATGGGATTAAAGTCGGGCGATTTCTCCCGAGACATCGCCACACCCCCTTAGCAACGTGTAACTGCGCATTGTCCTGTTGGTAGACACCATCACCACCAGGGTAAACTTCCAACATGAAGAGATGCACGCGGTCAGCAAGGATGGACAGGTAGCCATTAGCGTTCAGGGACCCATTCAGTGGTACCAGCTGTTCCATATCATCCCCCACACATGCGCACTGCCACCACCGGCATGTAATTGACCGACAAGCACGTCCGGGTGTTGGTGCTCGTGTGTCTTACGTCATATCCACCAAAGCCGGTCACTTCTGTGAAGCAAAAACATCGACTCGTCGGAGAAGACAACCTTTTTCCACTCTACCACTGTCCAATAACGGTAATCTCATACGAACTGCAGTCGTCGTAGCCGATGGATCTGGATTAGCATAGGGGCGTTGACGCAGTTTCAACTGCGGAGATCCATGCGTAACAGGGTTCGCTCAACGGGGACACGTACCTGGGTGCCTCAGCGTTTATGCTGCACTGTTGAGCGTCGATTGCCCTTTACCAGTCGATAGGAGCGACGTTCTCCACTGTGATCGATGGCCTTTGGGGCTCCACAGTAATGACGTCGGGAGGTACTTGGGTGCCAGTGGTCCAATCTTGGCATACCCTTACTACAGCATCTCGCAAACAGCCCACGAAGTCTGCTGTTTTTGAGATGCTTTCACCCTTGGCGCCGTAGGCGATGAATATTACTTTCTTGAACGTCCTTCAAATCACTCCCTCTGCGCATTGTGGTCACGTTGCGCACTATGGCTCATGTGTCCTTCCCGGGCGTTTATAACTCCGTGTGGTCGACCTTGTCACGTGCACTCTGTGACGCGCTAGGAGTGGTACACACAGTGTGATTCCGGGGATGGTCATATTAATCTGATACGACCGTGGATGATGTACCAGAAATTTGAGACAGTTTTTCATAAAAAACAATTAATGTTCCGAATGTTTGTTGCTGTACGCATGGCGTTTATTCTTTCGTCTAATGAGAACGAGAATAATTAAATTTTCTGTTGTTTTGATTACAGGTTTCTCTCAGTTCTCATTTGTCACTCAACCACGTAAGCGAATATCTGATCTCTGAAAGTACATAACCTTGTTTACGAGAGAAAACAAGGTTATGTACTTTCAGAGAGGCAAGAGCGATCGATATAAAGAGAGATGTCATGAGAAAAGTGAAGAGGTCAGTCCCGGTTTGCCTAAACTAAACTAAACTAAATAATTGGATTTTAATTAAATTAGATAAAAATGAACCAATAGCTGCCCCTTCCCATAAAAAACCTCAACCCCCATAAACATTCAATACAAAAATAAATTTATTTGGATTGGGCACAAGAAAGGCGCTTCCATATCCGCTCTCTGCACCAGAGAAAAGAAAATTTTGATGGTGAGCTCTGACGTCAATATAAAACAAAAAAAATGTAAAATAGTCAATCAAAAAGCAAACAAAATAAATAAAAACCTACCTAACAATTGTGGCCTAATAAATTTGCAGGAAATATATCCAAAGAAATAAAATGCTAAATGATTGACCCCCAAAAGGCAGCGAACAGCAATAGCTACGTGATGAAAAATTTGGTACCAAGACAAAAAGTGGGCTAACGCCTGTACTTACTGCGAAAAGGAGGTACATTTAAACCGGAAACAAGCATGCAATTAGAGAAACAATCCTCGAGACTTGACGGAAAAAATCACTGTTAAAGAAAAACCCGACGGCTATTTCAGGGCAGATTATATCCTTAAAAATTTCGACATGTGAAAGTATACTAATGTAAAAAAAAGGGAGCGTTTCTAAATTAAACATTTTCTAATGAAATATAAAGAAGCCCAAACCGGTTTGCCTCGTAGTGCTAAAAGACCTTATTCACTTCACATTGAATCATGGGAAGGATGTTCCGTCGTTGTGTACTAACAATAATATCATATATTTTACCACTGCTTAGCAAGGAGTTACTTCGCATCGGTTCAAAAAATTCGTTGCTTTTCATATATTTATTAACTACATTCTCAGGCTTTGCTAGGTGTATCTTTTGTAATGAAATCCCGCCATCTAAAATGCGAAGAAGAAGGGATAACTTTCCGTAAGTTCCATCTGAAAAGGCAGAAATTGTTAAAGGAATGGCTGAGTAAAATGAAAACGCGATGATTTCTATCCGAAAATGCATGTTCTGCCTACTTTAAGGAAGAGTTTATGTATTATGGCACTTGGACTCGAAGGCGTTAAAACTTGTAGTCTTTCTTCGGTATTTAATTTCTAAAACATCGGAAGAAAGAGAAACTGGATTGCATATTTCGACGGAGAAGTTGCGAACTAAGTTCTATGTTTTTTATCCAAAGTAGGAAACGTATTTCAATATTTTCTTTTATTTAATAATATGCATTAATTTCATTTTTAAAGTAGAACGTCCAGAGCGCAACGGTGGGAAGTTGTCTTGCAATTTTGCACCTTGATTTGCTGTTTCAAGCAATTAACTTCACGTTTTGCTTTCTGTGGTTCTGCTAATCTGTTTGACATACCCTTGAGACGTTCAGATTCTCAAAATAAGTAAACAGTAAGGGATAATCTAGTAGAAATATCCGTATTTTGACGTTACACGAATAAGTTCCATGGATTAACATCGCACGGTGTAAAAGTGTCCAACTGAAACAACGTGCTCCTAGAATGGTAAAACTTGTTATTTTCATTTTTGTTTATTTTCGCTTCTAAGGTATCAACAGTTGCTTGATAAAATCAATAGTAATTGATTTCTGAAGTCGAACGATCTTTTTTTTTGTCGAAAAGTGCTCCCAAGTGATTTTGAGTAAGGTTCATGTTTATCATCAAGTCTTTTGTCAAGACGCTTTCATCACGAAGTGGAAAATCGGTATTTGAGAATTCCAAATGATTGAAAACAGCTAAATACGTAGTAATGTGTCAAGCAAGTGAGTTATTACGTGTGTTAATCTTTAGAATAAATTGAATATTGCATGTTTAAGTGATAAAGAACGGAGTTGTCATATGAGTTCTGCTATCCTTTTATTGTATCCGCTCTCGTGCTGTGAACTCATTTTTGATCTCGTTCTTAGACCTGCGTCAAAATTGTTTGATACATATTTTTAATGAAGTTATGCCAAATGTTGAATAAGAAGGTTTATATTATTTCCCACTATTATTCATTATGAAACATTGAACTTATGAAACACTAGTCGTAACCCGTGCCATGCACGGTTGAAAAAGCTGTGATTGACAATTTTTTGTCATATAACACGAATCGTAATAAAATGCATAACTAAAAAAAACGGTTGAATTATTAATCGACAATGTATAAGATGGGTCACCAACAACAAAATGTTCGTAATATTCCCATTAACTTTTAATTTTACCAAGTACTTGTATAAGAATTTAACAATGACGTTCGTCATTACTGTATAAACATGGGATTACCCATCGTTGTAGCGCTTGCGTTGGAGTATTGAGGTATTCTTTCAGTAACCCGAAATGATATCGTGTCTAGATAACTACACAACGGGGTTAAAAATGTGTTTTATTTTGAAGTTGGGTTTTAACAATTTTTTTTTTTGGTATCATTATATAATCTATACTAATATATAAAGAGAGAAAGTTCGTTTGTATGTTTGAGGTAATCTCGAAAACTACTGAACCGATTTGGATAATTCTTTAACCGTTGGGGAGCTTATTTCTTTTGGGTGGACATAGGCTATTTTGTTTATTTTTTTATTATTTTTTATTGTTTTTGGCTTTACTGACGAATCAGATCACTTTCAAGTAGTTCCCAATTTTCCGTGTATCGTTCCGCTTTGTTTACATACAACCTTATTACACCCAACGTGAAAGAATATACTTCACGATAATATACGGATCTGTTTTTACTAATCTCGAAAACTACTAAACCGATTAGGATAATTACAAGTACGTAGGTGATAGCGGAGGGCTTAGTTCCAAATCCGACCACCGCAGAAAGGTAGATGACGCTGCAAGTACTGAAGCGAGAACAAACGCCAGAATAACGAACTTCGGATTGTACAAAGAAAATGCCATTGGAAACATAAAAATAAATTCTTATGACAATAAAAATTAGCGATGACAAATCTGTGGGTCAGCAGCTTTCATTTAAAAAAAATTATGAAAATCGCTCCAGTGGGTGGCGCTGGAGGGGCGGATTGTAGAAAGAAACGGCCTTGTGTTTTAAATATATAGATTGAATTTAACAAACGTGTTCTTTCCAAACGTCGTCAGCCAAAGGAATTTTGAAGTTTCTGATGTAGTCTGGACGAGCAGAACAGTAGATGTAAAAATGTAGGCGGTATTTGTAGTATTGTGTGTAACAAAACCAAAGACCTTGAGCGAAACCATTTTTGAGCAAAACCAACAGGGTTTGTAATATAGCACAGCTATATAGGGAACTGAGTTATGCCATTTGTCAAGTCATTTATGTTTTTATCGCTAACCTATTTAGTTTCGTTTTATTGGCTAGAAGAAATAGTGTGCCGTGCGCTTCTGAAGACGGTTCTTAAAATCATGAAATCAGATAGGGCGCTCAAGACAGCTTCCATCTATTGCTGTTAATTATGCTCGTACATATGCGTGCTTCGCTTTTTCTGCAGTACAGTAATTTTACCAATAATTTACCAAATAATCTTTCTTTTTATCCTGCAGTTATACTAAAATTGATTAATGTCATAATTTCACATTTCTCAGCAAATATTTTTCCAAATGAGGTGTTTTGGGGAAGCAGCACTGCAACGTTTATCGGGAAATACATAAGCTTGCATTGAATTTACGCGTTTCAAGACTGATTTGTACAAATACATCACTGGATGCAAATTTTCTTTGTAATCATGTATGTAAGTTAACGCTAGAATTTGTGTGACTTTTCCATGAAATGTTGACAATTATATGCCCCTTTAGAACGTTTTATCATTCAAGAACATTCCAGAAAACATCTCTCTCTCTCTCCCCCAGTAAGGATTTTAAACTGTAGTCCCTTTTCTATCTCGCGCTGGTGATGAAAATACAAATGTAATAAAATTCACTGATATCCCAAAATAAAATGTTATTGTTAAATTAAAACATAAAAAATACTGTTTGAAATCCGATTTTATTAAACCCTGGATCAAATATTATTTTCAGCAACATGTTCAAAACGATTGCAGAGATAATTTTATTTCTCGCCAAATAGAAATCTTGACAGATTAAATGTCAAGTATCTGAAACGTTCACCAGAAATTTAGTTAAATGTCAACTATCTTAATCGTTCGTGGCACGGCCTAGTAGTCAACGTCCTGACTGCCACGGAGAAAAATCAGTTTCGATCCCAGGCAGGTACGAACGCTGGAACCACTAAATATCCGCCGTGCGTCGGATGGGCACGTTAAGCCGTCGGACCCCGGGTGCTGGCCACCAGTAATAAAAAGGGCGCCTTCCTCCCACTTTCTATAATCGCTTCCGTGTCACTTTGCTGTCTGGCACTCTAACCTAAATCTACTAGCTTCCTATTTCTAAGGATTGTTTAAGACCTGGGGTCAGACACTCCCTTCCGAAAATCCTCTACATATGATCTGATCTGATCTGACGTTCATCAACATGACGCTCACATACCACACACTTCGGTTTCTAGCTATTTGTCAGCACAAGGCATTTCTTTATTTTTTTTTGTTTTTTGTTTTAACGACCACCGTGAGCAACTCGATCGGCTATATGCAGTCCCCCGTCCCTAATTTAGGTCTACGCGTTCCAGTAAAAGGAGAGAGACAGTGCTATAAGACAGACACAACATCCAGTCCTCACCGGGATTCAAATCCGAACTGATCTCGTACGAATGCGCTTAGACCACTGTACCACAGGGGGTGGCCACGAGAAATTACCTTGTTCCATTCCTTTCGCCTTGTCTCATCTTTCGGTGCGGGAAACACAGTTCCAAGGTATCACAGCTTTAAAATTCAACGTAGGCCCAACACTAAATAAATGGTTTCCTAGGTTGCACAGCCTTACAATTTAATGTAGGCCCAACACTGAGAGCACCGTTTTCTATTTTTAAAAGACGGTGGCTTAGCGTTGGGCCTACATTAAATTGCAAGGCTGTACCACCTGGATAACCATTTGTTTAGAGGACCTGTAACTACCGTTGCATTCAAGTACGGAATACCCCAAGGCTCTAATTTAGGACCACTCCTGTTTTCTATATACATCAATGACCTTCCTTTTTGCATTCATGGCCCACGTCTCTTGTTTGCTGATGATCTCAAGCTTTATCGCAATGTACAGTATCTTGATGATTGTCTTGCTCTTCAAACTGACGTCAATAACCTGCTTCAGTGGTGTGCATTAAACCGTCTCCATCTCAACATCTCCAAATGTTATGTCGTTTCCTTTTCGCGGAAATAAAAAGCAATTCTTTTCGACTACAAAGCTGGCGACTATACTCTTACCCTGACAAACGAAGTCAAGGACTTGGGAGTCACGTTTGATTCGAACATGGACTTTAAAAGTCATATCAAAAGAATTGTACGTACAGCGTACAGAAAACTTGGATTTATCATGCGACATTCCAAGTATTACTCGAATACTCAGGCACTTATTCGCATTTTTGAGACTACGGTCAGATCTTTACTGGAATATGCGGCGATCGTTTGGAGTCCTAGCCAAGTAACTCTAGTAAATGAAATTGAGAAAGTTTAGAAAAAGTTTCTTCGACACCTTTTTTATAAATCGACCGGTGTTTATATAGCGGATATCCCGACTGCTGACCTTCTGACATTCTTCAAGATGACCTCTCTGCAATCGAGAAGGAAGGCTCTCCAACTCAAGTTCCTGTACGGCATCATCAATGGAGAGATAGATGATACTCAAATTGTAAACCAATTACCATATTTACCGATGACAAATTGTGAATTATTTGCAGTGCCATTTTGCATAACTGATGTTGGAAAAAATAATTCGTTATGTAAAACGAATAGGCTTCACAACTCACTTGAATAATGTCCGGATATTTTTAATGTAAGTAAAAAAAAAATCATAAAGTATGTTTTGCAAGATTGTGTATATCACTTGATACTTATCACTGTAAATATAAATACAGCAATTCCTGTAACTAGATTTACCGTCTGTAGGGATGTGCTAACAATAAATAAACAATAAATAAATAAACGTTCTGAAGGTTACACACTTATTACTACTAAGTTTCATGAAATATTTAACAAATAAATCACTTATTCAATAGCTATTCACCAAACACTCCCTACAGACGCATGCCAATGCCGTTCTTCTCAGATGGTACCCGGATTGAACCCCGATGACGCATGGGTGGTGTCTCTCCTCCCTTGAACCAGTGGCCCTAAATTAGGGACAGGGACTGTTTATACGACTTAGATTTCTAACGGTGGTTTAAAACTTCAAACAATAACAATGTGATATGTATTTACGCCCCTGGCGGGAAAATATACATTATTTTGTGTATAAGACATGCGTGAAACGTTTTCCGACGTCAGCAAAAGTTAGTTGTCCTAACAGGAAAATTTTTAAACACATTTTTAGCAGCGCCGATTCTGTTCAAAGCGTATGATATCGGAATATAATTATATCTATTATATGCCTTTTGTTGGCAATTTGAAATTACTTTCAAAATATTCTTTACCAGGAAATATATGTTTCGGGAAAAAAATATGAAACGGGTCTTTTAGAAATAGTTAGGGTAAACATTGGTAATTTCATTGCATAGGTAAATTCGTGCTAAAATATTAAGCGGCTATTTGAAGAGTAACTACTGTTTTAATTATTAATAGTTTCAACTTTTTGTCATAAATGGCAGCAGACGTCGTTTCTAAAATCGGAAGGAGATCGTCAGTAAGTTGTTTGTTCGCATCACAGAGAGAATTATTCAACGTGTGGGGAGAATCGAATAGTCTTTTGCGCTGGTTTTCAATGTAGAATGTGAAAGAGCGGATTTCAAAAAGGAAAATAGAGCCATGCGAACAATATTTAACCGAGTTAGCGTGTTAGAGGCTTAGCCAAAGGACGTATGATCCTCAGCTTTGGGGAGTTAATTTTTTCAGGCATTAATGCTGATTTAAAAAAAAAACTTTTTTTCCAAAATTTAAGCTAAATTATCTGAATGAGAGCTGCGGTTCTAATAGACACCAGAGTTCCGGTGTTTAACTAATTTTAGGTTGTCACGATGTAACCAAAGTATCACGAATTTACCACTTACAGGGTGTTAACTACGTGATACGTAATAGTTGATGTATTTGAAATGTAAAAAAAAATACAGCTCATATATGCAGTTTTTTTCAACAGGCCCATGCAAAGAGAAGACGATAACTGTGATGGTGAATTTTGTGGACACAATTATAACGAGGATGTCAAAAAAAGTGGAGCTCAGTGGATCAATGTAGCTTTTGCATGATATGATACCACATGAAGTGCCAAAACTCTTACGATGAAAATGAAGATGTGTTTATGTGCGACGCCTGTGAAAGCTGGTCATAATGACTGAAATTAAAATGTGAAAATGGTACTTTATGGAAAAACAGAATATTTCATTTATACAATATGTATTTCTTCCATGTTTGACTAGAGTAAACTCTGTGCAATATATCAGGTATGGTATTATTTATATATTTCTTTACATTCACGCATTGTTGTGCGTAAAATTGAAAACTTATTCCCTATCACGAACTTAGCAAGGTATTATCACGAAGTTTCCGAAATTATCATAGAATAACTACTGGTAAACATTATACGAAAACATGTGTTGTTGACAAAAACATAAAGTCCTGCTGTTCTACAAGTTACTGGTATTATGCACAAATGTGCTGTGTATGGGATATTGGGGTTTGATAAACATGGGCGATAAAACATTTTGTGCTCAAAATGGAAATTTCCGAAATTATTACGAAATTGCCACTATTTACCCAATATCAGAAAATGGTACAATACACTTTGCGTCTCCTAGCGGGAAAATTGTGGATTATTTAAAAAGCAACTGTACTTAAAAGGATCTTCATTGAGAAAGGTATCGAAGAAGAAATTCAACTGGATTTTTTGAACCATTAATATGAAATAATTTTTGTTTTAATTCGATAACTTCTGCATTTACGAGCCCTTGTGTCGGCGCAGTGCATGGGGAAAAGACGGCAAGTCTGACTGTTCTTGCAGTTCAGGCTATCCAATGCGAATGAAATTTTTCGAAACGGACAGCTAGGTGCAAGCATATGGTGTTTACAGACGGACGAACACCGTGACACCATCCATAAGTGTCTAGTTCGTTTTTAAATATTTTTTTAAAATCCACATTTATTGTTCTTCAATACGCTATAGTTTGTAGCATTTCAAAAAATGATACGTCCAAAGACGGTGAACTTGGAGAAGTTTGTTACGTCTTCAGTAACTGATATTCAATAATACAGTTATTGCGGAAGTTA
The DNA here is from genome assembly GCA_039090855.1 of Macrothele yani. Classification (NCBI taxonomy): domain Eukaryota; kingdom Metazoa; phylum Arthropoda; class Arachnida; order Araneae; family Macrothelidae; genus Macrothele; species Macrothele yani. The sequence continues at coordinate 52,617,632 of CM077008.1, read as the reverse complement.
GATACAATGGTTTATGAAATACACAATACACATATTTCTTAGGCAGTGAGTTTTGGTGAAAAGCTTTTGAGCATACAGGTATTTATGTATTATGTAGAGTGTATTATATGCATGTGTACCACAGAATTATTGTGTATCATGTGAATTTATTTCCGTATTGTAATGGTACTAGTTCTGCGCAGGATCAGACCAGCCGACTATTCTTCGTTATGTTACGAAAAACAATTCTGGTTAGGTGGCAAAAAGACGGTTGATATATCCATTTTCTAACTACACGGGATACTCTCTTTACATGCAAAATTTGCATTTGTATTTTATTTTACACCAGAGGAAGAGATTTTGGGTGCTCCCAGAAACATAGTAATTGATTTTCTAATGCTTATTTGCTAGGTGTGTTCGTTTTGTGCAGTTTTTCAGCAGTGAAGATCTGTAGCGGTGTTTTCTATGAAACGTCAGAGGTATTATACTATTTTCATGCTTTTATAAATTTGCTTATTTCTCATGTGTGCATTTGGGCATGGTGCAATACACCATTGTTACTTCTGGCCGTAAGCCTTCGCTAGTGAGCGTTTGTCAACACGTATTTGTTTGTTGCTGCTGGATTTTAGTTTTTCCATTCTCTGACTGGACACAGCACAACCAGTGTGAAAACACAATTTTGTCCGTGACGGGGTTCGAACCAGCGCCCCATCAGTCCAGAGTAAGTTGCTCTCTCAACTAAGATACACGGACGGAATGTTGATTTGTCGTCTTGACACGTGCTTTACCTCTGTAATACGTCACATCATCTCTCATCTACCACTTTTTTTTTTAACCGAAGAACAAATTTCCAATAATTTTCGACGGTATCTGGAACAAACATCCCACATTTTTCGGAGAGCCCAACGGCCAATAGATCCATTTTTACGTTCGGGCGATAATGTGAAAACACAATTTTTTCCGAGACTGAGTTCGACCCCGCGCTCCTCAATCCGGAGTAAGTTGCTCTCCCAGCTAAGCTACACGGACGGAATGTACCGCTGCAGATTTGTCTTCTTGACACGCACTTTACCTCTGTAGTACGTTAGTAGTATAGGCTTGATCACATCTGGGCTAAACAGACACGTCACCATTTCCACGATTATGTCAACAGATGCACATGGAGTATATAAGTATCAACGAGCACCTAAAGTTTCATTCTTGTAATGTAACTGTAAAATCTTGAAACGGTTTTCACTAGGCTGATATAAAAATCTAACCGATTTTTTAAATGGATCATGACAAATTATTCTTTATATTTTTCACTGCTTTTGCAGTTACTTTGGATATAGTATTATTAGTTAATTTAGTTATTAATACTGAAACGGTGGCAGAACTAGAAGTTGATTTAAAAAATTCCTCATGCTTTAAATCTATACATCTTGGACGCAGTTATTATTTTCATCAGTGTGAGAAAGATGGAAAGAATGTCTATGATATCCGTTATTTTTTCGCGATGAGAATCGAAATTTAAAAGCTTATGTAGTTGGTGTACAGTTACTTGAAAATGAGTTTAAGCGCATTTGTCAAACATGAAGTTTAAGCATCCTAGTACTTGCATTGTTGTTGGTCCCTCGCAATCAGGGAAGACAACCACCGTTAGAAAAATAATTCATCAAAACATCTACGATTGCCAGCTTAAAAATCAAGTGGTGTTATTCAGTATACCAACCATGGTTCTTAGAAGAGAAAGACATAGAATTCGTACGCGGAATGCCTGATACGTTTGATGATGTAGACCTCGTTGTCATCGATGACTTAATGAGTTCGCTAACAGAGAAGCTGGCGTTTCTGTTTACCGTGGGTTCGCATCATGCTAATGTAAGTGTGATATTAATAATGCAAAACTTGTTTCCACGAAATAAAGTAATGCGGGATATAAGTCTAAACACACATTATCTTTTGTTTTTCAAAAATAACAGAGATATAAGCCAGTTACAATGTTTAGCTCGTCAAGCTTTTGTTCATCAGTCAGCGTACTTGATGGATGCCTATAAAAAAGCAACGACTCAAAAGTTTGGTTATTTACTTCTCGATTTTCGACCTGAAACTGATGTCAATTTAAGACTGAGAGAGTCTTGTTTTCCTGATGAAAACGGTGTTCACTGGGTTTATCTACCAAAATAATGAAAAATATAAAAAAAAATTATCACTTACTAGCATTGTTAAGCAAATCATCGCCTTTGCAGAGGAAAGCTATATTAAAAACTGCTTCAAAGGATCAGATTCATTCTATTTGTGAAATCTGTAGCAACGTCTTAGAAGGAAACTTGCCTATCAATTTGCATAAAATAAAAAAGTATAAACATGGTATTCGACAGCTGGCAAATAAAAAGATTCCTCTAGCCAAGAAAAGAAAAATTTTATCCAGTCAAACTGGTGGATTTCTACCATTAATAATACCCACTGTGCTATCAGTTCTTGGAGGTTTAGTAGGAAAAGCAATAGGAAAACGTATATAAACTATGGCTCAGAAAATGGCTTTAGTTCCTCCTGAGCTGCTCGCAGCTTATCAGTTTCAAAAACCGTCAGTACGTTTAGAAGACGATATCGGATCGCTCTTAGATCAAAGTTCAATTCCTGATGATGTGAAAGTTAAACTGCTGAGTCAGCTCATCACTAGATATCAAAAAACTGTTCATTCTCCAAGACCACCTATGCCTGTAAGCATCGTACCTCCATCCGAAGAACAGAAACTGATGTATTCAGATGCTAAACCTTTTAAAGAATGATGATGACTTAAGTAAAGACCCCATAGCAGAATCGATCATAGTAACAGTACCTCGCTTACATCAGAAGTATATTCCACATATTTTGTCCATGGTACAAAAGAAAAATTTCAAATGGAACAATAAAGGCGAACTTGTTATTAACGGTGATTCGGTTGCTGGAAGTAATATCGTAGACTTATTTTCATACCTTATGAGAAACCGTAAACATGATACTGTACCAGTTGGATTTCAACCCTTTATTGAAGTAATAAAATCAGTTAATCTTCCTCTGCAATGGATTGGTAACAAGCGTTTGAGGGATAACTTAGAAGCTTCTCCAACTTCGAGATTAAATAGTTCATCTGTGTTTTATGACCCGGTTTCTCCAAATGGACGTAGAAGTTCTACGGAAACATCATTAGCATTGGAAGCAAACAGACCTTCACAAAGCAGACGCATGACACGAAGTACATTACCAAGAAAATCAAGAAGTCATTCAGCAGATGCAAAATGGCTAAGTTATTGAAATCCCTTTACTATGATTTTAAACATCCTGCAAGTTTTGGGGGCATTAATAAATTGGCACAAACGAGCAAGCTTCCGTATAACAAAGTGAAAGAATGGCTAATGTCCCAAGACACATATAACTTGCATAAACCTGTTAAAATTCAGTATTCACGTAGAAAAACCATAGCAATGGCTCAAGATGAATTATGGCAAGCTGATTTGGTAGATCTAAAAGCTTTATCGAAGCAGAACAAAGGTGTGAAATATCTTCTAACAATTATCGATGTATTTTCAAAATATGCTTTTGTCGTTCCTTTGAAAAATAAGAAACCTGATTCAGTTTTATCTGGCTTTAGAAAGGTATTCAAGAAAAAGAAAGCCACAAAAATTGCAAACTGACAAGGGAAATGAGTTTTTTAATAAAAAAGTGATACTGTTTTTTTAAAAAGTCTAACATTAAACATTATGCTACTCATAGTAATACTAAGGCAAGTGTAATTGAGCGATTCAACAGAACTTTGAAAGAAAAAAATGTTTCGGATATTTACGCACCGGTCTTCATACAAATATTTTAATATATTGGAGAGTCTTGTTCATAGCTACAACAAGAGTATACATCGTAGTATAGGAATGTCACCTGCAGAGGTAAAGAAACAACATCACTCTCAAATTTTTGAAAAATTGTATGGAAAGGAACAACGAAAAAAAGATTTGTTTTCTCTGTTAACGATCAGGTTCGTATATCAAAAGTAAAACATGTTTTTAAGAAAGGTTACTTACCAGGATGGACTGAAGAAATTTTTCTTGTTCATGAACTTGTTCCTTCGGATCCACCAACCTATATAATACGTGACATGCAAGGGGAAATCATTAAAGGAAAATTTTACGCAGAAGAATTACAAAAAATAAAAAAACCGAGCAGGATTTGTGGCGTATTGATAAAATTCTTAAAGTTAAAGGGCGTGGTAAGAAAAAGGAATTATACGTTTGTTGGAGCGGATTTCCTGAAAAATTTAATAGCTGGATAAGCGCATCATGGGTGAAGAATTTTATGTAACGTTAGCTAGCACTGCAAGTATGAAGTATTTTCCTAATAATACCCAAGGACATTTCCTAACGAAGCTGTCACAGCCACTTACATTGTCTGGTGCATGGGAAGTAGGTTTAACAGAAATCATACTTCCTAGAAGCTGGTTTAACATCACTGAAAGTAATAATGAGTACGAGCTTGTTCATGATGAAGATGTTATGGAAACAGTTGAAGTACGTGGCGCCGAATATAATATCCCCTTAATTTCAGACAATAACGACAAAGGGAAAAATTTTTTCGATACTATTAACGAGAATATACGAACAATAGTTAAGACTGATGCTGTCTCGTTTGTGTTACACGAAGACATGAGGGTAACACTTGATATCGCGAAAAATTATGAAGTTCACATATCAAATGAAACGGCTGAAAAATTATTGTATGTTTTGCATTTACCAATTGAAAGCATAGTTTTAACTGAAAATAAGCATGAATTTCACTATCGAGAAACTAAAGCTAATTTGTCAAATCAATTTTTCAAAATCATCGATAAAACTTTAGTTCAAGATAAAGAATATGTTATACCTCTTTTGTCAATTAAACATAGCCAAAGTGAAAACATATTTGAGAGTATAAATCAAAATATTTTACTTGTACTTAAAAAGAATCTCATAACATTTTCATTAAATGTCTCTGAAAATAAAGTAACTGTGACTATACCACAGAATTATGAAATGCATGTGGCAGCAGCAAATGCTCCATCTTTGTTACATATGCTCAACTTGCCTTTAGTAAACCACATACTGAAGAAAACTGCTACTTTTGAATATCATCATGTAACTGTTTTCAACGAGGCTGAGTTCTTTACTGTTGTTGAAAAGAAAACTGTAGAAGTAAAAAAACTCGTAAAAATCACAGAAAAAATTCACATTCCTGTAGGATTATATACGAATCCAAAAGATTTATTTGATGTCGTCAGTTATGCAGAATTTAAACTTTTAGCAAACAAGAAAGTTCAAATGTTAATACCGGAACACAAAACAATTATATTTTGCGATGGATTGAAAGATCTGTTGGGTTTCAAAATTTCTGTTTTTGATGCAGGCACATACATAAGTGATTACGTTATAGAACTGGATGCAGGAATCACCGAAATTTTTGTGTATAGTGATGTAGTTGATTCACATCGTGTAGGCGATACCGTTGCCCCGCTTTTAAGAATAATTCCTGTAATGAGCGAGACGAAAGACCAGATAGTAAAACTGTATACATCACCTTTGTATTTTCCTATAAGGAAAACTTATGTAGATACGATAGAAATCGATTTAAGAACAAGCGGAGGTGGAAATATAATTTTCACAGGTGGTAAAACTTTTCTGGTGTTATGCTTTAGAAGAAGACTATAAAAACAGAGTTTTTGATGGCATCGTCATTTCACATTTGTTTGCTTTGGTGAATGATATATCTATGCCTTTGAACATCTTGTCTCCATTATCAAGATTATAACTTCTTAAGAGAAAACTATGAAGTCGCAAAAGTGGAATTGTACGATCACTATACCGACCAGATTGGGGGAAATTTGTACTTTAGTGGACCATTACATCAACGTGGATATGGATTGTTTGGTGATATACTACGACATATCACGCCAATTTTGTCAAAAGCAGGAAAATATGTGGGTAAACAATTACTTAGTACAGGAAGAAACGTTATATCTGATTTAACATCCGGAAAGTCTTTAAGTGAAGCGGCTAAAACAAGATTTAAAGAAACAGCTGGGAAAATAAAAACTGATGTATTACAAAAGCTCGAGCAAAGTGGTAGAGGGAAACCTATAAAAAGAAAAGAAAACGCAAACCTAAAACTGGTAACAGTTCTGCGGCTAAACGTATGAAGAAAAGTTCACGTAAATTGGGTCATTATCGAGATATATTTAATTACAAGTAAAAAAGCTGTCATGGATTCGAGGTCTTGCCCCTGTCTAAAAAGCGAACTGGAACTCTTTTCTACAAGACCTACTCAAGTTGCAATTGAAAATTCAACCTTCGTTGAGTTTCAGCCTATTGCAACATTAACAGATAAAAGTCCAGTAGAATTTTACATAACTGGAAGTGGAGAACAATATTTAGATTTAGCGCATTCCATATTGCACATGCAAATAAAAATTTTAAAGAAGAATGGTGATAATGTGCCAGAAGCTGAAAAAGTTACAGTAATTAATTACGTTTTAAACACAATGTTTAATCAATGTTCAGTGTTTTTAAATGACAAGCTTGTACAATCAGAAAATAATTATGCCTATAGAAGCATTATTGAAAGTTTGTTGATGTTTCCAAAAGATGCTCAAGAGACCATGTTATCGTGTTCAGGCTTTTATGCTGACACACCATCTCATTTTGACGAGATTAATCCGGAGAATAATTTTAATGCTGGACTGACCTCGCGATATCAAATGTGTAAAAAAAGTAAATTAATCGATTTAAGCGGAGCTTTACATATTGACCTTGCGTGTCAATCTAAGTTATTACCAAACGGTATGAATGTAAAGATAAAACTTGAAAGATCTAAGGATGCATTTGCATTAATGTCTAATGCAGATAATTATAAAATAGTTATACAAAATGCCTCTTTATTTATACGTAAAGTCGATGTTACCCCTTCTGTTATAATTGCGCATGAAAAAGCATTGGAGAGAGGAGTGATGAAAATTCCCATAAGGAAAATTGACGTGAAAATATTTACCCTTTCAGCTGGATTGCATTCATCCACAATTGCGAACGCCTTCATCGGTCAGTTACCAACACGATTAATAATTGGGCTTGTTAGTAACACTGCATTTAACGGAGCGATAGCTAAAAATCCATTTAATTTTAAAAATTACAACTTAAATTATATTTGCTTATTAAAGGATAATCAGATGATTCCATCGAAAGCTTATACGCCAAATTTTCAACAGGATCTTTATGCGCGGAATTATTTGAGTCTATTTACAGATTTAACAAGATTTCACTACGGTCAAAATATCAATATTAGCTACAAGGAATATAAAAATGGTCTGAGTCTTTATGCGTTTGATTTAACTCCAGACTTCAGTTCCGGAGAACTACATTCTAGTATTACTGCAAATGGTAATCTTTCCATAGATTTGAAGTTTTCTGAACCATTGCCCGAAACAGTTAACGTTGTAGTTTATGCAGAATTCCAAAATACGATTGAAATTGACAAGTCACGAAGTGTGTTTACCGACTTTTAATGGATACGCGTAGTCTTTGGCGATTAGCATGCAGTGATCCTGTTATGAGCACCACATTTCATGGAGTATATCCGTCTGATGGTTTGCCTCAGCACAGAGATCGCTGGTCTTCCTTTATTGTAAATTTAGATCCAATGAAAAGAAAGGTTCACATTGGATTGCTTTATTCTTTCAAAATTCTACATGCTATTATTTTTGCTCTTATGGCATCGAACCTAATAATACATCTATATTAAAATTTATCGATGAAAATTCTGATAGCGTTAAATGGAACAAAATAACATATCAGGCGCCTTATTCAGCAAGTTGTGGGTTGTTTTGCTTATATTTTCTTTATAAAATGGTTAGAGGAAAAAGTCTTAAAGAACTGAGCCTCATAGACCAAGGCCATAATGAGCAAGTGGTGAAAAGATTCGTCAGTCGTCATCTAAAACTACATACCTGCAAGTTAAATTTAAAGAAATATCAGACTTGTATGGAATTTAGGAAAACAACTTAGATCCACTGTTCTCTAAAACTAAATGAATCAAAACAAGCTTGAATGTTATTAATTAGTAAACACTTAATTGCTTATATTACATCCAATACGGTAGTTATTGACTAATTTGGATAAGGTTTAGAAAAATGTTAAAAAGACATACTATAGTGCTTATGTGAAGAAAAAGCAAATAGACCTAACTGATTGCGTATTGATCTGATTTTAAACATCAAAATTCATTGGTTACTTCTTAAGTTGATCTGTTTTCATTGGTTACTTCATCAATTGCAGTGTTGATCCTCACATCAAGTATAAAAACCCATGTGGATGTAAAGGAACGTTAGAACAAATCTTCATTTCAAACCTCTTTAGAGATTACATTTGCAGAGTTTATTCTATAATAAACCATGGAGAAATTTGGATTTGTGCATGTTCACAGAACATCCGCCAGCAGTCCCTACACTGTTAAAAGTTGTGGCAATAAACTCTACGAAACGATGCTTCAAACAGTTGATGCTGCTGTAAAATTTCCTTCAGATGAAGTGGATCACCCAGCATTTGACTCGAAAATCGCCTATTTCAAAATCTTGTCGAACAAGGAGATCCTTAAGGAGCTTCATGCATTAAAAATTCAGAATTGCCGTTTACAACATTCATTATCTGACAGTGCACTTTGAAGAACTAAAATGATATAATGCTCCTACATCCAAAAGAATGGACTGTTTAGAAATGTGTTGTAAAATTTTACCGCTGATGGAGTCTTTAAGTTCTTACTAACAGAGAAATTATTAGAGAAATTAATTCACCAATCACCAGAAATACTCATCCTTTAGAACGATCGTTTTCAGAATGCTAATATTTGCATTTGTGTGTATGTATGTGTGTATGTGTTTCGCATTCGTCGCAAACTGCAGTGAATCAGCCCATAAAAAATGACGACGAAAAAGAGCGAACATCTGGCTCACATCGAAAAGAACACAAGATACCTTCTATAAAGCTAGCATATCTTGATGTATCCTCTGACAGAGGTCAAGAAACGTTGAACTCTTGAAATGTTAGACGCTTAAAGATTATCTTTCGGTAGAGACTTTTGATAATGGACACGCTGATTAATCCTAATAGACAGACGAGTGATGTCACTCTACTTAAATCTGTTCAGCTATTTTAATCTATTAACGGATAGTCAATTGTTATCTAAATATTTTGATGTTATATTGTAACAATGAAAATGTAACTCTTAAGGATCACAAATTTCAAATAAAAACGTTTTCTTCTTTTTCATATTTTGTGTGTTTGTATACTTTCTGTATTTATCAATTACTTACTCTTTTAGAAAGTTAATAAAAATAATACTCACAGTTATTTTCACTTCCATCATCATTCACCAAACTGCTGTGTAATAAAATGTCGCATTCATTTGCTCATCTAGGCTGTGCTGCTTTACTTTTGCCGACAGACCATATGTAGCACATTGCAACCTTTTGAAGTATAATTGCAATCGAAACACATGATCTGGCGGGTTTTCACCCTTTTTATTTTTAATGCTACAACAGAAAGCACAATTTTATAGTATATATATATATATATATATATACAATAGCGGTTACAATAAAATCTATGGAATCTACAACAGACAGCATAATTTTATAGTATATATATATGCAATGGTGGCTACAATACATACTATGGAGTCTACAACAGATAACACAATTTTATAGTGTGAAATGCAATGGTATCAGCAATACAATCCATTGAAGCTACAACAGACAACACAGTTTAAAGTGTATAATATCTTATACAATTCTGATTACCATGCAAATGCAATTCGTAATATTCACCTCATAAAACATGCCAAAAATACAGAAAAAGTATATAATTCAAATGAATTCCTTTTAATAAAACCCGTGAAAGCTCAAACCTACTGTAAATGCATATTTTAAAGATTTCTCTATACGCAGATTATAGAGTGCATAGCATTTAATATCATTAGATCTGAACTGATACACATCGTTGTTGACTTACATATGTAAAGAAAACTTTTGAAAAAGTTCCAAATCTTTTTTATTTTTATTCCCGAAACTCTGAAAAAGTGCACTACTCCTTTACTGTTTACTTTCATTAAAACATTAAAGCTTTCATTATCTTTTTCTGTAATAATAAAAATTTCCGTTTTATTCTTTGTAAACAAGTCAATATGTTTTTTGTTCATAATGCCTCTGTACCAATGACCTTGCTTCTTTTCCTCAATAATTTTTTTGAATTGTTTCTTAGTTAGTGGGTTGACAATGTCAAGCATGGGATTTGATATATCAAACTGATAAATCTTCTGCTGATCCTCTTTCTCATTTATGAAATATTTGAATGTCACACATGAGTTTGATGAGCACTGATGCACGAGATCTATAACAGAAAAAAATTATGAAGAAGGGGCAGTGAGGCTCTACTTTTTACATAAATCTCATTTTTGCTTGAAAAACTAATTCTCAAAAGACGGCAGACGTCAAATTTTATTACACATTGATATATCTGAAATGAAATGTGTATTCATTCACAGGTGAATGAATGCGTTTGATTTTTTTTTTCTTCAGCGATGCATACAGATAATAAATATGCAATGGTTTCTGTATGATGCTTTTTAAAACTTAGTGATAATTTCTTTTTGCACTTTGATAAAACATATTTTGAGATTTACTTAAATTACACGAGTCTATAAGTTGAATTTATGAAACACAGAAATCAGTTTACAAATGAACATCATAAAACACAACTAATGCGATAGAATAATGTCCAAAAGACTTCACCTCAATTCCATCATCAAAAATGAATTTCTTATCATAGTAAGGACTTAGTGAAATCTTATTTTGAATTACAGTTTTTAAGTTATGTTTTTTGCTGCTAATTTGATACTGAGAATGTCTAAGCAACTGAGTACCAAACAATACAGTTTTATAATCATCATGATTCAGATTCTTAATAACATAACGCTTAATTCCCTTGGCTGTTTTTTTTGCATCATTTTGATATATATATGAATACATCTTTGGTTTTAGTGCGCAGAACTCTTTTTATTGGCTTCGAATTTGTTTCATCCTTGAAATATCCCAACTTATTTTCATTTCCTCTGTTGTATGCAGGATGAAAAGTAGGATACTGACTTGTGTCAACTATTTCTTTAAAAACAGTACACAAATCTTGGTAGACATCTTCAGTTTCAATATACATTGTTAGTGAATCAGTGTCTGTGTAAATTAGACTGCAACGATTCTTATATTGCATTTTAAAAAAATCATAGTAGGTTTTATACATGTGCAGTTTGCTGAGTTCAAGGACACAAAATCCAATGTAAAGAGGCTTATTTAGAAAAAGATTAGTCTTCTTTAACTTGAATAGTACAAAATTATCGTTAATGGTTTCAAAATACTCTAATGCAGGACTAGACATATACTTTTGACATTGTTTCTGGGTAACTGCAGCTTTCACTGTGATCCTTTTCCTAACATTTTCACATGTTTTCCCGTAAAACGCATTGTTCATAAGCTTAAAAAGCGATTTATCAAATTCATTGTTAGCTTGTTTTCTCTTTTCATTGTTAAATGTGACATAATCTCGTAACCATGGCTTCTGTTTAAAACACAAAATTCTATTAATTCTTTCCAAAATTAATCCTTTCTTTATGTAATACTTTTTAAATTACGATAATGGACAATATAATTCTGCTTGTCAAATAAATTTGGAATCAATTTTTTCACTCCTTGAAACTTTAAATCCAAATTCTTTAATGTAGCTTTCTGGTACTCTGATAAAAAACTTTTTCTTACAACTAAATGCTCAGGAGCTAAAGGATAATCATCATGTTCATCGTGAATGTTCTGCGGGTATTTTAAATTTACTTCAAGAATGTAACCTGTATCTGAATCATCAGGGATAGAAGTAACATCGAAATTTAATATTTGTTCTTCAGATAACCATTTAAAACCTGCATATGGTAAATGAGCACACTGTACAAATCCGTATAAATTTATGGCATCCAAGGACAAAATGTAAGTTGTGGGTTTCGTAGCATCAAAATCTTCTGGGATATAGGGATTATTTGCTTTTGAAAACCTTGTACCGACAAGACTTATACCGCCTCTGATTCCCGCTTCAATAAATAAGTACATGCTAATGTCAGTAATCAATTCCAGTTTAACTTTCGTTTTTCTTAAACCTGCATTCCATGAGAGGTCTGGAGCGCTTATGAAGTGTACAGGATCTAACCGATAGTAATTTAGTGATAAACGTCTGAAATTCATGAAAATATCTCCTAACAACAGTGCATCAGTGTATTGATACAAACGCAAATAATCTGAGAAAGATCTGCATTTAAATGCTTTCCACACAAGTTGCGCATGATTATAATCGTCGTCTGAAATGTGAGACTCTGTCAAATTATTATAAAAGAACTTTTTGCTTGGTAATCTTGTTTCTTTTAAAACCTTTTCTGAGCAGAAATATGTATACGGAAAAATTCCTTTTTGCCTTAGCAAAAACCTGTTTTTGCAGTTTTTAAAAAATGAATTAAAAATGGGGAAGTCATACATATTTTTATTTAAATTTTCAACTAAGTTAGATAATGATGTATTTAGAAAACGAAAACTGTCAATAAATTTTATGTTATCTAATGTAAAAGTCGAATATTTTTCCATATTGACAGGAATGATCTTGATTTCTTTTGCTACTTGCGCAGAAATATTCTTAAGAATGATATGACTGTCATAGCCAGCCAAATTATGCATAACAATTGGAAAAAAGTATGAATTTTTATAATTCAGATTACATGACTGATGTGCAAATCCTCTAAATTCACCACTGAAGTGACTGTGATCACGTACTTTTAAATCACCCTTCTTAAATCTGTTTCCACATATGTGACACTTATTAGTGTAACTTCGGTTTATTGTTTCTTTAATCAAGGGAACATTTTTTTTTCAATTTTTTCAAAACAACAGCACACACGTTTTTTAAAACATCCAGAAACTGTTTCACTGTATCTTTACCGCAGTAATATTTGTGATACACAATCTCGTTTTTTTTGTTCACTACGATTAAGGCAAAACTGATAGGAACGTGAATTTCTCTTTCTTGAGTGAAACTTTTAGATATTGATGGTATACTTGTATGCACTTTTTTCGTAAGACATTCAAAATCTGCAAAACCACAAAATGCGTGTTCATGCATTTTATGAAATGCATTAAAAATAAGTTCAGAATTACCAACTTGTGGTAAAGAAACCTTCTGAAATTTATTATTCATACATACTTTCATATGTTCAGTTAAAGTATTTGCCCTCTGAAATCCAACTAAACAATTACGGCAGTAATGATGTAATCCGTTTTTTTGGTTCATTAAACGATTAAAATTCGTGATGAGAAAATAATGACTTTTGTAAAGAAACAAATCAATTTGCCTGAACTTTGCGTTTTTGCTAACATATAATGGAAACACATCTTTATCATAAGAATATACACTAATCGATAAATTATTTTTTTCCTCGAAACATTTTATTTTATTTAATGCCATAGGAAATTTCAAGTTTTTAGTGTTTAAATATTTCAGATATTTTCTATAAGTACTAACAGAATTTTTATTCGAAAATTTGCGAAATAACCCTGCTAAAACGCTGTAGACGAAACATAAATTGTCTTCACATTTTATGTTTAACAAGCATTTTTTATTTTGCAAAAACTTCGGTAACCTCATCGTAGAACAACCGCCATTAATGGAATTATATTTTCCGATATGAACATGCACAGACTTAATACGTTTTATTATCCACCCGCTTCGGTCCCTAATAAATGTCTCAATTGAATTTTCAATTTTTTGAAAAGCTTTCTCAAGTTTTTCGTTTATGCCATATACTGACGTAACACGTTCAGCAAACGAACAAAAGAAAAATCTTGAAAGATCGGAGAATCGTCTTTAAACTTGAAGAAAGTTATCGTTAAACATACGATAAATCTAAGCCTCAAAGATAAACTGTTATTACACAGTATATTAAAAATCTGAGTTTTCATGCTGTTTAACAGAATAGTGGGATCAGAAATATCTTCATTTGCTGTGGCCACATGTGATTCCACATAGCCTTTAAATGCTGAAGACTGTTTATGAAATTGCATTTTGGGAAACTTTGCGATATGCGCGTTCTTTTCTTGTTTTTGCTCTTTCAAAATCCCAACATTTATGTTATCGTATACTGAAAGAGTTCTACGTCACTTTATGAATTTGCAAAAACATTTCACGTATGTAAACTTAATGTTTCTAAGAACAAAATATACATTGACACTGAACCATAAAGGTTACTAGTTAGTTATTTCAAAGAAAGTATATCGAAGAAAAAAATTTACTGATAGTCCTTTACATACAGAAACAATGTATCTATGGCCTTTTTCAGAGTTCCAAGCTGTTCAATTGGCAAGTTAAAATGATTCTTTTTCTCACTGTCCACTATCTTTGCAAAGCACAGGTAATAGTTTTTACGAAATTCTTTAATTTCTGCGACGATTCCCCTTCCGATATAAATGGAGTATGGAGGTATGAGCTTATTTGGTACAGTGTCATCAACCAAAACCAAATCATATGGTGAGGAAGCACTTTGTTTGGCATTGTTTTTCCTTTTAACTGGAAGCTTTTGTTTCTTCACAGTGGGATTTTCAGTTTCTTCTTCATCATCAGAAATGACTTTTTTTTTTTTTCAGCTCCTTTTCAAAATCTATAAAATGAAGAAATCATAGATTCTAATTGCTAATGTTTAAAATTTGTGATAAAGCAATTAGAACAGAGTATATTTAACATGATAAAAATAATCAATATACTAGACAACTCACCACTTCATAATTTAGAAGTTGGAATTTAGCTTTAAAAAGAATCTTAATGGTGCACGATGTTTAATGATTCCCTTTATTTAAAACTCTGAAATATGTTACTTTTAAATATTCGTTATAAATGTTAAACTTTCTGCAGATACCTAGATGAAAAATCATCAGTTCTTGACGCAAAATTAAAAGAAGATAAACTTACCCGAAAACGACATCTTTGGTTCGTAGCCGACAGCAAGAGGCGACTAGAGAAGCACTCAGAAGAATCAGCGTGTTTAGTTCTCCAGCGAGGGTTTATATGGAGCTCATACTGCATTTTTTTTTACTGAGTTGAACTCTATTCATTTTAAGTCTTTTGAAGTGCACAAGTGTAAAGGTTTAGCAATGGAATTAATTTTTTCATATTCGTTAATCATCAGAGGGTCTCAAAGCAAACGTACTTCGCCTAATAAGGTCATAGAACGGTGATCATGTGCCTAGATATCTTATATCTTGAAAGGATCAGTTTGTTCTAAACAGGATGAGAATTTGCAGCTGTGAATAATTATAATATCTCTCTTTAAAACAAATTTAACCCCTTAAACATCGGTGATGATATTATATAAGTTTCAGTTACATTGAAAGGTTAAAAGGTGAATAAAAGAAGTATGACAAACACTCGACAGAATATTGACCCTATCTTGAGAGGCTCACATTGTCCTAAATCGCATGAGTATTTACAGATTTAAATAATTATAAAGCTTCTCTTTAAAACAAAGTTAACTTTGAATTCTCCACCCAAGCATTAGTGTCGATATCACTTAGAGTTCAGCGACACTAAAAGGTTAAAGGGTGAATAAAAGAAGTGCTACAAAAATCCTACTGAGCATTGTTCGCATCAAGATGACTATAAATGGAGTGCAACATATATGTTATGAGAGTAAAGAATTCATTCAAGATCATATTCCTGGAAGCAATAAAAACACTCAAACTATTTATCAAGCAAATGAAATAACATCTCAGAATCGAACGATATACTCAACCAAAATACTTTATTTTAAACAAATCTGTTAACCTTTCCATTTGTGTCACCATATGTGAAAAGACTATAACATCTGACGCTCTCAAAGCAGTCAATAACCTTGAGTCCAACGCCTTGAAATTCTGCTTAAACAAAACATTCTAAGAGTAGCTTTCTTAAGATCAGAAGGTCAAATGTCTCTCACATGTTTCAAAGTGTCAGACAACATTTCTCTTTATTTTCTGCTTTGATATATCACTTGAGTCTTTTCTTAGAAGTTCATTACTCTCAGACTCAGAATGCCATAAACTGAATTTTCAGCTGAAATGATACTTTCATATTCAGGTTCCACTGTGTTTTATATATGTTTAAATATCTGTTTCGTTATGTTTTAAAATTTGGAGTTGGTCTTCACACATTGTCTAATATATGGTATCACAAGATGCTTGACGCTCACAATTATAATAATGAAAAATAGAACTCTAAAAAGACTTAAATTGCATAATCTTACAACAAATGCTATCGCCTCCAAAGCAAGTTAGTTGCAGCAACTTGTTGTGGTGGAGGAATTTGTTATACCTCGTAAGAAAACAAATATAATTGATTCGAATCTGGAACGATCCATTTTCATCAGAAATGTGTTTTTTATTTTTTCCTTGTTTACAGATCAAATCAGCAACTTAATCAACTTGATTTGAGATCTGCTTTTTCACTATTATATTTTTGTTAGCGATAATTAGAATCCAAGAAACAGGAATATCTGTCTGCTATGGGGACGTGTCTGTTTAGCCCAGATGTGATCAAGCCTATACTACTTACGTTACACCAGTAATAGTGCTCGACCGCATGTGAGGAATCACGGCTGCTACTAGGTCTTCTCCTGCGATTAGGCGACTCCGTGTATCGTACGCTGAATGGGCAGCTATTTTCCTAATCTACGATATTGCCCTTGCGAGTAGTGTAGCGACCAGTGTTGCGGTCAGACAGTTCTTTCCGGGAAAAAGAGGAAATTACAAATTTCTACGGTGCTAAAACTTGTTGACTGATTATATACACATAATCTTAATTTTGTTATTTATATTTATATCAGTATACACTGGCGGAAAGTGAAAAAAGAACACCAAGAAGGAGACGTCTGATACCAACGAAATTTATACAGCACAATAACGAAATATAGAGGATAACGTGATCAAAACATTATGGCAAAATACAGCTGTATTTGCTGGTAAACTGAAAAATAACATTTCCGTGTAACATGGTTAGTACGAGGTTGAACCGCCATGAACTGCGTCACACTGTGCAATTCTGGCATGGAGTCTGTCGTACAGATGTTGGATGTAAGTTTGGGGTATTGAGTTTCAAGCATCCTCAACCTGCACGCGTAAATCGGGGATGGTCGTGGCTGGCAGTGGATACCGGATAAGTCGTTGTCCCATAAAATCCCACACGTGATCAATGGGGGACAAATCCGGTAAACGTGCAGGCCATGGAAGTTGTCTCACACCCTGAAGTGCATGTTGCATTGCACGTGTCGTGTGTGGGCGTGCGTTATCTTGCTGGAAAACACCACGATGGACCGACCTTACAAATGGCACAACAACGGGCTGAATGATGTTGTTGATGTAGGAGGTGCTGTTTAACGTGTCCGGTACAAACACTAGATGTGTACGGGAGTGATAGCTGATCGCTCCCCACACCAGGAGACCAGGTGTAGGTCCTGTGTGTCGCTGGCGGATGCAAGAAGGGTGGAGACGCTCCCCTGTGCGTCTGCGAACGCATACGGCCATCGGAGGCGTCCAAGCAGATTCTGCTTTCATCGCTGAACACGACAGATCGCCATTGCGTTCTTCAGTGCAGACGTTTGCGACACCATTGCAGCCGTTCCTGACGGTGGGCTGGAGTTAGAGGTACACATGCCAGAGGCACATGTGCACGTTGTCCTGCATCCAGCAGACGGTTGTGGATTGTTCGCACAGTCACCTCAGGTGCAACGGCAGCTCTGATTTGCGTCGCAGTGGATGTTCTGCTTGACAACGCCGCTCTTCTTATGCGTCGATCGGTCCGCTCATCAGTCCGTCTGTGACTCCCGGTTCCACACCTTCTAATGTGGGAATGTTCCTCGGACCGTCTACGCCACGCCACCATCGTACCACCACCCATACTTCCCTTCCAATTCGCTCCGCAATACGACGATACGACCACCCGGCCTCGCGGAGTCCGACTAGACGACCTCGCTCAAAGTCCGGTAACTGCTGAAATCGTACACGTCTTCCATGTTCAGGCATTGCAGCTTCTTCAGGGATTTCGCACTTGTCCGTACGCCGACGACTGATTACATTCACTTCGCCGTACTCCTTAAATACCACCGATGATAATTTGTATATTATGCCAAGCTGTGGCGTAAGCGCTCACCGGTTGGTCCCGAAATTAACATCACACCTACGTAAACTCCACCCCATTAATATATGTAAATTTTATGATCGTCCGCCAATTCCTTCTAGGTGTTCTTTTTTCACTATCCGCCAGTGTATATAAAATTTTAAATAAGGTACAGAAATGTTCTTATGCTTTTATATCGCAAATGCAAATTCCAAGAAATCTACACATAGAAGTGATTAAAAATGTTATTCTTTTGCTTTAAATCAGTAATGGTCCACGGAGTATTTCACCATGGCGTGGTGTAAAATATTGAGGATGCTAGTAAGGTATATAATGAATTCAGCTTCTTCTACTAATGCTTCTTCTAATGCTTGTTGTTTGTTAATTATATCATGAATAAACTTTCCTGCTAGTAGTGTAGTAATAATAATGAACAAGCTTTTAACTGCTAGTAATGTTGCAGTAGTAATTAAGATGAATAAAGTCTTAAGCTGGTTGTTAATAATAACAACTAATGAAATAAACCTAACAGCCAGACAGAGATCTGACAAAACTATGAACTGAGAAAAACGTACTTACAACAAATTCTTTATTAGGGAAAGTCCTGGTATCCTCCAACATACACGAAGCTCTACTCACATAAACGAAGATCTCTTTACACATAAAAGCTCTCCTCCACATAAACAAACGCTTTCTGGCACATAAACAACAGCTCTCCCTACGCACATCAACAAAAAGCTCTCTCGCACATAAACAACAGCTCTCTCTGGTATCGTTGAACGCGCCTATTTATACTGGCTACCACCACGTCATGACTTACACTCATTGCCAGATCTCATTCAGCGGGAGAAATAACATCTCATTCAGTAAGAAGATAATTTACATAGTAAAATAAAATAACCAGAGATAGTAAAAATCAAAAGGAAAGTGAATCTAGAGTATACGTTACAGGTAAAGCTGTGCTGAAGAAAATCCCTCCAAGACTTTAGGAGTGGTAAAAATGTCCTCGCCTTACTTCAAGTGTGTTTCTGATTATTAAGGACTCATTACAGGGTTACCTGAAAACCTATGGTGTAAGCCATTCCCCTGCCGTTAGGTTTCAGCCCCTTTAGATTATTTAGATTAGCAAATACTGTAGTAGTTAAAAAACCCAAAAATTAACTAACCTTTCGGATGCCAATTTGAGGTGCCTTGACATTTTTTTTTATTTTTTTATTGTCACAAAGTGTAAGCCACCAACCCTAGAAAAAAAAACACACTTTATTATGGGAACAATTTTTCTATTGTGAAAAATTAGGTAGCACATATTGTGTTGTATTAGAAGCACTAACGTCGCGTTAGCAACACTAATGCTTAACCGTGTATATGGAAAGTCGGCATCCAGAAGACTGAAATAAAGTTGAATGCCAACTTCCAAAATATGATGATGTATTGCAGTGCAAACATATCTACTCCGTGGAATTAGGTTTTTATTGCAGAAGTAGTCTGAGTTGTCAGTGCTTGAATAATTGCCCCTTCAGTGAGGACTGTTTAATGTTTTGTAGAAAGATGATAGAAATTTCAGACTAAACTCCACATGTGGATGTTTTCTTATGAAAATGTTCCTCATTTTCTTAATTTGTTTAAAATTAAGTTCTCCAAATGTTCAGCAATAAACGAACACAATTAGACTAAATATAAGGTGAGATCGCCCCAAAACCTACGCTGGGGCGTTCATGGATTTTCGGTGGGGATAAGCACCCCCGAGAAAATACCTGAATACATCACTGGTAGCGACTCGCAAGGGCAATAACGGAAGCAGATGTACTCGAAGCAGCTGGAAAACATCTCTCCTCGTCTTGCATACTGAGTTGCCGACATAAACAAACTCTATGGCATTCAGGTGGCTTTTCGGTCCCTTTTTCCAAATGTGTTACCGAAGACAGAAGAATACTGCATAGAAGTTGCGCTTAATGTGCCCTTCCTTTGAATATATCTGGTCCCGCAGCGCTGCTTTATTAACGTTTTTTTCTGCTGACTAGTGCCGTTGTCTGTTGCTTGGAGACTATAAGCTTCAACAACTCCAAATCGTCCTTCCGCAATCGCTTCGCACAGTTTGGGGATCTACTTGTGATACTCTCAGCACTAGAGTAGAGTGGGACGTGCTGTGGCGTTTCCTGTACGATCGCATTCCTGTACCTGAAATTTTGTGTCACTTTGAAATTGTTTGCCTCTCCGCTTTTCCCATGCTTTTAGCAAACAGGTTGTATTGGGTGTGTGTACACTGAAGAGCAATTGAATTACAGATATCTGTCTAGTAACGTGTAGCACCACCTTTCGCCCTGATGACGGCGGCGATTCGTCTCGGCATGGACTCGACAAGACACCGGAAACGATGGGAGGCCATACGGATCCACGACCCCTGAACAAACTCCCACAGTTTACGAAGATTTAGTAAGGGGCGGGGGTCAGAGCCTCGAAAATCTATCTCGATGGCATCCCAGATGAGCTCGATGGGATTGAGGTCAGGTGACCTACCTGGCCAAGGAAGCGAGTTCACGTCGGTGGAGTGTTCATCCAACCATTCGGATACAATTCGGGAGCGATGGCACGGTGCATTGTCTTGTTGCAGAACGAGGTCCCCAGTTGGATGTCGAAGACGCACAAACGGGAGTAAATGGTCGTTCAGGATATCCCCGTAACGTTGACCTGTGAGGAACGATGTCACACGTACCAGGGGTCTGATTTCAGTCCACGTAAACAGTCCCCAGACGAGAATGCCACCCCCACCAGCTTGAAGCGTAACCTGCTGGCAAGCAGGATCCATCGCTTCATGTTGTTTACGCCGTACTCGTATCCTGCCATCCGCATGTATCAACGTGAATGTCGAGTCATCAGTCCAAGCAACATTTTTCCACATATCTAGGGTCCAATGGCGATGTTCCCGCGTCCATGCTAATCTTTGCACCCTATGATGGGCGGTCAGCAGCGGTACCCTCGTGGGACGATGGCTTCTGTACCCCATAGCGAGGAGATGGTTCTTGATGGTGTGGCTGCTTACACGTTTTTGTGCAACAGCGTTAAATTGCCGAGTGATTTCTTGCACTGTGGCCTGTCTATCTGCTGTTACAATGCGAGCTAGCCGACGATGACCCCTCTCATCCACAAACTGTTGTTCACGGCAGTTAGGCCTTGCAGGGATGGTTTTACCGAATTCGATATACTCACGGTGCACCCATGACACAGTGGCTCGTGAAAATCCCAGTGCCTGCACAACTTCCGATGGAGTGACCCATTTGTCGGGCCCCGAGAATTCTCCCACGATCAAATGCGCTTAGATCCTTCGTCTTAGCCATACTGCGTCCGACTCTTACTGATTCCCGTCGCATCACTCCTTATATTGTCTGATCGCTGCATACGTCATGTCGTTTCCGTTTACAGGGTCGCCCACAGCGCCGCATTTGCATAACGCCAGCTGTCCCTAATTCAATTGTTCTTCAGTGTACATGCAATGCTTATCCAGTTGTTTGATGCTCACTGAACTGTTCTTCAGAATGTTTGCAAAAAGTAGTATATTGTTCAGGATTATTGTTTTTGCAACCCATACGTCCACCGGGTTTGTTCTCATATGTTTGCACCTGTAAAATACTAATTTTTCACCTTTCCAACTTTCTTCTTGTACCAGAGCCTAATGTGCACTCTGCATAGCGGGTACTGCGTGCACTGTTTGTGTAACGACACCTAGTCATTAGGACCCGTTCCACTAGCCTACTTTGCGTCAGCATCATTTTTTGGATTTCCCTATTTCCCTTCCTTCAAGAACTTTGTAACTCATATTAAGGCGATTCCTATCCTTCCTATTTTCCCTGGACTTTGTTAACGTGAATATATGAGGAGTGACAGTCTAATTCATGGATTGCACCTAAGAACAAAACGTGTGCGTACCTGTGCACTAGCGGCTACACTGTAAAGGATTTAGCGGTAGGTTGCACCAAAAAGTGGTATGACCCCAGCTGCATCACTTTCTGAGAAAAGATACACTTTTGTGTGGTGGAAACAAAATCCAACAACATGGTCAAACCTTGCACCATAATGTGGTGCAACTTTGTATCATAACGTGGTGCAAGGCTGCACCATGTTGTTGGGTTTTGTTGTCACCACACAATGGTGAATCGTTTCTCAGAAAGTTGTGCAGCTAATGTAGCACCACCTTTTGATACAACCTACCATAAAAATTTTAACAGTGTACTGTCACCTTCCAAGTAATCCCCTTCTTCAGCTATGCATTTAGTTAGACGCTGTTGCCATTGTTGGAAACAAACCTGGAATTTTTTCTTTTTTCTTTTTTTGGAAGAGCCAGAAATCACAAGGGAATAACTCAGGTGAATAGAATGTATAATTCAATTTTATAATTGATTTCTTAGTTACGAAATCACAAAAACTGAGGATAACATGGCGGGGCTGTCGTGCGTCGGTTTCACGGGTGTCCATCATTTGTATTGCATTTAGAATTGCAAGTTAGGTAATATTTTATTTACGCAATAGGATAGTGTATGAGTAGATGACTTTTCCTTTCTACTACACACTTCTTAGTAGCTGTCATCAGACCAGTTAATTTACTTACATGAACCGGTCACCTTACCGTTCTTAGCCACTTGTCCTAGGCATGGTGAAGGATCTGTGAGTGATATGATACAGAGCTGAGACGACGTACAGTTCTACATACAGTTTTATTTACAATCTCTGGTTTGAGTGAGAATATTCAAATATTAGAATATTAGAACATTTAGGCTTGAGTGAGAATTTTCACTTCCGAGTATTTGTATCGTACTCTGGAGCAGATTCAGCACACACTTGCATTACCGACATGTGCATACGCTGGGGTTCAGTTTTTGTTGAAATACAAAGTCAAGCACTTAGTTCTTGTTGAGATACAAAGTCAAGCACTTAGTTCTTGTTGAGATACAAAGTCAAGCACTCAGTTCTTGTTGATTCAAGGTAATCACAGGTGGAGGGGGACTCTTGCAATACCGACCGCAGTCTGGTGTCTTTCTACAGATCCATAAGTATTACCCGCAGATATGGCATATCGATCGCTACAACCTAACCCTCAGGTTGGGTCTATGAGAGCTATTCCGTCTCGGTGGAACAGCTGATTTAACGGCTAGATTTCATCGTCCACGCAGCGACGACCGAAAATACCGTGTCATCCGCCCAAGTTCCGAGACCCAAGAGAGCGAAAGTCCGTTGTAACCTTTCGCGCCTCTTCGAACTTTTCCGACACCAGACTTTGCACAACCAATCTCGTGCAAGAGCGCTGAGCGGCTGGGCCTTGGGGCTTTTCTCACTGTTCCAGCGTCCAGCGAAACTTTCTGTCACCATCCCCGCTCGCGTAATCTGGAGCCTCTCTCGCACGCAGAATTCACTGAGCAAAGGATGTTTCTGTGCTTTTTTTCTTCTTCTTTTCACCGGTCCTGACACACAGCATGGCTGTTGTGTTGTTGTCGTCCTCCTCACAAAGATAAATGGCGTCCCATCTCTCAGCTTGGATTTATTTTCCACCTTTCCGACACTAAAATCTCCCAATTTTTCCCTCGTCATCACAGGGGTATTGTAAGGCCACGGTTCAGCTGTTTTCCTTCGAACACCCTTTTCAACACCTCTAAATAGAATTGTTGGTTGACCCTTTGTCCTTGTGCAATGAATGTATGATGACATATCCCCTTGTGATCTAAAAAACACATTAGCATGATCTTGAACTGCGAGCGTGACATGCGTTCTATTTTCGGCTCATATCCCACTCAAAGACACAACATTTTCATAGCATCCTCACCAAACGCCACTTTCAATAGCGCTAAGTTTCAGTAGCACATTTACCGATCTTCACACAGAATTTTGCTGCTTTAAATTTCTGTCACTCATTTTTTTATCGAAACTCACACACAGAGTTGTATAGCTTTTGCAACTGCTCACTCGCGAATGGCTCTATTGGTCTGCGGCTGACGCTTGCACTACTTGAAACATGTCCAGACATGCATAGTCACGTGATTCTGTACTCATCGCCACAAGGGCGCAACAGTTTCTGGAATTAAATGGTCGCATCTATTATTAATATCCTGAAGAACTGTTGCCAAGGTCATATGGGAAATAATAATAAATAATTCATTTTATGGAAAAACATTAACTATATTAGTACCTTTTTGCAACTTGTTCTCGTTAAACTACTAGATTTCCATTAACCCTTTAACGGCCATGACCCAAAAATCTTATATCACTCTAAATGTCATAACACCCGAAACTGTCTGTTAGTTCATGCTGTTCCCTCATAGGGTAAAACATTTGAAGAACAAACAAGGGTAGGAAATCTGACTCACTCTAGATAGGCGTTTCGGGTGGCCATGGACGTCTGTACGTACGGCGTTTTGGGCGTTATGGTCGTTAAAGGGTTAAACCAAAGCTGGTTTTGCTTGATTTTTTTAAATGCGGTTCTGTTTTCAGTCTACTAAAGCACTTGTGGTGTTATTGAATTACTTAGCGAATCAAAAAGTCGTAAAAATCAGAAACGTTTTGGGTCAGTTGTCAGATTGAGTCATAGCTGACATACGTCCAAATATCCTGACTCGGTAAAAAATCGCATTTCGTTTGCATATGAAATGAAGTTGTGTATCGGTTTCACATATATATTATGTCTCATAATTTATATACCCAGTCGAGTCACATTATTGCGATCACCTCCTACTTTTGACGTCAGCAGTGATTAGCCAACAAAAGAAGGAACGTGCCGTGAGCTGGCTTGGAGGGTATATAAGGTAGGCATTCTGAAAACATATCACTCGTTGTTGTTATGGATAAAAGGGAGCGAATGATCAGATTTGCAAAAAGGGATGATTTTCGGCTTTCGGGCCAAGCGTGGCAGTATTTCTGAAACAGCGGCAGTTTGTGTATTGTTCGAGTGCTGCTGTGATTAAAGTGTATCGTGACTGGAGAAATGGCACCATTGAGAATAAGCGACGTGGAAACTAAGGATCACCACGTGCCATTGATGTGAGAGGTGAACGTCGGCTGCGAAGGGGCGTGAGGGCCGATTGACCCGCTACAGTGAAGTAACTGACTGGCCGAATGAACCAGGGGCTACCGGAAGTGTGTTTAAAAGGACAGTTCAGCAAACTTTGCTGCGTATTGGGCTCTGATGTATACGGATTGTCACTGCAGCTATGCTAACGAAGGTGCATCGGCAGAAAAGGCTTACATTTGAACAGCAGTATAGGAATTGGACCTCCGCTGATTGGCTTCTCTGATGAGTCAGGTTTTCTGCTTCATCGAACGGATGAACTTTGGCGTACAAGGCAAGAAATGTCTGAGAACACTCTTCAACCATTGCTGGAAGAACACAAGCTGGTGGTGGCAGCGTTATGGTCTCGGGAATGTTTTCGTGGCATTCTCTGGGTCCACTCATACCTGTGAAAGACATTATGGACCGAATTTGTTATGAATTCATCTTTGCAGACCACGTATACCCATACATTTCGATTGTCTTTCCTGGAGCGGATGGGATCTTCCAGCACGACAATGCGACGTGCCACACAGCTAGAAATGTCCGAGAGTGGTTGGACGAACACGATAAAGGTTCAAAGTACTTCCCTGGCCCCCTAATTCCCCACACTTAAACCCAATTGAGCATATGTGGAACCACCTCGATCGTATTGTTTGCTCTATGGATCCACTACCACGCACCTTCCAGTAGCTGTCAGATGCCTGTGAATACCTTCCAGCACCTTACTGAGTAGATCCCACCCCGTCTATCTGCAATCCGCACTGCACACGACGGTTACTCTGGATATTAACTGGTGGTCACAATAATGTGACTCGACCGTGTGTATGCCGATATTAAAATTACAAGCGTCAAATCGAAAAAAATAAATTCAGTGACCGCTATGCTCCAAATTATGCTTCAAGATTTCCATTACTCTCCTGGAAATTTTTCCTTTTATCTTTGTCTGAAACTTCTGCACAGTATTCGTATATTTTTTTAATTTCTATGCACGCAATTATTTAGCTCACAGCAGACAACGCGAAGCAAATTTCTTCGTGCCTTTGCAGTACTGCCTAACAAAAATATTTCTCGAGTGCATGCAGGATTAAATAAGATGTTCGGATTTGCGCACTAGTACCTGCTGAAGCGAAAAGCAGGTATCTGATTATTCCATTTTACATCATGCTGATTTATACAACATCATTATAAGATGCAGTGGAGCAAGCACGGATGCACTTAAATGTTTCTCTCCCAATGCGTTTCCGTAATCGTCTTGAATATTTTCCTGTGTTAAAAGCGAGGTCGCAATAGTCACTGGTCTACGGAGTACGGTCAATGCTTATAGCAATCCAAGCAATCAGCTTAATTCCTGTCGAATGGAAAACTTTGCCACTGGACCAAAGATATACTAACGAGTTCCGAGAAGGGAAAAGGAGATTAAAGAATTCCAAGCCTTAACAAGTTCTAGAGAGTCCAGGCAGCCACAAAGCAATTAAACCATTAGCGGGTCGATCCGCACAAAGTCATGCCTAACTATTTGGTTCGACACACACGAATGTAAAGGAATGTGATCTTTCATGCTTTAATTCTGAACATTCCCTTTCAAACTAAATGACGATCCCATGCCCGTTTGGTGACTCGCACTAAATCATTTCACATCTGGCGTAAGTTACTGAATGTTTCAAGCTGTTAGGAAGAAGAATGGATTCATGGAATGACAGCACAACAGATTATGTACGCTCAAGCCACGATGATAAGCATCTATGCGATGCGTTGCAATTTTGTAGTCATGCTTCATATGTAGACCACAGTAGTTACAAGGATTTACTCGATTAAAATCACTCTTCATATGACAAATTCATTACTTTACAAACCAAATCAATTCTCATTGTCTCACTTAATATCGGAAAACGGCAAGGATTGCTGTTTCCAGAAAACGATAAGATGTTTTACACACAATAGAGGGCTTTACCGATTACTTAAATCAGTTCTTTAGACAGACACAGAGAGATACATTAAAAGAATTAAGAGAGTAATTTTTGAATGCCTTTACTTACCGTGACTCTATAAAATGTATTTGTTTCATGAACTTTTAAAAATTTCAGACACGAAAGGCGAATGAAATATTTGTTTACTACTTCCAAACTCTTCTTAAATTACATGTTATTAAAAGATATTTTTTACGTCAAAATAATTTATCTTGAACGGTCAAGTTTTGACTTTATAGAAATTGTTTACTCCAAAAATGATCTCTTGCCCAATTAGTCAAGACGATAATAATTTCCTTACTGTTAATTTATTATTTTCCCCAAATTTTTGCACCGTGTAGAATAGTGTAAGAAAATCAGATAGGAACTATTTCTTGTAAAATTAAAGGTACGCTCAATGAGGACATAAAAACAAACGATTTGCAATTTCAAGAAATAACGTCCAAGCTTTAGCATTTATCATCATATCTGAGAAAAGTACAAGAGTTCATTCTTAAGACTACCGTGATCAGCTTTGGTAAAGGAAATATAGTGGAAAGGGTACAACGAATTTTCTATAATGATGAGTGCCGAAAACATCCCTTCTTCTTTTAGAGAGCATTCAATTTTACTTCATGTTTTCCTTCCTACTCGTCTGTGTTCATTATGTAATAAAGTTTGTCTTCCTCTGGTTTTTGCTTGCCTGTAGCTGTTGAATATTATTTTCTGCTGTTTTTTCACTACTGGATTTTAATGAACTTTGTTTTTTCGTGGGGTTTGTTAATTTTTATTTGATTCTCACCATAGTATATATATGCAATTGTTCGACAAAATAATGTGAACACCACGCTCAGAGAAGTGACTTTCAGTGTGCCTACGCCGGAATGCCCAAATGTATCCCCCACATTTTGGTTGTAATATAGAGCTTTGTTTAGAGCCTCAAGGTCTTGTTTAAGTGCATTTAAAGTGTCTTGTTGCAACTTTTTTTTTCAGGAAGACAACGAAATGAACGACCTAACGGACTTCGAAAGAGGACTAATTATTAGTGGCCGGCCAGTTGGTGCTTCCCTGACAACAGTCGCAAGGGTAGTTGGAGTAACGAGAGCTACGTGATTAGCGTCATGACAGCATACCGTGGTCTAGGTGAAACGATCCTGACTGATAGAGACAGGAGAGCATTAAAAAGGATTGTTACCCGTAATAAGAAGACCACGGGACCTAAAATTAGTGCAGAGCTCAATCTGAGTCTCCAGATTCCAGTATCAACAAAAACAGTGCGCAGGGAACTGCATAAACAAGAGATTTATGGCAGGGCTGCTATTGCAAAACGTCTGGTTACACAGATGAATGCACAACGGCAACGCCAGTGGTGCAAGGAGCATACAACGTGGACTACCGATGCATGGGAATGTATAAAATAGTCAGATGAATACATATTCACTCTATTCCTCACAGCAGGACGTGTTTACGTGTGGAGAACGCCTGAGAACCGTACAACCTAGACTAGCTGCTCCCAATAGTGCAGTGATTCTGTCATACTCGGGGCGGTTATATGATGGTTTTCAGAAGTTCCCTTAATCACCTTGAAAGGACGAATGACTGGCAGGGAGTATGAAACCATCTTGTCCGACCAAGTCGATCCAATTGTTCAGGAATTGTTGCAGGGAACGGCATCTATAAAGATGATAACGCCCTGACTTACAGAGCCCGGAATTTCCACATGTTTAGTCATGGTTTGAGGAACATGAGGACGAACTTTCACACCTTCCTTGGCGTCCCCAATCACCAGACTTAAACATGATTGAGCCACTGTGGTCTGTGTTGGAAAGCAGAGTAAGATTCAGTTATCCTCCTCTTGCATCTCTCAAGGACATGGAGCAATTTCTGCATGACGAATAGTGTAACATCCCGCTAACCACAATCCAGAATTTGTATGCGTGAATTCCAAGGAGGTTTCGGGCGGTTCTGAACGCCAAAGCTGATCCCACACCCTACTAGGTAAGTAAAAACTTATTTTCCTAGGAGTTCACATTATTCTGCCCAATCTCTGTGCGTATAAATATATACGCAGTCGAGTCACATTATTGTAACCTGCTCCTACTTTTGACGTCAACAACGTGTGGCCAATGAAAGAATGCCCATGTCGTGAGCTGGTTTGGACGGTATACAATATACTGACAAAGGTCACCGCACACCCTTTCAAAACCAAACGAACGGATTATCTGCGTTGTTAAGATGCGCGATACAGCTGCAAAAGATATAAAAACAAGCCTGCAGCTGACCGTGATCATATCGCACTGTGGCGTTGAGTGAAAATGTAGCGGCGGGAGAGAACTGACTTTGAAAAAGGAAAGATTGTTGGGTATTATATTAGTGGGTTTTCCATAAGAGAAACCGAGAAGCGTTTAAACGTACCCAAGTCAACTGTTTTGGATGTACTGAATAAGTAGAAGACACATGGCGTCCTAGAAGCACAAAAACGTACCGGCAGACCAAAGAAAATCAGTAATAGAAGTCGTCGAAGCCTCAAGAGACTCCTTACAGCTAATCGACGGAGTACTGCACAACACCTCAGTGTACAGGTGTGTAACAATGCTGCAACCTCGGTATGTACACCTACCATTCGCAGAGAACTGCATTTCATGGATTACTGTAATAGTGAGGCCGCTCATAAGCCTTTCATCTCCACTCGGAATGCTACTTGTCGTTTAGTATGGTGTAAAGGAACATTTATCGTGGACCGTAGAACAATGAAAATGGGTCCTATGGATTGATGAATCCAGATACAAGATCCATCAGTCTGATGGCTGTGTGTGGGTATGGCGGCAACCAGGGGAACGCTATTTGCCACAGTGTATTGTTATTACGGTCAGGTTTGGAGCTGAAAGTGTACTCGTGTGGGGGTATTTTTCGTGATGTGGTCCAGACCGATTAGTTATCGTGGACAAACCTGTTATCCAGCACGTCTACCTCAATATTCCGGACCCAACAACTCTGCCCTACCAACTCTGTATCGTGACGCCCTACGAACTCTGTGGCAATACTATGGACCCGAGCCTTGTTGGTAACAGCAGGATAATGCACCAAGACATAAAGGAAGACTGTTACGGCGTTGTTTGCCGATAACTCTGTATCGTGTGTGGACTGGCCAGCACAGATCCCGCATCTTAATTCCATAGAGCACCTATGAGATGAATTTGAGCTCCGCATAAGAAGTTTGGAATCGAGGCCTACTACTAAGCAAACGTTAGCTGCAGTTTTATGTACTTAATGGAAGCGCATACAGGTCGCTGTGTTCCACAACCTTGTCGAAAGCATGTCTTGAAGAGTCAGTGCATTCATTAAGGCCAAAGGGGGATTGACATCGTACTAATGCATGTCTATAAATGCAATGTTGCGTTTCTGTTCTAGGTGTCCGGTGACCTTTGTTAATATAGTGTATAAGGTGTGCTGTAGGCATTCTGAAAACATATCACTCGTTTCTGTCATGGATAAAAGGAGCGATTTATCAGATTTCCAAGAGGGGATGATTATCGGCATTCGGAGAAAGGGTGGCAGTAATTCTGAAACCGCGTAGTTTGTTTAATGTTCACGTGCTGCTGTGGTTAAAGTTTATTGTGATTGGAGAAATGGCACCCTTGAATATAAGAGACTTGCAAACTGCGGAGAACCGTGTCCGGTTGATGTGAGAGGTGAACGTGAGCTTCGAAGGTCCGTGAGGGCCGATCGACACGCTACAGTGGAGCAAATCATTGGCCGAAAGAAACAGGGGGCTACCGGAAGTGCATCAAAAACGACAACTCAGCGAACTTTGCTGCGTACGGGACTCCGACGCAGACGGATGGTCACTGCACCTATGCTAACGAAGGTGCATCGGCAGAAAAGGCTTACATTTGCACGTCAGTATCGGATTTGGACCTCCGTTGATTGGCAAAGAATTGCCTTCTCCGATGAATCACGTATTTTGCTTCATCGAATAGATGGGCGCTTTTTTTTTTTTTTTTTTTTTTTTTTGGTTGGAGGTTTAACGACCACCGTGAGCAACTCAATGTGCTATAAGCAGTCGCCCGTCCCTAATTTAGGGTCACTGGTTCTAGGGAAGGGCGAGAGCCAATGCCGTAAGACAAACACAACATCCATGCCTCACCGGGATTCGAACCCTGGACCCCTTTCGGACGAATGATCAGAGGCCATCGCCTAGACCACTGCGCCACCGGGGCGGCCTAGATGGGCGTTGGCGTGTATGGCGAGAATAATCGGAGAACATACGCTGTTCAACCGTTACTGGAAGAACTAAAGCTGTTGGCGGCAGTGTTATGTTCTGAGGAATGTTTTTGTTGCATTCCCTGGGTCCACTCATACCTGTGGAAGGCCCTGTGGGTCGAATTAGTTCTGAATCAATCCTTGCAGAATACGTAAACTCATATATGCTATTTGTCTTCCCTGGGGAGGATGTAATCTTCCAGGACCACAATGCGACGTGTCACCCAGCTAGAAATGTCCGAGAGTGTTTGGAACAGCATGATCAAGACTTAAATGTACTTACCTGGTCCCTTAATTCCCCAGACGTAAACCCAATTGAGGAACTGTGGGACATATCTCAATCGTGTTGCTCGCTCTATGAATCCTCCACCACGAACTGTCCAGCAGCTGTCAGACGCATTGCAGTCAGCATGGCTGCACATACCTGAGAACACCTTTCAGCACATTATTGAATCATATATATATACGAAAGAAGGTGAGCCAAGATGACATCATATCTCCTAAATTGTTTAATGTTTTAATGCCGCATTGCAGAATGTCTTTCAATCACTGAACTGAGAAAGCAAAGGGTTAAAGTTTAATAAAGAGTATATAACTCACTTTCGCTTTGGTGATGACGTTGTTAATATCCATTTTGGCAACTACCCGTTCACAGCTGCGGAGTATGATCCAGGAACTTGCTGACAGAAAGTAAAGAAATGGGATTAAAAATGAACTTTCAAAAGTTATGTACTATGCTTTTACAAGAAATGAAGATTTATCGATTGATGTGGAAAAGCTGGAGATAAACGATATATACATTTACCTTGGACTACAGATATCAAACGAGAGTCACATTGATGAAGAAATTAATCGGCATATAAAACTTGGATGGAGAACTTTTGAAGAAGCGGTACAATTTTTAAGAGCAATATGCCATTATGTCTTAAAAGAAATGTGTTTGATCAAAACATCCTTCCAGTGTTTCCGTATAATGCAGAGACGTGGATCGTAACTAAAAAAGACATACAAAGACTGCTGCAGACAACTTAAATAAGCGTGGACAGATGCATGCTTGGTGTAACCAGGAGAGATAAGAAGAGGAACTTGTGGATCAGGAAAATGACAAGTGTGGAAGACATCATGATCAGAGTAAAATCCATGAAATGGCAATGGGTTGGTCATATTACCAGAAGGACGAACCACCAATGGATAACCGAAATTTTAGACTGGATTCAGAGGAACAGCAAAAGAGCCAGAAGAAGACGACATGGTATATAGGTGAATGAAATTCGAAAGAATGCGGGAGTAACATGGAGAAGACTGGCCCAAAAGAGATCGTTGTCGAATGCATTTGGAGAGACCTTCATCCAGCAGTAAATTGATAATGGTTAGCAATGATGATGATATGTACGATTAGTTAATTTCTTCTTCTGTTTAAGTGATAAATTATAGAAATCTTTGTAAGTTGTTTTCCCTTTTTTGTTTTAGTAACTCAATAGAAGATTTTTTTAAATATAAACTACACTGGTGTCCAAAACTTAAGCATATTTAAAAACAGAATTATAGAACAAACGAAAGGGTGATGAAAGTTGATATGGAAACGTACAGAGGACGTGGGAATATGCGAATGTGGAAATCATGATGTAATACCATGTCACGAACAATGATTGGCATAAAAGGTAAAGCAGCACATTTGTGGAGTTGAGAAAGTGCTGTAAAATGCTAAAAGTGATATTTTTTGTTATCATTGCGCCTTGCTAGTTGTAGTTTTTATTTTTATTAAACCAGTCTGTCGGGGAGAGATGGCAAGTCGATATGTTTACAAGTCGTCGGATTATCAGAATGTTAAAATCAAACGTAGAGTAATGTTGCCCGGGCCACTGGTGTGAATTTTTCCATTGTATCCAGACTTTAGTGAAGGCACCAGGACACCGGAGATGTTCATCGTCAACCTCTGGAAGGTCGTCCACGGATCTCTACGGCTCAGAGTGATAGGTATGGGGCAGTAACAGCGAGACGTAGGAGGTCGATACCAGCGAGAGCGCTTGATTAACAGCTGCCTACGACTGGTGGATCAGCTGTTTTAAAGAAAACAGTATAGAGACTGTTCAACGAACAAGGACTATATGCGAGAAGACCCGCAAATCGCCTCCCACCGTCAGCAAGAAAAGTCACGGTTCTGTGATGGAGACAATACTGAGACTGGGACGGAATTCAATGTGACAATCTGTTCTTCTCCGAAGAATCTAGCTTCTGTCTTGAAAGGGACAACTGTCGTGTTCTGATTTGCAGAGAATCTAGAAGCCGTTATTCACCCCAGAAACATCCGAGAATAAATGCCCTATTACGTGGGGGGTATTGTTTGTATCTAGGGGAAGGGGGTATTATGTTCAACGGGCGCCCACAGCTCCATTGTCTGTTTTGGTGAAACTTTAACAAGTCCGAAGTACAGAAACGAGATCCTTGATCCATAGGTGAGGCTTTTTCGGGGTATTGTTGGTCCAGATTTCCTGTTCACGAACCATAACGCAAGACTTCATAAAGCTGCTATTGGCGATGATTATCTCGAAAGTGAAGATATCCACATTGTGCCATGACAAGTGCATTTCGCCAGACCTCAACACAATAGAGTGTGTTGGATCCATCGGAGAGACACACTGCAGATCGTCCACCTCCTGCTAGACCTCTCCAGAAACTCCGATATCCTCTTGGTCAAGAGTGGGATTTGCTGCCACTGAATCTTCTTGTTTTACTTGGGGAGTATTTTTGTTTCCTTTGTAGAGTCTTCTGCACAGGGTATTCTTCTTTCCCTTGCACAGTCTTCTCTTTTCCTGATCAATGGGACTTTTGATCTGTAATACAAAAAAATTGTTGTCCTGAGTTAATATACCTGGCCACTTTATAAAGTCTTTTCAAGGACTGGCATATATATATGTATATATGTGTGTGTGTGTGTGTCTGTGTATAATTGTCATCATCCTAAATCATTATCAGTCCATAACCGGATGAATGTCTCCCCAATTATCTCCCACAACTCTCTGTCCTGAACCATTCTTTTGAACGTCACTCCGACATGACTTCCAATTTCATGCACTCATCTTCCCCGTAGTCTTTTTCAGGGTATTTTTCAGTTCCTTGGTACAATCTAAATTTTCAGCCATCCACAGATGTACTAGCTGTATAACAATAACACAGGGACTGGTGGGGATGCCACCATACGCACATAAACCCGCTTCGGCAGTGAGTTAGCAACAAACCCGCCTGGAAACAGAAAAATGAATAATTGTTTTCTTCTTGTATCCGTAGGATTACTTCAAACAGTTTGTGAGGGTAGACTATTTACATGTTTTATATGAACGTACATGTAATTTATTTTCTTTACGTTAGTTTTGAAAATTGAGTATGCTGTTTAGAACCAAGTAATATTTTCCTTTAGGATGGAAGCCTGTGTCGCCCAACGAAAATATGTACCTATTTTTCTCCATATTTGCTAGCCATTCAAATAGCAATGAATATTTTTCCCTTTTAAGAAAAGAAAAGGTGCAGAAAAGGAAGAAGGAAGAAATGTGGGGTGCTGTGGCTCAAAACTTTAAAAAAAGTTATGTTAAGAGTGTGACTCAAACATATTGTTAAATGATTTGTGCAGCAGAGAAATGAACTTTCTGACTTTTATTCCGCCCATCCCTTTCGCGGTTATTCGTGCGCTAATAATTCTTCTCTTTATTCTTTCTTACCGTTCTGATTGCATGACCTTCGGAAGCCAGAAATCTGTCAGCGTAGGATTTTCTTCGAGCCAAGAATACGGTGTCTGGAAATTTCTGATTCTCATCTGTGTTAAACTCTAATCCAGTCAGTGAATTCAAGCATACATGACCAAAATCTAAAGGAAAGCAGAGGCTCAACTGCACTGAAGATTTCCCATTAGGGCTTACAACCAGTATTACCCGAGTCTTTTGCCAGAAATCAATAGACTACGGCTAAAACAATCAGTAAATCAAATTTTGTCCTTGAAATATGCACCACCTGACAAAATTTACGCAGCATTGAACGTAATATCAATGACAAAGAACATTCAAATCTACTGATAGTTCAAATAATAGATATTCTCCTTGCACTCCCATTCAACGTCTCCATAAATGCAAATTCAAACCACTACCAAGCAAGTTGGTTCACTTTTTACAAGATAATACTAATTATAAACTTTATAAACTGATACACACCATTGAAACTAATGTTGTAGAAAATGATGACATTTAAAAAAATACCGCTCACTACAGAAACCTTGATGCCAGATTAAAAATTCCCTTTTGAGTCAGATACCGCTCAATATAGAAACGTTTTATGTGTATTTTCGGCACAAATTAATACACTGTTTGGGCACTGGAGAGTGCAAGCAAGAGTGCTTTACCTTATTTTCGATATGTGATATGTCTGCTTCTAAAGGTGGGATTATAAAAATCCTTTAACATGAAATAGTATCCACTTGATGGAATATTTTACATTAGTATTTCCTCCAATGTACAGTTCTGGCTCCAAGTAGCGTAGTGTGTTGTAATTGGATATGTAATTGCATATCCATTTCTAAAACGAACTGTTGGAAACATTCTTTGGTAATGTAAATTATTCGCTATGATAAATACTGCGAACATTGTCCTCTTTAAATTATTCACAACCTTCTCCCAAAAGGGTGGAGATACATGTAAAAATGCCTTTTGTTGCTCACCCTCCTGAAGTCGTATTTGATTTTTTAAATATTGCATA
This sequence comes from Macrothele yani, assembly GCA_039090855.1. Lineage (NCBI taxonomy): Eukaryota > Metazoa > Arthropoda > Arachnida > Araneae > Macrothelidae > Macrothele > Macrothele yani. The sequence continues at coordinate 52,581,417 of CM077008.1, read as the reverse complement.
GCTCCCACCATGAAGAATTTTGGCGCTTATGATGCCCCTTTTTTATAATTCACAATTCTGCCGCCAGGGAGGGCCAGCTTATACTTCTGTACTGAATTGTGATGTATACATCTAATTTAACCTTTCTTTTGAGTTTTGGTTTCTAATGTAAACTTCGTTACTTCTCGGTTTTAATTTTATAGTGAAGGGCACAACACTTATCCCAATAACTTCTACGTTTTGGCAACGCTGAGAATGAGTTCAAATGGAAATAGACAAGAAAGATGACACAGAATTGTCGGTTGTAATGAGCACGTGCTCTGAATTTTTTCCGACACAAATAAAATATTTCAAATTTATTCATAGTCAATGGAAACACATTAAAAAATACAAAAAAATCAACAGCATTTTTGCAATCGATAAAACATTTAGAAACAGAAACAATTACTTTCCCCCACAAGCTGCTGAAAAGTTTGTTACGAAAGTTAATAAATTGTGCTAAAAAAAATTACCTAAGCTGAAGGAACATATCAAAGACAAAGCGATTTTTACATCTAACAGTTAGAAGAACAGACGGAAAGGAAAATGTGATCAAACTTTAGGCCCCTAGTGGAAGAAATTTGAATAATGGAAAAGTAGAAAATATGTGAAAGGTATTCTTCACAACAAAAGTTATTTTAACGATAAACATTTTTTTAATTATGCCTCTTGGAAGCAGATGTAGAGAAAAAAAGTTTCAACATTTCGGGCCACTAGCGGGTAAATTGTGCACTATCTTAAAAATATAATATTCCCATCTTTTCTGTAAGAAATGGCATACAATGCAAAGAAGGAAGTTTATCAAGAGGATTTTTAGAAGCGGAGATACAGCATCATACAGAAATACACACTAACACCACCTAACAGCAGAACTGTGAACATTTAAATATACCTCCATATCTGTTGTTGCAATTGTTTATACGATTCCCTCGGTATCCGTTGTTCAAGTTTTCTCGATTTGAGTAATTCCTTTGTCTCGTATATCTTCTGCCGTACAGCAAGTTTTGTTTACAGTTTGCGATTTTGCGCAATCCTTATTTCTTCCGCTAGTGAAAACAAGAAGGTATTTTTGTGAATGTTTTACTCATTCTAGAAATCTGGTACAAAAAAATAAATAAAATTATAACTTGTTACATTCACGATATAAAAAACCCTGTGTGCATTTCGCATTTTAAATAGAGCGCAATTTTCCCACTCGATGGCGTGTTTGCACAAACTTTTTTCCTCGTCTTTTTTTTTGCTAATTATCTGCTTTGAAAACCTCTGTTGTATTGAAAAGACGTGCTAATTGCAAATGAAAATTTGGTGTTATAACGAAGTAAATTTCTCGAACCCGGGTCCCCTCATGTCCGGAATAAGTCACTCTACCAATTGAGCTACGCGGACGTTCGTTCTGACTGCTATCTGCCTTTATGTCGTGTGCGTCCTGCTGGGCAGGCACGTCATAGTGTCATCTTTCTTTTTTTAGGGTGTAACGCTCTCCATGATTATCTGAGCCATTAAAGACTCTCCCGTTCCTAATTATTACCCCTGGTCTCAGGGACGGAACAGGGACAAGAACAAGCAACGCATTCGTCATCCAGAAAACGAATCTCGATCCAGCGATAATGATCATCCGGCCATCCATTAAGATGACATTTCTATTGTTAGGTCAGCAATTTTTTAAAAGTTAGCGTAAGACCTAAACCGGAACGCTTTTCCTCCTTTGAATTACTTTCTGTTTCGAAAATTATATTCCGAAAAATAAATCGCCAGGTAATGTATGTTTTCCTGTGTCAGTCTGTGTTTCACACATGATAATCTTGAAGCTAACGCATACAGAATTGAAGATGATCTGGGAAAATGTTTTCCCCACTTATAGGGTTAGATTTTCTTTCGATTGCACAGTACAATAAAATCACGTGATACCGCCCATAAACTTAGGATACAAGTAGAAACATTTCTCTGAGAAGTAAGAAATTTATTATTGGATTTTCATCACGTAAAATTTATACCTCGAACACCGTCCGTCACACATGTTTAAGACAGCACTGAGCTCAAGGTGTGCTCGTCAAGTTGGTGGCTGCCGGTTAAACAACAGTAACAGTCTTTCCACATGAACATTATGACTCCCCATCCCGCAGCATCTTGGGGTACAGACGCATCTTCAATGGACATTTTGGCGTTATGACTGACATAAAAATTATGCTTATCTTGAAAGAGCTTGTGAAATGGTTGATGCAGTGCCAAACATCCTACTGACTCTAATCTATTAATCATTTCAAGAGCTTTTATGTTCTTACTTAGTTTATCTCCCCTCTTTTCTCCCCATTCGGTTTAAGTTTTTCCGTACCTACCAGGAGCTATTCTTCTCACGTGTTCACTCGCACACGTGACTCGGGCAAATCACCCTTCCATGCCACAGCCTGTTTTTTCAAATGAGGAACAATCGCTTAAGATTCTGGTCGAAACCTATGGAACTCAAATATGGTCTACAACAATAGCATTATTCATAAGGACAATTGGAGCGAGACTTCCAAAAATCCATCAAAATGAACAGGCCACGCATTCCAACCAACGCTTACATAAATCTCCCGCTCCTTTGTTATTAGAATTCAAACTACGCCTCCGTTTTCGGCAAATTGGACCTGTGCCTAATAAATTATTGTCGCCGGTCTTGAAAATGGATATTGATTGCGCGCTTGCGGTGCCGATGTGCAGAAAAGGATAACGGATAGATGATTAGCATTGTGCGGAAATCTGCGGGACGTTGTAATTACAAACGGAATAAGTGGAAAATGCATGCCGTACTTTTCGACGATGACGACGACGAACAACACCTCGAGAGAAGTCTGAATCATATTTACTTCCACAAAGTGTCTTTCCGCTGTTCGAAGCATTAAAATTTTTCAAAGTTGTTACGAAGTTGCTCGGAGCAATTATGCTAAGGCATTCTGTAATGAGAAACTACTTTAAATGCAAAAATGCCGAACTGTAAAATCAGGATATCGATAACCAATGGCGTACTGCTCCTGAGTCGTTCCATCAATTTCAATGCAAAGAACAAACATTTGCAGTATTTTGCACTGATTTTCTTTTTAGAAAAGTTGTCAGATATTTGCGTCGAACAGCGTTAACAGACTTCGACATTTAAATTCCAAGTTCCATTTCCTTCTACAGCAATTTAAGAAAGAAAATGCTGCTTGTAGTGTTTCCGATAAAACAGACGCATAATGATAACTAGCAGCTGCATTTTTTCACAAGGGATATAACTCTTAAAAGGATTTCTGTTTGATGCTGAAAAAGGTGATTGCTAGAGTACCTCTCTCGCGCACACACACAAGGACTACCCGCGCAAAGCTATATGTGCGCATATGTTAAGGTCCCTTTGATCTCACAGAATTACCCCCGCCAGTGTTCAGCTGATTGACATGAAATGGCCTTTCACGCCCCAAGCTGTTAGTTATCATAACTTGCCTCCTTTTAATGCTCTGTCTGAACTTGAGCTTTGCAACATAGACGCCAAACACATTGATTCTTCGTGATCGAGGCATTCATAAAATAAGAATTAAAAAATGAAAGCCCCCACCTTATTTGCATAGAAACTTAGATTGGCCATTTTTAACACTCTAAATTCCTCTTCTTTTCAGTACTTCTATACCTAAAACTCATCACAACACCATTGTGCTTTGTGAACAAAGCTTGCTGCCCCGGTACCGCAGTGGTCTTAGCGTTGGCTTATGATCATTTGTCCGAGATGGGTCCCGGTTCGAATCCCGGTGACGCATAGATGTTGTAACTAGCAGCTGCATTTTTCCACAGGGGATATTACTTGTGCTCTTAAAAGGATAAGGCACTTAAGGCACTGGCTCTCTCCCTTCCCTGGAACTAGTAGCCCTAAACTTAGGGACGAGAGACTGCTTATAACCTATTGAGTTGCTCACGGTGGTCGTTAAACCAGCGTGAGCAACTCCATCCTTTTGGTAGTATAACCTTTGGTAGTTTTTCCAGAGCGCCTTTTAGAAAAGTGACAGCCATTTTAGAAAATGGCTTCCCTATTTATTCTTTACAGAAGGCGTTTTGAATTCTCTTTCATTATTTGAACTGTGAATAAGCAAAAAGACAAAAACATTTCACACAAAAATCTCATTTTAATTTTTATTTTCAACGCCATTTGGGAAAATGGTTTCCTCATTCTATTTTTTGAGAATGTACTTTTTTTAGTTGTTACGTGTACTCCAATTTAGCTTTCCTTTTTAATTTCTTTCTCTATGTAAATTTCAGTACGTTCTCCTAGCATTTCTCAAACTTAACGTGATATCTTCGCTCTCCAAGAGTATGGTTGGCAACACCCTGAGGTTAGAACGAACGACGTGTATGTCTGAGATAAGAACTAAACGATGTATATAATATATAATGTGGTAGAAATATTCCTCTCATACGTGAAAAATACGTCATAATAATTAACACAGCAATAAGAAATATCTGAATCGACTATATTTACTGTTCCACACGTAATATCAGTCACATCAAAAAATTTGCAATCAGAAATATCTGAATTTACTGTTCCACACGTAATGTCAATCACATCAGAAAACTTGAAAATTTTCAAGTTTTCTGATGTGATTGATCTTACGTGTGGAACAGTAAATACAGTCAATTCAGATATTTCTGATTGCTGTGTTGATTATTATAATATATATAATGTTTTGAGAAGCAGCAGAGTGTTGTGTTGTTGGTAGAAGTTAATGCTATTTGTAAAAGAGACGTTGTTTAGTTTAAGTTGTATCTATTGAAAGGCTGCGTGTTGTGCTGACATTTATATAGTTATCGTTAAGCGTTCTACTAGTTAACGTTGTTAAGTTCAGAAGTTTACTACTAACCTGATAAGTTCAGTGTTTGACGATTAAGTATTCTATTCTGTTGGAATGCTACTGTTCATGTATCTGTGGACAGATAATAAAGGAATCAATCTGAAAGCAATCTCTTCTGAAATCATTTGAGTGACTCCTGATTTGATTAAAACTGAAGTTATTCAGAACTGATTTTTGTATTGTTCTGGCAGTTATATTCTGTGAAAGCATGAGATTCAGTACCGTAAGACAAAAACGCAACGTACATGACTCACAGGGATTAGAACCGATATCGGACTAATTGTAAGAATATATTTTAAATACGTGGAGATAATGTAAACGTACAATGTCATCGCTCTGTCCACGTTATTTTTATAAACAACGAATAGCAACTGAAAAATTGTATATCCGACACCGCTGGGATCAAACCCCAGATCTCTCGATAACTAGCCGAGTGCGTTCGCTTTACGCTGCGGTGCCAACAATTCACAGCGCTATGTATGGTTTATCAGTCAACATCTGACTACACAAATCCATATTGATGGACAGAGCGATGACATCGTCTCCACGTATTTAAAATATATTCACCATTTCTATCGCCCTTTGGATTTATCAGCTGTAATTAAACAGCCTGCTTTGTTGAATGCCACAAGATGGCGACATATCAGTTACTGAGCCCATCAGTATGGATTTGTGTAGTCAGATGCTGACTGTTAAGCCACGAATAGCGCTGTGAATTGTTGGCACCGTATTCGAAAATCCGTCTCGTCCTTAATTTTTGCAAGCCAGTGTATTAAGCAAGAATTACCTACAGGTATTTATAAAAATTAAAACACCGACAGGAACTGAAGAACACGGAATGCGCTTATAGAAATCGTTGAGATGAGGTCACACGCAGTGTGAGGTATATAAATGGGTGCAGAGCAATGTCGACCATCACGTATCAGTTCCACAGTCGCAGGTGAAATTGCTGTTGTGCAGAAATTGTCGACAATGTCAGATCTCAGTGACCATTCGTGCTGGTTTTTAAGGAGCTTCAGTAACTACAGCGACACATTTAGCAGGTGTAACACGAGGAACTGCATCGAAGATCATGACTACATAACAAAATGGACACGGCGTTGTCTAGAAACGTACAAATTTTGGACGCCGTGCGAAGATTTCAGATAGGGATAGGCGAACGTTGGCATGGACATATTAAGATCCTAAATACAAAACCATGGCACTGGAAACAGCAGCAAAATTGAACACCTGATGAAATAATCCAGTTTTCGTCATAACAGTTCGTCATAAACTCCATCGTGCCGACTAAAGTACAAAACCATGGCACTGGAAACAGCAGCAAAATTGAACACCTGATGAAATAATCCAGTTTTCGTCATAACAGTTCGTCATAAACTCCATCGTGCCGGTACTTATGGCAGTGCTGCAATTCACAAACCTCTGCTTACCAACATCAATGCAACGAAACGTGTAATATGGTGCAAACACATAAAAACTGAGATGCTAAAGACCGGCAACGTGTCATCCTGTCTGAGGAATCGTGCTTCATATTGTTTACCTCCACTGGTAGAGTGTACGTTAGCCGAAACCCTGAAGAACCGTACCCCCTGACTGTTTGGTTTTGACTGTGAAACATGGAGTGGATCCTGATGCTGTGGTGTGCCATATCATGTCATTCCTTAGGTCCATCCTTCTAGGTGTATCGCATTTGCATCTAAGACGTATAAATCGATTCTTCGGAACCACCAGCTACAATGTTGTATGCACTCTTCCCTAAAGACCGCCCTTTCGTTCAAGCAGGTAATACACCCTTGCATTGTGCAAAACTTGCGAACATGTGATTTTATAGCCTAGCCACCTCAATTTCCAGATCTCAGTCTGGAGCAAAACGTCAGATCGTACTTTCCACTTCCGGTGTCACCGGCACAGTCAGGATATATTTTACAAGAAGAATGGTCCCAAATTCCATTATCGTATGTATTACATGATTCCTGCATGCCTATTCTTTCCATGTAACATAAACACATAAATTTGAAAATTTCATCGTCTTTCGATGAGCCACGCTTGTATCGACAAGTGCAGTGACATGAAAAAGTCTGACGCGTTCAGATTAATGCTTCAGCAGTTTGGATTTCGTTGCCCTGGGTGGTGTGATGGTTAGCCTACACGGGCGGAAATTGCGAGATGCGGATCCGAATCCCTTTTCACGACGATGAAATTTTCACAATTCTGCGGTTATGTTACATGGAAATAACAGCTTGATTTATGTCTGTAATAATTATTCCATTTGTTTCAACTTGATATTCTGTCAGTATATCCCAAGTCGAATTGCTTCTGTTCAGAAAGCCGGAGATAGGCCTACAGCTTATACGTAAGAAGTTCTGCACAAGTAATAATAAGTGTTTTTATTGTTTTGATAAATTCTTGTACATCTACTTTGATAAATTTCTGTAACAAACTAAAACTAGTAAGTTTAGTTCATGGATAGCAGTTAAGTTCCTGCTGCTAATTCTGAAAGATGATGAGACGATATAACGAAGTAAATTTCTTCGCCATTTCTGGTCTACGCCGGGATTTGAACCCGAGTCCGCTTATTCCGGAACAAGTCGCTCTACCAACTGAGCTACTCAGACGTTTATTCTGATTGCTATGTGCCTTTATGTCATGTGCGTCCTGCTGGCAGGTACGTCACATCTCCCCCCCCGAAAGAGGGCAAGGCTCATGGCCCACGGGTCAGCCGTGACCATGAATCGTTGCAGGCAGCCATCCACTGTAGAACGTGCACTTGAGAACTCCCAGTTCATCTGGTTTGTGGAATGCAACGTCACACACATTTATTTTTCGAAGCGCTGGAGAAGGGATTCTCTGATTTTTCCTATCTCGCGGTGAGGAAATAACATCACACCATTGCGAGATTTTGAACGGTCAGGTCATCCGGATAGTTCGGGCGCCATTATAACGAAGTAAATTTCTCCGTCATTTCTGGTCTACGCCGGTATTCGAACCCGAGTCCGCTTATTCCGGAACAAGTCGCTCTACCAACTGAGCTACGCAGACGTTTATTCTGACTGCTATCTGCCTTTATGTCGTGTGCGTCCTGCTGGCAGGTACGTCACAACGATTATTTCGAAGGGAATATGTTGTTAAATGTATCTGTTGGAGATACATTATTGTGTAGCCCGAAACATCTCAATACCGCTTGTGTAAACTCATATGAATACAAAAACTGCATTCCTCACAGTAACATTACTCAATAAACTGCAACACAGAACTTACGGTAGTTGAGGTTTTATTTACAATAAGATTTTATCAAATTATCACTAATACTGACGGTGAGTCGAAAGTTTTGCAATATTTGGATTACTTTATGTCCCCATACCAACCTTTACGACGAAAGCTGACTAGCATTCAAAGTACAGGCCATCGTGTTGCACCCTTTTTAGCCATCTGTCTGACAGTTCTTCCATTAATACAGAGGGTGAGTTGAACGTTTTGCAATATTTGGATCACTTTATGTCTTCATACATACCTTTACGACGAAAGCTGAGTAGGATTAAAAGTATATGCCATCGTGTTGCACCGCCTTTACACATCTGTCTGCCAGTTCTTTGATTAATACAAAGGGTGAGTCGAACGTTTTGCAATATTTGGATTACGTTATGTCCCCATACGAACCTTTACGACGAAAGCTGACTAGCATTCAAAGTACAGGCCACCGTGTTGCACCGTTTTTAGCCATCTGTCTGACAGTTTTTAGGTTAATACAGAGGGTGAGTCGAACGTTTTGCAATATTTGGATCACTTTATATCTTCATACGTACCTTTACGATGAAAGCTGAGTAGCATTAAAAGTATATGCTATCGTGTTGCACCATCTTTACACATCTGTCTGCCAGTTCTTTGATTAATACAGAGGGTGAGTCGAAAGTTTTGCAATATTTGGATTACGTTATGTCCCCATACCAACCTTTACGACGAAAGCTGACTAGCATTCAAAGTACAGGCCATCGTGTTGCACCTTTTTTAGCCATCTGTCTGACAGTTTTTCGGGTAATACAGAGGGTGAGTCGAACGTTTTGCAATATTTGGATCACTTTATATCTTCATATGTACCTTTACGATGAAAGCTGAGTAACATTCAAAGTATAGGCCATCGTGTTGCACTGTCCTTGGCTATCTGTCTGCCAGTTCTTTGATTAATACAGAGGGTGAGTCGAACGTTTTGCAATATTTGGATCACTTTATGTCTTCATACGTATTTTACGACGAAAGCTGACTAGCATTAAAACAAATAGGCCATCGTTTTGCACTGTCTTTAGTCATCTGTCTGCCAGTTCTTCGATTAATACAGAGGGTTAGGGAAATGTTTGCAATATTTGGATCACTTTATGTCTTCATACGTACCTTTACGATGAAAGCTGACTAGCATTCAAAGTATAGGCCATCGTGTTGAACCGTCTTTAAACATCTATCTGTCTGCCAGATCTTCGATTCCACGGCGGTACTAGTCCTTGTCCTTCGAGACGAAGAACTCCTTTACCCTAGCTGCCACGTCATGCTGGTTGTTTAAGTGCCGCCCGCTAAGGATGTGGGCCATGGACCGGAACAAGCAGTAATCTGACGGGGCAATGTCCGGACTATATGCTGTGTGTGGCATCAGTCCGATGCCCTCATGTTCCTGGAGTTTTATCCGGTTCGTTCTTGCGGTATGAGGCCGAGCGTTGTCCTGCTGTAGGAGAGTGCGCTTTCCGTTCCCGAGTGCCGGGCACTTCCCTTACAAAATAAACTGCAGACATCCGTTCCAGCTGTTCAACGTAGAGGTTGGTATTGATGGTCCGACCTTCTGGAACAAATTTGTAATGGAGTATCCCCCGAAATTCCACCAGACGCAGAGCATCACCTTGTGTTCGAAGCGCCCACGTTTGGCAAGAGGTTCAGAAAGCTGGCACGGGCTCAGCCACTGCCGTTATGTTTTAGGATTACCGAAATTAACCCACTTCTCATCGCAAGTAAGAATTCTGTTGATGAAACGTACATCGCGCGGTGTTTCTAGTAGTTTCATGCACACTTCCAATTGGCGGTTTGCTTCAGCTGGCGTCAGTTCGTGAATGACAATGCGGCAGCTCTTGTAGACCCAAGGTCCTGATGGTGACGCACTACGGTGGTCTGTGATATGGCCAGCTCGCCTGATAATCTACGAGTGCTATTTGTCGGATTTGCTTCTACGGCCTGGCGCACGGCCTCTGAATCCATGGTTCGCTGTCTACCTGACCTTGACTGATCGTCGAGGTTTCTGTCACCTGAGCGAAATTTCTTGAACCATCTCGCTGCGGGGATGTGGTCCACTGAACCTTCCCCCTTCTCATGAAAAATGTTTCGTGTTGCCTGAACAGCGTTATTAACGAGATAAAACTCTTAAAACAAAAGTTCCCTATTTAGCTGGTTGTCTCTGTTCGTCTTTTAGGCGTCTCAACCACAGGCAGAACGACGACACGCAATGCTGTTTACAACAACGACTACCACTTTGTATCCCTTTCAACTAACTGCAATGGGTGACTTAAACTAGATTGAACGCATGACATACCCGCCGCAGCACATGCGTTTATGCAAATATTGCAAAACGTTCAACTCACCTTCTATAAACATCAAAATTAGCCAGAACAGCCATGTCAAGACTTCAGTTTTCAAGTTGAAGGGAAAGTTTTAAATAAAGGATGCAGACAAATTATACATATAAACACTCAGATCTCTCTGTCTCTCTGTCTGTCTCTCTGGAACGCTCGACGTCACAGCAACGTCTACATTGTTGCACCACCACGTATCGATCAATTCGTGCAAGCTCTCGAGATTTCAAAGAGATTGCCTGCTATATAATACCAAGCGATCACTTTTAGATGTCAAGGTGATCGCGTGCTAATTTGAACATTGGGTTATCAATGACTCGAGTTCTATTTATCCGGGTTATCAATGACTCGAGTTCTATTTATCCGATCTACAAAATTCGAATTGGAATATTGATATCACGACAAGTTGCGTTTGTATATTAATTTAATTTAGCACAATTCGGAATATTAATTTGTATGCTTTAATTTTTTTTTACTTTTTTAATTTAACTAACTTTCCGAGTTCAATGCTGATCATGTTATACGTTTTGCAAAATATCGATCTATCTAAACCTACAATAAAAACTGAAATCTTGAGATGTCAAAGTAAGCAAAATTGCATCTAAGAGGAGATGTCGCCCCAATAGCACAATGTCGAGAACTTAGATAGTTCCTATTTGCAATGTCAGGTGTTGCATTATTTTGTAGAAAAAGCTCCGGTATGAAGTTTCAAACTAACCATCCAACAAGACAGTCTAAAACAAGCCATGAACGGAATAATAAGTTTGTCGGAGAAAAAGCCATTTAACGGGTCTTTTGAAAAACGGAAATAAATAGCATATAATTTTCAGTTCTAACATGAATGAGTTCTTACTATATAAGTTTTTCCTAAATTTCTTTACAGAAATCCGATTTGATTTGTTTTCATGTGCATCAATTAAAAATTTCACTCTGTCATAGGACGGGCAACATCCCCTATATATTAATATTTAAAGCGTAAAACCAACCGTCCTGCTTTCATATTTAGATATATGACGTAATTGTATGAAACGGTGTCGCACGATTGGTCGAATAACAATTGGTCGACACCCGATTGTTCGACAGCAACGATTGGTCTGCAGCACGATTGGTCGACATAACGATCAGTCGACCGTAACGACTAGTCGATAGTAACGACTGGTCGACAGCACGATTGGTCGACATAACGATCACTCGACCGTAACGACTAGTCGATAGTAACGATCGGTCAACAGCACGATTGGTCGACATAACGATCAGTCTACCGTAGCGACTAGTCGACATAACGATCAGTCTACCGTAGCGACTAGTCGACAGTAACGACTGGTCAACAGCATGATTGGTCGACACAACGATTGGTCGAGATAACCATTGGCTCAGAGGATCATGGTTTACATTCGCAGCGGTACCTCTCAGAACGTACTGACCTCTCAAAACGTAACGTTCTTTTTTGGAAATAATATCTTTTAGAATGTAGTCCTCAGAACGTACAGCATTATAAAAAAGTATTTCCAAACAGGACCCCGTGTCATCTTTTGTACTCTAAGTGAAATCTATATAGAGGGCCTTCTGAACGATGTTATTTCCGAAAGGGCTCCGGGGCACTTTAGGTATAGGAACCTTGGAGAAACTGCCACACAGAATTCGGTCACTCAGAAAATTGCCACACATTCAAAGCGTTTCTCGGACGAACGGAACTTTGTGCTCGTCCCCTTAATGAAAACCATGCAGCAATTTTCCGGTGGGGCAATTTTTCTGTGTGTGGCAATTTTCCGGGTTGCTGAAATATGTGTGGCAATCTTCCGGTGGGGCAATTTACCGCCAAACTGTTTGCACTTATTCAAAAATATTTTCCAAGTTCCGTTGACCATTTTATGTCGACCAATCGTCATATCGACCAGTCGTTACTTTCGACCAATCGTTATGTCGATCAAATGTGCTGTCGACCAATCGTTACTGTCGACTAATCATTACTGTCGACCAATCGTTATGTCGACTAATCATTTCTGTCGACCAGTCATTATGCCGACCAATCATTATGCCGACCAATCGTTATGTTTAAATGTGTGAAGGAAAGACACGCCGCCGCCCCGGTGGCGCAATGGTCTAAGCGATGGCCTCTGATCATTCGTCCGTAAGAGGTCCGAGTTCGAACCCCGGTGAGGCATGGATGTTGTGTTTGTCTTACGGCACTTGCTCTCTCCCTTCCCTGGAACAAGTGACCCTAAATTAGGGACGGGTGACTGCTTACAGACCATTGAGTTGTTCACGGTGGTCGTTACACCTCCAATAAAAAAAACACACAGAAATCTTTGTCTCAAAATGTGAGCTATCATACTGTATTTTTGAGACATATAAATTACTAATGCAGTGTTTCGACGTTTTAAATACTTCATATCAATTTTATTACATCTTCTGTGCATCTCGTCTCCAGGAACTATTATTTACAATGTCGCAGCGATAATGGCTTTAGTTTACCATACACATAAAATTAGTTTGTGGACTGTCCACTCTCCTGGTAAAGTAGTAAAGATGATCTTTTATGAACTGTACATCATGTACCACGCCTACTCAGAAGGCGCGGGGCATAATATACAGTACAGTTCATATTGAACTTCGTCAGTACCATCCTATCATTCACAATTTTCTGATTCTTTCACTCTTGAAACTAATCCTACTAGGAGTTGTAGTTTATTACACATTTTAAGAGTAGTATTAAAAGCACAAATGTAGAAACCAATATATATTTTTTTCTAATTTGCGAGGAGTAAAATAACTATTTTAAATTAGGGTAACACAATTTTACAAACATTGTCCAATTATTCTAGCTGTCTCTTGTCAGGTCCATAAAAGTTTGCGTTCTAAATACAGTATCACTTTCCATCAAAGCTTATTATATGATAGAAATTTATATCCATGCTTAAAAGGAAACGATAATATGATTTCCTTAACATGTGATATCAACACTTGTAAGCGTTACTTATTCTTGCCGGAGAAAGAAAACCATTACGTATGAACAAATGGCAACACTTACTTTTCTCTTTAATAAAACTGCCAGGGTTTCTTCCTCTCTCATGCAATCTATGTTGAAGAAAGATTCTTGTCAGGTTGGAAATAAATGGCTGTTAACGTAGGGAATTCCCTCCTAACGGCATTAAAACACACAACGCAATTAATACTGAAAAGAGAGATAAGTAATGGAAAACATTAAAAAATAGTAATATATAAAATCTACGTATGGAAAGACAGAACGACTGCTTTATTAATAAATTCGCGAAAGTCTCTCGCCAGCAAATATATACCTAATTTCTGCAAGTAGTTGTCTCTCACGTATTCCTACTTCCGACATTAAAGCATACATTTTGTAAACATATAATCTCAGAATCCCGGATATCTGAAGAAAAGATAGCATGAAGTACGGAACAGAAACCATACTTAAATAATATTTTATAATTTTAACGAAACGGTAATCCTATAGTTTACTAGAAATTAATGACCCAGGGGAACGACTTTCAAATCAAGATTGTCCTAATGAAACACAAGGGATTCAGTATTTCTTCCATTTGCAAAATTCTTCACTCACATTCAGTTATATTGCAAAATTGTTCTTGAGATAATTCAATGGACGCTCTAGTACTTTCATAGTACGGGAGCATCTATTATTCTTGAGAGTATCTATACAAGAGCATCTATTTTTATGTACTTCCATAAAACAATTACTCTCATACTTTCATGGTGGGATAGAAACCTTGCATTTATGGTTAAGGAATGCTACATATTTAAAAGGAGCTATCATTACATTCTTAACAATAGCCTATTTCATGAAAGAAATATGGGATTACGCCACACAATACAAATTTTGAAGATGACAATCCGGTTTTTGGCGTAAATGTGACAAGGATGGTAAGTCAGACCATCCTTGTCACAGGTATGCATACCCGGGCGTTTTCTGGGAGACGCGGATTCGAGTCCCGCTCCAGGAAGGATGAAATTTTTCAAGTTTTCGGATATTATCTGACTTACCATCCTTGTCACATTTACGCCAAAAATCGGATTGTCATCTTCAAAATTTATAATAGTCTATTTATCATCATAAAAACGAGTAAAAATGCCCTTTGATGGTTGTATAATTACTTGCGTCTGAAAAATATTTCAGAAATTTTGACAAAAATACGCAAAAATTTTAATTTTAAAATTTCAGTTCCCAGTATTGGGATACATTCCATGGAGAAATCGTCACTCAAAGGACCATATCTTCTTCAAAATGTGATGTTAAAATGGAGTGTAACGTCTTCCTTGCAACGTGAAAATGATTATCTGCTTTGCAAATATTATTGCAAAAAGATGACGAAGCAGAACTTACATGACTCTACTTGTCGATTTTTGAGCACACTTTCAATCGTATTAGCTATACAAATATCTTTCGGGGAAAAATAAAACATGGCCAGATCATCCAATTACCTCACAACTCGAACAACCGATGTTATCATCCCGCCGTACCGTAGCAAAAGTACTGCGTATTTCCTAGGTCATCTTCATTAGGGACCCCCCTCCAAAAAAAAAGCAGATTCAAATATTGTTTCTCCACAACTTTAGTTTTATACTTCAGTACATAAATGAGAAGTATATCAAAGTGTTTTTTAAAACAAACGATATTTAGGAGTCGCCCTATATTACATTTTTGGGTACTAAGTAATTGAAAATGAAAAAAATCGAAAATTGAATAATTATGAAATAAGAGATGCATTCAATTGTGTGGGAAGCTGTTTTCTATGATTTTCTACCTGGCGGAGGATGAACTCATTTTGTTCCTTGTTTTTAGTAAGAGAATGGTCATATTTTTGAATCGAACTGATACCACGTTTGGCAGTGTCGGTCACAACCCTCATCTTATAGCAAAGTTCCTGAACCTAAATGAAAACCGGATCATCTCTCCACTGATGGGGTTATATTTTTAAAAATGGCTTAGATTTACTTTCCCCTTCAATGAAAAAGACGTCGAAGGAGGAGCTCCTTCTTTCAGATACAAATTTCTACATTGAGATCTTTTTCCTCAGAAGGTGTTTCCATACGTCGCGGAAATTCGGGCAGCTGTGGACGTTTCAGATTCTTGAACATTTTCTTTAGTGTTCGTGGACACACGATGGTCAAAAAAGCTAAGGCTACCAAGTGCTCAGAAAGAAATCAAAGATGCCTGGCAAAAGCAGTGTAAGCTTTCTCAACAATGGTTCGATTAGGATAAAAATTTAGGAGATCTAGGAGCTGAATATCATTATACGTAGCTCTAATTCCAAGTGGAGCTTCATTCCAATAACTCACATAAAACGGGCTCACAAACAAACCCAAATTCATTATATTTGTTGCCTCCCTATGTGCTAACTAAAACTGACTTTTTAAGAGTCATATTTATAGATGGTAAATATGTACCCTTTCGATATCCACCGAGCATAATAAGTACGGCCAGGAGCTCGAAATGTTTCCCTGCCACTTTTTCCGCCAAGAAATAAGAGATACAAAGGCAAAAGTTCTTGATAATCGTCTCTTGATTGCTATTTTTCCAATGCACTTGGTAAATACTCCAGAATTTCTTGTCGTAGTCTGTTTAATATAGGATCCTGAAAGACGTCAATACCTGCTGCACCATAAGCACTCTGAGCAAGCGTTGGTCATAATTTCTGAAAGCGGTTAAAAAGCCCAGTTTTTGGAAGTCCAGCAGCGTCTAATACACTTTAAAAAACAGCTGAAATCAAAAACATATGGCGGCATGTATTGCTCCATAACATGATGGCCACATGTTTTGCTCCATAACATGATGGCCGCATGTTTTGCTCCATAACATGATGGCGGCATACAATCCAGACGTGTTCACTTCCTACGGTTTTATTCAGTTGTAGTACACGCTCCTGTGTGGAGCCCAGTATTACTCGCTGTCGTTTCAATAATAATAATTTTGATTTGAGACTCAACGTTCCATTTCCTTATTGCTTCAACCCAACTCGTCCTGAGCTTTCCCTGCTCCTCTGTCTATATTGGGAATTCCCAAACGCTTTTTTGGTCATTTCCAGTGAGAAGAATAGCAATGCGGTTAACATTTACCTTGATTCCATTAATATAATGCAAATGTTTGTCGTCCTACTGTAAAAGAAAAGATCCCTCCAAAGACGATTCCATTTGTTCAGCTGCTGGGTCTTTTTATCTTTCTTCTCTTCTAGAGCGCCTAATGAAGCTTCAGGAGAGGATGATATCTGAAAGATCGAGTCCAAGTGACCTTGCAAAAACTCCAAGAAAAAATACTGCTCTTCTATCTGGAAGATTGCCCTGATTCAAAGCTCCGACGACTTCTGGTGAAGTAAATATATTTTTACATCGTTTTAGGGGCAATGGAGTAGAGCACATCTTGACGCTATAGGTTGATATTAGCCTTCACATTCGGAGCTACGTGAAGATGATGAAGAAAGCTCCACAGTTCTTCCAGAAAGGCATTTGCTTTCCCTATCTTGATATTTGTCTTTCGCCTTTCTAGATTTTCCTTTTCGATGGCTCTTCCTAATTTCTTTTTCTGTTTTTTTTTAAGTCAACACCACTCATACTACAAGAAAAGACATCTTTTCTTTGCTTCTGGAGGAATACCAAGTCTTCGTCGTTTTTCATTTTCATCATTGCATCCTTACCAGCGACATCAAACAATTCTTCCAGATCAATTTTGAACATATTCTCACGCACACCTATATTTTATCCTTGGCGAGTTCGGTGCTTCTTAAGAACCAAATACCATTCTTAAAGTTCTAAGAGTTTTCTCACACACGAATCATTCCGTTGCGTAGGGATCCCCGCAAGCTTCCAAAGAGTCACAACTGCTTCACAGGTCAATTTTTAACTCGATGGCAAGGTCTTGCCTTTTCTAAATGGTAAAACTGGATCATCTGGAGCACATTAATTCACGGGTAAGTCTTATTGAATAGAAGTTAGAGATTTGCTTCCCAAGAAGCCATTTCATGGATGCACACCTCAAGCTCGATGTCGACATATTTATTTATACCTGAAAAGAAGATACATTTCTGTTGGCTTCCGAAAAGTACACTTCTGCCTGACCACTAAACTACAACGTATCAAGCTCAATTTGGTGCACAAATTACTACATTATAATGGATAAAAATGCGCTATATGGAGGCATGATTGGAGTACATTTTTTGGGTGTTATTAAGTGGACCACCTTAATGTACATGTTAGTTTTTGTTTACGCTTGCAAAGGGTAATGCATTACTTTTAAAATATCATTTGGAATAATACGCACTACCTTTGCAATGTCATTTGGAACAATATGCACTACCTTTGAAATATAATTTGAAGTAATATGCACTATTAATGAAATATTATTTGAAATAATATGCATTATTTTTGAAATACCACTTAGAATGATATTCACTATCATTGGTATAACATTTGGAATAATAAAATATAAAATAAAACCTTTGAAATACGAGTAGGAATAATATGCACTACCTTTGAATTATCATTTGGAATAATATGCACTATTAATTAAATATTATTTGGAATAATATCATTCTCTTTGAAATATCATTTAGAATAATATGCACTATCATCGGAATACCATTTGAAATAATATGCACTCCCTTTGAAATATCATTTGGAATAATATCATTATCTACGAAAAATCATTTAGGATAAATATGCACTATCATCGGAACACCATTTGTAATAAAATGCACTGCCTTTGAAATATCATTGGAAATAATATGCACTATCTTTAAAATATCATTTTAGGTAATATGCACTATTAATGAAATATCATTTTAGGTAATATGCACTATTAATGAAATATTATTTGGAATTATATCCATTCTCTTTGAAATACCATTTAGAATAATATACCCTATCATTGGAATACCATTTGGAATAATATGCACTACCTTTGAAATATGATTTGAAATAATATGCACTATTTTGAAATATCATTTGGAATAATATGCACTATTAATTAAATATTATTTAGAATAATACCATTCTCTTTGAAATATCATTTATAATAATATGCACAATCATCGGAATACCATTTGGAGTAATATGTTCTACCTTTAAATATCATTTGGAATAATATGCACTATCTTTGAAATATGATGTAGAATAATATGAACTATCCTAGAAATATTATTTGAAATAATATGCACTATTATTGGATTACCATTTGTAATAATATGCACTACCTTTGAAACATGATTTAGAAAAATATTCACTATCTTTAAAATACGTTTTGGAGTAATATGCACTCTATTTGAAATATTATTTAGATTACTAAAATTGCAATTGCAAAATAACTTTGCTTCATGATTTGAAATTTTAACTATTCTTTGAACCAATACCTCTTGAAATTTCGGTGATACTTAGACATGCTTTATCCAGGGTTTGACAAAATCCCAAAAAGTTTAAGCGTCTGCTCTTTTTTTTCTGTTTTTTATTCAAGACCCATCACATTTTTTCAGGAGATACAAGGAGAAAACCACGATTGATCTAAACAAAAACTACAAACACAGATTTGCTGCTTTCAACAGTCAAAATTAGTGTATTATTTCTTAAATATTGTTGAATAATTCAGCGCAGTATCCTCACCAAAATTTAGAGAACATATTCTACACTTGTACATATTATTCGTTGCATTTCAGACTAGGTTTTAGTTTCAGAAAGTCCAGCTTTGTCTTCTGGTGCAAAATATTCAATAACACCGCTAATGCAGGCTTCGACAACCTACGGCACGCGTTCCAGACTTGGCACATGAATCATTTTCAATATAGCACGCTGAGTGAATTGAAATACAGTATATAATATCATACAGTTTTTTTTATTTTTAATTAAATAGAAGCATATAATTCTTTTAAAGCTATTTCTACTTTTACATCCTTTCAAAACGAAAGTGGTTTTAAATTGGAGGTAAGGATGCGCGATCTGATGCAAACTAACTGACTGAGTGTGGAGCAAAAATTACTGACACTGACGAAGTTCTATATCCGTCCTATACTTCCCCTTTCTAACAACCACCATCACCGCAACATCTGTAGTTTTCTCGACGGTCGCATACTCATGCCAGTACAGTCCGTTGATCGTAACACAAAAGTTCCTGTTGTTATTAAGTAATATGACGCCGTTAAAATGATTCAAACAAGAAAGATGACACAGAATTTTCGGGTGTAAAAAGCACGTCTTTTGAATCCGTTCTGACGCAAATTAATTTTTTCAAAGCTATTCAAAGTCAATCGAACCGGTATGGAAAACAAAAACTATAGTAACTGAAGGAAGGAAGAAGTTTTTCAATCGGGTTTTTAAACCCTCAGATAGTGCTGTAAACGGAATCGTGAGCTTACGTCCTCTGGTTGCAGACTATTATATGCTGCGTTAGAAAAATATGAATTTATATGAGAAACATTTCTCACCGAAAACGCTCTCCAACACAAAAATATTTTTTTAAATCGGACTCTTAGAAACAGAGATATCGACAAAAATAAGATGTGACTTTACTTCCCTAGGTGGGGAAAAAGTATTCTCAAAAGGTTTTTCAATATGAGCGGTACCGGTCCAAGAAAAAAAGAATTTAGGTGAGTTTTCAGGTGCCCAGATTTTGCTAGAAATACAACAGAAGTAGAAATTAACACTTATTCCACATGGTGGCCAAACCATTCTTTACTAAACATTAGAAATTATATGAAAAATATTTTCCATCAGGTGTTGCATGCGATACAGGAAGAATTTTTGAAATCTGAGTTTTAGAAGCAGAAATAACGCAGAAAAAACAATTTACTTTTGCGCCTCCTAGCGAAAAGTTTATGATTTACTTGAAAATTTTGAATTTATATGAAAAGCATTTCGCATCGAAAACACTATCCAATAAATAAGGAATTTTTCAAATCGGACTCCTAGAAGTTGAGATATTGGCAAAAATAAGATATACATGTACGCTCCCTGGTGTACATGTATATCTTCTTCAAAATCTGTAGACCTATACTACTCATGTCGACAAACGTTTCAGGATCATTTTGAGAAAATTTTCATAAAACGTTTCTCGACATGAGTAGTATCGATCAACAAACGACTTTTTTCTCAATCGAAATTTTAGGAGCTCATATTTTGCTGCAAATACATCAGAAGCGGAAATTAAGACTTGGTGGCCAAACCATTTTCTAAAAAATTAGAAAATATGTGCAAGGGATTTCCCATCAGTAGTTGTATCCGGTGCAGGAAGAAGTTTTGAAATCGGCTATTTAGAAGCAGAGATATAGAGGGAAACGCAATTTACCTTTACGCCCCAAGCGGAAAGTCAATGAATTACTTGAAAATTTTGAAATTATATGAAAAACATGTCACACTGGAAACACTATCCAAAGAAGAAGGATTTTTTCAAATCGGTCTCATAGAAAGTAGAGATATTGGCAAAAATAAGATATACATGTTCGCATCCTGGCGTAGAAACCAT
The DNA here is from genome assembly GCA_039090855.1 of Macrothele yani. Lineage (NCBI taxonomy): Eukaryota > Metazoa > Arthropoda > Arachnida > Araneae > Macrothelidae > Macrothele > Macrothele yani. The sequence goes on along the minus strand of CM077008.1, from coordinate 52,560,460 downwards.
GCATTACTTTAAGAAGAAAATGTTCCTAAAACTTTTGCCGACATAAGTATTATCGGTCTACAAACGACTTTTTTTCTCAATCGAGATTTTAGAAGCTCATATTTTGCTGCAAATACATCAGAAGCGGAAATTAAGGCTTACCCACCCTGGTGGCCAAACCATTTTTTACAAAACATTTGATATTATGTGCAAATGACTTCCCATCAGTAGCTGTATCCGGTGCAGAAAGAATTTTTCACATCGGAGTTTCAGATACAGAGATATGGGGCGAAACGCAATTTACATTTACGCCCCCTAGCGGAAAGTCTACGAATTACTTGAAAATTTCAAATTATATGAAAAGCATGTCACACTGAAAACACTATCCAACAAAGAAAATAATTTTTAAAATCGGACTCCTAGAAGTAAAGATATTGACAAAAATAAGATATACGTCTACGCTCCCTGGTGGAGAAACCATGGAATATTTTAAGAAGAAAATATTCTGAAGAGCTTTATCGACGTAAGTGGCATCGGTCCACGAAATATTTTTTTTCAATCGAGATTTTAGAAGCTCAGATTTTATGGTAAATTCCTCAGACGCAGAAATAAAACCTTACGCCCCTGGTGGCCAAAATACCCTTTACCAAAAATTAGAAATATATACAAAAGAGTTTCCATCATTAGCTGTATCAGCTAAAGGAAACATTTTTCAAATCGGAGGTTTAGAAGAAGAGATATCGGGGAAAACCTCATTTAATTTACGCCCCCTAGCGGAAAATCTATGAGCAATTTGAAAAAGTAACTACACCTAAAATACTCTTCGACATAAATGAAATCGAAAGATGCAATAACTTTTCAATCGGATGTTTAGAAGCAAATATGTGGAACAAAACGTATTTTTGTAATCGCCATCATCTACATTTACGCCCTCTAGCGGCGAAATTGTACATCGTAAAAAAAAAAAGAAATAAGGGATCATCATGCGCATATTTCGTGCTTCCCAATGCAAAAATAATTTTTCAAATCGGACGAGTAGTTGCAGAGATATCGTGTCTACAGACGGACGGACGGACAAACCGATAACATAAGCTCGATCTTTTTGTACAAATGACGTGCTAAAAAAGGCAAAAGCTTGATATACGCTCGTTTCAAGACTTTTGGACAAACGAATATGGATTCATACAACCAAAGTATCGTACTGTTTGTGCTTTATGTTGTTAAAGTGTCGTGTGCCATACGTCAAGTGTACAAAGCCACTATCAAACCAAACGTCAGTCCATGGTTAAAAACTTTGATGAGAACAGTGAAGCCATAAAAAGGACTGTTTCTGGCTTCAAAAAGAGTAGTATTTTTTAACCAAAAATAAAGCTACCGAGTGTTGTTAAAAAATTGCTCAGTGAGTGGCTTCGAAGGGCAAACCTTTCACAGATGGAGAATATATCAAAGCAACTTTTTTGAGCATTGCTGAAATTTTGCTTATTGATTTTACCAAATGAAGAAACAATACTGTCTTGGATTTAAAAAATACCGGCTTCTGCGAGATCAATCGAGAGGCGCATAACTGATATGGGTAAAAATGTAACTGTAAAACAAACAACCGGGTTACAACAAGCTATTGTAACCCGGTTGTTGACGAAAATGTCGATGTCAATGAAGTGGCGCGCCTAGCTATAGTTGCGCGCTATTTTGACAACCACCGTATTTATGAAGCACTGTGCTGCTTAACTTCTCTGAATGGTATAGCCAAGGGAAATGACACTATAACTGCATTTGTAAGCTATTTCGAAAATCAGAACATTAACATGAAGAAAATATTCTGTGTTACTACTGATGCCGCCCCTGCAATGGTTGGAAAGAACAAATAATTTGTTCAACTTCTTAATGATCATATTGGCCGTCACGTATTGAGCTTCCATTGCATTATGCACCACGAGAGTTTGTGTGCGAAGATTTCGTCACTGTGCTTGAATTCTATAATGGAAACTATTGTCCATATAGTTAACTTCATAGTTTCTCGCTCTTCATTGACCCACAGGTAATTCAAGCCTCTTCAACAAGAAATGGAGAGCGCGTATGCGGGCCTCCCGCTGTACAGCTATGTTCGTTGGGTTAGTCGAGGTAATGTTTTGAGCATAATTGTATCATATCTCGAAGCAATCAAGGTGTTTCTTGATGAAAAATAACGACATTTCCCGAAATTGAATGACGAGGACTGGCAGTGCAAGCAGATATTTCTGGCTTGTGACGTACCTGCCAGCAGGACGCACATGACATAAAGGCAGATAGGAATCAGAATACATGTCTGCGTAGCTCAGTTGGTAGAGCTGCTTGTTCCGGAATAAGCGTACTCGGGTTCGAATCCTGGCGCGGATAGAAATGACGGAGAAATTTACTTCGTTATAATGGCGCCTGAACTACCCGGATGACCCGACCGTTCAAAAATCTCGCATTGGTGTGATGTTATTTCCACACCGCGAGATAGGAAAAATCAGAGAATCCCTTCTCCAGTGCTTCGAAAAATAAATGTGTGTGACGTTGCATTCCACACACCAGATTGACTGGGAGTTCTCAAGTGCACGTTCTACAGTGGTTGTCTGCCTGCAGCGGTTTAATGGTCACGGCTGACCCGTGGGCCATGCCCCCGGCCCTCTTTCGGGGGAGATGTGACGTACCTGCCAGCAGGACGCACATGACATAAAGGCAGATAGGAATCAGAATACATGTCTGCGTAGCTCAGTTGGTAGAGCTGCTTGTTCCGGAATAAGCGTACTCGGGTTCGAATCCTGGCGCGGATAGAAATGACGGAGAAATTTACTTCGTTATAGGCTGACATAACTGCACATCTGAAAGAATTAAGCTTGTGTTTACATGGGCAGGGTCAAACAGTACTTGATCATTTTGAGCACTAGAAAGGATCTGCATCAAAATTAGATATATGTTGTCATGATATTATCATTAACACAAACAAGTGCTTTCCTAACGAAAAGGCTCATTCAAATCGATTTAATGTCAACAGAGATGAGCTTCAGAAGTTCGTTGAAGGGCTCAAAGGAGAGTTTGCTGGGTGAGGTCCAGACTTCCAAATTCACGGGGCCCATATTTTCTTCCCTCATCAAGGCCGACTTAATTGATCTGACTACCATCCCATTTGACCAATCTCTTTTCGAGTGGATGGATTTTGTCAATTTTGAATGCAACACATCGAATTCAAAGCATCAGAGTTATGGACGATAAAATTTATAGAATTAGGGAAAACTCTTGAAGAAAATTGCTTGGAAAAGTCAGCTGCCATCCTCAAGTGCTGGACATCGCTGTCTGAAGTGTTCACCTGTTTGAAGAAAGTTACATTTGCTCTGCTTTCGGCTTTTGGGTCAACTCATACATGTGAACAAATTCTCTCGCACATGAAAGCTGTTTTAAGCCCACAGAGAAGTCACCTAACACCTGTGCATTTAGAAGCCTGTGTGTAGCAGAAAGTGACCAAATACACACCTGATATTGAACAATTAACCAAGGAGAAGCAAGGACAAAGGTCCCATTAACTGATTAATGACTAAGATCAATAATAGTTAATGATTGCTTATATTAAAATTGTAATAACATGTTTTGTGTTTGAATTATTGTTTTGTTCTTCTAAAACTGGACTTTCTGTCGTAACAAAATATATATATGGCAGTTTTATAAAAAAATTTAAATAATGTGTACAAAACTTAAATTTTGCAAAACATAATACAGTCAAACCTCGATTTAACGAACTTCAAGGGACCAACAGTCTTATACGTAAAATCGAGGAATTCGATAAATCGAAGAAGCTTTTCGAATGAAACATTCAAATTATGCTAGTGTTAGTAACATAATATGTAAGCAGGTAAGTTCTTTCTTTCAGTGAAATTTAAATTATGTACAGTAACTTTAATTACGAAATTTATTATCAAAAATGTAATAATACGTACACATTTACTTTGCATATTAAATTACATAACTCATAGATATTAGACTACAATATGTAGCATCAAAATTTAAGCGTGCTATAAAGTTGTGAGAAAAATATTATAATTGATTTTTTCCGAGCATCTAGCTTCTTAAATAACGACTTCAGTGTTCATTTTCCCACGGTTGTGCAGCCACGGAATCCACACTTTTACTTCCGCCGGATATTGCTCTATGCATTATATTATATCTTTGCTTTAAATGATTAATCCATCCATGTGATGCGGTGAATTCCTTTATTTGGAGTCGCTGGGCAAGATGAACTGCTTATTCCTTTAGAAGTAATCCACTAGTAGGCAAATTACCAGCCCGTGTTTATTGGATCCAAGTGAGAAGAGCGTTTTCCAACTTAGGAGCGATGCTTTCATAGATTTCCTCTTACTCGAAAAATACCCACACTTTGATGCACAGCTTTCAGTTTCATTTCTATTTTTCGCTATTGTGAAAACACAAGTTTCTCCGCGACGGACATCGAATTCATGCCCCTCACTCCAGAATAAGTATATCTCCCAACTTTGCTACGTGGATAGAATGTCTCGCTGTATATTTGTCGTCTTGACACATGTTTCCACCTCTGTAGTACGTCACACTATGCTATGGTACACAACGTTGACTTGGAAATTCCGAGTTTCACTGCTACAGCAGTCTGTGATCCTGGCTTCCCATCAAGCTGCGACAAAATATCAATTTTTATACTGATTGAAAATCTTTTCCGCTTTTCTTTTTGCTGCAGGCATTTGTTAATGCTCTCATAAAATGCACTTTTGTAAATTACAGTGATCAGTAAATTTCACTTCTAACTTTTCTAGTTCTATCTATGTTCATCAAAACTTTATCCGTCAAAGAGTTGTGTTTTTTTGTTTGAACAGTAGATTTAACACTGAGAAAAAAGAAGAAGCGCAATTTGGGGAAGAATTCCAGAGGTTCAGTAATGGGTTCGTACAATGTGTGTTCCCCGACTTCGAAAAAAGCTATCGTGCTGTCTGTAGCTGAAAACAATGATCCCCAGGGTACACTATATTTCCTCCCCCACACAGCCTATCTTTTTCCTGCTTCCCACTCATGCAAGAAAACGTTGCGCTTCTTTGAAACTTATTGGTCTTTTGCTTCTCCCTGTAAGAAGCTTACGCTTGATAGTCGGAGGAAAAGCGAAATCATTTACGATTCCGTCAAGTTAAGCGAGGCTATCTTTCTATTTAACTTTTAGCATGAAAATGCTGGTTAGCATAGTTAGTTGGTTTAAAAAAATTAAAAATGTTCGTTAAATTGAGGAAACGTGTTCGTTAAATTGGGAAACGCCAAACATTAATTTCACGGTGGTTCCACCCTGACCATTAAAAATGTACGTAAAATCGCGGAATTCGTTAAATCGCAGTCGGTTAAATAGGGGTTGTCTGTAGTTGTATTTGTTCCTATCTATATTAAAGTACTGAATAATCTACAACCAATAGAATAGTTATTTAATGCATCGGACACATGTTAAGACAAGATCAAATAAATTTGTCTCAATGGATGTTGCATATAACAATATGGTGGACTTATGTTGGCACGCTGAGTGATTTTGCAAAATTACTTCGGCACAACACTACTAAAAGGTTGCCCACCCTTGCACTAATGACAAAATACCAGTTATGGCACTCCACATGAAACCAATGGCATTGCTGCGAACATCTCTGATGATCGCACGAATCTCTGCTGGGTTACACAGTGGAACTTCAGCCTGAGTTACTGTTGCCTTTATTTTTGCAGAAAGCGTTCTGCTAGCGATAATGTCAAACTGATTTTGGCATTTTCATTATCCTGATTTTACCGTAAAGTAGTCCGCAAAGGAGACGCAAGAAAAAGTAATCCATGTAATGTGTTTGTTGCTTTTATTAAAGAGATGGACATAACAGAAATCTAAATTTTGAAGAATACAATTTGAAAACTCAGGAGCCAGATGAAAATTTTCAAGTGCCATGTCGACTGGGATTTATCTACTCCTGGCTTTATCTGCTGCAATAACACCCTTATTGCAATTTAGAAGATATGAAGTCTATTTCTTTGAAGCAACGTCAGTTAAAATTTCTTTGCACAAGATCGCTATAGTAAATTCTGTTCGATTTTACTTTGTTGGCCAACTGTTAGTCAGTATTTCATGCACTGGAAGAGTTTTCTTTTGTGTAACATGTTTAACCGCTGAGTAACGTTACAGCATTACTAAAATGCAAAATGTTTGAAAGAAATGTGGTTTCTGTTGTATGAAGTTTAATATATCTCCCCAAATCAACATAGCTTCCTCGGTGAACGAGTGGTACATATTTGTCCGAGATGGGTACGAGTTCGAATCTCGGGTGAGGCATTGATATTGTGTATCTTACGACACAGATTCTCTTCCTTCCCTGGAGCCAATGGCCCTAAATTAGGGATGGGCGACTGCTTATGGCTCATCGAGTTGCTCACGGTGGCCGTTAAACCTTCAATCAAACAAATAATAATAACTTGATAATTTCATATGAAGGTAAATAAAATTATCGAATTTTCCGTAATATAACACTGGTCTGCTTTAATTTGTTATCTGGTACGAAGACCAAATGATGTTTTCATTATTAATATAGTTGTGCTAAATTTGGAAAGAGATCTAAAATTGCTGAGTTGACTATGGATGTCCAGATAATTTTATCACTATATATGTATTTTTATTATTAATAACATCTATGAAAATGCAAGTGCAAAGATTCAGCTGTTTATGAATACAGCACACATAAAAATTGGAAAGGGAGTGAGACAAGGTGACACCATATCTCCCAAGCTCTTTAAACCCACATTGGAAATTTTTTTTTCAATCACTGAACTGGGAAAACAAAGAGACATACTGCCAGAAGGACAGACCATTGACTACTGCCAGAAGGACAAACCTTCAATCAAACAAATAATAATAACTTGATAATTTCATATGAAGGTAAATAAAATTATCGAATTTTCCGTAATATAACACTGGTCTGCTTTAATTTGTTATCTGGTACGAAGACCAAATGATGTTTTCATTATTAATATAGTTGTGCTAAATTTGGAAAGAGATCTAAAATTGCTGAGTTGACTATGGATGTCCAGATAATTTTATCACTATATATGTATTTTTATTATTAATAACATCTATGAAAATGCAAGTGCAAAGATTCAGCTGTTTATGAATACAGCACACATAAAAATTGGAAAGGGAGTGAGACAAGGTGACACCATATCTCCCAAGCTCTTTAAACCCACATTGGAAAATTTTTTTTCAATCACTGAACTGGGAAAACAAAGAGACAAAGATTAATGTAGATTATCTAACTCACCTTCGTTTTGCTGATGACATAGTCATTTTTGCAACTACCCCATCAGAGCTGCAGACTATGATCCAGGAACTGGCTGACAAGAGTAAAGAAGTGGGATTAAAAATGAACTTTCAGAAGACAAACGTGATGTACAATGCTTTTACAAGAAATGAAAATTTATCGATTGATTGGGAAAAGCTGAAGATAACCAATACGTACATTTATCTTGGACACCAGATATCAAGTGAGGGTCACATTGATGAAGAAATTAATCGGCGTATAAAACTTGCCTGGAGAGCTTTTGGAAGAAACAGCATAATTTTCAAGAGCAATATGCCATTATGTCTTAAAAGAAAAGTATTTGATCAATGCATCCTTCCAGTGCTCACGTATGGTGCAGAGACGTGGACCTTAACTAATAGAGACAGAAAAAGGCTGCAAACAACTCAAAGAAGCATGGAGAGGTGTATGCTTGGTGTAACCGGGAGAGATAAGAAGATGAACTCGTGGATCAGAAAAATTACAAGAGCGGAAGACATAATGATCAGAGTAAAATTCCTGAAATGTCAATGGGCTGGACATACTGCCAGAAGGACAGACCATTGATGGACAGTCGAAGTTATAGGCTGGATTTCAAGGGACAGGAAAAGACCCAGAAGAAGACCACGTGGAAGATGCGCGGATGAAATTCGAAAGTATGCGGAAGTAACATGGGGGAGACTGGCACAAGACAGACCGTTGTGGAAGAGGCTTTGAGAGACCTTCGTCCAGTAGTGGATTGATAATGATTGACAATGGTAATGATGACGATATGTATATCTACTGTATGCTAGCCTTACAGATGAAAGGTACAATATCGTCACTGGAAGAAAATACTGAATTTATTGATACAAACATGACGTAAAATATTGCAACTGAAACACATCATGAAAAGAATAAGAAATATAAGCATAGTTTTGCTAATAAACATATCTGTAGCTTTATTTCATTTTGTGACACGACTCCTTTTTGATTTTCTTTTATATGAAAGTTCTGATGGTTCCTTTTCAAGAACCAATAAAAATCAACAAGCAGAACTGAGCTTCAGTGACCTAAGAGTTGCTTCTCTAAATTGAAAATTTGTTGATGGAAGCTTTCCCTATGTTCGTCACTAATTACTCCACAAATATCTGGAAAAGGAACCTAGGTCGGAGTGCAGGAAGTTCATTTTTAAGGACATCGCACATTCCATTTTCTTATCATGAAAACATTTCTTTGACTAATATTTGGTAATTCTCAGCTCTTTTGTTTCCAAGGAATTAGGTGGTCACCGATTGAAAATCATTCCAGACTGCTTGTTCTTCTCCACACAATATTTTATCAAAATGTGGGTTGTAGAAGACGTCACGAATCTGAGTGCCAATGAAAATCCCTGCTATGTTATATTTGCATCACTTATCTTTAGAAAATGTTCTTTCAGATAACGAAATGCAGATCCAGTTTTGTCCATAGCTTTTGTGAAGTTCTTCATGAGGTGTAATTGTATGTGTAAAAGAGGTAACAAAACCGTTTCTTACTGAATTAAAGGTAAATGTATAACATTCTTCAATCCTGGCTCTGAAGATTTCCTCATTGGCCATTTACCACTTGTGAAAGGTGACTTTCTGTCTCTACTATCTCATTGACAGAGAAAGCAACAAAATGTTTTATAAAACCTTGCTGAAGTCCAAGAAGAAAAGCAACAAAGAATTTTATAGAACCTTGCTGAAATTCAAGAAGAAAAGCAACAAAGAATTTTATAGAACCTTGCTGAAGTCCAAGAAGAATAGCAACAAAGAATTTTATAGAACCTTGCTGAAGTCCAAGAAGAAAAGCAACAAAGAATTTTATAGAACCTTGCTGAAGTTCAAGAAGAAAAGCAACAAAGAATTTTATAGAACCTTGCTGAAGTCCAAGAAGAAGAGCAACAAAGAATTTTATAGAACCTTGCTGAAGTCCAAGAAGAAAAGCAACAAAGAATTTTATAGAACCTTGCTGAAGTCCAAGAAGAAAAGCAACAAAGAATTTTATAGAACCTTGCTAAAGTCCAAGAAGAAACGCAACAAAGAATTTTATAGAACCTGGCTGAAGTTCAAGAATAAAAGCAACAAAGAATTTTATAGAACCTTGCTGAAGTCCAAGAAGAAAAGCAACTATATTTAAATCACCACAGACCTGTCACTGGGATCTTCATAGTCGATGTTCTGAAGATGTTTCGTATGTCTCTCCCAGATGCACTAAGTGTGCAACAGGAGTGGAAGGTAATTCGTTGCCATTGCGAAGCAATACAGCTTGAAAACAAATCTTTGATGAGGCGATAAAATGTCTCCAATCACTGGGGTTCTAACGGATGTTTAGGGTTCTAACGGATGTTTAGGGTTCTCATAAGTCCATTTAAACCACTACACACAACAACAATGCAATCTGCTTTGAAGAATTTGAGAAAATGTTCATGACGTGAATGAAGCGGAGATAGTGACATACCTTGTTCCAGTAATTTCTACAGTTGTAGTCTAGATCAAAGTACCTCAGGTTTATTTTTCGGCAAGTCAAGTTCTCTAACAAGGTCATTCAGTTCACTTTGGGTTAATCTGTATGTTCAGGAAACGGCATTGCCACTAGCGTGATATCTGGATCTTTAGATTTCGATGGCTGGAGATTGAATACACACACACACACACACACACACACACACACACACACACACGATCATCTTCCGTTTCTTCTTCAGTAACATCAAGTGAATGTCTGTTAAATCTTCGTGCTTAATATCATAACTTAAAAAATATAGCCGTCTGTGCACGATATGCAATAGAATTATTAAAAACTAGTATTGAAAACGTACAGTTGTTAAAAATCTTTAATACTGAAAAGCATGACTAACTGCACAAAATCTTTCGAAGTGCCCGGCACTTCATCATCAGGCCCAGTGATCAACTTGTGCTTCAGGAACTTATTTATATATACAAGAATCCATCGGGTGTCTATGACGTAATCTGGTCGGAGGTCATAGACGTACTAAATATGAACGTCCGGCACCCCGAATTACGATATATTGTTAGGTAGTTCGGCGCATTCGTCCATTTCTTTTATTCAGTCTCCAGCTCCAGACAGGCCTTGAAAATCATTACGGCTCAACAACCTTACTTTAATTCCTTTTTAATGGCTTCACTAGATGTGCAGTCATTACACCCTAGTGTTACTGTACAAGAGGCTCATACCATTATTAAAACTCGATTACTCTCTGCGAACAACCTTCCTCTTCAGGAAATCCAGGCTGTGGAAAATGCCCTGTGGCTGGTGCAGAAGCGTACGTACAACCGATGGAGCCTTTGAAGGAGAGATATATCGACAGACGGGGAGCACCAATGGGCTCACCCTTGTCGCCTATTTTGGCCCGACGTGGTTATGCAGGAGTTGGAAGAAGATATACTAAATGCATGCCAACTTAAACAGAGTCTATACATACGTTACATAGGCGATATCTTAACATTCTGGCCACATCAAAAAGAATTAAATCCCATGCTTTGCAGACTTGCTGGCTTTTAAATTTCCCTCAATAAAATTTACCATAGAACACGAACTAGATAATTACTTCCCATTACTAGATTTCATTTCGTCCTTCACCGATATAGTGACTCAAATACTGTCAGCTACTCAGTTTACCGAAAACCAACCAATTACGATGCTATTATTCCAAGTTCTTCAGCACATCCGTTACATTATAAGTTGTCTTCCCTTCGCTACCTTGTGAGACGAGCGATATCACACTCTTCTAGCTTGCAGTCCAGACACAGTGAAATTAGTTATATACACCGAATTGCCGAAACCAGTGGATATTCAGGGATGGTGGTAAATAAGATACTCGACAGGGTACTGCAAACTCATTTCTCTACCCTCGAAAGAGACACGGTCACAACGGAATACGTTGGATCAATGCAGTACCTACCAGATGTCATAACTATTCTGAAAAACGTATGCAAGAAACATCATATAGACTTCAGAGTCAGTACACGAAATATTTTGCCAATCATCAAGAAGGACCGTGAGCCCATCCCACTGGTAAATAGACATGGAGTATATTGTATTCCGTTGAAAGCCCATGATAGTCAGAATAGAGATGTGGTATATATCGGCTCCACGACACGACATTTATCGAAAAGGATTTCGGAGCACAAGTACATTAATAGGAATAAAATGGAGTCTACAGCACTTTCAAGAACAGTAACGCAGGAACACACTATCCTGAATGGAACGCCGTCAGTATTTTGGCTAAGGCCAAATCCAGACGATCCTTACTCTTAACTGAAAGCCTGTTCATCCAAACATGTGGAAAAAACTGCTGTAACGATGAAATCCCATCTGTTATACCAATGCCATGGACCTGCCTATTGTGAAAAAAATTGTACGAATGCAGCGAACTACCTAATAATATATCGTAATTCAGGGTGCCGGACGTTGATGTTTAGTACGTGTGTGATCTCCGACTAGATTACGTCATAGGCACCCGATGGATTCTTGTATACACTGACGGAAAAAAATCCCAACACGAAGAAGGGGTTGTGTTAGATAAACGACAGTTGGTAGGCGGTGAGAGTACATTTGTAAGATGACGTCTATGCGAATTTCGAGCTAGGCACATACGTGTGGCGCTAGTACCGCCCCTTGGAACATGCAAAGCAGGTTTGCTGTAAATACGCGCTGTAACGTTCGTGAGCGTTAGTTATCGTTGAGATTTGACGTAGTATGTTGATGTTAGTCAAGAATGCCTTTAAGAAGACGAAGAAGCCATTATCAACAGCTCACGGAATTTCAACGAGGTCGTGTAATAAGCTATATAAATAAGGTGGATTTTCTTTCCGCAATATTGCAGAACGACTTGGCAGGAATGTAGCCACTGTGCATGATTGTTGGCAGCGGTGGTTAAGGGAAGATACTGCCTCAAGATGACCTGTTTCCGGCCGGCCTCATGGCACTACTGAGAGGGAAGACCGTCGTGTACGGCGTATGGCCGTGGCGCATCGTGCTGCGTCTGCGGCAGCAATTCGAGCCGCAGTTGCCACCACAGTGACACACACAACAAACTGTTACAAATCGGTTACTTGAAGGACAGCTCCTAGTCAGACGCCCTGTAGCGTGCATTCCACTTACTCCAAACCACTGCCGTTTGCGACGTCAGTGGTGTCAAGCTAAAGCTCATTTGAGGACGGAGTTTAGATCTGTTGTGTTTTCTGATGAAAGCCGGTTCTGCCTGGGTGCCAGTGATGGCCGTGTGTGGGTTAGAAGAAGGCCAGGTGAGCGCCTGCAACCAACCTGTCTGCGGCCGAGACACACTGGACCTACACCTGGAGTTATGGTCTGGGGAGCAATTTCCTATGACAGCAGGAGCACTCTCGTGGTTATCCCACGCACCCTGACGGCGCAGTTGTACGTCGGTCTGGTGATTCAACCTGTTGTGCTGCCATACATGAACAGCATTCCAGGGGTGTTTTGCAACAGGATAACGCTCGACCGCATACCGCTGTTGTAACTCAACATGCTCTACAGAGTGTCGAAATGTTGCCGTGGCCTGCTAGATCACCAGATTTTTCACCAATCGAGCACGTATGGAACATCATTGGACGACAACTCCAGCGTCACCCCCAACCAGCATTAACCGTCCCTGTATTGACCGACCAAGTGCAACAGGCATGGAACTCCATCCCACAAACTGACATCCAGCACCTGTACGACACAATGCATGAACGTTTGCGTGCTTGCATTCAACATTCTGGCGGTTACACCGGTTATTAATGTACCAGCATTTCACATTTAAAATGGCTCTTCTCGCGCTTACATTAAGATGTGATCTTGAAACCTTAATCGATTAAATATGTTACCTATACAAATGTATTGCCGCCATTTCATTCCTCTACAACTATTTTTTCGTGGTGTTGGGATTTTTTTTCCGTCAGTGTATATAAATGAGTTCCTGTAGCACAAGTTGATCACTCGCCTGATGATGAAGTACCGGGCACTTCCAAATTTCTTGCGCAGTTCGTCATGCTTTTTAGTAATAAAATTTTTAACAACTACGTTTTTAATACTAGTTTTTAATTATTCTATTGTATATCGTGCACAGACGGCTGTATCTTTTAAGTTATAACATCAAGTGAATAATGGAATTGGGAGGTACTCTCCAAATTGTACAAGTCGAGTAACAAATAGAATATTTGGATAGTTTACTACGTGCTCCTTCTTTCTTGGAAACGTCTTTCCAGATTCGAGGCGCCATACAAAAATAATTCATTTGCATGGTTAGGCGGTTCTCACTATATAGTAGGAACTGCAAAAGGTATTGAGAGTTTCTTGTGATTCAAACACAATCACAGTTTCTTCTTCTCACAATAATTACAACATATCTTTGGGTCTACCGTTTATCTAAGTCTTCAATGTGGCACCGAAAATAAAGATAATAAACCTTCTTTATGATTAAACTGATATTTCGCTTCTGCGAAGCTAAAATTATTGTTTCACCTAATATATAGCAGAAAATTTTAACTTTGTTTAAACACTTAAGAGGCATTTCTTCAACTTTACGTTATTTCTAGTAATGCAGTAAGTATGAAAAAACTCATCTAACAACGAAATAACTTTTCAGGAACTGGCGAAACATACCGCCTAGGAGTTTAACTTGATGACTCAGTAGGGTGATATCTCCACTTTGCATTATGCAATACCAACGAAATGTTTTTCATTAGTTGCTCCAATGGAATGACTCATTATGATGCAATCTCCTCTTCGCATCCCTCATCAACAAAAAATGCCTGGAGCGGGAAGGGAAAAGGGGGAGGGCAAGGGAGCGTTTAGGCTTTATGAGAATAAGAATGACATCGTTTTGAATTTTTTATTTAGAACAAAAGGAACACATTTACGATGAAAAAGAAAAGAATATATATTAGTGAGTGAATGGTTTTAGAAGTAAATAATTAACCTTTCTACATTAAAAGTTTGTAGTTGCGATATTAAGAAAAAATACATTCGGAAGGGAAACTAAAATTAGTCTTTGCCCTCCCCTACAATTCGGTATTTCGGCGCCCATTCAATTGTTGGCTCGATTCAGCGGAAACTAAATATCTCTTGAATGCTGAAAAATAGAGATGTAAATGGTATTGAATTTCTCACCATACCCACTTAAAAGATGGCTACTTGATCTTGAAATAGAGCCAACTGAAACATTTTAATAATCCATCCGTGTTCAACATCCACGAAAACATAAAATTCGGCAGCTTTGTGGTTGTTTTCGAGTGTAATCAGCGGCTTATCTGTTAAAAATCTAATAAATTTAGGTTCTGAAGAAAATATGCAGCCTTTAAAAAAGATATGGAGAGGTCCTACATTCAGAGAAGTACCAGAAATGCCTTAATAACAGGAAAACTAACGCAATACGAAGATGCAGGTACACAAACAGTTGCAAATCATTTTTTTTCACTTACTAGCATTTTGATAAAAACGTAAGCCATATCATGTGCTCTCTCTGACGAACACGTCCTATGGGAAGTTCAGCAGCCTGAAAGCACAATAGTCCATTGGTGACACGTCAGGAGACATTGAAGGAATATGAGCAAAAGGTATACGCTTGATACCAGTCTCTCTTTTAGGTCTGAGCGCTCTTTTTAGCAGTCCAAAGGCACAATAGTCCATTGATGACACATCAGGAAAATTTGAAGGAATACCTTGATGGAGTATGACTGGTATGTATGATTGGTATAGCCTTATCCTGATGAAGTATGACTGGTAGCCTTACTTAGCTTTGGATGTATGACTGGCAGCCTTACTTAGCTTTGGATGTATGACTGGTAGCCTTACTTAACGTTGGATGCCTTACTTAGCTTTCGATGTATGACTGGTAATCTTATCTTGATGGAGTATGACTGGTAGCCTTACTTAACTTTGGATGCCTTACTTAGCTTTGGATGTATGACTGGTAATCTTATCTTGATGGAGTATGACTGGTAATCTTATCTTGATGGAGTATGACTGGTAGCCTTACTTAGATTTGGATGTCTTACTTAGTTTGGGATGTATGACTGGTAATCTTATCTTGATGGAGTATGACTGGTAGCCTTACTTAGCTTTGGATGCCTTACTTAGCTTTGGATGTATGACTAGTAATCTTATCTTGATGGAGTATGACTGGTATCCTTACTTAACTTTGGATGCCTTACTTACCTTGGGATATATGACTGGTAGCCTTATCTTGATGGAGCTATGACTGGATGCCTTACTTAGCTTTGGATGCATGACTAGTAATCTTATCTTGATGGAGTATGACTGGTAGCCTTACTTAGCTTTGGATGCCTCACTTAGCTTTGGATGTGTGACTGGTAATCTTATCTTGATGGAGCAATACTGGTAGCCTTACTTAGCTTTGGATGCCTTATTTAGCTTGGGATGTATGACTGGTAATCTTATCTTGATGGAGTATGACTGGTAGCCTTACTTAGCTTTGGATGTGTGACTGGTAATCTTATCTTGATGGAGTATGATTGGTTGCCTTACTTAGCTTTGGATGCCTTACTTAGCTTTGGATGTATGACTGGTAATCTTATCTTGATGGAGTATGACTGGTAATCTTATCTTAGCTTTGGATGTATGACTTGTAATCTTATCTTGATGGATGTATGACTTGTAATCTTATCTTGATGGAGTATGATTGGTTGCCTTACTTAGCTTTGGATGCCTTACTTAGCTTTGAATGTATGACTGGTAATCTTATCTTGATGGAGTATGACTGGTAATTATTTCCTGATGGAGTATGACTGGTAGCCTTAATTAGCTTAGGATGCCTTACTTAGCTTTGGATGTGTGACTGGTAATCTTATCTTGATGGAGTATGACTGATAGCCTTACTTAGATTTGTACGTATAACTTACTGTTTGAAAGAATCTGTGGACAAAGTAACGGTTTTTTTTTCTCTTTAAATGTAGGAGGAAACATTCTTTATACGTAGAATTGATTTTAAAATTATTTTCTGCTTTTTTTAACTTTATTTTCCCATTGTATGAGAAACCAGCAATAATCATGAATCATGAAACTTTCTTTGGATTCTTGGAATCTAGCTTGCATGTCTTTTTCTGCTCTGTTGAAACAGCAAATCGACCTTTTCTGTGACAGGCGTTTAGGTGGATCCATGCTTCAACAACATTCACAATAAATTTCCACCTGTCTCCGTCTAAGAGATTTTCATGAAGAATTCCAAACCGTGTACTGCGCTCAGCCACGTGCCTATGCAAAACTCGCGGCTGAGCGGTTGCATAATATGATATTTCTCTTCGTAATGAGCAAAAACATAACCTTTTATCCAAGCTCGTTTACGTGTGCCATTTTCTTATCAGACGATATTTAACTGCAGCAGACGTTTCTTTCCTGTTCATGTAACACGCTGTTGAGAGTTTCTGTTATTTGAACTTATTTTATTTTCTGTAATATCTTATCAAAAACTTTCTAAATATATGTGGGAGTCCTCTGTAGGACATTCCGTAGATATCATAGAGTAAATAACTTTGCACGAGGATAAATCTAGTGATTCTGAAAACAATTTCGTTTAACATTTTGTAGTTTTTATCTTTTTCTTCATTCAAAGGAAGACTGAATTTTAATGTGCTTTTAGAGACATTACTGAACCGTTTTGGATCACATAACTGTAAAAAAATCCAGATTTTATGTTTTTCCGATGGTACGGTAAGAGGTTACTTGATATTTTCCTTGTTTCGCAGCTTAAGGACCGCTGTGCGCCACCCGAAAGGGCCATAAAAGTCACTCGTCCAAATGTAAATCATTGGAAAGAAGTTAGAGAGCCAGTGTCGTAAGAACACAACACCCAAGCCTCATCGGAAAATAAACCCTGGACGTTTCTATGCCAGTGCCTCAGACCACTCGGCCAACGGGACGGACGTACGGCAAGAGCACACTTAAATTTGAAAAGGTATATTATCCTGAAACGAAATAAAAATGTGTGTGAAAAATATTCACGCTGCAAGCAATTATTGACTTCTTATCATAAGAAGACCTTAAGTTTTTTTTTTTTTTTTTTTTTTTTTGCAAAATGATTTTTCTTACACTTGAGAACCTAAAAGTATTTTACCGCCGGCCGACCTGGTGACATAAAAATTATTATAAACGCATACTTTGCATGCCATCTTTAAGTTATTGAAATGATATTATCAGTGTACGTTTGATTAACTTGAGTGTTATTTGATGGCTTTCTAGGGCATTGACAAGTTCTGCAGATAGAGAACTAATAAATGGGTGATAAAAAAAGTAAAAGAGTGCTAACGACTAGGGCAGTACGCCTCCTCTCAACGAATTGTGAACGAACTGCCTAAGCGAAGAAAAATGTGCTGAAATTTATGATGAAACGTAGGACATATGAGAATCATAAACAACTTTTCGAAAGACTTTTTGTGCGTTACTTTCAAACTGCATAAAATAGTTACACAATGAAGTGCAAAACTTTAACCAAAAGCAAATATCAGGTAATTCCATGGGGATATCTAGTTTACACGTTTCTTCACAAAAATAAATAAGTAATGCATTTGGAAATCCTTTCTCTTACACTTCCAAGAGTCTGAAAATGTGAGGGGAAAAGAGCATTTGTCTCTAGTTATTTGTCTGCACAAATATTTACGAAGACGCTTTCTTCTGGTGACAATATTGCAGAGCAAACAAGTACGGAAGCATCATCTCTAGCTTCAAATTCTTTGGGGATAGTCTGGAACTTTGTTGAGATTAGCTGGCTTTATTAAATGGGAATCAAATATTAGAATGAGGAGAACCTAAACATAAAGCACTGGCTACGGTTGTGAATGCACTTTTAAGAATTATCTTCCATTTTTCAGGTTTATTTCCTAAACTCGATGATACGCTTTATATTTCCGGAATTTCTCGAAGTGGTTGTATTATACACAGTAGAACCCCGTTTAAACGGTTCTTACTTATACGTTTTTCTCATTTATACGCAACATGTCGCGAGTCCCAAAATCCTGAATTGCCCTTAATGTTAAATTTTATCCATTATACGTTAATCGAGTTTGCTTTCTTCCTATTTACATGTTAGATTGTGATGTTATGGTGTCGTGGATTTGAAATTGAAATGCAAATTCCAGTTACTCAGCTCTCTTCCCCTTCTCCGCGAATTCCGGTTCCATTGTTATTTTAAATACACCAGATCATGAACACTCAAGGGCGGCCACAGTGTGCACAGTGGTCTAAGCGATGGCTTCTGATCATTCGTCCGAGATGGGTTGGGGTTGGAATCCCGATGAGGCATGGATGTTGTGTTTGTCTTGCGGCTCTGGCTCTGTCCCTTCCCTGGAGTCAGTGGCCCTAAATTAGAGACGGGTGACTGCTCATAGCCCATTGAGTTGTTCACGGTGATCGTTAAACTCCCAATCAAAGAAAAAAAGAATACTCAAGGAAGGCTTATAGCATAGTAAACCCGTTTATTTTCGTAGTGTAATATGTGTGTGATTGTGATTGGAGGTTTAACGACCACCGTGAGCAACTCAATGGGCTATAAGCAGTCGCCCGTCCCTAATTTAGGGTCACTGGTTCCAGGGAAGGGAGAGAGCCAGTGCCGTAAGACAAACACAACATCCATGCCTGACCGGGATTCGAACCCGAACCCCTTACGGACGAATGATCATAGTCCAGCGCCTTAGACCACTGCGCCACCGGGGCGGCTAGTGTAATATGTCTACACTGCTTTGAAAAAGCCTCCCAGCCGCCCCGGTGGCGCAGTGGTCTAAGGCGTTGGCCTTTGATCATTCGTCCGAAGGGGTCCGGGTTCGAATCCCGGTGAGGTATGGATGTTGTGTTTGTCTTACGGCACTGGCTCTCTCCCTTCCCTGGAACCAGTGACCCTAAATTAGGGACGGGCGACTGCTTATAGCCCATTGAGTTGCTCACGGTGGTCGTTAAACCTCCAAACCAAAAAAGCCTCCCAGTGGAATGTGAAAGCTTAGCGAATCCATAAATGGATTTAGTACGCTGTAAGTATCCGGTTCCATTTTCCGCCCTCCTCCTGCCTTTCGCTCTCCCTATTTCTTGTTATCCACCTGCTTTTTGATTCACTCTGCAGAATGGGCGCACACCTGCGCTACCTTTGGTCAGCTCATTTGACTCCTACAGTAGGCGCCTGCTCTTGCTTGCCGTTGTCTATAATCGGATTATTTCCTTGAGACTATCGTTCGCATTTGCATTCCAGATGAAAGTGCACTCCAAGAAGATATCTTTTCGCAGTCTGATTTAAATGCTATAATTGGAGAGAAGGTGAGTTTAGCTTTCAAGGTTACAACATTTGCGACACACATTTGGCAACATCATGATTTATGACCCAAGACGAAATTAATGAGAATGCTCCCTGTGACAAGATTTATTATGATTCCCACGTAAGTGCATCGGCACTCAAATTTAGCGGTGCACTGAAATCGTTCGGGGACGTTAAGGTCTTCTTTGATAGATACAATAGCGATGAGAAAACAATGCAGGCTTTTAATAGCCTTGAAAATGCAATATTTCAATTTAAAAATGAAAAACAATAAAAAATCAGTGATTTTTTTTCAAGTCATGTTAATTCATATCTAAACGTTTTACCGATTGTGGAAATGTATTTGATTATTTTCTAACCGGTTGCATTGACTTTGAATAACTTTGATAAATTTAATTCGCGTCGGATTCAAAAGACGTTCTCATTACAACCGAAAAATCGGTGTCATTTTTCTTGTTTCTCTAGGTGTTTAACGTCCATCATGAATACGTCACAAGTTTGTAAACAATCGCGTTACTCTAAATTTGAGGCTGCGTGTTCACGGAAAGGGACAGAGAGAACTATCTTTATGGGACAAACGCTCTACCCATGCTGCACCCGGAATTCGAAGTCACGTTCGTCTCTGACGGGTGATCAGATGCCAGCGCCTTGAACCACTCGGGTACTGAGGGGCCAAATATGATAGCATTTCACGCATGGTTTACCAAGAATACACAATTGAAACGCCTGCTTCTAGTAGCTTTAAAAATACCCATCATATTTTCGAGTGATTGACATTTTAAAAATACTTGTGAGTGGCTAATGTGAGAAGGTGAGATTTACTTTTTTACCAACTGAACACTGCACCTGGCGGTGTCTTAGTATGAGGTTTGATATGAGACATCTGTAGTTTCTGAATTTAAATGCAGTGAAGGAGTGTATCTCCCTGAACCGCATGAGCACGAAAAAAGTAATTGCTTTGTATGCGCTCGATGTATGCGAATTTTGTTGGCAGTACTCTAATAATATTTTTAGAATACATGAATATATAAATAATTAGGTATACAAGGGTTGAAAATTGATTAGTCAGAACGTGATGGTTACTTTGGAATCCAACACAGGATCCGACTCTTGTCGGCTGTATCCTTCTGATATAGTCGCCATCAGGGGTGGATTGGCCCACCGGGACACCGGGATATTTACTGGTGTCCCAGTGGTCCACTCGAGATATGGCCCACTACTTCTCGTATTTTATTCGTCTGGATTGTCTGGAAAGAACGAATAATAATTGTTTTGGTACTTATGAATAAAAATCGTTAGATTCACTTGAGCTTTATATTATCTGTCTAAAAAGCTATTTTCTTTAAAAAAAATGGCGTTTCATGCTATCTATATACACTGCTGGCCACCCAAAATGCAACACCAAGAAGGAAGCATCCGATTGGTCTGAAATTCGCAGCATGCGTCGCCCGTGAGAGAACATGCAAACGATTGGCATTGCAGGGCATATGCAAATCATGTGCGTCCGGCACGCCACCGAGAAGCACTATAAGAAGGATGCATAGAAGGCGGGTTGTAAGTAGTGAAAGTGTGTTGTGCTGCCGGACCTGTGCGTGGGAAGCTTCCTGATGCCTCGTCGCAAAATACGGCAGTCATTCCAACACGTTTCGGAGTTCGACAGAAGACGAATAGTGATTTATCGCGACAGCGGTTTATTTCACCGAGACATCGACGACCGTGTGGGATGACATCCAGCCACAGTGAGGCGAGTATTGATTCCGTGGATTCAGGAGGGACGGACGGACTTACGTGAGCGATTGCCGCAGCCGCGGCACACCAACGAACGAGAGGACCGGCATGTTGTGCGGCGGACATTGACGGCTCGCACCTCCACATCACGAACGTTAGCGCAGGAATTAGGGTGTGTTGCGTAACAAAATGTGTCAGCACGTACCGTTCGACGTCGTCTGCAGGTGTGGGGACTTGTCGCACGGCGCCCATGGCTCCGATTACCATTGACGTTACACCAACGGCGAGTGTAGCGGCAGTGGGCAGTTAAACGCCGCACCTCGACTACGGAATGGCTCGACATTGTCTTCTCCGACGAGTCCTGCTTCTTCCTGCAACACCACGATGGTCGGATCCGCGTGTGGCGGCACCGCGGCGAGAGACTGTATGACGCCTGCAGTATGCATCGCCATTCCGGTCCTTCGCCTAGCGTTATGGTTTGGGGCGCAATTGAATATAACAGACGCACCCCTCTGGTACGCATCGCCAGTACACTCAACAGCCACCGCTACATCTCCGACGTTTTGGAGCCTGTAGTCCTCCCTTACCTGCAGGACCTGCCGGTGGCCACGTTTCAACAGGACAATGCGCGTCCGCAGTGGCACGCATCGTGCAACAATTCTTCACGGCCGACCAGGTGTCACTACTGCCATGGCCCGACTGTTCTCTCGATATGTCACCCATCGGACACGTCCGGTCGCTGACCGGCAACCGAGTTGCACGGCAAGCACCACCCGCGGCTACGCCTCATAAACTGTGGCAACGTGTGGAAGCAGCCTGGACCGACGTACCCCAAGCCCACATCCAAAGCCTCTTTCGTTCGATGCCGCGGCGTGTAGCGGCCTTTATTGCCAGCCACGAGGGCCACATGTACTACTGATGACTGCGTGTTCCGCAAGTCGCACGGCCCTGTAAACTCAATCATTTCATCCTTGTATCTGTTGTTCTGTGTCCAGTAAATCTGGTGTTGCTATCTCGTGTCCTTCTTGGTGTTGCGTTTTGGGTGGCCAGCAGTGTATATGTTGGGCGTTTGCTGTAAAATGTGACAGCAAAATTCTCTTTACTCCAGTGAAAAATATGTCACCTGACCAAGCCAGCTGTCATAATAAATTAATCTAACTACGGTCAAGCGTAGGTCATTGAACTTGGAGCCAAAAGGACATTGGTAGGGCCTACCCTCCTGTAATGTTGAAGAAAGTACTAGTAACAAATTTCATGTTCCATCTTCCCCACACCTTTACCCACGTGCAGATATAGAGCACAAAGCGATAATTCAACAGAGATGTTCCGTAATCTGTGCCCCACTCACATTTATCTCAAAAGAAACAACGATCTACCAGTACTGGTTCATGGATCAAAATGCTAGTTCGTGAATCAAAATAACGGGTAGACTTAAAAAAAAAGCATCTATTCAAGGAGGTGGTACAAATGCTGTTGCTCTCTGGACGATCAGTGACCAAATAAATATAATTATCTGGTAAGAAACCATGTTTTGAGCATGGTTTGACTTTCTCCATTCAGTCATGAGTAGAGTTTTAAAATTCTTTCACTCTCAAATTGCTGCTAAAATTTGTTCCCGACTAAATTAGTTTAACAGTGTATAATTCAACAGTTCTCAGTCACCCATGAGCTAAGGGAATATTTGTTTCATGATGCAATTTACGAGATGTTCCCTTTCTGAATACATGTGTTTCTGTACTAGATCACAAGATTAAAATTCCCGGCCTGGTTTCGTCGACCCAATCCCCCCCCACCGATCGCCATCATCATCCAAAACCCTCTGCCATCTGTGTGGAAGTTTCTGTATGCCATCAGCAAGTCGAGACGTGCTGATCTTAATCATGGACCGGTCTACGGCTGTTACAATGTAGTCGTGGTCTTGAAACGAATCTACCGAAGCGGTGCTGTCATCTTCGGAAACAAATCAAATTCACAGGGTCTTAAACCAGGGGAATAAGGAGGGTGATACAACACTTCCCGACGCCATCGGAGGGACAGGTTGGTAAAAACGTGGGAGAGGGCGTTATCATGCAGAATTCTCGGAGTGTGCTCCAGAAAATGACGCCGTTTCTTCCGGAGAGCTGGACGCAGGTTGTGTTCAAGGAAATGCGCATAAAACGCTGCATTTACCGTCAGACTTGGAGACACTACTGCATGTTGGTACGACGCCATTCCAGTCACAGATGGCGATGATCATTACGTTAACGTACTGGCGTTCTGTCGGATGTTTGCTCGGCGCCGCGAGCTATAATACCTCTATTCGTTAGACTGGCGTTTGTGTTCCGGTTCATGCGTCATCTTCACCATTCCAAATGGAGTCGAGCTACCTCGTAACGTTGCCATTTCTGAGCATCACTTAAAGCATGAGGAACCCAACGTGTTGCGATTTTTTTAGGTGTTTTGCCATTTTACTCAAAATATGTAGCTCATATGCCAAAGGTTACTCTCGTGGGAGAGTCACGAATTCTCCACCTACGGTCATTCTTCAATAATGAAGACGAACCAAGCACTTGAGTTTCACTCACGTGGAAAGTCTGGGCCCTGAAGCAAAAGCACATTTCTCCGTCCTGTTTTGAAGGTTGTCATCCACCTTACCTCCGCACTATACTGTAAACCAGATGCTCTACAAACATGTAGTTCTTCATAACATTCTTTCACGATACGACCTCTAGAAACTTCAATTTGTAGACAGAAACGAATAGATGTAGTACCTAGGTTTGACATTTGTTTTAGGTTGAAGAAATATCAGGTGATCAGTTATTTTCTCTCTTTTTTAGTACGTGATTAAAAAAAAAAAAAGAACGTGTTATCGGTTTGACCGTCCGTCCATCGCTCGGTCTCCATTTGGACACCATATCTGTGTAACTATTTGTCCGATTTAAAAAATATTTCTGCATTTGGAAGCCTCAAATGTGAGAATGATGTCATTGCTTTCCATTTTTTCCTGATGCACAGCTTCGCCACTAGAGGGCGTAAATATAGATGATATCGAATTCAAAATACATTTTATCCCATATATTTGTTTCTAAATGTCCGATTGAGAAAAATCATTTTTCCTTTCGATACGATTTAAATCGAATGCTATTTAAGGTGCAATCGCTTTTTCAAATATGCATAGACCTTCCGCTATTGGACGTAAAGGTAAATTGCGTTTTTCGCAATATCTCTGCTTCTAAAACTTCAATTTGAATGATTCTTCCTGCATAGGATATAGCCTCTGATGGGAAATGTTTTGCATATAATTTCAAATATTTGGTAAAGAATGATTTTGCCAACAGGTGGTATAAGTGTTCTTTTTTTTTTTTTTTTCTGCTTCTGAAGCACTTTCAGCAAAATATGAGTTTCTGAAAACTCGAATGGAAAAAATGATTCGTTGACCGATACAGCTCACCTCAGAAAACCTTTTCACAATGTTTTTATTTTAAAATAATGCCTATTGTTTCAGCCAGCGGTCGTAGATGTATACCTTATTTTGTCGATATCTGGGCTTCGAAGAGCCTAATTTAAAAAATTCTTTTTGTTGGAGAACGTTTTCAGTGCGAAATATTTCTCATATAATTTCAAAATTTTCAAGTAATGCATGGATCTTTCCTAGGGGGCGTAACGGTAACTCGCATTTCCCCTGATATCTCTGCTTCTAAAAGTTCGATTTTAAAAATTCTTCCTGCATCGGGTACAGCTGGGAAATGTTTTGAATGTAATTTTAATTTTTTAAAAATAAAGAATGGGTTAGCCACCACGCGCGTAAGTGATTATCTTTGCTTCTGATGTATTTACAGCAAAACCTAAGCTTCTGGAAACTCGACTGAAAAACTTCTTTCACGGACCCCGCACACCTCGGAAAACAATCTCAGAATACTTTCTTCTTAAAATAATATATAGTTTTTCAGCCTGGGGGTGTAGAGTCATATCGTAGTTTTGTCGATATTTTAGCTTGTAAGAGTCCGATATGAAAAATTATTTCTTTGTTAGAGAGCATTTCCAGTTCTAAATGTTTCTCATATAATTTCAAATTTTTACTAACGCACATGAGTGTCACAGTTGGGCGTGAGTTCACATTTACGTTTCGGCATTATCTGCGGGACTAAAATCCAGATTGAAAAAGTTATTATTTGTTCAGATACTACGAATTATAAGAACTGTTTTGTGGGCATTTTCTACAAAAAGTAATACACAATTTCACGGATAGGGGAGCCAATGTTTAACCTGTTTTTCTTAATATATTTACTATCTCTCTTGAATATCTTTGCTTAATATCTTTATATCTTTGCTTCTACATGCGCGATTTTAAAAAAATCCTTTAACACCGAATGCCATTTACCTTGTGGAACATTTTGGTTCTGTATTTCAGGAGTTTTATAATCCACAGTTCTGCCGCTAGGTGGTGTTTCTTTACGCAGATTATGTCCGCTTCTAAATATCCTGTTGATAAATGTGTTTACTTTCTGTATGCCATTCGCTACAATAGAGATGTGAATCATTAAATAATGCCCAGACTTTCCGCTACAAGGTTAAAGGAGAAATCCTTTTTCTTGCTATCTCTGCTTCCGGAAGACATATTTGAAATAGTCGTTTCCCTTAGCAAAGCTTTTTCGGTGAATAATGTATCTTTTTCGCCTATTTTCAACTTTTCCATTATGTTTTTTTCCATTATTCTTCATCTAGAAGGCGTAGATTTATACCATGTCTCCTTCTACATTTCTTTTTTTAGCACGTCTTTTGTAAAAAAAGATCGTGCTTCTGTTATCGGTTTGTCCGCCGTCCGTCCGTCTGTACCCACGATATCTTAGCAACTATTAGTCCGATTTGAAAAAATCTTTTTGCATTGGGAAGCTTGAAATATGCACATGATGATCCTTTATTTCGTTTTTTTTTACGAAGTACAATTTCGCCGGTAGAGGGCGTAAATGCAGATGATGTCGAATTCAAAAATGCGTTTTATTCCACATATTTGCTTCTAAACATCCGATTGAAAAACAATTTATATCTTTCGATTCCATTTATGTCGAATAGTATTTCAGATATAGTTATTTTTTTAAATTACGCATAGATTTTCCGTATTACATTTCATTTCCCCCGATAACTCTTCTTCTAAAACTCCGATTTGAAAATTTTTTTCTTCAGCGGATACATCTCTTGATGAAAAATCTTTTGCATATAATTTCAAACTTTTGGTAAAGAGTACTTTGGCAATCAGGGGGCGTAAGTGTTAATTTTCGCTTCTGAAGTATTTACCATAAAATCGTAGCTTCTAAAAAATATAATAAAAAATTCGTTCGTGGACTGAATAAACCTTTTCGGAATATTTTCTTCTTAAAATATTCCACAGTTTCTCCGCCAGGGAGCGTAGATGTACATCTTATTTTTGTCAATATCCCTACTTCTAGGAGGCCGATTTGAAAAATTCCTTCTTTGTTGGAAAGTGCTTTCCGTGAGACATGTTTTTCATATGATTTCAAAATTTTCAAGTAATTCATAGACTTTCCGCTAAGGGGCGTAGCGGAAGATTGCGTTTCCCTCTATATCTCTGCTTCTAAATCTTCGATTTTTCAAAGTTCTTTCAGCACCGGATACAGCTTCTGATGGGAAATCGTTTGCACATAATTTCTAATTTTTGTAAAAAAATAGTTTGGCCACCAAGGGGCGTAAATCTTAATTTCCGCTTCTGTTGTATTTACAGCAAAATATGAGCTTATAAATTCTCGAATGAAAAAAACGTCGTTTGTTGACCGATACTACTCATGTCGACAAACCTTTTAGAAACATTTTCTTCTTAAAATAGTGCATGGTTTCTACGCCAGGGGGCGTAGATGTACATATTTTTGTCAATATCTCTACTTCTAGGAGTCAGATTTGAAAAATTCCTACTTTGTTAGAGAGTGTTATCCGTGTGACATGTTTTTCATATAATTTCAAAATTTTCAAGTAATTCATAGACTTTCCGCTAGGGGGCGTAGCGGTAAATTGCGTTTCTCCCTATATCACTGCTTCTAAATCTCAGATTTGTAAAGTTCTTTCAGCACCGGATACAGCTTCTGATGGGAAATCGTTTGCTCATAATTTCTAATTTTTGTAAAAAACAGTTTGGCCACCAGGGGGTTCCGCTTCTGTTGTATTTCCAGCAAAATATGAGCTTCTAAATTCTCGATTGAAAAAAACGTTGTTTGTTGACCGATACTACTCATGTCGACAAACCTCTTAGGAAAATTTTATTCTTGGAAAAATGCTTGGTTTCTGCGCCAGGGGGCGTAGATGTATATCTTATTTCTGTCAATATCTCTACTTCTAAGAGAACGATTTGAAAAATTCCTTCTTTGTTGGATAGTGTTTCCAATGCGAAATGCTTTTCCTATAAATTCAAAATTTGCAAGTAAATCATACACTTTCCGCTAGAGGACACAAAGGTAAATTGCGTTTTCTGCGTTATTTCTGCTCCTAAAGCTCTGGTTTGAAAAATTCTTCCTGTATCGCATACAAGACCTGATGGAAAATATTTTTCACATAATTTCTAATGTTTGTTAAAGAATGGTTTAGCCGCCAGGTGTCATATGTGTTAATTTCTGATTCTGAAGTATTTGTTGCAAAATCTGGGCTCCTGGAAACTCAAATAATTTTTTCTTCTTCGACCGAAACCGCTTATACGGATAAACCATTTGAGAATACTTTCTTCCTAAAATAATGCATGGTTTTTCCACCAGGGGACGTAAAGTCACATCTTATTTTTGTCGATATCTCTGCTTCTAAGAGTTTGTAAGCTCACGATTCCGTTTACAGCAATATCTGAGGGATTAAAAACCCGATTGAAAATATTCTTTCTTTTGGTCAGATCTATTGTTTTCCATACCGGTTCCATTGGCTTTGAATAGCTTTGATAAATTTAGTTTGCGTCAGAACGGATTCAAAAGGCGTGCTTATTACACCTGAAAATTTGGTGTCAACTTTCTTGTTTAAATGTTCCATTAGAAAATCGTTTTAGTTGTGATATCTTCCTTCTGCTGTGAAAAACGTTTTGTGCGCCATTTGTTAATCTTCGTAACATACTTTTATCCTCTGGTGGAAGTAAGTAGCTGCTTCTATTTCTATATGTTTATCGATTGTAGAAACTAGTCGGGTTTTTTTTTATTACTACCGGTTACCTTGACTTTGATAAATTTTATTAGCATCGGAACGTAATTAAAAGACGTTCTCATTACAACGGGAACTTCCATTTCATCTTTCTTGTTAAATTTTTAACTGAGAAAATTTTGTTATTGTCTCTTGCATCTAGTTATTATTTTGCTTTGTCACCACTCGCAGAATGTTCTGATATTTTGTGTCACCATATTATCTGTCGCAGACTGGCCATAATCTCTCTGCTATGGGGGACTGGGGAGTGCTCTAACCCTTATCTCTTATCTTGCTATCTCTAAGGGCTCTTTAAGACCAAGGTTCAGACACTGCCGTCCTAAAGTCATTTACATCATGATTAATTTATTTAAGTTTAGCTGTAAGTCGTCCAGTTCTAGTGAACAACAGTTGTTGGTAACGAGAAAAACTGTTACATTTGTACCCTTGGTTGAGAAATTCAGCAACAGTTGTTTTCACTGTTCGAAATCTGAACATTTGCATTCTTATACTAAACTCAGTTTTCTATAGGGAAACGTTATGCAGTTTGCATTCTGAGCTTCGCCCTGCTACAATCTATGACTACATCTACCTCAAATGCCACACTAACTTCCAGGAATTGTTCAGAGCAAACACAATTGACAAAAAACATTAATTTAGGCTAAACATCCCAACAACTTGTTAGTTTCTAATGAAAGAAAGTTTTTTCTCTTCGCTCGCAAACACACCGGAATCGCCAGAACTTCTCGAGAAAATTTACTACAGATCCAGGTACATGCAAGTCCGATGCAAGTCAGATTGCTTAGATCGAAAATTTAAAAAATCATAAAACAACCAACTTCAGCTTCTTTAATTTCCTTTGAGATTTAAAGGTCACTCACTTTACAAATGAATTTGGCTTTCATCAGCGTCATTATGCATTGAAACGTTTGTTTTTGAGACATATTTGCTTGTTTTCAACGGCGAATAGAGCAACTTGAACCACCCAGATACTTGTGTTCTAATAGTGGATGAAATTCTGCAGAAACAATACATAAGCTGAGTTGACTTTAAAACGTTAACATTTTCGCAATACTTGATGACTTTACTCAATACTGTACTCTGGTGTGAGGAATGGATCTAATTTAAACGTCAAAATGATGATGTCATACATTTTCGTTATTATCATAAACAATGAAAATATATTTTAGAAAGGAAACGATATACATGCTAATCAAAATTTCGGAATTGCTATGTAAAAACATTATTGCGCATCAGATTGGCTACACCAAATAATTTCAATAGATTTCACTCTGGATAGGACGGAGTAAACGGAACAATATTCATGTCTTACAAGTATCTAAACTGAGTTCCGTAGTGCAAGCAGTCGGAAGAAAGCGCCCAAATAAGCTACTACTGGGAGACAAGCTTTTAACATATTACACCCATTAATCGAATCCGTACGTTTCTCCAGTGCATGACTTCTTATCAGTCATCTCATTTTCTTTGTCTATGCTTGGATTGTAGTTTATCTTGATTCTTTTTCTTCTTATTATAGATAACTTTTAACACGAATGGAAAATGCTCTTGCTGATTTAGAACATTAGTCATGTGAAGCCTTGGTTCACAGTACTTGTGCTGTAATGATGATTTCAAATATCTGTTGAAACCTCCATAACGAAAAGGAAATGCGTTATCGTTACTTCCAAAACAAAGCAGATATCAGCGACTTGAATCTAACCCTTCGAAAATCTTTGTGAATAATGGTCTTCCAAAAAGCAAAGTCCCTTAATCTGAGGGACAGTGCAGTTTATAGACTTCCTGACGACTTGTAACGCCAACCTATAATAGTGTTACTCCTGCAGATTCTCAAGAGTGAAACTGGGGAATTCGGACAGGATTAATGAAATTTCCTATAATCGGTGCAATTTTCTTGGAGACAATCAATTAAAATATATTAAACTCTTACCTCATATTTTGAAGTAAATTTTTTAAAGAAAAATAATTTGAAGCAATTTTTTTCCGATTCTGAATGAAAACTGTGGAATTCGGACAGGATTAATGAAATTTCCTATAATTGGTGCAATTTTCTTGGAGACAATCAATTAAAATATGAATTCAACTCTTACCTCATATTTGGAAGTAAGTGTTTCAAAGAAAAATAGTTTGAAGGAAGTTTTATTGGATTCTGAAAGAAAACTGGGGACTTCGGACAAGATTAATAAAATTTCCTATAAGCGATATAATTTTTTTGGAGACAATCAATTAAAATATATTAAACTCTTACATCATATTTTGAAGTAAATTTTTTAGAGAAAAATAATTTGAAGCAAGTTGTATTCCATTCTGAAAGAAAGCAACATTTAGTTCAATGCACTGAATATTTTTCATTTTGTTACATTTTATTCTTCCAATTTTTTATGTTAAAATTATTTTACTCACTAAAATATTAATTATACACTAATTTTTGTGAAAATTGCGACACCAAGAAAAGATCGCGTTATTCAAATGAAATTTATTTCACACAATTCTCATGTTACAGGAGATAACTGATTACATTTGTTGAGGTATACAATTTTTTTCGCTTCAAAACTCAGTATCGTGCGGGGTCATCCTAAGCAACAATAAAAACCTTTAGTATCTACACGGCGTCACAATGAATAGAAGAGGTTCTTGATATCATCATTAGGAATAGTCTGCTAGGCTGCTTCTGTACGAGGCAGATTTCATTTGTGGTAACTAGCAGAGGCGCTTGAAGTGCCAGTCGCTTAGTTACCATGTCCCAAACATGTTCGATAGGGGAACATATCCGGCGAACGTGCTTCTAGGGGAAAAGCGGCAGTGCATGGAAGAGGTCTTGTGCATTCAGGGCCACATATGGCTGAGCATTTTCCTTCTGGAATAGAGCGCCAGGTAAACTCTGAAAGAAAGACATCACTTGTGCCTCTAAAATATCATTGATATGTCACTAGCTGTTGAGGGTTCTCTCAATGTTTATCAGACGGAATCGCGAATTGAATCCAATGACGCCCTAAACTCTGGCATGTGGCGTTGGGCCAGTATTACTCTGCAAAGTGCAACTCACGACGATTTTTCGAAAACATATCGATTTCCAAACCATTTCCCAAATATTTACTTAGCGATCTTAATTGATCATGGTGCATCAGCTGAATCATGATCCAACGAAAACCCGACCTGTTGCCATTCAGCGCACCAATGTCTGTGTTCGTGCCCCCATTGCAACCTGAGGCGTATGTGGTTGAGGGTGAAAGGAAAGCGCAGCAATGTGATGCTAGCGACCAGTCCTCCGTTAACCAGACGACTTAGAACCATGCTGGAAGATAAAGTCTGACCTGTGAGAGTGCTCCTCTGCTGCGCTGACACTGTGTATGTCACTGTGCGATCGGTCACTGCCATGCGATAGAGGTGTCTGTCATCCCGTGCAGTCGTGCGAATTTGCAGTCCACTTTCCGGGGATTTCTGTGAGTCCGAGCCTCATCTGTCCACTGACGTCACATTAGCATCTCTGTACTGGAGTTTCGTCCTTTACGAATGGCAATTTCGCGGTACGAAAATCCAGCTTCTGTCATCCTAACAATCTTTGCTCGCTCAAATTTTCTACCAGTCGAAACTGTGGTAAAGTGGAATGCAACCCGTGTCTAAAAAGTGAGTGGAAAGTCAGTTTCGGAAAAGACAGGGGTGAGACGCCATGTTGCATAATATGGAGTGGGAGGCTACTGTGGAGGAGGCAAGAGAGAGAGAGGGAGAGAGGCAAGAAAGAGAGGGAGAGAGGCAAGAGAGAGGGAGAGGCAAGAGAGAAAGAGAGAGAGGCAAGAGAGAAAGGGAGAGAGGCAAGAGAAAGGGAGAGGCAAGAGAGAGAGAGGGAGAGGCAAGAGAGAGAGAGGGAGAGAGGCAAGATAAAGAGGAAGAGAGGCAAGAGAGAGAGGAAGAGAGGCAAGAGAGAGAGAGGCGTGTCCAAGAAGCATCCTTCTTGCCTGTGTACGGGACGTCCTGAACGCGGGGACAGTTTCGGTGAATTATGAGACTCCCGGAGAGTTTGCATCTTGCAGAAAATGTACTGACGGGATTGGCTGATGGCGAGGGTGCTGGGTGACATCACATCTCAAACCAGGGGTTCAGAGATTTTGGCGGGCATTCTCTGGTTTTTCCTCCATGTTGAAATATGTGTAAGATTTTTCCCTGATGGCTGAGGTCATTGTTTTTTAATCTTCGTACATAGTAGAGGTTCCTCTGCACTGCGGTACAGATCAAAAAGCTAGATAATTGGTTGGTGGATATAATTCAACGGCACCTGGCACATTCATGCTATGAAATCTATATGAAGAGGAGCGGTACCTCGTCCTATGAACTCGTTGCTGAACTGTGCATCCGCTTGGCTCTCATGAATTCACTCAGAAGTGATAGTGAATGACTCGTATGATTCCTTGTAGAACTACCGAAGTGAAGTGGATGAGTGTATGTGTATAAATAGTCTACACCCCTTGAAAAATAGGGGAGGAGGTTGTAAATAAACGAGCCTGAGAGTCTGCTTTCGTGGATCGAACCTAGACAACTAAAAAGTAAGTGAGTGAAATGGTTAAGTATTGTCAGACCAAGAAAGGTTTGGCTGCTGGCAGCAACTACTAGTGAAAGAAATCTGGAATTCCAGTACTTGCCTGACGGCAACGCACCAAGGCGATACCACAGTAAATAACAAAAACCACACCACAGAAGCCACTAGTGTTTCTCACCACGCCCCTTGTGGTTCTTTTCTGACTTCCTTTGCAAAGAGTATATTATTATATGTGAAGCTGCATGGCTATTATGCTTGTGTGTTCATTAGCACAAATTAGTGCCTTGTAAGGGATGCGATAGAAGAGTGCTGTCCAAAGAACTGACTTTCTACGTGAAAGGGGCAAAGTTACCTACACTCGCATTGTTTTCCACGTGGATAGGAAAATTATTTCAAGTGCTACTGTCGCTTATTTTAGTTTTATTTAAAACACTGAGGGAAAACTATCTTGAGTGTTTATGATAAGGTTTGAGTACCAGGAAGGAAATCATTCTTGGAGTCAGCAATTTAATGCGGATCATTTTGTTTTAAATATTGAAAAACCGTATCAGCAGGCAAAAGTGGGGGAAATATTTAGTACTAAAAACCAAGTGGTTGGAGTTTGAAAAATCCTTACATTCAGTGAAGAAAAGAAAATATGGCGAACATGACTAGCTTTTGAAAGCTCTAGTATGGTCAACGGAACAAATATGGGGTCATTACAGAGGAAATTACGTGTACTGGTAAAACCTATGCAATTTGGAGTACACTTAGAAATTCTTCATATATTGTTTGTAAAGTTTATCACTAATAATTAAATTTAGAATGATTACTATTACTGATCAATGACGACGATATCTATCGGGGCAGGGTTTCGCGTTCCCATCGAAGTGTTGTTCAGAAAATGTATGCCTTCACTGTTTTTACAAATTTTCGTTAAATTAAGTGCTACTCTCCGAATATGGGAAAAACAATGATTTTTTTATCTATTCGATGTGAAAATGAATATTTGGTAAGAAACATAGATCGCATACCCAAAGCAGTTTTTAAGAATCGTACGCCATTGTCAATCATACTCTTTATACAGCCAAACTAATTTATCGCCAGAAAAACATATGATGCAGATGTTGGGTGTTAAATGAAGTCAGACTGTATTTCCGGGATATCCAAGCGCAGACAGCAGTGCACGAGAAACCCAGAAAAAGTATAAAAAGACGGGGTTGCTGTATCTTATACAGGAACTCAAATCGTGAGTTTAAGCATGTTTCTCATCACTGCACAAGGTTTCGGAACCTTTTTTTGCACAGAAGCAGGGCGACTGCTGAATGAACCAGTCCTCGACAGCTTTTCAGACGTGGTTGTCTGTCGTGGATTATGTTATCTGCCATTTAGAAATTTTTTCAGGGAACCAGGGATGGGAAAGTCACAATGCGACAGATATGGTCTTTAGAGAGGATGGGAAATGACTTCCCAATGGAAGCGCTGAGGTATCTCTGTGGTTCAATCGGCGAAGAGAGACCTGGAGTTGTTGTGCAGTAGTAGCACGATGCCATGTGCCAGTCTTCATGTATGCTTGTTTTGGATGAAGTGGCAAGTGTCGCAGCGCCTCACATTGCTAATGGTGCCCCATCAAATGATAACTAATCATACGCAATGGACTTTTCTGATAAAAATAAAACTGTGAGCATGATCTTGCCTCCACCATCGGAGACACGAGCTGCCTTTGCTGGCAGTGCTGTAGCGTGCTTCCATTCCGTTTCGCCAATGACTTGAAATAGTGACACCAGGTTTTTTTTGACGGCGTAAATCGTCACAGAAAAAAAAAGAAAAACAGCTAAAAAAATTACGTCAGTAGACAAACAAATGTTTAAAAAGAAAAGCTAAAAAATCATCTGTCCACTGACGTCACATTAAGGTATACAATTTTTTTCGCTTCAAAAGACAGTACACAGTTTCGCTTCAGTAGACAAAAAACTTTAAAAAAAATAGCTGTATTTATTTTTGTTGCTGTAATTTCCTATCTATTTAATTTTCTTATTACTAAGCTCACCGCTACCGCACGATCTCGCCAATGACTTGAAATAGGGACACCAGGTTTTTTTGACGGCGTAAATCGCCACAGAAACTCGTTTTCCACTTCCAGGTTCCGTGTCAGTTGTTTCAGCGACACCTATGTGCTGTCCCTTCTTTTCCGCTGATAAGTACTTTTGAAATCATTATGCACAGCTTTCGATACTCGAAATCATCTTGGATGATTCTATTGAGAGATGCCATGCTGATGGTAAATACGCGACGATAGTTCCGCTGTTTTCCTTCACTGCGTCATCCACCACTCCGAATGTTTGCTGCGTGATGGTGCTGTAACACTGTCTACCTGAGCTGTCCTTTGACGTTCTTCTCGAAAGTCTTCCCTTCATTTAAGTATTGTAATGCGAGATCCGCAGGCTCCTTCGTTTACTGCCTGCATGCACTGAAAAATATCGGCCGGCCTGGCTGCGTCTTTGCATAGAAACTGGATCACGGTGCCTCGCGCTTCTTCGGACGTACGCGCATCCTACTGATCGTCAAGTAAAGGTTGCAGTTTCTTGCACTCTCCAGCTCTGTTACGACAAGTAAACACCTTTTTTTTTTTTGATTGGAGGTTTAACGACCACCGTGAGCAACTCAATGGGCTATAAGCAGTCGCCCGTCCCTAATTTAGGGTCACTGGTTCCAGGGAAGGGAGAGAGCCAGTGCCGTAAGACAAACACAACATCCATGCCTCACCGGGATTCGAACCCGGACCCCTTACGGACGAATGATCAGAGGCCAGCGCCTTAGACCACTGCGCCACCGGGGCGGCTAAACACCTTTCGTATATGCCACCAATATATTGCGGTAATTACTACTTAATATAATACCAATATAATGTGCCACCAATATACTGCGGTAATTACTACTTAATATACTACCCGCAATTACCGGACAATATGCCACTAATATACTAACCGTAATTACAGGAAAATATGCCACTAATATATCACCAGTAATTACTAATTAATATACTACCCGTAATTACTGGACAATATGTCACCCATGTACTACCCTTAATTACCCGCCGACAGTGACTATTCCCGCGCTACAAGAAGTGAAATAACAATATGCCCCCCAATACTCTCCGTAATTACCACTTAATATACTACCGATAGTTACCATTTAACATACTACCCGTAATTACTACTTACTATACTACCCGTAATTACCACTTACTATACTACCCGTAATTACCATTTAATATACTACTCGCATTTACTGGGAAATACTCTACCCATATACTACCCGTAATTACAATTTAATGTACTACTCGTAATTACCGGGAAATACACTACCCATATACTACCCGTAATTAACATTTAATATACTACTCGTAATTACCAGGAAGTACGCTACCCATATACTACCCGTAATTACCGGACAATATGTTATCCATATATTACTTGCAATTACCTGTCGACAGTGACCAATTCCCGTGCTGCAGGAAGTACAATATGCCACCCATATACTGCCCATTATTACCAGTTTATATCATCATCATCATCATCATTGTCAACCATTATCAATCCACTGCTGGACGAAGGTGTCCCCAAGTTTCCTCCACAACGGTCTGTCTTGTGCCAGTCTCCTCCATGTCACTCCCGCATATTTACGAATTTCATCCACCCATCTCCCATGTGGTCTTTTTCTGGGTCTTTTCCTGTCCCTTGGAATCCAATCTAAAATTTCGGCTGTCCATCTATGGTCTGTCCTTCTGGCAGTATGTCCAGCCCATTGCCATTTCAGGGATTTAACTCTGATCATGATGTCTTCCACTCTAGTCATTTTTCGGATCCACGAGTTCCTCTTCTTATCTCTCCTGGTTATACCAAGCATGCACCTCTCCATGCTGCTTTGAGTTGTCTGCAGCCTTTGTATGTCTCTTTTAGTTAAGGTCCACGTCTCTGCACCATACGTAAGCACTGGAAGGATGCATTGATCAAACACTTTTCTTTTAAGACATAATGGCATATTGCTCTTGAAAATTATGCTGTTTCTTCCAAAAGCTCTCCAGGCAAGTTTTGTACGCAGATTAATTTCTTCATCAATGTGACCCTCACTTGATATCTGCTGTCCAAGATAAACATATGTATCTGTTATCTCCAGTTTTTCTCCATCAATCGATAAATCTTCATTTCTTGTAAAAGCATTGAACATCACTTTTGTCTTCTGAAAGTTCATTTTTAATCCCACTTCTTTACTCTTGTCAGCAAGTTCCTGGATCATACTCTGCAGCTCTGATGGGGTAGTTGCAAAAATGACTACGTCATCAGCAAAACGAAGGTGGGTTAGATAATCTCCATTAATCTTTATCCCTTTGTTTTCCCAGTTCAGTGATTGAAAGACATTTTCCAATGTGGCATTAAAGAGCTTCGGAGATATGGTGTCACCTTGTCTCACTTCCTTTCCAATTTTTATGTGTGTTGTATTTTCAAACAGCCGAATCTTTGCACTTGCATTTTCATAGATGTTATTAATAATATTAATGTATGCATCTTCAATACCGCAGGATTTCAGAGCCGTGGTAACTGCTGATGGTTTCACTGAATCAAAGGCTTTTTCATAATCGATAAAAGCCATGCACAATGGAAGTTCATATTCCCTCGCTCTTTCAATTAGTTCTCTCAGTACGTGGATATGATCTATTGTGCTGTAGCCACTCCTGAATCCAGCTTGTTCTCTCGGTTGAGCCATGTCCAGTGTTACCTTCAAGCGGTGTGAAAGAACTTTAGTGAAGATTTTATAAACCACTGATAGGAGGCTGATAGGTCTGTAGTTCCTGAGATCCTCAATGTCACCTTTTTTATGTAGCAGGATCATTGTAGCGTTGTTAAAATCCTCAGGAATCTTCCCTTCATTAAGGCATCGAGTGAAAATTTGGGCGAGTACTGTTTCAATTTCTCCACTTGCTTCTTGTATGATGTCTATAGTAATTCCATCTTCTCCTGGAGCTTTCCCCCGCTTCATGTTCTTGATTGCATGAGCAACTTCTGCTGGGAGGACTGGAAGAACTCTGGTACCTTTCATGATGTCTGGAGTACATGTATCATCCCTTTCATATAATTTGGAGTAGAAATCTTTCACTCTTGTCAAAATTTCGCCTCTATTTCTTGTTATAGAACCATCTTCTTTTCTCAGAGCCATAATCTGTTTTCTTCCCTTACTGAGATGTCCCTTTGCTATCTTAAGGCTTTGGTTGTTTTCAATTGCTTTCCTCACTAGTTCACAGTTGAATTTCCTTACGTCTTCAGTGATACTTTTTCGTGTTGTCTTGCATAGCTCTATATATTCCACTTTGGAAGTCACATCTTCTTTAGTTGTCCTCATCTCTCTTCTTTTTTGCATCAACATTTTGGTTTTTCCTGATAATTTGTTCACATGCAACTTGTTCTTAGACCCAGCTAATTTTGTTGCTGTTTCCATTAGAGCTTTGGTTACTTTTCTGTTAACTTCCGAAATATCCACTTCTTCCGATGTTAGGCCTTCTAAAGCAGAGAATCTGTTCTTCAGTTCCAACTTGAAAGTATTATGGTGTTTTTTAAGGTTGGTTATGTCAATACATTTTGTTTGTCTTATGAGCTTGCCACGTTCCAGTTTAGTGTTGAGGTGCATCTTACATCTCACCAATCTATGGTCACTACCTGTGTTGAACTTGTTCAGCACACTGCAGTCTTCGATGACGAATTTTTTGTTACACTACCAGTTTATATACTACCCGTAATTACCACCCAGGGACAATAATTGGAACGATCAGAGCCCTGTGTATAACGTTGATATTCGACTACGCCGTCCTAAATAATGTAATTAAGTGTTCTTTTTTGATAGCGCTGAATCAGTGTACTTATCTTTATTAGTATAAAAATCATACATTACCCTGTTTTTTTGTTCTGTCTGAAAATGAAACTGAAGTGTCCTTTTTTAAGCATTATGTTTGACACTATGTAGTCGTTCCTATTTTTTCTTGTAAATACCAAGACAACTAGCCCATTGCTCGTGCGAAGTCTTCCTATGAACAGCAGTGTTAATCACGACAGTTTTTTTTTAAATGCACTTTCCTGTTTTGTGGATTTTCGGAGCCCTCGCTCATTTAATTGTCATGATGAAATTCTATTTCACTGATCATTAAGTTAAGTAACCTTGCTGTTGGCAGGAAGACTTCCCACGAGCAGTGGTCTAGTTGTCTTTGCTCTGAGGCTGTATAACACGAAACGTTATTAAGCCTCATATTCGGCTGATATTTTCGTCATCATTTCTTTGTTAGCATCTATAATTACATCGAATAAAATAATAACCAAATTTATTTTAAGCTATTAGCGTACCATGTATTTTTCGACGGTGATTGAAAAACAAGGAGATCATCTGATAATTTCGTATTTCATATAAAATGGCATAGAAAATTGAGTCCGAGACTTATGAAGGACAGTTTTCTTTAATCCTAGCACAAAAATAATAGAAAAATGACGTTCTTAATTGATAAATTACTTGGAGGCAATACATTATTCAGTCCGTAATTGTAACGTATACTCTAGATTCACTTTCCTTTTGATTTTTACTATTTCTGGTTATTTTATTTTACTATGTAAATTATCTTCTTACTGAACGAGATGTTATTTCTCCCGCTGAATAAGATCTGGAATGAGTGTAAGTCATGACGTGGTGGTAGCCAGTATAAATAGGCGCGTTCAACGATACCGAAGAGAGCGGTTGTTTATATGCGAGAGAGCTTTTGTTGATGTGCGTAGGGAGAGCTTCGTTTATGTGAGTACAGCTACGTTATTTTGTGCCAAGAGCTTCGTTTTATGTGATTAGGTTTTTTCTTCATTATTGTGATACGATTAATGTGACTAGTGTGTGTGTGTTGGAGGATACCAGGACTTTCTCTGAATAAAGCTTGTGTTGTAAGTACGTTTTTCTCAGTTCATAGTTTTGTCAGATCTCTGTCTGGCTGTTAGGTTTATTTCATTAGTTGTTATTATTAACAACCAGCATAAGACTTTATTCATCTTAATTACTACTACAACATTACTAGCAGTTAAAAGCTTGTTCATTATTATTATTACACTACTAGCAAGAAAGTTTATTCATGATATAATTAACAAACAACAAGCATTAGAAAAAGCTTAGAAGAAGTTGTATTCATTATAATTTAGAAGAAAGCTGAATTCATTATACAATGTATTAATCAAGCTTTGGTTGACAACAGCTGATGCAAATCTGAGAACATCACTATCTTCGTTAAAACAAAGTTACAGCACGAAAATAGACGTATTTACTGCTCTATAAACGTTCTTTACAAATTAAAACTCAGATTCAGTAATTGTCCTAGTGCATCTTTGAGAATGAAAATATCTCCTGGAATTCGCTGTGAAAATGTTTCTCTACAAGTAGTTCAGTATCTAAAATCAGAGGTAAAATATGTGTCTTGTAGGTCGCGTTCCAACTAGTCATTCATGTAAGAGAAAACTGTACGCAATATGGCTCGTAGTATAATTCATATAACTTTAAATATGCGGCTTCTTCGTGTAAATGCTTTGGACGACTTCATTGTCAAGCATTAAAATGCAGCACATTGGTGTTGCATCTGCATGGTAGTTTTGGTTGTTTAAAGTTAAACTCATATTTGACCGTCGAGTGAATGAGGTACGGAAATACATAAATGGCTGTTTCGAACCACTTAATAGTTGAGATATAGTTTTAAATGTGGAACAATGGGATTGCCATCTCCTTGCCGCTTGATATGGTTGAATGGTATAAGAAGTAAACATTGTTTCCTCGAAATTCCGAAATTGACTGCGCATAATCCATAAAACAAAGACGCAGGGTTAAACTTCTGTCTCTTCGAAACGCTGGTACTGATTTTTAATCACCAGTAAGAAAGATGAAACGAAGATCAGGGATAATACGAAGATGTCAGATTTCTGGTTCTCTTCCTCCCTGGGAATCAATGTTCCAAAATAAGAAACTTGTGCCTCTTCTAGCATTAAACGGAAATGAGGACGATTAGACTTCAAATGGGAAAAAAAAACGGCCGCCACTTATTATGTTATTCGAAGTTTTAAGGTGGACGTTTGTTTACATATTGCTTAGAATTTAGCCCTATCATGTCAGGTCAATTAAGCAGATTATGTAGTCGTTTAATTAATTCACATGCTCTGAATGGATTTAAAGACAAGGTAAAAGACGTGCTCCAATGCAACGGTACCATCCATATAAACACTGGTCCGAAACGATAACGTAACCGTAAATAAGTCATTTGCGACAGGATGTAGAATAAACAGAGCTTTCGAGGAGGAGGTTTTGAGTTACACCAAGAGCAGGCAAATTTATAAGAAGAAAGCAAAGGCAAAATATGCTTCTTAATTAGTGGCAATAAAAAACATAAAATTAGGGAAAACCCAAGTTCCCTCTGTTCTGGTGTTCGCTGGGGGAAGGGGAGAATGCAGAACGAAATATGAAGTTAACTCAGTTGCTTCCTGAGGCTCACGAGCAGAGGAGCCTGTGGATGTATCGTCGGACCAAGAAAATAACGATGCAGGAAAGATATCTTCGTGTGCAGCAATTCTTGAGAATCAGCCGACAAGAACTGCTTCAGATGGCTTGACTTGATCTCGAACTCTGTAGAGAATCTGAGCTTTAGGGTACAAAGACTGGCCTGCGCTGATGACTTTACGAAGCGAAGAATGACCAAAGGAAAAAAAATATTCCCTTTGCACACGAAGTGTTCTTAACAGCCGAGGAGCAGTGGTGGATTCTCTCAGCTTGGTATCCGCCGTATTACAAGAAGAAAGGACCATCGAAATTGTGTGTGCTCGTGACTACGGCACATGGCTATAGTTGCTCCAAGAGAATTTGCTCCGTGCCGCCAACAGAAAGTCGTCCCTGTGCATTCTCTTTACTGTTCGCCAAAGTGAGTGACAGTTTACAAAGGCGATCACCGTAAAACCAACGTTTGATATGCGGTGAATCAGCAGTGCAGCTGAGAGCTGCGTGTTCGATTTGTGTGCGCGCTTTTGAAGTATTTTGGATTACCAATTCAACATTAGATAAACATCCTTTATCTGTTCGTTATATATCAGCTGTCGTCCCGTGAGGATCTAAATCCAGTAAGGACAGAACTTACGGTTCATTTACTTGTAAGAAGACGTTCAATTAATTGCTTCGGAGTACATCATTGGATAGGGTACTTAATTGGAAATGTAGCAACCTGTCAACAGCAAGAGTCGATATCATAAATTTTGTAAATAGTTGAGTAAATTAAAATGTATTTTTGTGCCGGAAATCCCCGCACCTGATTTTTAGATGCTGGTAATAGTCAAATTAAATTTAAGTGAATGCCAGCTCTCGGATACAGCCTTAGCTGGTAATAAACCTGTAAATTTTGATTTATTAAAATTTTTTAATGCTGCTTGTGGCACATGAGGGCGTGCGGCTTGTGCACAAGTGCTACCGTTAATTTTGATAAAAACGCCCTAGAATTGTTGCAACAATCTCAAGTTTCATGTGATCAAAGCATCACGTTTATTACATAATCACAAAAGGTGGCTACTAAAGGTTGATCCTTCGCCCTGGTGACGAAGTGGTACGGATGTTTGGCTTCAAATCATTCGTCCCAGATGGGTACGGTTGCTAATGCCGGGTGATGCATGGGTGGTGAGTTATGATACTGGCTATCTGTCTGACATGGAACCAGTTGCCTCAAACTAGTGACGGCAGACTGTTTATGGAAATTGGAGTTGTTCACATTTGTCTGTGTAGCACCTCCCTCTCCAAAGTAAATAGATAAAGGCTTATTCCTTGTGCTACAATTGTTCGTTAGGTTACAGTTACCTCAATAGCGGTATTGTAACTGTCCACGATAGTGTAGTTTGCATACTTTTGAGATGTTTTAATGTAATTGAGAACTGGGAAAGGTGACGCCAGAGCTTTGTGCCACTCAACCACCGAGACGACGAATGAAACTTTAGAAGTCACCTTTATTGATCCGCTAGTCCCTTAATAACCCGAAAGTTTATATCTCGACAAACTGTCACCTGATAACTTTGAATAATAAAAAAGTGACAGTTTTTCCCTTTTGAAATTTAATCGTCCCACATGTACGTGCAATGCAAAAAAAGGCACAAGTCTATCGTTTAGGGACACCGATTTCATGGAAGGGAGATAACCAGAGAATATTACAAATTCTTCTTGTCGCTGATTCGAAATCAGTACACTTGCCGCCCCGGTGGCGCAGTGGTCTAAGCGATGGCCTCTGATCATTCGTCCGAAGGGGTCCGGGTTCGAATCCCGGTGAGGCATGGATGTTGTGTTTGTCTTTCGGCACTGGCTCTCTCCCTTCCCTGGAACCAGTGACCCTAAATTAGGGACGGGCGACTGCTTATAGCCCATTGAGTTGCTCACGGTGGTCGTTAAACCTCCAACAAACAAACAAACAAACAGAAATCAGTACATAGATCCGAGGAGCAGTGACTAATATTCGAGGCTAGCTGCTAAGCCCAGAGGATGCACACATAAAAGTTGATTAAATATACACAAATAAAAGTCAATTTTCAACGGTATTAAGTTATGTCGATGCTTTCGGTGTGAAAAAAACACGCGCGGATTCGTTCTTTTCCTTTATGAGAATCAGTCTGGCGAGCGATGATCAACGGCGTAAAGCAAGTAGGTCTTCGATAGACTTCGATGTTCCTATGCGAAGAGCTTCAGTACTATCTCGTGCTAGCGTTTTCATGACAACATGAGTGGGCTACGGAAGTGAGTGGCCATTGCTTTGGCTAAGGGTTCGCTTCGTAAAAAAGAAGACTTCGGACTACCTCAGTCCCTCCATGCAGCCAGCGCGTGTTTCGCGAGAGTTGTTTCAGTTTGTGTGAAGTGTAAATGAATTAAAATCAGTGATATTATATCCTAATTTCGTGGCTTTGTTGGATTCGGACTGTTTTGATAAATTTTGTGAAAGCCTCTCTGAACATCTATTATCAGAGCTTAAAGAACTCTATGCTTCAAATTTTGATACAGATCGATTTAAAAATGAACTGAAAGTGTTTTATTCCCTTGATGAATACAAAACAAATCAGTGAGAGACATTACTTGTTACATAAAGTTGAATAATTGGACATAGTGTTTATTGAGGGATACAAATTAGCAGATCTAATATTAAACTTTTCATCAACAACTGCAACTGCCGAAAGAAGTTTTTCCGTATTAAAACGAATCAAGATATATCTTAGAGCTACACAAGGACATGCACATTCGAGGAACTTGGTTGGTTTGTTAATAGATAAAAACATTATTTTCAAATATGAAAAATTACTCGGAATAAACATTTTTTGAAAACGTGACACTCAAGTTCACAGAAAATGAAAGAAGAATGGAGTTCATATAAAAATAAGTGTTCAAATTCTAATCCTCATAATTACTTGGTATTGTGTTAGCAATAGCATGTACCTGAAATTTAGAAAACAAATGTTACTTCTATTACTTAGCAATTAAAAAATAAACTTCGCAATTTAAAAAAAGACAGTACTAGGGGGTTGGGGAGGGGGGGTGAGATAGCCCAGGTCTCGGACCCAAGATAAGCCATGCACTGCCGAGGAGACCGAAGGCGATTTAGCGAAATTAGCAAGTGGGCACTGGAAAGGTGCAAAATAGGCTGTTAAAAGCGCAGGATCTAACTTATAAAGCACGGTGTTGCT
Source organism: Macrothele yani (assembly GCA_039090855.1). Taxonomy (NCBI): domain Eukaryota; kingdom Metazoa; phylum Arthropoda; class Arachnida; order Araneae; family Macrothelidae; genus Macrothele; species Macrothele yani. The sequence continues at coordinate 52,515,697 of CM077008.1, read as the reverse complement.
ATTCAAAATCCCTGCATCTTTTGATTTTTCTTGATGGTAGGGTTAAGCTGATTATTGGTATTATTTGGGGGATTTCATTTCATAAAAAAAAGATATGTCTTTATCTTTTCAATCTCAAATTTACACATTTTTTGATTCTTTGTGATATTTCGTTAAGCTGATGATTTACAAAATTTGGCAGAAAAGATTTCAGAATAAAAACAAAAAAGATGAAAGTTTTGTTTATTGAATTTTATAAGTGCATGAACAGGAATTAAAATATGATAACTCTATATTTGAACACATAGAAATGTCGGAACTAAAATTAACCCATGTGGTCAATATTGTAGAATACCTAATTGAATCCGTTTTTGTCAAAAGTATTAACTCCCAAAACATATGCCCATTTCTATCCAAGAGTATTTATGTCCTGCTCTAGAAACATTCGGTAAATTGCGTCATGGATCAAAGTTAACTGCAGCAATGTACACCATAAAATAAGAAGTTTTTGTGTTTCATGTGAATTCGCGATAATGCTTTCTTTATCTTCTGCAAAATAAGATAAATACAATCATGTAAAGTAGGCATACATTTGCATGAGAAAGGGATTTCTACATACACTGCTCACAATAATTAGAATATTTGACTTTGGCGACATTATGTAAGCCAGTCGTGTGATATCTTACGGAAGCGTGGGAAGCACATTCGAGTGTTACGTAGACAGCCGAATCATGGATATCCTTACCCAAATTAGCGTCTCTGACGTCAGAATGCAAAAACACTACACAGGACTAAAAACGAAGTTTTTCCAGGAGCTTCCTTATTTTGTTGCGTTTACCGTAACACTTCGTTTCCGGAAGTCTTCGGTTGGAACGATGTCACAACAGCTGATGTACCGGGATTAACGGCGTGGGGAGCTTTCTGCAAGCTGGAAGCACGTCAGACACAGCTGGTGGGAGCAGAAGCCATTGGGGTGTCACTAAGTGTCATTTACCGGCTGTTGACACTATTCCAGGATACGGTAAGTCATAATTACTAGTCATTATAGTCATAGTCATTATATTATATCATAATTAGTCATTATAGTCATAATTACTAGTCATTATAGTCATAATTACTTAGTACCAGTAAGTCATATATATATAATTATTATGACTGTAATAGTCATAATTACTTAGTACCACCAGTAAGTCATATATATAATTATTATGACTATAATAGTCATAATTATTATGACTATAATAGTCATGGGATGTAAGGTCAGGTGATGCGTAACATCACAGCCTCTCCTTGACAAATGTCAACCCCGCCTTCTCGTGGTGCATCCTGTTCCCACTAAAGGGGCTCTGACGACCGCAAATAGCGGTATAACTATACCATCGGGATCAGAGGAAATGCTATCCCACACTCACCAACCCGCTTGGCCAGCGTGGTGAGTTATGGCCAAACACCTCCAAAATGACTCTACAACTTAAATCTTGGCCCTCAGTCTCCGGCAGCTGGAATGTACCTGGCCAAGGCAGCGGCCAGTGCGACATGAAGGCAGAGGGTGCTAAGAATCCCCGGAGGACCGGACTAGGCTGCCATTTGATGCTGACCTTGGCTACCTACAACGGACGCTCCCTATCTTCTGATTCAAGGCTTCTTGAATTGGAAGAGGAACTACAAAGGATCAAGTGGGACATCGTCGGGCTAAGTGAGGTAAGGAGAAAAGGAGAAGATCTCATTGAACTGAAAAGTGGACATCTCTTCTATTATCGTGGGACAGATACTGGCAGAACTAGTGGTGTTGGATTTATAATAAACAAGAAACTGAAGGATAAAGTGGTAGAAGTTGAAAGTTCCTCTGACAGAGCTGCACGACTCGTTATCCAACTATCGAGAAGATACCAGGCTCAGATTATTCAAACTTATGCACCCACCACAAGTCATCCTGAAGACGAAATTGAAGAATTTTATGAGGAAATTCGTGATCTAAATAATAAAGGTAAGCAGCACTTGAGGATAATTATGGGAGATTTCAATGCAAAAATAGGGCACCGGCAACAGAATGAAACTTCAGTAGGTAAATTCGGTCACGGCAACAGAAACCAGCGTGGAAATACTCTCGTTGAGTTTGCAGAGGCAGAAGGATTTTTCATCTTGAATTCCTTTTTCAAGAAAAAGCCACACAGGAAATGGACATGGAGACATCCAATTGGGACGACAAGTGAAATTGATTTTATTATGTGTAACAAAAAATTCGTCATCGAAGACTGCAGTGTGCTGAACAAGTTCAACACAGGTAGTGACCATAGATTGGTGAGATGTAAGATGCACCTCAACACTAAACTGGAACGTGGCAAGCTCATAAGACAAACAAAATGTATTGACATAACCAACCTTAAAAAACACCATAATACTTTCAAGTTGGAACTGAAGAACAGATTCTCTGCTTTAGAAGGCCTAACATCGGAAGAAGTGGATATTTCGGAAGTTAACAGAAAAGTAACCAAAGCTCTTATGGAAACAGCAACAAAATTAGCTGGGTCTAAGAACAAGTTGCATGTAAACAAATTATCAGGAAAAACCAAAATATTGATGCAAAAAAGAAGAGAGATGAGGACAACTAAAGAAGATGTGACTTCCAAAGTGGAATATATAGAGCTATGCAAGACAGCACGAAAAAGTATCACTGAAGACGTAAGGAAATTCAACTGTGAGCTAGTGAGGAAAGCAATTGAAAACAACCAAAGCCTAAAGATAGCAAAGGGACATCTCAGTAAGGGAAGAAAACAGATTATGGCTCTGAGAAAAGAAGATGGTTCTATAACAAGAAATAGAGGCGAAATTTTGACAAGAGTGAAAGATTTCTACTCCAAATTATATGAAAGGGATGATACATGTACTCCAGACATCATGAATAGTACCAGAGTTCTTCCAGTCCTCCCAGCAGAAGTTGCTCATGCAATCAAGAACATGAAGCGGGGGAAAGCTCCAGGAGAAGATGGAATTACTATAGACATCATACAAGAAGCAAGTGGAGAAATTGAAACAGTACTCGCCCAAATTTTCACTCGATGCCTTAATTAAGGGAAGATTCCTGCGGATTGGAACAATGCTACAATGATCCTGCTACATAAAAAAGGTGACATTGAGGATCTCAGGAACTACAGACCTATCAGCCTCCTATCAGTGGTTTATAAAATCTTCACTAAAGTTCTTTCACACCGCTTGAAGGTAACACTGGACATGGCTCAACCGAGAGAACAAGCTGGATTCAGGAGTGGCTACAGCACAATAGATCATATCCACGTACTGAGAGAACTAATTGAAAGAGCGAGGGAATATGAACTTCCATTGTGCATGGCTTTTATCGATTATGAAAAAGCCTTTGATTCGGTGAAACCATCAGCAGTTACCACGGCTCTGAAATCCTGCGGTATTGAAGATGCATACATTAATATTATTAATAACATCTATGAAAATGCAAGTGCAAAGATTCGGCTGTTTGAAAATACAACACACATAAAAATTGGAAAGGGAGTGAGACAAGGTGACACCATATCTCCGAAGCTCTTTAATGCCACATTGGAAAATGTCTTTCATTCACTGAACTGGGAAAACAAAGGGATAAAGATTAATGGAGATTATCTAACCCACCTTCGTTTTGCTGATGACGTAGTCATTTTTGCAACTACCCCATCAGAGCTGCAGAGTATGATCCAGGAACTTGCTGACAAGAGTAAAGAAGTGGGATTAAAAATGAACTTTCAGAAGACAAAAGTGATGTTCAATGCTTTTACAAGAAATGAAGATTTATCGATTGATGGAGAAAAACTGGAGATAACAGATACGTATGTTTATCTTGGACAGCAGATATCAAGTGAGGGTCACATTGATGAAGAAATTAATCGGCGTACAAAACTTGCCTGGAGAGCTTTTGGAAGAAACAGCATAATTTTCAAGAGCAATATGCCATTATGTCTTAAAAGAAAAGTGTTTGATCAATGCATCCTTCCAGTGCTTACGTATGGTGCAGAGACGTGGACCTTAACTAAAAGAGACATACAAAGGCTGCAGACAACTCAAAGAAGCATGGAGAGGTGCATGCTTGGTATAACCAGGAGAGATAAGAAGAGGAACTCGTGGATCCGAAAAATGACGAGAGTGGAAGACATCATGATCAGAGTTAAATCCCTGAAATGGCAATGGGCTGGACATACTGCCAGAAGGACAGACCATAGATGGACAGCCGAAATTTTAGATTGGATTCCAAGGGACAGGAAAAGACCCAGAAAAAGACCACATGGGAGATGGGTGGATGAAATTCGTAAATATGCGGGAGTGACATGGAGGAGACTGGCACAAGACAGACCGTTGTGGAGGAAACTTGGGGAGACCTTCGTCCAGCAGTGGATTGATAATGGTTGACAATGATGATGCTGATGATGAATAGTCATAATTACTTAGTACCAGTAAGCCATAATTACTTAGTACCAGTAAGTCATATATATATATAATTATCATGGCTATAATAGTCATAATTACTTTGTAACAGTAAGTCATAATTATTTAGTACCAGTAAGTCATAATTACTTAGTACCAGTAAGCCATATATATAATTATTATGACTATAATAGTCATAATTACTTAGTACCAGTAAGTCATATATATAGTTATTATGACTATAATAGTCATAATTACTTAGTACCAGTAAGTCATATATATAATTATTATGACTATAATAGTCATAATTACTTTGTAACGGTAAGTCATATATATAATTATTATGACTATAATAGTCATGATTACTTTGTAACAGTAAGTCATAATTATTTAGTACCAGTAAGTCATAATTACTTACTACCAGTAAGTCATATATATAATTATTATGACTATAATAGTCATAATTACTTATTTTTTTTTATTTTTTTTTTTGAGTGGAGGTTTAACGACCACCGTGAGCAACTCAATGGGCTATAAGCAGTCGCCCGTCCCTAATTTAGGGTCACTGGTTCCAGGGAAGGGAGAGAGCCAGTGCCGTAAGACAAACACAACATCCATGCCTCACCGGGATTCGAACCCGGACCCCTTACGGACGAATGATCAGAGGCCAACGCCTTAGACCACTGCGCCACCGGGGCGGCCATAATTACTTAGTACCAGTAAGTCATATAAATAATTATTATGACTATAATAGTCATAATTACTTAGTACCAGTAAGTCATAATTACTTAGTACAAGTAAGTCATATATATAATTATTATGACTATAATAGTCATAATTACTTAGTACCAGTAAGCCATAGTTACTTAGTACCAGTAAGTCATATATATATCATTATTATGACTATAATAGTCATAATTACTTTGTAACAGTAAGTCATAATTATTTAGTACCAGTAAGTCATAATTACTTAGTACCAGTAAGTCATATATATAATTATTATGACTATAATAGTCATAATTACTTAGTACCAGTAAGCCATATATATAATTATTATGACTATAATAGTCATAATTACTTTGTACCAGTAACTCATAATTACTTAGACAAATGGTGTGTGTCCCTTTAAACGCATGATACTGTACATTCCGTAGAAACTGAGCTGTGGAACATCATGTATCGGGACACGACGAGTAGAGCCAAGTTTTCTTCTCTGACGAGTCGAGATTCGGTTCGGAGTCTGACAATCGATGAGTTGTTATCTGCCTGGAGGGAACTCGGCAAAAGAAATAACCGACTTTTGTGCAGGAAACATCACATTACGGCGAGCATGGATTGATGGTTTTGGCAGAAATAAGTATCAGTGGACGTACGGACCCGTACGTCCTCCGAAACTGTATTCTTAACCTAATGTCATGTTCTATGCTGCAGCAGTCGGTGATTCGTTCCTTTGCATGGACTTCATAGAGCTAGGGTAGTGGACAACATGCTTGAAGAGGACGAAATCGAGGGCATGGAGTGACAGCATACCCCCTGAATTAAATCGAATTGAACATGTCTGGGACGCGTTTAGCAGGCGCATTCATAGAGCTCGGGTAGTGGACAACATGCTTGAAAAGGACGAAATCGAGGGCATGGAGTGACAGCATACCCCTGAATTAAATTGAATTGAACATGTCTGTGACGCGTTTAGCAGGCGCATTTCAGCTTTGCAGGCTCCTCTGTTGAATCTTCGTGAACAGACTGCCCTCATCGAGGAGTGGCTAAGATACCCCAAATAACATCATCAGTTCTATGCAACACAGGTGTGCAGCGGTGTTAGCCGTTCGAGGGTAATGTCTCGAAACAAAGCATAATAGAGATCGCACCAGTAAAATAATCAGTAATATGGGCAAGAAAAGTGCATTAGTGATTTTATGCAATATTCCATTTAATGCAGATGATGCGATATGCGTATCTGTTCAACAAGAAAAAATTGATATTTTGAAGGTGGTAACTTGTTGAATGTCGTTCAAAAGGTCAGACAGGACATTCAAAAAGTCATGTTTCTTGTACTAATGTGCATATTGTTGTATAGGAAACCGCATCATGTGCATTAAATGATAATAATGCATAACATTTGCTAATGTGCATATTGTTGTATAGGAAACCGCATCATGTGCATTAAATGATAATAATGCATAAAATTTGCTAATGTGCTTTTTTCGCTTTCCAACCGTAGGTTGAAGAATCGTATATGCTCCAGCTTTGTCCGCCTGTCTGTATGTCTGTCCGCACGGTCACTCGCGTAAAACTGTTTCTATTTCGATGAAATTTTAGGTTGTGGCAGGGGACCACCTGGGGATGAACCCAAGATGAACCCTGTTGAAAATGGAGGACGTGGGGTTAAAGGTCAGGATATAGGAGCGCGGTCCATTCCATTGCCCTTATGAGTCATAACGTGCGTAAAAATCGTTCGATTTCGATTAAATTTTAGTATGTAGTAGGGGACCACCAGGGCACGAACTTTATTGAAAATGGGTGAAATGGGGTTAAAGGTCAGGACATAAGAGCGGGATCAATTCCATCGTCGTTATGCATCATAACTTATGTAAAAATCTTCGATTGCGATAAAACCTTATCATGTTGTTATGGGAGTATACGTAACCGGTTCTGTTGAATATCATCGAAATGGGGTCAAAGGTCAGGGCATAGAAGCGAAATTTATTCTACAGCCATTATCCTCATAACTTGAGTAATAATTTGAGTAAGGATTTCTGGTATGTTTTTTTTTTTTTTTTTTGATTGGAGGTTTAACGACCACCATGAGCAACTCAATGGGCTATAAGCAGTCGCCCGTCCCTAATTTAGGGTCACTGGTTCCAGGGAAGGGAGAGAGCCAGTGCCGTAAGACAAACACAACATCCATGCCTCACCGGGATTCGAACCCGGACCCCTTTCGGACGAATGATCAGACGCCAACGCCTTAGACCACTGCGCCACCTGGGCGGCTTCTGGTATGTTGGAAAGCGTATCATTATCAATGCATTGCATGATTTTACTAAATTTTTCTTACATGTGTTTCTGATTATTCTAATGCATCTTACACGAAAATATTTTTTTTACCTTCAACAACGTCAGTCACACATGATTTTCCTTACATCTTACTTCCCTACTTCTTTTGAGCTGTGTATTCAATGGTATAAGTGAGAAGAAAAATAATCACTCCGTTTTTAGGCAGATTTAACGACCTCCATGAGTAACTGCAAACAATACAAGCAGTCGCCTGTTCCAAATTTGGGGCCACTGGTTCAAGGAAGGGGAGATAGCTAGTACCGTAAGGAAAACGTCCCTCAACCGAAATTTGAACTCGGGCTCATTTCGGGCGAATGGACAGAAGCCAACGCTTAGTTTACTGCACCACTGGAGCAGCGATCAGTACGGATGTTTCCATACGTTCTTCTAAGCCCCATTCTACACGAGCGCTCGAAATGCGGCGGTTGAGACGCTAGCTGCTTCCCTATTCAGTGGTTATTCTACACGGACGCGTTAAAACCGCACGCTGTCAAACTGCTAGAAAACGCGAGTATATTCCACACGTGCGTTTGAACAGTTCGTTTCAGTAGTCCGCTCAATTTCAAAATGAACACTCTTCAGGTAGGTCATATCATATCATATGTTGAGGATTTTAGGAAGGGTTGGTTGATTTTTATGGCGCAAGAACCATGTTTGACCAAAGAGCGCTTTTAGGAAGGGAGTGTCTAACCCCAGGCCTTAAACAACCCTTAGAAATAGGAAGCTAGGAGATTTGGGCTAGAGTGCCCGATAGGAAAGTGACACGGAAGCGAGGTAGAAACGGGAAGGAAGATGTCCTTATTTATTACCGGGGAGCCAGTACCCGGGATCCGACGGCGTAACGTGCCCAAAACGATCTAAGTAACCATGACTGATCCACGGCTGCTGGCACCAGACTTGCCATCCAATAGATCTTCGTTAAAGGATCTTCAGGTAGGATGTGTGGCGGGGCTTTTTTTATTGAAGGATGTTGAAAATAAAAAAACTGGTCTAAAGAGGCGTTGGTGGACTCATCCTACACTATCAGATCTATAATGAATTAGTTTTTAAGTGGTTTTTATGTTGTAATTAATTATGAATAAAGTCTTATGCTAGTTGTTAATAGTAACACTTAATGAAAAGAGACCCAACGGCCAGACAGAGGTCTGACAGTACTATGAACTGAGAAAAACGTACTTACTTAAAAACTTTTTATTAGAGAACTCCTGGTATTATCCAACACACACACTACTAGTCACACTAATCGTATTACAATAATGAAGAAGAACCTAATCACATAGAACGAAGCTCTCGGCAAAAAATAACGTAGCTCTTTTCACATCGAACAAAACCTCTCCACATATAAACAAAAAGCTCTCCTCGCACATAAACAAAAGCTCTCCTCGCACATAAACAAAAGCTCTCTCACGTAACACAAAAGCCTCCTTAGGTATCGTTGAACGCACCTATTTATACTGCCTACCACCACGTCATGACTACACTCGTTGCCACATATCATTCAGCGGGAGAAATAACATCTCGTTAAGTAAGAAGATAATTTACATAGGAAAATAAAATAACGAGAGATAGTAAAATCAAAAGGAAACTGAATTTAGAGTATACGTTACAGATCGTCTTTCGATATGTAATTCATACTTCCTTCCACTACCACAGAATGTTACAGGAGAAAACTTTCCAATACTACAGGATGTCTGTTACTTCTTTCGACGAATTATTTGGCTTAATAAGTGAAGATATTGTGAAACGGAATACCGTCGTGATTGCATAAAGGTGACCCATTGTATACTGGTGGACATATCTCGACATCACAAATGAATTTTTCTGTGTCACGCATCCAATAAAAACTAATAAAACTTGAACGACAGGACTACCTAACCGTGGAAGCGCAGCGTTGGAACTGCCTAGATGAACGTCCGAGTAGATCGAATAACGTTACGAGCGCTTGCGCCGCCAACGCTCCCTACCGCGTTGGAAGCGCTTATGCTGGGCTGACGCCACCACGGTAGGCGTCAGAAGCGATCGTCTAGATTAGACCCCGAGTTTTTCTGTACTTGCTCATTGACTTCTTCGGTTGGCGTAACCACGAGTTCATTAGAGTGTCTCGACCGCCTCGTTCTGAGCGCTCGTGTAGAATTAAGATTTTTATAACTGTGGTTTTAGATGTTGGATCGCTAAGTGCTGATAAAATCCGAATAATGAACGTTCGATATGTCAAGAAGAGAGCATCTGATAATTGCGAAAAATGGAGGGCGATAGGAAGAATGGGATCCGGACAAAGTTAGTCGGAGGTATCCCGTGCGCTAAAAGTTCCTCAAAATGTTCTCTCGAGACTGTGAAAATAGTTTATAATGGTATACCCTCGTCTAGGTTAAGGCCGGCAAAGGCCAAAACCACGTCAGACGACCGATTCCTAGCTTCAGCATCGAAGTGAAACAAGAGGATGATAGCACAACAGCTTTCCCTAGAGTTACTGCTTCAAGAGGAACGCATATAACCAGGTTTAATGTGAATACTAGGCAGGAGAAGGGCCTCTACGCCAGAAGACCAATGCCTTCTGTTCCCCTCACTCCAACCGCCAGGTGCGCACGTTTCAAATGGTGCAAAGCGCATCGGGAATGGAATCCCACTGACAGGTACTGAGTTAGCTTCACCATTTAATCTAGAATTTGCTTGGAGAGCTAGTCTAGACATATCATTATCTGGAGTGAGCACTAGCTACTTCTTGTTTAAAGGAGGAAACATGTTTTGGGGAGGCATAAAATTAAATGGCCGCCCAGACTTCGATGTCGTTCAGGAAGGTTTACTAACTGGTCAGAAATATAAGGACGAGTTCCTAGACCAATATGTGAAATATTTTAGAGGAGCTGTCGGTAAAGAACGCCTCCTAATGGACGATAATACGACCCAATCGAGTGAAAATCGTCTCTGAGTTCTTGGTAAGTGAGGATATGCAGAGAATGGAATGGCCTCCTGCTCCGCGAATTAGAATCCGATTGAAAATGCGTGGAAAGCTGCTGTAAGACACAAGATTTTGGAACACCAGGACCCTCCAGGAGCTAGCAAGTATGCTTAAGGAGCAGTGGAACTTATTCCCTCAAACTGTCATCGATAATCTAACAAACAGTCGTTGCGAATGTTGTGTTTCTGTCAGGGAGGATTACACTCCTTATTAAATTTTTCCCTCGAGTTCCCATAAATTTGTTTTCTCCACTTCTGCCATCTTTATTCTGCTTTTTGTATTCTTTTATGTAACAAAGTGTGCTATATTCAAAACTGTATACTGATTCTTTTTGCATTTCATACGTGATGACAAAATAAAGATTTCGTACACATTTCATGCCTTGAGAACAACGCGAGTTATGGCCATTTTTTACAATTTTTCCTTTCATTTTTCAGTCCTTTTATTATCCGCCTTCTCGGTGGGAAAATAAAAATTCTACCAAAAGCTGAGGAAACTGATTTATGCAGTTACTAAAAAAACATTACCTCTAAAAATCACTAATATGGTAGGTAATGCTTCTTCCTAAGTTGTTATTTTAATGCCTTTTAAATGCTAACAATTTGAAAAATTATTTTAACGAGCTGACACTGATGTTAACTACAAAAAGATATATCTATATTAAATATATTTTGTGGTGAGGATGATCAAAATAGTGAGGAGCTATGCTGCGTGGAAAAGCAGTTCTGAAGAAAGCCCAAACCTCCTAATTAGTTGACGATCATCGTTTCATTGCGTCGCAACAATCTTCCCCAATTGCGAGTCGCCCTTTGTCATGCACTCTCTTTACGATTCCGATTCCTCTATCTTCCGTCTTCTCCAACTTTTAAAGATGACCAGAAACATTTATGAGCTCAAAAGAACCGGCTTCGTCTGTTGCTATGGTAACGTGTGTACCTGCATCCTTCGTTTCAATTCTTTCGGATTATCTTCGTATGCAACATTGCCGAAGAATGGAGAGACAATATCCCAGCGCCAGCTGCGCCCCCAGACAGTGCGTCACCTTGAGGAAGCACGTCTTGTTGTGGGATCTTAATGAACTCTCCTGCCACCTCAGGACTTCAGGTCCTAATTACAGAAACATTCTGCCTACGTCAGCTCACTCGGCACTGAATTAGTTCCGGCGAGTGGAAGTGAGAAACATGACAGTGCCCATTGCGTTGACTCTGCTTTCTCTTAAGTGTTCGTTCGCGTCGCTGTAGGAAGAGACGGGAGGGCGATAATTTAATGCTGCCGCTTTTCTCTAGCTCTCTTCTTCAACAGGCCTCATGCAACCACCACTGCTGCTGTTACCACAATTGTCCGGAGAAAGGACACCTATATTAGGTTAATGTCATCATTGGCGCTAATGATGTAAATTCATTTGGTATATCGACATTAACCTTACAAGTTCCATTGCTGAGGCATTTTCCATTTGCCGCTCAGGATGTTGTTGAAGACAAGACCAATACATTGACAAGAAAATATTTATCAAAATATTGCCCACTTAAAGCAATACTCATGCAAATTAACGTGCACTATCCTTATCGAACGTTTACACCAAACTTAGGAATCTAATTAGACGCTGGACGACAATGATGCAACATTCGCGGAAGTTCTGAAGTGCGTATGCTCTATGTATAGAATGATCACTTAAACTAAAAATGCATGAATATTTTGACAGCTTTCTGGAAAAGAGCGCTGGTGATACGAAATTTATTATGTTCCCGTTTCTGTTAGGTTTTGTCACTAACATTTTGTGAACATAAAGCTCTAAAAGAGTTGAATAATCTAGGACGCAATAAATATCTGTCTTAAGCACGATTACGAAGATACTCTACAAATGCACATACCCGTCCTCAATGATTAAACACTTTTATTCAAAATTAAAAACATCTATGTACAGCAAAGAACATATTAAAAAGTTAAAAGGCGAGCACTTTCGGTCTCCCCGAGGAGCCATTATCAAGTCAACAAAGCCGCCCCGGTGGTGCAGTGGTCTAAGCGATGGCCTCTGATCATTCGTCCGAAAGGGGTGTCCGGATTCGAATCTCGGTAAGGCTTGGATGCTGTGTTTGTCTTATGGCACTGGCTCTCTCCCTTCCCTGGAACAAGTGACCCTAAATTACGGACGGGCGACTGTTTATAGCCCATTGAGTTGCTCACGGTGGTCGTTAAACCTCCAATCAAAAAAAAAAAAAGAGCCAACAAGTGAGCTTGATAAGCTCACTTCTTGGTTTGATAACAAGTGAGCTTATCAAGCTCACTGATGAGGAACGTCGGTGCAAACCAGCCGTTCCTCATCATCGCACGTTGGTGCACTTGTTGGCTTGATAATGGCTCCTTGTGGGGACCGAAAGTGCTCGACTTTTAACTTTTTAATATGCTCTTGGCTGTACATAGATGTTTTTAATTTCGAATAAAAGTGTTTGTTCATTGAGGACGGGTATGTGCAGTGGGAGAGTATCTTTGTAATCGTGCTTAAGCAGACATTTATTGCGTCCTAGATACATACTGTGCACGAGGAAAATAATAAGTTCTAGAGTTGAATAAATATTGCTTTTAAATCACCCAGAGATAGACTCTTAAACAAAACAATTTTAATTATCAATAAAAATAATCGCATATACTCCGGAATGCACGCACAAGTGTCCAGATATTCCAGTTTGATGTATGTATGGGACAGAAAAGTTAATTATTGTACCACGCATTCAAAAACAGAACTGACTGTTTGTTGTATTTTGTTATTGCTGGTTGTGGGGGTGCAACCCCTGCGTGTCCGAAACTTTTTACTACATGTGGTGGTGTTGATTCCACTCCCATTTTATTCTCTGTAGTAGCGTTGGGCTACATATTTGGCACTTATTATGACCAGCCGTTCTTCATCATCGCAGGTCGGTGCAAATTAACATAAGCACTGTTCCAATTAAAAAAGCAGGAAGTTAACACAAATGTTTTTTTATTAAAACCAGACGAACACACAAACACGGTACAGCACATAAACAGAAAACATTTACAATTACAGCATACTGATTCCTCAGTTTGTTAAAAGAGAGGAACAACCGCTCGGACGCGCAAGTAACATTCGTTTGCCAGCGTCCAGCGTCCTTCCAAGAAAAATCCACTCCCCTTTTCTTATCGCTTCTCTGTTTACCCCTCGTTTGCACGTGTCCGCAGAAAACATCATAAACAACCTCCCGTGCTGGGGCTTATACACTAGAGATGAGTTCGGGCTCAATTTTAGGAGCCCTGACCCGGCCCGCTTTTGAATACATGTGTTTGCTGAGCCCGGGCCAGCTCAGGCCCGGATTCTTGGAAAATTTTGCTTATCAAGGCTTGCATTTATGCATTATACACTGGCCAAAGATATGGCCCAAGCAAGGATTAGTTTAAAAATCATTAGTTTAAAAATCATTAGTTTAAAAAGTTTAGTTCAGTTAATCCACTTCACAATATTAATATGTTTTTAGAAATACTACGCATAAAGCCAAATGTTCTAAAATGTGGATTTGAAAATAAATAAATAATCAACGTGCCCTTCGACCGTATCAGATGTAGGTAAAAATACCCCAGGAGGAAATATCCCCAGAACAAACGTTTACCGACAACCCTGCCAAACATCTTTCTGCAACTTCGCTACAAAAATTCAAAGGGGGTGTGGGTGGGGGGCTATAAGATTGCCATTTCTGGGCCTATATTGAGAACTAAATTGGGAACTTTAAAAGAATTTCGAGAAAACGTACCATATAAGCCAAGCGAGAATTGTGCTTTTATTTGAAGAAATAAATTGCCGAGGTACACTTGATAGGGGGGGGCTCTACCCCAACTTGTGTCCAGGAAGTTCCCCTTCAAGTGTCCATGAGGTCCGTGAGCTTAGGGGGGGGGGCTTCCCCTCAAAATGTTAAGATGGACGTAGAGCTGTAAACATTAGTACCATGCTTTATATAATGATTCTGTACATGACCATGAATATTCAGGAGAGTGGAGACCCCCAGTTTCTAAGAGCTATTCAGGGTTAAACATCGAGGATTCTAGACATTCAGAATATAAAATTACGGAAGTTGGGGGTAGAGCCCTCTAAACCAAGCACCTCGTATCCCTTTTACAGACTTCACCAAATTTCTGGGAGAGGGGGAGAAGCGCATAACATAGTTTGCCATTAAACACAACATGAAGCATAGAAATTGCGAGCAAATCCCTTACCTTGAACACTTGTCTGAGCTCTTAGAAACGTGGGGGAGGGTGAATTCACCCCACCCTCCTGAAAATTCGTGGTCGTGTACAGAATCATTACACAAAGCGAGGTTTAAGCTCTGCGTCCATATTAATATTTTGGGGGAAAGCCCCCTCCCAAAGCTCAAGGACCTCGCGGACACTTCAAGGGGAACTTCCTGCATACACTGACAGACTCCAGCGGCCCAGAATATAATATTACAGAAATTCGGGGAAGAGCGCCCCCCCCCTTGAACTTTTGTAGCCAAGTTGCTGAAAGATGTGTGGCAGAGTTGCTGGTAAATTGCCACACCGGAACATTGCCACACATCAGTGTTCCTGTGTGGCAGTTTACAGTGAACCGTTTGTTCTGGGGATATTTCCTCTGAGAGTATTTTTTCCGCTTTTCAAATTTCCAAGGGTATTTTCTCCGGGGATATTTTTACCGTTTACCGATCATATCAGGAGAATCAGTAATTTTGGTAAAAAAGCAGAAGGAAAGAAAATCGTTTAGAAACAAAAAATTCCATTCGTTATTTCTTTTTGATTTCTAAATTTACTTATATTTTGAATAAATTGCATTATAAAACGTACAACGCAGTACAGACAGTTGCAAGTGTTTGAAATTTTGACTCTAGAAAACTTATCTTTGCAATGTAATTTACATATATGCTAATTGGTAAAGGTAGTTTAGAGTGATGTAGTAGAATATAAAAAAATAAACATGCAGGGAAATTTCCAAAATAAAAAAAAAAGAATGTAAAAGCACTCCAGACCAGATTATTCTGCATTTTGTAACATTAACAAAGTTTTGGGCTTAATAGTATAATAATCACAATATTATCATATGTGTGTGCAGTTACCAGATATATTTCATCATGAAAAGAGAGAGAGAGAGAGAGAGAGAGAGAGAGAGAGAGAATTGCATCTAATGCCTCAGCGCTTCAACTTGATCTCCTTTTCTCTAAAACTCGACCTGCTGCACTAAAAAGCAACATCACCCCAAAATTCGCGGGAGTGAGGAAATTTAAAAAAATAAATAACAATATTTCTAACTGCATAATTTTGGAAATTAATACATCATTTTAAAGATAAGCTTCTTGATTTTTAATAAAATACAAAAAATGGGAATGTGATTTTTTCCCAGTTTTTCGATACCAAGACGTGTAATTCCGAGCCCGGGCCCGGGTTTTCCGGTAGTTAATGAATTCTGAGCCCGTCCGAGCCCGGGCTCCGAAGGCGAGCCCGGGCTCGGAAGGGCTCAGAATTCATTAACTACCGAGCTCATCTCTATTACATACAGGACACATAGTTCTCTCTCTCACTCTCTTTCTTTTTTTCTTTTTCGATGGCTGTTCGCACCATCACACTGTTTAACACAATATTTTCGAAAACATATTATTATGTTGTTTTGGGTAATACCTCGTATGACGCAAATACTTGCTTCTCACTGAATAAAAACAGACAATTGTAAAGCTGTAATGAAATATTTGTCACTGCCTTTCTTTTAGCAAAGGTAGGGATGGAATATACCAGGGGCATCCTGAAGGTAATGCCTCCTCTTTAATAACATTTGAAAATTTGAAGTGATTTTAATGAAACTGCACTGATATGTGTGCTATGATATGTTACCTCAGTGGGATTTTTTTTTCAGAATCGGAAATAAAGATCATGGATAACAGAGGAAAGCAGTGAGCCGTAATTGAATTCCTGGAAAAAGAGGGAATGTGAGGCTCCAGAAATCCAAAGAAGAATCCTGGCGCTGTATGGAGCTGCCACAATCGATATCAGCAATGTCCGAAGATGGATGAAAAGGTTTCGAGAGGGAGACAGTTCATCGTCGGACAAACAACGTAGTGGAAGACCCGCAACTGCAGTGACAGATGCTAAAGGCAGCGAGTGAAAGACATCACAGCTGATCGTCGTGTCACCATCCAGGAGTTCTGCGATGAAAGTCATTGTGGCCATAGAGCTATGGAAATATTAATTAGGGATCTGGGCTACACAAAATTTGGTTCACAGGGGATCCCAAGAAACCTAATCCGTAAACAATGTGAGCAAAGTGTGGACATGTGCTGGAACTTCTTGGACTGTTATAAGACGGAGGGCAAGGTGTTTTTCCCTAATGTTGTGACGAGGGATGAAACCTGGGTATTCCTTCATGACCCAGAAACAAAACATGCGCCAATAGAATGGCACCGCACGTCTTCACCGCGACAGCAATACGAGAAAACAACTCGTTCCTCGGGGGAAGTGTCGATAACAATTTTCTCGGACAAACGTGGTGTGATTTTGACTGATTTCCTTGAACGGGGTGCAACAATAAACAGTGCTTACAATGTGCAGACATTGAAGAAGCTACAGAAGGAAAACACGTGACATTCCACTTCATAGTGCTGTTCTACATCATAACGCACGTCCTCACACCTCAATGGAGAATTTCACCACAGGCTATTGCCAAAATGGAGTAAACGGTGATGCCACTACCTCCCTGCAGTCCTGATTTGGCTCATTGAGACTTTTTCCTGCTTGCCGCTTTGAAAACCACCCTTCGTAGGGAACGTTTCGACAATCTGACAGACGTTAAACTGGCTGTGAACTCATGGGAGAAACAACAGCTTCAGGAATTTTTCCAAAATGTCTTTTATCAATGTGGTCAAAGATGGCGGGATTGTATAGAAAGTGATGGACAATAGCCTAAATAGACTAGCATTATCAGCAATATGTCCTAGTATTTTGCCTCTGCCCAGCAAAAACACAAGTGTTGGGAAGCTGCTGGCCAACAGCTGGCAATGATGAGTCACTGCTTGCTGAAATCTGCCGCCCATGGCCTGGTAGCGGTCCGTTTGTGGGAGCGCCATCAGTTGACTGCCATTGATGACCCTGCAGCATCGCCGTGAATTGCGGGCCTGCAAGCAAGTGCCATAAGTGGCCCGTAGGTGGCAAGCGATGGAACCCCGAAACGAGGTGGAAACAACGGGACTGCACATGCGCAGAAAAAACACGTGCTGTGTCAGTGTGTCTCTCGTGATACCAGGTAGTTGAAGACGACGCTATCGCCATCATGTTATTTTTAGTGGATGTTAAGAAAAAGAAAAAGCCGTATGTAGAGAGGCGAATTAACTTCCTAATGAAATGCCATGTCGACGAAGATATCAGATTAAGCCATGAAATACTAGATTACAGCCATGAAATACACCCACTCCATTCCCATGAATAACAAGAAATAATTTCTGTGTAATCTTCCGTTTTAACATTCACTAAATAAACCGCTCGAAGCAACAATCCTGGAAAAACATTGAAAAACATTTGTTGTAAAAAAAAAAAAAAAAGAATTATACGCGTAGAAAATTTATCAATTATTTGAAAAAAAAAAGCAACGCTATGTGGATATAATGTACTCATCCATGGGTTGAATACAAAAGACCGGAGCTTCTAAAAATCACGAGAAGTAAAATAAAATATATTTCCTCTTTAAAACAAACGTAGCTTCATACAGCGGAAAGGAAAGGTACAACGTTAAAAATGTAATAGAATGTGACATGAACCGGTAAATGTATTAATTCAACAATCGCCTTTCAAGACGACAAGGCCAGCACAAAACTTTGGAAAGCCCCTTTAAGTTGTTACACTCATTGAAAATGAGCGAAGTTCCTTTAAGGTAAAAAAAACCATCATTACGTTGAAAAAATACATTTATGAATTATATGAAACTGACATTTATGAAAAATACCTCGTAATATTGTAAAATTAAAAAGAGAACCATTCGATTACACATTCCGCAAGAAAGAGACTCAGCTTCATACAAACGCTCGGGCGTGTCAGATCAGTCTAGTTGGTAGAGCGCGTGCTTCTCACGCAGACAGTCCTTGGTTCGTTTCTAAACGGGCGTTTTGCCTGACCTGCTGAGAAAATTTCCTCAGCGCAGTGCTATTAACCAGAAGTTTCGTAAGGAGAAAAACAAAAGTAGTTGTAGCTTTGGGAAACTGCGGTTATCCTTTATTTTTTATGGCTGCTACTGGGGAATTGGCGGACAAGATTCGGCAAGCCATCAATTACGTCACGCGATTGCGTGCAGCCACTGCCGGGAAACTAGCGGACCACATTAGGCTAGCCATCATTTATGGCACGTGCTTGCAGGGCCGCTAAAGGGCCACTTGTGGCAGTTACTGCCTGTGATGGATAACTCATGGCCTTGTTGTGGCATATGACAACTGATGGGGGTCCCACTGCTGGTCCAAGAAGACTGTTTTTTCTGGGTAAGTTTTACATTTTTGCTGCTATAAATAAAAATCTTATGAGGGACGACGCATTAATTTCAAGATGCCCTTTGTAACACCAAAATGAAAAACAAATCGCGTGCTTTCCAAAACATTTTAGCACTGAAGGTTTTACATTTCTTTTGTAAGTAATGTTATTATTATTACATTTGCTCCTTTTCATCTCTAACAATGGCATCACCATATTTCATGGTCCACTTGTCAATACTATCATGAAATCAAGTATGGACATAGTCATTCCTGGCTTAAAAGCGTCCGTTCGATGTGGAAATATTGAAAATCACTGCCTCCTGGATTTTAGGTTTTAGTTGCTGTACAGCCAAAGCGGGTTGAGTTATTAGAGTCTGAAGAATTGTGTCATCTGTAGAGATAGATGAGGTACGTATATAATTGTTTACAGCTTCCACATCTGTTTAATCTCTGCAGGGTGTTCCACATACTTTTTGATTTTTATCGCCTATATTGGAATATGTATTTTTTTTTTCAAAGCCATTACAATAAATTTATTAGATTTATTCTCATTAAGTGTTTGATTTACGTCTGAGTAATAGAGATAGAGAACTTTTAGAATAGTTATTCAGACAGATTCTGTAGAAACTAATGTGTAATTGTCGGCACTTAACGATCGATGAATTCAAACACCCAGAAGGAATCACAGAATCACAGTCTCGAGAGGTCTCGTATGGATGAAATTAATAGAAAAACGGTACCGCACTCCTTATCTGGATATGGTTAACTGGCAAGTTTTTGCAGGACAGCATTGGAAAGGCGTATCTTTTGCAGAGAAGGCGGAGTGACAGAGCCAAGGAGTGAGAGAGAGGGAGAGAGCCAGATGACGAGATCAGTTAGTATTTATAACATGGCATGGTTAAAACATTGGTCAAATATGTAGAACAGGGAATGGTTAAAACATTGGTCAAATATGTAGAACAGGGAATGGTTAAAACATTGGTCAAATATGTAGAACAGGGAATGGTTAAAACATTGGTCAAATATGTAAAACAGGGAATGGTTAAAACATTGGTCAAATATATAGAACAGGGAATGCTTAAAACATTGGTCAAATATGTAGAACAGGGAATGCTTAAAACATTGGTCAAATATGTAGAACAGGGAATGGTCAAAACATTGGTCAAATATGTAGAACAGGGAATGGTTAAAACATTGGTCAAATATGTAGAACAGGGCATGGTTAAAACATTGGTCAAATATGTAGAACAGGGAATGGTTAAAACATTGGTCAAATATGTAGAACAGGGAATGGTTAAAACATTGGTCAAATATGTAGAACAGGGAATGGTTAAAACATTGGTCAAATATGTAGAACAGGGAATGGTTAAAACATTGGTCAAATATGTAGAACAGGGAATGGTTAAAACATTGGTCACATATGTAGAACAGGGAATGGTTAAAACATTGGTCAAATATGTAGAACAGGGAATGGTTAAAACATTGGTCAAATATGTAGAACAGGGAATGGTTAAAACATTGGTCAAATATGTAGAACAGGGAATGGTTAAAACATTGGTCAAATATGTAGAACAGGGAATGGTTAAAACATTGGTCAAATATATAGAACAGGGAATGGTCAAAACATTGGTCAAATATGTAGAACAGGGAATGGTTAAAACATTGGTCACATATGTAGAACAGGGAATGGTTAAAACATTGGTCAAATATGTAGAACAGGGAATGGTTAAAACATTGGTCAAATATGTAGAACAGGGCATGGTTAAAACATTGGTCAAATATGTAGAACAGGGAATGGTTAAAACATTGGTCAAATATGTAGAACAGGGAATGGTTAAAACATTGGTCAAATATGTAGAACAGGGAATGGTTAAAACATTGGTCAAATATGTAGAACAGGGAATGGTTAAAACATTGGTCAAATATGTAGAACAGGGAATGGTTAAAACATTGGTCAAATATGTAGAACAGGGAATGGTTAAAACATTGGTCAAATATGTAGAACAGGGAATGGTTAAAACATTGGTCACATATGTAGAACAGGGAATGGTTAAAACATTGGTCAAATATGTAGAACAGGGAATGGTTAAAACATTGGTCACATATGTAGAACAGGGAATGGTTAAAACATTGGTCAAATATGTAGAACAGGGCACGTTAAAATAACCTTTACCTTCTGCTTCAATCACACTAACAAAATAAAAAAAAAGGATAGGTAAAAATTCGCTTTTAGGGGGAAGTGGCATTTTGCCATCAGCATTTCGCTGACGAAAGAACCTTAGTACGAGAGCGCGTACTCTGATAGAACCACCATCCACCGTCAAAGCGGATAAAATTAGGGGACAGTACGACTCGTAAATAATCCCGGAATGTTGTTCCATTGCATCCTGTCAGCTCGCGCATGAAGTTAACATAGAATCTCTTTGAAATACTGAATTGTATAAAACACAGCCTCCTATGTTCAAAACCGACATTTTAGTTATACAAAGAACTGTGTTTTTAAAAGTATACTCAAAAGAAGAAACACAAAAACACTAGTTTGCCTTTCGCTAACCTGTTCGTAGTGTTTAGATGAGCCTATATTTATGCAAACAGAGTCTGCATAAGAAACTAACGATATGTGTGTCAACTGAATGACATTTGTTTCGATGGGGTGCACCAGGAACACCAGCAGGTTTCAACATTCCTCCTGGATTTTGGGCCTTAGTTACTGTATAGCTAAAATGTCAAGCTGAGTTATTAGACTCTGAGGAATTAAATAAACTATGTAGTAAATCACTGCACATATATGAGCTGTTTTCAGCTTCCACATCTGCTTAGTCTGTGAAATCTCTTCCACATACTTTTTGATTTTTGTCGCATGGGCCTAACGGTACGATATATTAATAATGACCGTTTATTCTGCCTTTTGCTATATGTCTTAATGATTAAAAGAGATGGTTACCTCTGTCTTTATCTCATGATCATAATATATGTAATTTGTATTGTATGCTATTTAGTACCTCAGTGGGTTGATACTTAAAGCATGGTATTCTTTTATTATAATACACTGGCATGCAAAAATTAACGACGAGACGGTTTTTCGAATTTAACATCGTGCAGAAGTGCTCCACATCGACTCAAATCATACCATAAGATTCCCCATGATATAAGAATACGGGACAAGTGAGCAAAACCGTCCAAACAAGGAATCCAAAGGATACAAAGGCACTTTATTGAAAAGGTAGCTTTGAGCACAACTGGACAGAAGACAGAAACGTCCATGTGACAGGCGGCTGCCAAGAAAAATCCAGTCTTTAATAGGGGATATAATCACCCCTGACTGCGTTGCAGGATTTACAACGTCTATCCATGCTGAGGACGTGGTTGTCAAGGAGCTGTTGAGGCACCGTGGCACATTCCTCTTGTAGCGCCAATCGCAGCTGCGGAATCGTTGCTGGCGGATCGTGACGTGCTGCCAAGCGTCTCCCGAGAAGGTTCCACACGTGTTCGATTGGATTTAAGTCCGGTGACCTTGCTGGCCAATCCATGCGTTGAATATTTTCACTCTCCAACAGCTCTGCGACAGCCACTGTACGAGGAGGTGTAGCGTTGTCGTTCATGAAAAGAAACTCAGGACCCACAGCATCTCCAAACAGACGCACGTGAGGCAGGAGAACCTCGGTACAATAGCGGACACCAGTGATTGAACCTTCTTGGAAGATGTGGAGGTCAGTACGTCTACCAAGCATGATACCGCCCCAAACGAGAACTCCGACACCTCCAAACTGGTCCCTTTCGATGATGTTGGAGGTGTGATTGCGTATTTTTTGATCTCTCCAGATGTGTATACGTCCAGAATCGCTCGTCAGACTAGATCGGCTCTCATCCGTAAAGAGAACTCGACCCCATTGCTGATGTGTTCAGTTCTTGTGTTCCTCGCACAACAGAAACCGCCGTCTCCGATGAGCAGGCGTTAATAGCACACACCGTACTGGTCGTCGTGCACATTGACCACTTTTGTGCAGCCTCCTGGACACGGTAAAACGCGATAATGGACGTCCAGTTGTCTGTTGCATGTGCCTTGCGATTTCTACCGCTTTCTGCCGTCTGGTTCTTCTCGCCTGTAGGACAATATACCGGTCGTCCGCCACCGTGGTTGCTCGTGGATGACCACTGCTAAACCCTCGGACAGCTGTTCCTGTCGTTTGAAATGCTCTCCAAGCTCGTGAAACGATGCTGAGGGCGATCCCGAATTCCTCGGCCACACTAGTCACACTTCGAAATTCTTCCAACTTCTCAATGACGCGACCTCGGGTAAAGTCATCCAGATGTTGTCTACTGGATTGTCTGTTGGCCATATCACACGGTGGTAGCAACTGGACGTCGTTCAAACCGATGTACACCGTGCAATAGCTTTCACCGAATTGCTGCTCGTACACCGCCCGTGTGCTTTATACTCTTCCGACATTGCCCTCCCCTACGTCATGCTGCATATATGCGCATGCTCTACCGTACCGGACCCTAGTCTATCTTCTGAGTGGTCTTTCGGTCCGTTCTGCCTGCTCGTTCCGCTGTTATGCTAATTTCTCCTTTTCGTCCTTAATGTTTGCACACCAGTGTATTTCTCTTGTCGTCGACTTTCTCAGGCAGGGCCTATGAGCGAATGGCGGAGATATTCATCTCACTCCTGGAAGTTCAGAAATTCCCTAGCGATATGACACGTTTGCAGAATGACTGTCTTCTGGACTGGGTGAAGCAGTCTTTGTGTCAATTTTAAGTGTTCGATATATTTTAGAGAGTTATAGTACCACTACGGTTGCCGAAGTGACAACTGGTACGATGTGTTATCAATATTTTCTTAGAAACTACTCATTGGATAATTTCTAAGTGGAACCGCTACGTCTATTAATTGGGCATTCTTCATTGTCTTGTCTACAAATACAGTAACTGGTCGATTGTGATCACTGGTCTTGTCTGTAATGATAAGTATGTTCCAGTATATAACGTAATTCGAGCTTTTGAGAACTGTTATAGTTAGTACATGTAATAAGGTAGAGAATAAAGTCATATTTTACGTGAAGCTTTAAATGCAGTATCATAGCTATTACAAATTTTGAAGATGGCAATCCGTTTTTTGGTGAAAATATGACAAGGATGGTAAGTCAGGTAATATCCGAAAACTTGAGAATTTCGTTGTCCTGGGACGGGAATCGAATCCACGTCTCCCAGTTTACGCCCGGGTATGCTAACCACTACACCATCCAGAACGACCAAGTCTCAGGTTTCCGATTAATTTATTAATAGGACACTTGAGACTTTTATAAAATTAATTTATTAATCGGAAACTTCAAACTTGGTCGTTGTGGGTGGCGTGGTGGTTAGCATACCCGGGCGCTATCTGGAAGACGCGGTTTCGATTCCCTCTCCAGAACGAAGAAACTTTCAAGTTTTCGGATATTATCTGACTTACCATCCTTGTCACATTTACCACAAAAATCGGATTGCCAACTTCAAAATTTGTATTATATGATGTAATCCCGTATTTCATTCATGATCATAGCTATTGTCTGTTAAGGTATTGTTTTGTTACAAGGAGAGAGAAGCCAGCTAAAATGTGTTGCATAGTTTCATTGTCTTTTCCGTACATTACGCAGGTCTCATCGTTTGCAACTTTCATCATGTTTTTCCTGAAGATCTGAGTAGCGATGCTGCGCTGTCCTGATTTGGTGCCACCGGTTCTAAGGAGGATACAGAGCTAAAGCTATCAGAAAAGCATGCCATCCATGCAGCATGCTGGACTTCAACCCGTGTCTATCTCCGACGAATGATCACAAGCTAGAGTCACAACACATAAACACGATCCATGCCTCATCCGGGACTCGAACTTGGGCCCATCTTGGACTAGCGGGCAGAAGTTGTTTAGCTAAATTGTGAGGTGACAGTAAATAAGGCAATGTTTATTTAGATATTAGCTCATAGCCCGTGCAATGCACGGGTGAAAAAGCTGCGACAGATATTATTATACACTGACGGAAAAAAAATCCCAACACCAAGAAGGGGTTGTGTTAGATAAACGACAGTTGGTAGGCGGTGAGAGTACATCTGTAAGATGACGTCTATACAAATTTCGCGCTCGGCGCATACGTGTGGCGCTAGTAGTCCCATTCGAAACATGCAAAGCAGGTTTGCAGTAAATACGCGCTGTAACGTTCGTGAGCTTTAGTTATCGTTGAGATTCGACGTAGTGTGTTGATGTTAGGCAAGAATGCCTTTAAGAAGACGAAGAAGCCATTATCAACAGCTCACGGAGTTTCAACGAGGTCGTGTAATAGGGTTACGAGAAGGTACATTTTCTTTCCGCAATATTGCAGAACGACTTGGCAGGAATGTAGCCACTGTGCATGATTGTTGGCAGCGGTGGTCAAGGGAAGATACTGCCTCAAGAAGGCCGGAATCCGGCCGGCCACGTGACACTACTGAGAGGAAGACCTCCGTGTACGGCGTATGGCCCTGGCGCATCGTACCGGGTCTGCGGCAGCAATTCGAGCTGCAGTTGTCACCACAGTGACACAACGGACTGTTACAAATCGGTTACTTGAAGGACAGCTCCGAGCCAGACGCCCTGTAGCATTCATTCCACTTTACTCCAAACCACTGCCGTTTGCGACGTCAGTGGTGTCAAGTTAGAGCTCATTGGAGGACGGAGTGGAGATCTGTTGTGTTTTCTGATGAAAGCCAGTTCTGCCTGGGTGCCAGTAATAGCCGTGTGTTGGTTTGAAGGAGGCCAGGTGAGCGCCTGCAACCAACCTGTCTGCGGCCGAGACACACTGGACCTACACCTGGAGTTATGGTCTGGGGAGCAATTTCCTATGACAGCAGGAGCACTCTCGTGGTTATCCCACGCACCCTGACGGCACAGTTGTACGTCGGCCTGGTGATTCAACCTGTTGTGCTGCCATTCATGAACAGCATTCCAGAGGGGGGGGGGTTCCAACATTATAACGCTCGCCAGCATACCGCTGTTGTAACCCAACATGCTCTACAGAGTGTTGACATGTTGCCGTGGCCTGCTAGATCACCAGATCTTTCACCAATCGAGCACGTATGGGACATCATTGGACGACAACTCCAGCGTCACCCCCAACCAGCATTAACCCCGTCCCTGTATTGACCGACCAAGTGCAACAGGCATGGAACTCCATCCCACAAACTGACATCCAGCACCTGTACGACACAATGCTTGCACGTTTATGCGTGCTTGCATTCAACATTCTGGCGGTTACATCGGTTATTAATGAACCAGCATTTCACATTTAAAATGGCTCTTCTCGCGCGTACATTAAGCTGTGATCTTGAAACCCTAATCGATTAAATATGTTACCTATACAAATGTATTGCCGCCATTTCATTCCTCTACAACTATGTTTTCGTGGTGTTGGAATTTTTTTCCGTCAGTGTAAAACGAATCGTAAAATGCGTATACATAACTAGAATAAAAGGTTTAAATATCAATGGGTAGTCTATAAGATAGGTCTGCGGTTAGCTCTACTTTCGTTCAAGTTAGGCAAAGTATTAGAAGACTGGTTTTACACGCCATCGCTGTAGTCGTTCTCAATTTAAGCCTGAGCTGGATTAAGGGCGGTTCTATAGGGGCTATAGCCTTGGGGCCCACCATGACCAAGGACCCAGGAAGCGTGCCTGGGCAAGAAAAGATAGAAAGGTAGAGTGAGGTTTATAAAATAGTTCCACTTTTGCTTCGTATGATTTCCATTTGGTAAGAAACAGAGGCTGGAAGACGAACAGATTCCAAAACAGTGACTCACCAAGTGTAAAGGTTTCATGTCGCTGTGCACAGCGCAGTCGGTGGGATAGTTTCAGCTTTTCACTCGCATCCATCCGCACCTCCCAATTTGTACTTGAAACCGTTAGTTGTTGAAATTTCCTCTTTGGAATATTGTATTTAACAGAAAAGATGAACTAAGAAATGTATACAAAAGGAATCAGTAGAAAATCCAAGTCAAAATCTAGGAATCTTAAACTTCTAACTCATGTTTTTCTGAACACAATGAAAAATACAGTGACTTATTATGAAAATTCTGCAGATAATTCATTAGTTACAGTTTAATGTTTTCACGGACTTCCTAATATTTCTCCGTCATAAGTTCTTTGGGGCCCACTTAGGTGTCTTAGCCTTTGAGCACACCCAAATTCCTTAGCCTAGGGACCCAATAAGGTCTTAAACCGACCCTGATTTAAGCGACGTTTTATTTCAGCTTTTTCTTCTTCCATCTTGTACTACGAAGGAAAAATTCCACGTAAGCGATAATCTTTTAAATTTCCATTACAATGAATTAAAACTACGCCTGCAGTTACAATTTTGCTTGTTCCTTTGTTATAACGCTGATTCCTTTTTACAAAATTACTCTACAAACCGAAGAAAATGATTAAACACGACATAACACCTACGTAACAGAACAAACGTCGCAGACAGTTGTTCGAGCACGTGCTTGCTGCCACATATGGAGTCGTTTGTCTTACTAACTTTATTTTATTTTCCGGTATTTCTCCTTGATTTTACGTATCGTGTGATAGCGGTGAACTTAGTTCCGATTTCGGTCACAGGAAAAGAGCAGATGGCGCTGCAACTACTGCTCCACGTCAGAGCGTTAGGCACAGACGTGGCCTATTATATAGGTCTTATAAAGCACGAAATAGTAGTAAACAATTTTGCTGTTTATGAAGCACCATGCTTATATATTTCAGTAAACAAGTGTATGTAGCAGCTTGAAAGCAGACGCCAAATGAGCCTCATAAAGTACATCAAGTAAACTTCCATCAGCGGAACAAGTACACCATTAGGGCTGCAGAAAATAACAGTCTCGTAGCCATTTCGCCTTGTCTGTCTTAGGCGCTGACGTTTTCTGTCGAGCTTAACTAGTTCTCATTTAAAGATAAAGCACTTTTGGTCTCTACATCCCCATCAGTCAATAACCTCTCGAATTTATTTCTCATTGTGTTCATTTACAGAAGAACATCCATCTTTAAAACACAACTACGCTTTTAACCAGAACACAAGAAGCAATTAAGTACTCGAGCGAGCTTAACAAGATAGGAAACAAAAGACCGCAGTACAAATCAGTAGATCACGTGTTACTAACCATGAGACTGCAGCTGGGGAACAACTAATACTGCGAATAGAATATGCGTGCAACTAGCTGCTGAGTTAATTCCCACATTATTTAGTTAAATCATAGAATCATTAAGGCATTCTATGCATTTCCTGAGGTTTGTTCGTTATTGTGGGGAATTAGTAGCTGAAGTGTTAATGGTTTCTCATTGCGCTTCAGAGATTTCTTTCCATTACTTTACAAAATAACTCTGCAATTCATAAAACAAGAAGCTTCACTTTTAACGGTATCATACATTCTTAACGCTTCAGACTCAGAAGTTAGCTCATGCAAAGATGAAACAAATATGCATATTTACTCTACAATCTCTTCATGAAAAAAAAAATTCTTCTTAGGTAATAAATAAATTACCGTGTTTTTCCGTGTATAAGATCCATATGTATAAGACGATCTCTATTTTTTCGAACCGAAAATTAAGAAATCAATATTTTTATAATAAAAAAGGACACATTTGATATTTTTTGAAATCAGGTATTATCCCTGAAGTACATTTAGAAATTAGGTAATACCACAGACAATATCTGCGGTAATATAGACCCTGCTGGCCATCCAAAATGCAACACCAAGAAGGAAGCATCCGATTGGTCTGAAATTCGCAGCATGCGTCGCCCGCGAGAGGACATGCAAACGATTAGCATTGCAGTGCATATGAAAATAAAGTGTGCCCGGCACGCAACCGAGAAACACTGTAAGAAGGCTGCACAGAAGGCGGGGTGTGTGTAGTGGAAGTGTGTTGTGCTGCCGGACCTGGGCGTGGGAAGCTTCCTGATGCCTCGTCGCAGAATACGGCAGACATTCCAGCACATTTCGGAGTTCGACAGAGGACGAATAGTGGCTTATCGCGACAGCGGTTTATCGGACCGAGACATCGGCGCCCGTGTGGTATGATATCCAGCCACAGTGAGGCGAGTATGGATTTGGTGGGTGCAGGAGAGACGGACGGAGCGACGTGAGCGATTGCCGCAGCCGCGGCACACCACCAATCGAGAGGACCAGCATGTTGTAAAGCGGGCATTGACGGGTCGCACCGCCACATCACGAACGTTAGCGCAGGAATTAGGGTGTGTTGCGTACACAACATGTGTCAGCACTTTACGTTCGACGTCGTCTGCAGGAGCGGGGACTTGTCGCACGGCACCCATTGCTCCGATTACCATTGACGTTACACCACCGGCGATTGCGGCTGCAGTGAGCCGTTAAACGCCACACCTGGACTACGGAATGGCACAACATTGCCTTCTCCGACGAATCCCGCTTTTGCCTGCAACACCACGATGGTCAGATCCACGTGTGGCGGCACCACGGCTAGAGACTGTATGACGCCTGCATTATGCATCGCCATACCGGTCCGTCGCCTAGCGTTATGGTTTGGGGCGCAATTGTATATGACACCCGCACCCCTCTGGTATGTATCGCCTGTACACTCAACTGCCACCACTACATCTCCGACGTTTTGGAACCTGTAGTCCTCCCTTACCTGCAGGACCTGTCAGCGGCCACGTTTCAACAGGACAATGCGCCCACGCAGTTGGCACGCAGCGTGCAACAATTCTTCACGGCCCACCAGGTGTCACTGCTGCCGTGTTTCGCATGTTCTTCCGATATGTCGCCCATCGAACGCGTCTTGTCGCTGATCGGCATCCAAGTGGCCAACAAGCACCGCCCGCGGCTACGCCTGATGAACTGTGGCAACTTGTGGAAGCAGCGTTGTCCGACATACCCCTAGCCCACATCCAAAGCCTCTTTCGTTCGATGCCGCGGCGTGTGGCGGCCGTTATTGCCAGCCATGGGGTAAACAGGAACTATTGATGTCTGCGTGTTCCGCAAGTCGCACGGGCCTGTAAGCTTAATTGTTTCATCTTTGTATCTGTTATTATGTGCCCAGTAAATTTGGCTTTGCTATCTCGTGACCTTCTTGGTGTTGCATTTTGGGTGATTAGCAGTGTATAAAGAAAATAAGTTTGGAAATTTATATTATTTAGAAATTAAGTAATATTTTTAAAGATACAAACTATGGAATTATGCATCACCTTCTCCAGCACCATTAGTTACAGACATATCACTGTTTTCAACCTCAACCTCATCACTGCTATTGTTATAAGCTGAGTCACTGTTTGTATATATTACATCATCCTCAGTTCCATCCATGGCATAGCTGATTCCACGTTTTCTTGAAGGGCTTCACAACCAACTCTTGCTTGACTACCCAGTTGCAGACCTCAGTAATGGTTGGGTTTTTCACTCTCACTGTGGGTGTCAAGTTACTACCTGCTTTTTGCATCCATTTATTCCATTCTTCTTTCAACAGGGTTTTGAAGGGCTTGTTGATGGAAACATCTACAAGCCCTTCGTAGTGGGTAGAGGGGATACGAGGTACTGGCAGTTTCGCCCGGTAACCGCAGGATTCTCTCAGCCGGTTACCCCCGATGTATAAGACGACCCCCAATTTTTGTTCTGAAAACTTTGGAAAAAAAATCGTCTTATACACGGAAAAATACCGTACTTTACAATTTAGGTGCATGTATAAATAGACATAAAAGCTGCACCATACACTGCCCTACTATTAATATTCTGACACTCATCTTTTGATAGTGAATTTCCAGGTTCATAACAAAAGCTCGGCACAGGTTAATCTAAAACGGAAGCGGATCATGCAATCGAGACAATGATTGCGTCATGTCAAGGTCAGACTCTCAGCAACACACTGGTGATATAACGACGCGCTATCGTTTGCTGTGTGGATATGGAAGGGTTCAGGAATGGAAGCGTGCTTCAGGTCGAGTCAGATGATGGGTAACATCATAGTCTCTCCTTCACAAATGTCAACCCCGCCTTCTCGTGGTGCATCCTGTTCCCACTAAAGGGGCTCTGACGACCGCCAATAGCGGTATAACTATTCCATCGGGATTAGAGGAAAACCTATCCCACACTCGCCAACCCGCTTGGCGAGCGCGGTGAGTTATGACCAAATCCCTTCAAAATGACTCCACAACCTAAATCTTGGCCCTGAGTCTCCGGCAGCTGGAATGTACCTGCCCAAGGCAGCGGCCAGAGCACATGAAGGCAGAGGGTGCTAAGAATCCCCGGAGGACCGGACTAGGCTGCCATCTGATGCTGACCTTGGCTACGTATAATGGACGCTCCCTATCTTCTGGTTCAAGGTTTCTTGAATTGGAAGAGGAACTACAAAGGATCAAGTGGGACATCGTCGGGCTAAGTGAGGTAAGGAGAAAAGGAGATCTCATTGAACTGAAAAGTGGACATCTCTTCTACTATCGTGGGACAGAAACTGGCTGAACTAGTGGCGTTGGATTTATAATAAACAATAAACTGAAGGATAAAGTTGTAGAAGTTGAAAGTTCCTCTGACAGAGCTGAGACGACTCGTTATCCAATTCTCGAGAAGATACCAGGCTCAGATTATTCAAACTTATGCACCCACCACAAGTCATCCTGAAGAAGAAATTGAAGAATTTTATGAGGAAATTCGCCATCTAAATAATAAAGATAAGCAGCACTTTAAGATAATTATGGGAGATTTCAATGTAAAAATTGGGCAACAGCAACAGAATGAAGCTTCAGTAGGTAAATTCTGTCACGGCAATAGAAACCAGCGTGGAAATACTCGCGTTGAGTTTGCAGAGGCAGAAGGGTTTTTCATCTTGAACTCCTTTTTCAAGAAAAAGTCACACAGGAAATAGAAATGGAGACATTCAAATGGGACGACAAGTGAAATTGATTTTATTATGTGTAACAAAAAATTCGTCATAGAAAACTGCAGTGTGCTAAACAAGTTCAACACAGGCAGTGACCATAGGTTAGTGAGATGTAAGATGCACCTCAACACTAAACTTGAACGTGGCAAGCTCATAAGACAAAGAAAATTTGACATAATCAACCTTAAAAAACACCATAATACCTTCACGTTGGAACTGAAGAACAGATTCTCTGCTTTAGAAGGCCTAACATCGGAAGAAGTGGATATTTCTGAAGTTAACAGAAAAGTAACCAAAGCTCTTATGGAAACAGCAACAAAATTAGCTGGGTCTAAGAACAAGTTGCATGTGAACAAATTATCAGGAAAAACCAAAATGTTGATGCAAAAAGAAGAGAGATGAGGACAACTAAAGAAGATGTGACTTCCAAAGTGGAATATAAGGAGCTATGCAAGACAGTACGGAAAAGTATCGCTGAAGATGTAAGGAAATTCAACTGTGAACTAGTGATTAAAGCAATTGAAAACAACCAAAGCCTAAAAATAGCAAAGGGACATCTCAGTAAGGGAAGAAAACAGATCATGTCACTGAGAAAAGAAGATGGTTCTGTAACAAGAAATAGAGGCGAACTTTTGACAAGAGTGAAAGATTTCTACTCCAAATTATATGAAAGTGTTAATACATGTACTCCAGAGTTCTTCCAGTCCTCCCAGCAGAAGTTGCACACGCAATCAAGAACATGAAGCGGGGAAAAGCACCAGGAGAAGAAGAAATTACTGTAGTCATCATACAAGAAACAAGTGGCGAAATGGAAACAGTACTCGTGTAACGTACTAGAAGATGTGACGCACCTGCCAGAAGGACGCACACGACATAAAGGCAGATAGGAGTCAGAATAAAACGTCCGCGTAACTCAATTGGTAGAGTGACTTATTCCGGAATGAGGGGACCTGGGTTCGAATCCTGGCGCGGATAAGAATGACGGAGAAATTCACTTCGTTATAATGGCGCCCGAACTATCCGGATGACCCGACCGTTCAAAATCTCGCATTGGTGTGATGTTATTTTCACACCGCGAGATAGGAAAAATAAGAGAATCCTTTCTCCAGCACTTCGAAAAAAAAAAAAAAAAAAAAATAAGGGCGAGATGATGTGACGTACCTGTCAGAAGGACGCACACGACATAAAGGCAGATAGGAATCAGAATAAAACGTCCGCGTAGCTCAATTGGTAGAGTGACTTATTCCGGAATGAGGGGATCCGGGTTCGAGCCCCGGCGTGGATAAAAATGACGGAGAAATTTACTTCGTTATAATGGCGCCCGAACTATCCGGATGACCCGACCGTTCAAAATCTCGCAATGGTGTGATGTTATTTCCACACTGCGAGATAGGAAAAATAAGAGAATCCCTTCTCCAGCACTTCGAAAAAAAAAAATAAAATAAATAAATAAATAAAGAAATAAGGGGGAGATGATGTAACGTACCAGGAGATGTGACGTACCTGCCAGAAGGACGCACACGACATAAAGGCAGATAGGAATCAGAATAAAACGTCCGCGTAGCTCAATTGGTAGAGTGACTTATTCCGGAATGAGGGGATCCGGGTTCGAGCCCCGGCGTGGATAAAAATGACGGAGAAATTTACTTCGTTATAATGGCGCCCGAACTATCCGGATGACCCGACCGTTCAAAATCTCGCAATGGTGTGATGTTATTTCCACACTGCGAGATAGGAAAAATAAGAGAATCCCTTCTCCAGCACTTCGAAAAAAAATAAAATAAATAAATAAATAAAGAAATAAGGGGAGATGATGTAACGTACCAGGAGATGTGACGTACCTGCCAGAAGGACGCACACGACATAAAGGCAGATAGGAATCAGAATAAAACGTCCGCGTAGCTCAATTGGTAGAGCAATTTATTCCAGAATGAGGGGACCCGGGTTCGAATCCTGGCGCGGATAAAAATGACAGAGAAATTTACTTCGTTATACTCGACCAAATTTTCAATCGATGTGTTAATGAAGGGAAGATTCCTGAGGATTGGAACAACGCAACAATGATCCTGCTACATAAGAAAGGTGACATTGAGGATCTCAGGACTACAGACCTATCAACCTCCTATCAGTGGTTTATAAAATCTTCACTAAAGTTCTTTCACACCGCTTGAAGGTAACACTGAACATGGCTCAACCGAGAGAACAAGCCGGATTCAGGAGTGGCTACAGCACAATTGATCATATCCACGTACTGAGAGAACTAATTGAAAGAGCGAGGGAATATGAATTTCCATCGTGCATGGCTTTTATCGATTAGGAGATTTTCAAACCCACATTCGTTTTGCTGATGACGTAGTCATTTTTGCAACTACCCCATCAGAGCTGCAGAGTATGATCCAGGAACTTGCTGACAAGAGTTAAGAAGTGGGATTAAAAATGAACTTTCAGAAGTCAAAAGTGATGTTCAATGCTTTTACAAGAAATGAAGATTTATCGAATGATGGAGAAAAGCTGGAGATAACAGACACGTACGTTATCTTGGACAGCAGATATCAAGTGAGGGTCACATTGATGAAGAAATTAATCGGCGTACAAAACTTGCCTGGAGGGCTTTTGGAAGAAACAGCATAATTTTCAAGAACAATATGCCATTATGTCTTAAAAGAAAAGTGTTTGATCAATGCATCCTTCCAGTGATTACGTATGGTGCAGAGACGTGGACCTTATCTAAAAGAGACATACAAAGCCTGCAGACAACTCAAAGTAGCATGGAGAGGTGCATGCTTGGTGTAACCAGGAGAGATAAGAAGAGGAACTCGTGGATCCGAAAAATGACAAGATTGGAAGACATCATGATCGGAGTAAAATCCCTGAAATATCAATGGTATTGGTATTGGTAACTGTGGGTACCATAGTGGTACCCTGTTTATTGCTATAACGAAATACAGACATAGGAGATTCATTAAAAGCTGCAGTACAGAAAAAAACAGTGCGGAAAGTAAGTATATCCACGATGCAGCACAACGTTTCACAGTAAGGAAATGAATATGCACACGAACAATGAAAGACCTAACGGCATGTCAAACACTATAACACATGTGCACAAATGCATGAAATGTACTATGCTATCATAAATCAACCGAACGGAAACTGAATTGTGGTTAGAGAGCAAACCAACCTGGAGTACCTCAGCAACTATATAAAAATAACAAAGGTAACAAACGTACCACTATAATATTCCGCGATAGAGGAAAGCACTAACACAGCAAACACTCACAATTATAGGTAATGTAAAAACAAGCACAAATTCAGGAAACAACAGATAAGATAATGATGAGATAATGAGGAGATCACACAAGTAACGAGACCGATTAGTTGTGAAAACACAGCAAAAACACGCAATTATCGCAAATTTAAAATACATTACTTGTGAAACACAGCCAAACACACAAATAAAGCAAATTTACAATACATGACTTGTGAATCACAGTAAAAACACACATGGAAAACATCGGAATCAACATGCACTAAGTCTGCAAAACCAGGGAATCTGCGAACGGGTTCGCAAATCCTCTAGCATTGAGAGAACAAAAAGTAATCGGTGTGAGGAAGAGAGCTAAAGGTCATCGGTAAAAGGATAGAAGGTATCACATATATGCTTCTCAACGAGCTAATTCAAGGAGGAGAGACTGCGCGTGTAACGTCTCATAAAGGCTGATACCGAGGATCGGTGGCACACAGAGATTTAAAAAGTGACACATAAGCTTCGAATTGCGTTACCGCTGCATACAGGTCCAGATCAGGTGAGTGAAGGAATTCTTCAGAACCAACAATCGTACGTGCAGGTTGAAAAAGACGTAAAAGTTGCTGTCTGGACAGTGGGCCAGGAACTGGAGGAAACGTATCAACTGCCTGTAGAACCTCAGCATCAGAGAGAGGATTGACAGGACCTGAGCGGAGAAGCATACTGTTTGAAGAAACATCAGGTGGAGAAACACCGGAACCGGAAACCTCGGGAATACTAGATGAATCCTCAGAATGTGGCACAGAAAGTTGTTTTAACTTTTTCTGTTTTACAGCGCCCGTGGAAGTTCCAATCCGCTTCGAAGAAGTAGCTGAGGCGGATGTATCCATTAGTGGATCAGGCTCACCTCCCAAGTCAGGAGACGAGGAAACGAACGTCGCCGAAAAAGCAGTACGTAGCTGAGCTGCCTTAGTGGAGACTGGTTCAACAGCCGAGGCTTCAGGAAGATGTTGCAACAAGGGTATGGTAGACAAGGTTGTAAATAGAGATCCGATATCCGAGAGGCTAGGAGAAGAGCCAGACGGCAGATCCGCCAAACCACCACTCAACACACCCGGATCGGAACACTCCGCTGTAGACACATCTGTAGTCGAAGACAACTCTGTCAATCTTGAAGGTGGATGCACAATCGTACGGGTCGGAAGAGGAGGAAAGGCAGCATTGTCCGTGACGGAAATGTTCGTCTGACGGAGAAACGAAGAATTCGCGTCAGGCAAACTACCGGTAGTGGGGATAGTAGAAAGACCACTGTGGTCAGCAGTGGGATGCGAACTTGATGAACGTCCACGTCGAACGCGGTCACAGGAGGCAGTGGTGTGATTTTGTGTTAAACAGTGTGTACAATAGTGAGCAGTGAAAATCTTGAAACTGTACGTTCGTGCGCCAATTTCAACAGTAGCTTCTGTAGGGCAATCCGCCATGGCTTTCTCGGTGGGAAAGACGAATAATAACTGACGGCGAGGTCCTGTAGCATGTGCAAATCGAGTTCCGCGGGGAGCGTCAGAAAGGCGACGGACCTTGCCAACAATTTTACAAACATGACTGACAAGGAGAGGAAGTGCAGTATCCGGCACTTCCTGCGGAACAGGATAGAACGTGATGTTCACCGGTTTCTTGGAAAGAGGCGACGGGATGAGACTGTTAGTCCCAATCGAAAGTCCGTTAGCTAGAAAAAGTCAGCATCCTCCTTGTGATTGAACTGTACCGAAATACCCCGAGGAGTACGGGAAATTCCTGCAATGGACGCAAACGACACATGTACAGAGAGGGCTTCCATGTAGCTTGGCAATGGAGTAGTTGGTAAAGCATGAAAGAGCACACCTCTATCCAGGAGGTTATGGAACTCACGGCCAATCTGCGAATTGTCATCAATCGTTACCTTCACCTTGTGGTTGGATACCTGAATAATAGGTGTTGCTTGCAAAAGACCAGCTGGTTGAGAGGAATCGGACGTAGAAGTAGCGCCTCGTTGCACTTTAGAGGCAAATGACATCCTCGGAAGAGAAGTCTGTTCGGATCCGGCAGGCACAGAAGGCTGTGAGGGAAGAGAAGCACAGGCCGAAGGCAAGGCAGTAGAATCAGTAGTTCCCAGGGAGAGCACCGAGACAGATGCAGGAGCTGAAGAAGAAAGCGCAGCCAAGTCCAGTGAAGGCACCGGTGCAGGAGTACTAGAAAGCTGGGAAGGCAACTGAGCAGACACATCTGAGGACGAGAGTATGTTAACTTCCATGGACGTGGGAAGTGTGACGTGACGTGCATCCGCCACGCCCATAGATGATAACGAAATACCGGAAGCCGCCATGTTGGCAGCTTCCAAACGTAAACAAACGAGCAAACGATAAGAAAACTGATGAATATGAACTAATATGAGGGTGAGAACGCTAGAAAAGTAGCTCAAAACGTACACAGTACCTTTAGACAGCCGGGCCACGCAACAGGTGAGTGAGGGACAAGGTATTCCACACTAAAACGCATAAAATATTGGAGCCACCAACACTACGTCTATCACGAACGAGCAATGGGCTGGGCATACTGACAGAAGGACAGACCATCGATGGACAGCCACAATTTTAGATTGGATTCCAAGGGACAGGAAAAGACCCAGAAGAAGACCACATGGGAGATGTGTGGATGAAATTCGAAAGTATGCGGGGGTGACATGGAGGAGACTAGCACAAGAGAGACCGTTGTAGAGGAAACTTGGGGAGACCTTCGTCCAACAGTGGATTGATAATGTTTGACGATGATAAATAGACATAAAAGCTGCACCATACACTGCCCTACTATTAATATTCCGACACTCATCTTTTGATAGTGAATTTCCAGGTTCATAACAAAAGCTCGGCACAGGTTAATCTAAAACGGAAGCGGATCATGTAATCGAGACAATGATTGTGTCATGTCAAGGTCAGACTCTCAGCAACACACTGGTGTCATAACGACGCGCTATGCTTTGCTGTGTGGACATGGGAGGGTTTGGGAATGGAAGCGTGCTTCAGGTCGAGTCGCGGCGTTAGACCAGCGCTCGTATGTGAAAATACAAACTCTGCGGGAGAAAACTCCGGCACAGATTCACACTGTCTTGCAAGAAGTTTGTGGTGTAGGAACTCTTGATCGAAGCACATTTTCGCGCTGGGCATCGCGTTTTCGGGAGAGCCGAAGCAGCATCAAATATGATCACCGCTTAGGCCGACCTCAAACGGCTACAGACAAAACATCTGTTACCATTGTTGCAAATTTTTCGAAGAGAAAACAAAAAAAAAAACCATTCGACAACGAGGAAATTGCTCATTAGGCAAATTTGTCCACCTTGTCTGTTCACCGGATTTTGACCGACTCACTGGAAAAATGAAATTTCTCCGTGAGCTGGGTGCCCCAGCAACTCACCCCAGAGTAGAAGGGGGCCAGAGTGAGCACCGCACAGGATCAATAGAGGTTAGAAAGGGAGGGCGACACCTTCCTGAACAGAATTGTCGCAAATGATGAGACTTGAACACGTGATTTTAACGGGAACTGAAGTAAAAATCAGCGGAATGCAGGCATTCAAGTTCCTCACGCCCCTCAAAGTGTCATCGGCAACAATCCAAAATAAAGCAAATGATAATTTTCGCGTACCATGCCCAGGGCGCTGTGGTCTCGGATCGAGTGCTGGTAGCAAACTGTCATCCCACAATATTATCGTAGCATTCTGAGGACAAAGTTGAAAACGAAAATTCGTCAAAATCGCTCCAATTTGTTGGAAGCGGGAACGATCTTGCTGCATGACAACGCATCGTATCCTGGTAATTTTGTCGAAATATGGATGGGAAACTTTATCCCACCCACCATACAACCCTGATCTCAGACCATCCGACTTTGATCTTTCCCCAAAGTTAAAATATCGGCTCCGTGTCAACCGCTACGAATCGTTGGACGAACTGTTATTGGACGTGACTCGAGTTATACGACAGCTGAACAAAGATGGCGCACTACGGGGCACCCAAGACCTACCTAACCCCTGGCAAACTGTCATTAGTAGTGGAGGGAAGTACATTGAACGGCAATAAGGTAAGTTTTCTACGTTATTTCACACTTTTCTCAAAAATGGAGGACTTTTGTTAGGACCCCCGTAGTCCTACGCAAGCACCACGCTCCAGACACAATTACAAATATACTCTCATAACTATGATGAGACAATAGCAGGAATGTGAATGGCAGATACCTCAACCTTCAGATTTAACCGATTTTCTGAGAGGATTGATGTCAGAGATTGGCAAATAAGCAATCACTCCGCCCGCAGTATTTTCACGGAATTGAAGATCCCTAGGTTGAGGTTTGGTGATGTGATATGCAAATGGCACCAGACTAGGTCTGAATATGCCAAAAAACGACCAGGTGATCCTCTAAACTAACAAAACGTGGTAGGACAACCGTTAAAAGGACTTTTTGCTCAGAGCGCAAACCACGCCAACCACTCGTAAGACTATTTGGACTGATGTGAACACCAATACAGAGCGCAGGATGTTGTAAGATACAGGCTACCATGGTCGAGAAGCTATCTACAAGCCGCTAATAACTTTGACTAAGGCCTTAAATAATTAGCGCGGTGTAAGGAATAATGTCGACCTCGGACAGTAGACCAATGGGAAACTGTGATTTGGACTGAAGAGCCAAGATGCGCAGCCAATCAGACTGATGGCTGTCCTGGGTGAGGCAGATGCTAGTAGAAAGGTACCTTCCTGACTGTATACTACCTGCATCGCAGTTTGGTGGATGGCAGCTCAGTAGTATGGAGTTGGTTTTCGTGGTTTGGTTCGAGCCCATTAGTCGTTTTGGACAAAAAAAGAATGCTGAGCTCAAAAGAATTAATGCTGAGACGTGCTTTCAAAAATAAATATCTCTACCTAATGATAGTTGTTCTGATGATGTTTCTCCTGCCTCACCCAAGACAACCATCAGTCTGATCCACTGTTGTGACGTATATTCTAAAAAAACTTTCAATTTAATTTCCGTTTCCTATGCAAATTTCAGTTTGTTCCCTTTCGCACTTTCCAAAACGTGATATCTTCTCTCTCACATGAATGAGGTTGGCAACACTTCTGAGTTCAGAGAGAGTGACGTAGGAATGTGATAAGAACGATAGATAAAAAGGACGATACAGCAGTTGCTTAGTGGGTATGAGTGTGTGATGTTCGATCATTGTTAAGCCAGATAATTAAGATATTGTGTACGTTTTATTGGCGCCCGAGCTTCCAGGATGACCCAGCTGTTAAGTTTCTCGCAATGATGTGATGTTCTTTAAACACAGCGAGACAAGAAAAATGAGAATCCCTTCTTCAGTGCTTCGAAAAAATAAATGTGTG
The DNA here is from genome assembly GCA_039090855.1 of Macrothele yani. NCBI lineage: Eukaryota > Metazoa > Arthropoda > Arachnida > Araneae > Macrothelidae > Macrothele > Macrothele yani. The sequence goes on along the minus strand of CM077008.1, from coordinate 52,475,266 downwards.
TGATGTTACGTTCCACACACTAAATTGTCTGGGATTCCTCAAATGCACGTTCTTCATGAGATGACTGCCTACAGCGACACATGGTCCCGCCTGACCCGTGGGCTATGCCCCTGCCCTCTTTCGGGTGAGGGGGTGAGATGTGAATTGCCTGCGCCACAGGACACACATGAGATAAAGGCAGATGGCAGTCAGAGCACATGTCCTCGTAATTCATTGGGAGAGTAACTTACTCCGGAGTGAGCGGACCCGGGTTCGATGGTCGGCGCAAACAAAATTGTACGTTATAATGTCCTCTCAGAAGTGAGTGCTGAACTCTTCCTACGCGTCCTCATAGTCCGCATTTCCGTAGACCTAATTCCGATGGGCACTCATTAAACACAAACCACTTGGTTTTTCCTTGGTCATGGTTGATCTCACCCAAGACTTCACGCTACCGTAGAGTACCCAAAAATCTGTGAGTGGTGCTCGCTGTTGTGGGAAATTGGCTGAGATTTATAGTACCCTTGAAACTGTTGAGTAAAATGTATCTGCTTCTTGTATACTTTCAGGGAAAACGTTTCTGTTTCCGTTACGAACGTGTCTCACCAATACTGGTGTCACGTCCTTTACTCTGCGTCAAAATTACCATGATACGCGCCATACGCTGCTGAAATGCCTTTGACCGACAAAATAAATTAATTGTCATCAAGTTTGCTGATGTTTTTGGAAAACAAATTAAAACTAAAACGTGAAGGTTTCTTTTCTTTTCAGAATATACTTTTCTGGGAAGTTATCAAAGAATCCAAATATAGAGTGTAAATAGATTCTTCACCTGATTGTTATGGTACATTGGATCTATGCTCTTGTTTTGCTACTAGGGAGGAGGGGATTCGGTAGTATTTGATGGAACATTAGATCTATGCATTTGTTTGGCTACTTGTGGGGAAGGGTATTCGGGGTTATTTGATGGTACATTAGATCTATGCACTTGTTTGGCTACTTGGGGGAAGGGAATTCGGGGTTATTTGATGGTACATTAGATCTATGCACTTGTTTGGCTACTTGGGGGAAGGGAATTCGGGGCTATTTGGTGGTACATTAGATCTATGAACTTGTTTGTTTGGTTACTTAGGTGGGGGTATAACGTGTTTCCTCGGTTAAAAGGTCAACTGGGACAACAGCAAGCTAAATCTAGGGAGAAGGGCTTGGACTTCTCCCTAGAGTTAACTTGTGTACTTCTCCCTAGATTTAGCAAGACTGAGGCTGCGTCTTCAGTATTGCCTAGTGAGCAAGACTGAAAGCGCAGCCTCTATAGTATTTGAAAAGTCGAAATGTCAAATTCATCCCTTCCTAACTGAAGATGGTCACACATTTTAGAACCTTTTTGATAAAAAATTAGAAAACATAAAAGAAGTTCAAATAATTGAAACTGCAACAGCGTGTTAGATGAGCATGAAATAAACATCTGCTGCAGTTAAATATCGCCCGGTAAGAGAATGGCGCACGTAAACAAGCTGTGGACAGAAAGTTATGATTTTGTTCTTTAGGAAGAGAAATATTCGTATTAATCAATCAAAAAACGATGTGAGAATAACGTTTTTGTTTTTAATGTAAAATAAGCAATATTATTAATAATAGAGGGGGAAATGGTCACGCATTGCTTTTAGCAGGAAAAAGTACACCAAACGAATATCCAAAGAAGGTACGTACTTTTACGACTATTTCAAAAGTAAGGTCTCTAGTCTTAAAAAAAAATCCACCGACCAAACTATCAATCACTGAGATGTTAAAAATCTCTTTATCAAAATTAAATTAGGTAATAAAATAAGACCGAAATCTGAAAAACAAAAATAAAAACATAATGTGCCCAGTCTTTTGACTAGTCACGTGGCTGAGCGCAGAACACGTTGTTGCCTTCTTTACGAAAATCACTAAGCCGGAGACAGATCGAAATTTATTGTGACTATTGATGAAGTATGGATCTACCTAAACATCTGTAACAAAAAAAGATCGATTTACCATCGGAAAAGAACAGAAACTTTTAACAGAAAAATACTTACAAACTTAGTTCCAAGGATCCAAAAAATGTTTTACTAATGGATTCAAGATTATTGCTGGTTTCTCGAACAATTTGAAATTAAAATTGAGAAAATTCAAGCGAATGTTAAAATGAATTCTACATATTTCCGAAATAATGTTTTAACTCCTATATTTAAATAGGAAATACCATTCCTCTATTCACAGAGCCTTCAAAGGGCAGAACCATTAGGATAAAGCTACCAGTCATTCATCCAAATATACCAGCCATTCTATTTCTTGAAAAAAAAAATGAAAAAAGAGACGGGTATCAAGTCTATATCTTTTGCTCATATTCCTGCAAAGTATCATGATGTATATTTACTACCAATGGACTATTGTGCCATCGTGTTGATAAAAAGAGCGCTTTCTAAACGCAGACCTAAAACAACTATTGGAATATGGAAAGCAGTCGAAGAAGAGTAGAATAAAATACCACTACCAATTTTAAGAAATGCCCTGTTTTCTTTGTAAGTTCATGTCCAGAGAAAGTGCTATCAGATAGAACATTTAAGAAATAAATAATTCTATTTTAAGCATCAGTTATATTGCTGGGAAATTGTTCTGAAAATGTGTGAACACACACTGTGTTCTGCCTTTATAATTTCTCCAATTTTAATTTTATTTCGAGAGATTCCAATGTGAATCCAACTTCATGTTCCCCGAACCACTCCTTCACGATTCTGGCAGTGTGGCATGGCGCATTATCCTGTTGGTAATGGCCATCACCAGCAGAGAACCCAGTTGCCATCAATGGGTGAACTTGGCTCGCAACGATGTTCAGAAACTTGACAGCTGTCAAGGATTGTGTTATTGGGATAACGGGAGGTAAAGTGTTCCAAGAAAATATCTCCCACAGCATAACGCCACCGCCGTCGGACTGTTTCCGCCCAGCAGTGCATCCAGGTGCCATAGCTTACGTTGGTAATCGGCGTATTTGTGCTCGACCTTCTACGTGATGAACCAGGAATTCTGATTCGTCAAACCAGGCCACTCTCTTCCAATCATCCACGGTCCAATCTAGATGACCTTGTGCCCGTTTCTTCTGTTGTTGGCGATGACGTGCAGTGAGCATGGGGACCCGGCTGGATCTTCGGCTACGTATGCCCATGTCCAGAAGGCTGCAATGAAATGTGTGCTGTGACACATTTCCCTGATCACCACTGCTGTAGCTGCGGGTAATTTGTCGCACTGTGGCCCTGTAGTCGCTGTTAACAACGCGCGACAGTCTCCTCTCCTCTCCTCTCTGGCATCAACGAGCTGCGGAGGACACATGGCTGGACAACGGTTCGTCGTTTGGCCATCTGTGCACCACTTTTGATACGTACTCACTACAGCGGCACGTGAACAACCCACAAACCTCGCCGTTTCTGAGATCGTAGTTCCGAAGCGCCATGCCATCACAATTTGTCCTTTATCAAACTCCGATAAATCGGCAGCCTTTCCAATTCTGACTCCGAACATTCTACTAACCGAAAGCTGGTCCTCATATTGTATATATTCTGTTCTATGAAATTTACGTGCGCCATCTTTCGGTGTCCAGGCGAGCTCATTTCTCTACGCTGGGGGTGGTCATAATGGAATGTTTCATTGGTGTACATGTAACTGCAAGAAGCTGAAATGAAAAGTGAAGGGACCTATATATACAATGTATTATATCATTATTGGTAAGTAATCATTTCTACTGTTTTAAGTTAAAGGGTTAAATCCAAAATTTTTAAGACCGAAGTTTTGCTTATTTACCATAACACTTGATGAAAGTTACAGCCGTCTAAACTTTTTGTGTCCCCTCTTAAAACCTGCTGAGTTACATCTAATGTTTATTTAAAGAGAACAGAGTTTAGTCTGTTTTGGCAACACGATGAAATGCAAGAGCAGAGGGTTCCACAATGAAAAAACAAGAAATATGACACCGAATTTTCGGGTATAATAAGCACGTCTTTTGAATCCGTTCTGACGCAAATTAAATTTATCAAAGCTATTCAAAGTCAATGGAACCGCTATGGAAAACAATAGTATCTGACGGAAGAAAGAAGTTTTTCAATCGGGTGTTTAAACCCTCAGATACTGCTGTTAACCGAATAGTGATCTTACGCCCTCTGGTTGCAGACTTGTGCGTTAAGAAAAACATGAATTTATATGAGAAACATTTCGCACTGGAAACGCTCTATAACACAGAAAGGAAATTTTCAAATCGGACTCTTATAGACAGAGATATCGACAAACATATGTTCTGACTTTACGTCACCTGGGGGAAAACCATGCATTATTTTAGGAAGAGAGTATTCTCAAAAGGTTTCTCAATATGAGCGGTACCGGTCCAAGAAAAAAAATTAGTAGAGTTTTCAGGAGCCCAGACTTTACAAATACATCAGAAGCAGAAATTAACACTTTTGACCCCTGGTGGCCAAACCATTCTTTACCAAACATCAGAAATCATGTGAAAAATATTTTCCACCAGGCCTTGTATGCAATACAAAAAGAATTTTTCAAATCGGAGTTTTAGAAGAAACCCTTGTGCCTCCTAGCGGAAAGTCTATGATTTACTTGAACATTTTGAATTTATATGAAAAACATTTCGCATCAGAAACACTATCCAACAAAGAAGGAATTTTTCAAATCGGACTCCTAGAAATAGAATTATTGATAAAAATAATATATGCAGCAACGCCCCCTGGCGTAGAAACCATGCATTATTTCAAGAAGAAAATGTTCCTAAAAGGTTTCTCGACATGAGTAGTATCGGTCAACAAAAGATTTTTTTTCAATCGAAATTTTAGAAGATCATTTTTTGCTGCAACTACAGCAAAAGCAGAAATTAAGATTTACACCCCATGGTGGCCAAACCATATTTTTTTAAACTGAAAATGATGTGCAAACGATTTCCCATCAGGAGTTGTATCCGGTGCAGAAAGAATTTTTCAAATCGGAGTTTTAGAAGCAGAGATATAGGGGAAAACGCGATTTACCTCTACGCCCACTAGCGGAAAGACTATCAATTACTTGAAAATTTTGAAATTATATTAAAAACATGTCACACTGAAAACAATATCCAACAAAGAAGGATTTTTTTCAAATCGGACTCCTAGAAGTAGAGATATTGACGAAAATAAGATATACATCTACGCCCCCTGGCGGAGAAACTGTGGAATATTTTAAGAAAATATTCCGATAAGGTTTATCTATGTGAGTGGCATCAATCCACGAAATAATTTTTTCAATCGATATTTTAGAAGCTCAGATTTTATGGCAAATACATCAGAAGCATAAATTAACCCTTACGCCACCTGGTGTCCAAAGTATTATTTAACAAAAATTTGAAATTACATGCAAAAGATTTTCCATCAGGAGGTGTATCCGCTGAAGAAAACAATTTTCAAATCGGAGTTTTAGAAGAATAATTATCGGAAAAAAATCAATTTAGTGTTACGCCCCCTAGCGGAAAATCTGTGCGTAATTTGAAAAAGTAACTATATCTAAAATACTCTTCGATATAATGGAATCGAAAGATAAAAGCATTTTTTCAATCGGATATTTAGAAGCAAATATGTGAAAAAACGTACTTTTTAATTCGACATCAACCGCATTTGCGCCCTCTAACGGCGAAATTGTACATCTTAAAAAAAAAAAACGAAATAAAGGATCATCATTCGCATACTTCAAGCTTCCCAATGCAAAAAGAATTGTACACATCGTACTAATAGTTGCAGAGATATTGTGAATACAGACGGACGGACGGACAAACCGGTAACATAACACGACTTCTTTACAAAAGACGTGCTAAAAAAGGAAAGAAGATCCCTTAATTTTGAATTGCACTAATTTTTAATGTCAGACGTACACTAATATTTTGGTTTAATTGTTACTTTAAGCCTATGTCAATTTTGACTTTTGTATTGTTTTTTATCCTTATTTCATTTTAGAAACTAGATTAACGAATTTTATATTATTTCATATTTTAAATATATGAAAAAAAACATTCATATTTGAAATACCTGGTAGTAAACTCAAACAAGTTTTTTTTTAATATTCAGTGCTCTTATTACACATCTTTTGCTTATTAGCCTAGCCCTTATCAGTTTGTCAGTTAATTTAGTATTACTGCTGAGTAAAATATTCACTAATCTTTGATTTTTCAAATTTCTTGGATTCAGAGAAAAAGAGAACTGTGAATGTTATTTAGTAAATTTTAAGTAACAAGATAATACAATTCGCCGGCTTTCCGTGTCACTGCAGAGAAGATGCTGAAACACCAAACTCGCTCTATGTTTTTGACATCAGTAGTTTAGGAGCGTTTCGTAGACATAGAGGTGAAAGTCTTTCTGATGTCGCGCTGTGAAGGACAAATCACGAAATCTCCTAGGCTCTGCATGTCATAGGCAGTACAACTCAGTGAGCCAGTTCCGCGTTCAGCAATTTCCGAAGTTCCGTTTCGTAGTGATTCACGAACTATGGAGACGGAGGTCTCTTGATATCCCACCATGAACGAAAAATTTCGAGATACCCTGGTCCGTCGTAGCAGGTCTCATGCAGTAGGAATCGGTAATTTCCGATGCTCCATTCCGCAATCACAGAAATCTCCCAATGTACCGTCTCGAACGACACAGCGTGAGATCATCTAATGTTCCACCGATACGTACGTACCAAATGCCTATAGCCGCGAATGTGTAGCGTCGTAATTTGGTCCAGTTTGAACATCTGTGCTTCATGGGGTGGCAGTAGATGTGTGAACTGCAGATATCCGCAGTGTGATCGTGTAATGTCATTTACATCATCCTTCAAGATACATTGTGATCGTGTAATGTCATTTACATCATCCTTCACGATACATTGCGATCGTACTTGGTTGGGCGAAACACCATAACATCGATGCTAAAACGTCCCCGGTTTTTCACAATGTATCGATACATCCCCAGCTCTAGCGCACAGACCGTTATATAAACGTGCACCTTGACACGACATCGTCTTTGGACAGTGGGACACTGGAAAAGAGTAGTTTGGTCCAATGTATCGGGTTTCTAAATACAACACGTCAACGGGAGGATGCATGTCCGACGTCGTCCACACGTGACCATAGATCCTAATAGTGAAGTTGGCACATTACAGACGATGTAATGGTATGCAGCGTGTTGACGTAGGACACCTTGGGTTCTGTGTGCTTAGTGGTAGCATCATAACCGTACTAGCCAACCACTTAAACATGTTCAAAGATACAGTATCATCACAGCAGGATGCCTTTTTTCAACAAGACAACAACCCATCTGTCGCTCCAGTTTGATAAAGAACTGGTTGGTGACGCGTTATAGCGAGTTCTCAGCCATCCAGTCATTCTTGCACTCTCCGGATATGATTTAATTGTTTACTTAGGAAGCGAAGTGCAGTGGTGAAGAATACCTACCCAAAACTCACCTCGAGCGTTTATCAGCGCTTTACAGACAGCTGCTATGGAATCATGGGTAGTAATACCTTTGGAACGTTTTTATCACCTAGTAGGTTCCATGTTTCGACGTGTGTATAATACACAACCACCTAACAGCGTCTCTACAGCTCTGACATATCACCTTGAAGAGTTCTCCAGTGGATCGATCGCAACAATTTACTTGATACGCAGTTAGAAAATGCCTGATAATTTTTTGAATTTAGAGTTTTGGAACTTTTTGCTCACCCTGCATATTCAATAAAAAAAAATGATTAAACAAATTTTTCAGCAACTGCAAAAGAAAATATCAAGTTTGAGAGCTACCTTTACTATTGACAGCTATTTTGAAGTGTGTGATCTCCAACACCTACCATCTAGTTTCTCATATTATATTTGTGTAACCACGGTATTTTGTTTTTATTATATGTTATGCATTCTCAAAAATTAAAATTTTGGCCTGTTTATTATGGCGCATTTATTGAAAAAATTCAGTACATGTGGATCGTTTTCATAAAGTTAAATTTATTTCTGAAGCAAATTCTTTAGAAAATTTAAACCAAAAGCTTATTGTCTCTAAGCATAACTTTATCATCTTCACGACGCCAAGTGAGTTCGCACTTTGGAGCTGGGCTGGAACAATTACTCCTAAAACGAATGAAGTAAACCAAACTTCTTCAATTAAAATAGAAAATTTATGACGATATAAATGTCCCGCTGTTGCATACCGAGTAAATTTGATTTATAAGAAAATCTTGGTTGGCTTTTGTCGAACTAGCCGCAGACCATGTGCTTGTCAAAAAGTTAATTCAGCGAAGTTATGTGGCCTGTGAAATATTTTCCTTAACTTCGATGTAACTAATTAGTAACAAAGGTGGAAGCGTGTTGCCTCATTAATCATTGCGTAATTGCAGCCATAAGTTTTCATGAGGCGTTCTGAAAGTGGCTGGCTTTAAAAATTTCCATAGGAAGATGAACAACATTTGCATGCAGTTTCAAGCACCATGGTGATTAATTTAAAGAATTGATAAATTGATAGGTTCTAACTGCAGCGAAACCATGGATGGAAAGTTAAAATCTGGTAATTTATCTGTAATTTTTCTTTTTTCTGATTTTTTTTTGTTTTGTTTTCAACTTATGTTTCATCTTTGTCCGTCAATTTTGGGAATTTTTGTCTTTTTCTGCAGCAATGAATACATTATCAGGTCGATAATAGGGCATGATAAATAACGAACATAAAACTTTATTTTTGCAGCAACAAGCGACGAAATATGTAAGCCGTCTCTGACTTCCGCACGATAGTAAATATGATATTAGCGCAGGAAATCTTTTCAGAGGACAGGAGTAAAAAAATATTTATTTTCTTAAAATTGTAAAATTATATTAGTAATCTGAAATTCTTGACGTAAAATATAGGTCAAAGAACATCAAACAGAAGTCATCGCTCTTTCCACGTTCATAAGTGACTCACGGAAAAATTCTCATTAGCTGCCACCGGGAATCGACCCCAGGGTCTTCCAGTTACGCACCGGATATGCTTCCACTGCACCACAGCGGCAGCCTATTCCTCCAGACTCGGGCAACTGGAAGACCCTGGGTTCTGTTCCCGGTGGCGGCCAATGAGAATTCTTCTGTGACTCACTTATGAACGTGGAAGGAGCGATGACTTCTATTTGATGTTCCTAATCCACGTCAAATGTCTGTATTAATTATAAATAAAAGTTTCCAAGCTTTCGCACATCAACCAGATGGCTTTTTCAAGAAATATAAACAGCAAAGTTAAAATTCAGAAATTTATGCGGTTTGTTGTTTACCTTCCTTGAAAAAGCCATCTGGTTGATGTGCGAAAGCTTGGAAACCTCGATCTATATTTTACGCCAATAAATTCGGATTACTAATACACTAATGGCCAAAATTGTGGAGAGCTTTGGAAAATTCGTATTCTTGAGATTTAATGTCTCCTAATTTCAGTCGATTTTAGAATAATACCAAAATATTATATATAATTAGAAAGATATTTTATTTCAGCATGTAACGCAGCACACTTTATTAAGAAAACTGCATTTTAAAACAAGTTATGCAAACAGAACCATGACAAAGCGTATTTCGTAACTTCTTTCCATTTCTGTTAGTACTTACTTGGTCTGGAACTCTTTACAACGGCTTCTCATAGAATGAACCAAGCGTTTTAATTTATCAGGTGTTATAAAGTGAAATTAAGAGTGCATGATTGTTTCTATCAATTGTGTTTTATTCCGTGGTTGCCTCTGACTAACATGCTTCTTTAATGGGCTCCACAGATTTTTTTTAGATTCAGGTCATGGCTATCACTTCACCATTCAAGCAGTGTCATGTGATTTCATGAAGCCATTTTTTTTGCACGCAGCAGAAAAATAACGAGTAGCAGAATCCTGTAGAAATATTTAGACTTCATTATCCTGGAAAAGATCACGTGACGAACGGAGGCTTCAGTTTTGTCTCAAGTATATTAATGATGTATTTTTTGCCACTTCAAAAACCATTAATCACACAAATTCTTCCCATACCTTTTGTTGTCATACACCCCAAATTATAACACTAACTGGATGCATCATAGTAGCTGTAACGCATTCAGGCAGTAAACTTTCTTCATTTCTTCTAATAGCTTTCTCCTTGGACTTCTACAATTTAAAACAAAATCTTTGAATCTGCGTCTAACAGTCCCAGTACTTATCTTTAAACCACATTGAGACAATTCATTTTTAATTGACTCCGATGATTTTTTCCGTCACTTAAACACAGTCTTTTAATTCTTCTATCTTCACATGTAGCTGTTATGCTTTCCCAGCCTTTACCAGTTCAGTTTTGAATTGACTGCGTCTGCTGATACCTCTTGCACCGTTTATAAATACACTGCTGGACATTAAAAGTGCGACATCACGAAAGACAAGTGATATCAAAGCCATATTTATTGTACAGAAAGCAGATAATACAAGGGTGAATGAATTACAAATACAGAACGGTGAGATCACGGGAACACGTGACAATCATTATCTGGTGTTGCGACCATGGGCGGCAATCATAGCTGTTACACGGCCCGGCATTAAGAGGAGGAGACGTTGGATGTGTGTTTGGGGAATGTCCGTCCACGCAGCTTCGATACGATGCCACAGTTCTTCCGCTGTAGCAGGGAGTGATCGCTGGCGTTCCAGTCGTCCGGCGATCATCGACCACACGTGTTCAATAGGCGACATATTCGGGGATAGCGCTGGCCAAGAATGACCTGGCACATGGTGGCGATCCAGGAAGTCCTGTACGTTGCATGCCACATGCGGTCGCTCATTTTCATGTTGGTAAATGGTAGTAGACAGCCCCTGCAGATGTGGTACAAAAACAGGCTGCACAACCTCAGTGATGTAACGATGGCTGTTCAACGTACCGGTAATGTTGATGATCCAATGGCACCCCGTACCATAACGCCAAGTGCCGGGCTGGTATGGCGCAGCATAATGCAGGACTCACTCAGCCGGTCGCAGCGGTACCGCCAGACACGGACTCGTCCATCATGGTGCTGTAAACTGAAGCGGAATTCGTCGGAAAACACGATGCTTTGCCATTCGCGCCTCCATGCCCGACGTTTTTGGCACCATTGCAGTCGCAGACGCCGGCGCCATACAGTCAACGGTAGCCGAAGGAATAGGCGTCGTGCAAGAATGCCCCGCTTCTCAAGACGACGTCGACCCGTCCGTGGGGAGACTGGGTGTTGTGCCACACATCCAAATTATTGGGCTACGGTGGTCGATATGGCTGTGCGATCCGTCAGAGACATGCCCACCAGATGTCGGTCCGCGCGTTCTGGGGTGGGACGGGGCCATTGGGATACCGTACGTCGGTGCGTTTTTTCATCCGGTCCCAACTGACGCCATATTATCCGAAACGTGGGCGCATGCCGGTCCACAGGAGCACCGATGCATTTGAGTGTTCAACACCGTCCCCTTGTTCACCCCTCTTATACGACTTCCACGGGACGTTACTGTCCCACATGATTTTCATATGTGCTGCCCAGTTAATCATTTACATGTGCGTCCGTGTTTTGCCCTTCTGCCAAATTCCCAGCCCCTGGGATGCGATCTTTCTGGTGTTGCACTTTTAATGACCAGCAGTGTACATGCTTTAGTTAGATTTCTGCCTTTTTTTCTTATAATCGTCTCATGAGTGTAGCTTTCTTCACGCAAAGTTAGTATTTCAATCGCTTTCTAGGTGACCGATCAACACTTTTGCCATCTTACTAAGTTACTCAGTGTACTAAGTTATCAAGGAATGAGAAAATCGATGAAAAACCAGTGGCCAACTTGATGACCCTCAGATAACTGGTTAGATGTTCTAGCCCCAATATCTGGGAAGGAGAGTTGACTCATAATAACACCTTATTGAAAATAGATGATGACATCACTCTGTATACGTTATTTTATAACCAACGCATAGCAACGGAAAAATTGTTCATCCGACACAACTGGCATCGAACCCCTAAACTCTCTATACCTAGCCGAGTGCATTCGCTTTGCGCCACCAGGCCAACAATTTACAGCGCTATGCGTGGTTTAACAGTCAGCATCTGACGACACAAATCTGTATTGATGGGCTCAGCAACTGATGTGTCGCCATCTGGTGACATTCGACGGTGCAAGCTGCTAAATTCCAGCTGATAAATCCAAAGGACAATAGAAATTGTCAATAAAATAGAAAGACGTGGAGATAATGAAAATAAACGATGATATTGCTCTGTCCACAGTTGCTACGTGTTGTTTATAAAATAACCTGGACAGCGCGATGTCAACGTCAATTTCATTATCTCCACGTCTTCCTAATTTATTCAAAACCTTATTGGTTCCATACTGTGTCATTATAAAATCTGATGGCTCTCAAAATAATCAGTCTCATAGGTCAGGTTTAAGTTCAGGAAATTCATTTTTTGTTACATAAGCTAGATGTGGTTTCTTTTTCTGGTTATTTCGCTATATCATTTGATAGAATAAAGATAATTCGACAAAGTCTGTTCCATTACGTTCCGTCTTACATTATCTTTTCATTGATATATAATTTTACGGTATTATTCTAAACAGGACTGATGTTGGGATCCATCAAACCTCAGAAATACCAATTTTCTCAAAGGTTTCCGCGATTTTGGCCCCTAGTGTGTAACTCTACGATTTTAGGTATAGTTGGTGTCATTCTTCGTTCGCTTTTAGAAATATGGTCGATGTTTTTCCGTTTCCAAAATCTCGACATATCATCAGCAATAAATGTAGCCAAACGTTTTCCTCTGGAGGAACGGCGTTCAGGCACCTTTTTGTTTCTTTAAAAAAAAAGTTTAGTTTTGAGTTTTGGAATAATTATTTAATAAAACTATCGTAATAACACTAACAGGTGAGACACGTAGTGATTTAATCTAAGCAATATGATAACGATAACATGTGACGGGGAGACATGGCAGGGGTTAGCCACTGGCGTTTGATTTTTTCCCAAGTAATACAAGGAAAAGTTTTTTTCTGTATGTAATATATCGCTGCATATATCAGGAAATGGACATGGAGACATCCAAATGGGACGACAAATGAAATTGATTTTATTATGTGTAACAAAAAATTCGTCATAGAAGACTGCAGTGTGCTAAACAAGTTCAACACAGGTAGTGACCATAGATTGGTGAGATGTAAGATGCACCTCAACACTAAACTTGAACGTGGCAAGCTCATAAGACAAACAAAATCTATTGACATAACCAACCTTAAAAAACACCATAATACCTTCAAGTTGGAACTGAAGAACAGGTTCTCTGCTTTAGAAGGCCTAACATCGGAAGAAGTGGACATCTCTGAAGTTAACAGAAAAGTAACCAAAGCTCTTATGGAATCGGCAACAAAATTAGCTGGGTCTAAGAACAAGTTGCATGTAAATAAATTATCAGGAAAAACGAAAATGTTGATGCAAAAAGAAGAGAGATGAGGACAACTAAAGAAGATGCGACTTCCAAAGTGGAATATATAGAGCTATGCAAGACAGTACGAAAAAGTATCACTGAAGACGTAAGAAAATTCAACTGTGAACTAGTGAGGAAAGCAATTGAAAACAACCAAAGCCTAAAGATAGCAAAGGGACATCTCAGTAAGGGAAGAAAACAGATTATGGCACTGAGAAAAGAAGATGGTTCTGTAACAAGAAATAGAGGGAAATTTTGACAAGAGTGAAAGATTTCTACTCCAAATTATATGAAAGGGATGATACATGCACTCCAGACATCATGAAAGATACCAGTACCAGAGTTCCTCCAGTCCTTCCAGCAGAAGTTGCACATGCAATCAAGAACATGAAGCGGGGAAAAGCTCCAGGAGAAGATGGAATTACTGTAGACATCATACAAGAAGCAAGTGGAGAAATCGAAACAGTACTCGCCCAAATTTTCACTCGATGCCTTAATGAAGGAAAGATTCCTGAGGATTGGAACACCGCTACAATGATCCTGCTACATAAGAAAGGTGACATTGAGGATCTCGGAAACTACAGACCTATCAGCCTCCTATCAGTAGTTTATAAAATCTTCACTAAAGTTCTTTCACACCGCTTGAAGGTAACACTGGACATGGCTCAACCGAGAGAACAAGCTGGATTCAGGAGTGGCTACAGCACAATAGATCATATCCATGTGCTGAGAGAACTAATTGAAAGAGCGAGGGAATATGAACTTCCATTGTGCATGGCTTTTATCGATTATGAAAAAGCCTTTGATTCGGTGAAACCATCAGCAGTTACAATGGCTCTGAAAACCTGCGGTATTGAAGATGCATACATTAATATTATTAATAACATCTATGAAAATGCAAGTGCAAAGATTAGGCTGTTTGAAAATACAACACACATAAAAATTGGAAAGGGAGTGAGACAAGGTGACACCATATCTCCGAAGCTCTTTAATGCCACATTGGAGGGTGTTTTCCAGTCACTGAGCTGGGAAAACAAGGGGATAAAGATTAATGGAGATTATCTAACCCACCTTCGTTTTGCTGATGACGTAGTCATTTTTGCAACTAGCCCATCAGAGCTGCAGAGTATGATCCAGGAACTTGCTGACAAGAGTAAAGAAGTGGGATTAAAAATGAACTTTCGGAAGACAAAAGTGATGTTCAATGCTTTTACAAGAAATGAAGATTTATCGATTGATGGAGAAAAGCTGGAGATAACAGACACGTACCTTTATCTTGGACAGCAGATATCAAGTGAGGGTCACATTGATGAAGAAATTAATCGGCGTACAAAACTTGCCTGGAGAGCTTTTTGGAAGAAACAGCATAATTTTCAAGAGCAATATGCCATTATGTCTTAAAAAGAAAAGTGTTTGATCAATGCATCCTTCCAGTGCTTACGTATGGTGCAGAGACGTGGACCTTAACTAAAAGAGACATACAAAGGCTGCAGACAACTCAAAGAAGCATGGAGAGGTGCATGCTTGGTGTAACCAGGAGAGATAAGAAGAGGAACTCGTGGATCCGAAAAATGACAAGAGTGGAAGACATCATGATCAGAGTTAAATCCCTGAAATGGCAATGGGCTGGACATACTGCCAGAAGGACAGATCATCGATGGACAGCCGAAATTTTAGATTGGATTCCAAGGGACAGGAAAAGACCCAGAAGAAGACCACATGGGAGATGGGTGGATGGAATTCGAAAGTATGCAGGGATGACATGGAGGAGACTGGCACAAGACAGACCGTTGTGGAGGAAACTTGGGGAGACCTTCGTCCAGCAGTGGATTGATAATGGTTGACAATGATGATGATGATGATATCTGGAATAATGATACATTATATGGAAAGGGAAATGTACTGTATGATGAACGAGAAATCAAAGGGTTATCCAACAGGTTTGAATTCTATCACGCTCAGTGTTTCTTTCAAGACGTTTTGACATATATATATATATATATATATATATATATATATATATATATATATATATATATTTAGATGACCAATTTCCTCATAAAATTCTTCAATTTCTTCTTCAGGATGACTTGTGGTGGGTGCATAAGTTTGAATAATCTGAGCCTGGTATCTTCTCGAGAGTTGGATAACGAGTCGTGCAGCTCTGTCAGAGGAACTTTCAACTTCTACAACTTTATCCTTCAGTTTCTTGTTTATTATAAATCCAACACCACTAGTTCTGCCAGTATCTGTCCCACGATAGTAGAAGAGATGCCCACTTTTCAGTTCGATGAGATCTTCTCCTTTTCTCCTTATCTCACTTAGCCCCACGATGTCCCACTTGATCCTTTGTAGTTCCTCTTCCAATTCAAGAAGCCTTGAATCAGAAGATAGGGAGCGTCCATTGTACGTTGCCAAGGTCAGCATCAGATGGCAGCCTAGTCCGGTCCTCCGGGGATTCTTAGCACCCTCTGCCTTCATGTCGCACTGGCCGCTGCCTTGGCCAGGTACATTTCAGTTGCCGGAGACTGAGGGCCAAGATTTAAGTTGTGGAGTCATTTTGGAGGGGTTTGGCCATAACTCACCACGCTGGCCAAGCGGGTTGGTGAGTGTGGGATAGAATTTCCTCTAATCCCGATGGTAACTTTTTCCAGTAAAGGAGGGGGGAGGTCCGCAGGCATGAAATTTTTATCTTGTAAAATCCATTCAACGCACTCTTGATCCTGAATCACGATTCCCAGACAATTAGGTATGATTAGTCTACTTATATATTTTGAAGAATATCATGCGTCGTAATACACGTTTAATAAAATGAACTATAACTAGTACCATTTGAACAAATATTTGAAAAAAAATAATTGGAGAAATATTTGTAGCATAAAAAGAAACGAAACTTCCTTTTTCATCATAACCTGAACTTATTAAAATTTGGTTCGGTAACCCAAAATGTCTCCGGGGGAGCGAGTGTTAGTTTCCGGGAGGGCTTAGCCCCCCTGGATGTGTGCCTGAAAGAAACACTGATCACGCTTAGCATTGATTTTAATGATGTTAGACTTCTTTGCGGCTGAGGGGCCATGAAAACCCCTTAGCTTTGGTTCTCGACGAATCGTTATGACACTGGAGTTGCTTCCACAGGAGTTTTGGAACCAGGTAGAGAGTGTTGTAACCGAGGACAGGCAATTTTGTCTCACCACCAGCTTCAGCACTCTGCGGTCCGGTTCTGTCATTTTACGTGTCCTACCGGGTAGCGAATTCGTTCTTGTTGTGCTGTGACGTAATACGGGGAGGTGAATCACGTATCAAGACGACAAATTTGAAGCGGTACATTCCGTCCGTGTAGCTTAGTTGGAGAGTAACTTACTCCGGAGTGAGGGAGCGCGGTTTCGATCTGCGTCACGGAAAAATTTGTGTTTTCACAGCGCCTAGACACGCTTGGACTTTACACTAACATAATTTACAGTTGATTAGGGAAGATGCAGTAGCGGCAGAAATTTCCCGAAGTCATTTGTTGCTAAGTTGGCATCTATGTCCGTGCCACGTTGAAAGTCACTGAGCCCTAGAGAAGTGCTAAGACGGGCTGAGCCCGGGACCGAGCTGGGCTCGGTCTCATAGTGAGACAGAGAGATACAGAGAGTGAGAGAATGATCTTTTTTCAGATGTAATTCTGTATGATTCAAAATACAAGACTATTCTTACACTTTCTAATTAATTAAGATAATTTTTCGGCAACTGGGTTTGGGCTGGTAGTGGGGACTCTGGAGGGATATGTTTTCCGAGCATGGGCAGCAAATGTCATAGGTAGGCCACATATTCGTGGATTTCTGCTGAGAAAGGAAAGCTTCTTGAAGAACTATGGGTACTAGATAATAGATTGCACGCCGACAAAATTTTGCCTGCTATTTCTACGCAGCAGGTTATTCTATTGCTTATTCCTGCTTATTCTATCGAGCAAAGTACGTAGATTACAGTACCTCTCGATCTTCCCTACTGTATGACATATTTCAAAAAGAAATGATAGGTAAAAAACAACAACACCCGTGCATCTATTCTATAGAAAAAGATAAAGGTTCGTTCCCCCATACACAGGTGAGAAACACCGGCTAATTAAAGAGGGTAGAAAAAGTGGAAATCTGGAAGAGGAGATTCTTTTAATAAATGCCTAAATACGCAAGTCATAGTTTTCGGGCTCGTTCGGAACCAGGCACTATCTTGTAGTATATATAGAATTCGGGCTCGGGCGGGATCGGACTGACATACACTATATTGACAAAAGTCACCAGACATCCCTTGAAAAGCAAATGAACGTATCTGCTGCGTTGTAAAGATGCGCGGTACAGCTGAAAACGATATAAAAACAAGCCTGCAGCTGACCGCAGTCATACCGCACTCTGAGGTTGAGAGAAAATGTCACAGCGGGAGAGAACTGACTTTGAGACAGGAAAGATTTTTCGGTGTTATATTTGTGGGTTGTCCATTAGAGTAACCGAGAGGCGTTTAAACATAACCAACTGTTTTGGATGTACTAAATAAGTGGAAGACACATGGCGTGCCTGAAGCAGCAAAACGTACCAGCAGACCAAAGAAAATCAGTGATAGAAGATGTCGAAGCCTCAGGAGAGTCGTTACAGCTAATCGACGGAGTACTGCACAAGACCTCAGTATACAGGTGAGTAAGAAATGCTAGAAGCTCGGTATGTATACGTACAATTTGCAGAGAATTTCATTCCATGGGTTACTGTGGTCGTGCGGCTGCTCATAAGCCTTTCACCTCCACTCGGAATGCTACTCGTCGTTTAGCATGGTGTGAAAAACATTTATCGTGGACCGTAGATTGATGGAAACGGGTCTGATGGACTGATGAATCCAGATACAGGATGCATCAGGCTGATGGCTATGTGGATGTATGCGGACATACAGGATGCATCAGTCTGATGGCTGTGTGGATGTATGCTAACATACAGGATGTATCAGTCTGATGGCTGTGTGGATGTATGCGGACAGCCTGGGAAACGCTTTTTACCACAGTGTACTGTCCCTACGGTCACGTTTGGAGCTGGCAGTGTACTCGGGGAGAGGGGAGGGGGTCGTGGTATGGTGCCGGCTTATTGGTTATCGTGGACAAAATTATTAACCAGCACGTCTACCTCGATATTCCGGACACTTATGCCCTACCAACTCTGTGACAATACTGTGGAACTGAGTCTTGTTGGTACCAGCAGTATAATGCACCGAGCCATAAAGCAAGGACTGTTACGGCGTAGTTTCACGATTATTCCGTATCGTGCGTGGCCTGGCCTGCACACAACCCTGATCTTAATCCCATAGAGCACCTATGGGATGAATTAGAGAGCCGCACAAGAAGTTTGGAAACAAGGCCTACTACTAAGCAACAGTTGGCGGCAGCATTATGTACTGAATAAAAACGCATACCTATCTCTGTGTTCCAAAACCTTGTAGAAAGCGTGTCTCGAAGAGTCAGTGCATGCATTAAATCCAAAGTTGGACCGACACCGTTCTACTGTATGTCAATAAATGCTTCGGTTTCTCTTCTCACTGTCCGGTGACGTTTGTCAATACTGTGTACTTCGGGCTCGAAAGGGCCCGTGCTCTACAAATTGAACACAAACTCAGCACTGCTGTACAGTATGCTCAGTTCTACCTTTTGAACCCGTGTATGATATTTGCAGTGCCACGTCTCTAGGGAGGTGAGTGACTGGCTCCAGGAACACGACAGCAATATCTCCATTCTCCCTTGGCAGGCGAAAGCGTTCGACCTCAATCCCATAGAACACTTGTGGGACGATTTGAATTGACAAGTTCGACGTGCCGACCCACAACCACGTCACCTCCGGGACCTCCGTGCTCTGCTGCAGTCTGAATGGCCACGTGTGCCTCGGGCAACCTTCCCGGTCCTTATTGCGTCCATGCCACGTCGTCTCGCCCCTGTCATCCGGACAAAGGATCGTTATTCCCGTTATTAGGTAGGTGGTCATATTATTCTGATACCACTCTGTATTGTGTAATGATATTAAAGCTACTAGAGATGTAAAGCATGTGTTGTACCTACAGAGGGTGGAACAAGCTGTTTCTTCGTACAGTTCTTGCTTTCTCACTTCCTTCTGAGTGACAGTACGATATAGCTGACGAAAGCACAAGATTTTGGCTACAGACATTAGATGTTTATTATTCCGTGTAATCAAAAGGGTCTGCTTAAGAATTTATAACTCGGCTAGATCGGTGTTTTTGTGCCTCTGTCATATTACACGAATTCTAACATTTAGGTAGAATACTATGAGTTCAAGACAATTATAAAATTCCTACGTCATCAGGAAACGAAGGGCAAAAGATATTATGAGCATTTGCTATGAACGTACCAGCGGTAGAAAATTCTATTTCTTATTCAACATATTTACGTCGCAAACAAGGTAAGCGAATGTGTGTGTTATAAGTAGCTCAAAAGTAAAGCAAAATGTATATGCACGAAAATGGATGTACCATAAAAGATGTTAGCATCGTAAGATGCATGGATTGTGCTCCGTTTCTGTGAATATTGAGCAGAATCAGTCAATGATTTCTACACAAAAGCTTGCATTCAGCGGAAGTTTCAAAGCTAATTTGAAGTCGTTACCGTTTCTACATCTGGTCGTAATGCAAAATTTGTGAAGGTCTCGTCACGTCAGTAGCAATGTATTAGAGGGTCATGAATTTAGAATTGAAAATTAACAGGGATATCTGTAGTGCCAGAAGTTCAAATAGCTTCTGCCGAGAAATAGACTGGTATCTGAAAGTTGAAGTAAATGACGACAGATATTTCCTAGAAAAGTACTAAATCTCGATAGTATTGAATACTTTCAGAAAGGAATACTGATAAGGAAATTCATTTCTGTAGAGAAGTCAGGAGCTGGCTTTAGAGCAATCAAGGGTTGTTTCACTTTGTTCTCGTGAGGAAACACTTCATTTGATCATTAAATTAAACCCGTGTTAATTTAGTATTCAGAGAACTCTCTTTGGCTGAAGGATTATTCGAAAGATTTGTGCCCCTGTTCTGAGAGAGACAATTGAATAAGCCTAATTAATAGCAGCTTTATTGAAGTACCCAGTTGAAATAAAAGAACAATGCCTATTGAAACTAAGAGACAACTTTAACCTTACCTTTGAACCTTCACGAGTGTTTTCATTCCATCAGTCTTTTCTTCCGTCCTTCCATTTGTCTGAGTGTTTATACGAATGACGTATTCGATTCTGGAATTTGGAGCGCAAACGTTCTTTCAAATCTTATATAGAAACATTTTTTCCTGTTGTGGTAAAGGTTGCATGTGCGATGCTTGAAACAATTTTCAGCGCATATTTCCCTTTGTCTGTCAATTGTAAAAATTGTTTCATCGCTTCCAAAAATGGAATAGAAAACAATATTTTTATGATAAATACAGGAAACCACACTCGCCGGTTTGTCATTTTTTTCATTCATCTGTCTATTCGTAGAAACTACAGTTTCGCTTTTGTAAGTACATCAGATTGAAAAATTCTGAATCAAGTGGTAGAAAAAAAAAGCGTATGTGTTTGATCTACAAGTATATTCGTTCGTCAGCGTGCCAGTCTGTCTGTTTGAGCGGACAAATATACTGCTTCCAGAAATCGTATACGTGATACAGAATGTCTCAGCTTCTGGAATGGGATTTGTGAAATTCTTTTCTTATAAAACGGAGAAAAGCATATTCACTATTTCCAGTACCTGTTCTAAACAGAATTTTTCAGTGACGGAAAGGAAATGAACCAAAATGTGTGAAAATAGGATTTGATTTACCATTTTCTCTACCTAGATAAAAATGTATATTACAGGATACCTCTGGTGCACTGGAACTGTCTGAGAAATTTACCACGGTTCTAATGTATTGTGTATAAATGTAAATATTAGTTTTTCTCCGTAGACAGACGTTCTTCTTACTTTTAATACGTTTTGAGTTACCACCTTTTCTTTAGTTTGACCTTATCTTTCCCTTTATCTACATTGCTATATAAAACCAGAACGGTTGGAATTTTACCCTGGATCAGAGAGCAATTAACAAGAGAGAGCTACACAGACATTGAGTAAGGAGCATTGAATCTGAAAAACGGATAATTTAGAGAAAGGAACACAACATACATTTCGCGAAACATAAGAATTAGGTTAAGCATATTCAAACTTCATTTATGTCGACAACTTCAAGTATCCCAAAAGATGAAGTTTCATTCCGCAGATAACGTCTAATATGAAAACTAAAGGCTTTAGCTCGAATACTCGGAGATAGATACAACCATAAACAACCAGTTTACGTTTTTAAAAAGCAAGTCCTTACTTAATTTACTTCACTTTCAAACACACAAATGATTAATTCGTGAATTCACGTCGAATATTACTCCAGAACACCACTGTTCACCGTTTGAGTACCAAATGCTTCAATTTCATAACAGGAGTTAAAAGCGGTCATAAAACGACTATTCTAAACAACATGCTGCTTTGCTCTAGGAGAACCACTGGCGCTCAGCCGTGGTCCACGTGACCATACGCATATCTCCAACTTTAGCATCCCTAACAGATTTGAATGCAAACATAAACAAACGGTGGAGGAAACTTTCTCACGCTGTTCGATACGAGAGATGACAAAGAAAATGTTTGTCGTCCAAGTGGCGAGGTGGTCTATGCGGTCTTATCACCATTCGTCCGAGAAAGTCTCCGGGTTCGAATCCCGTTAAGCATGGATGTTGTGTTGGTCTTATGGTACTGGCTCTCTCGCTTCCCTGGAATCAGTGACCCTAAATTAGGGATGGACGACTGCTTATAGCCTATTGAGTTGCTTACGGTGGTCGTTAAACCTTCAATCAATAAAAAGGAAAAAAAAAGAATATGTTCTCTTGTCATCACAGCGGAGAAGCCAACTTTCAACAAATCAGTGATGCCAAACCCATGGGAATTCCCCACAGTATAGTGAACTTAGAGGCTAAATGTTCACCATGCGGGAAAAAGGAAAATTTGTTAAATAAATTCTGAAATGTAGGGAAATGTTAAAGAATTATGATTCGACATTTTGCCACCTGAGGACTTTAAGGGCTTTCGGCGATCTAGGTTTAGGCGGCCTACATGCCTAAACCTAAAGCCGCCCGAAATTTGTGCGCTCCCTAAACATAATTTTTTTACATAGAACAACTCAATGGGCTATATGTAGTCTCCCGTCCCTAATTTAGGGTCACTGGTTCCAGGAAAGGGAGAGAGCCAGTGTCGTGAGACAAACACAATATTAATGCCTCAACGGGATTCGAACCCGGACCCTTCTCGGACGAATGGTCATAAGCCAGCGCTTAGGCTTTTTACATAGTGTTTAGGTTTTATGAAAACTACGGCAAAACAATTCATTTCGCTCTTTCACCTCACCAGTGCTGTGTATAATCCTGTTACTGATGATAACTGTTCGCTTCTAGTCCTTTATTCTGTGCTCTCTTATCCAAGGTATCATGGGAAGGATGAGTCCCTCTGCCCTGAAGGTCATGCCAGAAGGTAGGAACAAGTGATTCAAACATTTTCTCTCTTCTTTCTTAGGTTCGTCGCCATAGCTATCATTCTTTCAGCAGGTAATCAGCCAGAAAGGAATAGAGCCAATCATACCCCTAAATGATTAATTTGATTAATAAAGCTAAAGCGAAAGCAGCACTTTCTGATGTGCAGGTTCACTCGTTCGGCCCGCTTCTTAAATAGCGAATATACACCATGGAGTTGACTTCGACCATTTTTCTTATCCCGAGTTAATTCGTTGCATCCGGTTAGAGGGTTAATGATAAAACCAGATTCGATACGTAGGCATGATTTTATAGATCACCTTCCCGTTGCCTCATTTCACTGCTGGATTTAAAGGTATTTTATTTAATCGTGAGTGATATGAAATCAAAAACGAGAAATAAATTGGGTAGCAATGCACTAAATGCTTCGGCAATGATCAGATCAAAGTTCTGGTCCAACGGGTCGAACTTTAATACATTTCAAGTTTTGTCCCAGCACACTGCACTTCACAATTTGTGAGATCTGTTTGAGGTCAGGGATTCTGAAGAAATTTAAGACAACATACTATGTACTCTCACCATAGGTATTAAATTAATTTATGCTCCTAACCTTCTTAATTTTAAAATTTTCAGTGGCATATTTTTCTTTCAGTAGCAAGTATTTTTACTGAGGTATTTGTTTGAAATTTGTTTTGAACCCGGAGTTTACATTCATACACATAGTCCGAAGCAGTTGTGAAATATAAAACCAACTGTGAATAATAATTTTAATACAAACCAGATATTTCAAAGGGCTATTGAAACGGAATTCAATCTAATTCTTAGTAATAATGAACAGCATTTTATTTGAAAATGCTTCTCTGTTCACGCTAAATTATCTTGTTGAATCTAAAACTCAGTTTAAATCATGAAGTGGAATATGCAAAGTACTTATTAATGTTTGTTTCACTAAAATTTAGTTTGCTTTTTTCCTCCCTGTTTAAAATTCACATAACACTATAATTTATGTTTGGAAAATCTTACTTCAGCTACTGTAATTTGCGTAGTTTTGTCATTTTATGGTGTGTTTGAATTTGTATCAAATTTACTTATGAAAATACAGGCAGCTATTGAAATGCGTTCTGGTGACTTTTAAAAATACTGTCGATTATACATGTAACTGGATGCGTATTTATAACTGAAGCTACTTGAATAAAGTCCAGCGGTATTATATTATTGAGATAATCGCCTGAGTTTGCACCTTGATGGTATTCAAGTTACAGTCGCACTCGTTATCAGACGTGGAGAAATTTCGTATTGCAAAAGAGAAATTTCAGCAAAGTATATGAATCATGAAAGAAATACGGGAGGGTTATACGTCAATTCGTCGCGTGCGTCAATTCGTCAACTGCGACGATTCGTCGCGGGTCAATTCGTCGCGCGTCACTTCGTTGACTGCGACAATTCGCCGCGCGTCAATTCGTCGCGAACAAATTCGTCAACTACCTCAATTCGTCGCGTTTGCAGATTTTGGTTACATACAAAACGAATGCAGGAAAACGTACGATTTCGAACGTCTTTAGCCCTGATCAAATTTATAAGGTTTGGACACTCAGACAGGATAGGAATATTACGCTTTTTCTTTGGCACTAAAATATTAGACGGTAGACGGTTTTTGGAAGGGGTCAGGGCCCGGTTGGTCATAGCCCCCATATAAAAATTTTTCGTAAAAGCTACAGTTTTCATTTCAGAACCACCAAATCTGGTATACTATCTCATGGTACTCTAACTTAGACGGTTGTCGTTTTTTGGAACGGGTCAAGGCCCGAGGGGTTGGACCCCTTCCCCATACACACACATACATAATTTTCGTAAAATTTAGTTTTCATTTCAGAACCATCAAATTTGGTATCATGAAACTCCAACTTAGACGCTAGACGGTTTTTGGAAGGCGTTGGAGCTCGGGTGGTCAGAGCCCCTCTCATAAAAAATTTCGTAAAATCTACAGTTTTCAATCTAGAACCACCAGATTTGGTATATTATCTCATGATACTCTAACTTAGACGGTAGAACGTTTTTGGAACGGGTCAAGGCCCGGGGGTCAGAGCCCCCCACATACAAAATTTTCTTAAAAACTACTGTTTTCAGTTCAGAACCACCAAATCTGGTATACTATTTCATGGTACTCTAACTTAGACGCTAGAAGGTTTTTGGAAGGGGTTTGAGCCCGGGGGAGGGGGGTAAGAGCCCCCCTCGTAAAATGTCTTAAAATCTACAGTTTTCAATTTAGAACCACTAAATTTGGTATACTATCTCATGTTACTCTAACTTAGATGGTAGATGGTTTTCAGAACAGGTCGGGGAACGTGGGGTTAGAGCCCCCCACACACAAAGTTTTCGTAAAATCTGCAGTTTTCAATTTAGAACCACCAAACTTGGTATACTATCTTATTTTGGAACTGGTCAAGGTCCGGGGGTAAGAGCCCCCCACCCACATACAAAATTTTCTTAAAAACTACAGTTTTCAATTCAGAACCACCGAATCTGGTATATTATCTCATGGTACTCTAACTTAGACGCTAGACGATTTTTGGAAGGGGTTGCTGCCCGGGGTGTAAGGGACCCCTCATAAAAAGAATAGCAAAATCTACAGTTTTCAATTTAGAACCACCAAATTTGGTATACTATCTCATGGTATTCTAACTTAGACGGCAGACCGTTTTTGGAACGGGTCAAGGCCCGGGGGTCAGAGCCCCCCCCCAATAATGTTTTTGTAAAATCAACAGTTTTTAATTCAGAACCATTAAGTATGGTATCATGAAACTCTAACTTAGACGCTAGACGCTTTTTGAAAGGGGTTAGAACCCGGGGTGAAAACCCCCTTACCCTCATAAAAATTTCGTAAAATCTACAGTTTTCAATTTAGAACCACCAAATCTGGTATACTATTTCATGGTACTCTAACTTAGACACTAGACTGCTTTTGAAAGGGGTTGGAGCCCGGAGGTCAGAGCCCTCCCTAATAAAAAAAATCGTAAAATCTACAGTTTTCAATTCAGAACCACCAAATTTGGTATACTATCTCATGGTACTCTAACTTAGACGGTCGACAGTTTTTGAAACGGGTCAAGGCCCGGGGGTCAGGGCCCCCTTACACACACACATACAACATTTTCTTAAAAACTACAGTTTTCAATTCAGAACCACCAAATCTGGTATCACGAAACTCTAACTTAGACGGATTTTGGAAGGGGTTGGAACCCGGGGGTGAGAGCTCTCCCCCCTCATAAAAATTTCGTAAAATCTAAACTTTTCAATTTAGAACAACCAAATTTGGTATACTATCTCAGGGTTATCTAACTTAGACGGTAGACAGTTTTTGGAAGGGGTCAGGGCCCGGGTTAATTAGAGACTGTAGATAACAATAAAGTGCAAAAATATGCGTTTAATGGTGTATTAAAAACACGAATCAATATAGTTTAGCTTTCAGTACCAACGAACGGCTTATCAGGAAGAAATATAATGTAATGTAAATAGAGAGTTGCAGATATTCAAAATTCAAAAGGGTAAGAAAAAGATGATAAATGCCAATGTGAAGTTTACGCATTCGACATCACATAGGTACATTGCATTTCTGTGTTGCGGGATTCACAGAAGCACACGCCAGGTGTACAGCAGTTCTATAGATGTCTCCTAGAAGGTAAGTATTCCCATTCCTTTTTCTTTCTTTTTTGTTTCGCAAAATTAAATTAACTAAATCAAAAAATTTAAAATAAGTTTACTGAAAAATTGCAGGAATATTTTTTTCATTCATTAACTTTCACCCGCTGAACTTTGCGATTCTACAAATAGTAATATGTACCTGGTAAATAACTGGTATCCCTGCAAGTACAAATTATATTACTGATTTATTTGCGTCCAGTTCAATCTAGTATGTCCATAAGAGCGTTTGGGGCCATATGAAAAATACATTTTAACGTGTGCCGCTACGGCGGCGGAGTGGGCTGGCTTCTGACCACTTGTCAAGAAGAATTTTGTATGTGGAGGGCACTTACCCTCCGGGCTTTGACCCTGTTCCAAAAAACCGTCTACGGTTTAAGTTAGAGTACCATGTGCTAGTATACCAAATTTGGTGGTTCTAAATTGAAAACTGTAGATTTCACGAAATTTTTTATGTGGTGGGCTCTGACCCCGTGCCCGACCAGTTCCAGAAACAGTCTGTCGTCTAAGTTAGACTACCATGAGATAGTATACCAAATTTGGTGGTTCTAAATTACAAACTGTAGATTTCACGAAAATTTTGTGGGGTGGAGGACTGTAACCCCCCGTGCCCCGACCCGTTCCAAAAACCGTCTAAGTTAGATTACCATGATATAGTATACCAAATTTGGTGGTTCTAATTTGAAAACTAGATTTTACGAAATTTTAATGGGGAAGGTGGGAGGGGGAGTGTCCTCTGAACCCTGGGCTCCGATCCTTTCTAAAAAAAAACGCCTACAGTCTAAGTTAGAATACCATGAGATAGTATACCAAATTTGGTGGTTCTAAATTGAAAACTGTAGATTTAACGAAAATTTGGCATAAGGGGGATCCAACCCCGCGGGCCCCAACCCGTTCCGAAAACCGTCTACCGTCTAAGTTAGAGTACCATGATATAGTATACCGAATTTGGTGGTTCTAAATTGAAAACGAGATTTTACGAAATTTTGTATGGGGAGTGGGGGCTCTGAACCCCAGGCTCCGACCCTTTCCAAAAACCGTCTACAGTCTAAGTTAGAATACCATGAGATAGTATACCAAATTTGGTGGTTTTAAATTGAAAACTGTAGATTTTACGAAAATTTTGTACGGGCGGGGGCTCTAACCCCCGGGCCCTGACCCGTTCCAAAAGCCGTCTCCCGACTATGTTAGAGTTTCATGACACCAAGTTTAGTGGCTCTGAATTGAAAATTATAGATTTTACGAAAATTTTTTATGTGGGGGGCTCTTACCCACCTGGCCTTGACCCGTTCCGAAAACCGTCTACCGTCTGAGTTAGAGTACCATGATATAGTATACCAAATTTGGTGGTTCTAAATTGAAAATAGATTTTACGGCAATTTTGTAGGGGAGGTGTACCCCCGGGCTACAACCGCTTCCAAAAACCGTATACAGTCTAAGTTAGAATGCCACGAGATAGTATACCAGCTTTGGTGGTTCTGAATTTAAAGCTGTAGATTTTACGAAAATCGTGTATGTGGGGGCTCTGACAAACCGGGCCCCGAATCGTTCCAAAAACCGTCTACCGTCTAATATTTTTTGTGCCAAAGAAAAAGCGTAATATTCATATCTTGTCTGAGTGTCCAAACTTTATAAATATTATCAGAGGGGAAGACCTTCGAAATCGTACGTTTTCCTGCATTCATTTTGTATGTAACCAAAATCTGTAAACGCGACGAATTGACGTAGTCGACGAATTTGTCCGCGACGAATTGACGCTGGTCGAATCGTCGTGGTCGACGAATTGACGCAGACGATGAATTGACGCAGACGATGAGTTGACGCGCGACGAATTGTCGTAGTCGACGAATTGACGCTGGCGACGAATTAAGGTAGTCAACGAATTGACGCACACGACGAATTAAGGTAGTCAACGAATTGACGCACACGACGAATTGACGTGACACCATACGGGTGTTTACCATATAATACAAATTTTGAAAATGACAATCCGATTTTTGGTCTAAATGTGACAAGGATGGTAAATCAGATAACATCCGAAAACTTGAAAATGTCAACGTCCTGGAGCAGGACTCGAACCCGAGTCTTCGAGATAGCTCCCAGGTATGCTAACCACTACATTACCCAGAGCGACCAAGTCTCAAGTTTCCGATTTATTTGAATATAAGCATCACATGATTCGCTAATCGAAGCTACCGGCATTCATGTTTACAGAATTTTAGAGGTTAAAATTCCTGTCCCGCGATTTCCGGGAGGAGGAGATCAATCATGAAAGGAATACGGGATTACACCATACAATACAAATTTTGATGATGATAATCCGTTTTTTGGTGTAAATGTGACAAGGATGGTAAGTCAGTATAATATCCGAAAACTTGAAAATTTTATCGTCCTGGAGCGGAACTCGAATCTGCGTCTCTCAGATAGCGGCCGGGTATACTTATTCAAGTTTTCGGATATTATCTGACTTAACCATCCTTGTCACATTTACACCAAACATCGGATTGTCATCTACAAAATTTATATTATGTGGTGTAATCCTGTATTTTTTCAGGATTTATCTGCTCCTCCGGGCAATCACGGAATAGGATTCTTAGTCTCCTGATTCGCAAAACATGAATGCCGGTTGCTTCGCCTAGCGAATCCTGTGATGGTTATATTCAAATTAATCGGAAACTTGAGATTTCGCCGTTTTGGGTGGTGTAATGGGTAGCATACACGGGCGCTATCTGGGAGAAGCGGATTCGAGTCAAGCTCCAGGACGATTGAATTTTTAAGTTTTCGGGTATTATCTGACTTACCATCCTTGTCACATTTACACCAAAAATCGGGTTGTCATCTTCAAAATTTGTAAAGTATATGAGAATTTTCATTTTCAATTGTTGGAATCACTGCATAAAACATTGTTTACACAAATAGCGGCAAGCACTTTATTGACTTCTAAAGCATCACCTTTGTCTTCTCAGTATGAATAATGAATTACCACATTCCTAATAATTCAACTGCTAATTTGAAATCTGTTGTGTGAGAAAGAACTGTGTTTGTGCAGGTGCAGCACCTAAATTCTGAACAGAGGAACTACTCCATGCCATCTTCTCTTACGTAGTACCATTAGCTGTATACAAATAAAAGGAAAGGTGAGCAGCGAGAAAGTTGGACGGATTATGAAAAAGATACAAAAGGGCAAAGCAGTGTGAAAAAGAAGCTGCGGTATTAAGCAGTCTAACAAGAAGTCACAGCAGTTATTTTCGTGTTACTCTTTGCTTTAGTTCTATAAAAAGGATATTTAAAACGTATTCGTTACATCTTTTTCATTTCTACTAACTAGAATAATTTCATGAATAGCAATACTATAATAAGTACTCGAACTCTAAAAAATACCAGCATCTTTTGTTTTTCTTTTAATGTTGTTTCCTTCATATTATACATCCGTAAATGTGCGATGGGGGTGTCTAAAATACAAAGCATTCTTTGAATGGAAAGTTTGATTTATTGCATTTTTAACCATTAGCAGGAAAACATATTTGTTGCCGTGAAAATACTTAGATTTTCGTTCAAATCATTTTGTCTCTGTAATGACCAGGTTCAAAATCAATAGGAGTTTTTTTTAGCATGTTTAAAAATTTATGAATTATTTCCTCCAGTACAACCAAAGTCCCTATTCGCAGTAAATTCCTAGCAGAATTTCCCATTGTGTTCTGACATACTTCCTCTTCCATTCCTGTCCCGAGAAGATTACAGTAATGGAAAACAGCCATGTGGAAAACGCAAGTTCTATGAGTCGTAGTCAGATTCAGACCAAAATATTTCCCATGATACTTCCCGAATCCCTTAGTAAAAGTTAGGAATTGAAATAGAAGCGCATAAGGAGTCCAAGTATGTTGGGCGATGATACCCCACACTGTCCCTCCCCCCCCCCTGCGCAGGACAATTAAGCATCTCCAAGAAAATACGTTTCAGTTATGTCCCTCAGTAAAATTGCACCGTCCAAACTATCATCACTATTCTGGATTAGAACAAATGGCTTAACTAATAAGCAGGAGAATCACCTTTGTATAATATTTCCGAGCGCAAGGGATCATTAGAATGTAGTGCCCTCGAATAATAGGACCTGAATCAGGGTTGACACCCACGCCTAAAAGGACGGTATAAACCTGGAGCACAGAATTATGAACTGTAGCGTAAAGGAAGTCTTGACCTTTACGCTAACTTAAAATATCAACATACTAATAAATTGTTCCTAAATGAAACAAACCTTAACGGCCAGACGAAACATATAAAACAGAAGTCAACTTACGGAAAAAGTCCTTTATTCGGAATGGAATGCATTACACTCTCCACACATTATCTCAACACTATTCAATTCTCTCGTACAACACTTTCTTAACAACGCTCCCAATAATCGCTCTTATCAACACCTCCCTCACAACAGATCAGTCGTCCTTTTTATCTCTTGTTCTTATCTTATTACATGCATACGTCACGTGCATTCAATCTCAATTGTGTTGCCAAACGTATTCGTTTGAAGGAAAAGATATTTCGTTAAGCGTGAAGAATACTGAGCATAAACTCAAGATTTACATAAGGAAAGAAACTAAAAAAGGAAAGTTAATCTAGAATATACGTCACATCATCTCCCTCGTAATTTTTTTTTTTTTTTTTTTTTTTGCCGAAAACGTATTAATTTTGTACAGGTATCCTTTCAAACAATCAGATAATTTATTCAACCTTTCAGATAAGAACTTACAAAAATTGATGAAGAGATTTGTTGATCTGTTGCTGTAACTGATTTCGCAGTACATATAGTCTGTAGATATCAAAAGTTCAAAAAACATTCATAGAATACTTTCTGTACGATTTCAAATCTTCATTTTATACTTCGTGATAAATACTTTGTCAATACGTGTGGATAACACTCATCAATATGCATATAAGTAACATAGTAGTAAAAAAACTGCGTATGGCAGGAAAAAACTACAACATTTTTAACGTGATTAATTACACATTCGTCCAATCCTGATAACTTCTCAGGGAAGACAAAACATTCAAACTAAGTTAAGTGAATATTGTAATACAGTGTAAATTTAGATAGTTGAAAACAAAACTGCGCTTGCAGAAAAAAATTCAACGCCAACTCGACAAGTATCAAGCACAAAAAAAGGTTAGACATGGAACAAGAACACAAAAACCTTTGATTGCTTGGCGGCCAGGGCCGACTTCGAACTACTCCCATGCATTCGCACATTGAATCTTGAGATGGAATAGGGGAAACCCTGGAAAACCCTATTCTGGGAGTGAAATCTTTAGAAATATCAACAAAGGCAATGTTGAATTTCATGTTATGCTGCAAAGACAACATACACAGAATGAAATGACATGCATTTTGCATTAAAAAAAATTAATGTGGCGCCACACCAAAAAAAAAAAAAAAAGGAAAAAGAAACAGTACATACTGACGAGATAATGCATGCGATATTTTGTCTTCAAAGTTTGTCAAAAAACGTTCTGTGATATTTATTTGTCGTCACATTTTGTGAGAAAAGTTCAGTGATTTTGGTTTTTCTTGAGGACA
This sequence comes from Macrothele yani, assembly GCA_039090855.1. NCBI lineage: Eukaryota > Metazoa > Arthropoda > Arachnida > Araneae > Macrothelidae > Macrothele > Macrothele yani. Next base: position 52,443,034 of record CM077008.1, on the reverse strand, counting down.
AAAAAGTTCAAATAAATAGTCTCTATAGGTACAAAGTTCTGTGATACAAGAAAGTTCAAATTATCTTCACAGACCAAAGCTCTATATTGTAAAAAGTTCCTTTGAGCTTTCAGTCAGTTTAAAAAAAAACTTTTAACAGTACCTGTTGCTCGCAAAGAATACCCGTGTGCGGACACGCTTATGTTGTTGTCGGGGCGACAACGGCACTCTCGAGGCTTCACGCTTCGCAGGCTGAGCTTGCAAGTCACTGGATCGCCGGGATGTGTCAGGAATTCCCGCGGACAGGGCAAGCTGACCAGAAGATGCAGGGTCATCAGGCTGTCGCAAGGAAGTCTCAGGCTGGAACGAAGAAGTGTCAGGCTGGAGCGAAGAGGTCTCAGGCTGGAGCGAAGAGGTCTCAGGCCGGAACGAAGAGGTCTCAGGCCGGAACGAAGAGGTCTCAGGTCGGAACGAAGAGGTCTCAGGCCGGAACGAAGAGGTCTGAGGTCGGAACGAAGAGGTCTGAGGCCGGATCAAGGAGGTCTCAGGCTGGCTTGGAGACGAACCCGGAATCTGAGAAGGATGAAGATCCGGTCGTTTACTTGGTGGTCGAAGAAGCGGTGTGTAACTAGAAGGGCGCTTTCGTGAACGACGAGGAACGGTGGAGGACGGTATAGGCTCCGTCCGTCCAGAGCGAAGATTCCAAGGACGAAAACCTGGCGGATGCAAATGCTGGACTCTATGTCTGTATTGTATCCCAAGACTAGAAGTTGCACTAGGAGAGTGGGGAACAGGAGAGGAAAATTCAGGCGGCGAACGCTTTGTAGGTTGAAATGGCACAGATGCCGAAAGAGGACGTTTTTGCCCTACGGCAGATGGATCAAATGTTCCTGAAGTAGGAAGTTGCTCAGCAGAAACAGAAGAAAAGATTTTTGTTCTTGGAGACTGAAGAACCTCAACAATATTGTCTGATGATTCAGATTCAGCAAGAGGTACTACACTTTTAGGCACAGTAGAGATAGAACTGCCTGAAGAAGAAATGTCAGTTCTTGTACGTTTTAAGTTTTTTGATTGAAAACCAAAGGGAGGCACTATACGTGAAGAAGTAAATGGAGCGATTGGAGTATGAGAAGCAGATGAAAAAGAACCTCGTTGCACACGACAATAATATCCAGAGGAACTGGAAGCACCAGAACTCTCGTCCCTTGAAAAAGCAGGAGACGGAGCAGTTGAAATAATGACAGCACCCCGAGTGAATGGAATAATGTCAGAATGTGAATCATTAAGGGTAGAAGCAAAGATCCGTTAAGACGAAGGTAGAGAATCGGACAGGACAGGGGTATGGTCAATAATTTCATCATCATTTATACATACTTATGAAGTCCCACCCTCTGCCTGAGGATTCCTACTAGATTTAGGGTCAATAATTGCATCAGTGGTTCTAATAACCCATTTCCTACATTGCTGCACATGGGCAGAATGTAGGGAGCCATCTGGCTTCTTTAATATGACATTAATATTGTACACTTCTACCAATTCAAAGGGGCCTTCATATAAAGGTGCAAATTTTTTAACGAATGTGTGTGCAACGGAGGATTGGAAATGAGTTTCCAATAAGACCAGATCTCCAACTGAGAGATCTGGTTCCCTCCGTTTCGCATTATAGTGCCTAGCTTGGCTTAATTGAGCTCGACTAATAGCAGTCCGTGCCTTTTGCGCAAGTAGTTTTACAGAATCAGGTGTTGGTCTTTGGTTGGTTTCATCGATAATGCCAGTTAAATTCTCAAAAGGGTGCGAATTTTGCGTCCTAGAAAACGTTCAGCGGGCGTAAGCCGCGTTGATTCATGAAATGATGAGCGAAGGGCGAAACAAAACATTTCAACATGTTCGTCCCAACGCTCTTGATTATTGCCAATGAAGGTTGAGATCATCTTAAGTAATGTTCTATTCACACGCTCAGCCGGATTGGCTTGAGGGTGATATGGACTTATGGATTTATGTTTAATTTAAAGCCTCGGACACATTCGCTCAAATAACTCCGAAATGAACTGAACCCCGTGGTCCGAGACTACGGTACGGGGACAGCCAAATCAAGTGAAAACATTATGTATTAGAATATCACATATTATATCAGCCGTAGCTGCTTTAATGGGGAATGCTTCAACCCATTTAGAAAAATTATCTGTAACAACTAAAATATAACGAGACTTAGTTTTAGTTGATAATGGATAGGGGCCCAATAAATCTATAGAGATAGTTTCAAAAACATAATTATTTGAACTACAAATAAGGTGACCGGCCGGTCGTTTATTTTCATAGTTGTACTTTTGACAGTACTCACATGAGCGAATGTATGCGAGTATACTATTGTACATGCCCGGCCAGTAGGCTACGTCTCGGAGATTACTACGAGTTTTTCGTATGCCTAAGTGGCCGGCAAGAGGAATATCATGAAATTCGTATAATAAAGCCATGCTAAGAGACTGAGGTATCGCAGGGCGGTACTCAGCTCTCGAGTTTGCAAATTTTTTATAATACAAAATACTATGGATGATCTCATAATTTCGACTACGACCCGCTAAAGGAGGTTCACTTTCACTTGGAGCAGAAGAACCAGCGAGTAAGAAATTATAAATTTCCTCAAAATCTGGCTCATTCGGCAGTTCAGAAATTATTTGCTTCCTTGAAGTTATTTCCGAAAGAAGAAATAGGGAGGGAGGTTCAGTATCCGCCTGGGCAACAGAACTGACCGGACAGCGAGACAGTGCGTCAGGCAGTTGGTTTGACTGGCCAGGGCGATACTGAACTTGAACATTATATTCCTGAAGTCGAATTGTAAATTTTAACAATCTTCGAGACAGATTCTTTGCTGTATTTAAATATTTTAATGCCGAATGATCCGTAATGACATTGACAGTTAAATGATTGAGATAGCATTTAAATTTGGTAACGGCAAATAAAATAGCTAAACATTCTCGTTCAGTAGCAGAGTAATTACGTTCTGCTTTATTAAGAATTCGAGACGCATATGCAATAGGATGCCCTTCGTTGAGATAGAACAGCTCCTAGACCAACACCGGATGCATCGGTAAAGATATTAAATATTTCGGCATGGTTAGGAAAGGCTAACACAGGTGGCGAAACCAAAGGCATGTTTAAGAGTATTAAAGGCAGTCTCTGCCTCTGTGGACCAAGCAAAGTGTCTATATTTTCGTTTCAAAGCGAAAAAGGGTTCGCATAGAGTAGCGTACCCCGGAACGAACTGTTGGTACCACCCGGTCATGCCTAAAAGTCGCGACAATTCTTTCGCCGACTTAGGCCTCAGTCCGAAATTGGCTTTATCTTTGAGTCATCAGTTAGAAGACCTTTAAGGGTAATTTTCAGTCCGAGATATACGAGTTCGTCCCTACCAATTTGATATTTCCTAGGCTTTAACGTCAAACCTGCATTATGTAGCAGTTGGAAAACTTGGTCCAACACAGAGAGATGCTGTTCAAAAGTCTCAGAAGAGACGATAATAACGTCCAGATAAACATGGACATTAGGTCCGAGCACAGGACGTAAGACTGAATCTATTAAGCGCTGAAACGTTGCAGGAGCATATGCCAAACCAAAGGGCATGTGTAAAAACTCATATGCTCCAAACGGGGTAATAAATCCAGTTTTTTCAACGGAATCTGGGTGGACAGCCACCTGCCAATAGCCACTAGCTAAATCCATTGTTGATAGCCAGTTTGTTAACGATAAGTCCTGGAGAATATCACTAATTATAGGCAATGGGTAATTAATAGCTTTCGTTACCGCATTGAGTTTTCGGTAATCTATTACGAAGCGATACTCTCCAGATTGTTTTTTTTTTTTTTTTGGAACAAGAAAAGCAGGTGCTGCCCAAGGACTAAGTGACTCTTTAATTATCCCCGAATGGAGCATGTCCTGTATTTGTCTATTGTGTCGCAGGTTTAGGAAATACTGTGTTCTTGTTTACTACTAATTCAATGAGCAACGATTATTTGAAAATCTAATGATGAATTTTGTACGATTTATGTTATTTAAATTTATATATTTAAGTTTCTCCGTAAGCCCTTGGTTGGGATAATAAAACTGCGAATTAGTTGTCGTTAAGGAAGCATTAAACAAGATAACTTGTACTTGATTATTGGAACTATAAGGGTGAAGTGGCAAACATCTGAATTGTTCGTATGTTCTTTTCTCAAGAAAGTATGATGTGAGACAATAACAGCGCATTTTCCAAGGATGACAGTTTTCCCTCTTGTTTTGCGTTATACAAAAGGCTCTTAAAGCCGGATATCTCCGGTGAGACCAAATGATATATCGATCATACAAAATTTACTGAAAACCCTGAACGCCCTACTTATAAATTATGCAGATGATTGCCTTTTAGAAAAACGAATAAAATTAATGGTGATTTGATTTCAGCCTGATGTTCACGTTACTGGTTGCAATGACTATTTTACAAACGCTTTTTTGTTTCAATTGGATGACTATCTAATTCCAAAATGCGTGCATTTAAAATACTTGGAATGAATATAAAACCTAATGAAACAGAAGCGAGTGAGGTGCGCTTTTATCTAGTTTCCTTTCTGCATTATTTTTGTCACTCCTGCTTTTAAAAAAAGCAATCACAGATATGTGATTGATGATCATATTCTTCCTTTACAATATCTTGTACAACATGACAAGAAAAAGTACTCGTAACACATTTGTCCACAAAACTCAGCAGGATTAAGATCAAATGTTCAGAAAAAAATCGTAGTGTTTTTCCGAACAGGTTTCGTTTTTTCTCTGAGCAAATAACCCATTTTTTTTTCTTTGAGGAAAAAATTCGCCCGTTGGTTTATGTATGCTGGAGATTTTTTTTTTCGTGTGGAATCTCACTCGGTAATCATTTTCCTCTAAGGGAAGAGCACTGATAATCATATTATTGTTTTCTAAATGCCTTTTCACACAAAGGAGTCTGAACGGAATTCTTCTCAGCAATATCGAATAAATATACTTCCTTGGGATTTTCCCCCTTTTTCCAGCAGAGAAAATGTGCAGAAAAAAAAAGAAAAAAAAAAGGCAATCATAAAAAAATTCTGGACATTTTTGTAATGAACCTGACCTGCTTGGCAAAGGACAAAACAGTAATTTATCTTTTCTTTCTCTGAAGCATTTCACTTCTACACATGACATCTTTCGAATTATATTTCCATTTACGATGCTAATGCACATGGTTAAATTATCACCGTAATGCTTAATAATGTGTAAAGCAGAGAATATGTTCAACTATTAACATGTGTCCCCCTTTTTGAGTGTAGATTTTCGTATTTTTTCTAACTTCATGTCATATGCTTTCGAAATGGGCATGTATATTCAAATTCAGAAACACAGTTTTCAGACATTTCTTTCTATAATACTTGCGAATATAAGTTCTTGTTCCCTGTTTTTTGCTTGGAAGGCACAATAGAAACCAATTTCCTCTATCTTATCAAAATTATGCAGTTTGAAATATTTGGATGCCATATTTGTAGGTTATGAATAATCTGAAGTTATTTGTCGAAATATTACAAAGTGAACAACTAACAACGATGGAAAATAATTATACCATCATGGATGATGATGCAACTGCAATCTTATGTCTAGGTAAGATTGTGCGGTTGTGTGATCGGCATATGAATTACTGAGAAAGGCAGTTTCAGGTATTCGTAAGTCATTCGTCTAAAATATCCAAACAAGATTTGGTAATGCTCATTATATGACGGTAAACGCTTACAATGTCCCAATAAATGCTTTCTGTTGTTAGAGGGCTGTTCACTGAGTTTGTAAAAGTGCCATGTCTCAAGGGTTTGTTAGATTTACGTTTATAAATCAATTAGACATTTCGGGGGTTTACCTGTATTCCAACTCGATGATGAAACAAATACAAAAATATACCTGCTAAAATTAAGAATCGTTCTTTTCCAATGAAGATTAGATTTATTCAATGAAGTTATAGGGAAGATCTTTCAGGTTTGTCCTGATTTTTTTGTATTGTTAACCGATACAAAAAAATCACTCTACTAGGTTTTTTCATCAGTTACTCACTGCTAAGCTTTCGCGTCCAAACTTAATTTTTGCTCGGTCTCACTTTCCGGCATCGAACATTCTAAATCTCCATTATCATTCGTTTCACCTCTTTTTTCGAGGAGACTGAAAACACTCTCCCTGACAAGGAGATATCTTAATTCCATGCTTCCTCTTCGAACGCCAAATCCAAACTGTCCTCGTTTATTGTCACTCTTCTCTGAAAGCACGCGTGTTACTTTCATTGCGTTCTGTCTCTGAAACTTCCGCGTAACCCCTCTGCTATTGCAACACTTCGTTAACATTTCACTTCTCTGTGTATTTTATATTGCTGTACCCCCGGTCTATGAACTGTTCTTCGATCCATCTTGAAAACTGCCTCCATTAAAGTCAAAAGGAGAGAATTTCTTCATACTCCCCCTGCGAAAAGATGATTGCCCATTCTTTCCCTCGCAGAGCAATAAAACAATAAATTGTTTCCGTTAATTATTTATATTGAATAGTTAAGTAACAAGAGAGAGAGAGAGAGAGAGTTTCTTGCCTCATTAATGCAGCTGGCAGGAAACTGGTGAAAAAGGGGACTGCCTTCAAATTCCCTGAAACACTAACTGAATTTTAACTAACCAGATAATAAAAATGATTATTTATCAGGTAGCCAAAAAACATTTGTTGTTTCATAGGGGTAGCAAAAGAAACACCTTGTTATGATTGAATTTGCGGAAACATGGCGTTCCTTCCGCGGTATATCGTCAGCTGAAATCCCAAGATGTCCTACGCATATGAATCAGATGAGTAAGCATTTTGGTAGTGGAAAGACGTGCGATCGCAATGGCGGTATCAGAGGATATTATTAGTGAGTGTTTTTTATACTAATTAATTTAAAATCGGTTCATCTGCTGCAGAAACAACTCGTTGCACATGTTTAGTATTTGGGGGTAGATGCTGTGAAGGAACGCACACCTCGGAATTGGGTTCGAAAGTTGAAAGACAAAGATGAATTCCTTCAAGGCAAGTCCCGGAATGGTCGTCCTAACAGCCTTGCCACAGAAGCCCTGAAAGTTGCTACTGAGTAGAACAGCAGCTAAACATGCCAGGAAGGTATGGCATACAAATTGTCTAAGTTGGTCCCCCACGAATTGTATGCAGTGAACAAAGAGCAACGTGCCTCACCTTGTCTTGCATTGCTGTCTCGCTATGACAAGGGACCATTTTTGGATAGCGCAGTCACATGTGATGGGAAGTGGGTCCAGTACAGAACCCTAAAACCTTTCAGACATCGGTTGTCCACCAGAAACTCAATTCCTCAAACATCGAGGCCTGCACTGCATATACGTAAAGTTATGCTGTGTGACTGGTACACAGCACGTGGTGTTGTTCTGGGAGAGGACCTGAAAAAGAAGGACGCACCACTGGTCAACAGAAAGGGGGTTCTGCTCATTCAGGATAACGCTGGTGCCCACTTCACTTCATTAACCAGGAACACTATCAAAAAACTTGGGTGGGAGCTTTTATGTCATCCAGCTAACTCACCAGATATCTCCCCTTCAGAGACCATCACTTTTGTTTTTAACTCAACAATCATTTGCTGGACAGATCTTCTCCAACTTTGATGAGTTACACGCAGCCTTCCAAACTTTTTCATGCATGAAAAAGTTTTGGAAGGCAATGTGTTTTGGAAGGCAACGTTAAATCCTACTATATACATATACATATACAAATGTATATGTAGGATTTAACGTTGCTCCTTTGTGTTCATTGCGCTCTGCTATTCGCGGAATCGAGAATTTTTGCTTGTACGATAAGCACGAGGCGTATTCAGGCAGATGACGTCAGATCTGGAAACACCAAGACGGATTCTATCGTGATCACCGGAATGAGAAGGCCGTCGCACTGGTTTGTGACGTCACTCGCAGGGGATCATGGCCTTGTTCCATGGCTATGCGGTGGATCGTAGCAGCTCATGAGAGAGAGAGAGAGAGAGAGAGAGAGAGAGCCTGGGAGAATCGTAGTATATTTCCGATGGTCACGATCGTTGTTTTAGAATTTCGATATTACAGTGAAAAATTGCATCACAAATGTAACATATCGCTGCAAATGCTTAGCGTATGTACGATGTTGTATCTCCCGGTTTTTACGCTTTCCAACCGTAGGTTGAAGAAGCGTATATGCTTCAGCTTTGTCCGTGCGTCTGTCGGCACGATAACTCGCGTAAAAATGGTTCGATTTGAATGAAATATTAGTATGTTGTAGGAACCTGCCTAGGAACGAATCCTATTGAAAATAAGCGAAATGGGGTCAAAGGCTAAGACACAGGAGCGAGATCTATTCCATAGCACTTCTGCATCATAACTTATGTAAAAATGCTTCGATTGCGACAAAACATTATCATGTTATTTTGGAGGTATACTGAACCGGTTCTTTTGAATATCATCGAAATGGGATCAAAGGTCAGGGCACAGGACCGAGATTTATTCCACAACCATTATCCTCATAACTTGAGTAATGATTTCTGGTATGTTGGAAAGCGTATTATAATCAATGCATTGCATGATTTTACTAACTTTTTTAAATCTGAAAATCAATTTGCAGATTCTGTATGTTTTTTGGTTGTTGTTGTCAATTAATAACTTTAGTAACAGGAATGAACGATCGTGGGAGAATGTTTTGGAATCGGACCATCCGGTGGTCACGATCGTTGTGTTAGGAATTTGGTATTACAGTGAGAAATTGCATCACAAATGTAACATATCACTGCAGATGTTTAAAATATTATTTTTATTTAAAGAATGAGAAATAAAATTATTACGCTGTTGTAGCTCCCGTTTTTAAATCTGAAAATCAATTAATTAACTAAGGTCTTGTGTTATTAACTAAGTTCTTGTATTTAAATTCGATTAAAAAATGTTCTATGTACATACCACAGAGTTACATACCTTACTATGTGATGTAACTGTGAAGTTATCCCTTTTAATAGCATGAATCCACTTAGAACACAAATCTTGGTCTTTTGGAAATGCATACACACTAACTTTGATTCCTGTGTTATAATATCCACGGCAGCCGGGAACATAACACGGATGTGGCATAATCAAATACCTATCTCATTCAGTTACCGGTATATAAAACTGTAATTAAAGTGTTGGTTGAAGCAAACCACAGGAAAGGAACACTCTTAATTTCACGCCAGCATGGACAACCATAAAAATCACAAGTAACACGGCTAGGCGTAGCGTGGTAATGCAGACACGGGCCGGTTTGATCAGTAGATCCACGAGGTGTGACGTCACTGAAAATGACGTCACGACTTGATAGGCCTTCAAGATCTCGGAGATAACGATTCTATCCAATGCCGTCAGCACGTGTTAACAACAAGATGACGTCAGTCGCCTTGAGGGTGCGCAGTGAGTTAGTTGTTGTCTCGTTCCCGACGTAGAAGCAAGAGGTTTTGTAATGTATCTGCATTTATTTAATCCTCTTTATATTCTATTGTAAGTAAATCAATTTTAGTTTTTAAATAATGAGATTCGGATAAGAAGATTATTGCTTGGCTATATAATATCAAGAGTCTACAAATTTGGGGTCTCCCAGCCGGGATGTGAATTAGAAGAAACTAACTGAAAGGTGTCATATTCCTTTTTTCCAACATGACGACGTAAGACGATGGCTGACATCTTTTGGGCTGCCATCTCGATAATGACGGCGGTATATGACGAATGGTGACATTTTATTGAACTATGGAATAAGTGAACCAAAGACGCGTTTTTATTTTTGAAGTGCAAAATTAAAACAGTTACCTATTCCGCCTGGTTCTTAAAATGTCATCGTTAAACGAAATACCGCAAACAAGTGAAACGCTCAGAAAGTCTTTTTCGAAGGCAGTAAAAGCTGTTCCTAAGTTTGTGTTTGAGTTACATAATGACAGAAGGCGGCTCCCAGGTTTTGAAGGATTCCAATTTAGTTTAGATTCAACAACATATATCAAGAAGATAGAATATGGTATGCAGAATTTATCTGCAGCCGACGTCACAGCCATATGCATTATTTTGGGTATAGATTACAGTAAATCAAAAGAGGATCGTCTTTGTAACATTTGTGCCGGTTTAACTGACTTTAGTTTGTTTTCGCCAGATACCGAAAGTGATGATGAATCAGATGAAGATGTTGCTCATGACAACTTTAATGATGTAAATCAAAAAGCAGAGAATGAAAATAATTCTACAGAAGAAAATAAAAATATTTTGGATAATAAGGTCAGGCATTTAAGTATTCGAGGCGATAGTATGGAAAATCAGTCAAACGTTTTTTCACAAGAGCAGGTTCATTTTGCAATGGGTTTTCGTGATATAGAAGATTCCATTCCTGCTTTTGATGGTAGTGTTTCCACTACCATGAAAAGTAGGAATGTAAAACCAAGGCTGAACTGGATGAAGAACAATCTATAACATTAATCTAAAAGACAATAGACTTTAGGTGATTGGCCAGTGGTTCATTTCTGCCGTTAGACTACACTGCGCCCCAAGGTATAAACTAAGGAGGTTAGAAGTAAGAGGAGGTGGCAACAGCCCCTGTACCTGTGCTTTTGGCGTGACGCCACTTTTTATCAGCTGAATGCGCCCAACCTAAGAATCTCCTGTATATCTCTATGGGGAAATCGCTATTTTGAACGGGTTTTTCGGACCCTTATTCTACCCATATAGGCATGAAAAACATTCAGGCTGAAATATTCATTCCCATAATAAAACATTTCCAGAAAAAACAGGAAAATATGTGTTGGTATTTTTTTTAAAAATTGAACAAAATAATGATTTTTTGAGCGGAAGTGCATAGTGCGCATGGTTATTTTACTGCCCATGTGTAAGTAACTACACATACTGCCCATGTGCAAGTAGCCATGTTTAAAATATAACCAAAAGCATAATGTTAAGAAATAAGAAGACCGAAATATTCCTTCTTTCCATCCTTGGTTTGCATGAGCTAAGCAAAACTGCTTAAGCCGCAGGAATTGATGTCATGTTCCCGAACTCTCGTAGCGCAGACTCCCACCACCTCAATAAGAGGACAGAAACAGCTGATCTGTTTTGGCTTCACTCAAAACGGGTCCCTTCACCTCCTCTTCTTCTAACCACCTTAGTATAAACAATGCGTTTCTGTGTTATTTGAATGGTTAGATTGTGTTTGTTAAGAAATTTCCACTGCATTTTTGAAACAATGGTTTGTTTTTACCACAAAATATAATCAGTTTCCAAAACGGTTTACCGCTATTTACCGATGTACACGTCTGTAAAACAGAAAAATGTGTTATGTCATTACACAAGTTCCCTACAGGTCAGTCCTGGCAGAATTATTAGCCAAATGACAATCATCATCGAGTGTGTTTTTTTTTTTTGTGGTAAGCATTTTCATTCTGATAATTACATAAGCGTGTTGTACAAGCGACTGAAGGGAGATGTACCATCCCTACATTTCCAGGTTATTAACATCGTATAGAAAGTGGCTCCTACAAAAGATAGAAGATGTGTTCTTAAGAGAAGGAATGATTCCGCAGGCCGCCCCGGTGGCGCAGTGGTCTAAGGCGTTGGCCTCTGATCATTCGTCCGTAAGGGGTCCGGGTTCGAATCCCGGTCAGGCATGGATGTTGTGTTTGTCTTACGGCACTGGTTCTCTCCCTTCCCTGGAACCAGTGACCCTAAATTAGGGACGGGCGACTGCTTATAGCCCATTGAGTTGCTCACGGTGGTCGTTAAACCTCCAATCAAAAAAAAAAAAAAAAAAAAGATTCCGCAGAGTACTGTACTAGTACAAAAATGAAAAAAAAAAGGGAGTGTAACATACTTGCATAATACAGTCATGAGTTCATTTTGTAAATACTGCCAGGTATTACTTTAATGACAGAGCTTATCATGTATTCTTAATTAATCAGTAGTCGTTAGGGCTAGCTGGCCATGATAACGCATTTTATAGAAAAAGTAGCCACTTCGCGTGTTTCATTCTGCAAACTACGTAGTACATTGGTGTGCAAAAATTAAGGACTAAGATGAAAAATTAGCATAACAGCGGAACGAGCAGGCAGAACGGACCGAAAGATCACTCAGGAGATAGACTAGGGTCCGATACGGTAGGGCTTGCGCATATAGGCAACATGACGTAGGGGGGAGTGTCGTAAGGGTATAAAGCACACGGGCGGTGTACGCTCAGCGCAATTCGGTGAAAGCTATTGCACGGTGCACATCGGTTTGAAGGACGTCGAGTTGCTGCCACAGTAAGATATTACCAACAGGCAATACAGTAGACGACATCTGGATGACTCTACCCGAGGTCGCGTTATTGGGAAGTTGGAAGAATGTCGAAGTGTGACTAGTGTGGCCGACGAGTTCGGGATCGCTCACAGCATCGTTTCACGAGCTTGGAGAGCATTTTAAATCACACGAACAGCTGTCCGAGAGTTTAGCAGTGGTCGTCCACGAGCAACCACGGCGGCGGACAAAGGGAAAAAACGAAAACCACTAAAATATTTGATATTCTGTTTTCAATTGCTTTTCTCACTAGTTCACAGCGCCGCAGGATCTCATCCACATATCGCTGGCGCATCAATGATCCCCGTACCACTTTTAGATATGATCGGATATCGTAGGCAATGGCTCCCCATGCCTGAAGTGGGGGAAGGAGTGGCGCTCTATATCGAGTTTGGGATTGCACCATTTTCCGGGGGACCTTCACACCCGGACATGATGATAATTTCTTGCCAAAACGAAGAGGCACTGATCGCTAAACTCCACACGTCGCCAGTCTAAGGCGTCCCATGTCGCACTGGCCTGGCACCACTGCAAATGCAGCCGGTGACGTTCCGAAATTAATAACAGCACACGTAAGGGGGACGCTGGGATCGTAGATTCGCTTCCGCGACACGTCGGGAAAGGCTTCGTGGGTACACAGGAGCCGCTGCATCTGCGTGCATAGTGGACCAGGTTCCCATGGGATCCGTTCGTGCTTGGCGCACGATCCGTCGATCCTTTCTACCGGTGATCCTTCTGGTCTGTCCTGAGCCGCTGCTCCGTGTGGCAGTGCCGTCACGTGTCCACTGCTCCCAGTCGGATGGTATGGTCAGAACAATCCACGTGGCGGACTATACGGCGCACCGACCACCCTGCGGTTTACAGCCCGATGATCAGGCGACTCTCAAAGTCCGTAATTTGCGTAAATCGTCGTCTCTGGCTTCTAGCAAGGCGTTCTTGTCACTCTGTACTCTTGCGTGCTTCGGCCGGCGCTTTTCGCTTTCACTGGGGCATCGACTACACGCAGGTTTATAAGGCTGCCGGTTCGTGCTTGAAGCCCCCGCCCCCCAAACCCAGGGTGTGCGGTCATGAGCAATCGGACCAAACGTGGATCATTTGCATGCCAGCTTGCGCCCTAGCTCTTTGCAAAGTTTCGCGTTTGAAGCAAATTTTCTTCCAGGTGCGCAAACTTCATTGTCCGTGAGCGTTGTATATATATATATATATATATTTGTTTATAGTAATGAAGTCAACCGCAGGTAATTATAATCCTAATACAAAACCCAAAATAACACCCCTAAATTCCTGATAAGAGAAAATGTTCTAAAGACCGAAAAAAAACCCAAGAAAACCACAAAACTCCAAAAAAAAAAAAAAACCTAAATTAAAACTGAAAAAGCATTTTTAGATTAATGTACCCCTGAGCACCAGGTCTGATGTTCCGGGGTACATTTTGTACATTTATCTAAAAACGCGTGTTTACTTTTAATTTAGGTTTTTTTTTTTTTTTTTTTTTTTTTGTCTTTGGAAAATTTTCTCCTATCAGGAATTTAGGGGTGTTATTATCTGTTCTGTATTAGGATTATAATTTATCTGTGGTTGTCTTTATTACTATGCTGATTATGTCTGAAACCTGCAGCAACTCGCGGTTTTGCAGATATCATATTGCATTTGTTTGCAAGTTACAGCTTTTTTAGGTTTTGTGATATACATGTATATATATATATATATAGCCATGTTCTCCTCTTGTGAGGAGAAAAGTTTTTGTAACTCAAGAGGTAAGCTCTCTTCCTTGTTTTTGGGTTCTAGGTTTTATAAGTTCAATGTTTGTACTTCATGTACCTTTCTCTGTCGTTTTTTAGCTTTTCAGCTTTTAAGCATTGGTTTGTCTGTTAACATTTATGCGGGTTTTAACTCTTACTTTTCTTTGTAACTTTGAGCGTCTTTTGTGGTACCTAGGAACAGAAGATGGCTAAGCTTGTTCCTTTTCTATGCGCTGTCTATGCGCTGTTTTTTCAAAGTAGTTAAGTTCTTAATAACTAATTAATTATGCACTTAAAGCACTGCTGAAATACTTTGTACATATTGCAACTAACTGTTTAAGGTATATAACTTTCACAAAGTTTTCTTTAGTTAATTATTATCTTTAACTTATTCTCGTTTTCGTGCTGTCATAAGTTGTAGAGTAGGGGTTTTAGACTCAAGTTTTCTTTCAAAAATCTGTTCGTTATAAATTAACATTTCCTTTTTTAATTGCAATGTAAAATTTGTTTTTCAAGTTTAAATTCTCTCTCAAACGAACTTGGAATTTCGTTATAGCTGAAAATCATTTCTATTTATTATGTCACTCTCACAGCTTGAGTTCTCTTTAATCTTCTTCTCTCTGTTTAATAGTAACAGATGAAGAGCATGGGTCGGGCCATGAAGGTTAATGGATGCAAGCGAAATTGTTAACTAGTGCTAGGTCATGCTACTCTACGGAGGACATGACTTATATATATATTTTTTAAACTATTTTAGGTGGGAATGTTACTTGCATCTATGGCCTTGCAGAAACCCATTTCCAACTAGGTCTTTGTGGAAGTGAGAAAATGCAGAGTTTTTGCTGGTCCTTGATAAAGCCAAGGCTCAGTATTCTCGACACCTTCTACATTCAGTTGTTTTATTTTCTTTTTTTCTTTTCTCCTTTTACTCACGCAGGTAGATACATAACCTTTTCTATGTTGTACTAGGTGTGAGTCAAAATTATATATGTATTTTTTTGCTTAGGTATCTTTATAGTATGTGAATTCTGAATTTTCAAAACTGCTGCGTTGCGCGTTTTGATTTTCAGGTTATTTTGCACCCTTCGTTTTAAATTCTAAAATTTTTTCCTTAGTCTTCAGTTTTGCTCTTAAGTATATATATATTATATTATATTATATAGTATACGTCTTTGGTATATATATCATCATCATCATTGTCAACCATTATCAATCCACTGCTGGACGAAGGTCTCCCCAAGTTTCCTCCACAACGGTCTGTCTTGTGCCAGTCTCCTACATGTCACTCCCGCATACTTTCGAATTTCATCAACCCATCTCCCATGAGGACTTCTTCTGGGTCTTTTCCTGTCCCTTGGAATCCAATCTAAAATTTCGGCTGTCCATCGATGGTCTGTCCTTCTGGCAGTATGCCCATCAAATTGCCATTTCAGGGATTTAACTCTGATCATGATGTCTTCCACTCTTGTCATTTTTCGGATCCACGAGTTCCTCTTCTTATCTCTCCTGGTTATACCAAGCATGCACCTCTCCATGAGGCTTTGAGTTGTCTGCAGCCTTTGTATGTCTCTTTTAGTTAAGGTCCACGTCTCTGCACCATAAGTAAGCACTGGAAGAATGCATTGATCAAACACTTTTCTTTTAAGACATAATGACATATTGTTCTTGAAAATTATGCTGTTTCTTCCAAAAGCTCTCCAAGCAAGTTTTGTACGCCGATTAATTTCTTAATCAATGTGACCCTCACTTGATATCTGCTGTCCAAGATAAACGTACGTGTCTGTTATCTCCAGCTTTTCTCAATCAATTGATAAATCTTCATTTCTTGTAAAAGCATTGAACATCACTTTTGTCTTCTGAAAGTTCATTTTTAATCCAACTTCGTTACTCTTGTCAGCAAGTTCCTGGATCATACTCTTCAGCTCTGATGGGGTAGTGGCAAAAATGACTACGTCATCAGCAAAACGAAGGTGGGTTAGATAATTTCCATTAATCTTCATCCCTTTGTTTTCCCAGTTCAGTGATTGAAAGACATTTTCCAATGTGGCATTAAAGAGCTTCGGAGATATGGTTTAACCTTGTCTCACTCCCTTTCAAATTTTTATGTGTGTTTTATTTTCAAACAGCCGAATATTTGCACTTGCATTTTCATAGATGTTATTAATAATATTAATGTATGCATCTTCAATACCGCAGGATTTCAGGGCCATTGTAACTGCTGATTGTTTCACCGAATCAAAGGCTTTTTTATAATCGATAAAAGCCATGCACAAAGGAAATTCATATTCCCTCGCTCTTTCAAATAAATCTCTCAGTACGTGGATATGATCTATTGTGCTGTAGCCACTCATGAATCCAGCTTGTTCTCTCGGTTGAGCCATGTTCAGTGTTACCGTCAAGCGGTGTGAAAGAACTTTAGTGAAGATTTTATAAACCACTGATAGGAGGCTGATAGGTCTGTAGTTCCTGAGATCCTCAATGTCACCTTTTTTATGTAGCAGGATCATTGTAGCGTTGTTCCAATCCTCAGCAATCTTCCCTTCATTAAGGCATCGAGTGAAAATTTGGGCGAGTACTATTTCGATTTCTCCACTTGCTTCTTGTAAGATATCTACAGTAATTCCATCTTCTCCTGGAGCTTTTCCCCGCTTCATGTTCTTGATTGCATGTGCAACTTCTTCTGGGAGGACTGGAAGAACTTTGGTACTTTTCATGATATCTGGAGTACATGTATCATCCTTTTCATATAATTTGGAGTAGGAATCTTTCACTCGTGTCAAAATTTCACCTCTATTTCTTGTTACAGAACCATCTTCTTTTCTCAGTGCCAGAATCTGTTTTCTTCCCTTACTGAGATGTCCCTTTGCTATCTTTAGGCTTTGGTTGTTTTCAATTGCTTTCCTCACTAGTTCACAGTTGAATTTCCTTACGTCTTCAGTGATACTTTTTCGTACTGCATAGCTCTATATATTCCATTTTGGAAGTCACATCTTCTTTGGTTGTCCTCATCTCTTTTATATATATATATATCATCATCATCATCATTGTCAACCATTATCAATCCACTGCTGGACGAAGGTCTCCCCAAGTTTCCTCCACAACGCTCTGTCTTGTGCCAGTCTCCTCCATGTCAGTCCCGCATACTTTCGAATTTCATCCACCCATCTTCCATGTGGTCTTCTTCTGGGTCTTTTCCTGTCCCTTGGAATCCAATCTAAAATTTCGGCTGTCCATCGATGGTCTGTTCTTCTGGCAGTATGTCCAGCCCATTGCCATTTCAGGGATTTAACTCTGATCATGATGTCTTCCACTCTTGTCATTTTTCGGATCCACGTGTTCCTCTTCTTATCTCTCCTGGTTACACCAAGCATGCACCTCTCCATGAGTCTTTGAGTTGTCTGCAGCCTTTGTATGCCTTTTTTAGCTAAGGTCCACGTCTCTGCACCATACGTAAGCACTGGAAGGATGCATTGATCAAACACTTTTCTTTTAAGACATAATGGCATATTGCTCTTGAAAATTATGCTGTTTCTTCCAAAAGCTCTCCAGGCAAGTTTTGTACGCCGATTAATTTCTTCACCAATGTGACCCTCACTTGATATCTGCTGTCCAAGATAAACGTACGTGTCTGTTATCTCCTGCTTTTCTCCATCAATCGATAAATCTTCATTTCTTGTAAAAGCATTGTACATCACTTTTGTCTTCTGAAAGTTCATTTTTAATCCCACTTCTTTACTCTTGTCAGCAAGTTCCTGGATCATACTCTGCAGCTCTGATGGGGTAGTTGCAAAAATTACTACGTCATCAGCAAAACGATGGTGGGTTAGATAATCTCCATTAATCTTTATCCCTTTGTTTTCCCAGTTCAGTGATTGAAAGACATTTTCTAATGTGGCATTAAAGAGCTTCGGAGATATAGTGTCACCTTGTCTCACTCCTTTTCCAATTTTTATGTGTGTTGTATTTTCAAACAGCCGAATCTTTGCACTTGCATTTTCATAGATGTTATTAATAATATTAATGTATGCATCTTCAATATCGCAGGATTTCAGAGCCATTGTAACTGCTGATGGTTTCACCGAATCAAAGGCTTTTTCATAATCGATAAAAGCCATGCACAATGGAAGTTCATATTCCCTCGCTCTTTCAATTAGTTCTCTCAGTACGTGGATATGATCTATTGTGCTGTAGCCACTCCTGAATCCAGCTTGTTCTCTCGGTTGAGCCATGTCCAGTGTCACCTTCAAGCGGTGTGAAAGAACTTTAGTGAAGATTTTATAAACCACTGATAGGAGGCTGATAGGTCTGTAGTTCCTGAGATCCTCAATGTCACCTTTTTTATGTAGCAAGATCATTGTAGCGTTGTTCCAATCCTCAGGAATTTTCCCTTCATTAAGGCATCGAGTGAAAATTTGTGCGAGTACTGTTTCGATTTCTCTCTCTCTCTCTATATATATATAAGTTGTTAACACGTTGGGAGAACATTGTTGATGCGCATGGCAATTATTTTAATGAATAAATTGCTCTTCTACTACGTATACGTATGTGTTATTCTTTGTCTCAGTCTCCGAAACGGCAAATACTTTTGTGAATACCTGATATGTTTACTTTTGCTTAATCTATGATCCAATGGTTACACAATGTGCTTTCAATATCCCAATAAACGGTTACAGTGTATTTTCAGTGTCCCAATAAACGCATTCAGTGTCCTGTACGTCTTTGGTGTTTACTTCCGCCTTCGTGAATATAAAAGTAGCAGTGGTCGAGTAGCATGCTCTATTGAAATCTTTCCAGAGATCTACGCCATTAGGCATCTATACAGTCAATCTTTGCTATGAAGAATGAGGTCAAAACTCAAGAACGCGGCTCCGACCAGGTATCCACGGATGGCATTCAACCCTGTTTCTGCAAAGCTTTCAGAACTACAATGGACACACGTCATTTATTTCGCAAAGATTAAACTTCTGAAACATGTCGCTGCCCTGCAGTTGATTGTCTGGTGACAATTTTGTTGACAGCCGGCTGCTCATGCGGTTTAAGAATAGAAATGAGTAGCTGAGAGTGAAGATAGTCATATTTTGCTCTACCAGTTTTTCAGTTGTACCTCTCAAGTGAAGTAAAATCAGTTATTGAGTTCATTTATTATGCTTATCTTAACCCTTTAACCTGCTAGAACGAATTTACTCGGGGTTAGCAAAATGTGCTGAAATCAGCTCGAACGAATATATTCGCTGTCTGAGAAGTGTGCCGTACACGACTGGAACGAGCGCTGAATCTGCGCATCAGAAAGCCTTGCTTTCCGGTTGGTTTTGTAATTCAATGTGCTCGTTTAGTGGAAGATTGGCACTAATCCTTTTTGACTGATTAGCTGCTAAAAGGTCTATAACAAGGGCGACAAACCTAAGAAAGGGGAGAGAGAAATGTTCGAGTTGCTAGTTCCTACCCAGTGCCACGATGTTCGTGCCAGGGGCACAAGCCCTTCGCCATGATTAGTTGGTGACGGGGGACTATCCCAGCTCTATCCTTCCGTGGATTGGAAGTGTTGTGGACCAGATAATACCTTCTCTCGTGTGAGATGTTTATGGCCGGTATTGCTGAGATGAAAAAGTGAAGGAATTGTTTGGAAGTAGTTTTCGTAAAACCCGGTCGCTATGTGAACATTTATGCTTGAAGAGCGCAGAGCATTTTGGGTATAGTTGGTTCAGATACATCGACCGCTTAAAGGGTTAATTTATTTGATATTTCCGTCTGAAATCTAAACCCCTTTTGTTTTCTGATTTCCATCGGACTGAGTGAGAAAGCAGCGAACCATAACTCACGCTGCGAGCATAACTCTGATCTGGCAAACTTGTGTGAACTTAATGTTTTTTCACCTCTACGAGGCAGTATTTTGGTCTGGTCGATCTGTGGGAAGAAATACGATATCTTCAGTTCGCAGGAAAAAGAAATAAACTTACGAAATTAAATCTTTTGACGAAATAAAAAATATAAAAGTTACCTCACTTTCTCTTTCTTTTAATATTTCTTGAAACATTAAACATATAACTACAGGATTTTGGATCACTAACTGTATTTTTTCTAGTCTCGTCTTGTACTCAGGAACGACTTAATTATGAATGAAGATAAGGAAACTGGGGAATTTAACTCATTCGACTTATACAAAATATCGATTTATAGGCAAAAAATACGGTAGTTCTATTTTTGTTCCTTTATCAACATTTAGCAAACCAAGCTTCCTCTTCTTTTATTTTCTCCCGGCTGTTTTATTTCTGAGACTGAAGCTGTGCAAAACGTCCTTATGATCAGAGCTAGGATTTATATGTAACAAAAATTTCAAAAACATGTACATAAAATATTTATTAAAAATGAGGAAATATGTAGGGAAAAAACGAAAACCACTAAAATATTTGATATTCTTTTTTATTTTTTAATAACTTTCTGTACTTCCTTCACTTCTACAGTCATAATAAATTAAAAAAAAATTACTTTACTTTACTAATCTTAAATTACATTACTCAAAACCGGATTTTCAGCTAACTTACTGCTATTACATCTAGCAATGACGTAGCACTTCAGGTAGTCGTAAACTAAGCTCCCACTGTTTTCTCTCAAAATACCTTTCAATTGGCTGAACGACCTCTCAATGTCACATGAGGTCATGGGCGAAAACCTAATCCCCGCTATATGCAATGGCGAGAAGTCTGTATCTTTTAAAACAGCGCTACTGCAAGTTGAAGTTTCCTGGAGAATGTTTTTTTAGAGCTGTAATGGTTCCCAAACCTGTATTTTATTTTACAACACTATTCATCTTGTGTTTTATAATTTCTCCAATGTGGCCGGATACATTCCCAATATTTCAATAGCCTTTTAAAATTTATTCAAATTATTTATCAAAGGAGCACTTGAAATTTCCAGTTCTATAAGGGCCCGATCCACTACAGTCAAAAGTGTCTTTAGGAAAGTCAATTCCTCTAATAAAATGTCAGTATCCATTAGAAATTGCCGATTTCCAATAGAAGCAGAATTGTCCAAGTCAAATTTTCCAATGGGAGTAGAATTGTCCAAGTCAAATTTTCCAATAGAAGCAGAATTGTCCAAGTCAAATTTTTCAATGGAAGCAGAATTGTCCGAGTCACGTTGTCTCCATAATATCCTGCAGCTTGTAACAAAGTGCTCTAGCGTGTAATCACATGCTGTGGTGGGAGTGGTAAACCTGGGAACATTTCATTCAACTTTTCGGTTTTGCTAGGAGTCTTAAGGTGGACGTCAAGTAATTTTGCTTCCTATACTTCCAATGGAAAAGCTTTTGTAGACATTTTCTTTCACAATTAGTTTGTTCCCAAGGATGAAAATTTGAACATCGATTAAAATAACTTCATATTATAACTTGAAATACTTAATATTTTCTAAAACATAACCATACTTATATTAAAAATCAATCAATTTTCCTTTGGTGGTGTTGAAACCAGGAAAAGGATGGCACGACTTGTACTTTGATGACGTCAGTAGACAAACAAATGTTGGACTGCATAATTGTGGTTATGTTTTAGAAAATATTAAGTATTTCAAGTTATAAAATGAAGCTATTTTAATCGATGTTAAAATTTTCATCCTTGGGAAAGCATTAATTGTGAAGAAAATGTGTACAGAAATTTTCCAATTGGAAGTGTAGGAAGCAAAATTACTTGACGTCCACCTTAATAAAAATCTTTTTACCTGTTGCTATGAACGAATCGGTTTGTGAAAAATTGCAGAGGATTGCTTTAGCAATTCTGTGGAGCTCATGTGCAAGAGAAGTCAAATGAATCATCTTGGGGAACAGCAAACAAAGTTATGTAGCGGCTATCATCATGTAGGCTGCAGCATCAGTTACTAACAAGTGTACTTTATTGTATATTGCTCCCTCTGGGCACAAGATCCGCAACGATTTGTTGATAAATTTAACGATCGTGTGGTGGTTACATTTTGCTAGTTCTTCGCAAGTAAATAAGTATGGGAAGGACAAGTTCTTATTCATTCAAATGTGGATGTGAAATATTTCCTATATAATTCACATGCGCATTTGTTGTTTCGTCAACTGAGTCCAAATAGGAAACTCTTCCATTTTCTCCTCATTTTTAGCACAATTTCGTCGTACATTATCTGCAAGTAATTTTTGTTAAAAGTAGATCCGTCTGGAATTTTTTGACCACAGTATTTTTCAAAAAATCTGTAAACACTGGATTGCTTACTTTCGTTAATGGGATATCTGAACCCATTAGTGTACGGCATAAATCTAAACTGAAATTTTGACAGAAATGTTTACTTTTTCCTGGAACATTTGTCCAAAGCATGTTTCAGCAAATGTTTGTCCCCCTTTTTTTCATGTTTTCCTGTCTTAATGTGTTGCGAAACTTGAAAATTCTGTCCACAAGAAACAGCCAACGCACACACACCACAAAACAAAATATTTCCGTCAGTTCTCAGTCCTTCATCGGGAAATTCGTTAATAAAGGAATTTAGATGATATGATTTATTTACTTGACAACTTGAAAAGGAAAAACCAACTCCTAACAATGACGTGAACGAAATAATTTAGGAAGAAACTGGGCACGAAACTATGCATTAAATGACGGAGGACTCAGTCCGCTTTTTTCATCTCTCACCTGAGATGAGGAAGCAGACTGGTGCCGGTATGGTGCTGCCATCCTTTGGCTGTGAGTTGTTGTGAAACCTGAAAACGCGAAACTTATGATCTGCCGATTCACAGACTGCTAAAACGGAAAGTATTGGACAGTTTTGTGTAAAAGCTGGCTATTTACATAAAAATATTTTAAATAATGTGAAAATGTGTAATATAGTCAAACAGTAAACATGTATCATAATGGCAATAAACGTCAAATATGTAAAAATATTTAACTACATAGCTCTAGTTATGATCCACATGAAACGATCCTCTCTTATAGATATCAAATTTTTTTCTGACCACTGCTAATTTCATTTGTCTTTCACATAACTTAAGAAATACCTCCTAGGTTGTAAATATTCCAGTTGGTAATTTTTCATTTTTCTACGTTGATCGATATATAGGGTAAAGAGAGTAAAGCATTCAATTGGCAGGGAAGGAATAAATAAATATATATTTTGAGGTTTGTCTCTAGACACTTTCAAGAAGGGCTGATGCCCCTAATAATTTTAAATAACCTCCAAATAAAGGTTTTGTTAAAGTTTAAAAACTAAATTTCTGAACCATTGCTAAGTACGGAATACTATTATTATATTTCAAATCATTGGTAAACTATCGGAAATAATTTAATGATCGAAGACAAAGAAGCCAATGACCAGTTTATTTTGAGCATCCTATGTTACCGAAGGATGCCAAAGAAACTGTCCTTTTGCTTAAGGACAAGTCCCGCTGATCTCCGGGTGCGTAATGCGCTAAGTATAATATATACTAATATTTTACTTGTTATGTTCTTTTCATGAGCTAGCAACAGTGTACTTTCTTGGTGGAGATGGAGATCAATTCATCGCTCAGAGATTTTGTACCTCGCATGCTGAATTTGGTGTTACAAGGCTAGTTTCTTGCCCTGAGTTTTGTCTGGCTTTCTGTCTCTCTTTCTCTACGTGTTTATTGCCCTTCACTTCAGTGTAGCACTCATCACTACTCTTCAACTCAACAAAGGAACTGGGAACAATCTCCATATCCTCAAAAACTTACAGAAGGTGGTATAGAAGATTTAAATTTTAAACTACAGGGTGTTCACAAAATGCGTTTACAAGTTTAAAAATTTATTACAAATACAATTGATGGGACAATTTGATCCTATTGGGTGCAATATACGTACTATGTGATTATCAAATTTTATTGACATTACGTTTGTCTAAATTTAGGTACCCTTTGATGTGACATTTTTAAAATATAAAATGAAGGCTACTGCTTAAGAAAAGGTTCAGTGCGTAGCATTGTTTATTGGAACAAAATCGGATACGGAGACTAAGCGAAATTACAAGACTAAGTATGGAAAAGGTTCACCGTCATGTCCGTCGATTCGCAAGTGGCACAAGAAATTTACAGGAACAGAGTCTGTATTGGATTAAAAGAGAACTGGTCGACCAAAAACATCCGATGGGAACATCGATCGTGTGTGTGAATCATTTCCTCGTAGCCCAACAAATGCCATCCGTACTGCTGATAGACGGTTACAACCAGTAGTGGAAATGGGCCGGAACGCCGTTCCGGGAGCGAAATCCCACGTTCCGGGAGCGATGCGACACCGAAATAAAGAGAGCATTTAATTTGAATAAAACATTTCGCAATGCATTATACATTTCAATAAACGACGCCATCTTGTATACCGTGTTCGTCTCTGAATAAAGAACACAGCTCTGACTTCAGCTAAATGTGAGTATTTCATTTTAAGCAAAACGACATTTTCTCATATGGTTTTTCATCTACTGCAAATGGGTTTGTCCATATTACATTTGTATGGCATTCACTTGTACTTTGGGTTCCCCCGGCGAATAATTTTCAGTTCCACTACTGCTTACAACTACACGTTCAACAATGCACACAGTCCTACACAAGTCTTTACGACTATTCGCATGCAAATTGCAACTCTTGCAGGCACTTGAACAAAATGATAAACCAAGACGAAAAGAGTTTGCAGCTCGCATGCTTGAACGAATTTCTGAAGATGCAGACTTCCTCAGTCGTGTTTGTTTTACAGATAAGGCAACCTTTTATGTCTCAGGGAAGCTGAATAAAACACAGTGCGAGAATGTGGGGAACAGGAACCCGAATGTGACTTCGGAGTTTCAACAGTATAGTCCAAAGGTTAATGTGTGGTGTGGGATCATGCGCAATCGAATCACCGGACCATATTTCTTCGTAGAAGAAACAATTTTTGCAGATCTTTACCTCGATTTTGTAGCCGAATATGTGGAATCACGGCTGGAAAACCTTCAACCAACTATCGTCTTCCAGCAAGATGGCGTAGCTCCCCATTCGGAACTGAGTGGTCGTGAATTTCTAAACCACACATTGCCATACCGGTGGATTGGAAGGGATGGCCCAATTCTATGGCTACCTCTATCTCCCAACATAACTCCCATAGACTTCTTCCTATGGGCCTGTGTGAAAGATATGGTGTATCAAACCCAGGTACGGAACATCACCTGAAACAAAGAATCAATGACACCATTTCACCAGTGATGAAGCTATGTGACAGCGAACAGGGAGAGAAATCGATTACCGTCTGGATGTGATTCGTGCAACAAATGGAGCCCATGTATAAGCGTTTTAAATAAGGCATAAAAAACTTTCACATTTACTCGTCAATGTGTACGCATTTGCACAGGTTTGTCTATTGATTTTTACTTGTAATAAATGGTTAGAAATGTAAACAGACTTTATAGACACAATGTATATACACTATATTGACAAATGTCACCGGCCACCCCTCCAAAAGCAAATGAACGGATCCTCTGTGTCCTTAAGATGCGCGGTACAGCTGCAAACGTTATAAAAACAAGCCTGTAGTTGACCGTGATCATATCGCACTGTTAGGTTGAGTGAAAATGTCGCGGCGGGAGCGAACTGACTTTGAGGCAGGAAAGATTGTTGGGTGTTATATAACTGAGTTGTCCATAAGAGAAACCGAGAGGCGTTTAAACATACCCAAGTCAATTGTTTTTGATGTACTGAATAAGTGGAAAACACATGGCGTGCCTGAAGTAGAAAAACATACCGGCAGACCAAAGAAAATCACTGATAGAGAGCATCGAAGCCTCAGGAAATTCATTACAGCTAATCGACGGAGTACTGCACAAGACCTCAATGTACAGGTTATTTAAAAATTCTAGACCCTCGGTATATACACGTACCATTCGCAGAGAACTTCATTCCATGGGTTACCGTGGACTTGCGGCTGGTCCTTCATTTATCGTGGACCGTAGGTAAATGAAAACGGGTCCTATGGACTGATGAATCCAGATACACGATTCATCAGTCTGATGGCCGTGTGTGGGTATGACGGCAGCCGAAGGAACGCTATTTTCCCCAGTGAACTGTTCATACGGTCAAGTTTGGAGCTGGAAGGGTACTCGTGGGGGAGGGGGTCGTGGTATGATCCCGGCCCATTGGTTATCGTAGACAAACCTATTAACCGGCACGTCTACCTCGATATTCTGGATAATTATGCCATACCAACTCTGTGGCGATATTATGTAACCAAGCCTTGTTGGTACCAGTAGGATAATGTACCGAGCCATAAAGCAAGGACTGTTACGGCGTGTTTGACGATAATTCCGTATCGTGTGTGGAGTGACCAGCACAGAGCCCTGATATTAATCCCATAGAGCACCTATGGGATGAATTAGAGAACCGCATAAGAGGTTTGAAACCAAGGCCTACTACTAAGCAACAGTTAGCGGCATCATTATGTACCGAATTTTAGCGTATACCTATCGCTGTGTTCCAAAACCTTGTTGTAAGCATGTCTCGAATGGTCAGTGCATGCATTAAGGCCATAGGTGGACCGACACCGTACTAATATATGTCAATGAATGCTATGTTGTACTTCTCTTCTGGGTGTCCTGTGGCTTTTGTCAATATATTTTATATGCTGCGCAAAAATTGATCATAAAACTGATGAAATTTGGTCTAAATGAGTTGTAAGTAAAATTTAATTATTTTAATTATTTTACATTAACTTTGAATTTTAAAATTCTTTAATAACATTTATTTGGAAAAGAGGGGATGGAGTGAGTATAAGGTAGTGAAAAAATTAAGCTTTCTTTATCGCCCAATGTTAAAAAAATAAGCCCTGTTTAATCTCCCAAAGCTCTTGACTAGCATCACTCCTGCATAATTTATTAAACTAGTATCGCAGTGTTTGATTTAGAACTTTGTGAAATTAAAAAGCACATACTATTACCCTGATGTTGTTAAAATGCTTTCTAAGCAAATAAAATTTTCGTGTAATCAAAAAAACTACGTTCAACTTTCTACAATTTTTACTACGAGTGAAACAAAGTTCAAATACAGAGGAAGATTTTGCTATCAAAGATATGTTATAAAGCAAGTTGACTCAGAGCTTGAGAAATGAAGTACCCGGCTTTTCACAAGGACTGTGTCAACGTTCTCACTATAACAAAATAGTAGAAAACAGGGAAAAATAATAAGAGCATAAACCCAGAAGGCATTCGGAAAATAATTTCTATTCATCTCTGAAACTTCTGTTTTTTGACAGCGTTTTCTCGCTGCATAGCTTTGCCAGTCTGATGACGAATACTACTCAGAAGAGTATTTGAAATTCATGACCCATATACTAACATCAACAACGGTCCTCTTTCCCCGCAAAATAAATAAGGTTCTAGCTCCGCTGCTTTTAGAACGTTGGCTTGGCTATTTGCATCCACTTTGTCAAAAAACTTCTCAATACCATTTCTCTTCCATTCCGTTTTGACATAAACTGCTTCCATAAGGAAAACCATTTTAGCAAATATATCGCTTAGCTTAGATACAAGGCATAAAACATAAACGAATGCAAAATAAGATGGAACACCATAAACCTTTACCTACATTTGCAGAATTCAAGGAATTCGTGAAATTTCCTGTTTTTCTCGTTCCCGTCTTTAAGGAAACAGAACAGGAGGAATTGTAATGGGTACAATCTGAGCTGGAATCGGAATCAATAAACGTCATGAATAATAGTAACTTTTTCTTATTGTGATTTAAATTAAAGAATCATGTTAGAAAGGATAAAATACCTGGTACAGCAAATGTAGGCAGACATTAGCATTCCTCACAAAAGAAGGATAGACGATTTCTAGGAACATATGTTAAAATACAGCAAATGCGAATATAAATGCATCGCGTATTTTCCTTGTTCATATAGAATTATGATGTATGGGTTTCCTCTTCCAAACAATGTTGCAGAAAAAGCGGTGATTCCTTTTATCCAGAGTGAAATTCCGAACAGCATTTACAGTCACGTATTTATTTTGCTACAGATTTACAGCACCAGACGAAAAAGAAAACAAATTTTGAGTTCCAGTTTGCTTCGGTTCCTCTTAAAATGAATGGAACGGTGCGGAGCGTGTAAATTGCGAACCAAAATCGGATCACCCTCAACCCCTATATGTAAATTGCGAACCAACTTTTCTAGACCCAAAGCGTAATTTGCGAACCAACTTTTCTGCGCCCATTCTGACGATATCAAAAAATAAACCAGTATGAAAAACTAATGATTAAGACAATTATAACGAAGTAAGTTTCTCCGTCATTTTTAGTCTACGCCGGGATTCGAACCCGAGGCCGCTTATTCCGGAACAAGTCGCTCTACCAACTGAGCTACGCAGACGATTATTCTGATTCCTATCTGCCTTTATGTCGTGTGCGTCCTGCTGGCAGGTACGTCACATCTCCCCCCGAAGGAGGGCCGGGGCCATGGCCCACGGGTCAGCCGTGACCATGAATCGTTGCAGGCAGCCATCCACTGTAGAACGTGCACTTGAGAATTCCCAGTCAATCTGCTGTGTGGAATGCAACATCACACATTTTTATTTTTCGAAGCGCTGGAGAAGGAATTCTCTGATTTTTCCTGTCTCGCGGTGTGGAAATAACATCACACCAATGCGAGATTTTGAACGGCCGGGTCATCCGGATAGTTCGGGCGCCATTATAACGAAGTAAGTTTCTCCGTCATTTTTGGTCTACGCCGGGATTCGAACCCGAGGCCGCTTATTCCGGAACAAGTCGCTCTACCAACTGAGCTACGCAGACGATTATTCTGATTCCTATCTGTCTTTATGTCGTGTGCGTCCTGCTGGCAGGTACGTCACACAATGTAAAACAATTTAAAGCAAAGCATTCACAAAAACAACAAAACTAGTTTGTCATCCTTGCGCAGCGGCCATATTAATTTTCTCTGTAATGTTCCATACTTAGTATATGTATATTTGTACTTAATTCATTGTATTCAGGAAAACAACCAATGTGTTAAGCAAATATATATGAACTTGAACAGTATCAAAAGTAAACAAATAATGATGAAAACAATGTAGAACAATATAAAGCAATGTATTCACGAAAACAAGAAAATCAATTTGGCTTCATCCTTGCGCAGAGGCCATGCTAATCCCCCCTTCCCCTCCCCCCACCATTTTCGGAATCAATAACATTTTATAATGATGCGATGCAAATTTTACGTGTGAAACTCTTTAAATAAGTAATCTTTTGTAATCGTCTATTTTTTCCTGCATATTTTTTTTTCGTCTGTGGGTATTTCACACTTTGAATTTTAATGTACGTTTGCGTTTGAAAAAATGTCAACATTTCAACGAAATTATACAGGAATGATGTCGGTCACTTCTAGTTACCACATCTTCCGGGCCGGTTGTAAAAACTTTTTTTGCTTTACAGTTCTTAACTGTGCATAACCAGAAACACTCTTCACTTTTTAATATCTTCATTTTGCAGCAAGTGTAGGCGTCTACGATTAACAAATCTTTTCCTTTTTCAGAGACCGAGAGCGTCACTTCCATCGTAAACTTGTCGAACAACAAAGGATATATCTAAAGCAAAGCAATCAAAACAGACGAGCTAACTTAGATAAGTCCCGCAGATGTTCAGAGAAGTGGGTTTGGAATTTACATATAGCGGTCATGGGCCTTGGTTCGCAATTTGCGTGCAGTGTTTCAATGGCTGTCTGATTTTAGTTCGCAATTTACACGCTCTAGTTCGCAATTTACCACCACCAAACGGTTAGTGTCATAAGAATCCATGTTTTCTAATAAATATATAAAATTATTCGAGTCTTTTAATCATGTATATTTATCCCTATTAAACTCTAAAAAGGAATAACGCAAAGCATTCACAAGAGAGACGTTTCAGATCTTTTTCTCACTTCAGTCTATTAATTTTAGGAAAAGCTTTCTTCCTATTGGCTTTTGAATGGTACTTGCATTGAAAATTTTGAAAAAAATAAACACATGATACTCGTACAAACACACAGCTCAGAGTAATACCAGAATTTAAAATATAGTAGAACTCGCTCATAACAAGGACCTCGGAACAGGCGGAAATCCTCTTTAAATCCGAGAACTCGCTAAATCTGTTTTTGGGTGAAAAATCTCGCTATGTAAAATATATAGTGTGATGGTGTGCATATACGTCTATATTGGGTTGGAAAGGAAGTGATGTCCGATGACGAGGTAACCGAAGTCGAAACCTCCGCCACGGCGCACATTGGCCACTGAGACTGGCATGACATCAGCAGTAGGTGGCTTACGTTAGCGGCAGTTACTCGTCAGAAGGCGAAGAGTATAAGCGCCAGGCAACATGGAAGTGGACAAGGAGCACATTCGCCATTGTATGCTGTATGCGTTTTTTCGCGGTAGCACACCCGCAAGTGTTGTAACGAGCATTACCAGTGTGCACCCCCAATGCCATATCACATGGTCAGTGCTGTCGTTGGCTCGAACAGTTTCGAGAGGAAAAGTTTGGGTTGTCAAAACGTCCAACAGCGGGAAGACCCGCAACAGTAGATATGATCATGCTGAATACCTCAGTGAAGACCGACCCACGTATGACCACGCGGGAGTTGGTCGGACAGCCCACACGAGCATTATCCCGCACCTTCGTCAACTTGGGAAGGTGCAGAAGAGGGGAGTTTGAGTACCCCATAAACTCCCAGTTGATTCATTTCCTTGCTTACACGTGACTAAATGGAACCGCTGTTGGACTGCATTGTGGCAGGTGACAAGAAATGGGTCCTGTATGACAATGGCAGCGCTTGGATACACTGGTTGGATCCAAAACAGAAGCCCATGCCAAACCCGAAAGCTGGCTTACACCAACATATGGTCCTACTGTCTGTCTGGTGGGATATGAGGGGTGTCGTGGTTTTTGAGCTGCTGCTAGACAACATCAATATAAGCCGATGTGAATTGCCGTCAGCTCGATGGTCTGCACGCATCACTCACGTCAAAACAACCAGAACTGCTGAACCGCAAGGGCACGTGACCTGTCACAAGATCATGGGGACCTGGGCTGGGAGCTGCTACTGCACCCAACGTAATCCCCGGACACTTCCCCAAGCGACTGCCACATTTTTCGGGCATTGCAGCATTTCCTAGACGGACAGAGGTTCACCACCCGAAACCATGTCGAACCCGCACTTTCTAACTTCTTTACAAGTCCAACCCACCACAGGGACGGTATACAGAAGTTGCCCAGACGATGGGAGAAGGCTATGATGAACGATGGCGACTACATTTTAGACTAATTTGTAATTGTATGTGAGGTACTGTTTTTGTTGCCTTGAATTTGCAGTTGCTTGAATTTTGGTAATTAGCACTTTTTTGTTGCCTTGAATTTGCAGTTGCTTGCATTTTGGTAATTAACACTTTTTTTGTTGCCTTGAATTTGCAGTTGCTTGCATTTTGGTAATTAGCATTTTTTTGTTGCCTTGAATTTGTAGTTGCTTGAATTTTGGTAATTAGCACTTTTTTGTTGCCTTGAATTGTAGACATTGCCTCCTTTCCAACCCAATATTATACGTATATCTACAAAGAGTGGTATCTCGTTTATATATTCCTCTCTTATACGTTTTTTCTCAATTATACGTAAAATGTCGCTGTTCCAAAAATTCTGAAAAGTGTTAAACTTTCCCAGTTTCTTAATACGTTTTTTTTTCTAATAAATCTTAATTTCACTTGGTCCCTTGGAAACAATATAAATGATGTTCCATTGTATATTATAACATATGGAAACACTTTCTCTTCATTTTCTAGCCATCTAATGACTGCTGCATTGTCGTTTTCGGAAAACGGTTTTCTTTCAGACAATTTGTTACTTAGTTTAGAATTTCCTACTTAACGCTGTTTAACGACACACATGTAGCAAAAGCTGCCCCAATCGTCCTCATGTATAGCGATAAATGATCAATGTGAAAGGAGTAATGGACACAATTCCAAAAATTGTTATCTCCGGTTTCCCCTCAGGCCACATCCTCATTCCATTACTCCCCAATTCGTCTCTGTAATCGTCACGCAGAAATTAACTTAATACATGTGAGTGAAACACACCCATTTTCTTTTCGGCTGGGAGTGAGGCGCATGTTTTCAAATAGGCTGACACAGTGCTCTTCATGCGTTTCCCCTTGGATGGGATGTCGAAGATCCTCTTGCACAACTCGCTCTTTGAGAATTGCTTTTCCATCAACATTCTTCGACTAGAACACAAAGATTTCGCTCTCTCGCAGTTTCATCTTGTATGCCACAATTTGCATTCCTCCACTCTAGGATAACGCGCAACAGACTTTGGCTCAAAGAAATTTCATTAAATTTTGTTACTTCGCTTATGAAAAGTGATCATCTAAACTTTTTTCTTCCTCGTTAAATTCGTGGATTTCATTTTTTTCCCCGTTAAACATGATCATGATACTGAACAAAAATCCTGTTTTGTTCGTTAAATCCGAGACCTTGCTAAATACGTGCTCGCTGTAAGCGGGTGCTACTGTATTTTAAATGAGATTCCGTGTCACTCTTAGTGCTTTCAGTTGAATGACATTGCAATGAAAGAAAAACTAATGCATAACGACAATAAATACACCCGCATCCAGGAGGTCTATAAGATCATCTGTGTTTAAATATGTCGTGCTACAACTGATGAGAAATTTAGGAGTCTCATTACACATACAACCATTCTTATAATATCTGTGGTGGGAACTTATACTCTGCTCCACATAGCAAATGCCACACCAGGAAGTAATTGTCAGATCGCCTTGCAAATTGTTGGTTATGTGTCGATAGTTTGGTAATGCAAATGATTGCATTTGCGAACCATTAACGTGAGAGGTGAGGAGGTAAATGGTCAAAACGCCTCGGTGTACCTACGTTTGGTTGTCCTTACCTGGGTGTGGGGGCCAGGGCATTGGTGTAAGGTGTGAGCATGCCTGAAAACGTCATCGAAAATCCTACCATCACGCGAATACCTTTACCAAAGGCTTCGTTGTATAGCTACGCACTACTGGTTGAAATTCGCGTAGTACAGCTGCGGAAACTCAAGAGGATGCAAGAAATCTAGTGAAATATGGCGAGTTGGACTGGTACAGGTCGACGGATGTCCGAACATCTCGATCGCCGCATTCGACCACAAGCCTTAGCAGCGGACGACATTCGATGAGGTGTACAGG
Organism: Macrothele yani; assembly: GCA_039090855.1. Taxonomy (NCBI): domain Eukaryota; kingdom Metazoa; phylum Arthropoda; class Arachnida; order Araneae; family Macrothelidae; genus Macrothele; species Macrothele yani. The sequence continues at coordinate 52,409,776 of CM077008.1, read as the reverse complement.
CAGATATGGATATACCCGTATCGGTACGGACTGTTAATCGTAGATTGATTTAAGCAGGATTATGCTTTCGCCAGGCATTGTGACGACTGCTAGTCACCGCATTACAAGGTCCGGCCAAGTTGCATAAGTAACATACCAGATATGCGTGGCGGGACAAATAAAACCATGAGCACACGAATCCCGCTTCTTTCTCAGATCCGAAAATCGCGGATTCAGGGTCTGTATGGCTATGTGGCCATCGTGCTAATCTTGCTGCCATCCCTATCGCCGATTGAGGGTCTGGATGGCTATGTGGTCGTCGGGCTGATAATGCTGCCATCCCTATCGCCTATTGAAGGTCCGGACGGCTATGTGGCCGTCGGGATGATCTTGCTACCATCCCTAAATATTATACGACTCCCCGCCTGGTATCATGGCTTAGGGCACCATCAGTTTCAACAACACTCTATCGCTCGTAGACATAGTGGGTAAAATGACAGAGCGACGATATGTCTATCAGGTGTTCGCTAATCCCAAACGCTATGCTATATCATTATCGATGTGTTTAGCCTACGAAGGGAAAAGTAGCAATCTCGCGACGGGAGCGCTTAAATTTATGATTCCGTTTTTGTCTACCTAGACCTCACAAGCACGAATAATATCTCTGGTTGACAAATCCATGTAAGTGAGTGTAACTAACTTTCCGTTCCCTTGTTTCAAAGCCAATCCGCGTCTGAGAACTAAGTAACTACTTAATTAGGTGGTCTCATTAATGCCAGGTATTAACAATATTTACACAATAGTGGGTAAAATGACTACACAGCGATACGTCTATCAGGTGTTTTCATCGCTTAACGGGTTTGAAACCAAAACCCAGCACCTTTAAGATTCATATAGTATAAAACCACAATATTCTCCATGATACATAAATTGCTGAATTTTACTGACCTAGCATCATCAAGAGTACACGTTCACAATAATTCAGACCCTAATCTGCCGTATGCATACCAAATAATTCATACCCTAATCTGCCGTATGCATATAAGCGTGTCTAAAAAGATATTGAAACAAGCTTTCATCTCTTCAACTGTTGACTATAGACAAATATTTTCAATTAGAAAAAAAATAAAAATGACGTAAATACTTACGACATGGCTGTTGCACCCCTGTGGGTGGCAAAGCAAATTTATACACTCTTCGCAGAAAAGAATTCAATCAAAAAAGTTTCGCAATGTCCTAATTACTCCGACAAAACAAACTCCGTCATTCTGCTTACAAAACCCGCGGAGATACTTCCGATGAAAATAGTAAGAAAATGTATCTTCTGGAGCGATAATTTCCTACACGCGCGAAAGCTCTTCCCTTACTCGCTTTGAGTGCTACAAAGCTAAGCAGCGAAACAAGCTACTGTTCACCTGTAAACGGGCTCTAGACAATATATTTATTTTTATAATTTGAATCGCAAATATCTTCACGAGTTTTGCTAATAGAACAACGTAATTGATTTTTCAGACTGATTAGGACATTGCAAAACTTTTTTAATTGAATTTTTTTCTGTGAAGAGTGTGCAAAAAATTATTTCTTTTTATATTTATGGAAACAGGGGTGCAAATGTCATGTCTTAAGTCTTTACGTTATTTTGAGAATTTTTCTAATTGAAAGTATGTAACTGTGATCAACCGTTGAAGAGATAAAAGCTTGCTTCAGTCTTTTTTGAGATACCTGGTACACACACTGGTCTGACTCTAATATCCGGACATATTCATGTCTACAAATAATCTTTTTTTTTTGTAGAAAATATTTAATGTTGTGTGATCAAAGCTTACACCTTAAAACAGCATCTACTCTCTGTGGAATACTCTCCATCAATTTGCTTATCCGATACGTTCCGTCATTGGTTTTCAAAATGTTACCAGTTCAGCTTTGTTTGCGGCCTGCGGCTACATAACCCCATTTTCAGCAAGATTTGACGTACTGCGTGCTGTGACACATAGCATACCAAACCTTGCTAAAGAGAAATCCTTTACCAGCATTCAAATTACCTGCGAACTGCGCCAGAGTATCCCTTCTGTTGGCTCGTATCATACGGGATAGCATTCACTCATCTCTAGCATCTATGATCTGTGGTCGGCTGAAAACGTGCCGGCGGATCGTGTTTTCTCCCTCCTCGGACCATTTTTTAAACGTACTACCTACGTCTGACAGTAAGCAACCCACAATCTTTGCTGTCTCGGAAATGATCCGATCCAGTCTTCTGGCCATTGCAGTTTGGCTTTTTTCAAATTCGCTCAAGTCCGCTGCCTTTCCATTTCGAAGAACAAGAATAACACTGATTAACAGAGCTCAGTATCAGGTGTTATTTATACCGTTTCGTGAATTTCACACGTGTCATCTTTTACCTGCAGGTGCTTCGATTTCCATAAAGTCGCACTGGTCATAATCTTCTGGCACTTCGGTGTACGTATTCCTTTTCCTTTTTTATAGAAATCCACAGGATCCCGAAATCATTGTACTTCTTGTCATCTAGATATTAGCTTTTACAAGAAGAACATTTATTTTTATAAAAATTCTTGATAGTTTTGATTTATTTTGAGTGCTCCTGTTTTCCTCGAAATCTACGCCCGGAAATCCTGAACATTGAGCCGGCATTGTTGGCGAAAGTAAAATATATTCTTTTTCCGAACAGCACTACAAAGATCTAGGAGTGACCTTCGAATGAACAATTTTAAAGAACAGCGTTCTTACGTAATATTGTCTTTTATTCCTTGGAGTCCACCGTCTAGAAAGCTCTTTTGTGAATTGCGTTCCTTTTCATGAAAAGGGACAGAGAAAGAAGAGTAAAAAGAGTTAGTCGACTTGCTCTGTGATCTGCGAAGATGCCCGGGAAAGTGTTCCGAATAGTAGCGACTTTCATCCACAGAGAGCTTTACCCTGAGGAAGCTTTGATGATCTCCCAAAATCTGGCAGGGACATGTTCCGTTGCCGCTGCGTCACTAAAACCAATATGATGAGTTCCCAAGTTGCTAACGCAGCAATACTTCTTTCGGCACCCACACTTTTACCATCCAGAAATGATAATGTTATTACATTAGTGCGAACGAAATAACCCTCAAGAGAATGCCCATTATCTGGCATCGTCTTAAGTGTTATTACCTTTCGCATACCTCATTCGCTTTATTTACAACTCCATGCAGCTCTGATGACTGCATCAAATATGACGACTACGTGCTTTCAGTACAGGTAGTTAGTCCGAAATGTCTAACATCCACACATAGACAAATATCACGTTTAGTGTTACACATACTGACAACGAGATATTTGCATCACTTGTAAGCAGTTAAAATACCATCCTTATGTTATTACATGGGAAAGAGAAGATTCTAGATCAGTAATTCTGAAATAATGTTTTCCTGAGAAAGCTTTTCTGTGGAATTGCTAAAATTCACCAAATTGACGAAAAATTCTGTAAAATATCATCAGTGCCCTTCAAGTTGGATAAAAGAGAAATACTGTTTCCTAACGGATTGTTTTTAAACAAAGTTCCTCCCACGTAAAGGAGAAGACGTATTATGCACCAATCTTAAACGCTGACTTCATCCAAAATTCTAGTGCCCACGCTTTCTCTGTGTCAGAATTTGGGAATATAATTACAAAAATAATTCTGAAACGCTTCTTAATGCAGTGCTAAGATCGAAATGAATCCGCTTACGACAAAACCAGGATGAGATTAGGGATATCATAAGATTTTCGTGTAGCATAACGATGAAATTGTGTTTTTACTTTAGTACGACTAGGTTTACTATTTGAAGGAAGATGCGTTGTGTGTGTTTCACATGAAATCTTACGGGTTTCATAAGTTTCCATATGCTGTGTAGTTTTCAAATAAATACAACGGCCGTTCCATAAAAACTGAGAGTAAAATCACACAAAATGACGAAATATAGGTACAGCAAAATATATGTTATTCTTTCTCAAAGTATCCTTCCTCAAATGATATGCAACGGTCCCATCGTTCAGTCCACTTTTGAAAGCATGTGGCGAAGACGTTTTGTGGAGGCTGCTTTAGCAATCCCTGTACAGCTTGAATAACGTCGGCATCTGTCTTGAAGGTTGCGCCACGGAACTTCTCCATTGTTGGAAACAAAACTTTTAATTAGCTAGTACTAGAAATTCTGCATTCGCATTCGTTCAATCCCCTGATCAGATCGTTTTCTTGTAGGCGGTTTGAATTTTATGTGAGGAGACCGGGACGACATGGTCACGCCTAATGCGACCCTCACCTGGACTTTCCAGCTGTTAAAATTTCCGTATTTACCCATTGAAAATGTACACTCTGCCCCAAAACATAATTTTACATGTCTATTCAGTGGGTTTAGTACTGCAATCTCAAGGTGTACAACCAGATTTCGCCCTACTCATTCTCAGATAGCGAATTAATGCAAAATGTTTCTTCATTATTTCCCCCGCAAGGGCACTAAAGCGACGCTTTAAATGTTGTCGCCACACCAGTGGCGCAATGGCCTTAGTGTCGGCTTCTGACAATTCGTCTGAGATGAGTGTGTTTTCAAATCCCGGTGAGGACATCGATGTTTGTTTGTCTTACAGTACTGGCCTTGTCCCTTCCCTGGAACCAGTGGCGCTAAATTAAAGACGGGACACTGTTTCTATATCCCATTGAGTTGCGCACGGTGTTCATTAAACCCCAAACAAAATAAATCAAAATGCTGTCGCCTACTAAGTTCCTCAAGTCTCTAGGCGAGCTGGCAGGAAAAGTAACCAATACTTCATTCGGCCTTCTCCCCTAGTACATACGGTAGGTGAGGGTTCGCGAAGAATAAATGCGTAGTCGTAGAAAGGAGACTGGAAATAGAAACAAAAATCTTCCAGAGAAAGGGAGCAACTACAGGAACGTATAGCGAGGTATGAAAATTAGGATATAACTGCACAGATTATCAGGTTTACATCCAACATTTTACAGCTAAGAAGGATATGGGTTTACTCGAATTATTCTTCATCATTGCGGCCCTCCTGAGAATGTGAACGCATTTTCGCTGTCGCGTCTCAAAACAAGAAAAATGGCATCGAATTTTCGGTTGTAATGAGCACGTCTTTTGAATCCGTTCTGACGCGAATCAAATTTATCAAACTATTCAAAGTCAATGGAACCGGTATGGAAAATAGTAGTATCTGACCGAAGAAAGTTTTCAGTCGGGTTTCAATCACGCAGATATTGCTGTAAACAAAAACATGAATTTAAGCCCTCTGGTGGCAAACTTGTGCGTTAAGAAAAATTTGAAATTATATGAGAAACATTTCGCAGCGGAAACACTCTCCAACAAAGAAACAATTTCTCAAATCGGACTCTTAGAAGCAGAGAAAAACTATTTTTTACAAAATATAATAAATTATATGCAAAACATTTTCCATCAGGAGCTGCATGCGGTACAGAAAGAATTTTCAAATCGGAGTTTTGAAAGCAGAGATATCGGGGAAAACACAATTTACTTTAACGCCCCTGGCGGGAAGTTTATGAATTACTTGAAAATGTTGAAAATACCGTATATGAAAAACATGTCGCATCTGGAACTCTATCCAACAAAGAAGGAATTTTTCAATTCTGACCATTACAAGCAGACATATTGATAAAACTAAGATATACATCTACGCCTCCTGGCAGAGAAACCATGCATTATTTTAAGAAGAAAGTATTCCGAAAAGGTTTATCGACGCGAGAAGTATCTGTACCAGAACGAATTTTTTCAATCGAGGTTTTAGAAGGTCAGATTTCGCTGCAAATATTGTATATCAGAAGCAGAATTTAGCCCTTACGCACCCTGGTGACCAAACTATTTTTTACCGAAAATTATAAATAATATGCAAAAATTTCCCATAAGGGCTGTATCAGCTGCAGGAAGAATGCATTTTCAAATCGGAGTTTCTGAAGCCGAGATATCGAGGGAAACGCAATTTAATTTTACGCCTCCTTGCGGAAAACTATGCGTAACTTGAAAAAGTGACCGTACCTAAAATAGTGTTCGACATAAATGAAATGGAAAGGTACAAAATAATTTTCAATCGGATTTTTAGAAGCAAATATATATAATAAAATGTATTTTGCTTTCGATATAATTTGCATTTACGCCCACTGGCGGTGAAATTGCACATCGTAAAAAACAACAAAATAAAAAATCATTATTCTCACATTTCAAGCATCCCAAGGCAAATTTTCTTTTTCAAATCGGACTAATAGTTGCAGAGATATGGTGTCCACAGGCGGACGGACGGACAAACCGGTAACATAAGCACGATCTTTTTTACAAAAGACGTGATAAAATGGTGACGATCTCCGTTACTGCCAGTCATCGAAAATGCGATCTTCTATCAAAGATGATGGCAACGACTTCATCTTAAACGACTGCGTTTTTTCGTGGAAAGTGTTTTAATCTTTTTCTTTTTTTTTTCTTGGCAAAAATTGAGGCGATGAGTAGTGTAACTGTATTCAAAATAGTGTAACACTACTAGTGATCCGCATTGTTGGCGTAGAATAGAAATCAAAGTTTCGAAGCTTTCGCACATCAACCAGATATCTTTTTTTAAGGAAAAAATATATCTGGTTGACAGCAAACTGCAAATGATGTTTTCTAACAATACGTTTCATTTGTGCTAAAACTATATTGTCGTAGGATTCGTGCAAAAATTATTGTATTACGTGAAATGTAGGCAGACTTCCTTCTCTATTTATCCTCATTCATGTTGAGAAAGGTTAAGAGAATTCATTAATTGGTGTTTGAACTATTTATTTATCCAGGAAGAAAGACAAGATGTTAGCCAGACTGACAGAAAAAACACTGAAGGAATGAGAAAAATATTAACATGAGGTGAATAAAATTTCTTTACCGGTAAAGTTTATGAAAATATTTTCTTTCCCATTGTACGGATTGCAACTTTCCATTAAAAAAACATTTATCTTTAAAAGGAAGTGGCAGTCTTTATCAGTATCTTTAATAGAAAATTATTATTCATAACAGGATGCACAATTTTCTGTAAGAGATGTTTTCCAAAATGTCCGAAAAAGCTTCTATCAACAATGTATGATAGAGAAATATTTTCCATCGAAAGAAATAAACCAAACGTTTCGTTATTATCAAGCCATTAGACAACATATCACTTTCTACAAAAATCAAAATGATGCTGCATAAAATGTGATTGAATATTTCAATGAAAATTCGAGGAAGATTGTATTGTTGACTGGATAACCCCTCCCCCCCCCTTTTCACGTGGTTTAGAAATTTGAAGCATAGGTGATGATGAACACCTGCGCTTAAATGTTCTTTAAATTGCAGTTTTGCGGAAAATTACAATACGCCATTAAGAAGTAAAAATAAAGATATTATGGGAATACACTGCCGGAAAGTGAAAAATGAACACCAAGAAGGAATTGGCGGACGATCATGAAATTTACATATGTTAATGGGGTCGAGTTTGCGTAGGTGTGATGTTCATTTCGGGACCAACCCGTGAGCGCTTACGCCACAGCACGGCATAATATGCAAATTATCGTCGGTGGTATTTAAGGAGTACAGACACGTACTCCTTAAATGTAATCAGTCGTCGGCGTACGGACACGTGCGAAGACCCTGAAGAAGCTGCAATGCCTGGACATGGAAGACGTGTACGATTTCAGCAATTATCGGACTTTGAGTGAGGTCGTCTAGTCGGACTCCGCGAGGCCAGGCGGTCGTATCGTCGTATTGCGGAGCGAATTAGACGGGAAGTATCGGTTGTAGTACGATGGTGGCGTAGATGGTCCGAGGAACATTCGCACACGAGAAGACGTGGAAGCGGGAGTCACAGACGGACTAATGAGCGGACCAATCGACGCATAAGAAGAGCGGCGTTGCCAAGCAGAACATCCACTGCGACGCGAATCCGAGCTACCGTTGCACCTGAGGTGACTGTGCGAACAATCCGCAACCGTCTACTGGATGCAGGACTACGTGCACGTGTGCCTCTGGCATGTGTACCTCTGACTCCAGCCCACCGTCAGGAACAGCTGCAGTGGTGACGCCAACGACTGCACTGGAGAACGCAATGGCAATCTGTCGTGTTCAGCGATGAAAGCAGATTCTGCTTGGGAGCCTCCGATGGCCATATGCCTGTTCGCAGACGCACAGGGGAACTTCTCCCCCCCTTCTTGCATCCGCCAGCGACACACAGAGCCCACACCTGGTCCCCCGGTGTGGAGAGCGATCAGCTATGACTCCCGTACACAACTAGTGTTTGTACCGGGTACGTTAAACAGCACCTCCTACATCAACAACATCATTCAACCCGTTATTTTGCCATTTGTAAGGTCGGTCCATCGTGGTGTTTTCCAGCAAGATAACGCACGCCCACACACCGCACGTGCAACGCAACATGCACTTCAGGGTGTGAGACAACTTCCATGGCCTGCACGTTCACCGGATTTGTCCTCCATTGAGCACGTGTGGGATTTTATGGGACAACGACTTATCCAGCTTTCCACGGCCAGCCACGACCATCCCCGATTTATGCGTCCAGGTTGAGGATGCTTGGAACTCAATACCCCAAACTTACATCCAAGATCTGTACGACAGACTCCATGCCAGAATTGCACAGTGTGACGCAGTTCATGGCGTTTCAACCTCGTACTAACCATGTTACATGGAAATGTTATTTTTCAGTTTACCAGCAAATACGGCTGTATTTTGCCATAATGTTTTGATCACGTTATCCTCTGTATTCCGTTATTATGCTGTATAAATTTCGTTGGTATCAGACGTCTCCTTCTTGGTGTTCTTTTTTCACTTTCCGCCAGTGTATTAAAAATTGCGTTCAGTTGATCTCAGCAATTTTCGATCTAGCAGAAAATTGCTTCGAGTCGAGAAAACAAAAATGCCCAAATGATAGGTGAGTGTGTCATAGTGGTTAAAAATAAAATTTCCACACCTCATTCACACGTTAGACTTGTTTTCAAATAAAACATCATTGAAAAAGCAAACTTTAAGAAACAAAAATGTGATTTCTGAACACAACAGAAAGTGATTCTCACTTATATGTTACTGCTTCACTTTTCTGTCGCATGAGGATTATCTGATTTTTTTTTCTGTAGTTTATTTCATTTATTTTACGTTTTATTGTACCACCGCTTAGTAAAGGAAGCCCAGAAAATTAGTCTTTTCTCTGAATTTGTATGTTTTGAAACTGCTCATTTAGCGCAAAGTAATGTAATCCCAGTTTACGTATAATGAAACTGTTTCTTCAGCACGCAGAGATGTAATTTTATTTGAACTGCAGGCAGTAAAAAACAATTTGCCATACATACTCGCGTATGAGCCACGACCTCCTGAAACCTAATTTTTTTTCGACAGCGGGATTTGAACCCACAACTTTCAATTCCAGAGCGGCTGTTCTTCAAATTGAACTACCCCGGCAAGCTTATTGCTACTTTATCGTTTATTTGATTCATGCGTAAACATCAACATCCCGTTAAGGAAGGCGAGGCCACGAAATCGCTCAGCTAGTGTCGGGGACACTGACAGCAACACTCGGTGAACATTTGATTGCAGAAGTACACATTATTATATAGGTTGTGAGAAAGAGCCATCACACAGTTTTTAACGCTTTCCAACCGTAGGTTGAAGAAACGTAAATGCTACAGCTTTGTCTGTCTGTCCGTCCGCACGATAACTGGGGTAAAAATGGTTCGATTTCAATGAAATTTTAGTATGTGATAGTGGACCACCTGGGGACGAGCCCTATTGAAAATGGGCGAAATGGGGTCAACGTTCAGGACATAAGACCGGGATCCATTCCATCGAACTTATGCGTCATAAATTGCGTAAAAATGGTTCGATTTCGAAGGAATTTTAGTGTATGGCAGGGGACCACCTGGGGACGAATCTTTTTGGAAAGGATCGACCTGGGGTCAAAGGCCAGTACATAGGAGCGGGATCCATTCCATTGCTTTTATGCGTCATAACTCGCGTAAAAATAGTTCGATTTCGATCAAATTTTAGTATGCAGTAGGGGACCACCTGTGGACAAACTTTATTGAAAATGGGCCAAATGGGGTCAAAAGACAGGACATAGGAGTGGGATCCATTCCATTGCTCTTAAGCATCATAACTTACATCAAAATGCGTCGATTGCGACAAAACTTTATCATGTTGTTCCGGAGATATACTGAACCGCTTTTGTTTAATATCATCGAAATATGGTCAAAGGACAGGCCACAGGAGCGAGATTTATTCCACAGCCATTATCGTCATAATTTGAGTAATGTTTTCTGGTATGTTGGAAAACGTATCGTAATCAATGCATTGCATGATTTTACTAACTTGTTGTTAATTCTCAGGACAAAGAAACGCTTTATCGTTCGGTCGCCAATGTAACTGACAGTGACATTCGAGCCCAAATCTTTTACAGTGAGATCCGAGCCCAAATCTTCGACAATGAGATCCGAGCCCAAATCTTCGTCAGTGAGATTTAAGCCCGCATCTTCTTAATCCGGAGCGACTGTTATCTCACAACTGAGCTATGCAGGTAGGCCTTTCTCTCCTTCACTGTCCATTTTACTCATAAGCCTCACACTTCCATGTTCAACAGCTAAAATTTTGTAAGATAAAGCGGACAAGTGCGTAAGCCAATTTTAAATTTGAAAAGGTTGGAAAACATGATATTAATGAAACAAAATTACCCAAGTTTCTAAAATTATCTATATTAAAATTCTTACATGAACTGTTTGACTACTATGGGAATTTTTAAATAGTTCCTGAAAGTCCATTTTCTTCATTCTTTTGCCGTCCCTGTGGGGCAGTGATTTAAGCACTTGCTAATGACCGTTCAACTGAATGAGTACGGTTACAGGTTCGAATCCCGTTGAGACATGGGTTTCGTTTTTATCTTACAGCAATGGCTTATCTCCTTTTTCTGGAACCGGTGGCCCTAAGTTAGGGATAGGCGACTTCCTACAACTCTCTGAGTTGCTCATAACGTTTGTTAAATCCCCAAACGAGCAAAGAGCCGTTTGTTTTTTTCTTTCATCTGAGCTATAAACCAAATCACCTGCTTACTTTTCATGACATTATTTCAGGCACCAATTTTGAAATGATCACGACTTTGGAGAGCCGTCCATGCTAACCTTTACTATGTATCGCTACATATCAGTATCTGTTTTTCTGTCCTGTCAGTTATATCCTCAATCGCGCCCCCCACTTAACGGGGGGGGGTCACATCTAGGGATAATGACTGGCACCGAATGTTTAATAATATGAACATTTTTCTTACCGCAAAAGTTAATCTGCATTTTGTGATGTTCGTATTGTGAAATATTGCAGAAAAGAAGCACTTCGGCAATGCCCCTGTTCTCCTAACAAGACATCGTTGAGAAACACCACTCATTTCACCAGCCAGTAGCGTACGTAAGAGACCGTGATGTCTCACCTTCGTGCAGGCAATGTCTTTCGTCGTTGGCTAGGACGGTTATTCTCATTGTAAGGCTGACGTGTTGCCACTATCGGTATTTTTTGTAATACAAGCAATTTAATCGAACGGGGAAAAATATAAGTCTTTTAGCTGCCGATGTAACTGAACCAAATGATGGCCAAAAATCGTCCATGCTCCCTAAACATAAATGGTCAAATAACGGCCGGGTTTTACGAAAGCTATGAAAAAAACACTTTCTTTCCTACTGTCATCTCAGCAGAACTGACCATAAACCTGTCACGGATTGTACAAGCTGCCTTCTAGTCCTTTATCCTCTGATCCACAACTCAAGGCATGATGGAGAGTGGCCGATATGGGCATCATGCCATTGTGTGGAAAGAAGTGATTCAAACATTTCTCTTCACTTTCTTGGTTTCGTCATCATTAATAGCCCTTTTAGCTGGTAATAAGCTGGAAAGGAATAGTACCAATGACCCCTCAAAATGAATAACACATCTATGGGGAACGCTTCCTGATGGGTGGTTCACTCATTTCACTCACGGATACACTTCACAGACAGTAGGGCGGTGCGAAAAAAGAATTACTCTCAAACGCCCTAGTGTTTAAAAATTATGGTTGGTGGTCAGTATGCCACAGCTTAAACCGTTTCTGATTCGGAGAATATCTTCTGTCTGCGCTGTTTTTACATCAAAGTTTCGAATTTGTAGCCAAAAATTGAAAATTTTAACTAGAAGCAAAAACGTCTCACTTTCGCAGGTTTTTCATTTACAGACTTCAGGCAAATAAACTAAGACTATAAAATGTTTAATCTCGTCGAAGAAGACCCCCGAGAATATCCTGATCCCATCGGCCTTGCTCTTCCTCTTGGAAATAATCTACCGCGCGGTATCTTGGCGGACTTCAGGGAGATCATCATGGAGCGTGGACACTAGCAGGCTTTCTGGATGTTGAAAGGTACACGTTACACGTTAGGACCTTCTGAACGACAGTGGCTTCCTTCTTGGCGAGGTACTTGATGGCGTTTCAGGTTGCCCACAGGTTCCTGGGTGCATCAATCAGCGTGTTTGTGCATTTGATGGTAAACCACATTGGTACGTACACTTTCATGATGAAGGTGGCCAAGATCTTGAGATTTTGAGAAAGTCTGCTGGTTCCAGTGTACAATCTCAAAAGTCGGTTGGCTGTGGTGACCCATCGGGCATGATGCAGAGTTCCGGGACTCCTCTCCACCAAGTCGGTGGAGCATTCCTCAGATGATACTACTTTGCATACGTCATGAAGATATGTTTGATCTGCACTGAGATGTTTAGCATCACTGAGATGTTTAGACTGGGATATTGGCCGGAATTGTTTTGAATTTGATCACAGGCAGGTTTTTATAGTCTGTCAGTGTTTTGCCGACAGGACTTAGGGCCGGAGTTTTCCCCGTCTACGGCACATAGGAGATGACGCAGAGGGAATTCGTTGCTGTGTAACTGACACACAACTCGATCAAGAGGTCTTCCTACTTTTTCTTCTGGGCGTCGCATAACACCAGCATGTTTCCCAGTGTTCCGTCGCACCCAAGACAGGGAAAGTTTAGTCACATCTATGCCCCTTTCTATGGTCAAATATATCCAGATGGCCTTCGTCTCATCTTTCGCCCTATTGGAAACAGAACATGTGTCACATGTCCCAGGCAGGTAGAGCCTGACTCCTGAACTAGATAAATATGTTCTTCTGTTCTCATTTTTGTGCACTTTTTTTCCAGATTCTGATGTTTCGTGGTACAGTGTGGGGTCTTTGCGACAGTCAAAATAAAGGGCTTTCGGTTTTAGTTCAGGTGTGCACTCATCAAGCTGCGCTGAAATCCTATTCCAACATTTGTCACACCTAACCTTGAATCTGTCAGCAACAGAGACTTTTTCAACTTCTGCAGCAGCATCGTGGGCAAAGGCTGAAACAAGGGCGGCCTCAGCTCGTTCTGAAATGCCGTATCTGTCACATTTTGCTGCAAAAGACTTGAGTTTTCGTGGTCTTCTTGTTCTTGTAGGTTTCCTTGGAACTGGACATACTCTGAATTCTGGGTCATCATCTAGTTCGGAGTTACGTTCGATTTCAGACTCTCCGGGTGTTACCGTGTCGTCCACATTCACTTTAGAACTACAAGTAAGTTATTTGTTACATTTCATTTTGACGTTCTGATTTTCTTGAGATTTTCTTGCAAATCGTTTTGGCAGGGTAGCTGTTGTCGCCTTATCCAGTGGTCCAATTCCTTCCATCCCCCGCCAGATTAGCGGCCCTTTCTGTGGGGAGGAGACGAATGGGTTGTTTTGCGAGAACGCACTGCGTCGTATTACAATCAAATAACACGTACATTGGATCTATACAATGCTAAGAATTCAGCACGTGCCTGTCTCAAACACTCCCAGAATCAGACGTAAATTGGACTGAACGAAATGAACGTTACGCCCTGAGCCCAGAGGTCTTCTATGACGAGATGAAACATTTTATAGTCTTATTTTACTTACCTGGGGTTAATAAATGAAAAACCTTTGAAAGTGAGACGCATTTGCTTCTAGTTAAAAATATTTCGTTTTTTGGCAAAAGATTCGGAACTTTGATTTAAAAGCGCAGACAGAAATTATTCTTCGAATACAAAAAAAAAAAAAAAACGATTTAGGCTGTGGCATACTGACCACCAACCATGATTTTTTAACACTAGTGCGTCTGTTTTTCCGCACCGCACTATGAGACAGGTAACATTCGTTCGCGTTAATTTTAGCCCATTTTTCTAACCACGAGTTTATTCTTTGAGCATGTTAAAGAGTTAAAGAATACTTAATATTTGGGAGCTAGAAATTCCATGTTCGCACGTTGAAACAGGATTAAGTTTGTCATACGTCACATTATCGACAACGAGCTTCTTTCCTGTTTCCTGAAATCCTGTGCTGGATGCAAAATGTTCTAATATTTATTTATATTTTTAACTCATTCTGAAATAAGAACTTTTTTCAAAAATTCTCGGCTTATATTCGAGAATATACAGTCATTTCTTTTTCCTCCTTAATTTTTTTTTTGAAATATCTTTATGTGGTTCTCAGTTGTTTTACCTACTTAGTCACTGGAAATATATTTACTACCTGATAATACAGTTCTGCAGTTTATTCCGTGCACGGTCAGTTCCTTTTTTAAACTCAGTACTTTTGGCACTTTCTGACCATTTATTGAAATCATGTTCTTGGAGACACTGCATCTAAATATCGATTGAAATTTTCCAGTTTCATCATTTGTTTTCTGATTTAGACACACCGTCACCACCTAAACCAAAATTTGTAATAACTCTTAATGGAGGAAATGGCAATAAAATGAAATGTTATTGCACTAGTGGAAAATCTCGGTAGAGAGCAATATGTATTTATTAGACTTCCACGCTGTGAAAATAAATATTTGAAAATTTTTTAAAAGTAATGAGAATCGAATGATACCTTTAGGAAGCGGCGATTTCTCGTTAAAATTATGAATATTGGAGTTCCCATAGTAATGTAGTAAAAGGTTTATGCATATATCAGATGTACTTGCTATCAATATTCTGTCGAACTTTATAGTATATACTTGACTTTGTTCACAATTCATGTCTGTGATAAGGGAAGAAAAAACATATGAGAATAAACGGACACAAATTAATTAGAATTTCGTCTCTTCACAACCAAACTAAAATGGTGACTGTAAAAACAAGAATATTTTACCTGTTATTCACTAATCTCCATAGTAACTGATAACGGATTCTCTTACAATGAGAACAAAGAGTACAAAGAGTCTCTCTCTCACTTTTCAACTGTGTTATTAAACAGACTTAGGAAATCTGAGTGAAGTGCCTAAAATATCACAAAAAGAGCGCACGAACTCCAACTGTATCTGCATATTACACAATCAGTTTTCAGCTTAAATTAAATTAACTCTTTAACGGGCTGGAACGAAGTATGTAACTTGGAGTTAAAAAATTAATTACCTGCACAAACAATGAAAACGGCACAACAATGACAACGAACCTAACAAATCAGACAGAAGATGTTTCACTTTTTCTGCCCAGTAACACGATACCCGTGTTAGAGGGACCAGATCTTCCACAACATGCCTTGGGTAACTGAGCAGAGAATAAAGGGCTAAAAAGGGTACGTTTATTGCGTGTGACAGCTTTATCGTCGGTACTGCTGAGATAAAAACGCAAAAGGTAATTATTTTGCCACAAGGTTCTTACCACCCAGCAAATGTGTGCATATTTCTATTTAGGGGAACAGAAAGTCTGAAGCTCATTAGATTCAGGTACATTGGCTTTTTAAAGGGTTAAATACAATTAACGAATTTATTTAAATAAATTAACCATTATTAACCACTAAATGAAATGTTGAAAATTGAAATTGTTTTAGAAGAAAGCACAGACTTGAAGTCAATAACCTATAATTCTAAACAACCAATTAATTACCAGAAAAAGAGAACTTTCATTATCCACAAACATTGTCTAACATCACTCCCGCTGTAACGTAGACTTGTCCTTCAAAATGACAGCATCATAGACACTGGTTAATCTATTCACAGTTGCTCCATTTTTGGTATTCTTTACAATTTTCATTTAATCACTTAGGAAAAGTTTGAAATGCTTTATCTTAATTTCCATTTCCAGTTTCAGGCCCATAATTTAAGTTTCTCGGTTTACAGATTTACAAAAAGCAGCTAAGTTAACTCGAGGAGTCTCAGGGACAACGTGATTAAACCTGATAGGATTGTAGTTTGTTTTGATTATGAACTTGGCAACATCGGATAGATTTAGACACCATATAAATAATGATTATTATGCAAAATTTTCAAATACAGTTGTTTTTCATGATGCATTCTCCTCGAACTTTAATTGTATTTTAGATTTCATTAGTTGGTCATTTTGTTTTCTTATGTTGGAGGTTATCCTGATTGCGATAACTAATCAGTGCTTTGCTCCAAATGCAGCGAAAATCGTCACTCTTGTAAAACCCCGTTGAAGCTCACGAGAATATTACACATTTTTGCTGATGCGCAGTATTTTTTCAACAACAGTAGTCCTATGATCAATAAAGTAATAACTCTATTTCAGATCTTGTCCATACTATCATAGATATAGCGAAGCAATCCGATTAAAAGATTCACAATACAAAACACATTTACTGGGTTGTGCTGTATTCAGATATATGAAATATAGCTGTTTCGTAATTATTGTTTGACTTGGGCTCAAATTTAAAATAAGTGTATTGGTATTGACTCTGTTTCCAGAAAACACAACTTGATAAGGTGCAGATTCTTTTTTCCAATTGATATCGAAATGAAGTTTTCCGCCCGGTGGAGTAGTGATCTTTGCCCATTCGTATAAGATGGGCTTCGGTTTGAGCCCCTAATGAAGCATCATAGGACCACTGTTGTTGAAAAAATACTGATGCGCAGTATTTTTTCAACAACAGTAGTCCTATGATCAAATAAAGTAATAACTCTATTTCAGATCTTGTCCATACTATCATAGATATAGCAAAGCAATCGGATTAAATGATTCACAATACAAAACACATTTACTGGGTTGTGCTGTATTCAGATACATGAAATATAGCTGTTTCGTAATTATTGTTTGACTTGGGCTCAAATTTAAAATAAGCGTATTGGTATTGACTCTGTTTCCAGAAAACACAACTTGATAAGGTGCAGATTCATTTTTCCAATTGATATCGAAATGAAGTTTTCCGCCTGGTGGAGTAGTGGTCTAAGAGCTGGCCTTTGCCCATTCGTATAAGATGGGCCTCGGTTTGAGCCCCTAATGCAGCATCGGTGTTGCACTTACCTTTCAGCCCTATTCCTCTTCTCTCCCCGATATCGTCTGCAACACATTATGAACGGGAAACTGCTTATAGCCCATTAAGCTCATCACGGTGTTCGTTAGCCCGCCCCCCCCCCCCAAATGACGCTTGAGATATATACTACTTACTAACTTGCCGTTTTTGTTTACTCTCTCTTATGTAATTTTTGTTGCTGAGTTTTGGGATGTTTTCTGCGCTGGACGTACGTCGGAACTTCCAAGAGTTTAATTCTTTATGTCGCACTGGAAGCCAGTCAAGTCAAGCTGACTTTGATATAAATAAGGTATTGTTCAAAACTTAGAAGTTGTTTATTTTACCGTTAAGATCGTTGCTGATTGTTTGCTAGCATCGTTATCGGCGTTGTTACTAGCACGTCTTTTATAAAAAAAGATCGTGCTTATGTTATCGGTTTGTCTTTCCGTCTGTCCATTAGTCCACCTGTGGAGACCATATTTGTGCAACTATTAGTCCGATTTCAAAAATTATTTTTGCATTGGAAAGCTTGAAATATCAGAATGTTGATCCGTTTTTTAATGATGATCCATTGGAAAGCTTGAAATATCTGAATGATTTTTTTACGATGTACAGTTTAGCCGCTAGAGGACGTAAATATAGATGATATCGAATTCAAAAGGCATTTTATTGCATATATTTGCTTTTAAACATCCCATTGAAAACATTCTTATACCTTTCGTTTCCATCTATGTCGAAGAGTATTTTAGGTACAGTCACTGTTTTCAAGTTATGCACAGATTTTCCGCTACAGGGCGTAAAAGTAAATTGCGTTTTCCCCATATCTCTAATTCAAAAACTCCGATTTGAAATTTTTTTCCTTCAGCGGATACAGCTTCTGATGGTAAATCTCTTGCATATAATTTCTAATTTTTGGTACAGAACGGTTTGTCCACCAGGGGGCGTAAGTGTTAATTTTTGCTTATGATGTATTTTCCACAAAACCTGGGCTTCTAAATTCTTGACTGAAAAAATGTTTCGTGGACCGATACACTTCATGCCAATAAACCTTTTCGGAATATTTTTTTCTTAAAATATTGCATGGTTTCTTCGCCAGGGAACGTAAACGTATATCTTACATTTGGCAATATCTCTGCTTCTAATTATCCGATTTGAAAAATGCCTTCTTTATTTGATAGCGTTTCTGATGCAAAATGTTTTTCATATAATTTCAAAATTTTCAAGTAACTCATAGACGTTCCGCTAGGGCGTGTTAAGGTAAATTGCGTTTTCCGTATATTTCTGCTTCTAAAACTCCGATTTGAAAACTTCTTCCTGTACCGCATACTGCTCCTGATGGGAAATGTTTTTCGTAAAATTTCTAGTATTTGGTAGAGAATGGTTTGGCCACCAGGGGGCATTAGTGTTAATTTATGTTTCTGATGCATTTTCAGAAAAATGTGAGCTCCTAAAAATTCGACTGAAAAAATTGTTTCATGGACCGTTACCGCTCACATCATCAAAAACCCTTTTGAAAATACTTTCTTCCTAAAATAAAGCATGTTTTCTCCGCCAGAGGGCTTGATGCATATCTAACATTTCTCGATATCTCTGGTTCTATGTGTCCGATTTGAAAAATTCTTTCTTTGTTGGAGGGCGTTTCTGCTGAGAAATGTTTCTCATATAATTTAAAAATTTTCTTAACGCAAAAGTCTGCAACCATAGGGCGTAAGTTCACGATTCCGTTTACAGCAGTGTTTGCGGGATTAAAAACCCGATTGAAGAAAAGAAACCTTTTGGACGAATGGTCAGATGTCATTGCTTAGACGCAGTGGTCTAAGCGATGGCCTTTGACCATTCGTCCGAAAGGGGTCCGGGTTCGAATCCCGGTGAGGCATGGATGTTGTGTTTGTCTTACGGCACTGGCTCTCACCTTTCCCTAGAACCAGTGACCCTGAATTAGGGACGGACGATTGCTTATAGCCCATTGAGTTGCTCCCGGTGGTCGTTAAACCACCAATCAAAAAAAAAAAAAAAAAAAAAAAAAAGAAAGACGTGCTCATTACACCCGAAAATTCGGTGTCATCTTTCTTGTTGTGGAACTATCTTCAATAGTTGATCTATGAAGTGTCTTCACTTAGCTCACTGCTGTTTACATTATTGGAGACCTGGAATAAACCAACTCTCTAGAAAACACAAGGCTGTGACATTAGTGAGATCCGTCTTTTACTGACATCACGCGGAAACCATGTCTTCCGATTGACTTCTAACGCTGTCGTGTACGACGTCGACGTATCACGCAGTGCAACGTAAGAGTGACGTCACCAACGGAGGAAACTCCTTTCTCCAATGTCATGGCCTTGTACTTTGTAGCCGGCCTTGAATAAACGCATTTTCTTAAGACTTTTGTGTGTAAGTTACGTTTTCGTTACCTTTATTCTGACTTGTATCAACTATAAAACCATTTTTGCTTCACACTGAAACGCATCAAACACTTGTTAGTTACCAAGGCGACATAGCGTTCTGTAATTTCCTTTGTCGCTCCAAAAGAACAGTGATTTTACAGTAACTGAAAACTGTACTTCAATGTGCTCTATAAGTTAAGTTGGAGGCATACCAAGCGGCGTATAAAACCACTCTTTTCATTTAATCGAAATTAATGAAAAAAGCCCCTCACATCATAAGGCTAAACTGTCATAGTTACCTGTTTGAATACGCCAGCCGCGTTTCAGCATGGTCATCGAAGTAAATTTGGTGGCGTGGCCAACAGTTGGATACTTAATTTTGTTGAAAAAAACTTATGCCTTGATAACGTCAAGGTATAATATTTTACGAAGTAAAAAAAAGAAACAAATAGGATAGACACGTGCATTCTCGAAGAATATATATACTATGCTTATAAAATTGCATGTGCCACATCATCTCTGTAAAAAAAATATACCTATCTATAATTCAATATACTTTTATATTCGTGAGACGCTTTACAATCCCATTTGATCTTTTGAATACATATGCAATGATAAAAACCTCATTCAATAACATGAGAAATAACATGATTCAGATCTGGGCTAAACTTGAACTTCTGTTCGAAAATCCACCAGAAACATCTGCAAGAAGTCAAACCCCGATTTCAGTGGCATACACTAAATGACATTTCCGAAGAAAGATGGCCGATCGATTCTCTAGAGATCAAAATATTTTCCTCGCAGAAATGGGAATTGATCACGAGAGGAGAAGTTTGAGATGAGAAAGATTTGTGTATGTGGCTGACGCGGATGCTGTGTTGGTAGGGTATGTGTGTAAATGTATGAATATTCAGTTTCGCATGCATGGAAAGAAAAAGGTGTTAGAATAATGCACCCAACAGTATATGTGAAATTGTAATAGATGAAGTAGAGAAGATCGAGTGCATAAGAACAGCACTGTGCGTTTCTATAGGTATTGCGAATCTGAATACCAGTACTAAAGTAACAGTAAATATCCAACACGGAACTTCGACATTTTCGACTCTCTGGCTTCTAGGAGCTTTATATTTTATTTATTAATTTCAACCGCTTTTGAAATTTTTAATCAGACTTTTTGTACGTGTTTTAAAACAAGATTTGTACATGCAGTAGACTGTTAGTAAAAACAAGAATAAATTATATATATTCCTGATTATAATAAATTATTCATATTAATGATTATAATGTTATTTATATTCCTGATTATAATATATTATTGATATTCCTGATTATAATACATTATTTATATTCTTAATTATTATATTTTGACATAAATATGGAAGCAAGCAATTGATCACAAATGTGACAAATGGTCATACCATTAATTTCCTTATATGTTTAACGAACACCATGCCCATTGCTTAATAGTAGCATGTCCCTAATTTGGGGCCACTTATTCCAGGGAGTGGAAAAAGCCTGTAACACCCAGTGCTCATCCAAGACTCAAGAGAAGGCTTATCTCAAACGATTAGCCAGAGATCAGAGCCTCTGACCACTCGGAAAGCGGGCCGCATACCATCACATCAGTTGCAAATTTGTGAACAATGCGTTTCTGCTTCGAATTCGCAATCCTTTGTTTGGTATTGCATGGCCGATAGAATGCCCACTGAGTTTTCTTTTATCTGCTTGCCTCTCTGTTCTTTAGTCCGTCTTTGCAAAATGACAATATCTCACCTTCATAGAGTCAGACCTGAAAAATCCTTTTTCATATACTCCAAAATTTCTGTTCACTGGTTTATGTGTCTCGGTCGAACTGTTCCCGTTTGGATGTAGAACGTGCGATTTTGGAAGATATTGGGGAAATTGCTTGTTGTACTGGGTAGCATAGGATACAACCATGCTGAAAATTATTAATTCACTCATTTGCTTTCATCTGCCGTCAAAATAGTAATGAAAATTTTGGAATGGAACACTGAAGTTAATTTAGTCACGTGACGTGGATTTTATAGGGTTGATGACAATCAACTGTTTATTAGAAATTTTGTCAGCTAACAATCTAAAAAATGCGTTGCATGACTTAGAAAATGGCACCGTACGAAGTATTTGTCGAACCTCCATGCAAATTGGTGGATGTGTGTCGACAGCTGCCCAGGTTGCACAGCCTTGAGATTTAACGTAGGCCCAACACTGAGCCACCGTCTTCTATTTCTAAAAGACGATAGCTCAGTGCTGGGCTTACGTTAGATTGCAAGGATGTGTTACGTATATGGGTTATGCAAATGATTCCAGTTGCCAACAGATCACGTGATAAGTGAGAAGTATAATAGAGGAAAATGGCTTGGAGTACCTAAGATTGGTTGACCTCATCTGGACGTGTGGACAATTGAAAAGATCTTTCCGGTGAAGGCATGTATAAGGGGTGCTAATGACAAGGTTACGTCATCGGGAATCCTTCCATCACACGTTATAACGAAGTAAATATCTCCGTCATTTCTATCCGCGCCAGGATTCGAACCCGGATCCCCTCATTTCGGAATAAGTTGCTCTACCAATTGAGCTACGCGGACGTTCTTTATTCTGATTCCTATCTGACTTTATGTATGTAGTGTGCGTCCTTCTGGCAGGTACGTCACATCTCCTGGTACGTTACAACGTGTACCTTTATCAGAGGTTTCATCCTAGAGATACGTGCGACTGTTTGATCCCGACGTCGTGTCGAGGAGGAAACGCACCGGGATGCAAAAACTGTGTTCCAAATATGGCAACAGTGGTTGGAGGAAAGCTCCGTGTATCACCGTAGTGGGACTTGTGCGTGTAGCCAAACGTCTGAACTCCTTAATCGCCGCATTCGGCATCAAGCTGTAGAAGCTCCACAATCCACAGCGGATGACATTCGACAAGGTGAACCGGCAGCTATAGACATCCCCGTAGAGATTCGGACAGTGAATCGCAGACTGGCTGAAGCAAGTTTGCGCTCATACTAGCCATGGCGACCACTGCTACACGCAGCTGCACATCATCACTCAAGTTTGCAGTGGTACCATCCCAGACCTAAGTGACGGAATGAATGGAAGTATGTGGTATTAACCGACGAGCCTTGCTTCTTTCTCGGCTCCGACGATCGCCGATTGTGAGTCTGGAGACTAGGTGGTCCTCGGTATGATCTCACTAGTATCCGTGAAATTTATACGGCTTCTCAATCTGGCGAAATTGTTTGGGACACTATTAGTTTCAACAGCGGTTCACTATTTGTACCTATAATGGTACAATGGGAGCACGCTGTCACGTCAATGAGGTACTACATTTCATTATTCGTTGGTATCACCGAAGTATTACTGATGCCCTGTTTCCAAAAGCTAACACCTGCCCTCACACTGCCAACAACATGAGAAAGGGCTCACAAATTGCCTACGTGTTGCTGCAGCCAGCGAGAGCCTCCGATTTCTCCCCAGTAGAAAATGTATGAAACGTCACTGACAGGCGAAGTAACGCCTCTGCAGAACCAGCTAACAATGTCGACGAATTGTGGATACGGGTCAACGATGCAAGGTTAGAGATACCTCACGATACCTCCCGGTGACTTTTTAATCGATGCTACAACGTATTGCGAATGTATACCCCAGCATGGCGGTCATACGACCCACGGACTCAGGCCACATTATAGTTTCTCCTCACTCATCGCTTTAATGTAATCCTCCAGAAATTAAATCCCTTCTTTCCCACCAATGTATTTTTATGTGAGGTAAATTTTGTCTCTTACTTCTTATGAGGTGGCATTTTCTGAGTAGTGCAGCGCAAAGTTTTTCCTCGATTGCGCAACAAGGTGCGATAAGAAACTATAATTTTAGAAGAAAAGAACGGAGAAAAAGAAAAACCTTGATTATTCTTTGAAATTTTGGAGTTGCTTAATCATTTCTGAAATATTTGTTTTTAAGTTTGCAATACTGTCAACAGTGATAAAAACTTCAAAATTATTGTCGTCTTTGTTATCATTAAGTGTTACTTTCCTATCTATCAAAATGATTGATTAATTCACAAATTCTCACAACAAAAATGAAAACCATTAATCAGCTACCGTCTGGATCGTGCCCAATATAATAAACCTTAAATCATTTTTCTCATTTTTTGTGAATTACCTCGATATAAGAGTAAAAACGACATTTCTTGAGTTTGTAACTAGATCAGTAGTGTCTTTCCCAGGATTCATGCTTGGTTAACGTACATCTTTTGCAATGAGCATATAAAAAACTTACATCTTTTGCCACTAGCATATAAAAAACTAAACTACTCATTCTTATTTTCCAATTTTCTCCTTACTTCGATAAAGTATGAATGGCACAGAAGTGAAGTTTAGGTTGAGAAAATAAACAGATCGGACACTCTAATCACTAAGAGTTTAGGAAAGAGTGTGAAACTCTTCAATAATTTCGATAAGTTTACCAGCTTAAATCGAACATGTCGGTTAATCTTGAAATTCAAAGAACATACTAAATGATTTGAGATAACTGTGTAATTTTAAAAAATTAGAAATTTCGATCCACTGTGAAATATTAAAATACAAAAACAAGATAAAATGTGCGGTGGGATGTAATGTACGTCACTTGGTCTGCGGAATTTTGATTTCGGCGCATGTGATTAAGTATTAGACCGTCTCTACCACGAAACACCATACACATGTACGGGAGGTTTTTGTTTGTTAAGGGATTTAACAACCATCGTGAGCAATTCGATGGACCATAAGCCGTCACCCTTCCATATTTACTGCCACTGGTCCCAGGGAAGGGAGAGAGCCAGTGCCGTAAGACAAATACAACATCCACGTCTCATCGGGATTTGAACCGGCACCCATTTCGGACTAATGGTCAGAAGCCAGCGCTTAGATAACTACGCCACCGGATCGTCACACATATACGGGGATGCTTCGTCCCCTGTGATATTAACATTTCTGCCCAGGTAGCACAGTCTTGCAATTTAACGTATGCCCAACACTGGGCCACCGACTCTTAGGAACATGAGACGGTGGCTCAGCGTTGAGCCTACGTTAAATTCCAAGACTATGCTACCTGGGTCATGTCATCCAAAGGCTGTTCCAGCGATATTAAGGAAATCAGTGCTGATTCGAGTAAATGCGCTCCGTGATGCGTATGAAGAAACTTTCCTCTTCATCGCTTGCTTGCAGTGCACCGTTACCTGATGCAATGAACATCGTCTGTTACCTCACAAAATCCTCTCCAACAGCCGTTGTCCTGTTGCATCTACCATTCGTTTCCACTCACAGGTGGACCGCTCATTTCTGTTTTGGCTGTCACAACACCAGCCACTATACACCTTAGATACAGTTGTTGTCATGCCGGTGGCGCAGTGGGCTAAGCGCTAGCTTATGATCATTCGTCCGTGAAAGGTCCGGGTTCGAATCCTGGTGAGGCATGGATGTTGTGTTTGTCTTACAGCACTGGATCTCTCCCTTCCCTGGAACCAGTAGCCCTAAATTCGGGACGGCCGACTGCTTAGAGCCCATTGAGTTGCTCACGGTGGTCGTTAAACCTTCAATAAAAGAAAAATAAAATACAGTTTTTCTGGCATGCCAAGAAGGTTTGCCATTTATAAATGCTTGAACCTGCTCGCCTAACTCTCACAATCAAGCCTCTTTCAAAGTCGCTTAAATTACGAGTTGGGTACTTACGTATTAAAGTGAGGACCTCAGCAGAGACTGATTTTGGCCCAAATCAAACCACGGCAAGTACACGTGCAATTTAGCATATACTGGCTAAATTACGAATACAAAAGTCAACATATACTGCCTAAATTACAAATACAAAAGTCAATATTCAAGAAACGCATATAGAGTATTAAATCCGTTTATTTCTTTTGGTGTAGTAATCACAGAGAACCGCCAAGCATTCGCACTCCACTGGGAGGCTCTTTCAAGACAACGGTAGACATAAAAATGCAAGGAATTGCAACAGATAAGGAACAAAGATGATTTTTGAAAGTAACGTGGGTGATATCACCAGTGTATTTCGTGAAATGTTTTTAGCACGTAATTATACACGGTGCGCGGCGACGTGTTCCCGTCTTTAATAACTTTAATAACGCATGCCATACCATTGGTAGATCAGTAGAGATCATGTCATTGTACACTACTTTGTTGAAGAAGATTTCGACCGTTTCCCTGATAGCAGTCTCTTTGAAGTTAGTGTAAGGGGCAATTCTTCTAATATTATTCCACACTGTAGTGGTCGATGAATGCATAACTTCTCTGGCAAGGGCTGTATTCTGCATGTCCTGGTTGACACTTCGCACGTGTTTTTTACATCTAGTGTCCAAGGATCGCTTTGCCATTCCGATATATATCTTTTCCGTGTTGTCAGGATATACCAACGGTACAGCGTACACACCCGCCTTTATTTTTTCACACTGTCTCTCCTTGCAGCTTGATACTATATGAGATAATTGGGGTCGGGCCCCTCCAGTATGGAATAATATTAGAAGAATTGCTCCTTACACTAACTTTAAAGAGACTGCCATCAGGGAAACTGTCGAAATCCTCTCCAACAAAGTAGCGTGCAATGGCATGATCTCTACTGAACAACCAATGGTTTGGCATGCGTTGTTAAAAGACGGGAAAACGTCGCCGCGCACCGTGTAATTACGTGCTCAAAACATTTCACGAAATACACTGGTGATATCACCCACGTTACTTTCAAAAATCATCTGTGTGCCTTATCTGTTGCAATTCCCTGCATTTTTATGTCTACCGTTGCCTTGAAAAATCCTCCCAGTCCAGTGCGAAAGCTTAGCGAATCTCTGTTATTACTACACAATAAGAAATAAACGGATTTAATACGCTATATGCGTTTCTTGAATATTCATATTAAGGTGTATTAAAAATAACGTTACAAAAGTTAACATATTGTTACGACTCACCCCCGCCATTAATTTAGTAATTAATGGGCGTGGTGGATGTGTGAAATTAATTACGTATTAATTATCTTCGAGGCTTGATTGGAGTTTAAAAGTGTAAACAGCGGAGAAAGTTTTATCTGGGGGATAGGACAGAAAGGAGGCGAAGCATTCCCTCAGCCTGGGTAGTCCAGAATTCCTAGCGCGCTGTTAGGTCATAAATATCAGGGCGCAGCTGACGGCCAGTCTAAACAGGAAAAGAGGTATACGTATCGAAGAGGGCCACTTATAGAAATAAATGAAGATGGAGGACAAAAGGTTCAGCGAATAATCGTAAATTCGTCGATTGTTTCAGGCATTTTCGAGAACAATTGCTCTCTGTGCGGTCCGTGCAGAAAAATGAGATTTCGCACTTAGCGTTAAAATAAGGAAGAAAGTTTAGTTGTCTGTACGCTCTCCGATGTGAAAGGCTGGGCTGGATGCCTTGGATCTGCTTTATGAATTGCGCAATGAAGAGCGAAACTCCCTGCATTTGGTAACAAATGGAGACGACAACTCGAAGCAGCTGGACATGCTAGTTTGCCATAAAGACAGCGGAATGCTTAAATCCGCGTGATAAAGCAACAATTTCTAGGCTGGGAGCCTAATGGAAATCAGCGACTGTTTGGCCCAATGAAAGCAAAGTTTCAGAGGAATATAAGAAGTCTGCGAGTGGACGTTGGTCGAAGCGAAGCCAAGCCGAAGATCGGGTTCGAGTCCAACTACGACAGTGTGCAATCACCATCCTCTCCCTGAAGCGGCGAAGGAAGCGATCTGGTCTTGCGGGGCGAAGCGAGGCCCCATGTGTGTGTGTGTGTGTGTGTGTGTGTGTGTGTGCGTGCCTGCGTGCGTGCGTGTGGCTACGTAAGCAGCGCAGCCACTACGTATAAGTGCGACGGGATAAAGCCGGCGCAAGGAAAATTGATAACGTAAAAGCGGTGCCTTGGATACCTAACAAATATACAGGTGGAAATTTAAATCACAATTTGGATTTATTTTTGACAGCATCCATGTAAGTAGAAACGTTTTGTTTTTATTGTTACATCTGCTACGCAATTAAGTGAGGAACAGAACTAATATGTTGCAAGAACTGAACTGAGAAATAGTAAGACTGAACTGTGGAATTTAAGTTCGTTAAAACTATCAGCAGAACTGATTTAGGTCAAAGTTGACCCAATACTTATGTTCAGAAGACAGCTGAATTTTATTCATAGGTGTGCCAGTGTTATGTTTTTATAGCCAATTAAATATTTGTTTAGGCAGTCAGCGGAGTCATAGAACACATGATGTATGTGTACGCATGTGATTGGTTCAAATTGCTTAAGTGTATGCCCATATAATACAGTTTTCGGGCCAAGAACTACGTCGAAGGATTTCTGAGAAGAAATATACTAATTGCTTGGCTACGGTTGGTAAATTGATTGACCGCGGTGGGATAATAACCCACTTGTCGTAACATTTTGGTGGCGGCGGTGAATGCTTAACCTAGCTCGGCCAGGTACCGTAATATTTTGGTGGTCAACGGTGGGATAACGATCCACGAGATCGCAACAATATACTGCCTAAATTACACATACAAAAGTCACCATATACTTCATGATAGAAGCTTACATAATGCGAACCAATTAACGATAGAAGCACACAGAATGCGAAGCAAACTAAGAACGATAAACAAAGAATCGAATGATATATCAAATGAACTTCTCACGTGACGTCACGAGTCCATGAAGTTCGGAACAAGGATCGTCGATTGTCTCTGCTGAGGCCCGGGGTTTAATACGTAAGTACCACGAGTTGTTTTCCATGTTGCCACTATAGGTTGGAGTGCATGCAACTGATGTGCTACAAAACGTTCCAGCATGTCCAAGTACACCTTAAATGTTACCGTGGGCTCTGTAAAAACGAAGGGTCCGATGATTCTGTCATGCATCAGGCAGCACTATATTCACTCTTCGTGCACGTTTGAATCCTTCGCAATGAGCTGTTTATAAAGCCATCTCGACGTGATAGATGCGTACTTAAGTGAGGACGGCACGTGTCTGACTGCTAATAGAAGTTCATAATAAATTACTACTTTAGTGTACATGTCAATGTATAAATGTCTTCTGTAGCATGAACAGTTCATCAGCATTCTTCAATATAATAGATATGTCCATGTAGTACGTATTATATTAAATAATGAATTTCTATTAGTTTTCCTGAAACTATTATATTAACGCTTTAACTTCAACGTAGTGCTTCACTGGTGAATTAAATGTGTTCTTCCTTCTAAATGTTACTTTCCTGGAGCAGTCTGAGTGTTTCGTATCCGCTGAAAATTTTATTAGGCATATCCAAGTCACTGCCAGATAATACGGTCATGGTTCAGTGACAACATTGTTAGTTAAGAGTCCCAAATCTTTTATTATTCAGTAATTAAGCACGATCGGTAGAAATAAGTCATTATAAATATTCACCGTCAAGTAGTCGATGTAACTCAATCATCGAATGCAAGTCGCTTATATGAACAAGTCTTTGGTATTACATAGACAGCTCGCTCAAATTCTATCTCACACTAACTAGTACAATCTCTACTATGTTGCTACCTGAAAGTCGTCAAGTATTCGTGAGATATTACATATAGGTCATAGCATAAGTATCTCCTCCGTCCTAGCATTTGAAACACTGCACACACAGGTCTTATCGCTCGAGTCTTTAACTACGTAGATGTGACCACCTGCTGTGAGGTGTGTTGCGAACTTCAATTCATGGGGAGAAACTCATGACGTCAGGTTTCGAAAATTAAAGTGTTTAATGAGAACAAACCAAATTTACATAAGACTATAGGAACTCAAAAGGATCTGCCACGGTGGTGCAGTGGTCTAAGCAATGGATTCTGGTCATTTGTATTTGGCTATAAGGAGACTGCTTATAGCCAAATGCGTTGCTTACGGGAATCGTTAAACCTCCAACTAAAATACAAAAAAAAAAAAGAAAAACTCAAAGGGAAGGTTAATTTACTGACGTACGTCACACCTACAATTTTTTTTTTTGATTGGAAGTTTAACGACCACCGTGAGCAACTCAATGGGCTATATACGTAGGGCAATAATTCTGTCGCGGCGCGAATTTCCGCGTTTCTTTTTCGCGAATTTTAGGTTTTTTCTGTAATTTCGCGAATATCAAATGTATCCGCGAATTTCAGATTTTGTACTTATTTATTTTTGCCTAATTTCTATTATAATTTTTGATTACCGTATTTTTTATAATTAAATAATTTTAATACTGCCTTCGTTAGAATTTACGCGAAAAATATACCGCAAAGTAATCCAACTCGAAAGTCCAAACTAGAGCTTTAAACCTTGAATTACCTGCGCCGCATATTTCCGGACAGCTCATTTTATCTGAAAAACAGAGAATTTCCGCGCACAAAATATATAATGAAATGTCGTGACATCGCCAACACTTATCTTAGCAAGAGTCAAGACTGCGATCACGTCGCTGCAAAAAGAGTTCTATCCAATTGTTATTAAAAAATTAAGCATTTTTTTTAAGATAAAAAGCATCGATTTTGTCAGCCAGCCTTAAATTTCTTCAAAGCATGTAGGTGTAAGGTGCTTAATACCGATCAATTTAAGTCTTTCGACATTTTAGACAACGACGACGATTTGTTTGTTTTCAGCCACATTCCTATGTTCAAAGATGAGGACCAACTAAAATGTGAATTTCTTCCATATAAAGCGAGCGTAAAAGAATTTCGTGTCAGCGAAGTTTTGCTAGACTTCTGGAATACGTCCTTTTCTTAAGCTACATAAGGTCGCCATCCGTTTTCTCTCAGCACCCACAAACAGTGTCAATGCTGAACGATCCTTTCCTAAATTTAAAAACGTGTTACGGGACAACAGGCACAGTATTAAAGAAGAAAATCTGTGTATGTACAATATAACGCATCAAAATGCCGTGCATTTAAATGGAAATCTTGATCTCGTGTAATGGCGTTGATAACATTGCCAGAATATGAATGGTTTATAAATGAAAATATCAATTTTAAGAACTTATAAAATTATAATGCTTATTTAGTTACGTTCTAGTCATTTGTATTACTGCTTCGTAACTTACTAGACTTTTTTTTCGAAATGTTAGTGTATATCATCAGCCGCAAACTTTACGCGTAATTTCATAATTTACCCCGCGAACTTTGCCTTTTTTTTCGCGATAAAATTATTGCCCTAGCTATAAGCAGTCGCCCGACCCTAATTTAGGGTTCCAGGAAAGAGAGAGAGCCAGTGCCGTAAGACAAACACAATATCCATGCCTCACCGGGAATTGAACCCGGACCCCTTACGGACGAATGATCACAGGCCATCGCTTAAACCACTGCGCCACCGGGAGTCGAACCCGGACCCCATACGGACGAATAATCAGAAGCCATCGCTTAGACCACTGCGCCACCGGGGCGGCCTTATAGTTTATTATTAACAAAGGTATAGGTTTCGATGAGTTATGTTTCTCATGTAAGATGCTCGGTCGCCGTTCCAATGGTCAAGAGATCTTACCTGCTGGCTTCCAATCACAGAGAGAGATGGTCCCGGGTTCGACTCTTAGATAAAGCACCATTCATGCGACTGGCCCATGGACCCCTTTCCTAGAATACGTTGCCCCAAATTAGGGGCGGGAGACTGATTATAGACCTCCGTGCTGCTCATGGTGGGCATTAAAATACAAAACAGAAAAAATGCATATGTTTATGGGCAATCAACCTGTATCATTTATTACCTAGATGTTTTAGATGGCTTTTTAAAAAAAAAATTTTCGTTCACACACTTATCTGTAGAAATACGTTGATTGACTCTATAATGCATGTTT
Source organism: Macrothele yani (assembly GCA_039090855.1). Taxonomy (NCBI): domain Eukaryota; kingdom Metazoa; phylum Arthropoda; class Arachnida; order Araneae; family Macrothelidae; genus Macrothele; species Macrothele yani. Next base: position 52,378,290 of record CM077008.1, on the reverse strand, counting down.
TGCCCTGACAAGCTGAAAATTCAGCATATAATTTCATTTCGTTGGTCAGTTTCTAGGTACGGTTGTAGAACAGCATGCTGTATCTAAGTGAATGGAGATTTAGTTTTGGAAAGTTTTACCCATTTTTATAAAAAAGTAAACTACTCATAAAAGTAGTTTATTATTTACATTTTTATAAATATATATGCAAAGACGGTTATTTAAAAAATATTCAGATAATGATTTTTAAGGAATTCGTATTATAGGAATATATAGCATAGTTTTCCAAACCGATTGATTATTCATTGATGCATTTATTCAAGTGGGTACACACTACAAGTTGATTGAAGATCCCTCCTTGTGCCAGAGGGACACGTGCCCAGTATTGCCCAAAGGCACGCATAAGTTAAAGACAATTGCCGTGATTCTGGCGATAAAACATATAAGGAAAAGCAACTACGCAGTTAAAAGAAACACATAGGAAAGTTTTTGTGAGCTGTTGATGAAGTGAACAGAGCTTTTCCTCACGGAATCCAAAAGTTTTATAGCTGATACGTAGGTCATTTCAAAAGTTCTGCACACTGCGCAGGCACTGCCTGTTGGATGTTGCAATGGCTCCAACCGTTGCTCCAGTTGTGAGTCATATTTCAGTATACGAAGTTGTGTCAACGTTTTCTGGCAAATTACTTCCTGTTCAGAATACCTCTGCCCAGAAATGAAGGAATAAAGTGAGTCAAGTCAGATCACGCGTAGCAACCAGCGATCCTATATTAAAATTGAAATCTTGCGAAGAAAATCTACTACCGAAATTTATAAAGATTTGTGTGAAGCTTGTGGTGTTAGTGTAGTGGATCGTAGGATAGTGCCACAGTGGTCTTCTCGTTTCCTCTAAGGTCGGGAAAGCATCGAAGACGACCCAAGAAGCGGCTCGCTATCAGATGCAACGAACGACACTTCTGTGGTTATCGTCAACAGCATTTTGGAAGAAGATCGACGAAAAACATGTGAAGAGATTGCATATGAAGCAAACATGTCTACCACTTCGGTTTTCAGAATCCTAACTGAAAAATTACAGAAGACAAAAGTGGCTGACCAATGGGTTCCGCATAATCTGAGTGAAGAGCAACAACCAGTTCGCAAAGGTATCGCAGAAGAATGGCTTCAGTGGTACAAGACAGAAGGGGAGCAGTTTATGGCCATAATTGTTGATATAGACGAAATCTGGATACGATATTTTGAACTAGAACTGAAATCTCAGTCCACTGAGTGGAAACATCCAAAATCACCTCGCCAGATAAAATTCCGCCGCCTACAATCGAAGGTTAAGCTGATGATGATTATGGCCTATGACAAGGTTGGAGTGATAGTAACAGGCAGTGTTCCCAAGGGAACCACTGTGAAAGCGGAATACTACAGAAGGTTTCTGAAAAATGTTTTGCTCCCAAAGATTCGCCAAAGGAGACCCGACATGCTCGAAGCTGGTATCACCATTTTGCACGGCAACGCGAGGCCGCATATTTCCCGTACAATAAGTATGGTTGGGAATTGCTTTCCCACGCGCCATACAGTCCTAAGATGAGTCCACCAGACTATCAATTGTTCCCAAAACTGAAGAAGCCACTCCACTTTAAAATTCAGTATGATTCGGTATGCTTCTATTGAGGTGACCCGAGTAATCCAACGCCTGAACAATGGAGGTGTCCTGACTGGAATAACAGACATGCCCAAACGTTGGTCATAATGAAACATGGAGATTAATTCGAAGGCTTGAAATGGTATGTCGTGAAATAAATTCGTTTTTTAAGAGATAACCCACAGTGTGCAAATCTTTTGAAATTACCCTCGTGTCTGTAACTTGGTGTGACGTCAATTCGTCGCGTGCGTCAATTCGTCGACTACGACAATTCGTCGCGCGTGAATTTGTCGAACACGTCAATTCGTCGCGCGTGAATTTGTCGAACACGTCAATTCGTCGAGCGTCAATTCGTCGCGGACAAATTCGTCGACTACGCCAATTCGTCGCGTTGACAGATTTTGGTTACATACAAAACGAATGCAGGGAAACGTATGATTTCGAACGTCTTCCCCCTGATCAAATTTATAAATTTTGGACACTCAGACAAGATAGGAATATTACGCTTTCTCTTTGGCACTAAAAATATTAGACGGTAGACGGTTTTCGGAACGGGTCAAGGCCCGGGGGTAAGAGCCCCACACAGACAAAAATTTTTGTAAAATCTATAATTTTCAATTCAGAACCACCAAATTTGGTGCCATGAAACTCTAACATAGACGGGAGACGCTTTTTGGAAAGGGTCGGGGCCGGGGGTCAGAAGCCCCCCCCCCCCTTCATACAAAACTTTCGTAAAATTTACAGTTTTCAATTTAGAACCACCAAATTTGGTATATTATCCATGGTATTCTAACTCAGACTGTAGACGGTTTTTGGAAAGGGTCGGAGCCCGGGGTTCAGAACCCCCCCCCCCCAAACAAAATTTCGTAAAATCTAGTTTTTAATTTAGAACCACCAAATTTGGTATATTATATCATGGTACTCTAACTTAGACGGTAGACGGTTTTTGGAACGGATCGGGGCCCGGGTGTTAGAGCCCCATCCCCCTACAAAATTTTCGTAAAATCCACAGTTTTCAATTCAGAACCACCAAATCTGGTATACTATCTCGTGGTATTCTAACATAGACTGTAAACGGTTTTTGGAAGCGGTTGGAGCACGGGGGTCAGCCCCCCCACACACACGCAAAACTGCCGTAAAATCTAGTTTTCAATTTAGAACCACCGTTTGGGGTCATGAAACTCTAACTTAGCGGAAGACTGTTTTTGGAACGGATCGGGTCCCGGGAGGTCAGAACTCCCCCCCATCCGTACAAAATTATCATAAAATCTGCGGTTTTCAATTTAGGACCACCAAATTTGGTATACTATCTCATGGTATTCTAACTTAGACTGTAGACGGTTTTGGAAAAGGGGTCGGAGCCCGGGGTTCAGAGCCCGGAGGGTTAGAGCCCCCTCCCCCCTACAAAATTTCGAAAAATCCAGTTTTCAATTTAGAACCACCAAATTTCGTATACTATCTCACGAAACTCTAACTTAGACTGTAGACGGTTTTTGGAAGAGGTTTGAGCCAGGAGGTCAGACCCCCCATGCAAAATTTTCGTAAAATCTACAGTTTTCAATTTAGAACCACCAAATTTGGTATACTATCTCACGGTACTCTAACTTAGACGGGCCGCCCCAGTGGCGCAGTGGTCTAAGGCGTTGGCCTCTGATCATTCGTCCGTAAGGGGTCCGGGTTCGAATCCCGGTCAGGCATGGATGTTGTGTTTGTCTTACGGCACTGGCTCTCTCCCTTCCCTGGATCCAGTGACCCTAAATCAGGGACGGGCGACTGCTTATAGCCCATTGAGTTGCTCACGGTGGTCGTTAAAAATCCAATTAAAAAAAAATAACTTAGACGGTGTTTGGAATAGGTCAAGGCGCGGGGGTTAAGAGCCCCTCACATACAAAATGTTCATAAAATCTACAGTTTACAATTTAGAATGACCAAATTTGGTATCATGAAACTCTAACTTAGGCGGGAGACGGTTTTTGGAACGGGTCGTGGCGTGGTGGGTCAGAGCCCCCCCCCCCACACAAAATTTTCGTAAAATATACCTTTTTCAAATAAGCACCACCAAATTTGGTATGCTATCTCATGGTATTCTAACTCAGACTGTAGACGGGTTTTTGTGAAGGGTCGGAGCCCAGGGTTAGAGCACCCCCCCCAATTAAAATTTTTCGTGAAATCTACAGTTTTCAATTTAGAACCACCAAATTTTGTATACTATATCATGGTACTCTAACTTAGACGGTAAACGGTTTTCAGAACGGGTCAAGGCCCGAGGGTAAGAGCCCCCCCCCCAACAAAATTTTCTTAAAATCTACATTTTCCAATTCAGAACCATCAAATTTGGTGTCATGAAATTCTAACTTAGCGGGAGGCGGTTTTTGGAACGGGTCGGGGTCCGGGGTTCAGAGCTCCCCCACCCCCGCACAAAATTTTCGTAAAATCTACAGTTTTCAATTTAGAACTACCAAATTTGGTATACTATCTCATGGTACTCTAAGTTAGACGGTAGACGGTTTTTGGAACGGGTCGGGGCCCGGAGGTTTAGATCCCCCCCCCCCAATACAAAATTTTATAAAATCTACATTTCAAAATTGTCTTTATTCTTCAAATAAAAATAGCATTTCTATGTACATGACAGTAGAATTCTGCCAATAAATACAGTGATATATACAACAACTGGAAAGTTCCAGTGAAACGTAAAACAAAATATTGTAAAATCATAAAATTATTTCGCCCCGAAGGGCGATGGAGAGGCAGACAATAAAGCACGAGCGATGCAAATGAAAATGTATACTACAGTATTGTAGACAAGAAAAGACATGATGCTATACTATTCACAAATTCCAATTAAGTATTACTACCATACTCAAGATTAAATATGCACAAGGTACTAATTCACATAAAAGACCATGGGTGAGAAGGAACTAACAGGTGCAACAGTATTTAGAAATATGACAGAAATGGTAGAAACAATTCAGCACAAATACTTATTATATGCACAGAATTATGCAGTGACAAGAGAGAAATACGCTAAACGGACCCAGGAGGGCAACTTTACAAAAAAAAACAGAAATCGAACAAGAATGCAATTCATAAGTGTCATATCATATGTACAGAACAATACAGTGACAAAAAGAAAGCCGCTAAGCATACCCAGAAGGGCAGCTTCTCATAAAACAGAAATGTAACAGTGATGCTACACTCAAAATTTACATCATATGTACAGAAGTATTCAGTGACAAGGGGGAGAATCGCTAAAAGTGCTCAGAAGAGCATCTTCTTACATTAAATTATATACACAGGGACAATAAAATTTCAAAATATATTCAACATAATGTAGGGGACATTGCGTGTGCAGTAAACTGTGCAGAAGAAAGAATTATATACAACATAAAATACAACAAAATCGAAGAGATCATGGGAAACATGGTGAGCTATCTCCAATAGCACATATACCAGAATAATCACAAATAGCGAATCATGTGCGTGAAAAAGGAGACTCCACCTAGGAGCCTCATACCACCAAAATTAATACGTAAAATCATGAGTTGTGACAGTGAATGTGGGCGACAACAAAAATCACACCTATAAGTTGAGATGTAGCTGCAAATTGTGGATATGGAACCACCCAGCCGATTGGGCCCAGGTGGATTGAAAAACGTTATCGGTGTTTGTTGAGGCAGCACGAGAGTGCTCCATTCGGAGACGAGTGGTTAACCGTGCTAGGAAGCGTCTCCGAATGATAGCACTTGCCTACTGAGGAGGTGGAGTAAGAGCAGGGAGGCGTTGTTCAAGATGGAAAGCATATACAGTGAACTTCACAAGAAGAAAAATGTAACGGCACACAAGAGGCAAGTGAGTAGGTGGATGCTTAGTTTGGAGTAGCCAAGCATATGCAAGAAATGGTAACGATCTAGCACAAATTCGATCAGCAAGACGAAATGCTGTGTTTAGGACTGGCAGGAGTACGGGGCAGAAGAGGTATTGATGTTGGACGTCGCTGACTTCAGGGCAAAAGGAACAATGTATAGAGGTGAGAAGGGTCATGCGAAATAGTACTGATGGGGCGGGGAGACGAAGGTGAAGAAATTGCCAATGGACATTGAGTTCAAGAGGGGAGGAAAGGGGAGAGGTAGAGGCTGTCCAGATGGCGGGGAGAAGAGAAGGAGAAGCAGAATGAACAGAAAGTGGAAGTGCGGGAGGGGAAAGAAGGAGCCAATAAAGAGAAGAGGAGGAGATAGAAGTAACTAGAACCGGGGAGCTACGAATGAGGAGAAAGAACGGTAGAGAAAGAGGGGCGGAGGGGACCGAGAAGAGACCATCAGGGGAAGCGAGGAGTGGAAAGAGGCTCCAAAGCGCTGTGCGAAGGAGAAGATATTCGTTAGCAAGAGTAATGGTTGGAGATAGAAACAGGGAAGAAAGAGGTCTCCAGGTTAGATCAGAAGTTACGAGAGAACGGACAGTTATCACACCAGAGCGGATCCAATGAGGAAAGTAAAAGTAAGGGAGGTTAGGAGGGTGAATAAGAGAAGAGAAGAAGAGAGGTTCATCTAGAAGATCAAGAGTTGAAGAAGGAAATGAACGGAGAAGAGGAAGCGAACGAAAGAGAGAAAGGCCCTCTCGCAGGACAGAAGGGAGGTGGGACGGAAGAAGAGAGTATGAATCCATCTTCAGAAACAGTAAGAAGGTGAAAGATGGGTCACAAGAAGAAGCAAGAACATTCAAGGTAGCGGTAAAGGACGGAACAGTTGAAGTGGCAAGGCGAATGAAATGAATAATGCGATGTGTTTTATAAAGGACTGCTGGATCAGGAAGCTGGATGCCACCTAATGAGGCTGGTAGATGAAGCGCGGCAGGTTTAACCCAGTGATGTGAAGTCCAGATGACGGAAGTTGAGAGGCGAGTGATGGTCATCATTTGTGACACGGGAACAACCGTCGACATCCAAGAGTATTCCCATAGAGAGATAAGTTGTCGACGAACAATGGCTGCTCGTTGACGGAACGATGTGAAAGGGCGGGCCTTACTCCAGTAGGCAGCAGCCCGTTGTATCCGGGGAAGAAGAGCAGTCCAGGTGGCAGATGCAGAAGCCAAGGGCAAACCGACATACGCACCGAGGATCTTCTGTGTAGTGGCTGTCCACTGCGCACCCCAAGGAGCATCGGTGCGGACAGCCCATGCCCCGCACCATAAGCCAGTACTTTTATTGGCATTCAGCGCAGCTCCAGATATTGCAACATATTGTTGATATACAGAAAACAGGCGATCAAATTGAGATTCATCCCGGACACAAAAGGTCACATCATCAGCATAGGCGGTGGAAATTATCCGATGATGACGAGTACTAGCCACTGTCGGCGGTAGGACATCCAGGAGTGATCTTTGGGCTGCTAACAGGAAAGGCTCAAAAGCGAGAGCGAATAGCTAGCCGGAGAGCGGACATCCTTGTCGGATGCCTCGCCTAAACGGAATTGGAGCGGTTAGAAATGTGGCCGCTCGAACATGGAAACTGGCGCCCTGATAAAGGGCCAAGAGAGCGGAAGAAAAGGCAGCAGGAAAGCCAAATCGTGAAAGGACAGCAGAGAGATAAAAGTGAGACACGTTATCAAACGCGGACTTTTGATCCAGATTGAGAAAGGCAAGAGGTTCATCAAAAGAGCGAGCGAGGAAGTGAAGATGAAGGAGAAGAGAAACGTTAGTGGAAATAGTCCGACCAGGCACAGTGTATGTCTGGTCAGGAGAAATAACGAAAGAGAGAACAGAATTAAGGCGACGGGATAAGAGTTTTGTATAGAACTTATAGTCAGTGTTTAGGATGGAGATAGGGCGCCAGTTTCCCAGATCCAAGAGGTCACCCTTCTTAGGAAGGAGGATGATGTGTGCCAAAGTAAAGTCGGGCGGTAACGCAGGAGAGGAAAAAGCAGACGAGAAACACGCAGACAGAAAAGGCAGAAGGCACGGTAGAAAAGCACGGTAAAAGGACAGAGGAAGGCCGTCAGGTCCAGGAGCAGCATGAGGATTGAGAGTAGCGAACGCCTCACGGAGTTCGCGAAGAGAGAAGGGGGTAAGTAAAGAAGTAGATAAAGTAGAGGGGACCTGAGGAAGAGAGGAGAGAAGAGGAGAAGCTAATGAGAATGAAGACTGCGTTACTGCACTGTACTTGGCGGTGAAATACTGTTTAGTGAAAGTGCATAGCTTCGATGGGTTCGAAGTGATGGAACCATCCTGGAGGCGAAGATGACGCAAAGATGTAGCAGAGCGATGTTGAGATTCCAAGGCGGTTAAGTAATCGTGAGAATCAGCTGTAGGGGAGAGATGCAAGAAATGCATCCTGCAGGCTGCATCGGATGCGCGAGGAAGAAGCACGGCGTGAAGATCTGCCAGATAGCCGGGGTATTGCGGATCATCAAGAGAGAGCATCGACAATAGAGCACGTAGATTCGCAATTTTCATATCGCTCTCATTCCGAGAGGCATGGGAGAAGCGCCGTACAAAAAGGACCAAGTCATGTTTGACACTGAGCCACAGTTGCATCGCGTCTGACGTAGTATTAAGAAGGGGCTGACGACTACGGAGGAACTCACGCACAGCAACACAAAATTGTTGATCATCCAGGAGCGAGTCCGGAAAAGTCCATACTCGTCGAGTCCTGGAAGGTGAAGGAGAAACACACACCGACAGACTGACAATACTGTGGTCTGAAGCGGCGGAAGGATGATGGGCAGCAGCTGCGATCGACGGGAGAAGAGCAGTCGAAACATAAAATTTATCCAGCCGTGCTGCCGTAGTGCTGCCATGGATGGAAGAGCGCCAGGTAAAAGAGATTTCCGACGGGTGTAGATGCCGGAACGCATCAACCAATTGAAAATCATCAACTAGCTGAGAAATCTGTAATACACGTTGCCTGCGGTATTCGCCAACGGTTGAATTGCGGTCAAGGGCCGGCAACAACGTACAATTGAAATCTCCGCCGATGAGAACATATTCAGACGGTGGAATGCATGACAGCTCTGTACGTAGTGTGGAGAGAAGATCAGGTAACAGACGCTCATCACAGGGGACATATATGTTAAAAACATGATAGGTCACGTTTTCAATGCAAAAGACAACGACCTGGAGGTTGTCCACATATAATGCACGAATCACTGGCGTCGTTATCAGAGGGAGTAATCGGTGATGGATCCCAATTGCAAGGCCACCATTCCGTCCAACTCGATAAGCATGGTGAAAATCGTAGGGCCAAGCCCGCCAACGAGAGAACAAAGTGGTAGCAGAGCAATTGGTCTCTTGGTGCAAGAGAAGATCTGCGTGTAGAGGCGCCAAGTCCTCATACACTAGGGCATTTCTAGGAGAAGCAGAGAACCCTCTGCAGTTAAGTGTGACCACCTGGAATCGGTAGGTCCTTCCCAGGTCGACACGCACGTGCACTGGAATCTGTTATTTTCTTCGCTTGCTTTTTCATTCTGTCAACACTAAATTTGAGATCGGGATAGGAAAGCACAAGATTTCGAAACACAGATGTCACACTAGAAACTTGGGTTAGAACAGTAGGAAGATCAAGCATATGACGTGCAACAAACTGATTAAAGAATCTAGGATGTTTATGAGAGCATAATACTTCATATATTTTATGAAGAGAAAGCGGACCTACCGGTATATCCGCCCTCGCTTCAGCTAGGTATCGGAGAAAAGAATCTAGGGAAAGCACTGGGGGTGGAGTCTTAGCACCTGGAATCACAGCAGGATGTCGACTTATACGTGGCGAAGTACGACGTTGAGAGGAGGAGCGGGAAGATGAGTCAACAGAACGACCTCTTGCAGCATCGGTGCGAGGAGGGAGCGGAGACTGCGGAGCACTCCAGGACTCCCGTTGAGCAGGCTTGCTGGTAGTTGTAGGGTCAGAGTCATTGCCAGAATAGTCACTAGCAGTAGGGCAGTCCATGTCAGTAATTGTACTTGGGGTGTCTTCATCCGACGGAGGATGAAGGTCAGCAGTCAGGTCAGCTGGAGCTGCAAGGAACGTGGGCGGAGCAGTCGGCACCAGAGGAGGAAAGTCCACTGTCAATAATTGTGGGACAGGACCCCATGGAGAAGGGTCCGATGGTAGAGCAGGTTGATGAAGTTCTGAAGACACCTCCTTAAAAGCGGCAGGTGCTGAGAAAACAGGGTTGTCACGAGTGACTTTTGTTCCCGAAGACTGAGGTACAGCAGGGCGGCGGAAGCACTCACTTCGTTGATGGCCATACGCCTTACAAGTCTGACAATGAAAGGAGGTCAAAACGTCGATGCGTCGTATCTGGTCTCCGCATTTTACAGTGAAGAGAGTAGGAAAAGTCTTGATATGTTCATCCGAAGAGAATACTACTCGTGCAACTCGTCGGGCACTTTCAATTGAACGATCATCCTCGTCCTTTGGAGCAGCGGAGTGTGTGGTAATGTTACCCACAACACGACCGGATTGCATAAGAAAAGCACAAAGCATAGCATCTGTGACTTCAGGATGTACTGGGTACATCGAGACCGTTACTAGTCTTTGGGCGACAGGCTCAGGAAATAATTGGTGATCACCAACAATCAGCCCAGTCTGTAAAACTGAGGTAGCATCTGCCGCATGAAAGAAATAAACAACGACACTCGGCCCTCTGCGCGACATATGACGTATCGCTGACGGAGAGAACTTTTGTTTCAGCGCAGTAGAGTACATTTTGAGTGGTGTGTCTGGCAGCGCCTCAAAGCACACACCCAACTCAGTAGCCGTGGTGAAAGAAGTACCTGCTGGAGAATCCACTGGAATTTCGAGCACAACCTCATTACCAGAGCGACGGACATGAGGTTTTAAAGCTGCGGCTTCCGCTCGCAGGGAATTAGACTTGGGCTGAAGCCTCTGGGAAGTTACCGCTGAAGAATAGGAGCGAGGAGCAGTAGAAGTGGAGGTTGAAGGCAGAGGAGCACCGCCATCCATAGTGTCCATGACGTCTTCTGTCACTATATGAGGAGCAGCTGGGGCAAGAGCTGTAATAGTGACGTCAGGGGAGGAAAACGATACGCCGCCAACGGTTGACGTCGACCCGGAGGGCAACGTGACAACGCCACCGCTGGGCAAAGTGCCGAGATCACCGGAAGTGATGTCAGGGTTGACAACACCACCGGATGACGCCATTTTAATGGCGCCGAGATAACTAGGCTTCTACCAGCTCGGTAGGAATTATAAACACGACGATAAGAAACGAAAAAAGCCACTCACCACTTCGGGAGATGTCCGAATCGAATCACCAAACCTTTATAGTGGAGGTAAGCACAAACTCAGTAATCCTAGTAGCCTAAATACTTGTTATTCAAACAAAACTCACGGAGCTCAATTTCCGTAAAATCTACAGTTTTCAATATAGAACCATTAAATTTGGCATACTGTCTCATGGTACTCTAACTTAGACAGTAGAAGGTTTTTAAAACGGGTCGGGCACGGAGTCAGAGCCCCCCCCCCCCTCCATTAAAATTTTTCGTAAAAACTACACTTTTCAATTTATAACCACCAAATTTTGTATACTATCTCACGAAACTCTAACTTAGACTGTGGACGGTTTTTGGAAGCGGTTGGAGGCAGGGGGTCAGAGCCACCCCTTCCATACAAAAATTTTCGTAAAATCTACAGTCTTCAATTTAGAACCACCAAATTTGATATACTATCTTATCGTACTCTAACTTAGACGGTAGACGGTTTTTGGAATAGGTCAAGGCGCGGGGGATAAGAGCCCCCCACATACAAAATTTTCGTGAAATCTATAGTTTTCAATTTAGAACCACCAAATTTGGTATCATGAAACTCTAACTTAGACGGGAGACGGTTTTTGGAATGGGTCGGGGCCGGGGGTCCCGAGCACCCCCCCCGTACTCCATTAAAATTTCGTAAAATCTAGTTTTCAGTTTAGAACCAAGAAATTTGGTATACTATATCATGGTAATCTAACTTAGTCGGTTTTTGGAACGGGTCGGGGCACGGGGTTACCCCCCCCCCACATTTTCGTGAAGTCTGCAGTTTTCAATTTAGAACCACCAAATTTGGTATACTAGTCTAACTTAGACGACAGACAGTTTTTGGAACGGGACGGACACGGGGTCCGAGCCCACCTCATAAAAAATTTCGTGAAATCTACAGTTTTCAATTTAGAACCACCAAATTTGGTATACTATGTCATGGTACTCTAACTTAAACGGTAGACGGTTTTTTGGAACGGGTCAAGGCCCGGGGGTAAGTGCCCCCACATACAAAATTCTTCTTGACAAGTGGTCAGAAGCCAGCTCCTAGATCACTCCGCCGCCGTAGCGGCACACGTTGAAATATATTTTTCATAAGACCCCAAAAGCTCTTATGGACATTCTAGATTGAACTGGACGCAAATAAATCATTAATATAATTTGTACTAGCAGGGATGCCAGTTATTTGCGAGGTACGTTTTACTATTTGTGGAATCACCAAGTTCAGCGGGTGAAAGTTAATGAATGAAAAAGACATTCCTGCAATTTTCCAGTAAACGTATTTTAAATTTTTTGATTTAGTTAATTTAATTTTGCGAAACAAAAAAGAAAGAAAAAGGTATGGGAATACTTACCTTCTAGGAGACATCTATAGAACTGCCGTACATGTGGCGTGTGCTTCTGTGAATCCCGCAACACAGAAATGCGATGTACCTATGTGATGTCGATTGCGTACGACTTCACATTGGCATTGATCATCTTTTTCTTACCGTTTTGAATTTTGAACATCTGGAACTCTCTATTTACATTACATTATATTTCTTCCTGATAAGTCGTTCGTTGGTAGTGAAAGCTAAACTATATTGATTTGTGTTTTTAATACACCATTAAACGCATATTAGGTTGGTTAGTTGGTTGGTTGATGGTTTATGGTGCAAGGCCCTCAAAGGGCCAAAGAGCGCCTTAGAACGTAGATAGGGTATTCTCAATAGTAAGAAACGGAACTTTTTACAAACATCTTGTATGGGGCTCACTTGACTCGGGCCCCAACCCCTTCCCAAAACCGACTACCGTCTAAGTTAGATAAACATGAGATAGTATACCGATTTTGGTTGTTCTAAATTTAAAATTGTAGATTTTACGAAATTTTTATGAGGAGGGAGGGCTCTCACCCCCAGGGTTCCAACCCCTTCCAAAATCCGTCTAGCGTCTAAGTTAGAGTTTCATTATACCAGATTTGGTGGTTCTGAATTTAAAACTGTAGTTTTTAAGAAAATGTTGTATGTGTGTGTGTGTGGAAGGGGGCTCTGACCCTCGGGCCTTGACCCGTTCCAAAAACCGTCGACCGTCTAAATTAGAGTACCATGAGATCGTATACCGAATTTGGTGGTTCTAAATTGAAAACTAGATTTTGCGATTTTTTTATGAAGGCAGCCCTTACTCCCGGGCTGCAACCCCTTCCAAAAACGGTCTACCGTCTAAGTTAGAGTACCATGAGATAGTATACCAAATTTGTTGGTTCTAAATTGAAAACTGTAGATTTTACGATTTTTTTATTAGGGGGGGGGGCTCTAACGTCCGAGCTCCAACCCCTTTAAAAAGCCGTCTAGCATCTAAGTTAGAGTACTATGAGATAATATACCAGATTTGGTGGTTTTAAATTGAAAATTGTAGATTTTAAGAAATTTTTATGAGGGGAGGGGGCTCTAACAACTCAAAAAGCGTCTAGCGTCTACGTTAGAGTTTGATGATACCATACTTAATGGTTCTGAATTAAAAACTGTAGATTGTACAAAAACATTATGGGGGGGGGGGAGGGGTCTAGCCTTGACCCGTTCCAAAACCGGTCTACCGTCTAAGTTAGAGTACCATGAGATAGTATACCAAATTTGGTGGTTCTAAAACGAATACTGTAGATTTTACGGCATTTTTATGACAGGGGGGGGGGCTCTTACCCCTGGGCTCCAACCCGTTCCCAAAACCGTCTAGCGTCTAAGTTAGAGTACCATAAAATAGTATACGAGATTTAGTGGTTCTGAATTGAAAACTGTAGTTTTTAAGAAAATTTTGTATGTGGGGGCTCTGACACCCCGCGCCTTGACCCGTTCCAAAAACGGTCTGCCGTCTAACTTAGAGTACCATGAGATAGTATACCACGTTTGCTGGATCTAAATTGAAAACTGTAGATTTTGCGAATCTTTTTATGAGGGGGGCCTTTACCTCCAGGGCTGCAACCCCTTCAAAAAACCTTCTAGCGTCTAAGTTAGAGTACCATGAGATAGTATACCAGATTTGGTGGTACTGAACTGAAAACAGTAGTTTTTAAGAAAATTTTGTATGTGGGGGCTCTGATCCCCCGGGCCTTGACCCGTTCCAAAAACGCTCTACCATCTAAATTAGAGTACCACGAGATAGTATACCAAATCTGGTGGTTCTAAATTGAAAACTGTAGCAGAAAAATAGATTTTACGAAAATTTTGTATGTGGGTGGGGCGGAAGGCTCCGACCCCCTGGGCCTTGACCCGTTCCAAAAACCGACAACCGTTTAAGTTAGAGTACCATGAGAAAGTATACCAGATTTGGTGGTTCTGAATTGAAAACTGTAGATTTTACGAAAAATGTTTATATGGGGGGCTCTGGCCAACCGGGCCCTGACCCTTTCCAAAAACCGTCTACCGTCTAATATTTTTAGTGCCAAAGAAAAAGCGTAATATTCCTATCCTGTCTGAGTGTCCAAAACTAATAAATTTGATCAGGGCTAAAGACGTTCGAAATCGTACGTTTTCCCGCATTCGTTTTTATGTAACCAAAATCTGCAAACGCGAAGAATTGACGTAGTCGACGAATTGACGCTCGACGAATTGTCGCAGTCGACGAATCGTCGCAGTCGACGAATTGACGCAGTCGACGAATTGTCGCACGCGACGAATTGACGTATAACTCTGTAATTTGTTTCAAATTTTGGAGAAACTCCACAACTGGGCGAATTTGTGATCGACATAATGTCAAAGGTTCTTTTACAGCAGATGTATCATATATGTAGCTCAAAGAAGCTTTTTTATTTAAAAACAAATTTATTGAAAAAGAAAAACAAAATGTACCTGAATCAAAATAACTTCCAGGAAAAATTAAAATTTTGCACAGTCACAGAAATACTGCACTACTCAGACAAGAAAACAGGTGGAAAATCTTGCTATGCTTTGTTGCTTAAACAAAGAACTGCTATTTGTACAACTTCAATCACAAGACGTTTTCCTGCAGATAACAACAAATCGTCTCAATATCCCACTATAAGGAGCAGGCAACAGTTCTGCATAAATTCTGATTCTTATTAAGACCATGCAAACAATCTAGGGTGCGAAATACATGAAAAATCTACCATCTACAAAACTGTGAACTTGAATAAAGTGAAACGTAATGGGAAAAAAGTGATTATTAAAACAAAAATTAAGTAAAGAAAATAATAAATGATATATGTATGCAATAAACAACATCCTCATCATCAGCCCATATATTTATGCAGAAAAGGTAAGCTGTATACTTAGTAACATAATGTAGGGTACTGATGATATAATCCGAATTAGAATGTTTGATGGGAAAGTTTATCAAAATCTTTTGTAACATCAAGTGCTATAGAAGATGTTCAAACATTTTTAGAAAGTTGTTGATAAGATATATATTCCCTCATCGTTAAAAAAATGGGTAGGTTTGATATCATGAGACATGCAAATGATTTAAGTATCACGCTCAGCCGCACATGTGACGCAAGCAAGGAGGAGTCGTAGTGTTGTGCCTGGCAGGATATATAAGGTCGCCCTTTGCTCACGCTTCCCATTCTGACTCGTGCTGTGGTGTTGGTGTCATCCTTTGCAAGTGAAGCATGCCTCGGCGAAACTTTCGGAAGCAATTTGAGCAGTTGGAGGAGTTCAAGAGGAGCCGCGTCGTCGGGCTCCGGGAAGCGGGGTAGTCTTATCGCTGTATTGTGCTCCATTCCGGTCGTGCGGATATCACCATAGCACGCTGTTGGCGGCAGTGAATAGAACAAGGCAAGCAGCAGTGACAGGAAGAGTCTGGGAGACCTAGACGAACCACTGACAGAGAGGTGCGGGGAGTTGTCCGACATGCACGGAGTAACCCAACAGCCACGATTGCGGATATTCATCGAGCAGTGGCGCCCTCCATGCATCGTCCGATTAGTACCAGTATCATTGGCAGACGGCTGCACGACGTAGGACTACAAGCACGCAGCCCGTTACGACGACTCTCCTTAACACCATTACATCATCGCCAGAGGCTGCAATAGTGTCGTCTCAGATTGTCATGGAGCCCCTCAGAATGGCAGCGTATGATCTTCAGTGACGAGTCCCGCTTTTGTCTTGGGAAAGACGACCACCGAATACGTGTGGAAGTCACCGTTGTAAGCGCCAAGATGAACGGTTTGTTGTCGAGGGTCACAAGTCTGATGTCATGGTGTGGGGTGCAATTGCCTACGTTGCCAGATCTCCTTTGGTGTACACTACAGGCACTTTGAAAGTCCAACGTTACGTTAATGGGGTTCTGCAACCAGTGACCCAACATTTTCTGAACGCTCAATTCGGTGCGGTTTTCCAAGAGGACAACGCTCGTCAGCAAACTGCTGCTGTTGGAGAGCTTGCCTTCAAGTCATTGACACTCTTCCATGGCCAGCCGCATCGCCAGACCTATCGCCGATTGAAAATGTGTGGGATGTGTGTACACGCTATCCGCACTCCAACCCTACCGCACAGTCTGCAAGATCTGAGGGAGAAGATTTAAGCTGCATGGAATAGCTTATTGCAGGACACCATTAGGAACTTGTGCAAATCCATGCCGAGACGTCTGACATGCTGTGAGCGCAAACATGACGACCCAACGCCATACTGAGAGACACTATTTATTGGCGTGCAGCTCAATACATACTGCCCATATCAGCCCTCATGTTTAATCATTTATTGTTCCTGGTAACCTTTGCCTACCTCCCGAATAGCATTGCAATCAGACACGTCCTTCTTGGTGCAACAGTTTTTTGACGATGAGTGTATATATATATATCATCATCATCGAATCATCAACCATTATCAACCCACTGGTGGATGAAGGTCTCCCCAAGTTTCTTCCACAATTCTCTGTCTTGAGCCCGTCTCTTCCACGTCATTCCACATGCTTTGAAATTTAATCCATCCATCTCGCATGGGGTCTTCTTCTGGGTCTTTTCCTGTTCCTTGGAATCCAGTCAAAAATTTTGGTTTTCCATCGATGGTCTGTTCTTCTGGCAACATATCTAGCCCATTGCCATTTCAGTGATTTCACTCTGGTCGTGACGTCGTGCACTCCTGTCATTCTCCTTATCCACAAGTTCCTCTTCTTATCTTTCCTGGTTACACCAATCATGCATCTATCCATGCTTCTTTGAGATGTCTGCAGTCTTTGTATATCTTTTTTAGTTAAGATCCATGTCTCGGCTCCATACGTAAGCACTGGCAGGATGCATTGATTAAACACTTTTCTTTTGAGACTTACTGTCATACTGCTCTTAAAAATTGTACTGTTTCTTCCAAAAGCTATCCATCCAAGATTTACACACCGATTAATTTCTTCATCAATGTAACTTTCACTTGATATCTGCTGCATACGACAAATGTAGGTTTTGGTTGTCTCAAGCTTTTCTCCATCAATCGATAAAATTTCGTTTCTTGTAAAAGCATTATACATCACTTTTGTCTTCTGAAAGTTCATTTCTAATCCCACTTATTTACTCTTGTCAGCAAGTACTTGAATCATACTCTGCAGCTCTGAAGGGGTAGTAGCTACGTCATCAGCAAAACGAAGGTGAGTTAAGTAATCTCCATTAATCTTTATCCCTTTGTTTTCCCAGTTCAATGATTGATAGACATTTAGCAATGTGGCGTTAAAGAGCTTGGGAGATATGGTGTCACCTTGTCTCACTCCCTTTCCAATTCTTATTTGTGCTGTATCCTCAAATATCCGAACCTTTGCACTTGCATTTTCAAAGATGTTATTAATAATGCTAATGTATGCATCTTCAATACCGCAGGATTTCAAAGCCATTGTTACTGCTGATGGTTTCACGGAATCAAAAGCCTTTTCACAGTCAATAAAAGCCATGCATAATGGGAGTTATTATTCTCTTGTTCTTTCAATTAGTTCTCTCAGTACACGGATATGATCTGTAGTACTGTAGCCACTCCTGAATACAGCTTGTTCTCCTCTTTGGGCCATGTCTAGTGTTACCTTCAAGCGATGTGGAAGAACCTCAGTGAAGATTTTATAAACCACTGAAAGGAGGCAGATGGGCCTGTAGTTCCTGAGATCCTCAATGTCACCTTTTTTATGGTGCAAGATCATTGTAGCATTGTTCCAATCCTCAGGCATTTTCCTTTCATTAAGACATCTGGAGAAAATTTAGGCGAGTGTAGTTTCAGTTTCTCCATTTGTTCTTGTTTACTTACCACGGTAATTCCATCTTCTCCTGGAGCTCCTCCCCGTTTCATGTTCTTAATTGCATGTGTAACTTCCGCAGGGAGAATTGGAGGGACTTTGGCACTGGTACCTGTCGTAATGTCTGGAATAGATGTATCGTCCCTTTCACATAGTTTTGAATAGAAATCTTTCACCCTTGTCAAAATTTCGCTTCTATTTCTTGTTACAGTACCACTTTCTTTTCTCAGAGCCGTAATCTGTTTTCTTCCCTTACTGAGATGTCCTTTTGCTTTCTTCAGGCTCTGGGTGTTTTCAATTGCTTTCCTCACTAGTTCACAATTGAATTTCCTTATGTCTTCAGTGATACCTTTTCGCACTGTCTTGCATAGCTCTGTAAACTGAAGAGCAATTGAATTAGAGACAGCTGGCGTTATGCAAATGTGGCGCTGTGGCCGGGCCTGTAAACGGAAACGACATGACGTATGCAGCGATCTGACAATATAAGGAGTGATGCGACGGGAATCAGTACGAGTCGGACGCAGTATGGGTAAGACGAAGGATCTAAGCGCATTTGATCGTGGGCAAATTGTCGGTTCCCGACAAATGGGTCACTCCATTTCGGAAGTCGTGCAGGCACTGGGATTTTCACGAACCACTGTGTCACAGGTGCACCGTAAGTACAGCGAATCCGGTAAAACCATCCCTGCAAGTGTCATCGGCCGTAGACAACAGCGTGTGTATTATCGGGGTCTTCGTCGGCTAGCTCGCATCGTAACAGCGGATAGACGGGCCACAGTGCAAATAATAACTCCGCAATTTAACGCTGGTGCACAAAAACGTGTAAGCAGCCACACCATCCAGAACCATCTCCTTGCTATTTGGTACAGAAGCCATCGTCCCACGAAGGCACCGCTGCTGACCGCACATCACAGGGTGCAAAGATTAGCATGGGCGCGGAAACATCGCCTCTGGACCATAGACATGTGGGAAAATGTATCCTGGAATGATGAGTCCAGATTCACGTTGGTACATGCGGATGGCAGGATACGAGTACGGCGCAAACCACATGAAGCGATGGATCCCTCTTGCCAGCAGGGTACTCTTCAAGCTGGTGGGGGTAGCATTCTCGTCTGGGGACTGTTTACGTGGACTGAAATGGGACCCCTGGTACGTGTGACATCGTCCGTTACAGGTCTACGTTCCCGGGATATCCTGGACGACTATTTTCTCCCGTTTGTACGTCTTCAACATCCCACTGGGGACCTCATCCTGCAACAAGACAATGCACCGTGCCATCGCTCCCGAATTGTATCCGAATGGTTGGGTGAACACTCCACCGACGTGACCTCGCTTCCATAACCAGCTAGGTCACCTGACCTCAATCCCATCGAGAGAGATGTTCGAGGCTCTGACCCCCTCTATCAAATCTTCGTGAACTGTGGGAGCTTGTTCAGGGGTCGTGGATCCGTATGGCTTCCCAACGCTCCCTTGTATTGTCGAGTCCATGCCGATACGAATCGCCACCGTCATCAGGGCGAACGTTGGTGCTACATATTACTAGACAGGTATCTCTAATTCAATTGCTCTTCAGTGTACATTCCACGTTGAAATTTACGTCTTTATTTGTCCTCATCTCCCTTCTCTTTTGCATCAACATTTTTGCTTTTCCTGAATTTTTTTTCATATGTAACTTGTTCTTAGTACAACCTAATTTTGTTTTTCCGGAATTTTTTTTCATATGTAACTTGTTCTTAGTACAACCTTATTTTATTTTTACTGAAATTTTTTTTCATATGTAACTTGTTCTTAGTACCACCTATTTTTGTTGCTGTTTCCATAAGAGCCTTGGTGAGTTCTCCGTTAACTTCAGAAATATCCACTTCTCCCGAAGTTAGGCCTTCTAAAGCAGAGGATATGATCCTCAGTATCAACTTGAAGGTATTATGGTGTCTTTTGAGGTTGGTTATGTCAATACATTTTGTTTGTCTTACGAGCTTGGCAAGTTCGAGTTTAGTGTTGAGGTGCATCTTACATCTCACCAATCTATGGTCAGTACCTGTGTTGAACTTGTTTAGTACACTGCAGTCTTCTATGACAAATTTTTTGTTACACATAATAAAATCAATTTCACTTGTCATCCCATTTGGATGTCTCCATGTCCATTTCCGGTGATGCTTTTTCTTGAAAAAGGAGTTCAAGATGAAAAACCCTTCTGCCTCTGCAAACTCAACGAGAATATTTCCACGCTGATTTCTGTTGCCGTGACCGAATTTACTAACCAAAATTTCATTCTGTTGCTGTTGCCCTACTTTTGCATTGAAATCACCCATAATGATCTTCAAGTGCTGTTTGCTTTTGTTATTTAGATTCCGAATTTCCTCATAAAATTTTTCAATTTCGTCTTTAGGGTGACTTGTGGTGGGGTGCATAAGCTTGAATAATCTGGGCCTGGTATCTTCTCGACAATTGGATAACGAGTCGTGCAGCTCTGTCAGAGGAACTTTCAACTTCTTCAACTTTATCCTTCAGTTTCTTGTTTATTATAAATCCAACAGCACTAGTTCTGCCAGTATCTGTCCCATGATAGTAGAAGAGATGTCAACTTTTCAGTTCAATGAGATCTCCTTTTCTCCTTACCTCACTTAGCCCGACGATGTCCCACTTGATCCTTTGTAGTTCCTCTTCCAATTCAAGAAGCCTTGAATCAGAAGATAGGGAGCGTTCATTGTAAGTAGCCAAGGTCAGCATCAAATGGCAGCCTAGTCCGGTCCTCCGGTGATTCTTTGCACCCTCTGCCTTCATGTCGCACTGGCCGCAGCCTTGGCCAGGTACATTCCAGCTGCCGGAGACTGAGGGCCAAGATTTAAGTTGTGGAGTCATTTTGGAGGGGTTTGGCCATAACTCACCACACTGGCCAAGCGGGTTGGGGAGTGTAAGATAACATTTCCTCTGATCCCGATGGTATAGTTATACCGCTAATGGCGGTCGTCAGAGCCCCTTTAGTGGGAACAGGATGCACCACGAGAAGGCGGGGTTGACATTTGTCAAGAAGAGGCGATATGCTGCACATCACCTGACCTTGCATCCCATATATATATATATATATATACAGTATATATACATAACTATTTACCCGTCAAGGAATGGCGGATTTGAAAATCAGAATTTCTGTTTAGCTGGTTATGTCTGCCGCGATATATTCGTCCATGCGACTAAGCCTTGTATTTCGGTTTTGCGTTCTTAGCACTGTTTACTGTTAACAACCAAGACATTTTCGGAAACGCGGTTGCTTAAAATCAACAGTATTACTTTGGAAGGCTTAGCATCCGAGTACACGAAGGTCTCGCGGTTGCTAACAAAAGATAGCGTAACATAGAGTCGCTGCGTTATACCGGGTGTCCATATGTATAATAAGGAAACGCGCTTTCTCAATTTTGTACCATTGATTATAATGAAGGGACAGAAATAGTGCTACAGGAATAACACTCTGTCCATATCTCACCTGGGATTCGAACTCGGATGACTGCATAAAAGCGCTGCCTTAAATCAGTTAGTAACCTGGTAAGTTTCTCCATAACTGGCAGCGAACTTCAAATCGCCGCCCCGGTGGCGCAGTGGTCTAAGGCGCTGGCCTCTGATCATTCGTCCGTAAGGGGTCCGGGTTCGAATCCAGGTCAGGCATGGATGTTGTGTTTGTATTACGGCACTGGCTCTCTCCCTTCCCTGGAACCAGTGACCCTAAATTCGGGACGAGCGACTGCTTATAGCCCATTGAGTTGCTCACGGTGGTCGTTAAACCTCCAATAAAAAAACGAGAACTTCAAATCGTTAATTTGAGTATCACCTTTTTCTCTCAGATAAGTTGAGCATCGTCAGGTTTAGAAAGATTCCTTTTGAAAACGCCAATTTGACTAGCTGAATCATGTGTTATATTCAGTGCGCAACATAAATAAATGATAAGCAACATATATCGCACACTTAACTAATTTCAACAGAAAAAAATGTTTTATGCACCTAAATGCGATGGAACGTAACTGGAGACATGGGATGTGGGTGGGAAAAAAGCAGAAAGAGGATAAAAATGTGGTATAACTGTCTTTGAAAAAAATATAATGAATTACTACTGTTTGATCCGCTCACATTTTTTTCATTTAAAATGTGCTTTTGTTAGATAAATCACTTCTTTGCATAAAATAATAAAAGTATACGAGTAATCCGAATATACTGGCGTAAAACAGAAATCAAACTAATCAACTGTCTACCTTCCTTGAAAAAGTTATATGGTTGATGTGTGAAAGCTTGAAAACTTTTATTTCTATTGCCAAAGAATTCGGATTAATTCCATGGTTTTACTATTTTAAGTATAGCTGGTATACAGTCCTTCGTTATTAATTATTTGCAATTGAAAAAGTTAGCAATTCATTATTTCAGTAAATAGCTAAGTCATTCTTAGCTTACACGACACAAGCAAGGTTGGACTCACCTTAGGCGTAAAAAACATAGATTAGTCCGTAAAAAATGTACGTAAAAATTCCTAGGTTATAGAGGTGGCCAAACTTGTAACACCCTATCTGTCTGGACAAAACATTATTATTAAGTCATCAAATCTGGAAAAAAAAACCTAGAAAAAGGAAAACTTACATAAAACAAGAAGTAAATCATTTGTTTAGAGATTTACAAATGATCTGTTTCAGAAAGGCACCTTGATATTTGCACATGGAAAATATTCCGGTGTCAGATGTTTTATTTACTTATTTCGTAGCATTTTTGCCGAAAAAAAGGCATTTAAAGCCAGATTAAATGGCATCTGAGCCCGACGTATTAAGATGCAAGGTGAAAATAAAGTGCTCGTAAGTCTTATACCAAATTTTATGAATGACTGATCATCCGCCTTTTCTTTAAATATAGAAAATATTGGGTTGTCGGAAAAGTCATGACGTATTTTCGCCATGTTTTGCAAAGGTCATTTATTGATAGAGAAAACAAAGATCAATCATTGATATAATGCCCGTTTTGTTCGATAACCTTTTGCCATCTTTCAGTTAGCTACAGAATGCCTCGTTCATAGAAGGACCTGTCTTTCGTGGCGAAAAACTATACAAGGTGCTGATTTACAGCCTCATCTGAATTGAACGTTGTACCACGCAAGGACTATTGAAAAGAGCGAAACAAGTGGAAGTCTGACGGCGCAAGGTCAGGCGAGTATGCTGGGTGTGGCAACACATCCCACCCAAGCTCCGATAATTTTTGGCGGGTGATCAAACTTGTGTGTGGTTTCGCGTTGTCGTGTTGGGACACAACATCTTTACGATAAACGAGCTGTGGACGTTTCTGGATGATGGATTCGTTCAAACTCTTCAATTGCCGACAGTATACATTTGAATTGATTATTTGGTTCCGTGTTAGGAGCTCGAAGAACACGACACCTTTAAATCCCACCACAATGAGACCAGAACCTTCAGCTGATGAATGTCTGCTTTTTATGTCGTTTGAGGCAAAGCAGCAAGTCGGGACCAAGACCGTTTGCGCAGCATATTGTTGTACGCAATCCACTTTTCGTCACCAGTTATCAGTTTCTTCAAAAAAAGATCGTTTTCCTCACGTTTAATGAGCATATCGCAGATGTTTATAGGCGCGGTCAATTGAGCTTCTTTGAGTTTATGAGGAACCCACACATCGAGCTTGGTTACGTATCCCAACTTCTTCAGGTGATCGTGAACGCTTAAATGATGGATGTGCAATGTGTCTACAATCTCTCGTGTCGTGTAACGTGGGTTTGACTCGATCAATGCCTTGATTTGGTTGTCATCAACCTCGGTTTGCCTCCCGGACCGAGGAGCATCGTTGAGGTCAAAATCACCAGCACGGAATTTTGCGAACCACCGCTGGCACTGACTTTCTTGTAGAGCATTATCACCGCAAACTTTTCGTAACTTTTCAGAAGCTTGACGCGCGTTCTTTTCTTTACGGAAATAAAAGAGTAAAACATGGCGAAAATGCACAGTTTGGTCTTCCATCTTCAACTTGATGTCGAATCTCCGCAAATCAACCAAATCGCTCACTATTCCTTTTAGACTGCAGCTAAAGCTGACACCTGTCGACTGCCATAGGGATAACAGAGCTGCACATGCCTCTAGTACTTCCAAAACCGCCCAACCGCCATCGGATGCCAAAATACGTCCCGACTTTTCCGACAACCCAATACCAGCCAATCTGCGATTGAAAATTTTTAGATTAACTAGGCATGATTGAAAAAAAATGGGAATGCTTAAAAGAAATGTGCGTTCTAATTTGGAATAACTTATCAGTACGGTTGCTTTAAAGGCAGCAGACTTAAAATGTTTTACATAGATTCAGATGCAGTTGTGGGATTTTGGTTGACTGATACTTCTCAGAAGCATTAGGTTAGTTCTAATTTTTGAAACCCAACAGCGTGATAAAACTAGATTTTTCTGTAGAGTTGAAGCACTCTATTTGATGGAGCACTGTTATTTGTATTTATCCATATAATATCAGCCAAACTTATTCATTAATACCAAAAGTAAATAACACGCCATTACCGCGAACAAATAAACGGTATTCCAGGTATATGAAAACGGAAGGCGGTAATTTTCAGATAAAATGATGATGGATTTTCAATGTAACCTCAGGCAAACTACTCAAAATGAAGTCTCCATATTACCATTTAATCTCTTTTAATACAGATGGAGATCTGTGATAATTTTAAAATCCACATAATAAAACGGAAAGTTCCAATCTTTGAGATCTGGTCAATTGAAAATGGCTCATTGAGAAATTCGGTTTATTTCGCAGAATAAAGCAAATGATTTTGAAAACTGAAATGGAAGTTCTGTCCTAAGTGTCTAGGCGAGCGAGATGAAAGAAAACATTTAGTATTTTTCTCGGGGTAAAGATGCATGATAAATGAAAGACTATTATATTCCCCAAAATAAATTTTAACGCATTTTGCACATATTTTTGGACAAAGTGCACGCATGTAGAATGCCACTTAGCTTTCACAAAGTTCATGCTGACACATTTGTATAGCATAGTCAGAACTGTCACGGAATATCAAATTTCGGTATCAGATTAAATCAAAAAAGGAATATCAGAAAAAGAAAATTTTTGAGCTGCAGAATTAAAGGACTTAAGTAATAAATATTTTAATATTCCAAGGAATTTCAGTCAATCATAGCTCAAGTGAATAACAGATAGCTAGAAATGAAGAAGGACCATAAATCGTAGGTTTAGAGAAAGAGGAAATTTAAGTAAAGATAAATGATTGAAGATATTCGGAGAGTAACATAATGAAACTGAAATAGCATACATCCAGTGAAGGAGTAATCGTGATACCACAGAAACCCAGTAAAAAGGCAAAAATTAATAACGCTGCAAAGGCGTAAGAGAAAACGAAAAATGTGAACAGAAGGAATAAAGCGAAACGGTCGCTTTTTCCAAAGAGATTTTCTTTCAGAGTACTACACTTCCACACGAAGCGGAAAAATCTCTATTTAGCTACAATTCCAGGAAAACATTTTATTGCTAAAAGGAAGCGTTCTTTAGAAAGCCAAAGCAGCTTCTTTTATTCGGAAAGCATTCGCTTACAGCATAAAAGGAATTCTTTATGTTTAAAGGCAGCCATTTCCGTTTATCCCCAAACAGATTTCCAAGCATCTTGGGGAAACAGTCAAAATGTTTTTAAAACGCGCTCTAAACAGCAAAATGAACATAAACATGTGTTTAAAAGAAAATGAATCCAAATGCGCATTTTAAAATTAAATGATGCTAAAAGCGCACATTAAAATGCGAAATTTAAACGGGCATGGTAAAATCAAATTATTCTAATAGTACATCATCATAATCATTATCATCAACCATTATCAATCCACCAAAATAACTGAATGCTGTCTAGACACGGTACTAAACAATAGAGATAATTGCAGATTAAAAGATGAACTTTTATTTACAACTTAAAACCATATATACATGCGAGATCTTTCAGACCCACTATGGGTCCATTATCAGGCACAGCTGAGGGGTGGTTCCGGGATTATAAAGTCGGAAAAAAACAACCCACAATGCATTGGCATGGAGACGCCGCTCAAGCCCACGCATGCGCACTTGTTAAATATATAAATATGCAAATATTATAAAAGTACAAGAAAACACGATTACGGATTACGATGATATATACAATGATGTAAAATAAAATGTCTCCATTATGAAGGTAATGTCGACAGCATGTCGTCATTACAACACTGGTTAGCAAATAAAGTTATGTACATGCTTTCAGTGAATAATAAGCCAGTCTTAGTTGCAGGTGTTGCTAAGATCTTGGTGCTATTCCAGTCCGTAATGTGT
Organism: Macrothele yani; assembly: GCA_039090855.1. Lineage (NCBI taxonomy): Eukaryota > Metazoa > Arthropoda > Arachnida > Araneae > Macrothelidae > Macrothele > Macrothele yani. The sequence goes on along the minus strand of CM077008.1, from coordinate 52,351,889 downwards.
TGGCCTTGTTTAACTAGCCATTGAAGATGCATACATTAGCATTATTAATAACATCTATGAAAATGCAAGTGCAAAGGTCCGGATATTTGAGGATACAGCACAAATGTTACTTGATATCTGCTACCCAAGATAAATGTAGAAATCGGTTGTCTCAATAGTACATATAAAACTAAAAACACCTCGATACTTACTCGAAAACTCAATAACCCAAGATATACATCAAAAATTAATAATAATCCCTATGTATTTTTTTCCACCTTCAAAATGTTCAACATTTGCTTTTTACGCTTTCCAACCGTAGATTGAAGAAGCGTATATGCTCCAGCTTTGTCCGCCTGATAACTGGCGTAAAAATGGTTCGATTTCGATGTGGTAGGGGACCACCTGAGGACGAACTCTATTGAAAATGGGAAAAATGGGTGCAAAGGTAACCACGTAGGAGCGGGATCCATTCCATTGCACTTATGCGTCATAACGTGCGCAAATATGGTTCGATTTCAATGAAATTTTACTATGTGATAGGGGACCACCTGGGGACGAATTCTATTGAAAATGGACGAAATGGGGTAAAAGGTCAGGACATAAGAGCGGGAGGCATTCCATTGCCCTTATGCGTCATAACGTACGTAAAAAAGGTTCGATTTCGATGAAATTTCAATATGTGGTAGGGGACCACCTGGGGACGAACACTGATGAAAATGGATGAAATGGGGTCAAAGGTCAGGACATAGAATTACGATCCATTCCATCGCCCTTATCCCATATCATTAAGGTGGTCGTCAAGTAATTTTGCTTCCTATACTTCCAATGGAAAAACGTTTGCACACATTTCCTTCACAATTAATGTGTTCCCAAGAATGAGAATTTGAGCATCGATTAAAATAACTTCATATAATAACTTGGAATACTTAATATTTTATAAAACATAACTATAATTATATTAAAAATCAATAACTGCTCCTTTGGTAGTGTTGAAACCTGAAAAAGGATGGCGCGACCTGTACTTTGATGACGTCAGTTGACAAACAAGTGTTGGATTGCATAATTATGGTTATGTTTTAGAAAATATAAGGTATTCCAAGTTATAAAATGAAGCTATTTGAATCGATGTTCAAATTTTCATCCTTGTGAACGCATTATTTGTCCAGAAAGAAGATGGCGCGACCTGCATTTTCATGACGTCAGTAGGCAAACAAACGTTGGATTGCATAATTATGGTTATGTTTTAGAAAATATTAAGTATTGCGAGTTATAAAATGAATAAATTTTAATCGATGTTAAAATTTTCATCTTTGGGAACCCATTAATTGGGAAAGAAATGTGTACAGAAATATTTCCATTCGAAGTACAGGAAGGAAAGTTACTTGACGTTCACCTTGAAGGAGCAATTCTTGTATGTATGTAAATTTTATTTTGAAAACGGCTCTAAGGATTTCGATGAAAGTCGTTAATCCACCGTTTTCTGGTACTAGAAATCGATTTAGCTTGATCTCGACTTTAGGAAAATTTGTTTAGTGGGTTAAATACCCACCCCGAATTACCACGTTTTTAGTGTAATGTTATGGCGTCGTCCCTTTAGATGTTGGCGCGCAGTCACGCCATCTGTCTCATTACGTAACGCGTTGTGTGTGGATCCTATTAAAGTTTTATGACGTCTCACTCTTGCGAGCAGATGGTCGCGACTCTCATCTGCCTCATTACGTCGTTCGTTGTGTGCGTATGTTCGCCCTCACGATAACTCGCGTAAAAAACGTTCCATTTCGATGAAATTTTAGTATGTGGTAGGGGAACACCTGAGAAGGAACCCTATTGTAAGTGAACGAAATGGGGTCAAAGGTCAGGACATAGGAGCGGGTCCATTCCACTGCTCTTATGCGTCATAATTAACGTAAAAACGGTTCGATTTCGATGAAAGTTTAGTATGTGGTAGGGAACCACCTGGGGAAAAACCCTATTAAAAATTGGCGAAATGGGGTTCAAAGGTCAGGACATAGGAGCGGAATCACTTCCATCGCCATTATGCATCATAACGTATGTAAAAATGTTTCGATTTGGATGAAATATTAGTATGTTGTTGGGACCTACCTGGGGACAAATCCTATTGAAAATGGGTGAAATGGGGTCAAAAGTTAGGACACAGGATCGGGATCTATTCCATAACCCTTATGCATCATAACTTACGTAATATTGCTTCGATTGCGACAAAACTTTATCATGTTATTTCGGAGGTATACTGAACCAGTTCTGTTGAATATTTTCGAAATGGGATCAAAGGTCGGGTCATAGGAGCGATATTTGTTCTACAGCTATTATCCTCATAACTTGAGTAAGGATTTCTAGTATGTTGGAAAGCGTATCACAATCAATGCATTGCATGATTTTACTAACTTGATTTTTAATTAAATCATGTGGACGTGCGCCAAATTGCACACATAGCCCACACAACACAGAATATTTCGTATATGTTACAAGTACGTAGCACTGGAACATTGAGACTTTTCAGATACGTTTCGCAATGTAACAGTAATGTTTCAGAAACCTTAAGGTTACTTCAAAATGTTCGCAAACGTTACATAACATTGAAACATTACCGATACGTTACAGTGAACGGTCCTTGTAACTTAAACATACCATCTTCATGTTACTGTTATGTATTCGAAAGATATTTGTACTTCGTTACATTACTGTTACGTATTTGAAAGATATTTGTAACTTCGTTACAATACGGTTACGTATTTGATAAATATTTGTGACATCGTCATATTACTGTTACGAAATAATAGTGGGTTTCTGTCACAAAGTAAGCCGTTCACGACCGTCCCCAGCAGTCCACGTGCTGCCTCAAGGACGGATGTGGTCGATTCCCGGTCAATCATGACGTCAGTCACAGCCATTTTTTTTTTTTTTTTTTGATAGGAGGTTTAACGACCACCGTGAGCAACTCAATGGGCTATAAGCCGTCGCCCGTCCCTAATTTAGGGTCACTGGTTCCAGGGAAGGGAGAGAGCCAGTGCCGTAAGACAAACACAACATCCATGCCTCACCGGGATTCGAACCCGGACCCTTTCGGACAAATGATCAGAGGCCATCGCTTAGACCACTGCGCCACCGAGGCGGCCCATTTTTTTTTCCATGTTCAGGTTCATTATCCCACCGTCCCACTCGATCACGGGACGCCTCGCGCTTACAGCGTTCTGTAGGAATTAACGAGAAAGCCAACGCTTTGCGAATACGTTATTTAATAGAAATGCATTATTTTTTCCACGTTTCATTTTATGTTTCTGTAGGATAACTTAAATTTCTTCATGATTAATGAACGAAATGTACCTGTTAATGTATATCTTAATCTATTTTTTCTAAATGCTTTGCGAATACATTATTTAATAGAAATACATTTTTTTACGTAGATCATTGCATTTTTCTGTAGGATGACTTCAATTTCTTCATAATTAATCAACGAAATGTACCTTTTATTGCATATCTTACTCTATTTTTTTTTTCAAAACTTGCGTATAGTCGTTAAACTTCTCAATAGATCAACATTACTTTTTTTTTTTTTACCTTTACAAATTAACAACTTCTTTTACGGAGACTTTTTTTCTGATTCAAAACCAACAAACGTACTAAGATATACACTGGCGTGCAAAACTTAAGGACAGACACTAGTGTACACTAACTAGCTAACTCGAGTACGACAGTATCACCAAAGAATACCCCAGTAGCACATGGGACGACTACGAGAGTGCTTCGGTGAAATGGCATAAATGCGCATGCGCATCTACGCCGTTGCCAAACCAAAAATCTCAAATATCGCCCGAATGTAACATCAAGGTAGCAATTATGTACAATGGAAACTATAAAGCAGTATTATCGGTGAATGCTATTTTTAACGTAACCGTAATGCACAAAGAGTTATGTTCCAAAACAGATGTTGTTGAAACGTAATTGTAAGATATATCTGAAAGTGTAACGACAATGAGAGATTGAAACAATATTGATACATATCTCAAACGTTTTGTGCTGTATGGGAGATAGCCAAGTAGGTCCCGAACAAATGATTTAATTTTCACATACAGACTAGGCTACAGCGGCCGAATATACAGGATGATCAATAAGCAGTGTGACCCCTATTTCGGGCAGTACTGCGTTGAATCCGACGTGGCATCAAGGCAATAAGAGTACTAATAGAGTCATGGGGTATCGTGGACCATGTGGTGTTGATCCTATTTCACAGTTCATCTTCATTTTGGGGGGGGGTAAGATGACACTCAACCGACATCCAATCGTGTTCCACAGATTATCGATGGGTGAGAGGTCGGGGATCGTGCTGGCCACGGAAGCATCAGCACACCTTGTAAAGCTTTCTGGCTGATCCGAGCGGTATGCGGTCGTGCATTGTCCTGTTGAAAAATGGCGTTTAGAATGCCCTGCTGATACGGTAGTGCCACGGGCCACAGCATCTCGTCAACACACGGCGATCATCCGTGGTGAGAAAGTACCGGGATTCGTCGCTGAACACCACACTGTTCCATTCGGCACCCAACGCAGATCTGGGGCGACACCACACCAAGCGGTGACGATGATGACTCGCTGTTATGGGTAGCCTTCGCAACGGACGGCTGAACAGCAAATCAGACGTAGGCAATCGGAGCAACACTGTCCGCGTCGTTATTGGAGCATCAAAGCCTCCCAATACACTCCACAGAATGTCGCCCGTTTCTGGCAGGTGGGTCTGATACGGCATGACGTCGAATGAGATGATCGCTGCGCTGGGACGTCCATCTCGGTGCTCTCGTCCCCCTACGACGTTGCACAAATCCTGATCCCCTGTCTCCAAATGCGACCGACTGTTGTGGTATCACGTTGCGTTTCTTCTGCAGTAAGACGGAAGGACCATCCGGCAGTACGAAGGCCTACGATAACACCTCTCGTGAACTTATCCGTTTGACGAAATCTCGTACAACGACGCCTTAACGGCGCTGGCACACCTTGTGTCGTTTTCCAGACACTTTTGCAGCAGAAGCACTCCCTTCTCGCGGCCGTGACGTCGTCTCGACTGAAGGCCTCACGGGCTGGTTGCCCGTTTATATCTCTTGCGCCGTTCGTGCGATTGGCCAGCAAATGCAATCATTTGCATAAATTGTACGTGTGCACCCAACCTGCAATTTGCTTGGCGCCGCGCTCATGTCTTCGTGGTGTGGCATTCTTTTCTGTCAGGCAATGTATGTTTTCAAAGTTTCCTATACTTTATTAATTTTAAAGGAAATGTGAGAAAAAGCACAATGCGCAATAGTAGACAAATAATTTCACTGTCACGAAGTGCATGTATGATACACTTCCAAAGCGCTCTCCTGTGGTATGTTTTGGAAGTGTTTTTAGCGCTTTAATTGGCAGATGAATCTGAATCAAATGGCTCCCAAAATTTCTTACGCGCCCCACACGGTCTCAAGCGCTCTCTTGTGGTAAGTTTTTGAAGGGGTTTTTAACACTTTAATCGGCAGATGAACATGAATCAAATGGCGCCCAAAATGTCCTACGCTCCCCGAACAGTAATGTTCACATAATGACCAGGTGCTATGAAAGCTACAACAAAACAATATCTAGTCTTATCTCACGTCAGCTGAAGCTCAGAAAAAGCTTTCACTGTTCATAAGCGCTCCTTTCTAGTCCTTTATTCTGTGCTTCATGACTGACGGTATTGTGACTTATCTTGTCACTATCGTAATTAGTTTGGACCGGACTCACAAATGCAAAACAAACATCTACCTCAAGTTGAATGAGAGGTTTAATATATTTAAGATTTATTACAGAATCGAGACATACCACACAAAAGGCAAACGCCGCCAACCTTTTCTCAGCTTCCCGGCCCAAGCGAGAAAATCGGTTTTTTCCACTACGTTAGTGGAGTTGGGAGTTCGCTTCTCTCAAGGACACCACACAAGGCATGATGGAAAGGGTTAGTCCCTCCGACATGGACGTTATGCCGCAAGATAGAAACAAGTGATTCAAACACTTTCTTTCTTCTTTGTTAGGTTCGTCGTCATTGTTATAGCCCTGCTTTTAAAAAATTAGCTTCAAAGGCTTGGTGCCAATCATCCTCCTAAATGATCACTTTGAATAACAAAGCTAAGAGGAAAACAAATCTTTCTGAGACGCAGGTTAATCCATTCCATTCACATTCCACCCACGTCTTAGACAGCGAATATATGTCTTCGTGCTGATACTACCCCATTTTGTTGATTCCGACACGCCCTCCGTGAGCACTTCAATGAGCTGTAAGCAGTCGCCCGTCTTTAGTTTGGGACCATTAGTTTCAGGGAAACAAAACAGCTAGTACAGTAAGACGAGCACATCATCCATGCCTCATCGTTATTAGAACCATGACCGATCCCGAACGGATCGTTTGAAGCCAACACTTCCTACTACTAGAACACCGAGGAGGCTTTCTGAAATGTGCTTGAAAGGTTGTGAGGGTAGTAGGATTTTGGCAAATGATTAGTGCTAGGCCTGGGTGTGAGTCCCGAATCAGGCACAGGTTGTGTTTTTGTTCAATTGGGCTGTTTTTTAGCACGTCTTTTGTGAAAAAATCGTGTTTATGTTACTGGCTTGTCCTTTCGTATGTCCGTTGACTGCGGACATCATATCTCTGTAAATATTAGTCCGATTTGTAAAATTATTTTTGCATTGGGAAGCTTGAAATGTGAGAATGGTGATCCTTAACTTGTTTTTTATTACGATGCAAAATATCGCCGCTAGAGGGCGCAAATGCAGACGATATCGAATTCCAAATACATTTTATTCATTATATTTGCTTCTAAACATCAGATTGAAAATCTTTTTTTACCTTTCGATCTCATATATGTCGAAGACTACTTCAGGTTTAGTTACAGTTACTTTTACTAGTTACGCATAGATTTTCCTCTAGGAGGGACGTAAACGTAAATTGCATTTTCCCCGGTATCTCTGCTTCTAAGCATCACCATAGGGTCCCTTATAGTTGCTTTGACTACCGCAAACCTGAAATGTTCTCAGATTTCTATGTTATATCTCCTTAGCTTCAGTTGCATGGAACTTCCTTGTCCTGGCTGGTGTAACGAATTGCATGCCCGACCGGTACGGGAGGTGCGGGATTCGATTTCCGCTCCAGGGCAACGTAATTTTCAAGTTTTCCGAAAGAGTGGCTACATGGACAACAATGAAAATACGGGCACATCCGAGCCAATAATTACATTTGATAATTTTTATTTCATGGCACCATTCATCTATTGTTATGAAAATACGTGTCCCCTGAAGTGATGTCATTGAGCGATGCCAGCTGTATATAGCTGACAAGAGATTAGTTCCTTCACCACTTAACGACTCATCAGGAATATTTGTGTTTAACAGATGATTGGCAAATGTTTTAAGTTTTTTATAACGGAGAGGTACACAATATGATCAAAAGTATCCGAACATCTTATTTTGTGTAATGGATTTGCCTATACATGTCCCAGCCACGGTCCATATAGCTATAAAAAGACATACATGACCTGGAAAATATCATAAACAAGCATGAATATTAGAGTAGACTGAACAACAGAGTTCAGTGACTTTCACTTTGGCTGGCATGGTCAAAAAATATCTTCATAGCAGTAAGTCATTTCATGAAATCTCTGCTCTGCAGCTTCTGGCGCGTCAACTGTAGGTAATGTTATAGTAATTTGGAAGCGCCTTTGAGTAAGAACAGAGCCATCGCGAGATCCTTGGTCATGTAAAATGAGGTAGCGGGACCCGAGTGCTGAAGCGGGTACTGCTACAAAATCGCATGTCCTCGATTTCAACACTCACTACCAAGTTCCAAAAGTATCATCAGAAAAATAACGGTTTGTCAAGTGCTGAAGGGAATGTGTGGTTTTGGCCAAAGATAGCAAACAAGCCTAACACCCCGGAGATCAACGTTCAGCGTCAGTTGGATTGGCGTAAAGTTGGATCGGCACCATGGGCTCTGGAGCAGTGGAAGTGCCTTCTGTAGGATGATGAATCACGTTTCATCATCTGAAAGTCGTACGGACAAGTCTGGATATGGAAAGATGACAGGTGAACGCAACAAGCGGGACAAGCTGTGTCAAATGTGGTGTTTGGTGGAGGAGCCATCATGCTCTGGGGATGTATTTCCGGAAAGGTTATTATAGTTGCAGTGCTCGGCAATCATAACCCTGTGGCCTCTGATGGCATTATCGATAATTCTGTGCTCCCACCGTGATGGCAACCTTTGGGTGAAGAGCCTTTTCTTTAACCCTTTAAAGACCATAACGCCCAAAACGCCAGTACATACAAACGACTATATCCGCCCGAAATGCCTGTACATAGTGAGTCACATTTCCTTCCCTTACTCGTTCTTCATATTTTCCCAACCTATGAGGGATCAGCAGGAGTCACCCTCAGTCACTATTGTTGTTATTAAACAAAGAAGTGAATCAAGAGACAGTTTTGGGCAGTATGCGTTTTAGAGTGATACAAGATTTTGGGGTCATTGTCGTTAATGGGTTAACAAGAGGACAATGCCACAGTGCACCAAGCGATATCCGTGCAGGAATAATTTAATTACATGGGCGGAAAAACTCGACTGGCCTGTTCCGATCTGAACACCATGGACCACTCTGGAGCTGTTGTAACACTAACTTCGAGCCAGGTCGAACCACCCGACATCTGTGATCGACTTGACTGACTCTCTTGTGGCAGAACTGAAGATAATCGCCACAGCAAAGAACCAAAATTTTGAGGAAAAATCTTCCTAGCAGAGTGAAAACTGTATAACGAAGTGAATTTCTTCGTCATTTTTATCCGCGCCGGGGTTCGACCCCGGGTCCACTCATTCCGGAATAAGTTGCTCTACCAATTAAGCTACGCGGACATGTATTCTGATTCCTATCTGCCTTTATGTCGTGTGCGTCCTTCTGGCAGGTACGTCACATCTCCTGGTACGTTACATCATCTCCCCCTTATTTTTCTTTTCGAAGTGCTGCTCATATTTTTCCTATCTCGCGGTGTGGAAATAACATCACACCAATGCGAGATTTTGAACGGTCGGGTCATCCGGATAGTTCGGGCGCCATTATAACGAAGTGAATTTCTCCGTCATTTTTGTCCGCGCCGGGGTTCGAACCCGGGTCCACTCATTCCGGAATAAGTTGCTCTACCAATTAAGCTACGCGGACATTTGTTCGGATTGCTATGTGCCTTTATGTCGTGTGCGTCCTTCTGGCAGGTACGTCACATCTCCTGGTACGTTACAACTGTGATAATAGAAAAGAGCGGACCAGCTCGTTATTAACTGCTTTCCTATTACAGAAATTATGTGGATTGGACAGATACCTTTCATCAGATAGTGTGTTTGAAATACAGTACCAAGATGTACGAAAGCATACAAACACAGCAAACAATTTACGTTTCAGGAGGTGATAGCCCATGAAGAAAAAGTTAATAAAGCTTTCGTACTTCAAATGCTACCTGGCATCCTTATTTTTAAATTTCAATAGATATTGAATACATCATTTGTGCACTCATTTTCCAGCGTGCAGTTTCTGAAGTTTCTTAGAAGCTTAAAATCCTTTTTAACAAAAATGTCCCCTTTAGTATTCAAATTACAAATTCAAACTGATAATATCAAAAATAGGTCCTATCTCTTTGCACTATGGAAATTTAAACTTCCTCAGTACAGACGTTCTTCATTTGTGCATTTATTGAAGAGCATTTTTTATTGTTAAAATCATAAATCAAATCTCGTTCTTCAGTTGCGGATTAGAAAAAGTAGTTTTGTGGTAGTACGCATCCCCTCTGATATATACGATATATCTGTGCATTCCAGAACTTGAAAGATATTTAAAATTTCAGAACTAATTTTGGAAACACACGAATATAACATATTTATGTAGTTTCGTGTTTTTCGATGAATTATGTCCTCACAAAATTCCCATTTCCCTGCTATTTACAACGTACTGCATCAGGGAGATGTCACAATACTATAAAATTAGAATGTTGGTTGATCTTGGGACCTTTCATGGTGCATACATATTCCACGATCGAAGAATCGAAACAGCAATCAGCATAGCTTGTCTCATTTTGAACTTGAGACATTTATCTTTTTGGTTTACGTAACCTCTTAAAAGCATGTGAATATGCATCTTTTACTGTTTTTAAGAGTGTTTTAACATGCGAACATTCATATATTGTTTTAGGTCGTCAGGGAAGCACGCAAATATTTTCATTGACGTACATTTCGAAAACCTAAAGTAGCAACATTGCTGATGTCTCGCGGTTGCGCAGTCAGTACCTCTGGCTAAATTAGTGCATTCTGACAGGCTAGAGAAAGTTGCAGTAACGATGGGGCAGCTGAGACAAATAGTGAGAATAGAAAAACCTCCACGTTTTTGTTTTCTAATTTTCTGTCTAACTTATATATTCAGAGGCAAGGGCACAAAGTCTTCTGCAAACAGCCTTAAGAAAATGGCTGTGCAAAATTGGATAAAAGAGTATAAGGAAAGCAGAATATCGCCCAAAGATGTCCAAACTTCGATCAATGGATTTCGACTCCGAAACAAGAAGCCAAACGACCAATCTTAAAATACTTTCAAAATTACTGTAAAGTGAGCGTCAATAGCCTTTCCACACAACTGGGTATTCCTCACACAACGGTTTATACCGTGCTCATTTACGCTTAATGAGCAAACTACTGACGTGGGTATTCCACCACTTGTCACGACACGCAACTAATTCCGCCATGTAATTCCACTTTGCGTGGTATCGTCGTAATAGTAAATTGCTCACAGGTTGCTTTGCTTATATGAAAGATGGATGTAATTTCACGCACCCAGGCAACGATATCAGTCACGGTTCTGAGTTAAACCAAGGCCGTCTAGAAAATACAAAGCCATGACATTAGAGAGACGAGTTCCCTCCATTTGTGACGTCACTCTCAAGTTACATGACTTGATACGTTGGTGTCTTTTTGGCGTCATACACGACAGTTTTGGAAACCAACCGGAAGCCTTGATTTTCGCGTGAGTTCACCAAAAAGGGGAACTCATCTCTCTAATGTTACGGCTTTGTAGTTTTCAAATGGCTTTGGTTGAATCAGATATTTTGGGGTTGTCTTTACCCAGTTCAGTTTTGCATGAGGGTAAAATCTTTCTAGTATTTGGCATTTATGTTAGGGCGCGGCGTTTTGGAAGACGAGTGACAAGAACATCGTAATAACATAAGAGTTTTGGGACCTATTATTGATAATGAGGGGATTACTAATAATTATCCTCCAATATTGTAATAATTGATTTATTATTACAGTAATTATGGTAAGTTGAAAATATTCGCTTACTTGCGGAATACCTAATATTTCCGTTGCTGTCTTCCTGAGGTTTTTCGAACAGTAGACATACAAATGTTTCACTTGTTGTTGTCTTTCAGAGTGTTTCGGAAAATGTTCACAGCATTTTCAGAAAAGATAAACAGAGATGTTCTACATAAACACTTCCTCCATCAAAAATTCATCCGTCACTATTATCCTGCACAGGATGTTCACACATTTTAGCACGATTTTCCAGCAGTATAACGAATTTTTAAAATATTTGTTTTTCTTTCTTAAATGCTTTATCTCATAGGTCTCTGGACAATAAACCTACATCTAGATTTCCAAGAAAACAGGGTGTGTTTTAAAATTTGTAGTGGCATTTTATACCACTCCTTTTCCACTGCTTTCTACAATCCAATCATTGTTTTAGGTCCACGTTTAGAAAGCGCTCATTTTAGCAGTCCGAAGGCACAATAGTCCATTGGTGACACATCAGGGGACATTGAAGGAATATGAGAAGAACGTATAGACTTGATGCCCGTCTCTTTTTCAATTTTTTCAATAAATAGAGTGGTAGATTTGGATGTACGACTGGTAGACTTACCCTGAAGGAGTTCTTCTCTTTGAGAGCTCTGTATATAAAGGAACGGTATTTCCTCTTTAAATATAGGAGTTAAAACATTATTTTGCTAATATGTAGATATGATTTTAACAGCCTTTTAAACTTTTCTTCGCTTTAATCTCCCTCTGTACTTGAAACCAATAATAATCATGAATACTTTACTGAAACTTTCTTTGGATTCTTGGAAACATGGGTTTGTAAGTCTTTTTCTGCTCTTTCATGATAGTAAATTGACCTTTTTTCCCATAAAAGTCATTTAGGAAGATCCATGCTTCATTAATAGTAACAATAAATTTCCATCTGTCTCCGGGTAAGTGATTTTCATAAAGAAGTCTGCACCGTGTTCTGCGCTCAGTCACTTGCCTAGACAAAGGTCGGTGAACATCATATATTTTTTTAATATTCAAATATTTGTTTATTACCTAATTTACAGTTGATACTGAGATTGTTAACGACTCAGGGATCGCTCTTATGTCCGTGGATTTTCTTTTAATACCATAGACCTTACTTTTTAAATAGTCATAAAAGTGCGTACTTTCTTTGGACATTCGTTTGGTGCTAAAAGCAGTGCTTGACGATTTTTCTCAATATTATTAATAATATTGCTCATTTTACATTCAGAAATGCTAATTTCATGTTTTTGGCAGCGGTTGTTGATTACAAAATATGAATATTTCTCTTAGTAAATAGCAATAACATTTTCTCCACAACTTGTTTACGTACACACTTTTCTTAGCAGACGATATATAATTGCAGCAGATGCTGATTTCGTGTTCATCTAACACGTTGTGGACAGTTTCAATTCTTTGAACTTTCTTTTATTTTTTTGTAATTTCTTATCAGAAACGTTCCAAAAATGTGTGAACCTCTTCTGTAGAATGTACAAGTATAATATATTGTTGATATTAAGTAACTATAAATTTCTCTCTTAAAAGGCAGATGACTTCGAACCTAATTCTTTTACGTATGTGGCATTAACACTTTAAGATAGAAAACTGCCAAGTTCAAGAAAGCCCAACAGTTAAAACTATCAGCAGTCTTACCGCAGACAGAGATTATTCTGTTAATTATCCCCATTTCAGAAAAAAATGAAGAGATATATGTATTTGCCCATTAATATTCTTACACTAAATTCATCTGTTACAAGAGCATCAGTATTCATTTCTGAAAAAACATTTCTTTCGAAGTAAAACGACAGCAGTGGTGGTAGCGTGCCAATATTTTACGAATAAAATTATTTTTGTAGGGATTAAAAAAGCAATTTTACCGCCAATACCCAATATTTTCTTCAGTGTTTGTAATAAAACTACAGCCCTTATTACTCATTATTATTGACGGGTTTACATCGGGTTTTTCAAAAATATGTAAACTGAAATCAAAGAAACGGAATTTTCAGGCAAAATATTAGTTTACGAATTAAAGCATAAATCTGTTAACTTAGCACATTACCTTTACAGTGTTATGCACAGCGATATTCTAAATACATAATAAAGAAAAACTTAGTTTCTTTTTTTTCTGAAAAGATGAACTTTTGATTCTGTGCGCTCCAACAGCAGAATCATGTAAGGATTTATGAGGGAGCCAGAAAAAAAGGACATAATCCCATCTAAAACTCTTTGCTTGTTGCTTTCAGGAAACATTCCTTCCCACTGTCAATGTTCCTCGCTCTATTTATATGAAAAAAAAAGAGAGACTGGCATATGTATACTTCTTAAGTAAGAGAATCGGAAGAAAATACATGAAGCTGGAAGAACCAAAAGAGGTAGAGAATATAAGAAAAACATTGACGTAAAATGTTGCAAACAGGTAAGGCTACATAGCTCTGCAGCATCTTTTTAAAGTTCACCTTTGATTCCCTAGAGCAAATCGGAGCTGGTTTCATCCCTTAAGAAGATATCCATGTTTCTCTCGCTGGAGAAAACTTTGAGTAGATGGGCATGTCTGTACATATTACTCAACGGAAGCGAAAAATTTTTGCTCGGAATGTTATCTCAGGAAATTCTTGGAAAATCTGTCGTGCCAATATTTTGCTTTCCTATGACAAGCAGGAGAGATTAAATATTGCTCTTAAACGCATGATGCCGAATCTCGTTATGATAATAGCAATGTAAGCGAACAACCCATTCGCCAGTGACTGGTGGAAGTAACACACACGCACATATATGCATACAAAGTGTTTGCGAAATATTGCAGTATTCTTCTATTGATTGCAAATGGAAAACGTATGAGCCAATCCTACTGAAAGGTTGTTTAAATGTTAATGTTTCTAAAATGTTTCATCATCTTTTAAAAAAGAAAAAATTTCTCCTGTGTTCCCGAATATATATATATACAGTAAACTACTGTCTAAAAGTTGAGATATTTTATATGTTTTATTAAAAGCAAAACTCAAGAATAGTTTATTTTATAAGAGAAACTCTACAGAAAATGTTATTAGAACTGAAACTCCTGATAATGACAAACCCATCCCAGCAAAACAGTCTTGATGGGCCAGCACTGGGCCACTACTGGCAGCCAGCAGTGCCAGCACTGGACCAGCACTATGTTGCGGCTACATGAACCGTCAATAAAATGTCTCGGCGGCCACCAGATGGGCCAGGAGTTCAAGCCAGGCGCTAGCCAACAGTTGGCACCCCATCAGGTGTCATATGCCAGAACAGGGTCATCAGTTATCCATCACATGCTGTGGCTGCCACAAGCGGCACTTAAGAGACCCTGCAAGTACATGCCATAAATGATGGCCAGCCTAATGTGGTCCGTCAGTGGCAGCTGGCAATCACGTCACGTAACTGATGGCTTGCCAAATCTTGTCAGTCAATTTCCGAGTAGTAGTAAAAAACAAGAAAGTTGACACCGAATTTTTACTTTTGAATCCGTTCTGACGCAAATTAAGTTTATCAAAGCTATTCAAAGTCAGTGGAACCGCTATGGAAAACAGTAGATCTGACGAAAGAAAGAAATTTTTCAATTGGTTCTTTAATCCCTCAGATATTGCTGTAAACGGAATCGTGAGCTTACGAACTCTTAGAAACAGAGATATCGACAAAAATAAGATGTGACTTTACGTCCCCTGGTGGGAAAACCATGCATTATTTTAGGAAGAAAGTATTCTCAAAAGGTTTATACATATGAGCGGTATCGGTCCAAGAAAAAAAAATTAGGCGAGTTTTCAGGAGCCCAGATTTTGCAACAAATACTTCAGAAGGAAAAATCAACGAATATGACCCCTGGTGGCTAAACCATTCTTTACCAAACATTAGAAATTATGTGAAAAATAATTTCCATCAGGTCTTGTATGCGATACAGGAAGAATTTTTTAAATCAGAGCTTTAGGAGCAGAAATACCGCAGAAAACGCAATTTACCTTTGTAACCCCTAGCGGAAAGTGTATGATTTACTTGAAAATTTTGAATTTATAGGAAAAACATTTCGCATCGGAAACACTATCTAACAAAGAAGGAATTTTTCAAATCGTACTCTTAGAAGTACAGATATTGACAAAAATAAGATATGCATCTACGCCCCCTGGCGTAGAAACTATGTATTTTTTCAAGAAGAACATTTTCCTAAAAGGTTTGTCGACATGAGTAGTATCGGTCAACACACGACGTTTTTTTCAATCGAGAATTTAGAAGCTCATATTTTGCTGCAAATATAACAGAAGCGGAAATTAAGTTTTACGCCCCCTGGTGGCCAAACTATTTTTTTTTGCAAAAATTAGAAATTATGAGCAAACGATTTCCCATCAGGAGCTGTGTCCGGTGCAGAAAGAATTTTCCAAATCGGAGATTTAGAAGCAGAGATATAGGGAGAAACGCAATTTACCGCTACGCCCCTAGCGGAAAGTCTATGGATTACTTGAAAATTTTGAAATTATATGAAAAACATGTCACACGGAGAACGATGTCCAACAAAGAAGGGAATTTTTCAAATCGGACTCCTAGAAGTAGAGATATTGACAAAAATAAGATGTATATCTACGCCCCCTGGCGGAGAAACTGTGGAATATTTTAAGAAGAAAATATTCCGAAAAGGTTTATAGATCTGAGTGGCATCTGGCATTTTTTAATCGATATTTTAGAAGCTACGATTTTATGGCAAATACATCAGAAGCAAAATTTTACACTTACGCCCCCTGATGGCCAAAGTATTTTTTACCAAAAATTTGAAATTATATGCAAATCGGAGTTTTAGAAGAAGAGTTTTCGGGGAAAATGTAATTTACATTTACGCAGCCTAGCGGAAAATCTATGCGTAATTTGAAAAAGTAACTATATCTAAAATACTCTTCGACATAAATGGAATCGAAAGATATAATTTTTTTCAATCGGATGTTTAGAAGCAAATATGTGGAATAAAACGTATTTTTGAATTCGATATCATCCGCATTTAGGCCCTCTACCTGCGGAATTGTACATCGTAAAAAAAAGGAAATAAAGGATCATCATTTGCATATTTAAAGCTTCCCA
The DNA here is from genome assembly GCA_039090855.1 of Macrothele yani. NCBI lineage: Eukaryota > Metazoa > Arthropoda > Arachnida > Araneae > Macrothelidae > Macrothele > Macrothele yani. The sequence goes on along the minus strand of CM077008.1, from coordinate 52,335,472 downwards.
ATGCAAAATGAAATTTTCAAATCGGATTAATAGTTGCTGAGATATCCTGGGTACAGACGGACGGACGGACAAACCGATAACAGAAGCACGATCTTTTTTACAAAAGACGTGCTAAAAATGGACAACCACAGTTCACCAAAGGCACAACTACTTTTATTTTTCAATGAAACTCTTACATGATGTCACGGCAATGGGGAAATTTTCTCAACATGTCCGGCAAATCACCCGATTGATGGGGCGGGCATCCAACGAAGGACTACTGGTGGGCGAAACGGATGCTCTAATCACTCGACTACTTTGTCACGCGTGACCGTCCGCTTGCAAGTGGGTCCCTCTCCTGCGCGATGTAAAACCTCGCAATATTGCGTTTGTTTTCGTAAATGTACGTTTCATATAATTCATAAATTTAATTTTTGGACGTAACGTTTTTTTTTTTTCTTTAACGGAACTTCACTCACTTTCAAGGGGTGTATCAACTTAAAGACGTTTTCCCAAGTTTTGAGCTGTCCTTCTTGTCTTGAAAGGCGATTGCTTAATTAATATATTTACACATTCATGTCCCATTCTGTTACATTTTTAACTTTGTATCTTTTTTTCCACGGTCCGAAGCTACAGTTATTTTAAATAAATAGGAATGTTATTTTATTTTACTTCCGGTTATTTTTAGCAGCGAATTCCTCCAATCTTGTGCATTCAACGCATTAATTCAAACATTATATTCACATAGCATTGCTTTTTTCTTTTTCAAATACTAAATAATTTTGCAACGAAAATATCTATTTTGTACTCGTATGATTCTTATTTTTTTCTAACACAACGATTTTAAATGTCTTTCCGGGACTTCTGTTTGAAGCGATTTAGTGTATGAAGATTATACATAAATTATTTCTTGTTATTCATGGAAATGAAGTGAGTGTATTTCATAGTTGTTTGTATTCTGCTTCGAAATGAGTTTATTTTGCTACGAAATGAGTTTATTTTGCTACGAAATGAATACATGAGATTAATTGACTATTTCTTACAGTTCATTAATTATTATTTATATGATTTTCCTCGGACAGTAATATTCTTCGACGCGGCATTTCATTAGGAAATTAATCCGTCTCTCTACATATGGCTTTTTTTTTTAACATCCACTAAAGCAACACGATGGCGAGGGCGTTGTCATCAACTAACTTGTACCACATAAAACTGTGCATGTGTTGCTTCAGCGTATGCGCAGTTCCGCAACTTTCACCGCCTGTTAGGGTTGCTTCGTTTGCCAGCTACGGGCCACTAGTGGCACTTGCGTGGAGGTCCGTATTCACGGCGATGATGGAGGGTCATCAATGGCTGCCCACTGATGGCGCTACCACCAAGGGATCACTACCGTACCGAGAGTGGCAGATTTCAACCAGAAGTGGGCCATCACTGCCACCTGGTGGCCAGCAGTTTCCTAACACTTGTGTTTTGCTGGAATTGAATGCAGTGAGATCTATCAATATCGTGTGCATTTTATGCAAATTGCTTCATCATTATGTTCCCGAAAATTAGCTGCCACTATGATCGATTGGTAAGACTTTTACAGCTTATATGCTGTATAAATTAGCCGTCACGTTCCCCAATGGGTAAGAAGTGCTAGTTTTTAATCTTTCGTCCGAAACGGGTCCTAGTTTAAATCTTGAGGGAAGCATGGAGGATCTATCTTTGTCTTAACGGCACTGGCTTTTTAAATTTTCCGGAACCAGAGGACTTAAATTTGGGACGGGCGACTGCTTATGCACAGCCCATTGAGTTGCACACTGTCAGATCTTGCCCCAGGATCATATAGTTCTCCCTTAACCTCGTTGACTACTCCTTCACTGTGAGATCCTATCCAGGCACGGTTTTAGACCAATTATTGCTCTACATGGTGACCATTATCAATGTAGTGATTTTATCGAAAATAAAAAAAGGCAGAATTCGTTGGTAGGTCGTGGGGATAATGGCGAAATTTCGAAATTTACCCCGATTTTTTTTTTTTATTGGAGTTTAAAAATAATTAGTTTTCTGCGGAGGTTTTTTTTTTCTTTTTGATTGGAGGTCAAAATAATTAGTTTCCTGCGGACGTTTTGGTTGTTTTTACATAGCAGGGTCGCTGTTACGTAACAATATAAAATAAATTCGTCGATTGACGGTCGGTTCTCAATTTAGTTTCCACAACATTTGTGCAGTACATATATATATATACACTGACGGAAAAAATAATCCCAACACCAAGAAGGGGTTGTGTTAGATAAACGACAGTTGGTAGGCGGTCAGAGTACATCTGTAAGATGACGTCTCTGCAAATTTCGCGCTCGGCGCATACGTGTGGCGCTAGTAGCGCCCCTCGCAACATGCAAAGCAGGTTTGCTGTAAATACGCGCTGTAACGTTCGTGAGCGTTAGTTATCGTTGAGATTCGACCTAGGGTGTTGATGTTAGTCAAGAATGCCTTTAAGAAGACGAAGAAGAAATTATCAACAGCTCACGGAGTTTGAACGAGGTCGTGTAATAGGGCTACGAGAAGGTGGATTTTCTTTCCGCAATATTGCAGAACGACTTGGCAGGAATGTAGCCACTGTGCCTGATTGTTGGCAGCGGTGGACAAGGGAAGGTACTGCCTCAAGAAGACCGGGTTCCGGCCGGCCACGTGGCACTACTGAGAGGGAAGACCGCCGTTTACGGCGTATGGCCGTGGCGCATCGTACCGCGTCATCGGCAGTAACTGGAGCTGCAGTTGCCACCACAGTGACACAACGAACTGTTACAAATCGGGTACTTGAAGGACAGCTCCGAGCCAGACGCGCCGTAGCGTGAATTCCACTTACTCCAAACCACTGCCGTTTGCGACGTCAGTGGTGTCAAGCTAGAGCTCATTGGAGGACGGAGTGGAGATCTGTTGTGTTTTCTGATGAAAGCCGGTTCTGCCTGGGTGCCAGTGATGGCCGTGTGTTGGTTAGAAGAAGGCCAGGTGAGCGCCTGCAACCAACCCGTCTGTGGCCGAGACACACTGGACCTACACCTGGAATTATGGTCTGGGGAGCAATTTCCTATGACAGCAGGATCACTTTCGTAGTTATCCCACGCACCCTGACAGCACAGTTGCACGTCGGTCTGGTGATTCAACCTGTTGTGCTGCATTCCAGGGGGTATTTTCCAACATGATATCGCTCGCCCGCATACCGCTTTTGTAACCCAACATGCTCTACAGAGTGTCGACATGTTGCCTTGGCCTGCTAGATCACCACATCTTTCACCAATCGAGCACGTATGGGACATCATTGGACGACAACTCCAGCGTCACCCCCAAATAGCATTAACCGTCCCTGTATTGACCGACCAAGGGCAACAGGCATGGAACTCCATCCCACAAACTGACATCCAGCACCAGTACGACACAATGCATGAACGTTTGCGTGCTTGCATTCAGCATTCTGGCGGTTACACCGGTTATTAATGTACCTGCATTTCACATTTAAAATGGCTGTTCTCGCGCTTACAATAAGCTGTGATCTTGAAACCTTAATCGATTAAATATGTTACCTATACAAATGTATTGCCGCCATTTCATTCCTCTACAACTATTTTTTCGTGGTGTTGGGATTTTTTTTCCGTCAGTGTATATACAATAAAGAGCAATTGAATTAAAGACAGCTGGCGTTAGGCAAATGTGACACTGTGGGCTGCCCTATAAACGAAAACGACATGACGTATGCAGCGATCCGACAATATAAGGAGTGATGCGACGGGAAGCAGTAAGAGTCGGACACAGTGTGGTTAAGACGAAGGATCTTAGCGCATTTGATCGTGGGAAAATTGTCTGGGCTCGACGAATGGGTCACTCCATCTCGGAAGTCGTGCAGGCACTGGGATTTTCACGAGCCACTGTGTCATGGGTGCACCGTGAGTACATCGAATCCGGTAAAACCATCCCTGCAAGGGCCAACTGCCGTGGACAACAGCGTGTGGATGCGCGGGGTTATCGTCGGCTAGCTCGCATTACAACAGCGGATAAACGGGCCACAGTGCAAGAAATCACTCCGCAATTTTGCGCTGGTGCACAAAAACGTGTAAGCAGCCACACTATCCTGAACCATCTCCTCGCTATGGGGTACAGAAGCCATCGTCCCACGAGGGTGCCGCTGCTGACAGCACATCACAGGGTGCAAAGATCAGCATGGGCGCGGGAACATCGCCACTGGACCCTAGACATGGGGGAAAATGTTGCATGGACTGATGAGTCGAGATTCACGTTGGTACATGCGGATGGCAGTATACAAATACGGTGCAAACCACATAAAGCGATGTATCCTTTTTCCAGCAGGGTACTCTTCAAGGTGGTGAGGTGGCATTCTCGTCTGGGGACTGTTTATGTGGACTGAAATGGGACCCCTTGTACGTGTGACATCGTCCCTCACAGGTCAACGTTACCGGAATATCCTGGACGACCATTTGCTTCCGTTTGTGCGTCTTCAACATCCCACCGGGGACCTCATCCTGCAACAAGCCCATGCAGCGTGCCATCGCTCCCGAATTGTAACCGAATGATTGGATGAACACTCCACCGACGTGACCTCGCTTCCTTGTCCAGTTAGGTCACCTGACCTCAATCCCATCGAGCGCATCTGGGATGCCATCGTGAGAGATGTTCGAGGCTCTGACCCCCTCCATCAAATTTTCGTGAACTGTGGGAGCTTGTGCAGGGGTCGTGCATCTGTTTGGCTTCCCAACGCTTCCGGTGTCTTGTCGAGTTCATGCCGAGACGAATCGCCGCCGTCATCAGGGCTAAAGGTGGTGCTACACGTTACTAGACAGGTATCTCTAATTCAATTTCTCTTCAGTGTATATACTGTATACCTAAATTGCTTTTCGTACATTAAATTCGAAATTTCTGATATCGTCTGGAGAAAAATAATTTCTAGTATTCTCGTAATAGGAAAAGCAAAATCCTGAGCAGGAGACATCTAAAATGCACTGAATTATTTTTATAAATCCTCAACGAATCGTTAGTAAGTATATGTCTATGAAACCCACATCGCTCGACTGCTCAGAAGCCATTAATTATTTCATACCACTCGAACCTCAGACCGGCGCTGCCCGACTCTCATTGATTCCATAAATGTAAACTCTGACCACGTGGAGGTCAGTGATGAAATACGAAAGAACAGTTTAATTCTAATTAAATGTGTACTCTCGTAAACCTCAACGAGCAAAGGGTAATTAAATAATAGAAGAACAATGGTGACTATATTTGTTATTTGCTTCTTTAGCTTTATGCTACTGAACGGACTTAAAATCAAGCTACGCTTAACGTATATGATACTGGAATGGTTGGAAAATCACTACCAGAAACATATTTGCATGGAATAATAATAACCAAAAACCATCCGCGACAGACAGAACAGTGGAAATACCAAAACATAAAAAACATTTTGGATTGTAATGCCTGTATAACTTCAAATTTACAAAAAAAAAAAAAAAAAAAATTAAAGCTATACCGTCCGACTGAACTGATCATCAACCTCTCGTTTGTTTACGTGCCAACGAATCTTCAGATGCTCGAATAATGATATAGGCCCTTGCTTTACAAACGTATGATTTTGAAATAATTCATCTGCCTGGAACTATGCACAACAAGAAAGATGACACCAAATTTTCGGGTGTAATAAGCACGTCTTTTGAATCCGTTCTGATGCAAATTAAATTTATCAAAACTATTCAAAGTTAATGGAACCGGTATGGAAAGCAATAGTATCTGACGGAAGAAATACGCTTTTCAATCGGGTTTTAATCCCTCAGATATTGCTGTAAACGGAATCGTGAGCTTACGCCCTCTGGTTGCACACTTGTGCGTGAAGAAAAACATAAAGTTATATGAGAAACATTTCGCACCGGAAACGCTCCCCAACACCGAAATAAATTTTTAAATTGGACTCTTAGAAACAGAGATATCGGCAAAAATAAGATGCAACTTTACGTGCCCTGTTGGGAAAACCACGCATTCTTTGAGAAAGAAAGTATTCTCAAAAGGATTTTCCATATGAGCCGTATCGGTCCAAGAAAAAACAATTTAGTCGACTTTTCAGGAGACCAGATTTGGCAACAAATACATCAACGCCGAAATTAACCCTTATGCCCCCTACCGGCCAAACCATTCTTTACCAAACATTAGAAATTATGTAAAAAATATTTTCCATCAGGTCTTGTATGCGATACAAGAAGAATTTTTCAAATCGGAGTTTTAGAAGCAGAAAACGCAATTTACCCTTGTGTGCCCTAGCGGGAAGTCTGTGATTTACTTGAAAATTTTGAATTTATAGGAAAAACATTTCTTATCGGAAACACTATCCAACAAAGAAGGAATTTTTCAAATCGGACCCGTAGAAGTAGAGATATCGACAAAACTAAGATATACATCTACGCCCCCTGGCGTACAAACCATGCATTCTTTCAAGAAGAAAATGTTCCTAAAAGGTTTGTCGGTATGAGTAGTATCGGGCAACAAATGACTTTATTTTCAATCTAGATTTTAGAAGCTCATATTTTTCCGCAAATACATCAGAAGCGGAAATTAAAACTTACGTCCCCTGGTGGCCGAACCACTTTTTTACAAAAATTAAAAATTATGTGCAAAAGATTTCTCATCAGCAGCTGTAACCGGTGCAGAAAGAATTTTTCAAATCGGAAATTTAGAAGCAGAGATATAGAGGGCAACGCAATATACTTCTATGCCCCCTAGCGGAAAGTCTATGAATTACTTGAAAATTTGGAAATTATATGGAAAGCATGTGACACTGAAAACACTATCCAACAAAGAAGGAATTATTTAAATCGAACTCCTACAAGTAGAGATATTGACAAAAATAGTATATACATCTACGCCCCCTGGCGGAGAACCTGTGGAATATTTTAGGAAGAAAATATTGCGAAAAGCTTTATCGATATGAGTGGCATCAGTCCACGATATAATTTTTTCAATCGATATTTTAGAAGCTCAGATTTTATGGCAAATACATCAGTAGCAAAAATTAACACTTACGCCTCCTGGTGGCCAAAGTTTTCTTTAACAAAAATTTGAAGTTATATGTAAAAGATTTTCCATCAGGAGTTGTATCCGTTGAAGAAAACATTTTTCAAATCGGAGTTTTAAAAGAAGAGTTATCGGGGAAAATGTAATTTTTGTTTACGCCCCTAGCGGGAAATCTATGCGTAATTTAAAAACGTAACTATATCTAAAATACTCTTCGACATACATCAAATCGAAAGATTAAATATTTTTTTAAACGGATGTTTAAAAGCAAATATGTGGAATAAAACATATTTTTAAATTCGACATATATGTAATTACGCCCTGTAGCGGCGAAGTTGTACATCGTTAAAAAAACGATATGAAGGATCATCATTCCAATATTTCAAGCTCCCCAATGCAAAAATAATTTTTCAAATCGGACTTATATTTGCAGATATATCGTGGGTACAGACGGTCGGACGGACGAGAAAACCGGTAACACACGCACGATCTTTTTTTATAAAAGACGTGCTAAAAATGCAGATGGACTGAGCAGGATCCCTATTTTAGATGATCCGCCTTAAACATGCTATGTATATATGTACATACCATTGAAAGAAAAATGTTTTTCCTATGTTATATGACTTTTAGAAATTGCTTAAAACTCGTAAACTTGTGTCAATAAATGAAAATATGATTGTCAAGTTTGCTTATTTCTTTATGTCATTGTAAATTATTACGCAAATTGTGGCTTTTATATTGTGTAATGACAAAAACTTTTAACCATTGGATAAAGTTCCTCTGGAGTAAGGAGGGGTTGTAACATACTGAATCTTCATACGCATAATGCGGAATGATACAGAGAACTGTCGACTCGCGACTTGAACTTCCATGCACGAGAGCACGGAATGAAATATTGACTATTGACCGCTGGAGTGTGGAGTGTGATGTCCGGCGTGCACTGCAGAGTTCGTGGGTGAGTTGTGTGTGAGATTTTGCAAGAACGTGTAGAAGCTGGCCAAGTTGAAGTATTCTAAGATTGTTAATTGAAGTAGAATGTAATAGTAAAACATAACAGTATTTGTACGAGATATATGTAAATAAATTATTTTCTTGTATGACTGTCGAGTTTGTGACGTCACAAAGTATCACAATAGCAGATAATGTTACACGATACCTACCGATTACATGTGTTCGAAGTGACCACCATTGGCAGCAATGCACAGCTCAATCTTTTCACACCATGCACCTTGTGAAGCACAAAGTGCATCCCTCGATATTTTAGTGACATTCTGGAGTATTTCCCTCGGAGTTCTGCAATGGAATTCGCAGTATAAATGCAGTTTTGGAGATATTCCCAAAGAAAAAGTCGCATGGCGTGAGATCTGGAGATCGAGCGCCGTTGGAACGGTTCATTATTCCAATCCATCTATCTGGGGACTTCTCATTCAGCCATTCTGTTGCTAGATGGGAATGATTAACTTGTGCTCCATCTTGCATGAAGTAGGGCTGTAAGTCTGCATTCGCATCCTCAAATGGCTCCAGGTGAGGCCATATTTCATGTTCCAACAAATTTTGATAGGACTCACCATTTAAATTCCCATCAATAAAAACTGTACCTATAATTCCACTCTTCCAGATACCACACCATACGTTAAGTGTTTCTACACTGCTGGCCACTCAAAATGCAACACCAAGAAGGACACGATATAGCAAAGCCAGATTTACTCGACACATAACAACAGATACAAAGATGAAACGATTGAGCGTACAGGCCCGTGCGACTTGCGGAACACGCAGACATCAATAGTTCGTGTGGCCCGCATGGCTGGCAATAACGGCCGCTACACGCCGCGGCATCGAACGAAAGTGGCTTTGAATGTGGGCTTGGGGTATCTCGTTCCAGTCTGCTTCTACACGTTGCCACAGTTCATCAGGCGTAGCCACGGGTGGTTCTTGCCGGGCCACTCGGTTGCCGATCAGCGACCAGACGTGTTCGATGGGCGGTATATCGGGAGAACAGGCGGGTCACGGCAGCAGTGACACCTGGTGGGCCGTGAAGAATTGTTGCACGATGCGTGCCACGTGCGGGCGCTCATTGTCCTGTTGAAACGTGGCCGCTGGCATTTCCTACAGGTAAGGAAGGACTACAGGCTCCAAAATGACGGAGATGTAGCGGTGGCTGTTGAGTGTACCGGCGACGCATACCAGAGGGGTGCGGGTGTCATATCCAATTGCGCCATAAACCATAACGCCCGGCGACGCATTGGTATGGCGTTACATAATGCAGGCGTCATACAGTCTCTCGCCGCGGTGCCGCCACATGCGGATCCGAACATCGTGGTGTTGCAGGCAGAAGCGGGATTCGTCGGAGAAGACAATGTCGTGCCATGACGTAGTCCAGGTGCGGCGTTCAACGGCCCACTGCAGCAGCACTCGCCGGTGGTGAAACGTCAAATGTAATCGGAGAAATGGGCGCCGTGCGACAAGTCCCCGCTCCTGCAGACGACGTCGAACGGTACGTGCTGACACAGGTTGTTGCGCAACACACCCTCATTCCTGCGCTAACGTTCGTGATGTGGCGGTGTGAGCCGTGAATGCCCGCCGCACAACATGCCGGTCCTCGCGTTCAGTGGTGTGCCGTGGCTACGGCAATCGCTCACGTCGGTCAGTCCGTCCCTCCTGCACCCACCGAATCCATACTCGCCTCACTGTGGCTGGATGTCGTCCCACACGGGCGCCGATGTCTCGGTACGATGAACCACTGTCGCGATAAGCCACTATTCGTCCTCTGTCGAACTCCGAAACGTGCTGGAATGACTGCCGTATTCTGAGACGAGGCATCAGGAAGCTTTCCACTCACAGATCCGGCAGTACAACACACTTCCACTACTTACACCCCGCCTTCCGTGCACCCTTCTTGTAGTGCTTCTCGGTGGCGTGCCTGGCGCTCATGATTTGCATATTCCCTGCAATGCTAATCGTTTGCATGTCCTCTCGCGGGCGACGCATGCTGCGAATTTCAGGCCAATCGGATGCTTCCTTCTTGGTGTTGCATTTTGGGTGTCCAGCAGTGTATGTACTGTGAATTCCTCCCAGAAAGAACATGCGGATTCTTGGATGACCATTAGTAAATCTAATTTCGACTGATTTGCCCATGCCTCATGAAAGTTGCTTCATCCGAGAAGATGTCGCTTCGCTTAAATTTTTCATTGCTTTGCATTTGTTGCTGTGCCCATAAACAAAACTATAGTCGCCTATTATAGACGGTTGTTAGCAGCTTCTGTACGAATTTTCGTCTTGTAAGGACGACATCTGTTTGCCTTGAGTATTCCGTGAACGGAAGTATGAGACATACCAGCCCCTTGAGCACGACGCCGTAGTGATTATTTCGGGTTTGTTTCGACACTAGCTAAAACCTCGATTTCCTGGTCCGCATCGGTAACTGATTTTTATCTTCCAGTGTTCTATCTCGCTCTACGACGCTTTCAGTTTCCGTGAAACGGTGTATTAATTTATAGACTGATTTCATAGAATGTTGTGGCCCATCAACGTTTTGCTGGTGAAGTTGCTGAGCTGCTTGAGAAGCATTCTCACCATTTCTAAAGTGCAAAACCAAAAGCTGAACATGATCTTGAGTGGAATATGTGTGGATCATGTTCACTAACTAACATACAGCACAACACCAGTTTTATGGACCTTGGAATGCCAGCGGAAACTTTAAATGCCATTAATATTTTGCTACTATCCGAAGGCAAAAACACAGCAGGCAAAAATCTGCATAATTGACACATCGCGCTATTTACATTATGTCACAACGCGATGCTGCCTGATGGCCTGCAACGACGATAGCAGACTTCATTACGGACTATCAAGGCAACATCACGTTTTGTAAACATATGCAAATTTTGTTTTATTCCCACAGAGTGTCCTTGGCCATAAAACGAACATGGTAATTTTTCAGAACTAAAAGGCGCAAGAAAATAAATTTGCGAAATATTTCTTAGTAAAATAATTTCACGACCTTAGCCTACAACATTTTACCTGATAAAGATGTGGAAAAACGTAGTAACCATGTTGCATCAAGTACAAAGATATTTCCAGTGATGTATTTCACTATCCTTCCCCCTTTCCATCTGCAATTATTGAATGACCCCGATCCCCGCCAACAGGTGTCTCCGGACACCTCGATTTGTGGCCAGAAACTTTTTTACTTGTCATAAAGCACAGTAAGTATGGTACATTCAAGCAATCCAAAGAAAAAACACAAATGTGTCAGAAGTAACGTAGTTTAATTTTTCCTACCATTCATAGTGCACTTTAGTGTCGCTATTGTGGGCAATAACTTTGTGCCAAATAAAGATAAAACAAAAATTTGAACACCAACTGACTACATTTTCGGAGATTTTTCCAACGATATGTCACAACCCCTCTCTCCATTTGAAAATTTCGAGTAATCCCCAGCCTCGCTCTGTAGGTTCTGTGCCCCAAAAGTGTCCACTTGCCATTAAGAGAAATGGCTATTTTGCTTTTTCTGTAAAAGCAACCAATAAAAATTTAAATAATTTTTCGGGACTTCTGTGCCATATTGTATAGGTAAGAAAAAAATATTTGCGAATTTTTATGCAATATTTTCATTTACGAGTAATGCACATGATGTAATATGCTATACCACAGTATACATACCTGCACAACAAAAAAAAATGAATTTTTGAAGGGAGTAACTGACCTCTGGTAAAGTATCGAATGGCTAAGACCATTTGTGACGTGCCTGCTCCGCAGGACGCACATGAGATAAAGGCAGATAGCAGCGAGAACATACGCCTGCTTAGCTCAGTTGGTAGAGCGACTTATTCCGGAATAAGGGGACTCGGGTTCGATGTCCCGGTGGGACAAAAATAACGCAGAAATTTATTTCGTTGTACATAGTATAAATGCATTGATCAGGTTATCCACGAGGATTTGGGGGTGTCTTCTCCACACCTCAATGAGGGCAGCCTTACGGAGAGTAAACGGAAGTGTCGGCCGAGCTACAATGCGTCCGCCAAGTGCGTATAAGGCATGAACAATTGCATTTAAGTCAGAGGAGCAGGCTGGTCACTCCATATGCTCTATTCCCTCTTCTTCAAGCCTGTTGTCCACTAACTGATTTCTATGAGGTCGATCGTTATCATTCATTAAAAGGAACGAATCAACCACGGCTTCAGAATTTGGCATGGTAATAGGTCTGAGAATCTCGTCTCTGGGTTATCAGACTGCCGGTTTGGATCACGTACAGGTTCGTACGTGCAACGATACTCTTGAATTTCCATACTATCAATCCATGTTATCCGTAGTATGATGCTTCCTGCACAAGAACTTGTTTATTTCGTATGACGGGTTTCCTCTAGATAAGAACTCGTCAGTTTCCTCCAGATAAGACTCCAGACAGAATCTCCACTCAACAGAGAAGAGAACGTGACTCCACTCGTCTATCTCCAAGCAATAATACATCCCGGTTGCTACGGGCTGCACAGTGTCGCGCGGTTAAACGGGCACAAACCATTGGTCTCCTTGCATAAAGGCCAACTTGGTAACAGTAATTGCGGATAGTATGAGTTGGCAACCTGTGCCCAGTAGACACGAGAAACTCTCGCTCGAGATGAGTACCATTTTTTGAGTACCAGTTCCGATGGATAGTTAGCACTAGATAACTGTCGTCACAAGTTGTAGTTGCTCATGGGCTGCGCCTTGACCTTACCTTCTTGTAACACTTCCTGTATCCTGAAGTCATGTCCGCAGTCAAAAAGTGACACTTCGTGACATTCCAATGGCTTCTGTTACCACACTCTGTGTCTGTTAATAACTCTCCACCCAGTTGATTCCCGTATATAAGGCTAGGTGACGACGTTCGAACTGAATACTTCGACAAACGAAATGTAACGGTAAACGTGGTAAAAGAAGGAAGCTCCCGGAAAACTTTCTTTCTTATTCCAATCTGTGCTCTATGCATTTTGACGTCACAGAGGCTAATTTACATAGGGATATGCATGACTCGGTTGCCTACATCACACTGGACTTGCGTTGTCCACGTTTCAGTAAGATATCACACACAGCTGGCTTGTTGCCCAAATAACATGCTACCCTAATTATTTTGAGCAGTATAGTTCAGACTTTAGTTTTTCGCAAGAAAACCACTTAACGTTAGGATAATAAAGTCTACCACAAACATTCATTATTTAACTGTTATTCTATAAAATACAGTTTTACAAATTGGCACAGCACATTTCTCGAGTGTGGTTTTTTTAGCCATTTTCATATAGGAGTAGGAAATACGTCGAGCATATATTCTGTGTTACGGGGCAAGTAATTACGTACTGCTGTTGAATTAAATACAGTACGTTCGGGTTAATTGGGATACATCGGGGCTAGAACATCTTGGCCTAATTAAGCGGCTTCCCCAATTATTCGAAGCTTTATCTAAAAGAGGTAATTTCGGCTCCTTCAAGGATTGTAATTTGAGATCCTTCAAGAATTTGGGACACTTCAAGAAATAAAAGTCAGCCCCGATTAACCGTTGGTTCAATTAACCGGAATGTAATGTAATGTAATTACTGATATAGCTGTTTTATTTGTTTCCTATAATTACTTTAAGAACTTAGAACTGAATTTTCCCTGTTTTTTTTTATTGGTGGTTTAACGACCACCGTGAACAACTCAGTGGGCTATGAGTAGTCGCTCGTCCCTAATTTAGGGCCACTGGTTCCAGGGAAGGGAGAGAGCCAGGGCCGTAAGATAACCAAAACATCCATGCCTCACCGGGATTCGAACCCGGATCCATTTCGGACGAATGATCAGAAGCTGTCGCTTAGATCATTTTGCTGCCGGGGAGAGCAATTTTCCTTGTACTTATATCAAATGTGTATATTGCTATTTAATCTCTGTACATATAACTGTCGTACAACTTTTCTAGGAGGTAGCATGTACGAATGTAGAGTAATGTTCATTTTTCGAAGATTCTTCTGCCACTTAAGAGCGATATAGGTCGAATGCTTGCAGCAACTTTTCTTAAATTATGGTACTTCAGAGTAATTGTATGGGTGAGTGAGTTAGTTTCCTGGAACTAAAATACAAGCCCTGATTTCCCATGGAACTCCAAAAACAACGCGAATCAGAAATGTGGGAGTATAACTCTCCAGTTAACGGTTCTTTGGTGTAGGTTATTAAATTCTACGACTTTTCTCTTCTCAAAGACTTTTCCCCCATCGAGATTCTAATGATTCCCATGAATTCGAATAAGTCACATAATTATGTAGAAAGAGCACATCCTCCATCTTCCTATACATTTTAATGCAGTTCTCTGTGTTATAAATAAAATCATTACTTGAACAGAAAAACTTCGCTGCACGATAATTTCTAAAGATCTTCTTCTCATCTTTGGGAGTGAAGCAATTTCTGTATTACGAGCTCAATAAAACTTTCATATCCTTGTTACTTAAATAATTAATTAAAATGCTTTTGTGATTAACAATTTAGGGGGAGGGGTTCATTTTTGTAATTTATCTACGAAAACATTGCACCGGAAATTATTGATTTTTGATTGAGCCTTCTCTCAGTGAATATAAGAGGAGTCATTTAACTTTTGCTATTTTTTCAGCCCTATAGTTCATTTTTAACTGTATTTTAATTGAAATTTCTGAATATATTCAACAAAATATGCTGCGGGCAGATACTTTGTCGTATGCCAGTTTAACGATAAAAATGCCCAGGAAGTGTTTCGACAATAAAGACTTATATGCGGATGGAAAATTTGTTTTCACGAGCAGAGTCTTGTTTTTTTAGGATTTAATGACGAACATATGGAACTTTAGCGCCTGCAAGTAGCCTGGTATACAAAATTAAAGTCCGGAAGGCATTTGCAGGGATACAAAGAAAAACACGTAACAGCAGGTAGAGACATCTGCTTTGTAATAAACATTATCAAACATTTCATAGCAACAGATAATTACATACACATTTTGCGTAAATAGGGCCATATCCGTAAACGCCACAAGATGTAAGAATGTTACCTAAAAATATCTTAATAAGGAATGTGATCACCTCGTCGAACAGACAGCTACCTCAACGACGACGCGTACTACCAAGTCGTTAATGAACTCTGCAGTCAATGAATTCCATTTCTTGATGAGGGTGGAGTTAGCTCGAGAAGGGCTTTGGGAGGGAATTGACGAGACGCTAGGTGTCGACCCAGAGCCTTACAGACATGCGTCTAGCGCATGTCTGTAACTAGACCCTATGTCAAGAGACCTGGCTGGCCATTCCATACACTGAATATTATTTGCAGGAAATCACTGACAAGCTGTACCCTGTGGGGACGAGCATTATCATCCATTAAAAGAAACTGAGGGGCAACAGCTACTCGCAAATATCTGACATAGGGTCTAGGATCTCGTCCCTACAGCGCTCAGCATTCACGTTATCTCCTGCGAATACGTGCCGTGGTGAATGGAGTTGAAGATAATTGAGCAGTCCATCTCCTGCAGAGGAGTATCGTTCGCGGACGCTTGCGTGCTCATTACGGCTTCCCTATTCTCTCCGTATGAAATGCCGACGAGAGTCCGTTTGTAGATGGAATCTGGACTCGTCGGAAAAAGGACATTGGCCTACTCATCTGGGCTCCAGGAACAATGTTGCCTGCACCAGTTCGAGCGAGTTCTCCTGTGAGATGCGATTAGTGGGACACCATGGATTTCCTGGCATAAAGGCCATGTGCGTTAATCCTGCAATATACCGTTTGCCTAGATACCGTAGTCCCAGTGACAGAAAAGAGCACCGAAGACAAATTCCGGGCTGCATATAACCTCAGAGAATAAGGAATATTAGCTTTATTATTGGAATGCATCAATTGAAGTGAACTGTGTTTTACCAATTCATTTTTCATTGACGGTGAGAAACCTTCCAAAAATATCAATACAAAATCAAAGGGATACATGCCGCAACCTACAGCGTAAAACTACGTCAACTGTCACTATTTCATGGCTCTATCTCACTAGTTCTACGTCCTTGAAGTATTAAGCGAAGGTCAGTTGGCGTATCCTTACGTTGTAGGTGCACAAGTAGTTACGTTGCACAGTTACTACTTGTTCCCCTTTGATTTTTTTCAGATATAAAAGTTAAAAAAAAAAAAAAAAGCCAAAAGAAATGTTTTACTGTATTTACTTAAAAGTAACTTATACTATATACAATTCATAGTAACCTATGCTGATTATAAGTTAACGTTAGTAGAAGTAGAATGCGTATCATCATTGTTGTCAGCAGTTATTGCTAAAACTGTTTCTAAAGAAATCGTTCTTCACAAACAATTTTTCAAACTCTTGAGTTGCCTTGTTATAAATTTGGCGATAAGTGTCTGGCGTAATGTACTCATCTTGTTGTTGCTCTTGTTCCTGTCTAGATTTAGAATGCATCGGCGGTGTAAAGGTTTGAGACGTAATACATTCATTATCCAGCGAAGTAGGGAAGACTGGCAATGTACATTGGTATTCCATGCTCGGTGTGAAAATTTGAAAATTTGGATAGATGACATCAATCACCATCTGTTCTCGCTGTTCAGGCTCAATTTGTGCAGTTGAAGTGGAAGGTTGTGGCTCTAGAGACGAACTCGGGTAAAACGCATCCTGGTGCTGGCGAGCGTACTTTTGCTACATTCCCGTCACCTTTTGGTTGATGATTTAGCGGACTTTTCAGATTCCTCTTGTTTTCCTCTTGGTGTTTGCTCAACTTTCGACGGTTCTTATAGTAATTTTCCCTGGATTTTTGCGGCATTTCTAAATTTTAGTCACCAAATTTTTTTTACCTAAAAAATAAATAAATTTCAAACCCACTTTATTTCGGTTTATCACATTCGCCCTTTAGATCATTATCTATTAACTAGTTAACAACCTTAAAACGGCGTGCGGCGAAACAAAATCACGCGAAATGTAGCTTAACTTTCTAACGCTACTGTATCAAAGGGTTGAGGGATGGAGGGTTCAAACTTGTTTTGTTATAAATGGGATATCTTTTTTTTTTTTTTTTTTTTTTTGATTGGAGGTTTAACGACCACCGTGAGCAACTCAATGGGCTATAAGCAGTCGCCCGTCCCTAATTTAGGGTCACTGGTTCCAGGGAAGGGAGAGAGCCAGTGCCGTAAGACAAACACAACATCCATGCCTGACCGGGATTCGAACCCGGACCCCTTACGGACGAATGATCAGAGGCCAGCGCCTTAGACCACTGCGCCACCGGGGCGGCAAATGGGATATCTATTCACTAGTAATTATTATTATTTATAAATTATTTAATGATGTATTTTTCATTACTCTGCGATTAGTATTTTCAACGATATAAAATGTTCAAAGTGTGACATGTTTCGTTGCATCCGTTTTTTTTTTTTTTTTTTTTTTTTTTTTTGATTGGAGGTTTAACGACCACCGTGAGCAACTCAATGGGCTATAAGCAGTCGCCCATCCCTAATTTAGGGTCACTGGTTCCAGGGAAGGGAGAGAGCCAGTGCCTTAAGACAAACACAACATCCATGCCTGACCGGGATCCGAACCCGGACCCCTTACAGACAAATAATCACAGGCCAGCGCCTTAGACCACTGCGTCACCGGAGCGGCCGTTGCATCCGTGCTCACGATGTTACCCCCTACTGAGCACGGAGAAAGACGTACTTCTACGTCAGAAAACAATAAGAGCATCCAGATAATTCAGTTAGAGAAAATTCGCAATTATAAAAACCTTAGGTTAGGATCAAACTGAAGCATAAGAAGTGATAAAAGTAAATTCATAAATATTAAAAATAATTACATCTTTGTGCAAGAGTTGTTAAACCTTTTTAACTAGTTCACTGAAGACATTTTACGGAAAGCAAAAACCCAAAACTTACTGTATCGGATCGCAAATCTAATAAAATTTTGAACAGTGTTAAGTGTACCTGCATGTTTCAAAGTGAAATATTTTAAGAAAACGAAATGCTGTTTTTCCTTGAATGACTGTTGGCGAGAAGAATCTGAACAAAGTGCCTGAAGACGATGTTGGGTTAATAAGAAATGTTTCAGTGGAACATTGAAAAAATCTTAGATACTCTTACTTTGGATCAGATGAGATCATATGTAAAGGATTTTAGGAAGGGAGTCTCTGACCCCCGGTCTTAAACAACCCTTAGAAAAAGGAAGTTAGGAGATTTGGGCTAGAGTGCCCGATAGGTGAGTGACATGGAAGCGAGGTAGAAAGAGGGAAGGAAGACGCCCTTATTTATTACCGGTGGGCCACTACCCGGGGCCCGACGGCTTAACGTGTCCATCCGACGCACGGCGGATATTTAGTGGTTCGAGCATCCGTACCCGCACGGGTTCGAACATAGGGTTGTCTCCGTATTAGCCACGAACGCTGACCACTAGGTCATCCGCGTCCCATCGTATTTTGGGAAGACCAAATTTGGGTATAAGTACTGTTATTGGAGACCACAAACGGCAAACGGTGAGTCCTAATCGTTAGATTGAGCGATAACGATGTTTACAATTCTGTGTACTCGATCAATATGGAACTTTTTTCTCGCTGAAGAGTTCATTAGCTAAACTAAAACCAAGACTACAAATCAGACTCATTTTCCTCTCTCACCAGGAGATCTACATGGTTAAATATAGACATTAACATTACGCCGTAATAAAAACCCTCTATCATTGGAAATGGCACCCACAGATCCTCTTTGCTTCGTTGTATTTGTTTGTTTGTCTACATGTTTCATGATTTCATGACCACGCGAGCTACTCAATGGGCTATAAGAAGTCATCTGCTGGCTCTAGGGAGTGGAGAGACCGCATAAGTCCGAAAGAGCAGTTTTGCCTCATTCGGGACTTAAGCAAAAGCCCACCGCGCTGTAATGGTAAGAGACCATTACTTCATACCACTTGGCCTCCAAATGTGCTCTCCCTGCCTGTCTTTGATTCCATAAATGTATAACCTGATTCTGACGAGGTCTGTAATGAAATACGAAAGCGCAACTTAATTTTAATTAAACTGTGCTCTAGAAAACCCCAACGAGCAAAGGGTAATTAAATAATAAAGGAACAATGCAGACTACCTTTCATATTTGCTTCTTTAACATTATGCTATTGAACGGACTCAAAAACAAACTACGCTTAACGTATGCGATACTCGAACGGTACGAAAATCACTACCAGAAACATACACTGACAGAAAAGAAAATCCCAACACAACGAAAAAATACTTATAGAGGAATGAAATGGCGGCAATACATTTGTATAGGTATCATATTTAATCGATTAAGGTTTCAAGATCACAGCTTAATGTAAGTGCGAGAAGAGCCATTTTAAATGTGAAATGCTGGTACATTAGTAACCGGTGTAACTGCCAGAATGTTGAATGCAAGCATGCAAACGTTCATGCATTGTGTCGTACAGGTGCTCGATATCAGTTTGTGGGATGGAGTTCCATGCCTGTTGCACTTGGTCGGTCAATACAGGGACGGTTAATGCTGGTTAGGGGTGACGCTGGGGTTGTCGTCCAATGATGTCCCATACGTGCTCGATTGGAGAAAGATCTGGTGATCTAGCAGGTCACGGCAACATGTCGACACTTTGTAGAGCATGTTGGGTTACAACAGCGATATGCAGGCGAGCATTATCCTGTTGGAAAACACCCCCTGGAATGCTTTTCATGAATGGCAGCACAGCAGGTTGAATCGCCAGACCGACGCACAACTGTGCCGTCAGGGTGCGTGGGATAACCACGAGAGTGCTCCTGCTGTCATAGGAAATTGCTCCCCAGACCATAACTCCAGGTGTAAGTCCAGTGTGTCTGGGCCGCAAACAGGTTGGTTGCAGGCGCTCACCTGGCCTCCTTCTAACCAACACACGGCCATCACTGGCTCCCAGGCAGAACCGGCTTTCATCAGAAAACAGAACAGATCTCCATTCCGTCCTCCAATGAGCTCTAGCTTGACACCACTGACGTCGCTAACGGCAGTGGTTTGGAGTAAGTGGAATGCCCGCTAAAGGGCGTCTGGCTCGGAGCTGTCCTTCAAGTAACCGATTTGTAACAGTTCGTTGTGTCACTGTGGTGGCAACTGCAGCTCGAATTGCTGCCGCAGATGCAGTACGATGCGCCACGGCCATACGCCGTACACGGCGGTCTTCCCTCTCAGTAGTGCCAAGTGGCCGGCTGGAACCCGGTCTTCTTTAGGCAGTACCTTTCCTTGACCACCGCTGCCAACAATCATGCACAGTGGCTACATTCCTGCCAGGTCGTTCTGCAATATTGCGGAAAGAAAATCCACCTTCTCGTAGACCTATTACACGACCTTGTTCAAACTCCGTGAGCTGTTGATAATGGCTGCTTCGTCTTCTTAAAGGCATTCTTGACTAACATCAACACACTACGTCGAATCTCAACGATAACTAACGCTCACGAACGTTACAGCGCGTATTTACAGCAAACCTGCTTTGCATGTTCCGACGGGCGCTACTAGCGCCACACGCATGCGCTGAGCGCGAAATTTGCATAAACGTCATCTTACAGATGTACTCTCACCACCTATCAACTGTCGTTTATCTAACACAACCCTTTCTTGGTGTTGGGATTTTTGTTCCGTCAGTGTATTTGCATGGAATAATAATAAACAAACGTCACCCGTAACAACCAGGGCTGTGAAAATCCCAAAATCCCAAAATATTTTGGATTATAATGCCTGGATAACTTCAAATTTACAAAAAAATTCCCAAATTTAAGTAAAGTTCTTGTTGCTGTGCAATTAAAAATTTTACAATCCGTTTTATACAAAACTGTAAAAGATCGTGGCGCCAGTGAGAACTTAAATTTTGTGCGAAACTCTAGTTAAGCAGCACTGAACACATACGCATCCAACAATATTAAAAAATATCAGTCCTCCAAAGACAATGTCTATGGTAATGGTAAAGCATAAAACAATTTTGCATTATAATATCTGAAAAAAAGGGCATAAAATAAGAAGACAAATTTACATATTTAGGAGGATCAAGTAACATTATGCCGCAAATGTGATGAAGAAATAAAGTGGAGAACAAAAGTTTCTATGAGAAAGTGTTTTTAAATACAATAAATGGCAGTATATATGTAAACGAAGAGAAGTTTAAAAGTTTTCAAACGTTTTACCTTGCCGAAATATTTGTTTTTCAGAACGCTGGACACTGTCGCAACCATAATCAAATGCAACAACAACGAAGCAAAACAGAAAAGAAGATTGAGGCAACTGAGTTATGTTTTTTATACTCACATTTAAAGTCTCTGAGGCAGGTCACCTAAATTGGAAGAATTATTTTATTCAGACGAGACTGCGAATGAATGTTGCTTTTGGATATAATAAACAGTAATTTTGAGTTTTATATTTTGGGAAAAGTGACTGTGAAAAACATGATTCTCACAGAAACGTTGAATAAAAAAGGTAACTGTAGAAGATGAGCGCTAACTAGTTTTGAAAAGTAATTAAGAATACCTGAATATATATCATCATACGATTTCCATTACCTCGTTGGGAAGAAACATTTGGCTGACTGTGTTCGCTAACGTCATTTTACAATATTGTGCCCACAGAGAAGGGGGGGCGGAGAGAGAGGAGGAGAAAGAGAGGGAGGGAGGTAGAGACAAAGGTGATTATTCATTTTCGTAAGCATAGATTTCAAATTCAAATACACTGAGAAGTCAGTTTATTAAATACACCTACCCTTGTCACATAAACCGTTCATTCCAACAAGCATGGCATCACGTTAGCGTGGTGCGCACTATAATTAGATTAGACAGATCAGTTCGTGGAGCATCAGCTGGCGCTGGATTGAGGATCAAAATGGTAAAAACGATTGATGTCAGCAACTTTGAACGTGGAATGAATTTGGATCCGGGCTTGAATGTTGGACAATCTCACAAACGGCCGTTATCCTCGGCATTTGAAGTGTTGTCATGGATAAAAGAAGCAATTTATCAGATTTGCAAAAAACGATAATTATCAATTAATTATCGAGCCAAGGGTGGCAGTAATTCTGAAACAGCGCAGTTCGTCCACTGTTCGCGTGCTGCTGTGTTTAAAGTGTATCGGGACTGGAGAAATGGCATCTTTGCGAATAAGCGACGTGGAAACTGCAGAGCACCACGTGCCATTGATGTGATAAGTGAAAGTCGGCTTCAAAGGTGCGTGCGGGCAGATCGACATGCAACAGTGGAGCAACTCATTGGCCAAATGAACCAGAGGGCTACCGGAAGTGTGTCTAAAACAACAGTTCAGCAAACCCTGCTGCGTATGGGGTTCCGATGCGGACGGGTGGTTACTACACCTATCCTAAAGAAGATGCATAGGCAGAAAAGGCTTACATTTGCATGGCAGTATCGGAATTGGACCTCCGCTAATTGGCAAAGGATTGCCTTCTCCGACGAGTCACGTTACCTTCTTCATCGAACGGATGGACGTTGGCGTATAAAGCGGTAAACATCGGAGAACAAACACTCAGGGCCGCGGGTGGCCTAGTAGGCAACATTCGTGACTGCCATGGAAAGGACCTCAGGTTCGATCCCAGGCAGGTACGAACGCTCGATCCACTAAATATCCGCCGTGCGTCGGATGGGCTCGTTAAGTCGTCGGATCCCGGGTACGGACCCCCCGGTGATAAATAAGGGCGTCTTCCTCCCACTTTCTACTTTGCTTCCGTGTCACTTTCCTATCAGGTACTCTAGCCCGAATCTCCTAGCTTCCTGTTTTCTAAAAGTTGTTTAAGACCTGGGGTCTAACACTCCCTTCCTAAAATCCTCTACATTTGATCAGTGATCAACAAACACTCTTCAACCATTGCTGGAAGAACACAAGCTGGTGGGGGCAGGGTTATGGTCTGGAGAATGTTTTCGTTGCATTCTCTGTATCCACTCATACCTGTGGAAGACACTATGGACCTAATTTATTATGAATCCATCCTTGCAGATCACGTACACCACATATGCTTATTGTCATTGTCTTCCCTGTGGGGTGGATGGGATCTTCTAGCACGAAAATGCGACGTGTCACACAGCTAGAAATGTCAGAGGGTAATTGGAAGGACACGGTGAAAACTTCAAAGTACTTGCCTGGCATCCTAATTCCCCAGACTAAAACCCAATTGAACATCTGTGGGACCACTTCGATCCTGCTGTTTGCTCTATGGATCCTCCACCACGCACCGCCCAGCAGCTGTCAGCATGGCTCCACATACATGAGAACACCTTCTAGCACCTTATTGAGTCACTTCCAGCCCGTCTAGCTGCTGCCCTCGCTGCACACAGCGGTTACGCTGGATATTAGCTGGTGGTCTCAAAAATATGACTCAACGCATGACCACACGCTTTATATATATACAATAGGGTGTTTCATATTTTAGGGTTAAAATAAAAATATTACATTTTTGTAGACTTTGCTCTTGCCCTCATTCCTATTGATATAAAAAGGATATTTGACAATTTTAAGGAAGCTTGGGTAATATTTAGAGGTTGAACACTTTTCACTCTAATATACGCTGAAGAGCAATTGAATAACTTACAGCTGGCCTTAGACAAATGTAGCGCTGTGGGTGGCCACAGCGCCACATTTGCCTAAGGCCAGGAAACGGAAACGACATGACGTATGCAGCATTCCAACAATATAAGGAGAGATGCTACGGGAATCAGTAAGAGTCGGACGCAGTATGGGTAAGACGAAGGATCTAAGCGCATTTGATCGTGGGCAAATTGTCGGGGCCCGACGAATGGGTCACTCCATCTCGGAAGTCGTGCAGGCACTGGGATTTTTACAAGCCACTGTGTCACGGGTGCACCGTGAGTACATCGAATCCGGTAAAACCATCCCTGCAACTGCCAACTGCCGTAGACAACAGCGTGTGGATGAGCGGGGTCATCATCGGCTAGCTCGCATTGTAACAGCGGATAGACGGGCCTCAGTGCAAGAAATCATTCGGCAATTTAACGCCGGTGCACAATAACGTGTAAGAAGCTACACCATCCAGAACCATCTCCTCGCTATGCGGTACAGAAGTCATCGTCCCACGTGGGTACCACTGCTGACCGCACATCACAGGGTGCAAAGATTAGCATGGGCGCGGGAACATCGTTACTGGACCCTAGACATGTTGGAAAATGTTGTCTGGACTGATGAGTCAAGATTCACGTTGGTACATGCAGATGGCAGGATACGAGTACGGCGCAAACCACATGAACCGATGGATCCTTCTTGCCAGCAGGGTACTCTTCAATCTGGTGGGGGTGGTATTCTCGTCTGGGGACTGTTTACGTGGACTGAAATGGGACCCCTGGTACGTGTGACATAGTACCTCACAGGTCAACGCGACCGGGATATCCTGGACGACCATTTGCTCCCGTTTGTGCGTCTTCCACATCCCATTGGGGAGCTCATCCCGCAACAAGACAATGCACCGTGCCATCGCTCCCGAATTGTATCCCAATGGTTGGTTGAACACTCCACAGACGTGACTTCGCTTCCTTGGCCAGCAAGGTCACCTGACCTCAATCCCATCGAGCACATCTTGAATGCCATCGAGAGAGATGATCGAGGCTCTGACCTCCCTCCATCAAATCTTTGTGAACTGTGGGAGCTTGTTCAGGGGTCGTGGACCCGTATGGCTTCCTAACGCTTTGTCTTGTCGAGTCCATGCCAAGATGAATCGCCGCCGTCATCAGGACTAAATGTGGTGTTACACGTTACTAGACAGTTATCTCTAATTCAATTGCTCTTCAGTGTATAATGTATATAGCATGCATGCTAAAAATTCGAAAGCATGCCGCAGTGATATGGAGAAGACAGGCTCAAGACAAACAATTGTTAAAGAAACTTAGGGAGACCTTCATCCAGCAGTGAATTGATAATGGTTGAAAGTGATGATGATGGTGATGATATAGGCTAAATAGACAAGATTTTCAATGATTATTATTTTTATTCTTAAATCCATCCAACGAAACTAAACTTCAAACAAGACTTAGATGAAATAACTTAAATAACATTCATGTTATCTACATTATTTAAATTTGTAAGATGCAACTCCTGTTTTCGTTCGCTTGGTGACGACTTTTCTGTGGTGCTCGACAACCATCAATGGGAACTGTTCCTGGTGTTCATCCCTGACTGACTCATTGAATTTCTTTATTATGACTATGCCCCTTTCGGCAGTGCCATTCACCACTTTAAGGGCATTGAGGGAGATTCTTAGCGTATTGCTGCAATATTACTCCACATCGTTGACGCCAAACAATCCAAAGAATGGGTTTGTATGGCTGGTTACAAAATCACTCAGGTCCTTCCTTTGAAAACCTAGTGTTTTTCCATCTAATCGTGTCAATCCATTTTTTCCTTTCAGGCTTTTCTAAATTCTGAAACATAATTTCCTTCTGCTTTCCTTCAGAATACGTTCACCCAGAAAAGCAAATCCAACATTTGTTTCTGACAGATACCAAAGTTGTCTCTTAGCCATCTTCAAAGCACTCAGAACTCTCCTTGACATCTCTATCTGGGTAAGAGTTCAGGATTTGAATGTTATCCAAGCCATTCTTTGGTGCCCATCGACTTACAAGTGCCTCATGCCAAAAAACGGACATATATCAGACTGACTAAATATGCAACTTTTCTCATTCCCTTCAATTCTCGATCAGTCATCTCCAGTTGTTTATGGAATAGGACAATCTTACGTTCATGTATGGCCTCTGCCATCCACCTTGCTTGATGATGGGCTCCAGGAGCCCTGAATTTGAAATCACTTTCAGACCAACCTCCAAGAAAGAGGAGAAACAGATAAACTCTTCATACTCTTCTCTTGGATAATTTGTATCTTTCAAGACTTTATGAAGGGAGTCAACCATTTTCACACGTTGGTCTTCTAGAAAACCTTGAACGGGCTCGTCTTCATCCAGCATGGTTGAATATGACTTCTTATTAACTAAATTTCAATGGTTATGGAACTTTCTTAAGATCTAGATATCAGGACCACTTGAAGGTATGGGGGAACATTCTTCAAAGACGGCCTTCAAGATCAGTTCACGGGTGTGATGGCGGCAAGTCAGCCAGAACAGAGTCCGCCCAACTTCCTTCTCAACAATCGTACATGCTCCTCGAATCAGTCCTGTATTTCACGCTGTAGTATCAAATGAGAGACCAAAGATTTGGTCATGCAAATCGAATCGGTTCAACTCCTGAATGATGACTGTAGCCATTTGCTCACCAGTTCCTTTCTGGGCAACAAGCACTCTAAGCAGATGTTTAAAATATTTTCCAGTTACAAGAGCAACTCGGTCTTCCAGAGTTTTGACATTCCCAATAGCAGCTGTTGGCAACAATTTGCTGTCCCAATGTAAGACCGTATGAGGATGATTTTTTTAATACTGACTCTTCGATATCCTTTGCCATCTGACTCCTGTTCTTTACCCGAGCTCGGTGAAGAGTAGATGGGCCGCCCCGGTGGCGCAGTGGTCTAAGGCGCCGGCCTCTGATCATTCGTCCGAAGGGGTCCGGGTTCGAATCCCGGTCAGGCATGGATGTTGTGTTTGCCTTACGGCACTGGCTCTCTCCCTTCCCTGGAACCAGTGACCCTAAATTAGGGACGGGCGACTGCTCATAGCCCATTGAGTTGCTCACGGTGGTCGTTAACCTCCAATCCAAAAAAAAAATAGTAGATGGAGATATGACAATCTGTGAAACATCATGGCCAAGACTCTGCAGTTGCAATGAATGAACTACTTGCCTGTCATACAGAGAGTTCCTCTCCATCCCATGTAGCTGTGAGTGTTGGATCAAGAGGTTTTAAATAATGACATGGCCTTTTCTTTGGGGGATATGGTGCAGCAATTTCATCTTGTTCACCACTTGAATTAGATGTGGAAGATGAGGATTCTAGAACCACTAAGTAAATAATAACAATATCTGTTTTATTGGAATAAAAACAGTAAACAAATGGTTGCAAGCTAATGCAGGGGTATATTCCATATCGCTTAGATACCAAGATGAAACTACTAAATTTTATTTAAGTATGACAAAGAGGTCATTTGGAATTCGTTTGACTGAACACAAAAAGAGACATCTTGAGCAGTCAATCTTCTACTGCCCAATCACGGGAGGTAATAAGATCTTATGCCGCCTCACAATAGGTCGAATTACGACAGATCGTACCGTAGACTAGGGCCAGAGGTACAGCCATTAGGGAATCATTGGAGATTTTGTTCAGCAATGATGTTTGCAATGATGAAGTGTCATTGGAGCAGCCTTTAGTATGGCGCATGTTCCTGCGTGCCTTTTAATAAAGTATTTGATTATTCAAACCTTCTTTTGTTTCAGCATATGCAGTACTGTCTTTTTTATATACATTTCACATGCATATTTTAACTTTTTCTTTATTCATTGAGGTTCATAACATTGTACTTAAACTATGTCTAAGCCTGAAGAAGGCACCCGTGGGTGCTGAAAGCTTGCAACCATTTGTGTACTTTTTCTATGCCAATAAAACGGATATTGTTATTATTTACTAAGTTTTTTGGTGTACTACTACCCACTTTTATAGTTTAATCTAGAACCACTGTCTTGTTTATTTCCATGATCTCTTCAGACTGTTTTCTCTTTTGAGCTTTAAACTTTGCTCTCTTTTCATTTCTTCTTTTATGAGTTGTGGCATGAACCTTATCAATACCACTCATTGATGAACTCATTCTATCCTCTTGTTGTGAAGGAAGGAATGGAATGCCTTATCTTCTTGTAATACTATCTTTGTTATCATCACGTCTTGCCGAGCGATATCAAATAGTTCCTCAAGATCGTCTTTCCAAATCTGTCGCTTCATATGTGCTGTTTCCGTCTTTCTTGATTTCTTTTTACCCAGATTTTGGCATTCCTTGTAAAATTTCATAATACCAGCTTGGATATTATGCTCCGTCATTACAGTGATGTTTGCTTGCTTCCGCACTTCCTACAGTTTGACACTTGTGGAATTTGCCGCAGCAGAGAGCATTTCCTTCATCTCCTTATGATAGTAGATGATGGCTAACAGCACCTGTTCTCTGGAGGGGAGCTGAGCCACCAGAAATTCACCAATTGGCATTTTCTGAAGTAACCAAATTCCTTTTTTAGTATTCATTTTCACAAAATGAAAACGAGAAAAGAATTCCTTCACTACAATTTCAAGGAGTAGAGTACACACATGCTACAGCTCTCTAGCAAAAAAAGCTGAACCCTACAAAAGTGACAAAAGAGTGCAATATCTAAATATTATTCAACTTGTCCAAAATTTGGCATAAGTATCACTTACATGAACAGAATCAAGGGAATAAACAAACTGACATGAAAATAGGAAGTTTGGAAAATTGAAACACCCTAATATACAATATAGATATATACTTACATTAGTGCGATCAAAAAGTTCCGAGACTAGGTACGTAGCGCACCAACAGATGGCACTACGCAAATGCGCGGGCAGCGATCGAGGGAAGTGACCTTCATGAGTCACAGTGCAGAGTTGCGTCGTTGTGTGAACAACAGGACCTGTGCCACACGATATTTGGTGACCACTTCCAGAAAACAGCTGCGATTTCGGTATGGACAGCAAACTAGAGCAGCGAGCGAACATCACATTCTGCGTAAAACTAGGCAAATCACGAACGGAGACTCACTAAATGTTCCGGCATGCTTATGGCAATGAAGCAATGAGTCATGCGAGGTGTTCTGAGTAGCACTCGCGCTTCAAGACCGGTAGAACGACACTGGAAGACGACGAGAGGTCAGAGCCATCGTCCACGAGCAAAACACCCAAAAATGTGGACAACATTAGGGAGCTTGTGCATGAGGACAGTCGAAGAACCATCCAAGACATTGCGACCATCGTCAATGTGTCATATGGAATAGTGCAATAAATTCTGACGTCGGTTTTGAACATGCACCGCAATTCTGCAAAGTTTGTGCCAAATAATACGGACCCCGAACGGAAGGCGCTCCCTGTCGAACTCTGTCAAGATATTCGTCAGCTGGTGGTTAATGAACCAACGTTCCTGTCGCGGGTCATCACTTGGGGCGAGACTTGGGTCTACGGTTACGATCCGGAGACCAAAAAGCAGTCGTCGCTGTGGAAGAGCCCGGTATCTCTACGACCGAAGAAGGCCCGACATGTCCGAAGCGCAACTAAAAGCATGCTCTTCGGGTTCTTCGACATTCGTGGGGTTGCGCACCGTGTATTCGCCCTCCAGGGCCAGACCGTCTCCGCCCTCTTTCACTGAGATGTTCTTTGGCGTCTTGATGAGGACATTCACCGGAACCAGTTTTGCAGCCGCAAAAGCATGACTACCCTTCCTCAGCCGCGTTTACTCGCCAGATTTGGCCCACTGCGACTTCTTTCTGTTCCTGAAAATGAATCCGAAGCTCAAGGATCGCCGTTTCGAACCCGTGCACGAGATCCAGTGCGAATCGCAGACGGTGCTTGACACGACTCGCGAACAAGACGTCCAGGGAGCGTTCCAACTGTGGCAAAAACGCTAGCAGCGGTATATCGCTGCCCAAGGAGACTACTTTGAGGGAGCCACATTGGAAAATGTCTTTCAATCACTCAATTGGGAAAACAAAGGGATAAAGATTAATGGAGATTATCTAACTCACTTCGTTTTTCTGATGACGTAGTCATTTTTGCAAGTGTCCGAATAGATTCCTATGGTATCGTGGACCAAGTGGTGTTGATTCGAGCCCACATTTCATCTTCATTTTGCGGGTGTGGGAGCGCCCTCAGCCAACGTCCAATCGTGTCCCACAGATGCTCGATGGGCGAGACGTCTTGAGGTCGTGCTGGCCACGGAAGCATCCGCACACAGTGTAAAGCATTGAAGCTGATCCGAGAGGTATGAGGTCGGGCGTTATCGTGTTGAAAAACGGGATTTTGGATGCCCTGCTGATACGAGAGCGTCACGGGCCGCAGCACCTCGTCAACAGAAAGACGTACCGCCAATATGCCGGTAATACGTACTAGCCGTGAGCGGCTGTTTTTGCTGATAGCATCCTACACCATGATTCCACGTTGCTGGCCCCTGTGGCGCTTAACAATGGCGGAGTAATCCGCCCGTAGGCCACGCCGCCTCCAGACTCTCACACGACGATCATCCGTGGTGAGGCAGAATCGCGATTCGTCGCTGAACACCACACTGTTACATTCGGCACCCCACGCAGCTCGAAGCCAGTGACCCTAAATTAGGGAGGGGCGTCTGTTTATAGCCCATTGAGTTGCCGACGGTGGTCGTTAATCCTCCCATAAAAACACATATATAACATTATATATTGCCAAAAGGATGTAAGGTCAGGTGATGCGTAACATCACAGCCTCTCCTTGACAAATGTCAACCCCGCCTTCTCGTGGTGCATCCTGTTCCCACTAAAGGGGCTCTGACGACCGCCAATAGCGGTATAACTATACCATCGGGATCAGAGGAAATGCTATCCCACACTCACCAACCCGCTTGGCCAGCGTGGTGAGTTACGGCCAAACACCTCCAAAATGACTCTACAACTTAAATCTTGGCCCTCAGTCTCCGGCAGCTGGAATGTACCTGGCCAAGGCAGCGGCCAGTGCGACATGAAGGCAGAGGGTGCTAAGAATCCCCGGAGGACCGGACTAGGCTGCCATTTGATGCTGACCTTGGCTACCTATAACGGACGCTCCCTATCTTCTGATTCAAGGCTACTTGAATTGGAAGAGGAACTACAAAGGATCAAGTGGGACATCGTCGGGCTAAGTGAGGTAAGGAGAAAAGGAGAAGATCTCATTGAACTGAAAAGTGGACATCTCTTCTATTATCGTGGGACAGATACTGGCAGAACTAGTGGTGTTGGATTTATAATAAACAAGAAACTGAAGGATAAAGTGGTAGAAGTTGAAAGTTCTTCTGACAGAGCTGCACGTCTCGTTATCCAACTATCGAGAAGATACCAGGCTCAGATTATTCAAACTTATGCACCCACCACAAGTCATCCTGAAGAAGAAATTGAAGAATTTTATGAGGAAATTCGTCATCTAAATAATAAAGGTAAGCAGCACTTGAAGATAATTATGGGAGATTTCAATGCAAAAATAGGGCAACGGCAACAGAATGAAACTTCAGTAGGTAAATTCGGTCACGGCAACAGAAACCAGCGTGGAAATACTCTCGTTGAGTTTGCAGAGGCAGAAGGATTTTTCATCTTGAACTCCTTTTTCAAGAAAAAGCCACACAGGAAATGGACATGGAGACATCCAATTGGGACGACAAGTGAAATTGATTTTATTATGTGTAACAAAAAATTCGTCATCGAAGACTGCAGTGTGCTGAACAAGTTCAACACAGGTAGTGACCATAGATTGGTGAGATGTAAGATGCACCTCAACACTAAACTGGAACGTGGCAAGCTCATAAGACAAACAAAATGTATTGACATAACCAACCTTAAAAAACACCATAATACTTTCAAGTTGGAACTGAAGAACAGATTCTCTGCTTTAGAAGGCCTAACATCGGAAGAAGTGGATATTTCGGAAGTTAACAGAAAAGTAACCAAAGCTCTAATGGAAACAGCAACAAAATTAGCTGGGTCTAAGAACAAGTTGCATGTGAACAAATTATCAGGAAAAACCAAAATGTTGATGCAAAAAAGAAGAGAGATGAGGACAACTAAAGAAGATGTGACTTCCAAAGTGGAATATATAGAGCTATGCAAGACAACACGAAAAAGTATCACTGAAGACGTAAGGGAATTCAACTGTGAGCTAGTGAGGAAAGCAATTGAAAACAACCAAAGCCTGAAGATAGCAAAGGGACATCTCAGTAAGGGAAGAAAACAGATTATGGCTCTGAGAAAAGAAGATGGTTCTACAACAAGAAATAGAGGCGAAATTTTGACAAGAGTGAAAGATTTCTACTCCAAATTATATGAAAGGGATGATACATGTACTCCAGACATCATGAAAGGTACCAGAGTTCTTCCAGTCCTCCCAGCAGAAGTTGCTCATGCAATCAAGAACATGAAGCGGGGGAAAGCTCCAGGAGAAGATGGAATTACTATAGACATCATACAAGAAGCAAGCGGAGAAATTGAAACAGTACTCGCCCAAATTTTCACTCGATGCCTTAATGAAGGGAAGATTCCTGAGGATTGGAACAATGCTACAATGATCCTGCTACATAAAAAAGGTGACATTGAGGATCTCAGGAACTACAGACCTATCAGCCTCCTATCAGTGGTTTATAAAATCTTCACTAAAGTTCTTTCACACCGCTTGAAGGTAACACTGGACATGGCTCAACCGAGAGAACAAGCTGGATTCAGGAGTGGCTACAGCACAATAGATCATATCCACGTACTGAGAGAACTAATTGAAAGAGCGAGGGAATATGAACTTCCATTGTGCATGGCTTTTATCGATTATGAAAAAGCCTTTGATTAGGTGAAACCATCAGCAGTTACCACGGCTCTGAAATCTTGCGGTATTGAAGATGCATACATTAATATTATTAATAACATCTATGAAAATGCAAGTGCAAAGATTCGGCTGTTTGAAAATACAACACACATAAAAATTGGAAAGGGAGTGAGACAAGGTGACACCATATCTCCGAAGCTCTTTAATGCCACATTGGAAAATGTCTTTCAATCACTGAACTGGGAAAACAAAGGGATAAAGATTAATGGAGATTATCTAACCCACCTTCGTTTTGCTGATGACGTAGTCATTTTTGCAACTACCCCATCAGAGCTGCAGAGTATGATCCAGGAACTTGCTGACAAGAGTAAAGAAGTGGGATTAAAAATGAACTTTCAGAAGACAAAAGTGATGTTCAATGCTTTTACAAGAAATGAAGATTTATCGATTGATGGAGAAAAACTGGAGATAACAGATACGTATGTTTATCTTGGACAGCAGATATCAAGTGAGGGTCACATTGATGAAGAAATTAATCGGCGTACAAAACTTGCCTGGAGAGCTTTTGGAAGAAACAGCATAATTTTCAAGAGCAATATGCCATTATGTCTTAAAAGAAAAGTGTTTGATCAATGCATCCTTCCAGTGCTTACGTATGGTGCAGAGACGTGGACCTTAACTAAAAGAGACATACAAAGGCTGCAGACAACTCAAAGAGGCATGGAGAGGTGCATGCTTGGTATAACCAGGAGAGATAAGAAGAGGAACTCGTGGATCCGAAAAATGACGAGAGTGGAAGACATCATGATCAGAGTTAAATCCCTGAAATGGCAATGGGCTGGACATACTGCCAGAAGGACAGACCATAGATGGACAGCCGAAATTTTAGATTGGATTCCAAGGGACAGGAAAAAACCCAGAAAAAGACCACATGGGAGATGGGTGGATTAAATTCGTAAATATGCGGGAGTGACATGGAGGAGACTGGCACAAGAGAGACCGTTGTGGAGGAAACTTGGGGAGACCTTCGTCCAGCAGTGGATTGATAATGGTTGACAATGATGATGATGATGATGATATTGCCAAACGTTTTCTTCTAGATCTGTAATTAATATTTGAGTCGAAATCATTGGCCTCTAATTTTTTTTATGCAAAACTGGATCTATATTACTGAATGTGCATTATTTATAAATGAAATTAAATGAGAATAAAAACGAAGCTCCCTAAAACTGTGTCTGTTTTTTTTTTTGAAAAACCATGCAAGCAAACTGTGATCAATAGTTCCTTGCCTTTCTGCACTATACTGAACTGAAGTGTCATATAAACCTTAAACCTGATTTAACCTTAACTATTCTCTGGTACCAGAAGTAACTTATAAACGTCAGTAAGAGACCACGGTAGAAAACCGATATCAGTAGCATAAATATAATGTTGTAACGAACTAATCCAATAAAGTGTACGACATTATATGAATGACATTGTACGAGAAAAACTGCAGCTACTTAGAACTGTGTTTTTGTGGAACAAAAATGCAAGGAAACTGTGATCAATAGTTCCTTGCCTTACTGTACCAAACTGTATTAAAGTAAGTGTCATATAAACCTTCTTAAACCTGCTTTAAACTTGTCTCTGGTACCAGAAGTAACTTTTAAGTGTCAGTAGAAGACCACGGTAGAAATCCCATGTCAGCAGATAAATTGTGATGTTGTAACAAACAAATCCCATAAAGTGTATATGAAATGCATGACCAAAAAGTGATCAATGAAAATAGTATAGCAAAGCAGCTAAGAATGTCGCAAAAGAAAATTGCAAGTACAGCACAGAGTAGAAATTAAATATAAATTAATAAGAAAAAATCAAGCTATCTAGACAAAGCGCGGAGAAACCTGATCGCCATAGTGAGACAAAACATCGCCCCGTTCGCAGCTAATCAGTTTAATGGTGCAAAATAGCCATATGCGCTCACATCATTCTGCAAAGTACACGCCGTTGTTTCTATAGTCCTTTGCAAACGTTATGTCAGATTCATGATCTCGTGGCACTGTCACTCGGGAGGCTTCGAAGGCAGAAACTCTCTGATGCAAGATTCCACATCCACTACTGAAGAGAAGTGCCATCCTTGAAGGAATGAAGTGAAGTGTCGTCTTTGCTACCTCCATTTGTGGAGAAATCCCAAATCAAATCATACGTCCGCTAAGGTAACCAAAATAATTTATTTCTCGAAACAGACGACGAGGGAAATGGGATGTTTACGGAGAGACATACGTATCGACTTTTTTGTAATGAAACGAATGAATGTTGGTTAGCATGCATTCTCTAAACAAATAACGCATTTGCAGTGCTGGAAAAAAATGTTTAAATGATATCAGCTTTGGGCTTTCTGGACACCACTCCTAATCAAATGGAGAGCTAAGAAGTAAATGCATTGATAAGAATAAGCAATAACCTCTCTCCTGAAAACGAAAAATTTTCAAGTTTTCAAATATTATCTGACTTACCATCCTTGTCACATTTACGCCAAAAATCGGATTGTCATCTTCAAAATTTGTATTATATGGCGTAATCCCGTATTTCTTACATGATTTATCTGCTTCTCCGGGCAATCACGGGATATTATTATTAACCTCCAGATTCGCTAAACATGAATGCCGGTTGCTTCGACTAGCGAATCCTGTGATGGTTAAATTCAAATTGATCGGAAACTTGAAACTTGGTCGTTCTGGGTGGTGTAGTGGTTAGCATACCTAGGCGTTTTCTGGGAGACGCGGGTTCGAGTCCCGCTCCAGGACGATGAAAATTTTCAAGTTTTCAAATATTATCTGACTTACCATCCTTGTCACATTTACGCCAAAATCGGATTGTCGTCTTCAAAATTTGTAATATTTCTGACTTTTTGCGGATCTTGTAACCCTTAACACATTTGTAAATCAGATCTATTTGCATCTGATATTTTTGTTATTTTTTCGTTTCATAAATGTTTTAATATAGTTATCTAATTCTCCGAGAAAAGATAATTTTATTCTTCCTTTTCTACATTGAACTATGCAATTACTTGATTGATTACAAAGCTTTTGATGTGAAAAAATGCTCATTTTGCTGAATTATGAAATTTAGTCATTTTTTTCTATATATGCAAAGCTGACGGTTATAAATCATAACAGTTGAGCCCATAGTTTTTTTTTGAGCTTAGAAATATTCAACTTGACAAATGTCTTCCATAGTGAATAAAGGAATGTGACAACTGAAGAACCCTGGACAGCAGCTAGCTTGTCTTTGGCCAACTGCAGTTTATTAACTTTCGTCTGCTTAATCTTTGTTTTCATAAGTTTAAAAATGTGATTATGTTATATCTTTGTTGAAGTTTAATTTTGTTTTGAAGAACGTATGATTATGCAACTACAGACAGCACAGTTATCCGTTCCCTCAGCTTCGTTAATTCAAGCGCAACATTTATGCGCCATCTGGGACTCGAACTCGGGTCCTTTCGAAAAAACAGGGTGAATCCAGTTCTAAGACTGCAGCACCATTGAAATAGCTTTCACAAAACTTTATGATAGGATGACATTCATATGTCTTCTGATTTCATTTTTCGTACGGTTTACATTATGTACTTTTTCTCAATTAACTTATTTAAGTAATACAGACATTTAACGTGGACCAGGAACATTAAACAAAGATCCTCGCTCTTTCCACGTTTATAAGTGAGTTACGGAAAAATTCTCATTGGCCGCCACCGAGAGTCGAACCCAGGGTCTTCCAGTTACGCGCCGGATATGCTTCCGCTACACCCCAGCGGCCTCGAATTTCTCCAGACTCACACACGCTAACTGTCTAGACAATTTGGCAGGTTACTTCTTGGAGCCCCGCACAATGCTGGGGATTCACCAAAGATGGTAAGCAGCAACTGAAGAAATAATCAGAAGGCGAAAAATCTTCATTTCTTGTAAAAGCATTGAACATCACTTTTGTCTTCTGAAAGTTCATTTTTAATCCCACTTCTTTACTCTTGTCAGCAAGTTCCTGGATCATACTCTGCAGCTCTGATGGGGTAGTTGCAAAAATGACTACGTCATCAGCAAAAAGGAGGTGGGTTAGATAATCTCCATTAATCTTTATCCCCTTGTTTTCCCAGTTCAGCGACTGAAAAACACCCTCCAATGTGGCATTATATATCATCATCATCATCATTGTCAACCATTAT
Source organism: Macrothele yani (assembly GCA_039090855.1). NCBI lineage: Eukaryota > Metazoa > Arthropoda > Arachnida > Araneae > Macrothelidae > Macrothele > Macrothele yani. The sequence goes on along the minus strand of CM077008.1, from coordinate 52,298,803 downwards.
CAATCCACTGCTGGACGAAGGTCTCCCCAAGTTTCCTCCACAACGGTCTGTCTTGTGCCAGTCTCCTCCATGTCACCCCTGCATACTTTCGAATGTCATCCACCCATCTCCCATGTGGTCTTCTTCTGGGTCTTTTCTTGTCCCTTGGAATCCAATCTAAAATTTCGGCTGTCCATCGATGATCTGTCCTTCTGGCAGTATGTCCAGCCCATTGCCATTTCAGGGATTTAACTCTGATCATGATGTCTTCCACTCTTGTCATTTTTCGGATCCACGAGTTCCTCTTCTTATCTCTCCTGGTTACACCAAGCATACACCTCTCCATGCTTCTTTGAGTTGTCTGCAGCCTTTGTATGTCTCTTTTAGTTAAGGTCCACGTCTCTGCACCATACGTAAGCACTGGAAGGATGCATTGATCAAACACTTTTCTTTTAAGACATAATGGCATATTGCTCTTGAAAATTATGCTGTTTCTTCCAAAAGCTCTCCAGGCAAGTTTTGTGCGCCGATTAATTTCTTCATCAATGTGACCCTCACTTGATATCTGCTGTCCAAGATAAACGTACGTGTCTGTTATCTCCAGCTTTTCTCCATCAATCGATAAATCTTCATTTCTTGTAAAAGCATTGAACATCACTTTTGTCTTCTGAAAGTTCATTTTTAATCCCACTTCTTTACTCTTGTCAGCAAGTTCCTGGATCATACTCTGCAGCTCTGATGGGGTAGTTGCAAAAATGACTACGTCGTCAGCAAAACGAAGGTGGGTTAGATAATCTCCATTAATCTTTATCCCCTTGTTTTCCCAGCTCAGCGACTGAAAAACACTCTCCAATGTGGCATTAAAGAGCTTCGGAGATATGGTGTCACCTTGTCTCACTCCCTTTCCAATTTTTACGTGTGCGTTGTATTTTCAAACAGCCTAATCTTTGCACTTGCATTTTCATAGATGTTATTAATAATATTAATGTATGCATCTTCAATACCGCAGGTTTTCAGAGCCATTGTAACTGCTGATGGTTTCACCGAATCAAAGGCTTTTTCATAATCGATAAAAGCCATGCACAATGGAAGTTCATATTCCCTCGCTCTTTCAATTAGTTCTCTCAGCACGTGGATATGATCTATTGTGCTGTAGCCACTCCTGAATCCAGCTTGTTCTCTCGGTTGAGCCATGTCCAGTGTTACCTTCAAGCGGTGTGAAAGAACTTTAGTGAAGATTTTATAAACTACTGATAGGAGGCTGATAGGTCTGTAGTTTTCGAGATCCTCAATGTCACCTTTCTTATGTAGCAGGATCATTGTAGCGGTGTTCCAATCCTCAGGAATCTTTCCTTCATTAAGGCATCGAGTGAAAATTTGGGCGAGTACTGTTTCGATTTCTCCACTTGCTTCTTGTATGATGTCTACAGTAATTCCATCTTCTCCTGGAGCTTTTCCTCGCTTCATGTTCTTGATTGCATGAGCAACGTCTGCTGGAAGGACTGGAGGAACTCTGGTACTGGTATCTTTCATGATGTCTGGAGTGCATATATCATCCCTTTCATATAATTTGGAGTAGAAATCTTTCACTCTTGTCAAAATTTCGCCTCTATTTCTTGTTACAGAACCATCTTCTTTTCTTAGTGCCATAATCTGTTTTCTTCCCTTACTGAGATGTCCCTTTGCTATCTTTAGGCTTTGGTTGTTTTCAATTGCTTTCTTTACTAGTTCACAGTTGAATTTCCTTACGTCTTCAGTGATACTTTTTCTTACTGTCTTGCATAGCTCTATATATTCCACTTTGGAAGTCACATCTTCTTTAGTTGTCCTCATCTCTCTTCTTTTTTGCATCAACAGTTTGGTTTTTCCTGATAATTTGTTCACATGCAACTTGTTCTTAGACCCAGCTAATTTTGTTGCTGTTTCCATAAGAGCTTTGGTTACTTTTCTGTTAACTTCAGAGATGTCCACTTCTTCCGATGTTAGGCCTTCTAAAGCGGAGAACCTGTTCTTCAGTTCTAACTTGAAGGTATTATGGTGTTTTTTAAGGTTGGTTATGTCAATAGATTTTGTTTGTCTTATGAGCTTGCCACGTTCAAGTTTAGTGTTGAGGTGCATCTTACATCTCACCAATCTATGGTCACTACCTGTGTTGAACTTGTTTAGCACACTGCAGTCTTCTATGACGAATTTTTTGTTACACATAATAAAATCAATTTCACTTGTCGTCCCATTTGGATGTCTCCATGTCCATTTCCTGTGTGGCTTTTTCTTGAAGAAGGAGTTCAAGATGAAAAACCCTTCTGCCTCTGCAAACTCAACGAGAGTATTTCCACGCTGGTTTCTGTTGCCGTGACCGAATTTACCTACTGAAGTTTCATTCTGTTGCTGTTGCCCTATTTTTGCATTGAAATCTCCCATAATCATTATATATATATATATATTTGTCTTCAAACGGTACTCACTTTCGGGATGGCCTTTGTATAAAAATGTATGCTCTACATTTGATCAGAAATTTTCAAATCATCATATGTAGAGGACTTTAGGAAGGGAGTGTCTGATCCCAGGTCTTAAACAACCCTTAGATATAGGAAGCTAGGAGATTCGGGCTAGAGTGCCCGATGAGAAAATGACATGGAAGGGAGATAGAAAGGAGGATAAAAAATCCCTTGTTTATTACCGATGGGCCATCCCGGGGTCTGCGGCTTAACGTGCCCATCCGGTTCGAGCGTTCGTACCTGCCTGGGATCGAACCTGAGATTCTTTCGCGGTAGTCCTGAAAGTTGATCACTAGCCCAACCGCGGCTCTGTTGCGAAATTTAAAGTTTGAAACGCAAATGTACGAGAAAGCTCCAAAGCACAGCAAATTGCGGAAGAAAATTACATAATATAAATAACAAAAGGAAACTTTGGGTCTTTAATTGGGGAAACGAACTTTAAATTAGGTATCTTTAAAAAATAAATTTTCTTTTAAAAAGAAACCTTCTTGCACCACTGTAATCTGTAGATCTTCATCTATAATTCCGAAATAATACACAAGGATGCTATAAAGTAACCTTTTTCGTGTGCAAGATTGGTGTTACGCTATGTCTAAAACTATGAATAAGGAAATGTTGAACTAAATGAGAATACGTTACAATAGATGCACGAAATAGCTCTAATTTTAAGGTTCTGCTGCCAGACGAAACACAGAGAAAAGCCAAACTTACGATAACCTGTTATTGCTCCAGCGACGAATGATGACATCCATAATATAATCATATATAATACCTTAATTATTTGTCGTACAATTTATCTTAACAGCTATCGAACCTCTCCACGCACACAAATATACTAAGCAACTGCTGTATCGTCCTTTTTATGTATCGTTCTTATCACATTCATACGTCACTCTCTCTGACCTCAAACGTGTTGCCAACCTCATTCATGTGATAGAGAAGATATCACGTTAAGTTTGGAAAGTGTAAAAGAGAACAAAATTCAAATTTACATAGGAAAAGGAACTAAAAATGAAAGTTAAATTAGAATATACGTCACAATGCCGTTTGTATTTTGAAAACGTGCAAACCAAATTTTGATGAATAACTTTGTTAGCTGGTGCTATCGAAGATATCAGTCTACCTGGTAGTTCATATAAATCTTTGCTAGACATTTTTGAAAAGAATCACACGCAAAAGGTTATGCTTTTCTTTGTAACTTCATTGCTAAATTTCTGCGTCCAATCGTGACGCTTGCTTGATATTCAGCTGGTAAAGCTATCAGAAATATATGCATTTTTTATTCTCTCTCGATCTGCGTGTCCTTAAAAGCCTTTTTAATTTTTGTAAACTGGTGTTTTTTCTAACAGCTTGTAATGAACAGATCTGTAAGATTTTGTCACGCCATTCTTGATAGTATTTTATAAAGTGGCAAAAAGAAATATTACACTTATCTAATGGGATCATCGTTTGAGTCTGTGTCTACATACTTCCTAATATAAATTAATTCATCACGGTTTGTGTGTTAATCTGTCATAATTCCTTGATTTTCAAAATCAATATGAGATTCAAAGCTTACGATATCGGCGTGCAGTTCCCAGACCCATGCTACGTAATTTCGACGGTACTTCACGATTTGATTTCAAATGTGTTCAGTAAATTTCTCCATTATGGCCATCGTGTGATAAGGTTAAGCGAAGGAATGTCCTAAATTACTTGCAAAGCAGTGCTTAGTGAACATTACTAGGAAACGGAAGGCTATAATCAGCCCTTAGCTTATCCAGGTACAATCAGAGCCATTTGAATGCATAAGCTTGTATATTCATCCCCTGCCTGAGTTCCACTAAATTCCCTGATACATGAGATAGCGCAGCTTGAGCATCCCATTTAATGGCTCAAACAGCTGCCAGAATTTGCGGATATTCAAATTTCCTCGGAGTCTTTAATTCGCTCTTTGCTGAAGTCCGTCGAATTCCCAAGAGTATCCTTCACAGGATGATCAGAATCCCAAAATTTCCAAAGCCAGTAGAGCCCTGCCAAATTTTAAAGACATTGTTTCACGAGGGTGATTGTTGAATATAAGAGAACTAGGAACAATTTTCTTAATAAGAAGCATTATTTATAGACCTGTTTTTGTAAAGCACTTTGATATCTCAAATGACACGATACGAGGAAAACGGAAAATCTCACTCACCATGTAATCAAAGACCTTCTTAAACACACATTAGCCAATTCACGACTACCATGGATTGTCATCGTCCACAAAACTTACATTACGTATAAAGAGAGAGGAAATACAAACTCTCTGTTCATAATTATGACAATAATTAGATTAGAAAGGTCATCTATTATAATATTTTCATCTTGTGCATAGATTTCTATCACAAATAAATGCACTGAAACATAATAATCAACCTGTATAATAATGAAACATAATTACCATCTGACATCAAAGCACTTAAAATTCTGTTCTCTGTGCATTTAGATAAGGGAATGCTACTACCAGTATATACAGTGCCATTCGCAAATAAAAGACTCATAATTGTTATAGATAGCGCAATTTAAAAAGTAAAAATATGAAATGTTTTCAACGCACTTAACAACACAGAAAAGTTCAAAAACGATAATATTCCTATCTTATTTAAGAGAAAACATATTAATAATATAAAAACCCTGATCCGTCTCTCTGGAACACTTGACGTCACACCAACGTCTGCATTGTTGCGTCATAACTTATCGATAAATTCGTGTGTACTCTAGCAATGTCAAAAGGATTGCATACTATATAACAGCACGAGATCACTTTCATAAGTCAATGTGATCGCGTGCTAATTTAAAAACATTGGATTACTAATGAGTTGAGTTCTATTTTTCCGATTTACAAAATTCGAATTGAATTACTAATATCACAGCAAGTTGAGTTTGCACGCGATCTCGCATTGCGATGTGAAGGTGATCGCATGCTAATTTAAAAACATTGGATTACTAATGAGTTGAGTTCTATTTTTCCGATTTACAAAATTCGAATTGAATTACTAATATCACAGCAAGTTGAGTTTGCACGCGATCTCGCATTGCGATGTGAAGGTGATCGCATGCTAATTTAAAAACACTAGATTATCAATGACTCGAGTTCTATTTATCCGATCTACATAATGCGAATTGAATTCTTAATATCACAGCAAAGTGCATTTGTACATTAATTTAATTTAGCACAATTCGAATATTAATTTACACACTTTAATTATTTTTTACTTTTTTAATTCAACTACCTTTCAGAGGTTAGTGCTGATTATACTAAATATTTTGCAAAATATCGATCTATCTAAACGCTCTGACTTACAATAAAAACTGAAATCTTGAGATGTCGAAGTGAGCAAAATTGCATCTAAAAACTCACCCAACAGCACATTGTCGATAATTTAGACAGTTCCGATTTGTAACGCGAGATGCCGCATTATTTTGCAGAAAATGCTTCGGTATGAAGTTTCAAACTAACCGTTGAATAGGCCAGTCCAAAACAAGCTGTGAAGAGAATAACAAGTGTGCGTCGGGGAAAATGTGCTTTAACGCGAAAAATGAAAGCAAAAGCTTTTAAAGTAAGTTTACACGAAAAAAACTGGACTACAAGAAAAATTGTTAAACAAAAAATATTATCCATAGAATGTTTATTTATCACGAGGTCATTTGAAAAATGGAAATACATAGCATATATATTTCAGTTCTAACATGAATGAGTTCTAGCTATATAAATTTTTACTATATTTTCTTACAAAAGAGCCGGCGTCTATTTGATTTGTTTTCAATCTGCTTCAGTTCAAAATTTCACCGTCTTAGGACGGGAAACATCCCTTATACATTAGTATTTATTTAAAGTTTAAAAATAACCGTCTTAGGACGGGCTATTGGCTAGTTAATTTAAAAGTTAACACATACACTAAAAAAATACGAGATGATACATTCGATTTCTCCCAATGATCGACTAGTAAATAAAGTGTTACTTGTGCTGTAGTATATAAATAGACAGGTAAGTGCAATATAAGATACTATGTATAAACGGACAGCATAAATTCCATTTATAAGACAGAGACAAAATATCCATCTTGTTATGGCAGTCTTACATTATCTTGAAAGATCCGCAAATATATTTCAATTACATTTGTAGCATCATTTTTAAGATACGCATAACGGAAATGCTTGTTGTGGAAGAATGCGAAATAAACAGGTATGCATGTACACTGAGATGCTAGTTCATTAGGAACACAAACCTGGTGACGTGTTCAGCCTCCCTTTTCTTCAACCTAGCACAAATTACACCTGGAGGAGAACACACCGGATGACAGCAGGGTCGTGCTGGAATATTGTATCATGCCGAAATGGATGAGCTGCGCAATTGCTGGAAATTGGACATCGGCACTGCCTATCCCACCTCATCACAGAGATTTTGAACAGTGACGGTGCGAGCCACTGAAGCAAGAAAAACTTATCGGCATTTTCCTTGATCCACGTGTTGATGACACTTGCCTCCTTAGCGGGTACTTTACCATGCGGTTCGTGTCCATCTACTTCAGAATAAACCGGGGCCATGAGTGTTTGAATTTGGTAAGCAACGACGATGTTCAGATGAACTGCGCCGTAGCGTACAATTGTACTAGGGGCTTTAAATGTGCCACGAAATCATTTCCCACACTAGCACACTGCCCTATAATGTTGATATCTGAAAGGATGGCTTAATGGTCTCTTGCTGCTTGCACTAAATTCGGATTCTGCCATCCGCTTGATGACGAAGTAACATGAATACGGCCGTTCAGGATTGGGCGAAATTTTTGGAGTCCCAAAGGCTAATGTCGATGCTCTATGACCTAGTGGAAGCGTGTTTTAGTGTTCTGCATTTGGCAATTGTAACATTTATTTTGTTGAAAGAGGGATTCGAACCCAAATCATCTTACTGCGGAGTGGCAGTTCTCCCAGTTGAACTACTCCAGCAAGTTAATCGTTGCTTCATTTCCCATTTGACTCCTACTTCACATCCCCCTTTCCTTGACAAACCCAGGGGAAGGAATTCACCCAACAGATTTCGGGTCAACAGACAGCAACACTCAGCGAACATTCAATTTATTACAGCAACACTCAGCGACCATTTCATTGCAGATTTCGGGTCAACGAACAGCAACACTCAGCGACCATTCATTTCATTACAGCAACACTCAGCGACCATTTCATTACAGATTTCTGGTCAACGGACAGCAACACTCAGCGACCATTTCATTTCCGTATGTTGTGCGGAAGAACCATTGCACAATCTGTTTCAATCCTCAAAAACAGGAAATTTTCGTTCGGGCGCCAATATAACCATTACCGCCCGACAATTAAATTCGAACCATCCTACTGTGTAGCGGCTGTTCTCCCAACTGAACTACGCCCGCAGGCTTATCGCTGCTTCCCCAGCAAAAACAAAGGTCCTGGGAAACTGCTGGCGACCAGCTGGCAGTGATGGGTCACTGCTGGTTGAAATCTGCCGCTCACAGCCCGGTAGCGGTCCCTTGGTGGCAGCGCTATCAGTTGACGAGCCATTGATGGCGCTGCAGCATCGCTGTGAATTGTGGGCCTCCAAGCAAGTGCCATTATAGGCCCGTTGCTGGCAACCAATGCAATCCCAACAGCAGGTGGAAGCAACGGGACTGCGCATGCGCAGAAGCAACACTTGCTGTGTATCTCATGGTACCAGTTAGTTGAAAGCGACGCTATCGCCATCGTGGTATTTTAGGCAAATTAATTTCCTAATGAAATTCCACGTCGACAAAGATATCCGATTAAGCCATGAAATACTAGATTACAGTCATGAAATACACCCACTCCATTCCCATGAATAACAATTCATGGAATGGAGTGGGTGAATAACAAGAACAAATTTGAAACCGCTTGAAACAAATGTCCTGGAAAACCATTAAAAAAACGTTTGTTAAAAAAATAATTATACGAGTACAAAATTTATTAATTATTTGAAAGAAAAAAAAAACAATGCTATGTGGATATAATGTACTCATTCATGGGTTGAATACACAAGACTGGGAAGAATTTGCTTCTAAAGATAACGAGAAGTAAAATAAAATATATTTCCTCTTTAAAACAAATGTAGCTTCGGACAACGGAAAGGAAAGATACAACGTTAAAAATGTAACATAATGTGACATGAACCCGGGTAAATATATATTTATTCAACAATCTCTTTTCGAGACGGCAAGGACAGTACAAAACTTTGGAAAGCGACTCTAAGTATGTACACTTCTTGAAAATGAGTGAAGTTCCCTTAAGGTAAAAAATAAAAAAAACTATCGTTACGTTGAAAAAATAAATTTATGAATTATATGAAACTGACTTTTATGAAAAATACCTTGCAATATTGTAAAATGAAAGAGAGAAGGAACCATTCGATTACATGTTCCGCACGAAACAGACAGCTTCAAGCACACGCGCGTACGTGGCAAATTAGGCAGGTCGGTAGAGAGCTCAGCTCCCACGCCAGCGGACGTGGTTCCCATTCACCCAAATGCAAACGGGCATTTTTCCGGGCTGTTGAGAAAATTTCCCTAGCGCAGTGCTATAATTCACAAGTTTCGTAAGGGTAGAAAAAAAAAGTTGTAGCTTTGGGGAACTGCGGTTATCCTTGATTTTTTTTTATGGCTACTACTGGGAAATTGGCGAATAAGATTCAGCAAGCCACCAGTTACGTCACGTGGTGGCCGGCTGCAACTACCGGCAAACTAGCGGACCACATTAGGCTAGCCATCATTCCTGGCACGTGCTTGCACGGCCGCTGAAGGGGCACTTGTGGCAGCTACTGCCTGTGATGAACAACTGATGGCCCTGTTGTGACATATGACAACTGTTGGGGTGCCAACTGTTGGCCAGCTGTTGGCCTGAACTTCTGGCCCTTCTGCTGGCAGCCATGGGCATTTTACTGACGGTTAGGCAGCGGCAACATAGTGCTGGGCCAGCAAGACTGCCCAGCAAAAACACAAGTGCTGGGAAACTGCTGGCCACCAGCTGGCAGTGATGGGTCACTGCTGGCTGAAATCTGCCGCTCACGGCCCGGTACTGGTCCGTTGGTGGCAGCGCTATCAGTTGGTGAGCCATTGATGGCCCTGCAGCATCGCCGTGAATTGTGGGCCTCCAAGCAAGTGCCACTAGTGGCCCGTTGCTGGCAACCAATGCAACCCCCAACAGCAGGTGGAAGCATCGGGACTGCGCATGCGCAGAAGCATGCGCAGTCCTGATGCCTCTCATGGTACCAGTTAGTTGAAGACGACGCTATCGCCATCGTGTTATTTTAGTGGATGTTAAGAAAAAATCCATATGTGGAGAGGCGAATTAATTTCCTAATGAAATTTTACGTCGACGAAGATATCAGATTAAGCCGTGAAATACTAGATTACAGCCATGAAATACACCCACTCTATTCCCATGAATAACAATTCATGGAATGGAGTGGATGAATAACAAGAAAAAATTTGAAACCGCTTGAAACACATATCGTGGAAAACCATTAAAATAGCGTTTGATGGAAAAAAAAAAGAATTATACGCGTACAAAATTTATTAATTATTTGAAAGAAAAAAAAAGCAACGCTATGTGGTGTACTCATCCATGGGTTGAATACACAAGACTGGGAGGAATTCGCTTCTAAAAATAACAAGTAAAATAAAATATCTTTTACTCTTTAAAACAATTGTAACTTCGGACAACAGAAAGGAAAGACATAACGTTAAAAATGTAACAGAATGTGACATGAACCCGGGTAAATAGATATTTATTCAACAATCTCTTTTCAAGACGGCAAGGACAGTACAAAACTTTGGAAAGCGACTCTAAGCATGTACACTCCTTTAAAATGAGTGAAGTTCCCTTAAGGTTAAAAAAAAAAAAAACTATTGTCACGTTGAAAAAATTAATTTATCAATTATATGAAACTGACTTTTATGAAAAATACCTTGCAATATTGTAAAATAAAAGAGGGAAGCATTCGATTACAAATTGCATTCCAAACAGATAGCTTCCAGCACATATCCGAGCGTAGTGAATTAGTCCGGTCGGTAGCGAGCGCGGCTTCCACGTAACCGGCCCAGGATCGAATCTAGTCAGATACAAACGGTGTTTTTCCGGTCTGTCGAGAAAATTTCCCCAGCGCAGTGCGTTAATTCACAAGCTTCGTAAGGGTAGAGAAAAAAAAAATTGTAGCTTTAGGAAACTGCGGTTATCCTTGCTTATTATTATTATTGCTACTACTGGAAAATTGGCGGACAAGATTCGGCAAGCCACCAGTTACGTCACGTGGTTGCTGGCTGCCACTAGCGGACCACATTAGGCTAGCCATCATTTCTGGCAAGTACTTGCAGGGCCACTGAAGGGCCACTTGTGGCAGCTACTGCCTGTGATGGACCACTGATGGCCCTGTTGTGGCATTTGACAACTGATGTGGTGCCAACTGTTGGCCTGAACTGCTGGCACTTCTGTTGGCCGCCCGGACATTTTATTGACGGTTCGGCAGCGGCAACATAGTGCTGGACCATTGCTGGCAGTGCTGGCTGCCAGTAATGGCCCACTGCTGGCCCAGCAATACTGTTTTTGCTGGGTGCTTTTGCTGGGTTCATTTTCCATTTGACTTGTACGTCACGAAACATCGGCACTCAAAGTGGTTATCAGCAGTTGAAGCCCATTTGCGATGTGGTGCGACAAATGGTGTCTTCGGAGATGATCTTCGGCACACGAATATTGAATACTCCTGTTATTTGCCGCTGTGGTGGATCTTCCGTTGGCTTGCAAAATTCTCCCCAGTCTCCTTTCACCTCTCTGACCCACCAGCCTTTTTCATCTATAGGATTGCCTACAACTGGATTTTTTTCCACATATCACATAATTCACTGCAAATGACACGGATGTGTGTGAAAACCAGAAAGAGCGGCCGTTTCGGAGGTGTTGGAATTTTACGTCTTGCACCAATTACGGCGCTTCTTTCAAAGTCTGTCAGATTACTCGTTTTATAACTTCCGACTCTCAGCCGAACTCCAGCTGGAGGCTTTCAGCCTGAAGAACACTGTGCAGTTTGACTAAATAAAATTTCATTTCATTATAGATAGGTGGATGGGATACAGATATAAATAAGTAATTATAAATATATCACAGGAGATTATAACTAGGACAAGCCGCCAACGGTATATGATAACTCAGGTACAGTTGGCAAATTTTGAGCGAAGCTATTGCAAAATCTAAGCTGATGAAGGCGTCTATTATAACAAATTCTAAAAAACGAACTGGTAAAATTTATGACTTCCTGAACAAACGCACGAAACATTCCAAAAAAGAAAGCCTAAAATTTATCATGTAAACAAAGCGTAAAACCACACTAAGATCGGTAAAAAAGTTTTTCATTTTGTATCACGAAAAACAGACACACATATACAAACTTCCTTTTATTATTATAGATTAAGCAAGAGTTGAGCTAACAGACGGAGTCTTTCCATTTCTTGGTTTTTTTTTTAAATTCAAACATTTTTTTTAATTAATATAAGAGAGCCGACGTTGGTGAAACGGTTTAAGTAAAAAGTCTTCCAGTTTTAATTGATATTCCTCAATGGCACGGAATTTCGGGAAGCGGAAGGCGTGAAAACTTGACCATGGACGATGTCCAATCGCATGCCAAACATCACGGTTATCGGATATATTATGTCGCAGCTATGCTCGAACAACTAATTGTTCCGAGTCTCGTATAGAGAGTGGATTTTTTCAATTATTATTAAAATTGGTCAGCTTTTTAATGGTCATTATTTTTATACGGCACGACTAATCGCCATGATGCCAAACCCATGTCACCCACCATGTCCTTCCCTTTCTCTGTGGCAAGTGTCACCGCGATGGGCTGAAGATCTTTGGAGGAGATAGGTAACAAACGACCCCTTCTCAAGACCCGGAAAACCCTGTAAAAATGCAAGTTATTGGACGATTATTCCTCAATGACCTAGAATTTCGGGAATCGGAAGGCGTCAAAACCTGACCATGGACGCTGTCCAATAGCATGCGGAAAAGCGCGGTTATCGGATGTGTCACCTCGTAGCTATGTCCCAACAACTAATTGTCTCGAGTGTCGTAAAGAGAGTCTCCCTCAACTATTGTAGATTTCGGAGCGGCGGATGGTTTAGTGGTCAACGTTTATGACTGACACGTGAATGTCTCAGGATCAATCCAAGGCAGTTACGAATGCTCGAACCACTAAATATCCGACCCACCAAAAACAGTCTTGCTGGGCCAGCACTGCCAGCAATGGCCCAGCACTATGTTGCCGCTGCCGAACCGTCAATAAAATGTCCGGGCGGCCAACACAGAAGGGCCAGCAGTTCAGGCCAACAGCTGGCACCCCATCAGTTATCATATGCCACAACAGGGCCATCAGTGGTCCAGCACAGGCAATAGCTGCCACAAGTGGCCCTTCAGTGGCCCTGCAAGCACGTGCCGGAAATGATGGCTAGCCTAATTTGGTCCGCTAGTGTGCCGTTAGTGGCAGCCAGCAACCACGTGACGTACCTGGTGGCTTGCCGAACCTTGTCCGCCAATTTTCTAGCAGTAGTCATAATAATAATAATAAAAAGCAAGGATAACCGCAGTTTCCCAGAGCTACAATTTTTTTTTTCTACTTTTACTAGGCTTGTGAAAAAACGCACTGCGCTAGGAAAATTTTCTCAACATACCGAAAAGTCGCCCGCTTGCATCTGAGAAGATTTGAACCTGGGCCCTTCGCGTGGCAGCTCAGCTCTCTACCGAACGGGCTAATTTGCCACGCTCGAGCGTGTGCTTGAACTGTCTGTTTCGTACATAATGTGTAACCGAATGCTTCCTTCTTTCAGTTTACAGTATTGCGAGGTATTTTTCATAAAAGTCAGTTTCATATAATTCATAAATTTATTTTTTCAACGTAACGATAGTTTTTTTTTTTTTTTTACCTTAAAAGAACTTCACTCATTTTCAAGGAGTGTACATACTTAGAGTCGCTTTCCAAAGTTTTGTACTGTCCTTGCTGTCTTGAAAAGAGATTGTTGAATTAATATATATTTACCCGGGTCTCATGTCACATTCTGTTACATTTTTAACATTGTGTCTTTCCTTTCCGTTGTCGGAAGCTACATTTGTTTCAAAAAGTAAAAGATATTTTATTTTACTTCTCCTTATTTTCAGAAGCGAATTCCTCCCAGTCTTGTGTATTCAACCCATGGATGAGTACACCACATAGCGTCGCTTTTTTTTCTTTCAAATAATTAATAAATTTTGTACTCGTATAATTCTTTTTTTTCAACAAACGTTGTTTTAATGGTTTTCCAGGATATTTGTTTCAAGCGGTTTTAAATTTTTTCTTGTTATTCATCCACTCCATTCCATGAATTGTTATTCATGGGAATGGAGTGGGTGTATTTCATGGCTGTAATCTAGTATTTCATGGCTTAATCTGATATCTTCGTCGACGTAAAATTTCATTAGGAAATTAATTCGCCTCTCCACATATGGATTTTTATTCTTAACATCCATTAAAATAACACGATGGCGATAGCGTCGTCTTCAACTAACTGGTACCATGAGAGACACAGCAAGTGTTGCTTCTGCGCGTGCGCAGTCCCGTTGCTTCCACCTGCTGTTGGGGGTTGCATTGGTTGCCAGCAACGGGACACTAGTGACACCTGCTTGGAGGCCCATAATTCACGGCGATGCTGCATGGCCATCAATGGCTCACCAACTCATAGCGCTGCCACCAACGGACCACTACTGGGCCCTGAGCGGCAGATTTCAGCCAGCAGTGACGCATCACTGCCAGCTGGTTGCCAGCAGTTTCCCAGCACTTGTGTTTTTGCTGGGGACTTGCGTCGGGTGGGTATGTTGAGTCGTCGGACACATAGTACTGTCCCGCCGGTCATAAATAAGGGCATCTTCGTCCCCCTTTCTACCTCGCTTCCGTGAGACTTTCCATTCGGGCACTCGAACTCAAATATCCTAGCTTCCTTCTTCAAAGTGTTGTTTAAGATCTGGGGTCTGACATTTCCTCCCTAAAATCTCAAATGGGTAATTTTCGATTAAGTTATCTGCAAACGATTTCTTAAATTCTGTTTATTTATTAATGACCCCAACACAATAACATATACGAACTGTGAGCTGGTACTTTTGATTCAGGACTACGTCTAACTTCGCGGATAATATGAGGCGACTTACGGCAGACCGCCTGTGACAAAAATAGGTCCTGATTGAAATCATTATAGCGTCAAAAATACGTACCGCACACTAAGCGCGTTAGTATATCCGTAAATAGCATGGAAGCCTAATTAGCGTAATGCGTAACACATCGTGCGTGCGACGCTCCCCTCGCTCCCTGTGCGCAGGGGAGGTAATGCAATATTTTAGGGTGTGCCGCCGTATTTGACTAAATCTATCTCGGCAAACGTGAGAGCAACACGACTCGACGAGATCTATTCAAATATACGAAGAACATTCTGCAGTGGTTTGAACTGAACATTTAAACAATTGTTTTCTTGTGAACCAGTGAACACTTTGGACGGTATCGCGGTTTCTCTGGACAACCCTGAGTAAAAAGCGACTGTGCGTGGTACCGTTTTAAAACTCTCGACGAGATCTATTAAAATTTATAAAACACATATATCAGTGGTTTAAACTAAAATTTATAAAAAATGTTTTTATGCAAACGGGTTAACATTTTCAACAATGCAGCAAAATTCGCAGAACGAAAGCAAGCAAAAGTGAAGAAAATCAAAACGAGAGGCAAGAGCAAGTGATGAGGAATGTAAGAAGCCTTAGAAGACTACAGCTTAATGAAATGGAGAGTATCGAGAATGCCTGAAAGCAGTCGCCGCCAAACAAAAATTTAACACACCGATCGAAATCGTACCCAGCCCATCTCGAACTCTGATTGGTGTTCACAATGTGTCCAGTATTACTTGTAAAAACTATATAAGCTAATTTCACCGCCCCAGTGGCGCAGTGGCCTAAGAGATGGCTTCTAATCATTCGTCCAAGTCGGGTCCGTGTTCGAATCCCGGTGAGGCATGTTGTCTTTGTCTTACGGAGATTACTCTCTGCCTTGCCTGGAACCAATGGCCCTAAATTAGGGACAGGCGACTGCTTATAGCCCACTGAGTTGCTCACGATGTTCGTTAAACCTCCAATCATAAAAAAAGAAGCTATTTTTCATTTCATAGTTCTGTGTTGGCAATAACAAATTAAATAAACGCTTTGAAACCATACTCGACTAGCTCATTTCAACTCTTCGGTCTGCAAGTCCTAGTCCTACGTTCCAAACTGACGACTCAATCAGAACTGAACCTACCTGCATTTTTTTAACTAGTATCTTCTCTTTCATTTTGTTTTCCTAATATGCACAGAATGTTCGTCTTCTGTAAACGACAGAACTGAATCACACCCTATGCTATTCACATCACATGAACTGTTCGAATCTGGATTGTCTGTTAGAAACATACGATAATTTATCCATTAAATCTGAATCGTCCAAAATCTTCGCTCGCATTTCTCTTCTTAAACGAAGAAGATTTGTTTCTATCAGTTCAGAAGAAGCTTACACAAAATCTGCTACATCTTTTAGACTTCTTCTTCTTCCTCTCCGGATCGCGACGCTATAATCTTACATTTCAGTATAACATGCCATAACTTACGTTACGCGACACTTCGCGAAATCTGGCATGACACAGAGAACGAAAAGTGAAAGCCAAACCTTAGTTTCGCCATGCATTTGCTTCGAAACGGTAAGGATTCTCCTTCCCCTTCCCCCAACATTCGGGGCTCTAATCAGGATTTGCCAGTTCTTTCTTCATCGTGATCTCCCCGGCGCAATTCGGGTAGCGGAAAAACTTGCGACGTCCCGGATACACATTTTGTGATCGAAAAATTCGCGTCTCAAAATCCTTGCACTGATTGTTTCGTAAAAAAAAAAATACCGTGCTTTACTTTTAACAAAATCGCGTCCACCCCAGGAGACGGGATTTAGTATTTTCATCTCTTTTCCTGCATGGTGCCATCCTGTTTCGTTATGTATGAATTTCCTAACAGGATCAGCGCAGATTCGACGTTTTTATTCTTCTAATCAGAGCTTTGGAGCTCACTAGAGTTCAACAGTGAGTGTGGAGCTTTGTGCTGCACGGGTCGATCAATGCATGCAAGATTCGCGTTTGCTGTTTCTCCCCCGCCCCTACTTTCACCCACTTCGGTTTTTATCCAAAGGAAAAAGAAAAAAAAGTAAAAATATGAAAAGAATATCCTTCAAGCAATAGTAAGTTTTTAACGTAGAAAGTGCTCTTTAAGTGTTTGCTTTCTAGAAAATAAGTACTTTTGTCTTGTTAAAGCAAAATGCATGTAGTCTTATAAGTGCCATGGGACATTTAGCGATTCATCTTTGACTGAGTTATGCTAAATTTATTTTTATTAAATCTTTGAACCTTTGTCCGCGTCTTACAATCCGCAAAGGACTTTACTTTTCAAGATAAAGATGCGCACCCTCTTTAAATATTCAGAAATGTTAATCGTTCATGTTATGCGCTACTCTGTTGCCAGCAGTTCTATAATGTGTGTATGTACGATAACGAAGATATGCGACAAAGAATATTAAATTTCCCACTTAAAAAGTTCATCTTTTATTTTATTGGAGGTTTAACGACCACCGTGAGCAACTCAGGGGGCTATAAGTCCCGTCCCTAATTTAGGGTCACTGGTTCCAAGAAAAGGAGAGAGCCAACGCCGTAAACAAACACAACATCCATGCCTCACCGGCATATGAACCCGGACACATCGCTTAGACCACTGTGCCATCGCTTAGACTTGGCAGCGAAAGAGTTCTAGCGTAGTATAAGGCTCTTTCCTTCTTCAATATTGTAAAAATCCATTGCCGAATTGGCTGTAATCTTGTATCCAGCAGTTCGTATCTTCGTTTCCCAGTGTCCTAAAATTCAAATAGCAGCAGTTTGTGAATAAGGAAATTCCCCGTCTTGTGCATCAACAAGCGTTGATCTAATGAACATAGAACAAGTTATTAAAATCATGCAATGCATTGATTATGATACGCTTTCCAACATACCAAAAATTATTACTCAAGTTATGAGGATAATGGCTGTGGAATAAATCTCGTTCCTGTGTCCTGACCTTTTACCCCATTTCGATGATATTCAACAGAACCGGTTCAGTACACCTCAAGAATAACATACTAAAGTTTTGTCGCAATAGAAGCAGTTTTACGCAAGTTATGAGAATAATGGCTGTGGAATAAATCTTACTTTTGTGCAATGACCTTTGACCCCATTTCGTTGATATTCAACAGGACCGGTTCACTATACCTCTGGAACAACATGATAACGTTTTGTCGCAATCGAAACATTTTTTGGTAAGTTATGATGCACAAGGGCAATGGAATGGACCCCACTCCAGTGTCCTGACCTTTGACCCCATTTCTCCCATTTTCAATAGGGTTCGTCCCCAGTGGCTCCCTACCACATACAAAAATTTCATTGAAATCGAACCATTTTTACGGTTGTTATGACGCATTAGGGCAATGAAACAAATCCCGCTCTTATATCCTGCCTGACCTTTGACCCTATTTCACCCATTTTCAATAGGGTTCGTCCCCAGGTGGTTCCTTACCAAATACTAAAATTGCATCGAAATCGAACCATTTTTACGCAAGTTATGATGCATAAGGGCAATGGAATAAATACCGCTTTTATGCCCTGCCTGACCTTTGACTCAATTCGCCCATTTTCAATAGGGTTCGTGTCCAGTGGTCCCCTACCACATACTAAAATTTCATCGAAATCGAACCATATTTACGCATGTTATGACGCATAAAGGCAATGAAAGGGATCCCGCTTTTATGTCTTGACCTATGACCCCATTCCACCCATTTTCAATAGGTTTTGTTCCCAGGTGGTTCCTTACCACATACCAAAATTTCACGCATTTTTACGCAAGTTATGACGCATAAGGGCAATGGAATAAATCCTGCTCTTATGCCCTGCCTGACCTTTGACCCCAATTTGCCAATTTTCAATAGGGTTCGTGCCCAGGTAGTTCCCTACCACACACTGAAATTTCATCGAAAATCCAACCATATTTACGCATGTTATGACGCATAAAAGCAACGAAATGGATACCGCTCTTATGGCGTGACCTTTGACCCCACTTCACCCATTTCAATAGGGTTCGTTCACTGGTGGTCCCCTTCCACATACTAAACTTTCATCGAAATCGAACCATATTTACGCAAGTTATGACGCATAAGGGCAATTGAATGGATCCTGCTCTTATGGCGTGACCTTTGACCCCACTTCACCCATTTTCAATAGGGTTAGTCCCCTGGCGGACGGGCAGACGGACGGAAAAAGCTGGAGCATATACGCTTCTTCAACCTACGGTTGGAAAGCGTAAATAAAAAGAACTTAGTGAATACTTCAGTATTTATTTCATTTATGATGTTTCCGTTATTTTCCTCAGGGATAAACGTATCTTCCGGAAGAAAAGGAATACCAACACAAAACATTTTAACTGACAGGCTTACAATTGCCATCAATGATGGGCATGGCATTGGCAAAAGATTTGAAACTGAGAGTTTGAAAGCTGAGTATAGGTAAATCAATTGTCACTCCAAATATTTGGAAAAATGGGTTTTCCGGGAAGTAGGTTAACGCACTAAGATGATTACATTTTGGAAAATTGGTGTTGCAACAGGGGAAATGTCATTCAGTTGAGTAGTACGTACCTTTTGGCTCAGTTCATGCCTATACATCGGGTGATGAAAGCTGTAATAACGATGAAGCAGCTGTGGTGACCAGAAACAGTGGAAGAACAGGGTGTTGTTTTTATAATTTTGTATTTTGTTGCAGTATTCAGAGTGTGTTGCACAAAGCTTTCTACAGACAGCAGCAGATCAAAATGCTCTTAAGGAAACGCGTTGCAGAACTACATGAAAAGATATAAGAAGGCAAGAAACTCACCGAAGACGTTCTAAGATGCGGCTGACCAATTTCTACTTCCAGACAAGAAGCCAACCGATGCTTCCAATAGGCTTTGCAGCAGTTCTGTAGGGTGAGTGTCAGTGACTTGTCTAGACAACTCCGTGTCCCTTACACAACGGTTGATACCATTGTGACAGAAGATATAGGCCTAGTGGGCAAACCACCCACGTGGGCACCACGCACATACTACACAGAAGGAATTCTTATACTAAATTGCACGGACTAGCCTTACGTTGTATCGTCGCAACAGTGGGGTGCTCACACGGTTTCTCTGCTCAGATGAGAGTTGTGTGGAATTTTACGCACACTGGCAAAGATATCAGTTAAGCTCTTGGGCTGAACCCGGTACTTTCGTATTGTATCAATCCCATGCAAATTTGCATCAGTGCACAATCTTGTTAGTCGTTGCCATGGATGTTCAAGACGTACGGCTTTGGAAGACGAATGATCAGAATATCACCATGATATCTCAGAGGTATAAGTCATTTCTAAAGGAGTACATCTCGGCAGGAGCAGGGCTACGTCATGTACGGTGAGCTGTCCTCGCACATGACAAGACACGGTCACAAATAACTCGGATCGTTCGGATGTTTTATTGAACAGAACGGTTGGGTGGGGTTGCCGCACTCTCAGTATTCTCCGGACATAAACCACTGCGATTCCAAGTGTTTTGGCCATTTAAAAATGGAGATGTCCGGTACTCTCTAGAACAACAAACCTGATTTGAATCGAAATCCCAAATAGTATCCACAGATGATACTGGTACTTTTATGGTATTCTTGATCTGCCCACAGTTTTAAATGTATTATTAATAATGAGGAAAAAATAATGTTATTGCAATTTAACATACATTATTTTAGTTCGAGTGGGGGTGGTCGTTCAGACCGAATTAACTAACAATTTAATTAACTCGCACGAACTTATTGGGGTAGAAAAGCAAGGAAAGTTTCACCCACTTTAAGAAATTGGTGGAGCAAAGAAGCATTAACGCCTTCTGTGTAGTCTGCGAGGGCGAAAAGAAGAACAATAAATTAGTGGTGATTCTTCGCGATGTGGTCGCTTTGTAGACTAAACAGAGGCGATTTTGAGCTCTCATTAAACTGGAGTTGGCGCCGTGACCCACTACTTGCAAACAGTTTATGGTAAATTGATCACGAATGAGCATACAATGGTCGCTTAGATAGAATCTCAAGTACCTGTGTTCTTGTGTGTGCCCAGATAAGGAAAACAGGAGCAGAAAATAGCACAAGAAAGAAAATAGATAATGTCGTCAGTCGTTTCTCTGGAACCATAGAAAGGGGACTTTTCGTTCTTTCCACACAGTGAAACGCAAAAACACTCGAGAACAGCATCGGAATGCACACACAGTATTCCGCTAACCTCATAAACAAGTAGCTTTGAACAGGCATTCGCAAGAAGAAGCAAGGAAAAGTGTCGAAATAGGTCATCCTGCTGCATGGCAACGCTAGGCCATACAAGCCTAACTTGACAATAGCTTATTTCCGCTTTCCAACCGTAGGTTGAGGAAGCGTATATGCTCCAGCTTTGTCCGTCCGTCTGTCCGTCCGTCTGTCCGTCTGTCTGTCCGTCTGACTGTCGGCATGATAACTCGCGTAAAAATGGTTCGATTTCGATGAACTTTTAGTATGTGGTAGGGGACCACCTGGGGACGAACCCTATTGAAAATGGACGAAATGGGGTCAAAGATCGCGGCATAGGAGCGGAATCCATTCTATTGCCCTTATGCGCCACAATTTGCGTAAATATGGTTCGATATCAATGAAATTTTATTATATTGTAGGGTACCACCTGGGAATGAATACTATTGAAAATGGGTGACGTGGTGCTATTGAAAATGGGTGACGTCAGGACATAGGAGCAAGATGCATTGCATTGCCCTTACGCATCATAACGTGCGTAAAAATGGTTCGATTTCGATGAAATTTAATATGTGGTAGGGGACCGCCTGGAGAGGAACCCTACTGAAAATGGGACAAATGGGGTCAAATGTCAGGACATAGCATCGGGATCCATTCCATCGCCCTTATCCCATACTATTAAGGTGGACGTCAAATAATTTTGCTTCCTATATTTCCAATTGAAAAACTTTTCTACACATTTCCTTCACAATTGGTGTGTTCCCAAGGATGGAAATTTGAACATCGATTAAAATAACTTCATATTATAATTTGGAATACTTAACATTTTCTAAAACACAACCACAATTATATTAAAAAACAATAACGTTTCCTTTGGTGGTGTTGAAGCCAGAAAAAAGATGGCGCGACTTGTACTTTGATGACGTCAGTAGACAAATAAATGTTGGATTGCATAATTACGGTTATGTTTTTGAAAATATTAAGTATTCCAAGTTATAAAATGAAGTTATTTTATTCGATGTTCAAATTTTCATTCTTGTGACGAAATTGTGAATAAAATGTGTACAGAAGTTTTTCCATTGGAAGTATACAGGAAGCAAAATTACTTGACGTCCACCTTAAAGAAGCAATTCTTGTATCTATAAAATTTTATTTTGAAAACGGCTCTAAGGATTTTCATGAAAGTAGTTTACCTTCCGTTTTCCGGTACTAGAAATCGATTTAGCTTGATCTCGACTTTAGGAATTTCGTTTAGTGGGTTAAATAACCACCCCGAATTACTACGTTTTCAGTGTCATGGCGTCGTTCCATTAATGTAACCCATGCTTAGAAATCTTATGACGTCACAAGCTCGCGATTGAGATGTTGGTGCGCGGTCACGCCATCTGTCGCATTACGTCACACGTTGTGTGTGGATGCTATTAAAGTTTTATGACATCACAGTCTTTCGAGCCGAAGGTTGCGGTTCCTATCTGCCTCATTACGTCACGCGTTGTGTGCGTATGCCCGTCCGCATAATAACTCTCGTAACAATCGTTTGATTTCGATGAAATTTTAGTATGTGGTAGGGGACCACCTGGGAAAGAACCCTGTTGAAAGTGAACGAAATGGGGTCAAAGGTTAGGACATAGGAGCGGGATCCATTCCACTGCTCTTATTCGTCATAACTAACGTAAAAAAGGTTCAATTTCGATGAAATTTTAATATGTGGTAGGCAGGGTTGTGCACTTACGTGTAAAAAAAGGTTTTCTACGTGACACGTAAATTACGCGTAAAAATGCGTAAAATACGTAAAAAAAATAAAACAAAACACGGCTTTTTGCTGTTAATTAACTTGCTATGTACGAACACCAGAAAAAACGGAGATCCTTCAAAAACCAACATGCCCTTCGGTATTTTATAAGATCTTATTAAGACACTGCAAACTGCCACGTGCACGTGACATACCACCGGGATACCACATACACATCAGTATCACGTCATGTATATATATATATACGTCATTTCCTAGCCTTCATATTCACACGGGGAAATTCTTTGCTTTATGATAATTGGTGTGGGGTCCACTTTAAAATATTATGTTCGGCAAAGGAAGTCAGAAGCCACGCCGCGATGTAGTTTAAAGTGAAGCGATACGACAAGAACAATCAAAAGGAAACGTTGCCTCGCGGCTCGCCTTTGATATCCATGCGGGTGCTGCCGACTGGCGGCTCCTATCTCTACAGGGATTCACTGCTAGGCAGACGCAGAAGTTCAACAACGTCGGCAGCTTCTCCTTGACTAGGCGGTAAAACTACAACTATGCCTATGCGAACTACACATTTTTTTCTGTTATTTAAATGCGGGAGGTTTTAGTGTTGGTTCAGTTCAAAGCTGAGAGCGTTCTTAATAGGCACCGTTTTTTTCTTCCATCCTCACTAGTCGTTGAAGGAGGCTCAACATTCTAATTGAAAACTCTTCCCACTATGAATTGCGGCGGTCGACCTCTTCATAATCTTGAATTCTCTTCAATATACATTGTGATTTTTATCTATGCTAGTGCAAGAGGAAGATTGTTTTCTCCATTTTTAATATACAAGAAAGAACAAATACATTATAATTTTTTAAAAGAAATCTGTTGATAGGTGGCTGAGCTGTATGGACAATCTTAAGAGAATGTGTTAGTAGTGATATGTACAGGAAATTTTAAGTTTAAAATGTGACATAATTAAAGTCGTTTTTATATTATAGTATTTATACACACACATGATAGAAAATTAGTGTTTTACGTCTGTGTAAAAAACTGGTTTTCTACGCCAAGTAAATTACTTGTATATTACACGTAATTTACGTCAAATACGTAACGAGTAAATTACCTTGCCAACCCTGGTGGTAGGGGACCACCTGGGGACAAACCCTATTGAAAATAGGTGAAATGGGGTCAAAGGTCAGGATATAGGAGCGGAATCACTTGCATCGCCATTATGCATCATAACTTATGTAAAAATGCTTCTATTTGGGTGAAATGTTAGTGCGTTGTAGGGGCCTGGCTGGAGACGAATCCTGTTGAAAATGGCAGAAATAGGGTTAAAAGTTAGGACACAGGAGCGGGATCTATTCCATAGCCCTTATGCATCATAACTTACGTAAAAATGCTTCTATTACGACAAAACTTTATCATGTTATTTCGGAGGTATACTGAACCGGTTCTGCTGAATATCATCGAAATGTGATCAAAGGTCAGGGCACAGGAGCGAGATTTATTCTACAGCTATTATCCTCATAACTTGAGTAATAATTTCTGGTTTATAAATTTTGAGGTTACTCACCTTTATTCCCTAAATCATTTAGGAGGTTTTCGCCTCTACACATTTCCAACACGTATTTTTCTTATTTACATTGTGGTTCGAGGCCGCAACAACACCAAAAAAAAATTACATTCAATTTTACGTTCCTGGAGAACGTAAAATTGAGACGATGCCGCGCGGGCACTGGAACATTCGCTACGTTTCGTGGATGGTGACGGATGGTACATCTGTTGCGTCCACTCCTTGAAAATGGCCAGGGCGGTGGTTGAAAGTGCTTGGTTGTCATGTTTGTTTCTGAGGGGAGAGACTTTCGTCAGCGTTGGATATAATGGTTGTGTCAAGTTTTTTGGGTTTATTTTAATTTGGCACTGATGTGCAATGTAAATAATTTTGGGCGACAGCTTTTAACTTTGGCGTTTTAGGAAAGTGTAAATAGGTTTTTATTGATTGATGTTTTAATTAGATTAAAGTGTTTTAGGGAGTTCAATTGCGTATATTTGTGGTGGATTATGTTGAATCTGAATTTGGTCATAGGGAAGAGAGGGAGGGGAAGTGATGTTTGTGTGAGTTGAAAATGACTTTTTTTTTTTTTTGGTGTTGTTGCGGCCTCGAACCATGATGTAAATAAGAAAACTACGTGTTGGAAATGTGTAGAGGCGAAAACCTAAATGATTTAGGGAATAAATGTGAGTAACCTCAAAATTTATATTGTCTAAATAGCACGTGAATAATTAAGCAGCTTGATGACATTTGCAATGCTGTATGAATATATAATTTCTGGTATGTTGGAAAGCTTATTATATTCAATGCATTGCATGATTTTACTAACTTGTTTTTCAAGTGCACCTGGATCCGAGTGTAAATATTTGGTTGTAGGCAACGTGAGTAAATTATACGAAAAACTATATCGCGGTGAAAATCTTGTAGTTCATTCAGTGAGGGTCAGAGTTTAAGGAATTTCTTACGCCTTCTACGACGAATACTTCGCAATTTCTCATTATTGGTGGTGGTTCAAAATTTAATTTTCACTTCTTGAATTCCTACGTACAATAAAATATCAAGGATGAAAAGATACATTTTCTTTCTGCAGTAGGTATTGCGAAAACTGTAGCCCTGATTCTGGAGATCCCAGGTATGGGGATAAATATTTATGTTCCAATACTCTATTTTAACGACGGCATCATTTCTTCAGATTTTTTATTTCCATTTACGCAGAAAGCTCAGATTTCCTGACCTCCATTCCCCGTTCTATTTGCGATTCTTATTTCTGTGGGATGTTTTATTCGGTGCCTACAAACCTTTTTCTCTCGGATGGAGTATCAATCTTTTGTAAATGCGGCTTCTGCGATGTTTCTCGGTTGGCTATTTTCCTACCTTTGGGTTTCTTTTTGATGCCATCCTTCGGGTTTATGTGAATCCCCGCGTCTTCTACATTGGTTTGCTTACATGACACACATCATTTTTATGTCAGCTCGTTTTCCTCGAATCTGAGACATATTTCTACGTACTGGTGATTCTACGCAAATCGCGGGATGTTAAAGGATATACACTGGCTTTATGTTTGAGAAAAAGCTGCAAATATCTTGATTTCTAGCAAATAAATAAATACTAACAAAATAATAAGCAAAACATTAAGCGCGGTGATATATATTTTCGTATTTGCAAAACACGAAATTTCAACCTTCGTTCTTAAAGCACTAGCATAAATTGAAAATAAATAAAGAATTCCCAAAAGTATAGTGTTTTCCCAAAAAGTTCAGATAGTTTCACTAAAACATTTTTTGAAGACTCTAGGGCTCTCTTTCTCCGAGAAACATTGACTTTTAAAATTTCGAATTCGTTTGGAATATGCTGTTATTAATAATGTTCTCCAAGTTTTAAACTAATCTTATACATGACAAATAAAACAGAATAACGATTTATGAAAATATTGGCTTTCTGTTCTTCGCTTGCATTTATTTTATTTTAAGATTTCTTCTGAGTGCTTTCTGTAAGAGTTCGTAATTTCTAAATACATGTACATGCCATCTGTTCAACTTCCTGTATTACACAGTCGTATGAAATTATTCATGGAAATATTTACGTTAACAATAAAAAATAAGTGGTGTGAAATCAGGGTGAATTTCTGTAAAGAACGTGCAGCAAATTTGCCGGGAGGTTTTCCGTCTTTCAACGAAACTTCCGTTTTTATAAGTTTCCGTTCCCTTTAACTTTCGTATTTTGACAGATTTTTCGCTGTCATGAATTCTGTTTATTTCAGAAAAGTCCGTTTTGGGGGTTTTCCGTATATGTACAGAAAAAATCGCAAAATCTCCAATTCTGACATTTTTAGATCATTTCCGTTTGCGCCTGGTGGAGATCGAGCTATCGTCGTCCTTAACTGAAGATACGCTTGCCATCCGCTTAGCCAAAAGCCACGTGCAGCGGTGTCACGTATAAGATTGAACGCTAATTGCACGATGATGAAATGTTTTTGGCTATTAATGCGGGTGAGGTAGTAATTTTATTTTTTGGTGGAGGTCCTTATTTTTCGGAATAAGTTCGCAAGAATTAATTTTTTTCTGTAGGAGGACTTATTAAAAATTACGTATCTTTTTATGCTGATAATGGTTTTTAATTATCTTTAAGAAAAAATGCAATGTACATATAATAGCTGGTTCACAAAAATCCGGTGCCACAATAACTAAAATTTCATGTGGTATGGCTGTCCACAATATCTGATCTCGCAACAGAACTTGAAAATCAGATTCTCCGACAGGTGATTGAAATTTAATACTTAATTAAATATCAAGTATTCCTGCGAATCGCCCCTATTACCGGACTATTTCAGTTTTACCGATACGAAAAAGAAAGAACAGAATTTTTTATTAATATACGAAAGGAATTGCGTAAACGAATTCGAAAATTCAGAATTTTTCCGTTAATACCTATTTAAAACGGCAATTTAGCGTTAATAAGAGAAAGAATTTGTGTAAAGGTTTCTGAAACTTCATAATTTTTCTGGCTTATGAAACATTCGTGAAATTCAGGGATTTTTCTGGCATTTCACGGAAAAGGCTGTGTCGGAAATATATGTTTTGTTAATTCACGAAAGAAACCACGGAAAATACCTAGTGAATTTCAGACTCTTTTTTACACTGTGTGTTGAGTTTTCTTCGTAGGTGAAAACTATTATTACTTTTTTCCCATCTTTGATATCCTTCTTGATAGACCAATGGAAGTTACAACAAATAACGTTGCTTACCTGCTTCTTTCCAATCTGTCCTCTCGTTTGACTGTTGCAGTCAGCATCAGATAATCCTGCACATTTAAGATGTCAGAGATTGTCCTCTGGCTGAATAATTCGGCTTAATAACTATCTTTCGGCAAAGGGCAGCGCTCTTTAGTAACTCTGAGACTTTAAAATAGGAGTAAAAAACTACATAAACACACTTTGATTTCACAATTTGAAATCATCTTCAGCACGATTGTTTAAGTTCTCCTCTTTCAAATAAGAATTTGAATTTGTAGCTTTGCTGACGTTGTATAATAGCCGCGCCTTCTTTTGATAGCTCTTCTAACGATAATACAGCTTCTGCGATGTTTTCCTGTTGGGAATTTCCCTACCTTTGGTCTATCAAGGGAGCCTTCAGAGGTGGGAAAAGTAATATGGAGTAAGTAGCTTTCATCTCTGAAGAAAATTCCGTATAGATGTAAGCATTTCAATGATGAATTTCGTAAGATTGTGTTATGCAAGAAGTTGAACTGAAAATACAGTATATGGACTCTTGAGAGAAAAAAGTATTCAGAATAGACTTTTAAGAAATAAACGAGAAGAACAGAAAAATTTTATTTTCAAAAATAGTCTAGTCATAAAAAAATGAAAATCTCTGAAGTTTTCAATATTTTGTCGTGGTCGTTTGTTTTTATTAAATAGTCACTTGAATGTTAAAACTACACTTGCATACTAAAACTAGCGGCAACACTAACGGACGTATTTCTGAGTCCGAGAAGTATAACGACCGTTCCATAAAAAATGAGAGTAAAATCACAAAACATTAAGAAATACAGGTACAGCAAAATATATGTTATTCTTTCTCAAAGTATATTCCCTCGGATTATATGTCCCATCGTTCAGTCCACTTTTCAAAGCATGTGGCGTAGGCATTTTGTGGAAGCTGTTTTAGCGACCCTTGTACATCTTGAATAACCTCAACATCTGTGGCGAATGCTGAGCCACGGAACTTCTCCTTCGTTGTTGGAAACAACCAGAAATCTCACGGGGCAAGGTCAAGACTGTAAGCAGGCTGTGACAAGATTTCAATACCGCATTTCATAAGAAACTGTTGAACACAAGCCGTCACATATGGGAGGGTGTTATCATGGTGCAGGGTCCACTTGAACACCAGTTCTGGTCGCTTAATCGATATGTGTCGTCGCAGACGTTTCGAGACTGAATATATTATTCTCAGTATTGAGAGTAATTTGTGGAGGAACGGCATGCTGGTAGAATACACTTTTATGATCGAAGAAAGCTATACATCGTTACCTTCTTAGCTGATTTGATTTGGCGGAATTTTTTCGGAGGAGGACAGCTTGTGTGTTTTCAGACACTCGTTGAGCGCTTCGCGAGGGGGTCGAAATAGTGGACCCATGTTTCACCGGCAGTTGTTACAGTGTTTAGCAAGTTTGGATCCTTTGCAATCATTTGTTTCTACTCATGACATACCTGAACTCTAACTAACAACTGTTCTCTCGTCAGGTGATGAGGTACCCAGGTGGAACACACACGATGCAGCAGTAATTTGTCGCGTAGAATGAGGAATGCCGACGTTTTTCAAAACTTAGTTGACGCAGGTATGTCTTCAGACGTCATTCGTCGATCTTCTTGCAGTATTGCCGAACCAGTGTAAACAATACGCTCCGTAACAACATTTTCAGATCTACCAGGCGTGGTAGCGAGTTCTGCCGAGAAACGCCCTTTTTTGAAATCATGGTGCTATCTAAAAATCGTTGACTGACCCAAACATTTATCTTTGTAAGCTATTTTCATTAAAGCTACTTTTTCTGGAGGCGTTTTACCCAAACGATAACAAAATTGTACCGCATAACGCATTTCACTTCTTAACTCTTTCTCACTCATCGCCATAGCTGCATGGCTAAATGCAGACGCACCTTATACAGTTGAGCAATAACAAAACCAGAATCGTCTGCTGCGGCTAATAACTGTTTGCCATAGATATTTCCTTAATTCAATTAGTCGTCTGCGTGGTTATATTTTACCCTTCGCATTGTTGTTGCCAACTAAAAAAGAATTACTCTCAGTTCTTATGGATCGTCCTTTGTAAATTACATACTCTTATTGAAAGTTCACAGTTTTCTTAACTAGTCGTCAGATGCTGACGTACACTCGACGAGCAGCAACTTTGTGGAATACATTTTGCTTGAAAACAGTTCGTCTTAATCAGTAACGCACACAGTGTTTCCCCATGGGAGGGGTCCAAAACGCGTCACGCCGCCCCGGTGGCGCAGTGGTCTAAGCGATGGCCTCTGATCATTCGTCCGAACGGGGTCCGGGTTCGAATCCCGGTGAGGCATGGATGTTGTGTTTGTCTTACGGCACTGGCTCTCTCCCTTCCTTGGAACCAGTGACCCTAAATTAGGGACGGGCGACTGCTTATAGCCCATTGAGTTGCTCACGGTGGTCGTTAAACCTCCAAACAAAAAAACGCGTCACATTATATACGTATGTATAGAGAGATATTACTGGTATAAAAAAACAATCAATAAATAAATATACATATATTTTCAAATTAATGATCACATAAGTCAACACTCATGTTCACGCAGGTAAAGCAAATACTCTTTTGAAGAAATGAAACAAATTAAGAAAAAAGGAAAAGTACACCAACTATACATAAAATAGCAAAACTGTATTAATAAACTGATCCATTAGCTTAAAAATGGAAAAAAGTATCCAAGCTTTCGCACATTAACCAGATGGTTTTTTCAAGGAAGATAGACAGAATACTACAGAAAAGTAGACAGTTTTTGTCTGCATTCCTTGAAAAAGCAATCTGGTTGATGTAGGAAAGCTTGGTAACGTTTATTTCTATTTTTACGCCAATAAGTCGGATTATTGATATAGTAAAATTTATCTGCTTGCTTACGCGTGGGTATGTCATTGTGTGTGTGTGTGTGTGTGTGTGTGTGCGTGTGGTATTTATTTTAGGATCGTAAGACGTACAGAAAAATAATGATCATTAGGAAAACTAGAACTAAGACATGCAGAAAAATAAGTGATGAAAATATTAAATCATGAATGGAATACGGGATTACACCATACAATACAAATTTTGAAGATGACAATTCGTTTTTTGGTGTAAACATGACAACGATGGTAAAGCAGATAACATCCGAAAACTTGGTCGTCCTGGAGTGGGAATCTAATACGCGTCTCCCAGATCGCGCCCGGGTATGCTAACCACTACACCACCCAGAACGATCAAATCTCAAGTTTCCGATTAACATGAATATAGCCATCACGGGATTCGCTAGTCGATGCAACCGGCATTTATGTTTAGCGAATCTGGAGGTTAAGAATCCTATCCTGTGATTGCCCGGAGGAGCAGATAAATCATGAATGGAATACGGGATTACACTATACAATACAAATTTTGAAGATGACAATCCGTTTTGTGCGGTAAATATGACGAATTTTTCAAGTCTTTGGATATTACCTGCCTTACCATCCTTGTCATATTTACATCACAACGTTTTATTAAAATTTTAAATTGATAAAAGCATCTGCAGAAATGTAGATATGATTTTAACTTAACCTTAGTCAGAATAATATATTCATCCGATGAATAAAGAATAACGTTATTCTTCGGAGAGTTCCGGACCCGGGGGACCCTTCCTGTGCATGAGCCACTGGTCGCAATACACGAAAACCAACCAACACGTCATTGAATCGCAATTAACATACGTTTGGCACCTCTTATGCAGACTCTTTCCTTATCTCAGATTGCCAAATCATCAACCGTCTCTCAGACTCTCTTAGTATAAATTGCTTATTTAAAATATACCTCTTTTATTTATAATCTTACTGGCTGGAAGTTGTTGCCAAAACTACACAGAAACTTCGGCTTGTAGAGGTGCCATTCATAACGAAAATATACACGGTCGAGTCACATTATTGTGACAACCAGCTAATATCCAAAGTAACCGTCGTGTGCAGCACGAACAGCAGCCAGATGGGCTGGAAGTGACTCATTGAGGTGCTGGAAGGTGTTCTCAGGTATGTGGAGCCAAGCTGACAGCAGTGCATCTGATAGCTGCTGGAAGGTGCGTGGTGGAGGATCTATAGAGCGAACAATACGATCGAGGTGGTCCCACAGATGCTCAATTGGGTTTTCGTCTGCGGAATTAGGGCCCCAAGAAAGTTTTTTGAAGTCTCCATCGTGCTTTTCCAAACACTCTCGGACATTTCTAGCTGTGTGACACGTCGCAATGTCGTTCTGGAAGATTCCATCCGCCCCAGAGGGAAGACAATCAGCATGTATAGGTGTACGTGGTCCGCAAGGATGTATTCATAAGGAATTCGGTCTATAGTGTCTTCCACAGGTATGCGTGGACCCAGAGAATCCCACGAAAACATTCCCCAGACCATAACGCTGCCCCCACCAGCTTGTCTTCTTCCAGCAATGGGTGCAGAGGGTTGGTTCTCCGATGTTTCTCGCCTTATACGCCCAAAGTCCATCCGTTCAATGAAGTAGAATACGTGACTCATCGGAGAAGGCAATCCTTTGCCAACCAGCGGAGTTGAAATTTCGATACTGCCATGCAAATGTAAGCCTTTTCTGCCAATGCGCCTTCGTTAGCATATGTGCACTGACAATCCGTCTCCATTGGAGCCCCATACGGAGCAGGGTTTGCTGAACTGTCGTTTTGCACACACTTCCGGTCTTGGTTCATTTGGCCAGTGAGTTTTACATACACTTCCGGTAGCCATTTGGTTCATTCGGCCAGTACGTTTTACACACACTTCCGGTAGCCACTTAGTTCATTCGGATAGTGAATTGCTCAACTGTAGCCTGTCGATCAACCCGCACGCACCTTCGAAGCTGACGTTCAGCTCTCACATCATTGGCACGTGATGCTCCAAAGTTTCCACTTCGCTTATTTGCAATGGTGCCACTTCTCCAATCACGATACACTTTAACCACAACAGCACGCGAACAGTACTACTGCCACCCTTGGCCCGAAAGCCAATAATTATCTCTTTTTGCAAATCTGATAAATCGCTCATTTTATCCATAACAGCAACGAGTGATATGCTTTCAGAATGCCTACAGCACACGTTATATACCCTCCAAGCCAGTTCACGACACGTGCCGTCATTCATTGGCTACGCGCTATTGGCGTCAAAAGTAGGAGGTGGTCAAAATAATGTAACTTGACTGTGTAATTTAGGAGTTACATTATCTGCATAAGACTAAGAAACTAACTTTGAAATTTAAAAGAGAGGTATATGCCGCATGTATGTAAATTATTTAAATTTATCAAATGTAGTTTTCGGAAACTACGACAATGCCATTTATGTGGCATTGGTTTTTATTTACGTTTTTGTGATGCCAAGAATCTAGGATATCTTATTCTATACGTAAATACTTATGAATCTTGGAATTCTCATATCAACATCTATATGCCTGTGTTTCTATGAATGAAACTCAATATGACTGTTGCTTCAAAAAAAAAGTTTTTCTTTGCTTTCAGGGTTTAACGACCACATTGAGCATTTTAGAAAGCTGAAACTTAACACATAAAAATAAAAATCTCATCTGACTCTTCTGATGGAACTCCTACCTCGTAACAAAGTGAACTTGACGTCGAACGATAAGAGTACACACGCCATTATTCTGGTTGAAAGGATTCAAAAGGTTGATAGAACAGACAGGTGTCTCTTGTGGAGAAGAGAAACGTCATTATGGATGCTGAACTGAGTTCCCACACGAGGAAGCAACTTGCTCAAGCCAGTGCATGAACCATGAAGGAAAGCTTATTGTCATGTGTATCCTGCCATGACAACTATCTGGTATCCATGGAGGTAAGAATTTGGAGGAGAGGGTATCAAATATTTGTCCCATGCTAACGACATAAAGCCGGGTTTGTCGGGTTTTTACACTTCCGCGGTGAAGGCAGTACCTGTTAAAGGCAATAACTTTTGTGAGGAAAGAACGTTATGAGACAAAGGTTTTACGAATTCTCCAATAGAGTTAATGAATATTTACTAGACAGAGGTAAAATCAAATTTAGACGGAAAGTATAAGATTTACTTCTTTTATAAATTTTAATAACACGCAACTGACGGCCGCAAGAGTAACTGCAGTATTTTAAATATTTCTCACAGAATTTATATTACAAATCCCATTACCGAAACTTATCTTCTGCTTTAGAAATCGAGATGGAAAGTCTTAGAGATAATACTACAAGCCAAATCGCTCAGTGTTACATCTAACGAAATTTTCCTAGAAAATATGCAAGGATTGTTTTTCACGTTATCAGCGATATGTTTAAAGCAAGTACATTTAAGAAATGTTCTGCTGTAAGAATTCTACAAAGTCAGGAAACAAAAGATTTTGCAAACCTGCTATGCGGGTATAAAGCATAAAATTACCTAGTCTTAGAAATAAATCAAGGCGTCATACTTACTGATTTAATTGTAATATAAGAAGGGCAGAGAGTAGCATT
Organism: Macrothele yani; assembly: GCA_039090855.1. Taxonomy (NCBI): domain Eukaryota; kingdom Metazoa; phylum Arthropoda; class Arachnida; order Araneae; family Macrothelidae; genus Macrothele; species Macrothele yani. The sequence continues at coordinate 52,264,883 of CM077008.1, read as the reverse complement.
ATTTTTTAGCATCTGAGTAGAAATTGCATCTTCATCACTTATTGTTCCAATATTAATAGATGAGTAGAAATTGCATCTTTATTACTTATTGTTCCAATATTAACAGATGAGTAGAAATTGAATCTTCATCCCTTATTGTTCCAATATTAACAGATGAGTAGAAATTGCATTTTCGTCACTTATTTTTCCAATATTAGCATCTGAGTAGAAATTGCATCTTCATCACTTATTTTCCAATATTAACAGATGAGTAGAACTTGCATCTTCATCACTTATTGTTCTTATATTAACAGATGAGTAGAAATTGCATCTTCATCACTTATTGTTTCAATATTAACAGATGAGTAGAAATTGCATCTTCATCACTTATTGTTCCAATATTAACAGATGAGTAGAAATTGCACCTTCATCACTTATTGTTCCAATATTAACAGATGAGCAGAAATTGCATCTTCATCACTTATTGTTCCAATATTAACAGATGAGTAGAAATTGCACCTTCATCACTTATTGTTCCAATATTAACAGATGAGTAGAAATTGCATCTTCATCACTTATTGTTCCAATATTAACAGATGAGTAGAAATTGCATCTTCATCACTTATGGTTCCAATATTAACAGATAAGTAGAATATGAATCTTCATCACTTATTGTTCCAATATTAACAGATGACTGGAAATTGCCTCTTCATCACTTATTGTTCCAATATTAACAGATGAGTAGAAATTAAATCTTCATCACTTATTGTTCCAATATTAACAGATGAGTAGAAATTGAATCTTCATCGCTTATTGTTCCAATATTAACAGATGAGTAGATAAGAGGACAAAGCTGAAGCTCGAAACAATCATAATTTTAACATATTCAAAGATGAATGTGGAAACATAAGTTTGCCTGCGATGGCCATCGAATTTGTATCCCCTCACTCCGGAGTAAGTCGCTCTCCCAACTGAGCTACGCGGACAGAATGTCTCGCTGCAGATTTGCCGTCTTGACACATGTTTTCACCTCTGTAGTACGTCGGATGCGTTATGTGATAATTAATGAAAATTTGCCCATAGTTGAACAAAAGTATTCGGACACTTGCCTATTCACAAACTTCCTATAATAGGAAAGGAATTATAAGGTTGTAAAGAAAGTATCTGGAAAATCGAGAAGTATATATTTCAAGCTAAAACATTGTACAAAACACTTAACCTAATTGTTCAGATAGTCCCCATTAGAACTGATGACTTTGTTTCATCAATCTACGAGTTGAAATATCCCATTGCGCTTGTCTGGCGAGCGGGCGTTGAAGAAGTCATACATGTAACGTTTCATCATCATCATTATTAAAGTTTTTCTCAGCGAGAAAATTCGACAAAAACTGGAAGAGATGAAACTCGGACGGAGTTAGATCCGGAGAATAAGTACGGAGGAGGGAGGGTTTCGACAATATTTCCCATTCTAGCTCGTGCAAAAGTTTTTTTGGGTCCGTAAAGCGACATGTGGACGAGCGTTAACCTAGTGAAAAACAACCCCATGGCGATTAATCAAAGCTGAGCCGCCCTTGTATTTCAGCATGGAGACGGTCCAACTGTTGGATGTAAGCACCCGCTGTGATGGTGTTGTTCAGCGGTAAGAGTTCATAGTGAATCACAGCGCGACAATCACACCAGCATCTAAGCATCACCTTCCCACCATGAAGGGATGGCTTAGCAACCTTCTGTGGGGGCTGTCCCTGTTTGGACTTTAAGCTAAAAAAATCGTGCAAAACACTTAACTGTCGTGTAACATTCACGTATGTGACCCATTTTTCGTTACCCGTGACCAACCATTGCAAAAAGCTTTCCCGCGTTTCTCTTTAACACAAAGCAACAGCAATGGAGCAGCGTTGCATCCGATTCTGGTCAGACAAAGCATGGGGTACCCATTCGCACAGTTTACACGAATATCCCAACTTTCACTTTAACGCAGGGCAACTGCAATGGAGTAGCGTTGCATCCGATTTTGGTCAGACAAAGCTTGAGGTACCCATTTGCACAATTTACACGAATATCCTAACTTTCTCTTTCACGCATAGCAACAGCAATTGAGTAGCGTTGCATACGATTCTGGTCAGACAAAGCATGGGGTAACCATTTGCAGTTTACATGAATATCCCAATTTTCTCTTTCACGCAGAGAAACAGCAATTGAGTAGCGTTGCATCCGATTGTGGTTGGACAATGCATGGGGTACCCATTTGCACATTTTACACGAATATCCCAACTTTCTCTTTCACGCCGAGCAACAGCAATGGAGTAGCGTTGCATCCGATTCTGGTCAGACAAAGCATGGGGTACCCATTTTCACAGTTTACACGAATATCCCAACTTTCTCTTTCACGCATAGCAACAGCAATTGAGTAGCGTTGCATCCGATTCTGGTCAGACAAAGCATGGGTTACCCCTTTGCACAGCTTGCACGAAAATCCCAACTTTCTCTTTCACGCAGAGAAACAGCAATGGAGTAGCGTTGCATCCGATTCTGGTCAGACAAAGAATGGAGTACTCATTTGCCCAGTTTACCCGAATACCCCAACTTCTGAAGTCTGGTGTTTAAGGTCGTCTTCAGTCCTTCTGCCCGTTCCTGTAGTGTTGCATGAGGCTTGGTTGATAGCACGTTTTGCAGTGCCTGATCTTCCACAGTACTGAAACTTCCATTTCTGGGCGCATCAGACAGGTCGCGTACACCACTGTCGGATTTCTCGTACCAGTCATAGCAAGTACTCTGTCCGATAATATCGTCATCAAACACGTTTCACTATTTTCCAAGTGCTTCCGTAACTTTCGCGTCATTCAAATATTCAAAGAGCAAATATTGCACGCACACTTTCCTTAGATATCGGTATCGTTATCGTATCGTTGCCACGTTCAACTGATCTTCAGAACAACAACGTACGTTATGCCCTTAGAATATCTTCTTTCGCACATAGCACACTGAGATGCTTACGTCACAGCAGGCCTGTAGTATCTTGCATTACACATGCCACATATGACTTTTTCCGGAAACTTTCTTTGCAACCTGATAATATCGAGTTGTACCAACATTTGAGGCTGTCACAGCCACCATTCTGCTGAGAAGACTTTCTACTAGATTTGGGTACGTAGCTGTGAGGCATGCCTTCCATTCTGCTACAAGAGGTGTAGACCGGTCGGGCATCAATGCCGGGCGGTTCGGCCTGATTCACCTTCAGAGTTGCAATTCATCCCAAAGGGCTCCATATGTTTGAGATCAGAGCTCTCAGCACGGAAGTCAAGTTCTTCCACACTCACATAAGAAAACTACGAGGGTCATTTTAAAAGTTTTGCACACTGTGGGTTATCTATTAAAAAACGAATTTACATCACAACATACCTTTACTGGCCTTCGAAGTAACCTCCATGTTTCATTATGACAGCGGTCCAACGTTTGGGCAAGTCTTGGATCCCTGTCAGGACATCTCCATTGTTAAGGCGTCGGTTTACTCGGGTTACCTCATTAGAAACACCCTGAATCGTACGGAATCGTTTCCCGCGGAGTGGCTTCTTCAGTTTTGGGAACAAGTGATAGTCCGGTAGGCTTATGTCAGGATTGTATGGCACGTGGGAAAGCAATTCCCATCCACACGTTTGCAGCATGTCTTTTACTGTATGGCAACAAGCGTCCTTGCGTTTTCGTGCAAAATGATAACACCAGCTTTGATCATATCGGGCCTTCTCTGGCAAATTTCTGGGAGCAAAATATTTTGCAGAAACATTTTGCAGTATTCCGCTGTTACAGTGGTTCTCTCGGACACTCTTTTGATATCGCTGCAACCTTGTCAGAGGATATAATCATCATCAGTTTAACCATTGATTGTTGGCGGCAAAACTTTTTTATGGCGAGGTTATTCTGGATTATTCCACTGAGCGGACTGAGAGTTCAGTTCTGGTTTCAAATCACGTATCCACGTTTCGGCTCTATTGCCACGTTTCAAAATCTCGCATCCAGGTTTCTTCTATAGGAAGAATTCTGTCCAAAAACTACTCGCCTTGTGTCTTGTACTGCTGAAACAATTATTCTGCGATTCCTTTGAGAACTGTTTGATGCTCTTCACTCAGGTTATGCGGACCCCATTTGGCAGCCACTTTTCTCTTCTGTAATGTTTCAGTTAGGATTCTGAAAACTGAAGCGGTAGGCATGTTTGCTTCGTATGCAATTTCCTACCATGCTTTCCGTCGATCTTCTTCCATGTTGTTGACAATAACCACAGAAGCGTCCTCCGTTGCATCTGCTGACCGGCCGCTTGTTGCCTCATCTTCGATGTTTTCCCGGCCTTGTCGGAAGCGAGAAACCCACAGTGACACTGTGCTACGATACACTACATATCTCTTAAAAGATATGTAGTGTATCGTTGCACATAAAGCTTTATGAATTTCGGTAGAGGGTTTTACTCTCACAGTTTCGATTTTGATGTAGGACAGCTGGTCGCTAAGCGCGATCTGACCTGACTCACCTTCTTCGTCCATTTCTAGGCAGAAATGTTTGGAACAGGAAAACATTAGCTAGAAAATGTAGACACACTTTTGTATACTGAAGTCTAACTCACAACTGACGCAAGGATTGGAGCAATTGCATCATCCTACAGGCAGCGCCTGCGCAGTGTGCAAAACCTTGGAAATAAGCTAAGTACTACTGCAAGGACTTTGCACTATGGACGAGGTCAATATACTGTATGACGTAGAAGTCTTTTCGTACTTCTACGTTAATTTAAAACATCACTATACGAAGAAATAGTTCCTAAAATTAAACCTTAACGGCCAGACGAGACATGTAAACAACAGAAGTCGAACTTATGGAAAAGATGCTTTATTTAGGATGTAGCAAACACATCGTAACACAGCATAGCATATTGTACTAAACTCTCCACACACCACACAACTCTTAACACAACGCTCTTTTCAATAATCAGTTTACAACCCAACGCTCCCCAAGCAGCAGATTAGTCGTCGTTTTTATCTCTCGTACTTATCAATTCAGGCATACGTCACGTTCATTCAACCTCAATTATGTTGCCAACAGTATTCGTTTGAGAGAAAAGATATTACTTTAAGAGTGAAGAATAACTGAGAATAAACTCAAGATTTACATAGGGAAAGAAACTAAAAAGGAAAGTTAATTTAGAATATACGTCACAACTGTTGGTAAAGGAATGGGCCTTCAATGAACTATTGCCATGGTATTTAGAGTACAGAATTGTCGAGAATGTTATTTTAGGCAGAAGCGTTAAAATACCCGGGAATTGGAACTAGGAGTCCCAGCCCAAACCATGAAAACATCCCAAGAGCTCCACTCAATTGCACAGCTGGCACAACACAGTCCGGCAGGTAGCGTTCACCTGGCATCCTCCTCACTTGGACTCGTTGGTGGAACAATCAGATGCTAGAGCGTGACTCATCACTTCAGAAAGCGCGTTTCCATTACTCCAGGATCCACTTTCGATTACTTTTACACCGCTCTTAGCGATGCATGGTGTTGATCTCCCAAATGTTTGGCCTGTGTGCAGCTGCACGGCCATAGAAGCTCCTATCTTCAGCTGTCGTCGTACCGGTAGTTTGCTGGCTTTGCTTCCAGAGGCATTTCGGGACCCAGTGGCGAGTGTTGCAACTGCGGATAGACGATTACGTCACACCACGTGGTTCATCATTCCGCGATTACGCTCTGTTGTCATTTTACGTGTCCTAACACGTCACGGAGTGCACTGTGGTTGCTCCTAGATGATTTCACTTCAAAATTACATCACTTACAGTTCATTGGAACACAATAACATCCCTTATGGTTTGCAGGGCAGACATTTCCTGAACTGATTTATTTGAAAGTCACTGACTGTACGGTCCATTGTCCTGTTCATGCTTGAATTTGATGTTCACCAAGCGACATCAGTTTTTTTTTACCTGCATCTGTCAGGGACGTATATGGAAAATCCACAACTCAAAAGGGATATCCGGATCCTTTCAATCAGGTAGTGCGTAAACCAGTCTGAGAGCAAAACATTATGAGCCTTAATACGTCACCTAATACAAAAACTATAATACTGTAAGAAAGCAGCACCGCCTGTGTCAAAACGTCATGGATAGATTAGTGTCGCTGATTATTTTCCCTGTACTCTTACTTTTTAAGCAAAATACAACTGAATTTATCAGTTTTATCACAATTTTATTCTTGAAATAAATTTAATATCTCTAATAAAGTCATAAAAATTATTGAGTAATATAATGGAAGGTAGTAATCCCACTCATTCTCTTTCGATGTTTCTGTTGTGAAATTCAGAAAAATTCAGCATATGGTTAATTATTTTCCCGGTAATGTAACACTTCAGCACTCCTGCATCAAAAGAGGAACTTATACTTAGTGTATGATGAAGTTATATTAAATATTACACTTTTATGCAGCAGACGTTTTTAAATTAAGAAAAATAAATCAGAAATGCAGCTAACACAACGAGTTCGCATGCAGGCTAATTACGTATTTTCAATTTCGTTTGCTATACTCATCGGTCAAAACAAACCGGTGTGTCTTAGGTTTATATAAACATAATTTTTTTATTTCAGCTTGGCTGCATGAGTATTGCCCACAAGCTTTCTCCAAATTTACTATTAACGCTGCTGAAATTCTTTTCTTCTACCTGACAGATGTTGGCCTTTTAGATACAACATGACATTATTACAGTTGTGAATCGCTTAGCGAAACAAATCTTTAAATACACACACAAAGTTTTTTTTTCAATGGCACCTTAAAATATTTTTTTAATTACAGCCTTTTCTTTACACTTTTTTGTTAATACACTGCTGGCCACCCAAATTGCAACACCTAGAAGGACACGAGATAGCAACGCCAGATTTACTGGACACATAACAACAGATACAAAGATGAAACGATTGAGCTTACAGGCCCGTGCGACTTGCGTGACATCAATAGTTCGTGTAGCCCCCATGGCTGGCCATAACGGCCGCTACACGCCGCGGCATCGAACGAAAAAGACTTTGGATGTGGGCTTGGTGTATGTCGGTCCACACGTTGATACAGTTCTTCAGGCGGAGACGCGGGTGGTGCTTGCCGGGCCACTCGGTTGCCGATCAGCTACCAGACGTGTTTGATGGGCGACATATCCGTAAAACAGGCGGGCCACGGCGGCAGTGACACCTGGTGCGCAGTGAAGAATTGTTGCACAATGCGTCCCACGTGCGAGCGCGCATTGCCCTGTTGAAAGATGGCAGCTGGCAGGTCCTGCAGGTAAGGGATTACTACAGGTTTCAAAACGTCGGAGATGTAGCGGTGGTTGTTGAGTGTACCGGCGATGCGTACCAGAGGTGTGCGGGTGTCATATTCAATTGCGCCCCAAACCATAACGCCAGGTGACGGACCGGTATGGCGATGCATAATGCAGGCGTCATACAGTCTCAGTGCCGCCACTCGCGGATCCGACCAAAGTGGTGTTGCAGACAGAAGCGGGATTCGTCGGAGAAGACAATGTCTTGTCATTCCGTAATCCAGATGCGGCGTTCAACGGCCCACTGTTGCCGCACTCGCTGGTGGTGTAACGTCAATGGTAATCGTAGCAATGGGCGCCGTGCGACAAGTCCCCGCTCCAGCAGACAACGTCGAACAGTACCTGCTATCACAGGTTGTTTGCGCAATACACCCTCATTCCTGCGCTAACGTTCGTGATGTGGCGGTGCAAGCCGTCAATGCCCGCAGCACAACATGCCGGTTTTCTCATTCGGTGGTGTACCACGGCTGCGGCAATCGCTCACGTCGGTCCGTCCGTCCCTCCTGCACCCACCGAATCCATACTCGCCTCACTGTGGCTCGATGTCGTCCCACACGGGCGCCGATGTCACGGTACGATAGACCGCTGTCGCGATAAGCCACTATTCGTCCTGTGTCGAATTCTGAAACGTGCTTGTATGACTGCCGTATTCTGCGACGAGGCATCAGGAAGATTTCTACGCACAGGTCCGGCAGCGCAACACATTTCCACTACTTACACCCCGCTTTCTGTGCATCCTTCTTATAGTGCTTCTCGGTGGCGTGCCGGGCGTACATGATTTGCATGTGCCCTGCAATGCTAATCATTTGCATGTCCTCTCGCGGGCGACGCATGCTGCGAATTTCAGGCCAATCGGATGCTTCCTTCTTGGTGTTGCATTTCGGGTGGTCAGCAGTGTATATTGAACATGAATAAGGAAAGAACAAAAAAACCCATTTTTTAAAAATCATTGATATTGTATTTTTCACTGATGAAATTATTCACGAATTGTGTTCTTATATGCTATTTTACAAATGATTCATCCCTCATTTTTTTTTCTTCCGTCAAATAAATTTCTGATTAAAATCTAAGCTTAGAAATCTACTATGGTGCGGAAATGCGGAAACAGGGTGGTGCATATAGATTAACTTTATAGCTGGTGCAGTAATAAGGATTTTCGCGCTGTAGTTTCTTCCCTCGTCCATCCTTGTATGAGTGGAATACTGTGCGCCGTCGTATTGGCTTAGTTTGCTTCTTCCGTAGCTGGCATGTGTATTATATAGAAAATATCTGTCAGTTAGTCATAGGAGGTTAAGTTTGCTAGCGATCCACCCACAATTCGAAGAAAATTGCGAAGAATGGTATTTTCCCATGATTTCATCAAGCATTTAGTTCCATTCTGCATTAAAGGCTCGTTTTCTAACCTCCTTTACAGTATAAAAGAAACATCTCGCCTACTGTGTAAAAACGCGCAAACAATATTTGCGTGGCGTCGAATCGATTCTACCTGAGTTATATCGGAAACGTTTTTGAGTGAGTTATGCACACCCGAATCATCATCTCGGACAAGTTACAGAAGTAATTAGTGCTGATAATCAGAATTTTTGACTCACTAGAATTTTAGCATAAAAACGACTGTTTAAAGTATTAATAATATTGTTAAAAGGTCGACTATAATTTCTGTGAGGCTTTTCATGGATTAAATACGACCAGTAGGTCTATTTGGCCTGATGAAGCCGAGATAAATGCTCACAGAACTACAGTAGACCTTTAAATAAATTTTATGTTTGAATAAACGTTGTTTACTCGATCTATCTCAATATGACAAGGGTAGTATTCATATAATCAACAACTTTTCAATTAAATGCAAAGAAACGACGTTTATCAATGCGATTTTTTTTTAAATTTAACATCTACTATAGTTTCGCATGAAACCCTAGTACCGCTTCCACAGTTCCATGTCCTGTTGATTTCTAACGACGGCAGTTGTTCGGACCAGTCACAGAAGTAGTTAGTTTTATTGTTCGTTTTAAACTTTGAAGGAAATCGTGTGAAATGGTATTTCCTCATGAACTTACTTGCTAGCTCCGTTCTCCAGTTTGGACACGTGAAACGAACACCCGTTGTTGCAAGAAATTAAGACGCTAAGGAAGCTGGAGGGGATTGCTTGATAAACTATAGTAGACGTTAAAGTTATAAACAATTGCATTTATAAACATTTTTGCTTTGTCAAACAAAGAGTATGTTAATGCAAGGGTTGTATTCATCATTTTTGAATAATATTTTATAGTTTTAATTTAAACTATCTCAACGCATTAGTTAAGGTGAATATCATAATCTCATAAAAAAATTGCGTTCAGTGCATTCGCTAAGCAATAAATAATTAAAAAAATTTTGCGTTGTGTACAACATGGTTAATATGGTTGAGCATTTTGTGTAAACCACCAGAAAAACTACAAATAATCATTTTTGGTTGTGACTCCATGCCAGTATTAGCTCAGTTAAAAACACGTTGTAATAAATACGTACAAGTGGAAAGCATATCTAGTGAAGAAAACGCATTTACGTAAACTTTATGCGAAAGCATCCTCTCTTTTCAGTTTTGTTTCCATTCGTTTTTCCAACGGTAAAACCTTATTCAGTGGGTAACAGAAAAATGGGAAAACACAGATTAAGGGGACATCTTCAACGGGGGCAATTTATCGGGCGCAGTTTGGACGATCGTTTACGTCAGAGAAAATTAAAATGCGATGCAGTTAGATTTTTTTTTTTTTTTTTTTTGCTTTTCCTACTTTTTTTCGACTTTCTCTCTCTCTCTCTCTCTCTCTTTCTGGTTCGAACTGATGGAAGCGATACGGAAGGACGGCAAGAATAGTAAAGCAAGGAAAATGCAGCCAGAAGTACCTCAGATCCAAAACATCCATTTACATGAGACAAGTGGAGTGAAAAATTGCCTGAATGGCATTCAATTGTGAACATGCGGCCATCTCCGCAGATGAGACACCAAAGACGAAGGAACCAACAGGGAAATGGGATTAACTGAGGCAAGGAAAAACAGCGAGTCGGGTAGGGGGGAACGAAAGGGGAGGAGAAATCCTTGAAAAAATGAAAGGAAAAGTGAAAGGATATGGGAGACCGACAACAGGCGGAATGAGGATATAACGCCTGCTAAAATGCTGTTATGGCCTTTCGAGATAGCCATACACAATTTGTAGATTATGTATGTATGTTTGAAATCATTTCGTTTTTATGTTTGCTTTTGTTTGTGAATGCGTCGTGTCTCATTCGAACAACAAACGTACAAACTTGCAGAAGATTTAAATGGTTGATATTGCATTTAAGCAGATTCTAAACTCCGGGAACATACAGGGTGGTTCAAAAGTAATGCCCTATTTTTAAAAAAACATTATTAAGAAATAACTACACCACGTACAGAAATAAATTTTACAGCGTTTGAAAGGTAGACATGTGAAGTTTTCTTTTGCTTATTATTGCATGTAGCTTCTTTTCCTGTTGATTTTACAAGCTGCTATGGCGAATGTGCAGGAAAAATGGTTTGTGTGACGTGATTTCTAGAAACGAAGGCAGTCATTCAAGCGCAAAGACATTTTCATACACGTTTCGGTAAAAATCCTCCTGATGTTAACAGAATTTACCATTGGAAAGATACATTTCTAGAAACTGGGAATGTGTTGTGTAACCTGGGCATCAATGTTTCACAGGAGTGAATTTTGGTAACCATTTTGAATATAGTGAATTAGAATCATCTTTCCTTTCCTCAACACCTTTTTTCGCCATTTGGATGCAGCTGGTCCGTGAATATGGCTCTCACTTCTTAGCCGTCTCATTCGACGGAAAGTAACCTGGGCATCAATGTTTGACAGCAGTGAATTTTGGTAACCACTGTGAATACAGTGAATTAGAATCATCTTTCTTTTCCTCAACACGTTTTTCAGCCATTTGGATGCAGCTGGTCCGTGGATATGGCTCTCACTTCTTAGCCGTCCCATTAGAGGGAAATTAATATGGGCATCAATGTTTGACAGGAGTGAATTTTGGTAACCATTTTGAATACAGCGAATTAGAATCATCTTACTTTTCCTCAACACCTTTTTTCGCCATTTGGATACAGCTGGTCCGTGGATATGGCTCTCACTTCTTAGCCGTCTCATTCGAGGGAAAGTAACGTGGGCATCAATGTTTGACAGGAGTGAATTTTGGTAACCATTTTGGATAAAGTGAATTAGAATCATCTTTTATTTCCTCAACACCTTTTTTCGCCATTTGGATGCAGCTGATTCGCTTTCTCTAATCATCAACATACCCTAATTTCACACTCCGGAGCGAAAATGTCTAGCCACCTTCCCCTCTCTCTGCCTTCGAACATAGTCCCCTCGGAAAGGTCAAATCCTCGGCTAAGAAACAACAATGTATGTCCCCTTGTTCCTAGATGACGCAGACCTTCTTTAATTGCCTTCCTCTTGCCCCTCAGAGATCATTATCCATTTCCTACCTCACATTGCAACAAAAAACCTATAAATCTAACTTTCCCTCGGATAGGACGGCTAAGAAGTGAGAGCCACACCCACTGATCAGCTGCATCAAAATGGCAAAAAAAGGTGATGAGGTAAGGGAAGATAATTCTAATTTACTGTATTCAAAATGGTTACCTAAATTCACTCCTGTCAAACATTGATGCCTGGTTACAGTTGGACACGCCAAAAAGCGGAATTCCCACTTTTTCCGAAGACGACGTGGATCGAGTGTAGAAAGCATTTTCTCGGAATACGAGAAAGTCAAGCAGAGCAGCTACTGTAAAAATAGGATGGCCACGCACAACAATGATGCGAATTTTACTTAAAAGATTGTGGCTATAAGCATAGAAAGTCCTTCCCACCGGGGATCAAGTGTTAGAGATTACTTGAAGAGTGTGTTCTCAGGAAAGCTCGATCACTTGATATAACCCCATTAAATGTTATGACATTTTTTTTCAAAGACAGAGTAAGCAGAACAAATAATGAGTGGTTTGAGGGATCTAAAGGAACGGATCATGAACGCCATTGCAATTGTTGATATGGACTTTTAAAAGGACATGGCGAGAAATTGAGTACAGTTCGGGCATCCTCTGTACTAGTACGGATGCGCATGCACGGGGTTTCCCAGATAAGCAGTAGCACGGGCTGGAACGGTGAAGAATAAATGGATAAAACAGTGTATAATAACATTTCTGTTCATATATTACAGTCTTGTCATGTCGTCACAATAAGTACAGAAAATATTCGCCCACCTGGTTACTGCACAGTATGGTTCTCTTGAGCATATTGTGGAAGACATCGCGTAACTCATCCGCCGTGTTGCTGTTGATAACTTTTGTGATATTGGTCTTCAATTCATGCAGCGCATGTGGATTAGTTTCATACACTATGCTTTAAGTTTACCCCACAAATCAAAGTCACATGTACGGAGGTCAGGCGAACTAGGAGTCCAACGTTCTTTGGACACTGTTCGCTCAGCAATGAATGCCCAATGCATTTGATGCAAACGTGCTCGTGGTGTATGCGCTGTGGCCCCATCTTGTTGAAGGTATGCCTACAGTTTCTCCTCTGCTGTCAACTGCTCAACGAACACGATGAATATATCGTTTATGCACCGCTCTGAGTTAATGGGTTTGGTGAAGAATATGAGTCCAGTGATTATGTGAGCGGACAGTGCGCACAATACCCTAATCTTTTCATCGTGGAATATTTCTGTGGGATTCACGGACGACCAATAGTGTTTGTTTTAACTATTCATAGAACCGGAGAGCTGGAACCAAGCATCGTCCGACATGAATTACAAGTGAGAATCTCGACGAAACCTAGCACTCCACCACAAACAACCTTTCTTGGGGATTCATTGGCATTCTGAACAACTCGAATGCTACTTAAACAACAGCAAGAATCTCAGCTACAAAAAACCTGCAAAACAAACGTTTACATTAATTACAAATATTTGCATAAAATACACCTAAAAAAACAATGTTTCCGACGTTTATATTAATCTACGGATCTCGTGCTGCTTTCAGCTGGGACACCCTGTAGAATTGTATTAGTTTGTATAATAAAAAAATCATTATCATAAAAATCTTTATTGATTTACTTTCCAAATGCAGAAAATCTTATATCTGTAAGTGGCAAAGTTTTTTTTAATAATTTTCTAAAGGTTGAGTGGACTTTTTGACCACCCTGTATAAGTGCATGTGAAAGGCGGCTATTGTGGATATAATATAGCGCACTCTAAAGTCACCATTAACCTAGAAATGTTATCTCCGGTTGAATACATATTTACTCAAAGCTGACAACATGAGATACGCAAGCTATCCTGCAAGTAACTTTTCTATATGCAACAATTAAATAACGGGCAATTATGAATGTAGGGAAGGATATAGAGTGCGACTTTATGGGCGCATCGGTTTAGGCACACAAGCATGCATTAATCCCTGGACACAGTTAATACATAGTCATGACACTCAATATTTGCAGATTGGCCACTGGGCCTCATTAGAATGTATCTTGGCCCCATTTATTTCTCATTAAAATGATGAATTATTTAGAAAAGCCTCAAAAATCGATTGATCTTATTATGATAATAAGAGCTGTCTGTTGAACACACGGAAACTATGCAGCGACACTTTGAAGATAAGGAGATCAGCTTTCCTCGTGTTTGCGTTGGAAGAAAGGCGATATAGTGCTATAACTTAGAATTTCCACAAATTTCATCACCAGTCGACACGAAGGAACATATTTTAAAGGAAACCATAAATGGTTAACTCTTAGATGTTTTACTGCTGATTTTCTTTCAGACTACAAATTTGATATTTCTAACGGATTGGCTAAAGCAAAGAGAACAAAGGACTGAATCGGTTTTCGCATAGTGTTTTAAAAATGTAACCCAGCATTCTTGTATATCCTACTTAGCAGAAATGTCCTTCTATGCATGAGTTCAGAGTACGCAAGCTGATACGGATATTGCATTGATAACGTATTCACATAAGAGAGAGAATAAGACTTGTTCCAGTTCACGAAATCGCATTTCATCCGTTCTTGTGCTATGTAATCATAATTATTAACATTTACTATTCTCAATCTACATCCGGATGAAGACCTCTTAAGTCTCTTTTACAACTCTCTGACTTAAACAGTTCTCTCTCACGTCCCTTCGACACGCATTTGGATTTCATCCGACCATATTCTACATGGTCATTTTTTGTGGATATTTTCCTGTCCCTTGGTGTCATCTTTAATATTTTATTGGCTATCGGTGATCAGTTCTTTCAGCAATTAATGCAACCCTTTGCTACTTGCAGGTCTTCACTTAGATGGTAATGCCATCTATTTTTCTCTTATTCCTAATCCACGAATTTTTTTCCCTAAGGTTCTTGGTTACACCAAACATTGCTGCCCCGGTGCCCGAGTGGTCCGATATGCTGGCTTCTGGACATCCACCCGACTGAACCCAAGTCCCGGATGAGGAATGGGTGGTGTGTTTGGATTACAGCGCTGGCTCTTTCCCTTCCCTGGAACCAGTGGCCCTAAATTAGTGAAGAGTGACTTCTTACATCCCAAGGAGTTACTCGTTGTGTAACTCCTTGGGATGTAAGAAGTCTCCCTTAAGCCACGAAACAAGAATGTAAAAAAACATTCCTGAGCATGCATAAAACACAGATTTTTTTTTTCAAATACTTTTGTTCTCACCTCATGATATTAGTAGTGAGGTAAGTGATCATAAATGTGTTTGTCTTTCGAAGCGCATATGGTTTTGGCAGGTCGTGTGTTTTTATGTTGAGGTGAGTGCATTGGAAAAAACAAAAACAAGATTTTTGGCAAAAGTTAAACCACAGGCCTTACATGCAATACACTCCGACCAATTATGATCAAGTTTCTGTGGCGAGACGAATGAAGCCAAGACGTCAAACTATTTAGACTGCATGAAGGCAGATGATCTTCACATTTCGTTATCAAGGTCAATACACTAAAAAGGTCAGGTAAGAGATGTTAGTAAAATATGCACAATCTCGTCATTCCCATCGAATCATCCTGTCCTGGACGACTGAAACCGTGTTTTGATCCGTAAACGAACAGCGGTACGGTAGTGATTGTGAAGCAAACATGCAAAATCACAAGAACATTGTTGCAGATTACTGCGAAAAATTCCTCTAAACCAGTTCGCTGTAAAGGAAATGTCCTGATGTTGTCACATAATAGCTGTTAAAAAGCTATGCGATCTTTCAGAATGCCGAGGAACACATTGTGTCATTTAGTGGAAGAATCTGGCTGCCGGAATATATTGCTTTTCAGACCAAATGAATTAATGCACAAAATGAGAAGAAACGTACTACATATGTAGACATATAGATGGGAAAGAATAGACGTAATTTCTGAGTTATATAGCTACACGAGTGGAGGCAGTATAATGTGGAATTCGTAGGTCGTGTGACCGCAGTGCCGCGATATATATGCCGTAACACAGCGTAATATCGAGTTAAAAAGTTCATGAATGGTGTTTTGTGGTATCGTTAGCTGTGCTTCATTGACCTGTGTCCGCAATCCATCGACAGTGAAAGGAAATCGAGCAGAGATGTTATTTCGTCCAACAATGACGTGCAATGTAAAGCAGTGCCTAAACACCTTATAGACACTATCTGCTGTGGTTGGTAGTTTACTTGAGGAAATTGTGTTGTTCAAACTGGGCATCATGTATACCACGGATGTACGGCAACAAAAGAGGGTGTAACTCTTCGTCGATGTATCGTCGTGCAGTACTATGCATACTAGTGGTGAACGACTGTTGAAACCGTTAGCACCTCTAACCACGACAACACGCTGAGGAGTAAGGCTCGTGGATAGCGACGAGATCATCCCAGTGGCCACGTCGTACACAGACACACAATCGGCGATCGTCGGCATTCAGACGGAAGCGACACTCGACGCTGAATACTACACGGTTCCGGTCCATCCACACATGTGTGGTACGGAACCACTGCAACCTGGTGTTACGATGTGCTGCGTTGAGTGGCGGTTATTGCAATGGCCAGCCAAAGAGGAAACCTACCTCAGAGAATCTGCGATTTATAGTCCATGTCGATACTTAGATCCGCATACCTTCCTGTGCACCTTGTCGAATGTCGTCCGCTGCGGATTTTGGGGATGCTGCTGCTTGCTGTCCAGTGCGGCAATCCAGGTGTTAGGACGTCTGCTCGTCTGTACCAGTCGTACTAGGGTAACGCATATTGTCTTCCCCTATCCCTCGAAACACTATCGCCATATTCGGCATTTGATGCGTGTGAGACGCGATGCGTTGCAAGGAGTCCAAATAGCCATATGTAGCCCTATGATGAAGCACCTGATAAGGGTTTCCGTGCAATGGTAGGATTTCCAATGGCGTCACCCAGGTATTCTCACTCCATTCACTTTCTGTAACCCCCGAGTTCACTCTGATGCAGTGTCCCACACGCCCAGCTGAGGAAGACCAAGCTTAGGTACGCCAAACTATTTTGCCCTTTTATCTCCCTTACCAATCATTTGAGTGGCTTACAACTGCAATCAGTTATCTAACTCAACTATTCACACACACTCACCAATTTAAAGAAAGCTAGTTGCATGCCGCAACTAAGTTTGGGTTTTGTTTTTTGAGGTTTACCGACAACTATGAGCTGCTTGTAGGGCTTGCAGCGTTTCTGTACAGCTGACTTGCTGACACTACATAATTCAATTCTCAAAACTTCACCTACATTGAAACGGGAGTTACTCAAAAAAAGTTCAAGAAGTAGTTACTTACAGCTATTCCTTTAATGCTGTTAGCAGATACTTGAACAGTAGCATTCCAACAGAACAGAACACTTAATTGTCGAATGTTGAACTTATCCGCTTAGTAGTAAACGTCAGAACTAAACGGTTGTTAGCCGCCCAGGTGGCGCAGTGGTCTAAGCGATGGCCTCTGATCATTCGTCTGAAAGGGGTCCGGGTTCAAATCCCGGTGAAGCATGGATGTTGTGTTTGTCTTACGGAACTGGCTCTCTCCCTTCCCTGGAACCAGTGACCCTAAATAAGGAACGGGCGACTGCTTATAGCCCATTGAGTTGCTCACGGTGGTCGTAAAACCTCCAATCGAAAATAAAAAAAAACAGTTGTTACGAAAATAATATGGTCAAAGCTGTACTTTTGGGATGCTTTTTAAGAGCGCGGAGTTAACGCAAAGAAACGCATCCTGCAAACGAAGTCCCCAATTTTCGCGCCTTCACCCAGACAAAAATGCTTCTGAAACTTTGTCCCTAGACGGCACTTGATGTGGCCAGACGCTAATAAACAAATTCTCAAGTGGTTTGGTTTGACGGGTTAGGGAAGCGAGGGTAAAAGCAAGCGAAGAAAATGCGTGTTTGCTGGGTACCGTCGGACAGAGGCAGGCGTCCAAGAAAAGAGAGGGAGCTCGCTGAAATTATTTGGACGAGAGCTGGTTCTATTAGATAACACAAAAAACGTGCCGAGTCTGTCCTCATAGTCGCATCGAGCTGATTGTGACTAAAAATTAGGGAGCGAAAGAGAGGTTCAGATATCAAAAACAAAGGGGATTTTGCCCGAATCTCTGAGACGACACCCCTATACTGTATGCGAACAACTACTGCCGAAATCGCCCAACTTCTTCGCTCGTGCTCCAGAAACATCAAGTGACCCGGCTGGCCAATGCTGCTGTGGAAGGAGGAACCAAGAGAGCAGGATTCACCCCCCCCCTGTCGAACCTCGCCAAGGGAGTAGCTGTCGCCTGACCCCAGCGTGGCTGCTCGTTTTCAGCTGAATCCGTCTAGCTATTGCTTTCGGACCTGACGGCATTTTGCATCTTCTTCACAGAAAAGCCCCCTCCCCCACGACCGAGAAGCGGTGCAGAGACCGAAAGGTTTGATCACGGTGAAGTGGCAAACGTGTGGAAGATCCGCTTGTTGCTGATTATCATCAGTGGTGTGCTCACAAAGATTGTGTCACCTGGAGGAGCAGTGGAAAAGAGTGTATTAAACGCCTGCTCTCCCCAGAATAACGCTAAAAACACAAAAGGTTGGATTTATTACTACTTACAAGAGTCCAAGTAAGTCATGTTTGTCATCTTGAACTTTTTGGAATGCAGGGCCGACATTTCAGGAACTCTTAATTCGCATAAGTTAGCGATTGGCTAGTGAGTCCAATTAGATAAGTTAAATAGCCGAAAGTCCAGCCCAACCTTATTTAAAATGTGTGTTAATTATTTTACCTTCTACCAATGAGATTATTTGAATAATTATCGGTATTAAACGTCTGTGCTTGTTTTAAACGCTACCGATTTTCTTTCGACTGGCCTGAGTCATTTATTCAGTAATCTCACCTGCAATATCCATAAAAGAACCCGGAGTGCGACCAATTCGCAGTCCCAGTCGTAACACCGTGTTTACTTGCAGAACTCTTAACGATAACTATATAAATATCAGCACAACACGCAGCCTTCCAATAGACACAATTTTAACTGAACAACGTCTCTCTTACAGCTAGCATTAACTACCAACGACACAACAACTGCTGCTTCTCAAAACATTATATATATATATATCGTTTCGTTCTTATCTCAGACCAACGCGTCATTCTTTCTAACTTCATGATGTTGCCAGCCATACTCTTGCGAGATAGAAGATATCACGTTAAGTTTGAAAATTGCTGAAAAGTAAGAACAGAAATGTACATAGAGAAAGAAACTAAGGCACTGGCTTTTGAGCATTCCTCCAAGATGCCCAGGAAGCTTATGCACCCACCTCAAGTCATCCTGAAGAAGAAATTGAAGAATTGTACGAGGGAATTCGGAATTTAATAACAGAGGCAAACAACACTTGAAGATCATTTTGGGTGATTTCAATGCAAAAATAGGGCAACAGAAACCGAATGAAACTTCGGTTGGTAAATTCGGTTATTGAGACAGAAATCAATATGGAAATACTTTCGTAAAGTTTGCAGAAAGGGAAAGGTTTTTCGTTATGAACTCCTTTTTCACCAAAAAACCACATAGGTAATGCACAGGGAGACATACGAATGGGACGACAAGTGAAATTGATTTTATTATGTGTAACAAAAATTTCGTCGTCGATGACTGCAGTGTGCTAAACAAGTTTAAAACAGGTAGTGACCATAGAATGGTGAGATGTAAGATGCACCTCAACACTAAATTTGAACGTGGCAAGCTCATAAGACAAACAAAATGTATTGGCACAACCAACTTAAAAAACATCATATATCTTCAAGCTGGAACTGAGGAACATATTCTCTGCTTTAAAAGACCTAACATCGGAAGAAGTAGATATTTCTGAAGTTTAGAGAGGACTCATCCAGTCTCTTATGGAAACAGCAAAAAAAAAAAATTTGTGGTACTAAGCACAAGTTACACATGAAGAAAGTTTTGGAAAAAACAGAAATGTTAATGCAAAAGAGAAGGGAGATGTGAACAAAAGAAGAAGGCGTAACTTCCAAAGTGGAATATATGGAGCTATGTAAGACTGTACGGAAGAGTATCACTGAAGACATAAGGAAATTCACTTGTGAACTAGTGAGAAAAGCAATTGAAAACAACCAAAGCCTGAAGAGAGCTAAAGGACATCTCGGTACGGGAAGAAAACAGATTTTGGCACTGAAAAAAGAAGATGGTACTGTAACATGAAATAGAAGCGAAATTTTGACAAGGGGGAAATATTTCTATTCAAAACTGTATGAAAGGGATGATACATCTATTTAAGACATTACGACAGCTACCAAAGCCCCTCCAGTCCTCCTTGCAGAAGGTGCAGATGGCAGATGAAATTAAGAACATGAAACGGGGAAGAGCTCCAGCAGAAGATGGAATTACCATGGACATTATACAAGAAGAAAAAGAAGAAATTGAAACTACACTCGTCCAAATTTTCACCAGATGTCTCATTGAAGAAAGTATTCCTGAGGACTGGAAGAATGCTACAATGATCCTGCAACATAACAAAGGTGATGTTGTGTATCTCAGGAACTACAGGCCCATCAGTCTCCTATCAGTGGTCTATAAAATCTTCACTAAGGTTCTTTCACATCCTTTGAAGTAACACTAGACATGAATTAACCAAGAGAATAAGCTGGATTCAGGAGTGAGCACTGTAGATCATATCCATATACTGAGAGAACTATTTGAAAGAACAAGTGAATATGAACTTCTATTATGCATGGCTTTTATTGAGTATGAAATGGACTTCGATTCCGTGAAACCATCAGCAGTTACAAAGGCTTCGACATCCTGCGGTATTA
Source organism: Macrothele yani (assembly GCA_039090855.1). Lineage (NCBI taxonomy): Eukaryota > Metazoa > Arthropoda > Arachnida > Araneae > Macrothelidae > Macrothele > Macrothele yani. Next base: position 52,244,276 of record CM077008.1, on the reverse strand, counting down.
AAAATACATACATTAGCATTAGTAATAACATCTATAAAAACGCAAATGCAAAGGTTCAGATAGTTGAGGATACAGTACAAATACAAATTAGAAAGGGAATGAGACAGGGTGACATTATATCTCCCAAGCTATTTAATGCCACATTGCAAAATATTTTTCAATCATTGAACTGTGAAAACAAAGAGATAAAGATTAATGGAGATTATTTAATTCACCTTCGTTTTGCTGATGACGTAGTCATATTTGTAACCACACCATCACAGCTGCAGAGTATCATCCAGGAACTTTCTGACAAGAGTAAAGAAGTGGGATTAAAAATGAACTGTTAGAAGATAAAAGTGATGTACAACGCTTTTAAAAGAAACGAAGATTTATCGATTGATGGAAAAAAGTTTTAGACAATTGATACCTATATTTGTCTTGGGCAGCAGATATTAAGTGAGGGTCATATTGATGAAGAAATTAATCGGCGTATAAAAGTTTGATGGATGTCATTATGTCGTAAAAGAAAAGTGTTTAATCAATGTATCCTTACAGTGCTTACGTATAGAGCAGAGACATGGACTTTAACTAATTACAGACTTTCAAAGAAGCCTGGAGAGTTGCATGCTTGGTGTAACCAGGAAAGATAAGAAGAGGAACTTGAGAATAAAAAACAATGACAAGACTGAACGATATCATGACCGCAGTGAAATCACTGAAACGTCAATGAGCTGGACATGTTGCCAGAAGAATGGAAGACGGATGGACAACCGAAATTTTAAACTGGATTCTGAGGGACAGAAAATGACCCAGAAGAAGTCCCCATGGTAGATGGATGGATGAAATTGGAAAACATGTCGGTGTGACATGCAGAAGACACGCTCAAGACAGGCAGTTGTGAAAGAAGCCTGGAGAGACCTTCATCCAGCATTGGATTGATAATGATTGACAATGATGCCCCATAGCTCATCATCGTCCACAAAAACAGAAAAACGTCTCTACAGAGCCTACAAATATTGTGAGAATATCTTCGAATTTAGACCCAAGAAACATGGGAAAACGACTGCATAAACAATATTATTTTAGAGGAACGCAGCAATGCAAAAATTGCCTAACTTATAAGAAGACCAAAAAAAAAAAAAAAAAAAAAGAAAATCACCAAGTACAAGGAATTTATTTGAAGCCAGGAGTTGCAAATTTTTTACAGCAGTACCACTTGGCCAAAGCACGTGGTATGCCACCCGAGGCAAAAACTCAGCCAGGAACCACAGCAAAAAAAGGGACAAATAAAATGTATCAACCTCTGTGTTAAGGAACAACAACAACAAAGAAAAGTCGAGAGAATAGGAGCAAATAGCTGAGAAAACTTTACAGACACTTCCCACGATACACAGAATGACTTTAGACAAAGACACGTAATATAACACATTGGAAAGTTACTTAAAAAACTCATTTCCAGCGATTAAATTACCTTTAAGACAGTTCAGAGCTTTATTAACTCCTGGGGCAATTCCGTGAGCTCCCTAAATGAGGGTTTCTCTGCTGACATTTTTCTAAATCAATGGAAAAATTACATTAGTTGATTGATTGTGATAAATATGTTCATTGATTATATTGGTTCAAAAATTATTCAGTTAAAAGCAGTACTCGAAAGGAAACGAAAAAAGTATCAAATGACAATATTAGTAGTTCAAAATAGCAGATATTCAATTGAAAAATCTCACTTTTAAAAAGTCATTTCGTTGTTATTTAATCAAGGAAATTCTCTTCTGCTAGATAGTCATCTTCGTGCACAGCAGATCTTAATGAAAGTATCAGCAAAGGGCAGGTCGTAACATCTCCGTACAATTATTATTTTTGTTGTTGTTGTCGAATTTATCTCGAGGGGCCGATGAGCATAAGCCGGAAAATTCTTCTAAAGCTTGTAAATTTAGAGATTTTATAGTGATATGGCTAGTTTGTAGAATGACTGCAATTTCGATTGGGTGAAGCAGTCTCTGTGGCATTCCAGATTTCTCGAGATTTTTCAGAAAATTTGTTAATATCACTGAGGTTGCCTAAATGACAACTGGTACGATCTGTGTTATGATTTGTTTCCAGATCATTTGAATTTCCATTCGCAGGTTCCTATATTTCGAGATTTGGCCGGTTACTGTTTTCTGGATGTTTTCTGCAAGTGGCGCCATTACATCAGTCAGTTGTGTCTTCGTCAATTTTTTGTCTAAAACCACAATGTTCGATCGATTGTGACCAGTGGTCTTCTCTCTGATGATAGGTTTGTCACAGTGCATGATGTAATTTCGGAGAATAGCATATTGTTATTATTACTATTTCGCAATAACAACCCGAATGTCTTGTAAAGAGAACGCGCATATTGCACAAATAATTAATATCTGAAATGTGATGTTTTTTGTAATCTGTTGATGAAACTTGTAATTTTTTCAGCCAGAAGTCTGGGAAAGTTTCACGAGCGAACAAAACTAACATTCCAGTTTGTCTTTCGCGTCACGTTCACTCCCTTTCGTGGAGCCAATAACCATAAATTATAGATTGTCTTTAGCTGTCGATGTCTACCGAAGGCCACGAGCTGCGAAAGAGATAAATTTTTGCTATTGGAATGCAGTACATCTTTTATGCAGCTTATCTTGCATTGCAAGTACGCGGAGAATGATTTCGGTGCTGCCAGGTGCTATCACCAACACCGCAATGAAGACGAATACTGACGGCGGGTTACAGTCACTTTTCCAAATGATTACACAGGAGATATCATCATCATGTCTCTTTTTCGTTTCTATACAATCGCACGAACATTGGTATTTTCTTTACTTTCTGGAACAATTACTACTGCGATTTTAATTAAACGAACAGTGCGAATAGTTTGACACTGGTTGCCCTCTATTATTTTCTTTGGCGAAGTGTATTTTCTAGAGGTAAAAACATTTTGAATTAACGAACTGGCTTTCAAATAATATTCTTTGCAAAAAAAGAAAAGACGCAACTGTGGCAAAGTGGTCTAAGCAATGGCCTCTGATCATTCGTCCGAAAGGGATCCGGGTTCGAATGGATCCGGGTTCGCGATGAGCAGGCGTTAATGGCCCACACCGTACTGGTCGTCGTTAAAATATACCACCTTTGTGCATCCTCCTGGCCACGGTAAAACGCGATAACGGACGTCCAGTTGTCTGTTGCTTGTGCCTTGCGATTTCTCCCGCTGTCTGCCGTCTGTATCTTGGAGAGTGAAGATATTCAATGTAGCGAAGTGTATTTTCTAGAGGTAAAAACATTTTGAATTAACGAACTGGCTTTCAAATAATATTCTTTGCAAAAAAAAGAAAAGACGCAACTGTGGCAAAGTGGTCTAAGCAATGGCCTCTGATCATTCGTCCGAAAGGGATCCGGGTTCGAATCCCGGTGAGGCATGGATGTTGTGTTTGTCTTAAGGCACTGGCTCTCTCCCTTCCCTGGAACCAGTCACCATAATTAGGGACGGGAGACTGCTTATAGCCCATTGTGTTGCCAACGGTGGTCGTTAAACCTCCAATCAAAAAAAAAAAGAAAAAAGAAAAAGAACCCGTAGCACCCCGAGAAAATTGTTCGATCCTGATGAAACTCCACATTCGGGTACCTCAAAACTTAATATGCAAATGATTAAAACTAAATCGTGGACCGCCACAGCACATTGGACTGCGTATAGAGGGAGTTATACACTGGCGTGCAAAAATTAAGGATGAGACGGTTTTGCGAATGTAACGTCGTGCAGAAGTGCTCCACATCGACTCAAATCATACCATAAGATCCCCGAGATGTAAGAATATGGGACAAGTTAAGTAATCCGTCCGAACAAGGAATCAAAATATACAAAGGCACTTTATTGAAAAGGTAGCTTCGAGCACAACTAGACAGAAGACAGAAACTTCCATGTGACAGGCGGCTGCCAAGAAAAATCTAGTCTTTAGTAGGGGATATGATCACCTCTGACTGCGTTGCAGGATTTACAACGTCTGTCCATTCTGAGGACGAGGTTGTCAAGGAGCTGTTGACGCATAGTGGTCCATTCCTCTTGTAGCGCCAATCGCAGCTGCAGAATCGTTACTGGCGGCTGGTGACGTGCTGCCAAGCGTCTTCCGAGAAGGTCCCACACGCGTTCGATTGGATTTAGGTCCGGGGACCTTGCGGGCCAGTCCATGCGTTGAATATCTTCACTCTCCAGCAGCTCTGCGACAGCCACTGTACAATGAGGTGTAGCGTTGTCGTCCATGAAGAAGAACTCAGGACCCACAGCACCTCTAAACAGACGCACGTGAGGCAGGATAACCTCGGTACAATAGCGGACACCAGTGACTGAACCTCCTTTGGAAGATGTGGAGGTCAGTACGGCTACCAAGCATGATACCGCCCCAAACGAGAACTCCGCCACGTCCAACCGGTCCCTTTCGATGATGTTGAAGGTGTGATTGCGTGTTCCCTGCTCTCTCCAGATGTGTATACGCCCAGAATCGCTCGTCAGACTAAATCGGTTCTCATTCGTAAAGAGAACTCGACCCCATTGCTGATGTGTCCAGTTCTTGTGTTCCTGGCACCACAGAAACCGCCGTCTGCGATGAGCAGGCGTTAATGGCCCACACCGTACTGGTCGTCGTTAAAATATACCACCTTTGTGCATCCTCCTGGCCACGGTAAAACGCGATAACGGACGTCCAGTTGTCTGTTGCTTGTGCCTTGCGATTTCTCCCGCTGTCTGCCGTCTGTATCTTCTCGCCTCTAGGAAAAAATACCGGTCGTCCGCCGCGGTGGTTGCTCGTGAACGATCACTGCTAAACTCTCGGACAGCTGTTCCTGTCGTTTGAAATGCTCTCCAATGCTCGTGAAACGATGCTGGGAGCCATCCCAAACTCCTCGGCCACACTAGTCCCACTTCGACCTTCTTCCAAATTCCCACTGACGCGACCTCGGGTAAAGTCATCCAGATTTCGTCTACTGGATTGCCTTTTGGCCATATAACACGGTGGCAGCAACTCGACGTCGTTCAAACCGATGTACACCGTGCAATAGCTTTCACCGAATTGCTCAGCGTACATTGCCCATGTGCTTTATACCCTTCCGACATCCCCCCACCCCCTACGTCATGCTACATATATGCGCATGCCCTACCGTACCGGATCCTAGTCTATCTCCTGGTTGGTCTTTCGGTCCGTTCTGACTGCTCGTTCCGCTGTTATGCTAATGTCTCCTCTTCGTCCTTAATGTTTGCACGCCAGTGTATAACGATCAATACTCGGGCGCGGGGACAATTCGGGCAGCGGGTAAAGATTGCATTAACTTCCAAGGACTGTGAGAATGCTTCTACATTGGATTCTTGCACACTACGAGCAGCTGTGCAAGCTCGAGAGAGGACGTATAATTGCGCTGAAAGAAAGGCCGGTTGATCAAGTCGCAGAATCGCCAGGCCTTTGGATCGGAGAGACGCATCAATTGGACGGTGTTGGCGGCAATAGCTCGAGGAGAACACAGCCCAGCGGCACACGGACAGTGCACTGCCCAGGATAACTACAGAACGCGAGGATCGAGCAATCGTGAGAGCCGCACGGTCAGAACTGAATTCGTTGCTCTCAACCGTCTGTGGCCATATTGCGTCGTCTACAGGTACTGAAGTGGCCATCCGGACCGTTGCTAGAAAGACTTGTGGCACTGGGTCTACATTCGAAGTTGCCATTTCGCCGCCTACCACTGAGCAGCAGGTATCGCCGGCACCGTTTCCAGTGGTGTGGTCAACGTGGGATAGTGTCCAGTGGCGTCGTGTAGTCTTCAGTTATGGGTCACGGTTTGCACTTGGCTCTGATTACCAGCCCATACGCCGGCCAGCGCACGGATCCCGCCTTCACCGTGAAACGGCATGCGTCTTGTACACCGGGAGTGACTGTCTGGGGAGCATTTTCCTAGGATAACGAGACACTCTTAGTAGTCATCTATACAACCTTCACGACTCAACGGTACGCCCACGACATTCCACGAACTGTAGTGTTGCCATTCCTGCCGCAGCATAACCGAGCAATTTTTCAACAGAATAATACCCGACCCAAGCATGGCACAGCTCGCTCAATCCTGCTTCCATAATTTTGGTACCATTCCATGGCTAGTCCGATCACCCGACATATTCCCGATCAAACATGTCGGGCACATGATGGAACGCACACCTACGCCCATCCCGTAATATTGTCGAACCGGTCCGTAATTTGGACGCCATCTGGCATGTTATATCTCAGGGAAGTATCCGTGAAATGTATGCATCTATGCCACGCTGGGTAACTCTTTGTATCCGAACTAGAGGTGGCGACTTGCTTCACTCGTGTAGCAGTTTTATCCGAATGAACGGCCCATCTGCTCTGGAATTGCGATCATTTCCTTCCCTGCGCATACACATTGCACTTACCAATTTTCATCTCCATTGGATAATTATTTCTGTATGTTTCGGGGTTGTTTTTTTTCAAAGAGTTCATATTAACATTAGCAAGATTAATGCTTTCTTGAACAGATGATATCATAACCTACATGCTTCATAGTAACACTTAATTATGAGATGCTTATATCGCTCTCCAAAAATGTACCCTTGAAGATATCATCTTCAATTTTTTTCAAGATTTCTGAATCTTATTGGAATATGTACACTGGTTTCTTCCTTTACTGAGCTTCTGGGTACTCGTTCCTCTTAAGCTAAGGTTTGATTCTCGTACAAGTCCCGTATCTAGCTTTTATAATCATGACTGACATTGTTCAATTTACTTAAGCGTTTGCGCAATCTTAAAGAAAATGCATGCATACTATATTGACAAATGTCACCGGACACCTAGAGAAAAAACACAACATAGCATTTATTGACATACATTAGTACGGTGTCTGTCCACCTTTGGCATTAATGAATGCACTGGCTCTTCGAGACAGGCTTTCGACAAGGTTTTGGAACACAGCGATAGGTATGCGCTTTCATTCAGTACATAATTCTGCCGCTAACTGTTGCTTAGTAGTGGGACCTTGGTTCCGAACTTCTTATGAGGCGCTCTAATTCATGCCATAGGTTTGCTCTATGGGATTACGATCAGGGCTCTGTGCTGGCCAGTCCACACACGATACGGAATTATCGTCAAACCACGCCGTAACAGACTTTGCTTTATGGCTCGGAGCATTATCCTGCGGGTACCAACAAGGCTCGGTTCTATAGTATTGTCACAGAGTTGGTAAGGCATAATTGTCCGGAATATCGAGGTAGACGGGCCGGTAATCAATTTTGTCCACGATAACCAATAGGCCGGGACCATACCATGAAAAACACCCCTACATGAGTACACTGCCAGCTCCAAACTTGACCGTAGGTCCGGCTGCCGCCATAACCCCACACGGGCATCAGACTGATGGATCGTGTATCTGGATTCATCAGTCCATAGGACCTCTTTACATTGATCTACGGTCCACGATAAATATTGTTCACACCATGCTAAACGACGAGTAGCATTCCGAGTGGAGATGAAAAGCTTATGAGTAGCCGCACTACCACGATAACCCATGGAATCAAGTTCTCTGCGAATGGTACGTGTACATACCAAGGATCCAGCATTTTTACTCACCTGTACCCTGAGTTCTTGTGCAGTCCTCCATCGATTAGCTGTAACAACTCTCCTGAGGCTTCGACGTCCTCTATCACTGATTTTCTTTGGTCTGCCCGTACGTTTTAGTGTTTCAGGCACGCCATGTGTCTTCCACTTACTCACTACATCCACAACAGTTGAATTGGGTATGTTTAAACGCCTTTCAGTTTCGCCCATGGACAATCCAACAATCTTTCCTTTCTCAAAGTCAGTTCTCTCCCGCCGCTAAAGTTTCACTCAACTTCACAGTGCGATATAATCGCGGTCAGCTGCAGGCTTGTTTTTATACCGTTTGCAGCTGTACCGCGCATCTTAACAACTCAGCGGATCCGTTCATTTGCTTTTGAAGGGGTGTCCGGTGACTTTTTTCATAAGAGTGTATGTTAGAAAAAACTGAATAATTAGTAGGCATTTTCAGATATGATATGAGCTGTTCTCAGCAGAAGAAGTTCCTGGAGCAAATGAAAAATGCAAGGGCCATCCATAACGTAAGTACCGTTGGCGCATCACTCCTGCGCAAGTATTCGCTTCAGAGTCGCGCATATACAGTTGTGTTGCCTCGCCGTTAGCCACGCCCTGACGCCCTTTTGTGACGTTATGTTTATGTTAAAGTTCGTTAATAATGCTGAAATTAATGGAACGGACAGCCGAGTGCAAACGTCCCTGAAATCATAAGGTTTCTGAAAAGTGGGAAATATCAGACCAGGTAAAAATCATTAAGAATAACCGACGCTTCATAATCTCCGATCTTTAACGATATTCCGTGAAGTTTCGAAACCATTACTACTCGCAATTTTTACACAAAAAGCTTCAGTATCTATATGTAAAGTGTCTGCATGATGTGAGGGAAGGATGTTTGCGGACGCACATGGGATCTGCTTTGGAAATTTTGAGCGGTACGCGGAGGTAGGCGATCATTTTTAACCCATTTAACGACCATAATGCCCAAAACGCCTGTGCAAATAAGCGTCCAGAGCCTCCCAAAACGTCTGTCTGAAGTGAGTCAGATTTTCTACCCTTTCTTGTTCTTCAAATGTTCTCGACCTATGAGGGATCAGCAGGAGTCACCTTCAGTCACTATTGTTGTTATTAAACAATGAAGTGAACTAACAGACAGTTTCGGGCGTTATGGTATTTGGTAGGATAAAATATTTTTGGGTCATAGTCGTTAAAGGGTTAAGCCGTATAGTGACGGGAGATGAGGCTTGGGTCTCTCATATCCCACTTGAATCGAAACAGCAGTTCCTGCAATGAAAAGACACGGGCTTGCCTACGGCCGGAAAATTCAAACAGACGATGTCAACGAGGAAGGTGATGTGTACTATCTTTTGGGACAGGAAATCAATCCTGTTGGTGGAATTCCTGCCTAAAGTCACAACAATAAACGCGGCTGTTTATTACGAGACACTGGAAAAGTTGCGTCGCGCAATTGAAAACAAACGACGCTGCATGCTAAGAAAGGAAGCTGTTCTCCATGGTAAAGCAAAGCCACATGCTGCGTATGTGACGCACAACTTGGTCACCAGATTTGGATGGGAGCAGCACGTCCACACTCCCTGAAGTCTAGATTTGGCGACTGGTGACAATCATTTGTTTCTCCACTGGAAACGATTTCTTGCCGAACAGATGTTCGAAGAAGATGATGACATGAAAACGAAAGTTGAACGGCGACTCAAAATCCAGTACGCAGATTTCTATGAGAAGGGTATCCAGAAACTTGTGTCACGACCTTCGTTTTTTGTTTTATCTTCAAATGGTTCTTACTTTCTGGATGGCACTTGTACTTTTCACTACTTTACGCGTAAACAGGGAAAAGAAAATCGATTGTGTATATTTAATAGGTTCATCGCCACATCTAATCCAATAACAAAAAAATAATCGGATAAGGCGAAGCTTAGAAATTCTCAAATCTAATTTCTGTTGTAATTCCAGACGTAGTAATGAAACGTATATAGCTTATTAAATCCGTTTATTTTCGTGGTGTAATAAGCACAGAGATTTGCCAAGCTTTTGCACTCCACCGGGAGGCTTTTTCAAGGCAATGGTAGACATAAATGCATTTTTATGTCTACCATAGCCTTGAAAAAGCCTGCCAGTGGAGTGCGAAAGCTTGGCGAATCTTAGTGCTGACTACACCACGAAACTAAACGGATTTAATACGCTGAACGCGGTTCATTATTATTCACGTCTAGTGTATTTAAAATAAAGTTTCCACACGTAAATTTTGTGCTGTATTGTAGTATTTACTTATGTTCTATTATGACTTCAGGTCTGCGTTACGTCACGCGATCAAAGTCGATTCAACGACACTTTAGAAGTTGGAGAAATTTACTCACGAATATGCGTCCCATTTTGACGCTGACGCATTTTCCTTAAACACAGATTGATGTATTAAAAACTACAAGAGCTATTTCTTTTAATACACGCAGGAGAGGAGGAGGTTTAATAAATACTTTGAATTAAAGTATACGAGTGCTTTTAATAACGTTATTTTTGAACAACAACTCACTCGCTCACTGCAGAACTAAATATTTTTAGAAGTGATCTGACACAAGACTCACCTATGTTTCTCTGTATTCGTTTATTTATGTGTGTCTTAATTTACAGTAGAGACACTGACCTGATGGTATGTAAAATTCATTTAATTTAATTATAACCACTGATAATATTAAAGCGAAATTATATTAACAAACTATAAACATGATAATATTAGGTGTGTGCAAATGTTTTCGCCGCCCCCGCTACCGGGCATTCGCTGTAGAGGTTTAATCGACTGCGATCCGTGCGGCCAGTTCGTACATGAAGCCAAACATGGCGGTCGATAAAGTTCATTTCCGGTACTGTTTCTTATTCATGTTTAATTTAGGGAAAAGTGCGAGTAAAGCATACGGTTCAAAATGTCAGGCGCATGGCGAAGCAGTTACGGATGAGCGGACGTATCGAGAATGGTTTGCCAGGTTTAAGAAAGGTGATCTAAGCTTAGAAGACAAGCCACGTACTGGTAGACCGCAGGAACTCGCAGACGAGGAGCTAGGATCTCTGTTGAGAGAGGATAACACACAATCGACCACGCAACAAGCGAAACGTTTAAAAGTGGCTCAATCGTGCGGTGTCTACAGGCCCTTGGGAAGATCGAGAAGATTGGTAAGCGGGTTCGGCATACTTTAATGGAGCATAATATTGGTCAACGATTGAGCACCTGCATGTCGTTGCTGAAGAGGTTTCAAGGGAAGAATGTCTTGTGGAAGGTTGTCACCGGGGATGAAAAATGGGTCTATTGCGACAACCTTGTATGCAAGCGATCCTGGGTCGACCCAGGCCAGCCATCAAGATCCACTGCAAAACAGGGTATCCACCAGAAAAAAGGTGTTGTTCTGTGTGTGGTGGATATGCACGAAGTACTGTACTTCGAAATGTTGAAACCGAGAGAAGCAGTCACTGCACAACGATATAGCAATCAGTTGATGAAACTAAACGCCACAACCGTGCAAAAATGCCCATTGCACGATAATCCCAGACCACATGTCGGTGCCACCATGAAATCAACCTTTGAACAGTTATATTGGAGGGGGGGGTTACCGCACCCGGCTTACTTCCTGGACAACGCACTCTTAGACTTCCATCTGTTTCGCTCTATGCAACAAGCCCTAGGCCAACAGCGGTTCACCACAGTTGCAGACATGGAAAATGTCGTCACCTACGTTCTGCAGATCACAATCCGAGTCCTTCTATCACAGGGGCATTCATTTGCTGCCTGAAAAATGGCAAAAGGTCAATCATTGATGCTAACGGCCAATATTTCGTTGAATAAATGAGTACTGGTGTCCTGATAGTTCCTGTCTCTTGAAAACGGAGGAGACTTTGGCATTCCCTTAATAATAACGATAAACTGTATCTATAGTGGCTGCGTCAAATACAGACGGCCGCCCCGGTGGCACAGTAGTCTAAGGCGCTGGCCTCTGATAATTCGTCCGTAAGGGGTCCGGGTTCGAATCCCGGTGAGGCATGGATGTTGTGTTTGTCTTACGGCTCTGGCTCTCTCACTTCACTGGAACCAGTGACCCTAAATTAGGGACGGGCGACTGCTTATAGCACATTGAGTTGCTCACGCTGGTCGTTAAACCTCCAATAAAACAAATACAGACGAAATTTCATCCCGCAAGCTACTTTCAATCACTGAACATCTGCCCGAGAACACGAAAAGCTAAGCGAGACCTCACAAACATTTATCTCTCAGCTGACGGTGATGTCGTGCATTGTACTACCGGAACAGTTTGGTTTATTTTGATCTTCGCGTTTCTCGTTTTTGTGACGTCCCATCATCGTCAACAGCAACGAGCTGGCGTTTCCTGTTAAGCCACGCCATTCGTCTCAATTGAGCCTTCCTGTTCCTTAAAGGGCGGTTGTGTGTTCTGATGGCCAATCGTGAAGTGATTAAGCAGACTCTAGCTATGTGTTTACATACATATATACATATCACTAAGCTGTTCTCTGATATTCAGAGGTTAGCTCCACAAAAAAGTAGAAACAACTACCAGACAGTTTTTACTTAATGTTGCCGTATCAGACTTCTCCATTTACAGCGAACTTCACATACAACTTGGGCTTCACTGACATTCAGCACACGCTGTACACAAGATCTTCTATACTTCATACTCATAATCTGCAGACACTTCTGAATCTAATCCTCCCATGACTTCCTTGGCCTTCCTCTACCTTTCCTTCCTGCCACTTGGGCTAAAAAGATTTTCTCAGTAATCATCTAGTCACTCATTCTTTCAACATGGCTAAACCACCGAAGCATATTAGTATCCACCTTGTTAACAACATTTTGTTTCACATTACACAATTACAACACATATTAATTCCTCACACAATCAGCACGTGTCTTGCCACAAACACCCCGTAAGTAACGCATTTTTCCAGCACACAGACGACTTCTATGTTTCTTTTGTAGTATTCAGGTTTCACTGCCATACATCAGAGTAGGAAAAATTACACTTTTATATACAGCCATACGGGACTCTCTTGAGAACCCATCATTCCTGTGATACCCTCCCAAAGCAGCCATGACTTTCAATGAAGAATCCACTCGCCTACTAATTTCACCATCCAATTTGTTCTCTCTGTCAAACATGCTTCTTAAATAAACAAACTCATTCACCTGGTCACTCACTGTGCCATTTAGACATATATTACATTCAGTACTACTAGTTCCTCTCTCAAAAACCATAACTTTGGTTTTTCGCTTATTTATACTCTGTTTGAATTTCATGCAAACTTCGTACATCCGAGACATTATCCTCTGCAACTCACTTTTGCTCTCTGCCAACAGAGCAGTGTCATCAGCATACAGATATCTGCACACACGGATTTCACCAAAACATAAACCAGTATTATTTATTTTGGCATTGCGCATGCATTCATCCATAAATATATTAAACAGCCATGGTGACATTGCACACCCTTCCCTGACTCCTGCACCAATACAAAAACATTTTGACAAAACACCATTTACACATTACACACCCTTGTCTGACTCCTGCACCAATACAAAACCATTTTGACAAAACACCATTTACACATTACACACCCTTGTCTGACTCCTGCACCAATACAAAACCATTTTGATAAAACACCATTTAAACATTACACACACTTGTCTGACTCATGCACCAACACAAAACCATTTTGATAAAACACCATTTACTCGTACACAAACTCTACCGTCAGCATACATGGCTTTTACACTGTTAAGTAGATTCCCATTAACACCATATTCGTTCAATACCTTCCACAAAAGTGTCCTATTTACTCGGTCATCAACTTTTTCTAAATCTATCAAGGCAGCAAAAACTTTCAAACCAACAGCCAGATACTTTTCAATCATCATGCGTAATGCAAACAAACATTTGGTTAGTGCAGTCTTTACCAGGCATAAAAACACTCTGAACATCCCACACTTTCTCTGATGTACGGCCCTGTACTTTTACAGTAACGACTTTCCCTGAACACTTTCCCTGGCACACTATTTAGGCTAATACCTCTATAGTTCTTGCAGTCAGTCTGATCACCTTTTTCCTTATACACTGAGTGGCCACTTTATTATGACCACCTGACAGTTATAAGCAAATGAGCTATGGCTGTACGCTGTTGCCGCCAGAGGGCGAGGCTAGCATAAAAAGGAAAAGCTTTCGTGCTTGCGACTGTAGTAGAAGGAATTTTGGGGTGACGAGATGGGTAAAAAATGCGATTTGACGGACTTTCAACGTGGGATGATTGTAGGAGCTCACAGCCATGGAGCGAGTACCACCAAAACCGCCGCATTCGTGAAATGTTCCAGAGCAGCTGTTGTTAAAGTGTTTAAAGACTGGACTGTCAGCTAAAAAACTGGGTCTCTAGGTGCAACGTGTGGTCGTCATCGACCAGTGACTGCTCGGGCGGAACGGAGAGTGTCCAGACTGGTAACAGACTACATAAGGGCCACAGTGCAGCACATTACAGACCATCTCAATCAAGGATCCCTCAAAGGATCTCTGCACGCACTGTTCGCCGTACACCGCATCGGATGGGATATGGCAGCCGAAGACCTGTTCGAACACCTTTGCTGTCAGCAGTTAACAAAAGAAAACGTCTCCAGTTCGCACAGGAGCTCAAGGTTTGGACAGCCTGTAACTGGAAACAAATTACGTGGTCCGATGAATCACATTTTGAGTTGCACCATGTTGATGGCCAAGTGAGAATTTGGCGGAAACAGCACGAAAGCATGGACCCCAAATGCTGTGCTACAAACTTTCAAGCTGGTGGGGGCAACGTTATGGTTTGGGGAATGTTTTCCTGGTATGCTTTAGACCCTTTAATTTGTGTTGATCAACGTCTGACTGGCACATTATATCTAAACATCTTTGCGGACCAAGTGCAACCTGTCATGTGGATGGTTTATGCCAATGGAGATGGTTACTTTCAACAAGATAATGCGTCCTGCCATAGTGCTCGTATTGTACATGATTGGTTTCAAGAACATGCCGGTGAATTTATTTTGCTTAGGTGACCCCCACAATATCCAGATCTGAACCCCATTGAGAATTTGTGGGATGAAGTTGAACGAGCCATCAGACAGCTGGATCCACAACCCTGCAATCTCACACTCCTGGAAAGTGTTATTCATCAAGAATGAGAAGATTCCACAAACCACCTATCAACATCTCGTGGAGTCCATGCCACAAAGAATCGACGCAGTATTAAAGGCAAAAGGTGGCCCAACGAAATACTGAGGGGGTGGTCATAATAAAGTGGCCACTCAGTGTGCAGGGGAACAATGTACTGGGTGTGCCACAGAAAGTGCTAGGTGTGCCCTATTTTTGTAATTGGTGTGACAAGGGTGTGTAATGTCACTATGGCTGTTAATATACAGTGACGGAAAGTGAAAAAAGAACACCAAGAAGGAATTGGCGGACGATCATGAAATTTACATATGTTAATGGGGTCGAGTTTACGTAGGTGTGATGTTAATTTCGGGACCAACCCGTGAGCGCTTACGCCACAGCACGGCATAATATGCAAATTATCGTCGGTGGTATTTAAGGAGAACGGCGAAGTGAATGTAATCAGTCGTCGGCGTACGGACACGTGCGAATACCCTGAAGAAGCTGCAATGCCGGGACATGGAAGACGTGCACGATTTCAGCAGTTATCGGACTTTGAGGGAGGTCGTCTAGTCGGACTCCGCGAGTCCGGGTGGGCATAACGTCGTATTGTGGAGCAAATTGGACGGGAAGTATCGGTGGTGGTACGATGGTGGCGTAGATGATCTGAGGAACATTTCCACACAAGAAGACATTGAACCGGGAGTGACAGACGGACTGATGAGCGGACCGATCGACCCATAAGAAGAGCGGCGTTGTCAAGCAGAACATCCACTGCGACGCAAATCCGAGCTGCCGTTGCACCTGAGGTGACTGTGCGAACAATCCGCAACCGTCTACTGGATGCAGGACAACGTGTACGTGTGCCTCTGACATGGGTAGCTCTAACTCCAGCCCACCGTCAGGAACGGCTGCAGTGGTGTCGCCAACGTCTGCACTGGAGAACGCAATGGCGATCTGTCGTGTTCAGCGATGAAAGCAGATTATGCTTGGGAGCCTCCAATGGCCGTATGCGTGTTCGCAGACGCACAGAGGAGCGTCTCCACCCTTCTTGCATCTGCCAGCGGCACACAGGCCCTACACCTGGTCTCCTGGTGTGGGGAGCGATCAGCTATCACTCCCGTACACAGCTAGTGTTTGTACCGGGTGCGTTAAACAGCACCTCCTACATCAACAACATCATTCAGCCCGTTGTTGTGGCATTTGCAAGGTCGGTCAATCGTGGTGCTTATCAGCAAGATAAGACATGCCCACACACGGCACGCACGTGCAATTCAACATGCACTTCAGGGTGTGAGATGGCTTCCATGGCCTGCACGTTCACCTGATTTGTCCCCCCATTGTGCACGTGTGGGATTTTTTGGGACAACGACTTATCCGGTCTCCACGGCCAGCCACGACCATCCCCGATTTACGCGTCCAGGTTGAGGATGCTTGGAACTCAATACCCCAAACTTACATCCAACAACTGTACAACAGATTCCATGCCAGAATTCCACAGTGTGACGCAGTTCATGGCGGTTCAACCTCGTACTAATCATGTTACATGGAAATGTTATTTTTCAGTTTACCAGCAAATGCATCTGTATTTTGCCATAATGTTTTGATCACGTTATCCTCTGTATTCCGTTATTATGCTGTATAAATTTCGTTGGTATCAGACGTCTCCTTCTTGGTGTTGTTTTTTCATTTTCCGCCAGTGTATTTATGGATGAGTGCATCTATCCAATCCCGAGGGACCATTCCCAACTCCCAGCACAACTGGCAAATTTCAGTTAACCAGTCAATTACAGGGTCACCAACATATTTTATCAACTCGGCAGTTATGCCATCAACTCTTGGAGCCTTACCATCCTAGAAGAGATTTCAGAGCTTTACACACTTCTTCTCTCGTGATCCCCCTGTTCTTCCATCCATCACTGTGGCATCATCTGCTTCTGCCTCTGAATCACCTTTGCTTTCCTGATCTAATAACTCACAGAAATATTCACCCCATCTTTTACTTAACTCATTGGGCTCTCTTATCATTTCCCCGATCCTATTCTTTATACAGCTTACAACTTTGTTTCTCCAATTTTTCTTGATTCTCGTGTACTTCCAGAAAGTCTTCCTGTCTTTCCAAAAAAGCCAGTTCATGCCTTTCCACCTTCTCCTTCCTATCTTTTGCCTTACTCTGGCGAACCAGCTTAGCGGCTTCACGCCTCTTACAGCGATATTCTGTGTATTTACTCTTGTAATATTATGGAGCTCCTGTGAAATAGCCACAAAGTGCCGATGCCCGTCCTTCTTTTTTTTTTTTTTTTTTTTTTTTTTTGATTGGAGGTTTAACGACCACCGTGAGCAACTCAATGGGCTATAAGCAGTCGCCCGTCCGTAATTTAGGGTCACTGGTTACAGGGAAGGGAGAGAGCCACTGCCGTAAGACAAACACGACATCCATGCGTGACTGGGATTCGAACCCGGACCCTTTACGGACGAATGATCAGAGACCAGTGCCTTAGACCACTGCGCCACCGGGGCGGCATGCCCGTCCTTCATACAAATCAAATGTTGTTTTTCATTCAGGTCATTGGAATCTTAAAGATGGTAATTATTTAATTTACTCCTTGTACCATATTACTTTCTTCAAGAAAATAGTATCTTCTTTTTATATATATATTTGCTTCAATAAAAATTTCACTCCGTCATAGGACGAGCAATATCTCCTATATATTGATATTTATTTAAAGCTTAAATATACTCATAGGACGGTTATTTTTAAGCTTTAAATAAATATCAATATATAATGGATGTTGCCCGTCCTATGACGGAGTGCAATTTTTATTGAAGCAGACTGAAACAAAAATCAAATAAACGGCAGATTTCTGTAAGGAAATATAGGGAAAATTTATGTAGTAAGAACTGATTCATGTTAGAATTGAACATCATATGCTATTTATGTCCGTTTTTCAAAAGACGCGTTAAATGACTTTTTCTTCGGGACACTTCATACCGAAGTTCTTTTCTACAAAATAAAGCGACATCTGGTATCACAAATCGGAACTATATAAGTTCTCGACATGGTAGGGCGACATGTGCTTTTAGTTACAAATTTATTCAGTTTGACATCTCAAGATTTCAGTTTTATTGTACTTTGGAGTGTTTAGATAGATCGATATTTTGCAAAATGTATAATATAGTCAACACTACACTCGGAAAGTAAGTTAAATTTAAAAAAAAAGTAAAAAAATAAGTGCAGCGTACAAATTAATATTCGAGTTGTGCTAAATTAAATTAATTTACAAACGCAACTTGCCGTGATATTAAGATTTCAATTCGAATGTTGTAGATCGGATAAATACAACACAAGTTATTTATAATCCAATGTTTCTAAATTAGCACGCGATAACCTTGGCAAGTCAAAGTGATCGCGTGCAAACTCAATTTTCTATGATATTAAGAGTTCAATTTGACATTTGTAGATCGGAAAAATAGAACTGGAGTCATTGATAATGAATCCAATGCTTTGAAATTAGCACGTGATCATCTTGACATCTACTGTAAAAGTGATCGCGTGTTATTATTAGCAGGCAATCACTTTGACATCTCGAGAGTACACACGAATTAATCGATTCGTGATGGCGCAACAATACAGACGCTTCTGTGATGTCAAGCGTTCCAGGGGGAGAGAGAGGGAGAGAGAGAGAGAGAGAGAGAGAGAGAGAGGGGGAGAGAGAGAGAGAGAGAGAGGGAGAGAGAGAGAGAGAGAGAGAGAGAGAGAGAGATTTGGGTGTTTATATGTTTAATGCGTGGCGACTAATTGTTATTATATCCGACTAACAATTTGATTATGGGACTGTAAACAGAACAGCGCAGATTCACTAAACATGTAGTTATCAAGCTGTTGTGAAGGTTACTTTTGACGGGTAGTGGGTAATCATTCATACAAAGCCCAAATTGGCATTACCTAGCTTTAATACGTTGCATTCAGAATAACCGGAAGATACATAAAAATATCGTTCGTAATCGCCGAATATTGATGCAAAAAGAATTTCGAAATTAGGGTTTGAGAAGTAGTTGTATTTTGGAAATGCAGACGTATGTAGTCAAATAATTGAAATGCACACTTGCGTCACTTACAGGAAAGATTGTGTACCTGAAAAGTATTTAATACTTAATGTCTTATCCCTGTCCCAGTGATTCAACGCAAAAATAAGTTTTCCAGCCCTACAGCTAGGAGAAGATATATCTTGAAATATGTAATAACACGTTTGATTCGCTAAGAGGTGAATTTATGCATTGCAAAAAAGGTGACATATATAATTATTACCGTTATCTTGCTAGAAGGTTTTTACGTCACTACAGGATAGGTTGTGTACCCGAAAAGTATTAATAACGGTGAAAAAAATATTATTACGGTTATCTTCGTAGAAGATATATTTACGTCATTTACAGTAAAGTTTATGTACCCGAAAAGTAATTAATACTTAATGTTTTATCACTGTCCTAGTGATTCAACGCAAAAATACTTTTTCTAGCCCCACAGTTAGGAGAAGATATATCTTGGAATATGTAATAATACGTTTCATTCGCTAAGAGGTTAATTTATGCATTGCAATATGTGTGAAATAATTTATTATTAATACCGTTATCTTTGCAAAAGGTATTGCACGCAACGAATACAGTTGCTGAAGACACCACACATAAAGGGGAAAAATTGTGCATACAAGAATATAATTTCTCGATGTAAATTCGCAAGGCAAAAAACGTCCTAAAGTGAAGAAAAGAAAACATTTTTCTTAGAAAAAATATGTATTGCATTTACATATACTGTATATTGGACACCATATACAAATGCTAATGACAGCATACGGCATTTCTAAATTTCACGAGTTTTGAAGGATTTCTTATGTGCTATAAAACGAAGTCTCTTTACTAAAATATTGCTTTACAAAGTAAGGCAATAAAGTCTATACGTAGATGAATGTCACGTAAACTGGTATTTTTTCTAACATTGAAACTACGTGTTAATTTGAAAATTCACGTGCTGAAGGTATTGCAAATATTATAAATTTGGAAACGCACACAAGTAAATATTTTGCCTGAAAGGAAAATATGAAATGTTAATAGTTTGTTGACTCAGTACTGTATTTCATTCGTTGATGTGACGATCTCAAAAGGTATACAAGAATTTATGTTTTTATAGTACGGCACACTTTAAAATTATTAACTGAGAGGGCACTGCTGGTGGAAAAAGAAATAGTTTTACAAAACTTGAAAAAGAAAGTACGAAGGAGATGTATGAGGTATCGAAGAAATCCAGAAGCAGACCCTCAAGACTAGATTTAATAACTATGTGAAGTAGGTTCTCAAGCTGTAATGTAGTAACTTCATGATGATAATGCGGCAGCGTTCAGTCTCCTTGAAACAAAACATCTGGCTTATTTTCTTGAAACGGAGACATGAGCAACGATTTTAAACGTATCAGGGTAAATGATGCTCTGGATACATATTTTTTTTTTCGTTTTATCCATCAAAGAAGGAAGAAGAATGGGCTTCTGGCACGTAACAAAACAAAACGCATTTGCATCTGGTTTATCCCAGAAGTGGTACACGAAGGTATAAGAATTTACAGTTTCTTATGATGTAAGATCTTTCCACTGAAACAAGTAACTTATTAACTAGAAAACATATTTTAGATGGTGGATGTCAACATCAGTAAGGTCATCAATTGTCTTACAGCAACGTGCGTTACTTAATGATGTGTGGTCCATTGCAATTTCTGCAGGAGTCCAGATCTGTGAAGATGAAGGAAAAGATCGTCACTCAGATTATTCGTACTCATTTTTACGCTTTCCAACCGTAGGTTGAAGAAGCGTATATGCTCCAGCTTTGTCCGTCTGTCCGTCCGCACGATAACTCGCGTAAAAATGGTTCGATATCGATGAAATTTTAGTATGCGGTAGAGGACCACCTGGGGACGACCTCTATTGAAAATGGACGAAATGGGGTCGAAGGTCATGGCACAGGAGCGGGATCCAATCCATTGCCCTTATGCGTCATAACTTACGTAAAAATAGTTCGATTTCGATGAAATTTCAGTATGTGGTGGTGGGGCCACCTGGAAACGAACCGTATTAAAAATGGACGAAATGGGGTCAAAGGTTACGACATAGCAGCGGGATCCATTCCATGCGTCATAACTTGCGTAAAAATGGTTCGATTTCGATGAAATTTTATTGTGTATTAGGGAACCACCTGGAAACGAAACGTATTGAAAATGGACGAAATGAGGTCAAAGGTCATGACATAGCAGCGGGATCCATTCCATTGCTCTTATGAATCATAACTTGCGTAAAAATAGTTCGATTTTGATGAAATTTTAGTATGTGGTAGAGGATCAGCTGAGGATGACCCCTGTTGAAAAATGGGAGATATAAGGTCAAAGGTGATGACATAGGAGTGGGATCCAATCCATTGCCCTTACGCGTCAAAACGTGCGTAAAAATGGTTCGATTTCGATGAAATTTTTGTACGAGGTAGGGGAGCACGTCGGAACAAATCCTACTGAAAATTGGGCGAAATGGGATCAAAAGTCAGGACATAGAGCGGAATCCATTCCATCGCCGTTATGCGTCTTAACATACGTAAACATGCTTCTATTGCAACAAAACCTTAGTATGTTGTTCCGGAGGTACACTGAACCGGTTATATTGAATATACTCGAAATGGGTTTAAACGTCAGGACACAGGAGCCAGATTCATTCCACAGCCATTATCCTCATAACTTGACTAAAAATGTTTCTATTGCGACAAAACGTTTCCATGTTATTTCGTAGGTATACTGAACCGGTTCTGTTGAATATCGTCTAAATGGGTTCAAAGGTCAGATCACAGGAGCGAGATTTATTCCACAGCCATTATCCTCATAAATTGGGTAATGATTTCTGGTATGTTGGAAAGTGTATCATAATCAATGCATTGCATGATTTTACTAACTTGTTGGTGATAAATTTAATTCACGACTTGCTGTCATAATAGCACATTTCAATTTTCACATGTTGTTCACCATATTCTTTTTTTCTGAAGTTGCCAGTAAGGAAGACAGCCACTGAAAAAGTATGAGGGCTGTTCAATAAGTGAGGAGGCTTTCTGCCTAAAGAAATCAAAACGTGGCATACCTAAAAATAATCGCCGACAGCATTTAGACGGCGGTCCCATTGTTTCACAAGTCCTTTAAAGAATGCTGAAAATGAACCAAAAGTAAAAGTTATGACAAATCTTGACATTTTAGGCGTCTCGGTAGCAAAACGAAAAATGGAAGAAACTGAAAAAAAGCCCGCCAAAAAAGAAATAAAAGAAAAACAATGTTTGAAAATGATTTTCTGGAAGAAGAAAGTTGAGATGTACCTTCCAACTCTGCGGGAAATTATTTAATAAATGCATACAGGTATGAAAGTCGTCATTTTTTACTTTAAACGCGTTTATCTCAAAACTTACTTTTCAAATATATTTAGGTATATTTCTCTCAGAATCCATCAACGGTTTCAATCTGATATTTTTACCACATATATATGCAATGTATTTGTACAAACAGACGAGGCGAATTAAAAATATCTAATTTTTTTTAAATTATTGAAAATAAAAATGTGTCGTTTTTTAAGATAAAAGTATTAAGTGCACATTAAGAATTTGTAAATTTTCAAAAATTAACATATTGATAAAAGCTCTCTGTACAATCTGTACAGGTCTCCAAAAAATAACTGGTAAAATTGTTGCTTAAAAATATTGGATAGCTTTCGGGAAAAATGTACCTAAAGGAGGCCTAATTAACATGAGCTCCAATGGAGCCTACTGGTCCCCATTAAAATGATGTGCAACATGATAGAGAGTAAACTGTTGATATCCTAGATGAAATGTTACATATCTTCCTTACTAAGACACTCGCGTTTCAGCTTTTCTTTCTATCTTGAGCTCAGATTTTAGCTTGCGCATGCGCAGATGGACTTTCGTAGCTATGTCACATTTAATTGATTTCAGGGTCGTTTCTTATGTTCGTCCAAAGCTGAATAATATGTAATAATAATAACAATAAAAATAAACATATTTTTACAACAATACAAATGCTAAATACTTATTGCCGCCGTCATAGTTTAATAAATATTTACTTTTATGATCCACATATTTTCTGTAATTGGTTTTACAACAAAATAATCACCTACTTAAACCACCTACTGTCAGTAATTAGTAAACCTTATGGCTTATTGTCAGGATTTAATTTAACTTAACATGTACCGGACTATTGCTTGGTGTGGTCGTGAGTGAAGGAAAAAAATTTAGTTGGTTTTAAGTAAGTAAATAAATGTTATACTCTCGAACCACTCATTTTATTTCACACGCACACAAATCCTGTCATGTGAAATATGCATAGCATAAATTATCTACAAAGTACACCACGGTACTTTGTCGATATCTTTTTCAGATCCACTTCTTTTCTTTTCTATTTAGATTTTTTTCATTGGAGGTTTATAAAATTAAATTATTTATTGGACTTGGTTGACAGATACATTGACATATATATTGAAGATATATTGAGCCGCCCCGGTGGCGCAGTGGTCTAAGCGATGGCCTCTGATCATTCGTCCGAAAGGGGTCCGGGTTCGAATCCCGGTGAGGCATGGATGTTGTGTTTGTCTTAAGGCACTGGCTCTCTCCCTTCCCTGGAACCAGTGACTCTAAATTAGGGACGGGCGACTGCTTATAGCCCATTGAGTTGCTCACAGTGGTCGTTAAACCTCCAAATAAAAAAAAAAAAAAAAAAAAAGATATATTGGACTTGGTTGACAGACATTTTGTGTTGCAACGTCAGCATGTACATAGATGAACAAGGAACTAAGCGAACATACCCCCGAAAGACAAACAACCATGCCTTAACAGGATTCGAACCAAGACCCCTACGCTCTTCCAATGATCAGAAGCCATCACTGAGGCACCGGGGCGGCCGTAAGACAAACACAACATGCATTCCTTACCCGGGATTCGAACCCAGACCCCTACGTTGCGCGAATGATCAGAAGCCATCGCTTAGACTAGGGATCGGCGAACAGTTTTTGTCAGGGGCAATTAATAAATAATTTGGGTTCTGTGGGCCAAGAGGCAAACTCGAGGATATTTATGTAGGTAATCTTTTGTTGTTATTTAAATAGATAGGCCTACTTAAATAACAAAATAATAAAAAAACACGTTTTCACAAATTTATTGAACAAATTGTAACGTAATAATAACAATAAGTGGACTAAAAAAAGACTAAAATTGTTTGAAATATGGGTCTACTAACGAGAAGAATGAATTGGTTTTTTTGGGACAACATTTTATCTAATCCTTTTCTTGGAGGATATCTTTGTCATCTGATTCGGTTACAAAATAATTCCCACTCCACCCTTCCTTAAAAGCACAACATTCGAAGTCCACTTTTCTCTTCTTTTCTGGTTTTTACAGTGACATGATGGATATGCAAGGGTAATCGAACAAGAACAAAATGTCGCAGAACAGCGATACACGTGGTACTGGAAACGCTGCTAAACTATAAACGCTGCTAAACTAACTCAACTCGGCGGTTAGCCGTTCCGTTGCAGCGTGACTGCACTTTGACATATTAAACACTTTGAAATTTTAATGAATTTGAAAATGTAAAACCCATTCTTAGAGCTCACGGGCCGAACAAAAAGAGGCGGCGGGCCGTAGTTGGCTTACCCCTGGTTTACGTCACTACGTCACTTAGGCGCAGTGGTCTTTGAAATTAAAGGAAGAGACTTTGAAATTAAGACTTTGAAATTAAAGGCTTTACTAAAGACTTTGAAATTTTAATGAAATTAAAAATGTGAAGCCCATTCTTAGAGCTCGCAGGCCGTACAAAAAGAGGCGGTGGGCCGCAGTTTGCCAACCTTTGGTTTACACCACTGCGCCTCAGTGGCGCAATGGTGTAACTGCCCTGGTAGAAAACACATCACAACAGGACAGGACAAAAGGTATTTCGCTATAAACATGAATCCTGTTTGAGCATGAAAGATCTGCGCCTTTAACGGATCGTCCATTTAAAAGAAATGTTGTTCATCATTTTCGACGACCTCATTGTTCTTCAGGAAAGGTATAAGCAGCTTCGCAGTAATCTATTTAGCCCGAATATTTTTACAGAGCAAGATTTAGCCCGAATATTTTTTAATTTTTTTCTTCTATGAAAAAAATAATACAGAAAGCAATGTATAAAAATAAAACATATGCAATTTCTTCGGAGACGAACACCGCACAGCTGATTAAAGAAAACAGATAATCACATTAACAAATCTTTTTCGGAAATCATATGAGAAATGAAGTCACGAAGTAAGCAGAAGCAAGTTGAAATCATAAGCACGCCACGATATAACTGAATAAAATAAGTCCAGTAATAAAGGGAAAATGGAAACGCAAGGCGGATGCATACAGAAACTGGCGTTGATTATTGATTGATAGAGGCTGATGGTAATTATGATGATGATGCTGACTGAGAAATACTAATAACCCCTTGTATGTATTCGGATGAAAAGACTCCGCAGTTTGATCGTTAACGGCGGAACGACTTCGGCGTGAATCGACATAGAAATGAGCAGCGCAAAGATCAATTAGAACTTTCTGGAAAGTCACCTGTGACATCATTGCTTCTGACAAAGTTGAAGAGCAATTACCAAACGCCGTGTGTTATTGGCTGCTTCAGGTAAATACCAATGTGCTGCTTACACTTACTGGTGCAGGAACTTTTTCTCATTAGTTAGAAGTAAGCGAAATCTCTCCGAAACTGTAAAACATTCGGCAAAACAGCTGAAGAGAATATGCCGATTAATGGACTGAGATCAATTTCAGTGTTTCGCGGAAGTTAATAATCTGTCACTCTATGCTATGTATATCCATGCAAAAGCACAGTGAATGATCAAGCATTTCTGAAAAGTTTTGTAGAGAAAATGTTGTATTAACAAAGCTCAGTCTATCACGTAATGGAGTGTCCCTTAAAAGACAAATTACTATGCTAAAGGAGTAAGTGCAGATGGTTCGAAATTCAAGCCCCCTCTCTGATGGCAGCGGAACTGGGATCCACACCTTTCTGCTCTGGATCTGAATGCTTTCCCAATGATAATACGCCGGCGAGGGCTCATCACTCTTACTTACCGTCTTAACATAAGCGTTACCACTGTAGTACGTCACATGTATCCCCCCTGAGAAAGGCGGGGGAGGAACCGTAGGTTTCCGGGTCAGCCGGCGAACCATGTTTGAAGGAGAGCTCACTGTAGACGAAGGAATTTCTTATTAATTCCAGACAATGTCTGAAAGATCAATCACGCATTTTTCGAAGAACCTAACCGCTAGTAGGTCCATTTTTACGTGCGGGCGCCCATGTGAAAACCAAAATTTGCTGCTTGCGGAACTCGAACCCACCCATTGCATTCAGTTTAGCTGTTACATTAAAACCAAAAATACATGGTATACACTGAAGAGATATTGAATTAAAGTCAGCTGGCGTTATGCAAATGTGGCGCTGTGGGCGACCCTGTAAACGGAAACGACATGACGAATGCAGCGATCCTACAATTAAAGCAGTGATGCGGCGGGAATCAGTAAGGGTCAGACGCAGTATGGGTAAGACGAAGGATCTAAGCGCATTTGATCGTGGGCAAATTGTCGGGGTCCGACGAATGGGTCACTCCATCTCGTAAGTCGTGCAGGCACTGGGATTTTCACGACCCACTGTGTCACGGGTGCACCGTAAGTACGTCGAATCCGGTAAAACTATTCCTGCAAGGGCCAACTGCCGTGGATAACAGCACGTGGATGAGCGAGGTCATCGTTGGCTAGCTCGCATTGTAACAGCGGATAGACGAGCCACAATGCAAGAAATCACTTGGCAATTTAACGCTGGGGCACAAAAACTTGTAAGCAGCCACACCATCCAGAACCATCTCCCCGCCATGGAGACAGAGGCCATCGTCCCACGAGGGTACCGCTGCTGACCACACATCACAGGGTGCAAAGATTAGCATGGGATCGGGAACATCGCCACTGGACCCTAGACATGTGGGAAAATGTTGCCTGGACTGATGAGTCGAGATTCACGTTGTTACATGCGGATGGCAGGATACGAGTACGGCGCAAACCACATGAAGCGATGAATTCTTCTTGCTAGCAGGGTACTCTGCAAGCTGGTGATGGTGGCATTCTCGTCTGGGGACTGTTTACGTGGACTGAAATGGAACCCCTGGTACGTGTGACATCGTCCCTCATAGGTCAACATTACCGGGATATCCTGGACGACCATTTGCTCCCGTTTGTGCGTCTTCAACATCCCACTCGGGACCTCATTTTGTAACAAACAATGCACCGTGCCATCGCTCCCGAATTGCATCCGAATGGTTGGATGAACACTCCACCGACGTGAGCTCGCTTTCTTGGCCAGCTAGGTCACCTGACCTGAATCCCATCGAGCACATCTGGGATACCATCCAAAGAGATGCTCGAGGCTCTGACCGGTGTCTTGTCCAGTCCATGCCGAGACGAATCGCTGCCGTCATCAGGGCGGAAGGTGGTGCTACACGTTACTAGACAGGTAACTTTAATTCAGTTGCTCTTCAGGGTATAACAACAATGTAACTAATTGTAACAGCACAGGAGATTTGGGAAAAGGCCACAGAAGTCCTGACCAGGCCCCGATCTCCCTACACAAATGTAGGCAACTGAGAGAAAGCATGGCGCATAACATTCGAACATAGTAGTAGAAATTAGTATTAGTCAAATTGCTCACTACCCCCCTTTTCCTTCACCCTCCTTCCAACCCTCTCCACTTTCCAACTAGTTTACCCTTCTGTCTCCACTTTCCTGTTTTGTCCCTTTGCCTTTTTAGTCCATTCTTTCCTCCCACTTTTTTTTCTTTTTTTTTTTTACATTTTTCATTTCATTTCTTCTTATTCCCCTTTTTACGCTTTCCAACCGTAGGTTGAAGAAGCGTATATGCTCCAGCTTTGTCTGTCCGCGCGATAACTGACGTAAAAACGGGTCGATCTCGATGAAACTTTAGTATGTGGTAGGAGACCCGTTAGGGACGAACCCTTTTGAAAATGGGACAAATGGGGTCAAAGGTCACGACGTAGGAGCGGGATCATTCCATTACCCTTATGCATCATAACTTGCGTAAATGTGGTTCGATTTCAATGAAAGTTTATTATGTGGTAGGAGACCGCCTGGCAACGAACCCTATTCAAAATGGGTGAAGTGGGGTCAAAGGTCAGGACATAAGATCGGGATGCATTCCATTGCCCTTATGCGTCATAACGTGCGTAAAAATGGTTCGATTTCGATGAACTTTCAGTATGTAGTAGGGGACCACCTGGGGACAAACCCTATTGAAAATGGACGAAATGTGATCAAAGGTCAGGACATAGGATTGCGATCCATTCCATTGTCCTTATCCCATATTATTAAGGTGGACGTCAAGTAATTTGGCTTCCTATACTTCCAATGGAAAAACTTTTGTACACATTTCCTTCACAATTAATGTGTTCCCAAGGATGAAAATTTGAACATCGATTAAAATAACTTCATATTATAACTTGGAAAACTTAATATGGTCTGAAACATAACCATAATCATATTAAAAATCAATCACTTTTCCTTTGGTGGTGTTAAAACCAGAGAAAAGATGGCTCGACCTGTACTTTGATGACGTCAGTGGACAAAAAATGTTGGATTGCATAACTACGGTTTTCGTTTAGAAAATATTAAGTATTCCAAGTTATGAAATGAAGCTATTTTAATCGATGTGCAAATTTTCATCCTTGTGAACGCATTAATTGTCCAGAAAAAAGATGGCGCGACCTGTATTTTCATGACGTCAGTAGACAAACAAATGTTGAATTGCGTAATTATGGTTATGTTTTAGAAAATATTAAGTTTTCGAAGTTATAAAATGAAGACATTTTAATCGATGTTCAAATTTTCATCCTTGGGAACGCATTAATTGTTAGGAAAATGTGTACAGAAGTTTTTCCATTGGAAGTATAAGAAGCAAAGTTACTTGACGTCCAACTTAAAGTAGCAATTCTTGTATGTATGTAAGTATATGTACATTTTATTTTGAAAACGGCTCTATGAATTTTGATGAAAGTCGTTAACCTACCGTTTTCTGGTACTAGAAATCGATTTAGCTTGATCTCGAATTTTGTAGAATTCGTTTATTTGGTTAAATAACCACCCCGAATTATAACGTTTTTAGTGATGGCATTGTTCCATTAATGTTACCAATGCTTAGAAATCCTATGACGTCATAATCTCGCCTTTGAGAATGTTAGCGCGCGGTCACGCCATCTGTCTCATTACGTCACGCATTGTGTGTGGATCCTATTTAAGTTTTATGACGTCACATTTGCGGCAAGCAGATGGTCGCGATTCCCATCTGCCTCATTACGTCACGCGTTGTGTGCGTATGTCGGTCCGCAAGATAACTCGCGTAACAATCGTTCGATTTCGACGAAATTTTAGTAGCTGGTAGGGGATCACATCGGAAGGAACCCTATTTAAAAAGAACGAAATGGGGTCAAAGGTCAGTACATAGAAGAGGGATCCATTCCACTGCTGTTATGCGCCATAACTAACTTTAAAAAGTTCGATTTCGATGAAATTTTAGTATGTTGTAGGGGACCACCTGGAGACAAACCTTTTGCGAAATGGGGTGAAAGGTTAGGACACAGGAGCGGGATCAATTGCATAGACTTTATGCATCATAACTTTCGTAAAAATGCTTTGATTGCGACAAAATTTTATCATGTTATTTCGGAGGAATACCAAGCCGGTTCTGCTGAATAACATCGAAATGGGATCAAAGGTCAGGGCACAGGACCGAGATTTATTCCACAGACATTATTCTCATAACATGAGTGATAAATTGAGTAATGATTTCTGTAATGTTGGAAAGCGTATTATAATCAATGCATTGCATGATTTTACTAACTTGTTTTATAGTCTTGGTTGTCCCATAATGTGAAGTTTTAATTTTTTAGCACGTCTTTTGTAAAAAAAGATCGTGCTTATATTTATCGGTTTGTCCGTCCGTTCGTCCGCCTGTACACACGACATCTTTGTAACTATTAGTCCGATCTGAAAATTTCTTTTTGCATTGGGAAGCTTGAAATGTGAGAATGATGATCATTTATTTCATTTTGTTTAACAGTGTACGATTTCGCCGCTAGAGGGCGTAAATGCAGATGATGTCGAATTCAAAAATACGTTTTATTTCACATGTTTGCTTCTAAACATCCGATTGAAAAAATTCCTTTATCTTTCGATTCCATTTATGTCGAAGAGTATTTTAGATATAGTTATTTTTTCAAATTACGCATAGATTTTTCGCTAGGGGGCGTAAAATTAAATTACATTTTCCCCGATAACTCTTCTTCTAAAACTCCGATTTGAAATTGTTTTTATTCAGCGGATACATCTCCTGATGTAAAGTCTTTTGTATATAATGTCTAATTTTTGTTAAAGAATACTTTTGCCACCAGGGGGCATAAATCTTAATTTCCGCTTTTGATGTATTTGCAGCAAAATATGAGCTTCTAAATTCTAGATTGAAAAAAAACGTCGTTTGTTGACCGATACTACTCATGTCGATAAACCTTTTAGAAACATTTTCTTCTTGAAATAATTCATGGCTTCTACGCCAGGGTGCGCAGATGTATATCTTATTTTTGTCAATATCTCTACTTCTAGGAGTCCGATTTGAAAAATTCCTTCTTTGTTGGATAGTGTTTCCAGTGTGACATGTGTTTCATATAATTTCAAAATTTTCAAGTAATTCATAGACCTTCCGCTAGGGACGTAAATGTAAATTGCGTTTCCCCTGTATCTCTGCTTCTAAATCTCCGATTTGAAAATATCTTTCTGCACCGGATACAACTCTTGATGGGAAACTGTTTGCACATAATCACTAATTTTTGTAAAACAATGGTTTGGCCACCAGGGGGCGTAAGTCTTAATTTCCGTTTCTGATGTATTTGCAGCAAAATATGAGGTTTTAAAATCTCGATTGAAAAAAATGTCCTTTGTGTTAAAAATTATTATAAGAAATATGGCTGTCAGAGTTCTTCGAACCAGACGCCTCAGCAAACACTTAACAGAATTGCAGGTGGCGCTGCTCGAAACGTTTTTATTTGTTTACTCTAGCGAGCGTTGCCTGAGAAGAAGATCCCCTTCTGCTGCTCACGTCGGTTAGTAAACTAAGTGGTTGATCTTTGACTGAACAACAACAATGTCGGTGATATGTAGTGGGTGTGCGTGTTGAAATAGTGAGTTATTACCTTTTTGTGGAGATGTACAATAAATATTAGTGTGTTGTCATTTGAAGCGTTTTTATGTGTGATTACTAAGGATAGATCTTCCTGCAGCTGGTAAGTGGCTTACTGCGTTACTTAAAGGAATTATAGATTTTAATTGTTTAGAAATATTTAACAATCTTGATTATGAGACTGAAATCTCACTGCTGTCAGGAAGATTAAAAGCAAAGTTCGTCAAATTCATCAAGCATTTGAGTTGAGTGGATTGAAGGCGTATTTGTTACTGCGTAGTTCCTCATTCGAAAATCGAAAGCGGAAAAAAATGGCGTCATTCATAGGAAGTGGCATGTACAGTATAACAAAGTTAGATAATTTTAATTATCAAATTTGGAAAGTAAGAATGGAAATGATTCTTATTAAAGATAATTTATGGAAGGTTGTTTCAGAGCCAATTCCAGAAGAAAAGAGTGATGCATGGTTGAGAAATGACGAACTGGCTAAAGCCACAATAACTTTTTGCGTGCCTGATGATCAAATTATTCACGTACGCGATAAGAGAACAAGTTCTGAAATGTGGAATGCTTTGAAAATGGTTTACGAAAGAGAAAGTTTGAGTAGTAAATTGTATTTGCTTAGAAAACTATAGTTTACGTTTTCAAGAAAATGGATCAACTATGCAAGAGCATGTAAATAGAATGCTGGAAACAGTTCACAAGCTTAAAGCACAGGGAGAGGAATTCAAAGACACACATTTGGGGGCTATCTTGCTAAATAGTGTACCAAGTACCTATGAAAATTTAGTTACTGCATTAGAAGCAAGACAGGAAGAAGATTTAACACTTGAGCTTATCAAATGTAAAGTGATAGATGAATCTAATAGAAGGAAAGAAAACTCACAGGCACACACCGATCACACAACTGTTTTGAAAACAAGTTATAAAAAGAAAAATTACAGCTCTAAACAAGAAAGATTTTGTAAAAGAAAGAATCATGTCAAAGATGACTGTTGGCATTACAAAAGGAATCAAAATAAAGGTAACACTGGTAAGTTTCACAAAATAAACCCACATACAGAGTCTCACAGTAATATTGCCGTGAAGACAAGAAAAACAAAATCAGATTGTGAACAAAATAACATAAAAAGAGAAAATGAAAATTTCTCATTAGAAACAAAGTCAAAACCCAACAAAATATTCAAAGGTTGGTCAATTGATTCCGGTGCAACGTGTCACATGACAAATGATGCAACACTGTTTAAAAAACTTTCAAAAGGTGAATCAGAGCTGATCACTACAGCCAACGGTTCTCAGATGAAGTTAGAAGGCAAGGGAAATATAACCTTAAACTGCAAAATCGAAAAAGGAAAAGTTCGAAAAGAGGAAGTAAATGATGTGTTATATGTTCCAGATTTAGACACTAATTTGTTATCTGTTAGAAAAGCCACAGAAAAAGGATTTGAAGTTTTATTCAAGAATAAAAAATGTACAATTAAGTATGGGGATACTATTGTAGCTATAGGATTAATAGATGCCTCAGATAATTTCTACAAACTACAAATATTAGATGAAAAGGCAAATTTGGCCACTACATGTGAAAATAAGAATTGTTTGAATTTATGGCACAGAAGGCTAGGTTATAGGGATATTGAAATGATAAAACAAATAGAGAAAAGGGAGTTAGCAAGAGGAATAGCTCTTTCCAATTGTAAAAAGGAAGAAAATTGTGAGTTTTGCATAAAAGGCAAACTTACACAGAAGCCATTATCCAAACAAAGTAGTTTTAAGGTCAAAGCTGTATTAGAATTAGTACACACAGATATTTGTGGTCCCATGGTTGAGGCCAGTCCTAGTGGTTACGAGTATGTTATCACATTTATAGATGACTATAGTAGATACTGTTACATCTATTTGCTTAAAAGTAAAGATGAAGCATTAGTAAAATTTAAGCAATATGTAGCTTCAGTGAAAACCGAATTTGTAAAAATGCCAAAATCAATAAAAACAGATAATGTAGGAGAGTATTGTGGAAGAGATTTTGAAAATTATTTAGTGGAACAAGGAATAGAACATAAAACAACTGTTCCACACTGTCCTCAGATGAACGGAATTGCTGAAAGAAAAAACAGATTTTTGACAGAAATGACAAAAACTATGATATTAGATGCTAATATGGAAGGTAAATACTGGGCAGAAGCTGTAATAACAGCAGCTTACATACAAAATAGAGTTCCAACACAAGCAACAGGAAAAACTCCTTTTGAATTATGGAACGGATTTAAACCATATCTTGGTCATATTAAAGTATTTGGATCAAAAGCTTATGTATATGTACCAAAGCAACAAAAAAGAAAATTTGGCAATAGAGCACAAGAGGGAATCTTATTAGGATATGATCAAAGATCTAATGGATACAGAGTATTAAATAAAGAAACGAACAAAATAATCATTACCAGATCAGTAAAATTTGATGAACATCAGCAAGCTATAATAAAAAGTAAACCTGCTGAAAGGAAAGAAGATGAACAAGAAATTTTCGTTCAAAATGAAGTAATGTCATCAGAAACTGCAAGAAAATAATGATAGAGAAGAATCTGAAAATGTTCAAAGAAAGTCTTCAAGAAAAAGCAAAGGAAAACCACCAGAAAGATTAGCATATGTTGCAAAAGTTCAGTATAAAACGGATCCTTAAAATTTAAAAGAAATCCAGGACATGAACGAAGTAGAAAAAGGAAACTGGTTGAATTCCATAAAAGAAGAACTAGATGCATTGAAGGAAAATGAAACATGGACTTTGGTAGATCTTCCAGAAGGAAAGAAAGCCATTAAAAATAAATGGATTTTCAAAACAAAATACAATGCAAGTGGAAAAGTCGAAAGCTATAAAGCAAGACTTGTTGCAAAATGGTATATACACAACACCCGGGATTAGACTTTGAAGAAACTGTTTCACCTGTAGTAAAACATACCACTTTAAGAACTCTTTTAACAGTTGCAGCAAATAGAAAATGGAATGTTCATCATCTTGATATAAAATCTGATTTCCTGTATGGAAAATTAGAAGAAGATGTATTTATGGAACAACCAGATGGTTTCAGAGAATCAGGAAAAGAAGAAAAAGTTTGTAAATTGCATAAGAGCATATATGGTCTCAAACAAAGTGCCAGAAATTGGAATAAAACAATAACAGAATATTGGTTCAACAAGGGCTTCAAACAAAGTACAACAGATCCTTGCTTACTATCACTAAAGGATGGAAAACAAACAACTTATTTAGCTATTTATGTAGATGATATATTAATTGCATCAAATAACACAGAAAATATAAAGAAAACTGCAAATTTGTTGAAAAATCAATTTGAAGTCAAACATTTAGGCCACATAACATATTATCTTGGAATTCGAATAGAAAGAGAAGAAGATGGAAGTTTTCTTCTGAGTCAAAGTAATAAAATAAAGGAAATTATACAAAATTATGCTACAGATCAAAATAAGGAAAGTAAAATACCAATTAGTACAGACTACAGAAAGAACATTCAAGAAGATGAAGAACTTCTAAAAGATAATGGACTTTATAGAGGAATAGTGGGAGCTGTCATGTATTTATCTACAGTAACAAGACAACAGACTGGAACCACTACAATATTTCAGGATAACAAATCAACTATACATCTCATAGAAAATCAAAAGATCAATTCTAGATCTAAACACATTATTGTGCGGTATCAGTTTGTAAAAGAATTGAGTGGAACTGTTCTTCAGTTAAACTACTGTAATACTTATCAAATGGTTGCGGACATTTTCACCAAGCCATTGGCTGGACTCCAGTTTGAAAAACTTATACTGACACTAGGCATGATAAAATGAACTCCTCCAGCCAAGTGGGAGACTGTTAGAAATCATTATAAGAAATATGGCTGTCAGAGTTCTTCGAACCAGACGCCTCAGTGAACATTTAACAGAATTACAGGTGGCGCTGCTCGAAACGTTTTTATTTGTTTACTCTAGCGAGCGTTGCCTGAGAAAAAGATCCCCTTCTGCTGCTCACGTCGGTTAGTAAACTACGTGGTTGATCTTTGACTGAACAACAACAATGTCGGTGATATGTAGTGGGTGTGCGTGTTGAAATAGTGAGATTACCTTTTTGTGGAGATGTACAATAAATATTAGTGTGTTGTCATTTAAAGCGTTTTTATGTGTGATTACTAAAGATAGATCTTCCTGCAGCTGGTAAGTGGCTTACTGCGTTACTTAAAGGAATTATAGATTTAAATTGTTTAGGAATATCTAACACTTTGTTGACCGATACTACTCATGTCGACAAACCTTTTAGGAACACTTTCTTCTTGAAATAATGCATGGTTTCTACGCCAGGGGGCGTAGACGTATATCTTATTATTGTCAATATCTCTGCTTCTAAGAGTCCGATTTGAAAAATTCTTCTTTGTTGGATAGTGTTTCCGATGCGAAATGTTTTTCATATAAATTCAAAATTTACAAGTAAATCGAAGACTTTCCGCTAGGGGCACAAGGGTAAATTGCGTTTTTTGCGTTATTTCTGCTCCTAAAGCTCCGATTTGAAAAATTCTTCCTGTATCGCATACAAGACCTGATGGAAAATATTTTTTCACATAATTTCTAAAGTTTGGTAAAGAATGGTTTGGCCACCAGGGGTCATAAATGTTAATTTCTGCTTCTGAAGTATTTGTAGCAAAATCTGGGCTCTTGAAAACTCGACTAATTTTTTTTTCTTGGAACGATACCGCTTATATGGATTAACCTTTTGAGAAATACTTTCTTCCTAAAATAATGCATGGTTTTCCCACCAGGGAACGTAAAGTCACATCTTAGTTTTGTCGATATCTCTGTTTCTAAGAGTTCGTAAGCCCAAGATTCCGTTTACAGCAATATCTGAGTGATTAAAAACCCGATTGAAAAATCTTCTTTCTTTCGTCAGATCTATTGTTTTCCATACCGGGTCCATTGATTTTGAATAGCTTTGTTGCGTCAGAACGGCTAAGTGCTGGCTTATGATCATTCGTCCGTGAAGGGTCCGGGTTCAAATTCCGGTGAGGCATGGATGTTGTGTTTATCTTACGGCACTGGCTTTCTCCCTTCCTTGGAACCAGCGACCCTAAATTATGGACGGGCTACTGCTTATAGCCCATTGAGTTGCTCATGCTAGTCGTTAAACCTTCAATTAGAAAAATAAGACCATGAGGTAGAGAATTCCAAAATTGAGGCTCCGCATAATTTATATACTGTTTAACATACTGAGTCCTCGAAAGAATTGGTCTCAGTTGAGATCCACCTCTTGTATCATAGTCATGGGTTGGTAATGAAATTTCAATTAATGTATCATTTTTTATTATCCCGTACATGGCTTTTCCCAAACTATAATTATATAATTGTTTTAATGTTAATATGTTATATTTATTTGGGTCAACGCGTGTATATATACGCATGTAATTGAGTTTATTAGTGAAAATTGATTCATATCAGAGTTATGTTTTAATTCCAAGAATCTAATATATTTATTTTATAATGTCTGAAGAACAGGACTAACTATCCCAATACTTGATGATACTTTATTCATTAAAAATTTGAATATGGTTATTCCACTTTAAGTTTGACTTATTTTTTCCGTAGATATGTGAAATTAGTTACTTTTTTACTGTCTTATTATCAAAGACTATAGAATTAGGAGGCGTTAGATTTATCTGATGATTTGTAAATATTATTGTTTTGTCTTTTGTTTTACGCTTTTCAATTGTAGGTTGAAGAAGCGTATATGCTCCAGCTTTGTCCGTCCGTCTGTCCGTCTGTCTGCCTGTCGGCACGATAACTCGCGTAAAAATAGTTCGATTTCGATCAAATTTTACTATGTGGTAGGGGACCACCTGGGGACGAGTCCTATTGAATATGGACGA
Organism: Macrothele yani; assembly: GCA_039090855.1. NCBI lineage: Eukaryota > Metazoa > Arthropoda > Arachnida > Araneae > Macrothelidae > Macrothele > Macrothele yani. The sequence goes on along the minus strand of CM077008.1, from coordinate 52,207,255 downwards.
AATGGGTCAAAGATCACGACATAGGAGCGGGATCCATTCCATTGCCCTTATGCGTCATAACTTGCGTAAATATGGTTCAATGTCGATGAAATTTTTATATGTCGTAGTACACTACCTGGGGAGGAACCCTATTCAAAATCTGTGCAGTGGAGGTATAGGTCAGGACAAAGGAGCGGGATGCATTCCATTGCTCTTATGCGTCATATCTTGCGTAAATACTTTTCGATTTCGATGAAATTGTAGTGTGTCGTATGGGACCACCTGGGGACACACCCTATTGAAAATGGACGAAATGGGGTCAAAGATCAGTACATAGGATCGGGATCCATTCCATCGCCCTTATCCCATACTATTAAAAGAGCACTTCTTGTATGCATGTAAATTTCATTTTGAAAAAGGCTCTATGGATTTGGGTGAAAGTCGTTAACCTACCGTTTTCTGGTACTAGAAATCGATTTAGCTTGTTCTCGACTTTAGGAAAATTCGTTTAGTGGGTTAAATAACCACCCCGAATTATAACGGTTTTAGTGTCATGACGTTGTTCTATTAATGTTACCTATGCTTAGAAATCTTATGACGTCACACTCTTGCGAGCAGATGGTCACGATTTCCATCTTCTTCATTACGTCACGCGTTGTGTGCGTATGTCCGTTCGCACGATAACTCGCGTAAAAATCGTTCCATTTCGATGAAATTTTAGTATGTGGTAGGGAAACACCTGAGAAGGAACCCTAATGAAAGTGAACGAAATGGAGTCAAAGGTCAGGACATAGGAGCGGGATCCATTCCACTTCTCTTATGCGTCATAACTAAGGTAAAAAAAGGTTCGCTTTCAATGAAATTTCAGTATGTGGTAGGGGACCACCTGGGAACAAACCCTATTGACAGTGGGCGAAATGGGGTCAAAGGTCAGGATACAGGAGCGGAATCACTTCCATCGCCATTATGCGGCCTGCCTGGGGACGAATCCTGTTGAAAATGGGCGAAATGGGATCAAGGGTTAGGACATCACAAGTTATGATGCATAAGGGCTATGGAATATACAGCGGAATATATTCCATAGCCCTTATGCATCATAACTTGCGTAAAAATGCTTCGATTGCGACAAAACTTTATCATGTTCTTTCGGAGGTATACCGAACCGGTTCTATTGAATATCATAAAAATGGGATCAAAGGTCAGGGCACAAAACCGAGATTTATTCTACAGCCATTATCCTCATAACTTGAGTAATAACTTGAGTAATGATTTCTGGTATGTTGGAAAGCGTATTATAATCAATGCATTGCATGATTTTACTAAAGTGTTTATATTAACCAAACGCTCATTTGAAGTCAACCAATTAAAGTATTTTAATAACTCAAGATTTGCATCGGTTAATAATTTCAGAGATGTGTGAACCAGTGAAAAGGATAGTAGTATCATCAGCATAAAGAATATTGTGTGCATTAGATAATACCGAGAATGTGTCATTAATATAAATGGGAAGTCATTTCGCTTGATTTTCTCTGGCGCCAAAATTATTTTCCATTTGAGCTACGCCAGCAAGGGTTTATCACTGCTGCTTGACGTCTTGCCATGTGACGTCTTGAAGTATCGTCCCTTTAGTACGTCACGCTGAAAATGAAAATTCAAGAGGAAAAATTTTCAGTTTTAAGTAAACCTTGATTTAATCTTCCGCAAATTAAAAATTTTCATACACAAGTATTGCGTCTCTCTCCATGTTTTACGAAATTTCCCGATGTTCAATGCAGGACAAAAAGATGTGTGTCCACAGTGAGGTTATGCAAATGACTGCAGTTGCGAACAAATCAAATGACAGATGAGGGAAAAGAAAGAACATAAAACGGCTCGGCGTAGCTAAGTTTGGTCATCCTCACCTAAAAGTGAGGACCACTGCATCAAAGTGATCTATTTGACGAAAGCACGTCTAAAGACGGTTACAGACACACACGTTGGAATGACACGTTTGAGCGTCACGACAGCAAACGGGGGAGGTTTGTGCCTGAGGCGGATGCAGCGTGGACTGAAAAGGATTTCAGGCAGGCGTTGAAGAGCTTCACCCTTGCTTTACTCTACGCTACATGTTTGTCTGGCGCTCTTTGGCCAAACCTGGCCCTTGCGCCAATAAAATCCAACAACCAACCAACCAACCTACGCTACATGCCGCCTCAAGCAGAAAATTCTCCGTTTGTTGGTTTGACACCTGAACGTGTCATTCAAACGTGTGAGACTGTGGCCATCTTATGTGGTGAGAATGCCTGGACACAACAATAGTGAATTTCATTGTTACTCAACAATATATTTTACTAAACTATAGCTAAACATTATTTCTTAACATTTTATATAAAAGTAACAATATGTAAAAAAAAATTCATTACATTACATTACATATCACTAAGCTGTTCTCTGAGATTCAGAGGTTAGCTCCAAAAAGAAATACAAATTTCCAGATATTTTTACTCATTGTTGTCGTATCAAACTTCGCCATTTACAGCAATCTTGACATACAACTCGTGCTTCACTGATATCCATTACACGCCGTACACAACATCTTTTATACTTCATACTCATAATCATTTTCTCATGCAGACACTCGTGAATCTGATCCACCCATGTCATCCTTGGCCTTCCTCTGTCTTTCTTTCCTGCCACTTGAAAATATTTTCTTAGTAAGCATTTCATCACTCATTCTTTCAATATGGCCAAACCACCGAAGCATATTGGTCTCCACCTTGCTAACAACATTTTTCTTTACATCACACAACTTCAATACATCTTCATTCCTCACACAATCAGATCGTGTCATGCCACAAACCCCACGTAAGTAACGCATTTCTCCAGCACACAAACGACTCTTATGTTTCTTCTGCAGTACCCAGGTTTTACCGCCATACATCAGAGTAGGAGCAATTACTGTTTCATACACAGCCATGCGGGACTCTCTAGAGAACCCATCATTCCTGTGAAAACCTCCCAAAGCAGCTATGACTTTCAAAGAAGAATTCACCCGACTACTGGTTTCACCATCCAATTTGTTCTCTCTGTCAAACATGCTTCCTAAATACACAAACTCACTCACCTGGTCAATCACAGTGCCATTTATACTTACATTACATTCAGTGCTACCCATTCCTCTCTCAAACACCATAACTTTGGTTTTTCCCTTATTTATACTCAGTTTGAATTTCATGCAAACTTCGTGCATCCGAGTCAACATATTCTGCAACTCACTTTTGCTCTCTGCCAACAGGACAGTGTCATCAGCATACAGCAATCTGCACACACGGATATCACCAAGACATAAACCACTATTATCTATTTTGGCCTCACGCATGCATGCGTCCATAAATATATTAAACAGCCATGGTGACATTACACAACCTTGTCTAACTCCTGCACCAATGGAAAACCATTTTGATAAAACACCATTCATTCGTACACAAGCTCTACTACCAGCATACATGGCTTTTACACTATTAGGTAGATTCCCAGTAACACCATATTCATTCAATACCTTCCACAAAAGTGTCCTATTGACTCGGTCGTAAGCTTTCTCTAAATCTATGAAGGCAGCAAAAACTTTCTTCCCAACAGCCAGATACTTTTCAATCATCATGCGTAATGCAAAAATCTGGTTAGTACAGCATTTACCAGGAATAAAACCACTCTGAATATCCCACACTTTCTCTGATGTAAGACCCGGTACTTTTTCAATAACAACCTTACCAAACACTTTCCCTGGCACACTCAGTAGGCTAATATCACGATAGTTCTTGCATTCAGTCTGATCACCTTTTCCCTTATACAAGGTAACAATGATAGCATCCTTCCAATCCCGAGGGACCACTCCTAACACCCAGCACAACTGGCAAATTTCAGTTAACCAATCAATTATAGAGTCACCACCATACTTTAACATCTCTGCAGTTATGCCATCAACTCCTGGAGCCTTACCATTCTGAAGAGACTTTAGAGCTTTACACACTTCTTCTCTTGAGATCCCTCCTGTGCTTTCATCCCTCATTGTGACATCATCTGCATCTGTCTCAGAATCATTTTTGCTCTCCTGATCTAATAACTCACAGAAGTATTCACCCCATCTTTCACTTAACTCATTGGGCTCCCATATCATTTCCCCAATCTCATTCTTCACACAACTTACAACTTTGTTTCCCCTATTTCTCCTGAGTCTCATGTACTTCCAGAAGGACTTTCTATCTTTCCAAAAAGGCATTTCATGCCTTTCCACTTTCTCTTTCCTATCTTTTGCCTTATTGTGGCGAACCAGCTTAGCAGCTTCATGCTTCTTATAGCGATATTCATCCAAAGAGACTCTACCTTGCAACATCTCCAAATAGGCTTCCTTCTTTTTCTTTACTGCCTCATCAATCTCACTATTCCACCAAGCAACACCTCTATTGTTACCCACTATTGTGGTGCAACAGACCTCTTTAGCAGCACTAACAACCCAGTTCTTAAAACATTCCCACTTCTTTTCTTCATCACTCCCACAAGATTTCAGATCCTTCAGTCGTTCTCTGAGTAAGTCAGAATACTGCCGATGATCTTTAAGGAGCCTATCAACCTTTATTCTTTCTATCCTGGGTCTCTTCTTATTCCTTTTCCTCCAACCAACATTATGTTTCACTCGTGACACTACCGAGTAATGATCAGAACCAACATCCGCACCTCTTATCATACGGGTGTCAACAACTAAGTGTTTCAAACGCTGATCGTAAACAACAAAATCTACCACACTCTTTTAACCAAGAGTACGATTTTCCCAAGTATATGTGTGTATATACTTGTGGTTGAAAAATGTATTAGATACACACAAATCATTCTCAATGCCGAGTTCAATTAATCTTTCACCATTATCATTCACACAAGGATGATTAAACTTACCCAGAACATTGTTAGAAATGGCTATCTGCACACAAATCCCCTGCTATTATAACTTTTTCTTTAGCAGCAAACTGGCTCAAAACAGCTGTTAGCTCATTCCAGAAATCTTCTTTCTTATCAGAAGGTTCCGAGTCACAAGGAGCATACACTACAACAATTACAATTCTCTGAAGTTTCACTTTCAAACGAATCCAGAGAATTCTCTCACTTATGCAACTATAGTGAACCAAGTTGTTTTTCATCTTTTCACTTAAAATCACACCTACACCAGCCCGTCCTCTCATATTATCCAATACTCCAGACCACACACTCACCGTGCCATTCACTTCTTCTACCCCAATTTCGTTCTTTTTGGTTTCACTTACACACAGCACATTCAGTCTATACTTATTCATCTCCTCAGTCACCTCACTCATCTCGCCATTTATACCTCTACTATTCCATACACCGATCTTACATTCACTCAGCCGAGATTGCTTTCTCATACACCGTTTAGAATGTCCAGGTCGATTCCTTGGTGGAAAGTCCTTCTCAAGTGTGGTAGGTCCACCATATGCCACACTTGAGTCATTCTTAATATTTCTTTTTGTCTTTTTAATCAGGTAAGTACATCAGTGTGGGGATTAGCCCACAGCTGAGGGTTCCAGTTGGTCATTCAACCTAAGGATTCTGGAACAAAACCCAGTGAGTTAGGGTCTTTTCGCCAATGTCACACAGAACAAGCTTGCACCTCTCCAAGATTCACAGAGGCCCTAGTTCTTGTTGTGTGTGCCATTGTTACCACGGAGCGCCCCGAGGACGAAAACGGTGCGTCATAGTAAAGCTCTCGTCACTTCAGATGCTATGAAAAACTGTGTTTATAGCGAGTTCCGTCGATATCACTATGAATTGTGAGCAGTAGATACCCTAAAACCAAAACGTTAGCAGTCTTCCTCACTAACACGCCTGCATTTCAGATTCTGTTTCTATCTTGAGGTCAGATTTTAGCTTGCGCATGCGCAGACGGACTTTCGTAGGTATATCACATTTTATCGGTGCCTGGGTCGTTCCTTACGTTTGTCTAAATCTAAATAATATAAAATACAAATAATAATAAAAATATTGTTTTAGGAAAACTAAGCATTCGAAATACTGCTTCCTTTCATTAGATCTACGATAATAACATCGTTTAATTCACTAGCCTAACTAATGATCAATGTCAGGAATTAGTATACCTTATTGTTTGTTGTTATCATTTAATTCTACTTCGTAGGTATATAGCTCGATGTGGTCGAGAGTAACGGGAATAAATGCAATGTGTTGTACTTAAATAAATGTATACTCTCGAATTAGTCGTTTGATTTTACACTCACAAAGGTCTTGGCATGCAAAACATTCATAGCAAAAATGATCTACAGAGATTACAAGGATGCACTCTCGATTTTTTTTCAAGTACTCGTTGTACGATGCAGGGTCTTCTCAGTACGCAAACATAAATGCAGGTTATCAATGAGTATTTGAATCTAAATGCATAAAATTAAACTATAAAAACTAAATAGTCAGCATAGCTATAATACCGACGAGGCATACTATTCAAATCACTACAAGCAAGATGACATCTATTTCTCGAGTGTAATGAGCACGCGTCTTGGATCTTTTACGACACGAAGAAAATTTTGTAAGGCACGTTTTTAAAAGAAAGCATTCAACTAAAAAGGAAACTTGTGTCCGTCTCCATAAAGAAAATCTGGGAACAATATAAATGACCTTCCTTGTAAATGGTGTGGAAGGAGAGAAGGGATGACTTCAGTTGGATTTTAGAAGCAATGTTTTGGAAACACATGTCTTACAACACCTGCATTTACATCTTCTATGGGCGAAATCCTTCGTTGAAAGAGAAAGCAAAAAGGAAATGATCATCGTTCTTACATTGCTGATGCCCTAAAGCACAATGAAGTTTTCATAGGACCAGCATGTTCATTGATATGGTCTCTAAGCCCACAGCAGAAAATATTTGTCACTCCTAACAGAAATGACAGTAGGAAGTTACCGATTGCACAGAGGGTGCCGTGATAGCATTGTTGGGAGATAAATAGTACTGACGTGGTTTACATGATCATTTCTGTCTTGTGCAGTGGTGAAGGTAAAACGTGCGTGTTGAATTTTGTCTGCAACACGGGTGGTGAGACAGACGTGACTGAGTGTCAAAAAGGAGCCATGGCGTTTGTCCGTGCCCACGGACACAGAGCGAATAAGTCGCTCAATTGTTTGGTGGCTCGAAGCGTACTGTCCAGCGTGTCCACAAACAGTGGTGTAACTCGAAGGCAACTGAAAATCGGCGACGTAAATGTGACCGGAAAACAATTCTCACCAACAGGGACCGCTCTGTCATATTTCACGCCTAGTAACTGCAAATCGCTTTCAAACCAGACAACAATTGCTCTAAACAGTCAGTGAAAGTCCACTCCAACCAATTTCCGAAAGGTCAATGCGACGAGAACTGCATACGATGGACATCTTGGAGCAGAGTACCACGATAGAGGCTTCTTTTAACAGCAAGTCACAAAGTCGCACGTTATCAATGGGCTCAGAGGCACCAAGGAGGATTGGAAACGAGTAATTTGGTCTGATAAGTCTCGTTTTTGTTTGTAATGCAATGATGGGAGCGACGAGTGCATCACAGGCCCGATGAAGCCTTTGATCCTGATGGTTTCGAAGGTGTTGTTTAAGCTGAAGGCGTATCTGTGATGTTTTGGAGAAGTTTTTCGTACCACGAAATGGGTCTTCCCGTTGCAGTGACGATGAATTTGAGCCAGCATGCGTACCTCCGCAAACTTAATGACGAAGTGTTGCCCTTTGCCCTACATCGCCAGGAGCAGCATCACATTGGCACTCCTGTCTTCCAAGACGAAAATTACCGTGTGCACATTGCTAAAACTGTATTAGAGTGGCACGACGAACAATCAAAAGCAATGTCTCACCTTTGACTGGACCCGCCAAATCCCCAAATTTAAATCCTATTGAAAATCTGTGGGAACATTTGGAACAGAAGGTGAAACGCCGGAATAGACACCCACGTACTCTGGCTGAACTTTGGGACCAATTGACGCAGGAGTGGCTGCAAATCGATGTTCAAACATCCACAACCTCGTGGTGTCTCTACCGCCCCAGATTCATGCTGTTATCAAGGAAAGAAGCGACGTCACCCTGATTAAGTTCGGACAGGTGTGGGTATTTTTTTGTCGGTGTGCTTACAATGAGAGAAATGGATGGTCAACGAAGTGATAACAAAAGCACATCCTTTTTTATACTGAGGATAAACGGTTATTTAGTCTCTAAAATCGTTAGCAAATTCTGCAGCTTTATCTGCATCAGTTTCATTATCATATCACGAGGTAAACAAACGAAAAAAAAAACCAATAAGTTAATCCTCAAAAAAAGTCACCCAAGCACATTTTCTATATATTATTTTTTGTCTTGTAGATATTACCTTTATTTGGAGGTCTGGTTACTTTTAGAAAGGTTTTATTTTCTAAATGGAATAGCTGAAAATAATATCTTGTGGAGCGATGTTAAAAGACCACTGCGAAAACAGAAAAAAAAGGCTTAATATTTTAAGCGTCTTGTTTTGTTTCAAGGAAAAATTGAGACAAACGCCAAAACGGAAAAGAACTGAAAATTCAAGAAATGAAATTGAAAGTCCCCATTCCTCAGATTTAAGTTATCGATTGCGAAATACTCAGCTGGACATTTCTCCTTTGTTGCTGATAATGTGTGGTTCATTCTTTAAAACATGTGCATTTTAATAATACAACCTACGTCCAATAAGTTCCAGAACAGACCGCACAACTGACGTAACAGCAGTGGGATAAAAATATATCGTGTATTCCACATGACAGAAGTCCTTAATCAATCATAGAACAGCTGGAAACCGGTTTATTCCGGCACCGTACAGGCGGCACAGAGGGAATTAAAGCGAGCGTTCATGTCCTGTTTCATTTTAACCATGGAAGAGCAGAGAGTAAACATCCGTGTTTGTTGGAAACGTGGTGAATCAGCACCTGAAACTTAGAGAATGTTAAAAAAAGCGTATGGAGATACAGCTTTATCCCGCATTAGAGTTTTTGAATGGTATGCACGCTTTCGTGACGGGCGGGAATCCTTTGATGATGATCCGAGATCTGGTTGTCCCTCCAGTGTGCTGATAGTGGAAAAAGTCGAAGAGGTGAGGAATCAGTTAAAGAAAGATCGCCGAATCACAGTGAGACTTTCGGCTGAGTCGGTGGGAATTAGTAAGTCTATCTGTCATAAAATTCTGCGTGAGGATTAGAAAAAACGAAAACTGAATACCAGATTGGTACCCCCACATTCTGAATGGTGACCAAAAGAAGACTTGGTCATCGACTAGTTCTGATCTGCTGGGCACTGCAGCTAAGGATCCTGATTGTTGCACCAGCATTATTGTAGGAGATGAAACATAGTACCAGCAGTAGAATCCACAAACCAAGCGACAATGCACTGAATGGAGAGGTACCCACTCACCGTATCACGCAGACATTACATCTGTCCAAGCAGCCGTTATAGAACAACTTGCGGACATCCCGGAAAGTGTGTTCCAGAACTGTTTCTAGGATCATTAGGAACGCTGGAAATTGTGTGTTGATTCAGGAGGGCAGTATATTAAGAGTGGTCAGCATTCATTGTAAGTAAGGTACTTTTTATATTCTTTATTGCGTCAGTCCTGGAACTTTTCGGACATAGGTTGTATTTCTTAAATGCACTTACGGACAAATTGTAATATCCCTTATCGATGAATTCCCTATAAGGGGTGTTAAAATGGCGTATGGCATCGTGAAAATATCAAAGGAAGTATGTTCACGAGTTCCGAAAATTCTGAGCGACAGTAACAAGTCTATCTAAATAACAGTAAGGAAATGGAATCCTTATTTTTTTTTCAATAAATGCTCTTCAAAAAACCATGAACTCTGCTATTAAAAACAATAATGTGCTTTGTGTTAAAAATGAAAGTTCTGAAACTCCATTGGGTATTATCATTCCCTTTCCTTTTATTTCGAGGTTTAACGACCACCGTGAGCAAATCAAAGCCCGTCCCTAAATTAGTGTCACTGGTACCAGACAGTGGAGGGAACGGGTGCTGTAAAGAAAACACACCACCAAGTCGCATCCCGGACTTTAACCGAGTCCAACGCGGACGAATGGTCAGTGTTCATCTTATATTATACACTATATTGACAAACGTCACCGGACACCCCTTCAAAAGCAAACGTACACGATCCTCTGCGTTGTTGTGAAGCGCGGCACTGCTGCAAACAGTATAAAAACAAGCCTGCAGCTGACCGCGATCATATCGCACTGTGAGGTTGAGTGAAAATGTCGCTGCGGGAGAGAACTGACTTTGAGAAAGGAAATTATGTTGGGTGTTATATTAGTGGGTTGTCGATAAGAGAAACCGAAAAGCGTTTAAACATGCCCGAGTTAACTGTTTTGAATGTACTGACTACGGAGAAGACACATGGCGTACCTGAAGTAGCAAAACGTACCGGCAGACCAAAGAAAATCAGTGATAGAGGACGTACAAGACCTCAGACATTTCAGCTAATCGACGGGGTACTGCACAAGACCTCAGTGTACAGGTGAGTAAAAATGCTGTAACCTCGGTATGTACTCGTACCATTCGCAGAGAAATTCATTCCATTGTGTTACTGTGATCGTGTGGCTGTTCATAAGCCTTTTATCTCCACTCGGAATGCTACTCGTCCTTTAGCATGGTGTAAAGAACATTTATCGTGGACCGTAGATCAATGGAAACGGATCCTATAGATTGATGAACACAGATACACGAGCCATCAGTATGATGGTCGTGTGTGGGTATGGTGGCAGCCGGAGGAACGCTTTTTACCACAGTGTACTGTTTCTACGGTCAAGATTGGAGCTGTCAATGTACTCGTGTGCGGGTGTTTTTCGTGGTATGGTCCCGGCCCATTGGTAATCGTAGGCAAACCTGTTAACCAGCACGCCTACCTAGATATTCTGGACAATTATGCCCTACCAACTCTGTAGCAATACCATAGAACTGAGCCTTGTTAGTACCAGCAGGATAATGCACCGAGTCATAAAGAAAGGACTGTTACGACGTGGTTTGACGATAATTCCGTTTCGTGTGTGGACTGGCGAGCACAGAGCCCCGATCTTAATAAAATAGAGCACCTATGGGATGAATTAGATCTTCGCATAAGAAGTTTGGAACCAAGGCCTACTACTAAGCAACAGTTAGCGGCAGCATTGTGTACTGAATGAAAGCGCATACCTATCGCTGTGTTCCAAAACCTTGTCGAAAGCATGTCTCGAACAGTCAGTGATTGCATTAAGACCAAAGGTGGACCCACACTGTACTAATGTATATCAAAAAATGCTGTGTTGTGTTTCTCTTCTAGGTATCCGGTGACATTTGTCAATAGAGTGTATGTTACTACTCCTAGCTCGTAGTAACACACGGAGATCAGTGCTCTGAAATGTAAACAGGCATGCCGGCAACTGCGGCGAAATAACACACGTAACACAATTGAAATGCATTTCAAACATTTTGGAACAACCAATTAATATTGTCGCATATATTTTCCCATATCTGCTCAATCGCAGAGGTTTGTAGTATTAGTCTGCCTCGATCAGGTCATCCGTAGGTGTGTGAAAGATTGTGATATGTAAGTTGCTGCGGAAACAAGAAACGAAAACTTCTAAGGGCTTCTATCACGTTTGGCATGAGATTCTGGTAGGTCATTAAAGAGGGCGATGAATAGCTATTGTGGTTATGTAAAGTGTAATAAAATAGTGTGTAATGAAATACTTTTGCGTAGAAATGAAATGAAATATTGCCGCCTGAACATACTACAATACCAGATTTCTGCAGTATTTTCTTCAACAAAGATTGAAAGCTTTAGAATTAAATAAATTAATTAAAAATCTGCAAATTCGAATGTCAAGCAAAGGTCTCCTAGGTGCACACCTCCATGTTCCCCTGCATGTTTCTACCAAGTTTCAAGTTTTTACGTTCAGCAGTTTCTTCTGTAGGAGACTGACTGACAGACAGACAGACATGCTAATTTTATTATTATACTAGCCTGTTGTACACCTCGTTGACGGGCAAGTGATAGCATAAAGTAAAAGCTATATCGGCAATTAAATTGAGACTGGTAAATCAAGGTTTATACAACTTTGTAGTACCACTTCCCGGAATAGAATATTATAACGGCGTAAGTTGTTTTAAAAATGTTCTGCATCTGATGTTGTCAATCAAAAACATACGTAATATCTCCAGTCAAAAACATACGTAATATCTCCGGAGGATCCTGCAATAATGGCAACTGAACCTTCCCACTATTACGACACACACCTGGGGCTTCACCTTTCCATTTCATGGCTGCACAGTATTGACACGTTAATGATATTGGTCCAATGACACATGATGGATCAGAGGCGTAATCCACGGACGGGTTGTAGACGAATACTGCATTTTCTTTTTCTCTCCAGATGTTCAACCGAGCATTAGCCGTAGTGAGGCAATTATGCTGAAGTCGTGTGTCTCGTTGCTGGAGTGTTTCCTGTGCCCTCGATTGCGCCGGAGAAGTCCTATTAAGTTCCAGTCTTCTTTCTCGCTGCTGGTATGATTCCTGTGCCCTTGATTGTGCTCTGGAAATCCTATCTTGTTCCAGCCTTCTTTCTCGTTTTTCTGCTGTTTCTTGTTCTCTTCTCTTTCTTTGATTTTATCTATCCATTCTTTGTGTTCTTCTTACACATTGTTTCTTTCTGTGAGGTTGAGACATAGTAAGATGACCTTCTGACGTATGACACTTTTGAATTAATAACGGAGATTGAAAAACAACGTTCTATTTTCTTTTTTCTTCTCCGCCCTCAAGGTCATAATACAATTGGCAAACAACGCTTAACAAAAAACATGCGCCTTTCCGCTTTCTTTACCGCTTTCTTTACATGCAACCTGATCACACCCAACGCAAAGGCGCGAAGATAAGTTGTTCACCATAAATTTGAGCCATTTCTTTTCTAGAATTACGTTAAAACAACGTTCCATTTTCAAGCTCATAATGTCGTCACAGTATGATGACCTTCTGATGTATAACACTTTTGAATTAACAACGCAGATTGAAAAACTACGTTCTATTTTCTTTTTTTCTTCTCCGCCCTCAAGGTCAAAATACAATCGGCAAACAACGCTTACAAAAAAGGGCGTAATAAATGTATTTACGAATGCAAATAGTCGTAACGGAATTCTAAAAAAGAAACGCTTAAAATTTATGATGAACCACTTTTCTGCACGCCTTAACATTCGGTGCGATCAGGTTGATGTCAACAAAGCGGAAAGACACACTCAGATCAGGTAGAAACGCGTAACATTAAATAACTAAAAATCAGATTCAAATTTAAAAAAAAAAACCGCTTCGAGGTGCACCAGAAAATGTCTACAGGTACTTTCATAACACATTTCGTCGCTCTAGGTCGCCTAATTCTATGTGAAATCCGACCGACAGACGCACACACACAGTCTGTTTTATATAAAGAGAGATGCTAATACGTTTCCAAATTTATGAGATAAGTTTGATGTCTCCGGAAATAAAGGTTGGTAACATTCATTACGGAAGTAGCGTATTTGAAATTGAACTTCGACCTTCACGGTAAAGCAAAACTTATCACTTTCTATGCACCCTTTAGGTTATTTTTGAATAGACTGTCGCTTGTGATTAGTCATCGACTTCATGTACAAAGAATGTACCATGTTCAAGCGGAGTGGTTTCTTTCTTTGCTGTGCGAAAATTATATATCTTTGCATCACGGAAATTAATATGTACTTGTACAGTATATTCCAACACTTTAAATCAGTCTCTGTTGAAAAGATTTTAGCCGAGGTAGCTGCACCTAATATAGTTATCATATTAGATGCAAATACAGTGAAACTTCCATTAACGGACCCCTCCGAACAACAAAAAGTTTTGATGGGTACCGAACAACTGCCATTGGCTTAACATTAAAGATAGCCTCCGAAACAGGTAGCCTCTTAACAGCGGTCAACGGACAACCCAGTCAGTCGTGAATGAAATCTAACGGACACCTCGTCCCATGGGATTACGTAGCTTTTCCTGTATTTCTGAGAGAGGGATAAGATAGAGACAAAGAATGTTGCTAAAGTAACTCTGCCTCGCGCAGGATTGGTTGGATTGCACAGTCGTGTGCGTAAGTGAAATGAAAAGAGTTAAAACTTATTTCTACGTGAGGCGAACTCCCGTATATGAATCAGTAGTCCTCCGGAAATGGTTGCTGGTGACTGGAAAGTTGTCCGTTGGCGGTGGTATCTTTTGGTTTGGTCCATGTGGATTACGTTTCAGCTTTGCAAAGCGCGGCCAACTAATTGCGCAGTCACATTTCGCTGTTTAAATTTTTTATTTCCTGCACTATACATTACTGTTATTTTCTTTATAAGTTCTTAACAGCAACTGGCTCAATTTCATCTCTCTCCCTCTCTTTCTCTGGGGTCTTTCGCTGGAACGGGTTCATTAACTAATCTTGTGCCGCAAGACAGAGGTGAAGCACGGATGAAATCAATAAACCTGCATTCCGTCGGTGTAACGTAGTCGGTTGGAGCAACTCACTCCGTAGCGACGAGACACGAATTTGGTGCTGTCGCCGAAAAATTTGTGAATTTCACAATCTGCGATGGAAGAAGTTCGTTAATTCGCTTGCTTTGTGAGGAATAGGATACTGATTTAATATTATGAAGAAAGCACACAATCATATCAGAATAATATGGCCACCCCCGGAATCACAGTGTACCTGCGCATGCGCGTCACAGAATGCACGTGACAAAGTCGACCACACGGAGATATAAGCGGCCGGCCAGGACAGATGATCCATAGTACATGGCGTAAGCACAGAAGGCAGAGGTCGTGATCTGACGGACTTACAAAAATGAATAATCATCGGCTACCGCTCCAAGGGTGGCACTATCTCAGAAACAGCAGTTTTCGTGGGATGTTCTCGATGTGCTGTAGTAAGGGTGTGCCAAGAATGGGCCGCTGGCACACCGAGTACCTCCCGACGACATATGTGTGGATGTCCAAAGGCCATGGACCCCAGAGGAGAACGTCGCCTCCGTCGACTGGTAAAGGCTAATCGACGCGCAACAGTGCAGTAATTGACAACGAAAGGAGCGCTGGGGCAGGCGTTCAAAGTAACCCAGGTTCATCGGAAACAACTTCTGCAGTTCGAATGGGACTACCGTCATTGCATAATGGAAGAACGGAAAAAGGTTTCCTTCTCAGCCAAATTGAGGTTTCTACCCCACAGAAGCGGCAGGTGGTGGCAGATACGGCGTTAGACAAACGAAAACTAACACCCGAACACGCTTGTCGTCACGTACAGGCCGGCTGTGGCAGTGTGCATGTTTGGATGATGTTTTCCTGGTATGACCTGGGACCGCTGCCACCACTGGATGGGTCCTAGATTGCCAATGACTATCTGTCCTTCCTCACTGACCACATGCATCCTTTCATGTTGGACGTTTGCCCTGGTGGTGATGGTGTGTACCAACAGGACAATGTAACGTGCGATTTCGCTAACGGTGTGCGTGATTGGCTCCAGGAACACGACAGCAATGTATCGGTTTCCCCTTGTCCGGTTAAATCCCTCCACCTCAATCCCATAGAAAACTTATGGGACTATCTGGATAGAGAGAATCGACGTTCGGACTCACAACCACATCATTACCAGGACCTACGTGCTCTGCTCCAGTCCGAATTGCAACATGTGCTAGGGCAACATTCCAGGTCCTCATTGCGTAAATGCCACGCCGTCCCGCTGTCATCCCGGCCAAGGGTGGGTTTCTTTTTTTTAATGGAGGTTTAACGACCACTGTGAGCCACTCAACGGGCTATAAGCAGTCACCCGTCTTAAATTTAGGACCACTGGTTCCAGGGAACGGAGAGAGTCAGTGCCGTAAGACAACACAACATCCATGCCTCATTGGGATTCGAACCCTGACCCTTTTGGGACGAATGATCAGAGGCCATCACTTAGACCACTGCGCCACCGGGGCGGCAAGGTGGTTATTCCCATTATTAGGTAAGTGGTCATATTATTCTGATACGACCGTGAATTCTCACTCCGACATCTGTCGTTAAGACAGTCATCTGATAAATATTCTCGGCGTTGATAATATTTTCCCCGTAAAGTATGTAGGAGGAAGGCTCACTTCTATCTGACGGGAGTCAGGGTGATGAGAGTGTCCCTTACCTCTAATAATGCTTGGGGATTTACTATACATTTCATCTATCTTCCCAATAAGAAAGTTCACTCTTAAGTTGCTTTTCGGAATCCTAAATGCCCACTGCTTTTCCTAGTTCTGCAATTCAAATCAGTACTTCATGATGTCAAGGAATATTCAATTATGTCAGTATAACATATTGCTTTAACACTAGTAACGGCCATAGTGACGCAGTACTCCCCAGTTCCTTCATTGAGCGTCCTTGACATATTCCTACTTGATTGGCAGCAGTGGAAGCGTAATACCTATTTTCAATTCATAAGTTTTGTTGTGGTTTAATGGAAGATGCATTGGAACCACAGAAGAAGGAATACAGTAAATTTTAAAACCGAAACTGAATTTTTTTCTCATGATTCAGTACGACGACTGCTTTTGATCATAGCGGAGAACGATTGCACAGTTCATGTTCTTTTGCTTCTTTATCTTCAACCAGGATCAAGCAATTACTGTAAGAATGTTCCTCTCAATTTATTTTCCATGATGATCATTCCTTGGCTCTTCTCATCGAATGTAGTGTTTTTCCATTCCGCGAGCGCTGTTCCCATCACATCCTCTTTTTTTCTGTCTCTCCTTTTACCTTCATGACCTTGAAAAGTCAACATGTGTTAGCGTTGTGAATGGGTTAACAAAACATCATGATTAAGAGAAGTCTACACGCCGATTGTCGCAACAAAGTAGTATATCGCGTTTGTCTTGTCAACGTGTAGTTCTTGCGCTGCAGTTGAAACCGTACAAAGTAATGAGTGTTCAAGAGCTACTTGCGGCTGATACCGCTAAACGACTGGGATACTCTCAGTGGATACCCAACAAAATTGCACAAGGTCTTATGGATTATCACCTGTATTTCATGCCGGACGAGGCTTGTTTTCACCTCTCCGGTTTTATGAATAGCTAAACCCCACAATATTGATTCTCTGTGAAACACAGAGAAATGTTCCAAACTCTACTGTACGATGAAAAGATTGGTTTATGGTGCGCACTGTCCGTACGCAGAATCATTGGAACAATATTCTTCACCAACACCATTAACTCAGAGCGGTACACAAACGATATATTCAATGTTTTCGTTGAACAGTTGACAGAAGAGGAAAAACATATGCATACTTTCAACAAGACGGGGACACTGCGCATACTTAACGAGCATCTTTGCATTAAGTGCATTCGGTATTCAGTGCTGAGCGAACAGTTTCCAAACGACGGTGACTCACTCGTTTGGCTGACCTCAGTACGTGTAAATTTTATTTGTGGGGGAACCTTAAAGACAAAGTGCATGAAACTAACCCACACACGCTAGATGAATTGAAGTCCAATATCACAAAAGTTATCAACATCATCACAGCGGATGAGTTGCCTGATGTCTTCCACAATATGCTCAGGAGAAACATACTGTGCAGTAACAAGTTTGCAGAACAACTTCAGCTCTTACAAATTTTGAAAATGAAAATCCGTTTTTGGTGTGAATATGACAAGGATAGTAAGTCAGATAATATCTGAAAACTTGAAAATTTCGTCGTCCTGGAACGGGAATCGAAACCGCGTCTGCCAGATAACGCCGGAGTATGCTAACCACTGCACATCCCAGAACGACTAAGTCTCAAGTTTCCGATTAATTTGAATAAAACTATCACGGGATTCGCAAGTCAAAGCAACCGGCATTCATGTTTAAAGAATCTTGTGGTTAAGAATCCTATCCCGTGATTGCCCGGAGAAGCAGATAAATCATGAATGGAATATTATGGGATTACACCATATAATACAAATTTTGAAGATGGTGTAATTCCGAATTCCATTCATGATCTTCAACACTTATTGTGATGATATGACAAGACTGTTGTAACCATAGTGTTGACATTTCATGCAACATATGAACAGCATTGTTATAATACGTACACTGTTTTGTTCATTCATTATTTACCGTTCCAGCCTGTAATACCTTTAGCTGGGACACCCTGTGTTTGTATACGCGCATGCCCTGACGAAGCTGTGTTAACTACGGCCATCGCCCACAGATTCTCCAATAGTGATTAATTACAGATGGCTAATGGCGTTGTTTGGATTCTTTTGACAGATGCATGCAGGATGGGTCACTATATCTCAGAAGTCATCAAAATACTTAGGTTTTCCCGTGCTATAATGTCCAGAGTGTTTCGATAACAGGAACATTCTATCAAGAAAACATGCTCTCGGATGAAATGCGGAGGAGTACCAGCCTTGACAGCTCATGATGAAAGTTTTTAGGCCTTGTTCTTTTAAGCTAACACTCAGACAAGCAGCTCTTGTTAAGGAAAACATCGACACGTCTCACGGTTTCGGAACTTCAGAGGGCAAGGCTGTTACATGGTGAGGGAAAGAATTGGAGCTATCCACAGAATGAAATCCGTCAACTTTTAGTAGAGAGACTTCTGCTATCACAGCAGCTGACTGTCATATCAAAACTAGGCATCCAATAGCGTGTTGTCCTTCCTCTTCGGAAGAAATAGATACCGCTTTACTTGAGGATCAGACTGCGCTTAGGAAGAGAAATTTTGACGGAACATGCCCGTGGTACAATTATATCAAATATACAATGTGTATAAAGATAATAGCTACTGTTTATTTATAAATGATAATAGCTACTGTTTATTGTATTCGGAAGTTCAATATTTTCAAAGTTCTTCGTTCACAAACAAAAGTCTAGCTTTTGTTCGCAAACTATTGACGTGTTTAAATCTATGGTTACGTGCAGTTGCAAGGATCTGCTGAATCGGCCTTTTACTGTTGCATATTGACGGAATTACACGTGTAACCGTTTGTGAGGAATTTCTGGCAAAATATTTGATAAGTCCACTTTGGTCGGCAGCTTCGAGAGCAACCTATTCAACAAACATCGTGAACCAATGTTAATACCACTTGACAGTAGCAGGGTCTAAATTTCCAGAGATTTTACATAGATAAAAATTTCCCGAACGCGCAGCGTCACAAACTTCATACGTTGCTACATCATCTCCTGCTGCGTTGGTAAGTACAACAGAGAAGCCTGCGGAAGGTACAGTGCCATCAATCTGAGTTCCCGACAAATGATATAAATGATAATTTGGAGGGTTTTTTTCTTTTTTGATTGGAGGTTTAACGACCACCGTGAGCAACTCAATGGGCTATAAGCAGTCGCCCGTTTCTAATTTTGGGCTACTGGTTCCGGGGAAGGGAGAGAGCCAGTGCCGCAAGTCAAACACAACATCTATGCCTCACCAGGATTCAAATCCGGACCCCTTTCTAACGAATAATCCTAGGCCCTTGCCTAGACCACTGCGCCACCGGGGCGGCGTTGCGTGCCTTTAGTCTTGCATTTGCAGAGGATAAACCACATGGCTGAGTCTATGACGATGACGGGGCAGCGTCTGCTAAGGATCGAGACCTTGTGTTCGTTACAGGTTTTGAGTAAGTGTAAGGTACAGTTGCGTTTATTGAGCTAAGCGCTGGCTTCTGACCATTCGGCCGAGATGGATCCGGGTTCAAAGTCCGGTGAGTCGTGGATATTATATTTGTTTCACGGCACTAACTTGCTCCCTTCCCTGGAACCAATGACCGTAAATCAATTAAGGATGGACAACTGCTTATAGCCCATCAAATTGCTTACGGTGGTCATTAAACCTCCAACCTAAAAAAACAAGAGAAGACACGCCTTCAACCGAATGAACAACAGATACCTTAGGCGAATAAGATAAAAACAAAATACATGCCTTCATCTAAATACACAGCAGATGTCTTTGGCGGATCAAGAGGATTCAGAGAAAACTGAATCCTGGCGTCAGACCAAAACACATCGTGGGAAACCCAGAACCTGGGAGACGACGCTGGCATAATTATTCAATTGAAGCGAAGAGGAACTGATGCTGGATAGCGAGATGAAGCTTTCAACGCTGATTTAAGAAGCACATCGTGTACGCTAGTGTGAAGGCTACTCGTTGTATTGCAGGCGGTTACAACTGAGAGTAAAATGGGAGTATCTGTAGACGGAGGAGTAAATCTCGTCCATGAGCAAGAGCGTCAAGAAGGAAAATACATCCCAACGAAGCTAATTCAGACAAAAAGATAAACTTAAGGAGTTTTCAGAGGACACTGGAACTTTACACATTTATTAGAGGATGAGCCTTCAAGAGTGACGTAAGCAGAGCACTGGACGAGTGTGCAGAAAGTACCCTCTTCATTATGCTCATGTATGATAAAAACGTTAAGATATCTCACGAGAGGTGTTATGGAATTGATTGAGATCTGGTGCACAAAGCTGGTGAACATCTCTGCTGTGATGCCGCCCCGGTTGCGCAGTGGTCTAAGGCGCTGGCATCTGATCATTCGTCCGTAAGGGGTCCGGGTTCGAATCCCGGTCAGGCAGGGATGTTGTGTTTGTCTTACGGCACTGGCTCTCTCTCTTCCCTGGAACCAGTGACCCTAAATTAGGGACGGGCGACTGCTTATAGCACATTGAGTTGCTCGCGGTGGTCGTTAAACCTCCAATAAAAAAAAATCTCTGCTGCAAAAAATATAGGAATACGTTCGCAAAAGTAGACCAATCAGATGTAACATTGAAGTTTGTTACATAACACAATCTAGTGCTATGGCCGACACAGCTTAAGTCATTGGCTCAACAATGGTGGTATTAACCAGGGTTGTGGTAGCCATTTGGAAACAAACCGTCAGTTGAGCAAAGCGGTAAGCACACAAAATATATTAATACTAATGAAAACTAAACATCTGAATCTTATAGTACAAAAAGAAAATTCAACCTTCACGTATGACACAAAGGTATAGCATATACAAAATTCTTAGTAAATCGTCTACAAAATGCTAAAATAGCGAGAGGCACACAAAAGTGGCACAGCACAACGGAGAAGCGGACTTACCAAGAAAAGAACGGCTCAGCAAGATCGATAATTTATAACATAGTGTCCGGCCGTCACGTCCTGGGTGCTTGAAGGAGTGCCACCAGTGTGTCACGGCGTAAGTAATCAAACTGTTCTTAACCGACAACTTCGGGAAAGTGTTTGGTCGAGACTTGCACTGCGCCTATTACCATTGTCTCCGGTAATGTGGTAAGAAATATTTGTCTGGGCGCAGAATCAAATATTGAGGACGAAAAGTTAAAAAAAAACAAACATTCATACCCCTAGGAGTCCAGACTTGGTCTACGTTCCGATTGTTGGAGACTTCGTATATGAAGAATCTCAGGAACACGCTGGAGTAAGATTTTGTGTCAAACCGTGCGTCTCTTCGACCACGTTTTAGTCATGGCGTGGGAAGGGATCTGTTTTGATCGATTCACAAATTTATATATATTTGTCTAGGGCACATTGGTGGTAAAGATACCGAAATTGCATTATTAAGAACAGTGTGACATTTTCCTAACATTCGATAGGCCTTAAGTTTACCTTTATGCTTAATAATGTGCGACCTCATCCTGCTTGCATCTTGGTTCGCAAGCTCGAAAATAGCAGAATTCCCGGTTTAATTGTATATCTATTGCACCTCAAACATAATTTCATTGAGACCGTCAAGCATACGCTGCTAGACGTGGGTTTTGATAGACATCACCAACACTGAAGACCTTTCGAAATTGTGTCTTTCTGCTTATCCTCTGGATTTTACTACCCCAAATCCAGCTAAATCATCTACGCAGCATTCCACAGAGGTGCCGAACAATTGTGCACAACTCTAGGCTGCTACAATGTACTGACTAACCAAGGTAAGACTCGTGTGGTTTTCATGTCAATGAGATATTCTCCCCTTTGAATGTCGAAATCACCATGGTACATTTTTGTCTGATTTTTTTATATCTGTTTTTTGTTCTGCGTCTTGTGCATAGTTAAAACGCATGCGGTTTCTTTACATAACAAAAATAAACACAGTAACAATATTTATTTTATTGAAACTTAGTTTATTTTGACACTATACATTTTTTTTAGACTTCAGTTTTCTAACGGTGAATCTCATCATCCTCTTCACATTTTCATCAAAATTATCCGATTTGTATTTTGATTTCAGTGAGATTATTTTATGTTAAGTGAATTCACGAATCCACGCGCACTCTCCAAAGCATGTAACATTTCAATTGTAGCTAAGATAACGATCGCGAAATCATTTCCTTTTGAAGAGAAAGTCTACATCCTCGAAATAGACTCGTTGTTTATAGGAAAATACATTTGTTTGACTTTGAAGCCAGAACATCGCTATTTTAAGACTGCGCAGTCCCGAGAAAGAAGGCTTCCATCATCTTGTGATAACTGAAAGTTATTTACATCAAATAGAAATGGAACTTGGAGAAAATTAAACGTAGGTTTGAATCTTTGGAAATCCGAAAGGCGCTCTTCATATTTTTATTTCTTTCGCACTTTTTCATTTCTTCAACGACAACCAACATTTTCTGTATCTGATACAAAATGTTTAACTTTAATGTACGTGAATAACGGCTAAAGTCAAAATTATTTTCCGAATTTGGTCGGTGTTCATACTAATTAGTTCATAGGTAGTTTGATGTCATTCAGAAAACGGAAGTCACATTGGCACTTGCTATTTTCGATCGCAGAGTACTTAGCTACTCGACAACGAATTCTCGGACTGGAGTAAGGAAGGCAGTAAATTTTTCAAAAATACTCCCATGATGTAATCAACGCGCAGTTGTAGGATAAAGGTACGCAGTTAGAAATATAGTTGTATATTTCTGTCAACAAATCCACAGCAAGCTGAATATTGTCCATAAATGAAAAATTTAAATAACAGTCTCTGTCACATCTTTCAAACTATCTCACCTATCATTTAAGCACACAGTTATGTTTGGTGCATCATGAGAAAGTCAATATATGTTACCATTTTTTCTTAAAAGTCCAACGAATATAGTTTTGTGGAAAATTATTGCAGTCTGAGAAACAGAATTAGTAAATGTATTTTAAATTATTCCCAATTAAAACTTCAAGTCTTAAATATACGCGATCGATCTTTCAGGCTGAATCCCTAGAACGACGTTTCATGAATCTCAAAATATAGAAACAAGGTGAATAAAGAAACGCATCTGTAGAGTTAAAATAAATTTGACATGATGTCTCTAATGCAGTAGGTCACAACATTTTATGTGTGTGACTCTGAAGTAGCAAATACAGGGTGTGCCATATAAAAGAGGCCCGAGTATAATGAACGACAACATTCAGGCAATGTTGCTATACATGATAAAGAATAGTTGAAATGACAGAAAAGAGGAGCAATTTACCTGCGTTTACAAAAATTACTGAAAGTGCTGTCCTCCGACATCAAGACACAGCTGAATACGACGGAACATGTTGTTCGTAAATCGCCACAACTGATCGGCAGTAATCTGGGCTATGGCATCCGTAATTCATCTAGGGTGTTCGGAGTAGTTGTGTACACTTTACCTTTCAATGTATGAGTTCTTTCCTTGTATGAGTTATTTCTGAAATACTGTTGCACAATAAAAATCCGCTCTTCCGTACTTAAAACCATTCTCTCTTCACTCACCTTTATGACGGCGTACTGCTCTAGTTGTGACCTACCACTCCGGAGAATTCCTTTGCTGCTATTCACGCAGAAACCGGTTAGAAGTAGAACAAAGCGATTTTAACTGGAAACCCGCCTAACAACGTCTGGCCACGGGGCCTCTTTTATATGGAGAACCAGGTAGTATGTGACCCTTGACCCTGCCAGCGAAATAGCAACAGCTAGTGTGATATTTACGATAACTGAATTAATACCAATGCCTTTTGTTGAACACTACATAACACTAAGTGACAGAAAATTTATTACTTATTTTAAATAAACTTTATCACATTAGTAACACTGAATTTAATTAAAAACTAGAAATGAAATAAATTTGTAATGCACTGAAGATAAGGAATTTTTGCATAATAAGAAGAGCACAATGATTTGAAAAACTGAAAAATGAATGATATATTTTATTTATTTGAGACAGATATTATTCGAGTGCTAACATTGAAACCTTTAAAATAACTGAAATGGTATGAAAATGTAAAATACCAACTATATGACATAGCATAACCATGATTTATAAAATAAAACAGTGAATGACTGAAAAAGAACTGACATACACTGAGTGGACGGAAATCATGGGATACCTACCTAGTTACGGGTAGGCCCACCTTTCGTCCGGATAAGGGCAGTCGCACGGTGAGATACTGAGTCCATTAAGCCACGAAACTGTTCCGCGGGTATTTTCACCGGTGTTTGCTGCACCGCTATCCATAATTCCATCGCATTCCCGGGTGGAAGTACGATAGGACCTTTCCATGGCATCTTAAAGATTTTCCGCAAGGTGCATGTACGGTGAACTGGAAACAGGGTTAGGAAGTTACGCTTAAAAAAAGTATATTTTCTACGTGCCGTGTAAAATACGCTTAAAAATGCGTAATTTATGTCATAAATGTAAAAAATGTAAAAAATTCAAAACTTTTAATATTAGGTGTACAAATTAATTTTAAAGCGTTTCAAGACAACGCAACATGTAATTTGAGAGAAAACAACAATACCTTTACAAATCAAAATATGCGCCGTCATTATCTATCACCTTCCGCTGTCTGCCGGGCAGCTGACGGATTCCAGTCATGAACAATAATACTTCGTCGTATGACGCGATGAAATCGTCAACCCATTTTTGCACTTCGTCACATGTCCAGAACTGTACAGCAGACAAACCATGTTGCATCGATCGGAACAAATGATAATCTAAAACGGCTATGTCGGGACTATACGCCGGTTGCTGCTAAATTTCCCAGACAAGCGTCAATAATAACGTTACCTTGACCGATTTCGCGACATGCGGCCTAGCGTTGTCATGCAGTAATTTCACAGGACGCAATCTTTTGCCTGTGAATGGACATTTCCAACAGATTTCCTAGTTCAATCGCAGTAATTGTTGCTTGTAGCGATCAGCAGTAACAGTTTGATCCAGTTCCAATAGTCCATATTAGAGCACACCCTTCATAACCCACCAGATGAACAGCAGAACTTTCTTGGAGAGAATATTGCGTTTCGGTGTCGAAATCGTTGCTTCACCGGAGACTACCCAGTGTTTTTTGAGTTTGGGATTGTTGTACCATATCCAATTTTCATCACCCGAAACGATTTTCAACAGGAAAGACTTTCTGTGTTGTTTATTCAAAAGATTTAAACACTTCATGACACGCTCATCCTTGTTCCTCGGGCTCAAGTCATGTGCCACCCATTTTCCTTCCTTCTGAATCTTTCCCATTGTGCATAAACGATTCGAAATGGTTTCTTGAGTTACTCCCAGTTGTTCAGTAAGTTCGTGTTGCGTTTGAGACGAATCTGCATCCAGCATTGTCCATGTGCAACCTTCTGAGGGGCGCAGCTACGTTCTCGATCGCTAACATCAAAATCACCTGCTTTAAACCGTCTAAACCAAAACTCACGCGTGATTTTCGATACAAACTTCTTCCCCAGAAGAATACAGATCAATCCTCATGCTTTTGCGGCACTTTTCCTCATACAATTCGTAACGAATGCAGTGTCGAATAAATGCAGTATCGCTTGCCATATCTCACCTACCGATGTGCAAGTGCGTCCGACTGTTGGGCAAACTTCTGTGTCACATTTTATAATGTAGACCAGTTACGGTCACATGACAACTACGCGGGGGAATGTCGGATATGTAAATAAGCGGTATACGTCACACAAAAAAACGCTTTAAAACTTATTTGTACGCCTAATACACTGGCGTGCAAAAATTAAGGACGAGACGGTTTTTCGAATGTAACGTCGTGCAGAAGTTCCCCACATCGACTCAAATCATACCATAAGATCCCCAAGATGTAAGAATATGGGACAAGTGAGCAAAACCGTCCAAAAAGGATTCCAAAGGATACAAAGGTACTTTATTGAAAAGGTAGCTTCGAGCACCGCTGGACAGAAGACAGAAACGTTCATGTGACGGGGCCGCGGCCAAGAAAAATCCAGTCTTTAGTAGGAGATATGATCACCGCTGACTGCGTTGCAGGATTTATAACGTCTATCCATGCTGAGGACGAGGTTGTCAAGGAGCTGTTGAGGCATCGCGGCCCATTCCTCTTGTAGCGCCAATCGCAGCTGCGGAATCGTTGCTGGCGGCTGGTGACGTGCTGCCAAGCGTCTTCCGAGAAGGTCCCACACGTGTTCGATTGGATTTAGGTCCGGGGACCTTGCGGGCCAATCCATGCGTTGAATATCTTCACTCTCCAACAGCTCTGCGACAACCACTGTGCGAATAAGTGGAGCGTTGTCGTCCATGAAGAGGAACTCAGGACCACAGCACCTCTAAACAGACGCACGTGAGGCAGGAGAACCTCGGTACAATAGCGGATACCAGTGACTGAACCTGCTTGTAAGATGTGAATGTCAGTACGGCTACCAAGCATGATACCGCCCCAAACGGAACTCCGCCACCTCCAAACATGTCCCTTTCGATTATGTTGGAGGTGTGATTACGTGTTCCTTGTTCTCTCCAGATGTGTATACGTCCAGAATAGCTCGTCAGACTAAATCGGCTCTCATCCGTAAAGAGAACTCGATCCCATTGCTGATGTGTCCAGTTCTTGTGTTCCTGGCACCACAGAAACCGCCGTCTCCGATGAGCAGGCGTTAATGGCACACGCCGTACTGGTCGTCGTGCAAATAGACCACCTTTGTACAGCCTACTGGCCACGGTAAAACGCGATAACGAACGTCCAGTTGTCTGTTGCATGTGCCTTGCGATTTCTCCCGCTGTCTGCCGTCTGTCTGTTCTCGCCTGTAGGAAAATATACCGGTCGTCCGCCGCCGTGGTTGCTCGTGGACGACCACTACTAAACTCTCGGACAGCTGTTCCTGTCGTTTGAAATGCTCTCCAAGCTCGTGAAACGATGCTGTGAGCGATCCTGAACTCCTCGGCCCCACTAGTCACACTTCGGTCTTCTTCCAACGTCCCAATGACGCGACCTCTGTTAAAGTCATTCAGATGTCTACTGGATTGCCTGTTGGTGATATCACACGGTGGCAGCAACTCGACGTCGCTCAAACCGATGTACATCGTGCAATATCTTTCACCCAATTGCTGAGCGTACACCCCCGTGTGCTTTATACTCTTCCAACACCCCTCCCCACCCTACGTCATGCTGCATATATTCACATACCCTACTGTACCGGACCCTAGTCTATCTCCTGAGTGGTCTGTCGGTCCCTTCTGCCTGCTCGTTCCGATGTTATGCTAATTTCTCCTTTTCGTCCTTAATTTTCCTACACCAGTGTACAATAAAAAGTTAGTAAAGTCATGCAATGCATTGATTATGATACGCTTTCCAACATACCATAAATCATTACTCAAGTTATTACTCAAGTTATGAGGATAATGGCTGAAGAATAAACCTCGCTCCTGTGCCCTGACCTTTGACCCCCATTTCGATGATATTAAATAGAATTGTTTCGATATACCTGCGGAACAACATACTAAAGTTTTGTCGGAATAGAAGCACTTTTAGTTAAGTTATGAGGATAATGGCTGTTAAATAAATCTCGCTCTTGTGCCCTTACCTTTGACCCCTAGTTTTGTCGCAATCGAAGCATTTTTACGTAAGCTATGATGCATAAGGGCAATGGATCCCGTTCCTATGTTCTGACCTTTGACCCCATTTTGTCCATTTTCAATAGGGTTCGTCCTCCACATACTAAAATTTCATCGAAATCAAACTATTTTTACGCACGTAATGAGCCGTAAGGCCAGTGAGATGGATCCCGCTCCTATGTCCAGACCTTTCACCCCATTTCGCCCATTTTCAAAAGAATTCATTCCCGAGTGATCCCCTACCACATACTAAAATTCCATCGAAATCGAACCATTTGTACGCACGTTATGATGTATAAGGGCAATGGAATGGATCCCGTTCTTATGTCCCGACCTTTGACCCCAGTTCGTCCATTTTTAATAGGATTCATTACCAGGTGATTCCGTACCACATACTAAAATTTCATCGACATCGAACCATTTTTGCGCAAGTTTTGAAACATAAGCGCAATGGAATAGATTCCGCTCCTACGTCCTGAACTTTGACCCCATTTCGTCCATTTTCAATAGGGTTCATCCCCAGGTGGTTCCCTACCACATACTAAAGTTTTATCGAAATCGAACCATTTTTACGCGAATTATCGTGCGAAAGAACAGACGGATAGACAGACAGACGGACCAAGCTGGAGCATATACGTTTCTTCAACCTACGTTTGGAAAGTGCAAAAAAGGGAAATGTTACAATGTTACTCGAGTTCCCAGGCTAACAGCGACACGCGCGTGGGTTACTTGCGGCAAATCAAAGGAGCTCTCATTATCACGTTTTTCATTTCTGCTATCCTTTCCAACGACACGCAGGCACCACACAATGGTTTCCCGTGTTGCTTTCCTACCCGCCACAGGGTTTGGCCACGTAAATTACTCAGCACATTAGCATAGCTTGAAAGGTTATTCTCCAACTGGTTGTACATTCATAACGCAACAAGAAATCGTCTTAGCTCTGGAAATTCTAAGAAACTGATGCATATATAACTGTATTACACTCCAAAAATGAAAGATTAAAAATGTGATGATTATTAAAAAGTGCTAACAAAAAATAAGAATGAATGAAACTGTTAAGCAAGTTTTATACAAATTGAATGTAGACAATACGTGATAATATGACAATAAATGTTATTTTAGGTTGAATTTAATTTTAATGAAATTATTAAAAATGTGGTAGTATAAAAGTTAAACACAAATTAAAGCAACAATGATGATGGATACAGTGAATAATTAATTAGTAAATGCTATGAAACATCGAAAAGTGTGTGAGCAATTCACAGGTTAGGAATTTTTCAATTTTAAAACATGCCTGAAATGTGTGAAACATTTTTGTCGTAACGTTTTATTCTTTGTTTTCCTTAGAATAAAATTCATGTCACTGTATATTATGTTATTTAATGTTTAAAAAGCGTAGTTCTAGTTTAACTGTAAGAGACATTTAATATTTCTGGTTACCCTCAGATAAAATGAATGACACTGAGGTTGTTAAGAGTGATATTAGTTTAGGTGCGTAATCATGAACATTAACAACTGCCATTATAAAAGACAACACTAATCTTTTTGAAAAAAATGTTCTATCATATTCATTACTTATGTCTGTTTTTGAAATTTCACCACTGTAAATATTTTCATTTCTGTTATTCTAAACTAAACAATTTCAAATAAATGCTTACTTTTATAGCTGCGTTAACATAGCTATTTATTAATTTATTTTAACATAAATAAATTACTATGCCGCGTACAAAATTATGTAATAAATTAGTTTTCTACGCGACGTAAAATATGTATAAATTACGACCATGGATACTGTTACACAAGCCCAGGAACTCCTATCCAGAAAACAAAAACTGGATTAGATGAGGGCTGCAGGTTCTCTCCTCCATTCATTAGGAGCTCACAAGTCCTCAGGGACAACCAAAGCCTGAGAACCGACCAACACGAGGGTACCAGCTAATGACATTCAGAATACACTGAAGATCATCCAACACCTGGATATCCAGGACCATCCTCCAAGGTATACAACCAAACATCAAAATATATTGACCAACGCCTCAAAATGTCTCAAACCCGTATCTGCAATTCGCACAGAGGGAGCGATTGTTTCATCCCAAACTCAACAAAGAATATGTGAACTAGGACACAATCTAATAGGAGACATTAAACGTCTACTAGATCCTGATAGAGTTAGAAGCATCTCTGCCTCAACGGTCTCAGAAGAAGGCCGAAGGAAGAAACAATTGGCAGAAAAAGTGTTCCCGGTTACACATAGAATCGCCCCAAAGTGCGCCGGCGATATAACAGCGTGTAACGTACCAGGAGATGTGACGTACCTGCCAGAAGGACGCACACGACATAAAGACAGATAGGAATCAGAATAAAACGTCAGCGTAGCTCAATTGGTAGAGTGACTTATTCCGGAATGAGGGGATCCGGGTTCGAATCCTGGCGTGGACAGAAATGACGGAGAAATTTACTTCGTTATAAGCGATGCTAGTGAAACTGGAAGAAGCAGTCTTGTGCAACCTCCTAACAAACAACAAAGTGTTCACCGTACTGATTGAAGAAATCAAATCCGGCCTGCATGAGGGGTACGTCACCCCCCTTGCAACAAAAGCAGCATTTGCTGCTGCCAGAGTGATTCACGCTCCCCAAAACGCCGCACAGGAATCAGAAGCAAAGGAAGCGTTACCAAAGCAAAACGGACTCTAAATACTTTTTGTTTCTATCACAATTGTATCTCATATAATACCAAATGTATATATATATATATTTGTAATATGCTTTATGTATAAATGTATTATGTACATAATGTAATTAAATAAAGATATTTATGCAGCCAACCCTGATTAGAAGGCCGTTCCAGGGTGGGAACTTCTACGGGATGCTCTTCTAACCAAGTTCTTTTCTCCACGCTCGGTGGGGGCGGGGTAGAGGGGCGTTGTCCTTCTAGAAGATTCCGATGCCTTATGGGTGTATTTGGAATATGAATGAATGTGCAGCTTTTCTCCAAGAATGGACACATAGCGTGCGTCGTCCAGAGTGCAATTACTTTAAAATGTTAGTGATTCAACATTCATACAAAGAACACAAATGTTACTCGTTTGTGAAACTCTGTTAAACAGAAACCGGATGTAACTGCTTTCATAAACGTTCTTCAAGGAGACACAAACTACATAGACCGAATTTCGTAGATCAGGGATAAATTGACGGTTTGAGAATAGGGATGTGTTAGGTTGAACGCATCTGAATTGGCACCTCGTTTTCAGTTTCTTAAGGAAATACGTATACCTTTGCAAAAACCGAGTCTAAAAATATCGTCTTGAAAGACTCTTATGGGTGGCAAGAAAAAAAACCAGAAAGATGACACGGAATTCTCTATTGTAATGATCTCGCCTTTTGAATCCGTTCTGACGTGAATTGAATTTATCAACGATGTTCAAAGTCAATGGAGCCCGTAAAGAAAACAAGCAACCGGTTTCTACAATAGATAAAACATCAAGAAATAAAAACATCTACTTACTTCTACCAGTGGCTAAAAAGCATGTTACAAAAATTAACAAATAGAGCACAAAAAATTTCTCATAGCAGAAGAAAGGTATCAGAGACAAACAGATTTTTAAATCGAAAAAATAAAAGAAGAAATGGAGAAGGAAACATGATGTTAGTCTACGCCAGCTAGCGGAATAATTTTGCATAACGGAAAAGTTGAAAATAGGCGAAAAACATTCTTCATGGAAAAAGCTATATATGCTAAAGACCTTTCCAAATGCATCTCCCTAAAGCAGAGATGGCGAATAGAAAGTTTTCTATCTGTGCGCCAGTTGGGGTAAATCTCTGCATTCTTTAAAGATGATAATACTCCACATCTCTGGTGTAGCGAATGGCATACAGTAAAAATGAAATTTCACAATACGGTTTTTAGAAGCGGAGACAGGGCTGCAAACTGAAGTACACAAACATCCCCTACCGACAGAACTGTGAGCTGAAAAATTCCTCATGTATTAGCCTAAAGTGTTCTAAAAACGAAATGTCATCCGTTGTTGAAAGAATGTTTTAAACTGCTCATGAAGAAGCAGAGATATTAGGAAAAATAGATTAAGCATTTGCGCTCCCTAGCAGCGAAATTGTGCATTATTGTGGGAAGAAAACACGCACACATAGATTGTATAGTTAGTAGTATCAGAACGAAGGAAGAACTTTTTCAATCGGTTTTTACTCCCGCAGATATTGCTGTAAACAGGAATGTGAACTTACGCCCTCTGGTGGCAGATTTGTGCGTTAAGAAAATTTTGAAATTATATGAGAAACATTTCGATACGGAAACGCTCTCCAACAAAGAAAGCATTTTTCAAATCGGACTCTTAGAAGCAAAGATATCGGCAAATATATAATATACATCTATGTCTTCGCTGCCCAAATTGGATGATTCGCTAAGAGCCGACGCCTCTAAACACTCTCTCATCAGGGCGGTAGAGTTTTGTTTTAAGCTCTGAAACATTGCTCATCAACCATAGTAAAACTGATATTGCTTCTCTTCTGGGCTAGTAATATTGTCATATATATTGTAAGTCCCCTGCTGATTGAATTTGTTCATGGGTTATCGGAGTGTTCTCTTCTTGAGAGAGAACGATTATATTATCATCCACTCAACAAGAGAACGTAACTTTTATATTGGCAGGGATCTTATTCATTAGAGAAACCTCTCAGGTTGCAGAGCCTTTAAACGTAACGTAGGCCCTACACTGAGCCACCTTCTTGAAGGAATAAATGACTGTGGTACAGAGTTGGGCCTGCGTTAAGTTGCACGGCTGTCACAGCTACCTGAGATTTTTAAGACTTGCTCATAAGTGCTCAGGTGTAACGAGGCAAGCTTGTTGAACCCATTTTGAGACGTTGCAATAAGTTCCATCAGGTTTCTGCTTCATTTTATTTAATACAAGCTGAAACTGATCGATGTCTTCCTGAAACCTGAGGATACTGAATTTATGAAGTAAACATTCATATCTCTCCAGATCAAAATCATATTTAACGTATTCGGGATTCTCTAGGTAAGAGGTGGGGAACCTTTTTGAGTGTGTGTATCCAAATTTGCGTTAATATTCTAAAACATTATCTCGCTTTTCCAAGGATATTTTAAGCAGCAGATTAAGAACTCACTAATGTTTACACTGTTTACTCAAAAGCAGCGGGACGTTGACCTGAAGGTTCGATTTCCTCCTAATTCAGAGAACGGTGATCGGCTATTTGCTTGTCCACTAATGCCCCTTCGAGTTATGGCCAGAGATAATTCTCTCACGCTCCTTATCAGACGAACCCAGGAACTGCCATATTGTTGCTGACTGGCTCGATGTCCCCTTTTAGAGCACATTTTCCTCAGTAGGTGCATTAAACTGAAAAAATTCCCTTCCTTGGAACTCACGAAATTCTTAAACTATTTCTCATTCAAATTTCAAAAATACACACTTAGTAACAGCTGCTTAACTTGGTGGCAGTGATATACTGTATATGTTTCAATTACAAAAAAATAAGTAACTTGAATACTACATGGGAATGCTAAGTGGCCTTAAATTATAAGAAAAGGAACAGAAGTGCGGATCTTCATGCGAACATTTTACTGCTTTGGAAATCAAAAACGATGGAATTTTAGTTACAGGGATGCATATGTGAATCCGTAGGTATTTCTTGCTCTAATACTTCCTTTTTCATCTTATAAAAAATCTTAATCCTCAAAAACATAGTAAAACTTGTGCTCGGGGATATTTACATTCTTGGCTCTTTTCTGCCTCTTGTATGTTCCTAACTCGTGCACATTGGGATCAAGCTTTTTCGAATAACCACAATCACATTTAAAAGAAAGGCATCAAAATTGTTCTAACGAAGGAAAACTGTCTTGTTAAATAAAACATACTATATTTGCCATTCTTGGCTTTAAGTAGGTAATGACAGAATACCGTTACTTTTTGTCGATTTCCAAGATTGCGATGCTGTCATCCAAATTTCCTAAAAGTTTTCCCGGCTTCTTTCTCTGTCTAACAGCTGTGCAGAACACTTGTTTTCTTTCTAAATAAAGTTTCTTCACGCAGAATTGAAATCTTCTTGCCGAAAATCCTATGTTTTCCAACGCAAATAACATTTTCCGTTTTTCTTTTTGCAGTTTGAAGTCGTACATTCCTAAATTAATGTCTTCGCAGACAGATTTCTCGATAACATTGTGTCGTTTTTAAATTCCAACAGCTCAATTTCAAGACGTGAGCATTTTAATTTTTCAATAAATATGAAACTTCCGATCTTTTGTGAAGAATCGTTCATGGAAATACTCACAACTGTTAAATAGAAAAGCATTGTTCTGTTTATATGGGTGGCTGAAATATATCACAAATGTAATTCAAATCCGTGAAAATACTACTTTTGATTAACTTATACAAGATTCCGCTTTCATTGAAATTAATGTGTGTGGGGGCTCACATTTTTCGGAGACAAACAGGGATGGTATTTTGCATTGAAATTATGAATAAATACGATAAAAATCCATATTATGAACTCTCTATCATTCATTCATAATGAAGTAAATCTTTGCAAGTACCAATAATTACTTTTAATAAAAAAACATTTTCCAGAAAAGCCCTCAAGGATCTCCACTAACGTGTCGTTTAGCGTTGCTCCTTGAACCTTGTTCGCCTAAGAAATATTTATTTAAGAAGAAAAAAAGGATTTCTTACCTTTAGAAATGATCTTCCTTCCGCCAAATACTTTGGTTTTTCTCAGTAGGTTAAAACGTCGCAACAAATTTGATGCTCTACTTCTGCTATGTGTGACGCGCTTCCGAGTAACAGATTGAAGAAAGGTATATATCTAGATCGGCAATTATTTAGAGATTAATAGAAGTCATTTGACTTTATGAAGGACATCATAAATATCCTTGCAGCTGGGAACAAAGTGAGCAGCAATTGCAATGACAGCAGCTGAAAGAGACTATGGCCGGAAGATGTCACCACTTAATAAGAATTGAAGAGGAAAGAACAGCGATCACCATGGGCATTGTTTTTCTTGATAACCACCAAGCACTGGGAAAATTAATTTGACATCCAAGTTTTACAGTGACCAGGGGCGCACCACAATTTTGACAAAGTCGGATTTATAAAATAAATTCTTTGATTTCAGTATACATACCCTATAAATACCTTCTTTGATTTTAGTATGCACGTATATACACACATGCACGCGCACTGAATCATTCGCCTCCTGTTATTGGGCTGTAAAGATAGAAATTAATGTCAGATGAAGAGGTACCCGAAATCGAAGGCCATGCCAAGGCGCAAATTGGCCACTGAGATTGCGCAGCACACTATCGTCACATCAGCAGGTTAACTCAGTAGCAGTAAGCCGTCAGAAGTCGAAGAGTGTAAGCACCAGCCCACATGGAAGCGGATAAGGAGCAAGAAGGTTATATTACTGAAGACAACACTGGCTCTGCCGCCATAGGTCACAGCTAATCTGTGGTGTGACGTCACAAGCAGGCAAAAATGAACTAAATTATACCGTTGATGAAACAGTAAGCTTGTGTATCATTGCTAAAGATTATTGAATTACTCAATTTATCTGTTTATACGCTTAGAAGCCTTTGTTCCATTGGTTTCAAAGCAGCTTCTCTTGTGCGGATGCGTCATGCCTGCTTATGACGTCATTTGCATCACAAACGGTGGCTTATGGCGGCCATTTGCTGCGTGGATAGGAGTGGTGTCTCCAGTAATATAACCTCCTTGACAAGGAGCATGTCCGCCATTGTATGTTATATGATTTTCACCGCGGTAGCACTCCCCAAGTGCTGTAAGGGACATTACTAGTGTTCGCCAGAATGCCATTTCACATCGTCAGTGCTGTCGTTGTTTCGAACGGTTTTTCGAGAGACATTTTAACCTGTCAGACCATCCCAAAGCCGGAAAACCCGCAACAGTGGATATGGACATGCTGAAGACTTATGGAAATCTGAAGTCTTTAGAAGAGGCCTACCTACGTCTGACAACGCGGAAGTTAGCCGAACAGCTAGGGATTATACACGGAGTGGCCACTTTATTATGACCACCCCCTTAGTACTTCGTTGGGCCACCTTTTGCTTTTAATACTGCGTCGATTCTTCGTGGCATGGACTCCACGAGATGTTTATAGGTGGCTTGTGGAATCTGAGACCATGCTTCATGAATAGCACTTTCCAAGAGTGTGAGATTGCAGGATTGTGGATCCAGCTGTCTGATGACTCGTTCAACTTCATCCCACAAATTCTCAATGGGGTTGAGATCTGGAGATTGTGGGGGCCACCTAAGCAAAGTAAACTCCCCGTCATGTTCCTTGAACCAATCCTGTACAATACGAGCACTATGGCAGGACGCATTATCTTGTTGAAAGTAGTTGGGATAAACCATCCACATCACAGGATGCACTTGGTCCGCAACAATGTTTACATATGATGTGCCAGTCAGACACGAATTAAAGGGCACAAAGCATGCCATGAAAACATTCCCCAAACCATAGCGTTGCCTCTGCCAGCTTGAAGGGTTGTAGCAATGCATTTGTGGTACATGTTTTCGCGCTGTTTCCGCCAAATTCTCACTCGGCCATCAGCATGGTGCAGCTGGAAACGTGATTCATCGAAATACGCAACTTGTTTTCAATTATCGACTGTCCAAACCTTGTGTTCCTGTGCGAACTGGAGACGTTTTCTTTTGTTAACTGCAGACAGCAAAGGTGTTCGAATGGCCTTCGGCTGCCATATCCCATCCGATGCAGTGCACGGCGAACAGTGCGTGCAGAGATCATTTAAGGGGATCCTTGATTAAGATGGTCTGTAATTTTTTCGGCACTGTTGCCCTTCTGTTGTCTGTTACCAGTCTGGACACTCTCCGTTCCGCCCGAGCAGTCACTAGTCGATGACGACCACACGTTGCACGTAGAGACCCAGTTTTTTGGCTGACAGTTCAGTCTTTAAACACTTTAACACCAGCTGCTCTATAACATTTAACGAATGCGGCGGTTTCAGTGATACTTGGTCCATGGCTCCGAGCTCCTACAATCATCCCACGTTGAAAGTCCGTCAAATCACATTTTTTACCCATTTCATCACCCAAAAATCACTTCTACTTCTGTCGTAAGCACTAAGATCCCTCTTTACATAGCCTTGCCCTCTGGCGGCAACAGCGTGCAGCCATAGCTCAATCGCTTAAAACTGTCAGGTGGTCATAATAAAGCGGCCACTCAGTGTATACACGAGCATTACGACGCTCCTGTGTCAACTTTAGAAGGTGCGCAAGAGCGGAGTTTGGGTACCGCGTCAACTCACAGTTGCGCAGAGAGCAAATCTCATGAGCGTATGTGTATTGCTGCTTGCCCGTCACCAAATTGAACCGTTCTCTGACCGCATTGTGACAGGTGACTAGAAATGGGTCCTGTAGGACAATGTCAGCACCCGGAAACAGTGGTTGGACATAAAACAGAAGCCGATGCCGACCACCAAAGTCGGCTTACAACAACGTAACACCGTGCTGTCTATTTGGTGGAATATACTGGACGTCGTGTTTTTTGAGCTGCTGCCGAACAACACCACTATCACCGCCGATGTGTAGTGTCGTCAGCTCGACGATTTGCGCGCATAGCTCACGTAGAAATGACGAGCATTGCTGAGCCACAAGGGCGTCCTCCTACGGAAGGATGGAATGAGACCTCACGTAACATAGGGTTCATGTCAGGGACCTGGGAAGGGCGATCAATGCTCACACAGCTTATTCCACGGACATTTTCCCAAGCGACTACCACCTTTTCCGGTCGTTGCAGCATTTCCTGGACGGGCAGCCGTTCAACAACCGGGACGATATCAAGCGCACACTGACTCATTTCTTTTCGTCCAAGCCGCTACAATTCTACATGGGCGGTATCCAACAGCTATCTACAGGATAGGAGGATATTATGGCAAACTTTGGCGACTACATTTTGGACTCATTTGTCTTTAGCACTTTTCTGTTGCCATGTATTTGAGACCTTACTTTCTTTTCAACCCGATACGAAGATATTAGATATTAAATAAATACCAACTTGCAAAATTATTATGAACTGAACACTTGCGTAACTTTTCGTTCAGCTCCTTGTTCCCGGATTACAGCAGGTACCTGACAAGACAGTGTTTGAGGCCACATTAAATGAATATTTCCGGAATGTCTTTTAGGAACAGCAAGCAACCCTCGCACCAAGCACCACGTTAGCACTTTGTCTTTTTTCAATAAATTACTTCGCATTATGGAATCGTTCGGGATACACATTGAATTTTCAAGATGGCTGTTCAGAACCTATCGTAACTGTCACATCATGTTTGCATTTCTTGTGTTCTTCCGTTTTTAGGTATATGGGTCTATTCTAGGTTGCCAATGAATGTCTCGAGAGCAGTTTGAGATGAACGCTTGAAGATTTTTGGATAGCTTTTACAAATTTAACGTATGTCTCAACGTATGATAGCAATTTGCCGTTCATCCGTTCGTCTGAATGTCTGTCCTAGCGTTACGATTAATTTTGGGGAAACGTTTTTGGGTAAAGAGTGTCATGTTCAAAAAGAAGCTTAAAATCCATGAACGTGTTTTGCTGTGCAGAGTCAAATCTGTTTAACTGATTTCTCATCTTTCTAACGCTTCATGACTCACACTTTCAACCTTAGGCTAATTTATTATTTTGAGGGGTCCAGAGCCGTTGGATCCCTTGTCGGTGCCTACTAGCAGTGGCTATTCTAGTCTCACACACGAATATTTGGTATAGCTGAAACAGTATTCTTTTCAGTACGACGATGTCACGGAAGCTGTGCTCGAACGAAACTTCATTAAAAGGATTTCGACAGCGGGCGTAAATTGTTAATATTAGATGGGCGGTTCCCTTGAATGAAAATGAAAGAGACTTTAACATAAGCGCTTCAGTGACGAAAATTGCTGTTGATGCGTTCTTCATTTAGAAAGAAAAAATCCAAGAGAAGGAGATTCGGGGAAGACAATCAATCTCAGATGCCTGCTATTTTTTTTTTTGGGGTTTAAGGACCACTGTGAGCAACTTAATGCAACGTAAGCAGTCTCCTGTCCCTAATTTAGGGCCACTGATTCGAGGGAAGGGAGAGAGTCAGGGCCGTAAGACAAACACAACATCCATTCCGCTCCGTCAAGATCTTCCTCAGCAGGTGGTGAATGAACCAACGTTCGTGTTGCGGGTCATCAATGGGGACGAGACTTGGGTCTACGGTTACGACCCGGAGACCAAACAACAGCCGTCGCAGTGGAAGAGCTCTGCATCTCCACGACCGAAGAAGGCCCGACAGGTCCGGAACACAACCAAAAGCATGCTAATCGTGTTCTTAGACATTCGATGGCGTTGTGCACCGTGAATTCGTCCACCAGGGCAGACCGTCCCCGCCCTTTTTTACAGCGATGTTCTGCGGCGTCTTATGGAGGATATTCTTCACAAACTACTTGAAATGTGGCGCAGGGCGATTTTCTGCTGCATCACGAAAATGCCGCAGCTCACAAAGCACGCCAGTTTTACAGCGGCAACAGCATGACTGCCCTTTCTCACGTGCCTTACTAGCCGGATGCGACTTTTTTCTGTTCCCAAAGATAAAGCTGAAGCTCAAGGGTCGCCGTTTTGAAACCGTGGACGAGATCCAGCGCGAATCGCAGACGGTGCTTGACACAATTCGCGAACAGGACTTCCAGGTAGATTTTCAACAGTGGCAAACACGCTGGCTGCGCTGTATCGCTGTCCAAGGAGACTGCTTTGAGGGAGATCATAGCCAGACTTAAGTAACGTACGTACCTTGTTGTATATCGGTCTAGTCTCGCAAATTTTTAATCGGACCTCATATTGTTGAAGACTGAGTTGTGCTAAAGGATATTTAGCTGAATAAAAAATTAATCGTATGTAACATTTTCTGAAGTTTCTTGAATAACTCCTGTTTCACTGTAGGTAAAGTTGTAAGATTGATCTATGAAGTGTTCGGACAGCCATATTCGATGAACATTACAAACGTTGGTAATGATCTCCTAGATTTCTCGAATGGCTGTACATTTAGGAGTAAAGTAAGAAGGTAAGTTCTTTATATCATCCCACAGAGGAGTAGCGGGCTTGAATTTCAGTTCTCTGGATAGGGCCATGGTAATTTTATCGACCTTTTGTGCTAGCTGATTTTAATTCTTAATAAATGCATAGTCATTCCAATGCAGTATCGTGTGGAGCCGTCCGGATATTGTAAGCTGATTGCATAAACACCTGTTTCGTTGAAAATAGGGGGTTTGTCAGTATATATCTTAAGCCATTTTCTCCAACCTTTGTACGTGCCATTCCCGTACAAAATTAATTTTTTTCCCATTTCCGTACATAGCAGCTTGGTTAGTGTCGTTTCCGTGCAGTTTCATCGTGTCTGTTATAAGACGTAGGGAATGTTAAGAATGAAAGAGAGAGAGAGACAGAGAGAAGAAGTACGTACAGTCTGATCCCCTGTTGAATTCTTCCAACGTCAAAGAGATCAGCATTCATTGTTTTCGTCAGTCAATTGGCGCTTATGGTGGGGAAAGCGGAAACAGCAATAAAAACCGAAGGGCAAACAGACTGCCCATTAATGCCATCTTTGCGGTCTTCAGCATTCTTTGCGAAATTTAATTTCAAACCGCGAATAAAAATTGTTTTTCTTTTTAATATTTCGTTCAAAGCTACCATAAAAAATTTCGGGTTATTTCTTTAACCAGTTTTCACAAAATAATTTTAAAAACCTTTTTCCGGAGGCTAGATGGTCTTATAGCCGTGCACCTTTCCATAATGGGGAGGTGGGTAGCGAAGATTATCAGTACGCCTCTCCTCCTGTTCTCCTTTACGCATATCTCACCGCTTACGAATATTCACACCTTTGTACGAAAATGGGACTAGATATTCCGGATATGTACGGATATGGGACAAAAATTCATTTGTAGGGAAATGGCTCGTACGCGAGCGAGACGACACGGTCTTAAGTGTGGCGTATAAATGGCAACACGGTAGTTCATCTTCTTGAGTGTATTCTCGAGTTTGTACAAAACATTTGGTATGTAGGAAATTGGGCACAGAAAGAATAAAATGCTTGATTTTGGCTATTTCTATAAAGTTTTACACCCGATTCAAGGTATATTTTAAATTAGTGGCTAGTTCGATGAAGCTTCTTAGTTCGCGTTGTCTAGAATGGACCTAGGAGGAGACAGCGAAAGCTATTCTAATTCGAGAACGAATTAGAAGACCAATTCAAGAAAGAATTAGTAGAAGTCTAATTACAGAACGAATCAGAAGACCATTGCAGATAGCTGTTTTGTAATCTGCGGGACAGAATAGGCTGCGGAGCATCGCGTTGGGGATCAGAACATGGATTTTGAACACAATAGCCAAGAACAAATTTGAAGACCAATTCAAGAATGAATTAGAAGTCTAACTCGACAACGAATTAGAAGACCCTTGTAGATAGCTCTTTTGCATTCTGCGGGACAGAATAGGCTGCGGAGCATTGGGTTGGGGATCAAGACATAACACTTTAAGGATTATGTTTTGGTCTACACGATTTTTAGCGCAATAGCGCGTTACCTCATCTAGATGTTTTACTGAGTAAATCACCTGATAACCGCCTTAGTACCCAGATCTACTATATACACCGATGAGTGATTCCATTATGACCACCCCCAGCATTCAGAAATCAGCGCGCCAGGAAACCGAACGATGGAGCAGGTGAAGTTTACAGATCAGTATATATACAACCCGAGGACCGGCTTTCGGTTACTAGAGTGTTCGAAGTCAGAATGGGAAAAAATGTCGATTTATGGGAGTTTGATAAACGACAAATTGTGATGGCACGGCGCCTCGGTATCTCGGAAACGGCGCGACTTGCGGGTTGTTCACGTACCGCTGTAGTGAGTACGTATCAAAACTGGTGCACAGATGGCCAAACAACGAACCGTCGTCTAGCCGCGTGTCGTCCTCAGCTGACTGATGCCAAAGGAGACAGGACATTGTACCGCATTGTTCACAACGACCACAGGGCCACTGTGCGACAAATCACCTGCAGCTACAACGGTGGTGGTCAGGGCAATGTGTCACAGTACACAGTTCATCGCGGCCTTCTGCGAATGGGCCTGCGTAGCCGAAGACTCAGGTCTCCATGCTCACTGCGCGTCATCGCCAACAACGCATGAAATGGGCCCCAAATCATCGAGATTGACCGTGGATGATTAGAAGAAATTGGCCTGGTCTAACAAATCAAGATTCCTGGTACATCACGTAGACGACCAAGCGCGGAATCCGCCTATTACCAACGCAGACTATGGTACCTGAATGCACTTTTAAGCGGATACAGGCGGCGGTGGCAGTGTTATGCTGTGGGCTACGTTTTCTCGGTACAACGTAGACCCCATTATCCCAATAGCACAATCCCTGACAGATTTCAGGTATCTGAACGTTGTTCCGTACTAAGTTCACCCATTCATGGCAACTGTGTTCCCTGCTGCTGAGGGCCATTACCCCAACAGGATAATGCGCCATGACACACTACCAGAATTGTCAAGAACTGGTTGAAGGAACATGCTGGTGACTTTCTGTTAATGCCGTAGCCTCCACATTCACCTGACATGAATCCAATCAAGCATTTATGGTTCGACTTGGAAAAGTGGTTCACGCTAAATGACCACCGGTCCGAAATGTATGAGAACTTGAGTGCCTGCTTTTGACATTATAGTACTACATACCCCAGGATACCTGTTGCCACCTCCTTTAATCGATGCATCGCAAAGGGGCTGCTGTTTTGCGGGATAAAGTTGGTCCTACAGCTTATTAGGTAGGTTGTCATAATGTAATGCCTCAATGGTGTATGTACACTGCCAAACACACAAAATGCAACACCAAGAAGGACACGAAATAGCAAAACCAGATTTACTGGACACATAACAACAGATACAAAGATGAAGGTATTGAGCTTACAGGTTCGAGCGACATGCTGAACACGCAGAAATCAATAGTTCGTGTGGCCCCCATGGCTTGCAATAACAGCCGCTACACGCCCCGGCATCGAACGAAAGAGGCTTTGGATGTGGGCTTGGGGTATGTCGGTCCAGGCTGCTTCCACACGTTGCCACAGTTCTTTAGGCGTAGCCGCGGGTGGTGCTTGCCGGGCCACTGGGTTGCCGATCAGCACCAGACGTGTTCGATGGGCGACATATCGGGAGAACAGGCGGGACACGACAGCAGTGACACTTGGTGGGCCGTGAAGAATTGTTGCACAATGCGTGCCACGTGCAGGAGCGCATTGTTCTGTTGAAACGTGGCCGCTGGCAGGTCCTATAGGTAAGGGAGGACTACAGGCTCCAAAACGTCAGAGATGTAGCGGTGTCTGTTGAGTGTACAGGCGATGCGCACCAGAGAGCTGAAGGTGTGATATCCAATTGCGCCCCAAAGCATAACGCCTGGCGAAAAACCAGTGGGGCGATGCATAATGCAGGCGTCATACAGTCTTACGCCGCGGTGCGGCCAAACGCGGATTTGACCATCGTGCTATTTTCATCGGAGAAGAAAATGTAGTGCCATTACGTAGTCCAGGTGCGGCGTTCAACGGCCTACTGCCACCACACTCGCCGGGGGTGTAACGTCAATGGTAATCGGAACAATGGGCGCCGTGCGACAAGTGCCCGCTCCTGCAGACGACGTCGAACGGTACGTGCTGACACAGGTTGTTGCGCAACACACCCTAATTCCTGCGCTAACGCTCGTGATGTAGCGGTGTGAGCCGTCAATGACCGCCGCACAACATGCCTGTCCTCTCGTTCGGTGGTGTGCCGCAGCTGCGGTAATCGCTCACGTCGGTCCGTCCGTCGCTGCTGCACCCACCGAATCCATACTCGCCTTCACTGTGGCCGGATGTCGTCCCACACGGGCGCCGATGTCTCGGTACGATAAACCTCTGTCGCGATAAGCCACTATTCGTCCTCTGTCGAACTCCGAAACAGGCTGGAATGACTGCCGTGTTCTGCGACGAGGCATCAGGAAGCTTCTCACGCACAGCTACGCAAGCAAAACCTACTTCCACTACTTACA
Organism: Macrothele yani; assembly: GCA_039090855.1. Classification (NCBI taxonomy): domain Eukaryota; kingdom Metazoa; phylum Arthropoda; class Arachnida; order Araneae; family Macrothelidae; genus Macrothele; species Macrothele yani. Next base: position 52,163,321 of record CM077008.1, on the reverse strand, counting down.
CCCCGCCTTCTGTGCACCCTTCTGATAGAGCTTCTTGGTGGCGTGCCGGGCGCACATGATTTGCATATGCCCTGCAATGCTAATCGTTTGCATGTCCTGTCGCGGGCGACAAATGCTGCGAATTTCACGCCAATCGGATGCTTCCTTCTTGGTGTTGTATTTTGGGTGACCAGCAGTGTATATGCAATAACATGATATACTTTTATATTAGCTATATATCCATAACAATGGGGTATTCCTGAAAGATTGAATTAATTAACTACCGTAGCGCAAATGATTTTTCAAGGGTTTCCCGCAGGCTACTTGATTTTCGGGGCTCGAATGCGTAGATGGTTCCTTTTGAAGTCGGCTCCAGACAATGGCAAGCCGGATGCATTAATTCGGCAGTAATCCTCAAGGGCACATAGTCGTCCTTACGGAACTCAACCCGCCATGGGCACACGATAGAGAGAGAGAGAGAGAGAGAGAGAGAGAGAGGGATAAAGAGAGAGAGAGGGAGAGAGGGAAAGAGAGAGAGGGAGAAAAAAAGAGAAGTGGAGAGAGAGAGAGAGAGAGAGAGAGAGAGAATAGTACAGATTAAAATAAAATAATGACGCACATGAATACCCAATAGCAGGTAATCCTGAATCAGGTATCATGTGGAAGCCATTTAAAAAAAAGAATCTAATGTTGCTTGTTTTACCTCGTCATCGCAAGAAAAGGGAAAATCCCTTGGAGATGTTCGGCACCATCACTCGCTATTGTACACGACGGTGCCAATAGCGAGTAATGGTGCCGAAAATCTCCGCTTCGCTTTCTTCACTCATCTCAGAAGTTCCTAACGACTTAACTGTTACTTTTCTTTTTCATTAGAAAAAAATTCCATATTTTTAGTATATTGCAACAGTTTTTACCATAGCTCACTAATGATAGCACCTTTGTCGTTTACGCATAACGTTTTGCCCTTAGATATTCTGCCACTCACAAAAATTTGGTATTTCCTTCTTTACAGCCACGTGAGACTGATCGCTATTTAACTACACACAAAGCAATATTTATCCTTCCAATGTCACACTCACTTGGAGGGCGAAAGGTTCAATGAGCACAGTTTGGGCAAATGTTAGATCCTGTTTCTCCTGTCCTAACATCCCCATTCCATTACACCCCTACCCGTCTCCGAAATTATCGTCCCTGGAATCCACTTACATGTTCGTGAACCTCACCGATCCTCTCTTTGCCTAGGAATATGTTTCCTGTTTTCAACTATGCTGATGCAATATTCCCAAGGCACAACCCTTTGAGTGGGTGGCAGAAGGCTCTTGCACAACTCGCCTGTTGAGTAATTCATGTGGTCCCTCCCATATGCTTTTATATCAACATTCTTCCACTAGCACACCAAAATTATCCTGCTATTCTTCAATTTTGGTCTTTGACATATATATATTCTTCCATTCCAGGACAGTGCGCAATAAATTTTCTCGTCCTAGTTAAATTTGGAATGTAATTAAATTTTGTAACTTTTGTCGTTAAAAGGGATGATCTTAGCTTTTCTCTCTCCTTTAATACGGGGACTCTATTAAATTTCGTTCGTTAAAAATGGTTATATTAGCTTTGAAATAACAGTATAAAAAACAAAAGTTTCTGGTGTGTTCGTTAAATCCATGATCTTAATAAACGCGGGCTCGTTATACGTCGGTTTTACTGTACTCCAAAAACTGAAAACAAAAATCGAAATCCGCGATCCTTACGCTCGAAGCATTTCGAATAAGGAATTCTCAACTTTTAGTGGAAGGTTAAAAATTACTTAGTTTCAAGAATGCAATTTTTCGTAACTCATCGTTGGTACTACACGTTGAACAACGCCAGTGATTGCGCGTGAGAGTTTTTCTCATACTACATTTTTTCCGCTGTTTTAAATAGTCTACTCAAAATTTACACTTTAGAATTCGTTCATTGCAAGAAATATAGTCAATATATACACTGCAGGGCAATTGAATTAGAGATACCTGTCTAGTAACGTGTATCACCACCTTTCGCCCTGATGACTGCGGCGGTACGTCTCGACATGGACTCGACAAGACACCGGGAGCGTTGGAAAGCCATACAGATCCACGGCCCCTGAACAAGCTCGTACAGTTCCCGAAGATTTGATGGAGGGGTCAGAGCCTCGAACATCTCTCTCGATGGCATTCCAGATGTGCTCGATGGGATTGAGGTCAGGTGACCTAGCTGGACAAGGAAGCGAGGTCACGTCAATGGAGTGTTTTTCCAACCATTCGGATAATATTCGGAAGCGATGGCACGATCTTGTTGCAGGATGAGGTCCCCAGTAGGATGTTGAAGACGTACAAACGGGAGCAAATGGTTGTCCAGGATATCCCGGTAACGTTGACCTGTGAGGGACGATGTAACACGTACCAGGGACACCATTTCAGTACACCTAAGTAGTCCCCAGACGAGAATGCCACCCTCACCAGCTTGAAGAGTATCCTGCTGGCAAGAAGGATCCATCGCTTCATGTGGTTTACGCTGTTCTCGTATCCTGCCATCCCCATGTATCCACGTGAATCTCAACTCATCAGTCCAGGCAACATTTTTCCACATGTCTAGGGTCGAGTGGCGATGTTCCCGCGCCCATGCTAATATTTGCACCCTGTGATGTGTGGTCAGCAGCGGTACCCTCGTGGGACGATGTCTTCTGTACCCCATAGCAAGGAGATGATTCTGGATGGTGTGGCTGCTTACACCTTTTGTGCAGCAGCGCTAAATTGCCGAGTGGTTTCTTGCACTGTGGCCCGTCCATCCGCTGTTATAATGCGAGCTAGCCGACGATGACCCCGCTCATCCACACGCTGTTTTCCACGGCAGATGGCCCTTGCAGGGATGGGTTTACCGGATTCGATGTACTCACGGTGCACCCGTGACACAGTGGCTCGTGAAAATCCCAGTGCATGCACGACTTCGCAGATGGAGTGACGCATTCGTCGGCATCCGACAATTTGCCCACAATCAAATGCGCTTGGATCCTACGTTGTACCCATACTACGTCCGACTCTTACTGATTCCCGTCGCATCACTCCTTATATTATCGGGTCGCTGCATGCGTCATGTCGTTTTCGTTTGCAGGGCCACCCACGGCACCACATTTGCATAACACCAGCTGTCTCTAATTCAGTTGCTCTTAGTGTATAGTTACAAATCAAATTAGGCAAAACACCCACTCGTATCATCGCGTTATCTATAAAAATACAAACACCAGTTGTCACTTGGTGAGAAAAGCTCTCACGGAACGCAAACGGCAGTGGTCGCTTGATGAGAGAAATGTTCACACGAAGCACACGGGTGCAAAGCGTAGACTGCTTGAAGGTCAAATACGCGCCAATCCTTATCGGAACACAGAAAAAGATGCTGAGAGAAAAACGCACATAGGGCCGTGGATTGTTGGCCACCTGGTGTAGGGCTAACGCGCTCGGCTAGATATCGAGAGATCCGGGATTCAATTCCCGGGCGGCTGCCGAATAAAATATTTTCGGTTGTTATGCGTTGCTAAACGTGGAAAGAGCGATGTCTTTGTATATTCACTGAACGCGACGTATTTGGAGGATTTTCACTTTGGATCTCGTCCTTTGGATTTAACTGCTACAATTAATATACAGCCAGTGCCGTTAATGCCCACCAGATGGAGACGTTTCAGTAGCTGAGCCCATCTTACGGATTTATAATGTCAGATGCTGACAGAAAAACGCACATAGCGTCGTGGATTGTTGGCCACCGTGGTGTAAGGCTAACGCGCTCGGATAGATATCGAGAGATTAGCGATTCAATTCCTCGGCGGCGGCCGAATAACAATTTTTCGATTGCTGTACGTTGCTAAAGGTGGAAAGAGCGATGTCTTTGTTTATTGTTGGGAAGATTCTAAAAGTCAGCTTTGAGCGGGAGTGGTGCCCCCATGGTCACTTCCGAATAAAAGTCGCTCTTTGTATACGAAGCGCGAGAGAAATACTAATAGCGCGACCAAAGACGGGTTAAAATCTGCTTTTCGCAATGAGAAATTTCGTCTGATATGTGGCGCCATATTGTATTTATAAAGGTTTTGTTTAGACGAAAATTTTACTTATTTTGCTGAAATAACTTAAATTCATTTCTTTTAAATAATTCAAAACCGAAAATAAAAATAAAATAAGACCTTTGAAAAAGTTTCACATTCATAAAAAAAGCCGTGGTATGACAAAGTTTCAGGGGAAATGCTGGGAAACACATTCGGTTGACAAGTCAAGATCCGAAATGTTTGATATAATGGATATTCTCACTTTTATCCAAGCATTCTCCGTGTCATGAAGAATGTTTTTCGGCCATGATTTAACATCACATTTACCCCAAAGAATACACTGTCTAAAATAAATGTGCTGACTATACCTAAATTCGATTTTCTAGCGTCATTTCGAGGAACTGTTGGTCCCGATGCCAACGGACATTTATCGTGAACTTTTATTAATCGGTGAAATCAAACTGAGTTATGGCGTGAAACGTGTTTCAACTCACATGTTCAGTGTACTTCAGATGCTGAGCAGGTTACCGAGTTTTCGTGTTATTTTGCAGTTGCATTTCGATTTTCCGATGTGCTGCGTTGGAAAAAAAAGTAGTATAGTGGAATATTGGCAAAAAGTGTTTAACTCAATAAAAGCCAGCAATGCAGCCAAAAGCTTATTGAATAACCAATGTGTTTTTTCTTCTTTCATTCATTTTCCCTATTCCGCCATTAAAACTACGGTTATTGGTAAGCGAGGCTTTAGCAGATATCGGATGTTTTCTCTTATCCTTTTCCGTGCGAAAAACCTGCAGATTTCAATGAAACACTGACTACATATTTTTCCTTCCTCTTCTGTGTATTGATTTCCTTCCTGGGCTTCATAGATTTTATCATGCTTGAAAACCATATGTAAGTCGCAGCACTACACGGTATTGGAGGAAGGTACGTATTCTAATTCAGATAGCGCTCCATATTGAGAGAATTATTGCCGCTGCATTCGTTTGTTTCCTGCCGCTTTGCTTTCATTTATTCCCAATAATAAATTTTCTTCTGAGCTGGGAGCTCTGTATCTAAATGAATTACAAAAAGGCAATTTTATACACGGTTCGGGGAAAGAAAGCGCAATTCTGATAATTTGGGAATGTGTGTTACCTAATTAATAAAGGTAAAGAATTCAATTAATTAAAAAAAATTGATTCACTTCCGAACTGCTTTAATTTTTCTTAGTCCTGATAATTTTATAATAAACGCATTCTAAATTCCAGATGTATGTTTAGTAGAAGCATGCTCTTTCTTATGTGTATCATAATAAATATTATTACCGTTATCAATTTCTCAGGTCTAGTTCATTTCTCGGATTTTTCGTACGCCAGAAAAACTCTGAATTTTCAGAAACCTTTCCGCAATTCCTTTCTTATATTGACAGTAAATCACCGTTTTCAAAAGGGGTTAACGAAAAATTCTGAATTTTCAGAAACCTTTCCGCAATTCCTTTCTTAAATTGACGGTAAATTACCGTTTTCAAGAGCTGTTAACGGAAAATTCGATATTTTCAGAAACCTTTCCACAATTCTTTTCTTATATTAATGGAAAAACTCCGTTCTCACTTTTTCCGTATCCATATGACGAAAAATGTCCGGTAATAGGAGAGATTCACGGAAATGTTTGGAAGTTTGATTAACTGTTAAATTTCCATAGTCTGTCAAAGCATTTGATTTTGAAGTTCTGTAGCGAGATCGGATATTGTGGATAGTAAATCGCATGAACTTTTTCTACTGTATCCCAGGATATTTCTTCTCCTTTCTCCCATTTTGTGCAGCAGTTATTATACACTGTGTTACCGTAAGAAACTGGGTACTCAATTTATTGTACAGATGATTGTACGATATCTACACTATCTACCAAAAAGTAATTGGACACCCCTGCAATCAACGATATCTGCGGTCCTGATACACGTCACGGCCGCCGCCGTTAAATATCGTGTGGGAAACAACAACGCAATCAGTCGCATGCAAGATGTCACGCAGTTCGGTGCTCTCTGATTTCGAGAAAGGTGTAATCGTCGGGTATCACAGAAATGGCCGATCCATACGTGACATATCCAGCAAGTTGAAGTACCCAAAATCGACAGTGGCCTACGTGATTGGCAAGTGGAAGATGAGAGGTGACTGTCGAAATGTGTCCCGACCCGGCAGACCCACAAAACTGGGAGTTAGAGACCGACGGGTGCTGGCCAGAGAAATTCGGAAGAACCGCACCAAATCGACGAGCCACATCCGCAAGGAGTTTCAACAGGCATCCGGGTGTGTTCTTTCGATGAATACCATCCGTAAGAAAGCCCATCTGCTCGGTTATCATGGACGTGCTGCCACCCACAAGCCTTTGATCACCAAGTCCAATAGCGCTGCTCGGCTAACGTGGTGTAAAGAACGTCGACAGTGGACCGTTGAATAGTGAAAACAGGTTCTCTGGAGCAACGAATCAAGGTTCATTTTCTACCGTTCGGATGGCAGGGTCTGGGTTTGGCGTCTGCCTGGAAAACGCCTCCTGCCGGAATGTGTTGTGCCAACTGTGAAATTCGACGGCGGTGAAATTATGCTATGGGGGTGTTTCTCCTAGCATGGGACGGGATTCTTGGTGGCAATTCCTGGTAGACTAAACGCCGAGACGTACTGCACCATTTTGGATGAACATGCGCTTCCTACGTTGTGGCAGTTTTACGGGGTGGACCCATGTTACTTTCAGGATGACAATGCCACCTGTCATGTTGCGAGGTCCACCATGGCTTGGTATGGTGACAATGAGGTTAATCGAATGGACTGGCCTGCGCAGAACCCGGACCTTAACACTATCGAGTACCTCTGGGACAAGTTGGAGCGTCGACTTAAGGGGTGCTCCCACTGTCCGAAATCGGTGAAGGAACTTACCTGTCTTCTCCAAGCCGAGTGAAAGAAAATACCGCTAGCCGTCGTACAACGCCTGGTTGAGAGTATGCTCCGGAGGGTCGCAGCTGTAGTCGCCGCTCGTGGAGGCTCCATCAACTATTGAAGGTGAATAAACTTCGTTTTCCTTTGCTATCACAGGTGTCCAATTACTTGTTGGTAGATAGTGTATATATCAAGTTAAAATATCTTCCCTTCGTGCTTTAAAACGCTACACATTTAAAATAACAACTGTCTCACATGATTAAAAACATCTCCACTATATACAAATGAGATATTAGCAGTGAGTTTAACACAGTCAGGTCCCAAAGTACAAATAAAAGATGATATATTAAAAAGCCTAAAAGGTGATCAAGTTAAAAAAGCTAACTTATCATCTTTAGATGATAAGTTAAAAGATGATAAGTTAAAAAATTAACTTATCATCTTTTATCCTTTTTAATCTATCATCTTTTATTTGTACTTTGGGATCTGACTGTATGAAACTTACTGCCAATGACTCACATTGTACATGGTGGAGATGTTTTTAATCGTGTGAGACAGTTGTTATTTTAAATGTGTGTCTATATATCAGTCTGTGAAGTCCTTAGGACAAAAGCTAAAGTAAATTTTATATTTTGAAATGTTATGAAATAATATTGTAAACAGTACATTGCATCTTCTGTTAAAGATAATTGAAAATTGTTTTAGTTGAAAAAAAAAAGATGTTAAGCTACAGAACACTCTGTTGCTTCAAAAAGCCGCGATGAGAAAAAAACGTAATTTGTAATCAGACCACGTACAGAAAAAAATAAAATTGTTAGAAACGTATTTAAAAAAATAACAAGCGTCAGTTGAAAATAAAATGTCTAAATCACTTGCATTACTGAAAAACAAAATCACCTATGCGCAATTATGTTTTACCTTAAACGTGAGCATGGTTCCTATGGCATTCTGACTCAGTGATTACAACAGCGGCTTCAACATGAAAGACACGGTCTCAGTTCTCTCTTTTGGCCAAAGAGATTCTCTCGTGTAAGGGCTGAAATATTCAGCCTGTTGGGTTTTGCGAAATTTCAGTTAAAATACGAAAAAACTTGAAACGGACTTTTCTGAAATAAACAAATTATTGAGAACGAAAATCTGTGAAAATACGGGTTATGAAAAAACAAAAAAACAAGAACTTTTAAAAAACGCAATTTTTTTTAAAAGACAGACACTTACCAGAAACCTTGCTGAAAGTTTTTTTCAGAAATGTTCAGTGAATTCATACCATTGATTTTTGACAGTGCAGTGGCCTTAAATTAAAGCCCGGCTTGCTGCTTATTGCCCATTGAGTTGCTAACGGTGGTTGGCAACCCCGCCCCCCCCCAAAAAAGGCTAATTGAGTGAATATCGAGTTGTTATATTTCCCGACAAATGAAGTATGTATTTTGATAAAATTGTTTTCTAATATCTGATTATTATTCAGGAATCAGGACATTTTTATAATTTGGTAAAAAGATCCAGATCTAAGCTTAGGACCTTAAGATCTTTGAGGTTGAGTACAGTCGCAACGTTATTAACTTGATTTTATATATAAATCTTTTTAAGATGAGCACAGAGTATTAAAATTTTCTAAAAAGGCACACATTTAGTCCTAAGTCCAAAAATGTTTGGAGTAAATCGAATGTTTTGTGCCTGAGCAAAAGTCCTACATTATTAACTAGACTTGTTGTGTAACTCTTATGAATACACGTTCGTATCAGAATAATATGACCACACCCGTAATCAGAGTGTACCCGCCCAGGCGCGTCACATAGTGCAGGTGACAAGGTTGACCACACGGAGATATAAACGGCCGACCAGGATAGATGAGCCATAGTGCGCGAAGTGAGCAAAATTGCTATATCTAGTGATCTGACGGACGTTCAAAAAGGAATGATCATCGGCTACAGCGCAAAGAATGAAAGCATCTCAGAAACAGAAGACTTCGTAGGCTGTTCGCGAGGTGCTGTAGTAACAGTGTATTCAGAACAGACCGCTACCAGAGCGAGTACACAGAGGAGAAAGTCGCCTCCGTCGAATGGTAAAGCGCAATCGAAGCGCAGCAGTGCAGCAATTGACCACGTAAATGAACGTTGGGCCACCCAGGTACGTGTCCCCAATAACAGCACAGCGAACCCTGTTGCACCTGAGGCTCCGGAGTCGACGCTGCGTCAAAGCACCCATGTTAACCCAGGTCCGTTGGCAACGACGCCTGCACTTCGCATGGAAATACCTTCATTGGACAGTGGAAGAGTGGAAAATGGCTGCCGTCTTCGACGAGTCGAGGTTGGCCACTCCATAGAAGTGACGGGTGGAGACGGAAACTGTTAATTATTTCTAAATGAATAAAATCTATAATTGATGATAGTCTTTTATGTAACGCAGTAAACCACTTACCAGCTGCACGAATATCTATCATTTAGTCATCAGAAAAACACTTATAAACTCTTGAATGATAACACACTAATATTTATTGTACATCTCTCCATAAAGGTAATTACTCACTATTCCAACACGCACACCTTTTATATATCACCGACATTGTTGTTGTACAATCAATGATCAACTTCGTAGATTACTAACCGACGTGAGCAGCAAAAGAGATCCAGGCAACGCTCGCTAGAGCAAACAAATAAAACGGTTCGAGCAGCGCCACCTGCAATTCTGTTAAACATGCGCTGAGGCTTCTAGTTCTAATGTCGTGGAACTCTGACAGTCATATTTATTATAATAATTTCTAACAGATACGGCGTCAGACATACAAGGACCAACACACGGGCACGCTCGTCGGTTAAGTACAGGTCAGCGGTGGCAGTGTGCATGTCTGGGGGATGTTTTTCTGGCATGATCAGGGACCACTAGTACCACTGGATGTGTCTCTGAACGCCAATCCATCCACGCTGACAACATACATCTCTTCATATTAGATGTTTGCCCTGGTGATTATGGTGTCTACCAACAGTACAATGCGCCGTACCGTGTCGCAAAGAGAATGCGCGACTGGTTCCAGGACCACATCAGCGATATCTCCGTTCTCTCTTGACCGGCGAAATAGTTCAACCTCAATCCCATACAGCACTTATGGGACCATTTGGATAGACAAGTTCGACCTGCTGACCCACAACCACGTCATCTCCGGGACCTCCATGCTGTGCTGCAGTACAAATGGGCATGTGTGCCTCGCTAAACCTTCTAGGGCCTTATTACTTCCATGCCACGCCGCCTCGCTATTCTCATCAGGGCCAGACGTGGTTATTCCCGTTATTAGGTAGGTGGTCATATTATTCTAATTCGACTGTGTATGAGCACGGTGGATTAGAAATGGCTAAAACGTCCCAGGCGTAGGACTTTAATATTAGAGGTTAAAAGACCGACCTACAGGAAAGTGCTTACTTAGAAATTAAACGCGCAATTTTTATACCATCCCATAATGTTTCGGTGGTCAGTTTTCCTAATCCGAACTACACTTCAACAGATCTTATAACAAAATCCAAATGTTTCGATAAACTGGCCTTTCGATGAAATTATCTTTTATGCGAAGAGACCGTTCGATGCAATGCTCCTTCCCATCAAGTGACACTTCTGTGAAACGATCTTTTTGGCGAAGTCATCTTTCTGTAAAGCGAATGATAGACCAACGTTTTAGTTTTGACAGAGGTTAAAGCTGTCCACAAGCCTATTTAAATTTTTGGGAATGAACTGGATTCATTAAGACTCTTCATAAGGACATACAAATTATATTTTAAAGGATTATATTTTTCTTCCAAGAGCTCTGAGTAAATTCCTATCTTCGTAATTCTTTCAGATGCCGATTTCTCATCTTAGAAAAAATTCCATTAGGTACTGGATCTTCTGCAAAATACTAGAAATACTGAAAATATGTTTACTCTCACACAGTATGCATTATTTGATGCACACTGTGTGAGGGGGAATACTCTACCGGTAGCAGAAGTATACTCATTTTTATATGTATTGGAATGAATAGTATACTTTTACTATCACAAAGTAGTAAAACTACAGGTAATCGAATTTATTGATGTAAAAGTATAAATATACATTTGCAAACTTTCGGACATTTTCAAAGGAGGTAGACAGAGAACTACAATCGGTAGATAGCAGTTTTCTGCAATAAAAAGCAGGTAGACTTAAAACTGCAGTCTGTAGATTGCAGTTTTCTGCCAGCCATTTCTTGCAGAAGCCATACACTTGATGCGCGAACGCTTGGAAACGTATATTTATATTTTTAAGTCAATAAATCTGATTGCTAGTATAGGTTTACTATTTTACGTACAGATGGTGTGCAATTCCTAGTTATTAACTTGTACTATCAATTGTTCAGTTTTGACAGAGGTTAAAACTATTCAGAAGTCTTTCGAAACATTTGGGGAATGAACTAGATTCATTATAGCATCTGATGACGGGTCCATAGTGGACTTGAAAGTGCTCATGTATATATCATTTTAACCGTAATATTTTAAATCGTGTAAAGACGGCAAAACTGTGTTTTTAATATCCTTCAGCACGATAAATCGACTTCCTATAGATTCATTACGTTTCTTCATTTTGACATGCATTTATACCCCGATTTATTGGTAATGTATTTTCCTTCTCAGATCTCTGAGTAAAATTCTATTTTCACGATTCGTTTAAATGCAGAACATCTATCAAAGAAAAATTCCATCGGGTATGGGACCCCTGAAAAAGAAAACACTGTAAATAATTTTTCCACGTCACACATTATGCACTACTTGAAATCTTTGCACAGATCTGAGCATCGCGTATCTCGTAATGGAAACTACGGCATTTTAGTGTAAGTGACTCATTGCGTATGCGTGAATATGTACACGAAAATATGACAGAAACGGCGGCGGTGCCGAGAATCTGTTGCGAAAAACATAAAAATTTAAATATAATTTCAAGGTTCAAACGGCAATTTTTTAAAGAGAAATCGAAAAACAATAGTTGGATTGCATTGCCTTCCAATATAATTTTTGCGATGCCCTAAGTTCCAAGACCTCCCTAATTTCGGCGCTTTTGTGTAGAGATCACAGCTAAATCAATCATTCAGAAAATGGCAGTAGTTCAATTGAAGTATAGGCATATTTGCATTCAAATACTCTAATGATGCGCGATAAAGCACATGCTGTCGAATAAAATATTCTGCGATAGCTAGAATATTAAGAAAGCGCTCAGAATAGTATTGGCTTACCGTTGAAATCTGCGGAGCAGAAAGGCTGCCACCTAATTTTATTTTTATTTTTCAGGGGGTTATGTGTGCATCTGTCAAATCAAAATACGCTGTCGCAATTTGAAACGACAACATTTATTGCTATATGAACCTTTTGAATTAAGAATTTACGGAAACAAAATATTCGTCACCCAGAGTCTGTTGCAATCCGACGCAAACATTTTTTTCAGGTGATATTTTACAAGTTCAGGTATCGCCGCACATGTATACGTACCCACCGCATTGGATAAAACTGTATTCCACCAACAGCAGGAAAGACCCTCAAAATGTTTGACACAGAGAATGATAACTGATTCTTATTAAATCGTTTAATATTTTTCACTGTACACCATGTTCCCTTCATTCAGAAAATCTCCGTCCGGCTTCTAGAAGAGAAAATATAGCCGCAAATGGATATACACTCTGATGACAAAAATCATAGGATACTTGGTCCCTGGGTAACGCGATGCTGCCATCCCCCACGTTAGCAAACGAACTCACCGCTTTGCAGGTACATAGGAAGGAGGACATCGTTGCATTCAAGTAGACGGTAATTCTATGTCAATATGTGTAAACGTCGTCAGTTAATACATCATATATTTCTTCTGTTGGATTTATTGGGAAACGAATTTCCTTGAAGAAATATTTTAAATAATAGTCGTCAGTTAATAGAGTTTGAAAGACAGATGAAAGTGAGTACCCGAGACATGGGTCACTCTATCGCAAAGGTGGTTTTAGAATTTTAGTATTGCCGTTAGAGAGTATCAAGGCTGCATCGGCAATACGCAGCTTTTGGAATAACATCGTGGATAGCCCTGTGGATTGAGAAAGATGGTGGATGAACGTGGCAGTAGACGTCTATCTCATACAGTTAAACCCAACAGCATAGCGACAGTGCCAGAAATCACCGACGACTTCAACGAATACGGCGCCAGAGAAACGTTTCGACCAAGACCATGATGCGAGCATTAACTGCAATAGGTTATGAGAGCTTATTGGAGCCGCGAATACACCAGAGTCCCATTGCTATAAGCACGTCACTGGATGAACGCATCAAGTGGGTAAAAGAACATCGGAACAGTACTTTGGATGCTTGAAGACTGGTTTTATAATCCAACGAGTCCCGTTACCAGTTACTTCACGCAGAGGAGAGAGTACGAATATGGCGGTAAATGCACGAAGAGATGAACTCGGCATGCCAATAAGAAAATGTTCAGTTTGGTGAAGACTCGGTAATGGTCTGGGGTGGGTACAGATAGCACACGTTCGGACCTCTGGTACGTCTAGATGCATTTCTGAAACGTGCACGCTACGCGTCCACTCATTGCAGAGCATGTGCATTCATTCACGGTCATCAAACACCCACAGGACAATAGAATCTTCCAGCAGGAAAATGTACCTGCCCACGAAACTATAGTGACTATACTCGAGGCAAAGCTAACCTGATTACACTCTTAACGCTATGAAACCGATTCACCGACAAGAACTCTCTTGTGTATCAGTACTTATCCACGCACTAATGGAGTGCCTTGTGGCGCGGACCGTCCTTCCTAAGGGTGACTTAAGGCAAGACAAAAACATATTTCTCGCTTTCCATCACAATGTCAATGTTTCTGAATGTGTATTTCTAAACAGTAACCACGAAGAAAGGAGCAAGCTTAATCGCCAAACCATTATCTCCCCACTTACCCTCAGGCTAACCCCTCACCCCCACACCTACTCAATCTTGCTGACCCCCAGACAAACGATTTATGAATGAATATTTTAAAAAAGCAACCACGAAGAAAGGAGCAAGCTTAATCGCCAAACCATTATCTCCCCACTTACCCTCAGGCTAACCCCTCACCCCCACACTTTCTCAATCTTGCTGACCCCCAGACAAACGATTTATGCAATGAATATTTTAAAAAAGCAACCACGAAGAAAGGAGCAAGCTTAATCGCCAAACCCTTATGTCCCCACTTACCCTCAGGCTAACCCCTCAACCCCCACACCTTCTCAACCTTGCTGACCACCAGACAAACGATTTGCAAAAGAGTATTTTAAGACAGTAACAACGAAGAAAGGAACAAGCTTAATCTCCAAACGATTATCTCCGCACTTACCCTCAGGCGAACACCTCAACCCCCACACTTTCTCAACCTTGCTGACCACCAGACAAACGATTTGTGAATGAGTATTTTAAAACATTTGCTATGAAGAAAGGAGCAAGTTTAATCACCAAACCATTATCTCGCTACTTACCCTCAGACTAATAGAATTCTCCCCTCCCGCTCGCAGTAAATATCCCCAGTGTATAGTGTGTATAGTGTGGATACGATATAGCCCCCCTAAAGCAAAACATAAGTGACAATGACGTCGCCAAAATCCGAATATTTGTATTTTTTTAGAAACGCGACCGAAACTGGTATCTTTATTTCTATAATACACGTGCGTACAACATTTAGAACATCTATATATCCCTGTCCTTTTCAGGTCTCAGTTCAAACTGGAACACGGGTTTTTCAACCGGAACTGTATTATGCAGCGGACCACACACTCCGAAACTTTACCTCCATAGTCAGGTTAGCCTGAACAGCAGTGAGCAGAAGTTTCCTCTCTTGAATGGCCTTCCCGGTTTACTGGGCATGGACCATGTGAAAAATCTTTTGGATATGCTGGAAGTGTCCGTTTGAGCATTGCATGCTCCGCGTAAGAATGTGATGGATATATGGGCTGGAGCAGCAAGCATTGCTGGAAGTACTTGTGAAACACGTTCGTAACCACCTAACCTCACCATCTGACCACACTTGCAAATGTTATGAAACTCGGCTAAATGAAAAGAACTCCTTCGTAACCAAAACTTTAGCGCAAATTTTAAACAGCAATACAGAGATATCACGCAAAAAGATCAGTCCCGGGCTTTTGTTTACAGTACCAACAGCAGTTCAGTTGGATTAAAATGCTTACAAGTAGAAAAATACAAATGGATAATTTTGAAAATTAAAATGAAATGCGAGTTAAGTTATTTTATTTTTTGTTTATATTTAAATCGCTAACTGTAGAATATTGCGTGTGTTCGTGAGAAATTATTTTATTAATAATTGTCTTCCAATATTGGATGACTATCAATTTTTTACGAATGCCGAAATTTCTTTTCTTTCATGTGTAGGCCTTTAGTACCACTTATTTTATTACAAAACACCTCCAAATAAAAGAAGTTTGAAATTTCGAAATTTATTCAAGTATTAACTTCGAAACCAATGGCCTATACATACCTTCACTTTATGCAGGTTTTGCGGGCATGTGTGGAATCATTTACAACATCGATTTTTAGTATCCGTCGGTTGTACGTCTACGTGTTTTGAAACCCACACCCATTCCCTATCGGTGGTAACACACCACATCCTTCTGCTCCAGAGCCTGCTTTTCCAATTGAGGTTTGCTGACAGGGCCTTATCACTGCGATTTGCCGTCTTGACATATGCGTCCTCTCTGTAGTACGTCGAATATATCTTCTCCCCTTTGAGAAAGGCGGCGGCACGAAACAGCAGGTTTCGGATCTGCCGCAAAACATGCTTGAAATAACTCTCTGTAGAAAAGAATTCTAACTAATTCCACACATAGTCTGCAAGTCCATTTTTACGTTAGGGTGCCAATGTGTTCTTTCCACACAACGCCAGTAAGTCCATTTTTACGTTCGGGCGCAAATATGTTCCTTCCACACAAGTTCATTTTCACGTTCGGGCGCCAATGTCTTCCTTCCACACAACACCAGTAAGTCCATGTTCGCGTTCGGGGGCCAATGTGTTCCTTCCACACAACGACAGTAATTCCGTTTTTACTTTCGGGCGCCAATGTGTTCCTTCCGCACAACGCCAGTAAATCCATTTTTACGTTTGGGCGCCAATGTGTTCCTTCCACACAACGCCAATGAGTCCATTTTAACTTTCGGGCGCCAATGTCTTCCTTCCACACAACGCCAGTAAGTCCTTTTTTACGTTCGGGCGCCAATGTCTTCCTTCCACACGACGCGAGTAAGTCCCTTTTTACGTTCGGGAGCCAATGTCTTCCTTCCAAACAACGCCAGTAAGTCCATTTTCACGTTCGAGTGCAATGTGTTCCTTCCACACAAAGCCAATGAGTCCGTTTTACGTTCGAGCGCCAATGTGTTCCTTCCACACAACGCCAGTAAATCCATTTTTACGTTCGGGCGCCAATGTGTTCCTTCCACACAACGCCAGTAAGTCAATTTTTATGTTCGAGTGCAATGTGTTCCTTCCACACAACGACAGTAATTCCGTTTTTACGTTCGGGCGCCAATGTGTTCCTTCCACACAACGCCAGTAAATCCATTTTTACGTTCGGGCGCCAATGTGTTCCTTCCACACAACGCCAATGAGTCCATTTTTACTTTCGGGCGCCAATGTCTTCCTTCCAAACAACGCTAGTGAGTCCAGTTTTACGTTCGGGTGCCAATGAATTCCTACCACACATCTCCAATGAGTTCCTTCCACACATCTCCAATGAGTTTATAATGAATAAAATTCTCCGGCTGGATGTGAAGTGTAGGAAAGCTTACGTTAAGTGACGTTAGGGTTATTGAAAGGTTACTTGACGTAGCTAAAGTGCGCTTAATCTTCAAAGTGCTAGAGTTTGTTTAGGTAAGACACGCACGTGCAATAAATTCCAAGAATATGGAATTTATTTTTACTCAGCGTTCCTCATTATCTTGAATATCAGTAATATAACTTCGGTTTTAGTACATTAGTACCTTGAAGGCTCCTTATTAGAGCGGTAAACTCAATATTCCCTGAACGTAACGTAAACACTCAATGAAATAGACTTAACGGCCAGACAGAGGTCTGACAATAAAATGAACTAAGTAAACGTACTCACTTTTAACCTTTTATTGGGGAGCTCCTGGTATTACTCAAATACACACTCCAAAATAACACACTACTGATTGCCCGAACTTTCGTACTATCGTAATATCGTAGAAAAGTAGGTAAATCACATATCAATAATCAGGAAGAACCTATCACATATAAAACGAAGCTCTCTCGTGTATTTGAGCGCGCCTATATATATATATATATATATATATATACTGCATACCACCACGTCATGACTTACACTCGTTGCCACTTATCATTCAGCGGGAGAAACAACATCTCGTTAAGTGAGAAGATAATTTGCATAGGAAAATAAAATAACAAGAGATAATAAAATAAAAAAGAAACTGAAACTAGAGTATACGTTACAAGTTCCTTCCACACATCTCCAATGAGTCCGTTTTACGTTCGGGTGCCAATGTGTTCCTTCCACACAACGCCAGTGTGAGCCCAGATTTACGTTCGGGCGCCAATGTGTTCCTTCCACACAAAGCCAGTAAGTCCATTTCTATGTTCGGGCGCTAATGTGAAATCCAATTTTTCGGACCCGCATCCTATTGCTCTGGAGCTGAATGCTTCCCAATTGAGATACACCGACAAGGGCTTATCGCTACAACTTGCCGTTCTGAATTATGTGCGTCACTTCTGTAGTCGTCACAGTGCCTGTGAGCATGATATTTACCTGTTCTAGAATAAAGTTTCAACAGGCACAAGAAACCATCCCTAGAATTCTTGGAAAAACATTTGGAAAAGGACGATATAAATATTTGTAATGCGCTTTCAAATCTATCACGGCATTCGTTCTTCTGAAAGACAAATAACGAAATTTCATTTTGGAGCAAATAAATTTTGTCTGAATCAAGAGTGTTTATTTCTAGTTGATAGGATGCACAACGTAATTAAAAATAAGACACTATATTATTTTCGCTGCCTTGGACTTTTTAAAAAGTTTCATGTTGTTAAGAAATAATTCGGGGCATTTATTGAATATTTCTTCATCTGAGAATTCAGTAGCATTATTTCAACTTTTCTCTCCAAGCTGAAGACAAATGCGGAAAGTAAGGAACAACTAAAATTACTGTATTTTTCGTCATAGACCGGGAGCGTAATTTTGATTTGAATTTAATTAACATCAGCCCCATTTGGCAAACAGAGTTTCCTACTTAGTAATCTAATTAACGACATTTTATTTCATTCATCAGGTACTTCAAAAATATATACGCACTCAAGCGCCAAATTATTTTCTCATTTAAGGATGCATGCATGCGATCTGCATAGCATGTATAAAACTTGATACTTTTACTCCTTTTTGACTATGATCGATATTAACGCCGTCCCCCTTTTTAGTTCAGAATGCATCTTACTGTGTTTTCCGTTACGTCGATTCTTATTTCTCTTTGCTGAACTAAATATATCAGTTGCTAAGGGGATTTTCCTGTGAAGCCTTGCGGAAGACGTTGTCTTTACTGTGCCCGCGGGCCTGCAAAGGCGTTAATCATGTGATCGACCACGATTACGCGGATTATGTTGTCAGCGGTGGCAACTGTAATTAATTAGATCTCCAGGGACCTAGATGCCTGTGATTATTGTAATCACGGAAGATGAGGACGTTCTGGACCGTGTGAGAAGGTTCAACACAACACGCCTACAACCTCGAGGTTTGAAAGCCTCCCAGATTAAATACGAAATAGCGGAATTACTTTTTTCCCTGCTGGCCGGCTTTATAAACTTTCGAGAGTGCCCGGCACGATCCATAATAAAGCTGTCAAAGCGTCATTTGTTAACTTTCGGGAGAAGCACGGCTTAATTTTGTGTAAATCTTTGGGAAGGAAATTTCGAGCGAAATTTCAGAAAACGTATTAATCTAGAACTGGTGTAGCCACAGGAAATTCTTCGTATTTTGGAGTCAGCATGCAGCAGATCTTTAATATATATATATATATATATATATATATATATATATATATATATATATATATATGCGTGTGTGTGTGTGTGGTTTTCGTAAGGATTTTTCTCTCATATAAATTTACTTGATTGAAATTTCGGACTTTCTTTGGAACTATTGCCGGACCGGATACATTCTTTTTAACTCAGCAAACAAAAGTGCATTCAATATCGTTTTTCTTTCACAAAGGTCAAGCAATAGATTTTATTTCTTTTTTCCTCAATTTTAACGATTAATAAAAAGATAAATATTGAATGTAAGTAGATGCAATGTATTCTTTATCTGCGCATGTGTTATTCAGTGAACAACAGTTTCATACAGGCAACTAATATGAGACTTCCTAGTAAAAAAACCTCAACGATAAGCAGTATGGTGGCAAAACAATGGTTTTGCAGGAAGAAAGTGATTTCTCTATATAATGACTGCGATTTCAATTAATTTCTCAGCATGCCAGCACCCATTTCAATCAATTCCGCAGGAAACAAATGCTTTCTCTATACAGGGTGATTCGGCTAAGCGTGCACAAACTTCTGGGAGCGGTAGGTTGCACAAAGACAAATCGGAATCACATTGCAATGCAGGGTCGGAAATGCCATCTTCATGAGGTAGATGACGTTGTTCGGCCGCGAAACTGCTCATACGTTCTTTCAGGATACCGTCATTTACACGGGGAGGTTGCTGCAATGCACATAACGCGCATGATGTGTGGTGGAGAACCCCCATGCTGTATGACCACGTGCAGCACAAAACCGTTTTGCTGTGAATGTTTGGGCTGGCATTGTCGGGGGCATGAAGTATAGGCCATATTTAATTGGCCTATACTTCATGCCTCCTCGTCTGGACGGAAGGAGTTACCAGATATTTCTGGAGAACGTCTTGTCAGAGCTATTGAACGAACAACAGGTTCGTTCAATAGCCTAAGTCGCTGCGACGTGCAATATAGTTCCAGCAGGAGAGGGTCCCCGCTCATTTCAGTAATGACGTTCGTCATCACTTACACATGACATTTGGACATCAGTGTATGGTGCCCGGTGGTGCCGTTCATTGGCCTTCAAGATAGCCGGACTTAACATGCCTTGATTACTTCTTCTGAGGTTACATCAAAGGACTGGTGTACGACACCCCCTAGAAAGTAATGAGGACCTTATAGCACGCATCTCTGTAGCTGCTTCGGAAGTCCAAGACACGCCAGGAATTTTCCATGATAGACGTGATTATATGAGGAGATGATGTCAAGCGTGTGTTACATCCCATGGTTGCAACTTTGAACACCTTCTGTAACCTTAATGCATTTCGCAAATGTCTTGTGAGTAATAAGAAGCATTTTGTTCTCTTACGTACTGCTCTTTCATTTCTCGTCCTCTCTATACACTAGCACATGAAGATGGCGTTTCCGACCCCGCATTGCTATGTGATTCCGATTTTTTTGTGCAACCTACCCCTCCAAGAAGTTTGTACACGCTTAGCTGAATCCCCCTGCATAATGACAGCAATTTCCATTTATTTCTCAGTATACCAGCCCCCATTTCAAGCAATTCCATTGCATAATGATCATGTTACTTACACACCATCATGCTATACTTGGAGTAAACTTAACCTGGTTATTTTTATTATTTGGGGGTTTAAACCATAGTGAGCAACTCAATGGGCAAGAAGCAGTCGCCCGTCCTTAATTTATGGCCTCTGGTTCCAGCTAAGGGAGAAAGCCAGTGCCGTAAGACAAACACAACATCCATTCCATACCGGGTTTCGAACATTGACCCACCTCGAACGAACGGTCATAACCCAGCTCTTAGATCACTGCCCCATCGGGAATGCCCAGCCTAACTACACTGTGAACAATAGAGGGCCTATTCACTGAAAAGTTATCTTTTGGTTTCCAGTACTTCTTCGCGCTAATGGAGTACTGTGCGTTCTCATCACCCGGATGTTGTGCCACCACGACGGGAGGCAAGACAAAAGAAAATTTCAGGCTGATCACTCTATCACCACCAAGACATGTAGAGTATTTGAAAACAGTACTCAGGAAGAAAGGAGAAATGCTTAGTGACGCTCCGAACCACTTAACTTCCTCGTTTCAAAAGGTATCCAGCAGAAGAACTTAGAAATAGTATCAAATTACTTCACTTTCTAAACTCGTATTTTAGCATGTGACATTTCTCATGTACGAGTATAATATTACCCTTAAACCCATAGCCTTGATGAGGTTGCAGGCTTCTCAAAGTCCTCCCTCACGTTCGTCGCCTTATTTTTTTATATTTTAATTTCAGAAGAGTGAAAGAAAACCCTTTTCACGAAAACACTACTAATATCCAACACAAACCTCTACGTGTACTTTAAAGTATTGTTTTGGTAGAGAAGTATTTCACTGTTGAAATCAAATTCGTAAAATGTAATCTTTACTCAAACTGATGCTGTGATATCTTAATAGGCAGGCGAAACCCAATGCAACAAATTCAGTTTTCTCAAAAGAAACAGAAATTTATTGGATGAAACTTTATAGTAGAAACGCAATTGTAAATATCAAACTACAAAGTTTTCATTTTTCACAAAACGTACGGCTAATTTGATAAAGGGAGAAATCAGTAGTTTTCTGCACAATTTCATGACACACTGTCATAGAAATGAAAGTGGAAATGTTAAATTAAATGGCAGATTTATTTAATGCGCAAGACTCTGCAGTTTCACGCTAACAATTGGAACAGCCTACTCGTATGAGAAATAAAAATATCCTTTTAGTGGAGTTCTTTATTGATTACATTTGCCATTATTGTATGGACACAAAAAACGTGCTTCCAAAATTGAAGAAATATTGACAATCTAGCATATTAGATTGGAAGCATAGTTGTTACAGAAAATGCCTTCAGACATGAAACAGGATCAGAGCATACATCATATTTGCACCTTCTGAATATGAAAGCTAAAATTATTTCCATTAAGTTCGTAGAAGATAATGACAAACTTTTCCATTAAGTTCATAGAAAAAGCATGTTTGGTCCCACCAACTGGGTAAAAATAAGACATTTTTTATGTCCTCGTGTTGAAAACTGCTGGCCTAATTATCGTGTAAATTGTAAGTAGAAGGCTGGAAAAAAGTAGTAAGAGGAGGTTAATTACTGTATAGAGGAAACGTGGAGCAAATACGATAAGAAGACGGAATTATTTCCGTACAGCATTTTGTCCGATGACTTTTTTTATTTGGTTTTTGAGAGTATTGTATCAATTCTTCAACTTTTTCACTGGGTGAAAAATACATAAGTTGTGATGGTAAGATTCGATTAAAATCTTTGAATGTTTACTCATTTCTTTGATTTCACAGAATCTAAAGAAGAAAAACAGTACTGGAATTTTATAACTTTTTTTTTTTTTTTGGTGAAATAGAAAAAAGAGAAAACAATTCGGACAATTCATAAAAAAAAACTCTTCTGTTGCGCAACAAAAATGGAGCATTTTCCCCAGGCTATTCCCACTCATCATACGAATATTCTAAATTATTTGTTTTCGGAAGGAACAGAAACAAAATTTTCAATTGCCATACATTGTTCTCTAAAACTTTAAGAAAAACATGAATGTGAACATTACCGAGCGACATAAAGCTTCCTAACATGCACAGACGAGTGGGATGTGACGTATGAAGACATTCATGAAACCAGCCGGTATGCAAATTCGCTGTGAGCGCTTGACAGCTGCCGAATTTGTATATAGACAAGAGGCCGGATTTTGTCTCATATGTTGTTTTTTGGATGTCTTCAAGCAGTACCGAGACTGACCATGTTTCTGGAGACAATTCCCTGTGATGCTTCTGCTAAGTACGTGGAGCTGCAAATAGATTGTTGATTTTTATGGGTAGCCAACACTAACTGCTTCACGAAAAGAGATAGACAAAACCTTGGGTAGCTAGCTCCATTGCTCCACCGGAGAAGCTTCCTAACAACACGCCACAAAGTTTTGCTGTATAAAACAAACGTCAGGCTAGTGTTCACCTATGCAGCATTAATTTGGATAGGGGTAATTAAGTCACAACAGGAGATTATTTCAGAGAGTACAGAGCCGAGCACTTCGAATGATCACTGGGACTGCGCTGTGTACCGCACTTCGAAGCCGGTGGGACAGACTCGGAGTTGAGAAAGTACATGAGTTTACCATCAGACTCGCCAACAAGTTCTTCAGAAAAGCGGAAGCTTATCCTAATGAAATTGTAAGGAGTTCGGTCGACTATGTACCCAGCGCAGTCGTTATTCACACAAGATCTAAGGTGGCGACCATACCCCCCTGATAGAAAGAAAGGGATAGCAGCACTATTGAGCACGGGTTCTTGTGCTGGGAGATTGAGTGAGCTGGAGGAATAAGTCAGATAGAGTAATAAATGTTGTGGACATTTCAGGTTGGTACAGACCACCACCGTCTTTCTTTCATAGCTAGACTTGTGATGGTAAGTAGTGACGGCTGTTCCGGAACCAGATGTGGTTTTCTGAAACTTCAATTCCCCTCCCTGTGAGATTGATCGTGGTTGACTGTTGTGGTCGTTTGGATCCTTCAGATGGATGCTTTTTACCTCTTTCTCCGAATCTGGCTGCGTGGTTATTTCTGAGCATTCTCTCTGTGTCTTAAAATCATTCCATTTTTGAGACCTGGGGTGAGACGCTTTCTTTCTAAAACTACTTAATTTATTTCTTATTTCGTCTGTCATATGCGTTTATTCTGTTTTTCATGTGCTTCATCGAGGAAGAAAGAAACTCCGTGCCGGCGTTTCTTTCTTCGGATTTTTTTTTGAAGGATGTTTTTTTCTCAAAAGGATTTTTTTAGTGTGGAGGTTTAACGACCACTGTAAGCAACTCGATAGGTTATAAGCAGTTGCCTGTCCTTAATGTGGAGTCACTGGTTCCAGGGAAGGGAAAGAACCAGCGCCGAAAGACAAACACAGCATTCATGCCTCACCGGGATTCGAACTCAGATACATCTTGGAAGAATGATAAGAAGCCAGCGCTTAGACCACTGCGCTACAGAGGCGGCAGGAAATTGATGTTTGGCATACATTATATTGATCATTTTCTCCGGAACCGGACTATTGGTAAGCTCGAAGAAGGCCAAACTGTGACCAGCGTCGCCAGTGAATTTGGAGTATGCCACAGCTTAGTTTCGCGGTTTTGATCCACATTCAGGAAATACAGAATCTCTGCCAGGTGTTTTTTGGAGGCTACCCATAATGTACGAGTCATCGGAATGTCATTTACCTGGCTATAATGGCCGAACGGAGGTGGAAAAGTTCTGTGTGCCAGTTGGCTAATCGTCTTCCAGCAAGCACAGGTGTTTGAATTCCATGCCAAACCGTCTCAGAAAGTTTAAAGACAACATAACTATATCTCGGAAAACCACTATGCTTTCTTCCATTATACAGCGCGCATCGTACATCCTTCCATCAGTACCGTATGCTTAACTTTGACTCATCTTCAGATCAATGGGCCAAGCTAATGTTCACAGATGTAAGCAGCTTTAGTCTTTCATCAGATTTCAAGTGCCAATTGATCTCGAAGGATGTGATACTCCTTTGATGCCAAGAACATCGCTGAACTGGACAGATCTGGCATTAGGAGCGTAATGGTCTTGGTCCGTGTCATGGTTAAAGGAGTATGGAACTGCAGTTGATGGACAAAAGGACAATGGCCAAGTAGCGGCACTCCAGTGATGTGATTCTTCGCTATGTTCGTCCATTCCGTGGTACTGGGTGTGACGATTTCGTTTTAGGGATAACAACGCCCGTCCTCACCGTACAGCAACTGTGAATGAAGTGTTGTCTACCATGGACATCCACCCGAGGGAGCGGCCAACGCCCTCCACTAATATCAACCCAATGGAACATACGTTTAACTCTGTGTGGAGAAGTGTTGAGCAAAATTATCGCTCACAAGAAATCATTCAACACTTATCAGAGCTCTACAGCAGGTGTTGAGCAAAATTATCGCTCACAAGAAATCATTCCAACACTTATCAGAGCTCTATAGCAGGAGCGGAATGATTATCACCAAGAGCTCATAAACTACTTGATGCTAAGCCTGAGTCTCCGGTGGAAAGCATACGTTGCCGTGCGGTGTTGACGTACTTCCTACTGAGGACTTCGACTTATAGTTGGTTAATGCAGTGCTGATAGAAGTCTATCGTTGGACGACAGGTGAGCCTTCGTAACATTTTGTTCTATTTTAATCTCTGTTACATTGATTGTTGATGTAGTACGATTAAGTTTACTGTTTCTGTTAACATTGATACCACCTACATCTGTAAAACCGCTTTTTTCTGAGATTTTGACAGAGCAAAGTGTACCTCGTCGTTCATTTAGACTGCAGTCTATGTAAATGTGGAAAAACAGAATTTTTTCGTTGCAAAAATGATCACATATTTAAAGACATCTCAGAGAATTAGAAACAAAATTAAAGAAGAATTATCGCTATGTTGTAAGTATGTGAAAGCAAAATAGTCATGTAGAGGTATCACCTTACTTTAACTTAAATCAGAAATAGAACACGAAACTCTACACAATCAAGTAATAAATGCATGTGCAAAGAAAGCACCTGCTCTAAATGCTCTAACCAACAAGCTAATAACAAATTCTGGGAAGTTGCACAAGTAGATTTTTAAAATTCTCTGAAATCGCACACCTGTCAATTACAAACGTAATATGCCGTGATCGTTCAGTTCCTGTATTGTGACGCGTCCTCAACATAGTTGCTTCCCTTTATGGATGCATCAAGAAAGAACAGCCAGAAATGTTCCATTTTGATGGGAGTGAAGGTGTACAAAATTCATAAATTATTCGGAAGCGTCCAGAACAATATGGGTGCAGATCTTGGCCACAGCGGACTGTCTACAAATGAATTCCCAAGTTCAAAAACAGTTGCGCAAGAATAACGCATGGAGAAAGTGTCTGGTGCTTGTCCACGATCCCTGTTAATGACAATGTTGAACATGTCCTTGCTATGGTGTTATCGAACAGACGGGTGATTACTGGTGAAGCGGTAAATCATTTGCAACGTCTTCATGGTTCTGCCTGCGAAATAATCCGCAACAGAATTAACTTTCACAAAGTATTGCCGTATGGGTCCCAAATAATATGCAAATCCGTTATGGTTCTGCGTACGAAATGATCATCAAAAGACTTAACTTTCGTGAAGGCTGTGCAAGATGCTTTCCAAATCATATGCAAGTTAGTCATAGTTCTGCCCATGAAATCATCCACACCAGACACAACGTTCATGAAGTATGTGCTGTATGGTTCCCAAATAATATGTAAAATAGTCATGATTCTGCTTATGAAATCATCCAGAACAGATTTTACTTTCTTAAAATCTGTGCAGGATGAATCCCAAGTAATATGAAAATTATTCAATGGTCTGCCCGTAAAATCATCCACAAAAGACTTTACTTTCGTGAAGGTTGGGCAAGATGGTTCTAAATCATATGCAAATTAGTCATGATTCTGGCTACGAAATCCTCGACGACAGAATTAATATGCGTTAAGGCTGTGAAAGCTGGGATCCAAATCATATGCAAATAAGTCCAGGTTCTGCCTGTGAAATCATCTACAACAGATTTAACTTTTGTGAAATCCGTGCAAGATATGTCTCAAAACTTCTCACAGCTGATGGATTGAGTTTGCGAGTTACATTTGATTTGGTATGCTGTTATACGAAATTATATTCTTTTCTTTCTCTGTTTTTTGTTTTCTGTACTTGGAGTTTGGTATCTTCTGTTGAATGAGGTCACTCTATTACTCTTTCCTTATGCTTAGGTAAGTTGTGCTGGATATCAATTGTATCTGTACTGATAATATACCTGTTTTCCTATATAAGAAAAATATTTGGCAAATAATAGTCCAATTAACATTTATTTTCTTCAGTATTAAATTTCCAAAAGAAACATCTGATTCTAACCTACGATATTACACGGACTGCCCACAAATCCAAATTTTCCACAGGTTATGATATATACATAAGGAATGAAAAGGACAAGAAATGTATCTTTTTAAATCGCTAAGAAGTTGGATATGTCGAATATGAGCTCTTTAAAATTAATATAAGATAGAGTTCGAAAATATGTATATGGATTTAATTTTTTTTTTCTAGAAAATAAGTGTGATTAGAGCATTTTTACAAATCTTGCGCTGCAAAAATACATTTTTAGCACATTGTTCGCCGTATTTAAGAGACAGAGTGGACTGTAAAAAATTGATGGGTACGCTTATAGGTACAGTATCTGTGCTCCAAAAATTGGACAGGGTTTTGCTTTACATCCGCAAAGCTACACGTGAGAAACATTTCACCTGTATACTTTCCGCTGTGGTAGTAATTAATTTTCTTTGCTCTGTTGCATATGTGTAAATGTTTCATAATAACGCAGATACATGAGTTTTTATATAAGGAACAGCTAAATTTATCGATATCATAATTCTTCACGTTTTCGGAGTCAGTTTCTCGAAGATAGCTTAAAAAAACAATATTTGATAGGATGGAAATTCTCATGACTAATATACTTTCGGTTTTTCTAAAACAGTGTTATACATAGACTCTAGTGATATAAGGTACAGCTTAAATTCAGGAAGGACTCACACAGTCTGTCTGTAAGCAAAATATAATCTTACGGCGTCCTTTTCAAGCATTTGGTCAAGGTGTGGTAGATTCTAAACGTTAGTCTGTTTTGTCAAAAGAAAACGATGTAGAGATCGTACTTGGGTCTCTTGTGGTAGAACTATTGCATAGTAGTCCCAAACGTGTATCTAGCGGAACAAAGCTCATTTTGGACACTACTAAAAATAAGTGGACGCTTTTAAAAAATAAGTAAAGATAGCTCAGTAATATTGTAAACACATTCCCGTGTCATGATTCAACCTTCAAATAAGAGTAATCTAAAATATGATTGCGTGGCAGAGCCTCAAAGTTGAAGGATGACCTTGCGCCTAGCGTCAAACGATTCGTGTCTCTGTAAGATTTGTTAGTGGCTGTAAGCCAGTGCGAACAAATGGAAGCTTTATTCCTACCGGATACTTTAGCTAAAGGTATATGTAATGTTTTGGTATAATATTTGTACATATACTGAGAACCGTGTGTGCACGTTTAACTAGCACTCTTTATGGACAAAACGTTTAATTACTCATTATTTCGAAAACTTTAAAAAAGATAAAAAAAAAACATATATCCGAACATATCCATAAAAAATAAGTATATTATGGAGATATTTATGGGCTATATTGGGCTTTTAACCGCAATATGCGCCGCTTGTGCCTTTTCCCAGAAAGAGCAGCGTTGCTGGGCAAGCACTCAAGCCAGAACTGGCAGACAGCAGGGTCTCAGCACTACGTTGCCGCCGCCCAACCGTAAGTAAAATGTCCCGGCGGCCACCACATGCGCCAAGAGTTTAGGCCAGTAGCTGGCCAACAGTTGGCACCCCATAAGTTGTCATATGCCAGAACAGGGCCACCAGGTATCCATCAGAGGCAGTGGCCCTTCAGCGACCCTGCAAGTAGGTGCCATAAATGACAGCTAGCCTAATGTGGTCCGCTAGTCTCTCGGCAGTGGCACCCGGTGATCACGTGACGTAACTGATGGCTTGCCGAATCTTGTCCGCCAATTTCCCAGTAGTAGCCATAAAAAAAAAAAAAAAAAAAACGCAGTTCTGATTTTTGTAAAAAACGGTTTGGCCACCAGGTGCGTAAATCTTAATTTCCGCTTCTGATGTATTTGCAGCAAAATATGAGCTTCTAAATTCTCGATTGAAAAACATTTCGTTTGTAGACCGATACTACTCATGTCTTCAAACCTTTTAGAAACATTTTCTTCTTAAAATAATGCATGGTTTCTACGCCAGGGGACGTAGATGTATATCTTATTTTTGTTAATATCTCTACTTCTAGGAGTCCGATTTGAAAAATTCTTTCTTTGTTGGAGAGTGTTTTCAGTCTGACATGTTTTTCATATAATTTCAAAATTTTCAAGTAATTCATAGATTTTCTGCTAGGGGGCGTAGAGGTAAATTGCGTTTCCCCCTATATCTCTGCTTCTAAATCTCCGATTTGAAAAATTCTTTCTCACCGGATACAGCTCCTGGTGGGAAATCCTTTGCACATAATTTCTAATTTTTGTAAAAAATGGTTTGGCCATCAGATGGCGTAAGTCTTAATTTCCTCTTCTGATGTATTTGCAGCAACACATGAGCTTCTAAAATCTCGATTGAAAAAAAAGTTGTTCGTTGACCGATACTACTCATGTCGGCAAACCTTTTAGGAACATTTTCTTCTTGAAATAATGCATGGTTTCTACGCCAGGGGGCGTAAATGTGAAAAATGCTTTCTTTGTTCGATTTGAAAAATCCCTTCTTTGTTGTATAGTGCTTCCGATGCGAAATGTTTTTCCTATAAATTCAAAATTTTCAAGTAAATCATAGAATTTTCGCTAGGGGGCACAAAGGTAAATTGCGTTTTCTGCGTTATTTCTGCTTCTAAAACTCCGATTTCAAAAATTCTTCCTGTATCGCATACAAGACCTGATAGAATTTTTCACATAATTTCTAATGTTTGGTAAAGAATGGTTTGGCCACCAGGGGCATAAGTGTTAATTTCTGCTTCTGATGTATTTGTAGCAAAATCTGGGCTCCTGAGAACTTGACTAATTTTTTTCTTGTACCGATACCGCTCATACGGAAAAACCTTTTGAGAATACTTTCTTCCTAAAATAATGCATGGTTTTCCCACCAGGGAACGTAAAGGGACATCTTGATTTTGTCGATATCTCTGTTTCTAAGAGTCCGATTTGAAAAATTATTTCCTTGTTGGAGAAAGTTTCCCCTGCGAAATGTTTCTCATATAAATTCGTGATTTTTTTAACTCACAAGTCTGCAACCAGAGGGCGTAAGCTCACAATTCCGTTTACAGCAATACCTGAGGGATTAAAAACCCGATTGAAAAACTACTTTCTTCCGTCAGATACTATTGTTTTCCATACCGGTTGCATTGACTTTGAATAGCTTTGATACATTTAATTTGCGTCAGAATGGATTCAAAAGACGTGCTTATTACACCCGAAATTTCAGTGTCATCTTTCTTGTTTTAATTTTACAATAAGGCCAGGTTAATATAATTCATAAATTCAATTTTTCAAAGTAACGATTGTTTTTATTTACTTTAAGGAACTTCATTCATTTTCAACGAGTGTACCAACTTAAATGCGCTTTCCAGTTTTGTGCTGTTCTTGTGGTCTTGAAAGGCGATTGTTTAATTACTAAATTTACCCGTTAATGTCGCATTCTTTCCTTTCTGCAGTCGGAAGCTACATTTGTTTAAAGAGGAAAGATATTTTATTTTACTTCTCGTTATTTTAGCAGCGAATTCCTCCAGTCTTGTGTATTATACCCATGGATGAGTACATTATATCCCCATTGCGTTGATTGTTTTTCTTTTCCAATAATTGATATATTTGTATGCTTATAATTCTTCTTCTTGTGTGTGTGTTAAAACGGAAGATTACACAGAAATTATTCCTTTTATTCATGGGAATGGAGTGGGTTTACTTCATGTATTTCTGTATTCTCGTTTTTTTGTGCGTTAGTTCAGGAATTTTGCTACGAAATGAGTTTCTATAAATACATGGGAGTAATTGGCGAATTCTTACAGTTCATTAATAATTATTTATATATTTTCCTTCCTACGGTAATCTTCGTTGGCGTGGAATTTCATTAGGACTTTATTTGGCCTTTCTACATATGGCTTTTTTTTCTTAACATTTACTAAAATAACACGATGGCGATAGCGCTATCTTCAATTAACTGGTACCACAAGAGACACATCATGTGTTGCTTCTGTGCATGCACAGTCCCTTTGCTTTCACCTCGTGTTGGGTTTGCATCGGTTACCAGCTATGGGCCACTAGTGGGACTTACTTGGTGGCTCGCAATTCACGGCGATGCTGAAGGGCCATCAATGGCTGTCCACCGATGGCGCTGCCAGCAACGGACCACTACCGTACCGTGAGCGGCAGATTTCAGCCAGCAATGACCTATCACTGCCAGCTGGCGACCAGCGGTTTCCCAACACTTGTGATTTTGCTGAATTTCTAATATTCGTATTTCTTTTCAATGTGATTAGCAATAAAAAAATCTGCAACCATGACTTGCCCTTTATCGAAAGCAGGATGTCGGATCGGAACAGTTTCAAATTCAGCCAAACTGGCAATAAACCCCATGTAAAAGTAAATAAGATATTTATTTAAGCAGATTTAAGTAAATGCAATCATTAAATTTAATTTATATTAACTTAATGCTTCTATATCACAACGTTAATCTTGGAATGAAAGTTAAATTTATCGTATTAAATTCGTAGGAAAGTTTATTCGGGATTTAGATGTATCCTAAAACTTAACTTTCGGAAAAAGAAGCGACGCAGTTAACATGATATCGATGTTACAAAAAATTCCAAAGTACGTACCCGATATGCCTATAATTTTCAGTACTCCTTAAAATTTTCGGTTATACAGTATAATTTATCGAAGCATAGGTCATAAAAAATTTGGGAATTCAAGGTCCTTGCACCCATGGTATCTGGATATTCATTTCTCCATTTCGAAAATGTATTTCTTTTTTCAATTTTAGAATTTCTTATGCGGACGTCTCGAGGGCCATTAAACAAGTGCTGCGCGGGTCAGTGGTTGAAGATCCCTGCTCTAAAGGAAGCCTTGCGTTATTTGCAATAAGTAGCAGAGAACGCTTGATGAAAGTCTGAAACTAATTCTTGATGCAAGTCAATAGCGATGAGAATATTTAGTAATGATACAGTCATGTACGTACGGACGAATATTCTTTGAGTGTCTATCAGGTGATAAGAAAGTAATGTTTTAATTAGCAATGTACCATTATATTATATTATATTATATTATATTATATTATATTATATTACACTGAAAAGCAATTAAATTACAAACAGCTGGCGTTATGCAAATATGGCGCTGTGGGCGGCCCTGTAAACGGAAACGACCTGACGTATGCAGCGATTCGACAATATAAGGAGAGATGCGACGGGAATCAGTAAGAGTCGGACGCAGTATGGGTAAGACGAAGGATCTAAGCGCATTTGATCGTGGGAAATTGTCGGGTCCCAACGAATGGGTCACTCCATCTCGGAAGTCGTGCAGGCACTGAGATTTTCCCGAGCCACTGTGTCACGGGTGCACCGTGAGTACATCGAATCCGGTAAAACCATCCCTGCAAGGGCCAACTGCCGTGGGCAACAGCGTGTGGATGAGCAGGGTCATCGTAGGCTAGCTCGCATTGTAACATCGGATACACGGGCCACAGTGCAAGAAATAACTCGACAATTTAACGCTGGTTAACAAAAACGTGTAAGCAGCCACACTATTCAGAGCCATCTCCCTGCTAGGGGGTAGAGAAGCCATCGTCCCTCGAGGGTACCGCTGCTGACCGCACATTACTGGGTGCAAAAATTAGCATAGCCGCGGGAACATCGCCACTGGACCCTAGACATGAGGGAAAATGTTGCCTGGACTGATGAGTCGAGATTCACGTTGGTTCATATGAATGGCAGAAAACGAGTACGGCCCAAACCACATGAAGCGATGAATCCTTCTTGCCAGCAGGGTACTCTTCACGCTGGTGGGGGTGGCATTCTCGTCTGGGGACTGTTTATGTGTCCTCAAAGGGGGCTCCTGGTATGTGTGACATCGTCCCTCACAGGGCAACGTTACCGGGATATCCTTGACGATCATTTACTCCCATTTGTGCGTCTTTGACATCCAACTAGGGACCTCATCCTGCAACAAGACAATGCACCGTGCCTTCGCTCCCGAATTGTATATGAATGGTTGGATGAACACTCCACTGACATGACCTCGCTTCCTTGGCCAACTAGGTCACCTGACCTGAATCTCATCGAGCACATCTGTGATGCCATGGAGAGAGATGTTCGAGGCTCTGACCCCTCCCCCTCCATCAAATCTTCGTGAACCGTGGGGGCTTGTTCAAGGGTCGTGAATCCGTATGGCTTCCTAACGCTTCCGGTGTCTTGTCGAGTCCATGCCAAGACAAATCGCCAGCGTCATCAGGACGAAAGGTGGTGCTACACATTACTAGACAGGTATATCTAATCCAATTGCTCTTCAGTGTAAGACGTCGTATTGAGTGCGCCAAAGCTGTTTTCCTTACATCAACGGAATATGAGTTTGCTACGAGAATTCGTTGTCTAAATAAATTCCAAATAGCTAGTATACCTTTAACGGAGGAAATCACGTAGCTGAAAATTATGGAAACACTATTCCTTAACAGACATACTTTTAGCGGGTCAATAAACGCCTAGTACGAAAAAAAATTAAGAAAAAGTATGAGCTCTGGAATAAAATTCATATCACAGGCGAAGTAACTGTCTGATTAAAACTTCATATTTTATTAAAACGTTTGGTATTATTTAGCGCTATGCTTATCCTTTTTAATCGTAGATTGTGCAAGTACTGTTAGTTTTGTTATCCCCATTTCAAACGTTCTTCACTGGTGATATCCCCTGGAACTCCTTATCCAACTGACATCAGCAAACGCTCCTTTGCACATAAAAGGAGAATCAAATAAGCGTCAACGGAACTCTGATGCGAAACTGGCAGCTCCCTGAAGAGAAAGACGGGGAGATCATAAAATTCAGGAACAGCTAGAAGACCTTTCCTTGCGTTGGATCCCACAGGACTCCGAAATATCCTCCAGCAGGGAAAGTTTAGTGATCGCCCGTGATTGGAAATATTAAGTAGTTGCGACTGTTATGACCTCCCGAGGGCCGCAAGTCCACAAATCTGGCAGGAAGAAAGCCGCTGTAGGCGTCTGTGTATAAAGGCACCCTCTTTGGAAGGCACAGACGTCGAAATGCTAGCACGGTAAACTGGCAATGAATCTTAGGCCCGGAAAATGGGGCAGGTTATTTTAGCGAAGCCGATAGAAACTCGGCCAGGTAATGAGCCAGATAAGAAGATCTGGGAGCCAAATCTATTTCACCTAGGACTGCATTTCTATCTATTTCCTTTAAAATAAATCTGGGAAAACAATTTCTTGAAATAAGTCTTCTTTTTTTTATTCTTTAAAAAAAGCGTGTTCATTGTTATGGTTGAGTGCTGAAACGTAAACCTCTAAAACGTACCAGATTTTAAACATTTATTTTTATTTGGAATAAAATAATAACTATTATGTTACACAATTGGCATTTTCATTTACAGTGCGAAATTTCGTTTTCTTCAACGGCATTCGATGACCCAAAATTATTAAACCAGAATTTGGGAAAATCTTACGTGGTGCAAGGCGTTATACAGTATTTCTATCTGTAACGACAATTTTCAATATTTCTGTAGCACTGATTTATAATGATATTTAAATTGATAATTTTGATTTATGCTTATGTACCGCGTGGCCAAGAAAAGGTGTTAAAAGATAAAATGACACAACTTCGTTATTACTGGATCAAACGTACTGGAATTTTCAGAGAAACTCAAGCAATTAGTGAAATTAATAGAGCAGATTTTCAAAATGGTAACCGTCTCCGCAAACCATCGTATAGAGACGGGACTGGAAATCGCCGATAACATGCTGCCACACGTCTTTTTGTATAGCTTGGATTTCGTCTGCAATGACTTTTTTAGGTCCTGCAGTGTTTTGGGGCCAGTCTTTAGACTGAGTTCTTCAAATAACCCCACAGGAAAACATCGCATGGGTACAGATCAGGGCTATAGGGTGGCCACTCAATGTCCTGTCCAATGAACCTCGCGGTGTCCAAAGCGATAATACGGTCCTGAAAGGTGTCATGTAGCCAGGAAAACACATCAGCAACTCTCTGTGGACGTGCACCATCCTGCATGAACCAGTAGTTGTTGACCATCCGATGATGTCTTGCTCGGGGTCCGAACCCCTCGGCCAGTAGCTGCCTGTAAGGTGCGCCAGTAACAGTTCCGTTGATGAAGATGGGTCCGTTTACTGTCGTCTCTGATGGGGGAAGACTTGGCACCATATTCTAAATCACAGCAGCAACTCTGTGAGGACGTGCACCATCCTGCATGAACCAGTAGTTGTTGATCATCCGATGACGTCTTGACCGGGATCCGAACTCCTCGGCCAGTAGCTGCCTGTAACTTGCGCCAGTAACAGTTCCGTTGAAGAAGATGGGTCCGTTTACTGTCGTCTCTGATGGGGGAAGACTTGGCACCATATTCTTTGTTGTATTCGTGTCGAACCATGGCGTTACTGCCGCCAAAACCGTAATATTTTTGCACCAAAAACAGTCGCTGCTCCATGCTGAGGGACTCCATTTTTAAAAGTCGTTTTTCGGAAATGGTTAGGCGTTTACAAATTTCAATCTCTATACTGTCCTGTGAAAAGAAAAATTACAGAGCTGCTCAGTGACCTGATGAGAGCACTTTACTTTGTAACACCTTTTTTGGCCACCCTGTATTTTTGGGTGCTTATTCCGGAAATAAGATCATAATTTATCCTACGGGCTCCACATTTTTGTAACCAACATACTTGCTTTTAAACAACTTGCTCAAAATAGTCCGTTGTAGGGTTTGTTTCCTTAAATTTTACGTGAGTTAACTGTATTCGTGGAAGTCGTAAAACCAGGATTTGGAAAAATCTTACGTGGTGCAAGGTGTTATATTTATATCTGTAACGACAATTTTTGATATTTCTATATCATTGGTTAATAATGATATTTAAATGGATAATTTTGGTTTATGCTTATGTTAATTTGGGTGCTTATTCCGAAAATAAGGACATAATTTTTTCCTACGGGTTCCACGTTTTTGTAACCAACGAACTTGCTTTTAAACAACTTGCTCAAATAGTCCGTTGTAGGGTTTGTTTCCTTAAATTTTACGTGAGTTAACAGTACTCGAGAAATCGTTGCATTACTTCGAGAAAGTCGTTCGATCCTGATGACGCAGGGCCGAATATGCAAATGATTAAGAAAATGACTAATCACGAAATACGTACCAGCCACGCAGCATGGAAACTGCGCATCAAGGAGGGTATATCAAGAGCAAAGCTCCCGCGCATAGACAATTGTCACAGCGGATTCCAGTTACATTAACATGCACGGACTGTGAGACTGCCTTGATGTCATTGTGCACAATACGAGCAGCTGAGCGACTTTGAAGGAGGTCGTATAGCTGTGCTGTTAGAGGCCGGTTGGTCAAATCACCACATCACCAGGCATTTGGATCGGTAATGTTGGTGCCAATGGGTCGAGGAGGCCACATCCCAACAGCATGCGGGCAGTGGCTGGCCGATAACAACGACAAAACACGAGGATTATTAGTTTGCGGGAGCCGCACGAACAGAAGCGAATTCATCGCTCTGAAACATCCATGACAATGCTTCGTCATTACAGGTACGGAAGTAGCCATCCGGACAGTTTCCAGGCGACTTGCGGAACGGGGCCTCACGCCGGCGCCTACCACCGACCAGCGCGCTCCTCGGCTCAGGGCGCAGTGCTGTCGGGCCTGATCATCGTAGGGTCGTGTTGTCTTTAGGGGTGGGTTACGGTGTGGACTTGGTGCGGATGAGCAGCGCATATGTGTCTACAAGCCGGCCAGCGCACTAATCTTGCCTATATCGTGAAGACTCGCACACCGGGAGTCACCCCTGTGGAGCTATTTTTTACAATTGGTGGACACCCTTGGTTGTCCTCCGTACCAGCCTTATGGTTCAACGGTATGTCGACGACATTCTACTACCTGTTGTTTTGCCATTCCTGTTGCAGCCCGACTGACTGATTTTTCAACAGGATAATGCCCAGCCACACATGGCACGGTTCTTCAAGCTTGCCTTCGTAATGTCGACACCTTTCCATGACCATCCCGATCGTCCGACCTCTCACCGATCGAACATGTTCGGGGCATGATAGAACGCTACTCACTGTCATCCAAGAATGTCGCCGAACAGGCACGCAATTTGGACATCATTTGCCATGCTATACCTCAGAACAAAATCCGTGAAGTGTATGTCTCTGTTTCTCGTCGGGTAACCGTTTGTATCCGAACCAAAGATTGTGCTACAAAGCATTGACTTGCTCTACTAGTGTAGCTGTTTTATCCGAATAAACGGCCCAACTGCTCTGGATCTGTAATCATTTCCTTTCCTATACATTTACATTAGGCATACCAATTTTGATCTCGATTGGATGATTCGTTGTGGGTGCTTCGTGGTTTTCTGGAAAGAGTGTATATTCTTTATATTATCGCAAAACGTAAATTTAACAAATGTCTAAATGCATGTTACTCAAAAAACCCTTCTCTCCTCAGATATTTGTCAAACAGGTTTGAAATTAGCGCAAATAATTCTGTAGGAAGCACCCTATCTAATCAAAGTAAAATTTTGTTGACAGTGTAACCAACGGCGAGTTTTGGTTAAAGTTTAACACTTTCACCGGCTGGAATGAATTTAGACGGAGTTAGCAAAATGGGATGAAATTAGCTCGAACGAATATATTCGCTGTCTAAGCGGTGGTCCGAAAACGCTTGAAACGGGTGAATCAGCGCAATGAGAAAGCACTGTTTTTTTATCCCCTAAACTTTGTTATTTGGTGTGGTCTTTTAACCCGATAATTAACACTAATACATTCTTAGTAATTACCTATTAAACGGACTGTAGCAATTAAAGGAGATAAAAAAACTTTTGAGTCACTTGTTTCTGCTTAGTGGCATGATATCATATCCGTGCCAAGGTGACTAGCACTTGTGCGTCATGATCAGAAGCGCGCACTTGCCGCACGTGAGAAGCTTATGGTCTATATTGTTGAGATAAGAGAGGCAGATGAATTGTTTTGTCCTTACCTTTGTAAAACCCGAAAGCTACATGCTGGAGGAGAGAATAAACTTTTGAGTACCATTTGGTTAAAATTTGCAACATCTTAAAGGGTTAAATCGTTACATAACCTTAATGCTATTATTCTGTGGATATTTTAGCTGGTAAATACACAATTACACTCTTCGCCTAAGAAACAGTTGCACCCAAAAGGAAGCAACCGACAGGAATGAAACTTGGCGGGTAGCTATGACATCGTGAGACATGCAAGTGATTCAAGTATCACAGCGCATGTAACGCCAGAAGGGGGGGGTTCGTAGCTTTGTGCCTGACCGGCTACAATGTCGTCCCGTTTCACGTGCTTACCATTTTGACTCGTGTTGTTGTGTTGGTTGCATATTTAGCAAGTGAAATATGTCTCGGAGAAAAGTTCGGCAGCAATTCTATCAGTTGCAGGAGCTCGACAGGAGCCGCATCGTCGAGCTCCGAGAAGCGAGATGGTCTTATCACCGTATTCCTCGCCATACTGGTCGTGCGGATATCACCATAGCACACTTTTGGTGGCAGTGGATATAACAAAGCACGCAGCAGCGGCACGAAGGTTCTGGGAGACCTAGACGAACTACGGAGAGAGAAGGCCGATGGGTTGGCCGACATGCACGGATTGACCTAACAGCCACGATTGCGGATATTCAACGAGTAGTGGAGCCCTCCATGCAACGCCCAATTAGTGCCAGCACCATTGGAAGACGGCTGCACAACGTAGGACTACACGCACGCAGACCGTTATGACGACTGCCTTTAACACTATTGCACCGTCACCAAACACTGCAATGGTGTCGTGCTAGACTATCATTAAGCCACTCATAATGGCAGAGGGTAATCTTCAGCGACGAGTTCCGTTTTGGTCTTGGACGAGACCACCAACGAGTCCCTGTGTGGAGGCACCGTAGTCACTGCCAAGATGAACGGTTTGTTATCGAGTGTTACACGTCCAGAAGGCCTGGTGTCATGGTGTGGGCTGCAATTGCTTACGATGCCCGATCACTTTTGGTGTTCATTACAGGGACTCTGATAGCCCACCGTTGCGTTAATGAGGTCTTGCAACCAGTGTCCTTACCTTTTCTGACCGTGATTTTCCAACAGGACTACGCTCGTCAGCATACTGCTGCTGTCTCGAGAGTTTGCCTTCAAGGCACTGACACTCTGCCATGGCCAGCCGCATCGCCAGACCTATCGCCGATTGAAAATATGTGGGATGGTATTGGACGTATTATTCACTCTCCACCCGTACGCACAATCGGCAGAAACTGCGTGAGAAGATTCAAGCTGCATGGAATGGCGTATCGCAGGACACCATTAGGAACCTGTACAACTCCATACCGAGACGTCTGGCATGCTGTGTGAGCAAACATGGCTGCCCGACGCCATACTGAGAGACATTGCTTATTGGCGTGTAGCTCAATAAATATTGCCCTCTGTGTTTAATCATTTATTGTTGCTCGTCACCTTCCTCCCGAATAGCATTGCAATCCGACACGTCTTTCTTGGGGCAACTATTTTTTGACGATGAGTGCATAAAGATAATTTGAAAACACTTTATTTTTGTATTCTACTTATTTAAAATTCAGTTGCGTAGATATCAATAAAAGGTAATCCTGGAATTCTGTCATATCGTATGAACACAGTTCACATTCACACAAATGTTTGGAAACATTACAAATAATTGTTATACTTAATATCTATGAAAAAACAATTACGTTCTTTCGATGGTAGAATAAATGCCACATCGGGATTTGTAGACCTGAAAACATTGTAAATTTCTTGAAATACAGTTTTTGCTCCTTAGCGACTGATCGAGACTATTCGTTACCGTTCGATTTTCGTTTTTTGAGGGACTCATCAACGATACCAAACGTTTAGTTATGAGTAATGAGCTTTACTGTCTGTTCTTATTTCTACGTCTGAGTATCTTAAGACATGAAAGATCCAGCTTTTTCGAGCAACACCTGTGTCAGTCATACGTTCGTCCCGTTTGTAACTACAGAGGGTGAGTCAAAGGTTTTGCAATATTTTGTATTATTCATGTCTTCACACATACCTTTACGACGAAAGTTGACAAGCATTCAAAGTATATGACATCGTGTTGCACCGTCTTTAAGGATCTGTCTGTCAGCTCTTTGATTCCGCTGCGGTACTAGTTTTTTCCTTCCAGGCAGAGAACTTCTTCACCCCAGCTGCCAGCTCCTCCTGGTTGTCGAAGTGACGCCCGCGAAGGAAGTAGGCCATGGACTGGAACAAGTAATTATCTGACGAGGCAAAATCCGGACTATATGATGGGTGTGGCTTCAGTTCAATGCCCTCAAGTTCCCGACGTTCGCCCGGGTAGTTCGCGCTGTATAAGGCTCAGCGTTGTCCTGCTGTAGGAGAGCGCGCTTTCTGTTCACCAATGTCGGGTACTTCTCCTCTACTCTGAACAGCTGGAGCGGCATACATCCGCTCCAGCTGTTCAGAGTAGAGGTTGCCGTTGATGATCGGACCGTCTGGAACAAATTTGTAATGGATTCTCCCCTCGATATTCTACCAACCGCAGAGCATCATTTTGTGCTCGAAGCGTCCGCGTTTGGCAACAAGTTCTGGAAGCTATCCTGGGCTAAAATACTGCCGTTGTAGGTTGTAATTACGGAAAAAGACCCCCTTTTTATCTCACGTAACAATTATTTTTATAAAACGTACATCGCGCGGGTGTTCTAAGAGATTCGTACACACTCTCACTCGGCTGCTTGCTTCAGCTGGCGTCAGTTCGTGAGTGAAAATGCGGCAGCTCCTCTAGACCTAGCCTAGGTCCTGAAAGTGAAAAACCACGGTGATCTGTGATATGCCCAATTCGCCTCATAATCTCTGAGTGATGGTTGTCGGATCTGCCTCTAAGGTCTGACGCACGGCCTCTGAATAGACGGTTTGCCACCTATCTGACCTTGGCTAATCCTCGAGGCTTCTGTCACCTGACCGAAATTTCTTGAACCATCTGGTTACGGTGCTGCGATCCACGGAACCTGTCCCTTTCGCATGACAAATGTTTCGCTTTGCTTGAGCAGCGTTATGGCCGAGTTCAAACCCGTAAGGCAAAGGTTCCCGAATTATCCGGTTGTGGCTGCTAATCTTTTAGGTGTCCCAACCACAGACAGAAGAACGACATGCAATGCTATTCACAGTGACGACTACCACTCTATATCCCTCTCGACTGACCGCAGTGCGCGACTTGAACTAGTTTAAACACCTTGAATACCCGCCGCAGCACATGCGTTTACGCAAATATTGCAAAACTTTCGACTCACCCTTATAAAAGGTTTAATAACACAAGAAAGTCGTACACGCTCACTTCATTCTCCAAAGTACAGGCCCTTCATTTCTACAGCTTTTTTCCAACGATCCAAGAGAGCTACATTCGCAGAGTGCTGCGATCGGCAAGTTTAGAGGACAGAAACTCTTTAATGCCAGATTCCACATCCATCAGTGAAACAAAGTGCCGACCTTGTAGAAAATAGGTCAGGGAGCGAAATAGATTGTAGTCTGATGGGGCAAGTTCTGGAGTATGGGCGATGGAGCAGGATCTCAACCCCTTCCAATTCCTTTAGATTTTCGGCGGACAACTCTGGAAGTGTGACTTGGGGCATGATCCATTTGCAGCAACGCCGGCTTCGATGGACCCTGCGCAGCGTTGGAGCACAGTGACATCGACCCGCTGCAGTTGTTAAGCATAGAACTACAGCTAAACAACTACATAGAGACCCAGCTGAACAACTTCATAGAGATACAGCTGAACAACCGTAAACAGCCTGATCATCTGGCTCAAGTTTTCAGTGCACAGGATCATCAGAGTTCTACCACATGCATAGCATGACTTTCTCCTCCACGCGCCATCTTTGCACCAACGGCTGCCCGGCGTGGACTTGACCACTGGCTTCCAGTGGTAGAATAACGTAGTAATATACCACTCACTTTCATCACGTGTGATGGTACGACGCCAAAACTTATCGTTCTGTGCATTTTATATCACTCTTCGAAAGAGTACGATACATAAAATTTTTTCCAGATGTCATCATCAGTAGTAAAGCAGCCGTCGTAGCACGATGTGTGATAGTGAAATCTAAAACTTATGATGTTTAAAACTTTAATGAGAGTTAAAACAGCACCTAGGTGATACATAAAACATAAGATCTTTCGGGGTCGCCTGCGACTCCCATCATCAGATGAATGACCAACGGAGCGAGGAAATTTACAGGGTTATATAGTAAGACTAAATGACGTAAGGACATATAATTGCTCATTAGCAGGCTCAGTGAAAAAAGGAGATGAATTTTTAGCGTACACATAGGAAACAATAAACAAAATTAAATTAAGTTAATATATCACGCTCAATGAGCAATTTCCAAGGGTAGGGAACATGGTACGGAAAATCATCATTACAAGCACTCTTTTTGTATTTTAATATGTACAGGCTTTCAGTAATTAAAGTCACGAACCTGTTAGGTGGTGAAGCAAGGATAGTGGCAGTGTCCCAATCAGGGCTATATCCACTTTTGTGAACAAGTCTGGCTAAAGATGTGTTTTGTGAACACATCTTTATATTATATTTATGTTCATCAAGCCGAGTAGCCAAGTTACGCACCGTGGATCCAATGTAAACTCGTTGTACACTGTTCACATCCACAGGGTTCAACGGTACGCAATAAATACCATTTTTATTAGTGATGTCAATAGGGTCTCTGTCATTTTTAAGAAGTGCTAAAATGTTTGTTGTTTTCACACCAAAATTAAGTTTGTACTTACGACAAACATTACGTAGAATTGAGATGATACTTGGTATATAATCAATAGAGCCAATGTACCTGGTTTCCATATGGTCACGTCAAAGGGATGTGAAAGTAGTTCTGTGCAACTTCTTAGGTTCAGCATTAACGACACTTACGGGGTATCCAAATAGTACAACAATAGTCTTAATAGTAGCAATTTCTTTGCGTCGGAGTTCTAAAGTTGAGCAATGGGAATTAGACCTGCGTAACATAAATTGTAAAGAGGACAGTTTATAATTTTTAGGATGGGAAGAGTCAGCCGGTATCATACAAACTGAGGAAATGGGTTTTCGGTACACAGTAGTTTGGATAGTATTGGCGTGGGGATCTCTAAGAATAATAAAGTCTAAAAAAGGTAGACAACAGTTCTCCTCAAGCTCAAGGGAGAATTTTATCGTAGGGTAGTGGCTAGAAAGAACAGAAACTAAAGTATGGAGTTCTTCCAGCGAGTGAGGCCAAAAGACGAGAATATCGTCTACATAACGGAGAAAACATAAAGGCTGCAGGTTATAGTTGAGGAGGACAATAGTTTCTAGCTCTTGTAGAACAAGCTCACCAAGGAAAGGGGACAGAGGGAAGCCCATGGGGGCACCTTTAGTTTGTTTAAAGACGGTGTTATCGAACTTAAAATAGGAGCGGTTGGAGATTAATCTAAGAGAGCATAAAATGGCTTGAGATTCTGTAATAGATAATAAATTAGACAATTTGTCACAAATAATGTCATGCGCTGACTCAATGGGAATGTTAGGATACATCGATACAACATCGAGGGATGCCATAATAAATGGCTTATCACCCAGGGTTAATGAATTTAACTT
The DNA here is from genome assembly GCA_039090855.1 of Macrothele yani. Taxonomy (NCBI): domain Eukaryota; kingdom Metazoa; phylum Arthropoda; class Arachnida; order Araneae; family Macrothelidae; genus Macrothele; species Macrothele yani. The sequence goes on along the minus strand of CM077008.1, from coordinate 52,119,819 downwards.
TTGGCAAAGCTGCAAAAGAGCTAGATACCGAAAAACGGTTATTAATGAGGAGGGGGTAAGAAAATAGGCTAAGGCACGTTCTAAAGGTCGGGTCGGGATAGCATATCCGGAAAGAAGGGGTCGAAGAGGATGACCCTCTCTATGGAGTTTATATTTGCCAAATAGCTCCGGAACACGCGGCCCGACAGGGGGTTGAAGTTGAGATTTGATACAATCAGGTAAGGAACTATGGTTTTTTAGTTTGCTGATAGAACTTAATGTAGCCTTGGTAGGGTCCTTCGGAATTACAACATGAGGTATATCTTCTAATGCAACCTTCATCTTAGATTGATAAGTGTCTCTATCAATAATAACAATTTGTGCAGTTTTATCTGCAGCCAGGAGAGATAGGTTAGGGTTATTTTTAAGAGCCTTAAGTTGTTTAATGTCCTCACTGATTTCCGAATTACAATGTTGTTTATTGATAGACCTAAAGGTCTGAATAGATCTAGAGACCTTAAGGCGAGTGTAGTCCCTTTCTTCTTCAGGTAGGAATCTGATAATATTTTCCGTCTGGGGAATGGTGCGAAATTTGTTAAGTTGCAGTACAGGGTAGGCATACTTAAGACCCCTCTGAAGGGCTTGTTTCTGAGATTTATTCAGTTCGTAACTACTGAAATTAAGGTAGTTCACATGTTGACTTATATTAGGCTTATTAGCACAGTAAACACCACTGGAAACTTTATGCTGTAAGTCACGGTCCACAAGAGTACACAGTTTCTTAACATGAATTTCTTGATGCTCATTGAGATGAAATTCAAATGCTCATTGAGCGTGATATATTAACTTAATTTAATTTTGTTTATTGTTTCCTATGTGTACGCTAAAAATGCATCTCCTTTTTTCACTGAGCCTGCGCATGAGCAATTATTTGTCCTTACGTCATTTACTCTTACTATATAACCCTGTAAATTTCCTCGCTCCGTTGGTCATTCATCTGATGATGGGAGTCGCAGGCGACCCCGAAAGATCTTATGTTTTATGTATCACCTAGGTGCTGTTTTAACTCTCATTAAAGTTTTAAACATCATATAGTTTTAGATTTCACTATCACACATCGTGCTACGACGGCTGCTTCACTACTGATGATTTTATCCAGCACGAAAACTTGTTTTGCAGATGTGAATTCGTTTTTTATTTGGTGTCAATATGACAAGGATGGTAAGTCATGCAACATCTGAAAACTTGAACATTTCGTCTTCCTGAAGCGGGAATCGAATCTGCGTCTCCCGGTTAGCAAACTCGGACGCTGTCCGGGAGACGCAGATTCGATTTCCGCTTCAGGAAAATCAAATGTTCAAGTTTTCAGATGTTGCATGACTTACTATTCTTGTCATATTTACACCAAAAAACAAACAAAAAAAACGGATTCGCATCTTCAAGATTTGTATTCTATGGTGTAATCTCGTATTCCATTCATGAGTACGATACATTGTTGGGCGTGTTGGGATGTTAAATCATTGAAAACCATTCAGTGGCACCTGGAGGGAAATTCAAGCGCGTGCAGGTGGCGAACAATGGTGGATTGGGAAGATCGTAACTGATCTACCAGATATTGTGTACTGGTACTTGCGTTGGCTGTCACAGCTACGACCAGTGTTGGTTGTCGTTTGTACGTACTGAATTCGATTTGTCTTCGACTGCTTTACTTGGAGTTGAAACGCCGGAATCATTTCCGTGCCCTCTTTTACACTGTTTCCTTGCCTTCAACTTTACAACTTTCTCTTGTTGTTGCGTTTAACTCTTTTTTACCCGTTCGAACCGTAGGTCGAAGAAGCCTATATGGTCATGCTTTGTCCGTCCATCAGCTCCTTCGGCACGATAACTCGCATAAAAATGGTTTGATTTCGATGAAATTTTAGCATGTAGTGGTAGGGCACCACCTGGGAACGAACCCTATTGAAAATGGACGAAATAGGGTCAAAGATCAGGACACAGGAGTGAGAATTATTCCACAGTCTTGACTAAAAATGCTTCTATTTCGACAAAACTTTAGTATGTTGCTCCGGAGGTATACTGAACCAATTCTGTTGAATATCATCGGAATGGGATCAAAGGTTAGGGCACAGGAGCGAGATTTATTCTACGGCCATTCTCCTCATAAGTTGGGTAATAACTTGAGTAATGATTTCTAGTATGTTGGAAAGCGTATCTTAATCAATGCATTACATTATTTGACTAACTTGTTTTAATAATGTCGTAGGAGCGCCGGAACATCACATTTATAGACCTCCATTCGCTGCTCACCTGATAACGCAATGTGGATCCATGCTAAATGCTCGTCATCATCCACGTGTCTCTAATGATATGGTAGTACCCCATTGATACTGGCGTGCGTTCACATTGGAATGTAGAGCAAACATTAAGTGTAGCTCAGAAAGGGACGAAGGTTTGACTTACCCTTGTATTTTCAATAGCAGTTTGGTAATAAATGTGAATGTATTCATTTAGGGGACTGAGAATGCTCACTTTGTTTTTAGCCGCAGATCCAAAACCTAAAGAGGTCTTGAATAGTTCACTGTGGTTCTTCACCTTTAGCTTCCTTGAGTTTCTTGCTTTCCTCAGGAAATGTTCATTGAAGAGGAGGAACTATGCATAAGGACAAAGTTAGATTTTGATCGTAGAAAAACAGTTTTTAAACTTCACGGGATAGAAACTTTGCATCACACAAGTTAATTTCAAAATCAGTTTACTGGCTGAGAATCATTTCTTCAGTAAAGAAGAATACAATGTCAAAATATGAGATCGGAACTTTATTGTATTTTTGTTGTTGCTGTTGTTACGGAAGAAAAGCGTTAAGGACAAATAAAAAGAAAGCTGTTTTCAAAGACTAAAAAATAACAAATTTATCAATAAGATTTCAGACCAGGCTACCATTTATTTTAACAAACACAACAAGGAAAGTTCTTGTACATATTGCGGGAAATTTATGGAGCTAATCCCATAGTGGAACAGGAATATGTCGGAAGCATCACTCTCCACACATCAGCAAATAAAGTCTCCGTTAGAAAACGTAAACGACATAACACAGAGGAAATACGGTAAAGAACTAAAGCAACAGTAATCAGAACAAGAAATGTAATGCAAAAATTAAGAGTAAGATCAACAAAGCCGAAGTAGCTGAAGTAAATACACCGTGAAAATTAATATTTAAAAAAAGAAAAGACTTAACGAAAGGGCAACAAAAATAAACAAAACGCATGGATTCCTGGTCTATAAAACACGTAACACAAATACTGAGATCTTAGGCTTGAAAATTACATCGTAAAAATGCTAAAAAAAAAGAAACATTTTCTTGTTTATCCAGAAGAAAGTTTCTCGCAACATTCTTCCCTTCAGGCCGGCAAACATATTCTAACTGTTCCATTTTAAACAATATCCGATTTTCGTGTTTTTGCCGTTGGCGAAATTTTGAAGCTAAAAATAATTCTACGTTGGGGGTGTTGGAGAGGGTCGTACCTGTTAGTTTTGAGAAAGTGTTATGCATAACTGACAGCTAACAAAAGCAGTATGGAAAAATCCCCCAAACGTTTCTTGAAAAAAATTTTCAACTAATGTTTCAAAGTATTATTTCTCAAGGAAGGAAGAAATATTCTTCATAATACATGGAAAATTCACAGAATATTCAAGAAAAGCTTACTGAATTAGCTTCTACCACTTACTGGTCATCCATGTAACACTTCCCAGATAACTTGAAAATTTCAAGTTTTCTGAGGAGTGTTACGTGGATGACCAGTAAGTGGTAGAAGCTAATTCAGTATTATTTGCTTGAATATTTTGTATTATTTCTCGTTAATTGTCTTTATTTTCTTCTCGTATAGAATTCTTAAAATACTAGGTCATCCAAAAAATAAATACTGTTTGAAGATTAAAAAATGCACTGCCGGAAAGTGAAAAAAGAACACCAAGAAGGAATTGGCGGACGATCATCAAATTTACATATGTTAATGGGGTCTCTTAACAACGCATGCCAAACCATTGGTAGTTCCATAGAGACCATGTCATTGCATGCCAGTTTGCTGGAAAGGATTTCAACTGTTTCCCTGATGTCAGTTTCTTTAAAGTTCGTGTAAGGTGCAATTCTTCTAATACTATCCTATACAGGAGCGGCCGAGCAATGCATGTCTTCTCTGGCTAGGGCTGTATTCTGCATCTCCTGGTTGACACTTTGGACTTGTTCTTGACATCTAGTTTCCAAAGATCACTTTGTCATTCCGATATATATCTTTTCCGTGTTGTAAGGATATACCAACGGTATAGATATACTCAGTGACATAAGCTAAAGCAATGAATAAATTTCATGGCACGTTAACCATCATTAGCGATTCCATGTTGTATAGGATATACCAACGGTATAGTGTACACACCCGACCGTTTCTTTCTCACTGTCTCTCCTTTCAACTTAATATTATTTGAAAACGGGGTTGGGTATTTCATTGCTATTGAGATGTTGTACTTCTGCAATAAATTCCTCAACCAAATAGGCAAATCCTCGGACATATGTGATGGATCCTGCGTACCTTATTGTCTTACTAGTTGGTTTTGTCATCGTAGACATTATACGACTTCTTACAGTTCTATGTATTCTGTCTATGTCATCCTTCTTATATCCAGCCTTTAGACCCTTACTATAAATATTACCAGTTCCCTTATTATGTAGGTATGCGGATCTACATACATTATATGCTCTATAGAACCGTGCTCTAAACGCTGAAAGTTTGTACTCTTTTGAGCAGTGTGAATCAGAAGGGACAAGGTTCGGTACTGCAGTTGGTTTATAATAAACGTCAAAATCGAAGTTGGATGTTCCATTTTGTTTGAGCGCTAAGTCAAAATAATTCAGCGTCCCATTCTCAAGCTCCACGGTGAACTTTATTGCATTGTGTAGGTTGTTTATCTTCTGCATGAAATCGTTTAGTTCGTCTATTCCATGTTCCCATATGAAGAATATATCGTCAGCGTAACGGATCCACACAATTATTACAGTTTACAAAGATGAGATCTTCTAGCGGTCTAAGGGCAGAAGATAGAGGTGAACCCATTGGTGCTCCTATTGTTTGCCTCTAGGTGCCTCCATCCAACTTGAAATAGTTGTGATTAGTAACTAGATTTAAGGCGCTGTTGATTTTATTAGTTTGGGTCGGTGTGAATTCACGGGAAATGACGTTTATTTCTTCAAGGTTTCCAACAGCCTCTGGCATTGGTATAGAAGGATATAAAGACACTATGTAGAAACTTCCCATTATATCCCCATCAATTATTGTCAATGTTCTTGCGTTTTCCACAAATTCTTTTGTTGACATGATTACGCAATCGGAGCATTTTAAACGTTCAGAGATTAATTTTATTAGGAATTTTTCTAATATGTACGTAGGAGACTTGTTCTTTGCAACTATTGGTCTAAAAGCAGATCCAGTGGTGAAATTGTAATGCCAAAAGGAAGTTTCGCTGACATTCTAATGCCTTCCGGTAGATCTTTGTCCCTGGCTAGAGCTTGAACTTTCCGTACTATGCTGTTTAAAGGATTCCTCGACTACAGAATTGCGTCCGAATGATCACCAAATTTTTTAAGTTTTCTAATATAATCAGATCTGTTCATAATGACAATCTGATTCAACTTGTCGGTTAGGGTAATCGATAATCTAGAATAATTACGAAGTTTCTTTAGAACTTTCTTAATTTGACTTTCACTTTTCTTAATATTGTTTTCGAAATTCCTGCATTCAAAGTTCAGTAAACTGCTTTTTTACGCTTTCCAACCGTGGGTTGAAGAAGCGTATATACTCCAACTTTGTTCGTCCGTCTGTCCGTACGATAACTCGCGTAAAAATGGTTCGATTTCGATGTAATTTTAGAATGTGGTAGCGAACCACATGGGGACGAACCACATTCTAAAATTTCATCGAAAATAGACGAAATGGGGTCAAAGGTCAGGATCGGGATCCATTCCATCGCCGTTATCCCATACTATTAAAGGAGCAATTCTTGTATGTATGTAAATTTTATTTTGGAAACGGCTCTAAGGATTTTGATGAAAGTCGTTAACCTACCGTTTTGTGGTACTAGAAATCGATTTAACTTGATCTCGACTTTAGGAAAATTCGTTTAGTGTGTTAAATAACCACCCCGAAGTACCACGTTTTTAGTGTCATGGCGTCGTTCCATTAATGTTACCCATGCTTAGAAATCTTATGACGTCACAATCTTGCGAATGAGATGTTGGCGCGTGGTCACGCGTTCTGTGTGGATCCGATTAAAGTTTTATGACGTCACACTCTTTCGAGCAGATGGTCGCGATTCCCATCTGCCTCATTACGTCACGCGTTGTGTGCGTATGTCCATCCGCATGATAACTCGTGTAAAAATCGTTCGATTTCGATGAAATTTTAGTATGTGCTACGGGAACACCTGGGAAGGAAGCCTGTTGAACGTGAACGAAATGGGGTCAAAGGTCAGGACATAGGAGCAGAAATGCTTCGATTTGGATGAAGTGTTAGTATGTTGTAGGGGCCTGCCTGGGGACGAATCTTTTTTAAAATGGGTGAAATGGGGTCAAAGGTTAGGACACAGGAGCGGGATCGATTCCATAGCCCTGATGCATCATAATTTACGTAAACATGCTTCGATTACGACCAAACTTTATCATTTTATGTCGGAGGTATACTGAACCGGTTCTGTTGAATATCATCGAAATAGGATCAAAGGTCTGGACACAGGACCGAGATTTATTTCACAGTCATTATCCTTATAACTTGAGTGATAACTTGAGTAATGATATCTGGTATGTTGGAAAACGTATTATATATAATTAATGCATTGCATGATTTTACTAGCTTGTTAATTTAGATACAGCTAAACATCTAGACATATGACGATCTTCAGCTGGAACGTGGAAAATTATATTTTCCACCTAAGATATTAACTGTTTAATACTAGGTTTCGATGGGGAGCAGCATTTTTGGCCGCGCTACAAAACTTTCACTTGTTCTTCCGTCATTCGTACTGTCGATTGATTTACGTAGGGTGCTTTATAGGTAGGTATTAGTTTCTATCTGAGCTGATTTAAGAATATCTGGCTTTTTTCGATGTTTCTTACTTAGGATCTCTTCCTCTCTTGATATTAGGACACTGATTTTTCGGAAAAGTATATCTAATAAAATGGGTGGAACTAGTATTTCTAACTCGTGGTAAAGTAAAGTGTGAAAGTTCTTGTTGGAAATAGTGAATTTCCACATTGCATCACAGCCCGCTAAAAAAAAAAAAACATTCACTACCATGCAAAGCAGCGACGTTGTCGTATCACGTCACAAACCATCATGAAGCCGCAATAAAGACGAGCCGTCTTCTGATAGTGGTGCAGTGTATCTCGGAGTATGACCTGTGGAGTACGACCTGGAGAACCCGAGTCCGATGTCGACAAAGTCGGATGTCGTCGGAGTCTGAATTACTTAATGACTCAACTACGAAGACCTGCTATGGATAATCCTAAAGAGTGAATACAGAGCCTAGCGGAGCTTTTCTCTATCAAGGTGACAAGTGAGTGTCTTCGCGATGTCTCTAAGAACAGTAAGCCTAAAGTATTTTATCAACAAAGTTGAATTCGAACTCTTAATAATAGTGCGTTGCATAATATATTTTATCAGTAAGTTCAACTGAACGTCATTCTTATTTTGATAGTTACTACATGGTAACAGAAGTCTATAGCTTAGGTCAACTGTATATATGTTATACTAATATAAGCTTCAGATAAAGCTAATTATTAATGTGTCGTCATATTTAGCAGCCTGTGTAATAATTTACTTAGTCATTATTCCTTTATTGGTAAAAGCAACTGCGCCCTTCAAACAATAACAGTTCTGGAATGCAATTTCATTATATAATATTAATTCTTTTTTCCTTCACTGTAAGCGTTCCTTCCGTATTCACAACCTGGTGTATTTAAAAATAAGAACCATAACACCATTATTATACATCAAACAATGCTTTGAGCCATATTTTCTCCTGATTGCTGCTTGCACCAGACTTGGCGTCGTATCCACTAGACCTCGGCAAGTGTCCTCAGGTATTTCGTACCAGCTGGAAAAAATAACGTCTCGGAGTTTTGTGATAGAGCGATGCATTGACATCGACCGGCAATTTCTGGGATTCCCTGCATCCCTATAACTGCTAGATGGGATTCAAGTCAGGAATACTTGGCAGCTAGACTAAATGCTTAGACATAACTAAACGCTCAATTTTTGGACGTGATCTTTAAGCACAAATTTTTGGACGTAATCATTAAGCACAAATTTTTGGACAAGATCCTTAAACATTGAATGTTTGGCCATGGTCACTAAAACCAATTGCAAGGCATAGACATAATCACTAAACACTAAATTATTGGACATAATCAATGAACACAAAATACTTGTACATTATCACTAAACATTGAGTGCATGGACATGGTGACTAAACACTAAATGTTTGGATATGATCACTAAGCCCTAACTGCTGGGACATGATGATTACTTTACATTAAATATTTGTACAGGATCACTAAACGCTAACTGCTTGGACATGATCACTAAACGCTAACTGCTTGGACATGATCAATAACTTCTAAGTGCTAAGACATGATCATAGTACATTAAATGCTTATAAATGATCATAGTACACTAAATGCTTAGACATGATCATAGTACACTAAATGCTTGGACATGATCATAGTACACTAAATGCTTGGACATGATCACAAAATTCTAAGTGCTCGGACATGTTAAAAATACACTAAATGCTTGGACATGATCACTAAATTATAAGTGCTATGACATGGTAATAATACACCAAATGCTTGGACATGATCATTAAACACTAAATGCTCAGATGTTATCATTAGGCGTTGAATGCTTAGACATTATCACTAGGCATTAAATGCTTTTTCTATGATCACTGAACATTAAATCCTTGGATATGACCACTGAACCATAAATGCTTGGACATGATTAGTATACACTAAATATTTCGACATGATCACAAATTGCTTGGACTTCATTACTAAATATTAAAAGCCTACACATGATCACTAAACATTGAATGCATGGGCATTGTGACTAAACATATAATGCTTGTTTAGGATCACTAAACTCAAAAACGGTTGAGGTGATCACTAAACACTAAATGGTTGTTGGACATGATCATAATACACTAAATGCTTGGACATGATCAGTAAATTCTAAGACCTAGGACATGATTAGTAAATTTTAAGTGTTAGGGCATGATCATAATACACTAAATGCTTGGACATGATCACAATACACTAAATAATTGGACATGATAACTAAATGCTTAGACATTATCATTAGGCATTTAATGCTTTTCCATGATCACTATGCATTAAATCCTTGGAAATGATCACTAAACCATAAATGCTTCGACATGATCATTAAACCATAATTACTTGGACATGATTAGTATACACTAAATATTTCCACATGATCACTAAACATTAAACGCTTGGACATCATTACTAAACACCATAAGCTTGGACATGATCACTAAATACTGAATGCTGGGGCATGGTGACTAAACACGTAATTCTTGCTTAGGATCTCTAAATTCAAAAACGTTGGAGGTGATCACTAAACGCTAAATGCTTTACATTATCACTAAAAATTAAATGCGTGGACATGGTCACTATAAACTCAATCATTGCACATGATCACTATAAACTAAATGGTTGGATATGATCAATGTAAACTAATTGATTGAACATTATTACTAAACAATTTTTCGTAGGTGATCAGTAAACACTAAATGCATGTACATGATTACTAAGTACTAAATATTTAGACATGACCATTTCACACTAAATGCTTTTACATGATCTTCAAGCACTTGATATTTAGACATGATCACTAAACACTAAATGCTTGGGCATGGCCCTCGAATTATTCCAGCACAATGTGATCCTTGGTGATCCTTGTGCTACAGCGAGTTGGCTTTCTGAAAGAGAGTTCAGTGTTATCAGGATTAAGGTCACCATGCGTATATGGCAACACTTGGTTTAAAACAATGCACATGTAGTATATAGTGATCAGGTTGTGGTCATCGGTGAAAAGGGGATCTAGCTGAGTGCATGCGATCAATATCCGTATTATGATGCCACCGCCGCCGTACAACTATGCATTCTGGTTGCACCTGTTCACCTTCACTGAATGTAATATGAATACGTCCGTCGGCATCTAGAAGCTAGAATCTCTACGTAACGGGCAAGGTATCTCTTTTCTTTTCCAAACGTCTAATGTGGAGTCACGGTGATCTTATGACCACTGCAGGCGGAGCTGTCGATGACGTTCTGTCAATGTGGGCACATGAATGGAATGCAACCCTCTTTGGTCCATCCGCAAAATTTTCCAAGGACGTATTCCAGCCAACGTCAGGTGGAATATGCCCGCGGAAAATTTTCCTGTGACCCGATGTTGAAGTCCGCCGTTAATCAAGGTGTTGGCGTCGTGCTGGATGGCAGAACAAGCCGACCAAGCGCTCATCGTGATTGTACATGCTTCGTTATCATCAATTTCCTGCATCTTCGATGGATGTGTGTCTATCTTCCAACCATTTCAGCAACACTCTCACTACAACGGCCCTTGAATAGTTAACACTACCTACCTCACGTCGATAATCATTCCCCTTTCAAATTACATCTCCTTTCTCCTGTCAGTCTACCTTCGTAATGGAAGACTATCGCGCTCTGCCTTTTAATCTTAATGATAAACACACGCAAATGCACAGTCTCTTATTTTTTCTATTTTTTATAAGGGGAGGAAATGACTACCTGAATATTTAAGGCTGCAAGCAGTTGTTTATAGCCACTTTCGGGCCAGGGCCTTGAGACAGGCTCGTACGATTAACCAGTAACTTCCGTCTCAGATCACGTGAACATCGGAGCGACGTCTCTTAATAGCCTCCGCACTGGAAACTCAATTTGTTTAAAATCATGATTGAAAATGCTCACTATGTTTCTCATTATTGTTAATTAAATCGCCTGAGCAAATTGTGACGTACTACAGAGAGGAAAAGATGTGTCAAGACGACAAAGCGAGATATTTTGTCCGCGTAGCTCGGTTGGGAGAGCGACTTACTCCGGAGTGAGAGGACTCGAATTCGATGCCCGGCGCGGACAAACTTGTACGTTATTTCGGAGCCCGAACTTCCAGGATGACCCGGCAGTTAAGTTTCTCGTAGTGATGTAACGTTCTTTCCACACATGGCGAGACAGGAAAAATAAGAATCCCTTCTTTAGTGCTTCGAAAATATAAATCAGTGTAATGTTACGTTCCACACACCAAACTATCTGGGATTTCTCCAATGCACGTTCTTCATGGGAGGACTGCCTACAGCGACACATGTTCCCGGCTAAACCGTGGACCATGCCCCCAGCCCTCTTTCGGAAGGGAGGGGGATGCTACGTACCTGCACCGCGGGACGCACGAGATAAAGGCAGATAGCAGTGAGAGCATGTGTCCGCGTAGCTCAGTTGGGAGAGCGACTTAACCCTGAGTGAGGGGACCCGGAATCGATGCGCTACGCGGACAAACATGTACGTTATAAAATGTATTCTTAATAGTTAAAATGGGCAAAAATGCATTTGTTTCCGTACCGGCCAGGTTTTCTCTCCATATCCTTTGACATATTTGGTGCACCATTAAAACAGTAGTTCTCTCTAAACCTTTTTAATATTAAATGAACCATATCTGAGATACAGTACCGGAGTAGTGAGATAAAACTTGAGTAGCAACTGATACAGAAGATGCATTTATTTTTATTTGTTTCAAGAATTAGGAATAAATTTTGGAAAAAATACTCCACCTTATGAAGAAAGAAACAAAACCAAAAATCGCCAGGTAAACGTCCTCAACCATAATATTTGACAAAAAGTTCTGGAGTCCTGTGACGTATATTCTAAATTAACTTTCCTTTTTAGTTTCCTTCCCCATGTAATTCTTGAGTTTATTCTGTTATTCTTCACTCTCAACGTGATATATTTCTCTCAAACAAATACGTTTGGCAACACAATTGAGGTTGAATGCACTGATATTGATAAGAACAAGAGATAAAAGCGACGATTAAGTTGTTGTTTGACGAGCGCGTTGGGTTGTAAACTGATTATTGAAAGGAGCGTTGTGTTAAAGAGTTGTGTGGTGTGTGGAGAGTTTAGTGCAATATGCTATGCTACGATGTGTTTGCTACATCCTGAATAAAGCATCTTTTTCCGTAAGTGTGACTTCTGTTGTTTACATGTTTTGTCTGGCCGTTAAGGTTTTATTTCATTTAGGAAATATTTCTTAGTATGTTGATGTTTTAAATTAACGTAGAAGTAAGACAAGACTTCTACGTCATAGTCCAGAAAATTAAAAGGCTGTGTATGTTTAAGAACTGGTAATACGGCGGGATATGCTAGCATAATTAGACTATTTCTTTTTTGAACCTTTATCCATGAAGAATTGTATTGCACGCCATTCACCGAATAAAAGGAATACATTATGTGACCCTTAAATTATTCTGAAAGTTTTTCTGCTGAAATGCGGAATATCCAATGCTTGTGTTTAATGTTTAGGGACTGCATCGAAAGACTGTAATAAAAAATGAAAAAGAAATAACATTCAGATCTAGAAGAAGTGGGAAGGAACTCAGTGTCTAAAATTCAGCGTGATCTTACTAGTTATTAGCATTTGGATCGTTCCGCGGTACAAACTCGAAACCCTCAGGAAGAGATTCAGGCTAGAGCTTTCGGAAACCGAGCTGAGAGGGTATCGACCCGCTTCTACAACCCAAAAGAAAGCCGTTCCAAAATAAGAACTTCTAGTGCATCACCATTAAAATGTCCCTCACGCCACAACTGACGGCTTGGTGGTCAGAGGCCACTTGAGCTCTATTACCCGTAAAGGATGCTCGGCCGCGATACCTCCATTTCGAGAACAGATTACGGCACTCAAATCGTAAATAAGGGCGGAAATTTCGTCGGAGTCGCGGCAATAACAGTTCCAAGGAACGCTGGTCTCTAAGACAAGCAGCACGCAGAAGCCGATCTTCAACTTGATGGCCGCCTCCTTGCTTCGAATGGAATTGCTTCCTGTCTATGTTCTCGCAAACTGCTGTTACTTATGTATCAGAAACACTCGGATCCGGCGCCCGAACACAGTTACTATTTTCACTCAGAACTGAATGCTCTGGAAAAACATCATTTCTTCTTTCAATCTTCTGCAGGAAGGACCCAATATTTTAATTATACAAATCTGCCTTGGATTCGATGTCTGCATCACATACCTTTTAAGAGCGTCTGTTCAATTTAAAAATATTACTTATTTTCTGCATCGCGGGCTCCGTCTTTGAAATATATCAAACATTTCATCTCATTTCATAAGGCGTTATACAAGAATAACTTTTTGTTACAATACTGTAACACCAGATATCAAATTGTGTTGCGTGACTGAGAAAACAGAACTTTTCAGTAGCGCTAAAAAGGCTCAGTTGTGACAGCGTTGATATGCTTTGTGACGGATTCTTACTTTTTAGCTTCCACTTATGTTTGTCTGGGAGTTTAATGACCACCGTGAGAAACTTATAACGTAATCCTTTTTCGTGTCCGAGATTGGTGTTACGCTATGTCTAAAACAATGACTAAGGAAATGTTAAACTAAATGAGAATACGATGCGATAGATGCACGAGATTAAGGTTTTACGGCCAGACGAAACACATACAGAAGTCAAACTTACGATAACCTTTTATTGGTCCAGCATAGTAGAGGACATAGAAAATACACTGCTGGCCATCCAAAATGCAACACCAAGAAGGAAACATCCGATTGGCCTGAAATTCGCAGCATGTTTCGCCCGCGAGAGGACATGCGAACGATTAGCACTACCGGGCATATGCAAATCATGTGCGTCCGGCACGCCACCGAGAAGCACTATGAGAATGGTGCACAGAAGGCGGGGTGGGGTGTAAGTAGTGGAAGTGTGTTGTGCTGCCGGACCTGTGCGTGGGAAGCTTCCTGGTACCTCGTCGCAGAATACGGCAGTCATTCCAGCACGTTTCGAAGTTCGACAGAGGACGAATAGTGATTTATCGCGACCGCAGTTCATCGAACCGAGACATCGGCGCCCGTGTAGGACGACATCCAGCAACAGTAAGGCGAGTATGCATTCGGTGGGTGAAGGAGGGACGGACGGACCGACGTGAGCGATTGCGGCAGCCGCGGCACACCACCGAACGAGAGGACCGGCATGTTGTGTGGGGGCACTGACGGCTCGCACCACCACATCACGAACGTTTGCGCAGGAATTAGGATGTGTTGCGCAACAACCTGTGTCAGCAGGTACCGTTCGACTTCGTATGCAGGAGCGGGGACTTGTCGCACGGCGCCTATTGCTCCGATTACAAGTGACGTTACACCACCGGCGAGTGCGGCGGCAGTGGGCCGTTGAACGCCGCACCTGGACTACGAAATGGCACGACATTGTCTTCTCCGACGAATGAAGCTTCTGCTTGCAACACCATGATGGTCGGATCCGCGTGTGGTGGCATCTCGGTGAGAGACTGTATGACGCTTGCATTATGCATCGCCATACCGGTAAGTCGCCTGGCGTTATGGTTTGGAACGCAATTGGATATGACACCCGCACCCTCTGGTACGCATCGCAGGTACACTCAACAGCCACCGCTATATCTCCGACGTTTTGGAGCCTGTAGTCATCCCTTACCTGCAGGACCTGCCAGCGGCCACGTTTCAACAGGACAATGTGCACCCACACGTGTTACGCATTGTGCAATAATTCTTAAAGGCCAACCAGGTGTCACTGCTGCTGTGGCCAGCCTGTTCTCCAGATATGTCGCCCATCGGACGCGTCTGGTTGCTGATCGGCAACCGAGTGGCCCGGCAAGCACCACCCGTGGCTGTCCCTGATGAACTGTGGCAACATGTGGAAGAAGCCTGGACCGACATACCCCAAGACCACATCCAAAGCCTCTTTCGTTCGGTGCCGCGGAGTGTAGCGGCCGTTATTGCTAGCCATGGGGGCCACACGAACTATTGATGTCTGCGTGTTCCGCAAGTCGCACGGGCCTGTAAGCTCAATCGTTTCATCTTTGTATCTGTTGTTTTGTGTCCAGTAAATCTGGCTTTGCTAACTGTCTAACTGTGTCCTTCTTGGTGTTGCATTTTGGGTGGCCAGCAGTGTATATCACTGTGAGTTTTACACTTCACACATATTACCTTAATTGTCTGTCGTATAATCTAGCTTATCAGCGATCAAACACACACACACACACACACACACACACAAGCAACTGCTGTACTGTCCTTTTAATCTAACGTGTTCATCTCATTATTGCGTCACTCTCTCTGGCCTCAAAAGTGCTGCCAACCTTATTCATGTGAGAGAGAAGCTATCACGTTAAGTTTGGAAACTGTAAAAGAGAACAAACTCAAATTTACATAGGAAAAGGAACTAAAATTGAAAGTTAAATTAGAATATACGTCAGAAACTGTAAAGACCATTGACAGTCGCCTGCTCCTAATTTGGGGCCACTGGTTCGTGGAAAAGGAGAGAGCCAGTGTCCCAAAACAAGCACGCTATCCATGCCCAAACCAGGATTCGGAACCAGTCTCATTGTCAGAAGCCAGTGCTTAGACCAATGGGTCACCAGGTTGGCTATGTAATTTTATAGCTTATCTTTATATTTTCTAAAACCGGGCGTCTGCGCTCCCATGACTTTTTTTTCTTTTGGGCTATAACTGACATTCAGTCAGGTCATGCCGACTTTTTGACGTAAGACTACGTCTAACTCCGCAGATAGTATGGGACGACTTACGGCGGACAGCCTGTGACAAAAATAGGTCCCAATTGAAATCATTATAGCGTTAAAAACACGTGCCGCACACTAATCGTATTAGCATATTCGTAAACTGCATTGAGTCCAATTGGCGTATTGCGCAATACATTGTGGGGGACGCCGCGTTTGACCATCACTCCCTTTTAGCTTACAGGCCCGTGCACCGGATTGTGACGTCACTAGGATAGTCTGTAGTCGGACACAGGGAGATGCTGGGAGCTGTACGGCGATGTGTGAAGTGAACGCGTCTTAACGTACACCAACGATACAAGTCAAGCGTTATTTAGAGTTTCACTGCATTTAAATAAGGACTTCTGTCTTAGATTTTTTTTAAATAACTACAGAGTTTGCACGTTTGTTTTATAATCTTACAAAATACAGAAGGAAAAGAAATTGCAACGTAAATCTAGCGTAGTAATAATTTAGACGTAAAAGTGTAAGCAAGACAGATTCGCCTACTTAATGAAATCATCGCTGTCATTTCATTGGAAGTGATAAACCATTCGTGTAATCGAAATTATAAATTGTTGTCATAGTTTCACTTGAAGTTATAGTGTCGTCATAGCTCACCGAATCATTCTTGTACTTGAAAGATTAGTTTGAGGGTGCATTACGAAGTACCACCGTCGTTTCAAAAGATGTCAGTTGACGAATTGAAGAAATCAGAATTTTCATTCATTGCGTGCTTACGGCTACGAAATATTGACTAATGAAATAATTCCTTTAATGAAAATGTATTTTCATGTTAGACAGTAACTAGGAATTTATGTGCAATCCATGTTCACTAATATACACTGCTGGACAATGGCTAAGGACGGATCATAAACGGCTATATAGCGCATAAAAAAGTAAGTGTGGTTGGATGCCAAATGAAATAAAATAATGTCAGAATGCCAGGACATTACAAGAAAGACAATTTATTGTGCTCTGAAATCCAGAAGGCTTTGAAACGTGTTCAAGGGACAAACTGGCCATTTTGTGCAGAATACGTGAACGTGAAAAAAATGTCATTACCGTCCGCAGGGGTCCGGCGTAAGATGTCAATACGGGATATGGCCACCATAGAGGGCGATGCCAGATTCCACACGTCGTGTCATGCTTTGCACAACATTATCAAGCAGCTGTTGGGGTAATTTATCCCATTCCTCTGTCAGTGCGCGGATGAGGGTGTCCTTGTTTATTAGAGTGCATTAGCGACCAGCAAGACACCTCCCCAAAGCATCCCACACATTTTCAATGGGATTCAGATCTGGAGAACGTGCTGGCCATACGAGGCGTTGAATATCCTCGCTCTCAAGACACTCCTGGACAGGGACTGTTCGATGACATGTTGCGTTGTCGTCCATGAAAATAAATCTATCACCAACAGCACCACGGAACATGCGAACATGAGGTAGCAGAACATCATTAATGTATCGTTGGCCAGTCATAGTCCCAGTTGGAAGCACATAGAGGGACGTACGGCCATTGATCATGATGCCAGCCCATACCATGACACTACATGTCGGATATCGGTCCCTTTCCTGTATGTTTGCTGGACAATATGCAGTACCACTATCACGCCAGATCAGTTGTCGTCGACAATCAGACGATAGACTGTATCTACTCTCATCTGAGAAGAGGACAGCAGACCAGTCGTTATCAGTCCAATTGCGATGTTGATGGCACCATTGCAAACGGGCGGTACGGTGAGGTCTGGACAATGGGATGCACACAACAGGACGGCGGGCGTATAGTCCTCCTTCATGCAAACGTCTGGCGACAGTTTTTCGGGATATCCGCTTGCCAGTAGCAGCCATAAACTGATTTGCTACCTCACTAGCTGTGCTGCGCCGGTGTCTTTTTGTTGATAGCACTATGTACAGATCTTCTGCAGGTGTCGTACTGCGAACACGACCTCGCCTCGTGACGTTTGCTACACTCTCCATTTGTTTGAAATGATTTCCAAAGCCTTGAAACAACACTGTGGCTGACGTCGAACTGCCTGGCAACATCTGTTATTTTTCGCCCTTCTTCAATCTTGCCAATAATACGGCCACGCATAAATTCATCTAGGTGATGTCTGGAAGACATACTGAAAATTGCAAGTTCGTCAATTGATTCTTTCCCTTTCAACTTTGCGTTTGAACAACAACGGTCAATACGCGTCAAATGCTTTATATCTCTTATCAGCGCTATGACGTCACGAACAAATTCGGCAATCCAAAATTTGCATACGCACAAAACCTCTTACTGTATCCCGTACTTATGCTATTTTCCACATTTTCCTGCCTTCCATTTTATGGTTGCTATCGTTGCTAAGATCATCCGTCCTTAGCAATTGTCCGGCAGTGTATAAAAAGAGATCAAGAAGAAAAACTGAATTTTTTCCTGCGTGTTTTTAAATTATTACCAAAAGCTCAATAAAACACTTTAACATACATACAGTGAATTGCTGCTTGATCCACTGATTGTATCAAATAAATTAAGATTTTAAGAAAATTACCTAATTGTTACATTGTTAAATGTACCATAACAACATTTTAATGACGTAACAAGTTTTCCTAATTTTAGTGCCATCTAGTTGCATGTTAGGACAGCTTCATTTTGGAAAGCAAATGTAAAGTTTATAATTTTTGTCTTCCAGAGTACTATTTAAAGAGTTACCTTGTCAAACTTTAAAACATTAAATGTATTAGTATCATTAAAGAAAGCTATTTAGATCCAGAATATAAACATTATTTTTTATCTGGAAAAATACGAGTATTTATTGACATAAATTTCCTGAAATTTGATTTTCAAGAAGTATTCACAAAAACTGCCAATGTACAAATAATTATGTTTGTGTAACTCTTTATGTATTACAAACGCAATTTAATTATTTTTCCCTTAGCTGTTCCTTGAATATTTTCAAAGACAAATTTATAAGAAAATCTGAAATTTGTTCCAATGAGTTTTTAATAAAGTATTTTTCCAGATAATAATTATATTTTTTGAGAACTTGACAAACGCACATGAAGTTATTGTATTGGATAAATCTAAGCGATTGTTTTGGTACTATGGAATGATTTTCAGAAGGTGAACATGTCTCATTATAAATTGACTAACTTGATGTACCATTTTCTCAGAAACTATGAAAAAGCAATGGCATAAAATTCTGTGCAAATGTTTTGTCATTACTAAAGCTATTGAAAAGACTGTTTCTTCCTTTTTATGATTTTGGGTTTATAATAAATTCTATGAAGGATTGGAAAAGTTCATCTCAATACAAAGATTGAATCCAACCCCACGCCCCATATTTGGAAGCACACGTTCCAGCAGTTATCGGATAATATGAGACATATTAGTTCCAGTTGTTATAGCTGTAGCTTGTGAAGAAAAGGTGCAGGAAGTCTAGAAACAGATAAGTGATAAATTTAGATAAATGAATCACAAATTGATCTCTCATTTTAGGCAGATGTTTTCCAAACAAAAAGAAAATACGAGCATATATTTCCACTTGTATTTAAAAAGTCTTGTTTGTTTAGAACATAGTTTCCACAATATGTGGATTCATGCCCATTCAGGTACTTTTTTTCTTAAAAATAACAATATCCAGGGCTTGAAAATAACATGCCCGGAATGCCCTGGCATGCAAATCATTGGCTTGGGCAGGTAAATAAACTATCTAGTTTCCCACGCTAGGCAACTGAATTTTAAGATAAAAAGTTCGTATTAGAATTTCTTACTACACAAGAAAAACGACAGTCGTCGCATGTTTTGTTCCATTTCCTTGTTAATTACCAGAAGTTATATTATTGTTACGAAGTGCCAAGGAAAGACAAATATCACATCTTCAATTATATTATTCTCTACGCCCAGAAATTGGAACCATATGTAGGTTTGCCCTAAATGCTGTTTATAATCAGCTACGGGATGCATGCCTTAGTTTAGTTTACGTTAGGTCCACAAAATGTTTCCACTTATCCTAGAGTTCTTGTCAGTTGAAAATTTTCCTTCTTGATTGAAGTAATCCATTTTCTTACGAGGTCCCCGTTAGTAAGGAATTTGAATATTCTGACGATTTTTAGTAACCACATAAGGAAATAATAACACGTGGCCCATCAATATAACACGTGGTCCATAATGTAACATGTGGTCCATCAATATAACACGTGGTCCATAATATAACACGTGGTCCATAATATAACACGTGGTCCATAATGTAACATGTGTTCCATCAATATAACACGTGGTCCGTAATATAACACGTGGTCCATAATATAACACGTGGTCCATCGTCATAATTATCGTGACAGTGGGGTTCGCTGCATCTAAACGGCATAATGAATTTTCTTCAGGAGCAATTTGTCCTAAAATATTCCTTTACGAGAAGTTTTAATAAAGTATTTTAATTGACAATTTGACAACGACAGCCACGGACATTAACACTTATACAGGGAGCGAGCAGGCTCGACAGTTCAACCACCCACCACGGATTACCAGACTACCCTTCGCTACGTCACACAGCTTCCGGTATTCGGTGCGCGGGCCTGTAAGCTATAAGGGGTTGATGGTTTGACACAGTCTATCTCGCCAACTGTAAGGGCAACACGACTGTGTGTCGTATGATTTTAAAGCTCTCGACAAAATCTATTCATTAGATTTTGCAGTGATTTGAACTGAAAATTTTAAAAATTGTTTTCTTGTGAACTGGTGAACACTTTTGATAATATCGCGGTTTATCTGGACAACCGTGAGTGCAAAACGTGGGCTACTTTTGGGCTACAATGTGGGCTGCTTTTCATGTCATAGACCTGTGTTGGCTATAGCAAGTTAAATGAACGCTTTGAAACCATACTCGACTAGCTCCTTTAAACTCTCTGATCTGCAAGTCATAGTCCTACGTTGCAAACTGATGGCTCTGTCAGAACTGAGCAGAAATGATTTTTTTTTGTTATTGTTTAGTTGTTGTTTTTGTTTCGGAGTGTAACATCGGCCACGGTGAAAAACTCTATGGGTTATAAGCTGGCGCCCATCCCTAATTTAAGCTCGCTGTCACCAGGGAGTTGACAGCGCCATTGCGGTAATGCAAGTACACCACCCATGCCTCGAATCCAGACAATCGCGGAAGAACGGTCAAGGTTTAGATAAATGAGCCGCCGGGCAGCACTGACTAGTACAAATATAAAACTATGCAATTTGAAGTAACTGATTAGGCACCTCTATCACGTCAGTGTTTAATATGAATATTTTCCATTATATACTGTCAAGACTTTAATTTTAGGGATGTTATTATACTCCGTTAAATCTTCGATTGTATTGGTTATATTGTATTCTGACAAGCCTTCGATTGTAAAAGTTTTATTACAATCTGTCAAGCCTTCTGTTGCTGTGGCATTATTATGTGATCTCAAGTCTTCGGTTCCAGTGAGGTTTTTTTTTACATGCTGGCAATCCTTCGATTTTAATGGTGTTATTATATGTTGTCACGTCTTTGGTCATAATGACGTGGAGTCCTCTACTTTTCTGCTCAGAGAATAATTCCGTGGGTCCGAGGATTTGGCTGTAAATGATGTTGTAAACCTGTCT
This sequence comes from Macrothele yani, assembly GCA_039090855.1. Classification (NCBI taxonomy): domain Eukaryota; kingdom Metazoa; phylum Arthropoda; class Arachnida; order Araneae; family Macrothelidae; genus Macrothele; species Macrothele yani. Next base: position 52,098,356 of record CM077008.1, on the reverse strand, counting down.
TCTGTTAGCATACTGTAGAACACTGAATCATCAAAAATTAAGAAAGGTCATTGTCTGCACTGTTTAACTGGTACTGACCAAAAGAAGTAAAACAATATTTAAATACCCGTGCTTTGTACGCATGAAAAATTGACACTCACACTCCTTTAGATATATCATTTTCACTTAAAACTGATGGTTCGGAAAAATAATGGGTTGATAAGCACTTTCACATTTTGGCGATACATGTCGCTTGTACGAAATTTAAAGGTTGCTTTACGTTGCACACAAATAATATTTGCATATTCTGAAAGGTTAGGTTCTGACACATTTACACAAGTTAACGTTGTAAATCGTAGGTATAAAATTGCAAATAGGCCCTTCAGAAAGTACGCACCGTTCGCGTATCACTCCCGCGCAAATATTCGCTTCAGAGTTGCGCATACGCAATTACAATGGTGTTGCCTCATCCATTAGGAATGTCCTGACACAATTTCGTGAAGTTGTGCCTTATGTTAAAGATTTGTGCTGTGCGTTAGTAATGTCTACGTTAACAGAACGGACCGCCGAATGCGAGGTCCTGTCTGTGATAAGGTTTCTGAATGCGAGAAATGTCAGATCAAGTGAGATTCATTAGCAAATTTGCTAAATTCAAGGATAAAACGAGTGCACGAATGGTGCGAAACTCCGTCGGAATGTTTAATGAAGGACGACACAGCGTTCAGGACGAATTGCGCAGTGGTAGGCCTTCTCTGATCACGGACAATATGATGCAGAGAGTGAACGAAAACATTACGGAAAACCGACGCTTCACAATTTCTGATCTTTCAGAACACTTCCCTGGAGTTCCGTGACCAGAGGAGGCCTACACTGCGCAAATCATTACATTTTCCTGAAGTTTACGTTACTAGAGGAGGCCTAAACTGCGCAAATCATTACATTTTCCTGAAGTTTACGTGACCAGAGGAGGCCTGCACTGCGCAAATCATTATTCCTGAAGTTTCCATGACCAGAGGAGGCCTGCACTGCGAAAATAATTACATTTTCCTGACGTTTCCGTGACCAGAGGAGGCTTACACTGTGCAAATCATTACAGAAAAGCTTCAAAAAAGTACTGCAGAGTGCGTTCATTATGGGTACCAAATATGTTGACGAAAGAGCATAAAATGCAGCGTATGGTATCTGCTTTGGAATATTTGGAATGGTACACGGAGAAAGACGATTTTTTAAGCCGTATAGGCATGGGAGACGAGACTTGGGTTTCTTACGATTACACATGAATCAAAACAGCAGCCACTGCCATAGAAACACACTGGCTAGCGTTCTCCAAAAAAATTCAAACAAACGATTTCAACCAGGAAGGTCATATGCACTGTCTTTTGGGACAAGAAAGGAATTTTGTTGATGGAATTCCTGCCTAAAGTAAACGCGGCTGTTTATTGCGAGACACTGGAAAACTTGAGTCGTGCAATTCAAACCGAACGCCGCGGCATGCTGAGCAAGGGAATTGTTCTTCTCCATGACTACGAAAAAACCTCATGCCGGAAATGTGATGCCAAACCTGTTCACCACATTTGGATTGGAGCGGCTGGTCCACTCTGACAAATTTTGGAAAGGACGATATAATTTGGTATTGGTACACAATATTTCTTCATTGATTATAAAGCTGCATATGCTAGTATAAGCAGGGAACAACTATTTGGTGCAATGCAGGAATTGAAAAGTCCAAGAAAGCTCATTAGAACGGTCAAAGTGATATTGTCGATGTCACAAGTTACATTCGAACACAAGGAAACCATTCACGACCTCTTAACACTCACAATGGCCTACGACAAGATAATGAACTAGCACGTCTGCTATTCAATGGAACAATTCAATTGGTTGTTAGGGTTGCAAGAGTGCATGAAAGTGGTACAGTCTTCTAGAGCTCTGTACAATTACTGGCATATGCAAATGACTTGGATCTTATTACTACATCTTTCCCATTATTGGAAGTGGCATTTACAGCCATGTAAAATGCTAGTAAGAAAGTGGAATTAGTAATTAATGAATCTAAGATCAAATACTTGGCTGCAGGAATAATAGCCTATAATGAATAAAATTCTCCGCCTGGACGTGTAGTGCAGGAAAGCTTACGTTAAGTCACGTTAGGGTTATTGAAAGGTTACTTGACGTAGTTAAAGTGTGCTTAATCTTCAAAGTGCTAGAGTTTGTTTAGGTAAGACACGCACGTGCAATAAATTCCAAGAATATGGAATTTATTTTTACTCAGCGTTCCTCATTATCTTGAATATCAGTAATATAACTTCGGTTTTAGTACATTAGTACCTTGAAGGCTCCTTATTAGAGCGGTAAACACAATATACCCTGAACTTAACGTAATCACTCAATGAAATAGACTTAACGACCAGAAAGAGGTCTGACAATAAAATGAACTAAGTAAACGTACTCACTTTTAACCTTTTATTGGGGAGCTCCTGGTATTACTCAAATACACACTCCAAAATAACACAACTACTGATAGCCCGAACTTTCGTACTATCGTAATATCGTAGAAACGTAGGTAAATCGCATATCAATAATCAGGAAGAACCTATCACATATAAAACGAAGCTCCTTGGTATAGTTGAGCGCGCCTATATATACTGCATACCACCACGTCATGACTTACACTCGTTGCCACATATAATTCAGCGGGAGAAACAACGTCTCGTTAAGTGAGAAGATAATTTGCATAGGAAAATAAAATAACAAGAGATAGTAAAATCAAAAAGAAACTGAATCTAGAGTATACGCTACAAGCCTTTTACTCCAGGTTGACTTCTACCACCATGTTGGGTGGTCCCACATACGACAGGGTTGATAGCTTTAAATACCTGGGTTCTACGGTAACTTGCGCCACTGATGTTTCCCCGAAATGAAAATCCGTCGCATGGCTGCAAATTGAACATTCTTTGCCCAGGAAAAACGGTTGTAATCTTGATTATTATCTCGAGAAACAAAGTCAACTATCTACAAAACTTTAATAAGATCACTTCCCAGAAACTTAGGCACTAACTTGGAAAAATAAGCGAATGTTGGATATATTTGAAAGAAAAATTATCAGAAAGAATAATTGGCCCAATATGTGACGGGAGACTATAGCGGAAATGCTACAATAAATAATTATACTTCACTTATAAGGACCCTACTGTTACTAACATGATTAGGTCACCAAGATTGAGGTGGGCTGGCCATGTAGTGCGAATGGAAGAATATGAAGCTCTTAAGAAAGTATTGTTCAAACATTCTGCAGGTCACTTAAGACGAGGACGATGAAAGACCAGATGGATAGATGGAGTAGTGGAAGACACAAATAGCCTGGGCTGCCAGAACTGGAAAATAGTGGCTCAAAATAGAGAACGGCAAAATATTGTTGAGGAGGCCATGGTTCACACTGAACTGTTGAGGCAAGAAGAAGAAGAAGAAGAAGAAGAAAAGAAGAAGAAGAAGAAAAAGAAGAAGAAGAAGAAGAAGAAAAAGAAGAAGAAGAAGAAGAAGAAGAAGAAGAAGAAAAAGAAGAAGAAGAAGAAGAAGAAGAAGAAGCTGGTGCACCCTCCTACACCCCAGACTTGGAGCCCAGTGACTGTCATTTGTCTCTCCACTTAAAACGATTTCTTGCTGGCCAGTGGTTCGAAAACGACAATGACCTGAAGATGACGGTTGAGCCAAAACCCAGGTGGCAAACGTCTATGAGAATGGTATCCAATAACTCGTGCCACGATATGACAAATGCCTTAGCAACGACGGGGAATATGTTGAATATTAGATTAAAATATGCAGAAGTCATCGCCAGGCTAGTAATTGTTTTGCGGTGTGAGTTTCAGCCATATGTTTTGCGAATATAAAATATATCGGCGAATTTCAGATTTTCCCTAAATTTGCCAAATTTCTTTTATAATTTTCAGATTATTTTTCATATCCAAATAATTTTATTACTGCATTCATTAGAATTTACGGCGAAAATATACCCCACAGTAATGCTACTCAAACGTCTAAACTAGAACTTAAAACTCTTAATCTCAAGATTACCCCTCAAGATTGTTTGTTACGAAGAGCCTCTTTTCAAACAAGCTTGGTGGGGGTGATAATTCGAGGTCACATACACTCTTCTGAAGAATTCAAGCGTGGTATTTTGTCATCCCGCTTGCCCGCTACTGTTGAATGACCTTAGCGACATGCTGCGTTAGTAAACCGCAAACCGGATGTCGTCAAAGTAGTTTCAGCTAGAAAAAGCAGCTCACAGAGAAGAGTGTTTGAGTTTCGCAAACGCTTAGCTTAGAAAATATTCGTGCTTTCGTGTGAGTATTTAGTTTATAAAGTTTCTAGGTTTCGTTTGTTTATTTTAAGAATGAGCCATGTGGGTAAAATGAGTGCATCTGAAAGATGCAAGCAGTACAGAATGGAAAGCTTCATATGAACAAAAATCTATTGTTCTGTTCGTGTTACAACATACCAGGGGATTTTTCAGGAAAGTTGTGAAAGCATTTAGAAAGCAAGCTGATAAAACAAATTGTGTCCGGACAGTCAACCGAAAATAATGCAGAAAAGTGTTGATGAATTAATTGAGAAAAGAACAAAACAAGAACAACATCGCTCAACTGAACTTTCGAAATTAACTGGTGCCTTTTGGGCAGCTAACATTCCACTTTACTTACTAGATAGCCCTGCATTAAAAAATTACTTGAAAAATTCATTGAAAGATATTGGTGTTATTCCATATGCAAATTGGATGCGGAAATGTTATTTGCCGAAAATATATTATATTCACAAGAAACAAGTCAAATCTTTTTTTAAATCAGTATCCGGTGTAAGCATCGTAGTAGACGAAACAATTGATTAAGAAGATATATACATTTTGGATATTTTTGATATTCCATTATCTGAATCAAATGGTGAAAGCTGTAAAACTGAAACCTCTTTGAATGCAATCTTTCTCGAATGCCGATTCAGAAGATTGGTACATTTTGAATATTCTTGCTGTTCCATCAGCTGAAACAAGTGTTGAAAGCTGTAAGGCTGAGACCTCTTTGAATGCAATCTTTCTCGAATGCCGATTCAGAAGATTGGTACATTTTGAATATTCTTGCTGTTCCATCAGCTGAAACAAGTATTGGAAGCTGTAAGACTGAGGTCTCTTTGAATGCAATCTTTCTCGAATGCCGATTCAGAAGATTGCTACATTTTGAATATTCTTGTTGTACCATCAGTTGAAACAAGTGTTGAAAGCTGTAAGGCTGAGATTTCTTTGAATGCAATCTTTCTCGAATGCCGATTCAGAAGATTGATACATTTTGAATATTCTTGCTGTTCCATCAGCTGAAACAAGTGTTGAAAGCTGTAAGGCTGAGACCTCTTTGAATGCAATCTTTCTCGAATGCCGATTCAGAAGATTGGTACATTTTGAATATTCTTGCTGTTCCATCAGCTGAAACAAGTATTGGAAGCTGTAAGACTGAGGTCTCTTTGAATGCAATCTTTCTCGAATGCCGATTCAGAAGATTGCTACATTTTGAATATTCTTGTTGTACCATCAGTTGAAACAAGTGTTGAAAGCTGTAAATTTGAGATCTCTTTGAATGCAATCTTTCTCGAATGCCGATTCAGAAGATTGATACATTTTGAATATTCTTGCTGTTCCATCAGCTGAAACAAGTGTTGAAAGCTGAAAGGCTGAGACCTCTTTGAATGCAATCTTTCTCGAATGCCGATTCAGAAGATTGGTACATTTTGAATATTCTTGCTGTTCCATCAGCTGAAACAAGTATTGGAAGCTGTAAGACTGAGGTCTCTTTGAATGCAATCTTTCTCGAATGCCGACTCAGAAGATTGCTACATTTTGAATATTCTTGTTGTACCATCAGTTGAAACAAGTGTTGAAAGCTGTAAGGCTGAGATCTCTTTGAATGCAATCTTTCTCGAATGCCGATTCAGAAGATTGATACATTTTGAATATTCTTGCTGTTCCATCAGCTGAAACAAGTGTTGAAAGCTGTAAGGCTGAGACCTCTTTGAATGCAATCTTTCTCGAATGCCGATTCAGAAGATTGGTACATTTTGAATATTCTTGCTGTTCCATCAGCTGAAACAAGTATTGGAAGCTGTAAGACTGAGGTCTCTTTGAATGCAATCTTTCTCGAATGCCGATTCAGAAGATTGCTACATTTTGAATATTCTTGTTGTACCATCAGTTGAAACAAGTGTTGAAAGCTGTAAGGCTGAGATCTCTTTGAATGCAATCTTTCTCGAATGCCGATTCAGAAGATTGATACATTTTGAATATTCTTGCTGTTCCATCAGCTGAAACAAGTGTTGAAAGCTGTAAGGCTGAGACCTCTTTGAATGCAATCTTTCTCGAATGCCGATTCAGAAGATTGGTACATTTTGAATATTCTTGCTGTTCCATCAGCTGAAACAAGTATTGGAAGCTGTAAGACTGAGGTCTCTTTGAATGCAATCTTTCTCGAATGCCGATTCAGAAGATTGCTACATTTTGAATATTCTTGTTGTACCATCAGTTGAAACAAGTGTTGAAAGCTGTAAGGTTGAGATCTCTTTGAATGCAATCTTTCTCGAATGCCGATTCAGAAGATTGATACATTTTGAATATTCTTGCTGTTCCATCAGCTGAAACAAGTGTTGAAAGCTGTAAGGCTGAGACCTCTTTGAATGCAATCTTTCTCGAATGCCGATTCAGAAGATTGATACATTTTGAATATTCTTGCTGTTCCATCAGCTGAAACAAGTGTTGAAAGCTGTAAGGCTGAGACCTCTTTGAATGCAATCTTTCTCGAATGCCGATTCAGAAGATTGGTACATTTTGAATATTCTTGCTGTTCCATCAGCTGAAACAAGTATTGGAAGCTGTAAGACTGAGGTCTCTTTGAATGCAATCTTTCTCGAATGCCGATTCAGAAGATTGCTACATTTTGAATATTCTTGTTGTACCATCAGTTGAAACAAGTGTTGAAAGCTGTAAGGCTGAGACCTCTTAGATTGCAACCTTCCTTGAGTGCATCACTTCGGATTCCGTAAATCTTAAAGTAAACAGCGAGGCAATACTTCAGTGCCTTAATAAGTATTAAATACGTTTCACGAATATGACCACTTTTGTGAAAGACAACGGATCTTACACATCCAAAAGTTGGGGAAAAAGAGCCTGAAGAGCGAATTGTGGGAGAAATACTGTATTTGGTGAAATTTCGAGATGTACCCCAAAATTTCGGGATTCACCCCACGAATTTGTCTTTTTCCCGTGATAAAATTACCCTAGTCATTGTACATTGAAAATTAGTTATCAATATTTGTTTGCCTTATCTGCAAACTGTAATTATTTTCTGGATGGCACTAGCACATATATAGCATGTTTAAGGATGAAAACGTTTCATATCTCTCCTAACATACTTCATAAGATCTGGTTGGCTTTTATGTTGGCTACTTGACGTAGATGACTGCCAGAACTACAACGTGAAGAGAAAAACCTAGCAGTTCAGGCATGACGTTAATTTCATAATGCATAACGGGAGAAAACAAAAATTTACATAACCGACTGCTAAGAAATGCGGAAAGGTAAACCATCATATACGTTACATCCATTGAAAAATAATGTTCATTTTCAGGCATCATGACTACAATTTTTTGTCTAAATACTATACAATTACTTATTTTTTTAATGAGATATGCAAAATAGTCCCTCCTTTTCCAATATTGACAATTTGCGAACAACGAAATAACGAATTTTGTAGAATGACTAGGAACTTGTCGGTTATATGGAGCATTCTTAGAGGTAAATAGCGTAAGTATATATATATATATCTAAGAGACAAACCACAGTAAGCAGCATTTTCTCCGCCGTTGATATTTGTTGATAGCAGCTCGCTGGAAAACTCCAGAGATCCTTTAAACTCGATTTACAAAACGTGAGTCAGCGTTGTTACTGTGCTTTACTAAACGGCATGTGTGTACAGTGACATAAATTTTGTTTCTGAATGAATGCGGTCATTCACCCAGCAATCCTTCTGTTACTATAGTATTTCATTTATAGCCTTCCGGAAGGTGTTTTGCATCCTAAAGGTGAGTGTTTTTGCTTATTTATTTTTCGGATGACAAAGTTGATATTTTTCGGTATTCAATAAAAAATCTATTGAGAAGCTACGTTTCGTACTAAAACGTACAAACAAGTTTTGCTTTCAGTATATTTCCGAGAACCAAATTACAGGCTTAAGCATTGGATCTCGAGTATTATGGTAAACATATATTTCTGTAAAATCTGCTTGCAAAAGCCTATTAATGATTTTTCAGAAGAATGCGTGTTATTCAAGGACGAAAAAGTTGAATGCAGATTCCTCTTACCTTCCCGCCGTAAGTCAATCCCAGTCATGTGAAACACTTATTAGTAATTTGAAAAAGTAAGTATCATCTTAAACAAAAAATACTTATTAAATAACAATTATTTTTTCTAAATCGAGGTATTTTCAAGTATTTGTTTATTGTTTGTATTGTTTGGCAAGTTGAACACGCTGATGCACAACGTATTTTATGTTCACGTATAGTTGTAACTTCTGTTTTATCTCTTATTTTCTAAAGGGATTTGTCGTGTTGGATAGCTGTCAATACTTAATCTCCTCCTAGAGAAAAAGATAAATAATCCTGTCTCTCCGAAATCTATCGGCAGGCAGACTATTGTTAGGTCTACGTGAATCGCTTTTAAAACGCAGCGGTGTTAAAATTATGTAAGTTCAATTTGTGTTCTTGATATTGACGAAGATTGTGCAATATCATTGCCATAAAATGATGTCTAGTACTGAAGCCTCCTAAATAAAACTAAACCATGCAGGTTGATGTAGCTTTGTGTAATTCGATCTTTTTATTTCTTGATTGACAGCACAAGTTCATATATATCTTCTTCTTAATGAAAATCTACCGCAAGTTTCTATTCTGTCATGTAGTCCCTTCTTTATGCATATCATGATTTCTTTCCCTTACAACTCTCACACATTTTGAAAATCTGCTAATGACAGATTCGTTCATTCATCTTACAGTTTGAATTTTATAGACTGTTCAAAAGAATATTCCATACTGCGCCACAATTGTAGCTCTCTAAGTGCAATATCAAAGCCATTTTCTCCTTAGGATAAAAAAGGTTTCTTGACAAACAAAACACATTCATTTCATACTGTAAAAGAAAAAAATGGAGCCACAACTTTCATTGTTTCTGCAAGATTAATGATCTTTTAGTAAAGACTAACACTTCGGTCTGAATATTGGGTATAAATTGTCATTGTCTGGTGACGTGTTTCAAATCCTAAACTTTCTACAAGAAAACTAACATTTATCTTTAGAGAAAGGGAATTTTTTTATCTCAAACAACTTTTAATACCGTCAAACACAACCTTTAGACGTTTCGCAACTCCAATGAAAAAACTATCTACCTGATTCATAAAAGAAATACTGTCTATGGATCTTTTACTTGCATTTACAGTAATCTCTTGCGAGTTTTGTGTATGAATTATTGTAAACATCTCTTTCGAGTGAGTTCTTTTGTATGCATTATTACAGATATCTCTTTCGAGATCTCTTGTGTGCATTGTTGCAGGCATTCATCTATTTTCATCCTGATCACCTCATTCCTACCTGCTACAAAAAGCTACAGAGAGTACGTTGGTACTCTTTATAGTTAGTTGATTCTATGCATCTTTTGCATACCAAGATCTTTGTAGCTGTGAAACAAAGCGATTCATGCGAGAGTATACATTTATTTGCTTACAACATATTTCGTTCTTATCAAAATACAGTGGGCTTATGGTAACTAAAGTATGATATGTTATCTTGTGATTCGAGAGTACTCAAGTGTCTCTAGAAAACGGGAATCGATTGTAGGAGTCAATCGATTGAGAGTGTCTCTTGAAATCAAGCATCGATTGTAGTCCCAGAAACGTTGAAATCTGGAGCGGTTATCAGACCGAACTCTTTATTTAGAAAATCGATATAGAGTTTAGATTCAAGCGTAGCAAACGTAATATTGAAATATGTGGTTAATACCATTCTCATCAAGTTATATTTTTTGGAGTTTTTCGTAAAAGAAGATCCCTTGTATGTGAAGTGAAAAAGTACAAATTAAACGAATTCTATAGCGTCGTAGATCTTATTACTTGGAAATATATATGATACAATCAATAGGAGAGTTTGGCCATTAGGCATCGTACATTCAGCAGAAACTATTTCACCTATGAGTCTTTTATTATTCATTCTTACTCAACATATATTTTGATAAACTATCACCGAAACCTCAACCTTGACGAAAGAATATACATAACTACTCTCTGGGAAGATGCGTGGCATCAAAAGGCCTTTCTGTAATGGTTTTTTATCACATTCAGCATCAGGTTCTCGTAATTTACGCAGATTACAATGAGATATTGTTACATTAATGTAAAATGTGGAAATAATAATGTTTGGTGACAGTTTATCAAAATATATTGTTGAGTAAGAATGAAATTAAATATTGTTGCTCCACTTCCTGGAACAGCATTCAAAAATCGGATTTCAGCATTTGTTTTGTCTACTTCCGATACCCATTTTCGTACCAACGAAATTTCTTACTTGAAATTTACTACTTGCGGAAAAGTATCATAGCATCAAAAAATTTAGAAAACCTGTTCTGCTTGGGTTTCTTTGAATATTCACGTATTTATTTCAAGAGTTCGTTATATTATTTCCAGCATATGTATTTTTTAATCACTGAGCGTTTCCGATTTTGGGGAATAATGTCAACAAATAATTAATAAACCATTTCAGATATATGTTACGGGCTTGTAACATCATTCACCTTGAAACTTCACAAGGTCCAAGACTTCCCTTTTGATTTAAGATTTCCAGCCATAAAAACAGCACTGTTGAATACTGGTTCTTGAGCTGGAGGCTCTGGATCAGATGGAATATTGGATCAGACAGTTGATCCAAGACTTCCTGCCAGAAAAACAACACTGTTGAGCACTGGTTATTGAGCTGGAGGACTTGGATCCGGTGGAATATTGGATCAAACAGTAAGTCCTTGTGAAGTTACAAGGTGTATGATAGCCAGACAAGTGCCAAGACAAAAATAGTACTGGTCTTTTCATGTTGACTTGTGATGGGGAATTCTTGGTGCCGCTCCAGCACTTGAGGTTTCCAGCGGTTTATCCTTCCCGGTGGGATAGTGGTGCTATGTGGGTGGTCCCTGAAAGTTTTGGGTCTTCCAGTCAGGTGTTGTGCCTCCTTTCCATCGGTCCTGTCGGTAGAGGGGCTTTAGAAGAGTTGCCATCATCCACTGTCGCTTATTGTTCTGTGTTTCTTTCCTATTCAGTTCTCATACTCAAATCTACTAGCTTCCTCTTTCCTAAATGGGAAGTTTTAGACTTATGTTCAGACACGCCTTTGCTAAAACTGCTTTATGCATTACGTATTGCATAACATCAAGTAAAACCAGGAGATTATTTATTTTCTGTTTATTTTGTTTGTTTTTTACCAGAATTTTGATTCAACAAGCTGTTTGCAGTAGCGTTAATAACACATTCTCTAAACATGTTTAGATACTTTTTCCTTGCCCTCTAAGCTTTCTCCTTTTGTTTAATAATGGCTCTAGCAAGCCCCTCCCACCCCCTCACACACACAAAGAGTATTACCGAAATCCCTGAGTGGAACGCACTAAGGTCACTTTGTAAGATGCGTAAATGTGGCTCGATGACCGTCTTTCAGAGATCAAATCAAATCGCCGTCGTCTGAGCAGACTTTTAGGAAGAAACAGGACTTATTGTACGTATACATCGACAGAAGCACTTAGAGAAGACTGTTCCCGCCACATATCTCAACGAACTGTGGGCAGTGAATTGAAGAGGATTTGTATTGGAGGTGGAAGCATATATCCTAGATGGAAACCATTCATTTCTGCAAAGAACCGGAAAGTGCGCTAACAGTGGTGTCAAGAATACCGTGACTGGATACTGGAGATCGATAAATACTCTTTGTGTTGATAAACTAAGGCTTATCCACACAAAGACCATAATCGAAATCCCTGAGGAGAACGCAGTAAGGTCCCTTTGGAAGATGCGTAAATGTGGTTCGACGACAGTCTGTCAGAGACCTTATCGCCTTCATTTGAAAATACTTCTGTGGACAAATAAGACTTCTTGTATGTAGCCATTTATAGAAGCATTAAATGAAGATTTTTTCCTACCCAAATCTCAGCAAACTATGCCCAGGGAATCGAAGAGGATTTGTATTGGAGGTGGAATTTTATATCCTGCACAGAAACAATTACGTCCAGTCACAGTATTCTTGAGACCACTGTAGGCGAACTTTCTAGTTTTTAGGAAAGTTCACTGTAGCTTCACTGTAGACTGCTTTGAATAAAGACATGGCCGCCCCGGTGGCGCAGTGGTCGTTGAACAGGCAAGTCGCATTTTTGTTCGGCTCCTGCGTAGAAGTCAACGTTCGTTTGTTTACTTGTTCTTTTTGTGGTATTTCGTAGTTTTGTGTTTTGGTTGCAGTGTTTCGTACCCTCGCTTCACGAGCAGTGAGGCTGAGTGCCGAGTGGGTGCTAATTTTTTGTTTTGTTTTTTAATTTTCGTGTGTCGTCAGTTACGACGCATGAGTTTTGGTGGGCCAGTGGTCGAGAATGTCCACTACCACTGTGAATAAGTCACTGTCGTCTACAGCTGCTTCGTCGATTGCAGATATGTCTTCGCTTCGTAGTTCTGTGTCTTCTTCGGGGAATGTTGCGTCGACTAGTGCTGCTGGACTTCCAGAGACTGTGCTTCCCGCCACCCGTGTGCCGGCTGCGTCTAATATTCCTGGTTCTGCTAGTTCTACTTCAACGTCGTTCGCACAAGCTGTGGGAAGTACCTCATATATTTCTAGTGATTCTGCGCCACATTTCAAACGTGTAGCTTCGGCGTTGAAAATTATTCTTCCAAGTGATTCACCGCAAGGTAAGCAATTGTCATCTGCCTTATTATTAAGTGTTTTCATTCCTGCTTTGCGTGACACCCCCTCCTCCAGTATCTGCATGCTGTGTCGAAGGTCGTTCCAGCCGAAAGCATTGTGTGCATTATTCGCTTGGGCGGAGGGGTGGTTGTTCACTTCACCCACCAGCAAGCAGTAGATTTAATTATAATTCATGGGGTTGATATTGGGTCCTTTCATCTACAACCTGTCGCTGCAGCCCAAAGACCAGTTACGGTGACCCTCTCTCCTGTACCAACGGCTGTTCCTGATTCTCGGTTGATTGATGCCCTCAACACGATGGGTCGTGTTGTGGGAGTGACCAAGATTCTTCCAGCTCCAGCCCGTGATTCCCCCCTGAAACATGTGCAGGGTGGGCGCCGCCAATACCGGGTTATTTTTCCAACTTCTCAGTCAATTGCGGAACGCCCTGCAACTCTGGAATTAGTCACTGATACCCGGACGTACATTTTTAATCTTTTTGCAGGGGTTCAGTGCTTCCGCTGTGAAGGGGAAGGTCATCTCGCTTCTGCTTGTCCTCATGCTACTCCTGGTGCTAGATCTGATTCTTCATTAGCTACTACTAGCCTCTGATCATTCGTCCGAAAGGGGCCCGGGTTCGAATCCCGGTGAGGCATGGATGTTGTGTTTGTCTTACGGCACTGGCTCTCTCTCTCTTCCCTGGAACCAGTGACCCTACATTAGGGACGGGCGACTGCTTATAGCCCATTGAGTTGCTCACGGTGCTCGTTAAACCTCGAATAAAAAAAAATAAAGGAATAAAAAAATAAAGACATGTTTTCGGTCTTCATCCAGTCTAGGAAAATCACACAGTTAAAAAAATAAGCAAACATGAAATTTTGTTTCAAGCTCTGTCAGTCTTCAAACGACACTCATGAAAAACAGCAAACAGTGTATGGAGATGATACTGTGACCCAAAAAACGGTAATAAAATGGTTCCAACGTTTTTTGCGAAAGATATCTTTGACTTGAACACGAGAAAAACATTCTGATTGCAGTAGTTTGCGTGATTAATTAAGTAGCTGGCAAACGTTCATAGATAACTTCGTTGAATATAATATATACTTCACTTCCGCAATATCTAAGTAGCTGAAGGTAAGGCCAGGTAGAAAGAATCAGCAAAAAGCTTACGTATAGTGATAACTTCTTCCTTTATTGTTCCACTCAGTGGAAGTTCAACGGGCATCAATACAATCAACTGACATAAAATACACTACTGTTTGTGAAAATTTCAACACCAAGAAGGAACCATACGGTAAACACATTACTGATATGACTGTACATAAGTGATTTAATTTTCAGAACAATACAACAATTTCCCCTGCAAAAATCAGTATCTTGAAAAGTCTCCGCGATCTGCAATAAGAGCTTCTAGACGGCGTGGCATTGAATCGAAAAGGCGTTGGATGGTGTCCTGGGTAATTGCTTACCAGGCGGCATGTATGCGGATCCACAGATCATTGGTAGCGACCGCTGGAGGACTTTAATGGGCCAATTGCGGAGTGACCCTATCCCAGACATGTTCAATAGGCGACATGTTTGACGAACGTGCAGGTCAGAAAAGAAGCGGTATCAGCTGTGGTGAATATTTCTGGCAACATTTGAATATTCCTGGCAACATGTAGCCTGGCATTGTCCTGCTGGAATATAGCGCCAGGAGTGCTCTGAAAGAAGGGTATGTGTGACTTCTGTCGGTACAACTTTCCTGATGCAGCGGTGGCTGTTGAGATTGCCCTCAAGAGGCAGCAGCCGAGATCGCAAATGGAACCCAATGGCACCCCACACCATCACACGTGGCATTCGGCCCGTATGACGCTCGATAATGTATGCTGGAAGAAGGCGCTCGTCACAATGCAATCTAATGCGTATGCGGCCATCTTGACAGCCCAAGTTCAATCGGGGCTCGTCCTAAAACACGACGTTTCCAATCAGCACGCCATTGCCTGTATTGAAAACTCGATTCCAGCCTGAGGCGTCGATGGTTCAGGGTCATAGGAATCCGATGCAAAGCGATGCTTGCAACTAGTCCTCTGCACAGCAGACGGGTCGAACTGAAGAGGCAGACAATGCCATACCTGTTGCAGTGCTCCACCGTTTTAATACTACCATTTGCGAAAATGCGGAACGGGTCGTCACTGCCATGCGGATGGGTTGTTTGTTGTCCCGCGGTGTTGTAATATTTCATAGTACACATGGAATTGTCGATGCACCTGGTTCTCCTCGGTCCACTGCCGGCACACGCACATCATTGCTGTGGCGTTATGTCCCGTCCGAGCCGAAATGTCGTGGTACGAAAATGCACCTCCATGCTAACTAATCATTCGTTCCAGTTCAAAATATGTCGTATGGTGATGTTGAGCCCTTCGTCGACGCTCAGGCATTAATGAATCCTGGAGCCCCTTTTACAACTCGCTGTCCGCGATGCACTATTGGTGTGTGTCCTAAACAGCCCTCCCTTTATACCCCACACTCGACTGTTCAGAGGGCGCTGCCGGGCACAGACATGCGCAATGACTTTGCACTTCTGTTCGTTTGTATGTGCTACCCTGCTTTGCATATCCTGTAAGTTTCACGTGATTACCATCATTCCTTCATGGTGTTGCAATTTTCACAAGCAGTAGTTTATATCGCTTGTATCAACACAGATCTATGTGATATAACAGTAACAGGTATTCTCAAAATAGTATACCGGTAATCCGAATTTATGGGCATAGAATAAAAATATAAGTTTCCAAGCTTTGATTTCTTTTCTACGCCAAAAAATTCGGATTACTTGTATAGTTATACTATTTTGACTACAGTTGCTGTACAGCTCCTGTTTATTAATATCATGTATTCTTTGATTCACATATGTCAAACAGGCTTTGATCTCTTTCACAATGTCAACGCTCCACAATCTACACGCACTTGTAATCTGTCTACATCTCCATTACTCCATTTAATATTCAGTATCATTATTTTATTTTGTCTGACTCGTGGTGTGAGCGTTGTCTGTCTGTACAAACTGTACGAAGAAATAATTTACTGTTTAATGAGAAAATGCTTAAGCAAGAAATAACGAAATTTACATATGAAAACCGAAACTCAAAACGAAGATCAAGTACTCGTATAGGTATATATTGCAGAGTGGTCGTCCATCATTCTCCGGAATGATGACGTCAATGATATTTGCATCCTTATCAGTTCTAACTGTCATGTGGCAATTACAGAACTCCTGAGAGAAACAGGTTTGTCATTCGGTATCATTCAATATAATTTTATTGAAGATTTGAAAATGGAATTTGCCAGTATCAAGTTCATTCCATGCCTGCTCACAGCTATGCAAAAGGTAACTCGTGTGTCCATGTCCTCAAAGTTCTTTGAGTGTCCGTTACAGAATTATCATTCCTACCCAAAGTGATGACTGTGGATGATTCATGGCTCTACGGGTATGACCGAGAAAGGAAAGCACCGAGCTTCGAGTAGAAAAGGATCAAGATAAAAAAAATGCACAATAATCTAGATCAGAAGAGAAAGTCATGCTGCTGACATTCTTCGCGAAGAAGGATTTTGTTCACACAGAATTTATCCAAAGTCTTCAACGATTAACACAACTTTCGATGAGTGCGTTCTGAATCTTCTGTGAGAAGCAAGGAAAACGTAAATGCAGCAGAAATGCAGTAACGGATGACTCTTTCATCATGGCAGTGCGCCATGCCCCACGGTACTCCCCTTTCCGCAATTTTTGGCGAATATATTCATTCTACTGCTCCTTAATCGGTCTTATTCACCTGACCTGGCACCATGACTCTTCTGGTTGTTCGTCGAAATGATAAACTTGAAAACGGAGTTATCTATAATTGACACCATTTGGTACATTGAATGGAACACTAGGAAGAGTCTAGCATTGCTAAAGTCAGTGAACTTGCAGCAGATTTGCGAATAATGGCAGGGGCTCTAGAAGAAGTGTGTTTGTTAGAAGAGGAGTACCTCAAAGGTGATTAATGCTGTAAGTTGTTGTGCTCAGAGCTTGCATCAGAAAAAAAGAATATATTAACCTGACACTCACCGAACTTTCGGATTACACCTTGTACACTGATACTTCCTGCATGAAAAACTGATGAAAATGTTAGCAATTTCAAACGATTTCCTAAGCACTTTGAACTAAAAACTGAGTGATTGTGGTATCTAATTCAAAGAAATGTTCTCGAATAGCATAGCTAGAATATTCTTCTCTGGTTAACATCAAACGAGAGAGACAGAATAAAGAGATTTAACTCACTATTATATTTTCAAGCGCTCTGTACGTTTTAATCAAAGGCAATCCGGTAAGCTCGCAATCAGCTTCTGAACTATATTTATTGATGCGTTACTTACGTGGGTTTGTGGTAAAATACGCTCTAATCATACGAGAAATGGAGATGTGTTACAGATGTGTAAGGCAAAATGTTGTTAGTTAGGTGGAGAAAAATATTCTTAGATGGCTTGACCATGCTAAATGAGTGAATGATGAGATGCTTACCAGGATAATTTTGTCAGAAAAAATGGCAAGAAAGAAAGATAGAGAAAGGCCAGGGATATCATGGGAGGACCAGATTCAGGAATGTCTGCACGTAAAAAAGATAACAAGCATGAAGTACAAAAGGTCTTGCGTGAGAAGCGTGATGGATGTCACTGGAGCTCGAGTTGTGAGCCGCGATAGCTGTGAATGGAGACACATTTGATACATCAACAAAAAGCTAAATATAGTCCGTCAGCTTTAAAAGAGAAATTGGAGTTCATTAAAAGAAATTATTTCAAAAGAGTTTAGCCAGTGGAAGACAAGCGGATCTTTCATGTAAAAAGTCATGAATTCTAATGAAAAATTAGACTTAAAGTGGTTGAGCTTCGTGCTGTGAGGTGGTAGAACAGGTCTTCTAGTGTGCCCCCATGGTTAATAAATACTAAGGTTCCAAGATTTCCAAGAATCCGTCCTTCCTCGCAGATAATGGTTAAATACAGTAAGGTCACAAGATTTCCAAGAATCTCTCTTCCTTGCAGATAATGGTTAATAACCGTAAGGCTCCTAGATTTCCAGGAATTTTGGATTTCCAAGAATCATGGTTAATAATAGTAAGGCTCCAAGATTTCCAAGAATCCCTCCTTTCTCGGAGATAATGGTTAATAACAGTAAGATTCCAAGATTTCCAAGAATCCCTCCTTCCTCGCAGATAATGGCTAATAACCGTAAGGTTCTAAGAATCTTGGAATCTCCGCATCTTGGATTTCCAAGAATCATGGTTAATAACAGTAAAGTTCCATGATTTCCAAGAATCTTGGAATCTCCGCATCTTCGATTTCCAAGAATCATGGTTAATAACAGTAAAGTTCCAAGATTTCCAAGAATCCCTTCTTCCTCGCAGATGAATAATCATAACGTAACTGAGTTACATCAGCGTCCTGTAGCTATGGACGAAGATGTCTAGTCAACAGTTTTATACCTCAAACACGACAAAAGCTTATACAAAAAGACATTTACATTAAATACAGAAGACATTCACAGTCATGCCTGGTAATGTGTAAGATCAAGACAGAAATTACTTGTAGGAAACCAGGTTTCTGTAATACAAATGACATCTGTGAGAAAATTTGTCAAATGTAGAAAAGTTTGAAGTGCAGTAATTTTGTTTATAAGTGACCTTGCATTTATATGTATAATTTTAAGAGTATTTTTGGCATTATTGACTACCATATTATTATACTGTTGTAATGTGCAGTAGTTAGTATTCATCTGTTATAAATGCTACCCCCAATTCCCAGTCAAGGCAATGTCCTTCCAAGTGCCAATAGTCAGTGCACCACTCAGCACCTCCACCAACCCTTAATAATAATATAAGATTGAAGCCATGGTCCTCTATATCCATTAATCGCAAGAGTCAGTTAATTGGTTATCAAAGCAAGTAAAGAACAGATTGATAATAGATGGGCCTTCAAATGTCACAGTAGTATCATAGCACAGTTAAAAAAAACAAGATATAAAATATGTACATTATCAGAACCGTCAGGTATAGAATAAACATGAATCCCTTACAATTGAAAAAGAAATATACAATGTAAGTAGATAATAATCTCCAAAACTTTACAACCTCCCTCCAATCAGGAGAGGAGATCTGTATAGTCAGAAAAACATAGAGTAAAACAATTAGTCTGAAAAAGGTCAAGTGCAAGTGGAATCACTGGCTGTACCATTCCCAAGCTCATCTAGATCTTGCAAAGTAAGTAATTTTTTCTTAATAGTAGATTAATTTTTTAACAGGTAAAACATATTTCTTCTATGAGACTTTAATCTCTCAGATTAGCTCTATTTCACTTGACTTTCTCAATTCAATTTCGGCAGCTGGATTTCATAATACAACTCGGGCAGCTACTAGAATTACTACACACACCGCCACAAAAATTGATCTTGCTATCACAAATGTTTCAGAGGACAATATTGCTTCGGGAATTGTAATTTATGATTTTAGT
This sequence comes from Macrothele yani, assembly GCA_039090855.1. Lineage (NCBI taxonomy): Eukaryota > Metazoa > Arthropoda > Arachnida > Araneae > Macrothelidae > Macrothele > Macrothele yani. The sequence continues at coordinate 52,078,853 of CM077008.1, read as the reverse complement.
GATCATTTGCCAATATTTCTAATATTCACTTATTCGAATAAAGTATTACAGCCATTAATTAAATGTACTTATCGCTTGTTTAACCAGACTAATAACCAACTCTTTATAAATCTTTTACAGCATGAGAATTGGCAGAGTGTCACACAAATCTCTAATCCAGATATAGCTTTTGATAACTTCCTACTAACTTTTACCTCTCTATACGTATATTCTCTAATTTTCTCAAATCTAGACAACAATTGGATTTTCTCTTATTCAAGACATTTAGAAATAAATTAAACTTTAAACTGAGGAAATTGAAGAGGAACTATTACTTTGGAATCTTTTCACAAAATAATATTCGCTTAACTTGGAGAAATCTTAACTTCCTTATATGTAGGATTAACACAAAGATATTACCACCTTATTTAATTAAAAATCATATCAAGATCTTAGACAATTCTCAAATAGCAAATGAACTTAATGATCACTTTGTCTCTAGTCCTCAGGCTATAGTTGCAAACATACCAAAGAGCAGTGCTTCGTTCACGGCTCAACCTATAACCACAAATCGAGCTAATTCTATCTAATTCAAACAAAGGTCTTCGCTCTTTCCACGTTCATAAGTGAGTCACGGAAAAAATTCTCATTGGCTGCCACCGGTAGTCGAATAACTACACTCTTGCTCTGTTTATTGATATTTCAGAGGCTTTCGATACAATAAATCATTAAATTCTGGTTCAGAGGCTATATGACATTGGAATTAAGGGTACATTTCTTGATATTTTTAAGAGTTATTTATCTCACAGACGACAGTATACACAGATTAATCTTATGAACTCTATATTCGGACACGTGTTTTCAGGTGTACCGCAGGGATCAGTTCTTGCTCCTCTACTTTTTAATATTTATATTAATGATATTTTTAAATTACTAGAACATACTGACATACAACTATACGCTGATGATGCTACTATTTTATTACACGGTAACGACATCAATACACCAATTTCTCATTTGGAAAATAATTTCACTTTAATTAATGACTGGTTGAGCTGTAATGATCTATCTATTAATATGAATAAAACAATAATAATGATTTTTAGAAAAAACTCTGCTTTTCAACTTAACTTACAGAAAATAAAATTAACGGGACATGATATTGAGGTGGTGCCCTGCCATAAGTATTTGGGGACCACTTTAAGTGATGACTTGAAATGGAATACACATATAGATCTACTTTCAACTAAAATCTCGAGAAACATCGGAGTTATTAGTCACACTCTTAGACATTTAGCCCTACAATAATGCTGGTGTTATACTATTCCATCATTCAGACTTATTTTATTTTCTGTATTTTGACATGGGGGAAAACAATACGATATAATATTTTTAAATTACAAAAATTACAAAATAAGTTTATCAGGTTATTGGATTTAAAAATTAATATTAATCAATCTTCCAATTTAACATATAGAACAACTTCACATCCCAATACATTTAATATATTAACTATACAAGGACTATATGAATATAATTTAGGAAAGATCATGTTTAAAAGAATAAAATATAACCTCTATCACGACTTGCTCAAAATTAATACCCATACTCATACTTATCCAACACAAAATAGATTTAAATTACTACCGGTATTTACATATACAGAAAATTTTAAAAATAACATAAACTATTCTGGTCCTAAATTATGGAATACTTTTCCTTACCATCTTACTGCTATTAATAATATTAACCTTTTTAAGAAAAAAGTAAAACTCTATTTAATTGGGAAGAACTAAATCTATCATAGTATATCACTTTTTCTTTTGACCAACTGGTTTAAGGCCAACTTATTTACTTTTGTATTTCTCATGTGCTTGCTCCTGTTTAATGGGAAAAAAAGTGGAAGGAAAGAGGGTAGGAAAATGAAATTGGGATAAATTTCTATTTATGTAATACAAATTACTCTTGGTGACCATTCTCTATAATTTCCATTTACTACTTACTAATTTACTTATGTGATAGCAGAAAATCAGTTACGTCTGTTCCTGATTTGTATGATCTTTATTACGGGTGTCGAGGGCTATTGTAGGCCGTTTCAGGCCTTTTCCCTCGTGCTCCCCAGTTGTCACTAGTTACATTGTTATTGTTATAATACGTACTATTATTAGTGTATATGGTCACAACTGAAAAATACAAATGAAATGAAATGAAATGTGAATATTTTACTAACGGAGATTTTTAAAATACCTCCCGCACATTTTTGTTATGTAAAGGACGGGAAAACGTTTGTACTTTTGCGTTAATTTAGTTACAATAAAAAGTAAATTTTTGCTGTTTTTATATAAATTTAGAAGGGAAAACTCACAGCAAGACCTATTATTTTCATACAATTAAGAGTGTCCTCATGGGGAATAAGAAAAGCATCTCGGCAACATTCCCCAAATTTTTTAAATTAAAAAATGAAAACACTATGCAATAAAAAATCTGGTAGAATATTTTTGAAGATTATTTCAGCTGGTTTACGCATAATTACGAAACGCTGCTATGGTGCAGATGCAAAAATAGGTGGCGATTAGGTAGTCTTACGATGGCGATTTGGAAAGTGACGTCAGAAAACAATCACCGAAAGTGCAGGATGAGCATAACCTTGTCATCTACTAAACTAGGTGTGCACCAACTGGCTGATGAATTCAACTAAGGCATAGAACAACCCATATCGACCCAAACCATGCTTTGTATGTTAAAGAAAGTGGGTTTAGTAGTCATCTGCCCGTTCGGAAACAACTTGTCACCGCGAAAAACAGAAACATCTGCTACGTTTGTGCTGAAAACATCAGTAATGGACAGTGAGCAATAGAAGAAAGTTATGTGATCAGATGAACGACACTATTCATTATTTTGCATTCATAGTCGGCAGAAAGCTAGGCGAGTATGTCACCAAGGGATGAACCGAGCATCGTCTTGTGAATACTATTCAATCGTCCTCAGATGGTACCACAATGTAGGGGATGTTCTGTTCCTACGGATTGAATTCGCTGATACCAGTAGACGGTAAATGGCATTAAGTGAATGTTGTAATAGACCAAGTTCGTCCTGCAATGCTGCAGTTTTTTACGTACGTGATTGCGTTTTTATGGCAGACAATGCAACGACACTTTGTTCCCGAGGAGTGCAAAGATGGTTTGTTGAGAATGAGGAGGGCTTCCATTATCTCCCCTGGCGTTCCCAGTCTCCTGATCTCGAAGAAAATATGGGATACTATTAAAAAGAACTGTTCGGAGTTGATGTTCTCTTCAATCAACACTGACCGAGTTGCGTGAAATTTTGCTGCAGTAATGGATATATGTAGACCAAAACGAACTCGAGTGTCTTGAATAATTCAAGCAGCGACACATACTTGCTGTCATTTGCAACGAAAGTGCCGTCATCATCATCATCATTACCATCACCATTGTCAACCATTATCAATCCACTGCTGGATGTAGGTCTCCATACGTTTTCTCCATAACTTCCTGTTTTGAGCCACTCTCCTCCATGTTACTCTGGCATGTTTTCAAATTTCATCCATCCATCTCCCATGTGGTGTTCTTTTAGGTCTTTTTCTGTCCCTTGGTATCCAGTCTGAGATTTCGGTTGTCCATTGATGGTCCGTCTTTCTGGTAACATATCCAGTCCATTGCCATTTCAGGGATTTTACTTTGGTCATGATATCTTCCATTCTTGTCATTTTCCTTATTCACGAGTTCCTCATCTTATCGTTCCTGGTTACAAAAAGCATGCATCTCTCCATGCCTCTTTCAGTTGTCAGCGGCCTTTAAATGTCATTTTTAGTTAAGGTCCATGTCTCTGCTCCATATGTAAGAACTGGAAGGATGGATTGATTAAAAACCTTTCTTTTAAAACGTAATGGCATATTGCTCTTGAAAATTGTATTGTTTCTACCAAAAGCTCTCCAGCCAAGTTTTATACGCCGACTAATTTCCTCATCAATGTGAACTTTGTCTGATACGTGTTGTCCAAGGTAAATAAAGGTATCGGTTGTCTCCAGTTTTTCCCCATCAATCGGAATTTTAATTTCTTGTAAAAGCATTGTACAAAATGTACCCATACTCGATACTAAATAAACGTACGTGTTTTTATGGGTAGTGTGTGTATAAATATGGAATTTGTTTTCTCTCTTTAATTTCCAGCATCGAAAAGATTGAGCTAGTACAGAAACACGCTTGTGGAAAAGAATTATCTGTGGTGATGCGGCTTCTCTTTTCGAAGTCAAATTCAGGAAAAGTTCTGCTACATAAAAGCATGACCAATGAAATAGGTCTCTCAGGCGCAATGCCAGGAGAAAGAATAAAATGTAATGCAGAGGAAGTCCGATTCGCATTGATTTGCAATAAAATCACCCTCCATTGGTTAATGCTTTGTACTGCTCAGAACACAATCCAGGCGAGCATGTTACCCTTATCACAAAGGCTTGTTTAATGAAATACTTGATGCCGCGTGACGTTGGGTAATATCAGTTGAGCCGCCGCAGATCATGGTGTACATCCGATTAAGAGAAGTGCACGAAGAAAAAGGAAGAAAGGTATCTGGTCTGCTTCTTCCGCGCCTTCCCCGTGTGTTCCTTCAAAACCACCAGATGTAGATAAAACACTTCCTTTAAGAGGAAAATAGAAATCGCATTAAGGAAGAATCCGTTTGACGAAGCCACCCTGCAGCACGCTAACTCAAAAGCGATCGATGCTTCCAGTGTTTTGAAAAAGGAAGAAATGATATGAGCTATATATATATATATACTGTATGCGTGTGTGTGTGTGTGTTTTCTTACCTTCAAGTCGTTTTTTATGCGTAAACGCCGGGAGTTTTTGCATCTGTCAATTGAAATGTTGCTTTTTCCCTGTAATTGGAAATAGGTGGATCTGCTTGGTCATGAAAAAAGAATGACATAAATTACTTGCGGTAACGAATCGCTTTCTTTTCCTTAAACGCTAAAAATATTTTTATTGAATCCCTTCTCCCGAACAAAGGACGAAAGAAAAACGCCTTATTTCATTTCTTGCAGACTCTTGATTTCGTTATTTGTAGCTCCTGTACAACAACTATGGTGTGATGTATCCTACATGTCATTACTTGCAGCTTCCAATGATTTCCTTTTTTTATTTTTTCTCTCAAATTTCTTGCCTTTCTTGACAATCATCTCCAGAAATACTTAAATGCTGAAAGCCTTTGCAACCAATATTTCAAGGGCTTCCATGTAAAAAATGATTAAACCACCTAGGCAGCGAAGAAAAATTAACTACATTAATATATTCTTTCAATATCTTCTGAATATAATTTACCCTTATATTCAGAAGATATTGAAAGAATTCAAATTTACATTATCTACTAAATCCACCGAAGAATTGCACATCTGAAGCATTAAACGTGTTGTGAGAAATCTCAATTTTAAAAGAGAGGGATGGAAGAAAGGGATGTATATGATTAGATGAATCAAGAATTGTTTAATACTGCCGGAATAAATTAGAGATTCACGCATACGTTTATGCTGTCTATCAGCTTAGCATGTTTTCAGGTAAAAGGTAAATGGGTTAGCTTCCCTTTATGTTTCAGGATTTCGTTATCCTTTTGCACCGCCTTTTCCTGTCTCGTCTTCTCACCATTCTCTTACCTCTTTTTTGCCTTTCTCGTCGCTCCCTCAAACCTCTCTCTCTCTCTCTCTCTCTCTCTCTTTTCTAAAACTCGTTTAACTTTTCCTCCTTCCTCAATTTCACCATTTATTTCTTCCCAGTTTCTCATTTTCTACGAACTATTAATTGCATATTTATAATATGTTACAATGCAAATTTTGAAGTTTTAAATCCGTTTATTTGTGTAAATACCACATGAATTTAGGTAAGTTAGATAATATCCGAAAACTTAAAAATTTCGTCGTCCTGAAGAGGAAGTCGGACCTGCGTTTCCCGGTTTGTGCCCGAGTACGCTAACCACTACACTACCCAGAACGATCAAATCTCCGATTAATTTGAATATAACTATCAAAGGATTTGCTAGTCAAAGCAAACGGTCTTCATATATAGCGAATCTGGAGGATTACAATTCCTTCTCGTGATTGTCCGGATGAGCAGAAATTAATCGCAAACTTGAGACTTGGTCGTCCCGGGTGGTATTGTGGACAGCAGACGCAAAATGGGAGACGCGGATTGGACTGTTCCTACCGTCAAGTTTTGAGCTGGCAGTGCATTCGTGTGGGGCTGTTTTTCGTGGTATGGTGCTGGCCTATTGGTTATCGTGGACAAACCTGTTAACCAGTTAGTCTACCTTGATATTCTGGACAATTACTCCCTACAACCTGTGTGGCAATACTATGGAACCGAGCCTTGTTGGTATCAGGAGGATAATGCACTGAGCCATAAAGCAAAAATTGTTACGGCGTGATTTGACGATAATTCTGCATCGTTTGTGGACTGGCCTGCACATAGCCCTGATCTTTATCCCATAGAGCACCTATGGGATGAATTAAAGCGCCTCATAAGAAGTTTGGAACCAAGGCCTACTACTAAGCAACAGTTATCGGCAGCATTGTGTACTGAAGGGAAGCGCATACCTATCGCTGTGTTCCAAAACCTTGTGGAAAGCATGTCGAAAGGGTCAGTGCATGCATTAAAGCCAAAGTTGGACCGACACCGCACTAATGTATGTCAATAAATGCTATTTTGTGTTTCTCTTTTAGGTGTCCGGTGACTTTTGTCAATATAGTGTATATTGCTGTCTATTGCAGTTGCGCCACAAAGGTGAGCAACTCCGATCGGTCAGGAACTTTTTGACGCGATAGGTTACGGCATGGGTTGCAAATTGTTACAGCAGCAGCGCTAATGCAGATTTCTTGTGCGAGCCACGCACTCTCAACTGATCAGGCGTAAGTACATAAGAAGACCTCAGATAATGATCATCGCGCGAATGTGGGCAGTGTAGCCTTGCTAGCGAGTCACTATGCCACGCCTCTGATGAAAAAATCCGTATTTGCAGTTTTTAGACTTTGGACGAAACGGAATGTTAGGACTGTTGGAAGCCATTGTCGTTTCGTGATACCGTTGTTCGTGTCGAAAGAAATACAGGCACAGTGATACGAGCCTGTATCGTGTGGCGTTGCCGGACCACAACGCAACGTCCCAAATGTTGGCGCAATCCGGGAAGTCTGTCACGCGAGAGATGTACGCAGGCTGTGTTCAACGCCGTTCGCTGTACAGATGACTCAGCGATCGCCGTACGTTACTGAGCCTTCTATTGGCTCTATACCACGAATGCCAAACACTGCAAAACTGCCAAGAGCTGCGACACTGGCGTGGTGAATAGCAACGAACAGCGTTTACAGGCAGTAGTGGTTTAATGGACTGTACCATGATGTAGGAATCCTTTGCTACAGATGTGCATTTCGGAGCGTCACATGGCACCGACATGGAGCATTATGATGTGGGTTGCAACTGTATGTCGCTACAGTTTCTGCGTTATAATCATGGCCTGGACCCTAAATAGTCACAAATGTATCGCACACATTTTTAAAGCTGAATTTATACCGTATCTGTAAACTATGCGCTTTCCTTCAGTACACAATGCTCCATTTTTCAGCAGCCAACGTCCGTCGACGAAATGTGTGAGATCTCTTGGATGTCTAACATGTGTCATTTTTTCTATGTTCTGCAGTCTCTCCAGATTTATCAACCTTTGAACATGCTCGGCATATGGTCTCTGAACTTTGAATCAGAAGTCAGAATAGGAGTGTAACCCTGGGTAGGCGTGTTAGCTTGAGAAAACATTTATTACCTTTTTGGATATCTTGTACTAATTTAAAATCATTGCACCTTATCGGATGTTATTCCAGGAAAGATTTCAAGATGGTCCCTTTTAACACCACTTCTCTACCAGCGGTGATAATTAGACAGGGCACTCTCGTTTTCGCTTTTGAATGTTATTACTGTCCGGGATTCATAAATTCAATTTTTACAGATTTATTGCACCGTTGAGTGAATGGATAACAATCTTATCTTTGTAGGAAGGGTATCAAGCAATTCTTACATAGTCAGTTTAATGAGGGAATTCTCACGGTGGGACTACAAGGAATTGATGTGCCAGAGGTCAGTAACAGAAAATGCATCCTCCTAAGTAAGTCTTAAACAAATAGTTTTCCAAGAACGGTCAACTCGGCGTTAACAAGAGGTGTGAGAGAGCAAGATGAGCATCGAGGTTACCAAGTGTCCGAGAGAGGGTGATATAAGCAACTCGCGTGCTTCCCTTGGAGAAGAACAAGACAGATGGAATTTTTTAGTCGGGATCTTAGAGAGATGGTTTGGAAGATTTTTCTTTGTGTCGCGGAGGAGTTATCTGGTTACGCGGGAAAAATAGATTTAGAGAAAATGTCCGGTATCGAGAATTGAGGTTCAATGAAAAATAAAGGTCGGAAAAAAAATAATAATTGAGCAGCGAAGTAACTGAGAAAGAAGCCGAATAGAATAATACGCAGTAACAGATCAGCGTGTTAATGATATAAAGAAACGTAAAGTAATCAGGACAAACCTCGAAGGAACTTTCCTCATATACTTCGCTGAATAAACCTACTCTTAACTACAAAAGAGCGAGCCTCCATTATGACAGGTAATTTATATGTTTTTCATCATCAGGGTAAATCTAGTTTTAACCCCGGAACTTCTAAATTCCTCCCGCGAAGATCTAATGAACCGATGTGACAGAACACTCGAAGAAACATAGTGAACAGTCTTATAACAGCAGCATGGCAGGGCAATTCTTAAACTGACGTTCATGACTTTCTCAGTTTAATGCAACACCCCGTACACACCGTTATCGCCGCCAGTAGCGGGTACACAGAGTACTGAAAATTGTCTTCCTTCATACCTACGGTATAGTACTTATGATCGTTCATGCCCTGTATCGTATGTTATATTAATTCCACTTCGTTATGTCGTGTTATCTTGGTGTTGCAATTTGTATAACCAACAAAAAGATAGCAATAATAACAAAATGAACAAGAAAGATGATATGGAAATTTCTGTTTTAATTAGCACGTCTCTTGAATCCTTTCCGACAAGAAAAATATTTTTAAAAGTAGAATTTTAGAAAATCTAAAAATTCAGCAAAAAGACACTACAGTTACACCACCTAGGGAAAACTGCGCATTATTTAAAATATGTGATAAAAGCAGGATTAATTATAGCTTAAGGAATTGTCCAAAAAAAATAGGAGATTACTGCGATCGATAAAATATCCAGAAATAGAAATAGTTACTAATGCCCACTAGCTGCTGGAAAAAATGTTACGAAAATTAACAAACTGTGCACAAACGTTTTTTCATAGTGGAAGATATATATTAGAGACAAAGGAATATATCAGATACGAAGGAATACATCAGAGACAAAGGAATATATCAGAGACGAAGGAATACATCAGAGACAAAGAAATATATCAGAGACGAAGGAATATATCAGAGACGAAGGAATATATCAAAGACAAAGGAATTTTCAAATCGAACAGTTACATGAAGCGATACAGAGAGGAAAAGCCTTGGGTTTCTCCAAGAAAAAATGGGTACAAAACATTCTTCGTAATGAAGAGTGTCCTACCGAAAAATGGCTTTCTAAGGGATTCCTAGAATCGAATTAACTCTTTCAAATAGAAATCTACACTGACGCTTACGGACGGCAGAATTTTAAACAATAGAGTAGGAAATATGCAAAAAAGTGTTCTTTATAGTAAAAGCCATGCTAAGAAAAAAATAAAGTTTTGATATTTACGCCACCTAGCGAAAACTGTGAATTATCTAGAGAGGATTGATAATGTTTCCCATCCTTACTGTAGCGAATAGCATACAGTTCAATAAAGAAATTTTTCAGTAGGATCTTCAGAAGGGGATTTACGGCTGCAAACATAATTATACACTAACACCACCTAGCGCCAGAACTGTAAACAGAAATTATTTTTTCTAAGTTACTCATAGTCTATGGAACCGGTCAGAAAGGCAATCAACTAGATTTCTGTATATCATAAATATCAAGGAACATCTGCTTGCTCCCACCAGCTGCCAAAAAGCATGTTACCAAAATTAAAAAATGGTAGTCAAAAGATACCTCATAGCAGAATAAAATATCAAAGACAAATAGATTTTCAAATCGAAAAGTTAAACAAGAAAGACGACATCGAATTTTCGAGTGTAATAAGCACGTCTTTTGAATCCGTTCTGACGCAAATGAAATTCATCAAAGCTATTCAAAGTCAATGGAACCGGTATGGAAAACAATAGTATCTGACCGAAGAAAGAAGTTTTTCAATCGAGTTTTTAATCCCTCAGATATTGCTGTAAACGGAATCGTGAGCTTACGCTCTCTAGTTGCAGACTTGTGCGTTAAGAAAAACATGAATTTATATGAGAAACATTTCGCACCGGAAACGCTCTCCAACACAGAAAGAATTTTTCAAATCGGACTATTAGAAACAGAGATATCGACAAAAATAAGATGGGACTTTACGTCCAATGGTGGAAAAACCGTGCATTATTTTAGGAAGAAAGTATTCTCAAAAGCTTTTTCCATATCAGCGGTATCGGTCCAAGAAAAATAATAATTTAGTCGAGATTTTACTACAAATACATCAGAAGCAGAAATTAACACTAATGCCCCCTGGTAGCTAAACCATTCTTTACCAAACATTAGAAATTATGTGAGAAATATTTTCCATCAGGTCTTGCATGCGATACAGGAAGAAATTTTCAAATCAGAGTTTTAGAAGCAGAAATAACGCAGAAAACGCAATTTACCTTTGTGCCCCCTAGCGAAAAGTCTATGATTTACTTGAAAATTTTGAATTTATAGGAAAACATTTCGCATCGGAAACACTGTCCAACAAAGAAGGAATTTTTCAAATCGGACTTCTAGAAGTAGAGATATTGAAAAAAATAAGATATATACCTACGCCTCCTGGCGTAGAAACCATGCATTATTTCAAGACGAAAATGTTCCTAAAAGGTTTGTCGACATGAGTAATATCGGTCAACAAACGACTTTTTTTCAATCGAGATTTCAGAAGCTCATATTTTGCTGCAAATACATCAGAAGCGGAAATTAAGACTTACGCCACATAGTGGCCAAACCATTTTCTACAAAAATTAGAAATTATGTGCAAAGGATTTCCTATAAGGAGCTGTATCCGGTGCAGAAAGAATTTTTCAAGTCGAAGATTTCGAAGCAGAGGTATAGGGAATAAGCAATTAAACTTTACGCCCCCTAGCGGAAAGTCTATGAATTACTTGAAAATTTTGAAATTATATGAAAAACATGTCACACTGGACACGCTATTTAACAAAGAAGGAATTTTTCAAATCGGACTCCTAGAAGTAGAGATATTGACGAAAATAAGATATACATCTACGCCCCCTGGCGGAGAAATTGTGCAATATTTTAAGAAGGAAATATTCCGAAAAGGTATATCGATGTGAGCGGCATCAGTATTTACGCCCCCTAGCGGAAAATCTATGAGTAATTTGAAAAAGTAATTACTGTATATCTAAAATACTCTTCGACATAAATTGAATCGAAATATCAAATAATTTTTTCAATCGGATGTTTAGAAGAAAATATGTGCAATAAAACGTATTTTTGAATTCGCCATCATCTTCATTTACGCCTTGTAGCAGCGAAAGTGTACATAGTAAAACAAAAACGAAATAAAGGATCATCATTCGCATATTTCAAGCTTCCCAGTGCAAAAAGAATTTTTCAAATCAGAGTTATAGTTGCAGAGATATCGTGGGTACAGGCGGACGGACAAACCGGTAACATAAGCACGATCTTTTTTTACAAAAGACGTGCTAAAAACCGAGTGCGTGTTAAGTGTCCTTCGTATCGGGCGTTAAAATAATTTTTTGAATCGGGCTTTTAAAAGCAGAGATAGCGATAAAACCAGATTAACTATTTGCGCCCCATAGCACCAAAATTGTATTTTATTTTTGGGCGGAAAATGCACACAAATTGTTTTCTTGTTTAGTAGTATTTGAACGAGAAATTCTTTCTTCAATCGAGTGTTTAGACACGCAGATATTGCTGTAAATATGCTATAAACGGGCAATTGGCAAACAAGATTCCGCAAGCCTTTGGTTACGTCACGTGAATGCCGGCTGTCACTGTGGGAAAACTGGCGGACCATATTAGGCTGGCCATCATTTATGGCATGTGATTGGAAGACCACTTAAGGGCCGGTTGTGGCAGCCACTGCATGTGATGGATAACTGATGACCCTGTTGTGGCATATAACAACTGATGGGACGGCCAGCTGCTGGCCCAAACTACTGGTTCATGTGTTGGCCGCTGGCACTGCTGGCTGTCATCCTTGGACTGAGTGCTGGCTTAGCAAGACTGTTTTTTCTTCGTAGCTATCATGAAATTTGCAAATGAGATTATTTCTTCGCAATCTATGAATCCCGGGATTTCTTACCTGGCAAGGATAAATTGGTTTTTTTTTTAAATCTAACACGTTTTAATCGAAAACCTGAATTTCTGTGCTCCTCGAACACTACATTACAGATATCAATTAATACAGTTTTTCATAGCAAAATATAAACAAGAAAGATAACATCGAAGTTTCGGTTGTAATAAGCACGTCTTTCAAATCCCTTCCGATGCGAATAAATTTGCTCAACAATTATTGATAGTCAATGCAATCAGTTAAAAAAATCAACCAGATTTCTGCAATCGATAAGACAATCAGAAATAGAAAAACTACTTACTCCCACCTGCGGTTAAAAAGTATGCTGCCAAAATTTACAAACGTTGTACATATCAGAGACAAATAGATTTTCAAATAAAAGAAGAAATGTAGGGGGAAACATGATAAAATTCTACACCTGCTAGTTGAACAATTTTGCATAATGGAAAAGTTGAAAGTATGCAAAAAGTATTCTTTACAGCAAAAGCTATGCGGAGTAAAAATAACACTGAACAACAATGGTTTTGTTACAAAGAAAACGTCGGTTTGTATGTATTTACGGTTGCTGAAACCAAATATGAAGTCATAATTGCTCCACTTTCTTGTAATGGAACTCTCTATATAGGTGAATGTTGTGTTACTCAGAGGAATTTCCCTATGTTGCCCGACGGAGACATCTGCCTGCAGTCAGGATAGCTGTCTCTGAGACTAGACATACTGGCGCCGTTACTTCCAGTTGTGCAATTCCTTCTGGGAAGAAGGAACAAAGCAGAATTTTTGTCATTCGGATGCATTCAATCGGTATTCAAAGAAATGCATTTTCTTGTGGTTTTTATAAGTAGTGTGTATTGTGCAAAGTGTATGTCAAATAATAAAGCGTACTTGTGTGAACCATCCAAACAGTTTCTGCTACATTTGTGGACAATTTACTTTAAAGTGCAAAGGCGAGATTTTACACCGTTGATTAGAAAATCGTATGAACTTTATTTCCAGTGCAAAATGGGTGATGAAGAAAACCTTGAGCGACTCACATTTGTTGTAATTCATGTGTAACTTTGTTGACTGGCTGCTTGAAGGGATTGCGTCAAATACCATTTGCGGTACCAATGATTTGGAGAGAACAGAAAGACCACTCAACACATTGTTACTTCTGCATCCCTAAGATTCTGGAATTACAGCTAAGACTAAAGATACGATTCAGTATCCCAGTATTCCTTCGACCATAAGACCTGTTTTTCGTGGTCCAGATATGATTCAGTATCGCAGTATTCCTTCGGCCATAAGGCCTGTTCTTCCTGTTCCTGTACCTCCACAGTCATGGAGTTTAGATGATAGTGATACTGATGAAATAAATCCTCACAGCGAAGAAGATATGTACAACAAGACCCTGATTTCTCAGAAGATTCTGTGCCTCACCTTATAAGTCAGGAAGAATTAAATAATCTGGTTCGTGATCTTCATTTAACAAAACGTATGGCCGAAATGTTGGCTTCAAGTTTGAAGGGATGGAATCTTTTACAACCAAGTAAAACAGATGTAGTTTTTGTCAAAGACAGCAAGAGTTTGAACACTTATTTTCGAAGAGGGGTGATCTTGTGTACTGCAATGATATAGATTTATTGTTTGAAACCTTAGGACAGCAAAACAAACCTGAAGAATGGAGACTTTTTACAGATTCCTCAAAAAATAAGCTTTAAAACTGTCCTTTTTCATAACGGAAACATTTTCACGTCAGTACCTGTTGAATATGCTGCATACATCAAAGAAACATATGCAAATATGAATTTGTTGCTTCAAAGTATAGTATACAAAAAACACTCGTGGAATATTTGAGGTGATCTTAAAGTGATAGCTTTACTCCTTGGTCTACAACTTGGATACACAAAATACGGCTGCTTCCTCTCTGAATTGGACATTAAGGACAGAAATTATCGTTACATTAAAACGACCTGGCCTAAAAGAGGGTCCTAAATTCCAGGTAATAAAAAAGTTGTTGATGAGCTTTTAGTTAGTCCTCAGAACGTGTACTTACCACCGCTTTACATCAAACTGGGTTTGATAAAAACATTTTGTATAAGCATTGGATAAAGATGAAGAAGCCTTTCGTTTTCTAAAGAACAAGTTCCCCAAAATATCTCAAGCCAAAATTAAACAAGGTATTTTTATTGGACTACAAGTAAAGGAACTTATGCGTGATCTTCCATTTGAAGGCACTTTGAATAAGACTGAAGCTGCTGCATGGAAGTCTTTTAAAGATGTGGTACTGAACGTTTTAGGCAACTCGAAGGCAGAAAATTATAAAGAAATTGATACTGAGCTTCTAGAAAATTATAAGGCCATGGGATGCAATATGTCCCTTAAAATACATTTCCTTCACTCGCATTTGGACTTTTTCCCACATAATTTAGGAGATGTAAGCGATGAGCACGGAGAAAGTTTTCATCAGGACATATGTACCGTAGAAAATCGCTGTAAAGGAAAATGAAGCCATAAAATGCTAGCTGATTACTGTTGGACTCTAGAAAGGGATGTAGTAGAACCAAAGTACAGAAAGAAATCTAAAATAACTACTTTTTAAGGTAAGTGTAATTAATTGCTCGTAGCGAAAATGTACGTGCCAAAATGAAGGCTTATTGTACACTGAAACAACAGATTACTCGAGAACTATCCCCTATACCACAATTTAGCAAGCAGATTTGTAGTCAGCATGACAAATACTGTATGATTCGGCATGTGCAGTCTGTAACAAACAAAAAGTTTTTGTTGTTGTTCAGTGTAATTTTTCAAATACTTCTATCGAAAACAGAAATACTGAGAACAAGGTTTTGACCTTTACACCCCGAGCCAAAAAGCTGCGCATTATTTTGATAGGAAAATGTTAACCATTTCTATTGCAGTCAATGACTTACAATGAAAAAAAAGGTTTTTCAATTTAGTTTTTTAGAAGCGGAGATACAGCTGCAAACAGAAACATTCAAACACCCGCTAGGCCACCCCGGTGGCGCAGTAGTCTAAGCGATGGCTTCTGATCGTTCGTCCGAAATGGGTCTGGGTTCGAATCCCGTGAGGCATGGCTGTTTTGTTTGTCTTACGGCACTGGCTCTCTCCCGTCCCTGGAACCAGTGGCCCTGATATAGGGACGGGCGACTGCCCATTTAGTCGCTCACGGTGGTCGTTAAACCTCCAATCCAGAAAAACAAACCCACCACCTAGCGACAGAACGGCTAACTACGTAAAACTCTGCAGGTACAAACCTAAAGTGTAACCCAAGGTAAATGATATCCGGTGTTAAAATAATTTTTATATTCCGACATTTAGATGCAGAGATGTTCAGAAACACATATTAAGCACTTTATGGCCCTAGGGGAGAAACTGTGCATTAATTTGGGAAATATATATATACACAAAATATTTTCATCATTAGTGGTATCTGACACAAGAAGAATTTTTTTAATCGGGTCCCACAAATAGTGCTGCAAACATGCTGTAAACGCTAAAGTAAAATTACGCCCTAAGTGGCACTGTTGTGTGTTAAAAAAAACTTTGAAATTATATGCAGATCATTTCGCTCCAAAAACGCTGCCCGATAAAGAAATATTTTCCAAATCGGACTCCTAGACACAGAGATATTGACAAAAACAAGATGTACATCTGCGTCCCCTGGAGAAAAAAATGTACATTATTTTAAGCAGAAGGTATTTTCAAAATGGTTTCCTAATTGAGCGGTATCGATGCACAACATAATGCTTTCAATCGGGTTTTCAAAAGGGCAGACTTTGCTGCAAATGCATAAGAAAGAGAAATACACCCTTACGCCCGCTTGTTGCCAAACCATTCTCTTCCAAAAATTAAAAATTATACGTAAAACATTTCTTAATTTTCAGCTAGAAGCTGTGTACAATGCAGAAAGAAGATTTGAAATCGGACTTTTAGAAGCAGAGATATCGGGGAAATCTAAATTCCAATAGATATGGGCGTAAAGAGATGAAATCTTATCATACCTTTACGTCTCCTAGCTAGAAATATGTACGAGGGCCCAAAATATTCTTCGTTATAAAGACATCGGAAGGAAGAAAGATTTTTCATTCTGATATAGAGAAGCAAATACATGTAATAATCCATATTTTATATTCGATAACATCTGCATGTACGCTCTCTAGTTGGGAAGTTATACATCGAAAAGAACCGGAAAGCAATGATCATCGGCGATACGGTGTCCACAGGCAGTCGGATGTGGTGAACAGACGGACGGAAAATTTGATACAATAAGCACGTACTTTTTTTTTTCACTGAAAACGTCCAGAGCAAATAAGTACATAAATAAAAATTTGGGTGGAAAAAGTCTTGCGATTTTCGAAAGTTTAACTTTCCAGAACTGTCTGACGAACTACAGAGGTGAAAACATGTGTCAAGACGAAAATCTGCAGCGAGGCAATCTGCTCGCGTAGTTCAGTTGGGAGAGCAACTTACTCCGGAGTGAGGGGACACAGACAAACTTGTGTTTTCACATTGGCGCCCGGTTGTGGAAAATGGATCCACTGGCCATCGGGTTTCTCGAAAAATGTGTGATGTTTGACCCACACATTGTTTGGAATTAATGAAAAACACCTAATTTGCATTAAAAAAATTAAGAAGGAGATGATGTGACGCACTAAAGAGCTGAAAGCATGTGTCAAGACAACAAATCTGCATCGAGACATTCTGTCCGGGTAGCTCAGTTGGGAGAGCGACTTATTCCAAAGCGAGGGGACATGGATTCGATGCCCGTCGCGGACAAACTTGTGTTTTTATAGATGTTTTTCTGTTAAGATTTATAGTGGATTCAAATGTGATGCAATGTAAGGAATTCTTGGACTGAATTTCGTTATGATCGTGGCATTACCGAAATACAGTTTCCGGTAGCAGCACAAAAACGTAGACTCTTAGATACAAAACTTGGGACTTACTTCATAAGGATAAATTCTGCGTAAGGAAAGATAGCCAGTAGTAACAATAAATAGCGACATCTGGGAGCGGAGAAATTTAAATTAGTCAAAACAAAAACATTTAGCTGTTTTACAGGAAAGGTTATTGATTGAAAATGGAAGAAAACAGGTTGGATACAGCCATTCAAAATTTGCTGTGCCTGTCTTCCAGAGACGCGAATGGCATGCCAAATAAAGTTCCCTGTGTAACAACAGTCCTACGGCATCATCAGTCCAACAGTTTTTTTTTGTTTTTTATTTTGTGTTTTTCTTATTGTAGGTTTAACGACCACCGTGAGCAACTCAATGGGCTATAAGCAGTCACCCGTCCCTAGTTTTGGGTCACTGGCTCCAGGGAAGGGAGAGAGCCAGTGCCGTAAGACAAACACAACATCCATGCCTAACCGGGATTTGAACCCGGACCCCTTTCACACGAACGATCAGAGGTCATCGCTTAGACCACTGCGCCACCGGGGCGGCCAGTCCAACTGTTCCTAGCAGACCTTATAGGCAGAGGAAATGAATAGGTAGAAATGCTGTACTCACAGTTCTATAAAACAAAAGACTCCACATCAGTCAGCCGTCACTGCGGTGGGAAAACTCCGGTTGCTGCGGATCATTATCCGGCAGGCGTAGCGCGAATTCTCACACACGAACACAGCTTGGTTTCCCGGACATCCTAAAAGACTACGTCTCTTTCTAGTAACCAGCAATTTCTGGCAGGGTCTACACTCACAGGAAAGCTTTAGACAAAAATATGTGTGCCATGGGGCTTTTGTCATATTGAACCTGGAAGCTCACACACGAAAGAAAGTACACAAGTCAGTAAAGTAGAAGTTCTACGTTAAAATTTGGAATCCATATTTTGGAGAGGTGCCAGACTATAACGCCACGATAGGTACTTCCAAAGAGATAGAAGAGGGACGGGGTAAAGAAACAAAAAAAAATATCTCGGTTGCTGTGCGTTGCTTAACGTGGAAAGAGCGATGGATTTATTTATTCAACAGATGACCTTATTTGTAACGGGGGATCCATCCTGTACCACCCCCCCCCGAAGCCGATGACTTAACGTGCTCATTAGACCCACTGCGAGTATTTAGTAGCCGCCCCAGTGGTGCAGCGGTCTAAGCGCTGGCTTATGACCATTCGTCCGAGAAGGGTCCAGGTTGGAATCCCGGTGAGACAGGGATGCTGTGTTTGTCTTACGGCACTAACTTTCTCCCTTCCTTGGAACCAGTGACCCTAAATTAGTGAAGACCGACTGCTTATAGCCTATTGAGTTGTTCACGGTGGTCGTTAAACCTTTAATCAAAAGAAAGAGTATTTAGTGGTTTAGAGCAACTCAATCCATCTGTAATCGATCTCACGAACATCTGGTCGGAATGCTCTTGTTGAAACTATTAGGCTACTCGCTAGCCTGCCTCTCTCTCTCTCTCTCTCCCTCTCTTCTTTTTTCAAAGAGCGGGGAGTGGAGTTGAAGCCGGCAGTCGTTCCCTATGCTGCGAGGTTTTCATGGTGAGCTTAGGAGACTTGGTTTGTTTTCGAATACCTGTCGACACTTACGTGCTTCGCCGAAATAACCCGGCGCTGAATATTTTGGTTTCAGGCACACCTCCCAATGAAGAGAGGAAGTTTGATCCGCTTTGATCTGTTTCCAAATATACCGTTTACTCAGAGAGTCAGCAACTTCTTTACTGTGTCCACGGCGCCATTCTTCCTTTCTCTGTCTCAAAATCGATAATCTGTCTGAAATTCTCGCTGAATTCAGAGTGAGCGGTCTTACTACTTCTCTAGCAACGTTCGTGCCCGCAACCTTTGAATTTTTTGACTATCAAATAGGAAAACCCTTTGTTTAAGTCTCTGCTCTACCCTGACGTCACCCACGCAACTGAACTCTCTTTGATTTTGTTTCTTGTTCTGAATTCACTTTGAGGTAACTCCTTACCACTAAGAAATGCCTTGTGTGCCCCCTGTTAGACACCAACCGCTTGATATTTTCATTATGAGGTTGATTTTTGTCTCCAGAGCAGTTTCTACCAGACCCATTGCGATTACTTCCAGCTAGGAATCTCATTGCCTTACGATCTTCGTAAAGCAATGAGATTCCTAGCTGAAGTAATCGCAATGGTTAAACTTTGATGCCGAAATTCCTATTTTTGGATTCCCTAAACCGTCTCATTACCCCGAGTTGCAAACTCTAAAATATACCTTCGTACGTTTCTTAATTTAGGTCCGTTAGATAATAATAATTATTTTCGATATCGGCTTTAAAAAGATAGTGAGTAGATTTGTTTTTCACTCGTAATTCTTCATTTTTCAGTGATCAATAGATATTTGAACTTGACTTTATTTTCAGAAACCGGGTGTTGGTTCTCCAGTAATGTAAAAGAAACCGCTGCAGTTTTTTAAATAATGCATTTTGGTTTGAGGTGTAATATTTGCTGTGCAATCCACAGAAAAACCGATAGCTTTATTAACATAAGGAGTTTACCCTCAGTCACATTAATTTTTATTTCGCTGTTTGAGTAATACAGTATTTTAAAAATGCCAAAAGTTTATTATCTGTGTATTTTTTTCTAATGAATACACTAATATGCAAGGTTTTGTTGTTTTGAAATGAATAGGTGTATCTGAATGGATTTCTTGCGCAGATTCCGAAAATGACCTTCAAAATTCCGTATCACGTCAAGTTTTTTCACAAATGACGGAAATGTTAAAATAAAAAAAAACGTTATTTTTTGATGACATTGTTATTAGGCAACGTTTGTAATGTGTTAAAATGTTCTCTGGAGGGATAAAAATATTGTTTAAGGAATAGATAAACATAAATATATAGCTGATAATGGAAATGCAACTGTTTTATCTGTATGACGTCACGATTTGCGTCACTCACAAAGGCGGAACATGAGAGAATGTTATCTTGGCACGGCAGTATGACTAATACCTCACGCCACTGCTCCCTTCTTTCTATTGGTCACATGTGGCGCCATTCGGGGCAGATCGTGTTTCACTAGTCAGTGCAAAGAAGGGACTGGTCCCGTTCTGTTGTTTCTTTGTGGAGTGTACAATGGCTTCACGTGGTTGTGTAAATGATCCAGATATTTTTCTATATATGTGGCTGTAATACGACAGGAAAAAAACAGAGGCAAAATATTACGCCTTTCGTGAAAAATGCTTATTTTCAATACTTCGGCATTAAGCTAGCAGATCAGGACAAAGTTTGGTCTCCTCACAATGTGTGCCGTGCATGTGTGGAGGGGTTCCGGAACTGGAAAAGTGGAAAAAGGGCATCAATGCCGTTCGGTGTACCCATGGTGTGGCGTGAGCCAAAAAATCACAGTGACAACTGCTACTTCTGCACAGTGAATATCGTGGGCAATACCAGAACCAGTAAGCGTAACATTGTGTATCCCAATATCCCATCTGCCATAAGACCAGTGCCCCATAGTGAATCCATCCCTGTGCCACCCCCGTCCAATATCAAGCCCCCAACAGACACCGATTCAGACGGTGATACATGTGATGAGATGTACCAACCTGACAGCATAGAGGATGAAACCCCAGTGGCATTTACCCAGCATGAACTGAATGATTTGGTTCGTGATCTGAATTTACCTAAAGACGCAGCAGAGCTTTTAGGATCACGACTTCAGGAAAATAATTTACTATGTCCTAATACGAGATTCTCCTGGTACATACACCGAGAAGCAGAATCGATTCCTTTTTTTGCTGAGGAAGGCGGTTTGGTATATTGTCGAGACATTCCGGCAGTCATGAAATACTTCAACATTAATTACAATTCAGGACAGTGCAGGTTGTTCATAGATGCCAGAAAATCCAGTTTAAAAGGGGTTTTATTACACAATACTAACATCCATCCATAAATTCCAGTAGCACCTTCTGTGACTTTAAAAGAGACATACCTTAAATTACTGCTGAAAAGTGTGCAGTGCAAGTTTCATGAATGGTCTTTGTGCGGGGATTTCAAGGTGATTGGAATATTGTTCGGCCAACAAGCAGGCTACACCAAATTTCCTTGCTTTTTGTGTGAATGGGGCTCCAGAGCAAGGACAGAACATTGGGTTCGGCAGCAGTGGCCAGTCAGAAGTACATTCACACATGGCGAAAAAAACATTGTTTCACTTCCACTGGTTGATCCCTCGAAAATACTGTTGCCACATTTACACATCAAACTTGGCTTAATGAAGCAATTCGTGACAGCTTTAAGCACGGACAGTAAATGCTTTCAGTATCTTGGTGGTAAGTTTCCATCAGTCACGTCTGAAAAAATTAAAGCTGGCATTTTCATGGGCCCTCAAATACGAAAATTAATGGCAGACAACATATTCGAGGAAACCATGAGTGAGTGCGAATTGCGAGCATGGACTACATTCAGAAATGTGGTGCACAACGCTTTGGGGAACACGAAGGCTTCAAATTACACCACCTTAGTCGAGGACATGATGGAATCCTATGAACTGCTTAGTTGTAACATGAGCGTCAAAGTTCACTTTCTTCATGCTCATCTAAATTACTTTCCTAACAATCTTGGTGATTTTTCGGAAGAACATGGCGATCGCTTCCATCAGGATATTAAAGTGATGGAAAAGAGATACCAAGGAAAGTGGACTGTACATATGATTGCCGACTATTGTTGGGTGTTGAACAGAGATTGTACGGACGCACACCGAAGACGATCCAAAAAGAGTAAGTTTAAAGGGGAGCCCAGTGGCGAATGTTAGGTATGTTTGCTTTTGAATATGTATTTATGTTTATCTATTCCTTAAGCAATCATTCCGCCCCTCCAGAGAACATTTTCACGCGTTACAAACGTTGCCATATGGCAATGTCATTAAAAAATAACGGTTTTTTAAATTTTCACATTTCTGTCATTTGCGAAATACCCTGACGTGATACGGAATTTTGAAGGTCATTTTCAGAATCTACGCAAAAAATCCATTCAGATACACCTATTCATTTGAAAACAACAGAAAAATGTTGAAAAATTGGAGGTCAATGTAATTGATTAACACTGGGTCATTTGTGGATTTAAAATGCTATTGAACTTATTGTACTTTTTACTCTCAGATTTAATCAAACTTCAGACGGACTTTTAGTTGGCATTTCCATTCAGTCAATTTTTATTCCCAGCTGCTAGGCCCCTCGCCAAAAATTCATATTTCAGTTCTCAGTGCTCAGTTTTCCATATGCGGGTTTTAAGTAACATTTCATTGTTCAGCACTTTTCGCTCATAAATTTTCATAGGAATTTCCTCAATGGGACACAAGAACTAAATATGACACGAAGTTCGAGTTGGTGGAATTGTGTTGCATAAAGTATGAAGCGTGATACACTAGAAAATAGTTTTTAAGATTATTTCTAAGTCGTATGTAACAAGTATGTCATGTCTTAGAACTGACTACAGCTGGAGGAGTTGCTACAAATAACATAAATCTGAATCCCTTACCTCTAAGGAATAATCACTAGAAGTTGGTAACGATTCAGTGAATCAGTGCTAATAAAGTACATTTGTTAACTTATTTCAGTACTAAAAATTAAGGAGATTTTAGAAAAGAAATATTGTTCAAGAAATATTATCTTTTCTAAAATCTCCTTAATTTTTATAGACGTTGTCGAAATTCCGATATACGTTGATAGACGTTGTCGAAATTCCAAATGGATCTTTCACGGAAGAGCCAAAATGTTGAACAATACACGGTCATTAAATGTTCAGCTCCAGAAATATCATCCGATTGTCATAGGCATGTGTTTAGCACTGTCACTATATTTTGGGTGAATAACAGCGCATGTTTTGTGTATTAATTTCCTTACAGCAATTTAGTCGACTGCGGATATTGCCCGGGTGAGTTCTACTAGCAATGACTTGTATCACAAGAATGGTCTGCCCAGTTATGCAGTAGAAGTTTTAGCTCCGTAAAGTGGAACCCGGTGCTAATCTGGGAAATTTTCTGGCCAGATGTATATTAATATGAATTTAAGATCAGCATTTTACAAGATTTGAATTGGAGAGTAACATTTCTTTTTATCTTTTTCAAAAGCAGTTATTGTGTTTCACATGAAAAACAAACAAATCGGATGCACTGAAAGCAATTATTAACCATCTTCTAGGAAAGGGAAGTCCATCTTTAACATTTTCTAAGGCCATGATTAAAAATTTGGCTTACGTTTAAGAAAAACAAGAATTAGGGGGCCTAAAATTTATCTATGAACATTTATTTATTGCTACTGAGTATTGGAACACAGCAAAGTAAAAGTGTTAAAAGATTACAAGTATTTATTATTGACTGAAAAGAATTGCATGTACAAAGACTGAAGGATAATTTATTATACACCTCCATTTAACAAAGTACGGTCCGACCTTTCTCCCTCACAACACAAGCAAAACGGATGTCAACTTAATCAGCGCTGAAAAGTTTTGGGTGGTATTGCGATCCATGGTTTCCTAATAGCAACACCCAAAGCACTAAAAGTTGTCAGTGATGAATTTCGGTTTGGAATGCATATCCTGCTGTGGGAAATGCCGACGGTTCGGCGAGTGCTTCAGAATGGTCTTGTTTGGTGATGACGATCTCAATTGTTACAAAAGGACCAAAGGTATCCCATGTTAACATACTCAAGAATAATGCACTGACACCAGCCTGTAAAACCCCGACTTCACAGTTAGAGTCAATGCACTTACCTCATGTGGTGTAATCCGCTTACGACCAGTGGCGTCGGCATATAGTACCTGGAATCAAGATTCTTCCCTCCATGCTACCCTTTTCCAGTTTTCCATGCTACAGTGGAAATGGTTCTTCACCCTTGTAACTCACTGAGATGCTGTTTACAAGATCACTCGATGCGGTTTTTTGGCTGACATAGTCTAGTCCTGCTACGAAAGACGTTCAATTTGTTCTACGTCTGACCTTGAAAGTAATGTTTGGCGACAAACGCCAGTATTAAAAAGTATCGCACCATGCTTCAGATGTTTAACAGTCACGCCGCGTTTCTGTATCAGTATTTGAGGCGGCGCAACAGTGCATTGAAGTCTGTAAGGTTACAACAGATGAGCGACGGATGCTATTGCGAAACCGAGCGGTGATGGAATTTTTGAAGAACATAGGGGAAATGCCACGCAGTATTTGTGACCGGATGGTCCGTCTGTGTACGTTGATGGTGCACATTTATACAGCACAATCAAAAGATTGGTTGTTCTCTTTAAACGGGAAAAAGACTCGTTGGAAGACGACCCTAGCGAGGGACACTCAGTGGAGGTGAAGAAAGATGAAACGTGTCAGAAAGTGGAGGACATGGTGATGTCAGACTGGTAAATCCGTGCCGTACAGATTGATAAGGAACTGAAGTTAAATACAGGAAGTGTTTGGACCGTTTTGCATGTGTGATCAGGCAGGCCGAAGGTTTCTGCCAAATGTGTTCCTCGAATGTTGACACCTGAGATGAAGAATGATTATGCTGAAAGGAAGAATGTTGACACCTGAGATGAAGAATGATTATGCTGAAAGGAAGAATGTTGACACCTGAGATGAAGAATGATTATGCGGAAAGGAGTCTGGTTCAACTTAACGACGTTAACCGCGATACAGTTCACTTCTGTTCTTGAATTGTGACTGGTGATGAGACATGGCTTCACCATGGGACCCTAATTCTAAATAAGAGAGCTGGAAGTGGAAATATCACGGATGACCCCACCAAAGAAATTCAAAACACAACTATGCAGACTATGGCCACCATTTTTGAGGACTCAAAGAGGTTGATATTAATTTATTACTTGCCATATAAAAGGACTATGAATGCTACCTATTATGCCGCGGTATTGCGAAGATTGCGGGAAGCCATCAAGAAATAACAGCAGAAAATATGAGATTGGGTGTTGTGCTTCTTCAGCAAAATGCTACAATCCACAACGCTGGTCTTTCAATGCCAGCTGTGACAGAATGTGGCTTCCAACTGCCTCCCCACCCACTGTACTAATACGACCCCGCCCGTACTGACTTCGTCTTTTTCGAAAAGTTGAATAAGAGCTCCGTGGTAGGTGTCTCGCTGATGATTCTGAACTGAAGGGGGGAACGAAGTTTTAGTTTGAGGAGAAAGATAAAACCTTTTTCGCAGCGGGGATTCGCCAAATCTGTGACCAGCAAAACAAGTGCAACCAAGTCAATGGAGATATGTGGAAAAGGAAAGGTGCATTTTTGAAAAACAATTATGTATTTCTATGTTAAACTTATAACATAGTAAACGCCTTACGTATTTTAGATTATATGGCCTTTGCATAAACCTTCGTAGGTACCCCGTCGTTGAAAGCGGACTTTATCCTCTGAAAATTGGCAAACATGCCTATTTTACTATGGGGAATACCATCCCGCATTTACTTTTGCCTCAGGTGAGCCGGAATATTCAAATTAGGATTGTGTTAAAAAGACGCATGAGTTTACTCGAATATTTTAGGTCAAGGAGACTAACTTTCAATTCGGTGGCATGTTGAGCTGATTATATTGCAAAAACATCGTATCGATGATTTTCAGCTGTGGAGGGCCGTTGGTAAACTGGAAGCAGATGAATCTCATAAGGAAGTTTCCTGATCATTGAATGTTCCGCAAAATATCCTTGTCCAGACCCTGGAGACAGTTCCAACAGAGAGGAGATGGTGGTAGTCGACCAGGACAGAGCCGCCCCAAAGCCACAACTGCTGCAGACGATCGCTATATGTGCCTGACTGCCAGACAGATCAGAGAGATATTCACTAAGCAACTCCATTTGGAGCCTTAAGCAACTATAGGAACGAAGGTTTCAAGGCATACTCTTTATAGAAGACGTTTTGGGTATTCCTAAA
Organism: Macrothele yani; assembly: GCA_039090855.1. Classification (NCBI taxonomy): domain Eukaryota; kingdom Metazoa; phylum Arthropoda; class Arachnida; order Araneae; family Macrothelidae; genus Macrothele; species Macrothele yani. The sequence goes on along the minus strand of CM077008.1, from coordinate 52,052,576 downwards.
GGTATTCCTTTAGGCAAGAAGACGAGTCCTTCTAACTTCCGCCTTCTAGCGATTTCGTTAAACGTATAATCTCCAAAACCACACCCAAAATAGTGGGCGAATGTTCTGTTCACAGGCGATTCGCGATTCAACTTAGATATTGATCCGCGACGCATTCTCATCTGTAGAGGTCCAATGACCTGTAACTGTTCTTCTAATATCAGAGAAAGCAACTACTCTAGCGGCGGTGGCCTGATGGTTTGGGCAGGAATCATGACGAACCGGCACACATACCTGCACATCTTGAAAATTCGCTGTGTTACTACACTGGAGTACGGATACGAGATCCTGAATTCGTATGTCCAGCTATTCAGAAAGGCGTCGATTCAGTTTTGTCTTGTGAACAGTGTTTCCCAAAGTTTCGACATCTGTGTACCTCTTCTACCTAAAATGTTAGTAACACTGAGTATCCCCTCCAGTAGGGAAATACACTTAGTTCTTTTTTGTTGCTTGCTACTATAAACACTGCTTTCTTTTGGTTTAAAAGACCCAGTTTTCAACCTGCGATCCACATTCTTGTGCTTGAGGCAAGATCTTGTATGTGTCATTTTAACCTATTGTGTCTAGTGTTTTTAATTGTATATAAAGTTCGTCTTTTATATGCAATTGAATTCCACGGGCTTGTTGATTATCGTGCATCGACAGCTTACTTACCCTCCGAATTGTTTCACCTGCACGAAAAAGCTTTATCGTTTCCTTTTTTTCTTTGGGAAAATGATAGGAGAATTGTAATTGCAGTCGACGAAAAATGATAATTTGAGGCGATGAAAGGTTTAGCCAGCGACAGCTCACAGCATGTTTTCCCCAGATGCAAAGTTCCACTTTGGCGTCCCTTTGTGAACTTTTTGCTGGAAAAATTAAGGTAATGCTTTCGAATTCCAGATGCATTTAGCTCTTACTCTCCGTCCTCCACCACCCCGAAAATTTTCAGGTAAGGTGTTTTAGTCTATTTTATGTTTACAGTGACATAAATTTTCACGTGGTAAGTCATGATTTTATTAACATTAAGACTGGAAAAATGCTCTGTTTATAAAAAGGAACCAAATTAGTCTTAAAAGACAGCACTTTCACTCTTTATTCGGGAACAAAATTTTAATACCTCTTTTTGGTGTGTCCATTCGGTGCTGTAGGTGGGTTCATTGGTTCGTAGTGGCTCAGCCTAGCAAGGCACTACGAATAAAACATGAAACTATTGTTCTTGTTTCCTCAGAAACAAAATATAGGAAAAGGGAGGAGAGCGAAGAGGCATTGCAGAAATGACAGGCAACATAGCCTGTGGCCAAATAGGACAAGATAAATTGAACAGTGCCGCTTTGGGGTTTCTAAATCACTCCTTTTATTCCTAAGCTCTAAACTGAAGCCATACAACAGAAGCTACAGAAATTATTTTTTTCCTCAAGTTTAACATTTAAACTTTTATAAGAGTTGCGTTGTTAACGACAGCACTCCAGACGAGGAGCCTTGATGCTTTGCTCACAGTCTTGAACTGTCCCTGTTTCTGGCTGTCTCTGGAACAATCCAAACCATCACAACTGCGATTGTTACCAGTAAGATCAGATCATATGTAAAGGATTTTAGGAAGGGTGTGTCTGATCCCAGGCCTTAAACATCTGTTTGAAATAGGAAGGTAGGAGATTTGCGCTAGAATGCCCGATACGAAAGTGACACGGAAGCGAGGTATAAAGGGGGAGGAAGACGCCCTTATTTATAACTGGTGAGCCAGTAACCGGGGTCCGACGACTTTACGTGCCCATCCGACGCACGGCGGATATTTAGTGGTTCGAGCGTTCGTATCTGCCAGGGTTCGAGCCTGAGGTTATCTCCGTGGCAGGCACGAACGTTGACCACTAAGCCACTCCCCCCCCAGTAAGATCAAAAACAGGAGCGTTGTTTTTGGCATTGATCTCGGGATCAACGCTCATCTTTGCTCGCTTCTGCCAGATTTCCAGAAATTTCATCACCCACATCCCCTGCTGAGAGCCTCAGCCCATAAAAAGCTATCTATCTTGTGATTTGGCATTGGTGCGGGACTTCTCGAAAGTTTTACGAAAACCTAGGGCCCATTACAACAGATATAAAAGGCAGCGATCTTCTCACAAGAGTATAGAGCAGTCAGAGACCTAGTGGTTAGATACAACGCACTCCGATCACACTGCTGCGGTATCGATCCCAGATAGGCTGAGCTACTCCGGACCGCTGAACACTAGCACAGAATCGAAAAAGCACACCAAGCCGCCGACCCTAGTGCACTGGACCATCCGCCATGCGACGGACATGAGTGGTCCAGTGGTTAGAGCAATCCGCGGGATTAGAAGCAAGCTGTGCCGCTAGAAACTACCGAGCACCCGCCACTAGCCAAATAGCCATGTTAAGCCATCATCCCTGGGCATTGTACCATCAGCTGTAAGCAAGACCATCCGCCCCTAATCCCGGAACTGCCCTCCTCGACCGCACAGCACGAAATTTCCAACCCGGAATCCCCCTATCCCTTTCATGTGAAAACTGGGATTAATCTAAGGCAGCTTTGCTCTGATTCACAGCAGAAAAGTCCCATGGGACATAGGTAGTTGAGTCAAAAAATTGTTGGGCGTCTACGTGAGAAAATTCTGGGTGTCTCCTTCAGAGTCACGAGAGCGGAGACATTTCGTGAGTCATCTTGACATATTTCGCACTTTACGAAAAGTTATAATGTGAGAAATTTTCTACCGATGCTGTTTTTGGGACATATGTACAGTAGTTGAGTCAACAATAATGTTTCTCTAAGGGTCACACATTCTGTGGGCCAATATCTGAAACCATTACTTGGAAGAATGACCCCAAAAATGTTGTCAGGAGCACAAAACCAGAAGTGATAATCAAAAAGGGAAACGCAAGAACAGAAAGCTGCCAAAAGTCATCAATATTTTTCTTTAAATTGTTAGAGCATCTAAAAAAAGAAGTGATAAAAAAAAAAAGAGGTTTCAACATTCTACGAATTTTGAATTAGTATCACATTTGTCTTCAATTGACAAAGAATTTGAAGGCGATTCAGTTGCTGTAATAAATATTTAGAATGTTTATGCAGTCTACTTATCACGTTACCTCTCCATCATCCCTGTATGGTACAGCTGATATGGCACAGTTACCAAAAAAAACTGAAATCAGCATTTTAATATGATAATGCTGCAATTTCTGAACCTTTGGAAATTGAGGGTGTGAAATTCCCTTTAGATAAAGATAAATATAATTTGAAAAAAAAGGAATTGAGAAGAGAAACCAATAAATTGATCATTGGAAAGGTTTTGTCTCAATTACTGTATTTTTATATGAGAAAAAATTGACTTTTAGGTAGTCATCTGATAAGCTGTTACGGCAAATAATGGATATTTCTTAGAGTGATGATGTAATCCGAGAAAACATGAGATGTGTTGATGACAAAGTGAATATATATCTCTATATGTCAGAAACTGCGCACAAAATGAAATAAATCCTTTAGCAAACCAAGTGCATAATGATATAACATTTAGAACTTAATGAATATTTAATCAATAATCCGGCCAGATTGAGACGTGGGGACAGATGAGTTACTAGATATTTCTGCTCCCAGGGTAAACCACAAATTATTGCATCCTTAACTGTCTTTTCTTTTTTTTTTTTTTTTAGAAATTCAATCAACACCGTGAGTAACTCCAAGGAATGTAAGCAGTCGCTGGTCCATAATTTAGGGCACCTGGTTCCAGGGAAGAGAGAGAGACAGTGCCATAAGGCAAACACTCTACCCATGTCTCATCCTGGAGTCCAACCCAGGCCTACTCGGGGAACAGATTAATACCGACAAAACAATTAACAACATAAATAAATGGAATCTCCATGTGGGAGGCACAATAAAACGGTTTCTTCCCGGTTTCCGAATGCTCAGAAGCGTTGGCTTCTAACCAAGCGTCCGAGGTGAGCCATGGATGGTGAGTTTGTCCTATGGCACTGGATCTCTCCCTTAACTGGAGCCACTGGCCCCAAATTAGGGACGGGTGACTGTTTATAGCCCATTTAGCGCCGGTAGTAGCACATAAAACGGACCCAATGCAACCAGCACTCGTGGCCAGCAGCCACAGTAACGATAGCATAGTCCCACAGAAATTTCAACGATGTGAACTGCATCTTTATCTTATAACGTTTAGATAAATAGTCCTTATCCTTCATTTTTAAATGCGCGCAACTGGCATCGCTTGAGTCCTTTGAGAGATCTCCCCTTCATTCATTTACCCCCAAAGCTTTACTCAACCTTTTCACTCACATCTCCCCTTTAATTCTCATTTCCGTAAACCCGACACAATTTGTGTAATCAACATATTAATTCTATAAAGTTTTTTACTGTAAAACCAGGTGTGAGAAAACGGCTGAACGTAAAGATATGGTTGAGGTATCCAAATAATGGTCTTACCATGTAGATGTGCCAGTCGAAGACAAAATGAGATTTGGGCAACGATTCGGGCGTTGTATGGTGGCAAAGTTCCCATGTAAAGTCTATGCGAGAAGCGTGGGGTTGACATCCGATCGCCGATTGACTCACGCGCTGTTGAAGGCGGTCTTCAACAACGCGTGAGTCCAAAGTCCGAAGTTTCTCTTCTCAGCGAACCGTTGTGCAAAACAACGCTAGCAGGAATTTGTTTGAAAGTTCTCATCGGGACAGCGAAGACCTGATTGCGTTGTGCCATTGGACTGTGTGATGTATACATACAGTTTAACTTTCATTCGATCAGCTTTATTCACGTAGGTAAGACGTTTCCCATTATGTAAAGATGTAAATAAACTTTACATATGAGTTTATTCTTTAAAAAAATAAAAATAAATAAATATTCGTCGATTCCGACGGGTTTTCTCTACCGGGAAAAAAAACTATTCGTTGATTCCGACGGGCTTCGTCTACCGGGTCCGAATCCAGGTGAGGCATGGATGTTGTGTTTATCTTACGGCACTGGCTCTCTCCCGTCCCTGAAACCAGTGAAACTAAATTAAGGACGGGTGACTGCTTATAGCCCAAGCGTTGGCTTATGGTCATTCGTTCGTGAAGTGTCTAGGTTCGAACCCCGGTGAGGCATGGATGTTGTGTTTTTCCTTACGCTACTGGCTCTCTCCCTTCCCTAAAACCAGGGACCCTAAATTAGGGACGGGCGACTGCTTGTAGCCCATTGAGATGCTCACGGTGGTCGTTATATCTTCAGTCACAAAAAAAAAAAGATCAGGAACCTGGACTATTGTCTTTACTGAAGTGGTTGAATGAATTTGTCAATCAAATAAAGTTTACATTTGTTGTTTCATATGAGTTTATTATCTTAAAAAACTTACCATCGATTCCGACGGGTTTAGTCTAATCTATGTAAATAGTTTAATTAAAACACAAACTTGTTGAGTTTTAAATTCTTTATCATCCTCCTAACAAAATTCTCCTGCTCTTTAGCTGTACTAGCGAAACGTAACCAAATTCTGAAAATGGACAAATAACAAAGTATGGCATAAAAAAATATGTACCAGAAACTCGTGCAAAAGTTTTGATTCCAATTTTGAACTCACTGGAAACAGCGAGTATTGTGCCCTCTTTTGAGCTGCGCCAAGCGCAGCTCAAGAGAGGGCACAATGATAAAACAAAAAGTACACCCCAGCCATACGACAATAGTTGTCTGGACATATTACGTATATTATTTTATGCAATAAAATAACAGAGCTATATTTGACTGACAGTGTTTTAATCTTCATTCTCCACATAAATTCCACATTCCATTTTAACGGTATTTTAGAATACCCTTCGTACCGTATAACTTTTTTGTGCGGCTGGAAAACCATACTGTCCAACGTAAAAGTATAAAAAAAGCTGGTGGGTGTCGCCCATAAATATTGTAGAACGGGAGTCACGAATGCTAAGGACCGCGGGTGGCCTAGTGGGCAACGTCCGTGACTGCAACGAAAGGACCTCAGGTTCGATCCTAGGTAGGTACGAACGCTAGATACACTAAATATGCGCCGTGCGTCGGATGGGCACCTTAAGCCGTCGGAACCCGGGTACTGGCATCCCGGTAATAAATAAAAGCGTCTTCCTCCCCCTTTCTACTTCGCTTCCGTGTCACTTTCCTATCGGGCACTTTAGCCCGAATCTCTTAGCTTCCTATTTCTAAGGGTTGTTTAAGACCTGGGGTCAGACACTCCCTTCCTAAAATCCTCTACATATGGTCGTTTAATCACGAGTGCTAAAGCCGACCCAGTCTCTAGCATAGTAAGAACTCAGAAAAGTTCTTGTTGATGAGTTGTCATTAATCCTTCAAGACTTCCTCAACGACCTCATAAATAAAATGAGGAATCGTTGTTTGAGGTGCGTGCCTATAAGGAGTGGTCATGCTTCAAATAAAAATACCATTTGTCTGAAATAAAACACCCTAAATATTGTTCCATGGACTTAAAGCAGTTTACAAGATTATGATATTAACAAATGTAGATTATAAGATTATTATTTTCTTCTGCTTGTGTTACACGTAGGTAATGTAATAACAGACCTGTCAGCTGTTACTATTTTATCGTATTTAGTACGATAAATCATGCTGCAGTACGCTAATACGAATTTGCAGCCAAAAATACGAATTTTTTTAAATAGTCATGTTTTCCCTAATTTTTCTTCTTTTCAGACAGAAGCCGTCTTGCAGAATCGCAGCGACCTGCGACGCACGTCGCAGATTTATTTTGGTCCTGCAGACAAAACTGACATCCCCAGAACCCTATTAAACCATCTTGCAGACTCCCTATCATAGATGCAAGTTTTCTACCTTTCAAAATTTCCGAAAATGGTAATGAGGCGTAGTGAGAGTTTCTTCCGTAATCGTATTTTTTTTCCTCGCGAAGAACGATGTACGTCGCAGAATTATTTTGTACTCATCCCCGTAGAAGAGTCGCGTCGACGGCCGATGTACATCGCAGATTTATTTTGTACTCATCCCCGTAGCAGAATCGTGGCGACGTACACGGTAGGTTTGTTTTGTACTCATCCCCGTAGCAGAAAAGTGGCGACGGCCGACGTACATCGCAGATTTATTTTGTACTCATTCCCGTAGAAGAATCGTGGCGACGTACACCGTAGGTTTGTTTTGTACTCATCCCCGTAGCAGAAAAGCGGCGACGAACATCGCAGGTTTATTTTGTACTCATCCCCGTAGCAGAATCTCGGCGACGGCCGATGCACATCGCAGATTAATTTTCTACTAATCCTCGTGCCAGAATCACGGCGACGGCCGATGCACATCGCAGATTTATTTTCTACTAATCCTCGTAGCAGAATCGCGGCGACGGCCGATGCACATCGCAGATTAATTTTCTACTAATCCTCGTAGCAGAATCGCGGCGACGGCCGATGCACATCGCAGATTAATTTTCTACTAATCCTCGAAGCAGAATCGCGGCGACGGCCGATGCACATCGCAAATTTATTTTCTGCTAATCCTCGTAGCAGAATCGCGGCGACGGCCGATGCACATCGCAGATTAATTTTCTACTAATCCTCGTAGCAGAATCGGGGCGACGGCCGATGCACATCGCAGATTAATTTTATACTAATCCTCGTAGCAGAATAGCCCGACGGCCGATGCACATCGCAGATTAATTTTCTACTAATCCTCGTAGCAGAATCGCGGCGACGGCCGATGCACATCTCAGATTAATTTTCTACTAATCCTCGTAGCAGAATCGCGGCGACGGCCGATGCACATCACAGATTAATTTTCTACTAATCCTCGTAGCAGAATCGCGGCGACGGCCGATGCACACCGCAGATTAATTTTCTCCTAATCCTCGTAGCAGAATCGCGGCGACGGCCGATGCACACCGCAGATTAATTTTCTCCTAATCCTCGTAGCAGAATCGTGGCGACGGCCGATGCACATCGCAGATTAATTTTCTATCAATCATCGTAGCAGAATCGCGGCGACGGCCGATGCACATCGCAGATTAATTTTCTACTAATCCTGGTAGCAGAATCGCGGCGACGGCCGATGCACATCGCAGATTTATTTTGGTCCTGCAGACAAAAACGACATCCCCAGAACCCGATGAAACCATCTTACAGACCTCCTGAGATGCAAGTTTTCCGCCTCACAAAATATCCGAAAACGGAAGTTAAGCGGAGTGGGGATTTCTCCCGTAATCGTAATTTTTTTTTCTAATAATTAACAACATAAAAGTGTTTGCTGGCTAGATTTAATTAGTTTCTCGATAAAATTTTGTTGTAGGGAAAAAATCCTTACATTTTCATCATCAATAATTTATACGGCTGAAATAGGCTTCAAAAATTATCAGCATGCGTCGTGTTACGTTTTTTCTATCCGAGTGTTACGTTTTTTGGTTCTGAGAGGTTGGGTGGTCTGTAAAAAAAGGGGTTCTTAAGAGGAAATTCAATGTAATTTGACAATAAACCACCTTGTCAAATTTCATTGAATTTCCTCTTAAGTATTGGGTGTAATGTACGAATTTATAAATTATTTTTTCAGTTTTGAGCATCGGTGTTTTTTTTTTTTCAGTTTTGAGCATCGGAGCTTTTCCCCGTTTGCACATGGTGTTTTTGGTTTCATGCAGTTTTTTTAGCAAAGGATCTATTTTGCAAAGGCGTGGTGGTGGCTTTCAGGCATGAATACTTTTACAATTACGTATCGATGTTGTTGCCTATTTTCATTTAAATTTTTAATTGCACTTTAGAGAGCAATCTGATATTTTTAAAAGACTTTCTAGCGCCATTTGGATTGATTTGCATATATCTGACAGAGTTGTATTTGTTCTTCGAACAGATGGTTTCTCTGATATGTATCTCAAAAAAAATTATCACCACATTTCCACATCTAATTTTTGCGAACTAAACAGTTTTATATTTCGACTTACATAAGACTGAATCTCTTTTGACGTGGATGCAAGCTTATCCTTCTACAAACGGTCTGAAATTAAAGGACATTTTGATACCAGGAGCAAATAAAACTTGAGTTGTCTCTGTGACGTGAAGTAAGCTTTTTTCTCCTTACACGGTCTTTTCGGGAGGTAAAAGTAAAGAAAATACGGTTTCCGATAATGCTGTCAAGAATTTTAATTTAAGTTTTCTCCGTCATCCTCTTTCGCAACCGTCTGTCTTGAGAATCGCAAAAATGACAAACGCATTGCGCGATGCAAAAAAATACCTCGTTCTCAAAAGAAAATAGATTCGCTGTTTACTTATCTCAGAGGAAACGAATTCCGTGGTTGTTCGGTATTAAATATTAAACTTTTTCCTTCTTAATATCCATAAATGTGTACATATTTTACTGCTTAATTTTTTCACAAAAAATACGGTATTGTCCGGTTTCTGCTTATTAAGAGAATACTCGCATGGCTTTATATTACGGAAGGAAAGGTTTTGACATTATTTCTTGCACCAGACAGCCTACATCTTTCTGAAAAAAAAAGTGATTTATCTGCGCACACTGGATGCATCAAGCAAAAAAAAGAAAAAAGAAAAAAAACCATGAGCTTTGTGTTTATCGCTTTTTTGCTTTCCATTCGAAGGTTGCAAGCGTTTTTCACCGTTCTCTGTCCATAACAACCCCTTTTTTTCTGATCCTTCTTTTTTCTTGTTTTGACATGAATATAAACACAACGTTTGCTCTGGTGGAAAATCTGTGGTAATTAGGTAGGAAGCGATACTGCACAAGTTGCTAAGAAAATCTTCTTTCATTTTTTTCCCAAGCTAGCAGAAATTCAACCGCCTTTAAATAAAAATTTTATTTGGAGGAATTAGGATTTTTTGTAGAAAAAATTAAGAAAAGAACTGCATGCATAATAGCTCCGTACAATGACTTCAGTGAAGCCAAGGACGTGACGTGCATGTGGTAAATCATTTCCATGTTTTGCTTAATGTATTGTCATGCATCGGTAATAGTGTTTCCACATCTCCATTCAGTGGTTTAAGTTTTAAATATTTCACATTAATATCCCAACTGTCACTAAATGCTATATGACTGTTTTTAAACCTAAATTTGTTTTACTCGAGATGATAAAGACATTCCATAATTTAAATGCAAATGATACTTTTCAAATTTCATAAAATGACGGTTGCAGAAACTTGAAGTATTTAGATATAGAATTTTAAATTATTTGGATATACTCTAGAAAACAGAAACATATTATTTAGTTATCTGGATGTCCCCCAAAAAAGATTGAAACAAGCTTTCATCTCTTAAACGGTTGATCGCAGATACATACTGTACTTTCAATTAGAAAAATATTCAAAATGACGTAAAGAGCTACGACATAGCAGTTGCATCCCTACGAGTGGCATTTGCACAAAAAATTAAAAAAAAATTATATAAGCCTTCGCAGAAACAAAGTCCCGTAAAGAAAGTTGCGAAATGTCCTAATTAGCCTGAAAAAATAAACCCCATTATTCTACTTGCGAAACTCGCGGAGATATTCCCGATGAAAATCGTAAAAAGGTATTGTCCGGAGCCATTTTACGCGCTAACGGTAGCTTGTTTCTCTGCATAACTTTCTAGCATTCAAAGCAAGTAAGGGAAGAGTTCTCGCGCGTGTAGGAAATCGTTGCACTAGTCGATACATTTTTTAGCACGCCTTTTGTAAAAAAAGATTGTTCTTATGTTATCGGTTTGTCCGTCCGTCCGTCTATGGACAAAATATCTCTGCACTATTAGTTCGAATTAAAAAAAATATTTTTGCATTGGGAAGCTTGAAATATGCGAATATTGATCCTTTATTTCGTTTCTTTTTTTCAAGATGCACAATTTTGCCGCTAGAGGGCGTAAATGCAGACGATATCAAATTAAAAATATATTTTATTCCCTACATTTGCTTCTAAAAAACAGATTGAATAAAAATGTTTTATCTTTCGATTCCATATATGTCGCAGAGTATTTTACATACAGTCACTTTTTCAAGTTGTGCACAGATTTTTCCAGTAAGGGGCCTAAATGTAAATTGCGTTTTCCCGAAATCTGTACTTCGAAAACTCTCGATTTAAATTTTTTTCAGAGGACACAGCTCCTGATGGGAAATCTTTTGCACATGATTTCTAACTTTTCCTAAAAAATGGTTTGGACACCATGGGACGTAAGCGTTAATTTCTGATTCTGATGTATTTGTCACAAAATCTGAGCTTCTAAAATCTTGATACAAAAAATTCGTCCGTGGACCGATGCAACTCCCGTCGATAACCCTTTTTGGAATATTTTATTTTTAAAATATTGCATGGTTTCTCCGCCAGAGGGCGTAGACGTATATCATATTTTTGTCAATATGTCTACTTCTAAGAGTTGGATTTGAAAAATTCCTTCTTTATTGAATAGAGTTTCCGGTGCGACATATTTTTCATATAATTTCAAAATTTTCAAGTATTTCATAGAATTTACGCTAGGGTGCTTAATAGTAAATTGTTTTCCCCAGATATCTCTGCTCCTAAAACTCCGATTTGAAAAATTCTTTCTGCACCGGATACAGCTTCTGATGGGAAATATTTTGCATACAATTTCAAATGTTTGGTGAAAAATGGTTTGGCCACCAGAGGGCGCAAATTTAAATTTCCGCTTCTGATGTATTTGCAGCAAAATCTGAGCCTCCTGGAAAGTCGATGAGAAAATTTTTTCCTGGGCCGATACCGCTCATATCGAAAAATCTTTCGAGAATAATTTCTTCTTAAAATAATGCATGTTTTTCCCGCCAGGACACGTACATGCATATCATGCAAATTCTTTCTTTCTTGGAGAGCATTTCCGCTGCGGACCAGAGGGTGTAAATTTACGATTCCGTTTACGGCAATATCTGTGGGATTAAAAACCCGATTGAAAAACGTCTTTCTTCGGACACATACTACTGTTTTCCATACCGGTTCCGTTAAATTTGAATAGCTTTGATAAATTTAATTCACGTCACAACGGATTCAAAGACGTGCTCATTACACCCAAAAATTCGGTGTCATCTTTCTTGTTTACAACTTTCTTCGCAAATATCTCCGTGAGTTTTTGGAAGTAGAATAACGGGGTTTGTTCTTTAGACTAATCAGAACATTGCGCAATCTTTTTGTATTTGAAAGTCTTTTCCAGTGAGGGCTGTATAAAAAGCTTTTTTTTTTTTTTATACAAATGCTACCTGCAGGGATGCATCTGCCTAGTCGTAAGTCCTTACGTCATTTTAAAAGTTTTTCTATTAGAAAGTATGTATCTGTGATCAACCGTTGGAGAGATAACTGCTCGTTTCTATCTTGTTTGGGACACCCGGCATATTTAAATAATTTAAGTTTCTGTTTTCTTACGCAAATTTAGTTTCTTCTCGTTAAATGCTTTTTCAATGAAAAATACATACAATATTTCCTTGATGAGCCTTTTTATTTTGGCAACACTGGATGTAAATCCGAGTTAGATAAAATGATTAGATTGAATGTATTGCTCAAAGTTGAGCAATATACCATATTTTCTGGAATGTAAGACGCACCCTTATTTTTGAGAAAATTTAAGAAGAAAATAAAATACGATTTTAAATATTTTTATTAAGAATAAAAAAATTCATGCGCAAAAACAGCACTCATGAATCATTTAACGCTTGAGATTTGCAAAATTAGCAATGAAAAATACCGTTGACGAACAATAACGTAGAGAAACTTCACTCAGTCCATCAGCCAATGGCGTACATGCGCTGCAGGATTTGTCCATGATGTCACACCTTCATACAACCAATGGCCTTCGTTATTGGGTCGGGTGTTCATTCTCGCCGTACGACTGGTGTGTCAAAGTAAAATAGCCTTGGTCCAAGTCGCGATCTGTATTCTGTGGCATACAAACAATTCCTCGGAACAGGAAACTTTTTTCTTTAATCTAGAGCTTGCCAGGAACTATTCGAAAGAAAAAATATCGTCAAAAAAGCGAACGGGCACATTGTTGGCGAACAGCAAGAAACAAAGGCTGTGGAATGTGTCTGCATCTTCCGTCGTAAACTGTAAATGAAAGTACCTTCCCTTACAGGTCTGTGAGGGCCTTATTTGGTGGGTCAGGCCCGGCTCAAGCCCGTCTTTTAAAGGCCCGGCTGGTTAGGTGCAGCTATTATTTAGGCCCGGACCGTCAATCGCAACTATTATTTAGGCCTGACCCGGGCCGTGATATGCCATATTGCATTATTTTGTCTTTCTATTGTGTTTTATTACATTGTTAAAATTATATGATGAAATGAGAAATTAGTGAAAATATTTAGCTGAATGTAAGCCTAAAAATATTAACTAAACTTTGAGAACTATCGAAGAATAAAACCTTTTAAGAGTGAGTGAGAGAGAGAGAGAGAGAGTTCTAAGCTCATTCAAAATCTTTTCTCTAATCTAGCAGGCGGCAACACTACAAAAGGCAATCCCTATACAGATTATAGGTAGGAGAAACAATCAATGTCGCCTCATTCTCTCATACGAGCACCCACCCCCTCACTCCACTGCGGGTACCCCCTGTTCTCCTCTCCACACAACAGCCACACACTCGCTCGCAGCCAAATCTTTTATTTCTCAACAAGCTTCAAAGTTGGTTTACCATCTTAATACCTACAGATGGTAAAAAAAACTGTCTCTCCTTGCCTTTGTGATTACGCTCTGGGCTATGTCATGGAAATATATAAAGCCAGCATAACAGTTAAACACACCAGGAGTTCGAGAAATACACTGCTGGCCACCCAAAATGCAACACCAAGAAGGACACGAGATAGCAAAGCCAGATTCACTGGACACATAACAACAGATACAAAGATGAAACGATTGAGCTTACAGGTCCGTACGCCTTGCGGAACACGCATACATCAATAGTTCGTGTGGCCCCCATGGCTGGCAATAACGGCCGCTACACGCCGCGGCATCAAACGAAAGAGGCTTTGGATGTGGGTTTGGGGTATGTCGGTCCAGGCTGCTTCCACACGCTGCCACAGTTCATCAGGCGTAGCCACGTGTGATGCTTGCCGGGCCACTCGGTTGCCGATCAGCGACCAGACGTGTTCGATGGGCGACATATTGGAAGAACAGGTGAGCCACGGCAGCAGTGACACCTGGTGAGCCGTGAAGAATTGTTGCACGTTGCGTGCCACGTGCTAGCGCACATTGTCCGGTTGAAATGTGGCCGCTGGCAAGTCCTGCAGGTAAGGGAATACTACGGACTCCAAAACGTCGGAGATGTAGCGGTGGCTGTTGAGTGTACCTGCGATACGTACCACAGGGGTGCGGGTGTCATATCCAAATACGCCCCAAACCATAACGCCAGGCGACGGATCGGTAAGGCGATGCATAATGCAGGCGTCATACAGTCTCTCGCCGCGGTGCCGCCACACGCGGATCCGACCATCGTGGTGTTGCAGGCAGAAGCGGTATTCGTCGGAGAAGACAGTATCGTGCCATTGCGTAGTCCAGGTGCGACGTTCAAAGGCCAACAGCCACCACACTCGCCGGTTGTGTAACGTCAATGGTAATCGGAGCAATGGGCGCTGTGCGACAAGTCCTCGCTCCTGCATCGACATCGAACGGTACGTGCTGACACAGGTTGTTGCGCAACACACCCTAATTCCTACGTTAACGTTCGTGATGTGGCGGTGCGAGCCGCCAATGCCCGCGGTACAACATGCCGGTCCTTTCGTTCGGTGGTGTGCCGAGGCTGCGGCAATCGCTCACGTTGGTCCGTCCGTCGCTCCTGCACCCACCGAATCCATACTTGCCTCACGGTGGCTGGATGTTGTCACACACGGGCGCCGATATCTCGGTACGATAAACCGATGTCGCGATAAGCCACTATTCGTCCTCTGCCGAACTCCGAAACGTGCTGGAATGACTGCCGTATTCTGCGACGAGTCATCAGGAAGCTTCCCACGCACAGGTCCGGCAGCACAACACACTTCCACTACTTACAACCCGCCTTCTGTGCACCCTTCGTATAGTTCTTCTTGGTGGCGTGCCGGGCGCGTATGATTTGCATATGCCCTCCAATGCTAATCGTCTGCATGTCCTCTCACGGGCTACGCATGCTACGAATTTCAGGCCAATTGGATGCTTTCTTCTTGGTGTTGCATTTTGGGTGGCCAGCAGGGTACATGGATTGGCTTGGCCCCGCCCGGCCGTAAGAGTCTAGAGAAAAGCCCGGCCCGGTTCGTTCCTTTGTTCTCTAAAATAAAAAACGCCCGACCCAGCCCATGCAGACCTTTACCTTCCCAAAGTTAAAGTGCACGTTTTACGTATGGATTTTTCATAAACTTTTTCTTCAAAATTATGACTCCATAGAACGTATGTCACTAAGAATGGATAAATGTTCTCGTCTGTCTACGAAAGTTATGTTGCCTGTACTAATGCGTTTCATTCTCATTCTGTCTGTGGATGTCTTAGGCGTCTGTTGTGATGTTTCGTCCTGAGATGCGTTTCTTTCCTTTTTTTCTCTATCACCCTTCCTTTTTAACAGAATTATGATAGCCCTTTTTCCCCAACATTGTAGAAAAAGTGCAGAAGAATATCAATAACTATACCTTAGGAAAAGCAATAACATTTTAAACTCATTTAGCAGTATTTATAGCAGCATACATGCATACGTACTATTTTGACACATGTCACCACACCTAGAACAGAAAAACAACATAGCATTCATTGACATACATTAGTATGGTGGCGGTCCACCTTTGTCCTTAATGCATGCACAGATCCTTCGAGACATGCTTTCGACAAGATTTCGGAACACAGCGATAGGTATGCGCTTCCATTCAGCACATAATACTGTCGCTAACTGTTGCTTAGTAGTAGGCCTTGGTTCCAAACTTCTTCTGCGCTGCTATAATTCATCCCATAGCTGCTCTATGGGATTAAGATTAGAGCTATGGGCTATCCACACACGATACGGAATTATCGTCAAACCACACCGTAACAGTTCTTGCTTTATGGCTCAGTGCATTATCCTCCTGGTACCAACAAGGCTCGGTTCCATAGTATTGCCACACAGTTTGTAGGGAGGAATTGTCCAGAATATCGAGATAGACGTGCTGGTTAACAATTTTGTCATAGAAAACCAATGGGCCGGGACCATGCCACGAAAATCACCCCCACAAGAGTACCCTGCCAGCTACGAAGTTGATCGTAGGAACAGTGCACTGTGGTAAATAGCGTTCTCCCAGCTGCCGCCATACCCACAGACGGCCACCAGATTGATAGATCGTATGTCTGGATTCACCAGTCCACAGGATCCGTTTCCATTGATCTACGGTCCATGATAAATGTTCTTTACACTGTGCTAAACGACGAGTAGCATTCCGAGTGCAGATAAAAGGCTTATGAGCAGCCGCACGATCACGGTAACCCATGGAATGAAGTTATCTGAGAATGGTACGTGTACATTCCGAGGTTTTAGCATTTTTACTTATCTTTACACTGAGATATTGTGCAGTACTCCGTCGATTAGCTGTAACGACTCTCCTGAGGCTTTGACGTCTTCTATCACTGATTTATTTTTTTTTAGTATGCAGGTACGTTTTGCTGCTTCAGGCACGTCATGTGTCTTCCACTTATTCAGTACATCCATAACAGTTGACTTGGGTATATTTAAACGCCTCTCGGTTTCTCTTATGGACAACCTACTAATATAACATCCAACAATCTTTCTATTCTTAAAGTCAGTTCTTTCCCGCCGCGACATTTTCACCTAAATTCACAGTGCGATATGATCGCTGTCAGCTGCAGGCTTGTTTTTATACCGTTTACAGCTGCACAGCGCATCTTAACAACGCAGCAGATCCATTCATTTGCTTTTGAATGTGTGTGCGGTGACAAGGTATGTGCGGTGACTTTTGTCAATATATTGTCCATTCATGGAGATAATAATGACTTTCAGTATATTACACTATCTACCAACAAGTAATTGGACACCTGTGATAGCAAAGGAAAATGAAGTTTATTCACCTTCAATAGTTGGTGGAGCCTCCACGAGCATAGATTACAGCTGCGACCCTCCGGCGCATACTCTCAACCAGGCGTTGTACGACGGCTAGCGGTATTTTCTTTCACTCGGCTTGGAGAAGACAGGTCAGTTCCTACACTGATTTCGGACGGTGGGGGCACCCCTTAAGTCGACGCTCCAACTCGTCCCAGAGGTGCTCAATAGGGTTAAGGTCCAGGCTCTGAGCAGGCCAGTCCATTCGATTAACCCCATCGTCCCCATACCAAGCCATGGTGGACCTCGCAACATGACAGGTGGCATTGTCATCCTGAAAGTAACATGGGTCCACCCCATAAAACTGCCACAACGTCGGAAGCACATGGTAATCCAAAATGGTGCAGTAGGTCTGGGTGTTGAGTCTACCAGGAATTGGGACCAAGGGTCCCGTGCCATACCAGGAGAAACACCCCCATAGCATAATTCCACCGCCGCCGAACTTCACAGTTGGCACAATACATTCTGGCAGGAGGCGTTCTCCAGGCAGACGCCAAACCCAGACCCTGTCATCCAAACGGTAGAGGGTTAACCTTGATTCGTCGCTCCAGAGAACCTGTTTCCACTGTTCAACGGTCCACTGTCGACGTTCATTGCACCACGTTAGCCGAGCAGCGCTGTTGGACTTGTTGATCAAAGGCTTGTGGGCGGCAGCACGTTCATGATAACCGCGCAGATGAGCTTTCTTACGGATGGTATTCTTCGAAAGAACACTCCCGGATGCCTGTTGAAACTCCTCGCGGATGTGGCCCATTGATTTGGTGCGGTTCTTCCGAATTTCTCTGGCCAGCACCCGTCGGTCTCTAACTCCCAGTTTTGTGGGTCTGCCGGGTCGGGGCACATATCGACAGTCACCTCTTATCTTCCACTTGCCAATCAGGTAGGCCATTGTCGAGTTTGGGTAATTCAACTCGCTGGATATGTCAGGTATGGATCGGCCATTTCTGTGATACCCGACGATTACACCTTTCTCGAAATCAGAGAGCTCCGAACTGGGTGGCATCTTGCATGCGACTAGTTGCGTTCTTGTTTCCCACACGATATTTAACGGCGGCGGCCGTGGCGTGTATCAGGGGCGCAGATATTGTCGATTGCAGGGATGTCCAATTACGTGGTGGTAGATAGTGTAACACGGAGGGGATTTCGACACGATTTCTTTTTTGAGTAAAATTGGGTCTTATACTTGGAAAAATCGATATTTGTTCTGGACGTGTTGAGAGATGCGATAGAGTTATAGGAATTTATACGTGTGGGGATCTTTGTACAAGAGCTGTTGTTACCGAGACCGTTGTGATCAATGAATATAATGTGCATATCATTGAATGGGCGTTCCAGTGGGAAACGATGCAAAAACGGGGAGCTCTTTCTAAGTTGGTATCACGATGATTCCTTCTCTAGCCATTTGAATACCGTTTTCTCCAAGTGTGACATACACTGAAGAGCAATTGAATTAGAGATACCTGTCTAGTAACGTGTAGCACCACCTTTCGCCCTGATGACGGCGGCGATTCGTCTCGGCATGGACTCGACAAGACACCGGAAGCGTTTGGAAGCCATACGAATCCACGACCAATGAGCAAGCTCCCACAGTTTACGAAGATTTGATGGAGGGGGGTCAAAGCCTCGAACATCTCTATCGATTGCATATCAGATGTGCTCGATGGGATTGAGGTCAGGTGACCTAGCTGGCCAAGGAAGCGAGGTCACGTCGATGGAGTGTTCATCCAACCACTCGGATACAATTCTGGAGCGATGGTATGGTGCATTGTCTTGTTACAGGATTAGGTCTCCAGTTGGATGTTGAAGACGCACAAACGGGAGCAAATGGTCGTCCAGTATGATCTGTACTTCTGATCCCTTACGTCTTGTATCATAAGTAATGTAAACTATAAACCTTACTTTAATATCTCAGGTCTTCCTTGGTGTTTCATTTTTAACCGACAGCACTGTATATTCATGAAGTTCATTAGGAGTATTAGGAGAGATAAATAGTTAAGCAAATCATTCAGCACACTTGCAATTTAATTTTAAACATCATAACTTTTCTGCAGTTCTCCGACCTGAAAAGCAGGCAGAAGAAAAGTAGAATTTGCCAGCACGATAGAATAAACAATAAAAAACGAATATACAGTCATTTGCAAAAGTTTAAGATCGCCTATTGGTCTTAGGAGATTTCTTCCGATTGCGTCAGCTACTCTCTGTATTACTTAACTTCCTGTCACTGGTGCATCATCCTACAGTGGTAACTGTTGATAGAGTTCGGGGCAGCGTGCAAGCATCAGTTTGCTTCTGGTTTTCATGCTGAGAGGTTTAGTAAGCACACCTGACAAAACATTAGTCACCCCTGGCAAACCTTACCTAATAACAGATGAAGGCGCCTCTTGCCTTGATAGCAGCATGAATGTGGTGTGGTAGAGACTCCACGAGGTTGTGGGTGTATTGAACATCGATTGACAGCCACTCGTGCGTTTTTTGGTTCCGAAATTCAGCCAGAGAACGTGGGTATCTGTTCCGGCGTTTTACCTTCTGTTCCAATTGAAACCAGAGATGTTCAATAGGATTAAAATCTGGGGATTTGGCGAACCAGCCGAAGTGAGACAGTGTTGCTGATTGCTCGTCGTGCTACTCAGATACAATTTTAGCCCTGTGCATACGGCAGTTGCGGTCTTGGGAGACACGAGTGGCAATGTGATGCTCCTCCTGGAGATGTAGGGTAAAGGGCAACACCTCGTTATTCAGAATGCGGAGGTACACCTGCTGGTTCAAATTCACAGTCACTGCAACAAGAGGGCCCATTTCGTGGTACAAAAAACATCCCCAAAACATCACAGAACCCCCTCCAGCTTGAAAAATACCTTCGACACAAGCAGGATTAATGGCCTGCGATGCACTCGTCGCCACCTACCAGTGGAGTACAAAAGTAAACGAGACTGATCAGACCAAATTACTCGTTTCCAATTCTCCACAGTAAAGTTCTGGCGCCTCTGAGCCAATTGATAACGTTCGACTCTATGATTGCTATTAAAAGAGGACTCTTCCGTGGTGCTCTGCTTTAGATATCCATCACATGCAGTTCACGTCGCAATGCCCTTTCGGAAATTAGTTGGAGTGGACTTTCATTGATTGTTTGGAACAATCGTTGCCTGGTTTGACACCGATTCGCATTTACTAGGCGTGAAACATGGCGGTGGTCCCTGTTGGTTAGAATCGTCTTCCGGCAACAGTTACGTCGCCGATTTTCAGTTGACTGCGCACTACACCACTGTTTGTAGACCCACTTGACATTACGCTTCCATGCACCAACACATTGGATGACTTCATTCACTTTGTGTCCGTGGGCACGGCCAAACATGATGGCTCCTTTTTCCACTCAGTAACGTCTGTCTTACGACCCACATTGCAGACTAAATTCAACACACACGTTGCTCTTCACCACTGCACGAGACAGAAATGTTCCTGTAGACCACGTCAGTGCCATAATTCTCCCGACAATGCAATAACGGCGCTCTCTGTGTAACCGGTAACTTCTGGCTTTCATTTCTGTTAGGGGTGACTAATTTTTTGTCCGGTGTGCTTACGTATTTTCTATAGCGAAAAATGGGCAAAAAAGCGTCGTTAAGTGTTACTCAGAGGGCACAAATAGTGACCTTATACCATCAAGGATAATCCGAACGTGACATTAGCAGAAAGGTGAATGTGAACGAGACAGTTAGCGATAATGCAAACATGAAATATCAAGATACAGGTCAATTTAGCGACCGAAAGAAAAGTGGATGTGCAAGGAAAACAACCTGATGTGATGACAATACCATAAGGCGAATAGTTATGCGTTCTCCGAGGTGTTCGTGCTAGATATCAAGGCCTTTTTGCATTCAAAAGGGTCTAATATTGGTATCAGTGCTGTTTCCCGATGTCTTAGCAATGATTTTGGATTATGAACCTTCACATAAACGTTGACTAACCTCTGTCATAAACAAGTTAGTAAAATCACGCAATTCATTGATTATGATAAGCTTTCCAACATACCAGAAATTATTACTCAAGTTATGTGGATAATGGCTGTGGAATAAATCTCTCTCCTGTGTCCTGACCTTTGACCCCATTTCGATGATATTGAACAGAACCGGTTCACTTTACCTCCGGAACAACATGATCATATTTTGTTGCAATAGAAGCAGTTTTAAGCAAGTTATGAGAATAATGGCTGTGGAATAAATCTGGCTTTTGTGCAATGACCTTTGACCCCATTTCGTTGATATTCAGCAGAACCGGTTCACCATACCTCCGGAACAACATGATAAAGTTTTGTCGCAATCCAAGCATTTTAGGTAAGTTATGATTCACAAGGGCAATGGAATGGATCCCACTCCAGTGTCCTGACCATTGACCCCATTTCGCCCATTTTCAATAGGGTTCGTCTCCAGTGGCTTCCTACCACATACTAAAATTTCTTCGAAATCGAACCATTTTTACGCAAGTTATGACGCATAAGGGCAATGGAATAAATCCCGCTCTTATGCCCTGCCTGACCTTTGACCCCATTTCGCCTATTTTCAATAGGGTCGTGCCCAGGTGGTTCCCTACCACATACTAAAATTTCGTCGAAATCGAACCATATTTACGCATGTTAGGACGCATAAAGGCAATGGAAAGGATCCCGCTTTTATGTCCTGACCTTTGACCCCATTTTGCCCATTTTCAATAGGGTTCGTCCCCATGTGGTTCTGTACCACGTACTAAAATTTCATCGAAATCGAACCATTTTTACGCACGTTATGATGCATTAAGGGAATGGAATGGATCCAGCTCCTATGTCCTGACCTTTGACCCAATTTCACCCATTTTCAATAGGGATCGTCCCCAGGAGGTTCCCTACCACATATTAAACTTTTATCGAAATCGAACAATTTTTACGCAAGTTATGACGCATAAGAGCAATGGAACGGATCCCGGTCTTATGTCCCGACCTTTGACCCTGCTTCGCCCATTTTGAATATGGTTTGTTTCCTGGTGGTCCCTACCGCATACTAAAATTTCGTCGAATTCGAACCATTTTCACGTGAGTTATCGTGCGGACGGACGGACGGACAGCCGGACGGACAAAGCTGGAGCATATACGCTTCTTCAACCTACGGTTGGAAAGCGCAAAAAAAGAAGAGACTCCAGTTTGCGAAGCGTCATCAATCGTGGGCTGCTGGAAATTAGAGTCAAGTTCTTTTTCCAATGAATCAACTGAGCGTCAATTTGAATCACCTGAAGCACATGTTCGACGACCATAACGCAAAAGGTTTGATGAAAATTACATCGTTAGCTCCATATAGTAAGGACTATCTGCAGAGGAAAAAACATAACTGTGCTTGACTGGCCCGGTAATAGTCCCGACCTTAACCCCATCGATAATTTGTGGACCGTTTTAAAAGACAAGGTAGCAGAAAAACAGCCATCAAATTCCCAAGCTTTGACTGACGCTGTAAAGCACGTGTGGTTCTGAGACATTTTAAGTGACTACTGCAAATAACTCATTTAGAGTACGCCATATCGTATTCTGTTCGTTATAAAAACCAAAGGTGGCCACACAAAGTACCGATTTCGGTCTTTTTGTGCTCTAAGGTATGTAAGTATTCATTTGTGGTGTCATTTTTTCAAATATCTCTGACGTGGACCAGGAACATCAAATAGAAGTCAACGCTCTTTCCACGTTTATAAGTGAGTCACGGAAAAATCCTCATCGGCCGCCACCGGGAATCGAACCCAGGGTCATCCAGTTACGCGCCGGATATGCTTCCACTGTACCACAGCGGCCTCGAAATTCTTCAGACTCACAAACGACAAACTGCCAAACCATGTGTATTTATCATTCATTCGCCTTCTAGTTATTTGCTCAGTTGCTATTGTTCATCTGTGGTGAATCCCCATCATTGTGCGGTGCTCCAAAGAAGCAACCCTGCCTTGTGGTTTGGCAGTTTGTCGTTTGTGAGTCTGGAGACGATTCCCGGTGGCGACCGATGAGAATTTTTCCGTGACGCACTTATAAACGTGAAAAGAGCGTTGACTTCTATTTGATATCTCTGACTAGTAAATTAGTTGTTTCTTTGAAAATCTTAATTTTCAATAAATTGACAGGTGGTTTTAAACTTTTGCAAATCACTGTAAATGATCTGACAACAAAAACTTCGATCATAGAAAAGTTGGCTTTTACGTAAGTAGACCTACATCGATGTAAAAATTGCTGCACTTCTTTTTAGAATTAAACGCTTCAGAAAATATTCAAAAACGATAAAACGTAAGTTCACAATACATAGAAACTTAATACTTTTCAGAGCTGTTGCTGACGATAAAGAATTTATTCTTAGGAAATCATTGCACGTAACGAATCTATTGGTGGAAGCGCATGCAATTAAGAAGTTCTATTTGCAGGGAATACTTTCCTATGAAATCCGATCATTGGGAACATTCTTGCTTTTCAGTAACCAGAGCAGCAACACTTTATGGAGAAATTAAAGTTTACAGCCTAACAAACTTTTGTGCATCATCAGCATTTTTATTTTAGTTTCGAACCGCTCACATCATTAAATTTGTCGTGTGCGATGCTAAAATTTCTCGCCATTTGCTGGGGCTATCGCAGACGCGGACATAATGGGTAAGTCGTAGGGAAGCCATGGCCTCTTCCTTGACAGTTTACCGAGTTAAATTTAAATGTACGTTTTTGTGCTGTATATAGCATATAGCATCCTTATAAAAAAATTTCGAAATTATTTTTAACTTTGGTGGTTTTCATCAGATTTCTTACAGGCTCTGCAAAATCATCTGTAAAATCTGTTTTTACATCTTTTAGAGTCTTTGAAAAGACTCTATATTCGGAAACGTGTTATTTTTACTCCAGCAACGGGCAGTTGCTATTTTGCCACATCATAATTTCATTTCTTTCTGAAAATTTAAGTTTCATTTTTTATGCGCGGCGCCCACTCTGAAATTTTAATGGTTCGTCCGTTACAGAAATTTTGTTCCATGAGACATTCTAGAGACACGAAAATCTTGCATTATTTCTGTTTTTAAATACAATCTGAAGAGACTCTATATTCGGGAACGTGTAACAATAAGGGCCGTTCAGAAAAAATATATTAAAAGATTATATTTGAAAACGGTAAGGATAATTTTGATTAATATATATCATATATTAATCATAATTTTGATTAATATATAATTTTGATTATCTTTGAAAATCACCTTTGAATTCTTATCTATACAAGAGATTGACATTATAAGTAGCTGGATTCCTTTCTTTAGAAGGATTTAAGGAGTCATAGTGTACTGCTGTCTACATAACATGTTTGCCGTATATGTCTGCTTTGCGGTACATAGCTGTACATGCTGCATTTTCAGCGTGAGCAGGTTGAATATAGTGTTTTCATTAACCAGATTTTCAAGCCTAAGCTAACTAATCAACGCCTCCGCACTAAATTTTCTCTCGTGAATTATGTAAAATATCGACAATCCCCTGTGCTCGTTATTTTCTTCCGAAAGATGCATTTTCGCCTTCTGGTTTTCCTGCTATGCGATATATAGTTATTTGTTCGAAACTAATCAGCGAATCAGCGTCAAACTTAGAGTGAAAGTCTGCCTTGCTTATATCATCAACAATTATGGGTACAAATGCCGGATGCCATGGTGCTTCAGATTTAATTCGTCTTACATTGTTTTACAACCAGAGCATCGATAGTCATCTGCCTTCCTTACACTGAGACAAAACTGGTGTTTTTATTATTATTGTTTTGAAAATGATAGTTTTCTTCAGATTTGTTGCAATTGCTTTTGTAAATCAATGCTGCTAATATTCTTTTCTTGTCCATTTGTTTGAGAAAAGTTTAAAGGTTTTAATCAGTTAATCAAAACAAATGTTACAAACATAATTCTCTTTTGTAATGCGATTGTATTCATACACTGTGAAAACATTCTAAAATTCAAGAGCCATTTTCCGTGAAAAAAACCCTAAATTTCACGGATTTTTAATACTCCAGAAAATTTCTGTATTTTCAGAAATCTGTCTGCAATTCTTTTCGTATATTAACGGTAAATTGCCGTTTCTAAGATGTGTTAACAGAAAATTCTGAATTGTCAGAAAATCCTCAATTTCTTTCTTATACGAACGGAAAAATTATGTTCTCACTTTTTCCGTATCCATATGACAAAAATATTTCGGTAATAGGATTGTTTCCTGGGAATACTTGAGGTTTGATTAACTATTAAATTTCAATCGCCTTGTCGGAGAATCTGATTTTGAAGTTCAGGAGTGAGATCAGATATTGTAGATAGCAAGTATATCGCATGAAAATGTAGTTATTGTGGCACCAAGCAATCCTACCCCTTTCCTCCACATTTGTACCATCTATTGTATAGTGTTCTCGTAAGAAACGGGGCACTTAAATTAATATATAAGTGACTACGATACCTGTGTATAAGTCTGTGGAGTCCTTAAGACAAAAGCTATACAGCTATCAAGAGTAAGTTTTACATTAAGGAGTTTTATTAAATAGTAAAGCGTGTCTATGAATGAAGTATACAACTTCAGTATGCTCTTAAAAAAATGGTATAGAAAAAAACTTATTTTAAACGTCAAAAGACCTTGCAAGTGTTAAAGTTTATTAGGACAGATGATAGATGGCGCCAGGTGTCTCATGTAATGAAAAATCTCGTTAAACACGGAATACAACAGACATGGCTTCCCCAGTGGATAAACCAGCGTGTGTGTTTTAGTTTGCGGGTCAAAATCTCTAACAACAGTTTCAGCGTAAGTTCAGAATGGAATACAAGAGACAGCTGCCGACACGAAGAAGCATCGAACAATGGCTTAAAAATGGCAAAGCAATCGTAACTGTCTTGAAAGGCAAAAGCACTGGAGGCTGGATTAATGGAAGACAGAATGATAGGGCACTTTTTCTTCGCTGAACCAACCGTTACTGGCATAACATACATATACCTGGGCATGTATAGATCAATTCGCAACCCCACAACTGCAGAATATTCAACAACACCATTTACCAGCAAGATGGAGCGCCTCCACACTGGTCTTTAGATGTATACAGATCTTTAGAACACCATTTTCCAGGGCATTGGATTGGACGTGGGGGTACGCCGACATGGCCACCCAGTTCTGCTGACATTATCCCATGCGAGTTTTTTCGTTGGGGCTTTATTAAGGACATTGTGTATAAGAAAAACTTTACATCTATCACTGAGCTCAAACGGCGCATTTCTGCAGCTTTCCTCCTTGTTACACCTGACATTCTGCAGCGTACGTGGGTGGAACTGGACTATCATTTAGGCATCCTGCGAGCAACAAACCGAATACACGTGGAGACCTACTGACATTTTTGAAAAAAAAACTTCTACAGCTAGCATGTGTTTTGACATTAAAAGTAAGTTGATATTTATTGTAGTTATTTTTCAGTAGCATATTGAAATTGTATACTTCATTTATGGACACCCTGTACTATAAGGCAGTACATTTCACTTTTCTTAAAGATAATTGAAAGCCATTGTCAATTTAAGAAAATCTCAAGTTCTAAATCGTTCTGTTGCTTCGAAAAATGATGAAATAATGTGTAATTTGTAATAAGGTTTCCTAACAAAATGGAGTTGAATAGGTTCCTATTCAGAAAAATAATGAGTTTAAACAGAAAATCAAATTTCAAATTCACCTGGATTAATAGTAAAAAAAAAAAAAAAAGAAAACATTCCATCGCTGACGATTAGATTTCAACCTGACACCCAAAGGCGCTTTACATGGCATTGGGGCCGTCCATGAAGTACATCCGTGATTTTTTTACTATTTTTAGACTCCCCCCCCCCTACTCCCCCAAGTCACATTTTGTCAGATTGTTGAGACCCCCTCCCCCTTAAAAGTACGCCCTAATTCACGCGACCCCCTTTATTTTTGATGGCTGCTCTTCGAAGTCCGTTGACAAACAGAAAGAAAACATAGTTATTTAAAGCAATCTTCCATACATTTACACGTTTGCTTCAAAAATATTTATTATTTAGGCATTAATTTATTCCCAAATGCTCCCCGAATTTCATCATTCTGAAATAAAGTTGTACAAATGAACGCACGCATTCAAGGTTGCAACACTCCCGATTATACCATCTACAAGACACGATAGATTCGGTTGTACAAATAGGAGAACTTAATATTATAATTCTGATTTAGCTAAATATCATGAGAAATCGGAAATATTTCATACCTTTTTTTAACTATTAAAGAAAGAAGAAAAGAGAAAACAAAACGAAGAAATCATCATTATCATCATTGCCAACCATTATCAATCCACTGCTGGACAAAGGTCTCCCCACGTTTATTCCACAACGGTCTGTTTTGTGCCAGTCTCCTCCATGTTACTCCCGCATACTTTCGAATTTTATCCGCCCATCTCCCATGTGGTCCTCTTCTGGGTCTTTTCCTGTCCATTGGAATCCAGTCTAAAATTTCAGCTGTCCATCGATGGTCTATCCTTCTGGCAATATATCCAGCCGATTGTCATTTCAGGGATTTTACTCTGGTAATGATATCTTCCACTGTTGTAATTTTTCTGATTCACGAGTTCCTCTTCTTATCTCTCTTGGTTACACCAAGCATGCATCTCTCCATGTTGCTTCGAGTTGTCTGCATCCTTTGTATGTCTCTTTTAGTTAAGGTCCACGTCTCTGCACCATACGTAAGCACTGGAAGAATGCATTGTTCAAACACGTTTCTTTTAGGACGTAATGACATATTGCTCTTGAAATTTATACTGTTTCTTCCAAATGCTCTCCAGGCAAAATTTATACGTCGATTAATTTCTTAATCAATGTGACCCTCGATTGATATCTGCTGTCCAAGATAAATGTAGGTATTGGTTATATCCAGCTTTTCCCCATCAATCGATAATTCTTCATTTCTTGTAAGAGCATTTTACATCACTTTTGTCTTCTAAAAGTTCATTTTTAATCCCACTTCTTTACTCTTGTCAACAAGTTCCTGGATCATACTCTGTACCTCTGATGGGATAGTTGCAAAAATGACTACGCCATCAGCAAAACGAAGGTAGTTAGATAATCTCCATTAATCTTTATGCCTTTGTTTACCCAGTTCAGTGATTGAAAGACATTTTCCAATGTGGCATTAAAGAGTTTGGGAGATATAGTGTCACCCTGTCTCACTCCCTTACCAATCTTTATGGGTGCTGTATTCTCAAATAGCCGAATCTTTGCACTTGCATTTTCATAGATGTTATGAATAATATTAATGCATGCATCTTCAATACCGCAGGAATTCAAAGCCATTGTAACTGCTGATGGTTTCACGGAAACAGAGGCCTTTTCATAGTCAATAAAAGCCATGCATAATGGAAGTTCATTTTCCCTCGCTCTTTCAATTAGTTCTCTCAGTACATGGATATAATCCAGCTTGTTTTCTCGGTTGAGCCATGTCCAGTGTTACCTTCAAGCGGTGTGAAAGAACTTTAGTGAAGATTTTATAAACCACTGATAGGAGGCTGATAGGTCTGTAGTTCTTGAGATCCTCAATGTCACCTTTTTTATGTAGCAGGATCATTGTAGCATTGTTCCAATCCTCAGGAATCTTCCTCTCATTAAGGCATCGAGTGAAAACTTGGGAGATTATTGTTTCAATTTCTCCACTTGCTTCTTGTATGATGTCTACTGTAATCCCATCTTCTCCTGGAGCTTTTCTCCGTTTCATGTTCTTGATTGCATGTGTAACTTCTGCTGGGAGGACGGGAAGAACTCTGGTACCTTTTGTAATGTCTGGAGTACACGTATCATCTCTTTCATATAGTTTTGAGTAGAAATATTTCACTCTTGTCAAATTTCACCTCTATTTCTTGTTACAGAACCATCTTCTTTTCTCAGAGCCATAATCTGTTTTCTTTTCTTACCTACGAGAGGACATGCAAACGATTAGCGTTGCAGGGCATATGCAAATCAAGTGCGCCCATTGAAAAGATAATGTTCCTTTGCTCTCTTTAGGCTTTGGTTGTTTGCAATTGCTTTTCTCACTAGTTCACAATTGAATTTCCTTACATCTTCAGTGATACTTTTTCGTACCGTCTTGCATAAAGAAAAGAAGAAATACTATCCATTATACACCGATGCCCACCCAAAATGCAACACCAAGAAGGAAGCATTCGATTGGCCTGAAATTCGTAGCATGCGTCGCCTACGAGAGGACATGCAAACGATTAGCGTTGCAGGGCATATGCAAATCAAGTGCGCCCGGCACGCTACCGAGAAGCACTATAAGAAGGGTGCACAGAACGCGGGGTGTAAGTAATGAAAATGTGTTGTACTGCCGGACCTGTGCGTGGGAAGCTTCCTGATGCCTCGTCGCAGAATACGGCAGTCATTCCAACACATTTCGGAGTTCTACAGAGGACGAATAGTGGCTTATCGCGACATCGGTTTATCGTACCGAGACATCGGCGCCCGTGTGGGACGACATCCAGCCACAGTGAGGCGAATATGGATTCGGTGGGTGCAAGAGGGACGGACGGACCGACGTGAGCGATTGCCGCAGCCGCGGCACACCACCGAGCGTGAGGACCGGTATGTTGTGCGGCGGGCATTTACGGCTCGCACCGCCACATCACGAACGTTTGCTCAGCAATTAGGGTGTGTTGCGCAACAACCTGTGTCAGCACGTACCGTTTGACGTCGTCGGCAGGAGGGAGGACATGTCGCACGACGCCAATTGCTCCCATTACCATTGACGTTACACCACCGGTCAGTGCGGCGACAGTGGGCCGTTGAATGCCGCACCTGGACTACGGAATGGCCCGACATTGTCTTCTCCGACGAATCTCGCTTCTTCCTGTAACACCACGATGGTCGGATCCGCGTGTGGCTTCACCGCGGCGAGAGACTGTATGACGCCTGCATAATGCATCGCCATAACGGTCCGTCACCTGGAGTTATGGTTTGGGGTGCAATTGGATATGACACCAGCACTCTACAGCCACCACTACATCTCCGACGTTTTGGAGCCTGTAGTCCTCCCTTACCTGCACGACCTTCCAGCGGCCACGTTTCAACGACGCCCGCACGCATCGTGCAACAATTCTTCACGTGAACGTCATTTTGAGAGTTTTTCCAATTGAAAGTATCTGTGATCAACCATTGAAAAGATAAAAGCTTGTTTCAATTTTTTTTGAGACCAGATATATTTAAATAATTTAAGTTTCTGTTTTCTTACGTAAATTTAGTTTCTTCTCGTTAAATGTTTTCTTAATGAAGAAACATTATTTCCTCGAAGAGCCTTTTCATTTTGGCAACGCTGAAAGTGAATTCGAGTCAGATAAAATACTTAGATTGAATGTATACCTTGCACAAAGAGTTGAGTTGAGGAATATTATGTATTTTCCGAAATGTAAGACGCACCCTTATTTTTGAGAAAATTTAAGAAAAAAAATACCATTGTTATGAGGACTGTGTAAGCCGTTTCCCATTGTTGCTTTGTACATACCTCCCCGCCTGCCATTCAGGATGTTGTGTCTGCATTAGCTGAGTCGTGGCTGTATTCGATGTAAAAGAAGTTTTCGACGCCATATTTGCTTTATGTCAAAAGCATATTCTGAATAGACTAAGTCATCGCTCTTTCCCTGTTTTCTTTAATTAACACACAGGAACTGAAAAATTGTTATCCGGACACCTCTGGAATCGTACCCCAGATATCTGCATAACTAGCCGAGTGCGTTCACCTTACGCTACGGTGGCTAACAATCCACGGCGCTATGTGTTTTTTTTTATTTATTACCTATAATTCAATAACTTGTGCAGTTAAGCCCCACCAGATGGAGACGTCTCAGTTGCTGAGCGCATCCCTACGGATTTGTGAAGTCAGATGCTGACAGATAAACACACATAGCGCCGTGGATTGTTGGATTGAAGGCGAACGCACTCTGCTAATTATCGAGAGATTTTGATACGATCCCAGAGCTGTCTGGATATCAATTTTTACGGTTGCTGTATGTTAATTAAAGAAAACTAAAGAGAGAGATGACTTTGTCTATTCACATTGTCTCCACGTATTTGGAAGATTTTCACTATCACACTCGGCATATTCTGAATTGGCCTAAGATCAAATAATTGTTACTATGGTGTCGATCTTCAACAGCGCGTGTCAGCAAAAGAATACCTACAAGTAGAAGGTAAGGCAAAGGGACATTCGAAAATCACTCACCTTAAAAAGACAGCTTGGTTTCCTAAAAACTTATGACTTTATCTACAAAAAAGCAAAACATCGATGAACTTTGTCAACGGAAGAAAGGACGATCCACGTTCTAAACGAACACATAACAGCCTTTCGTCGAGGAATAAACACCAAGCACAGGAATAGTTTATTCGTTACATTGATTAGACAACAGCAGACATAATTCAAAATCAACGACCTATAACGAAGTAAATTTTTCCCGTCATTTCTATCCGCGCCAGGATTCGAACCCGGGTCCCCTCATTCCGGAACAAGTTGCTCTACCAATTCAGCTCCGCGGACGTTTTATTCTGATTCCTATCTGCCTTTATGTCGTGTGCGTCCTTCTGACAGGTACGTCACATCTCCTAGTACGTTACATCATCTCCCCTTCATTTTTTTCTTTTTTCGAAGTGCTGGAGTAGGGATTCTCTTATTTTTCCTATCTCGCGGTGTGGAAATAACATCACAACATTGCGAGATTTTGAACGGTCGGGTCATCCGGATAGTTCGGGCGCCATTATAACGAAGTAAATTTCTCCGTCATTTCTGTCCACGCCAGGATTCGAACCAGGATCCCCTCATTCCGGAATAAGTCACTCTACCAATTGAACTACGCGGACGTTTTATTCTGACTACTATCTGCCTTTATGTCGTGTGCGTCCTGCTGGTAGGTATGTCACATCTCCCCCAACGAAAGAGGGCCGGGGGCATGGCCCACGGGTCAGCCGTGACCATGAATCGTTGCAGGCAGCCATCCACTGTAGAAGGTGCATTTTTGAACTCCCAGCCAATCTGGTGTGTGGAATGCAACGTCACACATTTTTATTTTTCGAAGCGCTGTAGAAGGGGTTCTCTCATTTTTCCTATCTCGCGGTGTGGAAATAACATCACACCAATGCGAGATTTTGAACGGTCGGGTCATCCGGATAGTTCGGGCGCCATTATAACGAAGTGAATTTCTCCGTCATTTTTATCCGCGCCGGGGCTCGAACCCGGATCCCCTCATTCCGGAATAAGTTGCTCTACCAATTGAGCAACGCGGACGTTTTATTCTGATTCCTATCTGCCTTTATGTCGTGTGCGTCCTTCTGGCAGGTACGTCACATCTCCTAGTACGTTACATCATCAGTAAATTTCTCCGTCATTTCTGTCCACGCCAGGATTCGAAACAGGATCCCCTCATTCCGGAATAAGTCACTCTACCAATTGAGCTACGCGGACGTTTTATTCTGACTACTATCTGCCTTTATGTCGTGTGCGTCCTGCTGGCAGGTATGTCACATACCGTTGTTCCCCATTGCACACACATTACTGAATGTCTTGTTGTCAGCGAAGAAGAAGCCTGGCGTCGTCATCTACACTCGCACTCGTGAATCGTTCCATATCTTCGAGTTTGGTACAATATGACGCGTTACTTGACTGCTGCCGCTATTCACATCCGGCACCATGTGTTTCGGACAATAACTACCTGATTATCGTTCCTATGAACAGTCAAGATTTACAATGCATACTATCCAATGGATTATTTCGTCAAAGAAGACAAGCTTGCGGTATTCAATCTGAATTTTGTGTCGTCGGATTTCAACGAAATGTTCCAAATTTTTTTATTGTTGTTTTCTTTGTAGGATTAGCTGCTACCGTGAACTCAGTGCGCTATAAATAGAAGCTCGTCCCTAATTTGAGGCAATCCGTGCCTCACTGGGGATTAAAAAACACATTTGACGAATTATTAGAAGCCAACGTGTCGTACTACTTGGCTCCCGGGACCACAAAGAAATTGCGTTTGTGAAGTTTACGTTCAGCTTTACTTCGACAGAGGGGAGAGTTCAACGACAACCTTGAGTAACTCGATGGGCCACTTCTAGACAATGGAGAAAGTCACTGCAACAAGAAAAACACAACAGCCATGCCTGGTAGGGATTTGAAATCGGAGCCACCTTGGACGAATAGTGTAAGCCCAGCGCTTTGACCATTGCGTCACTTGACTGGCTTACTGGGAGAGTGTTTTCATCTATTCGTTAGGAAATGCTATTATTTCAAAGTTAAAATAGCTTCTTCTACACTGTACTGTTTCTGAAGTGAGACTATTATATCTTCAATCGCACAAATACCTCAAGTAGAAGTTTTAAAGATTTATCATCTGGATATAATTCGTGTGCCCAGTTAGTCAGAAATAATGCACTTATATTACTTTACGTAGTTTTCGCGTAAAAAAAAATCTGACTGTTAACACCACTATCCTTTTATGATAAAATACGAGTACGTGTTCTAACTAGACTCATTTCAGCTAAATACAAGACGATCATTCAAGCGAATTTTACTGAAGGTTGTAACAGTATGCCGCTAAAATTATGTGTTCTATTATTTAAACTAAAAAGTCAAAATATCCTTTTAAGTTATTTTTTTTACAAAATCAACAAAATTAATCATCTACCAAGTGCATTTACCATTTTATATTTATCTTCTTCTTTTTAGGGAAAAGCAGTTCCCCTTGCTCTGAACACTAGTTTTTCAGGTCAGGTGAAAAAGAAAAAAGATATTAGCTCCATTCCGAAACTGCTCAGAATATCTGATGACTCTGTTTCGCTGCGCCTTCAAACTTTCATCTTAGAGTAAGCATTGTTGTATACTTCAATTTCTTTTCGACACTGCGAAATAATCTCCAAATTTTGCGTAGATGCGACGGAGGTAAGTCTCCTATAACACCAGAGCTCATTTCTAATTGATTGTTGGAGGAAATGGAAAGATAATAACACGCAAAGCCATTATGGAATTAATCATTTTCGATTAAATAATGTACTTAACCCTTTAACCGGCTGGAACCTGTTAACTTGGGGTTTGAGAAATCGGCTGAAACCGTCTCGAACAAATATATCCGGCGTCTAATAAGTGGGCCGAATGCGGTTGGTCGTAAGCTTGGGCATAAGATATCATTGCTTTCCACTTAGCTTTCTTATAGAAAGTGGTCATTTATGGAGATAATGGACACTAATTCTTTCTGACTGATTACCTGCTGAAAAGGTTGTAATAATAGCTACGATCCTAAGAAAGGAGAGAGAAGATGTTTGAGTCACTTGGTTTGACCCAGTGGCATGATGTTCGTGTCATAGGTACTTGACCTTCCCCATTATGCCTTGGGTCATGGAACAGAGAACAACGGACTAGAAGGGAGTTAGAATCATCAAGGTTATGGCGGGCAATGGGGATGATTGTTTGTTGCAGGTTTATAGTCGGTACTGTTCAGATGAGAGGGCGAAACGAATTGTTTTGCCATACCTTTCATAAAACCCGGCCTCCATGTGAACATTTCCCTTTGGGGAGCGCAGAAAGCGTGGGGTATCATTTGTTACTGGTACATCGGCAACTTAAAAGGTTAATATACTTCGGAGTTGGAAATGGAAATAAGAAAAATAAACTAGAGTACTAAATATAAACGAAATCACAGAAACATTACTAATTTGCTCATACTGTTGGTAATGCTTCATGATTCGTTGCAAAAGATCATCATCATCATCATAATTGTCAACCATTATCAATCCACTGCTGGACGAAGGTCTCCCCAAGTTTTCTCCACAACGGTCTGTCTTGTGCCAGTCTCCTCCATGTCACTCCCGCATACTTTCGAATTTCATCCACTCATCTTCCATGTGGGCTTCTTCTGGGTCTTTTCCTGTCCCTTGGAATCCAATCTAAAATTTCGGCTGTTCATCGATGGTCTGTTCTTCTGGCAGTATGTCCAGCCCATTGCCATTTCAGGGATTTAACTCTGATCATGATGTCTTCCACTCTTGTCATTTTTCGGATCCACGTGTTCCTCTTCTTATCTCTCCTGGTTACACCAAGCATGCACCTCTCCATGCTTCTTTGAGTTGTCTGCAGCCTTTGTATGTCTCTTTTAGCTAAGGTCCACGTTTCTGCACCATACGTAAGCACTGGAAGGATGCATTGATCAAACACTTTTCTTTTAAGACATAATGGCATATTGCACTTGAAAATTATGCTGTTTCTTCCAAAAGCTCTATAGGCAAGTTTTGTACGCCGATTAATTTCTTCACCAATGTGCCCCTCACTTGATATCTGCTGTCCAAGATAAACGTACGTGTCTGTTATCTCCAACTTTTCTCCATCAATCGATAAATCTTCATTTCTTGTAAAAGCATTGTACATCACTTTTGTCTTCTGAAAGTTCATTTTTAATCCCACTTCTTTACACTTGTCAGCAAGTTCCTGGATCATACTCTGTAGCTCTGATGGGGTAGTTGCAAAACTGACTATGTCATCAGCAAAACGAAGGTGGGTTAGATAATCTCCATTAATCTTTATCCCTTTGTTTTCCCAGTTCAGTGATTGAAAGACATTTTCCAATGTAGCATTAAAGAGTTTCGGAGATATGGTGTCACCTTGTCTCACTCCTTTTCCAATTTTTATGTGTGTTGTATTTTCAAACAGCCGAATCCTTGCACTTGCATTTTTATAGATGTTATTAATAATATTAATGTATGCATCTTCAATACCGCAGGATTTCAGAGCCATTGCAACTGCTGATGGTTTCACCGAATCAAAGGCTTTTTCATAATCGATAAAAGCCATGCACAATGGAAGTTCATATTCCCTCGCTCTTTCAATTAGTTCCCTCAGTACGTGGATATGATCTATTGTGCTGTAGCCACTCCTGAATCCAGCTTGTTCTCTCGGTTGAGCCATGTCCAGTGTCACCTTCAAGCGGTGTGAAAGAACTTTAGTGAAGATTTTATAAACCACTGATAGGAGGCTGATAGGTCTGTAGTTCCTGAGATCCTCAATGTCACCTTTTTTATGTAGCAAGATCATTGTAGCGTTGTTCCAATCCTCAGGAATTTTCCCTTCATTAAAGCATCGAGTGAAAATTTGGGCGAGTACTGTTTCGATTTCTCCACTTGCTTCTTGTATGATGTCTACAGTAATTCCATCTTCTCCTGGAGCTTTTCCCCGCTTCATGTTCTTGATTGCACGTGCAACTTCTGCTGGAAGGACTGGAAGAACTCTGGTACTGATACCTTTCATGATGTCTGGAGTACATGTATCATCCCTTTCATATAATTTGGAGTAGAAATCTTTCACTCTTGTCAAAATTTCGCCTCTATTTCTTGTTACAGAACCATCTTCTTTTCTCAGTGCCATAATCTGTTTTTCCCCTTACTGAGATGTCCCTTTGCTATGTTTAGGCTTTGGTTGTTTTCAATTGCTTTCCTTACTAGTTCACAGTTGAATTTCCTTACGTCTTCAGTGATACTTTTTCGTACTGTCTTGCATAGCTCTATATATTCCACTTTGGAAGTCACATCTTCTTTAGTTGTCCTCAACACTCTTCTTTTTTTGCATCAACATTTTGGTTTTTCCTGATAATTTGTTCACATGCAATTTGTTCTTAGACCCAGCTAATTTTGTTGCTGTTTCCATAAGAGCTTTGGTTACTTTTCTGTTAACTTCAGAAATATCCACTTCTTCCGATGTTAGGCCTTCTAAAGCAGAGAATCTGTTCTTCAGTTCCAATTTGAAGGTATTATGGTGTTTTTTAAGGTTGGCTATGTCAATACATTTTGTTTGTCTTATGAGCTTGCTACGTTCGAGTTTAGTGTTGAGGTGCATCTTACATCTCACCAATCTATGGTCACTACCTGTGTTGAACTTGTTTAGCACACTGCAGTCTTCTATGACGAATTTTTTGTTACACATAATAAAATCAATTTCACTTGTCGTCCCATTTGGATGTCTCCATGTCCATTTCCTGTGTGGCTTTTTCTTGAAAAAGTAGCTCAAGATGAAAAACCCTTCTGCCTCTGCAAACTCTACGATAGTATTTCCACGCTGGTTTCTGTTGCCGTGACCGAATTTACCTACTGAAGTTTCATTCTGTTGCCGTTGCCCTATTTTTGCATTGAAATCTCCCATAATTATCTTCAAGTGCTGCTTACCTTTATTATTTAGATCACAAATTTCCTCATAAAATTCTTCAATTTCTTCTTCAGGATGACTTGTGGTGGGTGCATAAATTTGAATAATCTGAGCCTATTATCTTCTCGAGAGTTCGATAACGAGTCGTGCAGCTCTGTCAGAGGAACTTTCAACTTCTACAACTTTATCCTTCAGTTTCTTGTTTATTATAAATCCAACACCACTAGTTCTGCCAGTATCTGTCCCACGATAGTAGAAGAGATGTCCACTTTTCAGTTCAATGAGATCTTCTCCTTTTCTCCTTACCTCACTTAGCCCGACGATGTCCCACTTGATCCTTTGTAGTTCCTCTTCCAATTCAAGAAGCCTTGAATCAGAAGATAGGGAGCGTCCGTTGTACGTAGCCGAGGTCAGCATCAGATGGCAGCCTAGTCCGGTCCTCCGGGGATTCTTAGTACCCTCTGCCTTCATGTCGCACTGGCCGCTGCCTTGGCCAGGTACATTCCAGCTGCCGGAGACTGAGGGCCAAGATTTAAGTTGTGGAGTCATTTTGGAGGGGTTTGGCCATAACTCACCACGCTGGCCAAGCGGGTTGGTGAGTGTGGGATAGCATTTCCTCTAATCCCGATGGTATAGTTATACAACTATTGGCGGTCGTCAGAGCCCCTTTAGTGGGAACAGGATGTACCACAAGAAGGCGGGGTTGACATTTGTCAAGAAGAGGCTGTGATGTTACGCATCACCTGACCTTACAAAAGATCATACAATATAATATACAGCGAAGGGCCAAACATTATGACTAGCGCGTCTTTATGCAAATCGAAGCAACTTCAAGTAAAATACGCGTATGTAAAGTTTATGAAACGGTATAAATCCCACCTGTACTGACAAAATATCGTATAAACAACACCTGTATAATAATACCTGTACAAAAGCACCGTATAAAGAAGACCTACAGTGAGCTCAATCACGGATGTTCATGAGCTCTGGTAATCAATGACATTCTGATTGGAAAGGCCACGGACTTACGCGAGTTTGACAAAGGCCAAATTCTAATTGACAGACGATTGGGTCATAGCATTTTCCAGACGGTAAGGCTTGTGTGGGACTCATGGCCATCCGTGGTTAGTACCTTCATAAAGTTGTCGGAAAATGGAAAAAGCACGTTCCGCCGGCAAGATGTAGGTCGACCACGGCTTATCGATGCTAGAGTTGAGGGAGGGCTATCCCGTATGGTGCGAACCGACAGAATGGATACTGTTGCGCAACTCGCCAGTAATTTGAGTGATGATGACAGGATTAAGGTGCCACAACACACAGTGCATCGAACCCTCCTGAGAACGAGGCTACATAACTCCCCGATTGCCATGCTAACCTGGGTTCATCATCCAAAATGCCTACAATGGGCACCCAAGCATCAAAACTGTACCTTGAATGGTGCCAACACTACCCGTTTACAAGGGGTAGTGTTGGCACCAGGATGCTCCATATGGGACGAAAACAAGCCGGTGAACGCTTTGGACAATGTCTTACTGGGAAACCCTGGTTCTAGTCATAACTGTGTAGGAAACTATGACGTCTACACTTTATTTGGAATTGCTGATCAGGTACATCCTTTCATGGCAACGGTATTTTTCTCTAGTAATGCCTCCTTTCAGCAAGATAATGCGTCATGCCACTCTGCTTGGATTGTTCGCGAATGGTTCACTGAGCATGAAGAAGACTTCCAGGTACTACACTGGCCTCCAAATCCCTAGATCTCTATCCGATCGAGCATATATTGTTTGTGTTGGAACGGCAAATCCGATCTGCGGCGGTTGTGACATTAACTTTCTTTTTTATTTACTTTATCTATGCAAATTTGAGTTTATCCTCTTTAGCGATTTACAAACTTAATGTTATATCTTCTCTCTCGCAAGAGTATTGTTGGCAACACCTAGAGGTCGGAACGTACGACGTGTATGTGTCCGATGAGAACTGGAATATATATAATGTGTGAGCAGCAGCAAAGGTGTGGAGATGGTAGTATGATGATATAATAGTAGTTGCGGAAGTTGAGTTACTTGAAGTTGTGATTTCTTGACGTCTGCGTATTATATATACATACAATGCTTAGTGTTGGTATTTTTTATTTCGTTAAACGTTCTCTTACAAGTAAATGGGATTACTTCATTAATATATTTGAAGACTGAGTTGTGCTAAAGGAGTTTTGGCTGAATAAAGACTAACTGTAAGTAACGTTTTCTCGACGTTTCCTTCAATGACTCGTATTTCACCGTAGGTGAATTTTTTGAGAACTGATTTACGTGGTGTACAGTCAGCTATACTTACATGGACATTACGCGGCACAACCACGTAATTTACAAGAGTTAAAGGATCTACTGGTAATTTGTTGATACCAGATACCACAAAACACCTTTAGAAATATTAGAGCGTCCATGTCTCGGTTGGTAAGAGCTCTTCTGGCGGTATATGGAGAACCAAAATCATATTAGGTTAGTGGTCCTGAATTATATTAGGTTGGTGGTTATACATCATATTAGGTTGGTTGTCTCTTCGGTGTATTACAGAAAAGAGATGACACAAAAAAAAGGGATAGAGAACAAAACGAACGCCCTCCCATTCCCTTTGGAAATTCCTACTCCATCGAACCTCACAAAAATATATTCGTTTATCATTTAAGATATTTAAGTAAATAGAAAATACATATGTCATTTATATACGTGCCAATTAGTTTGGCATTATTTTACACACACGGTAAAGAGGCGAGTCGCAAGTAGTTCAATCTCAGTTGGTGTGTCTGTGTGGATGTGTTTTTCTACTTCAGTTAACTTCAACTTTGTTTTTAATATTCATATTCGCTTAAACTATCTTTAGCATGAGTGTCTTATTTTTCAATAGATCAAATGTTCAAATTTAGTTTATTGCATGATTTATTTTGCGCTGCAAAAAATTAAGACAGTCGGTGGTTGTAGTTCGCATTTACACTTCTCAGGACGTTGAAAATAAATCAATTTCCTAAATAGTGATTTGTACTCCTTTCTTTGTGATTTTAAACGACAAAAATATCAAAGTGGTACCGGTATGCTAATCAATGTTAAACACCCACGCTTTAATAATAAATAGACTCATGCCCTGCTACCCTCTGTTATGGAAACAAATGAAACGAAATATTGTGTCCATCTCAAAGTTGATCGTCTTAAAATCACGAAATAGGAAACCATTGTGTGATCTTTTTATTGCAGATTATGCCTGAAGATTATTCTAAATAAATTCGTGTTTTTCATGTCTCATTTCTGAACTTTTTTTCCATCTCAACTGGGATTATGCCGTGCCTAATACTTCTCGTTAATATACATCGTTGAGGGAAAATTTTGCTTAATATTTTCCAGTGGACTGATTACATACAAAGGAAAACTCCATATTGCTGACTGTACTTCATTTGAGACATTGTTGTTACCCGTCTACCCAAAATCATCGCAACAATTGAAATATCGAAGTATCAGGCCGTTAACGGCCGATTTGCTAAATGAACCAGAATCCAACTGAAGTGTTAAATTAATGTCTTTTACGCCGAAAGTGGTATGAATGTGGGTTAAGTCCTGATCGCTATAATTAGACGCAGCACCTGAAATGCCAGACTAAGCACACCCATACTCACCATTGCTATATCACCGTAATTAAGGGCATTTACAATGACTTTTCGCCGTATTCAATCGAGGGCAAAGTGGAATAAGGGAGTACCCATTTGACTAAAATCCTCGGTTATCATGAATGCTACATTCGCGACCTATTTAAGGGCAGGGGAGTGGGCAAAAGGCTTTATTGCTCTATTTAACTCAGCGACAATGAATTGTTACCAAGAACACTTGTTCTTCGAAATCGATAACAACGCGTGTCGTGTTGGTGATAGCATAGGTTTCATTAAACCATTTACAACCACTCAAAAATATTTTAGAAATCAATAATACGTCATCTGTTCCTTCTTGCAGAAGATGAAAGAGTCACAAAGTCAATTGTAACACTACTCCAAGATACGCTTATACTTCATAAAAGGAAAGAAAAACGTCTGCCGCAGAAACATTGCATTTTTGCTTTTTGTTTGGTTATTTAACAACTGTGACGTACCAGCCAGCAGGACGCACATGACATAAAGGTAGATAGTAGTCAGAACAAACGTCCGCGTAGCTCAATTGGTAGAGCAACTTATTCCGGAATGAGGGGATCCGGGTTCAAATCCTGGCGTGGACAGAAATAACGGAGAAATTTACTTCGTTATAATGGCGCCCGAACTATCCGGATGACCCGACCGTTCAAAATCTCGCAATGGTGTGATGTTATTTCCACACCGCGAGATAAGAAAAATAAGAGAATCCCTTCTCCAGCACTTCAAAAAAAAAATGTGTGACGTTGTATTCCACACACCACATTTACTGGGAGTTCTCAAGTGCACGTTCTACAGTGGATGGCTGCCTGCAACGATTCATGGTCACGGCTGACCCATGGGCCATGCCCCCGGCCCTCTTTCGGGAGGAAGAGATGTGACGTACCAGCCAGCAGGACGCACATGACATAAAGGTAGATAGTAGTCAGAACAAACGCCCGCGTAGCTCAATTGGTAGAGCAACTTATTCCGGAATGAGGGGATCCGGGTTCGAATCCTGGCGTGGACAGAAATAACGGAGAAATTTACTTCGTTATACAACCACCGTGAGAAACTCAATGGGCTATAAGAAGTTTCCAGTCCCTAACTTATGACCGCCACTCCGGTGGTACAGTGGTGGAAGCGCTGGTTTCCGACAAATCGTCCGAGTTGGGTCCGGGTTTGAATCCCGGTGAGTCATGGATGCTGTTTTTGTCTTACGGCACTGGCTCTCTCCTTTCCCGGGAAGCAGTGATCCTAAATCGTAGTAGCTAACCGAGTTGCTCACGGTGGTCGTTAAACAAAGAAAAAAATAATAATTTAGGAGCAAATCTTCCAGGGAAGAGAGAGAGAGAGAGCCAATGCAGTGTAAAATAAGCACACCATTCACGCCTCAATAGTGATTGTAACCCTGACTGATCCCGACGAATGGTTAAATGCCAGTGCGTTGCATTAAACCCCGAATGAAGTAATAATATAGGACGAAAGGTTCCAGGGAAGGACAATGTGAGATAAGCACACCATTCACGCTTCATCAGGGATTGACTGAAAGCCACAGAACAACATTTCCGGAAATGCTCAGGTTTACGGGTCAGTGCTCTTTTTTCACAAATGAGGATATCCGCTCATTGCATAATATTTTTCCTCAACATTACATACATACCAAATTAATCACAAACTTATCCAGTTTATCAGCCACACACAGTTTAAACTTTTGTGAAGTATACCTCTAATTTAGTTTGCTTTTGAGTTCCTGTGTTCTTATGCAAATTTGGTTTCTTCTAAAGATTTTCTAAACTTAACGCCACGAAATCTCTCCCGATGAAGTTGAGGTCGTTCAATCTGACAGTGAGTCAAAAATCAATGAACGTAGATGTAGATTTCTGAGATAAGAGCTCGGAGTACAATGCTAGTTGAGCGATTCCTGTATATGCAATTTTGAGAAGACCAGATAGAAGGCGAATCTCGTAATAGCGTTTTGTATTTAAAGAGTTGAAAGATTTTGATGCGCGTTGTGCATAGTCCGGTTATCCAATCAAAATGCTTATTTCGCGTATTTTTTGTATTAGCCACTTAGAGGAATAAATGTACATTTTTCACATTTATTGCATATATCCTGAAATATTTTTTAGAAAAGCACTTTTGAAGAACCAAAACATCATTTTTTTAGACTGAGCTCTCAACAGCATCGTAGTGCAATGGGAAACCACTTTTTTAAAAAATTTTCCCACATTATAAAATGGTGATATTCAAAGGAATCCACTTTCAATCAAAAGAGAAATGTTTAGTCTACTGTCCACTAAACGGCTGCACAAACAATGTCAATGTCAATACAAAGACCACGAGCCGCCCCGGTGGCGCAGTGGTCTAAGCGTTGGCCCCTGAATTCGAATCCCGGTGAGGCATGGATGTTGTGTTTTTCTAATGGCAGTGGCTCTCTCCCTTCCCTGGAACCAGTGATCCTAAATTGGGGACGGCGACTACTTATAGTCCATTGAGTTGCTCAAGATAGTCGTTAAACCTCCAATAAATAAGAAAAAAAAAAAAAAAAAAAAAAACGGACCACGATTGCTGAAATCCTAGCTTTCTACTCGTAAGGGTTCGTGTTTGTAAGGCCTAACACGAAAATCTTCCTAAGCATCAAACTCCAAGAGCCTGACAAAAAAAACAAAAAAACCGGACCACGTTTGCTGAAATCTTAGCTTTCTACTCGTAAGGGTTCGTGTTTGTAAGGCCTAACACGAAAATCTTCCTAAGCATCAAACACCAGAGAGCCTGACAAAAAAAAACGGACCCCGTTTGCTGTAATCCTAGCTTTCTACTCGTACGGGTTCGTGTTTGTAAGGCCTAACACGAAAATCTTCCTAAG
The DNA here is from genome assembly GCA_039090855.1 of Macrothele yani. Lineage (NCBI taxonomy): Eukaryota > Metazoa > Arthropoda > Arachnida > Araneae > Macrothelidae > Macrothele > Macrothele yani. Next base: position 52,008,879 of record CM077008.1, on the reverse strand, counting down.
CATCAAACTCCAAGAGCCTGACAAATTGTTTAGCAAAAGAGAAGGCAAGCACTGCCTTCTCTCTTACCAAGAGTATGTGAAGGTAAGGCAAGGCAACTAGATGTACAGTATAAGATTACATCCGCGACGAAGTCATTGTGTCATTGGCTGTTGCAATAAGGTCATGGAGAGTGCAGATATCAGGATTCTCGTTCGCTTAGAGGCTTTAAGCCCGCCCATCCCCTCGATTGTATAGAGATAGGGTGAAGAGACGATCGGAGCACTCCGCGAAGGTCATGAAACTAATTTTTTTACCTTTTAGCCTTTCATGAACAGGCATTTTTTAATGGGGGTTTAACGACCACCGTGAACAACTCAGCAGGCTATAAGCAGTCGCCCGTCCCTAATTTAGGGCCACAGGTTCCAGGGAAGGGAGAGAACCAGGGCCATATGACAAACACCGGGATTTGAACCCGTTCCCATCTCGGACGAATGATCAGAAGCCATCGCTTTGACCACTGCGCCACCGGGGCGGTACTGGCAATTGGAACTACTACATGTGCAATCGAATTTTAGGTTCTCACTGATCCATCAAATTCAGACGACAGAGTTCTTTTTATGCCGTTTACGCCCTTCCGAATGAAGATTCCTTTATGATATTTAAAGCCAAAAACTTTTTAAGGAAAGCAACTATCGTCAGTGAACTGGCATCCATTAACGGTTATTTCTCTGAACTTTCGACAGCTATATGTACTCTGAAAAAAAGGATGGAATTTTAGTAAACTCTTCAAAGTGATACAAGATATCAGGAAGGACAATCAAAATATACCTGGTGTACAAGAAGAAGTTATGCAGAGAAGTATTCTAAGGTGATTTCTGGTAATGCTGGTACGAAAAAAAATTGAGAAATTCCTCAAGAAGATCATTTCTTGTGAAAGTATGTTTCTCACTTACAGTTCGGGCTTTAAATCCGTGCCGATAACTTCAGTTTATGTGGAAAGAACTTTTTCTATGCATAAGTTTATTTTTACTTAAAAGGAGATATGATTTTTTTTTCGAAAGTGCAAAAAAAAAGACATTTTGAAAAAAAAAAAAAGAAAACAGACACAAAAAAGACACAACGTTCATGAACAATCGTGAAAATATTCAAAAGAAAAATATACATGCATCTACATCTTTAGTTATTTTAGTCCGACAGTAAAACCTTCAGGAATATTGAAGTTATATTTCTCCAATTTTATGCGCACATTTCGTGGATTTTAGTGCAGAAATACTTGCTTATTTTAGAAGTTTTTAATGGTTGAACATCCGGGCTTTGGTAATGAGTGATTCTTCTATTGAGTGAGCATACTGAGTTCAAATAGCGGTTAAGTGTCAGGCATATTGTGAAAAATCTTTGCATGAAGCCTATTTAGCGCATTCTGAAAGACTGATGCATAGCAGATCAGGTGATTTTAAACTTTGGACGTACTTCATTAACGAATAAAGAAAGTGGTTCAGATACTTGCAAGTAGAATTTGTTATCATCGAATTCTGACCGTTCTGTTGAAATGATATATATGACAAACTAAGACCATCAGTTACAGAAGACTGAGAATTCTCGGGTTTTGCAAAAAGGTATAAGTTAAAATTTTAAGGCTAAAGTTAAAATTGAAAAGCCCCCCGCCCCGGTGTCGTAGTGGTCTAAGCGATGGCTTCTTATCATTCGTCCAAAAGAGGTCCGGGTTCTAACCCCGGTGAGGCATGGATGTTGTGTTTCTCTTACGGCACTGGCTTTCACCCTTCCCTGGAACCAGTCATCCTAAATTCGGGACGGGCGACTGCTTATAACCCACTGAGTTGCTCACGATGGTCGTTAAACCTCCAATTAAAAAAAATAGAAATTGGAATGAGTTAAAGTTAAATGCAAACCAGTTGACCAAAATAGTTTTTATTTTATACCTTCAGTTAGCCATTGATGAGAAAACTGTTCACCAATTGTTACGTTTTCTCTAGGTTTGAATCAGCTAAAACAGTTCCCAATAAATCGGTCTCGAACTTCAGATATAAGGGCAAATTTGTCTTTTTTGGGGGACACTTACACATTGCTGAGTGTAAATCAAATCGCAAGAATTTCATAATTTTCCTAAATGTGTTTCCCAACATGGTCTCACGCATTACTGGTAGGTCCTTTTGTTTAACCGCAGGTCATCTAAGTCAGCGCCGTGTGAACAGCAGGTCCCGAAAGCGCATTAAATTTTAATAAATGCATCTAGCTTATAAAAGTAAATACTGTACATCAGGCTACGGTCTTGAATATTGGAATATGAAAACGGAACTTCAGATTTTTTTGAATCTTGTCGAACTATGTGAACTGCCAATTTTCAAATTTAAAATATCTGCGTATCAGGTTTTTCAAGATCCTAATTTCCCATTTTCAGATCACGAATATTGGAGTATCCCAAATCTTCAACATCCGAAAATTTTATTTTTTCTAGATTTTTAGTGTTCTAATAGATTTGACATTCTGATATTCGGATTTCAAAACCGAATATCCGAATCTCAAAATCGAATATCCGAATCTCAAAACCGAATATCCGAATTTCAAAATCCGAATATCCGAATATTAAGTTCGGAATTTAAATCACATTCGGATTGCAAAATGGATAGGAGATTATTATTTCAGAACCAGTTGTCAAAGGTTTGTTCCTATCTTCAAAGTCTGTTCTTAGTAATCTTCGAACTCAAACTCTGAGAACCGTGTGTGATTCCCACTGCAGAGGTTAAGCACTTTTCAAGCTTTATAAGGAGATGGATGACTACATGGAAAATAGAGAACTGGGTACTTCTGTCTAGAAAATAATATTCTATATAGTAAACACCTTTACCTGCTGACTACTATTCCATATGATCGAATGTTAAATCAGCATTTTTCAAAAGATACATAGATTTCCGCGTGTAGAGCGTACGCATCTTCTGCCATTCCTTCCTAGTTACAGATGGAAGGGTCACATGAACCACATAATCTAGTTTTAAAAATATTATGGACTTTGGTATGGAATTCCGGAAGAAAACAAATACCAGACGGAATAATTCTGGTGTCGTTTGTCATGTTTTTTTCATTAGGACATTATATTTATGTTGGCAGTGTAATGTCTTATGTTTTAAATTCTTGCGTGTTCTAGCAAGCGTGGGTACCAGCAATAAATGAACTAAGAACGGTTTTTGCAAATATGGCACGCATAAGCTAAGAGCCTGCATCCATTCCCGCTAATTTCCTCTCATCAATCATCTTATTATATCCTTTTTTGTGCAGCTACCCCTCGGAAGCACTATTTACTGTTCCATTTTAAATATTCTTTACCCATTAATTCTGCAGAACTATCTAGAAGAGATATCTTTGAGAATGTAATGTTTGAATTTTGAATCTTTCGCATTCGTCCACGTCTGTAGTTTCGTTTACCTAATCTCAGTGCTTGCAGATCGTAATTTACCCCTCATTATTTTCAGCATGGAATCTTAATTAGATTTCTTTTTTCCAGTTTTACTAACCACGTGATATTTCTATCAGCTTCTTTTGAAGCGCACACCTGAATCATTGCTTACCAGTGCATTAGAAGTAGGTTTAGTATCACACTTGGAATTAATAAAAAAAGCATCTACATGCTTACGGCAAACTATTATTTTCGCATATATCCCAGAATTTCTCCCACTCAGTTGCATATAGGTTTTTCTTAATATAGTTATATGATACTAATGTCAACGTAAAAATATACACCTTGGTGTTTGAGTGGTCAAAGGTAACTGTCTGGCTTGGATCAAGGGTCGAATCCCGACGAGGAATGGGCTTTGAGTTTGTTTTAAGAACAGGGTTCTCCCATGAGGAGGAGCTAGTTGTCCTAAATTTCGTGCGTGGAGTTCAATCGTCCACAGTGCCCGCATTAAGCGTAAATTTTTTGTTTTCAATTTTAATTTCAATCGTTACACTATGAATTTAAAGAGATTAAACGTTGAATATACTAAGCAATACATCCTTATACACTTTCTGACAGAGAAAATACCACGCCATGAAGGAATGCTCGAAAAAGACCAAACTGCACACACAGGTAGTCAAGCAGGTCCTGAAGAAATGATTTAATTGTCACATACAGACTAAGTTCCAGTGGCCGAATATATAGGATGATCAATAAGGAATGTGGCCCCCATTTTGGGCGCTGCAGCGTTGAATCCGACGAGGCATTGAGGCAATGAGAGTCTGAATAGGATCCTGAGGTATCGTAGCCCATGTGGTGTTGATCCAAGTCCACAGTTCATCTTCATTTTGCAGGGGTGAGAGGGTAATCAACCGAAGTCCAATCGTGTACCACAGATGCTCGATGGGAGAGAGGTCGGGAGATCATGCTGACCACGGAAACATTCGCACACCGAGTAAATCATTCAGGCTGATCCGAGCGGTATGCAGCCAGGCGTTATCCAGTTGAAAAACGAAGTTTGGGATGCCCTGCCGATACGGTAGGGCCACGGGCTGCAGAAGCTCGTCAACATAGCAGCGTGCCGTCAATGTACCTGTAATGCGTACCAGCCGTTAGTGGCTGTTGGCGCTGGTAGCACCCCACACACTGATTTCACGTTGCCCTGCCGTGTGTCCCTCCACAATGTCGGAGGAATCCGCCCTTTGGCCACTTCACCTCCAGACTCTGACACGGCGATCATCCGTCGTGAGACAGAACCGCGATTCGTCGCTGAACCCTACACTGTTCCATTTGACACCCTGTGCAGCTCCGGAGCAACACCACGCCAAGCGGTGAACACGATGGCTTGCTGTTAAGGGTAGCTTTCGCAACGGACGGCTGGACAGCAAACCAGACTCAGCCAATCGGCGCAGCGCTGCCCGCGTCGGTCGATATCGGAGCATCCAAGCCTCCTCGCACACTCCGCAAAATGTCGCCCGTTGTGGTCTGTGAGTCCGCTACGGCATGACGTCGGATGCGACGATCGGTGCGCTCGGACGATCGTCTCAATGCGTCAGTCCCCCTACGACGTTGTACAGATCCTTCCTGGGATCACTATCTCCAAATGCGACCAACGATTGTGGCATTACGTTGCATTTCTTCCGCAATACGACGCAACGACCATACAGCTGTACGTAGATCTTCGATGACACCTCTCGTGAACTCATCCGTTTGACGAAATCGCGTACGACAGCGTCTTAACGACATTGTCATCTTATGTTAGTTCCCCATACGCGTTTACAGCACAACAACTCACTTCTCGCGGGCGTGACGACGTCTGGACTGATGGTCTCACGGGCTGGTTGACCGCTTATATCCCACGCCCTGTTCATGCGATTGGGCTGCAAATGCAGTTATCTGTATAACGTGTACGTGTGCATCCACCCTGCAATTTGCATGGCGCTGCGTTCAGATCTTCGTCGTGTGGCATATTCTCTGTCAGGCAGTGTATGTGTATATATGATGGCGGAAAGTGAAAAAAGAACACCAAGAAGGAGACGTCTCATACCAACGAAATTTAAACAGCATAATAACGGAATACAGAGGATAACGTGATCAAAGCATTATGGCAAAATGCCGCTGTATTTGCTGGTAAACTGAAAAATACCATTTCCATGTAACATGGTTAGTACGAGGTTGAAACGCCATGAACTGCGTCACACTGTGCAATTCTGACATGAAGTCTGTCGTACAGATGTTGGATGTAAGTTTGGGGTTTTGAGTTCCAAGCATCCTCAACCTGGACGCGTAAATCGGGGATGGTTGTGGCTGGCCGTGGAGACCGGATAAGACGTTGTCCAATAAAATCCCACACGTGCTCAATGGGGGACAAATCCGGTGAGCGTGCAGGCCATGGAAGTTGTCTCACACCCTGAAGTGCATGTTGCGTTGCACGTGCCGTGTGTGGGCGTGCGTTATCTTGCTGGAAAACACCACGATGGACAGACCTTACAAATGGAACAACAACGGGCTGAATGATGTTGTTGATGTAGGAGGTGCTGCTTAACGTACCCGGTACAAACACTAGTTGTGTACGGGAGTGAGAGCTGATCGCTCCCCACACCAGGAGACCAGGTGTAGGCCCTGTGTGTTGCTGGCGGATGCAAGAAGGGTAGATACGCTCCCCTGTGCGTCTGCGAACAAGCATACGGCCATCGGAGGCTCCCAAGCAGAATCTGCTTTCATCGCTGAACACGACAGATCGCCATTGCGTTCTCCAGTGCAGACGTTGGCGACACCACTCGAGCCGTTCCTGATGGTGGGCTGGAGTCAGAGGTACACATGCCAGAGGCACACGTGCTCGTAGTCCTGCATCCAGTAGACGGTTGAGGATTGTTCGCACAGTCACCTCAGATGCAACGGCAGCTCGGATTTGCGTCGCAGTGGATGTTCTGCTTGACAACGCCGCTCTTCTTATGCGTCGATTGGTCCGCTCATCAGTCCGTCTGTGACTCCCGGTTCCACGTGTTCTCGTGTGGGAATGTTCCTCGCACCATCTACGCCACCATCCTACCACCACCGATACTTCCCGTCCAATTCGCTCGGCAATACGACGATACGACCACCCGGCTTCGCGGAGTCCGACTAGACGACCTCGCTCAAAGTCCGATAACTACCGAAATCGTACACGTCTGCTATGTTCAGGCATTGCAGCTTCTTCAGGGTCTTCGCACGTGTCTGTACGCCGACGACTGATTACATTCACTTCTCCGTACTAACTAAATACCACCGACAATAATTTGCATATTATGCCATGCTGTGGCGTAAGCGCTCACCGGTTGGTCCCGAAATTAACATCACACTTACGTAAACTCGACCCCATTAACATATGTAAATTTTATGATCATCCGCCAATGCCTTCTTGGTGCTCTTTTTTCACTTTACGCCAGTGTATATTTGTTTTTGGTTGTGGGTTTAACGACAATTGTGAGCAACTCACTGAGAGATAAGCAGTCGCCTGTCGCTAATTTAGGGTTATTAGTTCCAGGTAAAGGAGAGAGCCAGTGCTGTAAGATAAACACAGCCTCCTTCCCCTCTGGGATCTGAACCAGGACTCACCTGGACGAACAGTCATAAGCCAGGGTTTAGACCACTACTCTACGCGTCTACTCTTCCTTTCACAGTGAGATTGTATATCTACTCCCAGTTACAAATCTGCTGTTATGACTCATTACCTAGTGAAATACCACAAACGAAAAATTGTTTATTTCCAGGAGAGTACCCACATCTGACGGTATAACCCTGTAAGTTTTAAATTTATTCCTTAACTTACCTTGTGTGTATCATATTGATTCAATTGTGCAATGTTGACGAACTTCCTCTTGTAGCCTGACTTCCGCAAAAGTGCGCGGTGAGCACTCTTCGAAATCGGACCTACGTCATGGAAGCTGTTAGACAATGTACACTGCTGGCCACCCAAAATGCAACACCAAGAAAAACACGAGATAGCAAAGCCAGATTAACTGGACACATAACAACAGAAAGAAAGATGAAACGATTAAGCTTACATGCCCGTGCGACTTGCGGAACACGCAGACATCAATAGATCGTGTGGCCTCCATGGCTGGCAATAACGGCCGCTACACGGCGCGGCATCGAACGAAAGAGGCTTTGTTTGTGGGCTTGAGGTATGTCGGTCCAGGCTGCTTCCACACGTTGCCACAGTTCGTCAGGCGTATAATCATCATCGTAGCCGTGGGTGGTGCTTGCCGGGCCACTCGGTTGCCGATCAGCTACCAGACGTGTTCGATGGGAGACATATCGGAAGAACAGGCGGGTTACGGCAGCAGTGACACCTGGTGGACCATGAAGAATTGTTGCACGATGCGTGCCACGTGCTTACGCGCTTTGTCCTGTAAATACGTGGCCGCTGGCAGGTCCTTCATGTAAGGGAGGGCTGCAGGCTCCAAAGCGTCACAGATATAGCGGTGGCAGTTGAGTGTACCGGCGACGCGTACCAGAGGGGTGCGGGTGTCATATCCAATTCCGCCTCATACCAGGCAACGGACCGGTATGGCGATGCATTATTCAGGCGTCATACAGTCTCTTGCCGTGGTGCCGCCACAAGCGGATCCGACCGTTGTGGTGTTGCAGGCAGAAGCGGGATTTGTCGGAGAAGACATGTCGTGCCATTCCGTAGTCCAGGTGCGGCGTTCAACGGCCCACTTACGCCGCACTTGCCGGTGGTGTAACGTCAATGGTAATCGGATCAATGAGTGCCGTGCGACAAGTCCCCGCTCCTGCAGACGACGTCGAACGGTAAGTGTTGACACAGGTTGTTGCGTGGACCGCCACTTAATTCTTTTAAAAACCTTCGCCCGCAACTCGATAAAAGTTGTACAGCACTTTACATTTTAATGCAAAGTCATAGGGTGCCGTCCTCCCGAATTTGGAGTCACTGGCTCTAGGCAAGTGGCAAAACTGGCGTCATAGGACATGTACAACGACCATGTGTCATTTATTGACACGAGCTCCCGCTGAACACAGGCGGTTAGTCAGCTACAAGGTGTAGTGTTTTTATTACTTCAAGTTGTAGAATTAATTGAATTAACTGGTCAGTGTCTTTATCTAGCTCCTTGATGATTGAATATAACTATGAGCACTCCTGATATAATCCCGTTATAAGAAAGAAACGTAACCATCAGGCAGATGGCGTGCGTAAAGTAATATGCTAATCATGTAAGGCATTTAAAAAGACACGAACTTGGGGACGGTATGCAGTTTCGCGTGAAAATGTGAAAAAGGTCGTGACTGAACAGAGTATGAACAAGTTAGTAAGCAACCTGACATGTGGGTTGGCAGTTAATGACCCGTGAGTCTGGATAATTTGAGGCCGCTGTGGTGCAGTGGTAGCATGTCCGGCGCATACCCGTAAGATCCTGGTTCGATTCCCGGTGCCGGCCGATGATAATTTTTCCGTGACTCATTTATTAACGTGGAAAGAGCGATTACTTCTGTTTGTCGTTTGTATGCAATGCATTGATTATGATACGCTTTTCAACATACCAGGAATCATTATTCAACTTATTACTCAAGTTATAAGGATAATGGTTGTGGAATAAATCTCGGTCCTGTGCCCTGACTTTTGACCCCATTTCAATTACATTAAACAGAATTGGTTTAGTATACCTCCGGAACAACATGATAAAGTTTTGTCGCAATCGAAGTATTTTACGTAAGTTATGACGCATAAGGGCGATGGAATGGATTCCGCTCCTATTTCCTGACCTTTGACCCCATTTCGTCCAATTTCAATGGGGTTCCTCCTCAGGTTGTCCCCTACCACATAGTAAATTTTCATCGAAATTTCTTTACGCGAGGTATCGTGAGGACGGACAGACTGACAGAGATACAGACAAAGCTGGAACATATACGCTTCTTCAACCTACGGTTGAAAAGCGTAAAAGAGGAATGAATGTCGACTACCGTTTGAAGGGTGGCAGCATTAAAGAAAGGGGCGATATTGTTGGCTGTTCACATGATGCAGTTTTTAAAGTATTCCAGGAATGGAAGGAAACCTGCAAGGCCTGCAATGTTCGGGTTAATTGTGAATTTCCGCGAAGCATTGACGACGGTGGGTAGCAGCCGCTATCCCGACTAGCACGATTCAACAAACGGTCCACATTGGAACAACTGCATTTAATGTAGGCACATCATGAAGCGGATCGAAGACCGCAGTCCAACTAAATCTGTTCTCTATCGGTATACGGAGCAGCCGCCTTCTTAAGGTACCTATGATGATAGCCAGACATCAACGCTTACAGCGCGAATTTGCATCTGAGAGCAGACATTGGACCATCGAACAGTAGAAGAAAGTTGCCTTTTCAAACGCATCACGTTTTCTGCTTAACATTTTGGATGGTCGGTAGAGAGTACGACGAAGCACTGCTGACAAAAATCATCCTTACACGATGCTCGAGAAGAAACAGGCATGAGGTGGCGGCAGTGTTTTTGTGTGGGGCATATTTTCCTGAGAACCACTGGGAGCAATCATCACCCTCGATCACAGGATGAACACTTCAGTCTACCTATCCATTGTGGCGGATCAGGTGCTTCCATTATTGATGACTTTCCACCCAGGTGGCATGCGTTGCTTTAAGCAAGGTAATGCCCCCTTGCCATGTTACTATGTGCGTGCGAAAATGGCTTCAGGAGCATTCCAGTGAATTTTGCTTACTACCCTGGCCCCCTGCTCACAGGACATCAATCCTATTGCACAGCTGTGAGAATATCTTGACCAACAGGTTCAACGTACGGATCCACCACCGATGATTTTTGATGATCGGTGAGGAGCTCTGGTGTCTATGCATGGTACACCTTTCAATGTGAAAAACATCTACTAAAAAATGAGAACCTGAACCTACTCGTTTTATTTTAAGTACAATCGTATCGTAAACGAGTACACGGCATGCTCAAATATAAGTAACCATACGTACTTATAAATAACTGGGTCAATAAATATAAATATCATCTCGTATTACTTCATTTTAGATATTATAGATTTCAAGAGAAATTGTTTAATAAATGTGTTAAGTGACACACATAAATAATTAGTACAACAAAGTCACTGATCACAAGTAATTTAATTATGCATAAATTATATTTGCCTACGTTTTTACATTAACTATATTTGTGTCAATCTCATAAATAATATATTGTCGCTTCATCACTATATTTGTCATAAAATTGTGCGGTCCACTTGCCCAGCATGTGACAACGAGTATATCTATTATCCCAGATGTGCCATCAAATAATATACTTCCAGTTGATTCTATTAATAAATGATTACGTATGCAGTACACGTATTACAAATTTGAAATGGAACCGCGGATGGCTTAGTGGTTGGAGATTCAGACTACTGATGGAGGGACCCCAGATTCTTTTTTTTTTTTTTTTTTTTTTGGAGGTTTAACGACCACCGCGAGCAACTCAATGGGCTATAAGCAGTCGCCTGTCCCTAATTTAGGGTCACTGGTTCCAGGGAAGGGAGAGAGCCAGTGCCGTAAGACAAACACAACATCCATGCCTCACCGAGATTCGAACCCGGACCCCGTTCGAACGAATGATCAGAGGCCATTGCTTAGACCACTGCGCCACCGGGGCGGCACCCCAGATTCAACCCTAGCTTCATAGGCATGGTGGTGTACATTTCTAACAGTAGCTGAATGTCCGCCGTGCATCGTACGAGCACGTTAAGTAACAGTCCGAGTAGGAATTTCCTAGTTACATATAAAGATGCTCATTCCTAAGCGCCTCCCTTTAATTTCTCTCGGCCTTCTATGTGCAAAACCGTACGCTTGCACGGTGGCGTCATCTAGTCTACTCTCTCTCACTTACAAAATGTTCTGTCAGAATTGCTAGATTCGCTCTAACTTCCCATAAGTTTATGTGACCTGTTTGAAAGGGCACAGAAACTGAATGATGTTAGAGCCCACATATTTGAAATACATGGGTTTTTTTTAGTACTATAGTTGAAATACACTGCCGGACAATTGCTAAGGACGGATGATAATAGCAACGATAGCAACCATAAAATTGAAGGCAGGATACAGTAAGACGTGTTGTGCGTATGTGGATTGCCGAACTTGTTCGTGACGTCATAGCGCTGATAAGAGATATAAAGGATTTGACGCCTATTGACCGTTGTTGTATAAACGCAAAGTTGAAAGGGAAAGAATCAATTGACGAACTTGCAATTTTCAGTATGTCTTCCCGACATCACCTAGATGATTTTACGCTTGGCCGTATTATTGGCAAGATTGAAGAAGGACGAAAAATAACAGATGTTGCCAGGGAGTTCGACGTCAGCCACAGTGTTGTTTCAAGGCTTTGGAAATCATTTCAAACAAATGGAGAGTGTACCAAACGTCACGGGGAAGGTCGTGTTCGCAGTAGCAAATCAGTTTATGGCTCCTACTGGCAAGCGAATCTCCCGAAAAACTGTCGCCAGACGTTTGCATGAAGGAGGACTATACGCCCGCCGTCCTGTTTTGTGCATCCCATTGTCCAGACATCACCGTACCACCCGTTTGCAATGGTGCCATCAACATCGCAATTGGACTGATAATGACTGGTCTGCTGTCCTCTTCTCAGATGAGAGTAAATACCGTCTATCGTCTGATTGTCGACGACAACTGATCTGGCGTGATAGTGGTACTACATATTGTCCAGCAAACCTACAGAAAAGGGACCGATATCCGACATGCAGTGTCATGGTATGGGCTGGCATCATGATCAATGGCCGTACGTCCCTCTATGTCCTTCCAACTGGGACTATGACTGGCCAACGATACATTAATGATGTTCTGCTACCTCATGTTTGCATGTTCCGTGGTGCTGTCGGTGATAGATTTTTTTTCATGGACGACAACGCAACATGTCATCGAACAGTCGCTGTCCAGGAGTTTCTTGAGAGCGAAGATATTCAACGCCTCGTATGGCCAGCACGTTCTCCAGATCTGAATCCCATTAAAAAAATGTGTGGGATGCTTTGGGGAGGAATCTTGCTGGTCGCCAATGCCCTCCAATAAACAAGGACACCTTCGTCCGTGCACTGACAGAGGAATGGGATAAATTACCCCAACAGCTGCTTGATAATGTTGTGCAAAGCATGACACGACGTGTGGAATCTTGCATCGCCCTCCATGGTGGCCATATCCTGTATTGAGATCTTACGCCTGACCGCCTGCGGCCGGTAATTGCATTTTTTTCACGTTTACGTATTCTGCACAAAATAGCCTGTTTGTCCCTTGAACACGTTCCGAAGCCTTCTAGATTTCAGAGCACAATAAATTGTCTTTCTTGTAATATCCTGGCATCCTGACATTATTTTATTTCACTTGGCATCCAACCACACTTACTTTTTTATGCGCTATATAGCCGTTTATGATCCGTCCTTAGCAATTGTCCAGCAGTGTATATATACTCAAAAATGAGTATATATATTTCAAATAAGAAATACCAGATATTCTTATAATTTATTCCCTGTATGCACTCAAAAATGAGCACGTGTCTTTTCCAAAACTGAGACACAAGTACACGGATCTATTGTAAGCCCAGAATGTACTCAAAAACCAGTACATTTTACTCATTTCTAAGTACCAAGTTTTAACAGTGTTCGAACAGAAACGTTCAGAGGCCTCAGTGAATCAATACCACGCAGTATATTTGCGGTATTGGCAGCACGAAGAGGATAAACCTCATACTAACAGGTGGTCACAGTTTTCTTACGCGACCGTGTATATCCCTAGAACTCCTGAGTTAATAAAACAGACAGGGTGAAATAATCACACTTACGTTAGGGACAACGTGTTCCTTATTTTCCAACTCTGGAAGATTTAGGTCACCAATACACTGTATTCATTAAGTCGAAATCGAACGGCTAGCACTTTATATGCTCTTTGTATCAACTAGTAAATTGACTGCGTTCTTAAAAACTTATTTTCTCAGTATTTTAATTTATTTATGCACTCTCTTTTATAAGCTTTTTATTGCTTCTGTTGTCGATGCTTTTGTACATACTTTGCTTGTTCATATAATAAAGAATTATGATATGTATCAACATATAAATCTTCATCATATCGCTAGAACCAGCTTCCACCTCTTTCGGTATTCCAAATAAATCCCCACTACCTCCACTTTATCCACCTATCTTCACTTTTTATTTCGCGTAGTAAACTTATTTTCACCTGAGTCTCCGTCAGGATGTACAAAGTGCCCCGTTCGGTTAGAAAGTATGTAGCAAAATTTACAGAACAAAATAGACACTAAAAAGGGAGGACGAATTACACTGAAGAGCAATTGAATTAGAGATACCTGTCTAGTAACGTGTAGCACCACCTTTCGTCCTGATGACGGCGGCGATTCATCTCGGCATGGACTCGACAAGACAAAGCGTTGGGAAGCCATACGGATCCACGACCCCTGAACAAGCTCCCACAGTTCACGAAGATTTGATGGAGGGGGGGTCAGAGCCTAGAACATCTCTCTCGATGGCATCCCAGATGTGCTCGATGGGATTGCGGTCAGGCGGCCTAGCTGACCAAGGAAGCGAGGTCGCGTCGACGAAGTGTTAATCCAACTACTCGGATACAATTCGGGAGCGATGGCACGGTGCATTGTCTTGTTGCAGGATGAGATCCCCAGTAGGATGTTGAAGACGCACAAACGGAAGCAAATGGTCGTCTTATCCCGGTAACGTTGACCTGTGAGGTACGATGTCACACATACCAGGGGTCCCACTTCAGTCCACGTAAACAGTCCCCAGACGAGAATGAAGAGTACCCTGCTGGCAAGAAGGATCCATCGGTTCATGTGGTTTGCGCCGAGCTCGTATCCTGCCATCCGCATGTACCAACGTGAATCTCGACTCATCAGTCCAGGCAACATTTTTCCCCATGTCTAGGGTCCAGTGGCGATGTTCTCGCGCCCATGCTAATCTTTGCACCCTGTGATGTGCGGTCAACAGCGGTACCCTTGTGGGACGACGGCTTTTGTATCCCATAGCGAGGAGATGCTTCTGGATGGTGTGGCTGCTTACACGTTTTTGTGCACCAGCGTTAAATTGCCGAGTGATTTCTTGCACTGTGGCCGTCTGTCCGCTGTCACAATGCGAGCTAGCCGACGATGACCCCGCTCATCCAAATGCTGTTGTTCACGGCAGTTTACCTTGCAGGGATGGTTTTACCGCATTCGATGTACTCACGGTGCATCCATGACACAGTGGCTCGTGAAAATCCCAGTGCCTGCACGACTTCCGAGATGGAGTGACCGATTCGTCGGAACCCCGACAATTTTCCCACGATCAAATGCGCTTAGATCCTTCGTTTTACCCATACTGCGTCCGACTCTTACCGATTCCCGTCGCATCACTCCTTATATTGTCGGATCGCTGCATACGTCATGTCGTTTCCGTTTACAGGGCCGCCCACAGCGCCACAATTGCATAACGCCAGCCGTCTCTAATTCAATTGCTCTTCAGTGTAGATATATACGTCACACACTTATCTCACCTCTGGGCAACCGTTTCTTAATATGTAATCACAGACCAACTAAGGAATGAGAATGAATTTAAAAAATTATTAAATATGTGGATGATATTAAATGTTCTTTGCGGTTGACTAGGATTGGAATGGATTTTTCCAGTCGGGTAAAAGAAAATGCATGTCTTATTTAGGAGCTCCCGTCGCGCACTGTTCTAGCGCAGACATCTGATCATTAGTCTTAGATGGGTCTGGGTTAAGATACCGGTGAAGATGGATGTTGTACTTTCCTTACGGTACTGGCTCTCGCCCTTCCCTGGAATCAGTGGCCCTAAATTGGGACGTGCAACTGAGTTGCTCACGGGGGTCGTTAAACCCTCAAGCAAAAGAGAATGCAAATTGACGATGTCATCGCTCTGTCCACGTTATTTTATACACAACGCATAGCGACTGAAAAATTGTGTTCCGACACCGCTGGGATCGAACCCCAGAACTCTCAATAACTAGTCGAGTGCGTTCGCATTTACGCTACGGCGTCAACAATTCTCAGCGCTATGCGTGGTTTATCAGTCAGCATCTGACTACACGAATCCGTATTGATGGTCTCAGCAACTGAGATGTCGTCATCTGGTGGCATTTAACGCAACAGCTATTTAATTCTAGCTGATAAATTCAAAGGGTGATAGAAATGGTTAATATAAATCAAATACGGGGAGATAATGTAAATGGACGATGTCATCGCTCTGTCCACGTTATTTTATACACAACGCATACGACTGAAAAATCGTATGAAAAACTCCGTTTATTTGGTGCGGACTAATATACAAGCATAAACATGAGAGCTTTCACCACCAGGTGTGTGGCTTCATCAGGCAAATAGTTCAGTGTGAACACTTCATTGAAAAAAAAATGCAAATTTATCTCATGCATCACTGAAAATTTTTAATAGGAGTGCGGAAAAGTACAGGGGAAATTTAGATGGTGTTTACCGCAATCATGTGCAACAAGAACTTTTGAAATTGGACTTCTGCGAACATAAATGTAGTCTAAGATACAAATCTTTTGCTGAATAAGAAAGAAGTGCAGATAAACTCTATCATGGATGCGGGTAGACGCCAAAGATTTCTTTTCCACTGTTGCAATTAAAAAAACTATTGGCGACCGTCATTTAGGCTGTAAATTTTACTTCAGAAAAATTCGAAAAATGCAACCAATTTGGTGTGAGATACACTACTCTATGGAGAGAGATTATTTAATTGAAATTTCAGAAGAAGAAGTGTCATGCTAAAATAAATAAGCATTCGCTTCTAAAAGTAGCCATTTTTGAATATGTTAAAGAAATATCATAAATAGAAAAGTTTATGATGAGGGTTCAACTGCTGAATACAAAGAGGTTTTTTGAAAGCTAAGTTTTCGACGTGGAATTAGTGTACCCATACAAAAACACGTTTAATCTTCCAGGGAAAAAACTTCTTACGTAGGAAAAGGCAACAGAAAAAAAAATAACGGAAACGTCAGTTGCAGAATTTCCATTTTTCAGCTATGGGGAACAGAAGATTGGTTTAAAGCCGATCAGGAAAATCTGAGCTACAGACGAAGAAACAAGGATATTTTTCCACAAAAACCTACTACTTTCTCGAATGATGTGCTTTTAAAAAGGAAATAAATAGAAGATCAGAAATCGCATTAAAAAGAATAAGTTAGATTTAGCTAGATCTGAAAAGTTTAAGGTTTCAAAGGGTTTAGTGATGCAAATATACCGAATCAAAATCATTCATCTAGGATATAAAATTGGAAAGTGCTATTATATTTTCGTGCACTTAGATGGATTTCTTATACGTCGCAGTAAGATTATGTAAATAACCTTACTGTGCCGTATATAGTATGTTGTAATTTCGTCTGTCGATGTCAACGATCAGACTGCTTTCGAAACTTAAAGCTGAACAAAGTGCATTTGCTTCATACGGAGCAGCTACGGATTCGCCACCCTCTTTCATATGCTTCATACGAAATTTAAAAGAACTTGAACAACTGAACACTTTGTGTGAAAACACTATACCAGTAAATGCGCTGAGGAAATTCGTTTTACTGAGTAATAAGTATGTGACGCAGGCTAATTGGCAAAATGAAAAGGTATATTGTGAAATAAACTTCAAGCTAGTTGCATGAGTACCAATGGAGTTAATCGCTTCTAAACAATTTATTTACATAATTTAGGCCCCAATCTATCAACCGAGTTTAGATAACCCTTTTTCGTTTAATTCGAAAACTCTGGTGCGGTAAAGGTGAATTTTGAACACGGAGATGTCAGAAAACTGCACCCTGCATAGCTTAGATTTCTGTATGCCGGTGGAAGGAATCAAACCCGTATCCATCTGCTCTGGAGCCGAATAATTTCCCAATTAAGCTACATCGACGAAGTTTGCCGCTGCAACTTCGCCATTTTGAGTTTTTTACCTGTTTTTCTTCCTCGCACGCTACACGTTCCAGTCACTTAGATGGTTTTTTGCTGTTCTTCGGGTATCTGACGGAGTTAAACTACAGGGTGTCCACAACGTCTTGTTACCCCCCCCCCTGTAATAAGAAATGTAAATGAGCTATATATCTGTTGTATGATGTATATATTGAGTTACATTTTGAGACATCCTTAAACATCCAGTGGATCCGTTTGGGCTCCGTCATTCTCGGTGACAGAGAATAATTTTACGCCATGTTCTGTGGGACATTTTTCGAAACAGTTGAAGGGTGATACGAGATAAAGCACGTCTCACTGCTTGTTTAAGTGCATCAGAGGTTTGGTAGCACTGCTGTGCAACAACCTCCTTTATGAAACCCCAAAAGACATTATCACACGTTGAGAGTTCTGGACTTCGAGGTGGCCATTCAAGTGGAGCGGGCAGCACAGCCGAACCTCGGCCGATCCAACGATCCCGAAAGACCTCACCGAGGAATTCCCGAACAGCGATTGCATAATGGACGGGTGCCCCATCCTGTTGGAATCATACGTCATTCAGAATGCCAAGATTTCCAAGTTGTGGCACAAACCAGGTTTGCAGCATGTCCAGATAAGTTGTCTGATTCACTGGACCATAAAAGAAATACGGTCCAAACAGATGTCGACTATTCATTGCAGCTTTCCCCCCTCCAAACTCCCACCTGCATATTCTGAAGCCCTCACTCACCTTCGCTCTCTTCCCTCATTCTCTCCCCTCCCTCTTCAACTCTAGAGCTTCTTTCTGAACCCCTCTTCTTCAACTCCCTTGTTCATCCCCCCATCTCCCCTGTTTTTCATTCCCCTCTTGGCTCCGAGCAGGTGTAGTAACTGTACAAGACCTCACTAACTCGGATCTATTCTGGCGCCCTTTCTCTGGCCTCCCCCTGCAATTCTCTCGTCCCCATCCGCCCATTTGGTCTATGACTCTCTGCTAACTGCACTTCTTTGGCTTTTCCCTGATCTTGTCTCCCCCACCGGTCTCGTCTCTGTCTTTTCTGCCCCTCTTCCGCTGCCGTTTTTCCTCCGACTCACAAACTCGGTTCTTCCTCTCTCCTCTCTCTCCTCTAAATCTCTTTATCGTTTTCTAGTGCACCTTGCCACCCCTTCACCGCTTTCTATTCTGGAGGTTCCCCTGCTTCTCTTCCTCTTGTCTGAGCCGCTGCCCGCTCACATTTATCTGCCCCTCTTGAAATTAATACCCACTGGCTCTTTTTGCATAATCGCTTCCCTGTTCCGTATTGTATCTTTTGCATGTCTCTTCTCTCCTCCCCTCTCTGTTCCTTCTGCGCACAGGAGGCAGACGTTTCTCACGTCTACCTTTACTGTCCCATCCTGATGCCTCTCCTCCACCAGGCTTTCCGGATTGCCAGTCGCTCTTGTTCTCAAGATCTTCCGTTCACTGCCTACAGACATCTTCTTCTGCGGGCTCATCCACCTACGCCTCTTCCATCAGTATGTGCCTATCTTTTCGTGCTGGTTAAACACGTTATTTACGTATACCTTCAACAACTCCGCAGCGTTTCCTCGCCGGTCTCTTTACACCAGGCCAGCGCAGCACTTTTGTGCCATTTTCAAGATCGATTGCTTTCTCGACTCCGCCTGGAGTACCAGTCGGCTTCTTCCAGTCGTCGAGAAGCCACCTTCTATACTACCTGGGCGCCGGCCGCTCCATGGTTTGCGGTTGATTCTGGACTGCTACACCTATCAGTACCCTAGGACATTCTACACCTCCTTTGCTGAGTTCCGTGGCACCCTGGTGCCCCTCCTCCACTCTACGACTCGTGCAATCCACACTACCGTTGAATTGTGAATGCTAATGCCATCTCAGTGTATTTTCATGCTTACTCGTGTACATTACTTACTTTCACCCCGCCTGTATTATGTTGCTTTGGTGCCCTCGTTAAATAACTTGCACAATTGTGCACGCTGTGTTTTTATCTCATGTATGTAATGTTTTACCTTCACGGCGGTGTTTGTGCTGTTCTTTTTCTAATTGTGTACTATTGTTTCGCCTGTGTTATCCTGTAAATCATGCCCAGCCAATGTCATGTGACACGATGTGTTTCTCTCTGTCACTTCTGCAATTTTTATTCAATAAGCTTTGCTTGCAGCATTTGTTATTCATCCCCATTGTCATTGCAGTGTATATACCATCGTGTTTTAACAGTTTTGTATTATTTCCCAGTGAGACTCCCAATACTGTACGTCTCCCTCTTATGTTTTCTTATGATAAATTAGAATAAAGCGATTTTGAAATAATATCATGACATGCGGAGGATGATGTTCCAATTCTTCGACATAATGTGGGTTTTCCTTGGACCAGAACACAACGTTCCGTGATCGACGGCTACGGTATATCGCACATTCATCACTGAAAATGACCTTTCCACATTTTGGGTTTGTGGCAAATGTCTGAAGCATCATTGCACATGCATCCCGTTTGCGGTTTAAATCGATGTCTGATAACTCCTGAACGAACATCGGGCGATATGCGTGCAAATTCAGGTCATTCTTCATGTGCTTATGCAGTGTCGACCGTGGTATTTCAAGCTCCGCTGATCGTTTGCGGAGCGACTTCGTCGGTGACCTGATAACTGATTCCTCGACCGCTTGACACTGTTGCACTCTGGTTGATGGTCTTACCGTTCGTGGTTTATCCTTGATGTTGCCTGCTTCGAAGAGTTTATGTTCCCACCGCAGAAGAGTCTGTTTTGGAGGGGTCTCTTTGTTGAATAGTTGTTGGAAATCGGCAGGCACGTCACGCATTGTCTTCCCTGTGTGTGGACGTTCGTGTACCCAGACACTGACAACAATGCGCTGTTCCAGGGTGTATTCGCTGGTATCACACATGGTTCCGGTACCTAATCTGTAAATAAACACATTACAGACCATAACTCAACATATACAGTACATCATACAACAGATACCTAGCTCACTTACATTTCTTATTACAGAGAGGGATGGGGGGTTAGCAAGACATTGTGGACACCCTGTACATGCGTTACCTAACGCATTCTCTTCATAATTTCTTTACGAATTCCCTTTATGTTATTGTTTATTTTTTCTAAACTTCCTAACTTTTCTCATTTTCAGTGTAATTTTCGTGTTCTTTTTTACCACGTTATTTGAAAAAAAGATCTTGCTTATGTTATCGGTTTGTCAGTCTGTCCATCCGTCTGTAGACACCATATCTCTGTAACTAATAGATCGATTTAAAAAATTATTTTTGCATTAAAAAGCTTAAAATGTGTGAACGATGACCCTTTATTTTAATTTTTTTACGATGAACAATTTTGCCGGTGGAGGGCGTAAATGCAGATGATATCAAATTAAAAATACTTTTAATTCCATACATTTGCTTCTAAATATCCAATTCAAAAAATTATTTTGCCTTTCGATTCTACTCATGGTCAAGATTATTTTAGGTATGGTCACTTCAAGTTACGCATAGATTCCCCGCTATGGGGCGTAAAAATAAATTGCGTTTCTCCGGATATCTCTGCTGCTAAAACTCCAATTTGAAAAAATATTTCCGCACCGGATACAGCTCTAGATGGGAAAAGTTTCGCATATAATTTCTAATTTTTGGTATAAAACGGTTTGGCAACCAGGTGGCGTAAGTGCTAGTTTCTGCTTCTGATGTATTTGCAACAATATCTGAGCTTCTAAAATCTCGACTGAAAAATTCTTTCGTGGACCGATATTACTCACGTCGATAAACCATTTCGGAACATTTCTTTCTTAAAATAATGCATGGTTTCTCCGCCAGGGGGCGTAGATGTATATCTTATTTTTGTCAATATATCTTCTTCAAACTGTCCAATTTGAAAAATTTCTTCTTTGTTGGATAGAGTTTCCGATGCGACATGGGTTTTATATAATTTCAAAATTTTCAAGTAATTCATTGACTTTCCGCTAGGGGGAGTAAAGGTAAATTGCGCTTTTCCCGATATCATCATCATCATCATCATTGTCAACCATTATCAATCCACTGCTGAACGAAGGTCTCCCCAAGTTTCCTCCACAACGGTCTGTCTTGTGCCAGTCTCCTCCATGTCACCCCTGCATACTTTCGAATTTCATCCACCCATCTCCTATGTGGTCTTCTTCTGGGTCTTTTCCTGTCCCTTAGAATCCAATCTAAAATTTCGGCTGTCCATCGATGATCTGTCCTTCTGGCAGTATGTCCAGCCCATTGCCATTTCAGGGATTTAACTCTGATCATGATGTCTTCCACTCTTGTCATTTTTCGGATCCACGAGTTCCTCTTCTTATCTCTCCTGGTTACACCAAGCATGCACCTCTCCATGCCTCTTTGAGTTGTCTGCAGCCTTTGTATGTCTCTTTTAGTTAAGGTCCACGTCTCTGCACCATATGTAAGCACTGGAAGGATGCATTGATCAAATACTTTTCTTTTAAGACATAATGGCATATTGCTCTTGAAAATTATGCTGTTTCTTCCAAAAGCTCTCCAGGCAAGTTTTGTACGCCGATTAATTTCTTCATCAATGTGACCCTCACTTGATATCTGCTGTCCAAGATAAACGTACGTGTCTGTTATCTCCAGCTTTTCTCCATCAATCGATAAATCTTCATTTCTTGTAAAAGCATTGAACATCACTTTTGTCTTCTGAAAGTTCATTTTTAATCCCACTTCTTTACTCTTGTCAGCAAGTTCCTGGATCATACTCTGCAGCTCTGATGGGGAGTTGCAAAAATGACTACGTCATCAGCAAAACGAAGGTGGGTTAGATAATCTCCATTAATCTTTATCCTTTTGTTTTCCCAGCTCAGCGACTGAAAAACACCCTCCAATGTGGCATTAAAGAGCTTTGGAGATATGGTGTCACCTTGTCTCACTCCCTTTCCAATTTTTACGTGTGTTGTATTTTCAAACAGCCTAATCTTTGCACTTGCATTTTCATAGATGTTATTAATAATATTAATGTATGCATCTTCGATACCGCAGGTTTTCAGAGCCATTGTAACTGCTGATGGTTTCACCGAATCAAAGGCTTTTTCATAATCGATAAAAGCCATGCACAATGGAAGTTCATATTCCCTCGCTCTTTCAATTAGTTCTCTCAGCACATGGATATGATCTATTGTGCTGTAGCCACTCCTGAATCCAGCTTGTTCTCTCGGTTGAGCCATGTCTAGTGCTACCTTCAAGCGGTGTGAAAGAACTTTAGTGAAGATTTTATAAACTACTGGTAGGAGGCTGATAGGTCTGTAGTTTCCGAGATCCTCAATGTCACCTTTCTTATGTAGCAGGATCATTGTAGCGGTGTTCCAATCCTCAGGAATCTTTCCTTCATTAAGGCATCGAGTGAAAATTTGGGCGAGTACTGTTTCGATTTCTCCACTTGCTTCTTGTATGATGTCTACAGTAATTCCATCTTCTCCTGGAGCTTTTCCTCGCTTCATGTTCTTGATTGCATGTGCAACTTCTGCTGGAAGGACTGGAGGAACTCTGGTACTGGTATCTTTCATGATGTCTGGAGTGCATATATCATCCCTTTCATATAATTTGGAGTAGAAATCTTTCACTCTTGTCAAAATTTCGCCTCTATTTCTTGTTACAGAACCATCTTCTTTTCTCAGTGCCATAATCTGTTTTCTTCCCTTACTGAGATGTCCCTTTGCTATCTTTAGGCTTTGGTTGTTTTCAATTGCTTTCCTCACTAGTTCACAGTTGAATTTCCTTACGTCTTCAGTGATACTTTTTCTTACTGTCTTGCATAGCTCTATATATTCCACTTTGGAAGTCACATCTTCTTTAGTTGTCCTCATCTCTCTTCTTTTTTGCATCAACATTTTGGTTTTTCCTGATAATTTGTTCACATGCAACTTGTTCTTAGACCCAGCTAATTTTGTTGCTGTTTCCATAAGAGCTTTGGTTACTTTTCTGTTAACTTCAGAGATGTCCACTTCTTCCGATGTTAGGCCTTCTAAAGCAGAGAACCTGTTCTTCAGTTCTAACTTGAAGGTATTATGGTGTTTTTTAAGGTTGGTTATGTCAATAATTTACTTCTTAAAACCATGTATGGTTTCTCCGCCATGGGGCGTAGATGTATATCTTATTTCTGCTTCTAAGAGTCAGATTTGAAAATTTTCTCCTTTGTTAGATAGCGTTTCCGGTGTAAAATGCTCATATACAGTTTTAAAATTTTCACGTAATACATGGACTTTCCGCTAGGGGGCGTTAAAGTAAATTGCGTTTTCACCGATATCTCTGCTTCTAAAATTCCGATTAGAAACTTCTTTCTGCACCGGATACAGCTGCTGATAGGAAATGCTTTGCCTATAATTTCTAATATTTGATAAAGAATGGCTTTGCCACCAGGGGGCTTAAGTGTTAATTTCTACGCCTGATGTATTTGTAGCAAAATCTGAGCTCCTGAAAACTCGATTGAAAAAATTATTTCGTTGACCGATACCGCTCAAATCGAAAGACCTTGTGAGAATACTTTCTTCTTAAAATAATGCATGGTTTTTCCAGCATGGGGCGTAAAGGCATATCTTTTTTTTTTGTCGATATCTCTGATTCTAAGAGTTCGATTTGAAAAATTATTTCCTTGTTGGAGAGCGTTACCGTGGGGAAATGTTTATCATATATTTCAAATTTTTCGTAGCGCACACGTCTGCTACCAGAGGTCGTAAGTTCACGTTTCTGTTTACAGCAATATCAGCGAGACTAAAAACCCGATTGAAAAACTTTTTTCTTCAGTCAGATACTATTAACTATGCAAACTGTGTGTGTATTTTCTTTCCAAAATAGAAAATAGTGCTCAATTTCGCCGCTAGGGGCGCATATGCTTATTTTGTTTTTCTCAATATCATTGCTTTTACCTGTGCGATTTAAAAAATATCTTTCAACACCGGATGCCATTTACCTTGTAGAACACTTGAGGCTAGTATATGAGGAATTTTGTAGTTCATAGTTCTGTCGGTAGGTGGTGTTTGTGTACTTTAGTTTGCGGCTCTATCGCCACTTCTAAAAACGCTACTGAGAAATTTCTTCTTCACTGTATGCAGTTCGCTACAACAGAGATGTGGAGCATTATCCTATTTAAGTAACGCAAAGATTTCTCACTTGCTGCGTAAAGGTCGAACGCTTTTTCAATGAAAAATAATTTTTGCCTATTTTTAACTCTTCCGCTAGGCCAAATTCTTCGGCTAGCAGACGTAAACTTATAAAATGTTTCCTTTAGTATATAATTTTTTTACTGTTCGATTTGAATATCTTTGTTTTATCTTTTACCTTCCTTGTGGTATGAGAAACATTTTGTTAACCATTTTTTAATTTTCATAACATGCTTTTTACCCGCTGGTGGAACTAAGTAGATATTTTTATTTCTGGATGTTTCAGGGTTTGTTGGAACCAGTTGATAGTTTTCCAAACCGGTTCCATTGATTTTGAATAGCTTTGATTAATTTAATTCGCTTCAGAACGGATTCAAAAGACATCCGAAAATTCGGTGTCATTGTTTTACCTGTACATGGTGTATCTTTCTTTCCTTTATGTTTTCGGTTCTGCAGGGTCTCACTGTGTAAGGAGCGGGGCTCCATGACATAAAGACCGCGTCTACTGTTTCTTTGGCTACTACCAATATTTCAAAACACTAGATACGCGACTCAAAAATTCTATGCACGGGTTCGCTCTAACGTGCTTCCTGTTTTCTGTCCCACAATATGGGGCTCTAAAATGTCATATAGCTCCGATCTGTAAGTTCCTGGCACTGTTATTTCGGATTAAAAGTTTAATAGCACACTGCCCGACCTCTTACGTTTAGCTATGCTCACTTTGTTTATTACTCATCCTAGTCTTGTTACTTCCTTTTGACCACTGACCTAGGGCGTGTGGAAGATATCTTATGAGCGTGCTATGCTTCTTAGAAATTGCTTCCTTTATTGCTTGGAAAACTCAGAAGAGAGGTTTAAGACTTCTCGTTGCTTTCCTCTGCTTTGAAAAAAAAAACGAGGAGCAAAACCATATAAGCTTTTCGCCTTGCTACTTTTTTTCACGGAATTGTGGCATTATGTTCATCATATTTTTGCAGTTTGATAATTTTGAGAAAGAATGGTTTATTGAACACCTGTACCGTGTTCGCTGTTAGTGCGTTCTCGGAAGTTTCCTGATTGTATACCTCGGGAGGTGGAGAAAAAAAATGAATATCTAAAAACTTTTCTGTAGCTCTGTTCTCTATTTGAGGCAGGGGAACAATTCGAGCAAACTTCTAAATGAGGGAGTATAATTTGAGGTGGTTAATTAATGCGATAAATATGATAATGCGAAATTCCAATTACAAAAAATCAAAACCGTTGCCGTCAGATCAGTGATGCGTAAGGCTCTAATGATATGCTCGACTGATAATTTAAAGAATCAAGAAATCTTCAACATAATAAAGAAATAAATCTCAAGAAGTACCAGAAGCTTTTCAAGAATGGGAACTATTTTTTTATTTTTTGATTGGATGTTTAACGACCACCGTGAGCAACTCAATGGGCTATAAGCAGTCGCCCGTAACTAATTTAGGTTCACTGGTTCCAGGGAAGGGAGAGAGCCAGTGCCGTAAAACAAACACAACATCCATGCCTCACCGGGATTCGAACCCGGACCCCTTTCGGACGAATGATCAGAGGCCATCGCTTAGACCACTGTCTTCAAAATAAACCTTTATTAGTCTAAAAGCAAGGTACATGAGACTGTATTAAAAGAGACTTCAGTCACATGAGACTGTATTAAAAGAGACGAGGCCAAGAAGTCTCAACACAAAAGAAAGGAGGAAAGAAAACTGGTAACATCAGAACAAGATTAAAATATATACAGATAAAAAAGGAACACAGAAAACAAAAACAAAAAACACACACATTACAAAACCCAAACCCCAGAGTGAGGGAGGAAAACACATTCCAAAAACTAGTACATAGCAGCGCGAACACAAATGCGACAGGTAAAAAACACAACAACAATACAACACAACACAAATTGACTGACACTGCAAGACAGCGACAGGAGAAACAAAACTGTACTTCTGAAAACATGCAGCAGCGGCCAAAACATTAGTACAAGAAGAACATAAAAAACAAAAAAACCGTGCACATAAAGAGGGGTGTTAACCAACCGCTATAACTAAAACCGAAATACGAAGTGACGCATGTATGTCAGAAGGAACACTGTACAGAAGAATACATGATAATAAGGGGAAAAACCGCTGCATCACACAAAATAAATGTAGCCGAACAGGCACACGAGTTTCACAAAAAAATCACACTCAATTCAAATTTCATACTCAAAACAAGAAGTCGCGCGTTGACAAACCCCGGAAACGGACGTGGCGCTATAGAGAGAATCACGCGGAAATAAGATCGCATAGCATCATAACACATTGAAAACAACACAAAGTACGTCCAGTCGTGCACGGCAACAGAAGGCTGTGCCGAGAAAAAATACAATATTACAGGAAAAACCCAAACAGGAGAAACACGAAGCAAGACGTAGAACCCTAGCTTGAGTGCAAAGAAACACAAAAACGAAAACACAAAAAGTGCACTTAAAACATAATCAAAGACAAAACTGCCTCAACTGACTACTTCACTACACATGTAGTCACATACAGTCAAGAAAAAAACACAAGAGGCACAGTAAAAAAAACACAAAGCAAATAGTGCGTTGACCAACTACTTGGGCCAACGTAACCCAATAGACAAGATACGCACGAGAAGCACACTGTATAGAAAACGAGAGATAAGGCTGAGTACTCAATGAAAAAACACAACAAGACCAGCAGGGCCACACTAAGTAATTCAAAGTTCATAAAAAAAAAAAACAAAGCAAAACAAGTGAACATGAAACACAGGGCATGAGAAAAAAACAGGCTCCCTAAACTGAGGAGCCAACTGAAACACGAAAGTAGAACATGCACAAACAAGTAAAAAACAAGATTATCACATTAGCAGTATAGGTAAAATGCAATCACAGTATTAAAAAACTCACACAGGAGGAGAGCGAGTAGGGCAGCCGCCCTCCGAACAACTAAACAAAACACGTGCAAAACGCAAGAGCAATTAAAAATACACGTGAATACCACATACAGGAAACACAGTACAAAAAAGAAGATCAGGAACAACAACAAAGAAACAAGCACAAAAGAAACACAACACGCCAAAAAACTTTGCAAAACTAGACAACACAGACTAGCCCAACGGAAAACAACCACACCCAACAAGCATCACACTATACCAAACAATAACACTGACCACAAACAATTGGCGGCCAACCAGTACAACAAAACACCACAACAAGAAATGCGTCGACCAACAACTGTGGCCGACGAAAACATAGAAAGCAAGCACACAATAATACATAGGCAAACAACTCAACAAAAATACCGACACAAAAAAAAAACAATAACCGATTGCACAGCACCACCAAGAACCAGAAAAAAAATACACACAGAACACAGGAACACAAATGCCCATGGACTCCGGACAGAAAAAAAGTCAAAGCAACTAGCTGTGAAACATCCAATCACAGCGCAAAACGGCAAGAAAATTCAGACAAAGAGGCCGAGGCCTCTAGTAAGAGGAAAAGTATAGAAAAGCACTATCCGAGAAAGAATATACCGACCAGTAGAATGAGCTAACAAAGCACAGGGGAAAAAACAACAAAAAGACCGGAATCTCAAGGAAGCAAAACAGTACAACATTAACAAAGGGCTATCAAAAACAAGAAAAGGAAAACGGTAAAAATTTTTAAAGGAAAAACAACAGGATCAGAGGAAAAGAATGAATACAAGGGAAAAAAACTTGCAGCTCAATCAAAAACAGAACAATACAACAACCCGGAAAAGCAAAAACAAACAAAGTGAAGAAAACAGTAAACCAAAACAAAAACAAGAAAAAAAACTGATCAAACGAATTGAATCAACCCATGCTCAACCCGAAACCATGGGAGGTGAGGGTACCAGATCGAGAAGAAAGCAGGAACTGCCTGCCGAGCCAGAGCTACCTCGTACTCAAGTTGGATGACGGACTTGATCGAGGAACGAAACCTACGGCACAGAAAAACTCTCGCAGGATGATATCGACGAAGAGCAGGCCGATACACACTGGTATGATAGTATAAATAAATAGTCAGTTTGGCCTGCAAAATTAAAAACGCGCAAACTGGATTGTGACCAGCAGCGGAACGATGATGACGGCGAAGAAAATAGTAATGTGAAACAGAGTGAAAGGAAGGACAGACCTTGGACAGAAGAGCAAACATCAAAGAAAAAAGAGGCTGCAAAACTAAACAGGAGTCATATGCGTGATGAACATCACCGAGCGTTGAACAGAAAAAACACAAGGGAGAAGACAGGCGACCGAAACGATGAAGAGTTCGTGGTTTGAGCAAGCGACGATGAAGATGTAGCCAATTAATATCAGTTGCTTTTGGGGAAGCCAGAGAAGTGTGTGAATCGACCCATGTCTGAGAGGTTTCATCAGGAGGCACAAAAGGAATAGCGAGAGGTGCTCGAAAATAAGTAAGAAAGTGGCGGCACAAGAGTTTTGCAGTACCTTGATGCACCAGAAAGGGAACATCATTCAAATAAACCAGAAAAGGACTGCAAGGGGACGCCAAAGAAGAAACAATTAACCCAAAAGAATTCACGAGGGACGGGTAAAGGCGTTGAAGCTGAAAATGAAGCAACCGGAGTTGGGCGCGATGTAAGGGAGTGTCAGCAAGAGGGGGTTCGATTTGGGAAAGAGATTTCCAGCGGAGAGAAGCATCTACAAGTTGGGATACCTGTACAACGCCACTGGCGAACCAGGTGGAGAAGCACAAGTACGATGAAGAGGGAGAACGGAGTGCAGAAGAGTAAAAGGGAAGTTCCGCAAGCAGATCATTAGTTGAGGTAGGTGGGAGACGAACGGGACATAAGGAATGCCAGAGGGAAAAAACGGTGCGATAAGTATCGGGAAAGTGATCTGGAATGAGGGGAAACAGATCCATACGGAGTAAAGTAGCCAGAGTGAGAAACGGACTGCGAGGGAAAAGTAAAGTATCAACAATAGTAATCGATGAAATCTGAGGATGAGAAAAAAGAACGGAGAAAGGTCTGAAGATGAATAGCATTAGATTTTTGAAAAAGATCAGGGAGGACAAGACCTCGAAAGGACAGAGGAAGGACGAGAGTAGAACGATGAACCCAGTGAACTTTATTCCAGATGAAATCAGTAATCAAACGTTGAGCGGATTGGAGAAAAATGGGCGAGGGAAAATAAGCGAACCACGAATGTGTCAGAATGGGAAGAAGAAAGGAAGAAACCAGATGTGATCTGCTAAAAAAGGACAAAAAAGGTTTGAACCGGCAAAAAGGAGCAAGACGGCGATTGAGCTGCTGAACCAAAGGAATCCATGTGGCATCAGCAACCGCCACGGGATTTCCAACGTACACACCAAGAAGTTTAATGACCAAGGATGACCAACGGGCACCCCAAGGGCGATCACCGTGTGATACCCACCATCCGGCACACAGACCGACAGATTTAGACATATTAAGTTCGGAACCGGAAATTGAAGCATACTCACGATAAGCAGAAAGGACAACACCGAAAGAACGTTCAGTGCGAAGAAAGAGAGTGAGGTCGTCAGTAGATGCAGACAACACTATGCGGTGGTGACGAGTAGAAGCAATACTGCGAGGAATCACAGAAAACAAACGAGAACGCAGACAAATTAAGAGAGGTTCAAATGCAAGCGTAAAAAAGTTGACCCGAAAGTGGACAACCCTGCCGGATCCCGTTGTCAAAGGGGATGGTAGCTATCATGAATGTGGAAGTGCGAATACGGAAAGAAGAGTGAGAGTAAAGATTAATAAGGGCTTAACAGAAAAGAGTAGGAAAGCCAAAATGACGAAGAACAGCAAAGAGAAAAGAGTGATTAATGGAGTCAAGAGCTTGTTTCTAATCAATATTAAAAATTGCGAGAGGTTCGGAAAGATAGGAAGCAAGAAAATATAAGTTGCGAATGGTGGAAATGTTGGTAGTAATCGAACGGGAGGGAATAGTGTAAGTTTGATCGGGGTGGATTAAATGCTGCAAGACGGGATTGAGGCGAAAAGCGGGAATTTTAGCAAAGGTTTTGTAGTCAGTATTAAGAATAGAGATAGGACGCCAGTTAGAAAAAAGACCAAGGTTTCCGGTTTTGGGGATGAGACGGAGAAGAGCAAAAGTGAAATCAGAAGACTGAAAATTTGAAGAAGTAAAAACGGCATTAAAACAAGCAACCAGCAGCGGGAGGAGAGAAGGAAGAAACTTCTTATAAAATGAGAGCGGAAGACCGTCCGCGCCAGGGGAAGAGCGGTCATTCAGACTGGAAATTGCAGAGCGGACTTCAGAAGGAGAGATAGGAGAAACAAGAGAATCAAAAAAGGAATGTGAAACCTGAGGGAGGACATGAAGAAGTGGGGAGGTATCTGCAGGAGAAAGGAGTCGATGTCGAAAACGATCAGAATAATGGGAAAAAGTAAGTTCACAGATACGATAAGGGTCGGTAACTGTAGATCCGTCAGGTAGTGAAAGAAAGGAAATTGTGTTGCTTTTAACATGATACTCCTCAAGGGACTTCAAACTAGAAAATGGATCGTCGTGAAACCGCAAGTGAGTGAATTTCAGACGAGTAAGAGCTGATGAAGCAAAAGTAAACAGAATACGACAAAGTTGAGCCTGAAACGCAGGAAAAGAAAGATCTGAAGGAGACATAGTCTGCAATTTACGACGGAGAACATCAATATCTTGAAAGCGAGAAGTACGGCAAGAGAAAGAAAACTGACGTGCGAAAAAAATAATCGAAATTTTCGTGGAAAGCCACAGAGCCACTGGGTCGTCAGACGAAGAAAGTTGTTGCACAGAAGACGAGATCATAGAGCGAATTTCAGCACAGAAAACAGGATCAGTTAAAACTGAATCGTCGAGCGACCAGACTGGGGAAGGGGTAACAGAGGAAGAATGCAAAAAAAGTTTTAAAAGAACGGGGCGATGATCTGACGAAACGGAAGGATGATGAGCAATTTTAACTAGAGAGGAATGGAGAAAACTGGAAACATAGAATCTATCTAGGCGTGCTGCGACACAGCGTGAAGCAGCCGGGGGAATCAGGAAAATTCCTTGGACCGGGGATAGAGGGAACGGAATGCATCAATCAAATCAAAATTAACAACGAGTTGAGTGAGATTGGAAACAAGGTCGGAACGGCTTTCGGTTGAACCATCTCGGTCAAAACTAGGTTGCAAAGGGCAATTGAAATCGCCTGCAACAATGACTGTATCATTTGGATGGAGGATCGAAAGGATAGAAGAACGATGTTGGAGGAGAGTTTCTGCATCCCTAGCAGATTGCGGAATATGGATATTGAAAACATGAATACGTTTAGAACAAAAACAAAAAGAAATATGTTAAAAGAACCCAGCAGATTCTGTGACTCAACAAGATCAGAAAGGGAAGAATGAAAATGCACATGAAACGCTATAGCGGTACCAGACCTGAGATGGGTCCGGTAATTATGATAAAAAATGTACGGCCAGCGTCTCCAGCGGGAACACCCGGCATCCAAGGAACAGTTCGTCTCCTATAGAAGGAGGATATTAGCCCCCAGGTAACGAACGTCCTTGAAAACCAAAGTATTTGCCGCAGAAGACGCAAGCCCTCTACAATTAAAGCTAAGTAGTGTTAACAAGGACATCACTGGTAGGTTGCATCCAGCCTTCTAGTTCAGCCCTCAAAATCTTGAGTAAGTATCCCAGACGGCGAGCATATTGCTCAGTCCCGCCAGGCAAAGTAACATTAGTTATAAATGCATGGAACTGGTTTAGCTGTGCAATCATTTCAGGCAGCAAGTGAAGCTTACTCTTAATGCAAGGTAGTGGGATCAACTTCGCCTTACGCGCGCGAGTGGTCAGTGCATACAGATCAGATAACGTAAGAGGGTGCAAAAGCACCGCAAGTTATTCAAACATAGTAGAAATGTTAAGAAGTGTAGGAGAAGGCGAATCATCGTCAAAGTCAACCATTGCAGTGTCATCAGGATCAGGGGCGACCGTGTCCATAACATCATCATCCTGGAGACATGCGAATCGGTTCGAAACTAGTAATTCAGAATTTGGCTCATGATGGCTAGGTGAACCTGAGGTAGAATGGGCTGGTTTCTTGGACCGAAGACGTTGAGACGAACGGGATGAACGAGTAGAAACACCAGGTGAGCTGGGGCGTTTACGTTGTGATTTAGGTGCAGACACTTCCAGCGATAGAAAATCCTCATTGGAGGGCTCCAAACCATCCAGTTCGACGACAGGAATCGGGAGGGAAGGAACGACTGGAGAAACAGCAGGCAAAATTGATGAAGGTAGAATGAGAGCAAGGGCCTCAGCGGCCTGCACAACATCAGCAGGGGCAGCAGCCACCTGAACTGTAGTAGCTAATGAAGAATCAGATCTAGCACCAGGAGTAGCGAGAGGACAAGCAGAAGCGAGATGACCTTCCCCTTTACAGCGGAAGCACTGAACCCCTGCAAAAAGGTTAAAAATGTACGTCAGGGTATCAGTGACTAATTCCAGAGTTGCAGGGCGTTCCGCAATTGACTGAGAAGTTGGAAAAATAACCCGGTACTGGCGGCGCCCACCCTGCACATGTTTCAGGGGGTAGTCACGAGCTGTAGCTGGAAGAATCTTGGTCCCTCCCACAACACGACCCATCGTGTTGAGGGCATCAATCAACAGAGAATCTGGAACAGCCGTTGGTACAGGAGAGAGGGTCACCGTAACTGGTCTATGGGCTGCAGGGAAAGGTTGTAGATGAAAGGACCCAATATCAACCCCATGAACTATAATTAAATCTACTGCTTGCTGGTGGGTGAAGTGAACAACCACCCCTCTACCCAAGCGAATAATGGACACAATGCTTTCGGCTGGAACGACCTTCAACACAGCATGCAGATACTGGGGGAGCGGGTGTCACGCAAAGGAGGAATGAAAACACTTAATAATAAGGCAGACGACAACTGCTTACCTAGCGGTGAATCACTTGGAAGACTAATTTTCAACGCCGAAGCTACACGTTTGAAATGTGGTGCAGAATCACTAGAAATATATGAGGTACTTCCCACAGCTTGTGCGAACGACGTTAAAGTAGAACTAGCAGAATCAGGAATATTAGACGCAGCCGGCACACGGGTGGCCAGAAACACAGTCTCTGGAAGTCCAGCAGCACTACTCGACGCAACATTTCCCGAAGAAGACACAGAATTATGAAGCGAAGACCTATCAGCAATCGACGAAGCAGCTGTAGACGACAGTGACTTATTCACAGTGGTAGTGGACATTCTCTACCACTGGCCCACCAAAACTCATGCGTCGTAACTGACAACACACGAAAATGAAAAAAATAATAATAATGAGCACCCACTCGGCACTCAGCCTCGCTGCTCGTGAAGCGAGGGTACGAAACACTGCAACCAAAACACAAAACAACGAAATACCACAAAAAGAACAAGTAAACAAACGAACGTTGACTCCTACGCAGGAGCCGAAAAAATTGCGACTTGTCTGTTTAACGACCACTGCGCCACCGGGGTGGCCTCAATAAAGGATTAAGTGAGCATGACGAAATGATCTTTATGTGCGCGACGTAAGGAAGAGCATATAAGAGATACATGATATGAAAAGCAAGAGGGGCAACTGCTCTAGCAAAGGAATTACTTTACAACGCAGCAATTCCCCTTTGAAATGAATGGAAACTGGTGGCCCCGTTCATAACTTCCAAGACAACTGCAATCAGAGAAACTATTAAAATTGTCACGAGACATGATATGATGTATGCAATGACAGTGTATCTACTGAGCTGCCAACTCCGTGGACCTCCGTTCTCCAAAATTTCTGAACTTGAGACACATAAAACCTATAACTTTTTATTTCTTTACCTGTTATACTAAATGGATATTGGACCCAAGCAATGATCATCGTACGTTAACGTGTTTGTATTGCCATATTTATGATTTCAAACCTCGTTCTGTTCTTCGGGTTTTAATTTTAAACTCCAAACGGGGTATTGTTATTCTCATGTCACTTATCTTGACAAAGCCTCCCGTTGGCAATCGAAAGTTCTGTGAATTAAAATAGGTTTTCTTACTGCAGCAATTACATGGCTATATTATCTTCTCTGTTATTATGGTGCATTTAGTATCTTTTGGACATTCCTTTATGTAATATAAGTCGAAATGGCACAGTGATTTACCAGTTGAATGAGTTTGTGTATTTATGAAGCATGTTTGACAGAGAGGACAAATTGGATGGTGAAATTTGTAGACGAGTGAATACTTCATTGTAAGTCATAGCTACTTTGGGATGTTTTCACAGGAATGATAGGTTGTCCCGCATGACTGTGTATGAAAGTGTAATTTTTTCTACTCTGATGTATGGAAGTGAAACCAGGGTACTACAAAAGAAACATAGGAGTCGTTTGTGTGCTGGACGATAGTCGTTGTTTACTTCGTGCTCGTATTTGGTTCCGTTTGTGATAATTTTCGAGTCTACAGCTGCTAATTTTGTATGTGCAGCGTGTGTGAAGGTGCCGTCCTACTTCTGATCCACTTACCAGGTCGGTAAGTGATTTTTCTGTGTTGTATTCCTCATTTTTCTACTTTGGTCGAGTTGGCCAAAGCTCATAATCTTATCCCCTCCATAGCTATATGGCTTTCGTCGTGTGTCGTGTTTTCAAGCTCCCAAGGTTTGCTTGTGTTTATGTTGAAATATCGTTCGTAGGATGGTTTGCAGTAGCGTGACGGATGTATGAATGTTCCATGCTTCTTTTGGTGAAGTTTGAGAGCGTTAAGTTCTATAGTTTATTCATACGAAGAGTTTTATTTTGTGGTTGTGCTTGTCGTTGACGAGTTCTGCAAATGGCGATATCTGCCAGCCATGTTACACGTGACCATCGAAAGGATGTTTATCGACGTGGAGCGAGATCTACTGATAAGAAGTCATCGTTAAGTGCGCCGAGTGTTTCTCCGGTGACCTGTGAGAGGGTTGCCATGGTGATTGACCCGAGTTTCTCAAGAGATAA
The DNA here is from genome assembly GCA_039090855.1 of Macrothele yani. Taxonomy (NCBI): domain Eukaryota; kingdom Metazoa; phylum Arthropoda; class Arachnida; order Araneae; family Macrothelidae; genus Macrothele; species Macrothele yani. The sequence goes on along the minus strand of CM077008.1, from coordinate 51,973,330 downwards.
GGATCCAACAGGTCAAACCGGTCCTGGAAATCAACAGATCATGTCTTCGTGCGTTGCTGCTGAAGGAGTTTCTTCTGCGATAGGAACGCAGAAGAGTGTTTCTATAGAGACGGAAACTTGCAGTTGGGCGTCTATGGTTGATAAAGAGAATTCTGCTAATACGAGTGATCAGCGTTGTGCGTCAGAGATTGAGTGCCAGGGCAATCCCTTTCGTCTCACTTTCGAAAGGGATTCCAAGGTATGTCAAGATTTTCATGATCTTTCTGAGAAAACTATTATTTTCCATGCGTTACCACAGACTTCGTTACCGGTATATTTAAAAGCTTTAGAAGAACGAGTGCCGAGAGAGGCAATTAAAGGAATCGGTCGTAGTAAACGAGGTATATCAGTGTTGTTTATAAATAGTGCAGATTGTAAACTTGTGTTAAAGCAAGGGATTTCTATAAATAATCAAATTTTGTATCCTGCTTATGCAAGTGAACGACCGATCACGGTAACTTTGTCTCCGGTGCCACTTGAGGTACCGGATTCTGCGTTGATAGTTCTTCTTTCTCAGTTTAGCCGGGTGGTGGGTCCAGTTCATAGAGTTATAGAAGCCCCGCAATCTTCAAATTATTGGCATGTTGGTGGGTTGAAGCGGACCCTGCGGGTTATCTTCCCGAATGAATCAGCTCTTCAAACTTGTCCTAAAGAGGTTGAAATTGTACTGGATTCTCATGGGTTCATGTTTAATATTTATACAGGAATTTTTTGTTATGCTTGCAATGAAAGAGGGCACATTCGTGCTAAATGCACGTATGTACATAGACCTCCCTTGAGGAACAATTTCTCTGATTCCCATGAGGAAAGAATTGTTGTACCTGAAGATAGATCGGATTTAGAACATGGTATTACACATGTCACTGACTTGGTTCCTACCGTGGCTGAGACTTGTGAAACCCGAGTGGTGGATCCAGTCGAGCCGAGAGAGAAGACATTGATTGAAATGCCGACTTCTTTGGATCCTGGGATTCAGACAACAGCAAATATTGGTACTTTGGGCATTGCTAACTTACAGAAATGTTCAGTAGCATTACAGAATTTCGCAGAGAACTCATGTACAGCTTCGACATTTAAACGACCCAGCACTGATTCAAGTGGTGATCCGTTAAAACGGAACAAAGCTAGAGACTATCTTCAACCGGAATTTATATCTCGTGTAGATCTTTCTTTTCTCCTGGATCCTGATTTTGCCGAAGATAGAGATAAACCATCACGGTATCGTCTTGTCATGGAACTTATTGCATCTTGCCCAGATTATGACGAAACTTTGGATCTTTTCGAACTGAAAAATTTTTTTGTGCCTAATAAAAAGATATGTCCACTCACTCCGGAGTTTTACGAGTTAAATATGTATAAGTTAAATGCTATTGTGCATCGTTTGGATGCCGTGTTGAATTGGATAGTTACGAAAAATCCTGTTCCTGAACTTTTAGACACTTATTACGAAACGTACTATAAACGTATAGAGGATGTTAAAGCTTACATAAAGAAACATAATGTGGTTGACGATGGTGTCTTTGATGTGTAGAGATGTTTTAGATGTATTCCTTGATGTTGGTTTCCTTTTTTCTTGCAGTGTTTTTGAAATGTTCTTGGACTTTAATAGATATGGATTTATGCTTACTTATGTTTTAAATTAGCGTTGTTAATTAATGATTCAGTTTTCGGGTAGTTATGTTAGTGAGATTATGTAATGTTGCTGTGTTTTACGGCACTGGCTCTATCCCTTCCCTGGAGCCAGTGGCCCTAAATTAGGGATGGGCGACTGCTTATAGCCCATTGAGTTGCTCACGGTGGTCGTTAAACCTCCAATCAATCAATCAATCAATCATAATCTTATCGCCATTGCAAATGGCGGCTTCCGGGGACAGCGGAGATTCTATCATCACTTCCGGAAGTGACTCTTTATCCATTTAGCTGCTCAGCTGCAATCCGCCAATGGAGGGCTTCCTTTGAAAGGCCCCTCCTCTCCGCAGCGCGACAATGTTGCCTTGCCCATGGAGCCATTTCCTTCCCATCTGACGAAGAGTGGTGAACCATTGCCTTCCCCTGTGCCTTCTGATGACGCCATGAAAGTCACACTTCCACCAGCCACTTCCGTTTAATCACAACGCGCACCAGGTGTGTCGTATGCTGCCGTCACCTCAGGTGCGTCAACTTCTTCTTCTTCTCACCAACCCCCTTTTTCAAAGTGCCCTTATCAGATGACGTATGGTACAGACCAGATCTGCGTGGATGTTCCGACTACTTGAACTCAAGGTCAACGTTTTCTTGACAAAATTGGGCTGAGTGTATTATTCCGCAGCCTCCCCAACACAAAGCTGACGGCGAACAGCGCTGCCCTTCGACAAATTGTTCCAAAAGAGGTTGTTACCCACGTCGGTAGAAGAACCAGTCAAGTAATTGCTTATCTTGCGACTCCTGCCTTCGCTCTTCGAGTTATGACCGAAGGCATTTCCATCGGAGATCGCCATCTCCTTGCGACCCCACTCACAGAAGCAGCTACTACAGTCAGTTTCGCCCCTGTTCCCCCGGAAGTATCCGACGAACTATTGCTCTCCGTCGCTCAGAATTATGGAAGTACTGACGGATCGGTCATCACACACTCCTCCTTTCCAGGAGTCCCTGAGGACCGCTATCTCTTAGGATTTCGCCGTAACGTCCGTGTGATCATTTCCTCGGAGGAAGCGATGTTACGTGTTCCATCGTTACACAATGTACGCTGTGACACTCATATTAGGCGCATTGACATCACTGTAGGCACCCTTTTGCGTCTGCCTGACGGTCATGTGACTTCGGACCCAGATGTGCTTTGCTCCCATGTTCGTCAAAACTTTTCCGACAAGTACAGTGATACCCCTCCACCTTCTGCTTCTGCGTGTAATACTTTACTTTCTTCTCTCCCTCAAGTCCCCTCTTACCTCTCCGCTTCTCTTCTGCAGCCTATCTCTCCATCTGAACTTAAGACTGGTCTTTCCTCTCTCAATCCCCGAGCCGTCCCTGGTCCTGACGGCCTCCATCTATCATTATATCGTATCTTTTTACCTTCTGTCCTTCCTTTCCTTCTCGCTGCTTACTCTTCTGCCTTTGCATCAATCTCCCTTCAGAGGAGCTTTACTGTTACTCAAATGGTACTTTTCCCTAAGAAATGCGACCTCCTTGACTTGGGGAACTGGCGTCCAATTTCACTAATAAATCTTGATTACAAACTGTTCACTAAAATTATCTCTCGCCACACGGTACCTGGTCGTTCTATCGCTACTAACCTTCACTTCCTTCGTGATCTTCTGTATCTTGCCCGGACTAATTCTGAATCTCTTGCCCTACTAAATTTATACCAACGTGCAGCTTTTGATAATATTTCCCATTCATTTCTCTCAACCACTTTACACGCTTTTGTCTTTCCTTCTGTCTTCGTTACCACTATTCTTGCTTTCTATCGCGACGCCGTCTTTCAGGTCAAGACAGCAGCTTTTCTGACAGCACCCATTTCTTTCCGTCGTGGAATACGACAGGGGTGTCCACTTTCTGGGCAATTATTCGCTCTGGCGTTCGAGCCTTTCCTACACACTGTACATCGTGCATTTCTTGCGGTTCTTCCTCCTCCCACGGCAAGCCCCAGGCACTTCACTTTAACCTACTCCGCCTACGCCGACGACGCGACTTTCTGCGTCCGGATGGAGTCGCAATTTAATATCCTCGCTCATGTATATGCACTCTACTCTTCTTGCTCCTCATCAATGCTGCATACTACCAACAGTGCCGGCCGGTGGTGTGGTGCCTGGGAGTCCAGGACGGACTCCCAATGGGGCGCCTCCTGGACTGCCTCTTCTCTGACATTTCTTAATGTACACCTGGGAGCTCCCATAGCTGCCCGAAACAACACGTGGGCTGCTCTTCGTAATCGCCTTGCTCCATCGGCTGCCTTCTGAGGGAAAGCTCAGTTCAGCGCCTCTTACGTCACCCGGGCACGCCTTGCTCGTACATATCTTCTGTCTCCTTGTCTTCATGTGTGGGCAGCTGCTCGCATGGCAGCTTACTTTCTTGCTGAAGTCACACGGATAATTTCTACTATGATCTGGTCAGCTCAACATTGGATACAAGTCTCAACTCTAAGTCGTCCGAACTCCACTGGTGGTATTGCGCTCCTGGATGTTCGCCAGTTCTACAAAGCACACCGGATAGTATCCCTTTCTGCGTCTACTCTGTGAACCAAGATCCCTAGCCTCTCTTCTACGAGACGTGATGAATTCTCCCCGGAACCCCCCGCTTCAAATTCACAACTTTTCTACTGATGGATCGCTTTCCTCTCCTCTGCTCTCGGCTTTACCCCGTTTATTCGGAGGCGTTTTCCTTTCTTCGCTCTCTGCCACTACTCCGTGCCCCACCCGCTTCCACCTCAGAACTTCTAACTGAACCCCACTTCTACTCCTCCATCCTCCTAACGCACCGTATTTCACTGACCTTTCCTGGCTCCCCGCTGAGATCGTATCCGTCCGAGACTTACTTTCCTCCGATCTAACATGGAAACCCTTTTCCGACCTCTCTCCTTTCCTTGCACGCACCTCTGCCTCTCTTGCACTCTACGATTCTCTCCGCTCCTCGATCATTACTCTTTTTCCAGCTCTCGCTTCTCCGGCTGGACTCTTTCTCGTTTCTTTTGCTTCTCTTCCCCTTCCTTCTTTTCTTCCTGTTCGTCGCTAATTTCTTCCGATCTCCAGTTTCACTGTCCGTACTCTCGTTTTCTTCTTTAGGATCAATCGCCACTGGCACCCCAGCTCATTTCAGGTGTGCCGCCCGCCGCTCTTCCGAGTGTATGGTCGACAACAGCTTCACCCATTTCGACACCAGATGAAAGGAATACTCACTGGCTCTTCCTTCACCGGCGCCTGCCAGTGCCGGCCACGTTATTTCGGATGACGCTGGCAGCCGCACCCACCTGCATCTTCTGCTCTGAGCATGCTGATGTTTTACACCTCTACCAGTACTGCCCGGCGATCCTTCCTTTACTACACCTAGCCTTTACCGTTGCAGAGTGTCTCTGTGCCAAAGAGCTGCCTTTTTCTTCGTACAGTACGTTGCTGGTTTATTGTTCGCCTCCGGTGCCTTTATCTGAGCCATGCGCATACATTGTACTCGCAAAACATGTGATTTATTGCTTCTATTTCCAACTCCGTCATACCTCTAATACGCCTACGCTCCTTCAAGCAGGAGATACCCTCTGCGCGCAATTCCGGAACCAGCTGACCTCCAGGCTCAGATTGTCGTTTTCCTCTGCCCGAGCCACTGACCAGAGCCTGCAGTTCCTGAGTGTATGATCACCATTACACCGCTGGTTTTCTGGGCCTTCTGCGGACTTACATCTTCTAATTTGACTTCCATCCTGTACGGGGACCTTCCCCGCTTTGATCTTTGTGATGGACATTGGACTGGCTCACCGGATCCGGAGAGTGTCCCCCTCAAGCTTGGCAGACTTAGTTGTTCTGTACATTCTTCCCTCCAGTTTATCTTTTTACTGTTAGTGTTTGCAGTATATTCACGTGCACTTACTTTGTGGTGCCCTCTTCTGAATAAGTGATCTTTGTAGTGATTTCTTCTGTGTGCCTCACAGTGTACCTGTATATTCAATGTTTTTATTTCGTCATATATCTTCTGCTCATTCGTTCGTCATATTGCTCGTATAAATTGTACATACACATCCTGTATATATTTCGCTGTTCATTCTGTACATATACATATTCCTTGGTACTGTGTATGCTCCGTTTCGGAGCCGTCCTACAAGATCATCCTTTACTATCTGCATCATGCATAATTCAGTCACGCACTTTTTGTACACATCTTGTATATAGTACACATTTTCAATTGCATCATTATGTTCTGCGTCATTTGTATTTATATTCTCATTGCATTGTATGTATATCTCACTTGCTGCACATAGTTCGTTCCCTGTTCCTTTATGGCTTCACGCACATCTGTATATACTTCGCCTAAATTGTACATTTATTCAGTCTCACCTATATCTTTTCCATTATCACACCCTGCACTGTTGCACTTTTGTTGTATCATCGCTCATCTATCTCACTAGCACTGTATTATATATACACCTCTCATACTGTAAATAGCTCATTTCTTGTATACAAACTACGGTAATTATGTTTTGTTGTCCGCTCATCTATTTCACTTGCATGGTATATACCCCTTGCATAATGTAAATTGCACACACATTGTATATATCCGACTCCTGTTATTATGATTTCAGGCATTGTAAAGGCACGTGCCGCCTACCGCCTTCGTTCCCTGTACATTTCGCTCAGAATAAAACATTTTGAAAGTTTGTATGCTGGAGAAATGCGTTACTTACAGGGGTTTGTGGCAAGACTTGTTCTGATCGCGTGAGGAATGAAGAGTGTTGCAGTTGTGCAATATGAGTCAAAATGTTGTTAGCAAGGTGGAGACTATTATGCTTCGGTGGTTTGGGCATGTTGAAAGAATGAGTGATGAGATACTTACTAAGAAAATATTTTTGTCCCAAGTGGCAGGAAGGAAAGGCACAGGATGGCCAAAGAAGTCATGGGAGGATCAGCTTCAAGATCGCCTGCATGAGGAAAAAATTATGAGTACGAAATATATAAGCCCTTGTGTACGCCGTGTGATGAATGTAAGTGAAGCCCGAGTTGTATGTCAAGATCGCTGTAAAAAGTAAATAATCAGTTAAAAATTTATCTGGTAATATGTGTTTCTTTGTGGAGTTAACCTCTGAATCTAAGACAACAGCTTGTGACGTGCCTGCCTAGCAGGACGCACACGACATAAAGGCAGAGAGCAGTCAGAACGAACGTCCGCGTAGCTCAATAGGTAGAGCGACTTTTTCCGGAATGAGGGGACCCGGGTTCGAGCTCCGGCGTGGACAAAAATGACGGAGAAATTTACTTCGTTATAATGGTGCCCGAACTTTCCGGATGACCCGGCTGTTCAAAATCTCGCAATGGTGTGATGTTCTTTCCACACCGCGAGAGAGGAAAAAATAAGAGGATTCCTTCTCCAGCGCTTCGAAAAATAAAAATATGTGACGTTGCATTCCACACACCAGATTGACTGGGAGTTCTCAAGTGCACGTTCTACAGCGGATGGCTGCCTGCGACGATTCATGGCCATCTTTCGGAAGGGGGGATGTGACGTGCCTACCCAGCAGGACGTACTCGACATAAAGACAGATAGCAGTCAGAACGAACGTCCGCGTAGCTCAAGTGGTAGAGCGACTTATTCCGGAATCAGGGGACGTGAGTTCGATCCCCGGCGTGGACAAAAATGACGGAGAAATTTACTTCGTTATAAGCTTATTGATATGATATGATTTGAGATCTCAGTTTCTTTAACCCTTCAACCGGTCTACCCAGCAGGCAGCAACACGACATAAAGACAGATAGCAGTCAGAACGAACGTCCTCGTAGCTCAAGTAATAGAGCGACTTATTCCGGAATGAGGGGACGTGGGTTCGAGCCCCGGCGTGCACAAAAATGACGGAGAAATTTACTTCGTTATAAGCTTATTGATATGATATGATTTGAGATCTCAGTTTGTTTAACCCTTCAACCGGCTGGAATGAATTAACTCTGGGTTAACAAAATGGGCTGAAATCAGCTCGAACGAATATACTCACTGGGCGAAACGTGGCGGGAATGAGAAGACCTCCACTTCAGAAAGATTTGCCTTCCTCTTTAGCTTTGTTATTTATTCATACTGGTCATTTAGGTGGATAACTGATATTAATCCTTTCAGGCTGACTCATTTCCTGCTAACCTAAGTAAAGAGGGAGAAGATATTTGAGTCCCTTGTTTCTACCCAATGGCATGATATCTGTGTTAGACGGAGTAGCCCTTTCCCATCATGCCTTGCAGCAGAGAATAGAGAAATTTAGAAGTGAGTGCTTATCACCGGTGGTAGGTTTATGGTCGGTGCTGCTGCGATAACAGGAAGCATTGTTTTGCCATAGCTTCCGCACCCCCTTCCCCCTCATTCCTTCCGCTATGTGAACATTTCTGTTTGGGAACCGCAGAAAATTTTCGATACCATTGGTTGTACAGCGGCCGCTTACAGAGATAAATCAGAATGAATCACCAAAATACGGAAATCGAAGGCAAGCACAGACATATCATACTTAATGTTGCATAGCTCTGATGGAAGAAAGTTTTTGTGATACATAAAATGCATATCTACAGGCAACAAAGTATATATACAGAGGATGATTTAGTACGTTCTGGATATGAAATTACAGAAAATAAAAGAAGTTCAAACTGTTGAAACTGGCAGCAGCGTGTTAGATGAACATGAAAGAAACATCTGCTGCAGCTAAATATTGTCAGCTTAGAAAACGGCGCACATAAACAAGCTGTGGAAAAGAGAAATATTTATATTCTGTAGTTAAAATGAAAAAAAAAAATGCTGTTAAAATCATGGAATTCGCATTTTTAAATGTAAAATAAGCAATATTATTAATAATAGAGGGGGAAATGGTCAGACATTGCTTTTACCAGGAAAACAAAACACCGAACGGATACCCAAAGAAGGTACTCACTTTTATTAGTATTTCAAAAGTAAAGTCTCTGGTTTAAAAAAAAAATCTACCGACCCAAAGAATAATCGCTAAGTCCTTAAAAATCTATCTCTGTATTAACTGTAAACAAGGTAGTGAACAAAGACTTGAATCTAAAGGAAACAAATAAAAATCATAGTGTCCTTCACGGTTTGCCTTGCCACAAACTGAGCGCAGAACAGGGTGTGGACTTATTTATGAAACTCACTTAGCCGGAGACAGATGGAAATTTATTGTGACTATTGATGAAGCATGGATCCAGCCGCCCCGGTGGCGCAGTGGTCTAAGGCGTTGGCCTCTGATCATTCGTCCGAAGGGGTCCGGGTTCGAATCCAGGTGAAGCATGGATGTTGTGTTTGTCTTACGGCACTGGCTCTCTTCCTTCCCTGGAACCAGTGACCCTAAATTAGGGACGGGCGACTGCTTATAGCCCATTGAGTTGCTCACGGTGGTCGTTAAACCTCCAATCAAAAAAAAAGAAAAAAAAAAAAGCATGGATCCACATAAGCGACTGTAACAAAAAAAAGTAGTTTTACTATTACAAAAGAGCAGAACACTTACAAACTGGTTTCCAAGAATCCAAAAAAAAAAAAATGTTTCAGTAAAGGATTCATGTTTATTGCTTGTTTCTCGTACAATAGGAAATTAAAGTTAAGAAATGTTGAAAAGAGTGCTAAAATAAATTCTACACATTGCCAAAATAATGTTTTAACTTCTATAGTTAAAGAGGAAATGCCATTCCTTTATTCAAAGAGCTTTCAAAGAGTAGAACTCCATCAGGATAAAGTTGTCAGTCATACTTCCAAATCTACAATTCTGTTTTTTGAAAAAATGAAAAAAGAGACGAGCATCAAGTCTGTACATTCTGCTCATATTCCTTCAAAGTCCCCTGATGTATCACAGGTGGACTACTGTGCCTTCGAACTGCTAAAAAGAGAGCTTTCTAAAAGCATCCCTAAAACAATGATTGGACTATGGAAAGCACTGGAAGAGGAGTGGAATGAAATAGCGCTGCCGATTAAAAGAAATGCCCTGTTATCTTAGAAATTTAAATGTAGTTTCATGGGGCAGAGAAATGGCTATCAGAGAGAGCATTTAAGAAAGAAATAATTTTATTTTAAATATTAATTATATTGCTCGACATTCGTTCTAAACAGTTACGAACATCCTCTGTACATGCAACTTTTTTTGTATATTTTTCTTACAGTGATAAAATTATATGTATATAGTCAGGTCAGCGTACTTATCCATTTTGTATGTTACGAGTCCAATAAAAAGGAAATGACTTTTCCAATTAAAAGCACATGATGTTTTGAATAAGAACTTTCACGAAAAAATATTTCTGCAATATAAAGGGTTAAGATGTGTGAGAAAGTTTTAAGTACCAAGTGCAATCATAGTAAAATTTAGAAGCTCCGGTGGTCGAGTGAGAGGCGGTAGGTTGTAACCATTTGTCCGAAATGGACACAGGTTCAAGTCCAGGGTGAGATATGAGTGGCGTGTTTGTCAGATGGATCTAGCTTTGTCCCTTTCGTGGAACCAGTAACCCTATAGTAGGAACGGACGATTGAGAATCCCCCTAAGGGTTGCTCACGGTGGTAGTTAAATTACGAAAGAAAGAAAAATGGAAATTTAGTTGGAAAATCATGGAATTTTTGTTGCAGAATTAGTGAAACACATACTCAAGTTCATGAAAAACATAACACTTGAAATGAATCGAGCTCCTGTTTTAATTTTTGTTGTAAGATATCCTAATCAGTTAATGTCGCAGAAATGATAAGCATTTCGGCAGCATAGATCGATGGATATAAGGCAAATCAGATTACGCAACGTTCCAGACCGTCTGTTTTTCTGTTACAAGGGCGATGTGTCTCGGTTGTTATGTCAGTGCTTGTCCAACAGTGTGAAAGGATGCCTCATCGTCATGTAAGACAGTCGTACAGCCACGTCAGCGATTTCGACAGAGGTCGCATTATCAGCATGCAAGATTGCAATGTTTCCCTCCCGGATTGCCGGTCATGTGAGATTGCAATGCTTCACTCCGAGAGATTTCCGGTCAATGCTTCCATCCAGAAGATTGCCGGTCATGCGAGATTTCAATGCTTCTCTCCGGACGATCGCCGGTCAATGGACTGCTGCGTGTCCGTCGTGGGAAAAGTGTGATAGGACTGGTACGGAGAAGAGAGTAATACGCGAAGAGAGTGTGGATGGGACTGGTACGGAGAAGAGAGTTATACACGAAGAGAGTGTTCTGGACATCGTATAAAGACAACTCCGAGGAACAACCGTCATCTCATGAGGATATCTTTGAGTTACCGTTCTGCATCATCAACGGCGTCAGTGCAGCTGTAGAAAACCGTGGCTCATTCTCCCATGCCAACTGTAATATTACATCGTCGGTTATTACAGTTCGTACTGCAGGCTCGTCGATCCATCCTCAGGCTACCTTTGACACCGCAGCAATGGACTGCTAGGCAGCAATGATGCATCGCACGAAGAATGTGGCGTGACGAATGGCACAATATCGTGTCCTCGGACGAATCGCGTTTCTGTTTAGGCGACAATAATGGCCGCACTTGTGTCCACAAAATGCGGGTAGAAAGGCGTCGGGAACAGTGTATTCGCACTTGCCACACCGCTCCAACGCGAGGCATTATAGCCTGGAGTCCTATCTGGCAGGAAAGCAGATCACCACGTGTGAGAGTCCGTACTTCCGTAACGAGTGGCCATTACTTCAGTGACATTTTACGGCCGGTAGCCTTTCCGTACCTGAAGGATATCCTCGGGGATATATATCAGCAGGAGAATGCCATACCGCATCGATGTCTCGCCATTTTCCAGCTTCTGAAAACGAGACTGGCCATCTCATTTTCAGAAAGTAAAATAAGCTCCCATCACGCATCTAAATTTCCTTCGGGAAAGATGAAACGAAAAAAATAATAACAATGCGCAGTTCTTATATTTTTTTATCATCGACCCCCCGAATGTTTGTTGGTAGGAAACTTGAATTAATTTTCAACATCTTCAGAATTTTTCAGTTCCATTCCCTTGGGAAGCCAAGAAAAAGTTAGGAATTTTTTTCGATTCCATTCCGACTTTAAATGCTTTTTTTTATATATCCTTCCTCAACTTCTTTATAGAGTGTTAGAATATTTTGTTATGTGGTGTGTGTACATGTTGAGTGAAGTGTAGGAATGTTGTGTACTTGTATATTCTCTGGTTCGTTGTTCTGGGAGCAAAGGTTTTTTTTTCGGTGTGCCAAAATTCAAAATTGTATATGTCATTCCTTGGATATACACATGTATTGTTTTAAATGTCGTTCAGAATTGTGAAGCGTAGTGTGTATTCATTGGTTTTATTCAAGGAAGTAATTGCTTACAATAAGTGGTTGAGAGGTGTTATTCCGACTGACGAGGAAATCATATTTTTTGTCAATTTCGTTTAATGGTTATATTCAAGGAAGTAATTGCTTACGATAAGTGGTTGAGAGGTGTTATTCGGACTGACGAGGAAATCATTTTTTTTTGTCAATTTCGTTTCATGGGTATATTCATATGCATATTTTTGTTTTTCTTCTTTTCGTACCCCACTCGAAATCAGCTCAGCGTGTAATTCATGGTATATCAAATGCTGTATTCTGTCCTTACGGACTATCTATATTGATTAAGCAAGGCTAAGGCAAAATATTTGAATATTATTCTTGTTCACTAGCATATTTTGATATACTGAATGAAAGGCTGATATAAGTTCTTGATATCGTTTGAACTCTAAAATCTAATCCTTTTATCAGCTGCAGAGGTAGCAACATTTTGTCAAATTAATCAGTTTCACTTAAGCAACCAAATGCCTCTAAACTTGCTATCATTTCCAATAAAGGTGAACCCAATGGGTTCTTCGAAAAACTAATATCTGAGTGGCAGTAAGTAATTTAATTAAGGGTTATTTTTGCTGTTTCTCTAGAACTCGTATCCACCTCAGCCTGGCCTGAGGGTGGGAACGTTTCTCGTAAATTTGTGGCATAAGTGTTTTGTCCTGTGATCACCGCCAGAACTGGCTTATATGAGTACATCGTTACTTTGATTATCTAGTATTACGCATATCATACACATGTAACAGCTATAACTTTTGACAATTTTAGGTTGTCAACTCTGCAAATTCAAACAGTCTATAATAATTTTGAAACTTTCAGCTTACTGTAGAATAATTTTATTTATTTTACCTATGGATCCAAATATTATTGTTGTGTTACCAATTCCATCCGCCCATCTCCCAAATTTAACAATAGCCTAATTATATCTTATTGAACTACATGTGAAACACCTATAAATTACCATGCTGCAGGGATCACACGTGCAGCATTTGTGGATAACAACCCTCCTTTTGTATGGTTAGCGGCTAGATCGCCGGATTTGTCACCTATAGAAAACCTCGGGCACATGTTAAACGAAAGGTGCAGCGGTACGACCTTCTGCCAGCAACTCTTGATGAACTTTGGACGCTGATCAATACAGTCTAGATGGCTGTTCCATAGGATACCATTTGATTCGATGTTTTAGCGCGGACGTCAGGTAATACAAGCCAGAGGTAGCCATACCATCTTGCATTAGCTTCACCGAGACACCTGGTACGTATGGCATCGAGATGCTAATCATTTGTTCATGATTGTCTAATGAACATATTCTGTAAAAATCAAAGTCGCTGCTCGACAACTTACAGGTGTTCTCCTTTCTATTAAGATGAGTATATTAAGTTTTGTTTTACTTCTCCGCTTATTAGTTTTTATAGCAATACTACAAAAGTACCTGAAGTTTAATAGCGCACTCCTTTTGACGGAATGATCTAGTAATTTTATTCACTAGCACGGCATAGATTATTTTTACTGTATAGTACTGAATATAAAAGTATCCCTTTTCTCAATTAGCGCATGCTCACGAGAAACACTGTAGATAGCCTTATTTTTACAGGAAAATCTAGAAGCGCAAATCTTGTGAGAATATTCGCGTCATTTCGGCAGGCGACTTAAGTGAATTACTTTGGATGTGTACGTCGGCTTCCTTTTCCTGTTCTCCAGGGCACAAACTACGTAAGAGGAAACTCCGTTTGGAAGCAAAGATGTTACAGATTGAGTACCTTCAATCTTAGGCTTAGATTCCTTCTCTCAGCTATTAATGGGTTAGTTGTGTACAAGATCTTTCCTTAGAATTCCTTGTCTCTCCATCAGGTCGGGTAACCTTTTGATGTAACGCATTTTTATTTTTCCGTTCCTCTCGCCTGCTCATTTCAAGTAACAACATCTCCGTATGGCGCAACAGAGTCCTATGGAAGAAAAGATCACTGCGATAGATTTATCGAAACAGAAAGATGTTCCGATATGGAATCCGTTACGTTGTAAAAATACATAGGCACAAAAGGGTTACGAATAAAACGTAAAGAATCAGCCCTGAGCCTGTAATGCATATCTGTTTGCAGCACCCGAAATGCAATTACGAGTATTATGTTTCACCATGCAAAGTTCAAAAGGATGATGCTTTTAAGAAAAGTGAAATGAGCAAACAGTGAACTAAATTCTCAGAATGAATAAAAACAAATAACGGCAGGTTTCAAAGGAAAAGGTTGAAATTGAACAGGTATCTCAAAATTAATTCCCTTGGAAGGGAACTAAAATCATGCAGCTACCCCTCGAGGATATGACGCAAGCTTAAATTAAATAGACGTGTAGAATATATTCACTATGTTGTAACAATTCACATCTAAAGTAAAATATAAAAATACTTCTTATGGTTTTCTTCTTTATCGAAAGAAAAACTGCGAGATAATTTTCTGATTATCGATCATTTTTCTTTTCAAAACAGAAAGGCAGGGCTTTTAATATAAGCGAAGCTCACTGGACTATTGCTTCTTGCCGATTTCATTGAATTAAAGTTGTCGAATCACAAATGCTTATGACTTGACAGAATGCTACAAAACTTCGTCGCCAAAAGGAATTTCGATTCAGTGCCTAGGATGGCTTTGTGGTTAAATCAATAGCCTACCGACCCAAAGGTCTCGGGTTTGATCCCAAGTAGGTTGTGCTGCATTGAAGCAAAAAAATATCCGCCGTGGTTGGGATGGCTACGTGAAGCCGTCGAGCCTGATACCCAAAATTTAAAAGTAAGTCATTTGTTTTTCCCACCGCCCATTTCGGTTTTCCTGAGCGTTAGTGCGTACTAGACTCTTAGTCGTCAAAATTTCTCTCTTCTCGACTATTAGTCGTCAAAGCTTCTCTCTCCAGCAGCGTTGTAAGAGCTGGCTTGTGAAGATTCTTCCGAGATGCGTTCGAGCTCGAATCACAGTGAGGCATGGATGTTATGGTTCTATAACGGTACAGTCTTTCTCTCTCCTCCCTGGAACCAGTGGCCCTAATTTACGGAAGGGTGACTGCTTATAGCCCATTAAGTTGATCACTGTAGTTGTTAATTCCCTTCCCAATAAAAAAGTTCATTTCTGTCTACCAACTGTTCTATCGTGAGCTTTTATGTTCCGCCTAACGTCACTTCGTTTCTGTTACATGGCTCCAAGGATTAGGCAGACTGAGCCAGTCGCGTTTGAGCCTTTTCTGTGAGTGTAAACTTTACGTGAGATAATATTGAGATAAGAAATTTCAATGCACGATTGTTCCATAAATATACTTAAAATTATATATAATAATTATAGAAATGACGAGTTGAGCTTGTTCATGATGTGCCGTAGAAATCGATAACGAGAACAGTTCTGAAGAATCTGGATTTACCTTTGAAGCTTGCTATCTTCTTTCATCTGTGCTGGGAAAGATGTTTAAATGGAAGACATATGGCGTGCCTGAAGCATAAAAACGTACCAGCAGACTTAAGAAAAGAGAAACTGAAAGACTTTTAAACATACCCAAGTCAACTGTTTTGGATGTACTGAATAAGTGGAAGACACATGGCGTGCCTGAAGCAGCAAAACGTGCCAGCAAAGAAAATCAGTGATAGAGGATGTCGAAGCCTCAGGAGTGTCATTACAGCAAATCGACAGAGTACTGCCCAAGACCTTAGTGTACAGGTGAGTAAACATTCTAGACCCTCGGTATATACACGTACCATTGGCAGAGAACTTCATTCCATGGGTTTCCGTGGTCGTACGGCTGCTCATAAGCCTTTCATCTCCACTCGGAATGCTACTCGTCGTTTACCATGGTGTAAAGAACATTTATCTTGGACCGTAGATCAATGGAAACGGGTCCTACGGACTGATGAATTCAGATATACGATCTGTCAGTCTGGTGGCCGTGTGTAGGTATGGCGGCAACCGGGGGAAAGCTATTTACCACAGTGTACTGTTCCTACGGTCACAACATCCATGCCTCGCCGGAACTCGAACGCATCTCGGACAAATGTCTGAAGCCAGTGTTTAGACTTCTGCTCAAGAATATGCAGCTTACATTAGTTATGCAGCTTACATTAGTTATACACCTGTTTTCACATGGCGGATAGCCCTATTTACACTGAATACATTGAAGATCAGAGATACAAATGCATTTTACTATCTCTAAATGCATCTGAATAATATACCCTGCAGCTAGCCTATTTGATAGCACGAAACTTTAAGATTCAAGAAAATAAAAGAAACGCCTGCAAAGGTTATCCCGAAAAACATTAAAACCGGAAACAAGCATAGATACATAAGAACATAAAATTTATCCCTCTAAAAACAGGGATGAAAAAGGAGGAAAATATTAGTGAAGTTATATGCTTTGCTCTGTGCTGAAAAATATGAAGAACGGAAGATTTTGTGATGATGCTGGTGTATATACACTGGCAGAAAGTGAAAAAAGAACACCAAGAAGGAATTGCCGGACGATCATGAAATTTACATATGTTAATGGGGTCGAGTTTACGTAGGTGTGATGTTAATTTCGGGACAAACCGGTGAGCGCTTATGCACGGCATAATTTGAAAATTATCGTCGGTGGTATATAAGGAGTACGGCGAAGTGAATGTAATCAGTCGTCGCGTACAGACACGTGCGAAGACCCTGAAGAAGCTGCAATGCCTGAACATGGAAGACATGTACGATTTCGGCAGTTATCGGACTTTGAGCGAGGTCGTCTAGTCGGACTCTGTGAGGCCGGGTAGTCGTATCGTCGTATTGCGGAGCGAATTGGACGGGTAGTATCGGTGGTGGTACGATGGTGGCGTAGATGGTCCGAGGAACATTCCCACACGAGAAGACGTGGAACCGGGAGTCCCAGACGGACTGATGAGCTGATCAATCGCGCATAAGAAGAGCGGAGTTGTCAAGTAGAACATCCACTGCGACGCAAATCCGAGCTGCCGTTGCACCTGAGGTGACTGTGAGAACAATCTGCAACCGTCTACTGGATGCAGGACTACGTGCACGTGTGACTCTGGCATGTGTACCTCTGACTCCAGCCCACCGTCAGAAACGGCTGCAGCGGTGTTCGCAACGTCTGCACTGGAGAACGCAATGGCGATCTGCCGTGTTCAGCGATGAAAGCAGATTCTGCTTGGGAGCCTCTGATGGCCGTATGCGTGTTCGCAGACGCACAGGGGACCGTCTCCACCTTTCTTGCATCATCCAGCAAAACACAGGGCCTACACCTGGTCTCCTGGTGTGGGGAGCGATCAGCTATCACTCCCGTACACAACTAGTGTTTTTACCGGGTACGTTAAACAGCACTTCCTACATCAACAACATCATTCAGCCCGTTGTTGTGCCATTTGTAAGGTCGGTCCATCGTGGTGTTATCCAACTAGATAACGCACGCCCATACACGGCACGTGCAACGCAACATGCACTTCAGGGTGTGAAACAACGTCCATGGCCTGCACGTTCACCGGATTTTTCCCCCATTGAGCACGTGTGAAATTTTATGGGACAACGACGTATCCGTTCTCCAAGGCCAGCCACGACCATCCCCGATTTATGCTTCCAGGTTGAGGATGCTTGGAACTCAATACCCCAAATTTACATCCAACATCTGTACGACAGAGTCCATGCCAGAATTGCACAGTGTGACGCAGTTCATGGCGGTTCAACCTCGTACTAACCATGTTACATGGAAATGTTATTTTTCAGTTTACCAGCAAATACAGCTGTATTTTGCCATAATGTTTTGATCACGTTATCCTCTGTAATCCGTTATTATGCTGTATAAATTTCGTTGGTATCAGACGTCTCCTTCTTGGTGTTCTTTTTTCACTTTCCGCCAGTGTATTAGAAGCCACATGCATATGTACAGTAGATACCTCTGAATTGGGACATCGTCTAATCGGGGTAGCCATTTATTTAAGAAAGTTCTTGAAGAACATCCCTAATTCTCTCTTTGGGATCCCAAATTAGCTCTTTGCTTTGCATAATGAGGCCAAAGTGTTTCAGTCGTGACGTGTCCCAAGTAACCAGGATCTACTCTATTTGGAATAACTCTGAGTTCTGAGGAACAAATTAGCGTTATTCAATGACTGTTAAAATATGATTTTATTTATAAATTTGCATGTGAGAAAATTTTTGAATTTCCTTGACGGATCACCACAATGTTGCAGCTGCTTTTTTTAACAAATTGTAAACACTTTGCACTTGTGCGTTCTGAACGGTCTCGACAGATTTCTGTTGTCCAGAACTTATTTATATCTGCATGAAAACGCTCTTCGGAATGACTTGAAATATAATACGATTACCTTGTAAATAATATCTTTCGTGGGATTCCTTTTAAGGTAAAAAGTGACATGTAACAGTACCAAGTGATCAAATTGTCTACCATGCCAGTTGTTTAATAATTACTACCGACTATGAAAAATTATTAAGAAGCAGTGTTCGCTTACCAAGTATCTCATCGTTCCCGATTGGAAGAAGACATGTAAATTTTTATGATAAAGAAAGGGCCGACGATGGAGGAGGGACAGATAGGCCGACGTGAGCGATTGCCGCAGCCGCGGCACAGCACCAAACGAGAGGACCGGCATGTTGTGTGGCGGGTATTGACGGCTCGCACCGCCACATCACGAAACGTTAGCGCAGGACTTAGGGTGTGTTGCGCAACAACCTGTGTCAGCACGTACCGTTCGGCGTCGTCTGCAGGAGCGGGGACTTGTTACACGGCGCCCATTGCTCCTATTATCACTGACATTACACCACCAGCGAGTGCGGTGGCAGTAGGCCGTCGAACGCCACACTTGGACTACAGAATGGCATGACATTATCATCTCCGACAAATCCCGCTTCTTCCTGCAACACCACGATGGTCGGATCCGCGTGTGGTGGCACCGCGGAAAGAGACTGTATGACGCCTGCATTATGCATCGCCATACCGTTCTGTCGCCTGGCGTTATGGTTTAGGCCGTAATTGGATATGACACCCGCTCCCCTCTGGTACGTATCGCCGGTACACTCAACAGCCACCGCTACGTCTCCGACGTTTTGGAGCCTGTAGTCCTCCCTTACTTGCAGGACCTGCCAGCGGCCACATTTCAACAGGACAATGCGCGCCCGCACGTCGCACGCATCGTGCAACAATTCTTCACGGCCCACCAGGTGTCACTGCAGCCGTGGCCCGCCTGTTCTCCTGATATGTCGCCCATCGAACACGTCTGGTCGCTGATCGGCAACCGAGTGCCCCGGCAAGCACCACCGGCGGCTACGCCTGATGAACTGTGGCAACGTGTGGAAGCAGACTGGACCGACATACTCCAAGCCCACATCCAAAGCCTCTTTCGTTCGATACCGCGGCGTGTAGCGGCCGTTATTGCCAGCCATGGGGGCCACACGAACTATTGATGTCTGCGTGTTCCGCAAGTCTCACGGGCCTGTAAACTCAATCGTTCCATCTTTGTATCTATTGTTATGTGTCCAGTAAATCTGGCTTTGCTATCTCGTGTCCTTCTTGGTGTTGCATTTTGAGTGGCCAGCAGTGTATTTTGCGGAATATCACCCTGTAAAGTTTCCAAAGAAATACAGTGACTGTTCAATAATGAAAGGGAAGCATTTAGGAAAAGAAAATCTGGAAATACAGTTAAGTAAAGTGGCATGTACGTTATTCACTATCCTTTGCTAGAAAAAAAGACAGGACGTACACAAGGGATTTGTTAGATCAAAGAGAAAATTCTAGTCATGGCAGCTCTTTTTTAGTACGCAGTACCTGTGCACTGTACCGTTCGGTGATCTGAATAAACACTGTCCGTTGAGTCCGTGGGTCTAGGTTTTATGAGTTGAGCATGCGGAGAATGGGTTTTAAAAAAGCATGACTTTGGCGAGTTATAAGGGGCTGAGATACACAACGGGTAGCCACTTCCTCAAAGTGGAATGAATGTATTCATCTTCTTGTTTGCCCAACCACACGGAGGAATATGGGCATCGCTCCCATTACTTAGCTGATTCGCTTTTCTTTTTTTTTTGTCTTGTTTCCTTTCGGAGCAAAACAAAAATTTATATGACTTTGATTTAAATTATGTGGCTATTGGATTAACTACCCATTCATAATTGTGTTTTATTAAAAATAATGATAATGAAACATTTTTGTCAGTATTTTCATCTGTCGGATGATTACCGCACGTGATATTTTTCATTTACTTGTGATTTTCAAAAATTATTTTTTCAACTAAGAGGATAACAAGAAAGCATAAGCAATGAGAAAAACAATGACGCACATAATTTTCTAATGTAGATATTCCTCCGGGTTCCGGACAATCAGGATTTCAAATTTTTTGAAATGAAGCTATGAAGAGACTATCTTAATCAAAGCAATGTACTATGTGTTACATCTGGCAGGTTCTGTAGAACAGCTAATAGTTGGCAATTTTAGTTTTCACTTGCTTCTGAAATTACCAGCAAGTATCTCAAAAAGTCACGCATATCTTTCATTGGATTTTTCGTTATATTTGTTTTGATTTTCTAAAACATTCTATTTTTGCGTACATTTGAAACTCACCTTTACAGAAGTGGCAGTTTTTGAAGTGCTATTAGTCGGCTAATGTTTTAGCATTTGCATGAAAATATCTTCTCATTTAAATGACCTCTGGGACAATTTCTTCTATAATAATAATTCTGCATCCATATTTGGAAGATTTTTTTTACAATTAACGTTGCAGTGTTTTTATCTATTTACATCTTTCAAACATGAATAATGTACAGAATAAAATCAATAGAAAGAAAAGAAACCAGCAGATTCCCCCTTAAAATTAATGTTTCCTTTGATATTAGAAAAATTTTATGAGCAGTGTGTTTTTTTTTTTTTTTTTTTTTTTTTTGAAACTGTCGAAACACTTCTCCACCCCTTGAAAGATGCTGCTCTCTCTGCACATGCTTTGTGTGAAGTTTTGTTTTGAGGTTTAACGTCCACCGTGAGCAACACACTGGACTACAAGCAGTGGCCTGTCCCTAATTTGGGGCCACTGGTTCCAGGAAAGGAGAGAGCCAGCGGCGTAAGACAAACACATCATCCATGCCTCACGGGGATTCGAACCCGGACCCACCTCGGACGAATCTTCAGAAGCCAGCGCTCAGACCATTGCGCCACCGGTGCGGCCTGCCTAGTATGCCTGTTCATAAATAAATTCCTCCTTAAATATTAAACTCCAACAAGTAGGACAGCATGCTCTTACATATAGCTCCTGGTAATTTACCAGGAGGAGCCAAAAGTAATTTCCGTTTTCAGGTAAAAAAGTTTAATGATGCAAGAAAGACATACAAGCTAACTTTATGAAAATTTTTATTTATAGGTGTAAATAACAGCATAACATTAATTACCAAGCTTTCGTTTGTCAACAGACAGCTTTCTCAAGGTACGTCACAAGCAGAATGCGTAGAATTAAATTCTATTTTTGGTTGGACTGACAAAATGTCTCTTTGGAACATAGTAGAAATGTAATAGATGTAATACCTTCTACAGCACTTGCTAGGATGTTACTAAATAATACAGCTATAACTGAATGGCCTGGTGCTAAATGTATAGCTAGGTATGCTACACGTAGATAATCCTCAATACGTGAGTCAATGGGAAGAAAGGACGCATGTAATGAAAGTGTTTTATATGATATCCCCCAAATATGGAGAGGTTTCATATGAAATTATACAAGGTAGAGTATGATACTTTTTTTTTGATTGGAGGTTTAACGACCACCGTGATCCACTCAATGGGCTATAAGCAGTCGCCCGTCCCTAATTTAGGGTCACTGGTTCCAGGGAAGAGAAAGAGCCAGTGCCGTAAGACAAACACAACATCCATGCCTCACCGGGATTCGAACCCGGACCCCGTTCTGACGAATGATCAGAGGACATCGCTTAGACCACTCCGCCACCGGGGCGGCGAGTATGATACTGTGAATGATTAACACGTCACGCAAATTATAATATGATGGCATGTGATAAGAACACGTGAAAGAACGTTGTTTATTGTTTGCTTGTTTAATTCTACGCATTCTGTTTGTAACGTACCTTGAGAAAACTGTCTGTTGGCAAGCGAAAGCTTGGCAATTAATGTTATGTCGTTATTTGCACCTGTAAATATAAAGACGGAATAAAAACTTTCATAATTGTATTAGGCGTATTAATTGATATATACAAGCTCACCTCATTCTGTAAGGTACAGGTAACTGTTTCTTTTGTACTTTGCTTACGTTACAGAAAAGCCCTATCCTACGGAGGCACCACTGGGCAGGATTCAAGGAGAGAAGCCCTGTGATGTCAGATTCCACATCCATCACTGAAGCGAAGTACCGTCCTTGTAGGACATGGGACATGGAGAGAAACAACTGGCAGTCGGACGGCGCAAGGTCCAGACTGTATGAAAGAATGGAGTAGGATCTCAACCTCTTCTAATTTATGGAATGTTCGGCGAACTATTCTGCAGGTGTAAATTGTGGCATTATTCACTTCCAGAAAAGCCCGTTTCGTATACTGTTGAGCGCTGTGTGCAGCGTTGATACAGAGCATCATAGTCTCTCTGCAGTTGTTCGGTGAATATGTCCGTGTTCAAAACTTGACCATCTGGCACGAGTTCTCGGTACAGAGGTTCCATCAAATGTCAACATGACTTTCCCCTTGAACCACCCTCTTTGCACCACTGGTTGTGCTTCCTGGCGTAGTTTCAGCCATTTGTTCCTAGTGGTAGGATGACATACGAATATGTACCTTTCGTCACCTGTGACGATACGACAGAAAAAAACTTATCATCCTGTAGATTTAACAGCAACCGGGGACAGAGAGCGATACATTCTTCTGCCTGGTGAGGTGCATATTTATGAGGAACCATTCGAAGGTCCCTGGAGAAGAAACCATGATGGTGCAGATGACGTACCAGGGTGGATTGGGAAGACCCCACCTCAACTGCCAATTATGGTGTACTGGTACCGGGGTTCTTGATCACAACTTTAACTAGGGTTTCAGTGCTGGTAGCCGTTGGACGTCCTTACCTTGGCTTACTTTCGATACTGGCGTCCCGAGTACTGAAACGACGAAACCAGGTGCTGGAAACATCAATTCTGTTGTTCATAATTTTCTCGCTTTGAACTGCGCAATTTTCTTTAACTTCTGCTGTCGCATTTGACCCTTTTTTCCAGAAATGGCATTGGAGCACACGAACAGCATGTTTATCGGCCAGCATCCTTCGTTCACTTGAGTACGTATGGCTACAGTATGGCTCCGTGCCAGATACACCACATCATTGAGGCAACCAGTCAAAGTAGACACGCGTTTCGCTCAGAAAAGGAGGCCCGTGTTACTCAAAATAGAGCTCAAAACTATTATTTGTTGGATATCTTCAAAACAATTATGTACTGCTCAAAACAGGAAGAACTCACCCTGGTATAACAAAGTTGTTTGAGGTGGATTGAGGCCTGACAAGGTCTTTTGATTTTACTCTTCAATGAAAGCATCAAAGTTACATAAAGCAGAATCACATGCTTAGATAACCGATCCTGGTATCCCCGAGGTTTTTCTCATACACTTAAAGTTCATATTCGTCACACAGGAGGTGTGATCCAAAAGTATCCACTCTAGATTTATAAAAACAACAACTTACAAATTGGAAACTTAATCTGCTTCGAAGAATTCCCCTTCCAAATTCAAACACTCGATTTGAAACAAAAAACAAAAACAAAAAAAAACATGATTTCAAAAAATGCTTCGAGCAGTGGAAACGTCCAGCGCTGTTTCCACTGCACGAAGCATTTTTTGAAATCATCTTCTGAAATAGGGAACCGCTCATTCGTCGCATTCTGTTGTACCACCTCAATATCTTAAAATCTTTTTCCTTTCATGTGGTGTTCGATTTTAGGGAAGATAAAAATATCAGAGGGAGAGAGATTTGACGAATAGAGTGACTGTCGGACTTGTTAAATGCGGTGCTTAGCGCAATAAACTGCTACAGAAGTTGCGACGCATGAGCAAGTGCGTTGTTGTGGTGGAGTTGCCACTCTCATGCATTGCCGGGCTTTTGCGACGAACTGCTTCCCCCAAACACCGCAGAACTTGACAGTAGTACTCCTTTGTGATTATCTGTCCTGATGTAGCGTTTTTGTGATGCACAATTCGCTCACGATTGTAACAAGAAACAGTCACAATCGTCATGACATGGCTGCGGATCGGTCGTGATTTCTTGGGTCTGGGAGAGTTTGGGGACTTCCACTATGACGACTGCGCCTCAGTTTCGTGGTTCTACCCAGAAATCACTAGCAGTTGAAACACCGGCCTGTTTCTGCTGAGCTGAGAGCAATTTTGGGACACATTTAGCAGAAACGCGTCTCACACCTAAATCTTCCGTAAGAGTCGACTGAACTGAAACGAAACTAATTTTGAAGTCTTCAGTTACCTCACAAGTAGTGATTCGGAAATTTTTCCTCGCAACACACCTTCGACATTGTTTTAACTTTCACTGGTTGCAGGCCTCTAAGACCTGTTCATCACTCTCAACGCTTTCACGACCATCTTTAAGATGTTTATACCACCCATAAATTTGTGCACGACTCATACGATCCTACTCATAGAATTTCTGTAACTTTACGTATGTGTCTTTCAAAGTTTCACTAGGTTTTTCGCCAAACCTGATGCAAATCCTTGGATCAATTTTTCTGACATGACAAATGGAACGACCAGATTCACACACGTAAAAACAAAGCAGTACTGTAAGTAAACCGGATGAGAAGGAGAGACGTGACTCGAGACACATGCGTAGTGAGTTCAAAGGTCAATCTGTGCCAAACCGCTTTGTGCTGTGTCGTGCGATTGCGAACTTATGCAACCAGTCTGGATACTTTTTGATACCACCACTTGTAGAAAGATACTGATGCGCTGAAGTGCCTTGTTTTCAGTTCCCTCAGTTCCCTTCAGTCGTTGTATTGTGAGGTTGACGTATCAACATAACCATAATAGAAACGCAGGCGTGGCAGCGTAGTTAATTTCTCCAGAACAAATGTCAGTTACATTTAAGTACTATTTTAACTCAAATATTTCAGCTTTGCAAAACTTGTATTTCTATAACTAGTGTAGCGTCTTAGGTTAAGCATAAAATAGGTTTATATTAACAACAAAATTGTATTTCCCTGTAAATAAAAAAGGGAAAATATGACACTTCTTTCTGCGTAACCAATGCGTGATATTCAACAGTATAAATATCGCCATCCATTTTTGTTATCTCTGTCTCCCCAGTGGTGCAGTGGTCCCAGGGCTGGCTTATGAGCATTGGTCCGTGTTGGGTTCGGGTTCGAATTCCGTGAGGCATGGATGTTGTTTTTGTCTTACGGCACTGGCTCTCTCCCTTCCTTGAAACCAGTGGCCCTAAATTAGGAACGGGCGACTGCATATAGCCGACTAAGTTTCTCACGGTGGTCGTTAAACCTACAATCAAAAAAGAAGTTTATCACTAAGAAATGTAGTTAACTAAAAGAGAGAAAGAAATTACATAAGCGACGCAAGAAGCAAACAACTGAGTCCGTTCGCAAACCGGAAATTGAAAACCTATTGCGGAATCATTACATGGTATTCAGTTCCTTTAAACATTAACATTCACACAATTATTAGAACAGTGAACCAAAATCAGTTTACTCGTTAAGATGGACGTCAAGTAATTTTGCTTCCCATACTTCCAAAGGAAAACCTTTTGTTCACATTTCCTTCACACTTAGTGTGTTCGCAAGGATGAACATTTGAACATCGAATAAAATAACTTCATATTATAACTTGGAATACTTAATATTTTCTAAAACACATAACCATAATTATATTAAAAATCAGTAACTTTTCTTTGGTGGTGTTAGAACCAGAAAAAATATGTCAGTAGACAAAAAATGTTGGATTGCATAATTATGGTTATGTTTTAGAAAATATTAAGTATTCCAAGTTATAAAATGAAGCTATTTTAATCGATGTTCAAATTTTCATCCTTGGGAACGTATTAATTTTGAAAAAAATGTGTACAGAAGTTTCTCCATTGGAAGTATAGGAAGCAAAATTACTTGACGTCCACCTTAAGTCATAAAAATTGGTAGATGTCAAGCTTTCACTTACCAGCAGGTGGCTCTCTGAATGCCGGTAGCACAACAGTAAGGAATATGCGATGGGCACTTTGACATTGGCAGAGAGATACAAACTGAACGCCGGCGATAAAAGTGTTGAGAGCAGGGCTTGAAGTGTATCACAATCGACGAACATAAGTAAACGTGGTGATCTGAGCGACTTTTATCGAGGAAAAGAGATAAGTGATTCTATTTCCCAAGTGGTAAGAACCAAACAGTGTGTCACAATCAACGCACATAAGCAAATCTTGTGACCTGAGGGACTTTTCTCGTGGAAAAATGAGATGGCCTTTCAGCGAAAAGAGATCGGCCGAAAGACCATGTCTTTTCAAGTGCTAAGAACCCTAGGATTCTTGAGCGGAATCGTATCAGAGGTACTGCCAGTATACCATCCACGGGGGTACGAGCGCCCAGAAAGTAATTGGTAACCAATCGCAAGCCACTGATGACGGGGGTCGTCCAGGCTCGTTCAGACTGACCGCTTTGCAACAACTGCGCAAATAACATCCAGGCTAAAGGTCGGAAGCACAAGCAGCGTCATCGAGCAAGCCGTACGGCGCACGATGCAAGCCCTGGGCTAAAAAAAGTCGATACCCTACTCCGTTGCCACTTATGACTACTCCTTATTGCACATTTTGCTTCGCCTTCTGCTATGAACATAAAAACTGCGTCTGAAGATTGGCGTCACGTCGTGTGGTCAGATGAATCCCGTTTTCAGCTGTACCAAGATGACGGGAGGATGCAGATCCTGTCGACAGCATGAGTCCATAGCCCAGTCATGCCAGATATGCTCTGTTCAAGGCGATGGTTGTTCTGTGATGGTTTGGGGAGCTCTCTCGTGGGACACATTAGGTCCCTTAGGGTGTCTGGTAAGGTTCTTAAACGCTGCACGCTATGAGAATGTAGTGGCTGATCACTTACACCATTTCATGGCCTTTACGAATCCTGAATCCGATGGTACGGTTCATCAGAACAATGCGCGGCTCCACATGACCGCAATCACCCAGGCATAAATCGACGAATACACATTTGAGTTGGGAACCACCAAGTGGCCATAAGGTCCCAGGATTTAAATCCTGTGGAAGCTCTATGGAATGCCGTGAAGCAGAACATCAAATCCATAGATCCTGAACCCACGTCTCGGTAGGAGTTGTTAAAAAGACTTCCACAGGCAAGGCTGGCATTACCTGCGGAACCCCTCCGGCATCTGGTGGAGTCGATGCCTCGGCGTGTTCAGGATGTTATTCGCGCTAGAGAGGACCAACATACAATTGGGTAGGTATTTCTAATGTTTTTCCCATTGAGTGTAAAATGCCTGTAAAATGTACCAGGATTCAAGTGCGTTGCGGAGGAATATTTCTTAGACACGTTCCTATGTCCACAAACTGAAGAAAGAGGCAAAGACACCCATCGATTTAGCTGAAGTATTTTTCCAAACTGCAGAATATTGCTCAATACTGTCGCTGTTGCTGCCTGTCCAAAAGTGACACTATATAAAATCCGGTCGGTTCCTATATAAATTCCAGATCTAATATTGGGAAGCATCATTTGGATTGACTAATCACGTCGTGTTCGGAACAAGCGCCTTCAGAAAGTTACCAAACAAACAGTTAGGCTCCAGTTCCTCTTTCTTTCGGCCTTTTTGCTTTTGTTCTTTCCCTCGAGTGCACAAACCAACAAAAAAAATATGTATATGAAGATAGTGAGTTTCTACGTGTGTAACATCTTAAGTAACAGGTCCTCGGCAACGTACTCTCCGAAGCTTTAAGTGAACAACTTACTGTCATTACATATACTGACTCTTTTCTTGATCTCAGATTAATTCCTTAATTTCAGTCTCGGTTCGACGTGATTCCTTAGCGAAATTCAACGTAATCTAAGCACTTAATTTCAAATATAACTAGACTTGAATTTAAAAAAAAAGCAGCTAACAGGGGCTTCTAGTAGCAAACAGCACCATATACGTGACACAGAGAAAAGGAATAAGTAACAAAATAAGATCATCATCAACAGTTCTCGTTGAACTGTTGGATGAAGGTGAATAGACAAAGTCAGAGCTCTTTCTGCGTTTTCTTTAATTAACACACAGAAACCTAAAAATTGTTATCCAGACACCGCTGGAATCGTACCCCATATCGCTCGATAATTAGCAGAGTGCGTTCACCTTACGCTACGGTGGTCAACAATCCACGGCGCTATGTGTGTTGATCTGTCAGCATCTGACTTCCCAAATACGTAGAGATATGCCCAGCATGTGAGACGTCTCCATCTCGTGGGCTTAACAGCACCAGCTATTAAATTATAGCTAATAAATCCAAAGGGCGAGAGTGATAGTGCAAATTTTCCAAATACGTGGATACAATGTTAATAAACAAAGTTATTGGTTCCACCTTTTCTGTTACTATCTCTCTTTCCAAGTTTTCTGCGTTTTGATCTGCGGGTTAAATACAATTTGAAATTACATGTAAAACATTTCGCATGAGAAAAAAAAAAGGATTTTATTTTTTTGACATCGGACGGTTAGAAGCAGAGATATCATGAAAAATAAGATACAGATCTACGCCCCTTGGTAGAAACATTATGCATTACTCCAAACAGAAAATGTGCGTGAAAATCTTTCATTGCGAACGGTCTCTAATCGAAAAGGAATTTTTTTCTTCGAGTGATGAGAAGCGCAGATATAGATCCAAATATATATCAGCATCTCCTTGACAAATGTCAACCCCGCCTTCTCGTGGTGCATCCTGTTCCCACTAAAGGGGCTCTGACGACCGCCAATAGCTGTATAACTATACCATCGGGATTAGAGGAAATTCTATCCCACACTCACCAACCCGCTTGGCCAGCGTGGTGAGTTATGGCCAAACCCCTCCAAAATGACTCCACAACTTAAATCTTGGCCCTCAGTCTCCGGCAGCTGGAATGTACCTGGCCAAGGCAGCGGCCAGTGCGACATGAAGGCAGAGGGTGCTAAGAATCCCCGGAGGACCGGACTAGGCTGCCATCTGATGCTGACCTTGGCAACGTACAATGGACGCTCCCTATCTTCTGATTCAAGGCTTCTTGAATTGGAAGAGGAACTACAAAGGATTAAGTGGGACATCGTGGGGCTACGTGAGGTAAGGAGAAAAGGAGAAGATCTCATCGAACTGAAAAGTGGACATCTCTTCTACTATCGTGGGACAGATACTGGCAGAACTAGTGGTGTTGGATTTATAATAAACAAGAAACTGATGGATAAAGTGGTAGAAGTTGAAAGTTCCTCTGACAGAGCTGCACGACTCGTTATCCAACTATCGAGAAGATACCAGGCTCAGATTATTCAAACTTATGCACCCACCACAAGTCATCCTGAAGAAGAAATTGAAGAATTTTATGAGGAAATTTGTCATCTAAATAATAAAGGTAAGCAGCACTTGAAAATAATTATGGGAGATTTCAATGCAAAAATAGGGCAACGGCAACAGAATGAAACTTCAGTAGGTAAATTCGGTCACGGCAACAGAAGCCAGCGTGGAAATACTCTCGTTGAGTTTGCAGAGGAAGAAGGGTTTTTCATCTTGAACTCCTTCTTCAAGAAAAAGCCACACAGGAAATGGACATGGAGACATCCAAATGGGACGACAAGTGAAATTGATTTTATTATGTGTAACAAAAATTCGTCATAAAAGACTGCAGTGTGCTAAACAAGTTCAACACAGGTAGTGACCATAGATTGGTGAGATGTAAGATGCACCTCAACACTAAACTTGAACGTGGCAAGCTCATAAGACAAACAAAATCTATTGACATAACCAACCTTAAAAAACACCATAATACCTTCAAGTTGGAACTGAAGAACAGGTTCTCTGCTTTAGAAGGCCTAACATCGGAAGAAGTGGACATCTCTGAAGTTAACAGAAAAGTAACCAAAGGTCTTATGGAAACAGCAACAAAATTAGCTGGGTCTAAGAACAAGTTGCATGTAAATAAATTATCAGGAAAAACGAAAATGTTGATGCAAAAAAGAAGAGAGATGAGGACAACTAAAGAAGATGTGACTTCCGAAGTGGAATATATAGAGCTATGCAAGACATTACGAAAAAGTATCACTGAAGACGTAAGAAAATTCAACTGTGAACTAGTGAGGAAAGCAATTGAAAACAACCAACGCCTAAAGATAGCAAAGGGACATCTCAGTAAGGGAAGAAAACAGATTATGGCACTGAGAAAAGAAGATGGTTCTGTAACAAGATATAGAGGCGAAATTTTGACAAGAGTGAAAGATTTCTACTCCAAATTATATGAAAGGGATGAT
The DNA here is from genome assembly GCA_039090855.1 of Macrothele yani. Classification (NCBI taxonomy): domain Eukaryota; kingdom Metazoa; phylum Arthropoda; class Arachnida; order Araneae; family Macrothelidae; genus Macrothele; species Macrothele yani. The sequence continues at coordinate 51,942,873 of CM077008.1, read as the reverse complement.
ACATGCACTCCAGACATCATGAAAGATACCAGTACCAGAGTTCCTCTAGTCCTTCCAGCAGAAGTTGCACATGCAATCAAGAACATGAAGCGGGAAAAAGCTCCAGGAGAAGATGGAATTACTGTAGACATCATACAAGAAGCAAGTGGAGAAATCGAAACAGTACTCGCCCAAATTTTCACTCGATGCCTTAATGAAGAAAAGATTCCTGAGGATTGGAACACCGCTACAATGATCCTGCTACATAAGAAAGGTGACATTGAGGATCACGGAAACTACAGACCTATCAGCCTCCTATCAGTAGTTTATAAAATCTTCACTAAAGTTCTTTCACACCGCCTGAAAGTAACACTGGACATGGCTCAACCGAGAGAACAAGCTATATTTAGGAGTGGCTACAGCACAATAGATCATATCCATGTGCTGAGAGAACTAATTGAAAGAGCGAGGGAATATGAACTTCCATTGTGCATGGCTTTTATCGATTATGAAAAAGCCTTTGATTCGGTGAAACCATCAGCCGTTACAATGGCTCTGAAAACCTGCGGTATTGAAGATGCATACATTAATATTATTAATAACATCTATGAAAATGCAAGTGCAAAGATTAGGCTGTTTGAAAATACAACACACATAAAAATTGGAAAGGGAGTGAGACAAGGTGACACCATATCTCCGAAGCTCTTTAATGCTACATTGGAGGGTGTTTTTGAGTCACTGAGCTGGGAAAACAAGGGGATAAAGATTAATGGAGATTATCTAACCCACCTTCGTTTTACTGATGACGTAGTCATTTTTGCAACTAGCCCATCAGAGCTGCAGAGTATGATCCAGGAACTTGCTGACAAGAGTAAAGAAGTGGGATTAAAAATGAACTTTCAGAAGACAAAAGTGATGTTCAATGCTTTTACAAGAAATGAAGATTTATCGATTGATGGAGAAAAGCTGGAGATAACAGATACGTACGTTTATCTTGGACAGCAGATATCAAGTGAGGGTCACATTGATGAAGAAATTCATCGGCGTATAAAACTTGCCTGGAGAGCTTTTGGAAGAAACAGTATAATTTTCAAGAGCAATATGCCATTATGTCTTAAAAGAAAAGTGTTTGATCAATGCATTCTATCCAGTGCTTACGTATGGTGCAGAGACGTGGACCTTAACTAAAAGAGACATGCAAAGGCTGCAGACAACTCAAAAAAGCATGGAGAGGTGCATACTTGGTGTAACCAGGAGAGATAAGAAGAGGAACTCGTGGATCCGAAAAATGACAAGAGTGGAAGACATCATGATCAGAGTTAAATTCCTGAAATGGCAATGGGCTGGACATACTGCCAGAAGGACAGATCATCGATGGACAGCCGAAATTTTAGATTGGATTCCAAGGGACAGGAAAAGACCCAGAAGAAGACCACATGGGAGATGGGTGGATGAAATTCGAAAGTATGCAGGGGTGACATGGAGGAGACTGGCACAAGACAGACCGTTGTGGAGGAAACTTGGGGAGACCTTCGTCCAGCAGTGGATTGATAATGGTTGACAATAATGATGATGATGATGATATCGGAAACATAAATAGAACTTTACGCCCTCTAGTGGAGAAATTATGAAGGTTCTTCATCAAAATTAGAATCTATGAGCAGTACGTTTCGCAGTAGAAGCTCTCTCCGGTTAAAGAATTATCTTTCCGATATGACACTTATAGAAGAAGAGATATCGGAGATACCACAATTCACAGTTACGCCTCCTAATGGAAAATTTGCGCGTTACTCGGAAAAGAAATGTCACGTAAAATATTCTTCGTAATATAATGGATCAAACGGAATTTTTTTTCAATCGAATTTAGAGACCCGAAGATGTGAAATAAAATTTATTTCGAATGTCATAGTATCTACGTACACATGTAATGTCCTCTAGCAGCAATGTTATGGATCGGAAAAGACCAGACCGCAAACCTCTTTGTTCGAACATTTAAGTCTTACGATTAAAACAGGTTCTTTTTCAAATCGGACTCACAGTTGTAGAGATATTGTGTGCACAGACGGACGGGCAGAGTGATACAGTAAGCAGGTACGTTCCTTTTTTTTTACAAGAGACCTACTAATAGATCAGTAACCTAAATGCAAAACCTTCTTTTTTACGCTTTCCAACCGTAAGTTAAAGAAGCGTATATGCTCCAGCTTTCTCCGTCTGTCTGTCTGTTCGTCCGTCCATCCGTCTGTCCGCACGATAACTCGCGTAAAAATGGTTCGATTTCGATGAAAGTTTAGTATGTGGTAGGAGACGACCTGGAAACAAACCCTATTGAAAATGGGTGGAGTGCGGTAAAAGGTCAGGACATAGGAGCGGGATGCATTTCATTGCCCTTATGCGTCCTAACGTGCGTAAATATGGTTCGATTTCGATGAAATTTTAGTATATCGTAAAGGGCCACTGGGGACGAACCAATTGAAAATAGGTAAAGTGGGGTCAAAGGTCAGGACATAGCGGGATGCATTCCATTTCCCTTATGCGTCATAACTTGAGTAAATATGGTTCGATTTAGATGATATTTTAGTATGTCGTAGATGAACACCTGGGGACGAACCCTATGGAAGATAGGTAAAGTGGTATCAAAGGTCAGGACATAGGAGCGGGATGCATTCAATTGCCTTTATGCGTCATAACTTGAGTAAAAATCGTTCGACTGCGATGAAAATTTAGTATGTGGTAGGGGACCATCTGGGGACGAACCCTGTTGAAAATGGGGGAAATGGGGTCAAAGGTCAGGACATAGGATCGGGATCCATTCCATTGCCCTTATGCGTTATAACTTACGTAAAAATGCTTCAATTGAGACAAAACCTTTCATGTTGTTCCGGAAGTATACTTTACCGGTTCTGTTGAATATCATTGAAGTGGGGTCAAAGGTAGGGTCATAGGAGCGAGATTTATTTTACAGCCATTATCCTCATAACTTGAGTAATGGTTTCTGGTATGTTGGAAAGCGTATCATAATCAACGCATTGCATGATTTTACAAACTTGTTTACTAATTCTATCGGTTTTTCTCTGTATTCTTGGCAAATGGAGCTTGAAAAATAATTTATATAAAATAATACTTTGGGGAAATTTTGATACAAGAAATAATACTCGCAGAAAAGCTTATTCCTTTTGTGTTTTCTGACAAAAACATCACATAGAAGAAACAGACATACACCTGAAAGAAAATGTCGATATAAAGCAGAAAACCCGAGGAAGAATCTCTGGTCCTATATCATATGTAATTGTTAGTTTTGTTTTGCTTCGTTAGATTCAACTTTTCTTTTTCTTTTAGGATTGCTCAGATTTACTTTCTGCGACAATTCTCGCCAAAAAGGTGTTTCCATCCTGTCACGCCGTTATGCTTTGACTTTTTTCTACTCCATTTTCCACGTTGCCTTTCTTCTCTCCTTTCTTTTGCCCTCGCGCCTTCTCGGAATCCCTTTTAGTAGTTTTGTCTCTTCATGGAAAAGTTCAATAATCGAATAACGACTGACAAAGTTTTGATGCCGAGATAGCCTACCTATCTGAAACAAACATTCCCGGGGACTATCGAAAGATAAGCAACCTGGTCTCACGATGTCGCCGTTGTTGTCTGTTTCTTAAGTTGTAACGAGAAATACAGGTCGAAGCTACCCTAACATTTTTTCTCTTTTGTTGTTCCTTTTTTTAGAGACAAAGTGTAAACGTTGTTTTAGATGGAATCACATCATTGTACAATAAAAGGCTCCGAAATACAAAAGAGAAACTTTAGAGACCTGAGTTTCTATTTCTTGGCAATTCGATTGCGAAAAAATCTTGAAGTTGTACGTAGACATTTTGCTAGGAGAACTGATTGTAAGAGTAATATATGTATTGATCCGATTCGTAACAAAAAATTGCTCGTTTTGAATTACGGATCTGCAAAAGAATCATGAATATTGAAAAGATCTCTCATTAAATGGTTTACATAATTAGCATTTACTCAAAACTGAATGATTTATCGGGAAGAAAAAAGCTACGTGTTCTTTATTTGTAAATTATAGAAGTGCTTCTTCACGCATTTTTGGAATCTTCTCACTAGCATTACTAATGGAGTCCACCGACGATGCAGCCTGACCTGGCTCGATAGCACTTTTTGATTATCGAGTGGGGCTGGAGGAATATCGTCCCTCTTCAATGAGGACAAAGTCGGCTGCTCCGAGAGGTCACGGATATGTAAAATTTACTAGAAAGAACATCTGTAAAGGAAGACAAAACTCGACGCGGAGTTACTCACAAGTAGCTGCTCAGCCTGCTCAACCCCCAGTAATAGACTTCTTGCAGTTGCAGACACCCATTCAAGATACACCTCGAACATATGCCACAACTAATCGACCTGGTGTCTCTTTTGTGAAACTGTTACTTTACAGAGTGATATGACTGTATAAGCTCTTTGCGAAACATTTTCAGATCTAGTCCGTACTATTCCTCTTCACAAGGTTTCCATAATCCATGTAGATTTCGCTTTCGACGTTTAGCCAGAGACCAGTCCTACAAGCGAAGCATCACATGACTTCACGGGAAAACACTCGAATTATCTACAGGCAAATTTCGAATTTTTTCCCAACCGCTGATTATGTCTAAGTGTAGAATGTATGGTATCACTGGAAGAATTATATTCACGAAGCAGTATGGTGCTGACTTCGAATCGTACAAAACAGGCGTTTTTTAGCAGGAAATTGGGTCTCGAGTGTTTGCTTGATGGTAGAGGTAACGTATTCGCTCGGGTGTTATTTACCATCCTACTTTCTTTGAGTGTTGCAAAGTATTGAGTTCCACTGAGCATCTGCGACTATGGAGTTAGCAGTGCCTTAAGTTTAGAGAAAGGTGCGAGATAAGGGGCAGATCCGTTGCTATGCGGAAAACCCACCACTTATACCACATTTTGTATTCAGGCCCGTACACCTGGGATGGCTTCTCAGAAGCAGCACCTCTGAGCATTCGCCCAACCAGGAGTACTCTAGGGGTTTGCAACTTTTATTAGTTTTAGGTCTCGGTACAAACAAATAAACATAGGAGTCGTTTGTGTGCTGGAGAGGCAACGCATTTCTCCATCACAAAAACTTTCAAAATATTTTATTCTGAGCGAAAGTTACAGGGAATGAAGGCGGTAGGTGGCATGTGCCTTTACAATGCCTGAAATCATAATAACAGGAGTCAGATATATACAAAGTGTGCGTAATTTACATTATGCGAGGGGTATATACAATGAAGTGAAATAGATGAGCGGACGACAAGACAAAATTACCGAGTATGTATACCAGAAGTGCGCTATTTACAGTATGAGAGGTGTATATATACAGCGAGTGCGCAAGTTACAGTATGAGAGGTGAATATACACTATCTACCAACACGTAATTGGACACCTGTGATAGCAAAAGAAAACGAAGTTTATTCACCTTCAATAGTTGGTGGAGCCTCCACGAGCGGCGATTACAGCTGCGACCCTCTGGCGCATACTCTCAACCAGGCGTTATACGACGGCTAGCGGCATTTTCTTCCACTCGGCTTAGAGAAGACAGGTCAGTTCCTTCACCGATTTGGGATGGTGGGGGCACCCCTTAAGTCGACACTCCAACTCGTCCCAGAGGAGCTCGATAGGGTTATAGTCAGGGCTCTGCGCAGGCCAGTCCATTCGATTAACCCCATTGTCACCATACCAAGCCATGGTGGACCTCGCAACATCACAGGTGGCATTGTCATCCTGAAAGTAACATGGGTCCACCCCGTAAAACTGCCACAACGTAGAAAGCGCATGGTCATCCAAAATGGTGCAGTAGGTCTCGGCGTTGAGTCTACCAGGAATTGCGACCAAGGGTCCCGTGCCATACTAGGAGAAACACCCCCATAGCATAATTACTCCGCCGCCGAACTTCACATTTAACACAATACATTCCAGCAGGAGGCGTTCTCCAAACCCAGACCCTGCCATCCGAACGGTAGAGGGTGAACCTTGATTCGTCGCTCCAGATAACCTGTTTCCACTGTTCAACGATCCACTGTCGTCGTTCTCTGCACCACTTAAGCCGAGCAGCGCTACTGGACTTTGTGATCAAAGGCTTGTGGGCGGCTGCAGGTCCATGATAACCGAGCAGATGGGCTTCCTTAGGGATGATATTCTTCGAAAGAACACTCACGGATGCCTGTTGAAACTCCTCGCGGATGTGGCCCATCGATTTGGTGCGGTTCTTCCGAATTTCTCTGGCCAGCACCCGTCGGTCTCTAACTCCCAGTTTTGTGGGTCTGCTGTGTCGGGGTACATTCCGACAGTCACCTCACACCTTCCACCTGCCAATCACGTAGGCCACTGTCGATTTTGGGTACTTCAACCCGTTGGATATGTCACGTATGGACCGCTATTTCTGTGATACCCGACGATTAGACCTTTCTCGAAATCAGAGAGCTCCGAACTGCGTGGGATCTTGTATACGACTGGTTGCGTTGTTGTTTCCCACACCATAGTTAACGGCGGCGGCCGTGACGTGTATCAGTACCGCAGATAACCTCGAATGCAGGGGTGTGCAATTGCTTGTTTGTAGATAGTGTATAATACAGTGCTAGTGAGATAGATGAGCGATGATATATATTTCCCATTATCACACCCTTCAACAGTGCAGGATGTGATAATGGAAAATATATAGGTGAGACTGAATGAACGTACAATTTAGACGAAGTATATACAGATGTGCGGGAAGCCATATAGGAACAAAGAAAGAACTATGTGCAGCAAGTGAGAAATACATACAATGCAATGAAGATATAAATACAAATGACACAGAACATAATGATGCAATTAAAAATGTGTATAACAAGTGCGTGACTGTGATACGCATAATGCAGACAGTAAAGAATGAACTTGTAGGACGGCACCGAAAAGGAGCATACACGGTATATGTACATAATGAACAGCGAAATATATACAGGATGTGTATGTACAATTTATATGAGCAATATGACGAACGAATGAGCAGAAGATATATGACGAAATAAAAACATTGAATACACAGGTACAATGTGAGGCACACAGAAGAAATTACTAAAAAGAACAATTATTCAGAAGAAGGCACCACAAAGTGCACGCGAATACACTACAAACACTGACAGTAAAAGATAAACTGGAGATGGGAATATGAAGAATGTACAGAAGATCTAAGTCTGTCAAGCTTAGGAAGATATCCTCCGGATCCAGTGAGCCAGTCCAGGGTTCATCACAGAGATCAAAGCGGTGAAATTCTCGACGTACAGGGTGGAAGTCAAAGCAGAAGGTGTAGGTCTGCAGAAGGCACGGAAAACCAGCGGTGTAATGGTGACCACACACTCAGGAACTGCTTGATCTGGTCAGTGGCCCGGGCAGCGGTAAACGTCAATCGGAGCCGTTAGGTCAGCCGGTTGCGGAATTGCGCACAGAGGGTATCTCCTGCTTGAAGGAGCGTAGGCACATTAGAGGTATGACGGAGTTGTAGATAGAGGCAGTAAATCACATGCTTTGCGAGTACAAAGATGTATGCGCATGGCTCAGATAAAGGCGCCGGTGGAGTAAGAAACCAGCAACGTACTGTACGAAGAAAAAGGCAGCTCTTTGGCACAGAGACGCTTGGCAACGGTAAAGGCTAGGCGTAGTAAAGGAAGGATCGCCGGGTAGTACTGGTAGATGTGTAGAACATCGGCATGCTCAGAACAGAAGATGCAGGTGGGTGCGGCTGTCAGCGTCATCCGAAATAACGTGGCCGGCACAGGCAGGCGGCGTTGAAGGAAGAGCCAGTGAATATTCCTTTTATCTGGTGTCGAGATGGGTGAAGCTGTTGCCGACCACACACTCGGAAGAGCGGCGGGCGGCACACCTGAAATGAGCTGGGGAGCGGGTGGCGATGGATGCTGAAGGAGAAAGCGATAGAGAGTACGGACAGTGAAACTGGAGATCGGAAGAAATTAGCAACGAACAGGAAGAAAAAAAGGAAGGGGAAGAGAAGCAGATAAAACGAGAAAGAGTCCAGCCGGAGAGACGAGAGCAGGAAAAAGAGTAACGATCGAGGAGCGGAGAGAATCGTAGAGTGCAAGAGAGGCAGAAGTGCGTGGAAGGAAAGGAGAAAGGTCGGAAAAGGGTTTCCATGTTAGGTCTGAGGAAAGTAAGTCTCCGACGGATACGATTCCAGCCGGTAGGCAGGAAAGGTCAGTGAAATACTGAGCGTTAGGAGGATGGAGGATGGAGGAGTAGAAGAGGAGTTCAGCTAGAAGTTCTGGGGAGGAAGCGGGTAGGGCACAGAGTAGTGGCGAGAGCGAAGAAAGGAAAGCGCCTCCGAATAAACGAGGGAAAGACGATAGCGGAGGACAGAAAAGCGATCCATCAGCAGAAAAGTTGTGAATTTGAAGCGGGGTTTCTGGGGAGAAATCATCACGTCTCGGAGAAGAGATGCTGCAGATTTTGGTTCACAGAGTAAACGCAGAAGGATTACTATCCGATGTGCTTTGTAGAACTGACGAACATCCAGGAGCGCAATACCACCGGTGGAGATCGGACGACTTAAAGTTGAGACTTGTATCCAATAATGAGCTGACCAGACCATAGTAGAGACGATCCGTGTCACTTCAGCAAGATAGTAAGATGGCATGCGAGCAGCTGCCCACACATCAAGACAAGGAGACCGAAGATATGAACGAGCAAGGCGTGCCCGGGTGACGTTAGAGGCGCTGAACTGAGCTTTCCGCCAGAAAGCAGCCGATCGAGCAATGAGATTCCGAAGAGCAGTCCACGTGTTGTTTAGGGCAGCTATGGGAGCTCCCAGGTGTACACCAAGAAATTTCTGAGAAGAGGCAGTCCAGGAGGAGCCCCATGGGGAGTCTGTCCTGGACTCCCAGGCACCGCACCACAGGCCGGCACTCTTGGTAGTGTTGAGCATCGCTGAGGAGCAAGAAGAGTAGAGTGCATATACATGAGCGAGGGTATCAAATTGCGACTCCATCTGGATGCAGAAAGTCGCGTCGTCGGCGTAGGTGGAGTAGGTTATAGAAAAGTGCCTGGTGCTAGCCGTGGGATGAGAAAGAGCAGCAAGAAATGCACGATGCACTGTGCGTAGGAATGGCGCGAATGTCAGGGCGAATAATTGCCTAGAAAGTGGACACCCCAGTCGTATTCCACGACGGAAAGAAATGGGTGCTGTCAGAAAAGCTGCTGTCTTGACCTGAAAGACGGCGTCGCGATAGAAAGCAAGAATAGTGGTAACGAAGACAGAAGGAAAGTCAAAAGCGTGTAAAGTAGTTGAGAAAAATGAATGGGAGATATTATCAAAAGCTGCACGTTGGTCTAAATTTATTAGGGCAAAAGATTCAGAATTAGTTCGGGCAAGATACAGAAGATCACGAAGGAGGTGAAGGTTAGTAGCGATAGAACGACCAGGTACCGTGTAGGACTGGTCGGAAGAGAGAAGATACGGAAAAACTTGATTTAGGAGGTGAGAGATAATTTTAGTGAACAGTTTGTAATAAAGTTTTTTTACTAATATCGGACGCCAGTTTCCCAGGTCAAGGAGGTCGCCCTTCTTAGTGAAAAGTACTATGTGAGCAACGGTGAATCCCCTCGGAAGGGGGATAGATGCAAAGGCAGAAGAGTAATCAGCGAGAAGGAAACGAAGGAGAGAAGGTAGAAAGATAAGATAAAATGATAGAGGGGGCCCGTCAGGACCGGAGACGGCTCGGGGATAGAGAGAGGAAAGTGAAGTCCTGAGTTCAGATGGTGAGATAAGCTGTAGAAGAGAAGTAGAAAGGTGAGAGGGGACTTGAGGGAGAAAAGAAAGTAAAGTATTAGACGCCAAAGCAGAAGGTGGAGGGGTATCACTGTATTTGTCGGAGACGTTTTGATGAACATGGGAGGAAAGCATATCTGGGTCCGAAGCCACATGACCGTTAGGCAGACGCAGCACACGGAGTCGATGAGAAGAACGGCGCTGATCCTCTAACGAAGACAAGAACTCAAAAGTTCGAGGTTCTAGAAGAGCACGGAAGTCTGCCAAATATGCTGGATTGAGAGGGTGAGAGGCTCCAAGCTGGGCGAGAACTTGTCAGAGATTGCGTTCTTCCATGGTGCTCAGATTGGCGACTGTGAACGACTGGCTCTTGAGAAAGTGGAGCAGATGTGACTTGACATCCAGCCAGTAACTTAGCGCACATGATACAGTAGACAGTCCAGGGTGATACGAGTAAAGGATATTCCGGGCGTTAGAACACAAGGCCTGGTCTTCCAGGAGAGAGGTATCTAATGTCCAGGAGTGAAACTCGGATCGTTGACGGTAAGAAGAGGGGAAGGTGGCCACAATGGCACAATGGTCAGAAGTGGCGGTGGGTAGATGCTGACAGTCCGTGACCACGGGCAGAAGTGGAGCGGTTGCGTAGAAATGGTCAAGTCTAGCGGAAGATGACGAGGTGACAGCTGAGGACCTCCACGTATGGGACACCGTTGTAGGATAAATTTGACGAAAGACGTCCCGAAGATCAAACTCCGTGATGAGGGAGTGTAATTGCTCCACAAGACGCAGGCGAGTGTCCTTATGAATTGGAGCACGATCGAGATCAGGGTCAAGTGTGCATTTAAAATCGCCGCCGATCAACACGTGATCTGACGGCAACGTTGACTGAAGAGCCGAACGGAGCGCCATGAAAAGGAGGGTGTGATGTTGAAGTGTGCACAGAACGTAGATGTTGAAAACGACATAACGACGCATGTCCAGAACAAAGGCGAGGCGTTGTAGTAAGTCACGGCAGAGATGCTGCACCGTCACTGAAGAAATAACTTGACGGAACTAATTGCGGATGCCGATGGCCAGACCGCCGATTTTAGAGTGGCGGAAAGCGTGGTGGAACTGACAGTTCCACGTACGCCATCGATTGAAGGGTCTTTCAGAGAGGCAATTCCGCTTTCGGAGCTGAAGAATGTCTGCTGTGAGGTGATGGAGATTCTAACGAGCAAGCGAGTTCGCCAGAGGGGACCCAAACCCCCTACAGTTCAGTGTAGTTATCTTGAACAGAAATGTCCGACTGCGGTTCAAGGAGCTTGTCAGCGGCTCGTTGACGATCGCAGACTTTCTTGAAACATTCGCTTTCGCCGAACGATGTGGATGGTAAGACTTGGAGGTGAGATCGAACAACCGCCACTTGCGTCATAGTTGTTGCAAGCTCCGTGAGATAGGATTGGAAAAAATCATGAGACATGGTTTTACTAAGAGGACCGATGAGATAGGAGTATAACTCTGCTCCAGGAATTGGTGTCTGTGCTAGTGAGGAATCTTCCAGTTGCTGTATGAAATCCTCTAGAGTAAGTGGGACCAGTGTGCTGTCGTCAGAGTCAGAGATGGAGATGATAGAAGCGTCAGATGGGAGTGAACGACTTTCCGAGCGATCACGTCCTCCTTGAAAGGCGGGAGATGTGCGTGTCCTCTTATTGCGACGTCGAGTAGTCCGACGACGCTTCGAGCGTACCCTCTGTTCCTCAGGACCAAAGGCTGGAGGGTTTGGCTCTGTGAATTCATCAGGCGCAGTGACCCCATTATCGGGCTCTGAAGGGTACTCTAGAGTAATTGTAGAAAGCAGAGGAGAGGTCAACGGGTCTCCGGTCGAAGAATCCTTCTGCTGTGTGTCCGGAGTGTAGAAGCTGAGTTGGAAGTGGAAGGTTGCGACGAGTTCACGCGTTGACCAACGGCTTTATGGATACTTTCGGAATAACTCGACTGCCGCTATTGAGGGACGCCAGATGAAGATACCGGGGGTCCAGTTGACCGTTAAGTAGGCTGTACTGAAGCTTTGGAAGCTGTAGCTGCATGATGAGGGCATAGCGCTCTAGGGTGACCAGTGCTCTTACATACCGAACAAAGGGCGCCCACAGTGATGTCAATGCGCCTAATATGAGTGTCACAGCGTACATTGAGTACCGATGGAACACGTAACATGGCTTCCTCCGAGGGAAAGATCACACGTACGTTACGGCGAAATCCTAAGAGATAACGGTCCTCAGGGACTCCCGGAAAGGAGGAGTTCGTGATGACCGACCCGACAGTACGTCCGTAATTCTGAGCGACGAAGAGAAATAGGTGGTCGGATACTTCCGAAAGAACAGGGGCGAAACTGACTGTAGTAGGTGCTTGTGTGAGTGGGGTCGCAAGGAGATGGCGATCGCCGATGAAAATGCCTTCGGTCAGAACTCGAAGGGCGACGACAGGAGTCGCAAGATAAGCTATGACTTGCCTGGTTTCTCTACTCACGTGAGTAACAGCCTCTTTTGGAACAATTTGTCGAAGGACAGCGCTGTACGCCGTCAGCTTGGTATTGGGGCGGCTGCGGAAAAATACACCCAGTCCGATTTTGTCAAGCAAAAGCTGTCATCGAGGGCAAGTAGCCGGAACATCCGCGTAGATCTGGTCTGTACCATATTTCATCTGACGATAAGATTATGAGCTTTAGCCAACTCTACCAAAGCAGGAAAATGAGGAATACAACACAAAAAGGGCACCTGGTAAATGGATCAGAAGTAGGACGGCACCTTCACACACGCTGCACACACAAAATTAGGAGCTGTAGATTCGGAAATTATCACAAACGGAACAAAATACGAGCACGAAGTAAACAACGACTGTCGTCCAGCACATAAACGACTCCTATGTTTCTTCTGTAGTACCCAGGTTTAGATACATGTACTTGAAGTGCCACTTTTCCAAAATAAGAAATCAACGCTGCCAACGCTTTGTACTAGTTTTGTACAGTTTTGTACACCCAAAAGAAAATTTTGTACACCACCGGAAGTGGTACTTTTCGGCTCTTTAAAAGTGGCACTCCAAGTACATGCTGGAGTGCCACTTTTACGAAATCGAAAATAAATACTGCCAAAGTTTTGTACTAGTTTTGTACAGTTTTGTACATCCAAAAGAAAATTTTGTACACCACCGGAAGTAGTACTTTTCGGCTCTCTAAAAGTGGCGCTCCAAGTACATGCTGAGTGCCACTTTCTCAAAATCGAAAATAACTACTGCCAAAGTTTTGTACTAGTTTTGTACAGTTTTGTACACCCAAAAGAAAATTTTGTACACCACCGGAAGTAGTACTTTTCAGCTTTCTAAAAGTGGCGCTCCAAGTACATGCTGAGTGCCACTTTCTCAAAATCGAAAATAACTACTGCCAAAGTTTTGTACTAGTTTTGTACAGTTTTGTACACCCAAAAGAAAATTTTGTACACCACCGGAAGTGGTACTTTTCGGCTCTTTAAAAGTGGCACTCCAAGTACATGCTGGAGTGCCACTTTTTCAAAATCGAAAATAAATACTGCCAAAGTTTTGTACTAGTTTTGTACAGTTTTGTACACCCAAAAGAAAATTTTGTACACCACCGGAAGTAGTACTTTTCGGCTCTCTAAAAGTGGCGCTCCAAGTACATGCTGAGTGCCACTTTCTCAAAATCGAAAATAACTACTGCCAAAGTTTTGTACTAGTTTTGTACAGTTTTGTACACCCCAAAGAAAATTTTGTACACCACCGGAAGTGGTATTTTTCGGCTCTTTAAAAGTGGCACTCCAAGTACATGCTGAGTGCCACTTTTTCGAAATCGAAAATAAATACTGCCAAAGTTTTGTACTAGTTCTGTACAGTTTTGTACACCCAAAAGAAAATTTTGTACACCACCGGAAGTAGTACTTTTCGGCTCTCTAAAAGTGGCACTCCAAGTACATGCTGAGTGCCACTTTCTCAAAATCGAAAATAACTACTGCCAAAGTTTTGTACTAGTTTTGTACAGTTTTGTACATCCAAAAGAAAATTTTGTACACCACTAGAAGTGGTACTTTTTGACTCTCCTTTGTAGCCCTCGAGCATGTACTTGGAGTGCCACTTTTCCAAAAACAAAAATAAACACTGCCAGAGTGTTGTCCTAGTTTTGTACAGTTTTGTACACCCAAAAGAAAATTTTGTACACCACCGGAAATAGTTCTTTTTGACTCTCCTTTGTGGCCCTCGAGCATGTACTTGGAGTGCCATTTTTCCGAAAACGAAAATAAACACTGCCAGAGTGCAGTCCTAGTTTTGTACAGTTTTGTACACTCAAAAGAAAATTGTGTACACCACCGGAAGTAGTACTTTTTGATTTTTCTTTGTGGCCCTCGAGCATGTACTTGGAGAGCCAATTTTCCAAAATTGAAAAAAAAAACACTGTTAGAGTGTTGTCCTAGTTTTGTACACCCAAAAGAAAATTTTGTACACCACCGGAAATGGTACTTTTCGACTCTCCTTTGTGGCCCTCGAGCATGAACTTGGAGTGCCACTTTTCCAAAATTAAAAAAAAAAACACTGCCAGAGTGATGTCATAGTTTTGTACACCCAAAAGAAGATTTTGTACACCACCGGAAGTGGTACCTTTTGACTCTTGATTTTCGAAGCAGTAGCTTAAATGGTTAACTAATTTGATTAATATTCCTAGTTTGTTGCATATAAAACACAATATAAAACACACTTTTGTAATAACCCAGAAGCCGAACGGCCAAGTTGGAAGAATCACCAAAAGAATTTATGTTTAAAATCTCCTTTCCCTTAATTTTCCACTCAATGAAAGTTCGAAGGTCATTTTTATAAAAAATCGTCACATTGTGGTTCATCATTTGACACAAAATAGCTCTTAGATCAACATATAGCAACAATACGTATTCGTTTAAATCTCTTTCTTTATATCAGTTCCCCACAATTACTTGCAATGTTTCTCTTTACACCCTCCCCCCATTTTTACAATCAAGGTTGTCTATAAATTTTGCTGTGACTCACTGTCAGTGTCGCTAAAATGTACAAGCTGTTAGAGAAGTAGCGGACTCTTCAGTGGGAAAATCTTTAGTTTAGAAGCAACTCGAAAGGAGGGTTAAGTTACAGGTATAAGTCACAGACTGAAATTCAAGCAATTTGAATTTCTGCGCAATGTTTTTTCAATCTAGTGGTTTCAGTTTAAACAAAATTTTTATATTTAAGCATTGCTTTGTAGAAATAAAAAGATATTCAGTGAAACTTCGCCTATGCGTACTCCAGTTATATTTTTTGATATTTATACGTAATTCTGCATTAGTCCCGATATTTTACTGTATTTTCTAAGCTTTTCCAATTCGATAATAGCTAATTAATTCATTTATACGCTTTTTGCGATGTACATAAATTTTGTAATTTCTGATTATCACAAACTCACAGTTCTTTGATTCGTTTACGTAACCGGTATATCACAAGTTTGAGAGAATCGAGACAGCGTTACTGAGTTCTTGGTGCAGCCAAAGTTGAACCTTCATCCCATCAAAGAAGGGTATGCTGTTTACTTTCGGTTAGCGTTCTTGTGTTCCTTCTTCGTGCAAAGTTGAACCTTGACCTCATCAGAGAGGGACAGGTTGTTTAGTTTCGGTTTGGATGAAAAATTTATTTCGCAATCTTTGCTCTGAATAAAACGTGCACTTAGGCAAGCTACAACTCTTGGCATGGTGCGGACGTCTTTTTGTTGTTGTAGTTCAGAGGTGCATTTCACCAGCCCCCACCACGGAATTTTTTAATTTTTGATACAAAATTCGTTTGTACCACGTATGAACCGGAATGAACTCGGTTTTTTTCGTTTGAACCGCAAAAGTTTTGGAGATATTTAAAAAACAAAGGGGGGGGGCTGGTGAAACGATAGCCCCCCACCATGGAATTTTAAAATTTTTTTTGCACCATTCGTTTGTACCACGTATGAACCGGAATGAACTCAATTTTTTTCGTTTGAACCGCAATAGTTTTTGAGTTATTTAAAAAACAAAGTGGGGCGGCTGGTGAAATGGTACCCCCAAAAAATAGATATTTCAAATTTCAGCATAGCCATTCGTTAATAAATCGTATGAACCGGAATGAACTCCATTTTCATCGTTTGAACCACAATAGTTTTTGAGAGATTTAATAAATAATATTGAGAATTTGCATATAAATATAGGAGGCCGACCATTTCACCAGCCACCCCACCATGGAAATTCAAAATTTCGAAATAGCCATTCATTAGTAAATCGTATGAACCGGAATGAACTCCATTTCTATCGTTTGAACCGCAATAGTTTTTGAGATATTTAAAAAATAATATTGAGAATTTGCATATATACAGAAAGACCGACCATTTCACCAGCCCCCCACCATGGAAATTCAAAATTTCAAAATAGGCATTCGTTAGCAAATCGTATGAACTGAAAATTACTCCGTTTTCATCGTTTGAACCGCAATAGGTTTTGAGATATTTAAAAAATAATGTTACAGGCCTATCATTTCACCCCCCCCTCATCATGGAAATTCAAAATTTCGAAATAGCCATTCGTTAGTAAATCGTATGAACAGGAATGAACTCCATTTTTATCGTTTGAACCGCAATAGTTTTTGAAATATTTAATAAATAATAGAATTTACATATACGCACAGAGACCGACCATTTCACCAGCCCCCACCCCCATGGAAATTCAAAATTTAAAAATAGCCATTCGTTAGCAAATCGTATGAACCGAAAAGAACTCCATTTTCATCGTTTGAACCGCAATAGTTTTTGAGATATTTAAAAAAGAATGTCACAGGCCTACACCATTTACCCCCCTTCATCATGGAAATTCAAAATTCCGAAATAGCCATTCGTTAGTAAATCATATGAACAGGAATTAACTCCATTTTTATCGTTTGAACCGCAATAGTTTTTGAGATATTTAATAAATAATAGAATTTACATATACGCACAGAGACCGACCATTTCACCCGCCCCCCACCTCCATGAAAATTCAAAATTTCAAAATAGCCATTCGTTAGCAAATTCTATGAACCGAAAAGAACTCCATTTTCATCGTTTGAACCGCAATAGTTTTTGAGAAATTTAACAAATAATATTACAGGCCTACCATTTCACCCCCCCTCATCATGGAAATTCAAAATTCCGAAATAGCCATTCGTTAGTAAATCGCATGAATAGGAATGAACTCCATTTTTATCGTTTGAACCGCAACAGTTTTTTTATTGGAGATTTAACGACCACCGTGAGCAACTCAATGGGCTATAAGCAGTCGCCCGTCCCTAATTCAGGGTCACTGGTTCCAGGGAAGGGAGAGAGCCAGTGCCGTAAAACAAACACAACATTCATGCCTCACCGGGAGTCGAACCCGGACCCTGTTCGAACGAATGATCAGAGTCCGTCGCTTAGACCTTTGCGTCACCGGAGCGGCCAACAGTTTTTGATAGATTTAAAAAAAAAAGTTTGAGAAAATTGGGGGACGACCATTGCACACACCCCCATGAAAAAATTCAAAATTTCAAAATAGCCATTCGTTAGCAAATCGTATGAACCAAGGGGAAATCCATTTTCATCGTTTGAACCACAGCAGTTTTTGAGAAAAAATAACAATATTGAGAACTTATGTATATATATATTCGAGACCGACCACCCCCCCTCTCACCATGTAAATTCATTTAAAAATTTCAAGATAGTCATTCGTTAGTAAATGGTGTGAACCGGAATAAACGCCATTTTCATAGTTTGAATAGCAATAGTTTTGGAGATGTTTAAAAAAGAATGTTAGTAGCCCACGATTTCACCTGCCTCTTCCCCCCGCCCACCCCAGCCTGGACATTTCCCATTACAGGATAGCTATTCGTTAGCATGGTGTGAATCAGAAAGATCTCCTTCTTCATCGTTCGAATCTTGATAGTTTTTGAGATATTTGTAATAAGGGTAATGGAGGATAATGAAGAAGTAATTTGTTTTGCACAAAGTCTTTCATTCGTTCCTGACATTAGCTGAAAGAACTCCCCGTTTCTAGCTTTGATCCCCAGCAGTTGAAAAGACATTCCAAAAACAACGTGACGTTGCTTTATTAGGTATCGAGGACTAGTACACAGGAGAACGGAAAATAAATGGCATGATAAAACAATAAGAATAACGGTACTGGACGAGCAGCACAAAGCAGTCTGTAAAAGCCAATCAGGACATACAAAGATAAACGAAGCTGAACGAGCAGCACAAGGCAATCTGTGATAGGCGAAGCACACTGGAACAGTCACTGAGCAGAAGGAACGACGGACATGGAGATGGAGAATACATCGAACTGGAAGCTGCTTTTCATGCTCCGGGGCGCAGCATGAAAAGCAGAAAACGAGGTGCAACAGATAACACTTGCAAAGATGGCATGGTGTAGGTAACAGCACGGGGCAATCAATTAGCATGAGGCAAAGCAATAACGATAAGTATCGGACGAGATGAGTCACACTGGATGAGCAAGTAACGTAGCACAACAGTAGAAGGTATGCTGAGGCACATGGCATGGCATAAGACAAATACTCGACGAGACAGGAAAAACAAACCCACGGAACACCTGAAAAAACTAACTGGGTGCGAACAGCAGCATAGAGCAATCCAGGACAGTGACGAAAGTTATAAGAGAAGAATCGCGCATAACAATGCACACAGGAAGAAGCTCTGTGAACAAAACGATGTGACGGGTTCACGGAAGTAGGCACCGGGCGGATGTTTAAAAGAACCGAGATGTGGAGAAAACATGGCGGTACATAGGATACAACGGAAAGAAAAAGGTTGGGTACAACGCATAACAGAAACATGCAAATTAGTTAGACGGAACAGCAGCAAGGCAAAGACGACAGGAAGCGAAACATCATGCAAACTTTAATAAGTGCAGACAGAAACTAATCGGTCAGAACCAGATCAATGAGGCGATTTTGAGTATCACCAAGGTAGCAATTAAGAAAACTTTAATAACGAAATATCTCAGGGGTAAGATCTCGTGAGGTCAACGAAAACTTGGAGGAAGCAGCGAATATCCTCGATCATATTCGAGTAATCAGCTGGATCATGTGAGTCAAGAAGGGGATCCAAACCAGCGTCACAAGAAGAGGCAAAGAACAAGGGTTGGCAGCATCTGGGAAGAGAATCTTCGAATACCCAGGGACAGCTTGGAGGCGAGCGACAATTGCAGTGGAAACGGAGGGAGTACCAATAAGGTCGGCGAAAGCAGCAACAGTAGAATTAGGAGCGGAATCTGAAGAACGATGAAGAGAAGGCTGAGCGACCGCGGTTCGCTTAGTACGAGTCTCTCGATTAGAGCGACGACGGCACTTCTTATTAGAAGCAGTACCAACAGGGACGTGGTGATGAAGAAGGAGTAACCGACAGCAAGTGAGAAGTCTGACGAGGAAGATCTGGATCATGTGCGCATAACGCAAGCAAAGAGGCAACTGATGGGGCAACAGGAGCTGGTGAAGGTGAGGCTTCACACAAATCCAGAAGAGTAGCTGTGCTGGAAAGCGGGGACCGATCACGGGACCAGAAATCGAAAGGAAGGCAACAATATACTAGAGGCATCAGAAGAGCTCGGAGAAGGTGAAACGGGCGGAGAACACACAGGAGTACTGGAACGGCTGAAGAAAGGATGAACGTCTGAGGGCGACGAGGCTGACGTACACAGCGAAGATGATGGAGCAGAGAATCCTGGGGTTGGGATTGACGAGGTGACGTGCGAAAACAAAGAAGGCAGCACCTGAACAGGCGGAGAAAGGTCGGCAACGGGATGTGACAAAGCACAGACAACAGACGACGAAGAAGAAAGCAAGACAGACGAAGGCACCGAAGCAGGAGCAGTAGATCCAGATGTATCCACAAGAGGCAACGCTAGTGGAGAAGGAAAAAGACCTGCAAAGGAAGGCAACG
Source organism: Macrothele yani (assembly GCA_039090855.1). Lineage (NCBI taxonomy): Eukaryota > Metazoa > Arthropoda > Arachnida > Araneae > Macrothelidae > Macrothele > Macrothele yani. The sequence goes on along the minus strand of CM077008.1, from coordinate 51,923,119 downwards.
ACAATCGAGATGAAGACTAAGAAGGTGGAAGCGAAACAAGCGCAGGCGTGGTGCCCGGAAGTGAAGAAGGGGGTTCTGTGATGGGCACTTGAGCAGCCGTTGAGGAAGAACAAGAAGAGGCGAGCGGACACTGCAAGCGATGATGACCAGGCGTTTTACATGAGAAGCAATGATACGCAGTGAACACGAACACGTTTATAACGACATTGTGATAAACACAAAGCACCTGGAAAGCAGTGGGGCAGGAAGTAATGGAGTCCATATCAGGGAAGAGAACTAAGGCTTGGCATCGGAAGCCTAAATAAGGACGATCACCTTGATCGGCGGGGAGCGTGCGAATAACACAAACAATGCGCCCACACCGAGAAAGAAATGCATGTAAAACCGTCGTCGGGGCTGACGTTCGCAAATGGAGGACTTTGCTATGACATTTGTTACAGTTCAAACTGTGGTTACGAAGATACTGCAATATCGGAAAGTATGTTTACAATTAATCCCGCGGATGCTGACTGACCACCATAAGGAAGAATGTATGGGTTGGAGTTTGAACCACTTGCTGCGTTACAAAGCAGAGGGTGATGCATTTATATCGCGCACAGTGGCAGGTGACGAATCGCGGTGCCACCACTTTGAGCCATCCAGCAAACCAGCGAGCATGCAATGGAAACATCCCGGATCACCAAAACACATAAAATTCAAGTCACAGGACTCCGCCGGGGAGGTTATGCTGACCGCATTTTTTGACCATGAAGGGCTTTTGTTGGTGGACTTTAAAGAGCCTCACGTGAACAGCAATGCCAACCACTACATCGACACAGTGGACAAGCTGCATAAAGCAATCAAGAATGGGTGACCTGGCATGCTTTCGCGTGGTGTGATTCTGTTGCACACATTATGCAGGATGCGTTAGCACGGAAAGGGTGAGAGGTTCTGCACCACCCAGCCTATAGCCCGGATCTGTCAACATGTGACTTTCATGTTGACAGATCCAAATGGTTCAAGGAGAAACTAAAGTTCCTCTTTCCAGACGGTATGCGTCGTCTTTCCCAGCAATGGGATGCGTCGTCTTTCCAAGCAATGGGATGCGTGTTAATTCTGCCACACCTGCGGATGTAACTCTTCGTTCGTTTATATCGAACTGAAAAGTGGACATCTCTTCTACTATCGTGGGACAGATACTGGCAGAACCAGTGGTGTTGGATTTATAATAAACAAGAAACTGAAGGATAAAGTTGTAGAAGTTGAAAGTTCCTCTGACAGAGCTGCACGACTTGTTATCCAACTCTCGAAAAGATATCAGGCTCAGATTATTCAAACTTATGCACCCACCACAAGTCATCCGGAAGAAGAAATTGAAGAATTTTATGAGGAAATTTGTCATCTAAATAATAAAGGTAAGCAGCACTTGAAAATAATTATGGGAGATTTCAATGCAAAAATAGGGCAACGGCAACAGAATGAAACTTCAGTAGGTAAATTCGGTCACGGCAACAGAAACCAGCGTGGAAATACTCTCGTTGAGTTTGCAGAGGCAGAAGGGTTTTTCATCTTGAACTCCTTCTTCAAGAAAAAGCCACACAGGAAATGGACATGGAGACATCCAAATAGGACGACAAGTGAAATTGATTTTATTATGTGTAACAAAAAATTCGTCATAGAAGACTGCAGTGTGCTAAACAAGTTCAACACAGGTAGTGACCATAGATTGGTGAGATGTAAGATGCACCTCAACACTAAACTTGAACGTGGCAAGCTCATAAGACAAACAAAATCTATTGACATAACCAACCTTAAAAAACACCATAATACCTTCAAGTTGGAACTGAAGAACAGATTCTCTGCTTTAGAAGGCCTAACATTGGAAGAAGTGGATATTTCTGAAGTTAACAGAAAAGTAACCAAAGCTCTTATGGAAACAACAACAAAATTAACTGGGTCTAAGAACAAGTTGCATGTAAATAAATTATCAGGAAAAACGAAAATGTTGATGCAAAAAAGAAGAGAGATGAGGACAACTAAAGAAGATGTGACTTCCAAAGTGGAATATATAGAGCTATGCAAGACAGTAAGAAAAAGTATCACTGAAGACGTAAGAAAATTCAACTGTGAACTAGTGAGGAAAGCAATTGAAAACAACCAAAGCCTAAAGATAGCAAAGGGACATCTCAGTAAGGGAAGAAAACAGATTATGGCACTGAGAAAAGAAGATGGTTCTGTAACAAGAAATAGAGGCGAAATTTTGACAAGAGTGAAAGATTTCTACTCCAAATTATATGAAAGGGATGATACATGCACTCCAGACATCATGAAAGATACCAGTACCAGAGTTCCTCCAGTCCTTCCAGCAGAAGTTGCACATGCAATCAAGAACATGAAGCTGGGAAAAGCTCCAGGAGAAGATGGAATTACTGTAGACATCATACAAGAAGCAAGTGGAGAAATCGAAACAGTACTCGCCCAAATTTTCACTCGATGCCTTAATGAAGGAAAGATTCCTGAGGATTGGAACACCGCTACAATGATCCTGCTACATAAAAAGGGAGACATTGAGGATCTCAGGAACTACAGACCTATCAGCCTCCTATCAGTGGTTTATAAAATCTTCACTAAAGTTCTTTCACACCGCTTGAAGGTAACACTGGACATGGCTCAACCGAGAGAACAAGCTGGATTCAGGAGTGGCTACAGCACAATAGATCATATCCACGTACTGAGAGAACTAGTTGAAAGAGCGAGGGAATATGAACTTCCATTGTGCATGGCTTTTATCGATTATGAAAAAGCCTTTGATTCGGTGAAACCATCAGCAGTTACAATGGCTCTGAAATCCTGCGGTATTGAAGATGCATACATTAATATTATTAATAACATCTATGAAAATGCAAGTGCAAATATTCGGCTGTTTGAAAATACAACACACATAAAAATTGGAAAGGGAGTGAGACAAGGTGACACCATATCTCCGAAGTTCTTTAATGCCACATTGGAAAAGGTCTTTCAATACTGAACTGGGAAAACAAAGGGATAAAGATTAATGGAAATTATCTAACCCACCTTTGTTTTGCTGATAACGTAGTCATTTTTGCAACTACCCCGTCAGAGCTGCAGAGTATGATCCACGATCCAGGAACTGACAAGAGTAAAGAAGTGGGATTAAAAATAAACTTCCAGAAGACAAAAGTGATGTTCAATGCTTTTACAAGAAATGAAGATTTATCGATTGATGGAGATAAGCTGGAGATAACAGACACGTACGTTTATCTTGGACAGCAGATATCAAGTAAGGGTCACATTGATGAAGAAATTAGTCGGCGTACAAAACTTGCCTGGAGAGCTTTTTGAAGAAACATCATAATTTTTAAGAGCAATATGCCATTATGTCTTAAAAGAAAAGTGTTTGATCAATGCATCCTTCCAGTGCTTACGTATGGTGCAGAGACGTGGACCTTAACTAAAAGAGACATACAAAGACTGCAGACAACTCAAAGCAGCATGAACAGGTGCATGCTTGGTGTAACCAGGAGAGATAAGAAGAGGAACTCGTGAATCCGAAAAATGACGAGAGTGGAAGACATCATGATCAGAGTAAAATCCCTGAAATGGCAATGGGCTGGACTTACTGCCAGAAGGACAGACCATCGATGGACAGCCGAAATTTTAGATTGGATTCCAAGGGACAGGAAAAGACCCAGAAGAAGACCACATGGGAGATGGGTGGATGAAATTCGAAAGTATGCGGGAGTGACATGGAGGAGACTGGCACAAGACAGACCGTTGTGGAGAAAATTTGGGGAGACCTTCGTCCAGCAGTGGATTGATAATGGTTGACAATGATATATATATATATCATCATCATTGTCAACTGCTTTGAAATCCACTACTGGATGAAGCTCTCCTCAGCCGCCCCGGTGGCGCAGTGGTCTAAGACGCTGGCCTCGATCGTTCGTCCGTAAGGGGTCCGGGTTCGAATCCCGGTCAGGTATGGATGTTGTGTTTGTCTTACGGCACTGGCTCTCTCCCTTCCCTGGAACCAGTGACCCTGAATTAGGGACGGGCGACTGCTTATAGCCCATTGAGTTGCTCACGGTGGTCGTTAAATCTCCAATAAAAAAACTGTTGCGGTTCAAACGATAAAAATGGAGTCCATTCCTGTTCATACGATTTACTAACGAATGGCTATTTCGGAATTTTGAATTTCCATGATGAGGGGGTGGGTGAAATGGTCGGCCTGTAACATTCTTTGTTAAATATCTGAAAAACTATTGCAGTTCAAACGATGAAAATGGAGTTCTTTTCGGTTCATACGATTTGCTAACGAATGGCTATTTTGAAATTTTGAATTTTCATGGAGGTGGGGGCGGGTGAAATGGTCGGTCTCTGTGCGTATATGTAAATTCTATTATTTATTAAATATTTCAAAAACTATTGCGGTTCAAACGATAAAAATGGAGTTCATTCCTGTTCATACGATTTACTAACGAATGGCTATTTCGGAATTTTGAATTTCCATGAAAAGGGGTGGGGGGTGAAATGATAGGCCTGTAACATTATTTTTTAAATATCTCAAAAACTATTGCGGTTCAAACGATGAAAACGGAGTTATTTTCAGTTCATACGATTTGCTAACGAATGCCTATTTTGAAATTTTGAATTTCCATGGTGGGGGGCTGGTGAAATGGTCGGTCTTTCTGTATATATGCAAATTCTCAATATTATTTTTTAAATATCTCAAAAACTATTGGGGTTCAAACGATAGAAATGGAGTTCATTCCGGTTCATACGATTTACTAACGAATGGCTATTTCGAAATTTTGAATTTCCATGGTGGGGGGGGGGTGGCTGGTGAAATGGTCGGCCTCCTATATTTATATGCAAATTCTCAATATTATTTGTTAAATATCTCAAAAACTATTGTGGTTCAAACGATGAAAATGGAGTTCATTCCGGTTCATACGATTTATTAACGAATGGCTATGCTGAAATTTGAAATATCTATTTTTTGGGGGTGGTACCCTTTCACCAGCCCCCCCACTTTGTTTTTTAAATAACTCAAAAACTATTGCGGTTCAAACGAAAAAAATTGAGTTCATTCCGGTTCATACGTGGTACAAACGAATGGTGCAAAAAAATTTAAAAATTCCATGGTGGGGGCTATCGTTTCACCAGCCCCCTCCCACTTTGTTTTTTAAATATCTCCAAAACTTTTGCGGTTCAAACGAAAAAACCGAGTTCATTCCGGTTCATACGTGGTACAAACGAATTTTGTCTGAAAAATTAAAAAATTCCGTGGTGGGGGGGCTGGTGAAATGCACCTCTGAACTACAACAACAAAAAGACGTCCGCACCATGCCATAGTTGTAGCTTGCCTAAGTGCACGTTTTATTCAGAGCAAAGATTGCGAAATAAATTTTTCATCCAAACCGAAACTAAACAACATATCCCTCTCTGATGAGGTCAAGGTTCAACTTTGCACGAAGAAGGAACACAAGAACGCTAACCGAAAGTAAACAGCATACCCTTCTTTGATGGGATGAAGGTTCAACTTTGGCTGCACCAAGAACTCAGTAACGCTGTCTCGATTCTCTCAAACATGTGATATACCGGTTACGTAAACGAATCAAAGAACTGTGAGTTTGTGATAATCAGAAATTACAAAATTTATGTACATCGCAAAAAGCATATAAATGAATTAATTAGCTATTATCGAATTGGAAAAGCTTAGAAAATACAGTAAAATATTGGGACTAATGCAGAATTACGTATAAATATCAAAAAATATAACTGGAGTACGCATAGCCGAAGTTTCACTGAATATCTTTTTATTTCTACAAAGCAATGCTTAAATATAAAAATTTTGTTTAAACTGAAAACCACTAGATTGAAAAAACATAGCGCAGAAATTCAAATTGCTTGAATTTCAGTCTGTGACTTAAACCTGTAACTTAACCCTCCTTTCGAGTTGCTTCTAAACTAAAGATTTTCCCACTGAAGAGTCCGCTACTTCTCTAACAGCTTGTACATTTTAGCGACACTGACAGTGAGTCACAGCAAAATTTATAGACAACCTTGATTGTAAAAATGGGGGGGGGGGGTGTAGAGAGAAACATTGCAAGTAATTGTGGGGAACTGATATAAAGAAAGAGATTTAAACGAATACGTATTGTTGCTATATGTTGATCTAAGAGCTATTTTGTGTCAAATGATGAATCACAATGTGACGATTTTTTATAAAGATGACCTTCGAACTTTCATTGAGTGGAAAATTAAGGGAAAGGAGATTTTAAACATAAATTCTTTTGGTGATTCTTCCAACTTGGCCGTTCGGCTTCTGGGTTATTACAAAAGTGTGTTTTATATTGTGTTTTATATGCAACAAACTAGGAATATTAATCAAATTAGTTAACCATTTAAGCTACTGCTTCGAAAATCAAGAGTCAAAAGGTACCACTTCCGGTGGTGTACAAAATCTTCTTTTGGGTGAACAAAACTATGACATCACTCTGGCAGTGTTTTTTTTTAATTTTGGAAAAGTGGCACTCCAAGTTCATGCTCGAGGGCCACAAAGGAGAGTCGAAAAGTACCACTTCCGGTGGTGTACAAAATTTTCTTTTGGGTGTACAAAACTAGGACAACACTCTAACAGTGTTTTTTTTTTCAGTTTTGGAGAATTGGCTCTCCAAGTACATGCTCGAGGGCCACAAAGCAAAATCAAAAAGTACTACTTCCGGTGGTGTACACAATTTTCTTTTGAGTGTACAAAACTGTACAAAACTAGGACTGCACTCTGGCAGTGTTTATTTTCGTTTTCGGAAAAATGGCACTCCAAGTACATGCTCGAGGGCCACAAAGGAGAGTCAAAAAGAACTATTTCCGGTGGTGTACAAATATTTTTTGGGGGTGTACAAAACTGTACAAAACTAAAACAGTGCTTATTTTCCTTTTTGGAAAAGTGGCACTCCAAGTACATGCTCGAGGGCCACAAAGGGGAGTCAAAAAGTACCACTTCCTGTGGTGTACAAAATTTTCTTTTGGGTGTACAAAACTGTTCAAAACTAGGACAACACTCTGGCAGTGTTTATTTTTGTTTTTGGAAAAGTGGCACTCCAAGTACATGCTCGAGGGCTACAAAGGAGAGTCAAAAAGTACCACTTCTAGTGGTGTACAAAATTTTCTTTTGGATGTACAAAACTGTACAAAACTAGTACAAAACTTTGGCAGTAGTTATTTTCGATTTTGAGAAAGTAGCACTCAGCATGTACTTGGAGTGCCATTTTTAGAGAGCCGAAAAGTACTACTTCCGGTGGTGTACAAAATTTTCTTTGGGGTGTACAAAACTAGTACAAAACTTTGGCAGTAGTTATTTTCGATTTTGAGAAAGTGGCACTCAGCATGTTCTTGGAGTGCCACTTTTAGAGAGCCGAAAAGTACTACTACCGGTGGTGTACCAAATTTTCTTTTGGGTGTAAAAACTGTACAAAACTAGTACAAAACTTTGGCAGTATTTATTTTCGATTTCCAAAAAGTGGCACTCTAGCATGTACTTGGAGTGCCACTTTTAAAGAGCCGAAAAATACCACTTCCGGTGGTGTACCAAATTTTCTTTTGGGTGTACAAAACTGTACAAAACTTTCGCAGTAGTTATTTTCGATTTTGAGAAAGTGGTACTCAGCATGTACTTGGAGCGCCACTTTTAGAGAGCCGAAAAGTACTACTTCCGGTGGTGTACAAAATTTTCTTTTGGGTGTACAAAACTAGTACAAAACTTTGGCAGTATTTTTTTCGATTTTGAAAAAGTGGCTCTCCTGCATGTACTTGGAGTGCCAATTTTAGAGAGCCGAAAAGTACTACTTCCGGTGGTGTACAAAATTTTCTTTTGGGTGTACAAAACTGTACAAAACTAGTACAAAACGTTGGCAGTAGTTATTTTCGATTTTGAGAAAGTGGCACTCAGCATGTACTTGGAGCGCCACTTTTAGAGAGCCGAAAAGTACTACTTCCGGTGGTGTACAAAATTTTCTTTTGGGTGTACAAAACTGTACAAAACTAGTACAAAACTTTGGCAGTAATTATTTTCGATTTTGAGAAAGTGGCACTCAGCATGTACTTGGAGTGCCACTTTTAAAGAGCCGAAAGGTACTACTTCCGGTGGTGTACAAAATTTTCTTTTGGGTGTACAAAACTGTACAAAACTAGTACAAAACTTTGGCAGTATTTATTTTCGATTTCGAAAAAGTGGCACTCCAGCATGTACTTGGAGTGCCACTTTTAAAGAGCCGAAAAGTACCACTTCCAGTGGTGTACAAAATTTTCTTTTGGGTGTACAAAACTAGTACAAAACTTTGGCAGTAGTTATTTTCGATTTTGAGAAAGTGGCACTCAGCATGTACTTGGAGCGCCTCTTTTAGAGAGCCGAAAAGTACTACTTCCGGTGGTGTACAAAATTTTCTTTTGGGTGTACAAAACTAGTACAAAACTTTGGCAGTATTTTTTTTCGATTTTGAAAAAGTGGCACTCCAGCATGTACTTGGAGTGCCACTTTTAGAGAGCCGAAAAGTACTACTTCCGGTGGTGTACAAAACTTTCTTTATGGTGTACAAAACTGTACAAAACTAGTACAAAACTTTGGCAGTAGTTATTTTCGATTTTGAGAAAGTGGCACTCAGCATGTACTTGGAGCGCCACTTTTAGAGAGCCGAAAAGTACTACTTCCGGTGGTGTACAAAATTTTCTTTTGGGTGTACAAAACTAGTACAAAACTTTGGCAGTAATTATTTTCGATTTTGAGAAAGTGGCACTCAGCATGTACTTGGAGTGCCACTTTTAGAGAGCCGAAAAGTACTACTTCCGGTGGTGTACAAAACTTTCTTTATGGTGTACAAAACTGTACAAAACTAGTACAAAACTTTGGCAGTATTTATTTTCGATTTCGAAAAAGTGGCACTCCAGCATGTACTTGGAGTGCCACTTTTAGAGAGCCGAAAAGTACTACTTCCGGTGGTGTACAAAATTTTCTTTTGGGTGTACAAAACTAGTACAAAACTTTGGCAGTAATTATTTTCGATTTTGAGAAAGTGGCACTCAGCATGTACTTGGAGTGCCACTTTTAGAGAGCCGAAAAGTACTACTTCCGGTGGTGTACAAAACTTTCTTTATGGTGTACAAAACTGTACAAAACTAGTACAAAACTTTGGCAGTAGTTATTTTCGATTTTGAGAAAGTGGCACTCAGCATGTACTTGGAGCGCCACTTTTAGAGAGCCGAAAAGTACTACTTCCGGTGGTGTACAAAATTTTCTTTTGGGTGTACAAAACTAGTACAAAACTTTGGCAGTATTTATTTTCGATTTCGAAGAAGTGGCACTCTAGCATGTACTTGGTGTGCCACTTTTAAAGAGCCGAAAAGTACTACTTCCGGTGGTGTACAAAATTTTCTTTTGGGTGTACAAAACTGTACAAAACTAGTACAAAACTTTGGCAGTATTTATTTTCGATTTCGAAAAAGTGGCACTCCAGCATGTACTTGGAGTGCCACTTTTAAAGAGCCGAAAAGTACCACTTCCGGTGGTGTACAAAATTTTCTTTTGGGTGTACAAAACTGTACAAAACTAGTACAAAACGTTGGCAGCGTAGATTTCTTATTTTGGAAAAGTGGCACTCCAAGTACATGTATCTCCCAGGTTTCACTGCCATACATCATAGTAGGAACAAATACACTTTCTTAAGGGAGTCTTGCATGGCTGTGTATGAAAGTGTAATTGTTTCTACTCTGTTGTGTGTTAGTGAAACCTGGGTACTATAGAAGAAACACAGGATTGGTTTCTGTGATGGAGAAATACGTTACTTACGGGGGTTTGTGACAAGACACGTTCTGATTGTGTGAGAAAGGAAGATGTGTTGCAGTTGTGTAATATGAAGCAAAATGTTGTTAACAAAGTGGTGACTAACATGCTTCGGTGGTTTGGCCATGTTGAAAGAATTAGTGATGAGATGCTTACTAAGAAAATCCTTTTAGCCCAAGTGGCAGGAAGAAAAGGCAGAGGAAGGCAAAGGAAGTCATGGGAGGATCAGATTGAGGAGTGTCTGCATGAGAAAAAGATTATGAGTATGAAGTATAGAAATCTTGTGCATGACGTCTGATGGATGTCAGTGAATCCCGAGTTGTATGTTAAGATCGCTGTAAATGAAGAAGTTTGATACGACAACAGTAAGTAAAAACTATCTGGTAGTTTGCATTTCTTTGTGGAGCTAACCTCTGAATCTCAGAGAACAGCTTAGTGATATGTATGTGTATGTATGTAACCAATGAAGATGTAATCTTTCGGAAAACTCTTTACATATAGTCTTTGCCGCTACTGATATGCTGTTTCGACTATTGGATCTCATCATGTTGACTGGGACTTTTTGCAGCTGTAAATTCCTTCTACTCTTATAGCGCATCTGCATTTCTTACCCGCTCTGCAGTTTGAGTCAGAGTATTAATTGTATTTATCTACCATAGCAGAATAATGATTAATAACATAAAGAAGAAGTAGAAATCAGCTATTTGACATGGAAACTTTCCAATGAATCAGAGAATGAAGGCCAATTTTTCGTTCTGAAGCGCCAAACCACCGTCAGCCGTATCGCCACCATCGCTATTACATTTTGCATCCCGAGTATCTTCTTCTGATATAAGTGACTTTGTGACGTACCTGCCAGCAGGACGCACACGACATAAAGGCAGATAGGAATCAGAATAAAACGTCCGCGTAGCTCAATTGGTAGAGTTATTTATTCCGGAATGAGGGGATCCGGGTTCGAATCCGGGCGTAGACCAAAAATGACGGAGAAATTTACTTCGTTATAATGGCGCCCAAACTATCCGGATGACCCGACCGTTCAAAATCTCGCAATGGTGTGATGTTATTTCCACACCGCGAGATAGGAAAAATCAGAGAATCCCTTCTCCAGCGCTTCGAAAAATAAAAATGTGTGACGTTGCATTCCACACACCAGATTGACTGGGAGTTCTCAAGTGCACGTTCTACAGTGGATGGCTGCCTGCAACGATTCATGGTCACGGCTGACCAGTGGGCCATGCCCCGGCCCTCTTTCGGAGGGAAGGAGAAGTGACGTACCTGCCAGGATGACGCATACGACATAAAGGCAGATAGGAATCAGAATAAAACGTCCGCGTAGCTCAATTGGTAGAGTGACTTATTCCGGAATGAGGGGATCCGGGTTCGAATCCTGGCGTGGACAGAAATGACGCAGAAATTTACTTCGTTATAACTTATATAGATGAAAGGCAAATAACCTTAACACATTGCGTGCCACGTCATTCATATATCAATGACAGTGAGTGATGCAAACAGGCCAGAGGTAATGGAAGCTGGATGCACTGTCGGGCGGAAACAGTGCGGCGGTGGTGGTGTTGTGCTGTGGGCGATGTTTTCTTGGGACACTTTAGGCCCCGTTATCCCAATAGCACAATTGCTGACAGCTGTCAGATATCTGAACATCGTTGCGAATCAAGTTCATCCGTTCATGGCAACTGTGTTCCCTGCTGGTGATTGGTCATTACCAAATGGATAATGCCGCTATGCCACACTGCCAGAATCATCAAGGAGTGGTTCGAGACACAAGCTGTTGACTTTCTGTTAATGCCCTAGATTCCAAATTCACCTGAACTGAACCCAATTGAGCATTTGTGGTTCGATTTAAAAAAGCGTTTTCGCGCTAAATCACCACCACCGCGAAATGCACGGGAACTGGAAGACCTGCTGTTGACATTATTGTACCAAATACCCCAGAATACTTATCACCACCACTTCAAAACGATGTCTCACTGAGTCGCCGCTGTTTTGCGGGATAAAAGGGGTTCTTCAGCTTATTAGGGAGGTGGCCATAATGTAATGGCTCATTGGTGAAGTTCTCCAGCGACTAGGCAACCGAGTGATCGGAGATTCGCATGATAGCTGTTAGTAGCCTACAAGCGACTCTCCGACAGATGTTCAATGTCAGAACGTCTGCATGAACATCTTCTGTGTGTTTTACTACCATCCATCAGCTCCTGAAAGAAGATCGCATGCCACATAGGTCTCCTCACTTTTATATACTGCTCATTTGGAGGCACAGTTATACCATATTGCAGTGGTGAAAAGAAAATTCAGAGTGTCATAACGAGTGGTAAAATATCGTCTTCACTGATGATACTTGCACCTCTCTGCGGCAGATGGATGATCGCCCACGCCTTTGGGGAATGTAGCAATGAAAGGGTTTCCTCGTCGTGTTTTCGTTCAACGCCATACAGCGTCCACTTCTGATATTCTAGAACGGCGATCCATCTGTTAAGACAGCCGATCATATTTCCTGCTCACTGAAGGAAATTTAATAGCCCAGAAATCTGTGGAATCTATTCTTCGTCCTGTGTCTTACTTCTTCCTTCAGAACATGCCAAATGTAATTCCCAGAATGATAATGCCAGACCACACAGTTCCTGGAAGCCGAACACGACCTAACACGGTTAGCCCGGTTGTCGAGCTAGACCGAGCACAAAAAGACGTTCGTGAAACAGTGTCTGAGGAGGTCACTAATTCCAACTCATCACGTGGCCCAGCAAAAACAGTATTTCTGGGCCAGCACTGCCAGCAATGGCCCATCACTATGTTGCCGCTGCCGAATCGTCATTAAAATGTCCGGGCGATCAGCAGAAGATGCCAGCAGTTCAGGCCAACAGTTGGCACCCCATCAGTTGTCATATGCCAGAACAGGGCCATCAGGTGTCCATCACAGGCACTAGCTGCCACAAGTGGCCCTTCAGCGGCCCTGCAAGCACGTGCCAGAAATGATGGCTAGCCTATGTGGTCCGCTAGAGTGCCGGTAGTGGCGGCCGGCAACCACGTGACGTAACTGGTGGCTTGCTGAATCTTGTCCGCCAATTTTCAGTAGTAGCCATAAAAAAAAATCAAGGATAACCGCGTGTCCCCAAAGCTACAACGGTTTTTTTTTTCTACCGTTACGAAACTTGTGAATTTTAGCACTGCGCTGGGGAAATTTTCTCAACAGAGCCGAAAAACGAACGAACCAGTGCCGTTCGTGTGGGAGCTGAGCTCTCTACTGACCGGACTAATTTGCCAACGCATTCGCTTGTGCTTGAAGCTGTCTGTTTTGTGCGGAATGTGTAATAGAATTGTTCCCTCTTTCATTTTATAATATTGAGAGGTATTTTTCATAAAAGTCAGTTTCATATAATTCATAAATTTATTTTTTCAACGTAACGATAGTTTTTTTTTTACCTTAAGGGAACTTCACTCATTTTCAAGGAGTATACATACTTAGAGTTGCTTTCCAAAGTTTTGTACTGTCCTTGTCGTCTTGAAAGCAGATTGTTGAATTAATATATATTTACTCGGGTTCATGTCACATTCTGTTACATTTTTAACGTTGTATCTTTCCTTTCCGTTGTCCGAAGCTACATTTGTTTTAAAGAGGAAATATATTTTATTTTACTTCTCGTTATTTTTAGAAGCGAATTCTTCCCAGTCTTGTGTATTCAACCCATGGATGAGTACATTATATCCACATAGCGTTGCTTTTTTTCTTTCAAATAATTAATAAATTTTGTACGCGTATAATTCTTTTTTTTTTCAGCAAACGTTTTTTTAATGGTTTTCCAAGACATTTGTTTCAAGCGGTTTTAAATTTTTTCTTGTTATTCATCCACTCCATTCCATGAATTGTTATTCATGGGAATGGAGTGGGTGTATTCCATGGCTGTAATCTAGTATTTCATAGCTTAATCTGATATCTTCGTCAACGTGGAATTTCATTAGAAAATTAATTCGCCTCTCTACATATGGATGGTTTTTCTTAACATTCACTAAAATAACACGATGGCGATAGCGTCGTCTTCAACTAACTGGTACCATGAGAGACACAGCAAATGTTGCTTCCACCTTTTGTTGGGGTTGCATTGGTTACCAGCAACGAGCCACTGGTGGCACTTCCTTGGAGGCACACAATTCACGACGATGCTGCAGGGCTATCACCAACTGATAGCGCTGCCACCAACAGACCGCTACCGGGCCGTGAGCAGCAGATTTCAGCCAGCAGTGACCCATCACTGCCAGCTGGTGGTCAGCAGTTTCCCAGCACTTGGGTTTTTGCTGGGGACGAAACATCAGGTTAAGATCTGGAGAATCGTAGACTAGGACATCATTATTATTCCCTTAGATCTCTTCTGAATTTTATTTGCAGTATCGCATTTTATTTGCAGATAGCGAGACCTGGTACTGATGATATCTCGCTTACTAGACAGGCGGCACATGCTATCCGTTTGTAACTTACACAAACACTTTTTAGCACGTAGTTCTATATCATACGCACGAATGTCCGTTTAGAGGAGTGTAAACACAAATGTAGAAAACATTTAGTATCATAAATGATTAAATATGGGTACGTAAACCTACGATAATTTATATTCTTCAATTCTGTTCTAATAACTGAGGATAAAGACGTAAAATTCATCAATGTTTAGTTGCTACAACTTCGGAAGGGAAAACTGTAGCCCCGTGGCTGTGTGATCAGAGGTGTAAGTTTCTGGCTAGTATTACGATCTGTTTGAGTACCGGGTGGGAATGAGACATGTTTTTGTTTTACGCCGCTGGCTTTCTGCATTTCTCTAGAGCCAGCCTGCCTAAATTAGGGACAGTAGACTGCTTATAACACTTTCAGGTTCTCATGATGTGCCTTTAAACCCAGCCAAAATGACAATAATATGTTTTCAAGTAAGAAACATCCATCACAATACTTTGATGTTATAGGTTTACACAAAATTGCAAAGAAAAGACAGGACACTAACCGGAATTCGTTCAAAGTCGTTAAAATATGCTTACCATCCGTCTCTTATAGCATTATACACTGAGTGGCCACTTTATTATGACCACCCCCTTAGTACTTCGTTGGGCCACCTTTTGCCTTTAATGCTGCATCCATTCTTCGTGACATGGACTCCACGAGATGTTGATAGGTGGTTTGTGGAATCTGAGACCATGCTTGATGAATTGCACTTTCCAGGAGTGTGAGATTACAGGGTTGGAGATCCAGCTGTCTGATGGCTCGTTCAACTTCATGCCACAAATTCTTAATGGGGTTGAGATCTGGAGATTGAGGGGGTCACCTAAGCAAAGTAAACTCACTGGCATGTTCCTGAAACCAATCCTGTACAATACGAGCACTATGGCAGGACGCATTATATTGTTGAAAGTAGCCATCGCCATTGGGATAAACCATCCACATGACAGGTTGCACTTGGTCCGCAACGATGTTTAGATATGATGTGCCAGTCAGACGTTGATCAACACGAATTAAATGGCCCACATAATGCCAGGAAAATATTCCCCAAACCATAACGTTGCCTTCACCAGGTTTAAGGGTTGTAGCAATGTATTTGAGGTCCATGCTTTCGCGCTGTTTCCGCCAAATTCTCACTCGGCCATCGGCATGGTGCAACTGAAAACGTAATTCATCGGACCGCATAATTTGTTTCCAGTTATCGACTGTCCAATCCTTGTGCTCCTGTGCGAATTGCAGACGTTTTCTCTTGTTAACTGCAGACAGCAAAGGTGTTCTAACAGGCCTTCGGCTGCCATATCCCATCCGATGCAGCACGGCGAACAGTGCGTGCAGAGATCATTTGAGGGGATCCTTGATTAAGATGGTCTGTAATTTGCTGCACTGTTGCCCTTCTGTTGTCTGTTACCAGTCTGGACACTCTCCGTTCCGCCAGAGCAGTCACTAGTAGATGACGACCACACGTTGCACGTAAAGACCCAGTTTTTTGGCTGACAGTCCAGTCTTTAAACACTTTAACAACAGCTGCTCTGGAACATTTCGCGAATACGGCGGTTTCGGTAATACTCGCTCCATGGCTCCGAGCTCCTACAATCTTCCCACGTTAAAAGTCCGTCAAATCGCATTTTTTATCCATCTCGTCACCCAAAAATCCGTTCTACTACTGTCGCAAGCACTAAGCTTTCCCTTTTTATACTAGCCTCGCCCTCTGGCGGCAACAGCGTGAAGCCATAGCTCATTTGCTTAAACCTGTCAGGTGGTCATAATAAAGTGGGCACTCGGTGTATTACAGGTAATGTTGATTTCTTCCGCAAAACGCAGTGAATTATATGTAAAATGTCCTATATCTGGCTACAAATCCATGCATTCAAAATGTTTCTTTTACCTGAAATTCAAAACGAAACGAACGAACAATAGCGCTTTTAATTTCTGTTTTCCAGCATTCCTACCTGCGTCGCCGTACGCAAAGTAAGTGTGTGTGAAGTAGTGCGTTTGCAGGGATAATTTTAAAACGCAACATTTTTATAAATGAAAATAAAAATGTGAAAGAAGAAAATAAAGCTTTTTCCACGTAAGATCTAAGGTAAAAATTTCACGAAATGTGCCAAACGTCAATTCTGCATATTTCACAAGCCAAAATAAATAGTTAAAATCCGTACTTTCATTAATGTTAAAGTCGAGACTTATTTTGCGCATTCAGTACAAAATATTTGCCTTAATTTGATGAAAGCAATTCACCTTTTTTGTGAGAAAATTCGATATGAGTCTAACATGAGGTCCCAGAAATTACTAAACTGTACATTATATTAGAGGTTTAGATAAACATTTTTAACGCACGTGATTCAAGTGCGGAAACAAATTTATTTATGATTTTAGGAAGTAGTGTTTTCCTTTAACACTACTTCCTAAATGTTATAAATAAATTTATAGGAGTGTAAATACAAATGAAAAAGAAAATATTTAGTATCATGAATAATTTAATTATTCATGATACTAAATGTTTTCAAAATTTATATTTACACTCCTCTAATAGTGTAAATACAGTGTAAATGCAATGTTATAAATAAATTTATTAGCCTATACGTATTTCGATAAATTTCCAAGGAAGAAATAAAAAAAGAAGTCACCTTCAGTTTTATAAGCTGAAGATACCTTAAAACATTTACGTGATAACTTCTTTTACATCAACGTACAGTAAAGCCTTGGACAATTTACACAGGCACAATATTTGTCTGCTTTTTTAAAAAATTCTGGATGGAGGTTTAACTACCGCCGTGAGCAACTCGATGGGCTATAAGCAGTAGCACGCCCCTAATTTAGGGTCATTGGTTCTAGGAAAGGGAGAGAGTCAGTATAGTAAGACAAACACAGCAGCCACGCCTTATCGGGATTCGAGGCCTCACCCACTTTATTAGCCAGCGTTTAGACCACAAAGACACCGGGGCTGCTTTATATTTCTGACACCTCACAACAGTTCGTGATGTATATTTTATTTGAACTTTAATTTTTAGTTCCTTTTCCTATGTAGATTTGAGTTTGTTCTCTTTTGCACTTTCCAAACTTAACGCGCCGTCACTGTGGCGCAGTGGTCTAAGCGCTGGCTTAAGACTATTTGTCCAAGATGGGCCCGGGTTCGAATCCCTGTGAGGCATGGATGTTGTGTTTGTTTTACGGCACTGGCTCTCTCTCTCTTTCCTGGAACCAGTGACCCTAAATTAGGGACGGGCGACTGCTTATAGGTCATTGAGTTGCTCACGGCAACCAAAAAAAAAAAAAAAAACTTGACGTGATATCTTCTCTCTCACATGAATGAGGTTAGGCAACAGTCCTGACGTCAGTATGGCTGAATTTCTCTGAATGCCGCCGTTGAGAAAGTCGCATTCCGAAAGACGGTTAAAATGAAATCCTCTCGGCCGATCATGTGCAACCTACATAAAGTTCGACGTATGCATGACGTATGTATGTGACAAGAACCAGAAAGGATATATATATTTATATTTTGCGACGTAGTTGTTTGGTGAGAAGTTGAATTTTTATGAGAATATTACGTTTGTGGATTTATATTGTTATTTGCGTTGTAAAAGTGCGTGATATACTATTGATTGATTAATAGTGTTGAATTAACGACGTTGGAATGTACCACGCTTTCTTGAAGTTGGATGGAAATACAGGATTAGTAAGTTCGAATCCTTGACATTTATTAGAGTGAACTCCTGTGTCATTATTGGTGAACTTGACTTTAGCACATGTAGTGTTTAGCTAGTTAGAAATAATTAGGAATAGACATACACTACAAGTTATTTAAAGATAATAAAGGCTGAAAATAAGATGTTTAGGTGAATTACAATATTCCGGATGCCTAGGCAATTAAAAAATTGCCCGGTTTTTTATTTATTAAAATTTTATACCCAAAAAATAAGTTTGAAGCTGATTACAAACAAACCCATGATCATTTTTAACATTATTTCAAACCAGAGCCAATGAAAAAAATATGTTTCAAAAGTGTTTGCTCACGGATCGGCATCTGGAAGAGCACCTCATTGTTATCCTACCAGAATCACGATACACTAGACTTAACGGTTGACTAAAGCTCCGGAAACTTCTGATAAATTATGGAAAAGCTCTGAGGTGTCCTAAGGGATAATATTACTCGCTGTGTGGGAGAGGATAGAAAATCAATTATTTCTTCTTCTTCGTCAGTTACGGAAGCCATTGCCGTAGTAATGACCGTTAAAGCGCCTTAAACCAGTGTCGTCGGCCAGAACCCCGCGGCAATTAAGCGTCATTCTCTTTATGATTTCCTCAGTAAATATTCTCAGCCACAATACGCCAGGAATCATAAATATGAAACACGCTGGCTGAAGAAAGTGCGGGATCACACATTGGGCCCTCGTAAGGGCTGGGATCAACGAAATCTTGTGTTACGTGAGGAGGGTTGATCGCTATGAGGGTACTTCTGCCCCTCCACTTTCGCTTCCACTCAGCATGGGTTACAGAACGGGAGACAAAGGCCTGTGTACAGCCGGTGGCAGTGACTCATGAACTGTTGGAATATTCATGACACAGTGCTCAGAAGCCATCATATGCATGTGTTCCATCGTGAATCATGGCATTCTCGTGGGACATGTCAAACACTTAAGGGATATTGTCACAACAGCAGGGTGAATATGAACAAGTTTGCCCTCAAGGAGATTCAAGACTATACTGAATTATTGCAGGAGGGTGGCTCACTACAGGATAAAACGAATACATTTCCCTGTGGACTAGCGTAAGGAATTAAGGAGGGGGTAAATCATTACTTTAAAGCATTTTACCATGATGCACATTTTTCAATTTCATAAAGCGCTAATTTTTTGGAAATGCCACCAAAAGCTTCCTTTTTCATAGCTTCATTATGGTTTTTTTTCAGTTAGGAATACAGATATTGCACTGAATGGTTACAGTTTTAGTTGAAAAAAAGAAGAAAATATCTCATGTAATTTGCGTGTCAACTTGATAAATTTCTGCTTACGGGAGTTTAAATATGCTCTGTCACTGTTGATTTTCTGCATAAGAAAAGATACGTGATAACGGTGACCAAACACTAATCGTGTCCCAATTCTGTTGCATTTTTTTTAAGTTTTATGCATCAAAGAAAAATAGATGCTTCTTCCCACATCACGTGGTGGATACTACATTTACATATTGACACCAGTAGCTGCTTATACAACGGCCGCTCCATAAAAACAGAGTAAATCACACAGAATGAAGAAAATGTATGCTATTTTTTCTCAAAGTATCTTCCCTCGGATGATATGCAACTGCCCCATCGTTCAGTCCAGCATGTGGCGAAGGCATTTTGTGGAAGCTGTTTTAGCAACTCCTGTACAGCTTGAATAAAGTCAGCATCTGTATTGAATGTTGCGCCACGGAACTTTTCCTTCATTGTTGGAAACAACCAGAAATCGCACGGGACAAGGTCGGGAATGTAGGCAAGCTATGGCATGATTTCAATACTTCATTTCGTAAGAAACTTATTAACACAAGAAGCCACATCTGGGAGGACGTTATCATGGTGTTGGGTCCACTTACTCACAAGTTCCGGTCGCTTAATCGATATGTGTAGTCGCAGACGCTTAAAGACTGAGATGCGATACTCAGCATTGACTTCCCAGCTGATTTGGTTTGGCGAAATGTTTTTCGGAAAGAGGCGGGCCTGTGTTTTTCCAGACACTCGTTGCACCCTTCATGAGGTGGTTGAAATAGTGGACCCATATTCCATTAGCAGTGATTACTGTGTTTAGAAAGTTTGAATGCTTTGCAATCATTTTTTTCACTCATGACACACCTGCAATCTGGCTAACAATTGTTCTCTCGTTAGGTGATTGGGTGCCCATCTGGAACACACACGATGCAGCAGTAATTTGAAGTGTAGAAGGAGGAATGCCGACATTTTTGAAATATTGGTTGACACCGCTATGTCTTCACACATCATTCGTCGATCTTCTTACATGGTTGCTCAAACAGTGTTAACAATACGCTCCGTAACAACACTTTCAAGTTGATTAGGCCTAGGAGCGAGTTCTGCGGACAAACGCCCTTTTTGGAAATCATGGTGCCATCTAAAAACCGTTGACTTACGCAAACCTTTATATTTGTAAGCTTTTTTCGTTAAATCAACTGTTTCTGGAGCGTTAACGATAGCAACATTTTATCGCATAACGCATTTCACTTCTTAACCCTGAATCACTCACCTCCATAGCCGTATAGTGAAATGCAGACGTACCTTAAACAACTGCGCAATAACAAAACCAGGATCGTCTGACACGGCTAATGACTGTTACCATAGGTACTTCCTTAATTCAGTTAGTCGTCTGCGTTGTTATTTTTTCCCTTTGCACTGTTGCCAACTCAAAAAAGATTACTCTCAGTTTTTATGAAACCTCCTTTGTATTTTAGGTTGCATTTGAGGTTCCTAACAAGTTCACATACGTTGGATGTTTAATAAGTTCTAAGCCTAACATAGAAAGACGAAACTTAAAAAAACCCGCAGATTTATTTTTCCACATAATCTCTTCTGATTTGGATACACTTGTATCGATCATGGAGTTGGCGAATCCTTGCTGAGTAAAACGTTTTATCTGTCTCCTCAAACCAACACTTCATTACCACTTTCAGTTCAGAATCATCCGCAAAAGCTTGCGCCGTAGATCTTCTTTCAGGTATTTGAGGAGAAAAAAGACACTAGGGGGCGAGGTCAGATGAGTACGGTGGGTGGAATCGCAGTTGGAAGCCATATCCTGTCACTGCTTGCATGGAAACATCGGAGGTGTAGATTAGATCATTGCACTGGAGGAACAATACTCTCACTCGCAATTTTTCTCGCCGTTTACTTTTGTTGACTTCACTCAGTTGTCGCAATAGCTCTGCATAATAGGCAGCATTTATAGTGCTTTTATGAAGCATGTAATAGATTAACAGCAGCCCTTCTGATTCATCCAGACACGGTGACCATCATCTTTCCTGCAGATGTTGTTTTTAACTTTTTTTGGTGGTGGTACACCACGACCTTTTCATCTGCATTCTGCCTTATCTAGTATCCTGGTCCCAATGGTAAAGCTACGTCTCATCACCAGTCACAACGCTTGAATAGAAATAATCTGGGTCGCGGTTTATGCGGTCAAGTTGAACCCGACTTGCTTCAACACTATCATTCTTCATCTCAGGATATACAACACTTATTGGTCAGTTTGACATCGCCATGTCCTTCACTTTCTGGCACATTTCATCTGGAGTCAATTCCACTGAGCGGCACTCGCGAGGGTCGTCTTCGAACGAATCGTTTCCCCCTTTAAAGACAGCACCCCATCTTCGGAATGTGTGCACCATCGACGTACAATCGGACAATCCGTTTATGAATACTGCATGGTGTTTCACCTTCCTTTGTTAAAAATTCAATCACCTCTCGGTTTCGCAATTTCATCTGTCGCTCATTCATTGCCACCTTCTATGTAGATTTAAATGCATTGTGGTGCCGTCTCAAATGATAACACAGCAACGTGGCGTGGCTGTTGTATAACGGAAACATGATGCAGTACTTTGCAATACTTAGGTCAGCCACCAACTACTACTTTCAAGGTCAGGGTTACAACTTCTTGAAAGCCCCACATATCTCAAACTTGAATATGAATTCGACTTCCATCTTCTCCAAATGTTAGGATAAACCATTAATCACTTGACACCATTTTAACAGCAATTGCAAAACGCCTTTTCTTTGGAAGTCGAATTCAGCATACCACTTATGTACACAAATCAGCTGAGGTCGCACCATTCCAGTATGCCTCATGATAGGTTAAAAAGGACTTGCTTCAGTAAGTAATATACAGTCCATCCTTTGAAAATATTCCAGGTACTTAGATCATATGAACAACACACACGTTTTAAGGTTTAGAGTATATCAAAGAGTTATATTTCAGATTTACTTAAAATGTACAACGTAAGAGCTTCGTGTTGCAATTTCTACTGTCATCTTAGAACATTTATTGTAACGAATTCTATGTAGGTTGCACATGATCTGCAGATAGGATTTCATTTTAACAGTCTTTCGGAATGCGACTTTCTCAACGGCAGCATTCAGAGAAACTCATCCATTTAATACGAGATTCTGAAGAGAAATTAATAATACTCGTTAGATCTACATCAACAAATGATTAAATATTACCTCGTCTATTTTTATTTCTGAGTTCTCTAATAAGGACTTCAAAGATTATTTTCTCTTTCAGTGGGAAAGTTTTCTTCCTTCATAATCATGGAATTTTCCTCTATAGTCATATTTTATGAGACATGAGTAGTCTTAATCGCACATGATGTTCTCTTTTAAGTCTAAATTTCCCTCGAAATGAGCATACTTGACTTTTTTTCGCGCGTGGATCAATTGTTCCAAGCCCATGATTCAGATCCTAGTTATAATAATTTCAGTTAATCAGTCTTTAGTAATCAATGCAATATTGCCTATGCGTTTATCGTTGGAATACTGGAGCGTGTACAAACTATCTTCTGAATCTTCTGTTTCCTCACAAAAGTAACTTTATTAGCTATAATGAACGAAAACAAATTTAGGTTAGTTTGGTTAACATTAGTGCAAAGCTTGAATGCTCTAAGTAAAAGGATTTTTTCCATATTTCTTGTATGACAGAAATTAAGTTCTTTGTGAATTTTTTACTCTTCATCGAAGCAAATATTATGTCTGAAAAGTGTAAGTGGAAATTTGAAGCCTAATTCTGGATTTAAAGTGTCCTTGATTTCACGAATTACTCTTTAACCTGCCGGGGATAAAGATGAATGTTAACCTTTTATAGCTATTTGTCTTTAAAAGCAAAATATTCGAAACTTATATTTGACGCCCAGGTGGCCGAGTTGTACTAACTGTTGGTTTCTAATAATTCATCCCGGAGGGTCTGAGTTCGAATCCCAGCGAAGCTTTAACCTACCAATATGGATGATGGGTTTGTTTTACGGCCCTGACTCTCTCCCTTCTCTGGGACCAGTGGTCCTAAATTAGGGACGAGAGACTCTTGGTAGGCCACTGAATTACTCATGGTGGTCGTCAAACCCTTCAAAGGAACTAAAACAAGCTTAGGTTTGGTGATCTTCATAATTAGAACTTGGTTTGTACTTTTCCTTTGTTGTTTCGGTGTGAACGACCATTGTTAGCAACATTAAGGGTTAAAAGCAGTCCCTTTTCCTTAATTTTGTAATACTGGTTCCAGATAAGGTAGACAACTAGTGTCGTAAGACTAGCACACCACCTATGCTTAATTAAGACTAGCACACTACCCATGCCTGATTCAGGACTCAAACCTAGCCCCGATCGAATGAATTGTCAAGAGCTGGCTGAAGACTAGCACACCACCCATGCATAATTCGGGACTCAAACCTAGGCACGATCGAACGAATTGTCAGGAACTGGCTGAAGACTAGCACACCACCCATGCATAATTCGGGACTCAAATCTAGACATGATCGAATGAATTGTCAGGAGCTGGCTGAAGACTAGCACACCACCCATGCATAATTCGGGACTCAAATCTAGACACGATCGAATGAATTGTCAGGAGCTGGCTGAAGACTAGCACACCACCCATGCATAATTCGGGACTCAAATCTAGACACGATCGAATGAATTGTCAGGAGCTGGCTGAAGACTAGCACACTACCCATGCATAATACGGGACTCAAACCTAGGCGCGATCGAATGAATTGTCAGGAGCTGGATGAAGACTAGCACACCACCCATGCATAATTCTAGACTCAAACCTAGGTACGATCTAATGAATTGTCAGGAGCTGACTGAAGTCTAGCACACCACCCATGCATAATTCGGGACTCAAACCTAGGCACGATCGAATGAATTTTCAGGAGCTGGCTGAAGACTAGCACACCACCCATGCATAATACGGGACTCAAACCTAAGCACGATCGAATGAATGGTCAAGAGCTGGCTGAAGCTGAATTCTAGTACTTTGGCACATGGGAACGAAGAAATAATTTGGTGTTTATTTTTATCAGCTTGATCCACTCTACTTCTTTCCTGGTACAATGGCTCTGAAAATATGAATTCGAAAATTTTCCTGATTATTACTTACTTATTGGAGACGTTGAACTCAAAAAAAGGGGACGCAAATATCATGCAAGGACAAAATCCGACTTGCTTCTCTTGTTCACTTATGACATTGAACCACTAAATCTCACGCAAATTCTCAGCAAGCGATGAATCAATTAAAAGAAACTTTAACCTGCAAATTATAAACAGCAAACCGAAAACACACATAAAGTAACTTCAGTGTGACTAAAAAGAAAAAATAAGTAGATAATGGCCGAATACCGCATATTATACAATGTATGAGAGACATTCTTTGACAAGAAATCGCAGACCACCCATGCATAATACGGGACTCAAACCTAAGCACGATCGAATGAATGGTCAAGAGCTGGCTGAAGCTGAATTCTAGTACTTTGATCCACTCTACTTCTTTCCTGGTACAATGGCTCTGAAAATATGAATTCGAAAATTTTCCTGATTATTACTTACTTATTGGAGACGTTGAACTCAAAAAAAGGGGACGCAAATATCATGCAAGGACAAAATCCGACTTGCTTCTCTTGTTCACTTATGACATTGAACCACTAAATCTCACGCAAATTCTCAGCAAGCGATGAATCAATTAAAAGAAACTTTAACCTGCAAATTATAAACAGCAAACCGAAAACACACATAAAGTAACTTCAGTGTGACTAAAAAGAAAAAATAAGTAGATAATGGCCGAATACCGCATATTATACAATGTATGAGAGACATTCTTTGACAAGAAATCGCAAACAGAAAAAACTTTCTAAAGAACCTGAAATAATTGAACGGGAAAAGTAAGCGAAGCATCATATTTATCAACTAATAAAGACAAATCAAAACTTTGAATTGTATACCAAACATGCAAAAAATGTTCAGTTATATAAGATAAATAACTGGTGGAGGATGCTGAGCTCATCGAAAACGATATGAGTTAAAAGGTTCATTTTTTATTGGTTTGTACTTAGCAAGTTCAGAAATATTTTAACGGTGTCAAGCTACTTACGTTAGAAATAATATTACAAATTAACACACCCCACTTTAACTTATGGTAAAGAAATCTTGTCACTCACAAACTATCCAGGAAATGAGATATGAGCTGGACAGATGTTTTCTGGGAATCAGGAAAAAATTATCGCCGACAATCACACAGAGAAATGCACGCAGGAAATCAGATAGAGAGGGCCTTGTTGGGAATCAGATGGAGATGTCCTTCATCAAAGTCATGGGAGCTATAACAAAAAGCATTGATGAACCAGATAACATATTAATGCTACGATTCGAAATCTATTTGTTGGTGCTCGTAAAGTAGGAATAGTGGAAGTTCATGGATTTCAACTTCAGAATGAACGACTGAAATCGAGTCAACCATATATAAATCAAATGCAAGAGAAAAAAAAATAGCTGTACAACAAACAAGAGATGAGTGAGATCGATGAGTTAATGAGGACTGTAGAAAAATGTCTCAATATGTTTGAAAAAGAGGACAGAACTTTAAGTATATATGAATGCATCTCAACCTCCTGCATCACATAAATGTAGCTATACCTCAAAAGTATTCGTTTTGTCTGTCTCATTCATGCTCAGAGATCGCGTTAACGCCTGCGCAAGCGTATTTCACTAATCAAAAACAAAAATTACTTCCTAAAAAAGGTCGATACACATTTTTACTACTCCAAAAATTATCCATCCTGATTTAAAAACCGATCTCTAGGGGTTTTTTTAATTATTATCGCTATTATTATTATTTTCCTCGGCTGTTCAGCAGTTGCGCCATTGATAACGTAATTTCTCCATTGTACCCCACTCCCGGTCTGCCAGCCCGGTAAATGACAAAGCTGCAAAAGGGCTGTAGGGTGCGTGCAAGAGCAAACGAAATGGGGGAAGGCAGTATTTTTTTCGAGAGTTCCGAAGGTTTTTGGACAGCGTTATAGAATAATTACAACACTAAATCAAAGTAAAATATTGTTAAATAAAAGTCGCCGTCACTGCACGATATAACATACAAATTCTAAATTAAAGTGGCTGATGTTAACGACTTTAATTACAATTAAAATGAAAGTTAAAATCTTCACAACACAAGAGCTTTCGTGCCGGCCTTCAGCACATCATCAGGTAGCAGTTAAAATATTATACATTAAAATGTGAAAGAAAAATTAACTTTTATTTAATTTTTTTTTCACATTTTAATGTATTATATTTTAACTGCCACTTGATGATATGCTGAGGCCGGCACGAAAATCTTGTACTGTGAAAATTTTAACTTTGAATTTTAATTGTAATAAAAGTCATTAACATCAATCACTTTAATTTTGAAGTTGTGTGTTATATCGTGCAGTGGCGGCGACTTTTCATTAAACTAGTTAAATAGCACGAAGTTTGTTTCAACGAATTGTACAATTTAAAATCTACTGATGATATTCTGTTACATCTATTAAAAGAACAATGTGAAATGCCATGGATTTTAATTCTCAATATACAGATAAGTGTCTGTTAGCAAATGACTTGAAACAGCAGAGTGTATTTTTTATTAAAGATATGAGAGACTGATATCATTCTAAATAACAACCTGTTGCAGTACTACATTGCATGTGTAGGAAGAATAACAGTGCATATATCGCAGAATTTTAATCTTTGCCGCGGTGGTACAAATGCATGTTTTTAACCTTAGGAAATATATCTCTATTTAAAATGTTGCTGTACATATTAAAATAATAAAAATAACTGCGTGTCCAAACAAATTTTTTTCATTGTAACGCATATATTTTTTACAGAATTAACAAGAAAGATGACACCGAATTTTCGGGTGTAATAAGCACGTCTTTTGAATCCGTTCTGACGCAAATTAAATTTATCAAAGCTATTCAAAGTCAATAGAACCGGTATGGAAAACAATAGATCTGACGAAAGAAAGAAGATTTTCAATCGGGTTCTTAATCCTTCAGATATTGCTGTAAACGGAATCGTGAGCTTACGAACTCTTACAAACAGAGATATCGACCAAAATAAGATATGACTTTACGTCCCCTGGTGGAAAAAACATGCATTATTTTAGGAAGAAAGTATTCGCAAAAGGTTTTTCCATATGAGAGGTATCGGTCGAAGAAAAAAATTAGCCGAGGTTTCAGAAGCCCAGATTTTGCAACAAATACTTCAGAAGCAGAAATTAACACTTATGACCCCTTGTGGCTAAACCATTCTTTACCAGACATTAGAAATTATGTGAAAAATATTTTCTATCAGGTCTTGTATGCGATACAGAAAGATTTTTTCAAATCAGAGCTTTAGGAGCAGAAATAACGCAGAAAACGGAATTTACCTTTGTGACCCCTAGCGGAAAGTCTTCGATTTACTTGTAAATTTTGAATTTATATGAAAAACATTTCGCATGGGAAACACTATCGAACAAAGAAGGAATTTTTCAAATTATACTCTTAGAAGTAGAGATATTGACAAAAATAAGATATACATCTACGCCACCTGGCGTAGAAACCATGCATTTTTTCAAGAAGAAAATTTTCCTAAAATGTTTGTCGACATGAGTAGTATCAGTCAACAAACGACTTCTTTTTCAATCAAGATTTATGAAGCTCATATTTTGCTGCAAATACGACAGAAGCGGAAATTACGACTTACGCCGCCTGGTGGCCGAACCATTTCTTACAAAAATTAGAAAATATGTGCAAACGATATCCCATCAAGAGCTGTATGCGGTGCAGAAAGAATGTTTCAAATCGGAGATTTAGAAGCAGAGATAAAGGGGGAAACGCAATTTACATTTACGTCCCCTAGCGGAAAGTCTATAAATTACTTGAAAATTTTGAATTTATATGAACCACATGTCACACTAGAAACACTATCCAACAAGGAAGGAATTTCTGAAATCGGACTCCTAGAAGTAGAGATATTGACAAAAATAAGATATACATCTATATCTTATTTTTGTCAATATAAACCATGCACTATTTTAAGTAGAGAATGTTTCTAAAAGGTTTGTCGACATGAGTAGTATCGGCTAACAAACGACGTTTTTTTCAATCGAGAATTTAGAAGCTCATAATTTGATGCAAATACAACAGAAACGGAAATTAAGATTTAAGCCAATTTTTGTGAAAAATGGTGGCCAAACCATTTTTTAACAAAAATTAGAAATTATGTGCAAACGATTTCCCATCAGGATCTGTATCCGGTGCAGAAATAATTTTTCAAATCGGAGATTTAGAAGCAGAGATATAGGGGGAACGCTACGCCCCCTAGCGGAAAGTCTATGAATTACTTGAAAATTTTGAAATTACATGAAAAACATGTCACACGGAAAACACTATCCAAAAAAAAAGGAATTTTTCAAATCGGACCCCTAGAAGTAGAGATATTGACAAAAATAAGATGTACATCTACGCCCCTTGGCGGAAAAACTGTGGAATATTTTAGGAAGAAAATATTCCGAAAAGGTTTATCGATGTGAGTTACATCAGTCTACGAAAGAATTTTTTTAATTGATATTTTAGAAGCTCCAATTTTATGGCAAATACATCAGAATGAAAAATTAACACTTCCGCCCCCTGGTGGCCAAAGTATTTTTTACCAAAAATTTGAAATTATATTCAAAAGATTTTCCTTCAGGAGATGTATCCGCTGAAGAAAAAAATTTTCAAATCGGGGTTTTAGAAGAAGAGTTATCGGGGAAAATGTAATTTACCTTTACGCCCCCTAGCGGAAAATCTATGCGTAATTTGAAAACGTAACTCTATCTAAAATACTCTTCGACTGAAATGGAATCGAAAGATAAGTTTTTTTTTTCAATCGGATGTTTAGAAGCAAATATGTGGAATAAAACGTATTTTTGAATTCGACATCATCTGCATTTACGCCCTCTTGCGGCGAAATTGTACATCGTAAGAAAAATACGCAATAAAGGATCATCATTTGCATATTTCAAGCTTCCCAATGCAAAAGGAATTTTTCAAATCGGACTAATAGTTGCAAAGATATCGTGGGTACAGACGGACGAACGGACGGACGGACAAACCGATAACAGAAGCAGGAACTTTTTTTACAAAAGACGTGCTAAAAAACATGGTTTTTTAGAAGTGATATTTTTTATGGCAGACGCTGGAAAACTGATAGTGCTACTCCTTGAAATCACAAAATACTTCTTGAAAAATATGGGAGAAGTATTTTTCCTCCCTATCCAAAAACTCACCGTGATCACTGGTCATGCTCATTATGTGCGCGTCATGTAAAGAATCACGGCTCCATTAAAAAAACCCAGCAGTTTCCTGTCGTCAAAACATGTCAACAAAACTGGATGTTCAACGAACGCAAGAGCCTCTCTTTATACGCAATTTTAAGCAATCGCTTCATTTGGTAGATATTAACATTTATGCGTGCCTTTCAAAATTGTTCAAGATCTTCTTCGGTTTTCTTTTAAGTTACGTAGATCAGCTTGTTGTCTGCACATGAATTACGCATAACATGTGCCACAAATGCATTTTAGTGCTGAGTAAAAGAAATTTGTATCCCCTCTTAATAGAGCTACAGAGTTGAGTGAGAAACCCAGGCCAGTTGTCCTGGAACAGGACAACTTTCAGGAATATGATTCAGAGCATGTTTGCAAAGTGTTATAACTTGTCTTCGGCCCATACGAGTGGTTTCTGGGCCTCACCAACAAGGAAATGTGATAGAGCCGTGAAACGTACAGACTATTCCATACATTCACCGCACAATTCAACACACTTGGCAAACGTTTCTGGAGTTTCTTTAACCCTTACAAAAAAATTCTGAACTCTGATCACTCAGATACTGCTCTGCTGTTAATATCACCTCCGAATCATTCAAAAAATTCTACCCTTTCAAACTTTTTTAAGGTTAAGGAACAGGAAATAGTCCAATGCAGCAAGGTTTAGTGTGTAGGATATATGGTCTATGCACTTAAATCCCAGATCCCTCAAAACATCTATTATCTTGCCAGCCTTGTGAGCCGGCGCATTGTTCTGCAAAAAAGAGAACACCTTTACGCAGTTTTCCTCACCTATTTTCCTTCAACGCCTCCTTTAATCGGCACAGCAATTTGGAACAGTATTCAACATTTATTGTTTTTTCCTTCGGGAGAAAGTCAGTCAGTAAAATGCATTCCGGATTACAAAAAAACCTTGCCATCACCTTTCAACTTTGAGTCCTGAATTCCTTTGGCCGTGGAGATCCCGAGTGCCGCCTCTACAGCGACTGTTGTTCCGTCTCTGGATCGTAGTGATGTAACCAGATTTCATAAAAAAGTCACTGCAAAATATTATCACCAGATCGCTCAAAATGCTGCAAAACCGATTTGGAAGTGTCCACTCGTTTCCGTTTCTTATCGGCGTTCAAACATTTGGGCACACACTTTGCTGACATCTTCGGCATATCCAAGTGCTCATGAATTATGAACCCAACAATTCCCTGGATATCTCCAGTGTCTCAGCTGTAGTTTCAGCCGAGATTCTCCGATCTGACAAAATCACGTCATGAACTCAATCAACCATAGGCCCAGTTGCAGTCCGTCTTGGAGGGTGCTGTCACTGTTGAAGGCTTCCCAGCTCCATCTTCGGTCTCAAAAGTCTCCACGCTGAAAGTTGGCTGAAAGTTGGCACACTATTTCTTCACAGTGGAATATGAAGGGCGCTTGTCACTTAATGTTTGCGCCACACATTCAAAGATTTCCCTTGCAGTTATCTTCTGCGGTAACAGAAATTGCATGACAGCCCCGAGTTCTGCTTCCAAAAATTCACCACTTTGCATTGATATAATTCAGTTCAGGGCGTCAAACATCTGCAAAAAAAAAAGAGAGAGAGCTATAAGTCTGAAAATTGTCACTTTACTATATAAAAAAACACTCTTTCGAGCTGCAGTGACAGAATGATACTACATTTACAGGAAGTTTGTTAGGCCAAGAACTTTTCAGCATCCCCTCGTAAGTAGGCCCAGTTGCAGTCCGTCTTGGAGGAAAGCCAAAATTCAATGGTTTCATTTGCTTGACACATTGAATTTGTACTCGTATAATTTACATTAGATAAGCATACCAGACAAAAATTTGTCACCCCTGCCAGAGCCAGGACTTACCTAATAACGGGTGACTGGGCCTCTTGCCTTGATAACAGCATGAATCCGGTGTGGTAGATACTCAATGAGGTTGTGGATTTATTGAACATCGATTTGCAACCCCTCGTGCGTCAATTGGTCCCGACCTTCCGCCAGAGTACGTGGGTGTCTATTCCGGTGTTTCACCTTCTGTTGTAAATGATCCAACAGATTTTCAACAGGATTTAAATCTGGGGATTTGGCTGACCAGTCGAGGTGAGACAGTGTTGCTGATTGTTCGACGTGCCACTCAGACACAGTTTTAGTCCTGTGCACAAGGCAATTATCATTTTGGAACACAAGACAGGCAATGTGATGTTGCTTCTGGAGATGTAGGGCAAAGGGCAACACTTTGTCATTCAGAATGTGGAGTTTCGCATGTTGGTTCAAATTCACTGTCACTGCAACGAGAGGGCGCATTTCGTGGTACGAAAAACATCCCCAAAACATCACAGAGCCCCCTGCAGCTTAAACAACACCTTCGACACAATCAGGATTATAGGCTTTATTGGGCCTGTGATGAACTCGTCGCACCCTTTAATTGGAGTACGAACAGCAAGTTAGTAAAATCACGCAATGCATTGATTATGATACGCTTTCCAACATACCAGAAATCATTACTCAACTTATGAGGATAATGGCTGTGGAATAAAGCTCGCTCCTATGCCCTGACCTTTGACCCCATTTCGATGATATTAAACATAATTGGTTTAGTATACCTCCAAAACAACATACTAAAGTTATGTCGCAATAGAAGCATTTTTTACATACGTTATGACGCATAAGAGCAATGGAATGAATCCCACCCCTATGTCCTAATCTTTGACCCCATTTCGTCTGGTTTCAATAGGGTTCGTCCCCAGGTAGTCATCTACGACATACTAAAATTTCATTGAAATCGAACCATATTTACGAAAGTTATTATTCAAAACGGCAATGGAATGGATCCCGCTTTTATATCCTGACCGTTGACCCCATTTTGCCCATTTCTAGTAGGGTGCGTCAACAGGTGGTACCCTACCACATACCAGAATTTCATTAAAATCGAAAATTTTTATGAAAGTTATGACGCATAAGGGCAATGGAATGGATCCCGCTCCTATGACCTGACCTTTGACCCCATTCCGCCCATTTTCAATAGGTTTCGTCCACAGTTGGTCCCCTACCATATACTAAAATTTCATCGAAATCGAACCATTGTTACGAAAGTTATCGTGCGGACGTACATACGGACGGACAGACAGACGGACAAAGCTGGAGCATATACGCTTCTTCAACCTACGGTTGGTAAGCGTAAAAAACGAGACTCATCGGACCAAATTACTCTTTTCCAATCCTCCACAGTAAAGTTTCGGTGCCTCTGAGCCCATTGATAACGTGCGACTTTGTGACTTGCTGTTAAAAGAGGCCTCTTCCTTGGTACTCTGATCCAGATGTCCATTGCATGCAGTTCTGGTCACCATGTTTCTTTCGGAAATTGGAGTGGACTTTCATTGACTGTTTGGAGCAATTGTTGCCTGTTTTGAAACCGATTTGCAGTTACTAGGCGTGAAGCATGGCGGCGGTCCTTGTTGGAGAGAATCGTTTTCTGGCCACAGTTACCTCGCCGATTTTCAGTTAACTGCGAACTACACCACTGATTGTAGGCCCGCTGGACAGTACGCTTCGACAGACCAACAAATTGGGCGACTTCATTCACTTTGTGTCTGTGGGCTCGGCCAAACACAATGGATCATTTTTGCCGTATAGTAACATCTGCGTTACGACACATATTGCAGACTAAATTCAACACACTTCTTGACCACTGCACGAGACGGAAATGATCCTGAAGACCACATCAGTGCTATTTATCTCCCAACAATGCTATTACGGCGCCTTCTGTGCAATCGGTAATTTTCTACTGTCACTTTTGTTAGGGGTGACTAATTTGTTTGTCCGTTGTACTTATGTGCAAGACTTCTACCCATTTTTCATGAATCAAATTCCAAGTAAAACATTTTAAGAACAAATGCAATAAGAAATATCGCGTGTGATGACCAAAATGTTGCTAGAAGTAGGCTATAAAATAACACTAAGTATGCAGGTGCATCTCATTCGTAAACAAGTTACACGAGGGTTAACATGTCAAGCAATAATAATCATATTAGCCATCACTACTTTATGACTTCAGAAAAGGCAACAATGCAACTGAAGCCTGCCCATTTATGAAGTGCGTGTCGAGGATGCTGCAGCGGTCAACCACGTTCTGGACGTCCATCAGAGGGTTCTGAAGATGATCGCAACGAAGCCATATCAAATGACCAACATCTAGCTATTGAAGAATTATCAGAAAGGTTTTCTGTACACAGAAAAACAGTAGAAATAAGAATGAGTGCCCTTGAGTTTATCACAAAGTTCGACCAGTGGGTACCACATAACCTATCCGTAAGAAATGAATCGGACAGAATGACTACCTGTCGTTTTGGCTTGCATTTCACATAAATTAATCTTTCTTTGGACGATTAGTTAGAGGTGATGAAAAGTGGGTCCTGTACAAAATTGTAAAGCGTCAAAGGACTGTATGCCGAGTTGGAATCTCTACTCCATCCACTTCTAAAGGAGAACTGCATCCGAGATCGGTCTTGTAAAGTGCATGGTGGGATGTCAAGGGGGTGGTCCACTGGGAAATGCTTGCACCTAACCGAACGATAACTGCTGACCTGTACTGCCAATAGGTGGAAAGGCTGAAAGAAAAATTCAAATCTAAGCGTCTAGCCCTGGTTAACTGCGAAGGCGTCATCTTGCAATATTTTGACTCAAAAACCGAGGAATTCTAGAAAAGGGGAATTCAGTTACTAACAAGAAGATGGCCAGGGGTCATAGATAATAATAGCAGTTGTGTAATAGAATAGAGATGTTATTTATTTAAAAAAAATGTTCTTAAAAAAACCAGGTAGAACTTTCGCGCAGACCCAATACCACAATATTATCTCTGGTTTTTTTTTTTTTTTTTTTGCTTTTTTGTGAGTATATAACGACCACCGTTAGCAACTCCAGAAGTTACAGGCAGTCATTGTTCCTAATTTTGGGTCCCTGTTTCTAGCGAAAAAGTGCCGTAAGAGAAACGCAAGATCCAAACTGCTTCACCCGGATTCGAACCCAGACATATCTCGGACGAATGATTAGAGGCCATCTACGAGCCCACGGAGCCACATGGGCGCAAGCTCCTAAATAATATTTAGGGTATCGAAATTTTGTTCTCTAATGATAAAACCACTTTATGCTCACCGAGGAGATCATCAACGGGTGAAAGGAAACTGGTTACATGATCGTTAACTGCTGTAGTTCATTCCGACAAGGTCTAATATGTTGTGCCTTCGGAGACGGCATTCCGAGTACCAATATCGAAATCTACCATGATTTGCTGGGTTGTGACTCATCGGTTCGTTTTCTACGATTCTTATCATTCTGCTTTGACCTCTCTGGCCCACCAAATATTTTCGTTCACAAGATCGCCTATGGCTGGAAGTATGTTTCGTTTCACACCATTCACAGTAAACATTTCTACGGTAGAACAGGTGCTTCTGCCGCCAACGACTATGCAAGGTTCAGAGTCACTCAGATCACTCAGTTTACCCATTCTGGCAGTCAATCGGACACTAACCGATTCTGGACGATCTGGTCTACTTGAATTATATTGCACCCTACACTCACGTGCCATCTTAAGTTTCACAATAATCTGTTTACATGGCGAAGGCAAATGTATCTAGTCAACTGGCGTCTTAATGTATATCCATGTGTGTATGTGTGTGTGTGTGTGTGCACTCATTCCGGTAAAATGCATTTTTATTGTTAGATATACGGTATTTCGCACTCAGTAGTATTTATCCAAGAAAATGGAAATGGAAGAAAGAATTAATAAAGGAATATATGCATTTTATGACAAGAAAATGTGTTTATTAATAAAATGAATAAAAATTTAAAGAAAAGATTTATTAAGTGCTGTATTTGGAGTATAACTTTATATAGAGGGGAAACGTGGAAAATTGGGAAGAAAGAAACTAAAATCTTGGAGCAATTTGAAATGTGGTTATAGAGAAGGATGGAAGAAATAAAGGGGATTAAAAGAATTACCAATGATGAAGTATTGCAAAGAGTTGAAGAAGAAAGGAATTTACCACGAGCAAAAGAAAATATAACTGGATAGGACATGTGTTAAGAGGGGACAGCCTGTTGAAAAGAATGATAGAAGGGAAAATTTAAGGAAAGAGACCAGGAGGAAGGAGACGACTAATGACATTTGATGATCGGTTCTTTTTTTCTAAGATTCCGATCACTTTGCTTTGACCTTCTGGCACAGGAAGCTATCAAGAATTGAAGGAAGAAGCAAAGTATAGAGGAAACTCTAGGAAGTGAACTAGCTGAGTTAGCGTTGGACCTGACAACAGACAGAACACTAATGATGATTTCATAACCACCTAACAGGCGCATCAGCTGTAGACATCACCATTTTTTTGGGTTTGTTTTAATGTTCCCTGAGTTGCTTTAAATTTTCTGATATTTTCCAGAATACATTTCTACAATACTTGGATACATTTTCTGCGAATGGATATTTTTTCTGTAGTACTGGGTATTTTTTAATTTCTGCTGTTTAGCGTACAACAACTATTTCTCAGACCTCAGCTTTATTGTGCATTTTGTATCTTTGCATTTCTCGGAGGCAAATATTACACAGCATTAAGTTTAAAAATATCTATCATTATGTTTCGAAGCAATGACATTGGGATTCTGATTGAAAGGGCATCTGCTTTCTTGCGAAAGCTCAATGGAAGCAATTTTTTTCTTCCTAGTAATCGATTGAAAAAGGATATTAACCATCTATGTTTTTGTTTTGCTTGACATGCGACGTTTTTCTTAAGAAGAAACCTTTGTGCATTACCGGTGAGTCAATTCAATAGTAGTACTATGGCTTCTGAGGTACGTTCTATTAATGAATTTCCTGGAACTCTCCCGAACCACTTGATCTTATTTTTTTTTTAATTTTATACTTATATTTTATCAGGCATGTTCCATGTTGCAGTTTCGCTACATCGGAAAAAGCTGCGTGGCTGTGATTCTTGTTGGTTCTGTTTATATTTTTTATCAAATATCCAATTTAATAAGCATCTCTGTGTTTCCCTTATGTATTACGCAACTCAGTCTTAGTAACGTAATAATGCCGAGCAGGTTTTGCTTTCATCTTAGGTATTTTCTTCCTTTTTGATGTTTACGCAGTATTTTCGCTATTTCCTTTCGGGCTTTTTAACTTGCTTGTTATATTTTTATATAATAAGCACACAAAAGAGAAATTATTCGTGTTATTCATAGTACGCATCAGCACAAATGTAAGTATCAAAAATCTCGAAGTTTCGACTTGCAAGCTACATTTCTTAACAAATGTAAACCAGGTATATTAATAATATTATCATATATGTTGCTAGGTGACATACATGAACCCCAAGCAAAGAAGCAACAAAGTACTAAGAGGCTTTAAGATTCCGCTTTCATGAACAAAATGTTTCAAAGAAAACAAAAATTCACAAAATTATTCTGAACAACAAAATTCACAAAATATGCCCTTATGATTTCTAAACCCGTCTTAACAAAAAGGAAACAGAAATAACTTAGAATCTATCATGCTCTGGTTTTTGTCCATATTCCTAATAAAATTTATATACTGAGATGTATACCTCTGTTTTGCCGAGGAATATGCCTTTATGTCTTAAAAGAAAAGTGTTTGATCAATGCATCCTTCCAGTGTTTACGCATGGTGCTGAGACGTGGACCTTAACTAAAAGAAACATACAAAGGCTGCAGACAACTCAAAGAAGCACGGAGAGGTGCATGCTTGGTGTAACCAGGACAGATAAGAAGAGGAACTCGTGGATCAGAAAACTGACAAGAGTGGAAGACATCATGATCAGAGTTAAATCCCTGAATGGGCTGGATATACTGCCAGAATGACAGACCATCGATGGACAGCCGAAATTTTAGATTGAATTCCAAGGGGCAGGAAAAGAAAAGGCCTAGAAAAAGACCAATTGGGAGACGGGTGGATGAAATTCGAAAGTATGCTGGAGTAACGTGGAGGAGACTGGCACAAGACAGACCGTTGTGGAAGAGGCTTGGAGAGACCTTTGACCAGCAGTGGACTGATAATGGTTGACAATGGTGATGATGATGGTGATTATGGTGATTATAAAATGGTATAGATAACACCTATATTGAGCTCTATTAATCAATGTTATTTTTGTTCTACAGAAGGGAAAAGCATCGGACTTAAACGCGTTTGACAAAGGACAAATTGTAGTGGCCAGACAACAGGATCAGAGCGTTTTAAAGGCGGCAAACTTTGTGGGGTGCTCACAAGCAGCCGCGGTTAGTACCTTCAATAAGTGGCCCAAGGAGCGAAAAACCATGAACCGCAGGGGAAACTACGGGCCGTTCATGGCTCGTCGATGCTAGATGTGAGCGAAGTTTATTGCGTATGATACAAGCCAACAGAAGGGAACACACAGTAGAAAAATCCTGTTTAAAATAGGGCTGCATAGCACACCGCTTCGATTGCACATGCCAACCTCAGTTCATCGTCGAAAGGGCTTACAATGGACACGCGAACATCAAAACTGGAACTTGAATGATTGGAAGAAGATCGTCTGGTCCGATGAACGTCACTTCCTATTGACCTATGTGGACGTCCAGATACGTGTGTTTCCTTTGTCTAGGGAAATGCTGACACCAGGATGCACAGTGGGACAAAAAAAAGCTGGTGGGGAAAGTGTGATGCTTTGGGCAAAGTTCTGCTGTGTAACCCTGGATCTAGTCATTCATTTGCATGAAACTATAACGTTTAACATCTACCTAATTATCACTGCAGACCAGGTGCATTCTTTTACGACAACGATATTCCCCTCTAGTGCTTTCTTTCAGAAGGATAATGCGCTATGCCGCACTGCCCGGATTGTTGGAGAAGGATTTGCAAATCCTGTAAAAGACTTCCATGACTACAGGGGTGAGACAAGAGGACAAAGAGTGAGACAGGGAGATAAGGAGTGAGACAAGGAGACAAGGACCCAGCAAAAGCAGTCTTGCTGGCAGCCAGCACTGCCAGCAATGGCCCAGCACTATGTTGCCGCTGCCGAACCGTCAATAAAATGTCTGGGCGGCCAACAGAAGGGCCAGCTGTTCAGGCCAACAGCTGGCCAACAGTTGGGACCCCATCAGTTGTCATATGCCACAACAGGGCCATCAGTAGTCCATCACAGGCAATAGCTGCCACAAGTGGCCCTTCAGTGGCCCTGCAAGCACGTGCCAGAAATGATGGCTAGCCTAATGTGGTCCGCTAGTGGGCCGTTAGTGGCAGCCAGAAACCACGTGACGTAACTGGTGGCTTGCCGAATCTTGTCCGCCAATTTCCCAGTAGTAGCCGACATAATAATAATAAAAAAAAAAAGCATGTATAACCGCAGTTTCCCAAAGCTACAATTTTTTCTACCCATACGAAGCTTGTGAATTAACGCACTACGCTGGGGAAATTTTCTCGACAGACCGGATAAACGCACGTTTGCATCTGACTAGATTCGATCCTGTGCCGTTTGCGTGGAAGCCGCGCTCTCTACCGACCGGACTAATTCACCACGCTCGGATATGTGCTAGAAGCTATCTGTTTGGTATGCAATTTGTAATCGAATGCTTCCCTCTTTCATTTTACAATATTGGGAGGTATTTTTCATAAAAGTCAGTTTCATATAACTGATAAATTAATTTTTTCAACGTAACGATAACTTTTTTTTTTTTTTACCTTAAGGGAACTTCACTTATTTTCAAGGCGTGTACATACTTAGAGTCGCTTTCCAAAGTTTTGTACTGTCCTTGCCGTCTTGAAAAGAGATTGTTGAATAAATATATATTTACCCGGGTTCATGTCACATTCTGTTACATTTTTAACGTTGTGTCTTTCCTTTCCGTTGTCCGAAGCTACATTTGTTTTAAAGAGTAAAAGATATTTTATTTTACTTCTCGTTATTTTTAGAAGCGAATTCCTCCCAGTCTTGTGTATTCAACCCATGGATGAGTACACCACATAGCGTTGCTTTTTTCTTTTCTTTCAAATAATTAATAAATTTTGTACGCATATAATTCTTTTTTTTTCCCCAACAAACGCTATTTTAATGGTTTTCCAGGATATGTGTTTCAAGCGGTTTAATTTTTTTTTTGTTATTCATCCACTCCATTCCATGAATTGTTATTCATGGGAAGCGGAGTGGGTGTAATTTCATTGGTGTAATCTAGTATTTCACGGATTAATCTGATATCTTCGTCGACGTAAAATTTCATTAGGAAATTAATTCGCCTCTCCACATATGGATTTTTTTCTTAACATCCACTAAAATAACACGATGGCGATAGCGTCGTCTTCAGCTAACTGGTACCATGAGAGACACAGCAAGTGTTGCTTCTGCGCATGCGCAGTCCCGATGCTTCCACCTGCAGTTGGGGGTTGCATTGGTTGCCAGCAACGGGCCACTAGTGGCACTTGCTTGGAGGCCCACAATTCACGGCGATGCTGCAGGGCCATCAATGGCTCGCCAACTGATAGCGCTGCCACCAACGGACCACTACCGGGCCGTGAGCGGCAGATTTCAGCCAGCAGTGACCCATCACTGCCAGCTGGTGGCCAGCAGTTTCCCAGCACTTGTGTTTTTGCTGGGGAGTGAGACAGGGAGACAAGGAGTGAGACATGGAGAGAGACAAGGAGTGAGACATGGAGAGAGACAGGGAGACAAGGAGGGAGACGTGGAGAGAGACAGGGAGAGAGACAGGGAGAGAGACAAGGAGTGAGACAGTAAGAGAGGCAGGGACAGAGACAGATTTATGTCGAAAGACTGCGAGCAGAATAAAAACGTTATCATGTTGACATTAAGAAACAGTTAAAGCCTGTTCATAAGCAGTATTTGTGATTAACAATTGTTGTTGTACGATTTAATACTGTGTGGATTACAAACGAGTCACATTGTAGTAGTGGATAAAACTTCCCCCTTATAATGTTAAAGTGAGTAGAACGAAAAAATCATTTGAATTCCCAGCAAAAACAGTATTGCTGGGCCAACAGTGGGCCATTGCTGGCAGCCAGCACTGCCAACAATGGCCCAGCACTATGTTGCCGCTGCCGAACCGTCAATAAAATGTCCGGGCGGCCAACAGAAGGGCCAGCAGTTCAGGCCAACAGCTGGCCAACAGTTGGCACCCCATCAGTTGTCATATGCCACAACAAGGCCATCAGTGGTCCATCACAGGCAGTTGCTGCCACAAGTGGCCCTTCAGTGGCCCTGCAAATACTTGCCAGAAATGATGGCTAGCCTAATGTGGCTCGCTAGTGGGCCGTTAGTGGCAGCCAGCAACCATGTGACGCAAGTGG
The DNA here is from genome assembly GCA_039090855.1 of Macrothele yani. Classification (NCBI taxonomy): domain Eukaryota; kingdom Metazoa; phylum Arthropoda; class Arachnida; order Araneae; family Macrothelidae; genus Macrothele; species Macrothele yani. The sequence continues at coordinate 51,882,129 of CM077008.1, read as the reverse complement.
TGGCTTGCCGAATCTTGTCCACCAATTTCCCAGTAGTAGCAATAATAATAAAAAAAAAAGCAAGGATAACCGCAGTTTCCTAAAGCTAAAATTTTATTTTCTACCCTTACGAAGCTTGTGAATTAACGCACTGCGCTGGGGAACATTTCTCGACATACCGGAAAAAACGACGTTTGCATTTGACTGGATTCGATCCTGGGCTGTTCACGTGGAAGCCGCGCTCGCTATTGACCGGACTAATTCACGACGCTCAGGTACGTGCTGGAAGCTATCTGTTTGGTATGCATATTGTAATCGAATGCTTCCCTCTTCATTTTATAATATTGCGAGGTATTTTTCATAGAAGTCAGTTTCATATAATTGATAAATTAATTTTTTCAACGTAACGATAGTTTTTTTTTTACCTTAAGGGGACTTCACTCATTTCAAGGCGTGTACATACTTAGAGTCGCATTCCAAAGTTTTGTACTGTCCTTGCCGTCTTGAAAAGAGATTGTTGAATAAATATATATTTACCCGGGTTCATGTCACATTCTGTTACATTTTTAACGTTGTGTCTTTCCTTTCCGTTGTCCGAAGCTACATTTGTTTTAAAGAGTAAAAGATATTTTATTTTACTTCTCGTTATTTTTAGAAGCGAATTCCTCTCAGTCTTGTGTATTCAACCCATGGATGAGTACACCACATACCGTTGCTTTTTTTTTCTTTCAAATAATTAATAAATTTTGTACGCGTATAATTCTTTTTTTCCCAACAAACGCTATTTTAATAGTTTTCCAGGATATGTGTTTCAAGCGGTTTCAAAGTTTTTCTTGTTATTTATCCACTCCATTCCATGAATTGTTATTCATGGGAACAGAGTGGGTGTATTTCATGGCTGTAATCTAGTATTTCATGGTTTATTAATCTGATATCTTCGTCGACGTAAAATTTCATTAGGAAATTAATTCGCCTCTCCACATATGGATTTTTTCTTAACATCCACTAAAATAACACGATGGCGATAGCGTCGTCTTCAACTAACTGGTACCATGAGAGACACAGCAAGTGTTGCTTCTGCGCATGCGCAGTCCCGATGCTTCCACCTGCTGTTGGGGGTTGCATTGGTTGCCAGCAACGGGCCACTAGTGGCACTTGCTTGGAGGCCCACAATTCACGGCGATGCTGCAGGGCCATACTGATAGCGGCACTTGCTCACTAGTGGCACTTGCTCGCCAACTGATAGCGCTGCCACCAACGGACCAACACCGGGCCGTGAGCGGCAGATTTCAGCCAGCAGTTTCCCAGCACTTGTGTTTTTGCTGGGTTGTTAAGTATCCTATGCTGATTCATTTCTCTCGCCTGAGCCGTTACCTAATTCTACAAAGAATTTAGTTAAATGTTCTACGAAATTCACTACGAAAATTAGCAGAGACAATGCATATATAATTACTTAAAATACTGCAATTTAAAGCATAAATTTCATAATACCTAATTAGTGAAATGGAGAACAAAGAATGAGAATTAATTTTAGTTTCTGTTGAGATTTCTTCAGCAAACTGGGAAAAACTTAAATAAATCATACTAATATGTTCAAAGTAATAAAGGGAAAGTAGTGATATTTAATGTTTTCGAGCACAAAACAACTGAGCTGCTAGTTCTATTGTTTTCCTCTCTCTCTTTGTTCTGATATTTTTTTCTTATTATTGAATTGATTTTTAAAATGATCACCTGTTATTTACTTTTAGTTGAAGAGGCTGTGTGAATTATAGCGCCATATTTCTTTCTTCTTTTCGTGACTGCACTTCACTTCCACTTTCGCTCCTTGGTCCTTTCATTAGCACTACCTGATTATTTAGCTCTTTGAAATAAAAGCTCACAGGGGTAAATATCTATCTCCCGTAGAGCCGCATATAATTAACTATATTTCCTTAAAAAAATCTGAATACAGCACGAGTTTATCATTACGTAATTTTAATATTTCAAGGAAGTAGGAACTTAGATTCTGTACTAAGTAGTTTCGGGTTTCAGAGATTTTACTTCTAAAATTAATTCAAGTGGGGTAACGATATTGAATGTATCCTTCTCACGAATTTACTGCTTGTGAAACTATGGGCAGACAACGTTCTTTTAGTCCAAATAACTACATCCTGGGGAAAATGTTCTCAAATACTTGAGCTCTGTATTCTTTCTGTTGAACAACATACATTTTAAAAACAAATTTCATGATCGTAGTTCGTGACATTCGTTTACGTAAATATGCCATGCAAAATGTTACTCACTATACTTAGTATTCTTTTCAATCGTAATTATATAAGGGTGACCCATGTAAGTGCAGTTACGGTGGCAGAGTACTTAGTGTTGTTGAAGTAAACGGTTTCTGTGTAGTACGTTTACATACATACATACATACATACATACATACACGCTCATGTGCGTGTATATACACTGTATTGACAGAAGTCACCGGACACCCCTTCAAAAGCAAATGAGCGGATCCACAGCCTTGTTAAGATGCGCTGTACAGCTGTAAACGATATAACAACAAGCCTGCAGCTGGCCGTGATCATATTGCACTGTGAGGTTGAGTGAAAATGTCGCTGCGGGAGAGAACAGACTTTGAGAAAGGAAATATTGTTAAGTGCTATATTAGTGGGTTGTCCTGAATAAGTGGAAGACACACGGTGTTCCTTAAGCACCAAAACGTACCGTCACCTCAAAGAAAATCAGTGATAGAGGGCACGCTGAAAATTCAGGAGAGTCGTTACAGCTAATCTACGGAGTACTTGCACAAGACCACAGTGTACAGGTGAGTAAAAATGCTGGAGCCTCGGTATTTACACGTACCATTCTCAGTGAACTTCATTCCACGGTTACCGTGGTCTTGCGACTGCTCATAAGCCTTTCATCTCCACTCAGAATGCTACTCGTCATTTAGCATGGTGTAAAAACCTTTACCGTGAACCGTAGATCAATGGCAATGGGTCCTATGGACTGATGAATCCAGATTCACAATCTATCCGTCTGATGGCCGTGTGTGGGTATGGCGGCAACCGAGGGAACGCTAGTTACCACAGTGTACTGTTCTTACGATCAAGTTTGGAGTGTACTCATGTGGGAGTGCTTTTTGTGTTATGGTCCTGGCCCATTGGTAGTCGTGCACAAAATAGCAAGTCTACGTTGATATTCTGGACAATTATACACAACCAACTCTGTGGCTATACTATGGAACCGATCCTTGTTGGTACCAGCAGGATAATGCACCGAGCCATAAAGCAAGGCCATACTGCGTGTTTTGACGATAATTCCGTTTCGTGTGTGGACAGGCTAGCACAGAGCCCTGATCCTAATCCCATATAGCATCTATGAGGAGAATTAGAGAGCCGCGTAAGAAGTTTTGAACCAAGGCCTACTACTAAGCATCAGTTAACGGCAGCATTAGGTACTGAATGGAAGTGCATACCTATCGCTGTGTTCCAAAACCTTGTCGAAAGCATGTCTCGAAGAGTCAGTGCATGCATTAAGGCCAAAGGTGGACCGACACCGTACTAATGTATGTGAAAAAATACTATACTGTGTTCCTTTTCTAGGTGCCCGGTGAATTTTGTCAATATTGTGTATATACACTGGTATGTAAAACATTAGGACGAGCCAAGATTTGACCTGTAGCGTCGCATTGAAACCATACGAACTGCATTACTTACCGAAATGATTACAGCCGCCCCAGTGGCGCAGTGGTCTAAGCGATGACTTCAGACCATTCTTCAGAGATGGGTCCGGGTTCGAATCCCGGTGAGTCATGGATGTTGTGTTTGTCTTATGGCATTGCTTCTCGCCCTTCCCTGGAGTCAGTGGCCCTGAATTAGGGACTGGCGCCATCTTATAGACCATTGAGCTGCTCACGTTGATCGTTAAACCCTCAATCAAAATAGAAAAAGAAAAAAGAAATGACGGATACAATACCGGAAAATTGCAGATTCAAAAGGATCCCAGCAAAAACACAAGTGTTGGGAAACTGCTGGACACGAGCTGGCAGTGATTGGTCACTACTGGCTGAAATCTGCCGCTCACGGCCAGGTAGCGGTCCGTTGGTGGCAGTTGCATCAGTTGGCAGCCATTGATGGCCCTGCAGCATCGCCGTGAATTACGGGCCATCAAGCAGGTGCCACTAGTGGCCCGTGGCTGGCAACCGATAAAACCTCAACATCAGGTGGATTCAAGGGAACTGCGCAGAAAGCGAGACGTGCTGTGTCTCTCCTACTTGAAGACGACGCCATCGCCATCGTGTTATTTTAGTGGCTGTTAAGAAAAAAAGCATATGTAGAGAGGCGAACTAATTTCCTAGTGAAATGCCACGTCGACGAAGATATCAGATTAAACCATGAAATACTACACTATCTACCAACAAGTAATTGATTACCTGTGATAGCAAAAGGAAAACAAAGTTTATTCACCTTCAATAGTTGGTGGAGCCTCCACGAGGGGCAGTTACAGCTGCGACCCTCCGGGGCATACTCTCAACCAGACGTTGTTCGACGGCTAGCGGTATTTTCTTCCACTCGGCTTGGAGAAGACAGGTCAGTGGTTTCACCGATTTCGGACGGTGGGGGCACCCCTTAAGTCGACACTCCAACTCGTCCCAGAGGTGCTCGATAGGGTTAAGGTCAGGGCTCTGCGCAGGCCAGTCCATTCGATTAACCCCATTGTCACCATACCCAGCCATGGTGGACCTCGCAACATGACAGGTGGCATTGTCATCCTGAAAGTAACATGGGTCCACCCCGTAAAACTGCCACAACGTAGGAAGCTCATGGTCATCCAAAATGGTGCAGTAGGTCTCGGTGTTGAGTCTACCAGGAATTGCGACACGGCGTCCCGTGCCATACCAGGAGAAACATCCCCATAGCAAAATTCCACCGCCGCCGAACTTCACAATTGGCACAATACATTCCGGCAGGAGGCGTTCTCCAGGCAGACGCCAAAACCAGGACCTGCCATCCGAACGGTAGAGGGTGAACTTTGATTCGTCGCTCCAGAGAACTTGTTTCCACGGTTAAACTTTCCACTGTCGACGTTCTTTGCACCACGTTAACTGAGCAGCGCTATTGGACTTGGTGATCAAAGGCTTGTGGGCTGCAGCACGTCCTTGATAACCGAGCAGATGGGCTTCCTCACGGATGGTATTCATCGAAAGAACACTTCTGGTTGTCTGTTGAAACTCCTCGCGGATGTGGCCTATCGATTTGGTGTGGTTCGTCCGAATTTCTCCCGCCAGCCCCCGTCGGTCTCTAACTCCCAGTTTTGTGGGTCTGCCGGGTCGAGGCACATTCCGACAGTCCCCTCTCATCTTCCACTTGTCAATCACGTAGGCCACTGTCGATTTTGGGTTCCTTAACTTGCTGGATATGTCACGTATGGATCGGCCATTTCTGTGATACCCGATGATTACACTTTTCTCGAAATCAGAGAGCTCCGAACTGCGTGGCATCTTGCATGCGACTGGTTGCGTTGTTGTTTCCCACACGATATTTAACGGTGGCGGCCGTGACGTGTATCAGGACCGCAGATATCGTCGATTTCAGGGGTGTCCAATTACTTGTTGGTAGACAGTGTAGATTACAGCCATAAAATACACCCACTCCATTCCCATTAATAACAATAAATAAATTATGTGTAATCTTTCGTTTTAACATTCACTCAACTGCTTGAAATAAAAGTCCTGGAAAAGTATTAAAAAAGCGTTATGTTGAAAAAAGAAGAATTATACGCGTACAAAATTACAAAATTTATCAATTATTTGGAAGCAAAAAAAAAAGCAAAAAAGCAACGCTATGTGGATATAATGTACTCATCCATGGGGTGAATACACAAGACTGGAGGAATTCTTTTCTAAAAATAACGAGAAGTAAAATAAAATACCTTTCCTCTTTAAAACAAATGTAGGTTCGGACGGCGGAAAGGAAAGATATAACGTTAAAAATGTAACAGAATGTGACAAGAACGTCTAAATATATTAATTCAACAATCGCCTTTCAAGACAACAAGCATAGCTCGAAATTTTGTAAAGCGCCTTTAAGTTGGTACACTTGTTGATAAAGTGAAGTTCTATTAAGGTAAAAAATAATGGTACGTTGAAAAAATAAATGTATGAATTATATGAAACTGACATTTATGAAAAATGCCTCGCAATATTGTAAAATTAAATAGAGAACCATTCGTTACACATTCCGTAGAAAAGAGGTTCTGCGTCAAACAATACTCGCGCGTTTCAAATCAGTCCAGTTGGTAGAGAGTGGCCTCTTACACTGACAGCCCTGGTTCGTTTCCACCAGATCCAAACGGGCGTTTTTTCAGGACCTGTTGAGAAAATTTCCCCAACGCAGTGCTGTAATGCAGAAGATTCGTAAGGCGAAACAAAAAGTAGTGGAAACTGCGGTTTTCATTTCTTTTATTTTTTTATGGCTACTGCTTGGGAACTGGCGGACCAGATTCGAGAAGCAATCAGTTACGTCATGTGATTACCGGCTGCCACAGCCGGGAAACTAGCGGACCATATTAGGCTAGCCATCATTTATGGCACGTGCTTGCAGGACCGCTGAAAGGTCACTTGTGGCAGCTACTGCCTGTGATGGATAACTGATGACCCTGTTGTGGCATACGACACCTGACGGGGGAGTCAACTGTTGGTCAGCAGCTGGCCTGAACTGCTGGCCCTTCTGTTGGCACCCAGGACATTTTGTTGACGGTTCGACAGCGGGAACATAGTGCTGGGCCATTGCTGTTAGTGCTGGCCCAGCAAGACTGTTTTTCCTGGGATGTAATGGAACTTTATTTAGAATTGCCTACATAGCACTGAAATGTAATGGAACTTTATTCAGAATTGCCTACAGAGCACTGGGTGCCATGATACAGTTTTATCACTGCCAAAGACGGTACGAAAGGAAGAGGATGTCGTCAGTAGGGGATATGATGACCTCTAACGTCGATGCATGGTTTGAACCGGGTAGTCCATATTTTGTACTAGGTTGTTGATGAGTTCTTACGGTAACATCGCCCATTTTTCCATCAGCGCCGTCCTTAGCTGTTGGACAGTTTTTGGTGTATCTTGACATGGCACAAGTTCATAAAAGACCTTGTGCGATCGGGTGTTTTATTATCGTCTATTGCCATGAACTGTGGGTCAATGTTACCTCCGAACAGACGAACATGGGGACGGATTACCTCATTACAGTAGATCGCAGCAGTTTCAAAATCTCTATTTAGTATATGTAGCTCCGCACGTCTATCGATGAGAATGCCTCCCCATACGAACACCGCGGCCGCCGTATATATTCCTTTTATTGTTTTTTCTGGGCGATACCGAGTGCCTATCTCACGCCAACTTAGCTGACGTCCAGAATCGCTAGAAAGACTAAATCTACTCTCATCAGCAAAGAGTACCGTACCCTACTGCTATGCTGTCCACTCCTTATGTTTTCTGGACCACTGTAAATTGTGTCTTCGGTGACGAGTTGTTAATGAAACACATCTTATTGATCTTTAGACAGAGAGTACACCTTTGTGTAGTCGCCTGGCCACTATATACCGCGATATTGTGCGTCCTGTGCTCACGTTCAGTTGTTTTGCAAGGTTACTTTCTGTCTTTTGCCGATCCCTCTTGGCCTGTAGGAGCACGGCCCTTCAAAGGATTGTGTCAAAGCAACACAGAACTACCTCAGAAAAAGTGACAGAGGGACTCAATAACATCCGGGGAGACTCTGGTTCCTTTAAAACGGAACCCGGAGAACTTCACAAAGCCAACATGTGGGGAAGACCTGCAACAAAACCTTCAATCACAAAACCAACGCTACAATGTGAAAAAGATGGTATCTTAAGCATAAAACCTGGACACTTGATGACTAAAAACGTGTAATATAGTCCTAGGGATCCACATTTACATTATTTCAAACAGTATGTCGGGTTTATTTAAGAAGAACTCCCAAGCAAGCGTGCGATTCGGAAAGTCTGGTTCCAACTGTCAAGCATGAAGGTTGCTCTGTGATGACTTGGGTGGCTCTCTCTTCGTATTCGTCTGGCGTCATAATTTACATAGTCAATACTCCCAGAAAGAGTTGGATATTCTAGGTAATCAGGTGCATGAAAATGTTGTTTCCCAACAATGATGCCGTTGTAGAAGATGATAATGCGCCCATACACACAGACGGAACAGTTCAGTCTTAGATTGAGGAGCACCAAGATGAATTTTCACACCTTCACTGGCCAGCTCAATCATCAATCACCTGACATCAATATCATCCAACAACTGTGGTTACTGTTAGAGAGCAGAGTGAGAAGCTTGTTTACGCTTTCCAACCGTAGGTTGAAGAAGCGTATATGCTCCAGCTTTGTCCGTCTGTCTTTCCACACGATAACTCGGGTAAAAATAGTGAGATTTCGATAAAAGTTTGTATGTGGTAGGGGACAACCTGGGGACGAACCCTATTGAAAATGGAAAAATTAGGGTCAAAGGTCAGGATGTAGGAGCGGGATCCATTCCAACGCCCTTATGCGTCATAACTTGACTAAAAATGCTTCTATTACGACAAAACTTTAGTATGTTGTTCCGGAGGTATTCTGAACGAATTCTCTTTAATTTCATCGAAATGAAGTCAGAGGTCAGGGTACAGGAGCGAGATTTATTACACAGCCATTATCCTCATAACTTGAGTAATAACTTTAGTAAAAATGCTTCAATTGCGACAAAACTTTAGTACTAGGGGTGTTCAAATGAAAAGGTACGAAACGTCATAAGAACGTAACCGTTAACATATTTACCTATGCCGCTATGGGAGAACGTAGCGACACATCTAGGGATGCGATTGGAGTCGCCGGCGTGGATCGGAGCATGCGCTGGCGCCCGCATGCGCAGGAGACAGCAAAGGCTCTTATAAAGAGCTCCGTCCATTTGACTACTTGTTGAATTCCTCCAACACAGACGAACCATTAACTCCGATGTGTACTGTGAGACACTCCGAAGCCTACGCAGGTCCATCAAGAACAAAAGACCGGGGCTGCTCACGGAGGGTGTGGTTCTGCTCCATGATAACGCGCGTCCACACGTCTCCAGGGTCACACACGCGGAACTGGCCAAGTTCCAGTGGGAGCAGCTTGACCATCCTCCCTACAGCCCGGACATGTCGCCCTGCGATTTCCATGTGTTTGGTCCCCTGAAAAAACATCTGAAAGGGAAGCGCTTCCACTCGGACGACGAACTCAAGGACGCTGTGCAGGACTGGGTCTCGTCACGGCCACAGGAATTCTGGGAACAAGGAATCCTTCGGCTCGTTAATCAATGGGATCGTTGTGCTACGGCCTATGGTGTATACTTTGAAAAAAGTCTTCATTTATACCCACAGTGTCGTTTCGTACCTTTTCATTTGAACACCCCTAGTATGTTGTTCCGGAGGTATACTGAACGAATCAATAGTCAGAGTAAGGAATAGTGTTTGTCTGCGCGCGATTTCTGGTATATTGGAAAGCGTATCATAATCAATGCATTGCATGATTTTACAAACGTGTTTAACTTTGTCCGACTGTCTGGTTGCCAACTTGAAAACTAGGGAGTGAAAATGTGTCATTAAGCAAGAAAAGCGTTTAACTAGAAGATACTAAATTTTCACAAAACACAGAAACTCAATTGGAAAGTTAAATAAGAGGTATATATCACAACTCGTTTACTGTTTCAAACAGAAGAACAGAGAGGTAGGCCCAACCAACGATAAACTTTAACTTCATCCGTGATGTTGATTCTGATTGGCCGTTGGCCGTTAACTGAGGTGAGGGATCATGAGCAATCTGTTGTTTCAGATAGCAAATGTCAATGGGTTTATACCTAGACTTCCAACCAATTACGGTGTCCCCTTTTACGGCATGTTAGGCTGATATGTGCACTTCTTTGGACTATCCCCGTAGCATCTTTCCCACAGTGGTCCTCAAAGAGCTTGTGGTTGCTAACATGCTAGCCCCGCCTTCCTCGCACCTAAAACACAATAATTTCACATTCAGACTCCGATAAGTCCTTACCTGTTTTTTCTCGGTGTCTTGTCAATTCGTCCCCAGCGTCAATTCGTCGCGTTCAATTAGTCGCGGACCGATTCGTCGACTACGTCAGTTTCTCGCGTTCAAATTTGCCGCGTTTACAAATTTTGGTTACATACAAAATGCATGCAGGAAACTTACGATTTCGGTTGTCTTCCGCGTTATAATATTTATAAGGTTTGGATTACCAGACAGGTTAGTAATATTACGCTTTTTCTTTGGCACTAAAAATAAATTAATATGCCTAGGCCTAAGTTTGGGCATTTTTTAGCACGTCTTTTGTAAAAAAAGATCGTGCCTATGTCATCGGTTTGTCCGTCCGTCCGTTCGTCTGTACCCACGATATCTCTGGAACTATTAGTCGGATTTGAAAAATTCTTTTTGCGTTGGGAAGCTGAAAATATGCGAATGATGATCCTTTATTTGGTTTTTTTTTGTACGATGTACAATTTGGCGGTTAGAGGGCGTAAATGCAGATGATGTCGAATTCAAAAATACGTTTCATTCCACATATTTGCTTCTAAACATCCGATTGAAAGAATCTTTTATCTTTCAATTCCATTTATGTCGAAGAGTACTTTAGATATAGTTACTTTGTCAAATTACGCATGTATATTCCGCCAGGGCGTGGAAAAGTAAATTACCTTTTCCCCGATAACTCTTCTTATAAAACTCCGATTTGAAAACTTTTTTCTTCAGCGGATACATCTCTTGATGGAAAATCTTTTGCATATAATTTCAAATTTTTGGTATGGAATACTTTGGCCACCAGGGGGCGTAATTGTTAATTTTTGCTTCTGATGTATTTGCCATAAAATTTGAGTTTCTAAAATATCGATTGAAAAAATTCTTTCGTGGACTGATGCCACTCATATCGATAAACCTTTTCGATATATTTTCTTCTAGAAATATTCTACAGTTTCTCCGCCAAGGGCCGTAGATGTACATCATAATTTTATCAATATCTCTATTTCTACGAGTCCGATTTGAAAAATTCCTTCTTTGTTGGATAGTGTTTTCCGTGTAACATGTTTTTCATATAATTTCAAAATTCTCAAGTAATTCATAGACTTTCCGCTAAGGGGCGTAGAGGTAAATAGCGTTTCCCCTATATCTCTACTTCTAAATCTCCGATATGAAAAATTCTTTCTGCACCGGATACAGCTCCTGTTGAGAAATCGTTCGCACATAATTTCTAATTTTTGTAAAAAATAGTTTGGCCACCAGGGGGCGTAAATCTTAATTTCTGATGTATTTGCAGCAAAATATGAGCTTCTAAATTCTCGACTGAAATAAACGTCGTTTGTTGACCGATACTACTCCTGTCGACAAACCTTTTAGAGACATTTTCTTCTTAAAATAGTGCATGGTTTCTACGCCAGGGGCGTAGATATATATCATATTTTTGTCAATATCTCTACTTCTAGAAGTCCGATTTGAAAAATTCCTTCTTTGTTGGATAGTGTTTCCAGTGTGACATGTGTTTCATATAATTTCAAAAATTTCAGGTAATTCATAGACATTTCGCTAGGGGCGTAAATGTAAATTGCGTTTTCCCCTATATCTCTGCTTCTAAATCTCCAATTTGAAAAATTCTTTCTGCACCGCATACAGCTCCTGATGGGAAATCGTCTGCACATAATTTCTAATTTTTGTAAAAAATGGTTTGACCACCAGGTAGCGTAAGTCATAATTTCTGATGTATTTGCAGCAAAATATGAGCTTCTAAAATTCTCGACTGAAATAAACAGTCGTTTGTTGACCGATACTACTCCTGTCGACAAACCTTTTAGAGACAGTTTTCTTCTTAAAATAGTGCATGGTTTCTACGCCAGGGGGCGTAGATTTATATCATATTTTTGTCAATATCTCTACTTCTAGAAGTCCGATTTGAAAAATTCCTTCTTTGTTGGATAGTGTTTCCAGTGTGACATGTGTTTCATATAATTTCAAAAATTTCAGGTAATTCATAGACTTTTCGCTAGGGGCGTAAATGTAAATTGCGTTTTCCCCTATATCTCTGCTTCTAAATCTCCAATTTGAAAAATTCTTTCTGCACCGCATACAGCTCCTGATGGGAAATCGTCTGCACATAATTTCTAATTTTTGTAAAAAATGGTTTGACCACCAGGTGGCGTAAGTCATAATTTCCGCCTCTGACGTATTTGCAGCAAAATATGAGCTTCTAATATCTCGATTGAAAAAAGTCGTTTGTTGACCGATATTACTCATGTCGACAAACCTTTTAGGAAAATTTTCTTCTTGAAATAATGCATGGTTTCTACGCCAGGGGGCGTAGATTTATATCTTATTTTTGTCAATATTTCTACTTCTAAGAGTCCGATTTGAAAAAATTCCTTCTTTGTTGGATAGTGTTTCCGATGCGAAATGTGTTTCCTATAAATTCAAAATTTACAAGTAAATCATGGACTTTCCGCTATGGGGCACAAAGGCAAATTGCGTTTTTTACGTTTTTTTCTGCTTCTACAGGTCCGATTTGAAAAAATTCTTCCTGTATCGCATACAAGACCTGATGAAAAATATTTTTAACATAATTTCTAATGTTTGGTAAAGAATGGTTTGGCCACCAGGGTTCATAAGTGTTAATATCTGCTTCTGAAGTATTTGTAGCAAAATCTGGGCTCCTGAAAACTCGACTAATTTTTTTTTCTTGGACCGATACCGCTTATATAGATATACCTTTTGAGAATACTGTCTTCCTAAAATAATGCATGGTTTTCCCACCAGAGGACGTAAAGTCACATCTTATTTTTGTCGATATCTCTGTTTCTAAGAGTTTGTAAGCTCAAGATTCCGTTTACAGCAATATCTGAGGGATAAAAAACCCGATTGAAAATCTTCTTTCTTTCGTCAGATCTATTGTTTTCCATACCGGTTCCATTGACTTTGAATAGCTTTGATAAATTTAATTTGTGTAAGAACGGATTCAAAAGACGTGCTTATTACACCCGAAAATTCGGTGTCATCTTTCTTGTTATTTTTTATTCTAGATTTTATCCCATCATTTTTAGTTTTATTTTGTTCCATAACTTTTGTTCCATCGTGCTCACATTCATAAAGTTTATACACCAAGTCAAGTTGGTATTATTGCATCTTTTTTAGGCATTAAATATTAATACCTTGGCCTAAGCCTTTTTAACAGTTTTTATTCCATCGTGTTCATATTCATAAGGTTTAGACACCAAGTGCAGTTAGTATTATTGCGCTTTTACTTTGAATTCAATATGAATACCTTGACCTAGGCCTAGGTCTTTTTCATAGTTCTTATTCCATTGTGCTCATATTCATAAGGTTTAGACACAAGGTCTAGTTAGTATCATTGCGCCTGTACTTAGGCATTGAATAATAATACCTTGGCCTAGGCTTAGGCCTTTTTAGCAGTTTTATTCCGTCGTGCTCATATCTATAAGCTTTGCATCAAGTTAAGTTAGTAATATTGCGCTTTTACTTAAGAATAAATATTTCATACACTTGAACAAAATCTGTCAGAGAAGCCTGGACCAAAAGCTTACTGATTATTATTTATGCTTAAGAAAAACCCAATATTAATAACTGGACTTCATGACCGAACCTTACGAAAATGAGCACGACGTAATAAAATGTTTCAAAAAGGCCAAGGCCTATTTTTAATATTTAATGGTTAAGTAAAAGTGCAATATTAGTAACTTGACTTGGTGTCTAAACTTTATGTATATGAACGCGATGGAATAAAAACTGTTAAAAATGCTTAGGCCTAGGCCTAACCCAAGGTATTCACATTCAATGCCCAACTAAAAGCGCAATAATACTAACTTGTTTTGGTGTCTAAACCTTATGAATATGAAAACGATGGAAGAAAAACTGTGAAAAGTCCTAGGCCTAGGCCAAGGTATTAATATTTAATGCCTAAGTAAAGGCGCAATAATACTAACTTGACTTGGTGTCCAAACTTTATGAATATGAGCAGAATGGAATAAAAACTGTTAAAAAGGTCTGCGCTTAGGCCTAGAGATATTAAATTATTTTTAGCGCCAAAGAAAAAGCGCAAGATTACTAACCTGTCTGGGTGTCCAAACCTTATAAATATGATCACGGCGAAAGACAACCGAAATCGTACGTTTTCCTTCATGAGATTTGTATGTAACCAAAATTTGTAAACGCGACGAATTGACGTAGTCGACAAATTGACGCGTGATGAATCGTCGTAGTCGACGATTGCAGGCATTTCCCAGGAGATTGACCGGTTCTGCCCGTGCGGTCGACATGCATTCCGCACCGGTCGGGGAGGTCACTAGCACCTGCTATGAGACGTGTCCATTTGTGAAGAAAGAGACAGCCATAGTGATGTGGCCCATGAGTGTATTTATCTAAAAGAAGTTTTGGGGGAAATTTTAAATATGACGTAAAAATGTAGAGTTAATTTACATACTTTTCGTGCAAAATTGAAAACTTTAAACAGATAATGTTTCTCCAAATCTACTTGTTAGAGATGATTTACAGAGACGGAGAAATATTTCTAACCACTGGTTTACATATGAGTGTATTTTGTGATAGACTGATACGTTCACAATTTTAAGAAAAAATTGCGTGAATAATCTTTACGCCCCGTTTATAATTTAATACTAAAGTAAACATACCTATTTTAATACCCTGAGCTTGGAATTTATTTAGTTTACGAAAAGCAAAACTTTTATCTTTTCTTAGTACCAATGTTGTAGGAAGTGCAAAATAACTGAAAGTTCTTCAGTGGGTAATATGCAAATTTAGAAGGAAGACTGTATCCAAAGCAAACTTTTTGAACCGTCTCTCTCTCTCTCTCTCTCTCTCTTTCTCTCTCTGTTTTTAATATCATTATTACGACTTAACATACACTTTCTTTAATCACACGAAACCGAAACAACTGCAAGGATATCCTCGTTATTTTCGCACGGTACTTTAATACTACACAACACTATGGGACCAACAAAACTAATTTAATAGCTGGCTTTCGAATGCCATACACCCGCAGCATATTCAAAGGTAAAATCCTGAATTTCCGTTACAGTCATTCTGTAAGCTTCACTTGATAGGATGTCACGTTTCCAGGAAATGAAGTTGTGAGTCTGCCAGATTGACCGGTTAAGGACAGGGCGCTGAATAAAGTTCCTTTTCTTAGGTATAAAATTATCGATCTTTTTCCGTTTAATGTTTATCACCTACTTTACTTTAATGAGAACAGGTTGAGCAAAATACTTAAAATACATCTACCGCCCTCGGAGATATCACGATGTTCTCGCACAAGCAGAGAGGACGGAAGAGAGAGAGAGAGAAAGAAAGACAAGAGACATAACCGAAACACAGAAGGTATCTGTTCTTACAATTATTTCTGTAGAAATGATAAAGGTGCGCCCGGTACACGGAATAAATCAAAATAAACTCCCTTAGCTTCGCTTTCAGCTGTCAGTACTGAAATGTCTGGATTTTCTACAAAATGCCTCACGACGTGTTGTTAAATGCGTTAAATCTGGCTTTGAAGATGGCCAATTATCACGGGAAATGAACTCAGGTACGTTGTCGTGGAGCATCTTTGCCCTGCAGGTTTTGGCACTGTAAACGGATGCCAGGTCCTTATATGGAGACCGGTTGATGTCTAGACTTGGAGATATTCAATTATCACTAGAAATGAACTCAAGTACCTTTTCCTGGAGACACAGCTTTCGTGGATCTAGCGTTGGGAACGGGTCCGAGTCCTCGAGACTTGTAGTAACACGGGTTGAGGTTTGGACTTGAGGAGAGCTAATCATCACAGGAAATGAACTCAAGTTCTTTGTCCCGCAGCCACAATTATTTAGTTCCATCTTTGTCAGCTGGTGTCGTGCCCTCCTAAGTCGTAGTCAGACAGGTTGAAGTGTGAACTAGAAGACACATTATCACTGGAAATGAACTCAGATACGTTATCCCGAAACGACAGTTAAGCGGTTATGCCTTGGTGAGCGGGTGCAGAGCTTTGATGAAAGATCCATTGTTGAACATTTTGTGGTAGTTTCGAATGGTGTCGTCAAGATGTTCATTGGCCTCACAAAGAATGGGCACACGTACTCTTTACCGATGAGAGAATATTTTGTTTGCAGCCAGATTCTCGGAGATAATGTATATGGCGATACCGTGGGATAACATATTCGCCCGTGAACGTTCGGGAAAATTACCATTTCGGTGGTGAAATATACACGGTTTGAACCAGAATTTGTATTAACATGTGTTTGCCTTTCCGCGCAATAACCCGGAAAACCCCTCGAGGCCTTCCGATATCGCAAAGAGATCCTTGGTATTCATGTTTGCCCTTTTAGAAGTGCATTGGGTCCGAATTTCCTGTTAATGAACGGCAGTACCCTACCTCATTGTGTTTTTCTGGACAAAGAACATCATGAGAGCCAAGCACGAGCCGCCCCGGTGGCGCAGTGGTCTAAGCGATAGCCCCTGAATTCGAATCCGGGTGAGGCATGGATGTTGTGTTTGTCTTACGGCGCTGGCTCTCTCACTTCCCTGAAACCAGTGACCCTAAATTAGGGACGGGCAACTGCTTATAGCCCATTGAGTTGCTGACGGTGGTCGTTAAACCTCCAATCAAGAAAAAAAGGACCCAAGCATGCATTGACTGTTACAGGTACCAGATCTTAATCATATCGAGCATATTTGAGGTATTTTAACTCGACGAATGGATGCTGGTCCCCGTACTCACACAGCACTACAGGACGTACTGCTTGCTTCTGAAAGAGCGGGACTGAATCTCAGTCTCTTTTGCACACCCGCATTCAAGTCCTTGTTTGGCGCGGTGAAGCATCATATTCCGTATTGAAAACTAGTACCATTATTTCTTCCTGATTTATGTGATATCGTTTCGTCCTTTATTTTACTTATTGTTTTCATAGACACCTAATTTTGACACATTTGTAGACATCTTATTTCTTTGGTGTTCACAAGTATGAAACACTATACTGCACAGCATGAATAAAGTTCCTTTCCTTATATTCATTACTTTGTAAGTGTCTGTAAACTAAGTTACAGTGGTTGTTACTTTAATTTTGAGCAGCAGTGCGTTTTTAGCATGCATGTCTTTTGTAAAATTATTTGTGCTTATTTATAGTATCAGTTTGTGCATCCGTCCGCCTGTTCGTCCGTCCCTCTTTGTACACCAAACCTCTGCAACTATTAGTCTGATTTGAAAAATTCCTTTTATGTTGTAAAGCCCGGAATGTTAGAACGATTATCTTTGCTTTCCAGGTTTGTCTTTCCTTTCTTTCTTTCATTCTTTTTTATGAGGAACTTCGCCGCTAGAGGGCGTAAATGCAGATGCGACCGAATTCAAAATGCACATTATGTCATACAATTGCTTCTAAATATCCGACTGAAAAAATTATTTCCTCCCTTCGATACCATTTTTAGCGAAGACTATTTTCAGTACAATTTCTTTTTCGAGTAATGCATAGTTTTTCTGCTAGAGCGCAAAAGTAAATTCCGATTTCAAAACGACTAATTTAAAACTTATGTTTCCGTTGGATAGAATTCCAGGTGGGAAATGTTTTGCATAAAATTTCTAATTTTATGTAAATAACAGTTATGCCACGAAGGATCCTAAGTGTATATTTTTGTTTCTGAAGTATTTACAGCTTATCTGGGCTTTTGAAGACTGAACTGAAAAAATTATTTCTAATTGGATACCGCCGCTCACTACATTTCCAAACTATCTTCGGCTCTAAAATAATGCATAGTTTTTTCCGCTGAGGTGTTGATGCATCTATGTTTTTTCGATATCTCTGCTTCCTCTGACTTAAAATTTTTTTCTTTGCCGGAGAGCGTTTCTTGTGCGAAATGTTTTGCGTACAAATTAAAAATTTCCTTAACGTATAAGTTTGTCACCAAAGAGAGTAAGTTTGCTTTTGCATTTACAGCATATTTACCGCAATATCTGCGCATATAGAAACCAGATTGAAAAGAATCCTTCTTCAATCAGATACTGCTAATTACAAAGAATATTTGTGGACACTTGCTCCCCAAATAACGCCCAATTTCCTCACTTGGGGGCATAAATGTTAATTATGCTTTTCTTGATAACTCTGCTTCCAAAAACCAGATTAAAAAACTATTGTAACACCAAGTACCATTTCCCTTGTTGAGAGCCATGCCTGCTCTGTTGGGCTTCTGTAATTCACAGTTGTGGTGCATAGTGCTATCAGTAAGTAGTTCTGTTTGCAGCTCAATTTTCGCTTTTAAAAGTCCTATTGAAAAACAACTTTCCTTACTGCATACCATTCGATGCAGTAAATATATTTAGAGCATTATCATCTTTACATAATATACATCTTTTCCGCTCGGAGGCGTAAATGTCCAAAGCCTTCTTTCGCTGTCTTCGCTTTCTGGAGACGTATTTATAAATTTCTTTTTCCTTAGCAAGCTTTAGATTTTAGCATATTTTTTTCTTTTCCATTATTCAAAATTCTTCTGCTAGGTGTCTTAAAGGCATATCTCGTTTTCCTCTATATCCCTACCCTAACCGTTTGATTTGGAAATTCCTTTGTCTCTGAGACCTTCCTTAACCTATGGAAACATTTTGTGCACATATTGTAAATGGTCGTCGCATAATTTGCAGCAGCTAATGGAAACTAAAACATATATCCAAAAATTCGGGTCGAATGTAGCAGCGAAGCATAATTATCTGTCGATTAATACGATAAGAAAAATTTGCAACTGACCTTTGTAACCACAGTAAACGTTGCGTCGATATAGGTTCTTTATTAGGTTAAAAGACATATACAAGTTAAAAGCAATACTTTAAAATACAATAGTTTAAAGTACTAGATCTTTCGACCAACACTATGTGGTCTTCATCAGGTACAGGACATACTGAACTGACTGGTCATGCGAGCACAACATATATACAATAACAAGGGCGTGATGACGCATTATCACTCATGCTCAAACAGGAAAGCAACGTTACCGAAGTATCACACTGGAGATAAGTGGATAATCTAAAGAACAATTGAATGTTGGAGTCAATAGGGAAAGGTAAAAATCCAGTTGATCCGATGGTTTAATTGAAAAATAAATTCAAAGTACGATGATCATCAAAGCGTTCCAAAAGTTTAGTCCAAATTTGGGGAATATATGAGGGTACGTCGTCGTTGCAAAACCTTTGCTTAAGAAGGTAAATAAACAAACTTTCAGCCGAAATAGTTGCGAATCTGTTGTTGTAAG
The DNA here is from genome assembly GCA_039090855.1 of Macrothele yani. Classification (NCBI taxonomy): domain Eukaryota; kingdom Metazoa; phylum Arthropoda; class Arachnida; order Araneae; family Macrothelidae; genus Macrothele; species Macrothele yani. Next base: position 51,862,842 of record CM077008.1, on the reverse strand, counting down.
ATGCGAGGATTCGACTTTCATCTCATAAAAGTATATGTGACCAGCTAACAACCAGCCTATCTAATGCCGTTGATCGAGATCCAGTTTGCACATCGTATAAATGTTCAGACCCACGGGTTTTAACCATTCTGAGAGTCGAGCATATGTAGAATTTATCTTCGACATTAGGTTACACGGCTTTAAGTGTAATAGGATATACGCCGCATTTAAGTATTGGTTTGAATATTGCTAGTGACTTCGGATACCCAATGGAAACTGTGTTTTCAATTATGTCTAAATTCGGACGCTTCTCCTTCACTACTTTAGAGCGAACCAACCATTCAAAAGAAATACGTGGGATCTATGGATTACTCTCCTACTTGCACCAATGCCTTAAGAAATATTTGCGCTAGATTAAAACTTGGACTTCAGTTTAAGGACTCACAATTTATTTTCCATGAAATAAAATAATATACTTATTGAAATAAACGTTTATACTATATACTTATTGAAATGAAAGAAAATTCATGTTGTAACTTTTCTGATTACCATCTTCACGCACTGATGAATACAAATCACTTTTAATGTAAAAGTGCTTCAGTAGAACGCAGAGGAAGAAAACCAAAGCATTCTCTTTAACTATTTCAGTTGGCCTCCAAACAGTAATTTTCAATGATTTAAAGTTTTTCCGTATAGCATGCAATTTATTTTCTCCTACTTTCATTTCTACACAATCGCATTTCAAGGGAAAAGTTACATTTTGGATATTAAAAAATTTACCGGATCATTATTTTGAAGTTCAAATACTTATTTTCACACTGCTATTTTTGGACGTTTTTGAATCAAATGTGCAAGTACTTCATCGATTAATATTCATCATTATATAAAGATATATCGATTAATATTCATCATTACATCACGATATGTGATTCATATTCATCATTATATGAAGATATATCGATTCATATTCATCATTACATCAAGATATATCGATTCATATTCATCATTACATCAAGATACACAAATTTTCATAAAAATCCGCGCACCAAGAAAAAAACCATGCGTTTACCGCGAAACTCGGCAAATAGCTACGGGGAGGGCAGTCATGCAAATGATTAATGTTTCGTGGGATTACGAATGCCCGCACGTCCAAGACCAAAGCTGCGATCGCAATACTTTGGGCTTATAAGGGGACTCCACATTCGTGCCGAAGTGCACGGTAAGATTCAGGTGAGATCCCTGAGCGATAGGCATGCCAAGTAGCCGCCGTAGATGTCCGTATGGGCAACTGACGGAGTTTGAAGGAGGCCGTATCGTCGGCATGAGAGAGGAAGGGTGGTCGGCACGCCGAATCGGCCGCCATTTGGGTCGGTCGGATAGTACGGTGCGATCGTGTTGGGCGCAATGGACACGGGAAAGCACCCAGACACGACGGACTGGCTCTGGACAGACCACCAGCAGAGAGGACCGTGAGATCTTGACGGCGGCACACACACAGATGCAACGACGTCTTTGTCTAATATCCAGAGACATGTGGTGGCTGTTCAAGGGACTCCCGTGTCCGCCAGAACTATTTTCAGACGCCTGGCAGAGACAAATCTGCAGCACTCTCGCCAGGTATAGTCTGCAGCCTGCGATGGTGGCTTTGTGATGGTTTGTGGAGCTTTCTCGTGGGAGTCATCTGCTCCCTTAGTGTGTCTGGAGAGACCCTTGACAGCTGGGTGCTATCAGCATGTGCTGGCTGATTTTTGGGATGCCTTAGAGAGAAACACCAGATCCATGGATTCTACACCGACGTTTCGGGCGGTGTTGTGAACAACACTGCCACAGGCACAGCTAGCATTACCTCCCAAAACACCCTGGCATCCGGTGGAGTCGACGCCTCTGGGTGTGCGGCTGTTATTCTCGCTAGAGGAGGACCAACGCGCTATTAGATACGAATATCTAATGTTTTGTCTATTGAGTGTATTTCTATTACGTAGGTTTCAGTGCCGTAAATTTTCAGTAAGGAAATAATGCCCGCTACATTATGTTATGGTCTGAGTATAGACTCAGGTTATTTTTTCTCTTTAGAATTTCAAGACAGTTTCCCGCTAATTCTGCAACATTATTATGACTATTCTGAATTCATAGATTTATTTTCTTTCTCCTTTTTTTAAAATATGGCTTTCTTACAACGATAATTCCTTTAGATTTTTCGAATTATATTTTAATGGGAATAAATTATTTTATAAGAAAAAAAAGAATGATATATAGAAATAAATCTGCTCAAAATATTTTTCTCAATCCCTTTACAAAAGTTTATTCGTCGTGGAAAAACCGTTCTTTCAAAATTTCTAATCTAACAATGAAATATCTTTAATTCATATTCATGGGAAAGCATTTAATTTCATCATTCTTGCTCGTTGTACCCCTGTTTCTGCTTTTTTGAAGCAAATCGCAAGGTTATATGCTTTTAATTAAATTATCTGTAGGGAATACCTGACGGGTGTTTTTCAATTTATTAAAATATATTGTTCCGCTGGCTCGAGAAAGAATGTTTCGAGTTCTTCTATCAAATATTTAATTATGAGAGATGGATTCATATCATATGCGTGGAGACCTTAACTTTTACTTGTTTCCTCGAATTCTCCTTTGAGATATTTCCATAAATTATACCCAGCATATTACCTCTTCCAGAGATTTTCATACATTTTTGTTTTAAATTATTTATTAATAAGGTAAACCTGAGCTTTTTGATTATATGAGACGTTCTTTCTGAAAAGTTGTCATTAAGTTCGGAGGAGGAAATTCACATGCTTCTCTTTCATTAAGTATGGTTTTGTATTTTTGGACTGTACAAAAAACGAGTATTACTTGTTTATGCTTATCTTATTAAAATATGTTTATATCTTTCGGCGCTGTTGGGAAAAGGAGATTGGTTTCCAGTAACGGATGCTAATCTTAAGGTTTTACACTCCTGTACTATTTGTCGGTCTGTTGATCAATATAAGCCGATGAGGCATTAGGTTATGACAACGTACTTAATAAGATGTAGGACCCCCTTTACTCCGCGAAACAGCGGTCACAAGGCGATACATTAATTCCATGAGATAGCGATAGTTATTCTGCGGTATCTACAAAAGTAATGGTGGTATCTAGAGCCCTGTAGTTTTAATTTTTTAAGTAATAGATTTGACAATACGTGTAATTACTTTGTCCAAAACTAAAATAAATCACTTGGAGAAATCAACCTCTTACACATGGCACATCTGCGGCTGCTGTGAATTAATGTTGACGCCTGTCGTGCACGTAATCCTAGGCAACTGACTGTTTTCCCACATCCTCCACGGGGAATCCCACTAAGGCCTCGCGCTTTTCCTTAGCAGCGCAGAGAGAGGGTGATTGGAGAGCGATTGCATTATTCACAACCCATTGCGGAGCAATCGTATTACAACCCGAAGTCAAAGAGCCGAACACTTTCAATCTGTACGACATTCAGTGTTTTAAATGGGAAACTAGGCATTTATTTAGGCAAAGCTAAATATATTTTAAAGCAAAATATGAATCTTTGGATTTAAATTTATAACGAGGAACAATACACCAATTAAGTAGTAAATAGTAACGCTGTACTAGTGATTCGATTTATTGGCGTAGAAAATAAACACATAAGCGTTTACAAGCTTTCGCACATCAACCAGATGGCTTTTTCAAGGAAGTTAGACAAAAACTGCAAACTGAAAAATAGAACGCTTAACAATTTGAACGCGGGAACATGACAATAAATAGATGCGACATTATATTCATTTAAAGATACGAGGCATCACGTTGGTTGCACGCGGGATCCTGGTAGAGAAAAGATGTTACTTGAAGAATTGGTTCCAAATTCGTGGCAACTCGAGCGAGACACAATCATTGCAAGCATCGCTGTTGGTAATGATCTCCAAGGTTTCCCGAATGGCTGTACATTTACGGGTAGAGTAGCTAGCTAATTTCTTTATATCATCCCACATGGGAGTAGCTGACTTGAATTTTTACTTCTCTGGATAGTGCCGTGGATACTTTACCGTATTTTGTGTCCCTTTTATGTTCGTTGACTCTGATTCCAAACGAACGCTTGGTCATTCCAATGTAGTATCGTTTAGAGCCGTTCGGATACTGTAGGGGGATCGCATAAACGCCTGCTTCGCAGGAGAGGTGGTGTTTCACTATTTCTCTTTAGTACACTATGTAAAGATGCAGGGGACCTTATGCCGACGCCGTAGTTCATCTTCTTGAGGGCGTTTTTGAGTTTGTAAGACACACTTGGAATGTAGGGAATTGAGCCTATATAACGTAGCTGCGGCGCAGGAAGACCGGAGTGTTTGGCTCTGGCTTTTTGGATAAAGCTACGTATCTGATTCAATGAATATCCTGCATCAGTGGCTAGCTTGATGACGCTTTCAATTTCGTGTTGTCTAGAATGGGTATCAGAAGAAACGGCGAAGGCTCTTTGAATTCGAGAACGGAAGATAGCTGCTTTGTATTCTGCGGGACAGAAAGAGCTGCGGAGCATCAGGTTGGGGACGGACGTGGGTTTATAGTAGACTTGTGTGCAGAGGCGGTTGTCAGACGATTTCCTCAATAAAACATCCAGATAAGGTAAAGCGTTGTTGCTTTCTAGCTCCATCGTGAAATTGATCGTAGGATGTATATCATTGATTTTATCAAGGAAAATTGGAAGAGTCTCTTTTCCGTGGGGCCATACAAAAAATACGTCGTCAGCATAACGCAGCCAAGTGGTAGGCCGTGGGGTAATGCTGGAGAATATATTTCACTCAATTGGGCGAAGTATTGCTTCTGCAAGGATGGGTGAAAATGAGGATCCCATCGGAGCGCCATTATTATGTTTATATACTTGTCCTTGGAAACTGCAGAAGCTAGTATTAGAGACCAAGTCTATTAATTTGGCTGCGTTATACTGACGACGTATTTTTTGTATGGCCCCACGGAAAGAGACTCTTCCAATTTCCCTTGATAAAATCAATGATATACATCCTACGATCAATTTCACGATGGAGCTAGAAAGCAACAACGCTTTACCTTATCTGGATGTTTTATTGAGGAAATCGTCTGACAACCGCCTCTGCACACAAGTCTACTATAAACCCACGTCCGTCCCCAACCTGATGCTCCGCAGCTCTTTCTGTCCCGCAGAATACAAAGCAGCTATCTTCCGTTCTCGAATTCAAGAGCCTTCGCCGTTTCTTCTGATACCCATTCTAGACAACACGAAATTGAAAGCGTCATCAAGCTAGCCACTGATGCAGGATATTCATTGAATCAGATACGTAGCTTTATCCAAAAAGCCAGAGCCAAACACTCCGGTCTTCCTGCGCCGCAGCTACGTTATATAGGCTCAATTCCCTACATTCCAAGTGTGTCTTACAAACTCAAAAACGCCCTCAAGAAGATGAACTACGGCGTCGGCATAAGGTCCCCTGCATCTTTACATAGTATACTAAAGAGAAATAGTGAGAACACCACCTCTCTCCTGCGAAGCAGGCGTTTATGCGATCCCCCTACACTATCCGAACGGCTCTAAACGATACTACATTGGAATGACCAAGCGTTCGTTTGGAATCAGAGTCAACGAACATAAAAGGGACACAAAATACGGTAAAGTATCCGGCACTATCCAGAGAAGTAAAATTCAAGTCAGCTACTCCCATGTGGGATGATATAAAGAAATTAGCTAGCTACTCTACCCGTAAATGTACAGCCATTCGGGAAACCTTGGAGATCATTACCAACAGCGATGCTTGCAATGATTGTGTCTCGCTCGAGTTGCCACGAATTTGGAACCAATTCTTCAAGTAACACCTTTTCTCTACCAGGATCCCGCGTGCAACCAACGTGATGCCTCGTATCTTTAAATGAATATAATGTCGCATCTATTTATTGTCATGTTCCCGCGTTCAAATTGTTAAGTGTTCTATTTTTCAGTTTGCAGTTTTGTCTAACTTCCTTGAAAAAGCCATCTGGTTGATGTGCGAAAGCTTGGAAACGCTTATGTGTTTATTTTCTACGCCAATAAATCGGATCACTAGTACAGCGTTACTATTTACTGTGAATCTTTGGGTTTATTATTGTGCGTGTTCGAAATATTTCGTAAAACTATAACTGGTAGCTATAGTACGCCCCTTCGTTAGCTGCTTCCCCCTGCGGGTGCGGGGGCAACGGGAGTGGTAGTTACGGCACTGACTCCTTCATGATTCTTACAGTGTGGCATGGCGCTTTATCCTGTTGGTAATGGCCATCATCAGCATGGAACACATTTTCCATGAATAGGTGAACTTGGTCCTCAACGATTTTCAGATACCTGACAGCTGCCAGGGATTGTGCTATTGGACTAATGAGGCCTAAAGTGCCCCAAGAAAACATTGCCCACAGCATATACTGTCGCCGCCGCCGCCGCCACCGCCGCCGTCCTGTTTCCGCCCAACAGTGCGTCCAGCTTCCATAGCCGTCGTTGGTTATCGGCGAATCGGCCGTCTACGTGATGCACCCGGAATCTTGATTCGTCAAACCAGACCACTGTCTTTCAATCACCCACGGTCCTAACTCGATGATCTTGGGCTTCATTTCATGCCTTGTTGGCGATGACGTGCAGTTAGCATGAGGACCCGGCTAGGTCTTCGGCTGCGCAGGCTCATGTGCAGGAGGCTGCGATAAACTGTGTGCTGCGACACATTTCCCTGATAACCACTGTTATAGCTGCGGATGATTTGTCTCAATGTGGCCCTGTGGTCGCTGTGAACAATGCGCGATAGTCTCCGCTCCCCTCTGGGATCAATGATCTGCGGACGACACACGGCTGGACGACTGGTTCGTCGTTTGTCCATCTGTGCACCACTTGTGATGCGTGCTCACTACAGCGGTATGTCAACAACCCGCAAGCCGCGCTGTTTCCGAGATCGTAGTTTCGAGGCGACGTGCCTTCACAATTTGTCCTTTATTTTTCTAGGCTGGGGGTGGTCATAATGTAATGACTCTTCGGTGTATAGTGATTATTTTTACGCTACGTGGAGATAATAAATACTGCCTAAGAATGACTGTACACTGAAGAGCAATTGAATTAGAGACAGCTGGCGTAATGCAAATGTGGCGCTGTGGGCTGCCCTGTAAACGGAAACGACATGACGTATGCAGCGATCTCACAATATAAGGAGTGATGCGACGGGAATCAGTAAGAGTCGGGCGCAGTATGGGTAAGACGGAGGATCTAAGCGCATTTGATCGTGGGCAAATTGTCGGGGCCCGACGAATGGGTCACTCCATCTCAGAAGTCGTGCAGGCACTGGAATTTTCACGAGCTACTGTGTCACGTGTGCACCGTGAGTATATCGTATCCGGTAAAATCATCTCTGCAAGGGACAATTGCCGTGGACAACAGCGTGCGGATGAGCGGAGTCATCGTCGACTAGCTCGCATTGTAACAGCGGATAAACGGGCCACAGTGAAAGAAATCACTCGCCAATTTAACGCTGGTGCATAAAAACGTGTGAGCAGCCACACCATCCCGAACCATCTCCTCGCTATGAGGTATAGAAGTCATCGTCCCACGAGGGTACCACTGCTGACCGCACATCACAGGGTGCAAATAATAGTATCGGCGCGGGAACATCGCCACTGGACCCTATACATGTGGAAAAATGTTGCCTGGACTGATTAGTCGAGATTCACGTTGGTACATGCGGATGGCAGAATACGAGCACGGCGCAAACCACATGGAGCGATGGATCCTTCTTGCCAGCAGGGTACTCTTCAAGCTGGTGGGGGTGGCACACTCTTCTGGGGACTGTTTACGTGTACTTAAATGAGACCCCTGGTACGTGTGACATCGTCTCTCACAGGTCAACGTTACCGGGATATCCTGGAGGACCATTTGCTCCCGTTTGTGCGTCTTCAACATCCCACTGGAGACCTCATCCTGCAGCAAGACAATGCAGCGCGCCATCGCTCCCAAATTGTATCCGAATGGTTGGATGAACACTCCACCGACGTGACCTCGCTTCTTCGGCCAGCTAGGTCACCTGACCTCAATACCATCGAGCACATTTGGGATGCCATCCAGAGAGACGTTCGAGGCTCCGATACCCCTCCATGAAATCTTCGTGAACCATGGGAGCTTGTTCAGGGGTCGTGGATCCGTATGTCTTCCCAACGCTTCTGGTGTCTTGTCGAGTTCATGCCGAAACGAATCGTGGCCGTCATCAGGGCGAATGGTGGTGCTACACGTTATTAGACAGGTATCTCTAATTTAATTGCTCTTCACTGTACAAGCATCAGCTTTTATTAGCTGCACCTCTGGGGCATTCGCTGAAGCTCTTGCTTCAAGACCACTTATCTGAGAAGGATGCATGGTCCGTATCCCGGATGAGGAATGAATGGTGTGTTTTACTGGAAATGGTATTTCCCCTTTTCTGGATGCAAGGGGCCCTCAACAGTAGAGAAGAACGACAGCTTACACCCTTTTGAGTTGCTCACTGTAAAGCAAATTACTTCTTTCGAGGCGATAAATATCGTTGCATGATAGAAAATGACCCGCCTGACTAAATTCCAAGGGTAGGAAATTGTTGCAACTCGTTTATCTCTCCCGGGTAGCCGTGACTAAAAATGTGGATTTGCTTTATACACTGCCTGACAGGGAAAATGCCATACCACGAAGACGTAAATGCAGTGCCTTGCAAATTGAAGGGTGGGTGCACCCTTACAAGGTATGCAAATGAGTGCATTTTCAGGCCAATGGCACGAATGGCACGCGGCTTATAAGCGAGCAAACAGCCCGTGAGGCCATCAGTCGAGACGTTTTCACACTGGCGAGAAGTGAGTGGTTCTCCTGTAACCCTGTCTGGAGAACGAACAACAGATGCCAATGGCATTAAGACGCCGTCGTATGCAATTTCGACAAATGGATGAGTTCACGAGAGGTGTCATTGTAGGCCTTCGTACCGTCGTATGGTCTTTGCGTCGCATTGCAAACGAAACGCAACGTGATGCCACAACCGTCGGTCGCATTAGGAGACAATTGTTCTAGGGAAGGATCTGTGCAGCGTCGTAGGGGGACCGCAGCTCGGAGACGGACGTCCGAGCGCACCGTTAGTCACATCCGACGTCATGCTGTAGCGGACCAACAGGTCACAATGGGCGGCATTTTGCGGAGTGCACGGGAAGGTTTGGATGCTCAGATATCGAAGCGGACGGTGTCCCGCCGATTGGCTACGTCTGACATGCCGTCCAGCCGTTCGTTGCGAAAGCTATCCTTAACACGGAGCCATCGTCGTCACCGCGTGGTGCGGTGCCGCTCCAGAAATGCATGGGGTGCCGAATGGTACAATGTGGTGTTCAGGCACGAATCCTGGTTCTGTCTCACCACGAATTATCGCCGGAGGCGACGTGGCCAACGGACTATCTCTCCTCCCTTGTGGAGCGCCACATGGCCTCAGAAAGTGGAATCATCGTGTGGAGTGCTGTCAGCGCCCAAAGCCACTCACCGCTGGTATGCATTATGGGCACACTGACGGCACGCCTCTATGTTAACGAGGTGCTGCCGCCCGCTACACTACCGTATCTTGCAGGGCATCCCAAACACCGTTTTTCAACAGGATAACGCTCGGCCGCCTAGCTCTCAGATCAGTCTGAATGCTTTACACGGTGTGGGAATACTTTCGTGGCCACCACGATCCCCCGACTTCTCTCCCATCGAACATCTGTCATACACGATTAGACCCGGTTGAGTACCCTCCCATCCCCGCAAAATAAAGATGAATTGTAGACTCGGATCAATGCCACGTGGTTCACGATACCCCAGGACTCTATTCGGGCTGTCACTGCCTCGACACCACGTCGGATTCAACGCTGTATCGCCCAAAATGGGGGCCACACTTCTTACTGATGATCCTGTACATTTGGCCACTTGAGCTTAGTCTTAATGTGACAATTAAATCATTTGGTTCATGACCTTCCTGACTATCTGTGTGTGCAGTTTGTTCTGTGTTCGAGCATTGCTTAATGGTGTGGCATTTTCTCTGTCAGGTAGTGTATATCCCGAGTAGCCGTATCTAAAGTTATGACTCTGTTCAGGAAATCTGGGAAAGCAACAACCGATGAAGCGAACTGTAGCAGGAATCCGAAGCTGGCTGAAAGAGACCGCAAGAAAATAAAAAAAAAGCAGCAATCCAGTATCTAGCAAAGCAGTTCTCTCGGAAATTTATGAAGCTGAAATTTGTGGCAGAATTGCTGTTTCCAAGCCCGGGCCTAATGTTTTGCAATGGAAGCTTTAAATTGGCTTAAAGTAAAGACACCGAACAAATCAAATTAGTCACTTGTACCAATTTATGTAATTGTGTAATGGGGCATATTTCTGAAGTTATAGTTAGAATTTTATTTAAATATTTCTGGGTTATGTATAAATCCTTTATAATAGGCTACGTTTATCCCTAACGCTGTGACGTCAACGCTATGACCACACTCAGTACTTGTAGCGCCATCTGCTTTTATCCGGTGGCCGAAATCGGAACTAAGCTCACAGCTATCGCACGATACGTAAAATCAAGAAGATATACTGGAAAATAAATAAAAGTTAGTAAGACAAACGACATCATCTATGACAACACACACCTGCCCAAACAACTGTCCGCAACGTTTTTTGTGTCACGTAGGTATTATGTCATATTTTATTTCATTTTCTTTGCATTGCAGAGTAATTTCATAAAAGATAATAAAATTGCAGATAATTTCATAAAAAGGAATCAGCGTTGTTTTATTTCATCAAAAGGAACAAGTTAAATTATAAGAAAGTAGCTGCAGGCATTCCTTTCATTAACATCATTTTTTTTTACCTGAATTTCTACATTATACTGTTCTTAACGTACTGTGACCGTCGTATGACGGGTTAAAATCTATTAACCTCTATAATAGGCTTCTGTCTGGGGAATATTACGAAAATTTGTTGTTGGGGACTTATCTTACAGACTGCCCATTAATCATTCAACCGTTTGTTATAGTTATGTATACGTACTTTACGATTCGTGTTATAACAATTTCAGTCACAGATTTCTCACCCATACATGGCACGGGCTATGAGCTAGTTAATAATAATAAAAATGTGTGTTACTTTTTCTAACAGGCAAAATTTTAAGCTGACAGTTTTGAAAAAATTTAAATCACTGGGAAAACCATGCTAGTGTGATAGCTTTCTCTTTAATTTTTTTATCATGCCTGACTTTAATGAAAGCCGACCATGAGGTATTAATAAAGAATTGGCAAAGTTTTATGAATTGTTTTTCCTATTTCCCATTTATACACAACTTTTACATTTTTTAAAACATTTACTCATTTAGTAATTTAAACTACTTATTTACTTTGATAAAGCTATCATATGTATTTAAAAATAAAAGATTTCAGATAAAAGAAGAAGTAGAACAGAAACCGAAATCCACTTCTCAACTACTACAAAATCTAAATTCTTATGGATCCAATAAAAATTTACATAAAATTTGTTATAATTATTTTCTAATATTTATCCATACAGCTCTTTCACATCAACTTCATTAGAGCCTGACCAGGAAGAACTACGCGGAACAGGTTTTGTGCAATTAATTGAGAATCACTCCTTTAGGGAGCACTAAAACGAGTCCCACAGTGAAGTAATTCTTTAAAAAAGGGAAAAAATGAAAATAAAATAAAAAATAATTTAGAAAGATAATAAACATTTGAAGACAAAGTTGCCACAGGAAAATTAAAGATTAACAACATATACGTTTGTTTCTGGATCATCTTTTAAAATTCAAGTTTTGTATTATTTATTATTATTTGTATTATCTTAGTCCAATATCTTATTGAGAACATTTTTTCCTTTTCTGTAAACTATTGGTTTTAATAATATCCATTTCTTAAAAGTCTTATTTATTCCATATTTTCTCGTTTCAAATTTTAATACTCGTCTAAAATCACCTTTAATTGCTAGTTTTATCTGTTCTGCACTTCGACATTGTTGGTTGTAAGACATTAAGTTTCTATTTTTCCGAATTTTATATTTTGTCATGGCTATAAAATAGTGTATTGCATTAATATTTAAATTACTATATTTTCATGGAACATGATGATGGACCATAAAATTTTTCATTGAACTTTAAAGTGAGGGTAAATTACCATTCCTTGATTTTATGCTTGAACGAGATGCCGTCTCTTGCACCTTACAACACTCTATGTATAGAAAACCCACTTCTATATCTACATTGACAGTCCCGGCTTCTTGTGCAAACCCAGAAAGCTACAAGCTCTCCTCAGTCAATTTCGTTCTGCGCAGAGCCATCACGCATTCATCTAATTTCAGCAGATATAAATGTGAAATTAACAAAATATTTAACATCGCCCTCAACCATGGCTTTCCCAACTCAACCTAAAAAATCTATTAGGACGCTCCACCAAGAAAATTGAACTACTCTCTAGAGGGACCAACAACTTCGCAGATATGTAGGTACAATAGATTATTATTCAACCATTACACCTGTTCTCAAAGTCATTTGCACAAACTTTCACCTGGACTTCGGAATACGTACTACAAATATTTTCAAGTTCATCAAAAAAGATCGAGACCAAGTAACGAGCCTAAATAAATTCGGCGTGTACTGCGTCCCCTTAAAGAGCATTGACGCTGACACTCCTGATAGTAAATATATAGGATCTACAAAACGTACACGGACAACAAGAATAAATGAACAAAAATATGCGGTAAAGAATGGACTTACAAATTCTGCACTGTCCCGACTCGTGAGCGATGGCCTGCGCTACCCAATTTGGAATGATGCTTCCATTATCGTAACACCTACTGCTGTCTCTTCATTGCTGTTCACTGAGAGCCTTGTAATTACTTCTCAAAATCATTGATGCTCTAATTACAATGCTCCGACATCTATACCGACAATCTAGAAACTATTTACTGTTCTGAATACGCGGCAGACTGAGGACGGAGTCACTTAATGTGAAACAACTTATGCTATGCATTCACTGCAACGATAGTTTCTAACTGCCTCCTTCCAGTGGCAGATAACAAGTTGACTGAGGATGCCACCCCTTATTGTAACACCCGGTAAATTGAGGACGCTATACATCTCAATTACTACTATGGCGTTCATTGTTGTATCTCCAGATGAAGATACATACAGCAAAATGAGATCAACACAAATTAATTTAGTTACAAATTACTTTACTATTATTTATTACAATGCAGTACTGTACATATTCCTGCATCCTGTATTCTTTCTTTCATGATACTTACGACGTTAATGCTAAAAGTCTATCGTACGAAAAGTTACAACTAAATAAAGTGTTTTAATCTTGACTTGCAATTTGGAAATTATGTTTGTGAATGACCGTACGTGCGACAGCAACGGTGAATATTTTATAGTTTATACTTACCATGTTGTTTAGATAATTTGAACCACGTGACGCTATATCATATCATCATCATCATCATTGTCAACCATTATCAATCCACTGCTGGACGAAGGTCTCCCCAAGTTTCCTCCACAACGGTCTGTCTTGTGCCAGTCTCCTCCATGTCACTCCCGCATATTTACGAATTTCATCCACCCATCTCCCATGTGGTCTTTTTCTGGGTCTTTTCCTGTCCCTTGGAATCCAATCTAAAATTTCGGCTGTCCATCTATGGTCTGTCCTTCTGGCAGTATGTCCAGCCCACTGCCATCTCAGGGATTTAACTCTGATCATGATGTCTTCCACTCTCGTCATTTTTCGGATCCACGAGTTCCTCTTCTTATCTCTCCTGGTTATACCAAGCATGCACCTCTCCATGCTGCTTTGAGTTGTCTGCAGCCTTTGTATGTCTCTTTTAGTTAAGGTCCACGTCTCTGCACCATACGTAAGCACTGGAAGGATGCATTGATCAAACACTTTTCTTTTAAGACATAATGGCATATTGCTCTGGAAAATTATGCTGTTTCTTCCAAAAGCTCTCCAGGCAAGTTTTGTACGCCGATTAATTTCTTCATCAATGTGACCCTCACTTGATATCTGCTGTCCAAGATAAACATACGTATCTGTTATCTCCAGTTTTTCTCCATCAATCGATAAATCTTCATTTCTTGTAAAAGCATTGAACATCACTTTTGTCTTCTGAAAGTTCATTTTTAATCCCACTTCTTTACTCTTGTCAGCAAGTTCTTGGATCATACTCTGCAGCTCTGATGGGGTAGTTGCAAAAATGACTACGTCATCAGCAAAACGAAGGTGGGTTAGATAATCTCCATTAATCTTTATCCCTTTGTTTTCCCAGTTCAGTGATTGAAAGACATTTTCCAATGTGGCATTAAAGAGCTTCGGAGATATGGTGTCACCTTGTCTCACTCCCTTTCCAATTTTTATGTGTGTTGTATTTTCAAACAGCCGAATCTTTGCACTTGCATTTTCATAGATGTTATTAATAATATTAATGTATGCATATATTATACCTTATGTCTACATCATGTCACGTAATATATTCTATTTAAACGTGTTCCCTTTCTCCTTCTGTTGTTTATGTATCAGACAATGGGTTCCAGGGAAACCTGAAAGTTCTTATACCACAAACCATATGCAAAAAAATATTTAAATTCAGCCGATGAATTTGAATTTTTATTCCGTGGGACTCTCTTGTCAAGATCGTGCATCGACAGCAACTACCTTGATTACTTTATGACTATTTCTATTTCTGCACAAATTTCGATATCCTAATACATCATCGAAGGCAACTACCTTGATTACTTTATGACTATTTCTATTTGAATTTTTATTGAGTGGGACTCTCTTGTCAACATCGTGCATCGAAGGCTTACTTTATGATTATTTCTTTTTCTGCACAAATTTCTATATCCTAATACATGATATAGAATTTGATTATTATTTAAATTTTCTGTTAAATTTAAGTAATTTTTTAACCATGCCCAAGTATATTTTGCTAGCATTGGTGTTAATTTTTGAAAAATTAAAATCAATGCGAAAAGCTATGACACCTTTTTGCCGGTCAAAAAAGACCCCGCATGACGGAAGTTGCTGAAATTGCAAGTGTTAGCAAAAGAACAGTTCTATGAGTTTATAAACATTGGTATAAGTCACACTCCACTGAAAATAAAAAGAAAAACTGAACGGAACACAATTTTGACGAAATCTGACCGGCGCAGAATTTCTCGCCTGGTCAATGCAAATAGATTTCAAACAAATCAGGAACTCCTTCAATCTGTTAATAATTGACCTCATACCTCTATATCAGCGAGCATTGCGTAGAATGTACACTGAGTGGCCACTTTATTATGACCACCTGACAGTTTTAAGCAAATGAACTATGGCTGCACGCTGTTGTCGCCAGAGGGCGAGGCTAGTATAAAAAAAGAAAGCTTAGTGCTTGCGACAGTAGTAGAAGTGATATTTGGGTGACGTGATGGGTAACAAATACGATTTCACGGACTTTCAACGTCGGATAATTGTAGGAACTCGGAGCCATGGAGCGAGTATCACCGAAACCGCCGCATTCGTGAAATGTTCCTGAACAGCTGTTGTTAAAGTGTTTAAAGACTGGACTGTCAGCCAAAAAACTGGGTCTCTACGTGCAACGTGTGGTCGTCATCGACTAGTGACTACTCGGGCGGAACGGAGAGTGTCCAGACTAGTAACAGACAACAGAAGGGCAACAGTGCAGCAAATTACAGACCAACTTAATCAAGGATCCCCTCAAATGTTCTCTGCAAGCACTGTTCGCCGTACACTGCATCGGATGAGCTTTGGCAGCCGAAGGCCTGTTCGAACACCTTTGCTGTCTGCAGTTAACAAGAGAAAACATCTCCAGTTCGCACAGAAGCACAAGGATTGGACAGTCGATATTTGGAAACAAATTATGTGGTCCGATGAATCACGTTTTCACTTGCACCATGCCGATGGTCGAGTGAGAATTTGGCGTAAACAGCACGAAAGCATGGACCTCAAATGCATTGCTACTACCCTTCAAGCTGGTGAAGGCAACGTTATGGTTTGGGTAATGTTTTCCTGCCATGCTTTGGGCCATTTAATTCGTGTTGATCAACGTCTGACTGTCACATCGTATCTAAACATCGTTGCGGACCAAGTGCATCCTGTCATGTGGATGGTTTATTCCAATGGCGATGGCTACTTTCAACAAGATAATGCGTCCTGCCATAGCTCTCGTATTGTACAGAATTGGTTTCAGGAACATGCCGGTGAGTTTACTTTGCTTAGGTGGCCCCCACAATCTCCAGATCTCAACCCCATTGAGAATTTGTGGTATGAAGCTGAACGAGTCATCAGACAGTTCGATGCACAACCCTGCAATCTCACACTCCTGGAAAGTGCTATTCATCAAGCATGGTTTCAGATTCCACACACCACCTATCAACAGCTCGTGGAGTCCATGCCACGAAGAATCAACGCAGTATTAACGTCAAAATGTGGCCCAACGAAGTACTGAGGGGCTGGTCATAATAAAGTGGCTACTCAGTGTATATCTGGAGTGCAGTTGCAAGACTGAAACCAGTGTTAACTTTATCTCACAAGAAGGCTCGATTATCTTGAGCCAAAGCTCACAGTACATGACCTGTTGACGAAAGAATGGCTTTCATATTGTCTGATGAATGTAAATTTTGCCTTCACTCATATGACGCAAGGTTTAGAAAGCTCTTAAGAAACATTCAATCCTTAATGTGTTCAAGAGTTCTTGGAAGTGGGTCTGTAATGCTGTTTTAATGGTTGTGAATTAACCCCACTACTAGAGGTGAAGAATACAATGAATCAACATGCTTACAGATAAATTTTAGATAATTATGTGTTTCCTTTTGCACAACTTTTGCAGAATTTTCATTAAGTAACTTATCCGATTTACCAAGATTACAACTGTTAGATTTATAGAGCTAAACCATTATTGAATAATGTGAAGAGCATGATACCACTTTTGGAAACGTGGACTGGCCAGCTAAATCACCAGAATTAAATTCCATCGATAATTTATGGGGCCACATTGAACGAAGTGTAAAAACGAAATTTCAGCATTTCCGGAATCCCAATGAATTGCGAGATAAACTGTTCTTAGTATGGTCAACAATTGACTCAAGTTATTCAAATCATCTCATTGAATCGCTTCCAGCAAGAATTAAGGCTGTGATTTCTGCACGTGGTGATGATGTAACTAAGTATTAAATGTAAATTTCTGGAGGTGACAAATTTATTGTCTGGTGTCTGTACTATTAGCTTAGTGCTTAAGGTAGTTCCACCTAAAATCTCTGCCTGATGTTTCCAATGGTAAAACTTCTTTAGATGTTTTTTTCGCTATTAATGTGTTCCCAAGGATGAAAATTTGCACATCGATAAAACCAAGTTTAAGCTATATCATGGGATACTTAATACTTGCTAAAACGTATCCACAACTAAGCAATCCAACATTTTTTGTCTACTATGTCATCAATGTACAGGTCGCGCCATCTATTAACAGGTCTGAACATTACTCAAAGAAAAATGATTGATTTGTAATATAATTATGGTTATGTTTTAGCAAGTATTAAGTATCCGATGCTATAACTTAAAGTTAGTTTTAACGATGTGCAAATTTTCATCCCTGGGAATACATTAATTGCGAAGAAAATATGCAAAGAAGTATTACCATTGGAAACATAAGGCAGAGATTTTATGTGGAACCACCTTAACTTAAAACTTCCCTGAGCTTGGTGGCTTAATTGCCAGTTTCTCGACCTCTTCAACTTGTTCGTTCGTGTCGTTACTGAAATCTCAAGGAGATATCTTATTCACTTTCAAGATAACGGTTAAAGTTCAATGAGTACTTACGAACCAAATCCACCTTTATTAAATAAGTGTACACGTCAGATATGTCACTTCCTTCGTAACAAGTTGATACGACTTAACATATGAAATAATAGCCCGTCCTTAGAACATGGGATGCATAACATTACTCAGTAAATTACGTTTACAAATATCGTTCTCAACTCATATCGCTCTTACAACATGAATGTTCTCTCATCGAGTACAATTTCCCAGTACTGCACACCGAATATTACTCTTACTAGAACCACTTTCTTCTCTACTCACATTGCCCATTTCTCACTGAGCTTTTAGCTCAGAACTCGTTATTTACGTTGATTGCCCTTTGACCCGCTGTCAAGCTGCCAAAATTTACCATCTCATCAGGAGAAACTTTGTGGCGTTAAGTCAGAAAATATTTTACGAGGAGAAACCTAATTTGCATAAGGACAAAGGAATCTCATAAGGAAGGTTAAATTAGAAGTAAGGTATACGCTACATGCTAATGCAAAATGAAAAATCACGTGGTATCACGATAATGAAACCTTGACGCTGGAAGATTGGAAAGATAAGATTTGTCCAACGAATCGTCATTCACACTTCTTCGAACTTTGAGAAGAGTTTACTTTACGTAAATGCCAAAGGAAACGCGTATTCTCGACTCTGGTCTACCAGCCGATCGACATAGTGTGGGCTTAACATACGACGTAGTTTGGGCATTGATCTATTTTTATTCTTCATGTATCACCCTGAACGGTCGAGTTTTTTTTTTTTTTTTTTTTTTTTTTGAGGTTTAACGACCACCGTGAGCAACTCAATGGGCTATAAGCAGTCGCCCGTCCCTAATTTAGGGTCACTGGTTCCAGGGAAGGAGAGAGCCAGTGCCGTAAGACAAACACAACATCCATGCCTGACCGGGATTCGAACCCGGACCCCTTACGGACGAATGATCAGAGGCCAACGCCTTAGACCACTGCGCCACCGGGGCGGCCAAAACGGTCGAGTTACAGATACTGCATATCTTTGTAATCTGGGTGACCAGATTCATTCCATCGTGCAGATATTGTTTGCCTCCCCGGTGGCGCAGTGGTCTAAGCGCTGACTTCTGATCATTCGTCCGAATAGGTCCGGGTTCGGATCCCGGTGAGGCAAGGATGTTGTGTTTGCCATACGACACCAACTCCCCCCCTTCCCTGGAACCAGTGACTCGAACTTAAGGATGTGCGACTGCTCAAAGCTCATCGAGTTGCTCATGGTGGCTCTTAAACACGCAAACAAAGACAAAAATATTGTTTGCCACGAATGATTTCATTTTTCAAGATGATAATACTCTATTGCACACCTCCATATCAACTGAAGTAAAACATATTCCACCAGACTATCGCAGCAGACTTCAACATTATCGAGCGCTTGTTGGCAGAATTTGAGCAAAAGTGAAAAGCAGATTTCGTAAACCATTGAGACTTCCTCCATGAGGAAAGATTCAATATTGCTATTTGAATCTATCCCACTTCGAATACAAGCTGTGATAAAACCAAAGGGCGGCCTAAAGTATTATTGAGGCATAACTATTGATCTTTTCAAAGGCGTTTTTATTATTTTGTACACCCTGTACATTTTTCAACGTAAAACAAATGGATTGCGAGAGATCCCTTAGACTTGGATATTCGCCTAATGTTCTGTTTTTGCTTGCAGAATTTATTTTTCAACTTGGCTGACACAAAAATCTATTGTTTCTTTTGCTGTGCGAAGTTTGTACACTAGAATATCACCGCGTTGAATTTGAATTTGCACAATTCAGATTTTTTCATTAAATGTAATCTTCTATAGATCTTACCCTCGCTTGTTTCTTTCATTCCTTTCTTTTTCTTTCCTTCTTGTGAACGGAGAACAAAATTAATGTTCTCTTGGGCATTGGGTTCCACGAGTAAGCATTTATGTTCCCTATGTCCTTAAGAGTAAGTAGAGTAACCAGTCTTAATGATAATCTTGCTGTACAAAAGTTAGAACTCAAACAACAGGATTAAATTGTCGGCTGTTCACACGATCAATTGATTTTTATCTGGCACTTCTCCATCGATTATCTGATATCGTTTTTTCATGCCAATCTAAAGTGAATCTTCTCTCTCTCTCTCTTTCTTCCTGGCGCAAAAGAAACAGAGCTTTTACGGCGGTTAATTAAAATGCCCGTGTGATGAAAACACTTGATTAAAATCTCATTGTGCGTGCTGAATTCCTTGTTTCAAATAATTTACATTTTTACAAGAAAGTATATGTGTGACAAGTAAATGACAAATAATGTCATTGTATTCGTAGCGCCTATAAAGTTCAAGAAGACGCTATTTTTTTTATATTATGTTACTTGCAACATGCACTGAGTGCCCGCTGAAGTATGACTACCCCAATGATAAATGAGCTGCATTTGATACCGGCGCAAACAGGAGGAGAGCGTGTGGTCTGTTGGCTAAAGTACAGTGTATAAGAGGTTGATGTTTCAGTTGAAAGCACAGTTATGGACGTAATGAATAAATATCAAGGATTTATCGGAGATAAAGAAAGTCCAAATTGTGAGAGCACAAAATGTTGGTTTGCCCATTAAGTAAATGGCGACACAGCTCTAAAGTGCGGCGAAAGGTGGATTTCATAGGTGACCGACGGGTGCCTCTTTTTGTGAGGGCTATGACACATACTCTAATTTAACTTTAATTTTTAGTTCCTTTCTCAAAGTAAATTTTGTGTTCATTCTCTTTAAGCACTTAATCCTTAACGTCATATTTTTCTCGCTCACTGAATGCTTTGTTAGCAGCAGTCTTGAGGTCAGGTTGCGTGACGTGTGTGAACGTGTTAAGAATGAGCTGTAAAATGTTGAAGCAAGCAGTGAAAAGAGTGATGTGGTGGGATGTTGTGGCGTGCTGTTACTAGAGTACTGTACCTTTTTTTTTTAAATAATAGTAATAATAATTTTATTGTTTTGCTGTTACATCATACCTTAGATCAAGTTTACATTTGCATTTCAGTGTAACTAAAGGAAACACACTGCTGGACAATTGCTAAGGACGGATCATAAACGGCTATATAGCGCATGAAAAAGTAAGTGTGGTTGAATGCCAAGTGAAATAAAATAATATCAGAATGCCAGGACATTACAAGAAAGACAATTTATTGTGCTCTGAAATCCAGAAGGCTTTGGAACGTGTTCAAGGGACAAACAGGCCATTTTGTGCAGAATACGTAAACGTGAAAAAAATGCAATTACCGTCAGCAGGCGTTCCGGCGTAAGATGTCAATACGGGATATGGCCACCATGGGGGGCCCCAGCACTGAGATAACTGGTTTTCCAGTTATTTGGGGAGCGGCGCCCCCACGGCCCGAGCTGACCTTGTGACTGGTCAACATCTGATGTCACGCCACCGCTTCTTTTTTTTTTTTTCGGTGCTGTTGGAGTTTGCAGGGACGGCTGTTCATCCAGCTGATGGGGAGTCGCAGCCCCACGATCCCGAGCTGGTCTTGTGTCTCGCTTTTTCGTTTTTATTTATTTTCTGCACTGGCCAGTTGCCCGTGTTGTATACTCTACCTAATCGCTACCACGCTATGTACTAACACCCCGGTCTTGTGGTTTTGTTACCCTCCACTACTAACTGTTTATATTAACCGCTCAGTTCGTAGGTTGCTGAGATTCCGTTTAGATTCCACTCCAGGGTTTGTCTTCCTTGGATTACTTTTTTCCTTTTAGCTGGTTTGGGTGCTAGACCTACCTGCATGTTTGCCGCGTGCGGAGACCCGTGAGGCAGAAATGGGATGTCTGGCGGCTGAGGTCGCAGGAGACCGGAGAAGTGCCTCCTGTGTACCAACACTCCTCTTCGACCCCGGCTTCGCTGTAAACTAGAGACTAACCCACCTCTAGTCAGAAGTCTTGTACCAAGTTGTGTACAGGGTTTTAGCGGCTTTTTTGTCGTATAGCACGGCAGGGTAAGCCCGGGGGCTGTGGGATCATGCCAAAGGCGTTGGCATGACGGTACCCGGAGGCCGAAGTGTCCACCGAGTGCGTGTGATCACAGCCAACGGACTATATCTGCAGCGTATAAGCTCCAGAACTGTGTCCAGCGTCATTTTCTTGGCTTGCAGACCTCCAGTTCTTCCTTGTAGGGCTCGATGGTGGGTGGAGTAGTCTGCAGACGAATCCTTCTCCTTTTTTCCATGGGTAAAAACAAAAACAAAAACTCCAAATTCAAGTCACCTGAGAAAATGATAGTTGACAACGACTCTCCTTCGTCTTCTCAACGTACCAAGTCCCATAACCTTAAACGGTCTTTAGATCATGACCTGGACCAAGAACATGGAACCTCTTCTTCGGCAGCTGTACCAGTCGCACCGAAGCGTCGTCTCCCCTCGATTGCTGTGAATACGCATGCTACACACTTAGTTGTAGAATCCATCGATCCGAATGAGAGACTGTCCACCAGATCTCCCTTTTTCATTTCTAAAGCTTTGGACGCTGCGGTTGGCTCCTTGAAGTCTGTGAGGAAGCTTCGCTCTGGGGACCTGTTTGTCCAAACTTGCAGTGTTTCTCAGAGTAACACACTTCTGCACCTCACTAGTCTTCAAGGCATTCCTGTCAAAGTGACACCTCACCCGTTTCTTAACACCTCTCGGGGTGTTTTTTCGGAGTTTGATCTCTTGCCATGCAGTGAGGACGAATTGGTGAGTGAACTTGCAGATCAGGGTGTTATTGCTGCACGTCGTATGATGTTCCGGCGCGATGGTACTTTGATTAAGTCTAAAAATGTAATCTTGACTTTTAACTCCCCGAAAGTTCCGACCGAAATCAAGGCTGGCTACTTGGTCTGTGGAGTTCTCCCATACATTCCCAGTCCTCTGCGCTGTTTCAGGTGCCAGAGGTATGGGCATTCACAACGTTCATGTCACAGTTCCGCTCGTTGCGCAAATTGTGGCTCCAGTGAACATGACGGGGAAGGTTGCATTTCTGCTGCCTGCTGTGTTAACTGTGGTGAGGCCCATGCAGCTTACTCCCGCAATTGTATAAAAAGGAAGGACGAGA
The DNA here is from genome assembly GCA_039090855.1 of Macrothele yani. Taxonomy (NCBI): domain Eukaryota; kingdom Metazoa; phylum Arthropoda; class Arachnida; order Araneae; family Macrothelidae; genus Macrothele; species Macrothele yani. The sequence continues at coordinate 51,839,963 of CM077008.1, read as the reverse complement.
TGGCGATCCAGCGCCTCAAGACCCTGGAAGGCCTCTCGTACCCTGCTGCCAAGGCCAAGTTGGGTATTCCCAACAATCGACAGCGTACTTTTGCCGCAGTAGTTCAGTCTCTGCCACAACCCGTGCAGCCCTTTGTTCGGCGCCCTGTAGCTCTCGCCGCACTTGCCCAGAGATCTACAGCTGAACAAGCGACACAGGTGGATTTCACCGAGCTCCAGCTTATTCGACCAGCTGACTCTGCGCCTTCTCTTTTGAAGACGACCGACTCTTCCAGTTCCCAGCAGAAAGCCTGCATGTGTGGAAGACCCGGCCCTAAATCCGCAAAGGTGTGCAGTGTCCATCCAACTGTCGCGGTCCAACTGACCAACATTGCAACTGTCTCAGACTCAGCGAGGTCCCCACCCTCAACCAACATTATAGAGGAACATAAGGGGGAGGAGAGTGACAGTTCGTCCCTCTCCTGTGACTCATCTTATGTGTAGTTGTGTTCGTTTTCGTGATGTGTTTTATCATTCTCATTCATCAGTTTTACTTAATCGTCTAGTTTCTAACCATTGTACCATGTTTTTAATACTGTTTGTTTCATTGTCTTTTTTGGCCCATCCATCATTCTCATGGTTCGGTTTTACTTGGTCAGCCAGATTTTGGGATTTATGCCACGGTTTTTTTAATCCTGTTTGTATGTCTTGTGTCTGGCGCTCTTTGGCCAAACATGGCCCTAGCGCCATAAAAATCAACCAACCAACCAACCAACCATGGGGGCGATGCAAGATTCCACACGTCGTGTCATGCTTTGCACAACATTATCAAGCAGCTGTTGGGGTAATTTATCCCATTCCTCTGTCAGTGCACGGATGAGGGTGTATTTGTTTATTGGAGGGCATTGGCGACCAGCAAGACTCTTCATCAAAGCATCCCACACATTTTCAATGGGATTCAGATCTGGAGAACATGCTGGCCATACCAGGCGTTGAATATCCTCGCTCTCACGACACTCATAGACAGCGACTGTTTGATGACATGTTGCGTTGTCGTCCATGAAAATGAATTTATCACCGACAGCACCACGGAACATGCGAACATGAGGTAGCAGAACATCATTAATGTATCGTTGGCCAGTCATAGTCCCAGTTGGAAGCAAATAGAGGGACGTACGGCCATTGATCATGATACCAGCCCATACCATAACACTACATGTCGGATATCACTCCATTTCCTGTATGTTTGCTGGACAATATGCAGTACCACTATCACGCCAGATCAGTTGTCGTCGACAATCACGCGATAGACTGTATCTCCTCTCATCTGAGAAGAGGACAGCAGACCAGTCGTTATCAGTCCAATTGCGATGTTGATGGCACCATTGCAAACGGGCGGTACGGTGACGTCTGGACAATGGGATGCACACAACAGGACGGCGGGCGTATAGTCCTCCTTCATGCTTACGTCTGGCGACAGTTTTTCGGGAGATCCGCTTTCCAGTAGCAGCCATAAACTGATTTGCTACCTCACTAGCTGTGCTGCGCCGGTGTCTTTTTGTTGATAGCACTATGTACCGATCTTCTGCACCTCACCCATGACGTGTGCTACACTCTCCATTTGTTTGAAATGATTTCCAAAGCCTTGAAACAACACTGTGGCTGAAGTCGAACTCCCTGGCAACATCTGTTATTTTTCGCCCTTCTTCAATCTTGCCAATAATACGGCCACGCGTAAAATCATCTAGGTGATGTCGGGAAGACTATACTGAAAATTGCAAGTTCGTCAATTGATTCTTTCCTTTTCAACTTTGCGTTTGAACAACAACGGTCAATACGCGTCAAATCCTTTATATCTCTTATCAGCGCTATGACGTCACGAATAAGTTCGGCAATCCAAAATTTGCATACGCACAACACGTCTTACTGTATCCCGCACTTATGCTAATTTCCACATTTTCCTGCCTTCCATTTTATGGTTGCTATTGTCATCCGTCCTTAGCAATTGTCCGGCAGTGTATTATAGCAGCCAGGGAAATGACTAAAGCCCTTATCTCCCAACTTGATAGATACAAGTGAAGTAAAAGTTGTCCAAGACTTAAGTTAAATAGTAGGCAGGTCATGCCGTAGATCAGCAGTTGTTAGTAGTTATTAGTAGCAATTGGAAAGGGATTGAAATCTTAGATATTAATTTGAAGTTGTTGTTTTACATATAAATTAAGCAAGTATGTTTTTAGCCTTTTTTACGCTTTCCAGCCGTAGTTGAAGAAGCGTATATGCTCCAGCTTTGTCCGCCCGTCTGTCAGCACGATAACTCACGTAAAAATGGTTCGATTTCGATGAAATTTTAGTATGTGGTAGGGGACTACCTAGGGACGAACTCTATTGAAAATTGGTGATATGGGATCAAAGGTGACGACACAGGAGCGGGATCCATTCCATTGCCCTTATGCGTCATAACGTGCGTAAATACCGTTCAATTTCAATGCAATTTTAGTATGTCGTAGTGAACCACCCACCTGGGGACGAAACCTGATGAAAATGGGTTAAGTGGGGTCAACGGTCAGTACATAGAAGTGGGATGCATTCCATTGCCTTCATGCGTCATAACTTGCGTAAATATGGTTCGATTTCGATGAAACATTAGTATGTGGTAGGGGACCAACTGGGAACGAACCCCATTGAAAACGGGCGATATGGGGTTAAAGGTCACGACACGGGAGCGGGATCCATTCTATTGCCCTTATGCGTCATAAGGTGCGTAAATATTTTTCGATTTCAACGAAATTTTAGTATGTCGTAGGGGACGACCTGGGGATGAACCCTATTGAAAATGGGTGAAGCATGTTCAAACGGCAGGACATAGGAGCGGGATGCATTCCATTGCACTTATGCGTCATAACGTGCGTAATAATGGTTCGATTTCGATGAAATCTTAGTATGTGGTAGGGGACCTCCTGGGGACGAACCATATTGAAAATGGACGAAATGGGGTCAAAGGTCAGGAAATAGGATCGGTATCCATTCCATCGCCCTTATGCGTTATAAGTTAGGTAAAAAAGCTTCGATTGAGATAAAACTTTATCATGTTGTTCCGGAAGTATACTTTACCGGTTCTGTTGAATATCGTCGAAATGGGGTTAAAGGTCAGGTCATGGGAGCGAGATTTATTCTACAGCGATTATCCTCATAACTTCAGTAACAAGTTCAGTAATGATTTCTGGTATGTTGGAAAGCGTATCATAATCAATGCATTGCATTGATTTTACTAACTTGTTTAAACAAGTTATGATTATTAATGTGTTCGAGTTCTTCAAGTAAATGATTCCAAAAAGTTGGTCCCTGATAGTTGATACTTTGTTTCAATTGTTGTGTTCTAGGCAAGCATGGCTTTATATGAAATCTGTTTCTAGTTTCATAATTATAGATATCAAAATTTATATATAAGATATCTATATTGATATTCTGTTTAATCCTTTTAAACATATTTAATCCCAAAGCATATTGATATAATTGTTTTATATTCAAAATGTTATGTTTATTAACATCTACTCGCATGTAATTATAAATGTTTAGAAAAAGGTATATTATTTAGTCTAAGGTCTAATAATCTAATAAATTTATTCTGGAGTTCTTGGAGTTTTTTAATGTTAGTTTGTGTTGTTTGTCCCCAACAGGAGAGACAATAGTTAAAGTGCGTATGCACAAGAGTGTAGTATAACAATTTAAGGGATTTATAAATAAGATTATTAAGTACTTGGCTAACTACTCCTGTGTTACTAGATATTTCATTAATGGTTTGTTCCAGATGTCCATCCCATTTTTTACGATTTCCAACCGTAGGTTGAAGAACAGTATATGCTCCAGCTTTGTCAGTCTGTCTGTCTGTCCACCCGATAACTCGTGTAAAAATGGTTCGATTTCGATGAAATTTTAGTATATGTTAGGGGACAACCTGGAGACGAACCTTATCGGAAATGGACCAAATGGGGTCAAAAGTCAGGACATAGGAGCGGGATCCATTCCACTGCCCTTATGCGTCATAACTTGCGCAAAAATGGTCGATTTAGATGAAATTTTAATATGTGGTAAGGGGCCACCTGGGGATAAACCCTACTGCGAATAGGAGAAATTGGGTCAAAGATCAGGTCTTAGCATTGAGATTTAGTTTACAGCCCCATTATCCTCATAACTTGAGTAATAACTTGAGTAATGGTTTCTGGTATGTTGGAAAGCGTATTATAATCAATGCATTGCATGATTTTGTTAAGTTGTTACTTATGCTGTAGTGTTACTCCTAAGTAAGTAAAATAATAATCTATGGCAATTTTATATGTAATTATTATAGTAAATAGATATATCTTGATATTGGTTTGGATTCTGTCTTGTAATAGACATTTCCTTAGTTTTAACTGTATTCACAATAAGTTCATTACAGGTCAGTCAGGCATAATATTTACTTATTTGATTATTGTAGAAGTTAATTATTTGTGTACTCTCCTGTCCTGTGAACAGGATAGTACACAATATTAATTTGTTGTAATTGGTAGATCTGATTTAAACCTGTTAAACCTAAGTTGATAGAAGTGCAGCATTCTGAATTGTGTTGGTGAAATCGTTTATGCATACGTTGTGTTCCTGAAGTGCCATGACGTTTCGACAATAAAGACCATTTTCTCGGAAAAGTTTTCACGACTTCTCTGTTTTGACTGTTAGGTTCGCCTAATGTAGTTCAATGTGTAATTAAGAATTGTTTATGAACTAAATATCCGAGGCTTAGTATTCCATAGTTCTAGCTAAACAAGAACAACCGACTGATGGCATGAGGGCAATGTTTAAGTAGTGACATATTTAACCGGCTAAAATTACAGGACAATCGGCGCAGAGTAGTTTCGCAGTTGGCGACCCAATACCATAAGGGCCAATAAGAAACAATATCGCGCACGACTATGGTTGGCACGTCAGCATGGATTTATTACAAAAGTGGACGACCTATACGCCATCCCTTCCTAAGAAAGTGACGTAAATGACACTCATGGTGCCAAGAACATACGAGCTGGACAAAAGAAAATTGATATAAGGTTGTGTTGGTCCGATGAATCCCGATATGTTCTGCATCCTCCCGACGGTGGAGTCCACATGTGGCGTCAGCTGCATGAGACAATGGATTTCGTTTGCATGGCATCGACTATCAAGGCCTACCAGTGCGGTTATATATGTTTAACCTGCATGAACTGGCATGTGGATCAATGCATAAAATCCGGCTATTACCAGGTTCTCCTTGCAGACCATGTAAACCCTACAATGTTGTACCTTCACTTAGCGTGGGATGTCTGTTTCCAGATAGATGATCTGACAAGTTACTGTGCATGTTTCGTGCAGGAATGGTTCATCGAACACAGTACAGTGCTGGATGAGGCATTTGGCATCAAATCTCGCCTGATCTCAACCCCATTGGACGGGTGTGGAATGTTGAAGGACGACATGTGAGGCAGTTTGGAACACCACTGTGCTCCCCACCGGAAATATGGACTGCAATATAAAGAGCTTGATGATGATCAAAATTTAGTATGATGTTCGTTGCACCTGTTGGCGTTCACTTCTTTTACGCCACCGGTTAATGAGAGTGGAGTTTGTTAAGTTAATCGACATGCTCAAAATTAAATCAGCTATATCGTCCAAATTAAAGGCATTTATTAACGATTTTCATGATGAAGGACTGAGAACTGAAGGAAATATTTTGTTTTGTGGAGTGTGCGCGTCGCGTCGGCTGTTTCTTGTGACCATCGTTTACAATTTTCGCAGCATATTAAAACAGGGAAATATATAAAAAAATTAAGAAGCACTTGTTGAAGCAAAGGCTTCTTAAAGAAGTTCCAGGGAACAGGTCATTTCAAATCTCAGTTTGGATTTAGGTCGTGCACTATTGGGTTTATATATCCCGTTGTCGACAGCCAACAAACCAGTATTTAGAAGTTTCTTAGAAAAATACTGCGATCAAATAGTTCCAGACAAATCTACTTTAAGCAAAAGTTACTTGCAGATGACGCACGACGAAACTATATTAAAAAGCATGGAAAAAATCGAAGAATTTCCTTTTTGGATCTCAGTTGACGAAACTATAAATGCGTATGGAAAATATATAGGAAATGTTATTGTTTGACATGAATCAGCACCGTCGATCCCATAGTTAATTACTTGCGAAGAACATATAAAATGTAACTACCACACAATCGCTGAATTGATCAACCAACTGTTGCGGATTTTATGACCAGAGGGAGTAAAATACGATAAAGTACACCTCTTGGTAACTTCTGCTGCATTCTACACGATGAAAGCAGCTACAGCACTTCGTGTGCTGTTCCCCAAGATGATTCATTTGACATGTCTTGCACATGGGCTCTACAGATTTGCTAAAACAATCCGCTGCAATTTTCTACAGACCGATTCGTTGATTGCAACAGGTAAAAAGACTTTTCTTAAAGTTCCCAGGAGAACCGAAAAGTTGAGAGTTCCTTGTAATTATACGTTGGGACACTTGGTTACAAGCTGCAGTATGTTAAGGAGACAACTTCAGCAAAATCACGGAAGTAATCTCTTAATTTGACTCGGAAGATTTTGCTTCCATTGGAATAGGACAAGTTCTGTTGGATGCTTTATTACAGGAATTGACTTTCCTGAAGACACATTTGACTGCATAGGAGCGGGCCATTATAGAACTTGATACTTCAAGTTCTCCTTTGATAAAAAATTTGAATTCATTTTAAAATACTATTGAAATATTGGAAAAGTGTCAGGACCCATTGGAGAAATCATAAAACACAAGATGAATAGTGTTATAAAAAAATCCAGGCCTAGAACTCATTACAACTCTAAAAACAATTATCCAGGAAACTTCAACTGGCAATTGCGCTATTTTAAAAGATAAGGAATTCTCGTCATCAGATATAGCGGGGTTTAAATTTTCGGCCATCACTTCATGTGTCGTCGAGAGGTCGTTCAGCCAATTTAAAGGTATTTTGAGAGAAAACGGTGGAAGCTTTTGTTTACGACAGCCTGAAGTGCTATGTCGTTGCTAGTTATCATAGCAGTAAGTTTGTTGAAAACCTTGGTTTCGATTACGTAAAGTAATTTAAAATTTGCCAAGAAAGGAACTTTTTAATTTCTTATGACTGTATAAGTAAAGAAATTATAGAAAGTTATTAAAAATATAAGAAATATATAACATGTTTTAGTGATTGCTGTTTTTTTCCTACACATTTCCTCATTGTCTACTTCATTTCATTTACAATATTTCATTATTTGGTTACATTTGACCATGTTACATTTCAAAATTTATTTTCTAACGTATAATATTAAGAAAAAAAACAACATCTATAATATGAATACTTATGTACAGGATAACCACAGAAAAGAAAATTGAGTAAAAGGCTATATATATATATATTGCCTCAATGAATGCTAACTCCCCTAAAGTACGTAGTCAAGCCATGCGTCCTGCACATATAAAATTGACGCATATATGGGCATATAAGCAATAAAATTTTCAATGATATTCTTACTCGAAAAGCTGTGGTTCCTACTTTTCCATTTTCAAACTTGGTCTTTTGCATTTAATCCTTATGCTACTGTTTCTGATAACTGCAGCGAAGATATATAAAAAAATCTCACGAATATCTTTGACAGAAAATAAATGCAGACCATCACAATTTTTCGATGAAAATAATAAGGAAAAATGCTCCCAAGAAACTCTTCACATTCCCGATTAACAGCACTGACTGATGAAATTCTTACTGTCCATCGAACTTTCTTGGCATAGACGAATGCTATGGACGGCCAAATCTCTTCAATTTAGAGAATTGTTCGCCACGCGAAAGCTCCTCCATGAGACGTCATTCACCCTTTTCAAGTAAAGTATTGTGCACAAATTGCATTTTACCGTATTTTCTAGTGTGGTGGACATGTCCCATTGCCAATGTCTTGAAATATTTTACTTTTGCTTGATACCATACTCATTGCCTACTAATTTGTTTATAACGTAAAAAGCAAGATGATTTTCCAAAGCTGAAGCAATGGAAAGAGCACGTTTTGTAATTGAAACGCATTCTAATTTTAAGATAATTTATACGCATGGAACTGAAAAGTTCAGCGAAATCCCATTTTCAGCGCCCTTAACGTTAAATTAGCCAAGTAATATGCAACTGAAAAAGTGCTAACGTAATCAGTTTTGCCTAACGTACCAATTTAAAAAATAACTTTTGCTGTAACTGAAATGGTCACATCATAGTGTAAAGCAAAAATTTACTAAATTTCCACTTTGAGAATTCCTAGCAAGAAATTAACGAACTAGTTGGAAAATTTAAATATTTGGAAATAACAGTTAAACCTAATCTGATAGGCACAAAAATATTTTGTTTCGCTAAGTTTAATAGTTTCTTCACAACATAACTTTAATTGCATTAATTTTTGACTTTTACTGCCCTTAGGGGCAAATTCATAAAATATCTGAGATATTGTTGTGTCAAACTTAATACCTTTGATTTCCTATTAACCACAAAAATAATTTTGAAAATTTTTTTAAAAACAAAAAGGCCGATGTGAACGGACAGACAAAGTGATTACACTAGCATTGTTTCTTACAAAACGTTTTAATAACGGGAAGATAGAATGGCAGTTTAAAAAACATAAACACTTTTTTCTTAACTTTACTTGTTTTTGTTAATCTGGCAGATAAAAATTTCTAACGCGATATGAAGGGAAAGGGGCCCCCTGAATCTTTTAAGGCCTAGGGGCCCAAAAGATCTAAAGTCTCTTCTGGTTAATTAAGGTATTGGTTTCCCAACAAACATTTGTTTTGTTTGGTCATAGGAAATGAGCTTACTGAGCAAAACTACTTCCAGATCGAACTCACAACATTAGGATACTGCTGCCTCTGAACAAATTAAAACTTTAAACAAAGAACTTATACTGTGCTTTCTTCAAATGCTTACTTTAGCAACTGACTCATTTATTAATTAATTTTGCTTTCAGCATTTCGTCGGTGTTGAGAAGTTGTTTTTCTATTTGTGAGAAGAAAAGTGAAATAAAGTGTAGTGAATTCTATTTATTTTTTCTTCAGTGCGTCTTTACTTTGGATCCTTATTTCTGAACTAAGTACATGTTACCGAAAATTACCAGAAATAGTAAATAAATTTAATTCTTTTCCCGGCTTAACACAATACCCGTTGTTAGAACGTCCATATAAATAATTAAATACGGATGCTTTTACATTTAGAAGACTATCTTTTAAAGCGCTTTTGAGAAGTCTGTTCATCCATTGAGAAAAACGTCTTGAAAAATTCTACAAGTTATTCACAGATTACAAGAACAGTAGTCAATGTCATGGATGACATGAAAGGGATTTTCTGACATACTTTAACAAGCTGAACTTTTTATAGCAATACTTGCATGCGCTTTTCTTGTTTCAAAATTTAAAAACTGAAAGAAGGAGTTTCCTTTTTTTCCCCTTGTATTGATTTCATCGAAGCATTACTGAGGATAAAGTGCGGAAAAAAGTTAAGTTTTAAATCGAATTTGAGAAAATGACAGTTCTTCAAGACACAGTAACCCTAGCACCCGCAAAACAGGGAACAATAGGACACAAAAGAGCCGCGCTTTAATTAATTAGTTCGGACAATGTCTTCATTTTTAATTAACGCAAATATGTCCATGAGCTATGAGTTTTTGCAAGAAAAGAATTAACAAGCTTTTATGCTTTTAAAAATAAAAGGTAACATGAGATGAATATTTTTTGTTAAGATTTTTAATTCAGTTTGTCATTAAATTGATGCAAACTCTGGAATGATGAAATGAGGAAGATGAGCAAAGAATTCTTCCCCAAACAAAGGTTTTGATGGAATGTAAACAATAAACGAGAAGCGGGAGTTCTAGCTTTCCTCTGGTAATGAAGTTCGGATTATTTTCCTTTGTGCATATGCAATGTCTGTAGGATTTACTCTGTACGTATTGTTACACGTAATTTTAATTGATAGCATAAAAGACATAAGTAATCCCCTGTGTTTTAAAGGCGAACTGCCCGTGCTAATGAAAACAATTAAAGCTCGTATCCAAATGCTTCTTTTTTTGTATTTATATTAATCGCGGAGTATCGTCGTTAAACCACTGGTGTTTCAACACCTTTACGTCGCAAAGGCCCTTTTTTTCTTGGCTAGGGAACTTTTTGTGATTAGATAGTAAAAGAAGCTGGGCAACGGAATTTTTTTAAATGATTATTTACGCAAAAACATAAGAAAAATGATGTTTTACATTCAAGCATATTCGTATCGTAAGCGAAAGCTCGTGTTGAGGGAGGTATAATGAATGAAATTAAGTTACGTGTGCAATGTTATATTGCAACAGAAGTGAAAGCAATGGCACCGTTATTACGGTACTAATACACTGGCGTGCAAAAATTAGGGACGAGATGGTTTTTCGAATGTAACGTCGTGCAGATGTGCTCCACATCGACTCAAATCATACCATAAGATCCCTAAAATGTAAGAATATGGGACAAGTGAGCAAAACCGTCCAAACAAGGAATCCAAAGGATACAAAGGCACTTTATTGAAAAGGTAGCTTCGAGCACAACGGGACAGAAGACAGAAGCGTCCATGTGACAGGCGGCTGCGAAGAAAAATCCAGTCTTTAGTAGGGGATATGATCACCCCTGACTGCGTTGCAGGATTTACAACGTCTATCCATGCTGAGGATGAGGTTGCTTGTTGGCGCTACAAGAGGAATGAGACGCATCACGGCTCATTCCTCTTGTCGCGCCAATCGCAGTTGCGGAATCGTTGCTTGCTGCTGGTGACATGCTACCAAGCGTCTCCTGAGAAGGTCCCACACGTTTTCGATTGGATTTAGGTCTGGGGACCTTGCAGGCCAATCCATGCGTTGGATAACTTCACTATCCAACAGCTCTCAGACAGCTACTGTACGATGATGTGTAGCGTTGTCGTCCATGAAGAGGAACTCAGGACCCACAGCACCTCTAAACAGACGCACGTGAGGCAGCAGAACCTCGGTACACTAGCGGACACCAGTGACCGAACCTCCTTGGAAGATGTGGAGGTCAGTACGGCTACCAAGCATGATACCGCCCCAAAACGAGAACTCCGCCACCTCCAAACCTGTCCCTTTCGATGATGTTGGAGGTGTGATTGCGTGTTCCCTGCTTTCTCCAGATGCGTATACGTCCAGAATCGCTCGTCAGACTGATCGCTCTCTTCCGTAAAGAGAACTTGGCCCCATTGCTGATGTATCCAGTTCTCGTGTTCCTGGCACCACAGAAACCGCTGTCTCTGATGGGCATACGTTAATGGCACACACCGTACTGGTCGTCGTGCAAATAGGCCATCTTTGTGCAGCCTCCTGGCCACGGTAAAGGGCGATAACGGACGTCCAGTTGTCTGTTGCATGTGCCTTGTAATTTCACCCGCTGTCTGCCGTCTGTCTCTTCTCGCCTGTAGGACAATATACCGGTAGTCCGCCGCCGTGATTGCTCCTGGACGACCACTGCTAAACTTTTGGGCAGCTGTTCCTGTCGTTTGAAATGCTCTCCAAGCTCGTAAAACGATGATGCTGTGAGCGATCCCGAACTCCTCGGCCACACTAGTCACACTTCGACCTTCTTCCAATTTTGCAATGACGCGAACTCGGGTAAAGTAATCCAGATGTCGTCTACTGAATTGCCTGTTGGCCATATCACGCGGTGGCTACAACTCGACGTCGTTCAAACCGATATACACCGTGCAATAGCTCTCACCGACTTGCTGAGCGTACACCGCCCGTGTGGTTTATATCTTTCCGACATACCCCCCTCTTACGTCATGCTGCATATATGCGCATGCCCTATCGTACCGGACCCTAGTCCATCTTTTGAGTGGTCTTTCAGTTCGTTATGGCTGCTCGTTCCGCTGTTATGCTAGTTTCTCCTCTTCGTTCTTAATTTTTTCACACCAGTGTATTAAGAATGGTGAAAAAGCCATATATAAAGTTACTCAACAGTTGAAAAATGTATAATGGACCTGCATTCTTCAGGTCCCCTTTATATGTATTCTCACGGTTTCTCCTTACGTATTTATTCTACTGTAACGGAAGATAAGCATGTCCCTGTCAAGCATAATATCAATTCAGTTTAACGCTATCTACATTAAACAACACAATGCAACTTTCATTCGAGAAATTCTATACAACTCTAATCGTGGAACATTCCGGCCCCTCGACCATAGACGAATGTACATATCGCGTCTGCTCGTATTGGCATGCACCTCTCAAATGCCCAGGCCAGCAAAGCTGCCGACTTTGGTAGCTATGAATCAACTAACGGAAAATCAACTAAAATTCAACCAAAACTAGACAAAATATTTTAGAGAAAGCAGGACATCCTTTTTAAAATATTATTACCACAAAAATAAAATGAATGCAGAATTTATGATCTTCAAGCGTTCCGCCTGAAATAATGAACAGAGCCCACAATTTTTAGCATGTCTTTTGTAAAAAAAGATTGTGCTTATGTTATCGGTTTGTCCGTCCGTCCGTCTGTAAACATGATATCTCTGCAACTGTTAGTCTGATTCGAAAAATTCTTTTTGCAGTTGGGAAGCTTTAAATATGCGAATGATGATCCATTATTTTGTTTTTATTTAAGATTCACAATTTTGCCGCTAGAGGGCGTAAATGCAGATGATGTCGAATTCAAAAATACGTTTTATTCCACATATTTGCTTCTAAACATCCGATTGAAAAAAAAATTTTATCTTTCGATTTCATTTATGTCGAAGAATGTTTTAGATATGGTCACTTTTGGAAATTACGCATAGATTTTCCGCTAAGAAGGCGAAAAGGTAAATTACATTTTCCCCGATAACTCTTCTTCTAAAACTCCGATTTGAAAACATTTTTCTTCAGCGTATACAGCTCCTGATGCAAAATCTTTTGCATATAATTTCTAATTTTTGGTAATGAATACTTTGGCCAACAGAGGGCGTAAGCGTTAATTTTTGCTTTTGATATTTTTGTCACAAAATCAGAGCTTCTAAATTATCGATTGAAAAACTTCTTTCCTGGACTGATGCCTCTCACGTCGATAAACGTTTTCGGAATATTTTCTTCTTAAAATATTCCATGTTTTCTCCGCCAGGGGCGTAGATGTATTTCTTCTTCTTGTCAATATCTCTACTTCTAGGAGTCCGATTTGAAAAATTCCTTCTTTGTTGGATTGTGTTTTCAGTGTGACATGTTTTTCATATAATTTCAAAATTTTCAAGTAATTCATAGACTTTCCGCTAGGGGCGTAGTGGTAAATTGCATTTTCCCCTATATCTCTGCTTCTAAATCTCCGATTTGAAAAATTGTTTCTGCACCGGATACAGCTCCTGATGGAAAATCGTTTGCTCATAATCTTTTATTTTTGTAAAACAATGGTTTGGCTACCACGGGGCGTAAGTCTTAATTTCCTCTTCTGATGTATTTGCTGCAAAATATGAGCTTCTAAATTCTCGACTGAAAAAACTCGTTTGTAGACCGATTCTATGCATATCGACAAACATTTTAGGAACGTTTTCTTCTTAAAATAATGTATAGTTTCTACGTCAGGGGGCGTAGATGCATATCTTATTTTTGTCATTACCTCTACTTCTAGGAGTCCGATTTGAAAAATTCCTTTCTTTGTTGGATAGTGTTTCCGATGCGAAATGTTTTTCCTATAAATTCAAAATTTTCAAGTAAATCAGAGACTTTCCGCTACGGGGCACAAAGGTAAATTGCGTTTTCTGCGTTATTTCTTCTTCTAATAATCTGATTTGTAAATTCTTTCTGTATCGTATGCCACACTTGATGGAAAATATTTTTCATATGATTTCTAATGTTTAATAAATAATGGTTTGGACACCAGGGGGCATAAGTGTTACATTCTACTTCTAATGTATTGGCAGGAAAATCTGGGCTCCTGAAAAAAAAATACTTGGACCAATACCGCTCATAATGAAAACCTTTTGAGAATACTTTCTTCCTAAAATAATGCATGGTTTTCCCACGAGGGGACGTAAAGTCACATGCTATTTTTGTCGATGTCCCTGTTTCTAAGAGTCCGATTTGAAATTTTTTTCTGTGTTGGAGAGCGTTTTTGGTGCGAAATGGTTCTCATACGGATTCGTGTTTTTCTTAAAGCACAATTCTGCAACCAGAGGGCGTAAGCTCACGATTCCGTTTACAGCAATATCTGAGGGATTAAAAACCCGATTGAAAAACTTCTTTCTTCCTTCATATACTATTGTTTTCCATACCGGTTCCATTGACTTTGGATAGCTTTGATAAATTTAATTTGCGTCAAAACGGATTCAAAAGACGGACGTGCTTATTACACCCAAAAATTCGGTGTCATCTTTCTTGTTTTCTATTTCCTCGGAGGAATTCAAATTTTCACAGATGTAAGTCATATTCTTTTTCATGACTAAAAATTAATACAAATCCCCACTGCTTTAGTTTGTATCCATATGCAACTTTGAAGCAAAATACAAACTGTGAAAAGATTTAAATTTTACAATATTGTTCGCATTATTTAATAACAACATATTTCTTTTGGAAGATAGCATAGAGTTTAATTCTTGGAATTCCTCATAGCCAATAAAAAGTGTCCGTGGTTGATAACATGAGAAATTAAAATAATCTTGGATTTAAACGTGCCTGAGTCTCTCAAAGCAAAATAAATCAAAAGAGTCAATGTACGAATGTACTTTTTCTATGTGCTTTACGTAAACAAAGCAGTGTGCACAGCGCTTCTTTTGAGATATTATCAGAAATTAAACGTGATAACCTGTTATTTTGAGTAATCGAACACCATACGTATGGCCGACCCGACAAGAAAAATGTTGTTTATGAAGATGCAGTTAAGATTGATACGTACTTAGAAAAAAGGAAACAAAATAAAAACCGAATGTAATTTTTCTATGTACTTTACGTAAACAAAGCAGTATGCACAGCGCTTCTTTTGAGAGATTGTCAGAAATTAAATGTGATAACCTGCGATTTTAAGTAATCAAACACTACACTTATCGCCGACTCGACAAGAAAAAATGTTGTTTATGACGATGCAGTTTAGATTGATACGTACTTAGAAAAAAGGAAGCAAAATAAAAAACAGAAATAATAAAAATAACTAGAAATCAATTACATCTTTTCGGGTAATAAACCATATTTTTCAAATGTCAACTAAACCAAAATTTTACGGCTGCACAGGTGGCGCAGTGGTCTAAGCGATGACCTCTGATCATTCGTCCGTTAAGGGTCCGGGTTCGAATCCCGGGGAGGGACGGATGTTGTGTTTGTCTCACGACAATGGCTCTCTCTCTCTCTTCCCTGGAACTAGTGACCCTAAATTAGGGACGGGCAGCTGCTTATAGCCCATTGAGTTGCTCACGGTAGTCGTTAAACCTTCAATCAAAAAAGAAAAAATTACCAATTATGTGTTGCGCAAAACCAAACAACTCTAGCTGAAAATCAACTAAATTAGCAACCCTGTAGGCCAGCCTTTGACAGCGCTTTTCTGCTTTGCCGCAAATCCGATTTTTTCACCTTAAGGTTTGAAAACTGTTTTTTTCACCATGTCTCCCCAGGCAAAAGAAACCAGTTACATACGTTTATCTGACTCCCCTCCAGAGTTCTGTGCGCCTATGGTCCTAAATAAGCCACCAGCCCTAGCCCAACGATCGTCATATAGGGTTTACACATACAGAGAAAGTTTAGACTAGACAAGCTACGCCTGTTACAGGTAGTAAAGACGAAGTGGCATTAGGTGCAATCTAGATGCTCACGTTGGAAAAGTGGGTAGACAGATGGAAGTCAGAATGCGCAGCTATTGGTGCGCGTCCCTGATCCAACTGACGTCAAAGTATATACTAGGGGAGAGAAAGAGGTAGGGGAAGAAACAGATGCTGGTATTATTAAAAGGGGAACAGTACCTGAGTCCGATGGCTTAACATTAACATGCGAAGCACGGCAGACATTTTGTTGCTAAACACACCTAACCTACATGGGATCGATCCATGGACCTTTCCATCGGCAGGCTGACGTGCTAACCAATAGGCCATCCGGGGCACTGTCTTAATTAAGCACTTCCCGATACAACTTTTGATTGAGTCGACGGAAGAAATCACATTGATACAATGCAGTTTCTAAATAATGATTAAAAGAATGTCACCCATGTTAAATAAATGATTGTCAACAAATGTTATAGTTCAAATTGGCTAGGTTCAATACAAACACGCTAAGATGTCATCTTATTAGGCACATCTGTCTAATCGCATGTTTCACCGCCTTTCGGCAGTAGAAAATCCCTAATTCGTGGGAGCACGGAACATACCAGAGCTTGAGCCTCGTCTAAAAATATTGTACCGTGCGGAAATGACTCAGTCGCACAGTTGCGGCAAAATGGAACGCACCACAGTCTCGCAGGGAACTTCCTGTTTCGAAGTATCCCAGACATGTTCGATAGGGTTTAGGTTACGATACCACTGAAAGCAACTGAATCTCGCCCAGGCGACACAGCCTTGCAATTTAGCGTACGTCCAACACTAAGTCACCGCCTTTTAGGAATAGAAGGCGGTCGCTCAGTGTTGGGCCTACGTTAAATTGTAAGACTGTGCTATCTGGGGGAAAACTCGTCGTCATTAACCTGGAACCATTTAGTGAAGATATGGGATTTGTGAGCCGGTGCGTTATTCTCCTGGAAGTGACCATCTGCTTGAAGATAAACTGCTGACATTTTTGTTGGCAACGATGTTTTGATAAGCCGGAATGCTCTGATATCATTCGATAGGTATAAGAAGACCTAATGCGTGCCAAGAAATCATTCTTCTCCGCAGCACATCGCCTCCAAAGTCTGTTGATATCTAAGGAACCAGAGACTCCATGGCCTCATGTTGCTTGCACTAAATTTGGATCCCGCCATCAGCATGTTGAAAGAGTAACCTTGATTAATCCTTCCAGACGACTTTTTTCCGGTCCACATCACTCCATTGTCGATGATCCTGCGTCCACTGGAGGCCCTTTATCTTGTTCAGCGTTGTCTGCTTCAGCATCCGACTTGGTTGTCGGCAGTCGTAGCCCATTCCGACATGGTGTATATTTGGAGACTACCATCGGCACACCTGTGTTGATCACTCGTCTGTTCACTAGCACGATTCTCATGAATTTTCTTTGACTCTCTGATCCACCATTTTCTTTCGTTAACGGGATCGCCAAATACTGGAAAGCTTTTTTTCCGTATAATACCGTTCATGGCGAATCTTTTCTACGGTTTAACGTGAAAAGCTAAGTAGTACGGACGTTTAGGTTATGCTCGAACAGGTACGCCAGGCGCCAATTATCATGCCACGTTTAAAGACGCTCAGATCATTCGTTTGGCCCATTCTGATCTTCAACTAAACGCTTACTGACGCTTGATGAGTTCATCTGTCTGACTTATTTGGCATATTTTACTGGCGTGACGTCTTACATGTTGTACTGACACATTTGTGCAACGGGAGCGGATGTATTTAATACAGTAAATTGATATCTCAATGCATAAAATTTAATACTGAATATTAAAATGGTGGTGCCATAAACTGTTCGGGAAAAGAAGTAATTCAGATGATAGATAAGCGAAAAGGTAATCTCGAAAACTACTGAACCCATTTGGATAATTCTTTCACCGTTGGGAAGCTTATTTCTTTCCGGTGGACA
Organism: Macrothele yani; assembly: GCA_039090855.1. NCBI lineage: Eukaryota > Metazoa > Arthropoda > Arachnida > Araneae > Macrothelidae > Macrothele > Macrothele yani. Next base: position 51,822,225 of record CM077008.1, on the reverse strand, counting down.
TAGGCTATTTCGCTCATTTATTATTATTATTTATTATTTTATTATTATTTTTATTTTGGACCGTACTACCAAATCAGATTGTTTTCAAGTAGTTCCCGATTTCCCGTGTATCGTTCTGCTTTGTTTATATACAACCTGATCACACTCAACGTGAAAGAAAGTACTTCACGACAATATGCGGTATTTGGTTTACTGATCTCGAAAACTACTGAATCGATTTGGATATTTCTTTCACCGTTGGAAAGTTTACTTCTTTCCGGTGGACATAGGTTATTTCGTTAATTATTTTTTATCATTTTGTAGAAAATTTGCTCCAAAGAAAGCACAACGGGATGTGTGAACGAGCTATCGTATCTCCAAGGAATGCATCTGTTAATGAAATAAATTATGCTATTTTTGCAAAAACTTCCCGGGGTATACATAATTTACACATCGATCGCTTCTGTCATTAAACTTGAAAGATCCACATGAATTTTTAAATTCTTTAAATCCCTCAGGACTTCCACCACATTGTTTCAAATTGAAAGTTGGCATTCCTATAATATTATTACGGAACCTAAATCCTCCATTTGTGCAATGGTACAAGATTACAGGTCAATGCATACATACATACATATCACCAAGCTGTTTTCTGAGATTCAGAGGTTAGCTCCAAAAAGAAATACAAACTATCAGATATTTTTACTTACTGTTGTTGTATCAAACTTCTCCATTTACAGCGACCTTGACATAAAACTCGGACTTCACTGATATCCATTACACGCCGTACAAAAGATCTTTTATGCTTCATACTCATAGCCTTTTTCTCATGCAGACACTCCTGGATCTGATCCACTCATGTCTTCCTTGGCCATCCTCTGACTTTCCTTCCTGCCACTTTGGCTAAAAAGATCTTCTTAGTAAGCATATCATCACTCATTCTTTCACCTTGCTAACAACATTTTGTTTCACATGGCACAACTGCAACACATCTTCATTCTTCACACAAGCAGACCGCGTTTCGCCAAAAAAAAAAACAAAAAAAAACGTAAATAACGCAATTCTCCAGCACACAAACGACTTCTATGCTTCTTCTGTAGCACCCAGGTTTCACTATCATACATCAGAGTAGGAACAGTTACACTTTCATACACAGCCATGCGGGGCTCTCTAGAGAACTTATCATTCCTGTGAAAACCTCCCCGATCAGCTGTGACTTTCAATGAAGAATTCACTCGCCTACTAATTTCGTCATCCAATTTGTTCTCTCTGTCAAACATGTTTCCTAAACACACAAACTCACTCACCTGGTCAATCACAGTGCCATTTATACTTACATTACATTCAGTGCTGCCAGTTCCTCTCTCAAAGCGCTGTGTAATAATACATGCATTATTGAAGCCATTATACTAACTGGGCCAGCATCTGGACAAATGGCACATATTCCCAGGATCCCGATGATTCCGACGGACTTGCCTTTCACGTTCAAAAGATTACAGTTTTCAATTAAAATATCCTTCGCTATAACGATCAGTCAGTCCCAGGGCCAAACTTACAAACATGTGCGATTGGATTTATACGTCGGCTAATCGAGAACTGGCAGTTCAGACAATCAATTTTTTTGCTAATGACTGGAACGAGACAAAAGAATGTGCATATGGAGAGACATTATGAATAATTTTCAAAAAATAAAATAAAAATTACGTACTGAAATTTACGTAAACATTAGTTATAATTTATTGCACATGAAAAACTTACTGCCGACCATTTAATCTTTCGGCCAATTTCTCTATCAGTTGCTATGAAACTCAATTACAATTCTTATGGATGGATCGAATTACACGTGATATCATAGCCATGCTTTTTAGTGATATATTCCAAGCGGGAGAAACCGTGGGCTCATCTAGTCATTAAATAGAACGTACAGTATCAGGAACTTGAATAAACCGTTGCGTGCAATACATTGAGGTACGACTAACTTCCTACGAGTTCAGCAACAACTACTGATACATATTGACCTAAATGACACGCAGATGCATGAGGCGAAATTATCAGGAAGAATTATAGTAGAAAGTTGTCAAAAAGCAAATATATGTATATACACTAAATTGACAAAGGTCACCGGACACCTAGAAGAGAGATACACAACATAGCATTTATTGGTCCACCTTTGGCCTTAATGCATGCACTGACTCTACAAGACATGCTTTGGACACGATTTTGGAACACAGCGATAGGTATGCGCTTCCATTCCGTACACAATGCTGCCGCTAACTGTTGCTTAGTAGTAGGCCTTGGCTCCAAACTACTCATGCAGCGCTCTAATTCATCCCATAGGGGCTCTATGGGATTAAGATCAGAGCTCTGTGCTGGCCAGTCCACACACGATATGGAATTATCATCGAACCACGCCGTAAAAGTTCTTGCTTTATGGCTCGGTGCATTATCCTGCTGGTATCAACAAGGCTCGGTTCCATAGTATTGCCACACAGTTGTTATGGAATAATTGTCCAGAATATCGAGGTAGAAATACTGGTTAACAGGTTTATCCACGGTAGCCAATGGGCCGGTACCATACCACGAGAAACACCCCCACACGAGTACACTGCCAGCTCCGAACTTGACCGTAGGAACAGTACACATGTGGTAAATAGCGTTACCCCGGCTACCGCCATACCCACACACGGTCATCCAACTGATGGATCGTGTATCTGGATTCATCAGTCCATAGGACCCGTTTCTATGGACTGATCTACGGTCCACGATAAATGTTCTTTACACCGTGCTGAACTACGAGTAGCATTCCGAGTGGAGATAAAAAGCTTATGAGCAGACGCACGACCACGGTAACCCATGGAATGAAATTATCTGCGAATGGTACGCGTACATGCCAAGGTCCCAGCATTTTTCTTACCTGTACACTGAGGTCGTGTGCAGTACTCCGTCGATGAGGTGTAACGACTCTCCTAATTCTTCGACGTCCTCTATCACTGATTTTCTTTGGTCTGCCGATACGTTTTGCTGCTTCAGACATGCCATGTGTCTTACACTTATTCAGTACATCCAAAACAGTTCACTTGTGTATGTTTAAACGCCTCTAAAAACAAAGAACATTTATCGTGGACCGTATATATATATATATATATATCATCATCATCATCATCATTGTCAACCATTATCAATCCACTGCTGGACGAAGGTCTCCCCAAGTTTCCTCCACAACGGTCTGTCTTGTGCCAGTATCCTCCATGTCACTCCCGCATACTTTCGAATTTCATCCACACATCTTCCATGTGGTCTTCTTCTGGGTCTTTTCCTGTCCCTTGGAATACAATCTAAAATTTCGGCTGTCCATCGATGGTCTGTTCTTCTGGCAGTATGTCCAGCCCATTGCCATTTCAGGGATTTAACTCTGATCATGATGTCTTCCACTCTTGTCATTTTTCGGATCCACGTGTTTCTCTTCTTATCTCTCCTGGTTACACCAAGCATGCACCTCTCCATGCTGCTTTGAGTTGTTTGCAGCCTTTGTATGTCTCTTTTAGCTAAGGTCCACGTCTCTGCACCATACGTAAGCACTGGAAGGATGCATTGATCAAACACTTTTCTTTTAAGACATAATGGCATATTGCTCTTGAAAATTATGCTGTTTCTTCCAAAAGCTCTCCAGGCAAGTTTTGTACGCCGATTAATTTCTTCACCAATGTTACCCTCACTTGATATCTGCTGTCCAAGATAAACGTACGTGTCTGTTATCTCCAGCTTTTCTCCATCAATCGATAAATCTTCATTTCTTGTAAAAGCATTGTACATCACTTTTGTCTTCTGAAAGTTCATTTTTAATCCCACTTCTTTACTCTTGTCAGCAAGTTCCTGGATCATACTCTGTAGCTCTGATGGGGTAGTTGCACAAATGACTATGTCATCAGCAAAACGAAGGTGGGTTAGATAATCTCCATTAATCTTTATCCCTTTGTTTTCCCAGTTCAGTGATTGAAAGACATTTTCCAATGTGGCATTAAAGAGCTTCGGAGATATGGTGTCACCTTGTCTCACTCCTTTTCCAATTTTTATGTGTGTTGTATTTTCGAACAGCCGAATCTTTGCACTTGCATTTTCATAGATGTTATTAATAATATTAATGTATGCATCTTCAATACCACAGGATTTCAGAGCCATTGTAACTGCTGATGGTTTCACCGAATCAAAGGCTTTTTCATAATCGATAAAAGCCATGCACAATGGAAGTTCATATTCCCTTGCTCTTTCAATTAGTTCTCTCAGTACGTGGATATGATCTATTGTGCTGTAGCCACTCCTGAATCCAGCTTGTTCTCCGGTTGAGCCATGTCCAGTGTCACCTTAAAGCGGTGTGAAAGAACTTTAGTGAAGATTTTATAAATCACTGATAGGAGGCTGATAGGTCTGTAGTTCCTGAGATCCTCAATGTCACCTTTTTTATGTAGCAAGATCATTGTAGCGTTGTTCCAATCCTCAGGAGTTTTCCCTTCATTAAGGCATCGAGTGAAAATTTGGGCGAGTACTGTTTCGATTTCTCCACTTGCTTCTTGTATGATGTCTACAGTAATTCCATCTTCTCCTGGAGCTTTTCCCCGCTTCATGTTCTTGATTGCATGTGCAACTTCTGCTGGAAGGACTGGAAGAACTCTGGTACTGGCACCTTTCATGATGTCTGGAGTACATGTATCATCCCTTTCATATAATTTGGAGTAGAAATCTTTCACTCTTGTCAAAAAAAAAAAAAATATATATATATATATATATAATATATATTCTATAAAAAAGATACCTAAGCAAAAAAATACATATATAATTTTGACTCACACCTAGTACAACATAGAAAAGGTTATGTATCTACCTGTGTTAGTAAAAGGAGAAAAGATAAAAAAATAAAATAAAACAACTGAATGTAGAAGGTGTCGAGAATACTGAGCCTTGGCTTTATCAAGGACCAGCAAAAACTCTGCATTTTCTCACTTCCACAAAGACCTAGTTGGAAATGGGTTTCTGCAAGGCCATAGATGCAAGTAACATTCCCACCTAAAATAGTTTAAAAAGTATATATATAAGTCATGTCCTCCGTAGAGTAGCATGACCTAGCACTAGTTAACAATTTCGCTTGCATCCATTAACCTTCATGGCCCGACCCATGCTCTTCATCTGTTACTATTAAACAGAGAGAAGAAGATTAAAGAGAACTCAAGCTGTGAGAGTGACATAATAATTAGAAATGATTTTCAGCTATAACGGAATTCCAAGTTCGTTTGAGAGAGAATTTAAACCTGAAAAACAATGCAAAAGAAATCCAAATTTTACATTGCAATTAAAAAAGGAAATGTTAATTTATAACGAACAGATTTTTGAAAGAAAACTTGAGTCTAAAACCCCTACTCTACAACTTATGACAGCACGAAAACGAGAATAAGTTAAAGATAATAATTAACTAAAGAAAACTTTGTGAAAGTTATATACCTTAAACAGTTAGTTGCAATATGTACAAAGTATTTCAGCAGTGCTTTAAGTGCATAATTAATTAGTTATTAAGAACTTAACTGCTTTGAAAAAACAGCGCATAGACAGCGCATAGAAAAGGAACAAGCTTAGCCATCTTCTGTTCCTAGGTACCCCAAAAGACGCTCAAAGTTACAAAGAAAAGTAAGAGTTAAAACCCGCAAAAATGTTAACAGACAAACCAATGCTTAAAAGCTGAAAAGCTAAAAAACGACAGAGAAAAGGTACATGAAGTACAAACATTGAACTTATAAAACCTAGAACCCAAAAACAAGGAAGAGAGCTTACCTCTTGTGTGACAAAAACTTTTCTCCTCACAAGAGAAGAACATGGCTGACCTCTTCCGCCACTCCCTAGACGCTGGGGGGCAGTGAGGGTGGGGCTGATGGCCTCCTCATACAGCAAGAAACCAACGCGCGGAGATTTTAACCAGAGAAAAAAATATATAAACTTAAGACTGTGGATCTGAATGATCAGAAAGAGCAGAATTAACTCTCCAGAATACATGAGAAATATTATAAAATACACGAGCAGTTTATTTAATAATCTTTGCATGTATTAAATCACCTTAGTGAGCTTCTATAGATTAATCAGAATCTTATTAATTTTAATGTTGGTTTTACTATTTTTAGTATAGCTATCCTAGTGATGAATAACTAGTTTTCTTTTTTATATGTTTTTATTTTCTTTTATAAACAGATTTTTAAGCTTTTTTTGTGATTTTGTTTATATTATTTAATTTTTTGTTTTAATAGGACCGTCATATCCAGCCTACGATAATCTCAATGTAAGGAAGCTGTTCTACAATAATGCAATTTTTTTTCCCATCCACAGGCACCAGTCTATTGTAAGTTTTAAATATGTTAAGACCTTAGGGTCAATAGTTAAAAACTACAAACTTAACTCTTCGAGCTACATTCCTGTAATTACTACTTGTTCTTGTGATGAACATAAAGAAACAGTTCACTATGATAAGAATTACAACCATATTATCACCGGAAACTTGAGTTTTGTTGAAAATGAAAAGCTTAGGAATTTATTAGAGTATGGCTCTAAATTCAGACCTTCCTTCACAATTTCCAAAGAAAGGATTCTTGAGAGCTTCACTCAAGATGTAAATAAGTACATCGTAAAAACCAGTTTAACGTACAATCAGCCTATTGAGGCCTTCGCAGAATGGAAATATAATATAATCAATAGCTTCACCGGTGAGTTGGCAGGTCTGGACTTTTGTTTCGACAGAAATCTCTTTTTCTCTGGAGAAGCTAAAAGGTCACTCTCCAAACTACAAGACCAATTTATTTTTACCACTACGGATAAAGCTAGCAATAATTTTGCAATTATCTGTAAGAAGTTCTATTTTGAATTGTTAACTATGGAACTCAATAATAGAGTAACATACGAGCCCGTAAGTTATTCTACCAAGCAGTTAGAAAATCGGTTTAAGGCATTCTTCAAGAAACTTAAAATTCCACAAACTAGAAGATATGAGCCTGAATTTCCATTTCTTTTTGCAACGGTTAAGTTTCATAAGGATCCTGTGAAGTTCAGGTTCATAGCTAGTGGAGTAAGGAGTCATAAAAAGAAACTAGATCTTGCTTTTGAAGATGTCTTAAAGAAGGTTTTGAAACACATTAGAAACTGTTCTAACTTGATGTACAGAGATTTTTGGATAATTAATAATAATGCAGAAGTAATTTCTACTATACTCAAAGTTTGTCCCCTAGATATTAATAGTTATGATTTTGAAAACCTATATACTAATCTGCCTCTATCAGATATAATCACTACCTTTAAAGAGCTGTATGCAGAATTTAAACTTAACCAATTTGTTGATGTAGGAACTTTGAACTCTTATCTCAATTGCTGCATAAAAAATAACCATATCTTATATAATAATACTCTCTATAAGCAAGTGAACGGTATTCCAATGGGAACATCAACGTCCACGAATATCGCTAATCTATTTCTGTTCTTTAAGGAATATAAATTCATTAAGAATCACCCCACCTGCTCAGATAACTACCTTTACACTTTTAGATATATTGATGATCTGCTGTGTATCAATAATTCAGAAGTTATAGAGAGTGATTTTGATAATATCTATCCTAGCTCTCTTAACTTATGTAAAACCAACCACAGTAATCAGGAACTTGAGTTCCTAGACTTAAGCATTAAGCTCAACAGAGGTAACCCATCTATTAGCCTCTTTGATAAAAGAGTTAATTTTCCCTTTCAAAGTAATTAAATATCTACACTGGAATAATAACATTTCAACCAAAGTAATTGAGAATGTACTAATTTCTCAGGTCCTAAGAATTTCAAGAATTTGCAGCAACAATTTGGACTTCAATTACCACATTAATATACTATTAGAAAGTTTTCTAGAGAACGAAATTCCTTCTTCTTTCATCAAAAGAACTTTAAGAAAAATTATTCTGAATAATAGAGTAAGGTTGGCAGATCTGCTTTAATTTTCTACACAGTTAATAATATGATTCTGACCAATCAAAGCCGTAAGGAAGTTGGCTAGAGGATGCCTATTAACTACCTAAAGGAACCTTAGTGCTATGGATATGACGGTCCTATTAAAACAAAAAATTAAATAATATAAACAAAATCACAAAAAAAAGCTTAAAAATCTGTTTATAAAAGAAAATAAAAACATATAAAAAAGAAAACTAGTTATTCATCACTAGGATAGCTATACTAAAAATAGTAAAACCAACATTAAAATTAATAAGATTCTGATTAATCTATAGAAGCTCACTAAGGTGATTTAATACATTCAAAGATTATTAAATAAACTGCTCGTGTATTTTATAATATTTCTCATGTATTCTGGAGAGTTAATTCTGCTCTTTCTGATCATTCAGATCCACAGTCTTAAGTTTATATATTTTTTTCTCTGGTTAAAATCTCCGCGCGTTGGTTTCTTGCTGTATGAGGAGGCCATCAGCCCCACCCTCACTGCCCCCCAGCGTCTAGGAGTGGCGGAAGAGGTCAGCCATGTTCTTCTCTTGTGAGGAGAAAAGTTTTTGTCACACAAGAGGTAAGCTCTCTTCCTTGTTTTTGGGTTCTAGGTTTTATAAGTTCAATGTTTGTACTTCATGTACCTTTTCTCTGTCGTTTTTTAGCTTTTCAGCTTTTAAGCATTGGTTTGTCTGTTAACATTTTTGCGGGTTTTAACTCTTACTTTTCTTTGTAACTTTGAGCGTCTTTTGGGGTACCTAGGAACAGAAGATGGCTAAGCTTGTTCCTTTTCTATGCGCTGTCTATGCGCTGTTTTTTCAAAGTAGTTAAGTTCTTAATAACTAATTAATTATGCACTTAAAGCACTGCTGAAATACTTTGTACATATTGCAACTAACTGTTTAAGGTATATAACTTTCACAAAGTTTTCTTTAGTTAATTATTATCTTTAACTTATTCTCGTTTTCGTGCTGTCATAAGTTGTAGAGTAGGGGGTTTTAGACTCAAGTTTTCTTTCAAAAATCTGTTCGTTATAAATTAACATTTCCTTTTTTAATTGCAATGTAAAATTTGGATTTCTTTTGCATTGTTTTTCAGGTTTAAATTCTCTCTCAAACGAACTTGGAATTTCGTTATAGCTGAAAATCATTTCTAATTATTATGTCACTCTCACAGCTTGAGTTCTCTTTAATCTTCTTCTCTCTGTTTAATAGTAACAGATGAAGAGCATGGGTCGGGCCATGAAGGTTAATGGATGCAAGCGAAATTGTTAACTAGTGCTAGGTCATGCTACTCTACGGAGGACATGACTTATATATATATTTTTTAAACTATTTTAGGTGGGAATGTTACTTGCATCTATGGCCTTGCAGAAACCCATTTCCAACTAGGTCTTTGTGGAAGTGAGAAAATGCAGAGTTTTTGCTGGTCCTTGATAAAGCCAAGGCTCAGTATTCTCGACACCTTCTACATTCAGTTGTTTTATTTTATTTTTTTATCTTTTCTCCTTTTACTCACACAGGTAGATACATAACCTTTTCTATGTTGTACTAGGTGTGAGTCAAAATTATATATGTATTTTTTTGCTTAGGTATCTTTTTTATAGAATGTGAATTCTGAATTTTCAAAACTGCTGCGTTGCGCGTTTTGATTTTCAGGTTATTTTGCACCCTTCGTTTTAAATTCTAAAATGTTTTCCTTAGTCTTCAGTTTTGCTCTTAAGTATATATAATATATATATATATTCAATTAAGGAGAAACCTAATCAAAAAAACATCAATAATTTCGACTCACACCAAGTACGACATAGAAAAGGTTATGTATCTATCGGTGTGAGTAAAAGGAGAAAAGATAAAAATAATAAAATAAAACATCTGAATGTAGAAGGTGTCGAGAATACTGAGCCTTGGCTTTATCAAGGACCAGCAAAAACTCTGCATTTTAAACTTTTTAGAAATAAGCAGTCCAAGAAAATACCAAACTCGAGTATAAACTACACTCCAAAAGGCTGCATCCAAAACATACTAAAATTAAAAATTAGAAAAAAAACAAGAGTGAATTGTAAATAAATAGAACAAGAAAAAAACCCCAAATAAAAAAATATATATTAATAAAAAATAAAAAATAATAAAACATTTCAACTAGAATTTGCGCATGAGCTGCTAAATAATAAATTGAAATTAGTTACTGAAGAGCAAAACTGAAGACTAAGGAAAAAATTTTAGAATTTAAAACGAAAGCTGCAAAATAACCTGAAGATCAAAACGCGCAACGCAGCAGTTTTGAAAATTCAGAATTCACATTCTATTAAGGAGAAACCTAATAAAAAAAAACATCAATAATTTCGACTCACAGCAAGTACGACATAGAAAAGGTTATGTATCTATCGGTGTGAGTAAAAGGAGAAAAGATAAAAATAATAAAATAAAACAACTGAATGTAGAAGGTGTCGAGAATACTGAGCCTTGGCTTTATCAAGGACCAGCAAAAACTCTGCATTTTAAACTTTTTAGAAATAAGCAGTCCAAGAAAATACCAAACTCGAGTATAAACTACACTCCAAAAGGCTGCATCCAAAACATACTAAAATTAAAAATTAGAAAAAACAAGAGTGAATTGTAAATAAATAGAACAAGAAAAAAACCCCAAATAAAAAAATATATATTAATAAAAAATAAAAAATAATAAAACATTTCAACTAGAATTTGCGCATGAGCTGCTAAATAATAAATTGAAATTAGTTACTGAAGAGCAAAACTGAATACTAAGGAAAAAATTTTAGAATTTAAAACGAAAGCTGCAAAATAACCTGAAGATCAAAACGCGCAACGCAGCAGTTTTGAAAATTCAGAATTCACATTCTATTAAGGAGAAACCTAATCAAAAAAACATCAATATATATATATACCGCTGGCCACCCAAAATGCAACACCAAGAAAGGAGCATCCGATTGGCCTGGAATTCGCAGCATGCGCCGCCCGCGAGAGGGCATGCAAACGATTAGCATTGCAGGGCATATGCAAATCATTTGCGCCCGGCACGCCACCGAGAAGCACTATAAGAAGGGTGCACAACAGGTGGGGTGTAAGTAGTCGAAGTGTGTTGTGCTGCCGGACCTGTGCGTGGGAAGCTTCCTGATGCGTCGTCGCAGAATACGGCTGTCATTCCAGCACGTTTCGGAGTTCGACAGAGGACGAATAGTGACGTATCGCGACAGCGGTTTATCGTACCGAGATATAGGTGCCCGTGTGGGACGACATCCAGCCACAGTGAGGCGAGTATGGATTCAGTGGGTGCAGGAGAGACGGACGGACCGACGTGAACGATTGCCGCAGCCGCGGCACACCACCGAACGAGAGCACCGGCATTTTGTGCGGCGGGCATTGACGGCTCGCACCGCCACATCACGAACGTTAGCGCAGTAATTAGGGTGTGTTCCGCAGCAACCTGTGTCAGCACGTACCAATCGACGTCGTCTGCAGGAGCGGGGACTTGTCGCACGGCGCACATTGCTCCGATTACCATTGACGTTACACCACCGGCGAGTGCGGCGGCAGGGGGCCGTTGAACGCCGCAACTGGACAACGGAATGACACGACATTATCTTCTCCGACGAATCCCGCTTCTGCCTGCAACACCACGTTGGTCGGAGCCGTGTGTAGCGGCATCACGGCGAGAGACTATATGATGCCTGCATTATGCATCACCATATCGGTCTTTCGCCTTGCGTTATGGTTTGGGGCGCAATTGGATGCGACACCCGCGCCCCTCTGGTACGCATCGCCGGTACACTCAACAGCTACCGCTACATCTCCGACGTTTTAGAGCCTGCAGTCCTTTCTTACCTTTAGGACTTGCCAGCGGCCACGTTTCAATAGGACAATGCGCAACCACACGTGGCACGTATAGTGCAACAATTCTTCACCGCCCACCAGGTGTCACTGCTGCCGTGGCCCGCCTGTTTCCCCGATATGTCGCTCATCGAACACGTCTGGTCGCTGATCCGCAACAGAGAGGGGCCCGGCAAGCACCACCCGCGACTACGCGTGATGAACTGTGGCAACGTGTGGAAGCAGTTTGGACCGACATACCCGCAGCCCACATAAAGAGTCTTTTTCGTTCGATGCCGCGGCGTGGAACGGCCGTTATTGCCAACCAAGGAGGCCACGCGAACTATTGATGTCTGCGTGTTCCGCAAGACACACGGGCCTGTAAACTTAATCGTTTTATCTTTGTATCTGTTGTTATGTGTCCAGTAAATCTGGCTTTGCTATCTCGTCTCCTTCTTGTTGTTGCATTTTGGGTGGCCAGCAGTGTATATATAAATATATATAATAGTATTATTTAAAATCAGAATCACAAAATATGAATTAATAAGAATATACAGAAAGTTTGATTTCTTTGGTTTTTTATTTACTCCTTTATTAATTAACTATATACTTCATATCTAGTTCATTTGTTCTGTATTGAGTTTCGTTCAAATTGTTTCACTATTGTAATTCGGTGACTTAGGGAACACACAGGCGGTTTTTGTCTAAAACGAACCGGTTTCCTGTTTCGGAAGGTCACCTTTAGACTGATGTTCCTCTGAGGAGAACAGTCTAGTTTAACTGGTATTGCTACTTTCTTACAAGGAGTTCTTGGAGAGTTAAATTTTTTGAATGTTTCACATATACCATTTTATTTTACTTTTTTACCTCACTTTATACTAGGGTTTCAATCTTAATTTTTTCACGTGTGTCAAAGTATATAAGTGACTATTTAAATGCATGTGTTGTTATATATATATATATATATATATATAGGGATGTAAGGTCAGGTGATGCGTAACATCACAGCCTCTCCTTGACAAATGTCAACCCCGCTTTCTCGTGGTGCATCCGGTTCCCACTAAAGGGGCTCTGACGACCGCCAATAGCGGTATAACTATACCATCGGGACTAGAGGAAATGCTATCCCACACTCACCAACCCGCTTGGCCAGCGTGGTCAGTTATGGCCAAATCCTCCAAAATGACTCCACAACTTAAATCATGGCACTCATTCTCCGGCAGTTGTAATGTACCTGGCCAAGGCAGCGGCCAGTGCGACATGAAGGCAGAGGGTGCTAAGAATCCCCGGAGGACCGGACTAGGCTGCCATTTGATGCTGACCTTGGCTACGTATAATGGACGCTCCCTATCTTCTGATTCAAGGCTTCTTGAATTGGAAGAGGAACTACAAAGGATCAAGTGGGACATCGTGGGACTAAGTGAGGTAAGGAGAAAAGGAGAAGATCTCATTGAACTGGAAAGTGGACACCTCTTCTACTATCGTGGGACAGATACTGGCAGAACTAGTGGTGTTGGATTTATAATAAACAAGAAACTGAAGGATAAAGTTGTAGAAGTTGAAAGTTCCTCTGACAGAGCTGCACGACTCGTTATTCAACTCTCGAGAAGATACCAGGCTCAGATTATTCAAACTTATGCACCCATCACAAGTCATCCTGAAGAAGAAATTGAAGAATTTTATGAGGAAATTCGTCAACTAAATAATAAAGGTAAGCAGCACTTGAAGATAATTATGGGAAATTTCAATGCAAAAATAGGGCAACGGCAACAGAATGAAACTTCATTAGGTAAATTCGGTCACGGCAACAGAAACCAGCGTGGAAATACTCTCGTAGAGTTTGCAGAGGCAGAAGGGTTTTTCATCTTGAACTCCTTTTTCAAGAAAAAGCCACACAGGAAATGGACATGGAGACATCCAAATGGGATGACAAGGGAAATTGATTTTATTATGTGTAACAAAAATTCATCATAGAAGACTGCAGTGTGCTAAACAAGTTCAACACAGGTAGTGACCATAGATTGGTGAGATGTAAGATGCACCTCAACACTAAACTCAAACGTGGCAAGCTCATAAGACAAACAAAATGTATTGACATAACCAACCTTAGAAAACACCACAATACCTTCAAGTTGGAACTGAAGAACAGATTCTCTGCTTTAGAAGGCCTAACATCGGAAGAAGTGGATATTTCGGAAGTTAACTGAAAAGTAACCAAAGCTCTTATGGAAACAGCAACAAAATTAGCAGGGTCTAAGAACAAGTTGCATGTGAACAAATTATCAGGAAAAACCAAAATGTTGATGCAAAAAAGAAGAGAGATGAGGACAACTAAAGAAGATGTGACTTCCAAAGTGGAATATATAGAGCTATGCAAGACAGTACGAAAAAGTATCACTGAAGACGTAAGGAAATTCAACTGTGAACTAGTGAGGAAAGGAATTGAAAACAACCAAAGCCTAAAGATAGCAAAGGGACATCTCAGTAAAGGAAGAAAACAAAGTATGGCACTGAGAAAAGAAGATGGTTCTGTAACAAGAAATAGAGGCGAAATTTTGACAAGAGTGAAATATTTCTACTCCAAATTATATGAAACGGATGATACATGTACTCCAGACATCATGAAAGGTACCAGTACCAGAGTTCTTCTAGTCATCCCAGCAGAAGTTGTACATTCACTCAAGAACATGAAGCGGGGAAAAGCTCCAGGAGAAGATGGAATTACTGTAGACAAATCGAAACAGTACTGGCCGAAATTTTCTCTCGATGCCTTAATGAAGGGAAGCTTCCTGGGGATTGTAACAACGCTGCAGTTATCCTGTTACATAAAAAATTATTTCACATTGAGGATCTCAGGAACTACAGACCTATCATCCTCCTATCAGTGGTTTATAAAATCTTCACTAAAGTTCTTTCACACCGCTTGAAGGTAACACTATACATGGCTCAACCGAGAGAACAAGTTGGATTCAGGAGTGGCTACAGAACAATAGATCATATCCACGTACTGAGAGAACTAATTGAAAGAGCGAGGGAATATGAACTTCCATTGTGCATGGCTTTTATCGATTATGAAAAAGCCTTTGATCGGTGAAATCATCAGCAGTTGCAATGCCTCTGCAATCCTGCGGTACTGAAAATGCATGCATTAATATTATTAATAAAATCTATGAAAATGCAAGTGCAAAGATTCGGCTGTTTGAAAATAAAACACACATAAAAGTTGGAAAGGGAGTGAGACAAGGTGACACCATATCTCCGAAGCTCTTTAATGCCACATTGGAAAATGTCTTTCAATCACTGAACTTGAAAAACAAAAGTATAAAAATGAATGAAGATTATCTAACCCATTTTCGTTTTGCTGATGACGTAGTCATTTTTGCAACTACCCATCAGAGCTGCAGAGTATGATCCAGGAACTTGCTGACAAGAGTAAAGAAATGGGATTAAAAATGAACTTTCAGAAGACAAAAGTGATGTTAAATGCTTTTATAAGAAATGAAGATGTATCGATTGATGGAGAAAAGTTGGAGATAACAGACACGTACGTTTTTCTTGGACAGCAGATATCAAGTGAGGGTCACATTGATGAAGAAATTAATCGGCGTTCAAAACTTGCCTGGAGAGCTTTTGGAAGAAACAGCATAATTTTCAAGAGCAATATGCCATTATGTCTTAAAAGAAAAGTGTTTGATCAATGCATCCTTCCAGTGCTTGCGTATGGTGCAGAGACGTGGACCTTAACTAAAAGAGACATACAAAGGCTGCAGACAACTCAAAGCAGCATGGCGGGTGCATGCATGCTTGGTGTAACTAGGAGAGATAAGAAGAGGAACTCGTGGATCAGAAAAATGACAAGAGTAGAAGACATCATGGTCAGAGTTAAATCCCTGAAATGGCAATGGGCTGGACATACTGCCAGAAGGACAGATCATCGATGGATAGCCGAAATTTTAGATTGGATTCCAAGGGACAAGAGAAGACCCAGAAAAAGACCACATGGGCGTTGGGTGGATGAAATTCGAAAGTATGCGGGAGTGACATGGAGGAGAGTGGCACAAGACAGACCGTTGTGGAGGAAACTTGGGGAGACCTTCGTTCAGCAGTGCATCGATAATGGTGGACAATGGTGATGATGATGATATGTATATATATTTATGCATATATGTGGGGTAGGGTGCACAAAGACAAATCGGAATCACATGGTATTGCAGGGTCGGAAACGCCATCTTCATGAGGTAGATGGCGTTGTTCGGTCACGAGACTGCTTATACGTTCTCTCAGGATACCCTCATTTGTAAACCGCCCGCAGAGGTAGTAGGATGGCTGATTTTACGAACGCGGAATTGGCTGACATGCACCTTGCATACGGAGTAGCGGACTGCAACTAACGAGCCGCCGTGCGACTGTACCAGGACCGGTACCCGATGACACGAGTGCCAAACCTCCAATTGTTTGCACGGCTGCATCAGAGGTTATGCGACACTGGTTCTTTCCAGAGGCTTGCCAGTAGTCGGGAACGATGGGTACGCACTCCTTCCATCGAAGAGAATGTGTTAAGTCATTAAGCAGACACAGAGCAATTAATTGCCCATAGGCTCAGTCTGTCCCAATCCACCGTATGGAGGTTTCTGCAAGAAGACCAAGTGCATCCATATCATGTTCAGCGCGTTCAGACACTAAGCCCTGAGGATTACCCTCAGCGCATTGCATTTGCGCAATGGTACCTACAGAAGAGTGCGGCAGAACCCCAATTTCCTGCTCCTGTGCTGTTCACAGACGAAGTGTGTTTTACACGGGAAGGTTGCTTCAATGCACATAAAGCGCATGTATGGGCTGTGGAGAACCCCCATGCTGTACGACCACGTGAAGCACAAAACCGTTCTGCTGTTAATATTGGGGCGGCATTGTCTGTGATCACTTAATTGGCCCATACCTCATGCCTCCTCGTCTAGACGGAAGGAGTTACCGGATATTTCTGGAGGACGTCTCGCCAGAGCTATTGAACGAACAACAGGTCCCTCAGTCGCTGCGCCATGAAATGTGGTTCGAGCACGATGGGGCCCCGGCCCATTTCAGCAATGACGTTCATCCTCACTTAAACATGACATTTGGACATGAGTGGATCACGCGTAGTGGTCCCGTTCATTGGCCTGCAAGATCGCCAGACTTAAAATGCCTTGACTACTTCTTCTTGGGTTACATCAAACGACTTGTATACGACACCCCCGTTTGAAGTGACAAGGATCTTGTAGCTGCTTCGAAAGTCCGAGACACACCAGAATTTTTTCAAAATGTGCGTGATTCCATGCGCCAACGATATCAAGCGTGCTTTGCAGCTCATGGTCGCAACTTTGAACACCTTCTGTAACCTCAATGCATTTCGGAAATGTCTTATGAGTAATAAAATGCATTTTTTTCTCTTAGGTGCTGCTTTTTCATTTCTGGTCCTCTCTGTACACTAGCACATGAAGATTGCGTTTCCGACCCTGCATTGCTATGTGATTTCGGTTTGTCTTTGAGCAACCAGCCCCTCCCAGAAATTTTTGCACGCTTAGCTGAATCACCCTGTATAGGTATATGTATTTACAGAGTTATTCCTCCTAGAAGCAGAGATAGCGAGAAAAAGATTTTCATATTTACGTCCCATAGCAGGAGAGCTTTGAGGAGGATAATATTCATAATATTTACTGCAGCGCATGGTACATAATAAAAATAGAAAATGTTAATGCGTTTTTTAGAAGCTGAGAGATACAGCTGCAAGCAGAAGTACAGAAACACCATCTAGCGACAGATCTGTGAACTATAAAAAAAACTCCACATGTACAAGCATCGTGTTTCACAATTTGAATGGTATCGGGTGCTAAAAGAATTTTTGAATTGGTCATTTAGAAGCGGAGATATCGAGGAAAACAGATGAAATATTTCCGTCACCTAGCGGAAAACGTGTGCACCATTTTGGGAGAGAAATGCACATAAAAGTTTTTCATAGTTAGTATTATTCGACCGAAAAATTATTTTTCATTCGGATTTTTGTCTGGTACATATTGCTGCAAATATGCTGTGAATGGAAACGTGAACTTACGCCCTCTAGTGACACGCCTTTGCGTTAATACAAATTTGAATTTATATTCAAAACATTTCTCACCAGAAATGCTTTCCGATAAAGGAAGAATTTTTATTTTAAATCAGACACTTGCCAGAAATAAAAGATATACATTTACGTCCCCTGGCGGAAAAGCCATGTGCTGTTTTAAGCAGAAGCTGTCCTCAAAAGGGCCTTCCGTAGTGAGCGGTGTCGGTTAACGTAAGAATTTTTTTAAATCGAGATTTCAAAGGCGCAGATTTTGCTGAACATACATAAGAAACATAAATGTATCCTTACGCCCCGTGGTGGCCAAACCATTCCTTACCAAAACGTAGAAATTATTATGCATGACATGTCCCACAGAAGCTCTATGCGATGCAGGAAGAATTTTTCAAATAAGACTTTTAGAAGCAGAGATATCAAGGAAATTGCACTTTACCTTTTTGGCCACTAGCAAAAACCTATGCGTTATTGAAAAATAAGCTGTACTCGAAATAGTTTTTGTTATAAATGGCATCAAAAGATAGACAGAATTTTTTTTTCATTTGGGTGTTTAGAAGGGAATACACTGCCTGACAAAGAAAATGCCACACCACGAAGATGTAAACGCAGCACCATGCAAATTGCAGGCTGGGTGCACACGCACAAATTATGCAAATGATTGCATTTGCAGGCCGATCGCACGAACAACACGCGGGATATAAGCGGACAACCAGCCCGTGAGGCCATCAGTCGAGACGTCGTCACGGCCGCGAGAAGTGAGTGCTTCTGCTGTAACTGTGTCTGGAGAACGAATAAGGGTTGCCAGTGCCGTTAAGACGTAGTGGTACCCGTTTTCTTCGAAACGAAAGAGTTCACGTGAGGTATCATCGTAGGACTTCGTACCGCCGGATGGTCCTTGCGTCGTATTGTGGAAGAAACGCAACATGATGCCACAACCATCGGTCGCATTTGGAGACAGTGGTCCCAGGAAGGATTTTGTGCAACGTCGTAGGATGACAGGAACATGGAGACGGACGTCAGAGAGCACCGATCGCCTCATCCGACGTCATGCCGTGGCGGACACACAGGCCACGACGGGCGACATTTTGCGGAGTGTACCTGGAGGCTTGGAAGCTCCAATATCGACGCAGACAGTGTCGCGCCGATTGGCTGCGTCTGGTTGGCTGTCCAGATGTCCGTTGCGAAGGCTACCCTTAACATCCATCCATCGTCATCACCGCGTGGCGTCGTGTCGTTTCAGAGCTGCTTGGGGGCTAAATGGGAGAGTGTGGTGTTCAGCGACGAATTGCGGTTCAGTCTCACCACGGATGGCCGCCGCCGTGTAAGAGTCTGGAGGTGACGCGGCCAACGGCCAGATTCCTACGCCATTGTGGTACGCCCAACGGCTAGACAACGTGGAATCATGGTGTGGGATGGTATCATTGCCAACAGCCGCTCATTGCTGGTACGCATTACGCGCAAACTGACGGCACGCCGCTATGTTGACGAAGCGCTGCGGCCCGTGGCACTACCGTATCTTCAGAGCATCCGAAACGCCACTTTTAAACAGGATAACGCACCGCCTTATACCTCTCGGATCAGCCTGAATGCTTTGCAAGATGTGCGAATGCTTCCGTTGCCCGTATGATCTCCCGCTCTCTCGCCCATCGAGCATCTGTGAAACACGATTGGACGTCGGTTGAGTACCCTGCTACCCCTGCAAAATGAACTGTGGACTCGGATCAACACCACATAGTTGACGATACCCCAGGACACTGTTCGTACTCTCGTGCCCCGATGCCACGCCAGATTCAACGCTGTATCGCCCAAATGCGGGCCACACTCCTTATTTAACATCTTGTATATTCGGACCATTGGACTCATTATTTAACATCTTGTATATTCGAACACTGGACTCCTTATTTAACATCTTGTATATTCGGACACTGGACTCCTTTTTTAACATCTTATATATTCGGACACTGAAGCCTAGTTTGTATGTGACAACTAAATCATTTGTTTAGGACTTGCAGGAAGCAGCTGCCCGTCCCTAATTTATGGTCACTGGTTCCATGGAAGAGAGAGAGCCAGTGCCGTAAGTCAAACACAACATCGAAGTCTCACCGGGCATCGAAATCGAAGCCTTCACGGACGAATGGTCATAAGCCAGCACTTAGAAAACTGCGCCATCGGGGCGACGATATCGTCTTCATTTAGGCACTCTAGCGGCAAAGTTATGCATCGTAAAAAAGAAAAAACCGGAGAGCAAAAGTCACCGTTCTCACATCCAATGCAAAAAAAGATTATTTCAAATCGGGCTAATAGTTGTGGAGATAAGTTGTCCACAGGCGGAAGTATGGACGGACGGATAAACACGCGGACGAAATGATACCATAAACACGTGTTTTTGTTTAAGGAAGACGTACTAAAATTTGGAAATCTTCAGCTGACTGAACCGATGACGTGAGAGATCGTTGAAACTCATTCCGAATTTTCCAAAACGTGAAAATCACTGTGCAGTAGAAATTTGGAAGATGTGAATCCGTTTATTGGTGTAAATATGACATGGATTTTGAGTCAGACAATATCCGAAAACTTGAAAATTTCGTCGTCCTGGAGCGGAAAATGACCCTTGTCTCCCAGATTGCGCCCGAGTATGCTAAACGAAATGCATTCTCGGGCACCATTGTACAATACTAATTTGGTAGATGCGAGCCCGAATATGATCGACGAAAATTTCAAATTTTCCAATATTATCTGACTTAACATGCATGCCATATTTACCCCAATAAACAGATTCACATCTTCCAAATTCGTGCCGCCCCGGTGGCGCAGTGGTCTAAGTGATGGCTTCTGAGCCTTCGTTCGAAAGAGGTCCGGGTTGAAATCCAGTGAGGTATGGATGCTGCGTTTGTCTTACGGAACTGTCTCTCTCCCTTCGCTGGAGTCAGTGTCCCTAAATTAGGGACGGGAGACTGTTTATAGTCCATTGAGTGGCTCACGTGGTCGTTAAACCTTCAATAAAAAAATTAATTCTTCAAGCAAGAATTACGTTTATGGATGTTTTATTTTATTTTATTTTGGGGTTTAATGACCACTCAGAGCAACACATAGGGCTGCAAGTAGCCACCTGTCTCTAATTTAGGGCATCAAGTTCAAAAGAATGCACAAAGCAATCAGACAAGCACACCATTCATACCTCATCCGAGACTTTAACTTGGGTTCATCTCCGTTGCAATGTCAGAGCCTAGTGCCTCAGTGCATTCGTCCAACGGGCTTGCTGATGGGTTTCGACAAAGTCTTACTGATGAAGGACTATGAACAGTTTTATATTTTCAAACAATTGATGATACAGTTTGAATAAAGGATGATGATGATGATGATTGCGGAGCGAATTCTCTAAATCATCCGAGTCGGCGAAGCTTTGATGATAAATGATTTGCGTCCAATAAAAATTTTACCTGTCTAACAAAATCTGGATGAAACGTTTTAGCTTTGTATGAAATTTCGTCTTTTCCAAGCCGACAATCATTAACTCTTTAATGACCATAGCCGCCCGAAACGCCTGTCCAGAGTTAGTTTCCTATCCTTATTTGTTCTCTAAACTTGCATGACCTATGAGGGATCACGCGGAGTCACCATCGCTCACCACTGTTGCTACTAAACAAACAAGTGAACCAACAGACATCTTCGGGCGTAATGGCATTTAGAGTGATATAAGATTTTAGGATCATGGTCGTCAAAGTGTTAATGAAATTCAAAATATGCGGAATGTTGACTGGTTTTGAAGTGTACAAACTGTAACCGTTAATGAGCTTAGTTGATTTTCGAAATGAAAATTATACTGCTTTATTTTAGTGAAACTGTACTAATGACTTACAATGTCAATAAGCATTCCAAGTGTGAAGAACCTAGTCGATTTTCGAAATCTTAAATGCTTATTTATGTTGATAAAAACTATAGCAGTGGTCATTAATGTGATTAACAACTTTATAGTCTATATGATCGCTATTGAGCATATCACGTTCTATGTAGAACCAAGTATCCGAATTTGTGAAAAGTCTCTGAGAAAAGGGGTACCAATATTCGTAGGTTCTTTGAGTGCAAATGTCTAGGAAAACCCACGAGAATTAGAAACATTTGAACAAATGAAGATTCGTACATTTAATCTAAAGATCTTTTTTTATTTCTTGAAAACCGCATTTTAAAACAAAAATTAAAATACTGATTGCTATTTAACAAAACCCTGCAGTTATTAAAAAGTGTGGTAAAAAACAGTTAAAACTTCGTAAAAGATGCACACGCAGATGACACATACAGCATTAAGAAAGTGGTGAAAAATTACCATCAAAGAACTAAAATTGAATTTTATGAAACTAATCTTGATGGAAAACGTTTTGTGCAAGTATCTTTGCAAAACGGGAAAGAATGTGTATCTCAGGAGATTATTTCATTGGTTGCTGAAATCACAGATTTCAATGTTCGCAATCGTCTGTCGGGTCGCAATAACAATTTGAGATTAAATTGATAGTTCCGAAACATTTTTCACTTTCTTCAAAAAAGAAAAATAATTTTAACTTTTACAATTGCTTTGATCCATGTAATCTATTGACATTTTTTCTTATGGAACAATGTACTCCCGAATTTTCTGAAAAAACATTTCGAGGAACAGCAGAGATTGAGCTTATTTGGAACAAACCAAATCACAATTGATAAAATATGCTACTCTATCCATGCTGCCATGTTAGACATTTTTGGCGCTCTATGTCAGAGCATTTCAGAATTTAAAATCAAAATGAAATTTGGTAAATAGTGTACGTTTCAACGTACGAATGAAGTTTCATTAATAACTCGAGGTATTGGCACATTCCTCTCGCATCCTTCGGAGGAAAGACACATAATTACGTTTAAAGGAATCCTCAGCATTTTCAAATCATGGTAGATTTTCTTCATCTTCTTCATATCGGCTGTATTTCGAAATACAACGTTTTTTCTCCTTCATTTCTGTGTGCTTCAAAGTTTTCTGGCTCCAAATTCTGAGTCGATCGTGAGAGAAAGAGAGAGAGAAGGAGAATTGCCTTTCATTTCCCCTTCGCATCGCACAGCTGCGACCCGCGCAATGCCACTTGACTGATCCTTTGAGCCAAACGATCAAAGTATGCACTTCGTCAGAAAATATTCTCCAGGAGGGACCTCTATATTGCCAGGTTTGTTTCCGAGGATTCCATTAGCGTCTGAAGCACCATTACCAGCGCCCGCTTGTGGCGTATACTTTCCTCACAATCAGCTCTCAACTGCCTTGGAAATTTTTACAACTGAAGAAGAGAAATATCCGCCGTTGCAGGAAGAGAAGTGGGCAGTTAATGCAAAACATCTGCCTTTACTGCCGCACATTACATTCGGAATGGAGAAAGGGAAATTATAAACAAAAAAACAAGATCCCATTTGTTGTCTGGGATTACAAGGGTATCAGAAACTTTAGGAATCTTTTCAAATATGCGTTACAAATAAAAATGGCGCATTTATTCGTTTTGCTACGTAATGGAATCATCGCTTATTGATATTAATAAAATGTTTCTCTTATGCTGCTACTCTCTTTTTATCTATGGGTGAAAGGGATCAAATGCATTCTAGCACACGCGGGGAAATAAATGTCTCCCAGGTCGAAAACAGTCTTTGCGCCTTGAGGAATTTAAGTTAGTTTTTGATGAAAAGAATGAAAAGAATAAAGAGAAATAGAGAGGTATTTTGTTTTTTCAGTAAAAAATACTTTTTTGTCTTTACAGATTTCCACGTGAAAATACAATGTATCTGCTACCAGTTTTGCTAGTTGTTTAGTAGAAAAAGTAGGATTTGTCTTTTAATTGAGAATGTTTTCTTGCATTACTCTGGAGAATAAAAATTAAAATCAAATTAGAACATTTGCATTCGTATTCTATTATTTAAATATGTCTTTTATTTGCATTAACATTATTGAAAGATCTTGAAACGAATTTAGAACCTTAGATATCTTACAATTCTATATCCAGATTGTTCTAGATTCCTGTTTTGTTGGGACGGTTTCATGGAATTTGTTTGAATCAAAGCGAAATCTCACGAAGCCCCTCTTTCAAGGAAACATGAATTCGTACATTCCTTTTCTTTTCATGGTTTTTAGTGAAAAAAAGAAATAAACTTTGGTCAAGGTAAGAATCTTACTGGGCAGCACCTACTTGCAGTGAATCTGTTGTCTATTAGGGAATTCAAAAATTTAACTAGATGCTTTTCATGACCTTTGCTAGTGGTATTTAATTTGAGCCCACGAGCACTGGGTTCCTCTTTCAGGGAAAGATACTAGGAAAATGGCAGATTTCAGTCACCTGAGGTTACCAGAATTAGTTTTTCCTTTTGCAGCTTTCGTACTCGCCCTTGGGAACATCCTAAATTTCTTTGGCCCAATTCTACAGAGATTAACGGGTTTCGTTGTAGCTATAAGATACAAACAAGTACGTTTCTGTTAATGAAAGAAAACAAGAAATAGATTAAATCTTGATAGTACGGATTGTCTTGCCCGTTAGCTTTTATGTTTCACAAACTTGTGCATTGTGCTGCTGTCGTTAGGTTCCATCGCTTCGTGTTCGACTCTTGGTATTTACATGAAAAAAGGCCCTCTATCCCGATCTGTTCACAGCAGGATCTGGCAACTCCTCTATGGTTATTCTATAAACGACTTTAATTTCATCCAACGATCTTATTCTTTGCATTACCCGACTTCTGCTTTCTCCAATCTTTCCACGCATGATCATTTTTTTCAAACCGTTATCGGCACGCATCACATGTCCAAAATATGTCAGTTTTTTGCTTTTGGACTATTGCCTCAAGGTAGCAAATGGGTTTGGTTTAGTCAAGTACTGATTAATTAGTTCGTCTTGGTCAAGTACTGATTAATTAGTTGGTCTTGGTCAAGTACTGATTAATTAGTTCGTCTTAGTCAATTACTGATTAATTAGTTCTTCTTGCAGTCCATGGAATTTTAATTAAAAATAAAATACAAAAAAAAAATACGTAAGAAATAAATACTAAAAAATACAATATAATATTACGTAACAAATAAATACTAAAATACAATATAATATTACGAAAAAATAAATACTAAAAAATACAATATAATATTATATTAAAAATAAATTCTAAAATACAATATAATATTACGTAAAAAATGAATTCAAAAAAATGATAATTAGTTCGTCTTGGTCAAGTACTGATTAATTAGTTCGTCTTGGTCAAGTACTGATTAATTAGTTCGTCTTGGTCAATTACTGATTAATTAGTTCGTCTTGCAGTCCATGGAATTTTAATTTAAAATAAAATACAAAAAAAAATACGTAAGAAATAAATACTAAAAAATACAATATAACATTACGTAAAAAATAAATACTAAAATACAATATAATATTGCAAAAAAATAAATACTAAAAATACAATATAATATTACGTAAAAAATAAATACTAAAAATACAATATAATATTACGTAAAAAATAAATACTAAAAATACAATATAATATTACGAAAAAATAAATACTAAAAAATACAATATAATATTACATAAAAAATAAATTCTAAAATACAATATAATATTACGTAAAAAATGAATTCAAAAAAATACCAGGTCCGTTATTCAAAAGCATCTATCGACCTTCTCTCACTCTTCCTCAAATCGTTATATCAAATTAGCAGTGCCAAGTATTCGCCTGAGTTTCTTAGAATTACACTGTTACTTTTATTGCACAAATCTTACCAGCTTATTTGCTATCTTTCTAACATGTAAATATTTTTTTTCACATCTATTCTATGACAGAATCTTTCATACTTCTACTCTCCCAGTTCTACCATCTTTTACCATTCACCTCCAAAATCATTCCTATGAGCGTTAAGTCATTGCCCTTATGATCACATTGTTTAAACGTGTCTGTGGATTTGTATCTTTAACGTTAAGTCTTGACTGCAAAGGCTGTCTTGACTGTTAAGGCTGTGTGTTGATTTGTATTTTTAACTTCGACTTGACTGCAAAATAAGTTACTTAAAGTTTTGACTTAACTGTAAGTTTGTCTTCACTGTAAAACCTGTGGATAACTTCACTGCTTGTTGTAGCCGAAACAATTATTTTACATAATATACCCTTTCAGAAAAACTTCCAGGATTCAATGAATACAAATTTTACATATGTATACAATTCATTTTTTTTTTTTGGTCTTCAAGTCCATCACTCTCTTTGCTCGTAATTACACACGGTATCTAGATTCAGACAACAACTTCGTACAAAATACGACACACGGGTCATTTTTTGAATCTGTGCACCATCCATAAGAGTATTATCGAGTACAAATTGCTCGTACGACAGTCCTTAAACATCTACACATTCATACTCTCTTTGTACATCAATATAGCACCTTAACAATTGCACATAGAATATTGCTCACGGAAAACTTCTCATAGCAAACTCCGCCCTCAGTTCTTATCTCATTAGACTAACTACGTAGATTGCGCTTTTACCTGCTGACATGATCGTCAACCTCAAATTTCACCTGATGTAACTCTCTGGCGTTGTCAAAAAACCTTTAACGAGATTAAACCAACTTTACATAAGCAGACAGGAACTCTAAACCAAGGTTAAGTTAGAGGTATACGTCTAACCGTCTGCTGGACACTTTTTGAGAGAAACAGGTAACATTTCATATATTTTTAGAAACATTTTAAATAAAACATAAGTTAGTGAATCTTCACTTTATCCTTTACTTATCTCTACATTTGCGTCTTTATTCATTCATTTTCAATTCTTTTTCGTCTGAGATTTAACTGTTGCTTACTTTATCCAAAATTAAAACAAATAGTGGTTATGATCATACACTTTCCAGATGCGCGGTTTTAAGCAAATTTATATAAAAAAAAAAGAAAGAAAAGGAAATGAAAGCCTTCCGTTTGTGCGACAGAATAGCGAATCGACCTGATCCAAAACTTTCGTAAATCTGACTTCCGAAATGATTTCATATACAAAAAATCCTCGCCAATCTATTACAGACCACAGTATCGTTTCCCTCTCAATGAAATGCTTGAGTTATGCTACGTTTCATGTAGCTGTCTCAAGACGCTGCCCTGATCATCTATCTTAATTAAACCGAAGGAAAGATCACTCACTTGCAGCATTTTAAAAGTTCTATTTCCAGAATGCAGGCTATTCTTTTCTTAAACTGGAATCGTTGCTTCTCGATGGCATTTGGAATCGGAAGTTGTTTTTGAATAGCCAGAACTCCAGGAAAAGTAGGAAACACAATTCATGTATCAAAGTATTATTATTTTTGCTGAGGAGAGAAATTTGAGATACTTAATCAAGGACGGCATGTGAGAGCACAAAAAAAAAAAAAAAAAAAAAAAATTAAGATTATTTTTAGCACATCTTTTGTAGAACAAGTACGTGCACATAGTATCACTTTGTCTGTCGGTCCGTCCGTCCGTTTGTGCCATCTGTGGACGCCATATCTCTGCAAAAATTAGTTCGATTTGAAAAATTTCTTTTCACTTCCAGTGGAAAGCCTGAAATGTGAGAACGATGATTCTGACTATTCGCTTTTTTTACACTGGATAACTTCGCAGCTAGACTGGCAGATGATATCAATACATTTTATTCTACATATTTGTTTCTAAATATCCTATTGGCATTTTTATATTCTTAATTTCGATTATTTTATTACATTTTTTACGCTTTCCAGCCGTAGGTTGAAGAAGCGTATATGCTCCAGCTTTGTCCGTCCGTCCGTCCGCACGATAACTCGCGTAAAAATCATTCTATTTCGATGAAATTTTAGTATGTGGTA
Organism: Macrothele yani; assembly: GCA_039090855.1. Classification (NCBI taxonomy): domain Eukaryota; kingdom Metazoa; phylum Arthropoda; class Arachnida; order Araneae; family Macrothelidae; genus Macrothele; species Macrothele yani. The sequence continues at coordinate 51,794,490 of CM077008.1, read as the reverse complement.
GAGGACTACCTGGGGACGAACCCTATTGAAAATGGGGTTAATGGGGTCAAAGGTCACGACATAGAAGCGGGGTCCATTCCATTGCCCTTATGCGTCATAACTTGCTTAAATATGTTTCGATTTCAATGAACTTGAAGCATGTGGTAAGGGATCACATTCGGACAAGCCCTATTGAAGATGGGAGAACTGGGGTCAAAGGTTACGGCATAGGAGCGGGATCCATCGCATTGCCCTTATGCGTCATAACGTGCGTAAATATGGTTCGATTTCAATGAAATTGAAGTATGTGGTAAGGTACCAAATAAGGACAAACCCTATTGAAAATGGGCGAACTGGGGTCAAAGGTCATGACATAGGAACGGGATTCATTCCATTGCCCTTATGCGTCATAACTTGCGTAAATATTGTTCGATTTCAGTGAAATTGAAGTATGTGGTAAGAGACCACATAAGGACGAACCCTATTGAAAATGGGCGAACTGTTGTCAAAGGTCACGACATAGGAGCGGGATCCATTCCGTTGCCCTTATGCGTCATAACTTGCGTAAATATGGTTCGATTTCAGTGAAATTTAAGTATGTGGTAAGGGACCACATAAGGACGAAGCCTATTGAAAATGGGCGAACTGGGGGAACCACGCGGAGGGAAGTGCAAAGAAACCATCAAAATCAAATCATTAGTCAATACAATATATTTTTTTAAGGTTTATATTTTTTTATGGACGAATCATATACTTTTGTCCTCTTGCATTGTCACTTAAAATAATTCGATTTTCACGCTGACAATTTGTGGCGTTTGGGTATATTCTGGAACTATTCTCACTTACAATGGCTGAAAACTGTCTTACATTATTACTCAACATATACGAGAAGCATTACATTTTCTTAAAGCGTTGAGGTGGTTCTACCTAAAATCTCTGCCTTATGTTTCCAATGATAAAATTTCTTTACATATTTTCTTCGTAATTAATGTATTCCTAAGGATGAAAATTTGCAAATCGATAAAACTAACTTCAAGTTATAGCACGGGATACTTAATACTTGCTAAAACATAACCACATAACCATAATTAAGCAATTCAACATTTGTTTGTCTACTGACGTCATCAATGTACAAGTCGCGCCATCTATTAATAGATGTAACATCACCTAAAGAAAAAATATTGATTTTTAATATAATGATGGTTATGTTTTAGCAAGTATTAAGTACCCCATGCTAAAACTTAAAGTTAGTTTTAACGATGTGCAAATTTTCAGCCTTAGGAATACATTAATTGCGAAGTAAATACGTAAAGAAATTTTACCATTGGAAACATAAGGCAGAGATTTTAGGTGGAACCACCTTAAGGTGGACGTCAAGTAATTTTGCTTTCTATTCTTCCAATGAAAAAACTTTTGTACACATTTCCTTCACAATTAGTGTGTTCCCAAGGACGAACATTTGAACATCGATTAAAATTACTTCATATTATAACTTGGAATACTTAATATTTTCTAAAACATAACCATAATTGTATTAAAAATCAATAACTTTTTCTTTGGTGGTGTTGAAACCAGAAAAAAGATGGCGCGACCTCTATCTACTTTGATGACGTCAGTAGACAAACAAATGTTGGATTGCATAACTATGGTTATGTTTTAGAAAACATTAAGTATTCCAAGTTATAAAATGAAGCTATTTTAATCGATGTTCAAATTTTTATCCGTGGGAACATTAATTGTGAAGATAATGTGTACAGATGTTTTTTCATTGGAAGTATAGGAAGCAAAATTATTTGACGTCCACCTTAAGACTAGCAGATGTTTCACCCACGACGCAGCGCAGATGTTTTACGCAACAGAAGTTAATGAATCTGTTTTTCTGTAGCTACGTCATTGTACTGCGAGCAGGCGAGCAGATGGTATTAGCATGTCAAAGCAGGTTAACTTGGCTTTATTAGGATCATCATCATCATCATTGTCAACCATTATCAATCCACTGCTGGACGAAGGTCTCCCCAAGTTTCCTCCACAACGGTCTGTCTTGTGCCAGTCTCCTCCATGTCACTCCCGCATACTTTCGAATTTCATCCACCCATCTCCCATGTGGTCTTCTTCTGGGTCTTTTCCTGTCCCTTGGAATCCAATCTAAAATTTCGGCTGTCCATCTATGGTCTGTCCTTCTGGCAGTATGTCCAGCCCATTGCCATTTCAGGGATTTAACTCTGATCATGATGTCTTCCACTCTTGTCATTTTTCGGATCCACGAGTTCCTCTTCTTATCTCTCCTGGTTATACCAAGCATGCACCTGTCCATGCTGCTTTGAGTTGTCTGCAGCCTTTGTATGTCTCTTTAGTTAAGGTCCACGTCTCTGCACCATACGTAAGCACTGGAAGGATGCATTGATCAAACACTTTTCTTTTAAGACATAATGGCATATTGCTCTTGAAAATTATGCTGTTTCTTCCAAAAGCTCTCCAGGCAAGTTTTGTACGCCGATTAATTTCTTCATCAATGTGACCCTCACTTGATATCTGCTGTCCAAGATAAACATACGTATCTGTTATCTCCAGTTTTTCTCCATCAATCGATAAATCTTCATTTCTTGTAAAAGCATTGAACATCACTTTTGTCTTCTGAAAGTTCATTTTTAATCCCACTTCTTTACTCTTGTCAGCAAGTTCCTGGATCATACTCTGCAGCTCTGATGGGGTAGTTGCAAAAATGACTACGTCATCAGCAAAACGAAGGTGGGTTAAATAATCTCCCATAATCTTTATCCCTTTGTTTTCCCAGTTCAGTGATTGAAAGACATTTTCCAATGTGGCATTAAAGAGCTTCGGAGATATGGTGTCACCTTGTCTCACTCCCTTTCCAATTTTTATGTGTGTTGTATTTTCCAACAGCCGAATCTTTGCACTTGCATTTTCATTGATGTTATTAATAATATTAATGTATGCATCTTCAATACCGCAGGATTTCAGAGCCGTTGTAACTGCTGATGATTTCACCGAATCAAAGGCTTTTTCATAATCGATAAAAGCCATGCACAATGGAAGTTCATATTCCCTCGCTCTTTCAATTAGTTCTCTCAGTACATGGATATGATCTATTGTGCTGTAGCCACTCCTGAATCCAGCTTGTTCTCTCGGTTGAGCCATGTCCAGTGTTACCTTCAAGCGGTGTGAAAGAACTTTAGTGAAGATTTTATAAACCACTGATAGGAGGCTGATAGGTCTGTAGTTCCTGAGATCCTCAATGTCACCTTTTTTATGTAGCAGGATCATTGTAGCATTGTTCCAATCCACAGGAATCATCCCTTCATTAAGGCATCGAGTGAAAATTTGGGCGAGTACTGTTTCAATTTCTCCACTTGCTTCTTGTATTATGTCTATAGTAATTCCATCTTCTCCTGGAGCTTTCCCCCGCTTCATGTTCTTGATTGCATGAGCAACTTCTGCTGGGAGGACTGGAAGAACTCTGGTACCTTTCATGATGTCTGGAGTACATGTATCATCCCTTTCATATAATTTGGAGTAGAAATCTTTCACTCTTGTCAAAATTTCGCCTCTATTTCTTGTTATAGAACCATCTTCTTTTCTCAGAGCCATAATCTGTTTTCTTCATTTACTGAGATGTCCCTTTGCTATCTTTAGGCTTTGGTTGTTTTCAATTGCTTTCCTCACTAGCTCACAGTTGAATTTCCTTACGTCTTTAGTGATACTTTTTCGTGCTGTCTTGCATAGCTCTATATATTCCACTTTGGAAGTCACATCTTCTTTAGTTGTCCTCATCTCTCTTCTTTTTTGCATCAACATTTTGGTTTTTCCTGATAATTTGTTTACATGCAACTTGTTCTTAGACCCAGCTAATTTTGTTGCTGTTTCCATAAGAGCTTTGGTTACTTTTCTGTTAACTTCCGAAATATCCCCTTCTTCCGATGTTAGGCCATCTAAAGCAGAGAATCTGTTCTTCAGTTCCAACTTGAAAGTATTATGGTGTTTTTTAAGGTTGGTTATGTCAATACATTTTGTTTGTCTTATGAGCTTGCCACGTTCCAGTTTAGTGTTGAGGTGCATCTTACATCTCACCAATCTATGGTCACTACCTGTGTTGAACTTGTTTAGCACACTGCAGTCTTCGATGACGAATTTTTTGTTACACATAATAAAATCAATTTCACTTGTCGTCCCAATTGGATGTCTCCATGTCCATTTCCTGTGTGGCTTTTTCTTGAAAAAGGAATTCAAGATGAAAAATCCTTCTGCGTCTGCAAACTCAACGAGAGTATTTCCACGCTGGTTTCTGTTGCCGTGACCGAATTTACCTACTGAAGTTTCATTCTGTTGCCGGTGCCCTATTTTTGCATTGAAATCTCCCATAATTATCTTCAAGTGCTGCTTACCTTTATTATTTAGATGACGAATTTCCTCATAAAATTCTTCAATTTCTTCTTCAGGATGACTTGTGGTGGGTGCATAAGTTTGAATAATCTGAGCCTGGTATCTTCTCGATAGTTGGATAACGAGTCGTGCAGCTCTGTCAGAGGAACTTTCAACTTCTACCACTTTATCCTTCAGTTTCTTGTTTATTATAAATCCAACACCACTAGTTCTGCCAGTATCTGTCCCTCGATAATAGAAGAGATGTCCACTTTTCAGTTCAATGAGATCTTCTCCTTTTCTCCTTACCTCACTTAGCCCGACGATGTCCCACTTGATCCTTTGTAGTTCCTCTTCCAATTCAAGAAGCCTTGAATCAGAAGATAGGGAGCGTCCGTTGTAGGTAGCCAAGGTCAGCATCAAATGGCAGCCTAGTCCGGTCCTCCGGGGATTCTTAGCACCCTCTGCCTTCATGTCGCACTGGCCGCTGCCTTGGCCAGGTACATTCCAACTGCCGGAGACTGAGGGCCAAGATTTAAGTTGTAGAGTCATTTTGGAGGTGTTTGGCCATTACAACTCACCACGCTATCCAAGCGGGTTGGTGAGTGTGGGATAGCATTTCCTCTGATCCCGATGGTATAGTTATACCGCTATTTGCGGTCGTCAGAGCCCCCTTTAGTGGGAACAGGATGCACCACGAGAAGGCGGGGTGGACATTTGTCAAGGAGAGGCTGTGATGTTACGCATCACCTGACCTTTCATCCCTTATTAGGATATGCGTATATAATTCCGTCTGTTAGAAAAATTTAATAACAGCCTAATTTTTACGGATGCTGTAGTCGGATTTGCGTTCTTTATTAATTCTTGAAATAATTTTGCATTGTTGCACTTGTAAACTGTTTTTTTACGCTTTCCAACCGTAGGTTGAAGAAGCGTATATGTTCCAGCTTTATCCGTCTGTCCGCACGATAACTGGCGTAAAAATGTTTCGAATTCGATGAAATTTTAGTATGTGGTAAGGGACCACCTGGGAACGAACCCTATTGAAAATGGGACAAATGGGGTCAAAGGTCACGACGTACGAGCGGGATCCATTCCATTGCACTTATACGCCATAACGTGCGTAAAAATGGTTCGATTTGGATGAAATTTCAGTATGTGGTAGGGGACCACCTGGGTATAAACTCTATTGAAAATGGACGAAATGGGGTCAAAGGTCAGGACATGAGATTGCGATCCATTCCATCGCCCTTATCCCATATTATTAAGGTGGAAGTCAAGTAATTTTGCTTCCTGTACTTCCAATGGAAAAACTTTTGTACACATTTTCCTTCACAATTAATGTGTTCCCAAGGATGAAAATTTGAACATCGATTAAAATAACTTCATATTATAACTTGGAATACTTAATATTTTCTAAAACTTAACCATAATCATATTAAAAATCAATAACTTTTCCTTTGGTGGTGTTGAAACCATAAAAAGAATGGCGTGACCTGTACTTTGATGACGTCAGTAGACAAACAAATGTTGTATTGCATAATTATGGTTATGTTTTAGAAAATATTAGGTGTTCCACGTTATAAAATGAAGCTATTTAAATCGATGTTCAAATTTTCGTCCTTGGGAACGCATTAATTGGGAAGAAAAATATGGCGCGACCTGTATTTTCATGACGTCAGCAGTCAAACAAATGTGCGGATCCTATTAAAGTTTTATGACGTCACACTTTTGCTAGCAGATGGCCGCGAATCCCATCTGCCTCATTACGTCACGCGTTGTGTGCGTATGTTCGTCTGCACGATAACTAGCGTAAAAATCGTTCGATTTCGATGAACGTTTAGTATGTGGAAGGGAATCACCTGGGAAGGAACCCTATTTAAAGTGAACGAAGTGGGGTCTAAAGTGAGGACATAGGAGCGGGATCCATTCCACTGTACTTATGTGTCATAACTAACGTAAAAAAGGTTTGATTTTGATTAAATATTAGTATGTGGTAGGGGATCACCTGGAGACAAACCCTATTAAAAATTGGCGAAATGAGGGTCAAAGGTCAGGACATAGGAGCAGGATCACTTCCATTGTCATTATGCATCATAACTTACGTAAAAGTGTTTCGTTTTGGATGAACTGTTAGTATGTTGTACGGGCCTGCGCCTGGGGACGAATCCTATTAAAAATGGGCGAAATGGGATCAAAGGTTAGGACACAGAAGCGGGGTCTATTCCATAGCCCTTATGCATCATAACTTACGTAAAATTGCTTCGATTGCGACAAAACCTTATCATGTTATTTCGGAGGTATACTGAACCAGTTCTGTTGAATATCATCGAAATGGGATCAAAGATCAGGGCGTAGGAGTGAGATTTATTCCACAGCCATTTTATGATTTCTAGTATGTTGTAAAGCGTATCATAATCAATGCATTGCAGGATTTTACTAACTTGTATTCTATGTATTTACTTTTAAATATCGGATTGACATTTTTTATATATTTCCCTTCGGTGACATTTGTAACAAAGACTATTTCGAGTACATTTTTTTCTTCAAGTAATGCACGGATTTTCCGTTAGGGTTGTAAATGTAAATTACGATTTCCCAGATATCTATGCTTCTAAAAGTCCTATTGGGAAAATTCTATCTGAATCAGGTAGAGCTCCTGGTGTAAGATGTTCTGCTTATATTTTATTATTTTTTGTGAAGAATGTTTTGGCCCCCACTGGTGCGCGAGTGTATTTTTCTGTTTCTGATGCATTTTCAGCAAAATATGGCTTCTGAAAACATGATTTAGAAAATTCTTTCGTGGAGTGTCACCACTCATGGCGAAGAACCATTCGAGAATACCTTCTGCATAATATAATGCATACTTTTTTCCACAAAGCGACGTGGATATATATTTGGGTTTTGTAGATATCGCTGCTTCTAAGAGTCCGATTTAAAGAAAGAAACTCTTCACCGGAGGCGAGTTTCTTGTAAAAAATATGTTGCATACCATTTCAATTTTTTTCTTAGAAGTGTGCCACTAGGGGGCGTGAATTTACGTTTTAATTTGCAGCATATTTGTAATATTATCTGCAGGATTAAAACCCCGATTGAAAAAATAGATTTTTTCCTTCAAATGCTAGTAACTATGCCAACTTTTTTCGTGTAGTTCCTTCCCAAAATAATGAACAACTTTCCCGCTTGGAGTGCAAATATTTAAGCTGTTTTTCTCGATATTTCTGCTTCTAAATTCCCGATTTACAAAAAATTCTTTTAACACCGGATAGCATTTCCTTTGTGGAAAATGCTATCCGGTGTTAGACATTTTGTTCTACTTATGAAGTTTATTTGTAGTTCTGAATTCTAAACCTAGGTGGCGTTTGAGAACTTCTGTTTGCAGCTGTATCTCCATTTCAGAAACCTTATTGGAAATTTTCATTTTTTACTCTGCGTCATTGAAAACTGTGAGAACTGTTTTTGCTACAATAAAACTGAAAACTGTGCATTACTCTTTAAGCAATGCACAGTTTTCTAGTTTGGGGAGTAAAAGGCGAAACAGTTTTTTTATCTTTTGCCATCTGTTTCCAGGAGAGGTACTTCAAAAACTCTTTTTCCTTAGCGTAACTTTCGCTATGAAGAATAATTTTTGCTTATTTTCTGATTTTTCGTGATGCAAAATTCTTCATCTACGGTGCCTAAAGTTTTGTCATGTTTCTATGTATATTTCTTCTGTTAACTGCTTAATTTGAAAATCCCGTTGTCTCCTTATATGAGAAACCTTTTTGAGCACAGTTTGTTAATTTTCGCAATGCACTTTTCAGCGGCTAGTGTTAGTAAGTACCTCGTAGATATATGTTTCTATTTCTGGATGTTTTATCGATTGTATAAATCCGTTTTTTTTTATAGCTGGTTTTATTGACTATGAATAACTTTGAAAAATTTTATTCTCGTCGGAAAGGATTCGAAAGACGTGCTTATTACAGCAGAAAATTCGATGATATCTTTGTTGTTTCTTACTGATTTCAAAATCAGCACCCTCCTGGAGTTATGCTATACCTTGGGAAAAACTCATCTGATCCTGTATCTCGTGCCGATTTGCATTATACTGGGAATTTCAGTAGAAAGCAAATCCCAAACACAATAGGAGGAGGATAAAGAAACGATAAGTAAGAAAAAGTATTGTGTTATGAATTTATTCAAAGATTTGGAGAATTTTTTCATCTCATCTGGAAAATGTTTTATTAGTTTTTTTTTTTTTTTTTTTTGATTGAAGGTTTAACGGCCACCGTGCGCAACCCAATGGGGTGTATGCAGTCGCCCGTCCTTAATTTAGGGTCACTGGTTCCAGGGAAGGGAAAGAGCCAGTGCCGTTAGACGAACACGACATCCATGCCTCACCGGGATTCAAACCTCTGCCCTTTCTCGGACAAATGGTCAAGAACCAGCGCTTAGACCACTGCTCCACCTGGGCGGCGGAAATTTCTTCAAATACGAGTTACCACTGCCACCCCGGTGGCGCAGTTGTCTAAGAGGTAGCTTCTGATCATTCATCCGAGTTGGGTCCGGGTTCAAATCCCAGTGACGCATGGATGGTGTTTTCTCTTATGGAACTGTTTTTTTCTTCCCTGGAATAAGTGACCCTAAATTAGGGACAGGCGACTGCTTATAGCCCACTATTTTGCTCACGGTGGTCGTTAAACCCCCGATCAAAAACAAATCTACAAAACACATATTTTCAATTTCTTTAGACGACATTTTTGACAATTTAATAGATAAGAAATACACTGGTTTCCATAAATTAAGGCAAAAGCAGAAAAGTCACGATTATTTGCGAAAGAACAGTTGGAAATTGATTAAACATGGTACGGGCATATGACGTGAAATATAATGCTGAGTCAGAGAAACGTATGCAGATAAGTGGTGATGGCATCGGTTCATGCAAATGAGCAGCCGCGTAAAAGACGCGGTTGCGGAGATGTGTGTCTTGTCGTTTACGGAGTGTAAAGAATAGATTATGAGACAGCGGATATCCCAGCAAAAAACACAAGTGTTGGGAAATTGCTGGCCACCAGTGGCAGTGATGAGTCACTGCTGGCTGAAATCTGGCGCTCACGGTCCGGTAGCGGTCCGTTGGTGGCAGCACAATCAGTTGACGAGGCATTGATGGCCCTGCAGCATCGCCGTGAATTGCGGACCGACACGCAAGTGCCACTAGCGGCCCGTAGCAGGCAACCGACGAAACCCTAACACCAGGTGGAAGAAACGGAACTGCGCATGCGTAGAGGCAGCACGTGCTGTCTATCTCGTGGTACCAGTTAGTTAAAGACGACACTATCACCATCGTGTCATTTTAGTGGATGTTCGAGAAAGAAAGCCATTCAAAGAGAGGCGAATTAATTTCCCAATGAAATGACAAGTTGACGAAGATATCAGATTAAGCCATGAAATACCAAATTACAGCCGTGAAATATACCCACTCCATTCCCGTGAATGACAAAAACAATTTGTAACAGCTTGAAACAACAGTCCTGGAAAAACATTAAACAAGTTAGTAAAATCACGCAATGCATTGATTATGATACGCTTTCCAACATACTAGAAATTATTACTCAAGTTATGTGGATAATGGCTGTGGAATAAATCTCGCTCCTGTGTCCTGATCTTTGACCCCATTTCGATGATATTCAACAGAACCGGTTCACTATACCTCCGGAACAACATGATAAAGTTTTGTCGCAATCCAAGCATTTTAGGTAAGTTATGATGCACAAGGGCAATGGAATGGATCCCACTCCAGTGTCCTGACCTTTGACCCCATTTCGCCCATTTTCAATAGGGTTCGTCCCCAGTGGCTCCCTACCACATACTAAAATTTCATCGAAATCGAACCAATTTTACGCAAGCTATGACGCATATGAGCAATGGAATGGATTCCGCTCCTATTTCCTTACTTTTGACCCTGCTTCGCCCATTTTCAATAGGGTTCGTCCCCAGGTGGTCCCCTAGCACACACTAAAATTTCGTCAAAATCAAGCTATTTTCACGTGAGTTATCGTGCGGACGGACGGACGGACGGACAAGGCTGGAGCATATACGCTTCTTCAACCTAAAAAAACGTTTGTTGGAAAAAAAAAGAATTATACGCGTACAAAATTTATCAATTATTTGAAAGAAGAATAAAAAAATAAAAATAAAAAAGCAACGCTCTGTGGATATAATGTACTGGGTTGAATACACGAGGCTGGAGGAATTCGCTTCTAAAAATATTGAGAAGTAATATAAAATATCTTTTCTCTTTAAAACAAATGTAGCTTTGGACAACGGAAATAAAAGATACAACGTTAAAAATGTAGCAGCATGTGACATGAACGGGTAAATATATTAATTCAACAATCGCCTTTCAAGACGACAAGGACAGCAGAAAACTTTGGAAAGCGCTTTTAAGTTGATACACTCCTTGAAAATGAGTGAAGCTCCCTTAAGGTAAAAAAAAAAAAAAATCATCGTTACGTTGCAAAAATAAATTTATGAATTACATGAAACTGACATTTATGAGAAATACCTCGCAATATTGTAAAATTAAAGACAGAAACATTCGATTGCGCAGTCCGCGGGAAAGAGATAGCATCAAGCACACTCTGGTGTGTGGCTAATCCGACCCGTAGGTACAGAGCTCGGCTGCCAGCCCAGGTTCGTTTCCACCCAGATCATAACGGGCGTTTTTCCGGCCTGTTCAAAAAATTGCTCCAGCGCAGTGCTGAAATTCAGATGAAAAAAGTTGTTGCTTTGGGAAACTGTGGGAATCCTTGACTTTTTTTTTTATGGCTACTATTAGGAAATTGGCGGGCAAGTGTCGGCAAGCCATCAGTTATTGCCGGCTGCTACTGCCGTGAAACTAGCGGACCACATTAGGCTAGCCATCAGTTACGTCACGTGATTGCCGGCTGCTACTGCCGTGAAACTAGCGGACCACATTAAGCTAGCCATCATTTATGGCACGTGCTTGCAGGGCCGCTGAAGGGCCACTTGTGGCAGCTGCTACCTGGATAACTGATGGCCCTGTTGTGGCATATGATTACTGATGAGGGTGAGAACTGTTGGCCAGCTGTCGGCCTGAACTGCTAGCCCTTCTGTTGGCCGCCCGGACATATTATTGACGGTTCGGCAGAGGCAACATAATGCTGGCCCAGCAAGACTGTTTCTGCCGGGGTGTTGTAATGGCTGCGAGACATTATTTAACAAATTAACTGAGGTGGAAAACAATTGGAAAATTAGAAGTTGGCTAAAATCAAGTGAAAGTTTCAAGATAACTTACATGTGAGTCCTTCTCTGGGCCACTGACTGTGGATCCAGTTTCAAAGTATGCAATCATGTTCCCGAAGGTACAGCAAAGGAAAGCCTAGGGCTAAAACTCCCGTGGATGACCGATATCTCCGATTAACTGCGCGAAGCAACCGGGCAGATACTCCTACAAAGAGTTGTCAGTTTTCACTGTTCGCAGAAGGCTTCACGAAGCAGATTTTTATGCTAGGCGACCAGCACTCCGTGTGGCCCCCTCCCATCCCATATCACAAGCGGGAACGTTTAAATTGGGCTAGAATTCACGTCAATTGGACTGAAAAAAATGGAGGTCAGAACTATTTGCAGATGAATCCAGATTTGCTTTGCAAAATGATTCCAGGCAGTGTCTGATTTTCAAAAAAGGAAAGATTCGCCATCATCTCTCTATGACCTATAAAAGGGACGAGCTATCTATCATCTCTCTGGGTAGAGTGTTGGTTTGAGGTGGCATTTCGTCAGAAGGACGCACAGTCCTTTACGCGCTTCCGAGAGTAACCATGAATGCTCGACGCTATAGAGATAATATTCTGGAAGCTTATGTTCACCCATATGAAGATGCAATAGGAGATACCCTCTCCTACAAGATGATAAAGATCCCCCCTACCATTGACTGAGGCTAGTGAAAAAGTATCTTCATGAGGAGATCATTGTTCGTATGGATTGGCCAAATAGGTCTTCTGATCTTAATCTGTTTGAGCAATATATTAATATTATCGATTGTTTCAAACAAACCAAGCTCCTTTTAGTAATAAACATTCAAGCTTCCTTGAATTTCGTGTGATAGCCTCAAGGAACTTACTGCCATAGAAGAAGGAGCACACAATCAGATGTAACGCGCCTTTCAAAATCTATATAATCAAAGAAAAAGCAAAGACAGGTTCTACTTTTTGCTATATTGAGTTGATGCATAAGTTCATGCCGTTTTTTCACCGTACTACAGGAATTCATTACGTCAGAAGGGAAAACCGTCAACTAAGTATCCCCCTCCCTCAGCCCATTCTTTACGATGGTGTCCCAACGTCTGCAATGCCATTCTTGGAAAAAGAGCATGTTTTGCTGCGAAGAAATCATCAAGGAAATTCTGGAGATTAACATCGTTAATGAACGTTCTGACACGGAGTTCATTCGACAGAGATCGGAACAGGTAATAGTCTGAAGGGGCGACATCTGGGGAATAGGCCGGATGTGGAAGGATCTCCCAGTTCGTGTCCTGAATGGCCATTTTGGTCATGTTTGCACTGTGAGGGCGTGCGTCATCATGTTGGAGAAGGACACCATGGCGCCTATGTGGCCTTTTCTGCTGAATTATTCCCTCCACACGGTGGAGTTGCTCACAATAGAATGCAGCGTTAATGGTCCGATTACTCGGCAGCATTTCCCAGTGAATAATGCTTTCCATGTCCTACCAGACACACAACATGATCTTCGCAGGATGAAGGTCATGTTTTGGACTCGGTGTGGGCGTCTGTTTGGGCTTAACCATTCCTTCCAATGCTAGAAAACCACGTAAAGGCACCATTTTTCATCTCCATACGTGACAGAAAGGGTTTGTGTTGCTGGGAATTTTCGCCATAACAAGCAAGCAAGGAACTACATATGGCAACACGCAGATTCTTGTTTTCCTAGGGTGAGAGTGTGAGGTACCCAAGACCACAATTTGTGGACCTTTCCCATACGTTCCAGGTGTCGCACCACGGTGGCCTGAGCACAGTCCACCTCAGTTGCCAATTCGCGTGTAGTTTGACGTGGATAAAAGTGGATGAGATGGTTCAAACGATCCTCATCAAAGTGAGATGGACGACCTGAGCGTGGAGAGTCGTTGAGGTCAAAATTGCCACCTCGGAACCGATCAAATCATTTGTGGGATGTCCTCTGAGCAATATCATCTTCCCTATACACAGCAGAAATTTGTCGAGTGGCATCGGCAGGGGTGGATCCATTGTTAAACTCGCAGAAGAACAGATGTGGGAAATGTTTATTCCTCTCTACTTGATGCTCTATACTACCGGAATTGATGACCAAAAAAAGCATTAGCCACAATCACACAACGCAATATGATTTATATACATGATATTACTGTCTATATTTTCATATACAACTGGCCATCGGCACCGTCACTACTGACCTGGGAAACACTCGTAAAATAAAACGGCATGAACTTATGCATTAACTCAATATTTTAGAATTATTTATTGATCAGTCTGCTTTTTGGTGAAGTATAATTTATCGTCATGCTGTGTCTCAGTCTAAAACGTAATCAAACGATTTACTAAATAAATGTTTTCTACGGTCGTTAGAGTTCTGCTAAACAGGTGCCTGGCACGACGAAATCCGACGGAAAAACGGTGTGTTGCACCTAATTCTATTTTAATTTATTTTTAAGGTGTAAAAAACTCTGTTTTGAAATGGTGTCAAAGATGTTTCTGTCGGACTGTCCACGATATGATATTATCACAATGTTGAAAATGGATTCAGGGAAATGGAAGTAGGTCAAAAATTAGCTGTGCAACAAAATCAAAACATTTACATGTTTATCTGAATATTTCGATTTTTTTTTCTTTTTAATGTTGGTGCGAGGATTTCAAAATTGCGGGGTTTTGTTGGCCCTAGAATCAATAGTAAACCCACAATTTAAGCTACTGAAATATCTATGCAGTTATATAATGTACCACAATGCATTAGGTATTACAATGCTACAATGCATTAGGTAATAGGACAGGGGATGTAAGAGAGTACAAAACATGAGTAATATCAACACAGCACGAATTGAAGCAATTACAGACAAGAAGTGTAACTGTCCTGAAAGAAAGTAACTTCAGTTCGTCTTCGCCTCTTATGAACATTACTGACATAGTGCACCATAATGTAGATACAGTCTCCCATCATGATTTCATCCAATCTTCCTTGATATCTCTTTTCCATATTTTACATGTCTTGATAAAACCTCTCACCATGTTCATCACTCATTTCTCCTAAATGTTCTCTGAAAAATTGAGATGTAAGGGCAGGTAACAGGGTTTCTTTTACATTCTACACCCCGTTCTTGAAAAACTATCTAGAAAATTTTGCACAAGCTGCGAGTAGTTGGTGCTCTTCCTATTTCCAAGAAATTAAGTCACAACAAGACTTAATGACTGCCAGGCATTCTTTTCAACAACAGTCATTTTGATCTCTAGTTCTTCTGAGGTCAGCATTTCCTTTATCTGGGGCCCCACAAATATACCACCTTTCACTCTGGCATCCGAGAGATTTGGTAACATTGAGCGAATGAAATTGAATATTTGTCCATCAGGATTCAATGCTTTCACAAACTGTTTCACCACTCCAAACATGATATGCAACGGGGTTGATGAAATTTTCTGTACTGGAATGAGGGCGTTCTGTATGTTATTCTGTGTTACAGCTTGCAACTCAACTTATAACGAAGTAAATTTCTCCGTCATTTTTATCCGCGCCAGGATTCGAACACGGTTCCCCTCATTCCGGAATAAGTTGCTCTACCAATTGAGCTACGCGGACGTTTTATTCTGATTCCTATCTGCCTTTATGTCGTGTGCGTCCTTCTGGAAGGTACGTCACATATCCTGGTACGTTACATCATCTCCCCCTTATTTTTTTTTTTTTTTTTTTTTTTGACGAAGTGCTGGAGAAGGGATTCTCTTATTTTTCCTATCTCGCGGTGTGGAAATAACATCACACCAATGCGAGATTTTGAACGGTCGGGTCATCCGGATAGTTCGGGCGCCATTATAACGAAGTAAATTTCTCCGTCATTTTTATCCGCGCCAGGATTCGAACCCGGTTCCCCTCATTCCGGAATAAGTTGCTCTACCAATTGAGCTACGCGGACGTTTTATTCTGATTCCTATCTGCCTTTATGTCGTGTGCGTCCTTCTGGCAGGTACGTCACATATCCTGGTACGTTACAAACTGTAGGAGGCTATTCTTTTGTTTTGTAATGCTCTCTGATTGCTGTACTGTCCCACGTTCAAAGGAAACAAGAGTGCTTGATAAAGCCAAGTTGCCTGCGCAAAAGGAACTCAATTATAATAAAATAAGTGTCTATGATATTTAATTTTTCTTCTAGAGGAAGTTTGGCCTTGGTGTAGTCCTCTTTCATATTCATGGACTGTGCTACTGGAATTGAAGGGTATATATTTCCATTGTGCATTAGCATTGCCTTCGGACTTCTAGCCGAACTGTCTATAAATGCTCTCCATTTTTCAGGTATGGGAATGATGGCAATGTTCTCAAAGAGTCCATTTGCATCGAAGCAATGGAAGAAAGCATCGGTCAGAATCTAATATAATATGTTTCGTGCCTTTTTCTGTATGTCTATTTGCAGCTGGGATCCAATAACTTCCACTCTTTCGAACGAGAAGTCGAAAGTTTTGCATTTCATTTTATTAGCCCCAAGTCTCTTATTAAATCATCTAGTTCTTGTTGATTTCGGAAATGTGGCTGATCACTGCAAGATGCACCTTGGATGGCCATATCTTTATCTTCCTCACAATCACCTCCAGACCAGATATCTTCCACTACTGTCTCCACACGTATTAGTGGTTGTAGAATGGGAAGCTTATCGCAATGTCGAACTGGTGCAATAGAGGATTCTATGTTGGCATATGTAACGACATTCCGCTCTCTAGGCTTCTTGTACTTGGAAATAGCCACCATACAACAGGAACAGTTATCAAGATGACTCTTTGGTTCCCTCAAAATTAGAGGGAAGGCAAATGTCGTTGCTTTCTTTGCACCACGAAACCAACCTTCCATAGTTGACCTAAAACTACCACAGAAAAAATGCGGTGCTCAAACCTTGTCTTGATCTCCTACAGGTATTCCGAAGTAAGCTACGTATGCAACTGAAAACTTGGTCACTGTGATAATTTGTACTTCACTTACGTAGGACCAATATAGTACCCAGAAATATAACAGAAAGTGTATGGGGAGAGCTTAAAAGCTCTTGTAGTAGCCATATTTATTCTCAAACAAATGCGAATGGCAATTTATTAATAAAAACACAAAAATTAAGATGACTACAAAAGTTTAGATGATACAAAAAAATAAAACTACCGTTGGAATGAGCGCCTCTGAGTTGTATAAAAACATAAAAAATCAAAATGAACAATTTTTGTCTTACACGGTGTAAGCTACAATGCGTTATTCTCTTGCACAAATTCAACCTATACACGTTGTAGACGAAAGTATTCGGACGCCTTAACATAAGCAAATAAAGTCTGTTCGCAGAATCAGAGGCGCACGCACTGGGCCTTTTGGGTAGTATACATATCAAGCTGACTTATCAGGCAGCATTTAAAGCGATTATGCAGCGCAGAGCTGAACTTATGGACTTTGAAAGGGCAATGGTAGTTGGATGCCGCCTGAGTAAGCTATTAGTGATTCGCATTATCGCTCTCCTGGTATTCCAATAATCCCTGTCGCCGATATCGATATTCTTCATCGATGGAAAGCATATGGTGCCACTACAGCAAAGCCGTGCACCGGAATGCCGCATAAACATAGTGATCATGTCAAACGAAGCTTCCTGGGTTATGTGAAGGAGGATTGCACATCTTTTGTGACAAACCTAGCCGGGTAGAAGAAACAGCAGGAACAGCTGTTTGCATCAGAACAGCCAGTGTGAAACTGCGAGGGTATGATTACCATGCTAAGTCACTACGCATTAACTTACATATCTCCAGAGAATGCCACACAACGACAGCACAATGGTGCCTTGCTCGCCATTGGTGGACAACGGAAGAGTGTAAGAGGGGAGTGTGGAGTGACGAACAAGAATATTATTCTCCATTTCGTTCCTATGGGCATATCTGACTGTGGAATGTTCCCGGGGAACGCAGTCAGGCCAACTACATTTTCTCTACAGTCAAGTTTGAAAGAATGTTTGTGTTGGTGTAAGGATCTTTCTTCTGTGTAGGACCCTGTCATTTGGTTGTGGTGCCGTGCAGAATAACGGCCACCCGGTACAAAGATATTCTCAACAATTTTTACACCATGGCAGCAATTCAGCACGGGGCCCTGCTCGTATCAGCAAGATCCAACTCCTTGCCAGACTGCAAGATCCGTTCCGCCTACATTTGAAAAACAGAAAGTCCAAGTCTTGTATTGTCCGGCCACAAGTCCCCATCTAAATCCAATACAACTTTGGGACGAGCTGAAATGCCTAATCAGATACCGGGCGGTAAAACCATCTTTTACTGCAGCTCTATTAAAAGATTTCTAGGAGAAATAAAGAAACATTCGGTACATACCTACACATACCAGCCACTGAATAAAAAACTTTTATTTAGTAACGGATTCTACCTCCTTTTAGTCCAGTTTGCAGAACGTAAGCAGATTAGCATAGACTCCGCAAAGAATTGGAGTGTATCTACGTCTGCAGCACACCAGTCGTTCAACATGCAATATTTTAAATTGCTAGAATTTGATGGAAGAAGGCTTTGTTCCCAGATCTGTTCCTCAAACATATCTCATAGATTATCTGTGGAGTTCAAATAGGGCTTAGTGGTATCCAGGGAAGATAGTGGAAGTCGTTGCCACACTCGCTGAACCACTGCTGAACGCATCTTGCGCGATGGAAAGTAGTATTTTCATCCCTAAAACAGACATCACCTGCTGGACAAAAAGTCAACATTGCAAGCTGGATTTGATTGGCAATGATGTCCAAATAATCTTTAGAGGACACCCGCCTACCCAGCAATATGAGTGGCCCCGATCCGTACCAACAGAACGTGCTCTACACCGTGACACTACCTCAAGAACCTTGAGTTGTGTTTACAAGGCAAGCTTGGTCCATTGCTTCATGGGGCTGCCACTAAACTCTGCCTACCATCGGTACAGGTGAAAGTGTATCGCAACTCATCGGGCCGCATGACTTCTTTTCCAGTATTCCGGAGTCACTAAACTCTGCCTACCATCGGTACAGATGAAGGTGTATCGCAACACATCGGGCCGCATGACTTCTTTTCCAGTATTCCGGAGTCACTAAACTCTGCCTACCATCGGAACAGATGAAGGTGTATTCCAACTCATCGGGCCGCATGACTTCTTTTCCAGTATTCCGGAGTCACTAAACTCTGCCTACCATCGGTACAAATGAAGGTGTATCGCAACTCATCGGGCCGCATGACTTCTTTTCCAGTATTCCGGAGTCACTAAACTCTGCCTACCATCGGTACAGATGAAGGTGTATCGCAACACATCGGGCCGCATGACTTCTTTTCCAGTATTCCGGAGTCACTAAACTCTGCCTACCATCGGAACAGATGAAGGTGTATTCCAACTCATCGGGCCGCATGACTTCTTTTCCAGTATTCCGGAGTCACTAAACTCTGCCTACCATCGGTACAAATGAAGGTGTATCGCAACTCATCGGGCCGCATGACTTCTTTTCCAGTATTCCGGAGTCACTAAACTCTGCCTACCATCGGTACAAATGAAGGTGTATCGTAACTCATCGGGCCGCATGACTTCTTTTCCAGTATTCCGGAGTCACTAAACTCTGCCTACCATTGGTACAGATGAAGGTGCATCGCAATTCATCGGGCCGCATGACTTCTTTTCAAGTATTCCGGAGTCCAGTCATAGTGTTCCTGACACTACTGTAGACGAACATTTTAGTTCTTTGACTGACAGTACCGACACTCTTCCACTCCCTGTCCATATTTTGCTGAAATATGCTTCGAAACAGCTTTAATTGAAAGCTTCGGTCAAATGCTACACATAGGACGTCCTGGTCCTTTTTCTCTGAACAAGACGTCCCAGGTGAGACGTTACGCCTCTTACACCTCAACTGCTTATAGGTCCGGGATACCTCACATTTCAGAAGCCAGCCTGCTCTGCTGTTGCCAAATTCGGGGTTCCAGCCTTATGGGCGGCCACAGCACAGCATTTATGGAACTCTAAATGATACTGTGTTTTTCCATTGCAATCACACTACCGACGATTGCTTACGAGCAGCAGTCTTAAACAGTTACTTTGATCACGTGGTGAAGTATGTGACCACAAACTGTGCGCATACGCTGCGTAAGGGTCTACGTGCATCTGCATAATGGTTCGTAATTTAGTAGGCGGTGTGTATATTTTCCGTCAGCTGATGGAAAGCATGTTTAGTAGAGTTGCTATGGTTACAACTACCGAAGTTGGGCCAAGTATGTACGGCTTTTGCTAATAAATGGTCTTGCTTCCATTTAACCTAGGTGTCTGAATACTTTTGTCTACCTAGTGAACCTTTAGTTTGAATTTGAAGAACAGTGTGAACGTATTTGGGATTAGTACAGTAGAAAATAATCTTTCTCTAGCACTGAGTAACAGAGAAATTTTCACGTAAGGCAATGTCAAAAGAAGTGACACGAATCTACTTAACTGAGTAAAAGTATAGTAACAATTGAGTGATCTGAAACCATTAGCGACTTTCAGTTTAAAATATGGATAAATTAGTATATGCACTGTCGTATCATAATAATACCCCCCCCCCGAATCACATTTTATCCTCCAAGGCGCGTCAGAGAGTGCACGTGACAAGGCCGGTCACACGGCGATGTAAGCGGCCGTCAATGACAGATGAGCCATTGTGCGTCACCTGGGCACAAAGGGCAGAAGTAGTGTTTGGACGAACGTTCAAAAAGGGTTGATCATCAGCTACCGGGCCGAGGGTGGAAGCATCTCAGAAAGAGCAGATTTTGCGGCTGTTCGCGAGTGCTGTAGTAACGGTTTACCAAGAATGGTCCAATGGCAGATAGAGTACATCCTGACGTCCTTGCTGTGGAGCGCCAAAGGCCATCGATCCCAGAGGTGAATGTCTCCTCCGTCGACTGGTAAAGGACAATCGACGCGCAACAGTGCAGCAACTGACAACGCAAATGGACGCTGGGCAACCCAGGTACGTGTCTCCGATAATAGTAGAGCGAACCCACTTAGTCCACACTACGTCGAGGCGCCGATGTCAACCCAGGTCCATCGACAACGACGCCTGCAGTTCGCATGGAACTACTGTCATTGGACAGTGGAAGTGTGAAAAAAGGTTGTCTTCTCCAACGAATCGAGGTTTCTACTCCAAAAAATGTGACGGACGGGGGTAGATGCGGCGGCAGACACACGAAAACCAATACCCGGATACACATTTCGGTCAAGTACAGCCCGGCGGTGTAAGTGTGCATGTCTAGGGGATGTTTCCCTGGCATTGGCCTGGGTTCCTGAACGCCAATGGTTACCAGTCCATCATCGCTGACCACATGCATCTCTTCATGTTGGACGTTTACCCTGGTGGTGATGGTGTCTACCAAGAGGACAATGCGCCGTGCCACGTCGCTAAGGGGTGCGTAACTGGTTCCAGTAACACGGCATCGATGTCTCCGTTCTCCCGTGGCCGCCGAAATCTCCCGACATCAATCTCATAGAGCATTGTGGGACTATTTGGATCTACATGTCCAACGTATTGATTCACATCCACGTCATCTCTGGGACCTCCATGCTCTGCTGCAGTCCGAATGGGCATGTGTGCCTCGGGCAACCTTCCAGGGCCTAATTGCGTCCATGCCATGCCGTCTAGCCTCTGTCATCCTGGCCAAGGGTGGTTATTCCCATTATTAGGTAGGTGGTCATATTATTCCGATACGACTGTGTATGTATGTAGAGAGCACTTTCGCCCGTAATGTGCGTCATTCAGTGGTAAAAGGTCTAGGACTAAAAATGTCATTGTTACCTAACTGAAAGCGGCTTCAATCAAAATTATAAAATAGAACTGATAAGTTCATTATTCACTTTTTATAAGTATGTTAAAAATATTTTCTGAAGGGTTTGGAAGATCTCTTGATAAAAGTTTTATGAGTGCATTGATTAATATTGTTTAAGAGAATTCCTTGGACTTGAAAGGTCTCAACGTACACCTTGATTTGTTGCCCACTCTTTGATCTTGGAAACACTACGTGAAGTTGGCATTCAGAAAAGCGTGTCCAATTTGTCTTTCTCTTGTCAGTCGCATTCTTCTTTGATTTAGATTCCCATCTATTGCGCGTAATTTATTGTTACAGTTAGGAGGATACACAATTCGTAAAAAAAGAAAAAGCAAACTCTTGTTAGTTTAGGGGTATGCCATGTTTATTATATCTACAGTGAAAACGCAATTTGGGCATACTTTCCGCTGCCTTTTTACTTTTCCGAAGGTTTTGGCTCTTCGTAATGGTTTCATTATGATTTATCTAAATTGCCCAATTTATACATGTGTTAAATACCATCAGCTGACAGAGTCAGTTATGAGAATGTCGGTCGCACTCAACTAGCAAAGTTACGACTATAAAGATAGTCACAGAGTAGGTCCGGATATTTATATGAATAATATATATCCAGATCACTACCCTGATCTATGAGTCCCACTTCGGATCTTTTCTGGTTCCAGCAAGCATCAACGTCTCTAATAAACCATACAATGAGTTAGTTTTGCATTAAGAACACCTACCTAATAACGCTTTGGTCGGCATTTCTGTGTAATTACGGCTCTCAGACGCCTAGGAACAGATTCTTCATAATGTTGAACATCCTCTATGCCTAGCATGGCCCATTCTCTCTGCAGCAGCTCCGTTAGTATACTCTCATTCTTTAGAGGAAGACCAGTAATTCTCACACCCCATAGTAGCAAATCCCACAAATGTTCAATTGGGTAACAATCAAGGGAGTTTGGGAGCCAAGACAATGTGGCGAATTCGTTGTTATGTTCTTCCAACCGCATAGTTATACGAGCCTGATGACACGATGCATTGTCCTGTTGAAAGATGGCACTGGAGTCCGGGTAAACTTTCTGCAGATATGATGGAAATGGTTGGCTAACAGGTCCCTGTAGAATCCACCATTCAGTGTTTGTTGGATGATAGCCAACATAACTAGGGCTTGCAGAGAAAGCGCCTCAGACCGGAACACCACCTTCACCGGCCTATTGAACCCCAACTGCGCAAGCAGAGAATAGGGCTTTATTATGTTTATTCCCTGTCTGAACCTGGCCATCAGCATGGTGCAGCAGGAAACGATAATCATCTCTACAGACGACCATCTTCCATATGTCAACGGTCCATTGCCGATGTTCTTTGGCCATTGGAAGTGCTATTTTCGATGACTGGACGTCCTCGTGGGTACCCTCGTTGGTCTTCGGCTGGGGAACCCCAGGAGAGGCAAGGAAAGGCGCATGTAGAAATAGGTCGAACTGCAGCGTTTTTATATTGGTGGGTGAGCTGGGAAGCTGTTGCACGTCGTTGCTGAGACACCAATCGTGACACCCAACACTCACCTCTAGGATCAACCGCCGCGCGTGGCTGATCCTAGAGGCCAATGTTAGCCCTTCTTCTGGATGTCAGTGTATGGTCAATTCAGTCCTAGTACACAGTTGATGCAGTGGTATGGGAGCAGCCATCAAGTGCGGCTGTTTCCAAAATACTGGGACGCGACCATTGGGCCTCTGTCAAATTGACTAAAGTCGCCACATTTCCCAGTTATTTGCAAACATTTACTAATTGCGCGCAGAAAACAGGTGTGAACAGTATATAGTATCCGCACGTGACGTTGATATCAATTGGTACTTCGTTATCGCTCTGAATATGTAAAACGGAGGGTGTTCCTAATGCAAAACTAACTCAGTGTATACCCATATCGTTATCATCAACCATTGCTGAAGGTCTCACCAAAGCTCTTCTAGAATTTCTATTAGATTGTTTGGTCATAATTCACCACGGTTGCTAAGCGAGTTGGCGAGTATAGTATGGCATTTATTCTAAATATATGTATTTATATTCAAGAGATAAAGAAGCAAACCACATGGGATAATGGTTGATGAAATTCGGAAGCATTCTGGTGCGTGTGCGTGTGCGTGTGTGTGTGTGTGAAGTTTATTTCAATGTAAGATATATGTCAAACGACATCAGACGTGAAAGCCCTTATTATACATGAAGAGCACATTATCGATAACAAAATTTGAAGTTAGCAAAAATGTCGCTAAATGTCGGGGTTTCATACTAAATAAAATCTAGATCTCCCTCCGCTCAAAATATCGTGCAGTAACAATGAAAGAAACACACTGTTTTATAGATGGAGGAAAATCCAAATCAATGTTCTCAGTATGCAAAAGAAGTCAAATGGTTTCAACAAGATGACGCGCAACCCTATAGCAATGACTCGGTACAATTAACACTTTTGAACGCTCAATCTCCCAACCAATGGATTGGCACCCAGCGGCGTATAAAGTGTGGCTTGAGAGATCTCTAGATTTGATAACATAAGATGACTGTTTGTGGTGCTATTCAAACACCGTTGATTAAAGTTACTTAAACGAATTTAATCCAGCGGACTAGCTGCAACAATAGTCTATGTTCAGGATGTGACATATTATTCCCTAGAAATTAAATTTAAGCTACACATAAAGCTTTAATCTGAATTTTCGAGCTGTTGTGTGTAGAACAATGTTAGTCACCTTGAATATCTAATTTGACGTAGCTGCAAATTTTTCTCTTTTTTGCGCTTTGCTATTCCGTAAAAAAAGCTCTTCTACGATACCACAAATGACACGCACACACACAGAGGGAGAGAGAGACAGTTCTGATTTTACCACAGCAGAGTTTTCCGTTGTTACCAAATAGTTTGCCGGAACAATCAGCTTTGTCGCGCCGGTGGCGCAGTGGTCTAAGCTATGGCCTCTCTTACGGCACTCACTCTCTCCATTCCCTGGAGTTATTGACCCTAAATTAGGGACGGGCGGCTGCTTATAGCCCATTGAACTGCTCACGGTGGTCGTTAAACCTGCAATAAAAAAAAACAATCATCTTAAGCAATTTCATGCAAAATTTCTAATTTAATTTTCTTAAGCATTTGAAGCTCCTTTATTAATCAGAAAGCATTTATTAATGTAAGTGATATAGTTTTACTTATCAAATTCAGATAAAATGAACAACCACATGTCGCTGACTGTAAATCATACTGAAAGATACTCTAAGTCTAGGTGCATTTCCTCGTAAATTTTGCCATGCAATGGGAAACGTAGCTTCATGATGCAGGAGGACGCGTGTCCTGTATTAGGCTAAGAGCTTTGCAACAACCCTGTCAGCTCCAGTTGCTTTGCCATTTAGCCTGAAACACTGACATTCTCTGCATCTCCACCTACATTCAATAACCCATGAGATCCACGCAATACGTCTCACGTTGCTTAATTCGAAATGGTCCCTCGCGCTTCAATTACAGCTCGTTCCTTCATTTCCCTTCTTGAAACCCGTTTCCAAGTTACAAAGTTTTCGACTAATATGTTCGTTTAGATATGTATGTACGTGTGAGAGAGCAGTTTTATGCATGAAATTTTATTATGGTATCTTTCTGCTGTGCAGTTTAATTCATCTTGTAAAATTGAAACAACACTTTTATTCCTTAATGTCGTTTGGAGTGTAATGACCCCAATGGACATGAAATGCTACAGAGAAATTATCCTTCTCTCATTTAGGGTCACTTGTTCCAGGGCACAGTAAAACAAACAGACCTCAGTCAAGACTGGGACGCTGTACTCACTCGGAAAACTAGTGTGAAGCCTGCGCTTCTGACTACTCCGCCGTCGGGGATACTCCATTATTTTGGGGAAAGTACAGCTCGAAATTCTTTGTTAAATAATATCCGTCCCTTAAATTTTCTCGTGACATTTGCCTTTGTTATCACCCAGACTTCCACAGCTCTAAAATGCAGCATTTATATTGCAATTCATATATTACTTTGAAAGCAGAAAATTAGCTTTGTGTAGAATATCATTAGTAGTTCGACCAAAACAAGTTCCGCTACATATTATTGTTTTGACCATATACACCGATGGAACATTACATTATGACCACCTACCTAATAAGCTGTAGGACCCAATTTAGCCCGCAAAACAGCCGCAAATCGACAAGACATCGATTCGATGAGGTGGCGGTAGGTATCCGGGTGCATCTGGTACCATAATGTCAACAGCAGCTCCTCCACAAGCCGTCCATTTCGGGGTGGTGGGGATTTAGCGCGAACTCGCTTTTACAAGTCGAACCACAGATCTTCGATTGAATTCATGTCAGGCGAATTTGGAGGCCAGGTATTAAAAGAAAGCATGTTCCTCGAACCACTATTCACCAGCATGTTCCACAAACCACTCCCTGTGGATTCTGGCTGTGTGACGTTGCGCATTATCCTATTGGTAATGGCCATCACCAGCATGGAACACATTTGCCATGAATGGGTGAATTTGATCCGCAACGATGTTCACATACCTGATAGCTGTCAGGGATTGTACTGTTGGGATGATGGGGCCTAAAGTGTCCCAAGAAATCATCGCCTAACACCGCCAACTCCAGCTAGTTTATTCCCAATATTGAATCCAGGTGCCATAGCCCCCGTTGGTAAGAGGCGTATCCGTGCACGGCCGTCTACGTGATGCACCAGGAATCTTGATTCGTCAGACCAGGCCACTTTCTTCTAATCATCCACGGTCCAATCTCCATTATCTTGGGCCCATTTCAGGCCACGTTGGCAATGACGTGAAGTGATCACTGGGACACGGCTGGGTCTTCGGCTACGCAGGCCCATGCGCAGAAGGCTGCGATGAATTGTGTGCTGTGACAGATTGCCCTGATCACCATTGTTGCAGCTGTGGTTGATTTTGCGCACTGTGGCTCTCCTGTCGGTGTGAACAATGCGCGACAGTCTCCGCTCCCTTCTGGCATTAGTAAGCTACGGACGACACACGAATGGACGACGGTT
Organism: Macrothele yani; assembly: GCA_039090855.1. Taxonomy (NCBI): domain Eukaryota; kingdom Metazoa; phylum Arthropoda; class Arachnida; order Araneae; family Macrothelidae; genus Macrothele; species Macrothele yani. The sequence continues at coordinate 51,768,039 of CM077008.1, read as the reverse complement.
CGTTGTTTGGATATATGTGCACCGGTTTTGATACGTACTCACTACAGTGGCACGTGAGTAACCCACAAGCCGCGCCGTTTGGGAGATCGTAGTTCCGAGGCACCGTGCCATCGCAATTTGTCCTTTATTGAACTCCGATAAATCGGCAGATTTTACCATTCTGACTACGAACACTCTACAAACGGAAAGTCGGTCCTCGGGTTGTATATGCGGGAAAAGGCCAGTTTTTATCCGCTTCAAATGCTTCCAGCAGATCAGAGCAGACTTCCGCCCTTCTCTCCTTCAAATCAGGTGTCAATATCCGAAGCACCTACTTCACACACACTTTCCTCTGTGAACTGCTTCTGCGCCACCGTTCGGTCTTCAGGCGCGCTCATTTCTCTAGCTTGTGGACGGTCCTAATGCAATGGCTTATCGGTGTAGAAATGATGGATCTAAAGTACAGTAAAGCCGACGTAACCCTTTTAGCAATTAGAACGAATTAACCCGAGTTAGAAAAATGTGCTGAATCAAGTTCGGATGAATATATTCATTTACCAAAAAGTAGGTCAAAGACAACTGGAAGAACTGAATGCGCTCATCGGAGTGCGTTGCTTTCCCACATATTTTTATTATTGAAATTTAGAGCGATGACTAAAACTAATTGTTACTGACTAGGTACCTCTTAAAAGGGCTTTCAGAATGGCTTGGAACTTAAGAAATGAGAGTGAAGTTGTTTGAGTCACTTGTTTCTATCCAGTGGCATGATGTCTGTGTCAGGGTTACTCGATCTTTAATACTATGCCTTGGGACATGGAGTAGAGAATAAAGGACTATAAGGGAGCGCTTGTCACCCGTGTCACGCTTCTTGTCTGTAGGGATGAAATGAGAAAAGGGGGCGGAGGGATAAATTTTTTTCACTGTAGCTATCGTCAAATCCGGCTCCAACGTGATTATTTCTGCATGGGGAGCTCAGAGAATGTTGGCACCATCTGGTCTCCCGTTAACAAGATTGATGTACTCAGGGGATGTTAGACTGCTTGCAGGTGTTAAAATGTACTTTCCCATTTGTGACGTTCCAGCCCGCAGGACGCACACGACGTAAAGGCAGAAAGCAGCGAGAACGAACGTCTGCTAGCTCAGTTGGTAGAGCAAATTGTTACGGATAAAAGGACTCGGGTTCGATCCCCGGCGTGGACCAAAAATAACGGAGAAATTTACTTAGTTATACATTCATTATTCCGTAGTTTAACATCCGTGGTTGACAAAACAATAAAAATCTGCCAATATGAGAAACTCCTCAGCATTTACGTTTCTTGCGGCATATTCATCCCGAACTCCTGTATGTTCCCCGCTATTGTTAGTTGCTCGATGTGATTGAATAAAATTGCCTTTCTGAGCTAATTTCCTTTTTCAACGTTGAAGAAAACACTGTTGACTTAAGCCCATTTTCAGCTTGGTGTCACACTTTTATTTAACTAGCGGAATGTTTATCAACACCCGATTTGGTTATAATTTTGGTTATTTGTTAAATTTGTTTAACAGACACTTGTTTTTACAACAATTCATTTGACAGGCATTCGTTCGATACCAAACGACCAGGAATGGCACAACAATTTTCTTCTAACAACACCAGATTGCCTGTTTGTACACCACATCTCTTTAATCTACCACAGTCACTTATTTCTTCAATAGAAAACCAAGCATATTTTACCAAAGTACAAATATTGAGCTCCTTACGTTGTATTCCATTGATGGCATATCTTCCATTTCCAGGAAATACACTGACGGAAAGAAAAATCCCAACACCAAGAAGCGGTTGTGTTAGATAAACGACAGTTGGTTGGAGGTCAGAGTACATCTGTAAGATCACGTCTATGAAAATTTCTCGCTCGGCGCATACGTATGGCGCTAGTAGCGCCCCTCGGAACATGCAAAGCAGGTTTGCTGTAAATACGCGCTGTAACGTTCGTGAGCGTTAGTTATCGTTGAGATTCGACGTAGTGTGTTGATGTTAGTCAAGAATGCCTTTAGGAAGACGAAGAAGCCATTATCAACAGCTCACGGAGTTTGAACGAGGTCGTGTAATAGGGCTACGAGAAAGTGGATTTTCTTTCCGCAATATTGCAGAACGACTTAGCAGGAATATAGCCACCGTGCATGACTGTTAGCAGCAGTGGTCAAGGGAAGGTACTGTCTCAAGAAGACCGGGTTCCGGCTGGCCACGTGCCACTACTGAGAGGGAAGACCGCCGTGTACGGCGTATGGCAGTGGCGCATCGTACTGCGTCTGCGGCAGCAATTCGAGCTGCAGTTGCCACCACAGTGACACAACGAACTGTTACAAATCGGTTACTTGAAGGACAGTTCCGAGCCAGACGCCCTGTAGCGTGCATTCCACTTACTCCAAACCACTGCCGTTTGCGACGTCAGTGGTGTCAAGCTAGAGCTCATTGGAGAACGGAGTGGAGATCTGTTGTGTTTTCTGATGAAAGCCGGTTCAGCCTGGGTGCCAGTGATGGCCGTGTGTTGGTTAGAAGGAGGCCAGGTGAGCGCCTGTAACCAACCTGTCTGCGGCCGAGACACACTGGACCTACACCTGGAGTTATGGTCTGGGGAGCAATTTCCTATGACAGCAGGAGCACTCTCGTGGTTATCCCACGCACCCTGACGGTACAGTTGTACGTCGGTCTGGTGATTCAACCTGTTGTGCTGCCATTCATGAACAGCATTCCGGGGGGGTTTCAACAGGATAACGCTCGCCCGCATACCGCTGTTGTAATCCAACATGCTCTACAGAGTGTCGACATGTTGCCCTGGCCTGCTAGATCACCAGATCTTTCACCAATCGAGCCCGTATGTGACATCATTGGACGACAACTCCAGCGTCACCCCCAACCAGCATTAACCGTCCCTGTATTGACCGACCAAGTGCAACAGGCATGGAACTCCATCCCACAAACTGACATCCAGCACTTGTACGACACAATGCATGAACGTTTGCGTGCTTGCATTCAACATTGTGGTGGTTACACCGGTTATTAATGTATCGGCATTTCACATTTAAAATGGCTCTTCTGGCGCTTTCATTAAGCTGTGATCTTGAAACCTTAATCGATTAAATTTGTTACCTGTACGAATGTATTGCCGCCATTTCATTCCTCTACAACTATTTTTCTGTGGTGTTGGGATTTTTTTTCCGTCAGTGTATTAGCAGACAATACATTGTATATTTTCCCACACAAGTTCAACAAAACTTATCACTTGTCATTTTTCTCTAACTGTAGATATATTGTTCTCTCTTTCCGAACTTGTTTTCGGATTATTATTGAATCCTCTATATCACATATCACTAAGCTGTTCTCTGAGATTCAGAGGTTAGCTCTAAAAAGAAATACAAACTACCAGATAATTTTTACTTACTGTTGCCGTATCATTTACAGCAATCTTGATATACAACTCGCGCTTGCCTGACATCCATCACACACCGTACACAAGATCTTCTATTCTTCATATTCAGTATCTTTTTCTCATGCAGACACTCCTGAATCTGATCCTCCCATGACTTCATTGGCATTCCTCTGCCTTTCCTTCCTGCCAATTAGGCTAAAAGGATTTTCTTAGTAAGCATCTCATCAGTCCTTCTTTCAACATGGCCAAACCACCGAATCATATTAGTCTCCACCTTGTTAACAACATTTTGCTTCACATCACACAACTGCATCACATCTTCATTCCTCATACGATCAGAACGTCTCTTACCATACCCCCCCGTAAATAACGCATTTATCCAGCGCACAAACGACTTCTATGTTTCTTCTGTAGAACCCAGGTTTCACTGCCATACATCAGGGTAGGATCAATTACACTTTCATACACAGCTATGTAGGACTCTCCAGAGAACCCATCATTCCTGTGAAAACCTCCCCGAGCAGTAATGACTTTCAATGAAGAATTCACTCGCCTACTAATTTCACCATCCATTTTGTTCTCTCTGTCAAGCATGCTTCCTAAATACACCAACTCCCTCACCTGATCAATCACTGTGCCATTTAGACTTACATTACCTTCACTGCTACCAGTTCCTCTCTCAAACACCATAACTTTGGTTTTCCCTTATCTATATACTCAGTTTGAATTTCATGCAAACTTCGTACATCCGGGGCAACATACGCTGCAACTCATTTTTTTTTCTGCTCTCTGCCATTAAATTCATATACTTATTCAATAAATATTATTGCTTATTTTCTGTGCATCTTTTGAAAAACAAAACGGACGTGTTAGTGTTATCACTAGTTCGCCTGCCTATTCACACCATGTCTGTAACTACTGTATTAAGGCCTATTTGAGAAGATCATGCGAAGCTTGACCCATGATGACCTTTGCCTGATTTTCGTTCTTCTTTTTTCCAGACGCAAAACGTCATGGCTGGAAAGCAAATGTGCTAATCCTATTGAAATCAAAACGTATTTTATTCCATTTCATTGCTTCAAAAATGTGATTGAAACATTTCTTTCTAATCTTTGCTACCCCCTTCATTGAAAATAACTTTGCATATAGTTCCTATAAATAATGTGCACTATTCCATCTACAGCAAGTGGTATTTTTTATCGACATCTCTGCTTCTAAAAGCCCAACAAAAAAGTTCCTTTCTGCGTCGATACTGTTCGCGGTAAAGAATCTTATGAATGCAGTTTCCTAATTTTTCGCAACGTTTAATTTTGCCGAAAAAAGGCGCAAAGCCATTCGTTTTCCATATGTTTATAGCTGTATCTGAGCTTCTTAAAAATAGATAGAAGAAACAACTTTACGTACCGATACCGCTCATGGAGGAAAACATTTCGAACAGGTTTCCTTATCCGGACAACGATGGCATTTCCGCTAGGTACTTTGTAGAAAAAGTCTGCTTTAAAAACGTCCGATTCGAAAAATTACTTTTATGTGGTATAACTCTTAGTGTGAGAAACGTTTTGCACAAAAGTTTCAATTTTTTAAAAGCATATTTTTGTCACTACATGGTGTAATTGTATATTATGTTTAGAACAGATTTGCGGCAGTATTTTCGCGTTTAATTGTCCGATTAAAAACATTCTTATTAGTTCAGATACAGGTCATCACTAAAACATATTACACTGCTGGCCACCCAAAATGCAAAACCAAGAAGGACACGAGATAGCAAAGCCAGATTTACTGGACACATAACAACTGATACAAAGATGAAACGATTGAGCTTACAGGCCCGTGCGACTTGCGGAACACGCAGAAATCAATAATTCGTGTGGCCCCCATGGCTGCCAATAACTGCCGCTACACGCCGCGGCATCGAACGAAAGAGGCTTTGGATGTGGGCTTGGGGTATGTCGATCCAGGCTGCTTCCACACGTTGCCACATTTCATCAGGCGTAGCCGCGGTTGGTTCTTGCCGGGCCACTCGGTTGGAGAATTAGCGAAGAGTTCAATGGGCGACATATCGGGAGAACTGGCGGGCCACGACAGCAGTGACACCTGGTGGGCCGTGAAGAATTGTTGCACAGTGCGTGCCACGTGCGGGCGCGCATTGTCCTGTTGAAACGTGGCGGCTGGCAGGTCCTGTAGGTAAGGAAGGACTACAGGCTCCAAAACGTCGGAGATGGTGCGGTGGCTGTTGAGTGTACCGGCGATGCGTACCAGAGGGGTGCGGGTGTCATTTCCAATTGCGTCCCAAACCATAACGCCAGGCAACGGGCCGGTATGGCGATGCATAATGTAAGCATCATACAGTCTCTCGCCGCGGTGCCGCCACACGCGGAACCGACCATCGTGGTGTTGTAGGCAGAAGCGGGATTCGTCGGAGAAGACAATATCGTGCCATTCCGTAGTCCAAGTGCGGCGTTCAACGGCCCACTGCCGCCGTACTGACCGTCACCGGTGGTGTAACGTCAATGGTAATCGGAGCAATGGGCGCCGTGCGACAAGACCCCGCTCCTTCAGACGACGTCGAACAGTACGTGCTGACACAGGTTGTTGCGCAACACACTCTAATTCCTGCGCTAACGTTCGTGATGTGGCGGTGCGAGCCGTCAATGCCCACCGCACAATATGCCAGTCCTCTTGTTTGGTAGTGTGCCGCGGCAGCGGCAATCACTCACGTCGGTCCGTCCGTCCGTCCCTCCTGCACCCACCGAATCTATACTCGCCTCACTGTGTCAGGATGTTGTCCCACACGGGCGGCGATGTCTGGGTACGATAAACCGCTATGTTGATAAGCCACTATTCGTCCTCTGTCGAAGTCTGAAACGTGCTGGAATGACTGCCGTATTCTGCGCCGAGGCATCAGGAAGCTTCCCACGCACCAGGTCCGGCAGCACAACACACTTTCACTACTTACACCCCGTTTTCTGTGCATCCTTCTTATAGTGCTTCTCGGTGGCGTGCCGGGCGCACATAATTTGCATATGCCCTGCAATGCTAATCGTTTGCATGTCCTCTCGCGTGTGACGCATTCTGCGAATTTCAGGCCAATCGGATGCCTTCCTTCTTGGTGTTGCATTTTGGGTGGCCAGCAGTGTATGTTAATTTCCTACTCAAAATGATACGCAATCCGGCAGCTAGGAGCGCAAATGTACATTATATTTTTTTGATATCTCACCTACTGGAAATGCTGTTTTAATTTTTTTTTTTTTATATCGGTTAACATTTACCGAGTGGAACAGTTTACATGTATTCTTGGACATTTCATATCGCACAGTTATAGTTTTGCATTACTATTGGGTATTTCATATTGTACAGTTATATATTTTTGCGTTACTCTTGGACAGTTCATATCGTAGAATTATATTTTTGCATTTACTCTATAACGAAGTAAATTTCTCCGTCATTTTTTGTCTGCGCCGGGATTCGAACCCGGATCCCCTCATTCCGGAATAAGTTGCTCTACCAATTGAGCTACGCGGACGTTTTTTATTCTGATTCCTATCTGCCTTTATGTCGTGTGCGTCCTTCTGGCAGGTACGTTACAACATCTCCCCCTTATTTTTTTTTTTTTTTTTTTTTTTTTTGAAGAGCTGGAGAAGAGAATCTCTTATTTTTCCTATCTCGCGGTGTGGAAATAACATCACACCATTGCGAGATTTCGAACTGTCGGGTCATCCGGATAGTTCGAGCGCCATTATAACGAAGTAAATTTCTCCGTCATTTCTGTCCACGCCAGGATTCGAACCCGGATCCCTTCATTCCGGAATAAGTTGCTCTACCAATTGAGCTACGCGGACGTTTTATTCTGGGTACTATCTGCCTTTATGTCTTGTGCGTCCTTCTGGCAGGTACGTCACATCTCCTGGTACGTTACAACTCTTGGGTATTTCATGTCGCACAATTATATTTTTGCATTTACTCTTGGATATGTCATATCACACAGTAATACTTTTTAGTTTACTCTTGCATATTTCATATCGACGCACATGGCGTTAGCATGCGTTTCGGTTCGTAACGGTATCTGCACTTCTAAAAATCCCATTGGAAATAAACAATAAGCCCTATTGTACACCCATTAGCCATTAATTTAGGACCATCTACCTAATAAGCTGTAGGACACGCTTTAGCCAGCAAAACAGCGGTCATTCGAAGAGGTATCAACTCGATGAGGTTGCAATAGGTATCCTGGGTTATCTGGTACCATAAGGTCAAAAGACGGTCCTCCAGTTCGCCTGGATTCGGGGGGGGGTTGATTTAGCGCATACTCGCTTTTCAAAGTCGAACCACATATGTTCGATTGGGTTCATGTCAGGTGAATTTGGAAGCCAGGGCATCAACAGAAAGTCACCAGCATGTTCCTCGAACCACTCTTTGACGATTCTGGCAGTGTGGCATGGCGCATTATCCTGTTGGTAATGGACATCACCGGCATGGAACACAGTTGTTATGAATGAGTGAACTTGATCCGCACCGATGTTCATAGACCCGGTAGCTGTTAGGGATTGTGCTATAGGGATAATGGGGCCTAACGTTTCACAAGAAAACATCGCCCACAGCATAACACCGCCGCCGACGACCTGTTTCGGCCCAACAGTGTATCCATGTGCCATAGCCTCCGATGGTAATCGGTGTATCCGCGCTCGGCCGTCTACGTGATGCACCAGGAATGTTGATCCGCCAGACCAGGCCACTTTCTTCGAATCATCCACGGTCCAATCCATGATCTTAGGCCCATTCTATGCGTTGTTGGCGACGACATGCAGGGAGCATGGGGACACGGCTGAGTAATCGGCTATGCAGGCCCATGCTCAGAAGACTGCGATGAACTGTGTGCTGTGAGACATTGCCCTGATCACAACTATTGTAGCTGCAGGTAATTTGTCGCAATGTGGCCCTATGGTCGCTGTGAACAATGCGCGATAGTCTCCGCTGCCCTCTGGCATCAATGAGCAGCGGACGACCCACGGCTCGACGACGGTTCGTCGTTTGGACATCTGTACAGCACTTTTGATACGTATTCACGACAGCTGCACGTGAACAACCCGCAAGCCACGCCGTTTCCGAGATCGTATTTCTGAAGCGCCGTGCTATCACAATTTGTCCTTTATCAAACTCCGATAAACCGGCTGCTGTTCTCATTCTGACTCTGAATGCCCTACTAACGGAAAGCCAGTTCTTGGGTTGTATATATGCTGCTCTGTGAATATATCCTCCGCCGCCGTTCGGTCTCCAAGCGCCCTGATTTCTTTAGGCTGAAGGTGGTCATAATGTAATGTCCCATCGGTGTATACCATTCTCTGTGGCAATATTAAAATTATCCTCTTCAAATATTGCACTGATTTCTTGCTTGGGGTCGTATATGCAAGCGAAAATGGCATTTCTGTTTGGAAAATTTGAATTCGAAAACTTTTTCAAATTTTTTATTTAAAAGAAACCAAAAAGCCTTTCTTAAACATCATGTTATCCTTTACAATGAAAAATATCTTACGCTCATTTCTTTCTTCAAATAACGCAGAACTACGGCCCTGGAGGACTTGTAATTAAATTTCATTTTTCTCTATATCTCTTGATCTATTTGTTTAATTTCAACAGACACGAAGCGAAGACGACATCGAAGTAAAAGGTGTAAAACACTTGGATAGTGTGCAATTGAAAGAAACAGTGGAATTTTCAAAAGCAGTTTATTATTACACAGAGCATTTTCAGAAATTAAAGCCTTTGTATTTATACACTGGTGTGCAAAAATTAAGGACGAAGAGGAGAAATTAGCATAACAGCGGAACGAGCAGGCAGAAGGGACCGCAAGACCACTCAGGAGATAGACTAAGGTCCAGTACGGTAGGGCATGCGCATATTTGCAACATGACGTAGGAGGGGAGTGTCGAAGGGTATAAGCTCAGCATTTTGGTGAAAGCTATTGCACGGTGTACATCGGTTTGAACGACGTCTAGTTGCTGCAACCAGGCAATCCAGTGGTCGATATCTGGATGACTTTACCCGAGGTCGCGTCATTGGGAAAGTTGGAAGAAGGTCAAAGTGTGACTAGTGTGGCCGAGGAGTTCCGGATCGCTCACAGCATCGTTTCTCAAGCTTGGAGAGCATTTCAAACGACAGGAACATCTGTCCGAGAGTTTAGCAGTGGTCGTCCACAAGCAACCACGGCGGCGTACGACCGGTATATTGTCCTACAGGCAAGAAGAGACAGACGGCAGGCAGCGGGAGAAATTGCAAGGCACATTCAACAGACAACTGGAAGTCCGTTATCGAGTTTTACCGTGGCCAGGATGCTGCACAAAGGTGGTCTATTTGCACGACGACCAGTACGGTGTGTGCCATTAACGCATGCTCATCGGAGACGGCGGTTTCTGCTGTGCCAGCATTACAAGAACTGGACACACCAACAATTGGGTCGAGTTTTCTTTACGAATGAGAGCCGATTTAGTCAGACGATCTATTCTGGACTTATACACATCTGGAGAGCAGGGCACACGCAAAGATACGTCCGACATCATCGAAAGGGACCGGTTTGGAGGTAGCAAAGTTCTCGTTTGGAGCGGTATTATGCTCGGTAGCCGTACTGACATCCACATCTTCCAAGGAGGTTCAGTCACTGTTGTCCGCTATTGTGCTGAGGTTCTCCTGCCTCACGTACGTTTGTTTAGAGGTGCTGCGGGTCCTGAGTTCCTCTTCATGGACGACAACGCTACACCTCATCGTACATTGGCTGTCGCAGAGCTCTTCGAGAGTAACGATATTGAACGCATGGTTTGGCCTTCAAGGTCCCCGGACCTATATCCAATCGAACACGTGTGGGACCTTCTCAGGAGACGCTTGGCAGCACGTCACCAGCCGCCAGCAACGATTCCGCAGCTACGATTGGCGCAACAAGAGGAATGGGCAGCGATGCCGCAACAGCTCCTTGAAAACCTCGTCCTCAGCGTGGACAGACGTTGTGAATCCCGCAACGCAGTCAGGGGGATCATATCCCCTACTAAAGACTGGATTTTTCTTAGCAGCCGCCTATCACACAGACGTTTAGGTCTTTTGTCCAGTTGTGCTCGAAGCTACCTTTTCAATAAAGTGCTTTTGCATCCTTTGGATTCTTTGTTTGGACGGATTTGCTCACTTGTCACATATTCTTACATCTTGGGGATCTTATGGTATGATTTTAGTCAATGTGGAGCACTTCTGCACGACGTTACATCCGAAAAACCGTCTCGTCCATAATTTGTGCACGGCAGTGTATACAAATCCACTGACAAAGTATCAAATTAAAGTAAAACAAGACAAAGCTCTGAATTTCTACTTTAATTCACGTACTTTGTTTTTCTACGGTTTCCTTCACTCTCGATACAAATACACCAACTTTATACACCCGTCTCTAAAATTCTTCAGGTTGTTCTGGGAATCATTTCCTCGTAGCGGCTTGAACATCGTCACAGGTGAACTGAATTCCTTTCAGATGTCTCTTAAGATCTGAAAACAACCAGATATCGGACAGCACAACCAGATGTTGGTTTGAAGCTCTTAAACACCTTATGTGCGATGCAGGGAAGATGTTCAAGAACTTCAAACCGGATTGTCTGTATGTCATTTGAAGTGTAAGCACTGGTGTGGAGTTTGGCTTTGTCGTGTTGCGGAAGCATCGGATTTTTCCCCACGCACGCGGTTTATTCATAGCCTTAAGTTTTTAAAGGTATACACGTAGAGTTGACCATAAGTAATTCCTCTGTAGTCACAGAACACAATGAGCATTCACTTACCGGCAGAAATTTGAGTGTGACATTTTTTCACTCCAGGGGATGATGGGATTCGATATCCCAGCGATTGTGTTTTTCATTTTTCGATCATAATATTGAACACTTCCCCGGTGGCTCAGTAGTCTAAGCGATGGCTGCTGATTATTACTTCCGAGATGGGTCTGGGTTTGAATACCGGTGATGCATGGATGTCGTGTTTGTCTTATGGCACTGGCTCTCTCCCTTTCCTGGAACTAGTGGTCCTAAATTAGGGACGGGCGACTGCTTATAACACATTGAGTTGCTCACGGTGGTCGTTAAATCCTCAATCAAAAAAAATACAGGGTGTTTCATAAAGATGTATACATTTTCAACGCACTATAAAAGAAAAGCAATGTAAGATTATTTATATTACCTGTAAACAATTGTAGGGGAATGTTTCAAGCTTTCTTAGAGAAAATCACAGATGTTCTATGTGTGCAACCTTAGTCACACGACACACATCGAGCCGGTAATCCATTTCCGCCCAAACGCGAGGTAAGATATCTAAATCAAGTGCATTGATAGTGGCTGTGATACGCTGTTTAAGCTCCACTAGATCAACAGGAAGGGGAGAGGCGAATACCTTGTCCTTTACGTACCCCCACAGGAAAAAGTCACAAGGTGTTAAGTCAGGACATCTGGACGGTTATTGGGTCAGTGGCATGTTGTAGTCCGCGGCTCGTCCAATCCATCGGTGAGGAAGATGTTCATCTAGATAATCTCGCACGTCGCCTAACCAGTGCGGTGGGGCATCATCCAATTAGAGAATGAAATTAGAGAATCCAATTAGAGAATCAGCCACTGCGCGGGTGATCCCTTACGCCCAAAATTCCGCCACTGTCCTTTGATTTTCTTACCCAGCGAAGAACACTGCTTACATCCAAAGTTTCAGAACCATAAACTGCCACTAATCTAGCGTAAATTACTTCGGGAGGTACACTTTCATGAGTTAAAACCTGTATAACGGATCGTTGTTTGACACTCGTCGACACAGTTGAAAAATAATAACCCATTTTAAACATATTTGAATACGAACAAATAGATGTATGGAGTTCTATAACTCAGTAAAATGAAGCTAATGACACAAAGAATTGTTTGCCGTTTGACTGGTTCATAGGCAACAAGTAGTGTGCCAGACATTTGCGTTGAGTCATTACGTATTGAACACGCCTCGTATCTTAAAAGAATGCTGTTTAATAATGCACCCTTCCAGAATTTATTTATGGATCAGAGGCATGAATGCTAACTAAAAGAGATACACAGAGGATGAGAACAAATCAGATATATGCTCAGCGGAGCCAAGAAAGATAAGAAAAAGAACTAGTGGATCAGGAAAAGGAAAAGATTTGGTGACAATGATCAAAGTGAAGACCCTCAGGTAGTAAAGGGCTGGAGGTATTATCAGAATAACTGCACTGTCAATGTTGGGCAAACAAAATGCTTGATTGAATACGGAAAGACAGGAAAGGCCTCAGAAGAAGACCGCGTGGAAGATGGCTGGACTTGGATGAAATTCGAAAGCATGCAGGACTGACATGGAAGAATTTTTTTCGAAGCAGAAAGTTGTGGTAGGGATTTTGGGATGCCTCCCTCCAGCAGTGGATTGAGAAGGATTAATCATTATGATGGTGATGATATGTAACGATTTGAGAAATCGTTCTAGCCTCCTATATTTTCCACTATGAAGAACATTTTCGGCAAAGTTTGCGATTCTTGTTAATCCTTTAACGATCATAACGCACAAAACGCCCGTTTATACAAACAGCCATAGCCGCCTGAATCACGTAGAGTCAGATTTCGTACCCTTACCTGTTTTTCAAATTTGGAGGATTGGAGGATTTATGAGGGATCAACAGGAGTCACACTCGGTCACTATTGTTGTTACTAAACAAAGTGAACCAACAGAGAGTTTCGGATGTTATGGTATTTAGAGTGATACAAGATTTTGGGATCATGGTCGTTAAGGGGTTAATGGATATTTCTGTCATCAGAGGCCGTAAACAGCTGTCCCTGTTTCTGGATGTTTTACGGATCGAAGATTTTTTTTTCGTAAGTACGCAGCTCCATTTACTATGAAAAACACTGCGCGAGTTATGAATTTGAAATAGTATACAGCTTCTCCACTAGGGCGCATAGATTCATACTCTTTTTCATTTTGCTGAAATTCTGCTTGGAATTTTTTTCGTCTCGAAAAGGATTGAAAATACGTTCTCGTTACACCTGAGGAATTAGGGATCATATTTCCTGTTTTAATTGTATCCGTCTACCTTTTCTCTAATCATCTCCATTTCATTTCTTCCTCTCAAAAACACATCGCCGCACGGGTAGTGTAGTAGTCCAAGCGCTGGCTTATGATCATTTGTCCGAGATGGGTACGGGTCCGAATTCCGGTGAGGCATGGATGTTATCTTTTGTGATACGGCACTTGCTATCTCCCTTACCTGGAACCAGTCACCCTAAATTAGGGATGGGCGATTGCTTATAGCCCATTGAGTTGCTCACGGTGGCCGTTAAACCACCAATAAAAATAAAATAAAATAACGCATCGGTGAATAAGCTTCTATTTATGCAAATTATCATAAACCAGGTTAAATTTCGATTTGATTAGATAACTTTTCACATCATTATTAGGATGTTTGGCATCCCGTCATATTAATTCGATGTTTACTTCCAAATTGTCTTTGTCGCGACTAAAACTTTAAAGATAAAAAAATTTTAGAAGTGGGATATTCAAATGCAGCTTTACATTCTGTTAACATTCTTGTGTACATGCATTTAAAAAACGAAAGCTATTGTTCAAACTAACAAAGCTAAATTTATTTCTATTGGTTTGCTGAAACAGAATAGACATAAAATAAACGAAATATATTTTCAGTAATGAACACAGAAATTTTGTTTGCCTTTAGGGGATCACATTTATAACATCTTTTGTTTAAAATAGAGAAATTCTGGGAAATTATTTTTTTTATCGCGGGAAATAAAAATAAACGAAGATCGCAGCAAACGCTAAGAGAATTCTATTTAAACAGAAATCAGCAGCCGAATTATCCTTGGGGAAATGCCAAACTATTGAAATGACATCGTTTATTAGAAGGCAGACATTATAACGTGTATTTAGAAAAGCAAATACGCTCTCTTTCACAATTCTGACACCCAAGAGCAAAGGTCTTAAATAATGCTCTGTAAATACCACTAAATGTATCAAGTGAAAGAATGTTCTTACATTTCAATTCCTATTGTGTTTTCTTTAGTTCATTTCAATGTAATTTTGTGCTGCTGTATCATAATGTTTTGATGAATATATCATTAAAGATTTAGGCAGTACGTGACTCACTGAATGCATTTTCCCCCAACTTGCAAATAATTAACACAACTTAAAAAAAAAGTTGCTTCTTTTTTTTTTTGCGCTCACAATTTTAATTAACTGATGCAAGTGATATACGAAGAAAATTTAAGAACACCCGTAACGAAAATGGCAGTTTGTTTAACTGGTTACATTAAAATAAAAGAACACGCTTTGGAGAAAAAGCAAAATTCTAACATTAATAACAAAGCATACATAAAAGTGCTACCTACGTAGCTTATATAAAGGCAAGGCACTATAATTAAGACATTTGGTAATTTTCAAACTGAGTTTCAGAAAAAATAGAGATTATAGATTCACAATATTTTTCTCCCATTCATGCTGGTGATGTGGATGGAGGCTTAATATAATTAATAAGAAGAAAGTTGATGCATATAAAATGTTCAGCTATAAATAGGAAACTGTTGAAAATTTCTCATATCGTTTAGAAAAAGCTTTAGCCATTATTCATGAAAATTGAAAACTTAAAAGTCCCTAGAGCATTGATTGCAATACTGGGAAATTTCCGATGCATGATTAGAAGCAGAGCTTCGATTTCGCAAAAATCAATCTTGCAAGGCAATCCCGAGAGAAAAATATATCAAGGTAAGTAAGCAATAAGTCAAAAGAAAATACAAATATCTTAAATATGCAAAACATAAAAATTGTGTTACACATAAATAGTTCTGAAGCAAAGATAAAATTAAACTCTGAGGTAAAATATATTTGGTCTCTTTAAAATCAGAGCCCTGAATTTTTTTGCACAGAATAATAATCAAGTCTCTGCATCAGATTCGTCACCAGAATATAATGTAATGTACTGTAACGGTTTATTGCTCATAAATGCCTGAACCCAATACATCCTACTGAGGGTCGTTAGAAAAGCCTCATCAGATGTCATTTTTCGAAAAGTAAAATCAGAACACCTGCTATGAATTTCATCAAAACTTGTGTCACGTTATCTCGAATTTCCTCAATTTATTGCTAATCCATGTCTCTTAAGCATGGACGTGATTGTTCTAAGTTGCCAGAAGTCATTGCCTGACAATTCCGTTGAATCAAGTTGATGATTATACTAATAATACCCTTGTATCTTCCGAGAGGCATATTTTGACCAAGCTTTGTGGTCCACATTAGCAGAACTTGCAAAAACTTGTGTACTTCTATCCTCCAGAACTTCCATCAATCGCAGAACTTGCTTGATTTTTTTTTTTTGGAAAAGGACTAGCTCGATTTTCATTGTTTGAAAAGAACTATCACTATTTTCATTTTTTGAAAAGGATTAGTTCAATTTTCATTTTTTGAAAAATGAAATTAGAACTCCTTTTATGAATCCCATAATGGCTTTTGTCACGTTTTCATGAATTTATCCAGTTACGAATAATCCATTCTACTGTATTACAGGACTAGCTTGATTGTCATTCTTTGTAAAGTAAAATTAGAACTCCTACTATGAATTCCACGAAGGCTTGTGTGACGTTCTCTTGAATTTCTCCAATTATCGTTAATCCATTCTATCACAGGACTATCCTTGGTTTTCGTGTTTAGAAAAGTAAAATTAGAGTTTCTGGAAATCTTGGAAATCTTGACCAGCTGCGAGGCTTGCTGCTAATCATTTATTGTCTAGTCAAGTCACCGCGTTTAAAGTGTTGAAATGTTCTATTATCCTGTTTGAGGTTAGCTGTCTACCTTCCTTGAGAAAGCCATCTGGTTGATGTGCGAAAGCTTGGAAATTTTAATTATTTATTCTACGCCAATAAATTTTCGGATTTTTAGTATATAGTTATACTATTTTGAGTAATCAAGGGTTTTTTTTTTTTTTTTTGTTTCCTTTAGGCAAAAGATGTACAGTAATGCCTTTTGGCATGACTTTGCTTCATACCATCGAAAAATCTAGTTCGAGTGAAATGTGTGCGTGTGTTATGTACGTCTATGTAATCAGCTATTCACACGAAAACGTATAAAAGGTCGAAGTTTCCATACACTTTTGTCACGTTCCCTTGAATTTCCCCAGTTATTGTTAATCCATGTCTTTTAAGCATGAACGTGAGTTTTCTAAGTTCCCAGACGTAATTGAGAGCCAATTCCGTTGAATCTAGTGGATGTTAAGACAAATATTCTTGTACCGACGTCCAAGCGTATTTTGACAGAGCTATGTGGTCCAGATTTGCAGCGCGTTGCAAAACCTTGTATACTTCTACCCTCCAGAGTTTTGTCTTCATTCATGACCTAAGAAACTGCCCAGTTTCCAGTTTAAATAAATTCTGACATGCTGTTACAAGACTTTGGCGCTGGTTCATCAGGGCTTTTTTGAAAAGGAAATTAAGCAATTTTAGGTGCAACACATACCTGAGACGGTACAGATGACGTACTACTGAAGTGAC
Organism: Macrothele yani; assembly: GCA_039090855.1. NCBI lineage: Eukaryota > Metazoa > Arthropoda > Arachnida > Araneae > Macrothelidae > Macrothele > Macrothele yani. Next base: position 51,751,100 of record CM077008.1, on the reverse strand, counting down.
ACGTGACTCTAATCGTTAATGAAGCAGCGATAAGCCTGCCTGCCTAGTCCAGTTGGAGGAAAGCAGTTTCTGAGAAGGAAACACCGGTTGGAATACAACGACCTACGAAAGGTCATACGTTACACTGAGTTTCAGTATTTTTTTCCGATGATGAAATGAACGAGTTACTAGATAAAAATGGATGGTTTTTTTTTTTTTATCGGAGGTTTAACGACCACCGTGAGCAACTCAATGGGCTATAAGCAGTCGCCCGTCCCTACTTTAGGGTCACTGGTTCCAGGGAAGGGAGAGAGCCAGTGCCGTAAGGCAAACACAACATCCATGCCTGACCGGGATTCGAACCCGGACCCCTTACGGACGAATGATCAGAGGCCAACGCCTTAGACCACTGCGCCACCGGGGCGGCAAAAATGGATAGTACTAGATAACCTACTTTTTATTGTACATCTCACTTTCTTATTAACTAAACACCCAACTTTCATATTGACTAAACATCGTACTCTAATGCGAAATGCATGTCATACTTTGGTATAAATTGGGTATCTTTGTTTTCTTACTAAATACATGAGTGAATCAGCACTTTTATCTTCTTATCGTCGATTCGGATGGAAGTGCATTATAAATTTTATGCTCTTCTTCTGAGCGAAGTATACAGCAAAGATACTGAACACTAATTCTTCGTAATGCAGTGCAATGAAATTATTACAAAATCCGGAAATTTTCTAAATTTTCTAGTGTTTTGCATTCGGTATTTATGCCGAAATACATTGTAACCGTATTGTCTAGTTTTCCATAACGCAAATTGTGCTGCGCATTATGGTGGCTAAGTTGCGGGGATTTTGTATCAGGACTGACAGTGGATTTCACAAAAGAATGGACAAATAGCAAAATGCAGAATGTACATGTCCTGAAGTGCTGCCACTAAATCCGTCCGAAACGTTACCTGTAACAAGGCCTTTTGCTGTCGTAAACATTATAACATGACTTGATGGGACTGCGTTTGATAGCAAACGTTTTTTTTTTTTTTTTTTTGCAGTTGCACTCAAACACGGCGCATGATAAGGAAACGACTTATGCTTTGGGAAGTAATCGCTGGCGAGCATGACGCACATGCTGTTTGCCTGAAGGTAGGGGCATAGGTGATAGCCCCCACAACCCCCACATTGCCAGGGAAGATATCTCACGACTAAGAAGGCCTCTAACAGCAAACGTTTTCAGAAAATAAAATGTCCGCAAAAATGTTTACAAAATCTTTTGCTGAAATTTCATATGAAATTGTTCAAAGAAATAACGATGGATATTTTTTAGCAGCTTTGGAAGAAGTATAAAAAAGAAAATCAATTTTGTTTTCCGCGGTTAAATTTTATATTAATAAAAACTGGATGACGTGAAAGAAGCTACTCCAGAGGACTTGAGGTCCATTTTTACAGTCATAGCAATAGTTCCTATACATGTAAATTTACAAGATAATGTGAAAGAAATATTAGTTCAATATATGAAATTTTATACTAATGAGAGTAAGGTGTTATGTGTTAAAGATTTTTTGCATGTAACTACGCATCTTCAGAATACGATAAACTAAAAGGTTTTCTTCGTGGAGACAAGAAGCAGAGACCTGTGTAATTTTTTTATAACGGAGTCAAGAGAAATAACTTTTTCTGTGTGCAAAGCAATGTAGAATGTGTGTTTCTTACATTCAAGAATTTAAGTAGCTTTACTTATTTGTGCTAAAATTCTGGCTCCTTGGTGGCGCACTGGTCAAAGCGATGGCTTCTGATCATTCGTCTGGAAGGGGTCCGTGTTCGAATCCCGGTACGGCTTGGATACTCTGTTTGTCTTACACTACTGGCTCTCAACCTTCCCTGTAACCAGTGACTAAATTAGAGACGGGGGACTGCTTATAACCCATTGAATTTCACACGGTGGTCGTTAAACCTCCAATAAAAAAAATTCTTAATTGTTACCTATTTATTTGCTTACTTATGTTCTGTATTTCCGTATAAATCGGAAACGGTCATTAAACGCTGTCACACAGCAATTACGTGTTTTGTGTGTGTGCGTTGGTGAAGTACACTGGCGTGCAAAAATTAAGGACGAGACGGTTTTTCGAATGTAACGTCGTGCATAAGTGCTCCACATCAACTCAATTCATACGTTATAAGATTCCAAAGATGTAAGAATATGGGACAAGTGAGCAAACCGTCCGAACAAGGAATCCAAATGATACAAGGTACTTTATTGAAAAGGTAGCTTCGAACACAACTGGACAGAAGACAGAAACGTCCATGTGACAGGCGGCTGCCAAGAAAAATCCAGTCTTTCGTAGGGGATATTATCACCCTTGACTGCGTTGCAGGATTTACAACGTCTGTCCATGCTGAGGACGAGGTTGTCAAGAAGCTGTTGAGGCATCGCGGCCCTTTCCTCTTGTAGCGCCAATCGCAGCTGTGGAATCGTTGCTGGCGGCTGGTGACGTGCTACCAAGCGTCTCCCGAGAAGGTCCAACTCGTGTTCGATTTAGTTTAGGTCCGGGGACCTTGCAGGCCTATCCATGCGTTGAATATCTTCACTCTCCAACAGCTCTGCGACAGCCACTGTACGATGAGGTGTAGCGTTGTCGTTCATGAATAGAAACTCAAGACCCACAGCACCTCTAAACAGACGCACGTCGGCCAGAAGAACCTCAGTACAATAGCGGACACCAGTGACTGAACCTCCTTGGAAGATCTGGAGGTCAGTACGGCTACCAAGCATGATACCGCCACAAACAAGAACTCCGCCACCTCGAAACCTGTCCCTTTCGATGATGTCGGAGGTGTGATTGCGTGTTCCCTGCTCTCTTCAGGTGTGTATACATCCAGAATCGCTCGTCACACTAAATCGGCTCTCATCCGTAAAGATAACTCGACCCCATTACTGATGTGTCCAGTTCTTGTGTTCCTGGCACCTCAGAAACCGCCCTTTCCGATGAGCAGACGTTAATGGCACACACCGTAATGGTCGTAGTGCAAATAGACCGTCTTTGTGCAGCTTCCTGGCCACGGTAAAACGCAATAACGGACGTCCAGTTTTTGGTTGCATGTATCTTGCGATTTCTCCCTCTGTCTGCCGTCTGTCTCTTCTCACTTGTAGGAAAATATACCGGTTGTCCGCCGCCGTGGTCGCTTGTGGACGACCGCTGCTAAACTCTCGGATAGCTGTTCCTAGCTGTTCCTCTCGTTTGAAATACTCTCCAAGCTCGTGAAACGATGCTCTGAGCGATCCCGAACTCCTCAGCCACACTAATCACACTTCGTCCTTCTTCCAAATTCCCAATAACGCGACCTCGGGTAAAGTCATTCAGATGTCATCTACCCGATTGCCTATTGCCCATATCTCCCGGTGGCAACAACTCGACGTCGTTCAAACCGATGTACACCGTGCAATAGCTTTCACCGGACTGCTGAGTGGTAGGGTCAGCGTCATTTTCTTGTAGGACTTCCGTCCACAGGTAGTAGAGTTTAGGTCCCAGCCACCTACAGCGAGATCGCCTTTTGGGCAGGACACAGAAACGGAAGGAATGAGAGCAAGTCTAGCGACTTTTGACAGAACAGTTTGTAGTGAGATTAGAGTATACAGTAGATGGCGCCACCGTACAAGTACGATATTGCACATAGATGGGTGAGAGAATTTCAGGGAGGACATAGGAAAGGATACCCATTTAACCAGTATGTCCAGCCTGGGGGCCGTCACTTTACGTGCTCGTCCGATGCACGGCGGATATTCAGCGATTGTTAGTAAATCACGCCATCTCTGAAAGATCAGCCCAGGCTTGAACCTGGGGACCCAGCATCGATAGCCTGAAACACTAACCACTAAGCCATCCGCGGCTCGGACTGTTGAGCGTACACTGCCCGTGTGCTTTATACCCTTCCGACACTCCCCCACCCACCCCGCTACGTCATGCTGCGTATATGCGCATGCCCTACCGTACCGGACCCTAGTCTATCTCCTGAGTGGTCTTTCGGTCCGTTCTGCCTGCTCGTTCCGCTGTTATGCTGATTTCTCTTCGTCCTTAATTTTTGCACACCAGTGTATTTCAAAGAGCTTGATTTCAGTTCTCCAAAATAATAAAATTTACATTACATGATTAACTTTTTGGTAACAGTTTTCTAGCACTTTCTAGTGGTACCAAACTACGACAATTATTTTGATTACAACGTGCACATTTGTTACACGCAATAAAGCGCAATAATTTTCGTTATACGAAAACACCTGTAGGTTGCAAACACTTTGAGTTATGAAAACGCCTATAAATCCTAGGTAATAATGTGCAATTTAAAATGTTAACAATGTCAGTTTTAAAGAAACGCATACAGCATATGTAATCGTCAGGAGAAGACTACGACTAAACGATAGTTATTGAGTATCATTTAGTATTTTTACCGTTAAATTTTATTAGGTTGGGAGACAAGTGATGTTCGGTGACGACGTTCCCCGAAGTTAAAACCCCGGCCACGACGCAAATTGGCCACTCAGATTGCGCAGCACACCGTCATGAAATCAGCAGGTAAGCTTAAGTCAGTGGAAGGGGCCGTGGGTGGCCTAATGGTCAACTTTTGTGAGTGCTACGGAGATGACCTCGGGTTCGATCCCAGGTAGGTACGAACGCTCGATCTTCTAAATATCCGCCGTGCGTCGGATAGGCACGTTACGCCATCGGACCTCGGGTACTGGCCCCGCGGTAATAAATAACGATGTCTTCCTCTCTCCTTTCTACCTGACTCCCGTGTCAATTTCCTATCGGGCTCACTAGCCCAAAGCCCCTAGCTTCCTCTTTCTAAGGGTTGTTTAAGACCTGGGGTCAGACACTACCTTTCTAAAATCCTCTACATATGATCTGATCTTAAGTCAGTGGCCATCAGGAGGCGAAGAGTGATAGCGCAAGAAAACATGAAAGTGGACAAGAAGCACATCCGGCATCGCTTTCTGTATGAATTTCGTCGCGGAAGCACCCCGCTTGTGCTGTAAAGACATTTCCAATGTGTACCTCCATGACATATCACGTCGTCAGCATTGTCATTGGTTCGAACGATTTCGAGAGGGAAATTTTGGCCAGTGAGACCGTCCCAAAGCCGGAAGAAAAGCAACATTGTATATGGACGTGCTAAAAACCTTAGTGTAGATCGACCCATATGTGACCTCGCGGGAGTTCGCCGAACAGCTGGTGACTGCGTCAAATTGGGAAGGCGCACAACAAGGGAGCTTGGGTACCACATTAACTCACAGTTGAGCAGAAAGCAAATCGCATGAGTGCATGCGTTTCGCTGTTTGCACGTGAAAAAGTTGAACCGTTCTTGGAACCCATTGTGACAGGTAACAAGAAATAGGTCCTGTAAGACAATGCCAGCGCTCGAAGACAGTGGTTGGATCAAAAACCGAAACCTATGCCTTCCCCCAAGGTTGGCTTACACCCACGTAAGGTCCTGCTGTTTGTTTAGTGCTATATGCTGGTGGTCGTGTTTTTAGCACGTTTTTGTAAAAAATGACCATGCATATGTTACCGGTTTGTCCGTCCGTCCGCCTGTACCCCCGATATCTCTGCGACTATTAGTCCGATTTGAAAAATTATTTTTGCGTTGGGAAGCTTGAAATATGCGAATCATGATACTTGATTTCGTTTTTCTTACGATGTAACATTTCGCTGCTAGAGGGCGTAAATGCAAATGATGTCGAATTCAAAAATACGGCTTATTCCACATATTTGCTTCTAAACATCTGATTGAAAAAAATATTTTATCTTTCGATTCCATTTATGTCGAAGAGTATTTTAGATATAGTTACCATTTCAAATTACACATAGATTTTCCGCTAGGGGGCGTAAAAGTAAATTACTTTTCCCCCGATAACTCTTCTTCTAAAACGCCGATTTAAAAAATGTTTTCTTCAGCGGATACACCTCCTGATGGAAAATGTTTTGCATATAATTTAAAATTTTTGGTAAAGAATACTTAGGCCACCAGGGGGCGAAAGTGTTAATTTTTGGTCCTGATGTATATGCCATAAAATCTGAGCTTCTAAAATATCGACTGAAAAAATTATTTCATGTACTGATGATACTCACATCGATAAACTTTTTTGGGAATATTTTCTTCTTAAAATAATGCATGGTTTCTACGCCAGAAGGCGTAGATGTATATCTTATTTTTGTCAATATCTCTACTTCGATAAGTCCGATTTAAAAAATTTTTTCTTTGTTGGATAGTGTTTTTAGTGTGACATGTTTTTCATATAATTTCAAAACTTTCAAGTAATTCATAGACTTTCCGCTAGGGGATGTAAAGGTAAATTGTGTTTCCCCCTATATCTGTGCTTCTAAATCTCCGATTTGAAAAATTCCTTCTGCACCGGATACAACTCCTGATGGGAAATCGTTTGCACATAATTTCTAATTTTTGTAAAGAAATGGTTTGGCCATCAGGGGGCGTAAATCTTAATTTCCGCTTTTGATGTATTTGCAGCAAAATATGAGCTTCTAAGTTCTCGATTGAAAAAAACGTCGTTTGTAGACCAATACTACTCATGTCGACAAACCTTTTAGAAACATTTTATTCTTAAAAAATAATGCACGGTTTCCACGCCAGGGGGCGTAGATGTATATCTTATTTTTGTCAATATCTCAACTTCTAGGATTTCGATTTGAAAAATTCCTTCTTTGTTAGATAATGTTCCCGATTGGAAGTGCTTTTCCTATAAATTCAAAATTTTCAAGTAAATCATACACTTTCCGCTAGGGGGCACAATGGTAAATTGCGTTTTCTGCTTCTAAATCTTCGATATGAAAAATTCTCTCTGCACCGGATACAGCTCCTGATGGGAAATCCTTTGCACATAATTTCTAAATTTTGTAAAAAAATGGTTTGGCAACCAGGTGGCGTAAGTTTTAACTTTTGCTTCTGATGTCTTTGCAGCAAAATATGAGCTTCTAAAATCTTAATTGAAAAAAGTCGTTTGCTCACCGATACTACTCATGTAGACAAACGTTTTAGCAAGATTTTTCTTTTGAAATAATTCATGGTTTTAACGCCCGGGGGCGTTGTCAATATCTCTACTTTAAGGAATCCGATTTGAAAAATTCCTTCTATGTTGGATAGTGTTTCCGATGCGAAATGTTTTTCCTATGAATTCAAAATTTTCAAGTAAATCATAGACTTTCCGCTAGGGGGCACAAAGACAAATTGCGTTTTCTGCGTTATTTCTGCTTCTAAAGCTCGCATTTGAAATTATTCCTGTACCGCATACAAGAACTGATGGAACATATTTTTCACATAATTTCTAATGTTTGGTAAAGAATGGTTTGGCCACCATGGCTATAAGTGTTGATTTCTGCTTCTGATATATTTGTAGCAAACTCTGGGCTCCTGAAAACTCGACTAATTTTTTTTTCTTGGACCGATACCGCTCATGTGAGAAACCTTTTGAGAATACTTTCTTCCTAAAATAATGCATGGTTTTCCCACCAGGGGACGTAAAGTCACATCTTATTTTTGTCGGTATTTCTGTTTCTAAGAGTCCGATTTGAAAAATTATTTCGGTGTTTGAAAGCGTTTCCGGTGCGAAATGTTTCTCATATAAATTCATGTTTTTCTTAAGTAAGCTCACGATTCCGTTTACAGCAATATCTGAGGGATTAAAAACCGATTGAAAAACTTCTTTCTTCCTTCAGGTACTATAGTTTTTGTTTTCCATACCGGTTCCATTGACTTTGAATAGCTTTGATAAATTTAATTTGCGTCAGAACGGATTCAAAAGACGTGTTTATTACACCCGAAAATCCGTTGTTATCTTTCTTGTTTGAGCTCTTTCCGGACAACACCATCACCTGCGATGTGTATTGCCTTCAGCTCGATAATCTGCACGCATCGTTCATGCCGAAACGGCAAGCAGTGCTGAACCATAAGGGCGTCATCCTACAGCAGAATGGAGCGAAACCTCACCCAGAAACGGTGGCCTGTCGCAAGATCAGTGATCTGAGCTGAGAGATGCTGCAGCACCCAGCCTATTCTTCGGACATTGCCCCAAGCGACTACCACCTTTTGCGGTCGTAGCAGTATTTTCTGGGTGGACAATATTTCACTAATCGGGACGATGTCTAAAACGCGCTTAATCACTTCTTTGCGTCCAAGCCGGCACAGTTCTACAGAGAATTTATCCAGCAGCTGCCCAGATAATGGGAGCACGTCGTTGAAAACGATAGCGACTAAACTATGGACTGATTTTTACTTGTATATACGGAAATCAGTACTTTCCTGTGGCCTTGCATTTGCAGACCTTACTTTCTTTCCAATACCAAAAGATTCAGAAACAAACGGTAAAGTGAAGAGTTTTTTTCCAAGCTTTTCGCTTTTAAGTGGCCGTATTTTGATTTAAGGTAGATCCAGCTAAAATCTTTGCCTTTTATTACCAACGGGCAAACGTCTGTAGCCATTTGCTTCACAATTAATGCGTTCCCAAGAATGAAAATTTTAGCATCGATAAAAGTCACTTCATCTTATAGCCTAGTATACTTAATATTTCTAAAATTTAACAATAATTAAGCAGTACAACATTAGTTTGTCTACTGACGTCATCAATGTACACGTCGCGCCATTTGTTTCTGGTCTGAACACCACCAAAGGAAAAATTATTGATTTTTAATAGAATTATGGTTATGTTTTAGAAAATATCAAATATAGTAGGCTATAATGAGAAGCTATTTTTATTCGTTGTTCAAGTTTTCATCCTTGGAAACACATTAATTGTTCAGAAAATGGCTACAGAATGTTGCTCATTGGAAATACAAGGCAAAGATTTTAGGTGGATCCACCTGAAATTTACTATGACCATTAATATTTATCAGACGGTTAAACTCAGCATCATTCGAATAAATAGTTGAAACAATGTTTTATATTGATTATCTAGGGGAAAAAATTATAAGACCCAGGTGAACTTGGCAAGCGAAGCGAAAAGGACTAGGATTTAGGTGAAATATTATTTCCATGAAGAAGTGAAGTTTAGTAGGACTTCCTCTACCTAATACATCCAAATTTATCATGATGTGTTTCTTTCCCCGAAATATAAGAATAGAAAAACGATATAGTTGTGAGGCTTTTTTCTGCAATTTCGTTACAAAATTCCATAACTGCTGATTCGATCACAGCTCCTTTCTATTCGATTTCACTCAACGTTTGAATGTTTAAAGAGCGTTTTACCTTTTACCCTAAATCCCATGAAAAACACTTCACCCAACGGAAAACAATACCATATAGGTCGGCTCCTACACTACGTTAACAGGTTGCGAATAAGGCTCTCTAGTCACGTCTATTCCAAATCAATTCACATTTAAGGCAGTATTTCTATGAAGGAATATAAAGAATTTCTTATGAAAAATAGCACTGGATATACACAATCAGCTGAGGTTTTATTGCCCTGACTAATCAATAGCTTTTCAGATATAACAAAAACTTGAAAATTAGTTCGGTGCATAACATATCAAAGTCCTGGGGCCATTCACAGTTGCGCCTAGAATTTAAGTCTTTCGACGTTGTTATCGAAAATGTTGCCTGTTCTGTATTTCTTAATGTGAGAACTGCTTCTCGAAAACAAGCCTTTGTTTCAGAAAGCCTGAAATGTGAAAACAACGATCCTTCATTTCCGGTCAATATCATGGTCGTTAGAGGGCGTACATGCAGAAGCCATGGAATTCAAAATACATTTTATTCCATATCTTTGTTTCTAAATATCCGACTATAAACATTATTATCTCCTTCCGATGCCCTTTATTACGAAGATAATTTCGGATAGCGTTTCTATTCCAAATAATGCACAGTTTTTCTGATAGGGACGTAAAGATAAATTGCAATCTCTCCCATATCTCCCCATTCAGCGCAAAACGTTTGGGATATGTATAAAAAATGTTACAATCTCTCAATTTCGTTACACTTTCAGAGATATCTTACAATTACGTTTCAGCAACATCTATCTTGGAACATAACTCTTTGTACATTAGGGTTACGCGTTAAAAACAGCATTCACCGATACTACTGCTTTATATTTTAAACTGTACATAATTTGCTACCTTGATGTTACATTCCGCAGATATTTAAGATTTTTGGTTTGGAAACGGCGTGGATGCGCATGCGCATTTATGCCATTTCACCGAAGTACTCTCGTAGTCGTATTTCCATGTGCTACTGGGATATTCTTTGGTGATACTGTCGTACTCGAGTTAGCTAGTTAGTAGATTTATTATTTCATTCCTTTTTTTCTTGTTTGTGATTCAAGATCATCTGAAAGTCAGTAATCGTTCTGATTATTGTAATCTTTTAATTCTAAAAAGCATTTTATAAAATGTAAGTCGATGGCTGTGTTGTTGTAATACATGTAGTATGCTATACCAGCGTGTTTTTTTCCTTGAAGCGGAGAAATTTCATAGTGGTAAGTACATTTTAGAGAAATGACGAATTTGATTTTCTTTCTTTTTTTTTCGCTGACATATAGTCTATTCCACATGTATAATAGAAATTCGACACCCTCATTTGGGACCAATTTTTATTTCTTTTGTTATCAATACATAAACGCCATGAACTGCGTTGAACCTGTGAAAACGTGAGCAACTCGTAATACCACTATTGTTGCTTTTGTAACAGCTGTCGAGTGTAATATTTATTTATTGTGATTTTACAAAGTTTATTAAAACTATGATGTTCAACATAGTCAATACGTAACAGTAATATGATGCTGTCACAAATATCTTTCAAATGCGTAACAGTATTGTAACGAAGTTACAAATATCTTTCAAATAGGTAACAGTATTATAACGAAGTTACAAATATCTTTCAAATACGTAACAGTGCCGCCCCGGTGGCGCAGTGGTCTAAGGCGCTGGCCTCTGATCATTCGTCCGTAAGGGGTAAGGGTTCGAATTCCCGGTCAGGCATGGATGTTGTGTTTGTCTTACGGCACTGGCTCTCTCCCTTCCCTGGAACCAGTGACCCTAAATTAGGGACGGGCGACTGCTTATAGCCCATTGAGTTGCTCACGGTGGTCGTTAAACCTCCAATCAAAAAAAAAAAATACGTAACAGTAATGTAAGGAAGTTACAAATATCTTTCAAATACGTAACAGTAACATGAAGTTGGTATGTGTAAGTTATAAAGACCTTTCACTGTAACGTATCGGTTATGTTTCCAAGTTATGTAACGTTTGAGAACATTTTGACGTAACCGTAAGGTTTCTGAAACATTACTGTTACATTGCGAAAAGTATCTGAAAAGACTCAATGTTTCAGTGCTACGGACTTGTAACATACGCGAAATATTCTGTGCTGTGTGGGTCTGCTTATAAAAATTCTAACTAAAAAATATGTGTTGCATCAGATTGAGTTTCTGATACGAAACGATTTACTGTACATATAGTCTCTAAATTCGGTGAAGAAGTGTTTTGCCACTAAGAGGCGCAAGTTTATATTTCTGTTTCCGAACATTCCTTTGCGGTCAGATACCGCTTACCACAGCCTTTTGCGCATATTTTCTTTTTAAAATAATGCAGAATGTTTCGACCAAAGGAGGTAGATGTATATATAATTTTTCTTGATATCTATACTTCTAACAATCCGATTTGAAATATTCTTGCTTTGTTGGAAAGCTCTTCTGGTGCTAAATATTTTGCATATACTTTCTAATTTTTCTTAACTCACAATTTCGAGTCTAGAGGGCATAACTTCACTTTTCCGTTTCCAGTTTATTTCCAGGAATATTTGGGCATCTAGAAACCCAATTGAAAAAAAAATACGTTTTCGGTCAGTACCTACACAGCACAGAATATTTCGTACAGGTTACAAGAACGTAGCACTGAAACATTGAGACTTTTTTTTTCAGATACGTTGCGCAATGTAACAGTAATGTTTCATAAAACTTACAGTTACATCAAAATGTCCTCAAACGTTACATGGCTTTGAAACATAACAGATACGTTACAGTGAAAGGTCTTTGTAACTTCAACAAACCAACTTCATGTAACTGTTACGTATTTGAAAGATATTTGCAACTTCGTTACATTACTGTTACGTATTTGAAAGTTATGTGTGACATCATCATATTACCGTTCCGTATTTACTACGTAGAACATTATAGTTTTAATAAACTTTGTAAAATCACAATAATAAATATTACACTTGACAGCTGTTTCAAAAGCAACAATAGTCGTATTACGAGTTGTTTACTTTTTCACATCTTTAAAGCAGTCCGCTGTCCATTGGGAACAGTGGCGGCGTTTATATATTGATAACAAAAGAAATAAAAATCTGTCCCAAATGAGGGTGTCGGATTTCTATTATACATGTGGAATAGAATATATTTCAGCGAAAAGAGAAAGAAAACAAATTCTTCAGTTCGCTAAATACCTACCAACATGAAATTTATCATCTTCAAATGAAAAAACATGCTGGTATAGTACATTAATACAACAACAAGCCATCTACTTAGATTTTATAAAATGCTTTTTAGAATTTAAAAATTATAATAATCAAAACAATTACTTACTTTCAGATGATCTTGAATCACAAAAAAAGGGATGAAATCTTAAATCAACTAACTAGGTAACTCGAGTATGACAGTATCACCAAAGAATGTCCCAGTAGCATATGGAAATACGACTAAGAGAGTGATTCGATGAAATGGCATAATGCGCAGGCGTATCCACGCCGTTACCAAACCAAAAGTCTTAAATATCGCTGAAATGCAACATCAAGGTAGCAATTATGTACAATGGAAACAACACTGGCGTACAAAAATTAAGGACGCGACGGTTTTTCGAATGTAACGTCGTGCAGAAGTGTTCCACATCGACTCAAATTATACCATAAGATCCCCAAGATGGAAGAATATGGGACAAGTGAGCAAAACTGTCCAAACAAGAAATCCAAAAGATACAAAGGCACTTTATTGAAAAGGTCGCTTCGAGCACAACCGGACAAAAGACAGAAACGTCCATCTGACAGGCGGCTGCCAAGACAAATCCAGTCTTTAGTACGGGATATGATCACCCCTGACTGCTTTGCAGGATTTACAACGTCTGTCCATGCCGAGGACGAGGTAGTCAAGGAGCTGTTGAGGCATCGCGGCCCATTCCTCTTGTAGCGCCAATAGCAGCTGCGGAATCGTTGCCGGCGGCTGGTGACGTGCTGCCAAGCGTCTCCCGAGAATGTCTTATACGTGTTCGATTGTATTTAGGTCCGGGGACTTTGCGGGCCAATCTATGCGTTGAATATCTTCACTCTCCAACAGCTCTGCGACAGCCACTGTAGGATGAGGTGTAGCGTTGTTGTCCATGAAGAGGAACTCAGGACCCACAGCACTTCTAAACAGACGCACGTGAGGTAGGAGAACCACGGTACCATAGCGGACACCCCTGACTGAACCTCCTTGGAAGATGTGAAGGTCCGTAAGGGTAACAAGCATGATACCGCCCAAAACAAAAACTCCGCCACCTCCAAACTGGTCCCTTTCGATTATGTTGGAGGTGTGATTACGTGTTCCCTGCTCTCTCCAGATGTGTATATATCCAGAATCGCTTGTCAGACTAAGTCAGCTGTCATCCCTAAAGATAAATCGACCCCATTGCTGATGTGTCCAGTTCTTTTGTTCCTGGCACCACAGAAACCGCCGTCTCCGATGCAGACGGTTTTTTTTTTTTTTGATTGGAGGTTTAAAGACCATAGTGAGCAACTCAATGGGCTATAAGCAGTCGCCCGTCCCTAATTTAGGGTCACTGGTTCCAGGGAAGGGAGAGAGCCAGTGCCGTAAGACAGACACAACATCCATGCCTGACCGGGATTTGAACCCGGTCCCCTTACGGACGAATGATGAGAGGCCAGCGCCTTAGACCACTGCGCCACCGGGGCGGCAAGCAGACGTTAATGGCACACACCATACTGGTCGTCATGCAAATAGACCACCTTTGTGCAGCTTCCTGGCCACGGTAAAACGCGATAACGGACGTGCAGTTGTCTGTTGCATGTGTCTTGCGATTTCTCCCGCTGTCTGCCGTCTGTCTCTTCTCGCCTGTAGGACAATATACCGGTCGTCCGCCGCCATGGTTACTCATGGACGACCACTGCTAAACTCTCGAACAGCTGTTCCTGTCGTTTGAAATGCTGTTCAAGCTCATGAAACGATGCCGTGATCGAACCCGAACTCCACGGCCACACTAGTCACACTTCGAACTTCTTCCAACTTCCCAATAACGCAACCTCGGGTAAAGTCATCCAGATGTCGTCTACTGGATTGCCTGTTGGGCATAACACACGGTGGCAGCAACTCGACGTCGTACAAACTGTTGTACACCGTGCAATAGCTTTCACCGAATTGCTGAGCGTACACCGCCCGTGTGCTTTATACCCCACCGACACTCTCCCCCCAGGCCATGCTGCATATATGCGCATGCTCTACCGTAGCGGAGCCTTGCCTATCCCCTGAGTGGTCTTTCGGTCCGTTCTGCCTGCTCGTTCCGCTGTTATGCTAATTTTTCCTCTTCATCCTTAATTTTTGCACACCAGTGTATAAAACAGTAGTATCGATGAATGCTATTTTTAACGTAACCGTAATGTACAAAGAGTTATGTTCCAAGATAGATGTTGCTGAAACGTAATTGTTAGATATCTCTAAAAGTATAGCGAAAATGATAGATTTTAAACGTTTTGTATTGTATTGATATCTATGAACTACGATAACATATAATGCTCATTTTTAGCCCAAAATGGTACACAGTTTTCCAGGTACGAGGCACAAATATTTAATATGTTTTCTCGATATTTCTGCTTCTAAAGAATCGATTTAAAATTTCTTACAACACCGGATACCATTCACATTTTGCATATATTAGTGGGTTGTTCGTCGTTCACAGTACTGACGCTCGGTGGTAATGTGTAACTCTGTTTGCAACACTATCTTTCCTTATAAGAATTATAAGAATACTAGTGATCAATTTCTTTTTTCAATGTATGCCATTCTCTACAGTGAACATTGGCTAAATTGTTCTTTTTCATAATGCGTAATTTTTCCGCTATGGGGGCATAAATGTCAAGACTTTTTCTCGCCATCTCTGCATCTAGAAGAACTATTTAAAAAATGTTTTTTCTATGTAGAATAATTTTCGCCTCAATTTTCCATTTTTCATTTACTGAAATTTCTGTCGCCAGCCTACAATTCTATGTGAAAGACTTCATCTTGATTCTAAAAATCTCTTTTTGGTAGGATATTGTGAAGAGTATTTTGCACCCGCTTACTCCTTTAAGTAACGCATAGCTTCTGCGCTAGGGCGCGTAAAGTTATGCCACGTTGTATTCTATATCTCTTCTTCTAACTGTTCTGTTTTAAAATCCGTTTTTCCTCTGCTATTTTCTGCTATGAGAAACATTTTGTGCACAATTTGCTAATTTTGGTTATACGCTTTTCGGCTGCTAGTAGAAGTAATTTGCTATTTCTATTTGTGAATATTCATCAATTGTAGAAATGCGATTATTATACATTTATATATATATATTTTGCAGCCAGTTCGGTTCACTATGAATAACTCTGCTCATACTGCATATACTAAATGCTGCAAGTTGTTTACTAATTGGTATAGGCATATTCTTTATTTTAGCTGAATTTTTAGGTTTGATAAAAGTCTTCTTTGAAATATTTTTTCGTTTCTGGAAGGATTCTAAGGATGAGGTCATTACAACCAAATATTTCGTGTCATCATTCTTGTTCGGTACTTATTTCGAAGTTTAGTATATAAAAGTCATGTAATCATATTCCTTTGTTCAGTTTAAGGTTTCATTATTTTTTAGAAAAATTCACAGCTACCAAATTTTAATCAGGAAGTGAGACAGGGCTGTAGCCTACCTCCAGATTTACTTAGCATATATATCGTGGATATTGTCTGCTCATAGAAATTTCATTTACTCTTGGCTTACCGCCGAATAACAATCTCAGGACAAGGCCGATGCTTTCTGCACGAAGTGGTAATGTACTAAAAAAAATACGAACTCCAGGGACCAATATTTAGACTGCATCAAATTACACTGGTTCACCAAATAAAACTAAATTTGTGGCACATAAGAAAAGTTGCTTGATTCTAATAGTACGTTTTATGCTAAATTCGAATATGTTACTAATTTTCTCTGTCACGCAGGGATTTTTAGTGACTCACAGGATTAATCTGATTTTTTTTTGTATTTACGTACTTTTATTTATAACACTATTCATATTACCTAAAAAAGTGACAGTTGATGCTATTCTTCTGTATTTAGCGTCTAGAACATCCCTCTTAAGTGTCCAACTATAGTGGGCTAGCAAAGCAGACTTTTATAAAACCTAGAAATTCAGCTAAAATGAAGCATTCGCTAACACCACTTGGGAAACACATATTCCCTGGTACCACTTTTCCATGATTCCATATTCCCTGGTACCTCTTTTCATGATCGAGACGCCATGGTGAAATAGCTCACCAAGTTCATCGCTGACGGCACCGAGATTCTCAGGGAAGAAATCCAAATGGGAGTCCAAGAAATGAATTCAAAGGGGTATATTACACCCCATATCTTTGAATGAATATAAGAATTCACCCACTGTGTCACTGTAGTACTGTGCTTTGAAATATCCCTAAAACGTTTCAGTAAAACCTTTGAGCGATACTCACGCTGTTTTTTCAATGTGGCTTAATAGATCATCGAATCTTCCATCTTGAATTAGAGTTTTTATTTGAAGGCCCACAAAAACGCCTTCTTAAATGTTAGCAACATTTATTCGAGGAAACGTTTCCTTCAAATAAGTAAATTCAGCACCATTTTTATCCGTGTCCATAATACAGTTTTTAAAAAACCCTAATTTTATATTGTGTAGGTAAAAAAAATTTTCAGGGTTAAACAGTAGCGATGTGCAACATTTGTTTTGTCCAGGAGTACGTGATTGACGCTTTGACCATTTCTTCCTCATATAATGACTTTTCTTGTGTCGTCTGTTCCACTTACACAAGAAACAAAAAAATTTAGTATAGTCGAAATGCAAACCGAGTAAAAACATCTGATTGGAACATCTGTGGAAACTAAAATGACTTTTAAATAGCCACAGATGTTCCTATTGTACTTATCATACTGATTTTTTTCCATAACGGAATTTCATATTTTCGTGAAGTTCTTTCATATTAGCGGCATAAGCTAACGCCACATAAAGAAATTTGTCTCTATTGTGCAAAAGGACGCCTTTCACACTAATTTTAAAGGTGTCACTGAACAGTCGCCAGTCTGTTGTTTTATGTTCATGTTCAAGGGCAGCCATCATAGAGCAAATATTGTTACAAGAAGCTAAATCATTTTCTTGAGAATAAAAAATTTGAAACACATCCTGGCGGTTGCAAAAAAAAACACTTTTGTATCTCACTGAAGTAGATTCCAGCCTTTCAGCCTAGAACCCAAAAGTTCGGCCTGTGTTTTGGACAAATTCAAATTGCAAACAAGGTCGTTTAAATCACCTTGATTTAACAGATGTTGCTCAAAAGGAGAGATACTTGTTTCAAAAGTTGTGTCATGTTGCTTCTCATGTTGTTGAATTAGGCTAGTGGCATCCTTTTCTGAGTCTTTATTTTCTACAATTACATTCATTGGAGGCTGTAGTATAGTCCTTACTGTGAGGAGTTTGGCCTGATAGCAGATGGAAAAATTTAGATATGTCACCGTGTGTCTCTATTTATTACACTTGTTATGTCTTTACGTTGGTTACACAATAAAAGCAAGTCTCATGAATGGTCTTTCTGTTCCCTCTAAACCATGGAAAATACAAAGCATATATCCCAGGAACCCTTTACCCATTCTAAAAGACGCTTCACACAAGTCAAACAGCTTTATGAGGGGCCCAGTTATTATCGTGGTCACCTAATCTACAGCCGAAATATACACGGTCGACTCATATTATTGTGACTATCAGCTAATATCCAAGGTAACCGTTGTGTGCAGCGCTGAGAGCAGCTAGATGGGCTGGGAGTGACTCAATAAGATGCTGAATGGTGTTCACAGGAATGTGGAGTCATGCTGGCTGTAGTGCATCTCACAGCTGCTGGAGGGTACGTGGTGTAGGATCCATAGAGCGAACAACACGATCGAGGTTGTTCCACATATGCTCAATTGGTTTTAAGTCTGGGAATTAGAAGCCAGAGAAGTACTTTGAAGTCTTCATCGTGCTCTTCCACCACTCTCGGACATTTCTAGCTATGTGACACGTCGCATTGTCCTGCTGGAAGATCCTATCCACCCCAAAGAAGAAAATCAGCATGTATCGGTGTACGTAGTCTGCAAGGATGGATTCATAACGAATTCGGTCCATAGTGCCTTCCACAGATATGAGTGGAACCAGAGAATTCCACGAAAACATTCCCCAGACCATAACGCTTCCCCCAACAGCTTGTGTTCTTCCAGCAATGGTTGAAGAGTGTTTGTTCTCCGATGTTTCTCGCCTTATACGCCAACGTCTTTCCGTTCGATGAAGCAGAAAACGTGACTCATCGGAGAAGACAATCCTTTGCCAATCATCGGAGATCCAATTCCGATACTGCCGTGGAAATGTAAGCCTTTTGTGCCGATGCACCTTCGTTAGCATAGGTGCAGTGACCATCCGTCTGCATCGGAGCCCCATACGCAGCAGGGTTCGCTGATCTGTCGTTTTAGACACACTTCCGGTAGCCCCCTGGTTCATTCGGCCAGTGAGTCGCTCCACTGTAGGGTGTCGATCGACCCTCACGCGTCTTCTAAGCCAATGTTCACCTCTGACATCAGTGGCACGTGGTGCACCGCAGTTTTCACGTCGCTTATTCCCAATAGTGCCATTTCTCCAATCACGATACACTTTAACCACAGCAGCACGCGAACAGTTCACAAACTGCGCTGTTTCAGAAATACTGCCACCCTTGGCCCGAAAGCGGATAATCATCCATTTTTGCAGATCTGATGAATCGCTTCTTTTATCTATGATAGCAACGAGTGATATGTTTTCAGATTGCCTACAGCGCACCTTATATAACCCTCCAAGCCAGCTCACGACACGTGCCGTTTTTTGTTGGCTGTTGGCTGTTGACGTCAAAAGTCGGAGGTGGTCACATTAATGTGACTCGACTGTGTAGCTGATAACATTTTTCAACCTGTCGAGTGAAATTTCGCATTTGAGCTTTCAATGTCAGTTCCCCACACACATAACAGAAGATATCTGGATGATTTAAATACTTCCTGGGTATAATAACACAGTATCAACCACAACACCGTTGCAGAGTAATCTAATCACTAGAGAAAAGAGAACTCAAACTATATCAATGCGTACACAGATATTGTCAGGTCACTACTACTTAGGTTGTCAGATTAGGAACATGTTTATGTTGCGAAACGCTGCATAGCTCCTCTGTCTGCCACCGGCCTGCAAGTCAGTCTGCCAGAATGACTCTATTTACTAAATATATATCTTTGGGAAAATTACATAACCAATTGTGACAAAAAAGTTCAAATATGTCAATATATTTATTAATAAAAAGCTGCATCATAGAAAAACTTTGGGTGAAAGAAAAATTCTGGTTGGTTCGAAACTTTTCAAGCCGAATTTTCATTCGGCTTGAAAAGTTTCGTTACAAACACCGTCATGTTCCCATGCGCCAAAAATCGTGTTGACCAGCGTTAGTAATGATTACGATATGGAAATTTCTTCTCTCAAAACTCGAGTAATGATATTTAGAGATAAGTCTCCGTGAGATAAAAAATTGTCTCATTGACAACCACATTATAAACCAAGTAGCCGATTTTTGCTACAATGACTGTAAAGTCACACTTGACCAAGATAATGAGAACTTGATACAAAGTTCCATAGATTTCAGATCATCTGAGGCGCCATAAACAGGACCTTAAGACCCGAATCAAGAAAGAAACACTGCATTAAAATTATCTGCGAAATAATTTCCACACCCGTAGTTATATGTATTTAAAACTTGAATCACAAGAAGTAGAGACCGAATGGGAATTGAGGCGGCTTGAATGAGATTCTTACGGTCCGCCAAAGGATGTACAAGATTAGAGAAAATCAGAAGTGAAGATATTCGGAAAAATGAATTTATACAACAAAATTATTGATTAAGCAAAATATTTTTGGGTAATGCGGAAAGAATGGCAAGATGATCACAGGCGTTCTTCATTTATAAGGCAAAGGGAAATTAAGGGAGTCAAACCTAGGGAACGTTAGATTGATCAGCATCGATGTATTCAGACATCCTTTTTTAGTGAACGTTCCCCGTGGGTTTTTAGGCGACTTCTCCTTATATTTAGTCTACTTGTGTTCGTTTACAGCTTAATATTTGGAGAAATTAATTTAAAAAATTAAGAAAATGATGGAAAATATTGTAATAATTGATGCATAAAAAAACATCCACATGTGGGCTTCGGTATGAAATTTCTATCGTCCTGCACCGAAACATTAAACAGTCCTTACTGAAGGGGGCAATTTTTCAAGCACTGACATGTCGGACTACTTCTACAATAAAAACCTAATTCCACAGAGTAGATATGTTTGCACTGCAATACATCATCATATTTTGGAAGTTGGAATTTAGCTTTATTTCAGTCTTCTGGATGCCGACTTTCCATGTATACGGTTAAGCCTCAGAGTAGCTAAAGAGACGTTAGTGCTTCCAATACAACAAAATATTTGCTACCTATTTTTTAACAATATAAAATTATTAGAAATTGTTCCCCAAATAAAGTGTTTTTTTTTTCTTTTTTGGTGGCGGTGGTTCACACTCTGTGACAAAAAAGAAAAAATCGAGACACCTAATTCCAGGCATCTCAAACTAGCATCCAAACGGTTAGTTAGGTTTTTGTTTTGTTTTTTGTTACTACTATTTGCTAATCTAAATAATCTAAAGAAGCTGAAACCAAATGGAAGGGGAATGGCTTACACCATACGTTTTCAGGTAACACTGTAATGATTCTTTAGTAATCAGAGACAAGCTTGAAGTAAGGCGAGGACATTTTTACCACCCGTAATGTCTTGGGGGGATTTTCTCCAGCAGGGCCTTACCTTACTAGCATCCTCAATATTTTACACCACCCCATGGTGAAATAATCCGTGTTCCATTACTGATCTAAAGCAAAGGTATAACACTTTTAATCACTTGTATGTGCAGATTTCTTGGAATTTGTATTTGCGATATAAAAGCATAATAACATTTGTGAATTCTATTTAAAAATTTTATACATATTAATACAAATATAAATAACAAAATTGTGATTATGTGTATATAATTAGTCAACAAGTTTTAGCCCCCTCGAAATTTGTAATTGCCTCCCCGGAAAAAACTCACTGAATGCAACAGTGTGTGAGGCCAGAACAGACAGACTTGCTTAATACACTGCCGTTTATGAAAATTGCAACACCAAAAAAGGATTGCGCTATTCAAGTGAAGTTTATATCACTGATATCTCATGTTGCAGAAGATGACTGATTACATTTGTAGAGCTGTACAAGATTTTTCCTTTTCAAAATTCAGTAATGTGTGAATCCACCTCCAGCAAAAATTACAGCCTCTACATGGCGTGGCATTGGGTGGAAAAAGTATTTTTTATCATCATGGGAAATAGCCTGCCGGGCTGCTTCTATGTGACAACAGATTTAATTTGGGGTGACTGGCGGAGGCGCTTGACCTGCCAGTCGCTTAGCTACCATGTCCCAGACATGTTCGATAGGCGACATATCCGGCGAACGTGCAGGCCAGGGAAGGCGCCGCATCTGCTGCGCATGGAAAACAGTTGGACATTCCAGTACACATGTGGGCGAGCATTGTTCTTCTGGAGTATAGCACCAGGACAACTCTGAATAAAGTGTATAACCCGTGCTGCTAAATCATTCCCGGTGTGTCGATAGCTGTTGAGGGTTCCCTCAGTTCCTAACAGTCGAGATCACTAATTGAACCCAACAGAGCCGCAAACCATGACGCTTGGCTTTGTGCTGGTATGACGCTGCAAAATGCACCCTCCAAGGTGCCATTAACCAAGACATCTGTCTTCGAGCACGTATGCGGCCATCATGATACACCAAGCTGAATCGTGATTCGTCAGAAAATACGACCTGTTCCCAATCAGCGTGACAGTGTCTGCGACTAAATGTTAAAAGAATGCGTAGCAATGGAATGCTAGTGGCCAGTCCTCTGTTAAGCACAAGACGTCGAACTGTGCTGGAAGACAAAGCATGACCTGTGACAGTGCTCCACTGCTGCGCTAAGACCTGGATGTTGCTGTGCTATCGGTCACTGCCATGCGGTAGAGGTGTGTGTCATCCCTTGCAGTCGTGCGATTTTGTCGTTCATTTCCCAGATTTCTGTCCGTTCGAGCCTCATCTGCCCACTGACGCAACATTCACGTCACTGTACTGGTGGTTCTCCCCATACAAGTGGAAATCTCGTGGTAGGAAAATCCAGCGTATCTCATCCCAACAATCATTTCTCGCTCAAAGTTCGTCAGGTGTTCTTAATTTGACCTTCCTTGGCGACAGGTCATAGTGAGACACAGGAAACACCATTTCGACTTCACTGATTGTAACATCTCGTTTGAGCTAGCCTTTTATGCCCTAGACCGGACAGCTCAGAGGGCGCTGCTCCGAAACCGAATGCACATATTCACTAACATTTTAATCATTTGAATATCCTGTGAGTTTCAAGCTAGTACCAGCAGTTCTTGATGGTGTTGCAGTTTTCAAAACAGTAAAGTGCTTGATGAAGAAATGGAGCACACCGCTCTGGTAACGCAGTGGTTTAACCGTTGGCTTAGGAGCAATCCTCCGGTTTCGAATCCTAATTAGGCACAGATGTTGTGATTTTTCCCTCGGCACTGGGTTTCTCTTTCTAGAATCAGTGACCCCAAATTAAAGATGGACGACTGCTTATGACCCTCTGAGTTTCCCACGGTGATCGTTAAATCCCCCAAATAAAAAAAAAGGAAGAAGCTTTATGTATATCAATAAAAGTGTGATTTATGGAGCAAATCTAGAATACTATTTCTGACCGTTTGATAACACTAACTTGCGCTTAACAGAATTTATCATAGCTGATTTATCAACAGTGCTCTCGTATGATATCACTAAAACGGTGCAAAGATAATTTTAAAGAAGGAACCTATATTTATGCCGACAATCGCAATCTTGAACAGGCTGTGGTACTGAGAAAAGCGTTAAGCTGTCCCAGTGGCAGAGTAGTCTCGTTATTTGTCCGAATAAATGCCGGATTCGAGTCGGAAATGAGGACTCCGTTATTCGGACTAATAACGTTCGCATCCCGTTATTCGTCCGAATAGAGCAGGAGTTCGAGTCCGAAATGAGGCACGCGTGCTGCGTCTGTTCGTTTCCGGGAAATCGTGGCCCTAACTTTGTGACGGACCCTAAGGCTACCAATAATGTGCTCGTTAAGCCAAGACAAAAAAAATAAGTAGTTTAATAAGAGCGTTAAACGGACGATATGTTATATCAATTCATTTTTACGTCATAGCGGCAAGAAAACGCATTTCAAAAAAGTATATCAAACTGCTTCGGTGAAAGAGAAAGATCAGTAAATATTATTATTCCCTTAACGACCATAATGCCCAAAACGCCTGTTCCTACAAACAGCCATAGCCACCCTAAACGCCTGTCTGGGGTGAGTCAGATTTCCTACCCTTGCCAGTTTTTCAAATTTCCTCAACCTATGAGGGATCAGCAGGTGTCACCCGCAGTCATTATTGTTGTTATTAAACAAAGAAGTGAACCAGAAAACAGTTTCGGGCGTTATGGTATTCCGAGTTATAATAGATTTTTGGGTCATGGTCGTTAAAGGGTTAAAGGCTATTAATATATGCATTATGGTGCATTTTCATTCTCCCACTTCCAGCGTTTATTTAATCACATGATTCGTATTTTTAACATTGCTTTGCGGGACGGGACGTAAACACATATACATAACTGGGCTGTAATGGGATAGTGAATCAGAAAATATATCTTCCCATAGTCAATTGTAAATCGTGTCCTCACGTGGTGCAGCATGTTCCTACGAGAAAAGGTGTGTTTCGGCGAGAAATGTTCGTACTTCAAAGGCGCCTAGGGATCTGATATTAATATTTAGATATTCTCTAAATGCAATAACGGATAAGACGAAATGCTATCCCACACTCCTTCTGAGAGTAGGCAAACAAGTCCATTCCTATTAGGTTACAAGCTGGAACAAAGAAAGGTTTGACGACAGGAAGTGTGTTCCGCCATAAGTTCTTTGCAATAACCATATGAAATTATGAAACAAGAATCCGTCATACTGAACTACAACCGTGTGGTAATGAGAATCCGTAGTGCGAGCAAGATTGCGTTGGATAAACCGAGGAGACAAGATAGCCGTGGGACGAAGACTTATGAACACACACATACACGCACACATGGACTATCATCGAAGGCTGAGTTGACAGAAAAGGTAATAAAAAAAAGATGCAAAATGAAGATCTGCAACAGAGACCTTAGATGTAAACCGTTTATGCTTCATAAGATTAGCGTAGAAGACGTAACTGTTCTTATAACTTTTTTAATTTGAATGAAGAATAAAGATCCGCAACAGCGACTCTAGATGTAAACCGCTTATGCTTCAGAAGATTAACGCAGTAGATATATCACTGTTCTTGACAAGAAAGCATAATACAGATGCTATTCGCGGCAAACAAAGTACGATGTATTTTTATTATAAGATAATATTATAAATAAAGTGGAGTAATGCAAGTAATATGGAAATCGCTTTTCGTATTCCTTTAGGCGAAAGCTAGGTTGCTTACCGGTAAAACTAGTAATCCTTCAGCACATCAAATACTTAGATACAAGAACATACTAAAATCTAGAAAGAGATTGTACACTAATAAATATATACTGGGAAACGAAATTTTAGGAAAATTAATAATAAATAAATTTAAAAACAAAAATGGATTTTCTCCATACCTAAATAGTAAATTTGTATCAACAAGTACCTCATTAATCGATAATAATATCAAAAACGAAAAAAACAATTGGCATCTATGTATAAAAACATTTCAGGTCTCTCTGAAAATATTAAAAAGAAAAAAATCGAAAATATCAACAGGTATCAATATATTAAAAAAAATCCATAAAATCAACAGGTATCTCATTAAACGATAATAATATCAAAAACGAAAAAAAAATGTTGCATCTATGTATTAAACCATTTCAGTTTTTTCTGAAAATATTAAAAAAAAAACATTTTTGCACCTAGAAGTAACAGCGATTAATTTATACGCTCTCTTCTTTTTCATTTTTTTGGCTCTATTTACCTTCCATATTTAATAACTATTATCATGTATTTCTTTATTTAGTAAATTAATTTCATGGACAGTCGATAGTTGTAAGAGCTGCGTAAGATGTGGCTCTAATCCAAATAATTACGTCTTGGTTTTGCTGAAATTATGCTCTTTTTTTTTTATCGGAGGTTTAACGACCACCGTGAGCAATTCAATAGGCTATATATAAGCAGTCGCCCATCCCTAATTTTGGGCCACTGGTTCCAGGAAGGGAAAGAACCAGTGCCGTAAGACAAAACACAGCAGCATGCCTCACCAGGATGCTTTCTTTTCTTCCCTCCCGCCCTTGTATTGTTAAATCTGTGTTAGCTGTCTCTTTTTCTTTTCATTTGTCCTCTTCCGAAGTCATAATCCCTTCAAACCAGAAACTAAATTTTTTCTTTCCACACTGTCGAAATTTTACAAGCATTTCAATGAAAGTTGAAGACTCGTGCAAGAATGAATCACTGACACGAACGATTACCTTCTTTGGCACGATTTAATGATAAAAGATAAAACATATGTACATATGGTTTTAATTGTATATATTTTTCATCTTTTATTAATGTACATATGGTTTTAATTGTATATATTTTTCATCTTTTATCAATGTACATGTGGTTTTAATTGTATATATTTTTCATCTTTTATCATGTACATATGGTTTTAATTGTATATATTTTTCATCTTTCATCAATGTGCATATGGTTTTAATTGTATATATTTTTCATCTTTCATCAATGTGCATATGGTTTTAATTGTATATATTTTTCATCTATTATCAATGTACATATGGTTTAAATTGTATATATTTTTCATCTTTTATCATGTACATATGGTTTTGATTTTATATATTTTTCATCTTTTATCAATGTACATATGGTTTTAATTGTATATATTTTTCATCTTTTATCAATGTACATATGGTTTTAATTGTATATATTTTTCATCTTTTATCATTAAATCGTGCCAAAGACGGTAATTGTTCGTATCAGTGATTACGAGCGTTTCTTTTTTGAATTTTCTGAACATTATGAATATGCTGAGCCTATGCAGTTATAGACATATTTATTTCTGTATATTTGAAAGTAACATAAGAAGTATTTCCACTGAATAGATGAGCTTAATGGTAATTTGAGGACAGTAAGTTAACAAACGTTGCACTTAATTTACAAAACTTATCTCATAACAATTTTGTAGTTCTTCTTTCTTTTATGAAGTCACAACAATATCGCTAACTACTGTTAAGTGATTAGCTTCATGGATTCCAACAGCAGAAGCACAGAAAATTGTGCTGAATGAGATGCTCGCGGCAGTCTTTGATACTATCGCATGGAGCGCAGCCCTCTGATCTATACGTAGAAGCGACAGGATGAACCAATTACTAAGTGCCTCAGAATTAGGTATTTCCGTTCATCCTTGCATCTAATAATCCGCGCTCTCTCTCTCTCTCTCTCTCTCTCTCTCTCTCTCTCTCTCTCTCGAGCAAACCTAAGGCATGTCACGCTTTTCAGATAATTATTTTATTGAATCCAGAGATTAACCGTACGCTTGAGAAGTGTTTTATGATTAAACATGAATTAAAAAGCTATTCTTGCCCTTGAACATACAGGTTAATTTGTCAGAAATTATTTCTCGATTTTTGCTCTTTAATATGCACCTTAATTTCTATGTGCATATCTTTAGAAACTTAAATCACATTCGCAGATCTGCAAATTAATTAACGTTATATTTAATACACCACAATATGAATACTCAAGAAACGCATATATGGTATTAAATGCGTTTATTTTTATGGTGTAATAAGCACAGAGATTCGCGAAGCTTTCGCTCTCCACTGGGAGGCTTTTTCAAGGCAATGGTGGACATAAAAATGCATTTATGTCTACCATTGCCGTGAAAAAAACGCATATAGATGCGTTACTTGAAAATACAAATCAATTTTTTAACGACCGTTAGACACTACTAATAAAAAAATATCTTCTTGGGTAAATACACTATATTATCAAAAGTATTCGGACACTACCAAATATTTACATAAGTGCAAAGAATGGTTGCGCAGGAAGATGCGCTGTCAGTGGGGAGGTACGTATGTAAATAAAGCTGAGATGTCATGTTCTCCACAGCAAAAAGCATTCAGGAAAGCCTCACAAAGTGAAGGAACGTCAGAGAAGAGCCATGGTAAAAAATGTTAAGAAATGCCGTTCTTCCTCTCTCTTTTCCATCGCTGCTGTAGTAGGAAATTCTTGTAATGGCTCGGTTAGTACCATAACTATCCGTAGGGAAATGCACAGTGTGGGTTATTATGGTAGAGACGCGGCACACAAGCCACACATCACTACCATGAATGCGATTCGCTGTATGAAATGGTGTGTCCCTCGTCGTGTCTGGACTGTTGGAGACTGGAAAGCTATTCCTCAGAGGGATGTGTTATGCGCCTAACTCTTCCAATTTGATGGGCGTGTTTGGATTTGGCTGCAGCCTGGCCAACGATTTTCGTCGGGCTGTGTTCATCCAACTGTTAAGCTTGGGGGAGGCTCCATCATGACATGGAGTTATTTTTCGTGGATGGGACTGGGATCGTTGGTTATTATACACCACAAAATATAATATATGAAGTGCACCTCGATGTTTTGTTTAATTCTGTCTCACCAGCGATCTAGCAGCATTATGGAAAATGACCGTAGTCTCTTTCAACATGATCGAGCTCCCTGCCACATTTCACGGCGTGTGCAGGGCTGGTGTCTTGAAAATTGAGGTGGAATTGTTAGATTGGCCTGCTCAGAGTCCTGATCTCAATCCCATAGAACACTTCTGAGATGAACTGGAACGTCGGATACGACATCGACCACAACAACCGTTTTCGCTTTTCACTCTGGATCAGCGGATATGTTGTTAAGCTAGTAGCAGCTTTATCAAGATTAAAGACGAGCGTTTCCTGTCGATACCTATCGGGAATTGGTTGATAGTATGCCTCGCCCTGTTGCCGCTGTCATTCAAGAAAAAGGTGGACAAATTAAATACTAATTGCGATAATGAAGCCATTTGTCCCAGAACTTTGTGGTATCCGAATACTTTCGATAATATAATGTACATTTCCAAGAATATTCAAACTGGAAGAACCAAAGGTGACAAATCCAAAGTAAACATTTTTATACAATCTTTGGAGGAATTTCTAATTCTTTCATAACATTAGTAAATGCTAAAGTGTTACTAGGCGATATGTTGCTTTCTGCGTTGTATCGATAAGTATAAATGCTGATGGACTGGTCTACCCGAAATGAGGAAACAATGCTCTTGGGTTGGAGGAACTTGCAATTTATATTGTCAAC
Organism: Macrothele yani; assembly: GCA_039090855.1. Taxonomy (NCBI): domain Eukaryota; kingdom Metazoa; phylum Arthropoda; class Arachnida; order Araneae; family Macrothelidae; genus Macrothele; species Macrothele yani. The sequence continues at coordinate 51,722,384 of CM077008.1, read as the reverse complement.
AATGGTACAGAGAAAATATATCGTCCAGCTCGATGGAGCAAATACAATTTTCAGCAGAATTTACTCAGTATACATATCGCCAAGCTAAGACAAAACAGGAAATAATTAAACCTAGAATGGACAGAGCAGTGTCCTAAGTCAGAAAATTACATAAAGTAGAAGAAACATTCAAATCCCATTATAGTCAGATAAGTGTTTTATGTCAGCAAGTTACACAAAACAGAAGAAATATTCAAACCCAGAATAAGCATAGAAGTGTTACATGTTAGCAAGTTATGCAAAATATTGGAAATGTTCAAACCTAGAATAATCAGATTAGTGTTTCACCTCAGCAAATTATACAAAATAGAATAAGTGCTCAAATCCATAACAGTCATATCAGTGATATATTTCAACAAATTGCCCCAAAACATAATAAATATTCAAACGTATAATAATATGATTAGATATGTGTTTGAAAAAATTGCACAAAATAGAGATAATATTCCAACCTCAAATAAGGTTAGAATATTGAGTAAAAATCTATCACATAAATCCTTCTATCACATTATCAATCAATGATACAAATATAAAAGAGGTTAACTCCTTACTTTATTTGGGGATTACCTTGCATAGAGACTTTAGATGGAACCAACATGATGGAACCAACTCTTCTTCTCAAACTCTCCAAAAACATTGAAATTATCAACTTGGTATTCACAAATACCTATAAAACACTAATTCATTTATACTATACCATGCTTCAGACTCATATTAATTATGCTATCTTATCGTGGGGACAGACGACCAAATATAATTTCAATAAACTTCAAATTCTTCAGAACAAATATATAAGATTATTAGATCTAAAATTTGATAGAAATACGCAACACTATATAATAACACAAGAGTCTTCCCAAACAAATACAACATTCTTACGATTAACCAATTATATTACTTCAATATCGGGAAAATTATGTTCAGGCGCATTAAGAATAATTTACACGCCGACATCATACAAATTATACCCCAGTTACACGCACATGGCACACACACTAAATCACATATTCGGCCTATTCATCCGAAAACGCAGACTATGAAGAACAGTATAAATTACATTGGCCCACACTACTGGAACTCATTACCGACGGAACTAACTTGTTTGAACAATTTTAACCTTTTTAGAAAAAAATTGAAAAAACTTCATAATGAATTGCAGCTCCTCAAATTAATGGTTACAGTGCATGGAAACTATGACTAATACTGTGACTTGTATATCGTGATGTAAATTGTTTTGCTTTTTTGTAATGTTTATCATCTTTTCATATCATCATCATCATCATTGTCAACCATTATCAATCCACTGCTGGACGAAAGTCTCCCCAAGTTTCCTCCACAACGGTCTGTCTTGTGCCAGTCTCCTCCATGTCACTCCCGCATACTTACGAATTTCATCCACCCATCTCCCATGTGGTCTTTTTCTGGGTCTTTTCCTGTCCCTTGGAATCCAATCTAAAATTTCGGCTGTCCATCTATGGTCTGTCCTTCTGGCAGTATGTCCAGCCCATTGCCATTTCAGGGATTTAACTCTGATCATGATGTCTTCCACTCTCGTCATTTTTCGGATCCACGAGTTCCTCTTCTTATCTCTCCTGGTTATACCAAGCATGCACCTCTCCATGCTTCTTTGAGTTGTCTGCAGCCTTTGTATGTCTCTTTTAGTTAAGGTCCACGTCTCTGCACCATACGTAAGCACTGGAAGGATGCATTGATCAAACACTTTTCTTTTAAGACATAATGGCATATTGCTCTTGAAAATTATGCTGTTTCTTCCAAAAGCTCTCCAAGCAAGTTTTGTACGCCGATTAATTTCTTCATCAATGTGACCCTCACTTGATATCTGCTGTCCAAGATAAACATACGTATCTGTTATCTCCAGTTTTTCTCCATCAATCGATAAATCTTCATTTCTTGTAAAAGCATTGAACATCACTTTTGTCTTCTGAAAGTTCATTTTCAATCCCACTTCTTTACTCTTGTCAGCAAGTTCCTGGATCATACTCTGCAGCTCTGATGGGGTAGTTGCAAAAATGACTACGTCATCAGCAAAACGAAGGTGGGTTAGATAATCTCCATTAATCTTTATCCCCTTGTTTTCCCAGTTCAGTGATTGAAAGACATTTTCCAATGTGGCATTAAAGAGCTTCGGAGATATGGTGTCACCTTGTCTCACTCCCTTTCCAATTTTTATGTGTGTTGTATTTTCAAACAGCCGAATCTTTGCACTTGCATTTTCATAGATGTTATTAATAATATTAATGTATGCATCTTCAATACCGCAGGATTTCAGAGCCGTGGTAACTGCTGATGGTTTCACCGAATCAAAGGCTTTTTCATAATCGATAAAAGCCATGCACAATGGAAGTTCATATTCCCTCGCTCTTTCAATTACTTCTCTCAGTACGTGGATATGATCTATTGTGCTGTAGCCACTCCTGAATCCAGCTTGTTCTCTCGGTTGAGCCATGTCCAGTGTTACCTTCAAGCGGTGTGAAAGAACTTTAGTGAAGATTTTATAAACCACTGATAGGAGGCTGATAGGTCTGTAGTTCCTGAGATCCTCAATGTCACCTTTTTTATGTAGCAGGATCATTGTAGCATTGTTCCAATCCTCAGGAATCTTCCCTTCATTAAGGCATCGAGTGAAAATTTGGGCGAGTACTGTTTCAATTTCTCCACTTGCTTCTTGTATGCTGTCTATAGTAATTCCATCTTCTCCTGGAGCTTTCCTCCGCTTCATGTTCTTGATTGCATGAGCAACTTCTGCTGGGAGGACTGGAAGAACTCTGGTACCTTTCATGATGTCTGGAGTACATGTATCATCCCTTTCATATAATTTGGAGTAGAAATCTTTCACTCTTGTCAAAATTTCGCCTCTATTTCTTGTTATAGAACCATCTTCTTTTCTCAGAGCCATAATCTGTTTTCTTCCCTTACTGAGATGTCCCTTTGCTATCTTAAGGCTTTGGTTGTTTTCAATTGCTTTCCTCACTAGCTCACAGTTGAATTTCCTTACATCTTCAGTGATACTTTTTCGTGTTGTCTTGCATAGCTCTATATATTCCACTTTGGAAGTCACATCTTCTTTAGTTGTCCTCATCACTCTTCTTTTTTGCATCAACATTTTGGTTTTACCTGATAATTTGTTCACATGCAACTTGTTCTTAGACCCAGCTAATTTTGTTGCTGTTTCCATTAGAGCTTTGGTTACTTTTCTGTTAACTTCTGAAATATCCACTTCTTCCGATGTTAGGCCTTCTAAAGCAGAGAATCTGTTCTTCAGTTCCAACTTGAAAGTATTATGGTGTTTTTTAAGGTTGGTTATGTCAATACATTTTGTTTGTCTTATGAGCTTGCCACGTTCAAGTTTAGTGTTGAGGTGCATCTTACATCTCACCAATCTATGGTCACTACCTGTGTTGAACTTGTTCAGCACACTGCAGTCTTCGATGACGAATTTTTTGTTACACATAATATAATCAATTTCACTTGTCGTCCCAATTGGATGTCTCCATGTCCATTTCCTGTGTGGCTTTTTCTTGAAAAAGGAGTTCAAGATGAAAAATCCTTCTGCCTCTGCAAACTCAACGAGAGTATTTCCACGCTGGTTTCTGTTGCCATGAACGAATTTACCTACTGAAGTTTCATTCTGTTGCCGTTGCCCTACTTTTGCATTGAAATCTCCCATAATTATCTTTAAGTGCTGCTTACCTTTATTATTTAGATGACGAATTTCCTCATAAAATTCTTCAATTTCTTCTTCAGGATGACTTGTGGTGGGTGCATAAGTTTGAATAATCTGAGCCTGGTATCTTCTCGATAGTTGGATAACGAGTCGTGCAGCTCTGTCAGAGGAACTTTCAACTTCTACCACTTTATCCTTCAGTTTCTTGTTTATTATAAATCCAACACCACTAGTTCTGCCAGTATCTGTCCCACGATAATAGAAGAGATGTCCACTTTTCAGTTCAATGAGATCTTCTCCTTTTCTCCTTACCTCACTTAGCCCGACGATGTCCCACTTGATCCTTTGTAGTTCCTCTTCCAATTCAAGAAGCCTTGAATCAGAAGATAGGGAGCGTCCGTTATAGGTAGCCAAGGTCAGCATCAAATGGCAGCCCAGTCCTGTCCTCCGGGGATTCTTAGCACCCTCTGCCTTCATGTCGCACTGGCCGCTGCCTTGGCCAGGTACATTCCAGCTGCCGGAGACTGAGGGCCAAGATTTAGGTTGTAGAGTAATTTTGGAGGTGTTTGGCCATAACTCACCACGCTGGCCAAGCGGGTTGGTGAGTGTGGGATAGCATTTCCTCTGATCCCGTTGGTATAGTTATACCGCTATTGGCGGTCGTCAGAGCCCCTTTAGTGGGAACAGGATTCTTCTGTTATCGGTTTGTCCGTCCGTCTGCACCCACGATATCTCTGCAACTATTAGTCCGATTTGAAAAATTCTTTTTGCATTGGGAAGCTTGAAATATGCAAATCATGATCCTTTATTTCGTTTTTTTTTTTCAGATGTGAACTTTCGCCGGTAGAGGGCGTAAATGCAGATGACGTCGAATTCAAAAATACATTTTATTAAACATATTTGCCTCTTGATATCAGATTTAAGAAATTCTTTTATCTTTCGATTTTATTTATATCGAAGAGTATTTTAGATATAGTTACTTTTTGAAATTTCGCATAGATTTCCCGCTAGGGGCGTAAAAGTAAATTACATTTTCCCCCGATAAGTCTTCTTCTAAACCTTCGATTTGAAAAAGAATTTTCTTCAGCGGATACACCTCCTGATGGAAAATCTTTTGCATATAATTTCAAATTTTTGGTAAAAATACTTTGGCCGCCAGGGGGCGTAAGTGTTAATTTTTGCTTCTGATGTATTTGTCATAATATCCAAGCTTCTAAAATATCGATTGAAAAGATTCTTTCGTGGACTGATGCCACTCACATCGATGAACCTTTTCAAAATATTTTCTTCTTAAAATATTTCACAGTTCCTCCGTCAGGGGCGTAGACGTTTATCTTATTTTTGTCAATATCTCTACTTCTAGAAGTCCGATTTGAAATATTCCTCCTTTGTTGGATAGTGTTTTCAGTGTGATATGTTATTTATGCAATTTCAAAATTTTCAAGTAATTCATAGACATTCCGCTAGGGGGCGTAGAGGTAAATTGTGTTTCCCCTTATATCTCTGCTTCTAAATCTCTGATTTGAAAAATTCTTTCTGCGCCGAATACAGCTCCAGATGCGAAATCGTTTGCACATAATTTCTAATTTTTGTAAAAAATAGTTTGGTCACCAGGGGGCCTAAATCTTAATTTCCGCTTGTGTTGTATTTGCAGCAAAATATGATGTTCTAAATTCTCCATTGAAAAAAACGTCGTTTGTTGACCGATACTATTCATGTCGCCAAATCTTTTAGAAACATTTTCTTCTTAAAATAGTGCATGGTTTTTACGCCATGGGGCGTAGATGTATATCTTCGTTTTGTCAATATCTCTACTTCTGGGAGTCCGATTTGAAAAAATGCTTCTTTGTTGGATAGTGTTTCTATTGCGACATGTGATTCATATAATTTCAAAATTTTCAAGTAATTCATAGACTTTCCGTTAGGGGGCGTAAATGTAATTTGCGTTTCCCAATATATCTCTGCTTCTAAATCTCCGTTTTGAAAAATTCTTTCTGCACCGCGTACGGCTCCTGATAGGAAATCATTTGCACATATTTTCTAATTTTTGTAAGAAATAGTTTGGCCACCAGGTGGCGTAAGCCTTAATTTCCGCATCTGTTGTATTTGCAGCAAAATATGAGCTTCTAAAATCTCGATTGAAAAAAACGTCGTTTGTTGACCGATACTATATACTCCTCATGTCGACAAACCTCTTACGAAAATTTTCTTCTTGAAAAAATGCATGGTTTCTACACCAGGTGGCGTAGATGTATATCTTATTTTTGTCACTATTTCTACTTCTAAGAGTCCGATTTGAAAAATTCCTTCTTTGTTAGATAGTGTTTCCGATGCGAAATGTTTTTCCTATAAATTTAAAAGTTTCATATAAATCATAGACTTTCCGCTAGGGGGCACAATGGTAAATTGCGTTTTCTGCGGTATTTCTGCTCCTAAAGATCTGATTTGAAAAATTCTTCCTGTATCGCATACAAGACCTGATGGAAAATATTTTTCACATAATTTCTAATGTTTGGTAAAGAATGGTTTAGCCACCAGGTGTCATAAGTGTTAATTTCTGCTTCTGAAGTATTTTTGCAAAATCTGGGCTCCTAAAAACTCGACTAATTTTTTTTTCTTCGACCGATACCGCTTATTAGGATACACCTTTTGAGAATACTTTCTTCCTAAAATAATGCATGGTTTTCCCACCAGGGGGCGTAAAGTCACATCTTATTTTTGTCGATATCTCTGTTTCTAAGAGTTCGTAAGCTCACGATTCCATTTACAGCAATATCTGCGGGATTAAAAACCCGATTGAAAATCTTCTTTCTTTCGTCAGATCTATTGTTTTCCATACCAGTTTCATTAACTTTGAATAGCTTTGATAAACATTAATTTACGTCAGAACGGATTCAAAAGACGTGCTTATTACACCCGAAAATTCGGTGTCATCTTTCTTGTTTTTATTGTTACTACGAAACTTTTGTTTGTAACTACAACTACCGACCTCAATGTAAAACTTGCCTAGGGAGCATGGGACCTTGTCAGGCCTGGCGGGCCTTTTCCCTCACTTCCTTGCTGTGCATTATTTCAATAGATATTTATGTAGCACTAATTCTTAGCTCAGCAAAATAAATTAATTGAATTGAATTGAAAAATAAGGGTGGTTTGTCAGAAATGTACACAAAATAAAAAGATATTCAAACCCACAATTGGCACAGAAATGCTACATGTCAGCAAGTTATTACTGCAAGTTCCAACTGATGAGGACAGCGAACACTCAATCAGCCTTCATTGCGCTCAGGCGCAACATACGAGCAAGCGAGTAGCGCCCTTACTTGCTACTCTCTAACCCGTGTGTCGCGCCTGAGAAAAGTGAAGGCCAATTGCATGCTCGCTGTCTTCAGCATTTCGTTGACCATGCTTCTCTTACACCAAGGTAGAACCGTATCAAATTTCGCTGGATTATGTCCAATAATTTGCAAGTTACAAAGAAAATTCAGGGGCCGGGAGCGAGTGATACACCCTGTATAATGTACCTTCTTCTTCTTGTTCTTCTTGGTTACTCAGTCCAAGGACTGATTGTTCAGTAGTTGTACCTATGTCTCTCCATTCCTCTCTATTCTCCGACATTCTCTTCAAGTCATAGTATGTCCTAGTATTAGTGTCTTGGAGTAATTGTGCCACAAAACCACTCCTTGGTCGTCCTCCTCCTCTCTTGTCTTGAATTTTACCTTCCAACACTTTCAGAATCGGGCCTCCGTGGAGCAATGTGTGTCCCATCCATAACATTCTTCTTCTTTTTAACATGTTGATCAGATTCCTGGGCTCTCCTACTCTCTCCAAGACCTCCTCATTAGTCTTTCTATCGAGCCAGCTTATTCTCTCCATTCTTCTATAGCTCAACATCTCAAATGCCTCCAGCCTCTTCACTTCCCTCTTGGTCAATGTCCATGTCTCAGAACTGTAGATAGCTGCTGACCAAACATATTCCTTTAAAATTATCTTTCTCAGTTTTAGATCTATATTTTTGGATGTCCGTAGTCTTTGATTCTCTGTAAAAGCCGTTTTTGCAATCCCCAGTTGTAACGTACCAGGAGATGTGACGTACCTGCCAGAAGGACGCACACGACATAAAGGCAGACAGGAATCAGAATAAAACGTCCGCGTAGTTCAATTGGTACAGTGACTTATTCCGAAATGAGGGGATCCGGGTTCGAATCCTGGCGTGGACAGAAATGACGGAGAAATTTACTTCGTTATAATGGCGCCCGAACTATCCGGATGACCCGACCGTTCAAAATCTCGCAATGGTGTGATGTTATTTCCACACCGCGAGATAGGAAAAATAAAAGAATCCCTTCTCCAGCACTTCGAAAAAAAAAAAATAAATAAAATAAAAAATAAGGGGGAGATGATGTAACGTACCAGGAGATGTGACGTACCTGCCAGAAGGACGCACACGACATAAAGGCAGATAGGAATCAGAATAAAACGTCCGCGCAGCTCAATTGGTAAAGTGACTTATTCCGGAATGAGGGGATCCGGGTTCGAATCCTGGCGTGGACAGAAATGACGGAGAAATTTACTTCGTTATACGGTTTTATTCTAATTTCCTTTTCACATCTCGCACCTTCAGTAATAATTTGACCCAAATATTGAAATGATTTAACTTGTTCGATGCATTGTCCTTCAAGTTTAAGTAAAGCCTGTTTTGGATCCTTCCCTATTACCATTATTTTTGTCTTATTTTTATTTATCTTCATTCCCTAGATATCCGCATTTTTGTGCATTTTTGACATCATGTGCTGTAATGACTTGGCTGACCCTAAAACAACTGCCTGGTCATCAGCAAACTTTATGGCCCTTCATTCTCTCTCCATTAACCCAAACTCCTTCACTCTCGCTCCCCAAGGCCTGATCCATCATAACTTCGGCATAAATACCAAAAAGTACAGTTGATAAAAAGCATCCTGCCTAACACCTTTATTTATTGAGACTGGATCAGTCATTCCCTCTTGAATTGAAATCAATGCTTCTTGATTTACATAGATATTTTTGATAAGCTGGATACTGTTATCATCCATGCCAAGTCTCTCTAGGATTGAAAAAAGTTTTGTCCAAGTCACTCTTTCGAAGGCCTTCTCATAATCAATGAAACAAATGTAGAGGGAGCACCCCCTGTCAATCATTCTTTTTGCCAGGAATCTCAGGGTGTCAATCGCATCCCTATTACCCTTTCCTCTTCTAAATCCAAATTGGTACTCTCCCAACGCCCTCTTCCACCTTAAAATTCAATGGCACCTGCTGTGTTATTCCTCACTTATAATATTCTCCCATAAATGTATACAGGGTTTTCATAAATTCCGACAAAATTGATTTCGCACAGATTCTGCATAGTCGAGATTTTACAATACTTGTATTTGCTGCAGTTTTTCCCCTAAGTATCAGAAAACTCCATGCAAAGGGATGCTACAGTTAAACTTCTTAACCCTTTAACGAGCAGGATCCAAAGATCCTGTGTTAGGCAGAATACCAGAACGCCCGAAATTGTTTGTTTTTATTTTTCCTATTTCTGTTCCCTGATTTACCGCTTAACAAAAGAAAGATTAAAGCTGGGTCACCACACGAAATTTTTAATCTATTGATTTGATATGTATTGATCTTTAAACATTTCCCGGGGACAACCACAGCATTCTTCCACGGAGAAGAGATGCGATATCATGAGAATGAATCATGTTGTCCCGGAGAAACCAATTCCTGGTTCACTTCTTTGTTTAGTGAAAACAATGGTGAATTGAGGGTAACTTCTACTAATTCTGAAGAAGCAGTGTGAGTTCTCAGATCATGGGTAGTAAATTCTACACACTCTAGAGGAGCGATTCGCGTGGCCTTGGTCGTCTGCATCTCCACTCTTTGCGTTCTATAACAGCCTAATGAAAAATGATACGCAGTTCTTTTTCCTTTTCCTATGGGAGTTTGAGGAAAATTATTAGCAACTCTACGGAAAATGAGTTGTCGTCCGTCTCTATTTCACGGCTATTGGCTATAGGCTGAGCAGAGAGGCAACGTCATAAAATAAACGCACCACCCATGCCTCGTCTTGGATACGTTACAGGAGCAACTCAAAAGGCTGATCAAATAAATACCTTGGCATCTGACCGCTCGGCAACTGAGATACTTGACACGTAGTTCAGTTTAAATATTTTAGAAAATAAGAAACGGAGTTGTATTCCAAGATGTATCACTGTTCAGTTTGACTTTTACTATAACAAGAATCTGTAATTTTGAATTCGTAATTTGTATATAAGTTCAAAAAACTAGAAAATATAATTTATAAAATATTAAATTTAAAGTTATATTATTACTAATTCCACTTAAAATTTTTAAGTTAGATGAATTCAATATGTGTTCTAAGTTGATAGAGAATCAAATCTAGTCGGTGAAATACAATTTTGCTGGTTAATCCGATGCAAGAAGGTAGGTTGCTAGGGCAGGAAGACGCATTGTCGCAATTTTGACAAAGTGGAATGATCTTGTAACCCAACTCGTTCTTTACTGGTCTCAAATGACTTTTCTTATACTTGCGAAGGCAGTTTGGTCTTTCTTATTGCCGATGAACTAACAGGCTGCTGCAGGATGTAGTTCAGAATATCAATGTGCGCGCAGGGTGCTTCATTTAAGTCAAATTGTCAATAGTTCAGATTTGTGAGAAAAATCCTCTGATAGTTTGAGCTGATGTCAGGATATCCAATGGCCACAAACACTGACACCCTAGTCAAAATTGTTACAGTGAATCCCGATACCAAAACACAACAATTGGCAGCTGTGGTCGAGATTTTCCAATCCATTATCGTTCGTCACTTGCTTGGTTTCTCCTCCATGTGCCATCGAATTGTTCTCGATGAACTGACACTCCAGGAGACGGAGCATCGTGTCGCTCTCTGTTACATATTGCTGTCAATTTCACAAAATGATAGGTCTTGGCGTCGTATCATCATAACTTATGAAACGTAGATATTCCTACGTTATCTTACCAATTAGAAACAAAGACTGAGGCCACGCCAGAAAGAACAGCCAGTGGTGCAAAAATGATTGTTCGAGAGGAAAGTCCTACTGTGCTTTAGGTGGAATTCTGAGTTTCCTATAAAATGGAAACTCTTGCCAGATGGTCAGGCTCTGGAAGAAAGCCTCTATGTCTAACAATTGCAATGGATCCATGATACTCTTCACCAACGCTAACCATGTTTCATCAATAGGAAGCGAGTATTGCTGTAAGAAGATAATGCCATAAGTCACACCTTTAGGGTGTTCCGCCGAAAACGTCAGGAACTGTAAGGAGTTGATGCCTTACCTCGTCTTTCATATTAAGAAACGGAGTTGTATTCCAAGATTGCCTCATCCGAATACCACCTGTTTCCCTCCATGCTCCATTTCCTACAAGGACGGCACTTCGCTTTATCGGTGGATGTGAAATCTGGCATCAGAGTTTCTGTACTCGAGATCTAACGAGTGGTATCGCCATTGGATTGTGGCTCTGATGGAACGTTGGCAAAGGACGATAGACAACAACGCCCTGTACTTTGCAGAATGAGTTCAGCGGGTATGTCTTTCTTGCATCAGTAAACTTTTTAGCTGCAAACGGGACGAACATTGACTCATGCTAATACTTCGCTAAGCTTCCTTAATAGACGAAGTTCTTTCATTATTAAATCTAAAAAAGGTTCCGCTTTGCAGTAGAATGTGGTATGTTTCTCCAATGAAATTTATTCTTATATCTAAGACCTTCAGTTGTTATCTTACAACAAAATACTGTATAGGAAAGCAGGTATATATACACTATATTGACAAAAGTCACCTGACACCTAGAAGAGAAACACAATATAGCATTTATTGACATACATTAGTACGGTGTCGTTCCACCTTTGGCCTTAATGCATGCACTGACCCTTCGAGACATGCTTTCGACAAGGTTTTGGAACACAGCGATAGGTATGCGCTTCCATTCAGTACATAATGCTGCCGCTAACTGTTGCTTAGTAGTAGGCCTTGGTTCCAAACTTCTTATGCGGCGCTCTAATTCACCCCATAGGTGCTCTATGGGATTAAGATCAGGGTTCTGGGCTGTCCAGTCCGCACAAGATACGGAATTATTGTCAAACCACGCCGTAACAGACCTAGCTTTCTGGTTCGGTGCATTATCCTGCTGGTACCAACAATACTCGGTTTCGTAGTATTGCCTAAGAGTTGGTAGGACATAATTGCCCAGAATATCGAGGTAGACGTGCTGGTTAACAGGTTTGTCCACGATAAACAGTGGGCCGGAACCATACCACGAAATACATCCCCACAAGAGTACACTGCCAGCTCCAAACTTGACCGTAGGAAAGGTACACTGTGATAAATAGCGTTCCCCCGGATGCTCCCTTACAAACACACCGCCATCAGACTAATGGATCGTGTATCTGGATTCATCAGTCCATAGGAACCGTTTCCATTGATCTACGGTCCATGATAAATGTTATTCACGGTGTGCTAAACGACGAGTAGCATTCCGAGTGGAGATGAAAGGCTTATGAGCAACCGCATGACCACGGTAACCAATGAAATGAAGTTCTCTGCGAATGGTACGTGTACATACCGAGGTTCCAGCATTTTTACTCGTCTGTACACTGAGGTCTTGTGCAGTACTCCGTCGATTAGCTGTAACGACTCTGTTGAGGCTTCGACGTCCGCATATCAGTGATTTCTTTGGTCTGACGATACCGTTTGCTACTTCAGGCACGCCATGTGTCTTCCACGTATTCAGTACATCCAAAACAGTTGACTTGGGTATGTTTAAGCGCCTCTCGGTTTCTCTTATGAACAACCCATTAATATAACACCCAACATTCTTTCCTTTCTCAAAGTCAGTTCTCTCCCGCCGCGACATTGTCACTCAACTTCACAGTGCGATTTTATCGCGGTCAGCTGCAGGCCTGTTTTTATACCATTTTCAGCTGTACCGTGCATCTTCACAACGCAGCGGATCCGTTCATTTGCTTTTGAATGGTTTTTCGGTGACTTTTGTCAATATAGTATATATAGCTAGCTGTTTAATGCAAGAAATGGCCTGAACACACTACAGAGGGAAGTTAAACATCATCGCAAACACACACACCAAAGATAAATAAATAAACCACACCTCCATTTTGGTTCCGATATTCAGAACTAGAGAGATGTTAAGCCAATTTTCAATGTTTTAGCACATCATCAATTTCACATTTTGCTGCAAAGAGGATATTTGAATGTCACTTCAGCGAATCCGCTGTCCGAAGATTTAAGGATTTTGAATACCATATGTAAAATGTGAAGCATATCCAGGGAATTTACCTTCATGGATATTTTTCAAATTTACTCAAAATCCTTAAATTTTGGGCTCTTTTTACCCATTAAAAATTATATAGTAGGAAAATACAATTCTATTTATAATAAGTGAAGGTAGCTCATTTATGAAACAAACTATTTTACAACGCGTCAAAACTGCCCATTTGAAATGAAAAGAGGCATGGGACAAATGAAATGGAATTTCAAATTTTGGTTGTCATGAGTTAGCTTTTCCCTTTATTTTCAACAGATTTGGCGAATAGGTCAAAGTTAGAGATACAATAATTTTAAGATAATTTTGATTATAACAGCAGTTCATGTAGAGTACAAGATAACACATGAAGAAGAAATGATATTTAAAGCTTTTGTGGAGTGGTATTATAACTGCAGGGAACCTGCTTTGTATAACACTGTACAAACTTAAGAGTTATTCGGTGACAGCGAGATAAGAAAAATCAATACATTACGTACATCACTATGTTTCCAGAATGTGAAATCATTGTTAATAATGTGATTATTAAAAACAGCGCGTTCAAAAATGTTCGTCATCGCGTTCGTGTTTCAAGCAATGTAATCTCATTACAGCAATAAAAAACGGATTTAAACTCATCAAAATTATTAGTTTAAATGCCTTGCAAGTAGTTGTGTTTTCTGTACAAATAATATTTTCTCAAGCAAAAGCGTAAGCATGCTATAAATATTTCGCATAACTTATATTCCTATTGATAATCTCTAAAACTTTGCTAGTTTTTAAACATGCACCTTTAGGAAATACGAGATGGTATTAAGGGGCTCTGACGACCGTCAATAGCGGTATAACTATACCATCGGGATTTTTTTTTTTGATTGGAGGTTTAACGACCACCGTGAGCAACTCAATGGGCTATAAGCAGTCGCCCGTCCCTAATTTAGAGTCACTAGTTCCAGGGAAGGGAGAGAGCCAGTGCCGTAAGACAAACACAACACCCATGCCTCACCGGGATTCGAACCCGGACCCCGATCGGACGAATGATCAGAGGCCATCGCTTAGACCACTGCGCCACCGGGGCGGCCCATCGGGATTAGAGGAAATGCTATCCCACACTCACCAACCCGCTTGGCCAGCGTGGTGAGTTATGGCCAAACCCCTCCAAAATGACTCCACAACTTAAATCTTGGCCCTCAGTCTCCGGCAGCTGGAATGTATCTGGCCAAGGCAGCGGCCAGTGCGACATGAAGGCAGAGGGTGCTAAGAATCCCCGGAGGACCGGACTAGGCTGCCATCTGATGCTGACCTTGGCTACATATAACGGACGCTCCCTATCTTCTGATTCAAGGCTTCTTGAATTGGAAGAGGAACTACAAAGGATCAAGTGGGACATCATCGGCCTAAGTGAGGTAAGGAGAAAAGGAGAAGATCGCATTGAACTGAAAAGTGGACATCTCTTCTACTATCGTGGGACAGATACTGGCAGAACTAGTGGTGTTGGATTTATAATAAACAAGAAACTGAAGGATAAAGTTGTAGAAGTTGAAAGTTCCTCTGACAGAGCTGCACAACTCGTTATACAACTCTCGAGAAGATACCAGGCTCAGATTATTCAAACTTATGCACCCACCACAAGTCATGCTGAAGAAGAAATTGAAGAATTTTATGAGGAAATTCGTGATCTAAATAATAAAGGTAAGCAGCACTTGAAGATAATTATGGGAGATTTCAATGCAAAAATAGGGCAACGGCAACAGAATGAAACTTTAGTAGGTAAATTCGGTCACGTCAACAGAAATCAGCGTGGAAATACTCTCGTAGAGTTTGCAGAGGCAGAAGGGTTTTTCATCTTGAACTCCTTTTTCAAGAAAAAGCCACACAGGAAATGGACATGGAGACATCCAAATGGGGCGACAAGTGAAATTAATTTTATTATGTGTAACAAAAAATTCGTCATAGAAGACTGCAGTGTGCTAAACAAGTTCAACACAGGCAGTGACCATAGATTGGTGAGATGTAAGACGCACCTCAACACTAAACTCGAACGTAGCAAGCTCATAAGACAAACAAAATGTATTGACATAACCAACCTTAAAAAACACCATAATACCTTCAAATTGGAACTGAAGAGCAGGTTCTCTGCTTTAGAAGGCCTAACATCGGAAGAAGTGGATATTTCTGAAGTTAACAGAAAAGTAACCAAAGCTCTTATGGAAACAGCAACAAAATTAGCTTTGTCTAAGAACAAATTGCATGTGAACAAATTATCAGGAAAAACCAAAATGTTGATGCAAAAAAGAAGAGTGATGAGGACAACTAAAGAAGATGTGACTTCCAAAGTGGAATATATAGAGCTATGCAAGACAGTACGAAAAAGTATCACTGAAGACGTAAGGAAATTCAACTGTGAACTAGTAAGGAAAGCAATTGAAAACAACCAAAGCCTAAAGATAGCAAAGGGACATCTTAGTAAGGGAAAAAAACAGATTATGGCACTGAGAAAAGAAGATGGTTCTGTAACAAGAAATAGAGGCGACATTTTGACAAGAGTGAAAGATTTCTACTCCAAATTATATGAAAGGGATGATACATGTACTTCAGACATCATGAAAGGTATCAGTACCAGAGTTCTTCCAGTCCTTCCAGCAGAAGTTGCACATGCAATCAAGAACATGAAGCGGAGAAAAGCTCCAGGAGAAGATGGAATTACTGTAGACATCATACAAGAAGCAAGTGAAGAAATCGAAACAGTACTCGCCCAAATTTTCACTCAATGCCTTAATGAAGGGAAAATTCCTGAGGATTGGAACAACGCTACAATGATCTTGCTACATGAAAAAGGTGACATTGAGGATCTCAGGAACTACAGACCTATCAGCCTCCTATCAGTGGTTTATAAAATCTTCACTAAAGTTCTTTCACACCGCTTGAAGGTGACACTGGACATGGCTCAACCGAGAGAACAAGCTGGATTCAGGAGTGGCTACAGCACAATAGATCATATCCACGTACTGAGAGAACTAATTGAAAGAGCGAGGGAATATGAACTTCCATCGTGCATGGCTTTTATCGATTATGAAAAAGCCTTTGATTCGGTGAAACCATCAGCAGTTGCAATGGCTCTGAAATCCTGCGGTATTGAAGATGCATACATTAATATTATTAATAACATCTATGAAAATGCAAGTGCAAAGATTCGGCTGTTTGAAAATACAACACACATAAAAATTGGAAAAGGAGTGAGACAAGGTGACACCATATCTCCGAAGCTCTTTAATGCCACATTGGAAAATGTCTTTCAATCACTGAACAGGGAAAACAAAGGGATAAAGATTAAAGGAGATTATCTAACCCACCTTCGTTTTGCTGATGACATAGTCATTTTCGCAACTACCCCATCAGAGCTACAGAGTATGATCCAGGAACTTGCTGACAAGAGTAAAGAAGTGGGATTAAAAATGATCTTTCAGAAGACTAAAGTGATGTACAATGCTTTTACAAGAAATGAAGATTTATCGATTGACGGAGAAAAGCTGGAGATAACAGACACGTACGTTTATCTTGGACAGCAGATATCAAGGGAGGGTCACCGTGATGAAGAAATTAATCGGCGTACAAAACTTGCCAGGAGAGCTTTTGGAAGAAACAGCATAATTTTCAAGAGCAATATGCCATTATGTCTTAAAAGAAAAGTGTTTGATCAATGCATCCTTCCAGTGCTTACGTATGGTGCAGAGACGTGGACCTTAACTAAAAGAGACATACAAAGGCTGCAGACAACTCAAAGCAGCATGGAGAGGTGCATGCTTGGTGTAACCAGGAGAGATAAGAAGAGGAACTCGTGGATCCGAAAAATGACAGGAGTGGAAGACATCATGATCAGAGTTAAATCCCTGAAATGGCAATGGGCTGGACATACTGCCAGAAGGACAGACCATCGATGGACAGCCGAAATTTTAGATTGGATTCCAAGGGACAGGAAAAGACCCAGAAGAAGACCACATGGGAGATGGGTGGATGAAATTCGAAAGTATGCGGGAGTGACATGGAGGAGACTGGCACAAGACAGACCGTTGTGGAGGAAACTTGGGGAGACCTTTGTCCAGCAGTGGATTGATAATGGTTGACAATGATGATGATAATGATGATGATTTAGCAAAACAGAAGAATTAGTCAGAAGTTTCAATCCATTTTTTTTTGTGCGTCCATGTGATTAGAAATAGCTACCTTTGTAAGCAATAATCCACACCGCGAAAAAAAAAAAACACGTTGCGCACAAAACGTAACCAGATATACACCAAAGAGCCAAAACAATATTACCACTTGTCTAATGTGATGGTACTTTCACGTTCCGCTTAAACAGCTCTCACCCGGCGAGGAATAAACGCTACAAGAAACACATGCATTAACAAATAATACTGTTGAAGCACGATTCAAAACCATTTTATCTCTAGTTCAGAAGTAAATTAAAATGAATTTATTTACACTCGAAAATGCTAAAAACGTTAGAAACCAGAATCTTTAGCTGGCCACATTGTCCGAATCATCAGGCCTAACAGTTTGCCAAAAGTACAGAAGCAAGCGAAAAGTTATATAAACATTCCCTAGAGTCCAAGTGTCCCTTACGGGATTACCAGATTACAAAAATACTCACCTCTCAAGTTTTCTGAAGATTGACGTCATATGCTTGGTGTGGGTAGAGACTGAATTAGGTCCCTCCAAATAGGATTCAAAAGGCAGGGAAATCATCATTACAAGATTGATTTCCGAAATGAGAAATGAATAGAAGCTCAGACAGCAATAACGATGGTCAATTTGTTGCTGACTCAAGAAGTTTAACACCATCCCAGTCTGGATAACATAGTCCAGTAAATAGCACTTTAGTAAGTGCCGTGGTAACTGTAGCAGACCGTGTTGAATATTCATGTTCAGAGGCACGGGTCACAATGCTTCGAGACGTAGAACCTATGTACACAAGGTTTCCATGGTTGGGTGAGATTGAGACAAGGGTAATACAGTAGACGCCACTTCTAGAGATACCATCCCACTTGGATCCAAGATACCATCTCGCTTGTCTCTGGACATGAATGTTCAATACGGTCTACTACAGTTACTACAGCACTTACTAAAGTGCTGTCTACTGGACTATATTATCCAGACTGAGATGGTGTTAAACTTCTTGAGTCAGCCACAAATAGACAATCGTCATTGCTGTCTGAGACTATTCATTTCTCATTTCGGAAATCAATGTTGTAATGATGATTTCCCTGCCTTTTTGAACCCTATTTAGAGGAACCTAATTCAGTCTCTCCTACACCAAGCATACGACGTCAATCTTCAGAAAACTTGAGAGGTGAGTATATTTGTAATCTGGCAATCCCGTAAGGGACCCATGAACTCTTGGGAATGTTTATGACTTTCTGCTTCCTTCTGTATTTTTGGCTAACTGTTAGGCCTGATGATGCGGCCAATACGGCCTGCGAAAGACCTTGCCTTTTAACGTTTTTAACCTTTTAGAGTGTAAATAAATGGATTTTATTTTACTTCTGAACTAGGGCTTAAATACCTTTTGAATCGTGCTTCAACAGTATAATTGGTTAATACATGTGTTTATGGTATTTGCACGAAAATTTAGTCGTTATGAACGCTACAAAATTTATCCCAAGATCTTGTGGTTTATGGTACCAACAAATTATCAACAGAATCTTTAACTCTTATATGTTAAGTGGTTCAACCACCGCAGATAGGATTTACTATCCAAACACAAACCAGAAATGCTCGATTGCATTGATTTCTGGGGAATCCGGAGACCAGAGCCAATACTTGGAAGTCTTCCTCATGTTCCACGAACCATTATCGAACAATCCGGGCAGTGTGGTACACTGAGCTATCATACTGAAAGAAAGCACTACTAGAGGGGAATACCGTTGCCATGAAAGGATGTACCTGGTTTGCACTGATATTTAGGTACGTGGTCGGCAACATAGTTTCCTGCACATCAATGACTAGGCCCAAGGTTTTCTATGCAGAATATTACCCAAAACCATCATACGTCCTCCACCGGCTGGTTTTCGTTCCGTTGGGTATCCCGGTACCAACATTTCCCCGGGTAAACGATACACATGTACCCGGCCGTTTACATAGTGCAACGGAAAACGAGAATAATCGAACCAAACATTCTTCTGTTCATTCAATGTCAGTTTTAACTCTGGGTTGCCCATTGTAGGCCTTGGTTAGCCTGGGCACTAGGAGCGGCCTGTGGCTATGTAACCCCATTTTCAAGAGTGTTCGATGCACTGTGTGTTGTGACACATTACTTCCGTTACAAGCATTCAAATTATCAGCGAGATGCGCCATAGCATCCTTTATGTTGGTTCGTACCATACAGGTAACTTTTGGTCCCCTCTACTCTCGATGAGTAATGGTGGACCCACACTTTCCCGGCAGTTTGTGGTTTTTCCTTCCTAGGACTACTTTTTGAAGGTCCGAGAAGGAAAATATATGACCGTGTGCACCCCACAAGGCTTGCCGCCTCGGAAATGCTCTGACACAATTTGGACTGGATAATAATTTGGACTTTGTCAGATTCATTAAGTCCACTGTCTTTCCCATACGAAGAACAAGAATAACGCTGTTGAACAGAGCTCAGTGTAAGATGTTATTTATACCGTTCAATTATTTTCACACGCGCAGTTGTTTATCTGAAGTTTCTCCGATTTGCATAAAAATGCGCTGGTCATAATGGTTTGGCTTCTTTGTGTATATTTATCAGCGCGATATTTTATTAGAGCAGTGCACTTTTGCACGGATGATTTTCAGATCTTTCTTGTGCCTCCGACAGTGACTGAACGTGAGGAATTCAAACGCACAGATGACGTAGAAGCTGACAGTCTCAGAAGTTTCCTAATTTTAATTTTTGAATTTGGATTTGTTACATACCCTGTGGTCCAGTCGTCAGAGGCCATGGCTTCTGGATAGTGTCTCAAGCCGGGTGTCCTGGTGTTTCCATTCTACTGCGCTAATACTTTTCCGAACCAGTTCCTTTATTTCAGGGATGGCAGGCCGATTACATAGCTGTAATAATTGCAAATCATGGTGGCTAAACTCTTCAACAAAAATGAACAGAACCATGGTATTGAAATATGCTATGAAGACAAAAGTGTTTTGATATCTCTACATATGCACATTATGTACATTTGCGTGTCGATACGCACACCCGCGGGGTGTTTTGGGTTCTGTATATAAAGGGGAGCGTTGACAAACCTATCAGTACGCATTGAAGGAAACTATGCTCCGCAGAGCTGAAATGATGATGTTTGAAAGAGCCATGGTGGTTGAGTGCTACTTGAGTAAGCAATCAGCACGTAGGATTGCAGATCTTCTGAGATACCCAAAATCCACTGTCGCGGATATTCTTCATCGATGGAAAGCAGAAGCTGTCGCTACAGTGATGCCGTGCTCTGGGAAGATGTACAAGCTGAGGGTTCCTGCGGAATGTGAAGACGTTGCGTGCTTCATTCTGCACAGGCATGTCCAGCGACGTTACACAAGTCCCTAGAACATATGCTTGCACTAGCACAAACCGTTGGGAAACTGTTTGTGCCAAACGACGACTGCACTGTTGCTTCACTCACCCTTCGTAAATAACAGAAGAGTGAAATAGGATTGCGTGGAATTGCAAGTCACGTTATTCAATTTTTCTTTAGAATGAGCGCATTTGAATGCTATGTTTGTTTAGGCAAAACTACGAGGAGGACTATCTTTTTCTAGTCAGGTTCGGCGGGGAATATGTGATGATATGCAGCTGTTCCGACCCTTTAGTTGTAGAGTCCTCCGGTCTAACTGCCGCCAGGCAGAAGGTCATTCTGAGCAATGCTATGCTTAGCTCCCAGTGGCGTAGGGTGACCAAAAATTTATCCGGGGCTAAATATTTTTAAAATTGCTCTTAACCTTCTTCCGCAATGTGAAATATACTTTCAGTGGATTGTGAGGTTTCCAAACGCCACCTACGGAATTTATACTTAACTACATAGAATGAAGTAGAAATTTTGTTTATATATATATATATATATTATGTGTAACAAAAAAATTCGTCATAGAAGACTGCAGTGTGCTAAACAAGTTCAACACAGGTAGTGACCATAGATTGGTGAGATGTAAGATGCACCTCAACACTAAACTTGAACGTGGCAAGCTCAAAAGACAAACAAAATCTATTGACATAACCAACCTTAAAAACACCATAATACCTTCAAGTTGGAACTGAAGAACAGGTTCTCTGCTTTAGAAGGATTAACATCGGAAGAAGTGGACATCTCTGAAGTTAACAGAAAAGTAACCAAAGCTCTTATGGAAACAGCAACAAAATTAGCTGGGTCTAAGAACAAGTTGCATGTAAATAAATTATCAGGAAATACAAAAATGTTGATGCAAAAAAGACGAGAGATGAGGACAACTAAAGAAGATGTGACTTCCAAAGTGGAATATATAGAGCTATGCAAGACAGTACGAAAAAGTATCACTGAAGACGTAAGAAAATTCAACAGTGAACTAGTGAGGAAAGCAATTGAAAACAACCAAAGCCTAAACATAGCAAAGGGACATCTCAGTAAGGGAAGAAAACAGATTATGGCACTGAGAAAAGAAGATGGTTCTGTAACAAGAAATAGAGGCGAAACTTTGACAAGAGTGAAAGATTTATACTCCAAATTATATGAAAGGGATGATACATGCACTCCAGACATCATGAAAGATACCAGTACCAGAGTTCCTCCAGTCCTTCCAGCAGAAATTGCACGTGCAATCAAGAACATGAAGCGGGGAAAAGCTCCTGGAGAAGATGGAATTACTGTAGACATCATACAAGAAGCAAGTGGAGAAATCGAAACAGTACTCGCCCAAATTTTCACTCGATGCCTTAATGAAGGAAAGATTCCTGAGGATTGGAACACCGCTACAATGATCCTGCTACATAAGAAAGTTGACATTGAGGATCTCGGAAACTACAGACCTATCAGCCTCCTATCAGTAGTTTATAAAATCTTCACTAAAGTTCTTTCACACCGCTTGAAGGTAACACTGGACATGGCTCAACCGAGAGAACAAGCTGGATTCCGGAGTGGCTACAGCACAATAGATCATATCCATGTGCAGAGAGAACTAATTGAAAGACGAGGGAATATGAACTTCCATTGTGCATGGCTTTTATCGATTATGAGAAAGCCTTTGATTCGGTGAAACCATCAGCAGTTACAATGGCTCTGAAAACCTGCGGTATTGAAGATGCATACATTAATATTATTAATAACATCTATGAAAATGCAAGTGCAAAGATTAGGCTGTTTGAAAATACAACACACATAAAAATTGGAAAGGGAGTGAGACAAGGTGACACCATATCTCCGAGGCTCCTTAATGCCACATTGGAGGGTGTTTTTCAGTCACTGAGCTGCGAAAACAAGGGGATAAAGATTAATGGAGATTATCTAACCCACCTTCGTTTTGCTGATGACGTAGTCATTTTTGCAACTAGCCCATCAGAGCTGCAGAGTATGATCCAGGAACTTGCTGACAAGAGTAAAGAAGTGGGATTAAAAATGAACTTTCAGAAGACAAAAGTGATGTTCAATGCTTTTACAAGAAATGAAGATTTATCGATTGATGGAGAAAAGCTGGAGATAACAGACACGTACGTTTATCTTGGACAGCAGATATCAAGTGAGGGTCACATTGATGAAGAAATTAATCGGCGTACAAAACTTGCCTGGAGAGCTTTTGGAAGAAACAGCATAATTTTCAAGAGCAATATGCCATTATGTCTAAAAAGAAAAGTGTTTGATCAATGCATCCATCCAGTGCTTACGTATGGTGCAGAGACGTGGACCTTAACTAAAAGAGACATACGAAGGCTGCAGACAACTCAAAGCAGCTTGGTGGGTGCATGCTTGGTGTAACCAGGAGAAATAGGAAGAGGAACTCGTGGATCCGAAAAATGACAAGAGTGGAAGACATCATGGTCAGAGTTAAATCCCTGAAATGGCAATGGGCTGGACATACTGCCAGAAGGACAGACCATCGATGGACAGCCGAAATTTTAGATTGGATTCCAAGGGACAGGAAAAGACCCAGAAGAAGACCACATGGGAGATGGGTGGATGAAATTCGAAAGTATGCAGGGGTGACATAGAGGAGACTGGCACAAGACAGACCGTTGTGGAGGAAACTTGGGGAGACCTTCGTCCAGCAGTGGATTGATAATGGTTGACAATGATGATGATGATGATATATATATATATATATATATATATATGCAGTGCTGCATAACATAAAAAAGTAGAAACAAAACAGTACTAAACAGTAGAAACAAAACAGTACTAAACAGTAGAAACAAAACAGTAGCAAACAGTAGAAACAAAACAGTAGCAAACAGTAGAAAAACAACAGCACTAAACAATAAAAAACAACAGTACTAAACAGTAGAAACAAAACAGTTGCAAACAGTAGAAATAAAACAGTAGCAGACAGTAGAAACAAAACAGTAGAAACAAAACAGTAGCAAACAGTAGAAAAACAATAGTACTAAACAGTAGAAACAAAACAGTAGCTAACAGTAGAAACAAAACAGTACTAAACCGTAGAAACAAAACAGTAGCAAACAGTAGAAACAAAACAGTACTAAACAGTAGAAACAAAACAGTTGCAAACAGTAGAAATAAAACAGTAGAAATGAAACAATAGCAAACAGTAGAAATCAAACAGTAGCAGACAGTAGAAACAAAACAGTAGAAAACAACAGTACTAAACAGTAGAAACAAAACAGTAGCTAACAGTAGAAAAAAACAGTACTAAACAGTAGAATCAAAACAGTACTAAACCGTAGAAACGAAATAGTAGCAAACAGTTGAAACAAAACAGTACTAAACAGTAGAATCAAAACAGTAGAAACAATAGAAAAACAATAGTACTAAACAGTAGAAACAATAGAAAAACAATAGTACTAAACAGTAGAAACAATAGAAAAACAATAGTACTAAACAGTAGAAACAAAACAGTACTAAACCGTAGAAACCAAACAGTAGAAACAATAGAAAAACAATAGTACTAAACAGTAGAAACAAAACAGTACTAAACCGTAGAAACAAAACAGTAGCAAACAGTAGAAACAAAACAGTACTAAACAGTACAAACAAAACAGTTGCAAACAGTAGAAATAAAACAGTAGAAATGAAACAGTAGCAGACAGTAGAAACAAAACAGTAGCAAACAGTAGAAAATCAACAGTACTAAACAGTAGAAACAAAGCAGTACTAAACAGTAGAAACAAAACAGTAGAAACAATAGAAAAACAATAGTACTAAACAGTAGAAACAAAACAGTAGAAGCAATAGAAAAACAATAGTACTAAACAGTAGAAACAAAACAGTACTAAACCGTAGAAACCAAACAGTAGAAACAATAGAAAAACAATAGTACTAAACAGTAGAAACAAAACAGTACTAAACCGTAGAAACCAAACAGTAGCAAACAGTAGAAACAAAACAGTACTAAACAGTAGAAACAAAACAGTACTAAACCGTAGAAACCAAACAGTAGCAAACAGTAGAAACAAAACAGTAGCTAACTGTAGAAACAAAACAGTACTAAACAGTAGAAACAAAACAGTAGCAAACAGTAGAAACAAAACAGTAGCAAAGAGTAGAAACAAAACAGTACTAAACAGTAGAAACAAATCAAAGTATGTTCGCTTTCGTTTCCAGTTAACCAGGGTATTATAAATCCGTATTAAATGCTCTAGACCGAGTCTTATGTTTTTACATACATAAAATATTTGGTCGATGTGGGCCCAAGTCTTTAGCGGTTTCTTTCTCCATCTCTCGGTAAACTAAAAGTGTGTTCCAATAAAAGTCCCTTTCAGGCAGGTACACATGCATGCCTCATAAAATTTAAAAATTACAACGCCCTGGAACGGAAATCGAACCCGCAGCTCCAGATTTACGTTCAAGTATGTCACCGTTACACCACCTAAAGCGAAGAACCTCCAAGCAACTGAGGATGTATTTTAAAGATTCAGATGAAACGCTCCGCCGTGCGCAAATCGAGGCATAAATGATCCTTCATCTTAGCAGCATGCGAGCAGAAGGCGAGTCACCTGAGAACGTAAATCGGGAGCTGCAGGTTCGTTTCCCTTTCCAGGGTGATGTAATTTTCGAGTTTTCTGAGGCATACTTGCATGATTAATTTGGTATTCATCTGCTTGCACATTTATTTGATTATCAAAAAGTTCCTTTGTTCATTTTACTTACACGAGCGAATCTTACAGCTCGCTTAACTCCACAAATGAAAAAAATCAACCGCTCACTGTCTGACGACGCGGAAGCAAAATCGACACTGTTGAACAGAAAGGTGACAAGCCACGAAAGATAGTTTTACGCATGCGCAGTTCAGCACGCATCTGCTTATTCATTATTGTTCTCTGAAGTTTCATCAAGGCAGCCAAGGCTTCAAATTGACGGATGCCACCTCTACCAGTACGCGGTATTCATTTCGCTCTGGTGAACGGATGTATAAAGGCGATAATGTGTTACCCAGTTACCCAACTATTGTAGTGGCTCACATTTGCATTCAGGAAATTTGAAAAACTGGTTACTGATATGGATTTTCTTTCGCAAACTTTTAAATTAAAATAATTTTTTTTTCTCATTTTCATGTGGTTGCTTATTACGATTCCACGCCACTGTTAGCTTCGCTATGATAGTACTTCAACTCTTGCCTATTTCCGCACAAATTCTGTTTACGTCTATTGTGAGGAGTAGGACTCCCAAATGTTGGATTGGCAAATGAAAAGTCCCGATCTGAATTCAATAGAACGTCTGTGGGACGAGCAAAAGTTCGATATCCGCCGATAAGACCTTTCTAAACAGCAACTCTAGCAGAAGCTTTGCCGGAATTGAAGAAAATTCGTGTACAGACATACCGGCATCTCGTGGAAAGCATGCCGTCGATACAGAAATAACGTCCGAATGTATGTAAGTCGACTGTGTACTAATTTCGGCAAATAAATACCCTTGTTTCCATTCGACTTAGGTGTCCGAGTGCTTTTGCCTTCATAGTGTATACATAATGTTCGATCTCCGACGATAAGACCTTTCTAAACAGCAACTCTGGCAGAAGCTTTGCTGGAATTGAAGAAAATTCGTGTACAGACATACCGGCATCTCGTGGAAAGCATACCGTCGATACAGAAATAACGTCCGAATGTATGTAAGTCGACTGTGTACTAATTTCGGCAAATAAATACCCTTGTTTCCATTCGACTTAGGTGTCCGAGTGCTTTTACCTTCATAGTGTATACATAATGTTCGATCTCCGCCGATGCGACCTTTCTAAACAGCAACTCTAGCAGAAGCTTTGCTGGAATTGAAGAAAATTCGTGTACAGACATACCGGCATCTCGTGGAAAGCATGCCGTCGATACAGAAATAACGTCTGAATGTATGTAAGTCGACTGTGTACTAATTTCGGCAAATAAATACCCTTGTTTCCATTCGACTTAGGTGTCCGAGTGCTTTTGCCTTCGTAGTGTATACATTATGGAAGATTGGTTGATATTTCATACTTTCTGATCCGATTGGTAATAAAGAAATTAATTTAGGAAGAAACCAAAAACACTTTCTTGATGGCACTGACTCTTAAAAATGTAAATATAACTGACTTCCGTATCATCTGAGGCACAACATTGCAGACTTTCTTTTCTTTAACTCGTTAAAGTTTGATCAGGGTATTTGGCTTTGGTTTGAGAAAACGTGTCAGCGTAAGGTTGGATTGCCACGCACTTGCTTGCCAGAGATTTGCAGGCAAGCTGCATTAAACAGTTTTCCATCTCAGGAGTTGGTGAATATCGGCTCAGATGTTGACACGGTTACTCGCATTAGTTACGCGGACGAGACAAGAAGAACAAAAAAAAAAAAAAAAAGACATCCGCAGAACAGCCATCGACATCGGGAGGTCATCAGAGATGTTCGTGGGAACTCAATCAGTGTAATTGGTTGGAAGCTTAATCCTTAAGCCTGACCCCCGCGCCTCCTACGTCTCCTGCTTACCGAGCCTCCGAACGGACAAGGTCGGCCAGTAATCCGAACAATTGCATGAAGTTTGTATGGATTTTTGTTCCTGTGATTTTTGTACGTTGTAACTAGTTTAGAAACTGCGCTTGCTCTAGGAAGAACAACATTTAGCTTAATTGCTGGAACCCACATCGTTTCCACGTAGAAAACGAGGGCAAGAAGAAAAGAATAAATGAAAACTTACTTTTAAACGAACATACCCGCGGCTTGGTAGTTCGATATTACCAAAGCAAAGCCTTTCTTACAGATCCATGGTTTCAACGCAGGAAATTGTTTGTATTATTATTTTTTTATTTAACACAGTAATGCTAACATTTAAAAGTCGAAAATAATACTTCCTACACTCACTGTACTTTGTCAACATTTTAAAGTTATCCTGAACGCATTCTTGAGCATTTTCAAACAGATTTCTCAAATTGAATAAAAAATATCAGAATTACAACCTTGACCATTTCATATTACCTCTGGGAATACTGTGGCGTACTGCAGAGGTGAAAACATGTATCAAGACGACAAATCTGCAGCGAGACATTCTGTCCGCGTAGATCAGTTGGGAGAGCTACTTACTTCGGACTAGAGGACACGGATTCGATGTCCGTCGCGGACAAACTTTTGTTTTCACAATACATAGTATTTAGTTGCTTTGGGTGCTCACTCTGAAAGATAACTACACGACAAATATTACACGATTTCGTACACAATCACTTTCGAAATGGCTTATAACATGCCACAATTTGGATTATAAGATTTCACCCTGTGACCCACTTTTCTGTGTTTACCCTATTATTAGGGACGGCAATAATTTTATGCTACAAGAGAACCGACTTATACCAAGGAGATCGGACTGACGAAAACCTTCGCTAAATCTAGGCACTTGCTAAATACGTTTGGGGTGAAAAATACCACCATGTGAAAATATGCATACATGTTTATATCTATAACAATTGGACTTGAAAGATTTAATTAGCGAACTACAGTAGCATGAATTCAAATAAGATAAACAGTAGGGTATCCTGAAGCAGACATCATGTTAAAACATTTTTAAAGCAAGAAAGATGACACCGAATCTAATGAGCATGTCTTTGAATCCCGTCCAACGCGAATGAAATTTATCAAAGTTATTCAAAGTCCCTGGAACTGGTTACAAAAAAAAAATATCAATCGGATTTATACGATCGATAAAATGTCCAGAAATAGGAACAGCGTATTACTTCCATAGCTTCTACGATCGATAAAATATTCAGAAACAGAAACAGCGTATTACTTCCATAGCGACTAGAAAGTATGTCACGAAAATTGACAAACGGCGCACAAAAAGGCGCACAAAACGCAGGAGTAACAAAGACAATCTTTCTTTTTCCTCGTTGCCAAACTGTACAACTAGGCTCACTCCCGAAATATTTTAATTTTTAAAGATCTACTCATCGTGCTTTCCAACATCCCCTTCTGATAATTTGTGTATACACAGCCGCGAACATTTCAGCCCCCCCCTCCACTTCAATTTACATAATCAGAGAAACTATCATGTTTTCCAGAATTTGTCAGCTACCCCTTTCGTAGTCATCCTCACAGTAGTAGAATGCAGTCGTACGCATTACGCAGATAGTTTCCACATTATCAGCATATTTTGCAGATAGTTTCTGATAGTAGATTAAAAATTAAATAAAAGTGATATTAACAGCAATTATTACACTTTGTCATGGTTTATTCAGATTAATATACTTAATTCAATTTTAATTTGAACTTTCAGTTATTTTTCACATCTTCTGAGTTCTTTTGTTTTTACAGACGTTTCTAGATTTTATCAAGGCCTTTTCTCAATGTATAGGAACTGTATCAGAAGTTTTCTTTTCACAAAAAGAATTTTAATTTTTTCTTACAGTTGCCAGTAATTAAACTAAAATATTTTTCTTATGTATTTTGTAAGACTACTGTATTTTTGATTTTTTTTTGTTGAAAATGCGTTTTATAAATTTCGAAGGCTCATTAGTGGAACTTTTTTTCTGGATATAAAAACTTTCTCTGATTAATATTTGGTTTTTATGAGGTTCATTGTTCTATATTTTGATATTTTGCTGCAAAGGTCCATTCCACATACATTGCTGCACATTCAATTGTAATGTACTAATCATTAAACTTCAATAATTATTTATTGTTTCACAAAAGTTTCTATAAATTATCTTATTCTATTGTTATCGTAGTTCGCGCTCAGCTGGTTTGCAGCAAGTTTTCTGTTTCAATGGTTGTATACGCAGATGCATTTTACTTTTATACAACTGTGGTCATCCCCATCTTTCTTGCTTCTGTTTCTATTGCTGCATTCGCCTTCGTCTTATACTCCAACAATACATGCAATTCCAATCTTATTTCCTAACCCTTTCACATTTCTTTTTGCAAGGCTTTCTTAAGCCTTTTTGTCCACATACATTACCCTATTGATTCTTATATCTGTAAACAGCAACTAAAGGAAGAAATGTACGAAGAAGCATGATACAGTCCGTCCCATATACAGGGTGCATAGGAAAATCCCTTTAGCCTAGAATAACTTGCGAACGGAGAGAGGTACAGTTATGCAAGTCAGATAACTGTATAGTAAAGCGACTACGCCCGATCGAATGCAACCAATAGCAGCGCCTCTAGTAGCGAAATGCGGAAGTTAGCATTGCAAACAAAAAGAGATAGAACAAAATTTCCAATTACGAAGTTGTAGCATCAATTAATTAGTACAAAACAACATTTGTTTCACACGGATAAGATAAATTGTAGCCTGATTACCCTAAAATGTCCGAAATTGATGTGCGACCTTTTGTGTGAACGTTTGAAGGAACAGGGGCATAGGTATGAGCAAATACACATAATTTATTGCATAAATGCTTACTTATGTCAATACAGTTTGATGATGTCAGACAAAATCAAAAACTAAAATTGCAAACTGGCACACGGTGATAAAAAGTTAATGTCGAGTATGTTCGAAGAGTTCACAATTGCCCACGATACACATTTGTATTCGTGAAAGTAACTCTGAATGCACATTCCTCAGCATGGAAGATGTCACACTATTGTAATCATCTGTAACACGACGACGTAGATTCAGCAGACTTGTAGGCGCTGTTGCATACACCTGATTTTTTACGTAACTCCAGAACTCCAAGCTCGCCATTCTCACACAGCGTACGTAGACCTTAACTTCTGATCAGGGTACATCCTGCTACTGGTTTTTATATCATAGGTACGGTACAACGTTACAATCTGCATTTGCATACGGCTGCATTTACGAAATGTGAATATGCAGATTCGAATCGTCGCGCATCTATTTCGTACATTATAGTGTATTTAGTCGACAATTTATCTTATCCGTGTGACAAAAATGTCGTTTTGTACTAATTAATTGATGCTCTACAACTTTGTAATTGCAAATTTTGCTCTATCTCTTTTCGTTTTCGATTTGCAATGGCTAACTTTCGCATTTCGCCACTAGGGGCGCTGCTATTGGCTGCATTCCATCAAGCGTCCCTTACCATACCGTTATCTCACTTGCATAACTGTACCTCTCTCTGTTCGCAAGTTATTCCAGGCTAAAGGGACTATCCTATGAACCTTGTTTAAATGGAAACATAATTTTGTAAATGAAAACAGCTGCATGCCGAAAATAAAAGGACTTATAGTGGAATATTATGTACTGTATTATAACCAGGAACATAATATACACACGTCATACGCTGTTGACAACCCATACTTAACATAATATTCTAGCTTGATGAAACGAAACTATGGAGCATTGATCCCAGAATTATATTGAAACAGAAAGAACCAGAAGAATATTTAAATGGCAAACACAATTAATATTTAATTGACTTTCCTACACGCGCAATAAACTGAAATATGCGTTCTGGCATACTGTATATTAAATTATGCATAATTGTACTGTCAATATTACACAAACAGTTCAGGATCTCGGTTTCCAGATCTTTAACGCTTGAAAATTGCCGGTGATTGGCATAAACATTTCGAACCAAAATTACCCAAATATTTTCAATACCGTTGAGATCCGGGCTACGAGCTGGCCACGGCAGTAGTTTGACATTGTTGGATTTCAGCCAGGCCATCGTAGAGGTTGCTCTGTGAATGCTCACGTTGTCTTGCTTTTAAACCCAATCAGAACCACCTATTTCAGCGGCAGCTGGGAGCAAACTGCCTTTAAAAGGTTCCTGGTATGCTACGTCATTTTGATGTCCTGACAAAATGCAAATATTACCTTGCCCGTTAAATCTAAAGAAAGGCCCATACCATCACGGAACCTCTTCCGTATTGTCGGCTGGATATTTGGCGTTTTTCCGTTCTCATATCATGCCGATAATATTTCGCACCATCTGAACTATCTAAATTAAATTTATTTTCCTCACTAAACAGTACTTGAAGCCATTCTTCCTTCCATGACATATGGTCTTCGTCCCAGTTTAATCGAGCTTGTGTATGCTATGCAGTTAAAGGCGGTTTCTTTAACAGTCTTGCATGTTTCATGCGAGGTGTCTGCTGCAATACCTTATGAACCGTACTTTTCGACATTTTCACGGTTCCATGTTGACTTATATTCCATACAGACATATTATCATGCACATCTAGCTTCTGGATATGTCGTTTCCTTCGAGGCGAAACATTGTTATGCCTCCCAGTTCGTTTCTGAGCTGGATATTTTTTCTACCACTTCATCATCATTGTCAACCATTATCAATCCACTGCTGGACGAAGGTCTCCCCAAGTTTCCTCCACAACGGTCTGTCTTGTGCCAGTCTCCTCCATGTCACTCCCGCATATTTACGAATTTCATCCACCCATCTCCCATGTGGTCTTTTTCTGGGTCTTTTCCTGTCCCTTGGAATCCAATCTAAAATTTCGGCTGTCCATCTATGGTCTGTCCTTCTGGCAGTATGTCCAGCCCATTGCCATTTCAGGGATTTAACTCTGATCATGATGTCTTCCACTCTCGTCAATTTTCGGATCCACGAGTTCCTCTTCTTATCTCTCCTGGTTATACCAAGCATGCACCTCTCCATGCTTCTTTGAGTTGTCTGCAGCCTTTGTATGTCTCTTTTAGTTAAGGTCCACGTCTCTGCACCATACGTAAGCACTGGAAGGATGCATTGATCAAACACTTTTCTTTTAAGACATAATGGCATATTGCTCTTGAAAATTATGCTGTTTCTTCCAAAAGCTCTCCAGGCAAGTTTTGTATGCCGATTAATTTCTTCATCAATGTGACCCTCACTTGATATCTGCTGTCCAAGATAAACATACGTATCTGTTATCTCCAGTTTTTCTCCATCAATCGATAAATCTTCATTTCTTGTAAAAGCATTGAACATCACTTTTGTCTTCTGAAAGTTCATTTTTAATCCCACTTCTTTACTCTTGTCAGCAAGTTCCTGGATCATACTCTGCAGCTCTGATGGGGTAGTTGCAAAAATGACTACGTCATCAGCAAAACGAAGGTGGGTTAGATAATCTCGATTAATCTTTATCCCTTTGTTTTCCCAGTTCTACCACTTAAAACGTTATAAATAGAATATTTGGATCGTTATAATTTGTTTGAAGTCGCACTTATATTCATTCCTTGATCGTGCAACTCCCGAACGTGAATTATCTCCTCTGCTGACAGCTCTTTCCCTCGTGGCATTATTAAAACTGAATCAGCCTCATCACGTTTACCGACTATTTATTTTGCTCTGAGGCCAGGTTAATTTTCATAGCGATATGTGTTAGCGTTCGAGCGTTCATGTGAAATTCCATATAATTGTCGGATAGTTTCAGCACACTACATGTTTAAATCGTTTAATACATATCCTAGATTGTTATTTTTCTCATCCTCAAACAATGTATGCAAAGACTTTGTGGCTTATTTTCACCGTTGTGTTAATGGGCTGCGTGCATTTCCACTAATCGTACATTTTCTCTGTTTTTACACCTTTCCATATAATTGTGGGACGACGGACTTTTTAAAGTTTTCCGAGAAATCTACGCCTTCTGGCGAAAGAATTTTTTCATAATGGAGAAGTTGAAAATAGGCGATCAGTATTCTTCATGGCAAAAGATATCCTGAGGAAAATTAACTTTTCAAATTCATACGTCACCCGAAAGCAGAAATAGCGTAAAAAGGTTTTTACGGTTACGCCCCTGTAGCTGAATGGCAGTGCATTATAAAAAGAGGAGAATGCTTCCTATCATTATTGCAGCGTATGGCATACAATAAAACAAAATATCGTTAGGGGTCTTTTGAAACTGAGATACAGTCGCAAACAGAAGTGCACACACACCACTTAGCGACAGAACTGTGTACAACAAAACTCCTCAACTACAAACCTAAAGTGTTTCACAAGGTAAATGGCATCTGGTGTTAAAAGAATGTTCTAAATCGCACATTTAGAAACAGATATATTGAGAAAATCAAAGTAAACATTTGCGCCAATAGCGGCAAAATTTTGCATTATTTTATGAAGAAAATGTACAGAAGAGTTTTCATATTTAGATGTATCTGACAGGAAAATAATTTTTCAGTCGGGTTTTTGGCTCCCAAGATATTGTTGTACAAGTGATCGTGAACTTAAGCTTCCTACTGGCGACCTCGTGCATCAAGGAAAATTTGAAGTCATATGAGAAAACTTTCGCACCGTAAATGCTGTTCAACAAAGAATTTTTCAATTCGAACTCTTAGAGGCAGAGTTATCGACAAAAATAAGATGTGCATCAGCACTCTCTGGTAGAAACACTGTACCATATTTTAAGCAGGAAGTATTCTCAAAACGTTTTCTGCAGTGAGCGGCATCAGTTCACGAAATATCTGTACATCAGAAGCAGAAAGAAAAACGTACGCCCCCTGGTGACCACACTATTCTTCACAAAAAGATAGAAATTATGTGCATGCATCCCATGCAGGAAGATATTTTTCAAATCGGACTTTCAGAAGCAGATATATATGATGAAACGTTATTTACCTTTATCCCCCTAGCCAAAAATCTATGCATTACTTGAAAAAGAGGCACAATTTAATGATGTAAATGGCATCGAACGAGAAAAGAATTATTTCAATCGGATATGTAGAAGTAAATATATAGAACAAAATGTATTTTGAATTCGATATCATCTGAATTTATGCTTTCTAGCGGCAAATTGTGCAACGGGAAAAAACGAAAATCAAGAATAATTATTCTCACATTTCAAGCTTCCCAATGCAAAAAAAGTTTTCAAATCGGACAAATAGTTGCAGAAATATATTGTCTACAGACGGATGGACGAACAAAGTGATAACATGAGCAAGAACTTTTTTTTTACGAGAAAGTGTTAAAAAGATTCTCTTAATGCATACTGGTGGCGCCGGTGGCGCAGTAGTCTACACGCTGTCCACTAACCATATTTTTGTTCGCGTGAGCTCGAACTCCGGATGAAGCATGTATGGGTGTGTGCTTTAATGAACTGGCTGTTCCTCTACCCTGGAACCACAGTGGCCCAAAATTAGCGATGAACAACGTCCTATAGCACATTGATTGAGTTGCTCAGTGGGGTTGTTACTCCCCCCCCCCCCTTCCACAAGGAAACAGTAAATGTGGAGGAGATGGTTTATTTCACAGCTCATTTGTTGATCACTTAATGTGCTCCTTCCCCGCTGCTTCTGTATGAAAATCCTTTCGCTAACACAAAGCTGTTGCAATTTCGTTTTGCATATCAACATTTTCGGACGGAGCGCACGAGATTTTCTTGCCTCGCTAACGATACATTTTCCGCTCCCGTTAGCGCAGTGGTATTAGCGGTGGTTTCTGGCCATTATTCCGAGGTAAGTGCGGATTCGATTCCGGTCAGGCATGGATGTTGTGTTTTCCTTACAGCACTGGCTCTTTCCCTTCGCTGGAACTAGTGACTCTAAACTAGGGACAGGTGACTGCTTACAGCCCATCAAGTAGCTCGCGCAGAACCTTAAACCTCCAAACAGAAAGAAAAAAATACGGAATTTCATTAAATTGTGTTACTTTGCTTGTTAAAAATGATTATCTTCGCTTTTTCCCTCCCTCGTTAAATGAGGATATTTCATTAAATAAATACACAGTTGACGTGGACCAGGAACATCAAACAGAAGTCATCGCTCTTTCCACGTTTATAAGTGAGTCACGGAAAAATTTATCATCTGCCGCCACCAGGAATCGAACCCAGGATCTTTCAGTTACGCTCCGGATATGCTTTCACTGCACCACAGCGGCCTCGAAATCCTCCAGACTCACAAACGAGAAACTGCCAATCTGGGTTCGATTCCCGATGGCGGCCGATGATAAATCTTTCCGTGACTCACTTATAAAGGTGGAAAAAGCGATGTCTTCTATTTCAAATTTCATTAAATATTTTTTCGGTAAGAACAATCAAATTAGTTTTGAATAAATATTACACCAAAATAAAGTTCTTCTTTTGCTCCTTAAATCCGGGATATCGGTAATTATGGACTCATTATAAAATGATTCTACTGCACTTTAAATACGGAACTTTTACCTGATATATAATAAAGCGAAAAGCTCTGTATCTATGATTTTAGGGCAGATAATACACGGACTAATCCTTTTTATTCATTCCTATAGTATTTTATGTGTACCATACGGTTTAAACATATTATTTCAAACATTTGAAAACTGATCGCTGAAAACGATGCACGTTCTATTAAGAGAATTCGACGGTGCAACAAGAGACGAGAATCTGTTTTCACTTCTTTTATTTATGATTTGCATGTGGGACAAAAAAATTAATATTCATTTTTTCTAGCACATTTGTTTGGAAAATTTCGCCAAGTAGATCCTACCAACACTTGATTTTCTCGTAATGGCCCAGGGTTCGCAAATAGATAATAGTTGCGGGCTTTCTGAAGAACTTATGAGAAGTATCTTTCAGGCATACGGACAGAAAATTTTCATAGTAGAAAATGCATTCGAGCTGCATTTTTGGGTAATGGTTTCTCCTTGAATAAAGTTTTCACTTTTTTGTGATTACCTTGTATGAGAGACTTTCTTTCTTTTTCTTAGAATGCTGCTAAAACACGTTTATTATACTGAACTTTTTAATGTTACCGAAAGAAACTTTATATTATTTTCATTCGAAGACATCTTCAAATCTTGTTTATTTGTATGTTACAACTTATATACAGGGTGTTTCCAAAAGTCGCGGATCGCTTTAATAACTCTAAAACGAATGGGAACAGTAAAATAGAGTCAACAGGTGTTAATAAGGAATGATATGATCTATTTAAGGGAGATGTGAATGACCCCCAAGGCGTATTCAGATCTAACATGCCTTGGAGGGTCATTCACATCTACGGGGGCCCAGCGAGCTATCTCGTAAACGAAGCAAGTTAGGAAAGAAGTCCAATTACAAAGTTGTACAGCGTTCTTACCTTACTGTAAATCTTCAGAAAAATTTCAAATAACTCTAAAAGTTCGGGCTGTGCCCTCTTGAGCTATAACGCATCTACAATAAAAAGTTGTTGTCCCCGCAAATCTTGAAATAGTTTTGCCTTTTCCTCCTAAGTTCAGGAAAAGGCATCTAAGGGAATAATTTTCGTCGGTGTAGTTAAGGGTTTGAAAACACTCCTCACTGAAATAAGCCCCCCACCCCCAAACTTACCTCAGTTTTCACCAAGAAGCTGTAAAGTTACCTAAGCTTTGCACAAAATTCCACTGTGCAGTAAATTTTGGGTTTGAATTCGTGTATCTAGAACTTTAGATATGCCCCTAAGCTCTCTCCGAATCCTCGAAACAAATTATTGCCTAAGGTTACCCCTTCAGGAGCTCAACAAATACAAACATCCATTAATATTTCGGGGGGGGTGACAACTTAAGCTAAAAGACCCTGGCAATAATGATTAATATATAAGCACAAAATAAAAATAAGTGAATATTTTTTAGGACCAAACTGATAGCTGGATTCAACAAAGCAGTTGTCCTCACTTGTCACAGTGGCTTGTAATCGAAACTAACACTGAAACGTATGAATTTGTCATTGTAATATAGTAACTCATTCTAATAACAATGCCATCAGTAATGGTGGGAAAAAGATCACATGTAAATATTTCACAAAATTTAAAATGTCCCCCATCACCTATAACGCATGCTTGAATTCTAAGAAGTACAGTTTATGGCAACTGACGCGAAGGAATACTCCTACAGGCATCAATAATCCGCTGTCTCAGATCATTTCTATCATGAGGGGGTGTTGCATAAACTCGGGATTTGAAATGGCCCCAAACATAAAAGTCCATTGTTGTTAAGTACGGTGACCTAGGTTGTCATTCTACACGCCTGTCGTATCCTGTAATCCTCTCCTTAAATGTTCGTTTGATGAAATCTTGAACAGTCAGTACTTTATGTGCTGGGGCTCTATCGTGGTGAAATCACATGAGAAAACGACTTTGAAGATCATAAAAAAAAAATCGAAAAATTATTCCTTTAAATCACAATAACGTCCTCCAGTAAACGCAATTTCAAATAATACAGGACCAAGAATTGTGCTTCTTTATATCCTACACCATACTGCAACAGACCATTTTCTTTGATGAAGAATATGTCTTGTCTGTTGATGACTATCCAGAGCCCAGAAATGAGAATTGTGTTTGTTTGTTACACCTTCACGAGAGAAACAGGCATGAGCAGTCCACAACATGCCATGAGAAAAACGTTGAGCGTCATTTTTTTCTAGAATGAAATTACACTAATCCAGCCTTCCGTTCCCTATCACCTTCATATAAAGCCTGCTGTAAATGTACGTGCAAACCACTCTGATTCAAAATTTTCCACATTCTGGCATTGGAAAGCCTGCATGCTAAGCTCATTTCTCGTATACTGATCTAGGGATTTAAAAGAGCTTAAGAGACAAAAACTTCATCATGCACCAGCGAACCAGATCCTTGAGGTCTTCCAGTGCGTGGTCGAGGAATTACAGTGCCTGTTGTTTGTAAACGCAGAGCAATGCGCTTTTGGGAGAAGAACTTGGACAAAACAAATCAAGGAAACGTTCTGCGCATAATTCTTTATCAGACAGAGTGTTTCGTCGACATCCTCCAAAAATTTATATCATTTCATAATATTCAATGAGCGAATACCTTTCTATTAATAGGATTTGTTGACCGTATACACTTTAGAGTTAACTAACGTTTTCACCTTTTCCTAACCCTGGCACGACAAAGAGTGTTCGGAGGCAGTGCTCTCAACAACAAGTTAGTAAAATCATGCAAAGCATTGATTATGATACGCTTTCCAACATACCAGAAATTATTACTCAAGTTATGTGGATAATGGCTGTGGAACAAATATCGCTCCTGTGTCCTGACCTTTGACCCCATTTCGTTTGTATTCAACAGAACCGGTTCACTATACCTCCGGAACAACATGATAAAGTTTTGTTGCAACAGAAGCAGTTTTACGCACGTTATGAGAATAATGGCTGTGGAATAAATCTGGCTTTTGTGCAATGACCTTTCACCTCATTTCGTTGATATTCAACAGAACCGGTTCACTATACCTCCGGAACAACATGATAACGTTTTGTCGCAATCCAAGCATTTTAGGTACGTTATGATGCACAAGGGCAACGGAATGGATCCCATTCCAGTGTCCTGACCTTTGACCCCATTTCGCCCATTTTCAATAGGGTTCGTCCTTAGTGGATCCCTACCACATACTAAAATTTCATCGAAATTGAACCATTTTTACGCAAGTTATGACGCATTAAGGGCAATAGAATATATCCCGCTCTTATGCCCTGCCTTACCTTTAACCAAATTTCGCCCATTTTCAATAGGGTTTGTGCCCAGGTGGTTCCCTACCACATAGTAAAATTTCATCGAAATCGAACTATATTTACGCAAGTTATAACGCATAAAAGCAATGGAATGGA
This sequence comes from Macrothele yani, assembly GCA_039090855.1. Classification (NCBI taxonomy): domain Eukaryota; kingdom Metazoa; phylum Arthropoda; class Arachnida; order Araneae; family Macrothelidae; genus Macrothele; species Macrothele yani. The sequence continues at coordinate 51,683,302 of CM077008.1, read as the reverse complement.
TCCAGTTCCTATGTCCTGACCTTTAACCCAATTCACCCATTTTCAATAGACATCGTCCCCAGGTGGTCCCCTACCACATACTAAAATTTCATCGAAATCGAACCATTTTTACGCAAGTTATAACGCATAAAGGCAATGGAATGGATCCAGTTCCTATGTCCTGACCTTTAACCCAATTCACCCATTTTCAATAGACATCGTCCCCAGGTGGTTCCCTACCACATACTCAAATTTCATCGAAATCGAAAAATTTTTAAGCAAGTTATGGCGCATAAGAGCAATGGAATCGATCCCGCTCATATATCCTGACCTTTGACCCTGCTTCGCCCATTTTCAATAGGGTTCGTCCCCAGGTGGTCCCCTACCACATACTACAATTTCGTCGGAATCGAACTATTTTCACGTGAGTTATCGTGCGGACGGGCGGACGGACTGACAAAGCTGGAGCATATACGTTTCTTCAACCTACGATTGAAAAGCGTAAAAAAGGAGAAACGACTTAAAACGCTTGCAGACTAACGATACGAGTGAAATCAAAACATAAATTGTGCTTTGTTGATTAAGGCACTTTGCAGAATTGACTTTTACTTCTGCAAATCTCATTCTTAGAATAAAGAGCAACGTTACATATTGCCGCGGTAATATGGTGGGCGCAAATTAACAAATATTTGCATAAGTAAGCCACACGTTGTCCACAAATAACACTAACTCTAAGAGAAATCGAGGGCACTGGCTGGACCCTGTGTTTTTATAAAGTTTAACTGAACAAATATGCATATAAGAGTCTGCTATTGCTCTGATAAGCATATTTTTTTCAGATCCGATGGTTTCTGCAATCCAGTTTGAAACACCGATAATTTTGCATTAATTTGTAGCGTCTATTATTTATTCATAACATGAACAGTCCTAACTCTGTTCATTTCACTAGATCGTAAGAATATGATTTATTTCTGTTACTAATGATGGCGTGCCACTGTCATCTGAACATTAGAAAAAAGAATGACAGGTTGGGTATTTTAATGTGAGAAACTTGAAAACTTTCGATTATGTCACTAGCTGCAGTATAAACTACATGACTGAAATTGAGCACATAGTGTTTCTTTTGTTGTTTTCAATTCTTTCTTACCACCTTCTACGAAAACATTCTCGAGGGAAATTCACATTTACTTGAGTTTTTTTAAACCCCTAATACATCAAGACTTCCACGGTATTTGATACAGGGTGATTACTTAGCCCACTGAACGCGCTCAGAAATAACAGCACATGACTCATTGTACGCGATACAGGAATCACCCTAAGAGATAGACATTATTCAAATTCCGCACAAAGGTTTTTGTCTATAATTTAATTATGTAAGTGAAATGGCATGGTCTGCTACGGTAAATTTCAATTGTGCCCTGTTTTTCATAAGTTTCGAATTGAAGCACCCATGTTTTGTGATGCCAGAGAACAAGAAATGCCAATAACAGCTCACAACGGTAGCAGGAGTATTTGCATCTCCCAATGCTACAACTATCGTGGACTATGTAAAGGCATTTAAAAGGACGACAAGGGGTATTTCCCCTTCGCCTCCTACTCTTACATGCTTTAATTTTTTCTTCTACTTTTCATTAACTTCTATTTTATTCTGGTGGATCTCAAAATTTCCAGCCGCTCGAGGAGCAAATTCTATATATGCTCATGTAACAAGTGCAACACACTCTAAATTATTGCCTAAAACTACAGGAAGCTGGTATGGACACATTAAATATCATTTGATTTTGTTTTTGTGGAGATCTCGAAAAGGTAAGCATAGGCAATAATTTATTACGGGTATTCGGGAAGAGCTTAGGGTCATAATTTCTAAGATTTCCTTCTGAACCGAAATTAACAGAAACCCAAAATTTACTGCACATGGAGAATTTGCGGAAAGGTTAGGTGACGTTACAGCTTCTTCGTGAAAACTGAGGTGAGTAGTGGAGGAGGTGGAAGAGGGTATTTCAGAGTGAGGAGTGCTTTCAAACCCTTAACTACACCAACGAAAATCATCCCCTCAGATGCCGTTTCCTCTGAAGTTTACAACAAGGTAAAAACATTTAAAGATTTGTGGGGAGAAAACAACTTTTCATTGTAGATATGTTACAGCTCAACAAGGCACAGCCTGAACTTAGAGAGTTATTGGAAATTCTTCTGAGGATTTCCAGTAAGGTAATAACGCTGTACAACTTTGTAATTGGGGTTTTGGTTTTCCTAATTACTTTGCCCACAAGATAGATCGCCGGACATCTCCAAATAGGGTGGCCTTGGGGGTCATTCATATATCCCTTAAATAGATCATATCATACAGTGGCGTGCAAAAAATTAAGGACGAGCCGATTTTTCGAATGTAACGTCGTGCAGAAGTGCTCCACATCGACTCAAATCATACCATAAGATCCCCAATATGGGACAAGTGAGCAAAACCGTCCAAACAAGGAATTCAAAGGATACACAGGCACTTTATTTAAAAGGTAGCTTCGAGCACAACTGGACAGAAGACAGAAACGTCCATGTGACAGGCGGCTGCCAAGAAAAGTCCAGTCTTTAGTAGGGGATATGATCACCCATTGTCTGCGTTGCAGGATTTACAAAATCTGTCTAAGCTGAGGACGAGGTTGTCAACGAGCTGTTGAGGCATCGCGGCCCATTCCTCTTGTAGCGCCAATCGCAGCTGTGGAATCGTTGCTGGCGGCTGGTGACGTGCTACCAAGCGTCTCCCGAGAAGGTCCAACTCGTGTTCGATTGGGTTTAGGTCCGGGGATCTTGCGGGCCAATCCATGCGTTTAAGTAGCTCCGCTCTCCAACAGCTCTGCGACAGCCACTGTACGATGTGGTGTAGCGTTGTTGTCGATGAAAAGGAACTCGATCAGGACCCACAGCACCTCTAAACAGACGCACGTGAGGTAGGAGAACCTTGGTACAATAGCGGACACCAGTGACTGAATCTCTTTGGAAGATGTGGAGGTCAGTACGGCTACTAAGCATGATACCGCCCCATACAAGAACCCCGCCACCTCCAAACCGGTCTTTTTCGATGATGTTGGATGTGTGATTGCGTGTTCCCTGCTCTCTCCAGATGTGTATACGTCCAGAATCGGTCGTCAGATTAAATCGGCTCTCATCCGTAAAGAGAAATCGACCCCATTGCTGATGCGTCCAGTTCTGGTGTTCCTGGCACCACAGAAACCGCCGTCTCCGATGAGCAGGTGTTAATGGCACACACCGTACTGGTCGTCGTACAAACAGACCACCTCTGTGCAGCCTCCTGGACACGGTAAAACGCGATAACGGACCTCCAGTTGTCTGTTGCATGTGCCTTGCGATTTCACCCGTTGTCTGCCGTCTGTCTCTTCTCGCCTGTAGGACAATATACCAGTCGTCCGCCGCCGCGGATGCTTGTGGAAGACCACTGCTTAACTCTCGGACAGCTGTTCCTGTCGTTTGAAGTGCTCTCCAAGCTCCCGAAACGATGATGTGAGCGATCCCGAACTCCTCGGCCACACTAGTCAAACTTCGACCTTCTTCCAACTTCCCAATGACGCGACCTCGGGTAAAGTTATCCAGATGTCATCTACTGGATTGCCGGTTGGCTATATCACTCGGTTGCAGCAACTCGACGTCGTTAAAACCGATGTACACTGTTCAATAGCTTTCACCGAATTGCTGAGCGTACACCGCCAGCCTGCTTTATATGCTTCCGACATCCCCCCCCCTTCTACGCCAGGCTGCATATATGCGCATGGTCTACCGTACCGGACCTTAGTCTATCTCTTGAGTGGTCTTTCGGTTTGTTCTGCCTGCTCGTTCCGCTGTTATACTAATTTCTCCTCTTCGTCCTTAATTTTTGCACACCAGTGTATCTTATCAATACCCGTCGACTATATTTTTCTGTTCCAATTCATTTTCGAGTTAATAAAGTGAGCCGCGACTTTTGGAAACACCCTCTACAATGTGATATTGAATAGAAAAATAGGTAGTGGTTGCTGGAATAGTTTTTCTCTCGTTAATAATGCGTTTTATTTTTTTATTTTTTTTTGGGGGGAGTGGGGGTAGTGATGTCATAGAAGAAAAACAAGATGGCAAATTCATCTAATAAGTTTCAAATAAAAAAAGAGAAAAAGAGGAAAGAAAAACAACTCATAAGCCTTAAAAATGGGCACGATTTAAGTAGATCAGCCTTCCAAACTAGCAGTAGCATCATGCTAGAAAACCATTATGAGTTCATTCCCATGTAATTTTTGAGGGAAGTTATTTCATAATGAAAAAACTTATGGGACAACGGGTACCACAACAGGTACCATTCATGATGCATCCGGGTTTCGATGCCTAGTTTGTCTCGGGTAAATATTCGGAGCCTGCGCCTCTGACCACTCAGCCACCTGGGTGGCTCTATGACTTCTCTGATGGAAATCAACATGAAGAAATAACGAAAATATCTTTACAAAATGAATTGCTCAAAGCACAATGATTTTACAGAAAACAATAACTTTACTTCAAGAGGATGAGAAGTCTTGCGGTTTCCTCATTTTTTAGGCTCATAAGTGTCAAGGAAAGTGATATAGTTTCTGCTTTAAGCAAAATCCGTGAACGTTGACATTTCGAAGAAAATGGAGTGCAAAACTACAGTAGTGGCCAAAATTGTGGAAATCTTTGGAAATAGTGTATTTTTGAGGTTGATGGCTCACAACACCAGTTTTGTTTGGAGTAATACCATAAAATTATATATCAATGGAATAATTTCATCAAGAATGTAATGCAATAACTTTTATGAAGGGTTTTGTATTAGAACAGCAGTTATGAAGAGGAAAAGTGAAACACATAGAAAATATGAGATATACAAAAATTCTCACCATGTCAATTAATACTTAGTTGGGTAACCTTTAGCATTAATTACGGCCTTAAAACGTCTTCCCATGGAGTGAGCCAAGTTTCTTAGTTCTGCAGCTAATATAATGTGAAACGAATATCGAACTATTGCTTCTATTAATTGGGTTTTATTGCTTGGTTGCTTCTGACTAACAAGTTTCTTTAATCGGCTCCATATATTTTCGATGAGCTTAAGGTCTGGGCTATTCACAGGCCATTCCAGCAGTGGAATATGATTATCTTGAAACCACTTTTTGCACACACCAGCAACATGAGATGGAGCTGAATCCCGTTGAAATATAAATGCTTCGTTATCTTGGAAAAGATCACGTGCGGAAGGCTTCAGTTTGGGCTCAAGTATTTAATTATTGTATTTTTGGCCATTTATATTCCCATTAATTACGCAAGTTCTGCCCACAACTGTTGATGTCAAAGAATCCCAGATCATAACACTAACTGGGTGTTTTACGGTATATGTAATGCAGTCAGGATGCAAATCTTCTCCGATTCTTCTCCTTACGTATTTTGTGCCATCACTACCAAACAGGGAGATTTGGTCTCATCACTTCAAATAACACTGCCACATTGTTCCGTTGTCCAGTTAACATGGGGTTTAGCCCAGTTTAATCTTTTCAGCCTTTGTTGGAGAGATAAAAATGGCTTTTTTCGTGGAATTCTAACTTTTAGACCAAATTCCTGCTGTCTTCGCCGAACAGTCCTTGCTCTCAACTTTACATTGCATTGCGCCATTTCATCTTGTACATGCGCAGATGATTTTCTTCTGTCACCTAAGGCACAGTCTATTAATTCTTCTATCATCACTTGCTGTTGTGCACCTTCTCCTGCCTTTACCAGTCTGGTTCTGTAGTGACTGTGTCCTCTTCAAAAGTTTAGAAATGCCATCTTTGGTTCAGTTTCCACCAATGTTTCTTCTAATTTCTTCATAACTGACGCCTTGTTTACTTAATAGTACTATTTTACATCGCTTTCTGGGTGACCAGTCAGCTCTTTGCACCATTTATTTAAATTTATTACGTTTCACAAGCTGACTAAATGAAAGAAAAAAAAACTTGATAGCAATCACATAACACTCTGACAAATGTCATCCTCTCAGCTCCAATACATGACATCAATAGCTGAATCCTACTGTGACCTGATTGGTTCATTGTCAAAACTAGATGACACCTGATTGTCTCTTTAAACACTCATGCTCATTGGCTACATTCAAATGAAGAAGAGCTACTTCATATCAACCTAAGCAAGTTGCGCTTCCTTTTTCTGGTTATTTGGTTATAACTTTTCATAGAATACAGATAATTGAACAAACCTTGCTGCATTACTTTTTTGATGAAATTATATTTCCATTGATGCATAATTTTTAGGTGTTACTCTAAAGAAAGTGGTGTTATGAGCCATCAAACCTGAAAAATACACTTTTTCCAAAAGGTTTTCACAATTTTGGCAACTACTGTATGTTCGAAATTCGTGGTACTCGTGTCTTACAAAATCTCACTGAGTTTTGCTCGTAGAGTAAAGTAGCAAAGCTATTTTAGAGAGGGAGGGGGTTAACGCAATCCTTTAGCAATTGAATGAGCTATAGGCCGTCTCTCCTCCCTAGTTCATGTCCAGTGTTTCTGGGTAGGGCGAGAGAGCTGGTGTCGTACGACAAGCACACTATTAACGCATGGCCTGGGATTCGGGCCTGGGTGGGACACTGAGGAACGATTAAAAATCAGCGATTCGTAGCATTCGGCCACAGAAGAAAAGGGACCCAAATAATTGGATTAAAATAGTCGACGATGTAGCTGCCATCTTGTGGCCAAGGAAAATCTCTAAAATCTGCTACCAAGATAACGGAAAGCAGAACACCAATTTGTCATCCATTAATTATTATAACTGCTAGTCGTCTTGAAATCAGACCTGCAAATTTGCTTTGCCACTCCGGGATCCTGACCATGCGTCAGCGGTATGTGCAGGTTCAAATCCCGGATAAGCACTGATATTTTGCTTTTCTTACGGTATTGGGTCCTTTTCTGTAACCATTGGCTCTGTATTTGAGACTGGCCATTGCTCACTGAGTTGCTCACGGTGGTGTTTAAACCCACATAAAAAAATAATGTAATAGCAATTTCCGCAGTACTTTCTTTTTCTACAAAAGTTCGATTAATGACTTATTTCTCAAAATCTTATTTATTGCATTAAAATTATCGCAATTTTTTTTGTTGAACTCTGGTGAATACGTAAAGTAAAAGCTGCTGTAAATCCTTCATACTAAGGTTTTTAACTATATTTTTCATGTATACAGCAATGCCTGCATACTGATGTTTTCAAATATTTTCTGGGATGAAAGGCTAGAAAGTTTTTATATACAATAAAAGATAACTATGGACATTTTGACGAAATGTGTTTTTCCAAGGCACAAACTTCATGAAATGGGGTTTGCCGCAATCAGCTGAGTTCACTTTTATCTGACGTATACTTCTATTAATTGAGTCCTATGTGAACTTCTTCAAAAAATATTAAAAAGCACGTTTTTATTCAGCAGTTTTTAACTATATTAAACAAAATGTATCATTATCAAAAAACTTCTTCACATTCATAAGCAAAAAACTATTTTAAATTGCAGATGTTTATTTTGTGAAATAATTTATATCGCTTCCCAATTTTTCTCCTGCCTTACATAAATGATGTTTCGAGTAGAATAAATTTTAAAATGCTTTGTATAGAGTTAATTTTTTTTTAAACGTCACATCATTAACTGAGTTCTTGCGAACATGCTTTAAGACCTGCATGATTTTAATTATAAAGATATCATTATTTCAATGAATTAAAAATTTAAATTATAAGACGAAAAGAATCTCTTTTTTTCATGAATCGAAGCACTATGGATGAATTCTAAAATCTTAAAAATTCGAGTTATACATATTATTTTAAATTAAGTCTAGCTACGGAAGTATTTTAGTTCTTAAAATAAAACTTTCAATTAAAGTCTAATTTTATTTTGCAATACCCTTTACTCTTTATGAAATCTTGATGCTGAAAAATAAGTAGATATTTATTCGTGTCATTAAGTATGAAACAAGCATTATTAAAAATACAACTTTAAGTCATCAAATGAGGAGAATATCTTTTCATTACAGGGTTTATTTTTTTTTTTTTTTGCCAAAGAAAAAATGGGTTTGATAGCATGAATACTGTGTTGTACTTTTGTTTTTGGAAGCAACATTTAAATTGAAGGCAGTCCCAAGAAATGAAAAGCTTTATTCAAATTTAATGACTTTCAACAACACCATCTCGAAAATATAATTCCATCGTATGTCAAGAAATTCATATATTGCGTACAACACTAAAAAGATGCTATAATTTTGCTTCATAAAATTGAATTGAAAATGATGATCAAGGATGAGAACACTAATTATTAATTACTGAGACATAATTTTTAAATCTTGAAATCTGTAGAAATAAGAACCACTTACGCAAAACCCCAAAATTAATCTCTAGTAGCTAATGTAGTGATTTTCTTTCACATCATTTAAATTAATACTCTCTAATTTTTTTCATAGTTGTAACGTATACTCTATATTCACTTTTCTTTTGATTTTACTATCTCTGGTTATTTTATTTTACTATGTAAATTATCTTCCTACTGAACGGAATATTATTTCACCCGCTGAATGAGATCTGGCAATGAGTGTAAGTCATGACGTGGTGGTAGCTCGTATATAGGCGTGTAGTTGTGTTGTTGCGTTGTAGTTGTGTGTTGTTGCGTTGTAGTTGTGTTGTTGCGTTGGAGTTGAGGGTGGTTGGTGTTGTTGGTGGTGTGTTGCGTTGCGTTGCAGTGTGTTGTTATGTAGTAGTGATATATGAGTGCCTTAGTTGACCAGGAGTCATCATAATAAACAAGTTGTTCTGTAAGTTCAGTCTTTTTCAATTCTTAGTTTTGTCAGACCTCTGTCTGGCTGTTAGGTTTATGACTTTGATTACTTAATATAAATAACCAGCGTTGAGACTTTGTTTAAGTTCATAATTAACGAGTAACAACACCCTTTTGGGAATTCATTATTTTGAAGCGTAGAGCATTATTCATTCATAATAATTAGCTTAGCAAAAAGATAAACAAAGCTAATTCATTATAATTGGCGCCCGAACTTTTCTCGAACACGAGATCTTGACTATTATTATCCATGTCTACCTTACCTGAGACAACTTCAAATTTCCACCATCCGGCAAGTCTCGAGGGTAATGGTGTTTGTTTGGACAATTTGTACGAAGCCTGTGGCTCTGACTTGGATATGAATAATCTACACATACCCAAGCATTCTTCACCATTTCGGAATGCACCAGCTTCTTATCACTCTGAGTCGCGGGTCGTAGCTGAGGGAATTCAATCCTCTCAGCGAAGCAGAATGCTTGCCCATTTCGTGCCGCATGCAGGAACAATTTATTTCAATGGTTTGGAGGGGTCTTTAAAGTTCCTCGAAGATCTGGAAGACCATTTTGATTTATATAATATTCCGGAAGACTGCAAGGTCCAAATTGCAGGAACTTGCTTGAGAGATACCGCCAAGACCTGGTATCGGCAGTGGCGAGGGTCGAACCCGGATTCTCATTATGAGAATTTCCGTGCAGAATTCTTGGAGGTCTTTCCTTTCGGCCTCAGTCGAGCTAGCCTTGCTCAACAGCTGTTTTCTCGTCAGCAGGGTCCCAATGATAGCCCTGTTGCATTTGCGTTGGAAACTACACGCCTATATAATCTATGGGATCCACATGCCAGTCATGTTGACATGTTGGATACCCTCGTACAGCAGCTCGACCCATTCTTACAAGATTTTCTTGAGGTTCGACACCCTGCCACTATTCATGAATGCCTTCGCCTCATACGCACGTATGAAGAGCGACATGGCAAACATGCTTCAACTCACCATGCTCGGGCACCCCGCGAGGCTTATTCCGAAAACCCTCAGCGGCATAATAGACAAAACTTTCAGCGCGAGCATACACACGTGCCCACCCAAGCTTCATACGTTCCACCACACAGAAGAGTGGCGAACCAGCAACGAGTTTCGGAGCAAGCTACGGGGTATCGTCATAATGCACAGTATGCTCGACCCCGTTCCACTCAGCAGCATTCGGAACGTTATCATGCTCAGGGCAATAATAATTTTTCTGCCCGTGCTGAGGGCAGACGTAACGAATATGAAAATGTCAACAGACACGCGGAGTTCCCGACGCAGGGTGCACGCAATTTTCCTTGTCGTGAAAATTTTCCCGATACCCGGCAGGGTCGAGGTTTCCGACCACATGATAATACCACCAGAATTCCTTTAAACTTCCACAGGAAGTAGACGAAGGGTCGGTCCTGCTTCCTGATACCAAACATCCTGACCCTAAAACAGTATTAGTGACTGTTCAAACTCCTCAGTTGCCTGATGTATTCTTGACACTTGAAGACATTATTGTCGAGACAAAGTTCGACACTGGGTCTGAGATTTCAGCCCTAAATACAAAGTTTTGCAATGATGTTTTTTCTGCAATACATGTTCAGCCTGCAACGCAGTATTTGCGAGGTGCAAATAACGAAATCTTCAGTATTTCAGGAACTGTCACATTATCTTTAGGGCTGGGAAAAGCTCGTTTTACACATTCTTTCCTGCTTATAGACGAGCTACCCGTGAAATGTCTCATGGGTATGGACTTTATTAACAAGTTTCAAATAACTTTGAATTTTGTACAACATGTGATTTCCTTTCCGGAACCTGTCGAAATGATTCCGACGGTTCCTGTAGATATTACGAGTTTATTGTTGAGTGACCAATTGAATGAGGGGCAACGAGACCAGCTTTCTCTCCTTTTACAGGAAAGCCCTGGTTTATTTTCGGATCAACCTGGTTTCACACAGGTGGTTTATCATGTTATTGACACTGATGGTTCGAAACCCATTGCGACGAAACCTTACCCTTGTGCTCCACATAAAAAACAGGAAATGCAACGTCAAATTGCGGAAATGATTAAGCAGGGCATAATCAGGGAATCAACAAGCGCCTGGGCGGCTCCTGCCTTCTTGGTTCCAAAGAAACAACCAAATGAATTTCGTTTCGTGACAGATTTTCGCAAACTCAACCAAGTCACAAAAACAATCAATTATCCCCTACCTGTCATGTCACATATTCTAAATGACTTGTCGTCAACCAAATGGATGTCAACTTTGGATTTGGCGAGTGGATATTGGCAGGTGGCAGTACATCCGGACTCGGTCGATAAAACAGGCTTTGTGACTCCTTTTGGGGCCTATGAATATTTACGTATGCCTTTTGGGTTAGCTTCTGCACCTGCTACTTTCCAAAAGCTTATGGACACGGTTCTCAGACCTGTCCTGGGTCCCCATGTGCATGTCTATTTGGATGATATTATTATCACATCAGAGACTTTTGACGAGCACCTTTCTCTGCTCAAACAGGTGTTCCAACTTATATACAATGCTGGCTTGACGTTAAAACCCAGTAAATGCCAGATAGCGAGGGACGAGATTGTATATCTGGGGTTGAAAATTACTCCCCACGGCTTATTCACTGATAATGAAAAAATTAGGCCTATTGCTGACTTTCCTCGGCCTAAAACAGCAAAAGAACTATCCCGCTTTCTGGGAATGACCGGATGGTATCAGCAGTTCGTCCCCGCTTATGCTACAATATGTGAGCCATTGTATGCTTTAAAGCGTAAATACAAGAAGTTTATTTGGACACCTGAAGCTAACGCTGCATTCGAAACACTGAAGTCTGCATTGACTCAGCCTCCGGTGTTGGCTTTCCCGGATCATTCTAAAGAATTTGATATTTATACTGATGCATCCGGAGTTGGTCTTGGTTGCGTTTTGTCACAAGCTGGGCATCCAATAGCTTTTGCGTCTCGTACTTTAGCCAAAGCTGAACGCAATTATTCAGCTACGGAACGTGAATGTCTTGCTGTTGTGTATGCACTGAATAAATTTCAATGTTATCTTAACGAATTGACAGTTAACATAATTACGGATCATTCTGCCCTTCAGTATTTGAATTCTGCTAAACACCTATCTCAAAGACTTATGAAGTGGGCTCTGAAGTTACAAGAGAGCAATATCAAAATTTCGTATCAGCCAGGTAATAAGAATCAATTACCGGACGCATTATCTCGCGTTCCGATTAGTGGGGTCCCCACCGAAACTACTCCTGGATGTCAGCCTTTACTTCTGATAGCTGATATCACATCCAGAGAGCAGATAATGGCAGAATTAATAAATGATCCAGATTTTGGGGATATTTACAATTTTTTGCTTGCGGGTTCGCCCCTACCAAGTGATCCTTCTCTGGCTGGAAGGTCACACCATTTTGAAGTAATAGAGGGTCTTCTTTATTATACAAAGTCTCGGACTACTAGGGCAGAGTTTCGCCCATGTATTCCGCGAACCCTTAGAATGGCTCTTTTAAATGAATTTCATGACAAACCTCTTGCAGGCCATTTAGGTATTCGCAAGACCCGTTGTAAATTGCGGGATGTTGCCTATTGGCCTGGCATGTACCAAAGTGTGCTCGCATACGTTCAATCATGTCACTTGTGTCAGATTAATAATTACCGTAATGTAAGACCGGCCGGTCACTTGAAATCTAGTTCAAGTTCTCATGTATTTGATATTATTTCCATAGATTTATTGGGACCTTATCCATTATCTGTTAAAAAATAAAGCTCGTTATGTTTTAGTACTAACTGATAATTTTTCTAAATGGGTTGAAGTTTTTCCCATTAAAGCCGCTACGGCTGAGGTTATTTGTAATGTCTTAGTTAATGAAGTATTTTCTAGATATGGTGCACCTAATAAAGTAGTTTCGGATAATGGTCCTCAATTTATTTCTGACATTTTTGAAAGAATGTGTGCGAGATTACACATTAAACATAAATTCATTTCCCCATATCATCCCCAGAGTAATCCTGCAGAACGCGTTAACCGAACGCTAGTGAAAATGATTGCGACTTTCGTAATGGACCACCATGAAAGATGGGATGACCATTTAGAACTTTTTGCGTTCGCCCTCCGCTCGTCTGTCCACGAGTCTACTAAAATTACTCCTGCAGAACTTTTTCTGGGTCGCAAAATTAAAACCCCTTTTGAAAATTTAACGGGGATTATCGACGAACTAAATCAGCGACCAACTCCGCAATCAGTACACATTATGGCAGAAAAAGCTCGTGTTGCAATGCTAGGAGCACAAGCGGCTCAAGCACGATATTATAATTCTAGGCGTAGGGAACCAGATCTTGTCGTTGGAGATCTCACTCTCGTGGAAACGCACTTCCAGTCTTCTGTTTCGCATACTTTAGTGAAGAAATTTGCACCCAGCTACGAAGGTCCATATCGGGTGGCAAATGTCTTTGAAAATAATATTGTTCTGGAGAAACCGAACAACAATTTTCAATATGTACATGTTGATCAATGTCGCAAGTATCACGAACGGGATATCGAGTTCATTATCAATCCTACTCAACCTTCTGTTCCACAGACTCAAGAATCTATATCGCATGTTCAACCGCCAGAAATTGTGGACGACCCACCGAACATTTTTGACGAATCACCAGTGATTTTTCCTTCACCCTCCCCCACTCCAGACGAGTTTCTACAACCGCAACCTGATTCTCCCGTGAGACCAAGGCTCGATTCGCGTTCGTCGAATACTAGTATCGTTCCTTTCCCTCCAACCATTGCCAAGACTATTGCTGCGCCGTTTCCGGCTAACTCTGCACCAACGCGGGATACTTCTTCTTTGAATACCTCATCGGAAAGTATTCCTATTGGCAAATCCAAACATCGCCCTGCACGACCGCTGCATTACAGCAGCGACTCAGAGGCGTCGGACATTTCGGATTTGTCAGTTATGAATCAAACATTTAATATTCCACACCGTCCAGCACCACCAAAAGCTGGGCGCAAACGTCACTTGTCTCCCCAATCTGCTTCGCCGCAACAGCGACGAAGGCAGAAATCTTTGCATCCGCCCGGGTTTCGCCCCTGGAACCTCCGTTCAGGGCAAACAGGGCCGATGCCTGCTACTACTATCATGCCCCGTGGGCGTAAACGAAAACAAGCGATGTGGCCGGAGACACGTCCCTCCAAAAAGATACTGGAAGGACACAACGGGCCCCAGCATCAAGGGACTTCATATCCAAAGCCTGGGGGAGCCCGTTCCTATCAGCCGCAGCAGGGATTTCCGGACCGCCAGACTTCTGACGTTCCTGACCGTTCCTCTCAGCCGCAGGGATTTCCAGACCGCCAGACTCCTGACCGTTCCTATCAGCCGCAGCAGGGATTTCCGGACCGCCAGACTCCTGACCGTTCTTCTCAGCCGCAAGGGATTCCGGACCGCCAGACTTCTGACCGTTCTTCTCAGCCGCAGGGATTTCCAGACCGCCAGATTCCTGACCGACAACAGACCGATGTTCCATTACCGTCCCGGAAGAGATCCAAGCCACCTGATTTCCCCAGTCCCATTAGGCCTGGAAAACGTTTTCGCACTAGAATTTTTTATGCGTCCTCGAGATAAGTAAGTTCTCGTGGACAGGTTCTTTTCTCAGTTTATTGTTTTTCCTGCTCGACCAGTTGGCGTGTCAGAATTTCTTTTTTTCGTGTGGGCCTATGCATTCTTTTTGTGTATATATGTGTGTTTTTTTTTATATTTCTTCTATGTCCATCTACTAATCCACTTTTTTTATATATATCTATGTGCTTAGGGGTAAAATAATAAAATTGTTACTGTTAGGCAGCTCCAGGTAAATTTCGCTGCTGATACAGTTGTTCTGTATTTCCAACGCATGAGGCAAACGTAATTTGAAATGAAAATAATAAAATTGTTACTGTTAGGCAGCTCCAGGTAAATTTCGCTGCTGATACAGTTGTTCTGTATTTCAACGCATGAGGCAAACGTAATTTGAAATGAAAATAATAAAATTGTTACTGTTAGGCAGCTCCAGGTAAATTTCGCTGCTGATACAGTTGTTCTGTATTTCAACGCATGAGGCAAACGTAATTTGAAATGAAAATAATAAAATTGTTACTGTTAGGCAGCTTCAGGCAATCTTCGCTGCTGATACAGTTGTTATGTATTTCAACCAATGAGGCGCACGTAATTTGAAATTAAAAAGTGATTCCTGCTAGGCAGAATAAAAGGAAAGTATGCCGATGCAGGTTTGGTTTGTTCTACACTACAAATTTCACAGTCGAATACAGATTCGTAAATTGTTATGCCAAGTTGATAATGTAAATACGGCTACCACCAAACAACAAATCAAAAAAAAAAAAAAAAGATCGAGAAACGTCAATCATCGAAATGTAAGGCTTACACTCCAAAATTGATAGGTTTTTCGGACACCAAAAAAAAAAAAAAAAAAAAAGAAGAAAAATTAAGGGGGAGATGATGTAACGTATACTCTATATTCACTTTCCTTTTGATTTTACTATCTCTGGTTATTTTATTTTACTATGTAAATTATCTTCCTACTGAACGGAATATTATTTCACCCGCTGAATGAGATCTGGCAATGAGTGTAAGTCATGACGTGGTGGTAGCTCGTATATAGGCGTGTAGTTGTGTTGTTGCGTTGTAGTTGTGTGTTGTTGCGTTGTAGTTGTGTTGTTGCGTTGGAGTTGAGGGTGGTTGGTGTTGTTGGTGGTGTGTTGCGTTGCGTTGCAGTGTGTTGTTATGTAGTAGTGATATATGAGTGCCTTAGTTGACCAGGAGTCATCATAATAAACAAGTTGTTCTGTAAGTTCAGTCTTTTTCAATTCTTAGTTTTGTCAGACCTCTGTCTGGCTGTTAGGTTTATGACTTTGATTACTTAATATAAATAACCAGCGTTGAGACTTTGTTTAAGTTCATAATTAACGAGTAACAACACCCTTTTGGGAATTCATTATTTTGAAGCGTAGAGCATTATTCATTCATAATAATTAGCTTAGCAAAAAGATAAACAAAGCTAATTCATTATATAGTAACATTAAATATGCGCTAATAGATCAAATACAATTACGTACCTCTAATCCTTAGTCTATATGATGCACATTATTGGTGTGCCATTTTTCTTTTTTTATGGAATGATTGACGCTTCTCAACACATGTCGTGATATTCCAAGCGACAATTCCTTGGGAGATGAAACATTTGGTTTTAATCTTTTCTTTTATGTACACTATTGTACAAAAATTATTGCACTTTTGTTACAGCTCTTTAAATGCAAAAATCACTGCATATATGTTGATAAAACATCCCATTTTATCGATGTATATAGTGATTTTAACATTTATCAACATGTATATAGTGATTTTAACATTTATCAACATGTATATAGTGATTTTAACATTTAAAGAGGTGGAACCAGAGTGCCATAATGTTTGTACAATAGTGTACATAAAAGCAAAGATTAAAACCAAATGTTTCAATTCCAAAGGAGTTATCGTTTGGAATATCACGACATGTGCTGAGAAGCGTCAATAATTCCATAAACAAAGAAAAATTACCCACCAATAATGTGCATCATATAGACTAAGGATTAGAGGTATGTAACTGTATTTGATCTATTTGTGTATATTTAATGTTACTATGAACTTTCGCTGTGACTTATGAACGAGGACCAGAAATAAAACTTTTGTGGTTCTACTGAGATATTTTATTTTCTGATTTTTTCACAAAAACATCTCAGTAGAAAAATCAAACAAAACCGAGAAAGAAGTAAAACATATTTTTTGAAGAAACAGCAGTGACATGTAGATAAAGCAAAGTAAGTGAATGTGGCTTTCATGTCAACTTCCGTACATACGCACGCACGCAAAATATTTTAGGATGATTCTATTAGTTGAAAGTCCTGTACTTACGAAGCTAGAAAATATTACTAGTGTGTTCTTAATTCCTTGAATAGATTCTGTATTGTAACGCAAAGAACTATGTCCAACCCGTGTTGTTAAGGAATCTATATTATACAGCAGAACCCTCTTATAATGAGCTCGTAATTAGCGTTATTACAGATTTAACGATCAAAATCAGGAAGCCGTGTTTGTTTTCATGTTGATTCAAGGCGAATTTGATCATTTTCGTCGGAAAAAATTTAAAGAAGTCTCCGGATTCAACGAGTGAGAGAAACGCTAAGATGATCGCTATTAAAAAACAATGTATCAAAAATTAAGGAACTTCTGTATTTAATAAGGCAGAAAAAAAACAACTCTTCGCCCTTTCATGTAATGAAAGAATGAAAACGGTGCCATAGAGGACGAAATTACAATAGCGTAGGATAATCCTTGTGTGTTGGTAGGAGAATGTTAATGGCTCGATACTCGGAAAAAATAATGTGATGATAACATTTGTAATGCTGTAAAGAAAGTGTGCTTTGCAATCTGTATCCTAATCAGACTATGGAATTTAAAGGTGAGAAATGTACTGGAAGGAAACTTCTAAGGAATCGTCGGACTGTGTTAATCACCACCAATATTTCTCGCAAAGAACAGACAGTATTTTTAGTGATAAGTAAATCTTCAAACGACGGTGTTTTAAAAATGTGCAATTTCTTGATGTTTCTCACAAGTCTAAATCGAATGCATTGATGACAGTGGATATTTTTTATTGGAGGTTTAACGACCACCGTGAGCAAATCAATGGGCTATAAGCAGTCGCCCGTCCCTAATTTAGGGCCGCTGACTCCAGGTAAGAGAGATCGCCAGTGCCGTAAGACAAACAAAACATCCATGCCTCACCATGATCCGAATGGATATTAGGGACGGGCGACTACTTATAGCCCATTGAATTGCTCACGGTGGTCGTTAAAGCTTCAATCAAAAAAAAAAAATATATATATATATATATATCATCATCATCATGAACATTTTCAACCATTATCAATACACTGCTGGACGAAGGTCTCCTCAAGTTTCCTCCACAACGGTCTGTCTTGTGCCAGTCTCCTCCATGTCACTCCTGCATACTTTCGAACTTCATCCACCCATCTCCCATGTAGTCTTCTTCTGGGTCTTTTCCTGTCCCTTGGATTCCAATCTAAAATTTCGGCTGTCCATCGATGGTGTGTCCTTCCATATGGTAGTATATCCAGCCCATTGCCATTTCAGGGATTTAACTCTGGTCATGATGTCATCCACTTTTGTCATTTTACGGATCCACGAGTTCCTCTTCTTATCTCTCCTGGTTACACCAAGCATGCACCTCTCCATGCTACTTTGAGTTATCTGCAGCCTTTGTATGTCTTTTTTAGTTAAGGTCCACGTCTCTGCACCATACGTAAGCACTGGAAGGATGTATTGATCAAACACTTTTCTTTTAAGACATAATGGCATATTGCTCTTGAAAATTATGCTGTTTCTTCCAAAAGCTCTCCAGGCAAGTTTTGTACGCCGATTAATTTCTTCATCAATGTAACCCTCACGTGATATCTGCTGTCCAAGATAAACGTACGTGTCTGTTATCTCCAGCTTTTCTCCATCAATCGATAAATCTTCATTTTTTGTAAAAGCATTGCACATCACTTTTGTCTTCTAAAATGTCATTTTTAATCCCACTTCTTTACTCTTGTCAGCAAGTTCCTGGATCATACTCTGCAGCTCTGATGGCGTAGCTGCAAAAATGAATACGTCATCAGCAAAACGAAGGTGGGTTAGATAATCTCCATTAATCGTTATGCCCTTGTTTTCCCAGCTCAGCGACTGAAAGACACCCTCCAATGTGGCATTAAAGAGCTTCCGAGATATGGTGTCACCTTGTCTCACTCCCTTTTCAATTTTTATGTGTGTTGTATTTTCAAACAGCCGAATCTTTGCACTTGCATTTCATAGATGTTATTAATAATATTAATGTATGCATCTTCAACACCGCAGGATTTCAGAGTCATTGTAACTGCTGATGGTTTCACCAAATCAAAGGTTTTTTCATAATCGATAAAAGCCATGCACGATGGAAGTTCATATTCCCTCGCTCTTTCAATTAGATCTCTCAGTACGTGGATATGATCTGTTGTGCTGTAGCCACTCCTGAATCCAGCTTGTTCTCTCGGTTGAGCCATGTCCAGTGTTACCTTCAAGCGGTGTGAAAGAACTTTAGTGAATTTTTTTATAAACCACTGATAGGTCTGTAGTTCCTGAGATCCTCAATGTCACCTTTTTTATTTAGCAGGATCATTGTAGCGTTGTTCCAATCCTCAAGAATCTTTCCTTCATTAAGTCATCGAGTGAAAATTTGGGCGAGTACTGTTTCGATTTCTCCACTTGCTTCTTGTGTGATGTCTACAGTAATTCCATCTTCTCCTGGAGCTTTTCCCCGCTTCATGTTCTTGATTGCATGTGCAACTTCTGCTGGGAAGACTGGCAGAACTCTGGTACTGGTACCTTTCATGATTTCATGATGTCTGGAGTACATGTATCATCCCTTTCATATAATTCGGAGTAGAAATCTTTCACTCTTGTCAACATTTCGCCTCTATTTCGTGTTACAGAACCATCTTCTTTTCTTAGAGCCATAATCTGTTTTCTTCCCTTACTGAGATGTCTCTTTGCTATCTTTAGGCTGTGGTTGTTTTCAATTGCTTTCCTCACTAGTTTACAGTTGAATTTCCTTACGTCTTCAGTGATACCTTTTCGTACTGTCTTGCATAGCTCTATATATTCCACTTTCGAAGTCACATCTTCTTTATTTGTCCTCATCTCTCTGTCGTTTTTTGTATCAACATTTTAGGTTTTCGTGATAATTTGTTCACATGCAACTTGTTCTTAGACCCTGCTAATTTGGTTGCTGTTTCCATAAGAGCTTGGGTTACTTTTCTGTTAACTTCAGAAATGTCTACTTCTTCCGATGTTAGGCTTTCTAAAGCAGATAATCTGTTCTTCAGTTCCAACTTGAAGGTATTGTGGTGTTTTTTAAGGTTGGTTATGTCAATACATTTTGTTTGTCTTATGAGCTTGCTACGTTCAAGTTTAGTGTTGAGATGCATCTTACATCTCACCAATCTATGGTCACTACCGTATTGAACTTGTTTAGCACACTGCAGTCTCATAATAAAATCACTTAATAAATCAATTTCACTTATTGTCCCATTTGGATGTCTCCATGTCCAATTCCTGTGTGCCTTTTTCTTGAAAAAGGAGTTCAAGATAAAAAAGCCTTCTGCCTCTGCAAACTCAACGAGAGTATTTCCACGCTGGTTTCTGTTGCCGTGACCAAATTTTCCTACTGGAGTTTCATTCTGTTGCCGTTGCCTTATTTTTGCATTGAAATCTCCCATAATTATCTTCAAGTGCTGCTTACCTTTATTATTTAGATGACGAATTTCCTCATAAAATTCTTCAATTTCTTCTTCAGGATGACTTGTGGTGGGTGCATAAGTTTGAATAATCTGAGCTTGGTATCTTCTCGAGAGTTGGATAACGAGTCGTGCAACTCTGTCCGAGGAACTTTCAACTTCTACAACTTTATCCTTCAGTTTCTTGTTTATTATAAATCCAACACCACTAGTTCTGCCAGTATCTGTCCCACGGTAGCGGAAGAGATGTCCACTTTTCCGTTCAATGAGATCTTCTCCTTTTCTCCTTACCTCACTTAGCCCGACGATGTCCCACTTGATCCTTTGTAGTTCTCTTCCAATTCAAGAAGCCTTGAATCAGAAGATAGGAAGCGTCCATTATACGAAGCCAAGGTCAGCATCAGATGGCAGCCTAGTCCGGTCCTCCGGGGATCCTTAGCACCCTCTGCTTTCATGTCGCACTGGCTGCTGCCTTGGTCAGGTACATTCCAGCTGCCGGAGACTGAGGGCCAAGATTTAAGTTGTGTAGTCATTTTGGAGGGGTTTGGCTATAACTCACCACGCTGGCCAAGCGGGTTGGTGAGTGTGGGATAGCATTTCCTGTAATCCCGATGATATAGTTATACCGCTATTGGCGGTCGTCAGAGCCCCTTTAGTGCGAACAGAATGCACCACGAGAAGGCGGGGTTGACATTTGTCAAGGAGAGGCTGTGTGTGATGTTACGCATCACCTGACCTTACATCCCATATATATATACTGTTTTTTCCGAGTATCGAGCCACTAACATTGTACCGC
Source organism: Macrothele yani (assembly GCA_039090855.1). NCBI lineage: Eukaryota > Metazoa > Arthropoda > Arachnida > Araneae > Macrothelidae > Macrothele > Macrothele yani. The sequence goes on along the minus strand of CM077008.1, from coordinate 51,662,309 downwards.
AGGATTTATATATACTGTGTATTTATATATACACTGACGGAAAAAATTCCCAACACCAAGAAGTGGTTGTGTTAGATAAACGACAGTTGGTAGGCGGTGAGAGTACATCTGTAAGATGACGTCTATGCAAATTTTGCGCTCGGCGCATACGTGTGGCGCTAGTAGCGCCCCTCGGAACATGCAAAGCAGGTTTGCTGTAAATACGCGCTGTAACGTTCGTGAGCGTTAGTTATCGTTGAGATTCGACGTAGTGTGTTGATGTTAGTCAAGAATGCCTTTAAGAAGACGAAGAAGACATTATCAACAGCTCGCGGAGTTTGAACGAGGTCATGTAATAGGGCTAGGAGAAGGTGGATTTTCTTTCCGCAATATTGCAGAGCGACTTGGCAGGAATGTAGCCACTGTGCATGGTTGTTGGCAGTGGTGGACAAGGGAAGGTACTGCCTCAAGAAGGCCGGGTTCCGGCTGGCCACGTGGCACTACTGAGAGGGAAGACCGTCGTGTACGGCGTATGGCTATGGCGTATCATACTGCGTCTGCAGCAGCAATTTGACCTGCAGTTGCCACCGCAGTGACACAACGAACTGTTACAAATCGGTTACTTGAAGGACAGGCCCGAGCCAGACGCCCTGTAGCGTGCATTCCACTTACTCCAAACCACTGCCGTTTGCGACGTTAGTGGTGTCAAGCTAGAGCTCATTGAAAAACGGAGTGGAGATCTGTTGTGTTTTCTGATGAAAGCCGGTTCTGCCTGGGTGCCAGTGATGGCCGTGTGTTGGTTAGAAGGAGGCCAGGTGAGCGCCTGCAACCAACCTGTCTGCGGCCGAGACACACTGGACCTACACCTGGAGTTATGGTCTGGGGAGCAATTTCCTGTGACAGCAGGAGCACTCTCGTGGTTATCCCACGCACCCTGACGGCACAGTTGTACGTCGGTCTGGTGATTCAACCTGTTCTGCTGCCATTCATGAACAGCATTCCAGGGGGTGTTTTCCAACAGGAAAACGCTCGCCCGCATACCTCTGTTGTAAACCAACATGCTCTACAGAGTGTCGACATGTTGCCGTGGCCTGCTAGATCACCAGATCTTTCTCCAATCGAGCACGTATGGGACATCATTCGACGACAACTCCCGCGTCACCCCCAACCAACATTAACCGTCCCTGTATTGACCGACCAAGTGCAACAGGCATGGAACTCGATCCCACAAACTGACATCCAGCACCTGTTCGACACAATGCACGAACGTTTGCATGCTTGCATTCAACATTCTGGCAGTTACACCGGTTATTAATGTACCAGCATTTCACATTTAAAATGGCTCTTCTTGCGCTTACATTAAGCTGTGATCTTGAAACCTTAATCGATTAAATATATTACCTATACAAATGTATTGCCGCCATTTCATTCCTCTACAACTATTTTTTCGTGGTGTTGGGATTTTTTTTCCGTCAGTGTATATATAAATCCTGTGGTATTGAAGACGCATACATTAATATTATTAATAACAACTGTGAAAATGCAAGTGCAAAGATTCGGCTATTTGAGAATATAGCACCCGTAAAAAATGGAAAGGGAGTGGGACAAGGTGACACTCTATGTCCGAAACTCTTTAATGCCAGATTCCAAAATGTCTTTTGATCATTGAAGTCGGGAAACAAAGATATAAAGATTAATGGAGATTATCTAATTCACCTTCGTTTTGCTGATGACGTATTCATTTTTGTAACTACCCCTTTGACGCTGCAGATTATGATCCAGGAACTTCCTGACTAGTGTAAAGAAGTGTGATTAAAAATGAACTATGAGAAGACAAAAGTGTTGTACAAAAGCTTTTACAAGAAATGAAGATTTATCGATTGATGGGGAAAAGCTGGAGATAAACGATACCTACATTTATTTTGGACAGCAGATATCAAGTGAGGGTCACATTGATGAAGAAATTAATCGGCGTATAAAACTTGCTTGGAAGGCTTTTGGAAAAACAGTATAATTTTCAAAAGCAATATGCCAGTATGTTTTAAAAGAAAAGTGTTTGATAAATGCATCCTTCGAGTGCTTACGTATGGTGCAGAGACATGGACTTTTAATAAAAAAGATATACAAAAACTGCACACAAATCAAAAAAGCATGGAGAGGTGCATGCTTGGTGTAACAAGCAGAGATAAGAAGAAGAACTCGTTGATCAGAAAAATGACAAAAGTGGAAGTCATCATGATCAGAGTAAAACCCTGAAATGGTAATGTTTTTGGTTTTGGTAAGTGCGGGTACCAAAGGTGCCCAGTTCATTGCTATCATGGAATACATAAATTGGAGATATCACTGAAAAGTCCAACATAGAAAACATAAAGTTAAAAAATCTGGTTTAAAATGACGATGTACACAATGAAGGAAAAGCAGATCGGCATATTCTGCGATACAATGTAGAACATGTACAACGTTATGAACATATGAACAAGGGAATTAGAACAAAGTTAACAAATATAGTAAGAAAAAGAATCCGCGACAAAGGAAAACACGAAGACATCTAAGGCATACAATGGGAGCAAATTAAAAACACAAAGCTCTATAACAAAAATATCAAACAATATGGCAGTACGTGAGGGACAACAGAAAACGCGTCTGGTGGGGGAAAAGCGCTCATCGGCAAGAGGAAGCACGGCATCACAAAATCGTTTCTCAGCAAGGTCTTTCAAGGAAGAGGAACGCCGGGTGTATCGTCTCATGAAGACCTGGTAACTAGGATCTGTGACACTCAGGGATTTAAAAAAGGACACATACGCTTCACATTGTATCAATGCTGCACACAGATCAAGATCAGGTGAACGGAGAAATTCTTCGGTACAGAAAACCATACGAGCAGATTGGAAGAGGTGTGCACGTTTTTGTCCGGACAGTGGGCCAGCAACAAGAGGAAACTTATCAATGGCCTGTATAACCTCATCATCTGAGAGAGGATTGACAGTGCCAGAACGAAGAGGCAAACTGTTCGAAGGGTCATTAGGCTGAGAAACATCTGAACTGGTAACATCGGAAACACTAGAGGAGTCCACAGAAAAAGGGACAGAAAAAAGTTTCACCTTTTTCTGTTTCACAGAGTCTTTGGAAGTACCAGTCCGTTTCGAAGACGAAGTTGAGGTGGAGGAATCCATTGGTGGACCTGGATGAGCACCCGAAAAAGGAGACGAGAACTCAAGTTGCGCCGAGGAATCAGTATGTTACCGATTAGCATCGGAGAACGCTAGAACACCAGCCGAGGCAGTAGGAAGGTACAGCAACAAGGGAACATCAGACACGGTCGTAGTTGAAGTTTTCTGATATGCGAGAGACACAGATGAGAGCCAGTCGGTCGCAGTGCCGAAGCTACACTCGACTAATCTGAGTCGGCACACTCCGCCGGAGACACATCAGTAGTGGATGACTTTACTACTGACCCAGAAGGACGATGCACGTCCGTACGGTGCGGAAGAGGAGGAAAGGGGTCATTGTCCTTGACTGGAAAGTACGTCTGAAGGAGAGAAGGAGAGGTCGCGTCTGGCAAAACACTAGAAGAGGGGATTGTAAAAGAACCAGTGTGATCTGCACTTGGAGGCGAGCTGGAAGAACGATCATGTCGTATGCATACACAGGAGGCAGTGGTGTGGTCCTGTGCAAGACAGTGAGTACAAAACCTTGAAATTGTACGTGTGGTGTGGTCCTGTGCAAGACAGTGGTGAAAACCTTGAAATTGTACGTGTGGGAGCCAATTTCTACAGTAGCGTCTGTAGGACAATCCGCCAAGGCATTCTCAGTGATAAAAACGACCAAAAACTGACAGCGAGGTCTCGTAGCATGTGTAAATCGAGTTCCGCGTGCAGCGTCAGAAAAACAACGGACCTTGTCAACGAGTTTACAAACATAATTAACACGGAGAAGAAGCGCAGTAGCAGGCACGTCCTGTGGAACAGGATAGAACGTGATGTTCACCGGACGCTTGGAAACAGGCGGAGGGATGAGATGATGTGTTCCAATCGAAAGCCCGTGTGCAAGAAAAACATCAGCATCCTCCGTGTGCTTGAACTGCACTGAGATGCCCCGAGGTGTACGAGAAATTCCAGCAATAGACGCCTCCGTGTAGCGTGGCAAAGGAGTATTTTGTAAGGCATGAAACAGCACACCTCTATCCAGGAGGTTATGGAACTCACGGCCAACCTGCGAATTGTCATTAATCATTACCTTCATCTTGTGGTTGGATACCTGAATAATAGGTGTTAATTGCAAAAGACTATCGGGTTGAGAAGAATCGGACATAGAAGTAGCGCCTCGTTGCGCTGTAGAGGCAAATGAAATCCTCGGAAGAGACGTCTGTGCGGAGCCGGCAGGCACAGAAGGCTGTGAGGGAAGAGAAGCATAGGCAGAAAGCAAGGCAGTAGTGTCAGTAGTACCCAGGGAGGGCATCGAGGCAGAGGCAGAAGCTGAAGCAGGAAGCGCAGCAAAGTCCAGTGAAGGTACCGGAGCAGAAGTACTAGGAAGCTGGGAAGACATCTGAGCAGACACGTCTGAGGGCAAGAGTATGTCAACTTCCATGGACGGGGAAAATGTGACGTGACGTGCATCTGCCACCCAGAGATGATAAGGAAAGACAGGAAGCCGCCATGTTGGCAGCTTCCAAATGTAAACAAACTAGCAAACAATATGAAGATATGAAAACGGATGAATATGAACTAATACAAGGACGATAACGCCATAAAGGTAGCTCAAAACGTACACAGTGCCTTTAGACATGCGTGCCACGCAACAGGTGAGTGAAGGACGAGGTATTCCACACTAAAATGCATAAAATATTGGAGCCACCAACACTGTGTCTGTCAAGAACGAGTAATGGGCTGGACATATTGCCAGAAGGACAGACAATTAATGGACAACCGAAATTTTAGACTGGAAACCAAGGGACAGGAAAAATCCCAGAAGAAGATCTTATGGGAGATGGGTGGATGAAATTCCAAAGTATGCGGGAGTAACATGGAGGAGACTGGCACAAGACAAACCGTTGTGAAAGAAACTTGGAGAGACCTTCATCCATCAGTGGGTTGATAATGGTTGACAATGATGATGATGATAGATATATATATCATCTGGAACGTGGAAAGAGCGATATATTTATTTATTTACTGACGCCACGTATTTGGAGGATTTTCACCATATACAGTATATCATCATCATCGTCGTAAACCTATACATATATCATCATCATCATCATCATTGTCAACCATTATTAATCCACTGCTGGACGAAGGTCTCCCCAAGTTTCCTCCACAACGGTCTGTCTTGTGCCAGTCTCTTCCATGTCACTCCCGCATACTTTCGAATTTCATCCACCCATCTTCCATGTGGTCTTCTTCTGGGTCTTTTCCTGTCCCTTGGAATCCAATCTAAAATTTCGGCTGTCCATCGATGGTCTGTTCTTCTGGCAGTATGTCCAGCCCATTGCCATTTCAGGGATTTACCTCTGATCATGATGTCTTCCACTCTTGTCATTTTCGGATCCACGTGTTCCTCTTCTTATCTCTCCTGTTTACACCAAGCATGCACCTCTCCATGCTACCTTGAGTTGTCTGCAGCCTTTGTATGTCTCTTTTAGCTAAGGTCCACGCCTCTGCACCATACGTAAGCACTGGAAGAATGCATTGATCAAACACTTTTCTTTTAAGACATAATGGCATATTGCTCTTGAAAATTATGCTGTTTCTTCCAAAGGCTCTCCAGGCAAGTTTTGTACGCCGATTAATTTCTTCACCAATGTGACCCTCACTTGATATCTGCTGTCCAAGATAAACGTACGTGTCTGTTATCTCCAGCTTTTCTCCATCAATCGATAAATCTTCATTTCTTGTAAAAGCATTGTACATCACTTTTGTCTTCTGAAAGTTCATTTTTAATCCCACTTCTTTACTCTTGTCAACAAGTTCCTGGATCATACTCTGTACCTCTGATGGGGTAGTTGCAAAAATGTCTATGTTATCAGAAAAACGAAGGTGGATTAGATAATCTCCATTAATCTTTATCCCTTTGTTTTACCAGTTCAGTGATTGAAAGACATTTTCCAATGTGGCATTAAAGAGCTTCGGAGATATGGTGTCACCTTGTCTCACTCCTTTTCCAATTTTTATGTGTGTTGTATTTTCAAACAGCCGAATCTTTGCACTTGCATTTTCATAGATGTTATTAATAATATTAATGTATGCATCTTCAATACCGCAGGATTTCAGAGCCATTGCAACTGCTGATGGTTTCACCGAATCAAAGGCTTTTTCATAATCGATAAAAGCCATGCACAATGGAAGTTCATATTCCCTCGCTCTTTCAATTAGTTCTCTCAGTACGTGGATATGATCTATTGTTCTGTAGCCACTCCTGAATCCAGCTTGTTCTCTCAGTTGAGCCATGTCCAGTGTCCCCTTTAAGCGGTGTGAAAGAACTTTAGTGAAGATTTTATAAACCACTGATAGGAGGCTGATAGGTCTGTAGTTCCTGAGATCCTCAATGTCACCTTTTTTATATAGCAAGATCATTGTGGCGTTGTTCCAATCCTCAGGAATTTTCCCTTCATTAAGGCATCGAGTGAAAATTTGGGCGAGTACTGTTTCGATTTCTCCACTTGCTTCTTGTATGATGTCTACAGTAATTCCATCTTCTCCTGGAGCTTTTCCCCGCTTTATGTTCTTGATTGCATGTGCAACGTCTGCTCGAAGGACTGGAAGAACTCTGGTACTGGTACCTTTCATGATGTCTGGAGTACATGTATCATCCCTTTCATATAATTTGGAGTAGAAATCTTTCACTCTTGTCAAACTTTCGCCTCTATTTCTTGTTACAGAACCATCTTCTTTTCTCAGTGCCATAATCTGTTTTTTCCCCTTACTGAGATGTCCCTTTGCTATCTTTAGGCTTTGGTTGTTTTCAATTGCTTTCCTTACTAGTTCACAGTTGAATTTCCTTACGTCTTCAGTGATACTTTTTCGTACTGTCTTGCATAGCTCTATATATTCCACTTTGGAAGTCACATCTTCTTTAGTTGTCCTCATCACTCTTCTTTTTTGCATCAACATTTTGGTTTTTCTGATAATTTGTTCACATGCAATTTGTTCTTAAACCCAGCTAATTTTGTTGCTGTTTCCATAAGAGCTTTGGTTACTTTTCTGTTAACTTCAGAAATATCCACTTCTTCCGATGTTAGGCCTTCTAAAGCAGAGAATCTGTTCTTCATTTCCAATTTGAAGGTATTATGGTGTTTTTTAAATTTGGTTATGTCAATACATTTTGTTTGTCTTATGAGCTTGCTACGTTCGAGTTTAGTGTTGAGGTGCATTTTACATCTCACCAATCTATGGTCACTGCCTGTGTTGAACTTGTTTAGCACACTGCAGTCTTCTATGACGAATTTTTTTGTTACACATAATAAAATCAATTTCACTTGTCGTCCCATTTGGATGTTTCCATGTCCATTTCCTGTGTGGCTTTTTCTTGAAAAAAGGAGTTCAAGATGAAAAACCCTTCTGCCTCTGCAAACTCTACGAGAGTGTTTCCACGCTGGTTTCTGTTGCCGTGACCGAATTTACCTACTGAAGTTTCATTCTGTTGCCGTTGCCCTATTTTTGCATTGAAATCTCCCATAATTATCTTCAAGTGCTGCTTACCTTTATTATTTAGATCACGAATTTCCTCATAAAATTCTTCAATTTCATACTCAGTATATACAGGGTGTCTATAAGGATACAACTTCACTGTGTTATTAAAAATATACGACAGAAAAAAACTTACTTTAATTGTCAAGAGACGTGGCAAGTGTTAAAATTTGTTTAGTCAGATGATAGATGGCGCCTGGAGTGTAATGTAATGAAAAATCTCCTCAAACACGGAATACAACTGACATGGCTTCCCCATTGGATAAAGCAGTGTGTTTGTGTTTTGGTTTTTGTTGTCAAAATCTTTAACAACAGTTCAGCGTAAGTTCAGAACTGAGTACAAGAGACAGCCGCCACCAAGGAGGAGTATCGAACAATGTGTAAATAAATTCAAAGCAACAGGAAGTGCTTTGAAAAGCAAAAACACTGGGAGACCTTCCATTTCGGACGAAAAAAAATCTAAGGAAGCAAAATATTTTCTAAGGAACCAGAAGAAGTCCGTCCGAGCGGTCAGTCGTGAACTCGAAATACCGCGAGCAACGGTTCACGAGTATATACATATAAAGTGCAGTTAGTGCATAAACATCGACCAAATGATCAAATACGTCGAAAAGCATTTACGGTAGACATGCTTAATCGCATTGACGAAGACCATACACTCTTTTCACGGATCTGTTTCAGCGATGAGTCGACATTCCATGTTTCTGGCAGAGTGAATAAACATAACTGCTCAATCTGGGGCACATGTGGTCGTAGCACACGAGAGAGACAGCCTGAAGTTTAAGGTCTGGGTTGGCCAAATGGAAGACAGAGGGATAAAGCCGTTTTTCTTCGCTGAACCAACCGTTACTGGCATAACGCACCTGCACATGTTAGAACAATTTGCAGTTCCACAACTTCAGGCGATTCGATACATCATTTGCCAGCAAGATGGTTCACCTACTCACTGGTCTTTGGATGTACGCAGATCTTTAGACCACCATTTCGCAGGGCGTTAGATTGGACGTGGGAGTATGACGGCATGGTCACCTCATTCTCCTGATATAATCCTCATGTGATTTTTTTCTTCGGGGTTTTACTAAGGATACTGTGCACAAGAAAACATTTAGATCTATCACTGATCTCAAAGAACGCATTACTTAAGCCTTCCTCCTTGTTACCCCTGATTTTCTGCAGTGTGCATAGGTAGAACTGGACTATCGTTTAGACACCCTGCAAGCAACCAACGGAGCACACGTGGAGACCTATTAACATTTTTAAAAGAAACTTTCACAGTTACCATGAGCTTTGACATTAAAAATAAGTTGCTATTAATCGTAGTTTTTTTTAATAGCATATTGAAGTTGTATACTTCATTTATGGACACCCTGTATATATATATAGCAATAGAGTCAAGTAATTACATTCCTAATACAATACTAACGAAATAACACGCTGAAAATTCTGAAAAGAGAATTAAAATAGTTAAATACAAAAATGTATCTATGTTTTGCATTTAACTATATTTCTACCTTTTTGTATTTAACTATTTTAATTCTCTTTTCAGGATTTTTAGGGTGTTCTTTCGTTAGTATTGTATTAGGAATGTAAATGACTTGTGGTAGACTCTATTGCTATACTGCTTATAATTTAAACCTGCAGTTAGGCGCGGTTTTGCAATGATCATGTTGCATTGGTGTAATTTCTACTGATTTTTGTAAGTCTTGTGATGTTGTTGCCCATCATGTATGCTAGCTGTTTGTGCTGCATTCTGAGGGGTAAATATATATAACTGCATACTAGTGTGATACCATAGCCACTGATATAATTTTCATGATTAATACAAATTTTGAGAATAACATGCAGCATCAGCCATCGCGCTGCCAAAAAAGGGCTGCGTGTCAGGCAGGATGAGGCAGCAGGTCCTGGCATGACAAATATACCACTGCCTCCATTTAAGTTTTTAGAAAAAATAATTGGAAAAAATTTTAAAAGAAAGAAACCACAAAAAAGTTTGAATCCTGCTCTATGTCTCACCGGGGTGGGGATTCGACATGCCTGTTTATATCTACCTTTAAATTGGTCTTCAGAAAATGTGGAGATTCCAGATGTCTCACCTGCAAGTCTATGGATTACAGCCAGTTAGGAGCAGGTGATGAACTACAGAGGTTTTGTAAGGCACAAAATTGTTTATATAAAATATTATGTAATATATGTCATCGGATTTATGTGGGACAGACTTCATCCCACTTAAATCTTAGAATAAATGGACACATACCCGATGTCAAGATATTTCGAAACATAAATGTTATTGAGTTGGCCCATTTTCAGTTGCATGACTTTGAAAACATCACCATTTCAATTCTTGGCTTTGAGAGGAATTAACACAGAAGAATTACTTTGAAAAATCGTGAAATGTTGCATCATAAAAGTCTTTATCCATATGGACTTAATAACATCTTTAATGGCATCAGAATGTTTCCATATAATGAGCAAAGAAATATACAAGATATTTTTGTTACAGCTTTCCATAGATTGAAGGAAAATAATAACTGCAGAAAAAGAGGTTGTAGGGGTAATGGCAAACACAAGCAACCAAGATTTGATTTCCATAACTTTCTGGATGAGATTGAAATTATTGCTTTTGTATCTTATGGTGCGAATAGAATAATTGCAGCACTGAAATATCTCAATTTATCAAAAGTCAGAGCTCTTTTGAATAAAATTAAAAGTTGAAATTTTAAGAATTTGACCACCAGAGACTCATTGGTAGATTTTTGTCTCCGCAGGATTAACAAAAGAATCATTAAGAGGGATCTACCACAAAAAAAGTTTTGTACAATTCAGTTTCAGGCCCAATTTATGAAGAAAATACCCTTTAAGAAGATATTACAAGAAAGTTCTGTTATCTTTCCACTAAAAAATACATATAAAGTTATTATTTCTTTTAAACTAGAACCAACTTTAGGAAGGAGAGTCTTTAATTACAACAGCGTCTGCAAGGGTTTGGGTGAGATTAATACTGAGAGCTTACCCTGTTATTGTCAAGAAAGGGGTTATGAACTTTTGGTTAATAAATACTATGGACATATCCTGACAGGAGATTTAAACGTTTTGGTTGACAAGAAACTCAAGTGTATGTTGGAGAAAGGTGTCAAACTTAGGAGTCAGGTTTTCTTCTCACTTGTCAACATCAAGAAGAACATTGCTGGGTCAGACTTGCATTGTTTTATGTACTCTCTTTGAGATACAAGCAGGGTCCCAGCCACCTTCAAGAGATCGCCTTTCAATGGATCCCTGATGTATTACAGAAAATTTTATTCAGGTGGAAAGACTCTCTAATGAGAAGCAATTTCTCTCTCGGTGGAGAGAAATTAAGACAGAAATTGAGGATTTGAAGAAGAAATTCATAATCACACTGTAGACGTACCTGCCAGCAGGACGCACACGACATAAAGGCAGATAGATGAATCAGAACAAATGTCTGCGTAGCTCAGTTGGTAGAGTGACTTGTTCCGGAATAAGCGGCCTCGGGTTCGAATCCCGGCGTAGACCGAAAATGACGGAGAAATTTACTTCGTTATAATGGCGCCCGAACTATTCCGCGATGACCCGGCCGTTCAAAATCTCGCCATTGGTGTGATGTTATTTCCACACCGCGAGACAGGAAAAATCAGAGAATCCCTTCTTCAGCGCTTCGAAACAATAAAAATGTGTGATGTTGCATTCCACACAGCAGATTGACTGGGAGTTCTCAAGTGCACGTTCTACAGTGGATGGCTGCCTGCAACGATTCATGGTCACGGCTGACCCGTGGGCCATGCCCCCGGCCCTCTTTCGGGGGAGATGTGACGTGCCTGCCAGCAGGACGCACACGACATAAAGGCAGATAGGAATCGCAGAATAATCGTCTGTGTAGCTCAGTTGGTAGAGCGACTTGTTCTGGAATAAGCGGCCTCGGGTTCGAATCCCGGCGTAGACTAAAAATGACGGAGAAATTTACTTCGTTATAACACCTATTGATAAATTTTGAAACAATTCTGTTATTTTATGCAAGAGACTGTAATATTATGACCACAGAATTAGGTAATGAAAGTACCTATGAGAAGAAGGGGCATTCCGATTTTAAAATTGTACAAAAGAGAATTTTGAGTTACCTTAGGATATTGAAAATCAAAGAATATAAAATTGAGTTTCCTTGTATGTTTGCAATACCAAAATTCCATAAAGATTCAGTGGGATTTAGGTTTATAACATGATGCGTGGCACGTTTTCTATGTACACAACGTGTCTCTCATACTGTTGGAAGGGCGGGTGTTCTCCAAATATTATTTGAACATTGCTGCCGATCAAGTCCACCCTACATAGTGGATATTTTATCCAACAGTTGGTTGCAGCTTCATGGACGACAATACGACTGTCCGTCTGGCAAGATGTGTTCAACAGAAGTTCAGGGAGCACGATAGCTACTTCCACCATCTTTCCTGATCACCAAAAATCACGGAAGTTTTGGAATATGTTGGACAAACCGGTCCGAGAGAGAAGTGTGCTTGCGGCAAACCAGAGACTGTCTGGTGAACGTCTGGTGTGCTGTAGACGTAAGTGCGCCCCGAACGCCTTGTAGAATCTATGACAAACGTCCAACCAGGTATTGAATAAAGTTTGTAATTCAGTCACTGCTATGAGTCATTCGTCGATTAAAAACTGATACCTTGATATACAGGAATTAACTAGCGCTCTTGATACAAAGACTATTAAAGACCTTGTTTACCGCCCTCGAACGCTTTTTACACTACTCTGCTAAACATTTCATGTGTAACGCCGATCACGCCATTCAAGATAAATGAATACTAATGAAAACTAACAGACTGAAAAGTAGTATTACGGTCTAACGGCATTTGTCAACCTTTTGACACGTTTTGGTGAATTTCAATAGAGATTTAAATAACGCTGACCATAAGAATAAATTTATATAAAGAAATCCAAAATTTAAGTGTGCTAAAAATTTTATTCTTAGACAAAAATGTAAAGCTACAGCTACTCTAGAGTTAATTAACGTTTAAAACCTGTATACATACTTAGTGAACACTAGGCAAAGTTTTTACTCGTGTACACTCACTTTGGGTGAAACAGGAGTCACTCAAATAAAATTTAAGAAAACGTTACTTACTGTTGATCCTTTATTCAGCCCAGACTTCTAGACACTTCATTAATGAAGAACTTTCTGGTAATTATTCCAGCAACAGCTTATTAACTTTGAGTAAATAAACACAATAGTAGATTAACGAACCCTTAACACGGAATTATAACATCCCTCGAGAACACAAACTACAAGAACAAACCGCTTAAACGTAAGACAGCTTCCACAAGTACTACACCACACTTTACAACTAGCTTCATACATTATATCTTGTTCTTAGCTTGTCAAACATGTACACTTCATTCCCTCTGGACCTCAAGACTGATGCAAACATAACATTTAGTGAGTGAGGAAATATAATGTTAAATTTGAAACACTAAAAGAGAACGAACTCAAAATTTGCAGAAAGACAACTACAAAGGAAAGTTAAATTTCAGTGTACGTCATAAAGCATCGAAGACGAAATTAAGAGGCGCATAAAACTTAGTTGGAGTGCAACTGGGAGAAACAGTACAATTTCCGAGAACAATTTAGCATTACGTATAAAAAAGTGTTTAATTGATGCATCTTTTTAGTTCTTACTTAAGAGACGGAAGCATACAGAGGCTCCTAACAACTTTCAAGAAACATGGAAAGACGAATGATTGGTGTAACTAAGAAAAACAGGAAGAGAAACTCACGGACAAGGAAAATCACAAGAGCTGGTGATATCATTGTCAAAGTAAAAAAATCTCAATTTGCAATTGGCTGAATATATTGCAAGAAGGGCTGACAATTGGACAACTGAAACACCAGACTAGATACCAAGTGACACGAAAGGATTTAGAAGAAAACTACCAGGGAAATTTGCTCAAGACAGAGATTTGTGAAGGAGACTTCAATGATACGTTGGGCGTTCAGTAAGTTGTAAGCTTAATATACAACGACATTTTTCTTTTGAAAACCACGCATTTTATTTTTTCACAAAATCTTCTGACTTAGATACACTTGTTGTACCGATCATGCAGTTAGCGAATCCCCGTTGCGAAAAACGTTTTAAATCAATGAAAGAAGAAATATGCTTCAACTAGCAAAAATCTGAAGACTTTCAGATTCCTATATCTCAGTTGGTTGGAACTTCACTGTCCTGGGTGGTGTAATGGTTAGCATACTGGACCGGGAGTTTGGGGGTTCGATTCCCACTCCAGGACGATTGAAATTTGCAAATTTTCTGAGAAGTGTTACATGGATGAGCAGTAAGTGGTACAAGCGACTTCAGTTTGCTTTTCTTGAATAAAGCGTTTTATCTTTCTCTTCAAACCAACACTTCGTTGCCTCTTTCAGTTCAGAATCATCTCCAAAGCACCTTCCCCGCAGATTTTATTTCAGGTTTTTGAAGAAGTCACTAGGGGGTCAGGTTAGGTGAGTACGATGGATGGAGAAGCAGTTGGAAGCCACATTCTGTCACAGCTTACATTGAAACCCCGGCCATGTGGAAGGGAGTATTGTTCTGGAGAAGCCGAATACCCAATCTCAATATTCCTCGCCGTTCAATTTTGATCGCTTCATGCAAATGTCGTAGACAAAATATAAATTCATAATTATTTTATGAGGCAATGAATCAATTAACAGCAACCCTTCTGAGTCTCAAAAATAATGGCCATAATCTTCCCTGCAGACTGTTGCGTTTCGAACATTTTTTGGTGGTGGTGATCCATGATGTTTCCACTGCATGCTCTCTTGTTTAGTATCAGGGTCCCAGTGGTGAAGCCACGTCTCATCACCAGTCGCAATACTAGAATGGATGTCATCTGAATCGCGGTTAATGCGGTCAAGTTGAACCCGACTTGCTTCAACAAGATAATTTTTCAACGCAGGTGCCAATATTCGAGGAACTCATCTGGCACAGGCCTTTGACATTCCTATCCTCTCATGCAAAATGATCCAAACACTGCCGGCATTTAACTTCAGTTTCTCACCAGTCTGTACGGCAAGGATTCTCCTGTTTGACATCACCAGATATTCCTCTTTCAGGCGCACTTCTTTAGTGGTAACCTCCAATGAATGTTCCTCGAGAGGGTCGTCTTCCAACGAGTATCTTCCCCTTTTAAGAAAAGCAGGGCATTGTTTGAGTGTGGCATTTGAAGGTGCACCATCGACGACGTGCACATTCAATCACGAATACTGCCTGGCGTTTCTTAGCTTGGCGTAGCTGCTACATGAATGAAGGATGAGGTAATAATACTTTGCACTACTTGTGTCATCCGCCAACCAATACTTTCGAGTTCAGTCTTACAATTTATTGAACAGCCCTAGTAATGCAAGATTTTTTTCTACCCTGCGTAATTCTAAAATTTCTAACACAAAACGAGAAGTAACTTTTTAATTCCCAGGATGACTCACGTGCATGTTGGACTATACGAATGCTTATTCCGTAAATTCCTGTACTTTGAAGAGCACCATAATAACTTTGGATGGAAAATATAACTGAAATGGAAGCAGTATAAACCTTTTCAATTTTCAAGAAAGCTGGCTGGTCAAGAAAATGGTAAAAAATCCCAATGGCTTTGGTTTTTATCTGAAAAGGCATTGATGTAGTATACCTCCTTCTATAAAGAAACTATGGGTGGCTACTTCTATCTATTTCTTTGGAAATTCTCGCACGTGTGCAATGTTTCTGTATCACATGTCTGAAAAATTGTTTTGTTTCTCTGATTATTTTAACGTTCTAGAAAACGAAGGCCCTGTAAGTTTATTTAGACGTAAACAGTCCTTATAAATTCTTTCTTTTGAATTCGTGTCATGATGATCAATATGTGTAAGCCCCTCGTCTCCCAGTAAGGGTGGCAATATTTTTTTCAGAAAATAGAAACGCGATGCATAGATTAACAAAGTAATTTCTTTCGTTCAAAAAACATTGTTTTCAGTCCCATATTTCAAGTCAGGGAATCAACAAAAAATAAAAAACAAAGAAAGAGCATTAATCAAACTCAAGCAGCGAATGTATTTTGTAAGACCTTTAAGTTAATAGGAAATAAATCTGAAACTTTTGTTCTTTGGGAAACAGATGAAATAGAATTAAAAATGCATTTGGGTGAGAAACTTGTTTATCGAGAACATTTTCATAGTGCAGATTACCGAAATTAGATATATATATATAGTTCAAACTTTATCGAAATTAGGCGGAATAAGCTAAGCATTTGCAATTTTTTCCTGCTTCTCAGCAAATACAAGGCTGATGTGCATTTAGAAACAGTCGAAAATAAAATATGAAACGTTGCAGGATGAGATTATATTTATCGGTGTTATGCAGAAGTTTAAAATATCACCGTACACGTAATTTCTTAAAATAATACCATCCATTTTCACCCGGTTGACAGTATGTATTTGTAATTTAAAGTCCCTACAGATTTTACATCTGCATGACTAAAATAATTCTGTTTATAAGTGGAGGAAATATATGCACACGTATTACATGATAAAGAAAACGAAGCAGTCCAGATTTAATTCCATGAAAAAGCAACTAATATTGAAAAAAAAAAAAGACAAAATCAGGGAAAAATAATGTTTATTTGATTTACCGTGTCATTGAAATGGTTGTGAATTTAAGCAATGTGCAGTTTTTCCGTCGACTAAGGAAAATCTTGTGTATTACGTAAGTACACAACGTGCGCAGTGTTGAAATACAAAAGAGCCATTTGCTAAATTACCATCTAAATTATCAGAATTCGTAAAGCATTTGCAAGTAGAAATAAATATTTACGCCCAATAGCGTCAAACGTATGCTTTGGGAAATTTTTGGTATATAAAATGTTTCTCATATTGAAAAACATTTGACAATAGACATTTTCCCCACCGGATAATTACACTGCCGGAAAGTGAAAAAAGAACACCAAGAAGGAACTGGCGGACGATCATGAAATTTACATATGTTAATGGGGTCGAGTTTACGTAGGTGTGATAGTAATTTCGGGACCAACCGGTGAGCGCTTACGCCACAGCACGGCATAATATGCAAATGATCGTCGGTGGTATTTAAGCAGTACGGCGAAGTGAATGTAATCAGTCGTCGGCGTACGGACACGTGCGAAGAACCTGAAGAAGCTGCAATGCCTGGACGTGGAAGACGTGTACGATTTCAGCAGTTGTCGGACTTTTAGCAAATTCGTCTAGTCGGACTCCGCAAGGCCGGGTGGTCGTATCGTCGTACTGCGGAGCGAATTGGACGGGAAGTATCGGTGATGGTACGATGGTGGCGTAGATGGTCCGAGGAACATTCCCACACGAGAAGACGTGGAACCGGGAGTCACAGACGGACTGATGAGCGGACCGATCGACGCATAAGAAGAGCGGCGTTGTCAAGTAGAACATCCACTGCGACGCAAATCCGAGCTACCGTTGCACCTGAGGTTACTGTGCGAATAATCCGCGACCGTCTACTGGATGCAGGACTACGTGCACGCGTGCCTCTCGCATGTGTACCTCTGACTCCAGCCTACCGTCAGGAACGGCTGCAGTGGTGTCGCTAACGTCTGCACTGGAGAACGCAATAGCGATCTGTCGTGTTCAGCGATGAAAGCAGATTCTGTTTGGGAGCTTCCGATGGCCGTATGCGTGTTTGCAGACACACAGGGGATCGTCTACCTATCGCAGACGCACCTGGAGCGTCTACCCTTCTTGCATCCGCCAGCGACACACAGGGCCTACACCTGGTCTCTTGGTGTGGAGAGCGATCAGCTATCACTCCCGTACACAACCAGTGTTTGTACCGGGTACGTTTAGCAGCACCTCCTACATCAACAACATCATTCAACCCGTTGTTGTGCCATTTGTAAGGTCGGTCCATCGGGGTGTTTTCCAGCAAGATAACGCACGCCCACACACGGCACGCGCAACGAAACATGCACTTCAGGGTGTGAGACAACTTCCATGGCCAGCACTTTCACCGGATTTGTCCTCCATTGAGTACGTGTGGGATTTTATGGGACAACGACTTATCCGGTCTCCACGGCCAGCAACGACCATCCCCGATTTACGCGCCCAGGTTGAGGATGCTTGGAACTCAATACCCCAAACTTACATCCAACATCTGTACGACAGACTCCATGCCAGAATTGCACAGTGTGACGCAGTTCATGGCGGTTCAACCTCGTACTAACCATGTTACATGGAAATGTTATTTTTCAGTTTACCAGCAAATACAGCTGTATTTTGCCATAATGTTTTGATCACGTTATCCTCTGTATTCTGTTATTATGGTGTATAAATTTCGTGGGTATCAGACGTCTCCTTGTTGGTGTTCTTTTTTCACTTTCCGCCAGTGTAGAAAGAGAATTCAGCTTTCTCTAGCCAGAAAGGCTGTGTACTATTTCAAAAGGAAGTTAAGCTCAAAACGTTTTCCGTGTCAAGGAGATCAGACTAAAAAGAAATATTTTTAATGGGACTTTTAGAATCAGAGGTGTTTTTGCAAATAGGAAAAACAGTCATGACCTTTAATGGCAGAACTGTTCCTTACATAGAAGCTAAAAGCGTAATCGAAATGCTCTTCATAGAGGGAGATATAAGGCAGAGCATTTTTTAAATACGACGCTTAGAAGAAGATATATCAAGATATAAGTTAATATATGTCCACGCCTCCATATTGCAAAACCGTGTAAAATAAATAACGTACGGGTCTATCACACGAAATGGCATACATCACAAGCAGAACTTTTTCAGTTACCTTTTTAGGATCGAAGATACGGCAGCAAACAGAAATTTAATCTTATGCCACCTAGCGGGAGAATTGCGTACTATGAAAAAATTATAGGTATATCAAATGTTTTCTGCTTCTATTATCTGCCAAAAGAAGTTTTTCATAGCGGTCGTTCAGAAGAAGGTATGTCGACAGAAATAAAATATACATTAATGCCCCTGGATGGAAAACTGTGCATTATCTTGGAGAAATTCTGGGTTATTACAAATAAAATATACAGTTTCAACATTTTATTAAACCAAAACTATCTAAGATATTGAGACTCACGATGCTAGAACAAATACCAATGACATCGTTATACAGATGGCGTCAATAAAAGATTGTACGTTTTCACCGTAACGTGACAAGTCAGGCAAGATGGGCGCAAATGCTGAGGATAAGGTGTTCTTTGTGCTTGAATTAAGCAAAACGAATTCTGTTATTGTTGTGCAACGGCGTTTCAGAACATGTTTCAAAATATCCCTGCCGATTAGACAATCCATCTACTATTGGCACAAGAAATAACAACAGGATGTTTGTGCAAAGTAAAAGTCCAGGGAGACCACGTGTATCTGATGAACAAGCGGAGTGTGCTCTTTTGATTTATCAGAGCATCCCTAGAAGATCCACAGCGATGTGGGGTCTCGAGTTACAAATTGTACTACAGACTGTTTGGAAAAGTTTGGGGAAGCGACTGAAAAGAATTCCCTACAAACTGCAATAATTGCAAAGTCTAAATGACAATGACAGAACCGCACGTCTCAGTTTATGTACAGAAATGCAGGAGCGTTTTGAAGTAGATGGGTTTAGTGAGAGTCTAATTTTCATCGACGAATGGATATTCCACTTATGCGGGAAAGGTACCATGCATAACATTAGCATATGGGAGACTGAAAATCCTGGAGCAACAGTGGAGCAGGTCGGAATGCGCCAAAGTTTTTTTTTTTTTTTTTTTTTTTTTGATTGGAGGTTTAACGACCACCGTGAGCAACTCAATAGGCTATAAGCAGTCGCTCGTCCCTAATTTAGGGTCACTGGCTCCAGGGAAGTGAGAGAGCTAGTGCCGTAAGACAAACACAACATCCATGCCTCACCGGGATTCGAACCCGGACCCCTTTTAGACTAATGATCAGAGGCCATCGCTTAGACCACTGCGCCACCGGGGCGTCCAAAAGGTTATTGTGTTCTGTGTTATGTCCCGTAAAAAGTGTGTCGCCCCTTCTTTTTCAGAGAAAATACTGTAGCGAGAAGTTCTTATCTCGATATGCTAATTATTTGGTTAATGCTTCGACTGCACGAAGACAGTGACAACTTCATTATCCAAAAGGACAGCGCCCCCCGCCCCCCCGGATCAGGAAATTAGAAATTACCTCAATAAAAAATTTTCACACCACACCACAAGCAAGAATTGTTGTTTACATATTGGCTCCCACGAAGCCCGGATCTAACACCCTGTCAAATTTTGCATGAGGCAATGTCGAAAACAAGGTCTTCGTTCTTCCCCTTCCTGCTAATTTAGCTGATCAGAAAGAATGTATCACAACGAATATTGCTGGAGTTGATAATGCGTGTTTGGCAAGAATTCGATTACCGCGTTGATACAAGTCGTGTGACTAAAGCTTCACACATGAAGCATCTGTAAGTGTCTGTAACAAAGTTCAAGAGTTTCCCTACAAATTGGTGCCCAGTGGTTGCCAATTTCGTAAGTAGTTTTGGCTTTATAAAATGCTGAAATTCTCTGTATAATTTGTAACAAGCCTTATTTCCATAAGAGGGGTATCTGACAATAAATATAATTGTTTCCATCCAGCTTTTAATCGTGTTGATACTTCTGCAAACATTTTGTAAACACAAATACGGTATACGCGCATGTCCCTTAGTGAAAAAAGCTGTTCGATACGAAAAATTAGAAATAATGTCCAAAACGGTATTTTTGGCGAACATTGTCGAATGCAAAAGTTATTTTTCAAAGTGGACTGTAATATATTTTAATGGCTCTTTGAGGTAACATTGGTTTCAGGTCAGTCTATACAGGATTTTTTTCTAACTTTTTCTCACCAGAACAGTGTTTGTAAAAATCATCTTTTGCTTTAGAATTTTTTTTTTTTGTTCGATGAACCGAATTTTTAAAATTTCATGAAATTATGTTTCATTTAAAAACTGAACTCTCGTATCATTTTCAAATTTGGAACTTTTCGATTTCTGCACGCTATAGGCGTTAGTTGTATTTTGTTCATTTGTTTATTGTTGTTATATTGTGTTATGCTATTTATTCATTTGTTTTGCTCATGTACTGTTTCTTGGTTAATAAAGTAATGATTTAACTCTTTGAGGTAAAACTGTTTCATTTTGAGTAGAAGATATGTGTTATATGCTTTCGGTGATAAGCGGTATTGTCAATTAGTTTTCAATCGTCCGTTTAAACGCGTTGATATGGTTGCAAACACATTGTTAACACATATGTAAACTTGCGTGTCTAATGGTGGTAAATATACGTTAAATTCGGATATTGGATAAAAAATATTTATCACTAACAGCGCTATCCGATGCAGAAAGAATTTACTTTTCAAATCCATCTACCTGGAGATAACAGGAAAATATGATATACATTTGCGCCCTCTGGTGGGTAAAGTGCCGTTGATTGAAGATGAAACTACAGGAAGAAGAGTCTTTTTAATAAAAAAAATAGGGAATGAAGTGTTTAAACTGGTCTTTTAGAAGCAATGACAAGGAATAAAATATAATTTGCGTTCAATAGCATCTGCATTTGCGCCTCCTGCCAGTGAAGATGTCCATCGAAAAAAGACAAATTATATTGATCTTCGTACTCCCAGTTCAGGTTTTGGACCGCAAAAGAATTTTTCAAATTTTTCAAATGGGATAGTTAACTGCAGGGATACCGTGTTTACAGACGGGCGGATGGATATGGAATTGCGCTGTTGTGACAGATATAGATTGATAAAGAAACTGCATATAATCATAAAATTCACAGACAGACAGAAAATAATGCTGCAAAAGTAAAAAAATGCATGAATAATCTCTATTGTATTGCTTAAAAGTCGTATGCTATATACTAAATAAAAATTCATTCCGAAATTAAAATTCTCCGATGTGTTAACACACAGACAGAAACATGTACTTAAAATATCTATAATTAGTATCAGAATTTCAAAAATATCTGTATAGCGTCATTTCGTACTTACTTACAGCTAATCAATGAAAAAGTCATTTTTGTAATCCACTGAAGTAATATTGGTGGATTACAAAAATGTCTTTTGTAATCTTTTAGATTGAATTACAGAATGCATTATTATTTTTTTTATTTTGGATTACGAAATGAATCATACAATAGGCAGGACATCATACGTCAAAAAATAATTAAAGTGTGTTTAGAGAAAACTGAATATGTAAATGTGAAATGCTCCAAGGTTCCACTTTTAGAAGGACTTTTTAAAAAAAAAGTTCCTGGCGTCGTAGTACTTAATTCGTCTTTCTTCCTGCAGACCCTTTCTCCCATTTTTTTATCTGTTCGAGCGTATATGTACACGATATATCTATGTCGATAAAGCAGCTTTTGAATATACTCTATTTGTATTTGTCAATATTTATTTGCCTCCAATCGTCTCACTTAAAAAAATCCTTTTAGGGCGCACAGATAGAAGATGCCATGGCCAAGATTATCACCAGAGCAAGCAGTTTTTCTTATATGTGTTGAATCTATTAAATCGAAAACAAATGCCGTCTCCTGCACGATACACTTTAATGATAAAAAACTATGTACAATTAAAATAAATATCTTTAAGAACTTTCAACGCCACAACGGCGTCATCCTCAGAAACAGTGCAGCAGTGAGCACAGAAGTATATACTTTACAAGACACATAGCAGTTAATGCGCATGTGCAATAATCGGCAAAGTCCAAATCAAGTTCAGTGGGTACAAGCATAGTTGGTGGGCGTGACGTGGCCCAAAAGTGTTCTCCAAGGAAGGGGATAAACACGGGGGGTTCATCGTTACAGCATCTTTCACCATTGACGAATATGTGAATACTGTCACAGAAAAGTGTTGATCGACGGTTCCTGCTTCGGTGAAACTGGAAACGGAGTAAGAAGAAGATCTAATGAGGGGAGCCAGAAATTTGGCTAAAGCTCCCGCAAGATTGCGGGTGCGTGCAAACAAAGATGAAACCAAAGGTCGGATAGGGGTTCTCGATTTATGGAGTTTTAACTGGCCAAATAAAGAAGGAACCCTGTAACCAGAGGAAGGGTGCAAACTGTTGAACAAAGACATGGGCAAAGCAGGATCCCGGCGACAAACTTCGGTACTGACATCGGAGATAGCCTGCTGTACCTTTCTAAGATTCGTTTTTTTATGTCCTCCAACATTTCAACTTACTGTTTAGCTTCACTCGATGTAGTAGCTCTTTTTCCGAACACCCCCGATTCTTATGTTTACGATCTTATTGAAGCCAAACTTATTGGTTTGTGCATTTATTCTTCCGATGAAATTTCTTCCATAATGTGTACTCTTCGATTTATTTCGAAGAGATCTTATTTTCGTTTTAATGGTTATATCTATCGACAGTTGGTAGGTGCCCCTGTGGGGACACCCCTGTCTCCATTGCTTGCTGAGGTTTTGTTGCAGGACTTAGAGGATACCCTCATTCCTGTTTCCCCCATAAAACCACTTCTTTATATGAGGTACGTCGACGACGTATTGGTTGTTCGGCCTTCAGGTTTCGATGAGTTTCTTTCCTTTGCCACTTTACTTTCTTCACGACATCATTCTATCAAGTTCGAGGTAGAGTTCGAGAATTTAGGCATTTTGCCTTTTCTCGACTTTTGCCTTTTTTGCAATCTTTCCGATAACTCCTTATCATTTTCTGTTTACCGAAAACCAACTTTTTCTGCCACGTTTATACCTTTTACTTCTCCTCATCCAATGTCGCAAAACTTATCTGCTTTTCATTTTCTTATCAATCGTGCATTCACACACTCGTCCACACAGGATCTCCGGGACCAAGAGTTAGCTAGGATTAAACAGTTTGCCTTGACTTTCGGTTACCCTCGTCACATGATTGATCGCTTGATTGTTAAGAAATCAATTGGTTGACCGCAGACAGCTTTGCTTGCAGATAAATTTGACTCCCAATTTGTGGGATCCATTCCATATATACCACCTGTATGTAACATCTTAAAGAACATATGTCATAAGTACAAACTCAAGTGTGGTGTAAGGTCTCGTACTTTATTTAACACTGTTAAAAAGGACAGAGACTGTGTTGAATGCGTGAACGGCCACGGTGTATATTTGGTTCCACTTAAATCTACTAACCCTGCAGAGCTCGATTTATGATATGTGGGCTCTACCACTCGTTATTTGGGGCGCCGCATTTACGAACATCAGTATAATCTCAGGACGCATTCTGGTGCTTCATCTTTGTCGAGACTCTGTTTAAACGGTTCTTACCTACCATGTTGGAATGGCACCATTATTCTAGATTCACCCAGGAACCGCCGATCAACACTTTTCTGTGAAAGTATTCACATATTGGTCAATGGTGAAAGATGCTGTAACGATGATTCCCCTTCCTTGGAGAACACTTTTGGGCCAGGTCACGCCCACCAACTATGCTTGTACCCACTGAACTTGATTTGGACTTTGCAGATTACTGCACATGCGCATTAACTGTTATGTGTGTTGTAAAGTGTATAGGCTACTTACTTCTGTGCTCACTGCTGCACTGTTTCTGAGGATGATGCCGTTGTGGCGTTGAAATTTCTTAAACATATTTATTTTAATTGTACATAGTTTTTATCATTAAAGTGTTTCGTGTAGGACACAGCATTTGTTTTCGGTTTAATAGCATTTGGTGCACGAGTTAATTTCTTCATATATTGAATCGATGTTTAATTTATATCTTTTTTATAAAATATAATCTTTTATAAAATTAATGTTTTTTCCCAAGCAAGTTGTTTTTGTCGAGTAGTTCATCAGATATGGAACTATGTTTCAAAAGATGTGTCGTCAATAGAATTGTTGATATCCCTTCCATATTTTTTTTCCTTTTTTGTCACAATGAGAAGCAAAACTTTCGGGAATTTCATTCAATATTATTGCACCCAAAAGAAATTTGAATAGACCACATACCATTTTTCTTGAATTATGATGATTAAGAAAATTATGAAATTTTTATAAATGTCGATTGGGAAAAAAGGGATTTCTCTTCTGCAACCAGACTTTTAAAAACATTTTGTACTATTTTATGGTACACAAAACCAGTGAGTGGGGTCACATTCCACATAGCTGAAGGTATGATATTTTACATTCCCTTAAAAATACCTCGTTAGTTGAAGCTATAAAATGAAAGAATAAAAAAGAAATAAAAGGAAAGCCCGTCGCAAACGCACTCTGTCTTCCAGTTTTCCATGAATCCTTATATTCCCTCATTAAATGCAAAGATGCTAAAAAGCGGCGTAAAGCAGGAGCTAGGCTCTTTTTATTCCTAAGAGGGCAATCATGGCAAAGGCAATTCTCGGATTTCCACGAGCCAAGGTCTAGTGTCATTTTTCTTCTGAATCTGGCAACGGGATTTCGTGCGGACGGCAATTGATGTATCAGAGATCCGCGGTGGGATAAATCATTCATCTCGAAGCAGATAAATTGCAAAGAAGAGAAATAAAGGAATCAAGGAGAACGATACGGGAGACAGGCTGCTGCTGAAAAGAAGTATCGTATGCATTTATACAGTGAATGCTCAAGAATAATGCTCTCTGCAATTTTTTTGGATTTTCTATAGAAAATCTCTATTCCATAACACGTTTGGATATTATTCTGAACATATAATATGGTCCAAAATGAACAGGTATTTGACATATTTAAAGGTAGTTTATGGTTACACTGTAAAATCTTTCCTGATATTCCCAAGCCATTTTTCGTAATTCCTTTCTTGAGTTAACGAAGCGTATTCCCGTTTAAAAAAATTGCCTGAAATGGCGGGAAATACCTACATTTTACGTATTTTTATTCTTATAATGATAGAAATACTTCCATTCATATTTTTCAGGTTAATAATGCAAAATTTCCGTTTTTAAGACGTGTTATCGTGAGACCCTGAATATTTAGAAAACATTCCCGTGATTCCGTTCGTATACTGAACAGCTAATTCTGTTCTTGCTTTCTCCGTATCTATGTAACAAAACATGTCCTTTAATAAGAGCTGTTCGCAGGGATACCTGAGGTTTAATTAACTATAAAACATCAATTGAATAAAAATTTTGAAGATGACAATCCGTTTTTTGGTGAAAATATGACAAGGATGGTAATTCAAATAATATCCGAAAACTTGAAAATAGTTAAGCTGAATTACTGGTCATTCACATTATGAATGATGACAAGTGATCTCTCATATCATGCATGATGATATGATTGATGATGATATGGATGACGACATAACTAAAGTCATTGTCATCTTAAAAAATATCGAGTGCCCAAATATTCAAATATTCTGTTGCCTTGAGGAATCATGATGAAAAAAAATGAAACATGTGATGAGTTCTATTAATACGACAGAAAAGCTAAAATTTTTATAACCCTGTTGAAGAAAATATTACGCTCCCGCAGAAAATAAAATGACCAATGAAACTGCATCCATAGCGAACAACATTCCGTTATCACGCTATTTCAGTTGCCATCGTTTCTTTTACACGTGATCTCCTTATAAGTGTCATGTTGGCTCAGTCAGCAGCGCTTTTTCTTCTCATGCAAACAGCCGCAGGTACAAGGCCCGCCGTTTGAGGGGGAAATGATTTCTCTACCTTCGTAAGTTCGTTAAAAGACGGAGATCTATCGGCAGTTTTACCGCACGTAATTTTTAAAAACCTTCCGTAAATTCACATCACTTATATCTTACAGAGTGGTTCAAAATCTCTTGATTCGAGTTTCATGACAAATATGTTTTCTTCTGAAGAGAATGCTGTATAAAGTTATTCATCAAATGGCCCAATATGTTGGAACAGACGATTCTATAGCCAAACTGACCATGTCCGTTCCGATGGCATCGATGACAGCGCCCCTAGTGGTGAAATGAGGAAGTTATCAAGTCTAACTCGCGAACCAAGAGAGATAATGAAAAAATGTCAAGGACAAAGTTGTCCAGCGTCATTGACTTAGTACGAAATGACATCTTATGTCCACCAAAAGAGTGTATGAGAGACGCGAAACGCCGGTGAAACGAAATCCCTTTGTGGCCACTGCCGAGAGGCTGTCAATACACATGCCGTACTGACGGTGCTGTGTGGATGGGCAAGGACAAATCCCAGGACGTCATTCGGTTGAACCAGTTGAGATCCTGCGTACAGAGATCTCCCCGAGCATGGACGAGCTGCTGTGCTGACAGTCTCTCTGAGCCGTTGAACAGTATGGTTGATAGTCCTATCAGTTGGATGTGAACCAGCAGGAAAACGTAAGGCATACTGCCGTGCTGCTTTCCTAGCGTTGCGTTGACACTCACCGTACAGCAGCACCATCTCACAGTACTCATCGTTGGAATAGCCCGCCATGAAAACGTTCACTCGTTTGACGACCGCATCGCTCTGACCGAGTCTTATATCATCGGCTGGGTGCTGCGTCATGGTCATCGTTTGCCTTCATACGCAGCTCTTTATGCCCTGTAAGCAAATAAGTGGCATATGACGCTGCTTTTTCAATCATTTGGGGCCTTACGTACGAATGTGTGTTGCGTTAGTGGCCAGCAACGGATTCCGCTTCAACAGCATTTCACGTCTTCCATATACTCTTTTGGTGTACGTAAGATATCATTTCGTACCAAGTCAATGACGTTCTACAACTTTGTCATTGACATTTTTTCATTATCTCTCTTGTGTTCACGAGTTAGACTTGCCAACTTTCTCATTTCACCACTAAGGGCGCTGTCATCCATGTCAGCAGATCGGGCATGGTCACTTTACTATACCTACACCTAAGTTATATGGCTTACCACCGTTCGTTCCGAACTTTTTGGGGTGAATTAGGACTTTACGTTGCACCCTGTATATACACACACATACAGAGTCGTATCAGAATTATATGATCACCCTCGGAATCATAAATGGCCCTGCACCCGCACAAGCGCGTCACAGAGTGCGCGTGACAAGGTCGATCACTTGGAAATATAAGCAGCCGGACAGGACAGATGATCCATAGTGAGTCACGTCAGCACAATGGGCAGAGGTAGTGATTTGACGGACGTTCAAAAGGGAATGATCATCGGCTACCGCGCCAAGGCTGGAAGCACCTCAGAAACAGCAGATTTCGTAATCTTGTCGCGAGGTGCTGTAGTAAGGGTGTATCAGAGAATTGACCGCTGCCACACCGAGTACCACCCGACGCCATAACTGTAAAGTCCCAAAGGCCATCGACCCTAGAGCAGAACGTCACCTCCGCCGACAAGTAAAAGGCAATCGAACAGTGCGGCAACTGACTAAGCAAATGAACGCTGGAACACCCAGGTATGAGTCCCCAATAACAGTAGAACAAACCTTGTTACGAATTGGTCTCCACGAGGCGACGACGCGTGGAGACAAGACGCCCATGTTTACCCAGGTCGACTGGCAACGACGCCTGCAGTTCGCATGGGACTACCGTCATTAAACATTGAAAGAGTGGGAAAAGGTCGCCTTCTCCGTCGAATCGAGGTCTCTACAGAAGTGACTGGCGATGGGGGAAACGGCATCAATCGCACGAGAACCAACAGCCGGACACGCTTGTCGGTCAAATAAGGGCTGGCGGTGGCAGTGTGCATGCATAGGAGATATTTTCCTTCTATGACCTGGGACAGCTGGTACTACTTGATGTACCCTTGAACACCAATGGGTACTTGTCCATCCTCGCTGACCACATGAATCCCTTCGTGTTGGACGTTTACCCTGATGGTGATGGTGGCTACCAACATGACAATGCGCCGTGCTACTTTGATAAGGTTTTGTGTGACTCCTTACCGTCGTGGCACTGGGGTGAGTGGTCACAGGCCATCGCTTAGAGCACCGCGTGGCAGAAACGGTGGGACAACTTTTCACCTGCCTTCAATTTATTTTCCACTTTAGGGATGTATCGTAGTATTTTTTGGGGATTCCAGGGTTTTCGGGGAAAATTCCTTTTGAATGATGTACCGTATGCAGTCATTTTAACCTTCTGGTTTTCTTGACTTTTGAGCAGTGTAAATTTTGGCTGATTCCTGTTATGTCTTCCATACTGAACGTCACATCTGAACTCCCATCAATTTTATTCTTTTTCTGTTACGACTGGAAACCAGGTAAGCCGTGATAACTGCTAAATATACACGGTCCACTCAGTTTGAGGGTATGTACTATGTATTTAGTCATTTCGCTCACGTTAGTGTTAACTCCATCTATGGGTGTGCACTATGAAATCCGCCGTGCTACTTCAAGTCGTAGTAGTGTTAAGTTGTGGTTACTACATGTTGCAATGATATTTAAGTTATTTTCAGAGAAGAAACTGTGATGTCTACTCTAATTTTACTTTCCTTTTGAGTTCCTGTATTCTTATATAAATTCGGTTTATTCTCGTTAAACGTTATTTTAATCTCAATGCCACAGTTTCCATTTCTACGAATTTGAGTTTGGCAACCCTGACACCAGATCAGAAGTTAATAACGTAAGCTCAAGGTAGTGATAAGAGCTTTTGCTTTGAATGTATCGCTTCACTTGTTTCTCGTCTCACTGTGTTTCGAGTTTTGCGATGTTTTACGTGATCACAGTATTTTGAATTATTCTGATTTGGTACTTACGACTGAGAAAAAGCGAGTGCAGTGTTGTAAACAACTGGGTGGATTGTGTTCTACTTCGATATTTTCTGTGGCCAATTTATATTTATTGAGAGAAGTGATTAAAAAGTGGCATACTTCTTTATAACAGCCAATAAAAAAGGCGTGGACATGTATTGAGTTCTCCGAAAGGTGCACGCCGAATTTACATAGCTTATTGACGATCGGTCGTCACGTGCCATCGTCACTATATGTAAATGAGTCAGCTACATAAAGGAATGTGTGAGATGTTCATGTATCAGTTTGTGCTGAAAGCTGTGGAATGAAAGAAGAACAACAAGACGATTCGTGCTGAGTCAATCATGATACTAAAATGCCCTCTTTGTACGATTTCAAAAGCAATATTACTTTAATGTAAAAGATGATTTTAAAATACGATAAAAACATTAAAAACACAAGATCTTTTGGGTACCGCGTCGGTCCCTTCTTCAGGTTGAGAACACTGAGCAATGGAATGAATGATAGGTAAATTAAATACATAGAAAGACGTCATTATACATACGAAGTGCGCAAATCAGAAAATGAGTTTTACAAATAACACATGCACTAACCAAAGTTCTCCAGGAATCAAATTAGTGGTTCCGGTTAACAAGGAGTTTCCAAGGAAGTGGTATTTGAATTGGTATGTCATCATTACAATAATTAGATCCGTACTTGTAAATCCACATACTCTCAGAAAACAAAACAGAAGAACGTGTATTTGGGGAAGATAAAATGGTGACAAGGTTCCATAGTGGCTCACAATTTCCCTCCACACACAGTTAGGACAAAGTTGCAGCAGAGGAGCTTGTTTTTAAATTATACTGGGTTGTCGGAAAAGTCATGACGTATTTTGGCACCCGATGGCGGTTGGGCGGTTTTAAAAGTACAAGAGGTATGCGCAGCTCCGTTATCGCTATGGCATTTGGCAAGTGCCAGTTCTAGCTGCAGTCTAAAAGGAATAGTGAGCGATTTGGTTGATCTGCGGAGATTTGACATCAAGTTGAAGATGGAAGACCAAACTGAGCATTTTCGCCATAGTTTACTGTTTTACTTCCGTAAAGGGAAGAACGCGTGTCAAACTTGTGAAACGTTGCGTAAAGTGTACGGTGATAATTATCTACAAGAACGTCAGCGGTGGTTCGCAAAATTCCGTGCTGGTGATTTTGACCACAACGATGCTCCTCGGTCCGGGAGGCCAACCGAGGTTGATGACCACCAAATCAAGGCATTGATGAAATCAAACCCACGTTACACGACACAAGAGATTGCAGACACATTGCACATCCATTATTCAAACATTCACGACCACGTGAAGAAGCTGGGATACGTAACTAAGCTCCATGTGCCGGTTCCTCATGAACTCAGAGAAGCTCAATTGACGGCGCGTATAAACATCTGCGATATACTCTTAAACGTGAGGAAAACGATCCTTTTTTGAAGCGACTGATAACTGGTGACAAAAAGTGTATTATGTATAACAATGTGCTGCACAAACGGTCTTGGTCCCGACGTGCGGCTTCGCCTCAAACGACATACAAAGCAGACATTAATCGGCGGAGGTTCTGGTCTCAGTGTGGAGGAATTTTAAAAGGTGTGTTTTTCGAGCTCCTACTACTGAACCAAACAATCAATTCGAATGTGTACTGTCGGCAATTGGACAGTTTGAACGAATCCATCACCCGGAAACCTCCAGAGCTCGTTCATCGTAAAGGTGTTGTGTTCCATCACGACAACGCGAGACCACACACAAGTTTGGTCACCCGCCAAAAATTATTGGAACTTGGGTGGGATGTGTTGCCACACCCATCATACTAGCCTGACCTTGCGCCGTCAGACTTCCACTTGTTTCGCTCTCTTCAACAGTCCTTGCATGGTATAATGTTCAATTCAGATGAGGCTGTAAATCAGCACCTTGTATAGTTTTTCGCCACGAAAGACAGATTCTTCTATGAACGAGGCATTCTGCAGCTCACTGACAGATGGCAAAAGGTTATCGAACAAAACGGGCATTATATCAATGATTGTTCTTTGTTCTTTCCTTCAATAAATGACATTTGCAAAACCTGGCTAAAATATGTCATGACCTTTCCGACAACCCAATATTTATGTTCAGAAATTCCACATTTAAGATTTCGAAGCATAGAGCCGATATACACATAATCTCTTTTATCAGGTTCTGTGGCTCTTAGTGGAATGATGTAGACGCTGTGACGATACTCAAAATTTATTGCGTCTCTGTCATTTTGTATCTGCGACATTATATTACGGGTTCTCACGTCAAAGTTTATGTCATATTTTTTACAAACGTTCCTATGAATGCAGCTTACGGCAGGAATATATTGCATAGATCCGATGACCTTTTTAGTATTTCTTTCCCTAACTAGGGTGGTTGAAGCTAACTTTATTGTGCGTCGGATTAACTTTAATTTAAAGGCTATTCTACATATTTATTTCACCTACCTTTCATTCCATTGCTCAGTGTTCTCCACTTGAATAAGTGACCGACGTGGTACCCAAAGGATCTTGTGCTTTTAATGTTTTTATCGTATTTTAACATCCTCTTTTACATTAAAGTAATATTGCTTTAGAAATCATTCAAGGACAGCTTCTTAGTATCTTGAGTGTGGAAAGAAAGCCATGGAAGTGTATGTAAATTCGTAGGACGATGAACAACAATCCCTTGCATTTACGACGTGTCACGCTTTAATTCTACAATAAGAGACTAAACGCAACAGAAGTTACACGGGAGATATGTGACGTGTAAAGGGACGGTGCAGTAGCGGACCGAGCAGTTCGCAAGTGGCTTGAGAGATTTCGAGATCGAAACTTTAACCTGGAAGATGAAGAGTGTCCGGGTATGTCTTGTGCCACTGATGAGGAAAAACCTGCGTGCAGAGCTTGGAGCCAACATTCGTCAAACCACGGGACTTAGCAGAATCGAACATCAATGACCGCCTCCGTAAGTCTGGCTACGTCAGTCCGTTTGATGTATGTGTCCAATACAATTTGTCCAAAAGAAACTTGCTTGATTCGAGTGTCCATCCGTGACTTGCTTTTGAAACGCAACAAAACGATTCGATTTGTTGAGCCCTTAAATTTTACTTTGCTAAGCCTGATTTTTGAGAGTTGTTCCTTGCTAACAGCTGAATGTGGAAAATTCTCAGGACACACTTTTCAAAATAAGAGCGAGGTTAAGTTATGGGACAGTACTTCCAAAATCCAGATACACTCTTTATTGTCCAGTTACCCAGCAGATCAAATTGTCTTTCAATAAATAGGTCGTTCAAAAACGAGATACATTTGACTAATATCCCTGTTAACGTGGCATGTAACACCACGTACTAAGAACATAGTACCGCATATATAGCTTTGCTTAACATCAATCAGTATAACATAGCTCATACAATATCGCTCTCAAACTCTGCTCATACAAATCGCTGTGTTGAACATCTCCCTGAACTCTGAAGAGCCAATTTATTTTATACATGTTTGACTGTAATTTGGCACACTGCCAGGTTGCCAGCTTTTTACAAGCTCGTCCGGAGACCCGTTGTGGTGTTAAAACAGAAAATATTTAACGACGAGAAACCAAATTTACGTGCGAACAGAGAAACTCAGAAGGAAGGTAAAATTGATGTACATGTCATAAGTAGGGCAGTAATTTTATTGCGGGAATAAAACGCAAAATTTGCGGGGCGGTAAATTATGAAATTTCGCGAAATATTCGCAGGCCAATGATATACACTAACATTTCCGAAAAAAGTCTACCAATATTACGAAGCAGTAATACTAGTACTTAACTAAATATGCATTATATAGTTTTATAAGTTTTTAAAATTGATACTTGCATTTATAAACCATTTAAATTCTGGCAACGTTATCAACACCGTTACACGACATCAAGATTTCCATTTAAGTGCACGGCATTTTGATACATTATTTTGTATATACACATATTTTCTTATTTGATGCTGTGCCTGTTGCCTTGTAACACGTTTTCAAATTTAGAAGAGCATCGTTCAGGCACTGTTTGTGGGTACTGACAGACAACAGATGGCGATCTTATGCAGCTTAGGGAAACGATCTATTTTCGTATTCCAGAAGTCTAGCAAACCTTCACTGACATGAAATTCTTTTACAGTTGCTTTATATGAACGAAATTCACCATCTTCGAACATAGGAATGTGGTTGAAAATAAACAAATATTCTTTGTCGTTTAAAAGGTCCAAGGACTTAAATTGATCGGGATCAAACACCCTACATGCTTTGAAGAAATTTGCAGCTGGCTGACGAAATCGATGCTTTTTAACTTCAAAAAATAATGCTTAATGTTTTCATAACAAGTGGATAGAACTCTTTTTGCAGCGACGTGATCGCAGTCTTGACTCTTGCTAAGATAAGTGTTGGCGATGTCCGATATTTCATTATACACTGCCGGACAATTGCTAAGAACGGATGACAATAGCAACGATAGCAACCATAAAATGGAAGGCAGCAGGAAAATGTGGAAATTAGCATAAGTGCGGGATACAGTAAGACGTGTTGTGCGTATGCAAATTTTGCATTGCCGAACTTGTTCGTGACGTTATAGCGCTGATAAGAGATATAAAGGATTTGACGCGTATTGACCGCTGTTGTTCAAACGCAAAGTTGAAAGGGAAAGAATCAATTGACGAACTTGGAATTTTCAGTATGTCTTCCCGACATCACCTAGATGATTTTACGCGTGGCCGTAATATTGGCAAGATTGAAGGAGGGCAAAAAATAACAGATGTTGCCACGGAGTTCGACGTCAGCCACAGTGTTGTTTCAAGGCTTTGGAAATCATTTCAAACAAATGGAGAGTGTAGCAAACGTCACGGGGGAGGTCGTGTTCGCAGTACGACACCTGCAGAAGATCGGTACATAGTGCTATCAATAAAAAGACACCGGCGCAGCACAGCTAGTGAGGTAGCAAATCAGTTTATGGCTGCTACTGGCAAGCGGATCTCCCGAAAAACTGTCGCCAGACATTTGCATAAAGGGGGACTATACGCCCGCCGTCCTGTTGTGTGCATCCTATTGTCCAGACGTCACCGTACCGCCCGTTTGCAATGGTGCCATCAACATCGCAATTGGACTGATAACGACTGGTCTGCTGTCCTCTTCTCAGATGAGAGTAGATACAGTCTATCGTCTGATTGTCGACGACAACTGATCTGGCGTGATAGTGGTACTGCATATTGTCCAGCAAACATACAGGAAAGGGACCGATATCCCTACATGTAGTGTCATGGTATGAGCTGGCATCATGATCAATGGCCGTACGTCCCTCTATGTGCTTCCAACTGGGACTATGACTGGCCAACGATACATTAGTGATGTTCTGCTACCTCATGTTCGCATGTTCCGTGGTGCTGTCGGTGATAGATTCATTTTCATGGACGACGACGCAACAGGTCATCGAACAGTCGCTGTCCAGGAGTGTCTTGAGAGCGAGGATATACAACGCCTCGTATGACCAGCACGTTCTCCAGATCTGAATCCCATTGAAAATGTGTGGGATGCTTTGGGGAAGAGTCTTGCTGGTCGCCAATGCCCTCCAATAAACAAGGACACCCTCATCCGTGCACTGACAGAGGAATAGGATAAATTACCCCAACAGCTGCTTGATAATGTTGTGCAAAGCATGACACGAGGTGTGGAATCTTGCATCGCCCTCCATGGTTGCCATATCCCGTATTGACATCTTACGCCGGAACGCCTGCGGACGGTAATTGCATTTTTTTCACGTTTACGTATTCTGCACAAAATGGCCTGTTTGTCCCTTGAACACGTTCCAAAGCCTTCTGGATTTCAGAGCACAATAAATTGTCTTTCTTGTAATGTCCTGGCATTCTGGCATTATTTTATTTCACTTGGCATCCAACCACACTTACCTTTTTATGCGCTATATAGCCGTTTATGATCCGTCCTTAGCAATTGTCCAGCAGTGTATATTTTGTGCGCGAAAATTCGCTGTTTTTCAAATAAAGTGAGCTGTCCGGAAATACACGGCGCATGAATCCCAACCTGCTTCAGATTTTCTTTTAAATCTCTATCTTGAAAATACACGGCGCATGAATCTCAACCTGCTTCAGATTTTCTTTTAAATCTCTATCTTGAAAATACCCAATGATTTTATTCACAATACAACTGCTACTGTTGTCTTTTTCTTTTTTCTTTTTTTTGCAAACACTCTGCGTAGTGTTCTAAATGTTTGCAGTGAAAAAGCACGGCCTCAGACCAACGTTTCCACCTAGTCTCTTGCAAAAATAGTAGAACACGTCCTTTACGAGAGGAATAAGCTCTGAAAGCACGTTTAACAGCAACTACACTAAAGAATTAACATTTTCAAATTCATTCTGCCAAATTTCGCACAAAAGATTTAAAAGATACGCATTGCAGTTTCTTTTTTTTTTTTTCGAAAGAAAAAAAAAGAAAACAGATCCGGGAAAACGGATCTGCTGTCCGTTTTTCGGAATATGATAAGTCGGTGTTTTCTTTTTTTTTTATTGCAATACACATTGGAACCAGTCAGAAATATTACAACTTATCTTAGATCGGATAAGAAATTTTTCGTTTTCAGTCTTCAGAATTAATACATTTCAAATCCACCCATTAGTAAAATATTTATATGCATCAAGGCTTTTATAAGCCTTTAGAGCTTTTCCGGTGTAACACGAAAAACTTCCTATTAAATAGTTATAAATATCGTGATAGCTCAGATCAGGGAGGTCCGTAGCAACACAAACTTCCAGACGATGAAAATATCTTTCAGGTATGTCATATGGATCTTCTATGTCGTTATTTCTAAGCTCTTCTTCGTAACATTGCTTTTCCACCACATTAAGATGGCAAACTTTGTCAGAAAGAACAGTTTTTTTACTCTATTTACAGCCATATCAGCCATTGAAAAGCATGGAGAGAGACCAGCTCGGGTACTTTCTAACCACCCGGAAGTCTAGCAGACAGTTTTGTGACGTCGCGAATATGCAATTCAGGACTGCATCATGAAGGCGGTACATCTGCTCGACTTTTATCGCGCCTCGTATTGCTTCAAGGAGATGCTGGACAGTTTTGAATACGAATCTTGTGTTCTGTAATCAATTGTTTAGTATATTTGAAGAAATATGAATAAACTTATTCATATTTGAAGAAATATGAATAAACTTATTCATATTTGAAGAAATATGAATAAACTTATTCAAATTGAAAATATCTCGAAAACAGCAGCTGGACAGTATTGCGGTGTTAGATTGAGTTGAAAATATCTCGAAGACAGCAGCTGGATGATCACAGCGATCGTGAGTAATAGGTAGAATGGATGCAGGACAATTCCCGCCGGAGGTGTCCAGAACGTTAAATACACACAAAACGCCATCTCGAGACTAGAGAGGCGGTTACTTAATGCAGGAGAGATTCGTCGTCAACACGAACAACGCCGTCCTTGAGCTACTAATGCAGTCTAAAACCGTTGTATTTCTCTAACAGCAAGAAGACATAGCAGATAACAGGTAGGCAACTGACTATAGAGCTCGCAGAAGACACTAGAACGGGAATAATTTGATTTACAGTTTACCGCTGGTTGCGTGGGCGACGTCTCTATGCAACAAGACTTATCATTTGTGTCTTTCTAACTCTCTTCTCCAGAGGTCCGTTTAAGATGGATTGGCCACCATTGCCTTGGGAGCCCAGACAACTGGGCATGTGTGCTTCTCACGGTTGAGTCACGATATAATTTAAACACTGATTCCCGACGTACTCTCATCTGGCGAGAGCTAGCTACTCGTGATACTCTCTCAAACATCTTTGAAAGATCGACTTCCACGGGGTTGGTTTTCTTGTCCGAATCGGACCTGCACATCTTCAAGAGTCACTCTATAGCCAGCCAGAGATATAGGGGGATGTTCTAAATCATTTTGTTTGATTGTTCAGTGGTGAGATTTCCTCCTGAAGGACGGTAACTCCAGACCTTATCAAGCTCAGCTGGTGGATGAGTTCTGGAAACAGGAAATATGCTCGAATGGATTAGCCAACATATTTGCCGGACATTAATTCCATTGAGCATGTCTAGGAAGCCTTAGAAAGGCGAGTTTGAGGACCTCAACCCGACCTAGGACCCTCCTGTAACTTTGAATAGAATTTTCAGAGGAGTGGCAGTTAATTTTGCATGGCTTAATTGAGAGTCCCAATAACAATATAAATGGGTCATTGCCACCGCTGAGTGTCTGTTAAAGCCAATCATGCGCCTTATTGACTGCTCCGGACAACGAGAATGAAGAACTTCTATTTTCCTCTTCGTGTTCCAATGCGCATATTTCCTGTTTATGATTGAATTGCGAGGTTCTGCAACATTTAACTTTTGTAATGTGTCTAAATTCTTACATTTCCTTCCGTCCGTCGCGAGTAATGTAGTATTTTATAGATAATCCTTTAATTTTGCACAAACCCAGGGTGAAGCTCTCAAAACAAATCCGTATTTTCCTGGTTAACTACATCATCCTCTGAATAACAAAAAGCATGTATTGAAACACTAAGTTAATACAAGACAGTTATTCACTGCAAAGAAGCAGATTAATGATAAAGTGAAGGACTTTTATACTATTCAAGCTGTGGTCACTAAATTTTTTCTCTTTCCCAAGATTGTTGGCCAAAGTGATCTTCTTCTGGCTTTTTCCCCTCCAGATGCTTTGCTTTAATTGCTTTTTAAAGCAGTTAAACTCCCTTCATTAATATTTGATTAGAATTCTTCACTGAACGATGCAGGTATAAATCTCCTGTATTTGAAAATGCATCCCTCACGATGGCCTTACTTGCATTTCTCCATCGCCAACCATGGAAATAACCCCCTACTTGAAATTATTAATAAAACTTCTGATCCAGATGGCGCATTCCCACTGCTCTGAAATCTCTTGAACCTGAATCATATCTGTGTATGTTATCCCTTTCACTTGCCGTTTTTAACGAGAATATATAGGCTCGAAATTTGCTGGTGATTAAATATTTCTCCTTCCCTAAAAGATTCAGAGCTGTAACTTTGGCATATTTTTTCGTGAAATTTGTAAATGCGGCAACGAATGAAAAGTTGTTACCTGATATAAACCCTTCCACACTAATTTATGATAGTTATTGTGAGTTTCCTTGAAATCATTCCATTCAGTCGGCCACATTTCACTTTATCTTAACTATGCAAGTTTTCGTGCAGCAGAAAACTTCGAACGTAAACCAGAACCTGCGGGTTCGATTTCCGTTCTAGGATGATGTAGTTTTCAAGATTTCTGAGGCACGTAAACTTGCTTGATTAATTAGGCATCCATCTACCCATAAAATCTATTTGACTATGAGCAGTATGCAATATTTCGAGAACGTAAATCGGGAGATGCGAGCTCGATATCCGGTCCAGAATGATGTAGTTTTCAAGATTTTTGAGGCATGTAAACTTGCTTGCCTGTGACATCTATTTGACTATCAGCAGTGTGCAATGTTTCGAGAACATAAATCGGGAGCTGCGGGTTCGATTTCCGTTCCAGGATGATGTAATGTTCAAGTTTTCTGAGACATGTAAACTTGCTTGATTAATTAGGCATATATCTGCCTGTAACATCTATTTGACTTTCAGCAGTGTGCAATGTTTCGAGAACGTAAATCTGGAGCTGCGGGTTCGATTCCTGTTCCAGGACGATGAAATTTTCAAGTTTTTCTGAGACATGCAAACTTGCTTGATTAAATTTGCATCCATCTGCCTGTGATACATGTTGACTATTACCTTAACTATGTCTGGAGTACAAACCTGATGGTTTAAGCGCTGGCTTATGACTGTTCGTCCGTGAAGGGTGAGGTTCGAAGCCCCGTGAGGCATATGTGTTGTTTTTGTCTTACGGCACTGGCTCTCTCTCCCTTTCCCGAAACCAGTGGCCATAAATTAGGGAAGGTAAACTGCCAATAGCCCACCGAGTTGCTCACGGTGGTCGTTAAACCTTCAATCAAAAAAAAAAAAAAAAAATACGAACCTGACAAATTTCGGGGAAATTATAACGCACGATGTAATAAGAGCATAACCTGGCATGGAAACTTTCTAAACACCCTTGTGTTGAACGGCTTCAGTCCTGCATTGCGTCAGTGGCTTTGTTGCTTCTTTTTTCGTCTGCAGCGTATAAGTACTCTACAAGGACAGAAATCACGTGATACCTGGTTCCTGAGCAACGCGGTGCTGTCACCCCTCTCGCTAGAGGAGGAGCTTCACTGCTTCAGAGGTATGAAGGCAAGACGACATAATTGTCTTCACGTAGACAGTAATTCATTATTAATATAGATGAATGTCGTGAGTTAACAGAGCTGGAAAGAGGGATGACAATGTCTGTCCGATTCACGATCACCATATCGTGTTGGTGGTACATGAGTTGCAGTATCTCCGTTAGACAATATCAAGAGTGCCGCGGGAATATTCCATTTCCAAAATAACATCGCATCGTGCCCTGCGGGAAAAGAAAATTGGTGGATGAACGTAGCCGACTCCGTCTGTCTGGCTTAGTTACAACCAACCGGAGAACAGCAGTGGCATGAATCACCGCGCAATTCAACGAGGGAGGTGCCAGAAACGTCTGCAGCAATATCATCAGCTAATCATTAGCAGGAATAGGTTATATGAGCCACCGACCTACCAGAGTCCGATTGCTAACGCCACATAAATGCAGTACTGTGCGCCTCAGATGGGCGAAAGAACATCGGCACTGGACCAAGGAAGAATGGAGACGTATCTTCTGGACCTATCAGTTCCGTTTCCAGTAACTTCGCGCACACGGAAGGGTACAAATCTGGCGGAAACCACACGAAGCGATGGACCCGATATGTCAATAAGGAAATGTTCAGAATGGTGCAGGCTCGGTTATGGTATTGGGTGTTTTCAACTGTCACCCGTTGAAATTTTTGGTACATCTAGATGCATCTCCGGATGGTACACGCTACGTGCCTATCCTTGCTGACTATCTCCATCTGCCCGTGAATTCTTCCAGTAGGACAATGAGCCTCCTCACAGAGCCATGGTTGATAGAACATAGTTAGAAGAGCAATCCTCAGAAGTTCTGACCCCGGCGCACCATACATGAACCTCGTGGAAGATATTTGGTAGGTTGCGTGAAGATCGGTTCGAGCATTGGATCCTCCATATAGGAATGCGACGGAATTATGGATAGAGGAGTAGCAAGCATGGGTGAAGATACCTGTGTAACGCTTTCGTGACTTTGTGGACCTAATCCCACGCCATGTGTCTCCCCTTATCCGTGAGAAAGGTGAGGTCGCCCCGGTTGCGCAGTGGTCTAAGCGAGGGCTTCTGATCATTCGTCCTGGATGGGGTTCGAGTTCGAATTCCGGTTAGGCATGGATGTTGTGTTTGGCGCTGGCTCTCTCCCTTCCCTGGATCCAGTGGCTCTAAATTAGGGACGGGCGAGACTGCTTATATCCCACTGAGTTGCTCACGGTAATCGTTAAACTTCTAATAAAAAAAAAAAAAGAAAGAAAGGTGGGCCTACTCATTACTAGGTAGGTATCGCGAGATTTCTGCCCACTCAGGGCAATTGTCTTGAATAAGCAGTTCCTTAGCAAATAAAAATATCGGTAAACATTTGTTCAGCACGGTATTATGTGTCCCCTGTAAACGGGCAAAAATTTATATCTAACCAAAAGCATAATCTCGTCCTCAACAGAGATTATGCCTTTGGTTAGATATACATTTTCATAATCTGGTCCTATGCTCACCATGATATCTTTGAATGCGCATAAACGATTACGTTTCTCCGATGAAATACAATATAGAGGCCATTATTCCATTTGGGAATAAAAGAAATATCTTAAAGTTTGACTCTTAAAAAATCCGCTACCATTGTGTAAAGAAGTTAAATAAATTAATATTTTCCCTCTGTTCACCGCGACCAACGTGCACTTTCGTATCTATCTATGGTTTGAATATGTCGTTTAGTTTGTTTCCCGATAGCAAATCTCCAACAAAGAACCCAGGATTTCTGTTCGAGATCAATGGTATATTTTTGGTAAAAAACTTCTAATTAGATAAAAGATAAAAGAAAAGTGTTTTTACAACAGATCGTAACACAATATCACTTCCTACAATCGGAAGACGGTATCATACACCTTGATAACGGAACGTCCAGCGTCTAACGGTTATTATTAAGAGTCATTCTCCGAAGGAGACAGAAACGCCAAGAATGATATGGGATCATGTAGATTAAGGATCACAATTACCTGAAAGCACATTGTAGATCAGATGGAAGAAACAATCTTTTTACAACGAATGGCTACGTTTCGGTATAATCTCAGCGTATATAACATACAGGGATGTAAGGTCAGGCGATGCGTAACATCACAGCCTCTCCTTGACAAATGTCAACCCCACCTTCACGTGGTACATCCTGCTCCCACTAAAGAGGCTCTGACGACCGCCAATAGCGGTATAACTATACCATCGAGATTAGAGGAAATGCTATCACACACTCACCAACCCGCTTGGCCAGCGTGGTGAGTTATGGCCAAACCCCTTCAAAATGACTTCACAACTTAAATCTTGGCACTCAGTCTCCGGCAGATAAAATGTACCACGCCAAGGAAGCGGCCAGTGCGACATGAAAGCAGAGGGTGCTAAGAATCCTCGGAAGACCGGACTAGGCTGCCATCTGATGCTGACCTTGGCTACGTATAATGGACGCCCCCTATCTTCTGATTCAAGGCTTCTTGAATTGGAAGAGGAACTACAAGGTATCACGTGGGACATCGTCGGCCTAAGTGAGGTAAGGAGAAAAGGAGAGGATCTCATTGAACTGAAAAGTGGACATCTCTTCTACTATCGTGGGACAGTTACTGGCAGAACTAGTGCTGTTGGATTTATAATAAAGAAGAAACTGAAGGATAAAGTTGTAGTAGTTAAAAGTTCCTCTGAGAGAGCTGCACGACTCGTTATCCAACTCTCAAGAAGATACCAGGCTCAGATTATTCAAACTTATGCACCCACCACAAGTCATGCTAAAGAAGAAATTGAAGAATTTTATGAGGAAATTCATCATCTAAATAATAAAGGTAAGCAGCACTTAAAGATAATTATGGAAGATTTCAATCCAAAAATAGGGCAACGGCAACAGAATGAAACTTCAGTAGGTAAATTCGGTCACGGCAACAGAAACCAGCGTGGAAATACTCTCGTAGAGTTTGCAGAGGCAGAAGGGTTTTTCATTTTGAACTCCTTTTTCAAGAAAAAGCCACACAGGAAATGGACATGGAGACATCCAAATGGGACGACAAATGAAATTGATTTTATTATGTGTAACAAAAAATACGTCATAGAAGACTGCAGTGTGCTAAACAAGTTCAATACAGGTAGTGACCATAGATTGGTGAGATGTAAGATGCACCTCAACACTAAACTCGAACGTGGCAAGCTCATAAGACAAACAAAATGTATTGACATAATCAACCTTAAAAAACACGATAATGTCTTCAAGTTGGAACTGAAGAACAGATTCTCTGCTTTAAAAGGTCTAACATCGGAGGAAGTGGATATTTCTGAAGTTAACAGAAAAGTAACCAAAGCTCTTATGGAAACAGCAACAAAATTAGCTGGGTCTAAGAACAAGTTGCATGTGAACAAATTATCAGGAAAAACCAAAATCTTGATGCAAAAAAAGAAGAGAGATGAGGACAACTAAAGAAGATGTGACTTCCAAAGTGGAATATATAGAGCTATGCAAGACAGTACGAAAAAGTATCACTGAAGACGTAAGGAAATTCAACTGTGAACTAGTGAGGAAAACAATTGAAAACAGCCAAAGACTAAAGATAGCGAACTGACATCTCAGCAAGGGAAGAAAACAGATTATGGCACTGAGAAAAGAAGATGGTTGTGTAACGAGAAATAGAGGCAAAATTTTGACAAGAGTGAAAGATTTGTACTCCAAATTATATGAAAGGGATGATACATGTACTCCAGACATCGTGAAAGGTACCATTACCAGAGTTCTTCCAGTCCTCCCAGCAGGAGTTGCTCATGCAATCAAGAATATGAGGCGGGGAAAAGCTCCTGGAGAAGATGGAATTACTGTAGACATCATAC
Organism: Macrothele yani; assembly: GCA_039090855.1. Classification (NCBI taxonomy): domain Eukaryota; kingdom Metazoa; phylum Arthropoda; class Arachnida; order Araneae; family Macrothelidae; genus Macrothele; species Macrothele yani. Next base: position 51,618,855 of record CM077008.1, on the reverse strand, counting down.
AAGAAGCAAGTGGAGAAATCGAAACAGTACACGCCCAAATTTTCACTCGATGCCTTAATGAAGGGAAGATTCCTGAGGATTGGAATAACGCTACAATGACCTTGCTACATAAAAAAGGTGACATTGAGGATCTCAGGAACTACAGACCTATCAGCCTCCTATCAGGGGTTTATAAAATCTTCACTAAAGTTCTTTCACACCGCTTGAAGGTAACACTGGACATGGCTCAACCGAGAAAACAAGCTGGATTCAGGAGTGGCTACAACACAATAGATCATATCCACGTAGTGAGAGAACTAATTGAAAGAGCGAGGGAATATCAACTTCTATTGTGCATGGCCTTTACCGATATTGAAAAAGCCTTTGATTCGGTGAAACCATCAGCAGTTACAATGGCTCTGAAATCCTGCGGTATTGAAGATGCGTACATTAATATTATTAATTACATCTATGAAAATGCAAGTGCAAAGATTCGGCTGTTTGAAAATACAACACACATAAAATTTGGAAAAGGAGTGAGACAAGGTGACGCCACATCTCCGAAGCTCTTTAATGCCACATTGGAAAATGTCTTTCAATCACTGAACTGGGAAAACAAAGTGATAAAGATTAATGGAGATTATCTAACCCACCTTCGTTTTGCTGATGACGTAGTCATTTTTGCAACTACCTCATCAGAGCTGCAGAGTATGATCCAGGAACTTGCTGACAAGAGTAAAGAAGTGGGATTAAAAATTAACTTTCAGAAGACAAAAGTGATGTTCAATGCTTTTACAAGAAATGAAGATTTATCGATTGATGGAGAAAAGCTGGAGATAACAGACACGTACGTTTATCTTGGACAGCAGATATCAAGTGAGGGTCACATTGATGAAGAAATTAATCGGCGTACAAAACTTGCCTGGAGAGCTTTTGGAAGAAACAGCATAATTTTCAAGAACAATATGCCATTATGTCTTAAAAGAAAAGTGTTTGATCAATGCATCACTCCAGTGCTTATGTATGGTGCAGAGACGTGGACCTTAACTAAAAGAGGCATACAAAGGTTGCAGACAACTCAGAGCAGCATGGAGAGGTGCATGCTTGGTGTAACCAGGAGAGATAAGAAGAGGAACACGTGGATCCGAAAAATGACAAGAGTGGAAGACATCATGATCAGAGTTAAATCCCTGAAATGGCAACGGGCTTGACATACTGCCAGAAGGACAGACCATCGATGGACAGCCGAAATTTTAGATTGGATTCCAAGGGACAGGAAAATACCCAGAAGAAGACCACATGGAAGATGGGTGGATGAAATTCGAAAGTATGCGGGAGTGACATGGAGGAGACTGGCACAAGACAGACCGCTGTGGAGAAAACTTGGGGAGACCTTCGTCCAGCAGTGGATTGATATTGGTTGAAAATGATGATGATGATGATGATGATGATATAACATACAGCCCAAGGATTCTTCACAGGCTTGCCCCTGCTTAACTTCGCTATCTATGACTTTGACAACAAATTGCTTATCAGTTTTCTTCCAAATAAGCAAATGTCACGATCCCAATGAACTTTTGGATTACAAAACGGACGAGGTAAAGCCTTAGTGTCTACAACAGACATGCACAACATGCGCCCCTCAGTTTGATTGTGTGCGGGCCGCGTGCACCAGGCAGCACAAAACGGAAGAAAGTGAAACATCTGTAGAAAAAATGAAAAATTATAGGGATATGATAATTTTATGCGGCACTCTCGGAACACACAAACATGTACGAAGGTGGATCAGAAACTAACGCACACTATCTTTTTTGTTTGGCAACAGTTACGCAAAACAAAACATGTACACAGTGAAACTACATTTCAGAGCTATTTTTCAGCATTAGAACAGAGACGCTCGAGACATTTATCCCAGCATGGTACCAGTTTTAGGATACTTTGTTCATAAAAGTCCGTTTTCTGGGCGTACAGCCACCTGCGGTCAACCGATTTGACTTCGTCACCCGAATCGAAGCGTTCGCCGCCCAGGAATCATTTCAAGGGAAAAAACAGACGAAAGTCCGAGGGAGCAAGGTCCGGACTGTACGGTGTGTGCTGGAGCGCCTCTAAGTGAATTGGGCAAATTTATGTGTCACCTCTGGTCATCTGTCAAGTTCTTGGGCACCCATCGCACACTAACCTCGCAAAATTCCTATTTGCCATGCACAATATCGTACGCTGTACCGTACGAAATGTTGAATTTCTGTGCAAATCCAAGAAGAGTTAGAGAGTAGGCATCCGTTTATTTGGTGCAAAGAATATTTATACAATTAGGCAAAAAAGTGCGATCTTTCACCATCACGGATGGCTTTGTGAGGCCGAAGTAACGTCTAAGATAAACTGAGCTCCAAAAACCTTAAATTCAAGCATGGTACAGCGAAAGTTGACATATGCGTCTTATATAAATCATGACTCTTTCCAAGCATGCGTCTTATATAAATCATGACTCTTTCCAAGCATACGTTTTATATAAATCATGACTCTTTCCAAGCATGCGTGTTATATAAATCCTGATCGGTTGTCACGGAGTAGAGCGCGCCAAGGAAGTTCTGCTGGAACATCCTCATTGCAGGTGTTATTGTTGACCCATATCTCCAAGGTCTTACGAAACATTGTGGTTTTAGGGTTTACGTAAGGGGGCGATCTTCAGCAAATTGCCCCATTTCGGTGTGGCAGCGTAGAGATTGGCTGCTCTGGCTATTGCTGTGGACAGTTTTTGTAGTTTAACGTCTCTTTTGTGTTCATCCAGTTTGAGGCGGAAAGATCGTTTAGCCAAATATACATAGTCTTTCACAAAACCATCGGGGTATTCTATCGGGATAGCATATACGCCCGTTTCATTCAGAGTTGCGCTTGTGGCCTTCTGCGATATTAGTCTTGAGGAAAGCGATTTGGGTGCCCTCACGCCAATGTTTAGGCCACATTTCTGGAGTGCATTCTTCAAGAAAAACGTGAATCGTGTGACCTATGGGCAGGAGCCAATGTAGTTAGGTTTCTGCATGGGGGTGCGATTATTTTAATTTGGCCAGTTAGATCTGGCTTTCTTTATGATGTTCTCAATCGTATGGGTTTCAACCCCAATTGTTGTTGCTAACTCTTTTAAGGAATGGAGTTCAAGCTTCTGTACCTCATCGTCTGAGCTATGGGTGAATGCTCTTGCTCTGTGACAAAAGAGGGCCATTTGTTGTGAGGTAGGGCAATATCATGAGGGTAAGGTAACGTTTGGGACGTATGTTGGTTTGTAATATACTTGCGTTTTGGGTTGGCCCGGTGGTGACACCGTGATCAATACCTCCAAGAATGGTAGAGAGTTGTTGGTTTCGCACTCCATCGTGATTTTTAGATCTAGGTGCCAGTCATTGAGTCTGTTGAAAATATCTACTAGACTTTGATGGTGGTGAGTCCATATGAAGAATATGTCGTCATCAAAGCGGAGCCAGGTAGTTGGGGGTTGTAAATCTGTCCCTAGAATTTCGGTTTTCAATGGGCAGAGGACAGTTTCGGCTAGTATAGTTGACATGAGAGAGTCCATGGGTACCCTTGATCGCTCATACGTGCGTTCTCGGGAACTGAAGTAGTTAGTGTCAGCAACAATGTCAATAAGTTGAAATATTTGTTGCAGGCAGTCCATTAAAAAGATGTTAGAGTCGATTATTGCTTTCTTCAGGGCCGCAGTTGCTTCATTGATCCCTATTGAGGTGTATAAGGAGACCATGTCAAAACTCCCTATGATGTGGTCCTCTGTGACTGGAAGGTGGGTAAGCTTGGCCAGGAAATCTTCGGAGGAGTGCAAAACATTGTCGGATGCAGATAGGAATGATGCCAGAAAAGTTGCCATTGCTTTCTCTAGATAGTATGTGGGAGCGCATCTCCTAGTAACTATGGGACGAATTCGATTCCCTTGTTTGTGGTGCTTCAAGCGAGCGAAGATGGGTGGTATACTTGGTCCCGGTGTGAGCTTAAGTGCTTTCTTAAGGACTTCTGGAAGGGCGTTCATCTTTTTTACTCTCTTCACCTTGGTGATCCATCTGTTGAATGAGTTATTTGATTGGATAGTAGAGTCAGATTCATGAGTAAATTCCTCCATCTTGTTTTCTAGATCAGTGGAGTCTATGACAGCAATTTGGTGTGATTTGTCAGTCAATACCAAGGTGATCGTTGGGTCTGTTGTGATTTTTCTCAGTAGCCTTTGGGTGTTAAAATAACGTGTGTTTCCCGCTATCGTATCTTTCATATGCTGCAGTTTCAGTATGCATTTGTAGCGGATGGCGTCTCTGTGCTCCTGTGGAGCTCTGGTGAGTAAACGTTCTACCGTTGGAATGAGATCTCGGAGTGAATGTGTCTGTGCTAATCTAAGGTTGCCACGGCCCTCTTCAAATAAGCTGCACCATTTGGAAATGTTTCTGCGCTCTAGGCAATCACCACTTTACTCTTCGACCATTTCTTTGTGAATTTCCGCAGGAGTTTTCAGTTTAGGCCACAAAAATCGGACTACACCGCGTTGCTCTTCATTCGTAGATGACGCTAACAAACGCGACATCTTTGTGCCGTCGTTCACACTGTCTTCCACCACGGCGACACCTGATCCAGCCAAACAAGTCTGTAGCGTGATATGCAAACTCGTTGTCTGCTAAACTGCAACCTGCTACTTGCAACCTGTGAAGTGAATAAAATTGCTGTGCGTTACTTTTCGATCCTCCCTATTATAAAGATATAAAAATTTTATGGGGATACAGACAAATATACGCCGAGTTTGCAATACTATTCGCAAATAATATTGAAATGGCTACCGTCGATTTTCAGATGGAGCTTGCTGAAATTCAAAATAACTTCGATGTGAAGGCTGAATTTGCAAAAGGTTCTTTACTAGAATTTTATATAAACTCCTTGCCTTGCGAAATGAAAAGAGTGAAAATCCAGATTTTCGCCCCGATGGCGCAGTTGTCTAAGAACTAGCTCCTGACCATTTGTCCGAGACGGGTCCGGGCTCGAATCCCGATGAGGCATGGATGTTGTGCTTGTCTTACGGCACTGGCTCTCTCCCTTTCCTGGAACCAGTGTTCCTAAATTAGGGACGGGCGACTGCTGATAGCCCACTGAGTTGCTCACGGTGTGGTCGTTAAAGCTCCAACAAAAAGAAAAGATCCACTTCCGTAAAACGGCAATATTATTCGGAAGCATCTACTTATATGAACAATCATTTTCTGTAACGAAACAAGTGAACTCAAGAAGTCACTCTCGTTTAACTGATGATTGCCTAGAGGGAAACTTGCGCATTACTGTGTCCAGCATTGAACCAGATATTGAAAGACTAAAACAAAAAATTTTAAATTTCCAACTAGATACCTATAATAAGTAAAAAGGTTTTGGTGACACCTGTATATTTTTTAAGCAAGTAAAGTGTTGTTTTTTTTTTCAGTTTAATTTTTGAACATGTTTTTCATTTTTATTTTTTTATATTTTCGGTCTGGGGATTTTTTCGGAATATTTGGTGGGGATAACCGTTGCGCCGCGCATTTGTTAAGTCAATCTGAAATTGGTCCGTAAGTGTTAAAAGGTTGTGCACCGCTGATCTACAATAAAGTCCCCCAAGTATTCATCACAGGCATGCCTCTGTTGAACTTCACTTAATGTGACTTTTACAACAAATCACTTATCAGTTTACTTCCTAATAAGCAAATGTCGCGATGACTATGAACTTTCTAATTACAAAATGGACGGCGTAGATTGATCGGCAGTGACAGGAGCATGTTCCCTATCGTCTGTATTAGCAAAAGCACTGGACTGCAGATTCATTAATATATTTATTAAATTTTAATAATGGATGTGAAATGCGGAAATTTGACTGGGTGAAATTCAGATAAAGAGCTTCTTTTAAGTAGACATCCATATACAATAGATACCAGAGTCGCTCATTTATTTATTAATGCTCTGTAATATCATAGTTAAGATTCACGCAGCAAGATATATTTCAGAAAACAGCTGATTCCTAAATTTCTCTGGCGTCCAGCTTCCAAAAATGACTTCTTTTGTCTCTAAAACTTACCACAAGTCACTTAGCTTAATGTGACTGTTACAACATCATTGACTTTAATGTATGTATTTATACAGAGACATGCATGAAGATGACGATGGGTCATACTGAATCTCCTTTTCTTTTCCCCAAATTCATGCCAACTATAATGTGCTCTTCCATCTCGCAAAAAACATGCCAACGTCAAGTTCCCTTATTCCCCACATTTGGAAGGTGCTCCGATTTTTTGTTTTTCGGAGATTAAAGCCTGCTGAGCATCTAAGGCTATAAAGAAGTCGTTCGTGTTCAGTTTAAACGCACTTGATCGTGGAAAGTGAGAGAACCTGCGTCGTAAAACGAACACACTACTCATTCCTCATCTGAGACTTGTATTTGAGCCCAGGTCGGATTATTGGTCGGAAGCCAGTGCTCCTGACCATCCACTTAGTGGGTAGGCAGGGTACGTAAAGCGGTGGTAAATGTTTTGATACTGAATAGACAAGAGCAGCTCTTAATCCTCTTGCATTGGCGGGTAGTGAGAGAAGTATGTAACTGTTACCACCTATAACGTAACCCATTTTCGTGTGCGAGATTGGTGTTACGCTATGTCTGAAACCATGAAACCATGATTAGGGAAATGTTGAATTAAATGAGAATACAATGCAATAGGTACACGGGAATAAGGTTTCACGGCCAAACGAAACATATACAGAAATCAAACTTACGATACCCTTTTATTGGTGCAGCAATATTTGATGAAATGCAAAATATAGCACTGTGAGTTTTACTCTTCATATACACTGACGGAAAAAAATCCCAACACCACGAAAAAATAGTTGTAGAGGAATGAAATGGCGGCAATACATTTGTATAGGTAACATATTTAATCGATTAAGGTTTCAAGATCACAGCTTATTGTAAGCGCAAGAAGAGCCATTTTAAATGTGAAATGCTGGTACATTAATAATTGGTGTAACCGCCAGAATGTTTAATGCAAGCACTCAAACGTTCATGCATTGTGTCGTACAGGTGCTGGATGTCAGTTTGTGGGATGGAGTTCCATGCCTGTTGCACTTGGTCAGTCAATACAGGGAAGGTTAATGCCGGTTGGGGGTGACGCTGAAGTTGTCGTCCAATGATGTCCCATACGTGCTCGATTGGTGGAAGATCTGGTGATCTAGCACGCCACGGCAACATGTCGACACTCTGTAGAGCATGTTGGGTTACAACAGCGGTATGCGGGCGAGCGTTATCCTTTTGGAAAACACCCCTGGAATGCTCTTCATGAATGACAACACAACAGGTTGAATCACCAGACCGACGTACAACTGTGCCGTCAGGGTGCGTGGGATAACCACGAGAGTATTCCTGCTGTCATAGGAAATTGCTCCCCAGACCATAACTCCAGGTGTAGGTCCAGTGTGTCTCGGCCGCAGACAGGTTGGTTGCATGCGATCACCTGGCCTCCTTCTAACCTACACACGGCCATCACTGGCACCCAGGCAGAACCGGATTTCATCAGAAAACACAACAGATCTCCACTCCGTCCTCCAATGAGCTCTAGCTTGACACCACTGACGTCGCAAACGGCCGTGGTTTGGAGTAAGTGGAATGCACGCTACAGGGCGTCTGGCTCGGAGCTGTCCTTCAAGTAACAGATTTGTAACAGTTCGTTGTGTCACTGTGGTGGCAACTGCAGCTCGAGTTGCTGCCGCAGACGCAGTACGATGCGCCACGGCATACGCCGTACACGGCGGTCTTCCCTCTCAGTAGTGCCACGTGGCCTGCCGGAACCCGGTTTCTTGAGGCAGTACCGTCCCTTGACCGCCGCTGCCAACAATCATGCACAGTGTCTACATTCCTGCCAAGTAGTTCTGCAATATTGCGGAAAGAAAATCCACCTTCACGTAGCCGTATTACACGACCTCGTTCAAACTCCGTGAGCTGTTGATAATGGCTTCTTCGTCTTCTTAAAGGCATTCTTGACTAACATCAACACACTACGTCGAATCTCAAGGACAACTAACGCTCACAAACGTTACAGCGCGTATTTACAGCAAACCTGCTTTGCATGTTCCGAGGGGCGCTACTAGCGCCACACGTATGCGCCGTACGCGAATTTGCATAGACGTCATCTTACAGATGTACTCTCACCAACTACTAACTGTCGTTTTTCTAACACAACCCCTTCTTGGTGTTGGGATTCTTTTTCCGTCAGTGTATAATGCCTTCATTATCTGTCGTATAATCAATCTTAACAACGATTGAACATCTCCACACGCACACACACACACAATAAGCAACTGCTGTATCGTCCTTTTTAGCACGTCTTTTGTAAAAAAAGATCGTGCTTCTCTTATTGGTTTGTCCGTCCGTCTGTACCCACGATATATCTGTAACTATTAGTCCGATTTGAAAAATTCTCTTTGCATTAGGAAGCTTGGAAGTATGCAAATGATGATCCTTCATTTCGTTTTTTTTTTACGATGTACAATTCCGCCGGTAGAGGGCGTAAAGGCAGATCATGTCGAATTCAAAAATACGTTTTAATCCACATATTTGCTTCTACACATCCGATTGATTTTTTTTATCTTTCGATTCCATTTATGTCAAAGAGTATTTTAGATATAGTTACTTTTTCAAATTACACACAGATTTTCCGGTAGGGGACGTAAAAGTAAATTACATTTTTCCCGATAACTCTTCTTCTAAAACTCCGATTTGAAATTTTTTTCTTCAGCGAATACATCTCCTGATGGGAAATCTTTTGCATAAAATTTCATGTATTCGGTAAAGAATGCTTTGGCCACCAGGGGGCGTAAGTGTTAATTTTTGCTTCTGATGTATTTGCCATAAAATCGGAGCTTCTAAAATAACGATTGAAAAAATACTTTCGTAGACTGATGCCACTCACATCGATAACCTTTTCGGAATATTTACTTCTTAAAATATTGCACAGTTTCTCCGCTAGGGGGCATAGAAATACATCTTATTTTTGTCAACATCTCTACTTCTAGAAAGTCCGATTTGAAAAATTTCTTCTTTGTTGGATAGTGTTTTCCCTGTGACACGTTTTTCATAAAATTTCAAAATTTTCAATTAATTCGTAGACTTTCCGCTAGGGGGCGTAGCGGTAATATGCGTTTCTTCCTATATCTCTGCTTCTAGATATCCGATTTGAAAAATTCTTTCTGCACCGGATACAGCTCCTGAAAGGAAATCGTTTGCACATAATTTCTAATTTTTGTAAAAAAAATAGTTTGGCCACCAGGGGGCGTAAATCTTAATTTCCGCTTCTGTTGTGTTTGCAGCAAAATATGAACTTCTAAATTATCGATTGAAAAAAACGTCGTTTGTTGACCGATACTAGTCATGTCGACAAACCTTTTAGAAACACTTTCTTCTTGAAAAATGCCTGATTTCTACGCCAGTGGGCATAGATGTGTATCTAATTTTTGTCAATATCTCTACTTCTAAGAGTACGATTTGAAAAAAATCCTTCTTTGTTGGATAGTGTTTCCGATGCGAAATGGTTTTCCTATAAATTCAAAGTTTTCAAGTAAATCATAGAATTTCCCCTAGGGGCACAAAGGTAAATTGCGTTTTCTGCGTTATTTCTGCTCCTGAAGATCTGATTTGAAAAATTCTTCCTGTATCGCATACAAGACCTGATGGAAAATATTTTTCACATAATTTCTAATGTTTGGTAAAGAATGGTTTAGCCAACAGGGGTCACGAGTGTTAATTTCTGCTTCTGAAGTATTTGTTGCAAAATCTGGGCTCCTGAAAACTCGACTAATTTTTTTTTCCTGGACCGATACCGCCTATATGGATAAACCTTTTGAGAATACTTTCTTCCTAAAATAATGCATGGTTTTCCCACCAGGGAACGTAAAATCACATCTTATTTTTGTCGATATCTCTGTTTCTAAGAGTTCGTAAGCTCACGATTCCGTTTACAGCAATATCTGAGGGATTAAAAACACGCTCTTCTTACTTTCGTCAAATCTATTGTTTTGCATACCGGTTCCATTGACTTTGAATAGCTTTGATAAATTTAATTTGCGTCAGAACGGATTCAAAAGACGTGCTTATTACACCCGAAAATTCGGTGTCATCTTTTTTGTTATCTTTCTTATCGCATTCATACGTCACTCACTCTGGCCTCAAAAGCGTTGCCAACCTCATTCGTGTGAGAGAGAAGATATCACGTTCAGTTTCGAAAGTGCGAAAGAGAACAAACTCAAATTTACATAGTAAAAGGAACTGAAAATGAAAGTTAAATTAAAATATACGTCACAAACCACAACCTTATGCAAATGCTCAAGACTTGTCACGTGTGGTACCACGAACTTCAGCTTTTCGTCAAGTAGCCACATCATCCAATATAACCATTTTTTGTGCAACTGAAGAAGTGGTACACTGATAGCATTAGAAAAAATCCTTAGTTACTATCACATAAACCCTTTAGATCGCATTAAACAGATAAAATTATCCCTGAAAATTACGAACTTAAATCGACGGAAAATCAGCTAATTTTTACATGCACTACGTTTTAACCCTATAAGAGACCGATGTACCTGAGCCAAATGGTGTACAAACTTTTCTTTAGTCGCCAAACAGAAATGACCACAAAGCGGCCGAGTTTCACAAAAGGTACGGCAAAAAACAATTCCTTTTCCCTCTCATCTTTGCAGTAAAGAACATAAACATGTCACAGAGGACAAGCACTCCATTTTAGTTCTTTATTCTGTGCTCCATGCTCCAAGGTATGATGGGGAAGAATTAGTGGCCGTGACAAGGTGACCTTCCCGTTGGGTAGAAACATGTGACTCAAACGACTTCTCTTTCTTTCCTCAGATTCGTAGACATTGTTGCAGCCCTTTCAGCAGCTGATCAATCACATAAGATTAGTGAAAATATCCCCCCAAAATGACCCCTTTGAATAAAAAAACGAAGGGATAAATCAATGCTTTGCGTAGGGCCCACTTCTCAAACAGCGCATGTATTCGTTCGAGCTGATTGCAGCCCAATTTACTAACCCCGAGTCATTTCGTTCTAGCAAATACCTTGACCACAGTTTCTAACTCTATGCAGTTTTTGCACTTGATGATCGATTATTATTTAGGTCAAGAATACACTATATTGACAAAAGTCATCGGACACCTAGAAGAGAAACACCACATATCATTTATTGACATACATTAGTACGGTGTCCGTCCACCTTTAGCCTTAATGCATGCACTAACCGTTCGAGACAGGCTTTCGACAAGGTTTTGGAAAACAGCGATACGTATGGACACCCATTTAGTACATAATGCTGCCGCTAACTGTTGCTTAGTAGTAGGCCTTGAAACCAAACTTCTTATGCGACGCTCAGATTCATCCCATAGGTGCTCTATGGGATTAAGATCAGGGCTCTGTGCTGGCCAGTCAACAAACGATACGGAATTATCGTCAAACCACGCCGTAACAGTCCTTCCTTTACGGCTCGGTGCATTATCCTTCTGGGACCAACAAGGCCCTGTTCCATAGTATTGTCACAGTTTTGGTAGGGCGTAATTGTCCAGAACATTAAGGTAGACGAGCTGGGTAACAGGTTTGTTTATGGTGACCAATGGGCCGGGACCATACGACAAAAAACACCCCCATACGAGTACACTGCCAGTTGCAAACTTGACCGTAAAAACAGTACACCGTGGTAAATAGCGTTCCCTTGGATGACCCTGTACCCACACACCGCCATCAGACTGATGGATCGTGCATCTGGATTCATCAGTCCATAGGACCTGTTTCCATTGACCTACGGTCCACGATAAATGTTCTTTACACCATGCTAAACGACGAGTAGCATTCCAAGGGGAAATGAAAAGATTATGAGCAGCCGCACGACCAAGGTAACAGATGGAATTATACCTCTCTGCGAATGGTACGTTGACATACCGAGGTTCCAGTATTTTCACTCACCTGTACACTGAGGTCTTGTGCAGTACTCCGTCGATTAGTTGTAACGACTCTCCTGAGGCTTCGACGTCCACTATCACTGATTTTCTTTGGTCTTCCGGTGGATTTTGCTGTTTCAGGCACGCCATGTGTCTTCCACTTATTCAGTACATCCAAAACAGTTGACTTGGGTATGTGTAAACGCCTATCGGTTTCTCTTATGGAAAACCCACTTATATAACACCGAACCAACTTTCCTTTCTCAAAGTCAGTTCCCTCCCGCCGCAACATTTTCACTCAACCTCACAGTGCGTTATAATCGCGGTTAGCTGCAGGCTTGTTTTCATACCGTTTGCAACTGTACCGTGCATCTTAACAACGCAGCGGGCCCTTTCATTTGCTTTTGATGGGGTGTCCGGGGACTTTTGTCAATATAGTGTGTATGGTTGATAATACTTTCAGTGTAAAATGCCTTCCACGTTCCATTAAACATCTCGACCTTTAAATCTGTTTAGCTCAAATCTAATTGCAGATGAATCAGGTGAACTTTCGGTTCATCTGAATCAGGTGGACTTCCGGTTCTCCTCAGGCTTTTACCAGAAAAGCATTGTGTGTAATTCTGTCAGTTGTGCATGAAATGTGGTAAGATTTTGTCACGTTTTTTCAAAAACGCGTACCCGTCACCACCTTCTGACTAGAATAAGTACCTTAATGAGATCAGTAAATTTATATCGAACAGCGGATCTACCAGTGAGAAGTCCAAGATTCGATGGAGATTTTCAACGCGCAATTGCAACAACAGGAAACAAAATACTGAAAATTAACTACCTGTGAAGTGGTGTATAACATATAGAATTTTTGAATTCGGTATGGTATATAGAATTTTTGAGTTCGGTATTCTTTGTTCACCATAAACAAAAAAAAAAAAAAAGAAAAGGCAATAATTCAGTATGACCAAATATTCTACACCATCTAAATATCATACTAGCAAACGGTTCAAACTAGCCTAAAATCTCCTTTAATGGCGTAAATACAAACACTCAGTATTAGCCTAGCTTTCGCACTCCGTATAGTAGTACTCTGTCGATAGGTTCTCCCAGTCGTCTATCAAATGTGTGACCGTTGAACAAAAAGCCGTTTGATGACCGTTTCATACACATATGCATTCACGAGGCCCGCCTAACATTTCTTGCATAACATCATCATCATCATCATTGTCAACTATTAGCAATATACTGCTCGACGAAAGTCTCCCCAAGTTTCCTCCACAACGGTCTGTCTTGTGCCAGTCTCCTCCATGTCACTCCCGCATACTTTCGAATTTCATCCACCCATCTCCCAGGTGGTCTTTTTCTGGGTATTTTCCTGTCCCTTGAAATCCAATCTAAAATTTTGGCTACCCATCGATGGTCTGTCCTTCTGGCAGTATGTCCAGCCCATTGCCATTTCAGGGATTTAAATCTGATCATGATGTCTTACACTCTTGTCATTTTTCGGATCCACGAGTTCCTCTTCTTATCTCTACCGGTTACACCAAGCATGCACCTCTCCATGCTGCTTTGAGTTGTCTGCAGCCTTTGTATGTCTCTTTTAGTTAAGGTCCACGTCTCTGCACCATACGTAAGCACTGGAAGGATGCATTGATCAAGCACTTTTCTTTTAAGACATAATGGCATATTGCTGTTGAAAATTATGCTGTTTCTTCCAAACGCTCTCCAGGCAAATTTTGTACGCCGATTAATTTCTTCATCAATGTGACCCTCACTTGATATCTGCTGTCCAAGATAAACGTACGTGTCTGTTATCACCAGCTTTTCTCCATCAATCGATAAATCTTTATTTCTTGTAAAAGCATTGAACATCACTTTTGTCTTCTGAAAGTTCAGTTTTAATCTCACTTCTTTATACTTGTCAGCAAAATCCTGGATCCTAATCTGCAGCTCTGACGAGGTAGTTGCAAAAATGACTACGTCATCAGAAAAACGAAGGTCTGTTAGATAATCTCCATTAATCTTTATTCCTTTGTTTTCACAGTTCAGTGATTGAAAGACATTTTCCAAGGTGGCATTAAATAACTTCGGAGTCATGGTGTCACCTTGTCTCACTCCCTTTCCAATTTTTATGTTTGCTGTATTTTCAAACATCCGAATCTTTGCACTTGCATTTTCATAGATGTAATTAATAATATTAATGTATGCATCTTCAATACCGCAGGATTTCAGAGCCATTGTAACTGCTGATGGTTTCACCGAATCAAAGGCTTTTTCATAATCGATAAAAACCATGCACAATGGAAGTTGATATTCCCTCGCTCTTTCAATTAGTTCTCTCAGTACGTGGATATGACCTATTGTGCTGTAGCCACTCCTGAATCCAGCTTGTTCTCTCGGTTGAGCCATGTCCAGTGTTACCTTCAAACGGTGTGAAAGAACTTTAGTGAAGATTTTATAAACCACTGATAGGAGGCTGATAGGTCTGTAGTTCCTGAGATCTTCAATGTCACCTTTCTTATGTAACAGGATCATTGTAGCGGTGTTCCAATCCTCAAGAATCTTTCCTTCATTAAGGCATCGAGTGAAAATTTGGGCGTGTACTGTTTCGATTTCTCCACTTGCTTCTTGTATGATGTCAACAGTAATTCCATCTTCTCATGGAGCTTTTCCCCGCTTCATGTTCTTGATTGCATGTGCAACTTCTGCTGGGATTACTGGAAGAACTCTGGTACCGGTACCTTTCATGATGTCTGGATTACATGTATCATCCCTTTCATATAATTTGGAGTACAAATCTTTCACTCTTGTCAAAATTTCGCCTCTATTTCGTGTTACAGAACCATCTTCTTTTCTCAGTGCCATAATCTGTTTTCTTCCCTTGCTGAGATGTCCCTTCGCTATCTTCAGGCTTTGGTTGTTTTCAATTGCTTTCCTCACTAGTTCACAGTTGAATTTCCTTACGTCTTCAGTGATACTTTTTCGTACTGTCCTGCATAGCTCTATATATTCCACTTTGGAAGTCACATCTTCTTTAGTTTTCCTCATCTCTCTTCTTTTTTGCATCAACATTTTGGTTTTTCCTGATAATTTGTTCACATGCAACTTGTTCTTAGACCCAGCTAATTTTGTTGCTGTTTCCATAAGAGCTTTGGTTACTTTTCTGTTAACTTCAGAGATGTCCACTTCTTCCGATGTTAGGCCTTCTAAAGCAGAGAACCTGTTCTTCAGTTCCAACTTGAAGGTAGTATGGTGTTTTTTAAGGTTGGTTATGTCAATAGATTTTGTTTGTCTTATGAGCTTGCCACGTTCGAGTTTAGTGTTGAGGTGCATCTTACATCTCACCAATCTATGGTCACTACCTGTGTTGAACTTTTTTAGCACACTGCAGTCTTCTATGACGAATTTTTTGTTACACATAATAAAATCAATTTCACTTGTCGTCCCATTTATATGTCTCCATGTCCATTTCCAGTGTGGCTCTTTCTTGAACAAGGAGTTCAAGATTGAAAACCCTTCTACCTCTGCAAACGCGACGAGAGTATTTCCACGCTATTTTCTGTTGCTGTTGCCCTATTTATGCATTGAAATCTCCCATAATTATTTTCAAGTGCTGCTTACCTTTATTATTTAGATCACGAATTTCCTCATAAAATTCTTCAACTTCCTTTTCAGGATGGCTTGTGGTTGGTGCATAAGTTTTAATAATCTGAGCCTGGTATCTTCTCGAGAGTTGGATAACGAGTCGTGCAGCTCTATCAGAGGATCTTTCAACTTCTACAACTTTATCCTTTAGTTTCTTGTTTATTATAAATCCAACAGCACTAGTTCTGCCAGTAACTGTCCCACGATAGTAGAAGAGATGTCCACTTTTCAGTTCAATGAGATCTTCTCCTTTTCTCCTTACCTCACTTAGCCCGACGATGTCCCACTTGATCCTTTGTAGATCAAGAAGATTCTTGCAGTTCAAGAAGCCTTGAATCTGAAGATAGGGAGCGTCCATTTTACATAGCCAAGGTCAGCATCAGCTGGCAGCCTAGTCCTGTCCTCCGGTGATTCTTAGCACCCTCTGCCGTCATGTCGCACTGTCCGCTGCCTTGGCCAGGTACATTCCAGCTGCCGGAGACTGAGGGCCAAGATTTAAGTAGTGGAGTCATTTTCGAGGGGTTTGGCCATAACTCACCACGCTGGCCAAGCGGGTTGGTGAGTGTGGGATAGTATTTCCTCTAATCCCGATAGTATAGTTATACCGCTATTGGTGGTCTTAGAGCCCCTTTAGTGGGAACAGGATCCACCACGAGCAGGCGGGGTTGACATTTGGGAGAGGCTGTAATGTTACGCATCACCTGACCTTACATCCTCTTTGGATATATCCCACCTAAAGTTTTAAAAACTCACTTGGTTTCCAAACAAACCACACACAGTAGCCAGAATTAATTTTTCATTTCCGAAATCAACTCTCCTAAATGTTTAAAAATAATTATCTTTTTGGAATAATTAAAGCCCATGCAGAGTGGTGTCAATTAAACTCCTTGATGTCGACGTACTATTGTTTATGATGCATTTGTACGCAACAGAGATTTCTTTCTATCTGTGTTTCCTTTTGTTTTTATAGGTAGTGCTACCCTGTAGGAAATAATGCCTCGTTAGACCTTTTCCGGGCTTCTTGCTTACAGCGCTTACTGAAGGACAGTCACAAAGTCAAGCTCAATGCATGAATGCGAGAGGGATTTTGATGGCACGTGTTAAAAGGTCAAACACAAGAAAAATTACGAAAGCGAGGCAGAGGAAGGAGACCAAGAAAGACAAATGGAAGAAAAGTGAATGGATGTCGAGAATTTCCAGCAGTAAAGAGTCGCGGTTAATGAACTGAATCATGAAAAACGGTCAGGGGAACCAACAAGCGATGTTTTGATGAATCAACTTCCAACACAGAAAAGACGAAAAGGATTGTGGGATAGATCTCAGAGCTGCGGATCTCGAGGCGTGTGCAGAAGCTTCCTAACAGAACTTGAGAGCCGTGAAAGCATTAAGCTTTTTCGTCTGAGCCAAGGATTCGAAAGGTCGAAAGCTTTATAGAAAGTTACTTTATTTCAACAAACGTCCGGGTGCAGGTGGTGAAGGCAAAATTTCCAGCTCGCTAAACTGAGAACAGTGCTTTCTCTTTCCATCTGAGAAATTCACATGGGCAAAGCATCGAACCACTAACTTAAACATTTTAACCACTAGAAAAAACAAAACAATATCTGAAATATAAAATTAAATGAAGAACCGTAAGTTTGTGCAGGACGTTATTTTGGTATTTGAATGATAGTGTTGAAGAAACCGATATTAGGGGCTACCCCTTGAAATATAAAATATATTAAACTAGCAATGAATCAGTTTTGTTGGGTCCTCCAACGTATTGAGAAACTTACTAAATTCAAGTAAATTTGAAAGTTTCTAAAGAAAACCGTCGTTCTGTATGTCATAAACATTTAGACAATATTTAGATAACTATTTTAAAATAAAGCTAATAAATAATAGTTGTAATGATAGTTAAGAGCTTCATAACATAAATATTCCCATCCCGACGCCGTTGCAATTGAAAGCTTGTCTGATGTTTTCTTGCGATTTCGGAAGCTGCAAGATCTTCAGTTAACCTTTATGTTTTGAAGTGATTTTGTTTTTGTTTGCAACTACGCGTTGTGAAACTTTAACAACTCGAAATGGGTGGGCAGTTTGTTTATCAGCAGGCTCCTCATGGTAAATGCTACGACATGAAGTCATGCGCGAAATGAGACGAAAATATCACATGTGTAGACGAGTAGGTGGGAAGGACGTGATTTAATTTCTGGGGAATTACAAACAGAGCATGTTCACGCATTTTTAGAACGACTTTCAAGAAGTATAGTGAATATTTAAAATAAAATTATTTCTGTTTTAATGTTTTATCTGATAGCCCTTTCTCTGGAATGAATCCACATCTACATTTTCAAGATAACAGGAAATTCCTAAAATTTATTTTGGTATTTCATTCCACTCCGCTTTCACTGCATTCCATAATCCCATCATAGCTTCAGGTCTGCGTTTGGAAAGCGTTCTCTTTAGGAATCCGAATGCAAAATAATCCATTGGCGACACATCAGGGGACTTTGAAGGACTATAAGTAAAAGGTATAGAGTTGATGTCCATCTCTTTGTTCATTTCTTCCAAAAACTGGTATGGTATATTTCGATATTTGACTGGTAACCTTATCCTGATGGAGTTCCACTCTTTGTAGGCTCCGTAGATAAAGAAGGGGCATTTCCTCTTTAAATATCAGAATTAAAACATTATTTTGGTAATATGTAGAATTGATTTCAACATTCTTTTTAACTTTCCTGAAATTTACATTCCCATTGCACGAAGAGTCAGCAATAATAATGAATCCTTTATTGAAACTATTTTCGGATCTTGAAACAAAGTTTGTCAGTCTTTTTCTGCTCCTGTGAGATAGTAAATCGATCTTTTTAGGTATAATTTATACTTCAGCAGTAGCCACAATTAATTTCCATCTGTCTCCGGCTAAGTGATTTTCGCAAAAGGGAGAGAACATTATGGTTTTTGTCTTATTCTCAGATTCAAATCCTTGTTTATTAATTTGTTAACAGTTGATACAGAGATATTTAACGACTTAGCGATTGCTATTTTGGCCAGTGCTTTTTTTTTCTTTTTTTAAACCGGAGACCTTACGTCAAACAGAAGTCATCGCTCTTTCCACGTTTATAAGTGAATCACGGAAAAATTCTTATTGGCCGCCACCGGGATTCGAACCCAAGGTTTTGCAGTTCCTCGCCGGATATGCTTCCACTGCACCAGAGCAGCCTTGAATTCCTCCAGCCTCACGTACACCAGCTGCCACGCCAATTGGCAGATTGCTTCTTGGAGCCCTTGGAGGAATTCGAGGCTGCCGTGGTGCAGTGGAAGCATATCTGGCGCGTAACTGGAAGACCTTGGGTTCGATTCCCGGTGGCGGCCAATGATAATTTTTCCGTGACTCACTTATAAACGTGGAAAGAGCGATGACTTCTGTTTGATGTTCCTAGTCCACGTCAAGTGTCTCTATCAGAGACCCTACTTTTGAAATAGCCGTAAAATTACGTACCTTCTTTGGATATTCGATTGGTGTCATTTTTCCTGAATGGAATACGGCACTACACCATACAATAAACCCGAATAGCGTCCGAGTATGCTAACCACTACATACTCGGGCACTATCCAGGAGACGTGAGTTCGATTCCCTCTCCAGGACGACCAAATTCTCAAGTTTTCGGATATTATCTGACTTACCATTCATGTCATATTTACACTAAAACAACAACAAAAAAAAAAAAGACGGATTTACATCTTAAACATTTGTTATTTTTCCTATTAAAAACAATGCTTGACGATTTTTACCTCTATTATTAATAATATTGCTTAGGAAGTCAATTTATTCGTGCGGAAGGATATTAAAAACACAATTTGCCGTCTTTACACGATTGTAAATAATTACATTTAAAAAATATATATACATTAAATTAAAACATGAGCACTTTCAAATCCACTATGGACCCATCATCAGATGGTGTGGTTGCATTATACCCTGGGAGGGTATATATATATATATATATATATATATATATATATATATATATATATATATATATATATCCAAGAGTAAAGAAGTGGGATTAAAAATGAACTTTCAGAAGACAAAAGTGATGTTCAATGCTTTTACAAGAAATGAAGATTTATCGATTGATGGAGAAAAGCTGGAGATAACAGACACGTACGTTTATCTTGGACAGCAGATATCAAGTGAGGGTCACATTGGTGAAGAAATTAATCGGCGTACAAAACTTGCCTGGAGAGCTTTTGGAAGAAACAGCATAATTTTCAAGAGCAATATGCCATTATGTCTTAAAAGAAAAGTGTTTGATCAATGCATCCTTCCAGTGCTTACGTATGGTGCAGAGGCGTGGACCTTAACTAAAAGAGACATACAAAGGCTGCAGACAACTCAAAGAAGCATGGAGAGGTGCATGCTTGGTGTAACCAGGAGAGATAAGAAGAGGAACTCGTGGATCCGAAAAATGACAAGTGTGGAAGACATCATGATCAGAGTTAAATCCCTGAAATGGCAATGGGCTGGACATACTGCCAGAAGGACAGATCATCGATGGACAGCCGAAATTTTAGATTGGATTCCAAGGGACAGGAAAAGACCCAGAAGAAGACCACATGGAAGATGGGTGGATGAAATTCGAAAGTATGCAGGAGTGACATGTCACTCCTGCATACTTTCGAATTTCATCCACCCATCTTCCATGTGGTCTTCTTCTGGGTCTTTTCCTGTCCCTTGGAATCCAATCTAAAATTTCGGCTGTCCATCGATGATCTGTTCTTCTGGCAGTATGTCCAGCCCATTGCCATTATGTAAGGTCAGGTTATCCGTAACATCGCAGCCTCTCCTTGACAAATGTCAACCCCGCCTTCTCGTGGTGCATCCTGTTCCCACTAAAGGGGCTCTGACGACCGCCAATAGCGGTATAACTGTACCATCGGGATCAGAGGAAATGCTATCCCACACTCTCCAACCCGCTTGGCCAGCGTGGTGAGTTATGGCCAAACACCTCCAAAATGACTCTACAACTTAAATCTTGGCCCTCAGTCTCCGGCAGCTGGAATGTACCTGGCCAAGGCAGCGGCCAGTGCGACATGAAGGCAGAGGGTGCTAAGAATCTCCGGAGGACCGGACTAGGCTGCCATTTGATGCTGACCTTGGCTACCTATAACGGAAGCTCCCTATCTTCTGATTCAAGGCTTCTTGAATTGGAAGAGGAACTACAAAGGATCAAGTGGGACATCGTCGGGCTAAGTGAGGTAAGGAGAAAAGGAGAAGATCTCATTGAACTGAAAAGTGGACATCTCTTTTACTATCGTGGGACAGATACTGGCAGAACTAGTGGTGTTAGATTTATAATAAACGAGAAACTGAAGGATAAAGTTGTAGATGTTGAAAGATCCTCTGACAGAGCTGCACGACTCGTTATCCAACTATCGAGAAGATACCAGGCTCAGATTATTCAAACTTATGCACCCACCACAAGTCATCCTGAAGACGAAAATGAAGAATTTTATGAGGAAATTCGTCATCTAAATAATAAAGGTAAGCAGCACTTGAAGATAATTATGGGAGATTTCAATGCAAAAATAGGGCACCGGCAACAGAATGAAAGTTCAGTAGGTAAATTCGGTCACGGCAACAGAAACCAGCGTGGAAATACTCTCGTTGAGTTTGCAGAGGCAGAAGGATTTTTCATCTTGAACTCCTTTTTCAAGAAAAAGCCACACAGGAAATGGACATGGAGACATCCAATTGGGACGACAAGTGAAATTGATTTTATTATGTGTAACAAAAAATTCGTCATCGAAGACTGCAGTGTGCTGAACAAGTTCAACACAGGTAGTGACCATAGATTGGTGAGATGTAAGATGCACCTCAACACTAAACTGGAACGTGGCAAGCTCATAAGACAAACAAAATGTATTGACATAACCAACCTTAAAAAACACCATAATACTTTCAAGTTGGAACTGAAGAACAGATTCTCTGCTTTAGAAGGCCTAACATCGGAAGAAGTGGATATTTCGGAAGTTAACAGAAAAGTAACCAAAGCTCTTATGGAAACAGCAACAAAATTAGCTGGGTCTAAGAACAAATTGCATGTGAACAAATTATCAGGAAAAACCAAAATGTTGATGCAAAAAAGAAGAGAGATGAGGACAACTAAAGAAGATGTGACTTCCAAAGTGGAATATATAGAGCTATGCAAGACAGCACGAAAAAGTATCACTGAAGACGTAAGGAAATTCAACTGTGAGCTAGTGAGGAAAGCAATTGAAAACAACCAAAGCCTTAAGATAGCAAAGGGACATCTCAGTAAGGGAAGAAAACAGATTATGGCTCTGAGAAAAGAAGATGGTTCTATAACAACAAATAGAGGCGAAATTTTGACAAGAGTGAAAGATTTCTACTCCAAATTATATGAAAGGGATGATACATGTACTCCAGACATCATGAAAGGTACCAGAGTTCTTCCAGTCCTCCCAGCAGAAGTTGCTCATGCAATCAAGAACATGAAGCGGGGGAAAGCTCCAGGAGAAGATGGAATTACTATAGACATCATACAAGAAGCAAGTGGAGAAATTGAAACAGTACTCGCCCAAATTTTTATTCGATGCCTTAATGAAGGGAAGATTCCTGAGGATTGGAACAATGCTACAATGATCCTGCTACATAAAAAAGGTGACATTGAGGATCTCAGGAACTACAGACCTATCAGCCTCCTATCAGTGGTTTATAAAATCTTCACTAAAGTTCTTTCACACCGCTTGAAGGTAACACTGGACATGGCTCAACCGAGAGAACAAGCTGGATTCAGGAGTGGCTACAGAACAATAGATCATATCCTCGTACTGAGAGAACTAATTGAAAGAGCGAGGGAATATGAACTTCCATTGTGCATGGCTTTTATCGATTATGAAAAAGCCTTTGATTCGGTGAAACCATCAGCAGTTACCACGGCTCTGAAATCCTGCGGTATTGAAGTTGCATACATTAATATTATTAATAACATCTATGAAAATGCAAGTGCAAAGATTCGGCTGTTTGAAAATACAACACACATAAAATTGGAAAGGGAGTGAGACAAGGTGACACCATATCTCCGAAGCTCTTTAATGCCACATTGGAAAATGTCTTTAAATCACTGAACTGGGAAAACAAAGGGATAAAGATTAATGGAGATTATCTAACCCACCTTCGTTTTGCTGATGACGTAGTCATTTTTGCAACTAACCCATCAGAGCTGCAGAGTATGATCCAGGAACTTGCTGACAAGAGTAAAGAAGTGGGATTAAAAATGAACTTTCAGAAGACAAAAGTGATGTTCAATGCTTTTACAAGAAATGAAGATTTATCGATTGATGGAGAAAAACTGGAGATAACAGATACGTATGTTTATCTTGGACAGCAGATATCAAGTGAGGGTCACATTGATGAAGAAATTAATCGGGGTACAAAACTTGCCTGGAGAGCTTTTGGAAGAAACAGCATAATTTTCAAGAGCAGTATGCCATTATGTCTTAAAAGAAAAGTGTTTGATCAATGCATCCTTCCAGTGCTTACGTGTGGTGCAGAGACGTGGACCTTAACTAAAAGAGACATACAAAGGCTGCAGACAACTCAAAGTAGCATGGAGAGGTGCATGCTTGGTATAACCAGGAGAGATAAGAAAAGGAACTCGTGGATCCGAAAAATAACGAGAGTGGAAGACATCATGATCAGAGTTAAATCCCTGAAATGGCAATGGGCTGGACATACTACCAGAAGGGCAGACCATAGATGGACAGCCGAAATTTTAGATTGGATTCCAAGGGACAGGAAAAGACCCAGAAAAAGACCACATGGGAGATGGGTGGATGAAATTCGTTAATATGCGGGAGTGACATGGAGGAGACTGGCACAAGACAGACCCTTGTGGAGGAAACTTGGGGAGACCTTCGTCCAGCAGTGGATTGATAATGGTTGACAATGATGATGATGATGATATAGAAATATATATATATATACCCTCCCAGGGCATAATGCAACCACACCATTTGATGACGGGTCCACAGTGGACTTGAAAGTGCTCATGTTTTAATTTAATGTATATATATTTTTAACTATTTTTTTTAAATCGTGTAAAGACGGCAAACTGTGTCTATAATATTGTTTATTTTACATTTATAAATGCTAATTATATGATTTTCACATCGTTTTTTAATCACAGAATACGAATATTTCTCTTCGTTAAGAGTCAAAACATAACGTTCTATATATAGTTTGTTCACTTGCGCCATTTTCTTAGCAGACGATATTTAACTGCAGCAGATGTTTCTTTCGTGTTCATCTAATACGCTGTTGCCAGTTTCAATTCTTTGAACTTCTTTTATTTTCTGTAATTTCTTATCATAAACGTTCATTCAATTTTAGAATGTTTTTGATAAAAAACGTTCTAAAAATGAGTGAACATCCTCTGTATATGTGATGAACGAGGAGACAGGATAATATGGCCTGAGTCAGTAGGTCGTATGGCCGCCATGCTGGGCTATACATTCAGCAAAACGGCGTGTGAAGTTCCCCGGGTGGTGTCCTGCTGACTGGCTGTACTGCGTCGTTGACCTGTGTCCACAAGTCATCGTTATTGCGTGGGGGTCATGCAGAGGCGTTA
The DNA here is from genome assembly GCA_039090855.1 of Macrothele yani. NCBI lineage: Eukaryota > Metazoa > Arthropoda > Arachnida > Araneae > Macrothelidae > Macrothele > Macrothele yani. Next base: position 51,594,610 of record CM077008.1, on the reverse strand, counting down.
ATTCGTCTTTCAATGACGTCTCTCAAGCTCTACATTAAGGAGAAGTATGGAAACTGCGCCTGCCAGGACATCGCCTATACACGTTGTAGACAGTGTCTGTTTATGTTAGTAGTGTGCTGGTGGTCGTTATCTTGATGAATCTAAGCATCAGTGATACCACGGATATACGACAACAAAACGAGCTGCAGCACTTCATCGACGTATCGTCACGCTGCCGTGGTAGCCACTATGTGTACGAGCGGTGAACTTCTGTCGGAACTCATAGCACTCCAAGCCGTAACACCAGACTGAGGAGCTGAGTAAAATTCACGAATGGCCGAATAATCATTCCGGTGTTCACATCATCTCCAGACATGATATCATTGGTGCTGGCACAGAAGCGAGACTCGTCACTGAACACGACATGGTGTCATTCGCCTCGCCATGCGTGTTTGATACGGCATCACTGCAACCTTGCGCGACAGCGTGCTGTAGTGAGTTGCAGTCGTCGAAATGTCTGGCGAGTTCCGGAACCTGCGGCAACTAATCTGCGATTCGCAGTCTGTGTCGAAATGGGTATGTTCATAGCTGCCTTTAAATCTCATCCAATGTCGGCCGCTAAGGATTGTGGGGATGCTAAGGCTTGAGGTCGAATGTGGCGGTTGAAGAGCTAGCCCCCAAACTACATATGCCAGTTCCGCACAAGAGAAGCACGTTACCTTCCTCCTAACACTGTGGCCACGTTTGGCAGATAATTGTTAAATCCCAATGCGTTTCCGCCGTGATTCAGCGCACGGACCAACCAGCCGTACGTAGCTCTATGATAAAGTCTCTGGTAAAGGTGTCCGTGTAATGGTCGTCCAGCAATTCTCATTCCTTACACGTTGTTTAGCCACTGAAATACCTCCGATGCAGTGGTTCACAGGCCCAGGTGAGGATGGCCAAACTTAGCTACACCAAGCCATTTTATGTGCCTCACCTGGGATATGTTCGCACTTGTAGTCATTTAAGTAACCCAACCGTCGACACATACCCAGCAATGTTCGTGGTGCTCCGACAAATACATTCCAGTGTGGCATTTCTTATTTCGAGCAGTGTAATTTTTCATCGTTCTATACAGTATAAAGAAGCGTGTGATCATTTCCTGTGTAAAACGTACCAGGAATGTCAAGTCGGTAGCAGGTTTTTGGTTTTCATGGAACAATTCTCGGCAAAATAACGAATCAACGGAATTTTTATACGACAAGTTCGCCAGCTACGTGCAACTTCGAGAGATGAGGAAACACTGGTGTCCGAGAGTGCGGATTGACAAAACGCCATACATCGAAACATGTGGTCGTAATAATGTCTGGGTGGATCCATGCAATAACACTGGCTACGATATGGCAGGCACAACAGTACGTTTGCGACTGTTGCACGCCGGACCATTACAACATGGACTGATTGATCCACCAATAGATATATATTTCTAAATCCAAGCTAACACATATCTTAAAAATGCCGAAATACACCAGCATTCCTCTGCTTAAGACGGTAAATAATTTCCGGGTTCTTTATATTTCTGTTAATGACCAATACCCATCTCCTCTTGTATATGACACTACACCAAACGCAGGCGATAAGGGAACTGGAGCACAGATCAGCGCCGTGTGAACTATGCAGATGAATCCCCGTTCTGCCAAGAACAGCATGACTGCCATATGCACTTGTTGAGGAAATTCTGTCAAAACACGGATCCAGGAGCTAGCATCGAAAGACATACAAAAAGAAAGACATACAAAGGCCCTGATCCAGGACACTAATCAAAGACACTGGTGATGGGACACTGATCAAAGACACTGGTGTTGAGGGTCTACTCTAACTATATCTCCACTCAGGTTTATTTGTAATCAAAGACACTGGTGATGGGACACTGACACTGGTGATGGGACACTGGGACAGCAGGTTTATTTTGTAATCAAAGGCACTGGTGATGAGACACTGATCAAAGACACTGTTGTTGAGGGTCTGCTCTAACTATATCTCCACTCCACACCATCTGTTTGAACGTCCGTCAGACAAAAGAAGACATACAAAGACACGGATCCATACAAAACACGGATCATACATACACTCACGGATCATACATAAACGCACAGATCCATACAAAACACGGATGATGGGACACTGAGGGAACACTGGTGATGGGACACTGGTGGGACACTGATTGACACTGGTGATGGGACACTGGGACAGCAGGTTTATTTTGTAATCAAAGACACTAGTGATGGGACACTGGGACAGCAGGTTTATTTTGTAATCAAAGACACTGGTGATGGGACACTGATCAAAGACACTGGTGTTGAGGGTCTGCTCTAACTATATCTCCACTCCACACCATCTGTTTGAACGTCCGTCATACAAAAAGAAGACATACAAAGACACCGATCCATACAAAACACGTATCCAAGAGCTAGCATCGAAAGACATACAAAGAACAGCATGACTACCATATGCACTTGTTGATGAAATTCTGTCAAAACACGGATCCAGGAGCTAGCATCGAAAAACATACAAAAAGGACTTGCGTAATGGTTTGGGAAGTGATCAACTACTAGACATAGCCACGCTAAAAATTTGAAAGGTCGGTATGATATGCCTCACGTGAAATGTGAAGGCCTGCTAGGAAGTCTGTTATGTCTCATAGAAAATAAATTTGAAACTCGGAGCTATTCGCAGACATGCTGAAACCAGTGGCTATAATATCTTTAGGTTCGGTAACTGAAGCTATTTTTCAACAAGACAAAAGCCGTTCATATACCAACAACATAGCCCAACGATATCTAAACGATATCGACCTGTTGTGGTGTCAAGCTCAATTTTCGTCGCCAGTGAATATGAGAGGAATTATCAGACGTTATCCTCAAGCTTGTTCTCACCTAGAACAACCAGCAGCTGCTCTTCAAGACCATTGCAAGAAGCGTGGCTGGAATGTCGGAGGTTGCTTCCCATGTGAACCTACGACTCCTTCTCACGTCATGTATTATCCGTATATATATATATATGCGCTCTGCGTAATTATTTGCTTGTCGCTTTAAAAACATTCTATTCATTTGCTCTGAGATTGTTATCAAAACTTTCTTACCTCCACAATTGTATTTCTTTTTGAGTTGCTCAGTCGGTTGTGCGTTGCAATTTCGTTCTGACAGATTGCGTTTTGTAGAAAGGTAACATTTTTCAAGCATCAAAATAGGCGATCCAAGATTCATCTATTTCAAAATTTGAAGTTAGAACTCTACTAAAAGAGATTAATAACATTTTGTTGAAGTAAAAGAAATAGAAAAAAAAAAAAAAAAAAAAAAAAAAAGAAACTACCCACCCATACCCGTGACAATAGCGTTTCGTATTATTCGCGACGTTAGTTATTTAACCTGAGTAATAAGAAGTTACCACGTTTGTGTGGCGAAATGAGAGATTTAATTTCAGACAAAATTATAAGCGGAAAATCGTTAAAACATTAAACAAAATACGGTTTCCATACATTGAATAACAATAACCAGCACTAAAGAAACAAATTCTATCTGTGTAACAAACTAGGAGTTCATCACCAATGTTAAAACTTCACTAATACTATTTAAGAAAATATAGAGTTATTCACACACATATTAGAATGTGCTTATTACGCTTTGAGGATATGTTGTTGTTCTTGACAGATACGTAACACAAAAAAGAAAATAACTATTTTTCATGACGTTTTAAATTAAAAGCAAAAGTTCCAATCACAAGACACTACACTGAAGAGCAATTGAATTAGAGACAGCTGGCGTTATGAAAATGGGGCGCTGTGGGCGGCCCTGTAAACGGAAACGACATGGCGTTTGCATCGATCCGACAATGTAAGGAGGGATGCGACGGGAATCAGTAAGAGTCGGACGCAGTATGGGTAAGACGAAGGATCTAAGCGCATTTGATGGTGGAGAAATTGTCGGGGCCCGAAGAATGGGTCGCTCCATCTCGGAAGTCGTGCAGGCACTGGGATTTTCACGAGCCACTGGGTCACGGGTGCACCGTGAATACATCGAATCCGGTAAAACCATCCCTGCAAGGGCCAACTGCCGTGGACAACAGCGTGTGGATGAGCGGGGTCATCGTCAGCTAGCTCACATTGTAACAGCGGATAGACGGGCCACGGTGCAAGAAATCACTCGGCAATTTAACGCTGGTGCACAAAAACGTGTAAGCAGCCACACCATCCAGAACCATCTCCTCGCTATGGGGTACAGAAGCCATCATCCCACGAGGGTACCGCTGCTGACCGCACATCACAGGGTGCAAATATTAGCATGGGCGCGAGAACATCGCCACTGGACCCTAGACATGTGGAAAAATGTTGCCTGGACTGATGAGTCGATATTAACGTGGGTACATGCGGATGGCAGGATACGAGTACGGCGCAAACCACATGAAGCGATGAATCCTTCTTGCAAGCAGGGTACTCTTCAAGTTGGTGGAGGTGGCATTCTCGCTGTGGACTGTTTACGTGGACTGAAATGGGACCCCTGGTACGTGTGACATCGTCCGTTACAGGTCTACGTTACCGGGATATCCTGGACGACTATTTGATCCCGTTTGTGCGTCTTCAACATCCCACTGGGGACCTCATCCTGCAACAAGACAATGCACTGTGCCATCGCTCCCGAATTGTATCCGGATGGTTGGATGAACACTCCACCGACGTGACCTCGCTTCCTTGACCAGCTAGGTCACCTGACCTCAATCCCATCGAGCACATCTGGGATGCCATCGAGAGAGATGTTCGAGGCTCTGACCACCCCTCCATCAAATCTTCTTAAACTGTGGGAGCTTGTTCAGGGGTTGTGAATCCGTATGGCTTCCTAACGCTTCCGATTTCATGTCGAGTCCATGCCGAGACGAATCGCCACCGTCATCAGGGTGATAGATGGTGCTACACATTACTGGACAGGTATCTCTAATTCAATTGCTCTTCAGTGTACATACGAAAGCACTTTAGCCTTCATATCGATGTTTTTGTGCTTGCATGAATGCCTGTACATCACTAAAATTCCTTTTAAAACAATCAATAGTCTGATATATAAAAGCGTATTATGAAGAAATGATACATGTTTCTATCGTTACGTTTGACTCCGTAACGTTGTTGACAAATGATAGCACATCAAAAGTAAGGTCAAGTTTTCAAATTTGTGAAGTTGCTTTTTGTTTTCTAAATTACTCTTGAGCGTAGTATCTAGCGGAAATATATACCCCACAAGCTCAATATACTCCAACTGCTTTTGCGGCAATACTAATGGCATTTTATTCTCTGAAATTCACCTGGCAAGGGAAAATAAAAGCTTCATGGTATCACTTTTCTACTCGAGAAGATAAAACAGACAACGCTGTGCTTTCCTTTCAATAAGGTATCTATGGAGCAACACATTACACGCTGGAATAAACTCATTTCATTTCACCATTACGATACTCGATATGATTTCTGACGGAATTTTTGTCGCTGAAAATATATTCTAACCCTCTCTTATTCTCTCTCTCTCTCTCTCTCTCTCTCACTCTATGCTTTTCTTTTTTCAGTAAGTGTCATTAAGTGGGTCCTCAGAAATTCCTGGAACTCAGCGTGAGGTCAGGGTTTTTCATTTGCTCAGGTCTTTAATTGTTGAGGAATCCCTAGTTTTGAACGCAAGATATATCAAGTTTCTTGCTCAATGACCAGAACCAAGGGTCGCTTCTGATAGCTCAGATTTCAGTCAATTTCTGAAGAACGTCATCTCGCAAATCCAATTCGTAAACTGTTATTGGTACATGAATTTGTATTTCTTCATCTCATATACCGATATTTTCCAATAATAATTTTAGATTAAAAAAACCATACAAACAATCAAATAATTTACTTCAGTGAAGGAGCAGTGTTAGTACAGTAATCTGCTAGTACAATTTTTGCCATAGAACATATAAAGAGAGCATTACATTAATTGCAATTTAAAAAGATGTAACAAAATAATACAAGTAATACAATTCTTCAATTAAAAAATAAGTGATTGAGTAAATTTCATATGTTACTATGATTGAATTTGAAGCTCAGAAAACAGAAATACAATAGAACCTCGGTTAACAGTTACTCAGTTATACGATTTTAACTTTTATACTAATTCTGCGTTAGTCCCGATATTTCACTGTACTTTCTATCACTTTTAAACTAGGTCATACGTAATTCAGTTTTACGATTTTTGCGATTATACGTTAAAACATGAATTTCAGATTATAAAAAAAACACTGTTCCTTGATTCTTTTATACGTAACTCGGTTGTTACAACTTTGCCAGAATTGAGATCGCGTTATTGTGTTCCTCTGGTGTCAAATTATTTTTTAAAAATTTTGTGGTAGTGTGGGCTAGTTTCCAATATCAGCCAGTGTATTTAGAATAACAATTTACATGAGAGGGGAGACATTAAAATAGGCATGCATGCTGATCAGGAAACTACCTTGTTAACTGTTTGAATTCTTCGAGAGGTGTGATTTCTGGAAATATATAGTTATTCGATAGTTAAGTGTAATTTTCTGGAGATAGATGGGTCTGCGATATAGTGTATTTTCTGGTAATTAATGATATAGTGTAGTTTCTGGAAAAAACGATGTAGTGGATTTTTCTGCGAAATGATGAAAAATCGATGTAGTGGATTTTTCTGCGAAATGCATTCTTCTGGAAATTTGTGGTGTTTCTCTAGAAGCTGTGTGCCTAGGGAATGGGGAGATAATGGTATATCTGGAAATAATGTGAGTCTTCGCATATTATTTTTTCTGGAAGTTGTGTGCCTGGGGAAAAGGGTTTTGGGGACAAGTGTTCTTGCAGGGTGCTTTTTTATATATGGAAATACTTCGTGTCTGAAACGGTGTTTATGGAAACAATTGGGGGATTGTCTTCCACTCCCCAGTAAGCCGAAGACCCGTAGGAAGCTACTCCGAGCGAGGTGTGTTCATGAGTGTTGTTCCAAAATAGTAAGTGAAGAAATCAGTTCTGGGTGATATGTCACACTTATACTCCCATTTCGGTGCATAGGCCTGATTTGATTCACGACCAAATCTAACCTTCAGCCTTAACATGATATTCTCTCAGAGTGAAATTTTGTTTTTAAAGAAAGTGGATTTGATTAAATGAGATTATTATTATCTAGCCAGTGTATGAGTTATTAACTTCATGAATCTTTTGAATTAGGTGAAGAACTGCATTAGGTACATTTTAAAATGTAGATTATGTTGTGTTATGAGTTACATACCAGTGAGAATTGTGTATTTTAAATTTTAGTGAGCGGTAAGGGTGCTTACTGATATTTGTCCAAAATCAGGAGTGTTGTGAGTTAGTATTTGCCTTTTTATTTGCTTTGTAAGGTGTGTAGCTATAGCAAGCTAGTGTTATGAAGGTTGTAGGAATTTCTTGTTGGTAGTGTAATATTTGTTGTCAGCGTTGCAAGCTAGTGATACATTTTGAGTTAACGTAATAAGATATTTAGTGCAGTACGTTCGGTGTTGTATGTAGAAGTTATTTTGTATCAGTAAATTCTAGTGTTCAGTGTTATGAGGTTTCAAGGCAAATTTTCCTGTTAGTGTAGGATTGGTCACTAAAGTGGATTTTGGTTATTTACATATTTTTGGTCAGTTATCGTAATTTTCAAATTTATGTTGGCTAAGGAAACTGGTTTGAGGGGTTTGTCGAAAGGTTAAATGCCATCAGTATTGTTTACACATTAAGTTATAAATTTATAACCGAAACGGTAAGAAAGAAATTGCACTTTAGCTATCAAAAACAATCCCCAATGTTAAGTCTTAATGTGTCATCAGTCAAGTGTTTCTGTGTTTCGCAAATCATTATTTTATTTTTACAATAATGTGCCTTGTGTCACCCGAAAATGATAAATTTGATTTTTGCATTATGGAAGTGTGCTACAAGCTAAATATTGTTGTATAACTTATGAACTTCAAATATGTGAGATATTCTGCTAATGCAAAATAATGTGGTTAAAAGTTGTGAGTTCTAAAGACTAGTTTGTTAGCATATTACTAATCCAATTGTAATTAAGCTTCGTTGAGTTTTCAGCCTGCCATGCTGATTTAAAATTCCAATGCAACTACATGTGAGACATAATTTCAGAAATTTCACATTTTGTGTGCAGAATTGTTTGTTTCTATTGAAGCACCTAAACTGTGTGTCATCTGATATTTTATAAGGCCAAGTTGCCAAAATTAAATAAAATTTTATGAATTTGAAAAGCTGATTGTGTCGAACAGAAGACAACTGTTGACATGGGTATTCCTCGACTTATTGAAATACTTTGCTTTTTTTTCCAATGGTTGAGTTTTACAAATAACTACAGGCCAAGTGGAGTTTCACCGTGCCCCCGGTAATAAATAAAGGCGTCTTTCTCCCCCTTTCTACTTCGATTCGGTTGCACTTTCCTATCGGGCACTCTAGCCCAAATCTCTTAGCTTCCTATTTCTAAGGGTTGTTTAAGACCTGGGATCAGACACTCCCTTCCTAAAATCCTCTACATATTTTCAAAAACCCAAACTTTGTTCAGTGAGAATTATGTGTTTAGATTGAATTCCATCCCTAGTTCTCATGTATCCACCTTAGCGTGCCTAAGGTAAGGTAAGTTCTCAGGGTTATTAATGATTAAACAATGCGTTTTGTCCTAACCACTTCTAAAAGAAAAAAATATACTCCAAAAGTTATTTATACGAGTACAATGTCTACCAAGTATTTTTAGTGTCACACATTGTTACACATGTAACAATAAATACCTTTTTCACACTTACAGGTTCTTCAACTGAGCTAAATGTAAACAACACCAACAGGCAATAATAACTTTTGTATTTCAAAACCCAGTGTTGAATTTTTATTTATCATGGCCTTGTGTTGAACAATTTTCAGTGCTTCTAAATGCATCCATCCATTTCCCAAATTCAATATGTACATAATTCTCGAAAAATACCCATAAATAATCAAACAATTTCCACCATAACAAATCCATGCCTCACCGAATTCGAGCCCATCTCAGACTATTGGCAAGAATCCATCACTTATACCCCTGCGCCACCGTGACGGGCGTGAGAGATACAGTCAAGCTCGTAACAGTTCTCTCAATACAGATGCCTCTCGCCAAACTCTCATCGATACAATAATAAACAGCATTCTCATCAGAATCTTTTACATACGTTATTCACTGTTGAATTAACGTCAGGTTGCCAAATCAACATTCACCGAGAGCGAAAATGTAGCATTAAGAATAAAAACTGCTTAAGGAGAGTGAACTAAAGTTTACAGAAGGTAACCTTAACCAAAAATAAAAGTTAAATTAAAGTATACGGTACAATACGGTTACCTAAAGTTGAAAAACGTTTTTATGTAAATATTTCTCGGAAAATAAAAAGAACCACGTGTTTTAGAGTTTACTCTTTTAGTTGCGTTTCAGTTGATAACTCAGCGTATATAAACGTCCCTCAGAAACGACAATCAGGAGTTGTATGACATCGAAAGACCCTGTCTAATGTCCAATCCCTGCAATTACCATATTTTATCTGAAATATTTATAGTAATGAAGCTGACCACTAAAGCAGTTCTAGGTATAAATGATCATAACTGAGTTTCCTTTTCAAATATAAATTTCAACAAAAAATACCAGCAAACCACGTAGCAACTACACCCTGTGCTAAATTTGTGCGTAGTTTAAAAGCACCAGGGAGCCACGAAGTAACGGCACCCTGTGTTAAATTTATGCGTAGGGTAGTTTAAAAATCCCGACCGCCGCCGAGGTCATAGTGTTAAACGAAATTAAAGGAAAAAAGTTAAAATGCAATTTGACTTCAACTTTAAGGAAATAAACTGACCCATATTAGACTCTCATGTTACAGCCTGGCTTGTCGATTCCAGCTGTAATTATTTATTCAAATCAACCGGTAGAGGATGCACTTCCATGTCTTTCATTTCACTGAGTGATCTTCGCTATCAGATTATTTAACAGGTCAGTAGTCGTATCGTGAGTCGAAACGTTTTTCTTTTATCAAAAAACAAAATACTAAACCTTCTAATAAACACTCGGTCCGTCCCAAGCCCAGAGTTTTTCATTTAACTGATGAAAAAATTACCCTGAACCGGCACACTCGGGATTTAAGGGACAGGTCAGGCAAGGCTCTTGCGGACCTCTAATCTGTTGTTTCTTTTACATGAAGAAAATCCATGGATGTCTAGTCATTCTACCTACGAAACCAAAATTGTTCTAATATTATCACATTACAACAAACTGTAAAGGAAAATCATGTGTGGAACACGCGGATTTCCCAAAACGTATATTGTCTGTTACACGGTTTCTCAAAATTTTGCAGGCTGTGTTAAGAATTCTTAAAGCAAAACGCTTAATGAGGCTGTCGGTATGGACGTATAGTCGTTTCATTTGACTAAGCAAGGCTTCCTTGATGGGAAAATATCGGCTAAATAAAATTGCCTTCTTTTTAGGACGTCTTCTGAAAGAGAGGGGATGTTTATATCATCAATATTTCCGCCCGTACGTCTGTGGATGCAATATCTCTACATCTATTAGTCCGATTTAAAAGAAGTTTTTCGATATCGGGATCTGTGATCATTTTTTCATATATCAGAAAATATTTTTTTTCTATATTGGGATCTGATCATTTTTTCTATATCCAGATCTGTGATAACGATGTCCTTAACCGCTTAGTCTTTTTTCTACGCATAATTTTGGCGCTAGCTGGTGTAAATGCAGATGCTATCGAATTGAAATTATATTTTCTTCTATATCATTGCTCCTAAAAATCTGATTGAAATAATTTCTCTTCCCTTTAATAATTTCACTACAAAGACCACTTTGCATGCAATTTCTTCTCGATATAATAAAGTTTTTCTACTCGGGTGAAAATATGCATTGCGTTTTCCCTGATATCTCTGCATTTAACAGTCAGATTTGAAAATTTCTTTTTGCATCAGCTAGAAATTGTGATTCAAAATATTTTGCATGCAACTGTCACTTAGAAATTTCGAATTATTAGTTACCGAGAATATAATATAAAACAGTACGTTTTTGTGTCACCATCTTGAAGTCAGCGAAAATGAACTTCTCGACGACGTCAACAAGGGCATTCACGAAATGCGATAACCACTAGCAACAATTCAAAAGCGTTTCCCAGAGCAACAAAGCATTATTGTATGTTAGGGGAGCTCTTTATTGCTTCATTGCAGTCATTATAATTTTTCCCTATAGAACACGGTGTACGAAAGTGATCCCATACTAAGTTATGGTTTTATAGCTCTTCAGACGAGAAGTGCCCTTTTCTTCAAAACAGGTGATAAAGAGGGAGGATCTCGAAAAAAAACTGGTAGTCAGACAAGGGAGGAGAGGTTTAGAGGTAACGAAAGAGAAAGTACCGGTCTCTTGGATTTAATGGGTACTCCGAAAGCGAAAGAGAGTGAAAAAGGCACTGATTATGGAAATATATAAATTAGTAGCCTCTTAAATGCAGCTGTAGATATGGAACTAAGATTTGTTATTCTGGAAACGCACTAATCCATACCATAACAAGTTTAACTCACAATAAATCAGTTAAACTGTAACTATTCCCATTCGCTTCCTCGTCATGTATCTTTCATGTATTTAAAGCTCCAATGAGATCGAACCCGAAAGCAGGAAGAAAACAAAATGCGCTAACAACTGTTTCGATTCACTATGAAGAACATCGCATAGATTGTGTATTTTTAATAATTCCCAGTTTTTTGCATTTTTCTTTTGGATGACTAACCGAAGATGTTCACACATTTTTAGAACGTTTCTGATAAGAAATTACAGAAAATAAAAGAAGCTGAAATAATTGTAACTGGCAACAGCGTGTTAAATGAGCACGAAAGAAACATCCGCTGATCTTGCAGATCATCTGCTAAGAAAATTGCGCTCGTAGAGGATAGAAGATTATGTTTTCGCTCTTTGCGACGAAAGATATTCGTATCCTGTAATTAAACAAACGCTGTGAAGCTCATGGAATCAGAATTTCTAAATGTAAAATAAGCAGTATTATTAATATATATTGCTTATTTACATTTAGAAATAAAGGGGGAAATCGTCCAGCATTGCTTTTAACAGCAGAAAGAACACCAAACATATACCCAAAGAAGGTACGTACTTTTTCGACTATTTCAAAAGTAATGTCTTTGGTCTCAAAAGAAAATCCACTGACCCAAACAGCACTCGTGTGTCAACTGTAAACAAGGTAATAAACAAAGATTTGAATCTGAAAAGAACGAAGAAAACATAATGTTTGCCACCTTTTTCCCAGGCTCGTGGCTGAGCGCAGAACAGCAACGTGCCTACGCAATATGAATGTAGACTTCTTTATGCAAATCAATTAGCCGGAGACAGATACAAATTGATCGTGACTATTGATGAAGCATGGATCTATCTAAACGACTGTAACAAAAAAGGGTCGATTTATAATAGCAAAAGAGCACAAAAAGACTGTGGCGTGCCTGCCGCGAAGGATGCACATGAGATAAGTACAGATAACATTGAGAGCCCATGCCAGTGTAGTATAGTGGATAGCACTCGGAGCCGAAAGTAGCAGGTTCGAATCCTGCCTCTGGCGTAAAAATGATGGAAAAATTTATTTCGTCATAAGACGTACAATCTTGGTTTCAAGATCCAAAAAAAAAAAAAAAAAACGTTTCAGTAAAAGATTCATGATTATTGCTGGTTTCTCGTACAATAGGAAATTAAAGTTGAAAGTAATGTTAAAATCAATTCTACATACACTGGCGGAAAGAGAAGAAAGAACAAAGGGAAGGAGACGTCTGATACCAACGAAATTTATACAGCATAATAACGGAATACAGAGGATAACGTGATCAAAACATTATGGCAAAATACAGCTGTATTTGCTGGTAAACTGAAAAATAACATTTCCATGTAACATGGTTAGTACGAGGTTGAACCGCCATGAACTGCGTCACACTGTGCAATTCTGGCATGGAGTTAGTCGTACAGATGTTGGATGTAAGTTTCGGGTATTGAGTTCCAAGCATCCTCAACCTGGATGCGTAAATCGGGGATGGTCGTGGCTGGCCGTGGAGATCGGATAAGTCGTTGTCCCATAACATACCACACGTGATCAATGGGGGACAAATCCGGTGAACGTGCAGGTCATGGAAGTTGTCTCACACCCTGAAGTGCATGTTACGTTGCACGTGCCGTGTGTGGGCGTGCGTTATCTTGCTGGAAAACACCACGATGATTCGACCTTACAAATGGCACAACAACGAGCTGAATGATGTTGTTGATGTAGGAGGTGCTGTTTAACGTACCCGGTACAAACACTAGTTGTGTACGGGAGTGATAGCTGATCTCTCCCCACACCAGGAGACCAGGTAAGGCCCTGTGTGTCGCTGGCGGATGCAAGAATGGTGGAGACGCTTCCCTGTGCGTCTGCTAACACGCATACGGCCATCAGCGGCTGCCAAGCAGAATCTGCTTTCATCGCTGAACACGACAAATCGCAATTGCTTTCTCCAGTGCAGACGTTGGCGACACCACTGCAGCCGTACCTAACGGTGGGCTGGAGTAACAGGTACACATGCCAGAGGCACACGTGCACGTAGTCCTGCATCCAGTAGACGGTTGAGGATTGTTCGCACAGTCACCTCAGGTGCAACGGCAGCTCGGATTTGCGTCGCAGTGGATGTTCTGCTTGACAACGCCGCTCTTCTTATGCGTCGATCGGTCCGCTCATCAGTCCGTCTGTGACTCCCGGTTCCACGTCTTTTCGTGTGGGAATGTTCCTTGGACCATCCACGCCACCATTGTACCACCACCGATACTTCCCGTCTACTTCGCTCCGTATTGCGACGATACGACCATCCGGCTTCGCGGAGTCCGACTAGACGACCTCGCTCAAAGTCCGATAACTGCTGAAATCAGATAACTGCTGAAATCGTACACTTCTTCCATGTCCAGGCATTGCAGCTTCTTCAGGGTCTTCGCACGTGTCCGTACGCCGCCGAATGATTACATTCACTTCGCCGTACTCCTTAAATACCACCGACGATAATTTGCATATTTTGCCGTGCTGTGGCGTAAGCGCTCACCGGTTGGTCCCGAAATTAATATCACACCTACGTAAACGGGGCCCCATTAACATATGTAAATTTCATGATCGTCCGCCAATTCCTTCTTGGTGTCCTTTTTTCACTTTCCGCCAGTGTATTACCAAAATATGTAGTTTCCTGTATTTAAAGAGGCGACACCATTCATTTATTAACAAAGCCTTCAAAGAATGGAACTTCAGCAGTATAAGGCTACCAGTCGGACATCCAAATCTACCACGCCATTTATTGAAAAAAAGAAAAAAGAGATGGTGGGCTTTTGAAACTCAGACGTAAAACAATGATTGGACTATGGAAAGCAGTCGAAGATGAGTGGAATAAAATACCACTACAAACTTTAAGAAATGTCTCTTTGTTTTGGAAATCTGGATGTAGGTTCACAGAATAAAGAAAGGGCTAGCAGATAGAACATTTAAGAAAGAAATAATTTTACTTTAAATATTAATTATACAGCTGGAAAATCGTTCTAAAATTTGGGAACTTCCTCTGTATTTCTGTTTCCGGAAAACGTTTTTCGAAAAATGTTTTCTTTTCGGAAAGGATTCCAAATGTCGTGCTCACCACACCAGAAAATTTAGTCCATGTTGTCGGTTTGTCTGTACGCACCACATTTCAGCAAGGATTAGTACGATAAGAAGAATTCTTTTGTATTGGGAAGCTACGAACGCGTGAACAATGATCCGCACCTTCTGGTTATTAACGATGCATAACTCTACCGCTAGAGGGCGTAATGCAGATGTTATCAAATTTAAAATATATTTTACTCCACATAATTGCTTACCCTATCGAAAAAGATCTTTACTCTATTCCATACCATTTTAACTGAGATTATTTTAGGAAATTTTTTATTTTTTTCAAGTAATTCATAGTTTTTCTGCTAAGAGCATAAAGATAAATTCGGAATTTCTCGATATCTCTTCTTCTAAAAGTCAGATTTAAAAAATTATCTTTTGATGAGATAGATCTTTGCTGCAAAATGTTCGACATATAGTTTCTAATTTTTGGTAAAGAATGGTTTTGCCATTATTGGGCGTACGTCCTGTTTCTGAGGCATTTGCAGGAATATCTTCTGCACTTCTGAAAATTAGATTCAAAAATCCTTCCGCTGTCAGATACCGGTAACCTCTACAAATCTTTTTAGGAACGATGTCTACCAAAATAGTGCCTAGATTTTTCGTCAGTTGGCAAATATTTATATCTTATTTTTGTCGATATCCTTTCTTCTAACAACTCGATTTAATTATTTTTTGTCAGAGAACATTTCTGATGAGAAATGTTTTGCACATCATTTCAAGTTTTTCTTTACGTAGAACTGCGCTACTAGAAGAAGTAAGCTAACATTTCTGTTTAGAACATGTTTACATTCAATTTTTTTTCAATTATGTTTCCTTTTTTTTTATCTGCACGTCTCAAAATCCGTCCGAAAAAAAATTTCCGTGGTGAGGTACCACTAACTGTCAAAGGTTTTTGTGCGCATTTCCTGCCCAAAATGATTCACAATCTTCTCGCTAGGGGGTGCAAACGTTTAATTTGTTTTTGTTGATATTTCTTCTAAATGTCCGAATAAAAAAAATAAACACCGGATATTATTGACCTTGTGGAACACTTTGTCTGCACTTGTGACTTTCTGTAGCACACAGTTCGGGCTTTTATGTGTATTTCCGTTTGAAGCTGTACTCCACTTCTATACATCCTATTGAATAATTTCTTATTTCGCTGGGTGCTGTTCGCTACGGTAAAGATGGAGGAGCATTATCCTCTTTAAATAATGAACAATTTTCTCGCAATGTCGAGTACATGTGGGCACGTTTTTTCGCTATCTTTGCTTCCAGGAGAGGAATTTGAAAGGATTTTTTTCTTAGCTGAACTTTTGCTATAAAAATACCTTTCGCTTATATTCTACTTTTCAATTATTAAGAATACTTCCACTAGAGTGCGTAGACTTATGTAATGTTTTCCTCTTTATCCCTTCTTCTAACTGATAGATTTGAACATCCTTTTGCCTTGATACCTTCCTTTATCTAAGACGAACATTTCAGTGCACAACTCGTTAAGTTTAATAAAATGCCTTTCCGCCGCTAGTGGTCAGAAATAGCTATTTTTATTTCTACATATCATAGATTTTCGGTTAATTTTCTTTTTTTTTTTAACGGATTCCATTTACTATGCGTAACTTTGAAATTCAGTACTGTTTTTGAAAATTGCAACACCGAGAAAGAATCTCGCGATTCAAATGAACTTTATGTAACAGATTCAACATGTTACAGGAGTATATCTGATTACATTTGCAGAGCTGTGAAATATTTTTTTGCTTCGAAACTCAGTATTATGTGAAGCCACTTCAAGTAATACACTGGCGTGCAAAAATTAAGGACGAGACGGTTTTTCGAATGTAACGTCGCGCAGAAGTGCTCCATATCGACTCAAATCAAACCATAAGATCCCCAAGATGTAAGAATATGGGACAAGTGAGCAAAACCGTTCAAACAAGGAATTCAAAGGATACAAAAGCACTTTATTAAAAAGGTAGCTTCGAGCACAATTGGACAGAAGACAGAAACGTCCATGTGACAGGCGGCTGCCAAGAAAATTCAGTTTTTAATAGGGGATATGATCACCCCTGACTGCGTTGCAGGATTTACAACGTCTGTCCATGCTGAGGACGAAGTTGTCAAGGAGCTGTTGAGGCATCGCGGCCCATTTCTCTTGTAGTGCCAATCGCAGCTGTGGAATCGTTGCTGCCGGCTGGTGACGTGCTTCCAAGGGTCACCCGAAAAGGTCCCACACGTGTTCGATTAGATTTAGGTTCGGGGACCTTGCGGGCCAATCCATGCGTTGAATATCTTTACTCTCCAACAGCTCTGCGATAGCCACTGTACGATGAGGTGTAGCGTTGTCGTCCATGAAGAAGGTCTCAGGAGGCCCACATAACCTCTAAACAGACGCATGTGAGGCAAGAGAACCACGGTACAAGAGCGGGCACCAGTGACTGAACCTCCTTGGAAGATCTGGAGGTCAGTACGGCTACCAAGCATGATACCACCCCAAACAAGGATTCCGCCACCTCCAAACCGGTCCATTTTGATTATGTTGGAGGTGTGATTGCGTGTTCCCTGCTCTCTCCAGATGTATATACGTCTAGAATCGCTCGTCAGACTAAATCTGCTCTCATCCGTAAAGAGAACTCGACCCCATTGCTGAAGTGTGCAGTTCTTGTGTTCTTGGCAGCACAGAAACCGCCGTCTCCGATGAGCAGGCGTTAATGGAACACACCGTACTGGTCGTCGTGCAAAAAGACCACCTTTGTGCAACCTCCTGGCCACGGTAAAACGCGATAACGGACGTTCAGTTGTCTGTTGCATGTGCCTTTTAATTTCTCCCGCTGCTTGCCGTCTGTCTCTTCTCGCCTGTAGGAAAATATACCGGTCGTTCGCCGCCGTGGTTGCTCGTGGACGACCACTGCTAAATTCTCGGACAGCTGTTCCTGTCGTTTGAAATGCTCTTCAAGATCGTGAAACGATGCTGTGAGCGATCCCGAACTCCTCGCACTCACAGTCACACTTCGACCTTCTTCCAACTTACCAAAGATGCGACATCCAGTAAAGTCATTTAAATGTCGTCAACTGGATTGCCTGTTGGGCATATCACACGGTGGCAGCAATTCGACGTCGTTCAAACCGATGTACACCGTGCAATAGCTTTTACCGAATTGCCGAGCGTACACCGCCCTTTTGCTTTATACCCTTCCGACACTCCCCACCCCCCAGGTCATGCTGCATTTATGCGCATGCCCTACCGTTACAGACCCTGGTCTATCTCTTGAGTGGTCTTTCGGTCTGTTCTGCCTGCTCGTTCCGCTGTTATGTTAATTTCTTTTTTTCGTCTTTAATGTTTGCACACCAGTGTAATAACAGCTTCTACACGACGTGGGATCAAATGGCAGAGGTTTCTGGTATCGTCCTGAGGAGTAGGATGCCCGGATACTTCTATGCGAGCCCAGCGTTAATTTGTGGTGATTGGCGGAGGCTTTTGACCGGCCGCCAGTCTCTCAGCTGCCATGTCCCAGACATTTTTGATTTCAGACACACTATATTGACAAAATTCACCGAACACCCCTTCAAAAGCAAATGAACGGATCCGTTGCGTTATTAAGATGCGCGGTTCAGCTGCAAACGATATAAAACCAAGCCTGAAGCAGACCTCGATCATATCGCACTGTGAGGTTGAGTGACAATGTCGTGCCGGGAGAGAACTGACTTTGAGAAAGGAAAGATTGTTCGGTGTTATAATAGTGTTGTCCATACGAGAAACCGAGAGATGTTTAAACATACCCAAGTCAACTGTTTTGGATGTACTGAATACGTGGATAACATATGGCGAGCCTTACGCACTTACCGGCAGACCAAAGAAAATCAGTGACAGAGGACATCGAAGCCTCAGGACCGCTAATCGACGGAGTATTGCACAAGACCTTAGTGTACAGGTGAGTAAAAATGCTAGTACCTCGGTATGTACACGTACCATTCGCAGAGAACTTCAGTCTAAGGGTTACTGTGGTCGTGGAGGCGCTCATAAGCCAATCATCTCCACTCGGAATGCTACTCATCGTTTAGCATGGTGTAAAAAACATTTATCGTGGACCACAGAACAATGGAAACGGGTCATATGGAATAATAAATCCAGATACACGATCCATCAGTCGGATGTTAAAAAATACAGATACATGATCCATCAGTCTGATGGTAATAAATCCAGATACACGATCCATAAGTCAATATGAACGCAATTTACCTCAGTGTACTGGTCCTACGGTCAAGTTTGGAGCTGGCAGTGTACTCGTATGGGGGTGTTTTTCGTGGCATGGTCCCGGCATATTTGTTATTGTGGACAAACTTGTTAACCAGCAGGTCTACCAAGATATTCTGAACAATAATGCCCTACCAACTCTGTGGCAATACTATGGAATCGAGCCTAGTTGGTACCAGCAGGATAATGTACCGAGCCATAAAGCAAGGACGTTACGGCGTGGTTCGACGATAATTCTGTATCGTGTGTGGACTGGCCAACACAGAACCCTGATCTTAATTTTACAGAGCACCTATGGGATAAATTTCAGCGCTGTATAAGATGTTTGGTACCAAGGCCTACTACTAAGCAACAGTTAGCGGCAGTATCATGTACTGAATGGAAGCGCATACCTATCACTGTGTTCCAAAACCTTGTCGAAAGCATATCTCGAAAGGTCAGTGCATGCATTAAGGCTAAAGGTGGACAGACGCCGTATTAATGTATGTCAATAAATGCGATGTTGTGTTTCATTTCTAGGTGTCCGGTGAGTTTTGTCAATATAGTGTATCGCGCGAATGTGCAGGCTATGGAAGAAGCCCTGTCTGCCGTGCATGGAAGAGGTCTTTGACATTCCTGGCCACATGTGGCCCAGCATTGTCCTGCTGATAATATAGCGCCAGAACAAATCTGAAGAAGGTTATCACCTTTGCCTTTGAAACATCCCTGATATGTCGCTGACAGTTGAGGCTTTCCTTTTTTCGTATAAGGCGAGATCGCGAATTGCACTGAATTGCACACTAAACCAGGACCTGTATGAAGCAGCAAAATGTAGGCTGCAAGGTGCTATTCGCCACGATGTCTTCGGACGGGTATCTTACAATCACGATGCATCAAGTGCAATTGTAACACATGAGAAAACACGACCTGTTGACAATCAGCGTCCCAATGTCTGTTCCACTGCAGTTAGAGGCGTCTGTGGTTGAGGGTCAATGGAATACGCAGCAACGGGCTGCTAGCGACTAGTCCTCTGTTCAGCAGACGACATCAAACTGTGCTGTAGGACAACGTCTGACCTCTGATGTGCTAACATCGTGGATGACTCTATTTGATCGGGCACTGTCATGCGGTAAAACTGACGCCACATTCACATCACTGTAGTAGCGTTTCGTCCCATACTAGTGATTTTACTACCGCAATTTCGCGGTAGCCAAATCCAACTTCTTTCATCCCAAAAAGGCTTCCTCACTCTGAGGCCGTTAGGTGTTCATAATGCGACCTTCTACGGCGACGGGGTATAATAGAACACAAGAAACACCTTCTCGACTTAATGTCGGCTCTTCCCTGATTGCAACATCTCGTTTGAGCCAGCTCTTTGTGCCTAAGACCGGACAGTTTACAGGGCGCTGCTCCTAAACTGCATGCGCATTTTCACAGATTATTTAATAACTTGCATGCCCCAACCTACACTGAAGAGCAATCAAATTAGAGACAGCTGGCGTTGTGCAAATATGGCGCCGTGGGCGGCCCTGTAAACGGAAACGACATGACGTATGCAGCGAGCCGACAATATAAGGAGTGATGCGACGGGAATCAGTAAGAGTCGGACGCAGTATGGGTAAGACGAAGGATCTAAGCATATTTGATCGTGGGTAAATTGTCGGGGCCCGACGAATGAGTCACTTTATCTCGGAAGTCGTGCAGGCACTGGGATTTTCACGACCCACTGTGTTACGGTTGCACCGTGAGTATATCGAATCTGGTAAAACCATCCCTGCAAGGGCCAACTGCCGTGGACAACAGCTTGTGGATGACCGGGGTCATCGTCGGCTAGCTCGCATTGTAACAGCGGATAGACAGGCCACAGTGCAAGAAATCACTCAGCAATTTAACGCTGGTGCACAAAAACGTGTAAGCAGCCACACCATCCAGAACCATCTCCTCGCTATGGGGTACAGAAGCCATCGTCCCACGAGGGTATCGCTGCTGACCGCACATCGCAGAGTGCAAAGAATAGTATGGGCGCAGGAACATCGCCACTGTACCCTAGACATGTGGTAAAATGTTGCCCGGACTGATGAGTCCAGATTCACGTTGGTACATGCGGGTGGCAGGATACGAGTACGTCGCAAACCACATAAAGCGATGGTTCCTTCTTGCCAGCAGGGTAGTCTTCAAGCTGGTGGGGTGTGGCATTCTCGTCTGGGGACTGTTTACATGGACTGAAATGGGACCCTTGGTACGTGTGACATCGTCTCTCACAGGTCTACGTTACCTGGATATCCTGGAAGCTCATTTGCTCCCGTTTGTGCGTCTTCAACATCCCACTGGGGACCTCATCCTGCAATAAGACAATGCACCGTGCCATCGCTCCCGAATGGTATCCGAATGGTTGGATGAACACTCCACCGACGTGACCTCGCTTCCTTGGCCAGCTAGGTTCCCTGACCTCAATCCCTTCGAGCACATCTGGTATGCCATCGAGAGAGATGTTCGAGGCTCTGACCTTCCTCCACAAAATCTACGTGAACTGTGGGAGCTTGTTCAGGGGTTGTGAATCCGTATGGCTTCCTAACGCTTCCTATTTCATGTCGAGTCCATGCCGAGACGAATCGCCACCGTCATCAGGGTGATAGATGGTGCTACACGTTACTAGACAGGTATCTCTAATTCAATTGCTCTTCAGTGTATTGTACATATCCTGTTCATTTCAAGCAAATACCAGCAGTTCTTCATGGTGTTGCAATTTTTAAAAGGCAGTAGGGTATTTTATTCATAAAGGAAGGGATTCAAAAGACATTCTTACTACAACCAAACATTCAGTGTGATCTTTCTTGTTTTTGAAAAGGTTTTCGTTGTTCAGAAACGCCTACGTTTTCAAAGTTTAGAATGAGTTGCCTTTTTTCTAATTAGGGACTACTGGCACTATTCCAGAAAAAGAAATGGAACTGAGGAATAAATACATGAGCCCGTATCTCACCTGCAACGCAAATATAGAAGTGTAGGAAATGTAAGGCTGGCAATTTTACCTTTCAGTTGAGAAAAATTGCTTAGAGTTATATTCTGTGAGGTAAAATTAACGAGTTGTCGTTGGAGCTTTTTCCAAAAAAAAAAAATCGTCCGTGTGGGTTTGTTGGTAAGGATTTGCCTTTTAGTAGCAAATTTTCAGAATTGAATAAACGTAGGAAGAATGCCAAACGGACGGGTTGTGGGCGACGTATGTCTTAGAGGTCGCACGCGCCTGGCCCTGGACAGGGATTTTTCTTTTTCTTCATTAGTTAAGTAGAAAATTCCGGGATCAGGTCGGGCCTGTACAGGAACATTCACCATTTTACTTCTGCATTAAAAAAACATTTTCGTCTCACAAAACGAAAACTGGCTTGCTAAATATTCAGATGACGAAGACCACTGAGTGAAACGAATCTGCCACCGGATGCATTTATTAATTACAGCTTAAACCGATAAGTCGCTCTGTAAGATTAATGTCTGAAACTGGACGGTTTATTTCTTTTGAGATTAAATCAAATTCCGTTTTTACGTCATTGGCTTTAGCGACTAAAGCAGGTGATTTTTTTTTTCGAGAAATGTTTACATGATTAAAGTTATCAGAAAACTAAAACCATAAAGAACGTCTGCCGCTATGAGACGCTATAGCGGTTATAAGGAAGTTCGAAGCATTTGTTTACATATTTGGGGATCGAGGACTACCTTGTTTGCATTTAAGTGTAAATAAGGAAAAATGATTTACATTCGCATCAGAAGTATGT
This sequence comes from Macrothele yani, assembly GCA_039090855.1. Lineage (NCBI taxonomy): Eukaryota > Metazoa > Arthropoda > Arachnida > Araneae > Macrothelidae > Macrothele > Macrothele yani. Next base: position 51,571,912 of record CM077008.1, on the reverse strand, counting down.
ATTTAGGCCGAACCCTTTACATATGAGGAATTCCTTCGCAAAATGACACGTTTCTCTGTGTGATATTTACTCTACAACTACGATTGGTTTTTTTTTGTTACTATATCGCATGTGTTTCTCTATATCTGGGGTTTTTCAAACACTTTTGAATCGCGGACAACATGGCAAAACGGAATAGAACTCGAGGGGCACATGGAAAAGAAAAGTAATAGCAAGTTAGTAAAATCATACAATGCATTGATTATGAGACGCTTTCCAACATTCCAGAAACCATTGCTCAAGTTATGAGGATAATGGCTGTGGAACAAATTTCGCTTCTGTGCCCTGACCTTTGACTCTATTTTGAGGATATTAAACAGAACCAGTTCAGTAGACCTGCGGAACAACATGATAAAGTTTTGTCTCAATTGAAGCATTTTTACGTAAGTTATAACGCATAAGAGCGATGGAATGGATCCCGTTCCTATGTCCTGACTTTTGACCCCATTTCTTCCATTTTCGATGCGATTCGTCCCCAGGTTGGTTGTTCCCTACGACATACTAAAATTTCATCGAAATCGAACCATTTTTACGCGAGATATCGTGCGGAGAGACAGACAGACGGAAAAATCTGGAGCATATACGCTTCTTCAACCTACGGTTGGAAAGCGTAAAAAAGTGCATGTGTTTATTATGAATATCGATTAATTAAAAAGCTCCGCGGGCCATTAAAAGGAGCTCTGCGGAACACGGGTTGAAAACCTCTGCTGTAAAGGAAGAATTGCATTATTTGCAGTAAATGACAAGGAACGCTTGATGAAAGTATGAAACAGGTAGAGCTGGGCTGTAAAATTGAAATTATGAACCGGGCCGGGCTTGGACTAGGCTTTTAAAGTTTAGGCCCGGACCGAACTTTAAGAGCCAAACATTATGTCCTCTAGTATGTCTTAGCAGATTTTTTAAACAATAAATCTGATGATTCATTTTTGTTCTTCTCTTCTTGCCTGGGACGAAGTACCAGTGGCCTATCAGTGTAAGTTCTCATTAACAGTATCATTTATTTAGTATCATTTCTCAAAGGTATGTTAGCATTTTTCATGTCGTATACCTTTAAGAAATGCTAATATACGAACTGAACCAATGTGTTTTGTCGGGATCAAAACAAAAGACTGAATACTACCTGATATGTGTCATTACTATTTAGCTGTTTCTTTTTATATATGTTTGCGTGTGCATCTTGATCATAAAGATGTACTGCGGTGGATGGCAGCATCTTTCAGCAAAAATTGCAATCCACAGCGATTTCCCTCCTGACCATTATTCGTACAAATCGTACATTTCTGTGAGTATCTCCTTTTATTTGGGTTGTAACCGCCTTTGTTTAGAAGCCTCAAGTAAAAACGTTCATACGCTTCAGTAAATTACTGAAAGTCATAAATTCAGACAGCACATACAAGTCCCTCATGCAGAAGAAGGAATCCATCAATTTTAAATGCCCTTTACTTTCCGGAGAGCGCTTTTCCCAGACAATCACTGCCCTTTGATAACTCGGGGGCAAGTGTTGCAGCGGTATTGAAAACGGAATTACAAACTTGGATGCTTTTTTTGGTTTTTCGTCTTCCTGGTAAATTTTAAGAGCAGTTCTTCTTCTTTAAGGAAACAATTCCTTTACAATTGTCAGAATTCCTATTTCGAAGATGAGGCAAAAGACTCAGCTTTTCAGAAGTGAGTGTGTTCCGAGTAATGAAGCAATGACGCAAAGAAGTAAAGTTTCTAGAGGATAAAACTGATATTCTTCAAAGCACAAGATATTTCTTTCATATACAACTATATTAACACTTCGGAAAAGCAATTTTACAACGAACCCCATACGCTACTATCAATATCATTGGAATTTTAGCGCGTGTCCTCTCCGTTATGCTATAGACAAGTCACCATATCCATACAGATGACTTGTAATGACTAAAAGAAATCTGACTTTCGAGATTAAAGAAAAACAAAAATCAAATGAAGATTCGTAGCAAGCGGCACCTGGAGAATCTGTGAAAACTTGAAAGAACCTAAATTCTTAAATGCATGTATAACACTACGTTCAAAAAGTTCCGGAACATTTTGTATTAAAAAAGAATGAGTGCACATAATACCTGTTTATGCGGTGTTTCCTTCGAAGTAGTTACCCTGTGCAACTACGCATTTTTGCCAGCGCTCGTACAAAGATTTAAATGCAGATCGCAAGCCTTTTTTTTTTGCCACATCCTCCAGTGCCTCCGTCGCAACTCTCTGCATTTCTTCGAAACATGAGAAGCGTCGCCCATTAAGCAAGTTCTTCATCCGGGGAAAAAGGAAACAGTCACACGGGTCGAGATCAGCTCAATAAGCTGGTTCTGGTAGAATCGGTATTTGATCTTTGGACAGATAATGGGACACCAGGAGGAATCTGTTAGCAGGCACATTATCGTGATGGAGTACCCACGATTTGGTCTTCCAAAGATCGGGTCGCTTGCGCGTCACTGATTCTTGAAGACGTTTCCGTACTCTTCTTTAGTGACTGTGTAACGTATACTCTAGATTCAGTTTCTTTTTGATTTTACTATCTCTTGTTATTTTATTTTCCTATGCAAATTATCTTTTCACTTAACGAGATGTTGTTTCTCCAGCTGAATGATATGTGGCAACGAGTGTAAGTCATGACGTGGTGGTATGCAGTATATATAGGCGCGCTAAACTATACCAAGCAGCTTCGTTTTATATGTGATAGGTTCTTCCTAATTATTGTTATGCGATTCTACGAGAGTACGAAAGTTCGGTCTAACAGTAGTTGTGTTATTTTGGAGTGTGTATTTGAGTAATACCAGGAGCTCCCCAATAAAAGGTTAAAAGTGAGTACGTTTTCTTAGTTCATTTTTATTGTCAGACCTCTGTCTGGCCGTTTCATTGAGTGTTTACGTTAAGTTCAGGGAATATTGTGTTTACCGCTCTAATAAGGAGCCTGCAAGGTACTAATGTACTAAAACGGAAGTTATATTACTGATATTCAAGATAATGAGGAACGATGAGTAAGAATAATTCCATATTCTTGGAGTCTATTGCACGTGAGTGTCTTACCTAAACAAACTCTAGCACTTTGAAGATTAAGCACACTTTAGCTACGTCCAGTAACCTTTCAATAACCCTAACGTGACTTAACGTAAGCTTTCCTGCACTACACGTCCAGGCTGAGAATTTTATTCATTATAACTGTACGACCATGTTGAAGGACATCCTTGTGAACGACCCCCTTGCAATCGAAGAAAACTGTTAACAAGACCTTTCCTTTGGAGCGGTCAGCCTTGAACATTTTTGGTCGTGGTGACGACGGTGTTTTCCACACTTTTGACTGTCGGTTGGATTGGGGGTCGTACAGAAAGCACCAAGTCTCATCGCCAGTGATCAATCGGTTCAAGAGATCGGGATCTGAATCCACTGCATTGATGTTATCCCCGCAAACTTGCATGCGCTCATCCATTTTTTCTTGTGTCAGGTTTTTGGAAACAATTTGTTGGCACACGTGATGCGTGTCCAGTTTCTTTGGTAAAATGGCTTGGCAACTTTCAGCTGAAATGCCGGTAACGTCTGCAACCGCTGCAATAGTTTTTGATGGTCATTTTTCTCAATTTCATTGACAATGGCGATTTGTTCATCCGTTGTGGGTGTTGAAGGTCGTCCTGACCTCTAATCATCCTCGATACTCTGTCGCCAGTTTTGGAATCGTCGATGCCACTCATAAACTCTAGTTCGACTCATTGCACTCTCACCGTACGCTGACTTAATCATTTGAAAAGTCTCAGGGAAAGATTTTCCGAGCAGAACACAGAATTTTTCGCTTGACCGCTGTTCAAAATTCGCCTTCGTTGTCCTCGCGACGAAGAGCCTCGAATGCCTGTAATCACGAACTGCGCATATACGCTATACATGTTGGATCTGAATCAAACCGGTTCTGGTTGGTCGGTCCCATCATGCTCTTCGCTTGCCCAGCGGAGAATGACGTAATTCATTGACATTTGGCAAAAAGTTCCTGACTTTTTGAACGTAGTAGTATTTCTACGTGTAATATCCATGCGTTTCTTTTATCGGCAGAAATCCTGGGTGTCCATATCTAAAGTTTACATTTCCAAAGGCGTTACGGGTGGAATTATTGTTCGAAATTACTTGAATTTTGACGTTACTTGTGACGCAATGGATTTTTGTCTGAAGGAAGAATAAAAAGTAGTTCCAAAGCTTGCCTCCAGGGCGATAAGTGGCGCTTTATTACTGGTAGAGAAAAATAGAAAAAATGCTAAAAAGAATTACAGTGTGGTTACACAACGTATTCGATGTGCCGTCCTCTGTTTTCTCCAACATGCTGTAACCGCAAAATAGCATGCTTGTGCACAGATCGAAGTGTTTCACTGGAAATGTTATGGTACGTGATACTTGCCTTGAGGTCTACCAAGTTTGCTTTACGACTACGAAAGACAATGTTCTTCAGACGTCCTCAAAGCCAAACTTCCCCTTGCTTCATGTCTGGTGAACGCACTGGCCACGTTTAAGTAAACTGGCGGATGATTATGCACCTGTAACAACTGCTTGCTATATGAGGAGGACCACCTTCCTGCATAAAAACTGTTGAATCGTAGCAGTTGGTAGTTATGCTTCCCCTTCCTCTGTTTTGATGTGTTAATGTGTTAATTGTTATCTCCGACATTATCTTTAACCACGAAAAATGCACTGTTAAACGTTTTATGTTAGCTGGCACAAAAACGGGTGCTACACCAGCTGCGTCACTTTCTTAGAAAAGATACACCATTCTGTGGTGCAAAGTAAACCCAACAGCATGGTACAACGTTCCGTTTAGCCTTGTACAGTAACGTGGTGAAAAGGTGAATCACGTTGTTGAGTTTTGTTCGCAAAACACGGTGTCGTACATTTTCTCTGAAACTGGTGCAGCTGGTGTAGCACCATTTCTTGGTGCAAAATATTTAAAAGTGTGCTATTAAAACAGTGCAATTTCAGTTGAAAAACGAAAAACAATTGCTCTACAGTAGACTGCCGGAGAAATGAAATACCTTTTCTAAAGAAAAAAAAATATTCACAAAGTTGAAAAAAAAGAATATATGACGTTCAGAATTCCCAGCATACAATTTGCGATGTTATGTGAATAAATTTGAATATGTCCAAATTTATAAATTCCATGTTTTCTTGACAAAGAACCTTTTCCCTGATGATTTTAATTTGTAATTATTTCTTACTTTCCAGAAATAGTGGCAAGATTTTCAATTTAAAAACTTCAGAGCAGTTTTGCTTTCGGGTTTGCTATATGCAGTTAGAACTTTTTTTTTTTTTAATTTTAGGAAATCTTAAGTGAAATGCCTAAAACAAAAACTCCTAATAATTAAAATTCAGGAGTTCATATTATGCATAAATGAACACAAATATAATGGTTTCTTCAACATTGATGACTAAAGGGAATTTTTTTTTTTGTATTGAATGTTTAACGACCACCGTGAGCAGCTCAATGGGCTATAAACAGTCGCCGATTCCTAATTTAGGACCACTGCTTCCAGAGAAGGGAGATAGCCAGTGCCGTAAGACATACACAACATCCAAGGCTCATGGGATTCGAACCTGGTCCTATCTCGGATGAATACTGCGCTTTCGGGTTGGCGGAATGTTTTGGTAACTACTTTTAAGGCCCGTATATTCTCAGCGCAACAGAGAAAACTTTTGAAATTTCCCGACTTACAGCTATCGCAAGAAAAAACAACGGAAAAGAGAATGAAAACTAAGAATGTCGTCTGTTTACTTTATTTAAAGATAAAAAAATTGAAAAAAGATAAGAAACTATGGTCAATTTATTGCCATTTGTGCGAATTAAATCTGTATATAACATTGCACTTACATTAATCCGAGATAACTCATTACTATACCGGTGATCCCAAACCTTGTTCAGCCTGCTAGCTCTGGCATCACAGTGCAGTTCTAAGGCTTTCTACAAGAGACGGTTTTCATATTGCGCAGCAGGGTCAGTGCTAAGTATGGAGAATCTGGTAAGGATAACAGCACAGTATTCCTCTTAGAAATGTGTGGACAGTGTTTTGAGGGCTTCAAATAATGAGCAATACGCTGTGCACTACTGCTTCTTATTATACAACGGTCATTCCATAAAAACTGAGAGCACAATCACACAAAATGAAGAAATATAAGTACTGCAAAATATATGTTCTTATTTCTCAAAGTATCTCCGCTCGGATGATATACGATAATTCCATCGTCCAGTCCACTTTTCAAAGCATGTGGCCAAGTCATTTTGTGGAAGCTGCTTTAGCGACCCCTGCACAACTCGAATAACGTCAACATCTGTGTTGAAGGATGCACCACGGAACTTCTCCTTCATTGTTTTCCAACAATGAAGGAGACAAACAGAAATCGCATTGGGCGAGATCAGGACTGTAGGCAGGCTGTGGCATGATTTCAATACTGCATTTCGTAAGAAACTGTTAAACACAAGCAACCACTTATGGACGAACGTTATCATGGTGTAAGATCCACCTGCCCACCAGTTCCGGTCGTTTAATTGATATCTGTCGTCCCAGATGCTTCAAGACTGAAATGTGATATTCAGCATTGACAGTAATTTGTGGAGGAATGGCATGCTGGTACACTACACCTTTATGATCAAAGAAAATTATCATCATCACTTTTCCAGCTGATTTTGGTTCGGCGGACTATTTTTGGAGGAGGCGAGCCTAAGTCGTTCCAGACACTCGCTGCGCGCTTCGTGAGGGAATCGAAATAGTGGACTTATGTTTCATCGGCAGTTTTTACTGTGTTTTGAAAGTTTGGATCCTTTGCAATCATTTGTTTCCACTCGTGACACACTTGAACTCTGGCTAACAATTGTTCTCTAGTCAGGTGATGAGGTACCCATATGGAACACACACGACGCAGCAGTAATTTGTCGCGTAGAATGTGAAATACCAACGTTTTTGGAATATTAGTTGACGCCGCTAGGTCTTCACACGTCATTAGTCGATCTTCTTGCAGGATTACCCAAACAGTGTTAATAATGCGTTCCGTAACAACACTTTGCCGCCCCGGTGGCGCAGTGGTCTAAGCGATGGCCTCTGATCATTCGTCCGGAACGGGGTCCGGGTTAGAATCCCGATGAGGCATGGATGTTGTGTTTGTCTTACGGCACTGGCTCTCTCCCTTCCCTGGAACCAGTGACCCTAAATTAGGGACGGGCGACTACTTATAGCTCATTGAGTTGCTCACGGTGGTCATTAAACCTCCAATTAAAAAAAAAAAAAGAAAAAACACTTTCAGGTCGACCAGGTCTAGGAACGAATTCTGTCGACAAACGCTCTTTTTTTAATCATGGTGCCACCGAAAAATCGTTGACTCACCAAAACATCTCTCTTTGTAAGTTTGTTTCCTTAAATCAACTGTTTCTGAAGCCGTTTTACCCAAACGCTAGCGAAATTTTATCGCACAACGCAGTTAACTTCGTCATTCTGAATCACTCACCTCCATAGCTTTATGGCGAAATGCACGCGAACTTAAAAAAACTGCGCAGTACCAAAACCAGAATCGTCTGCCACGGCTAAGAACTGTTGTCATAGGTACTTCCATAATTCAGTTAGTCGTCTGTGTGATTATTTTTCCCATTCGCACTGTTGCCAACTTAAAAAAAAAACCTCTCAGTTTTTATAAATCAGCCTTCGCATTTAGCGTCTATGTCTTCTCCCTAGGCTGTAATTACGTCCTCTACGATTCATATTCCGTCCTCTTCCTTACCACACGTCTAAAGATCCAATTTCTTTAAACTTCTGCATCGGTTTTTGCAAACCATTTCGAGATATTAATCCAGTTTTTTAGCCCTTTAAAGTTATGAACTTGCTCAGGGCTGTTAATCCCCAGATGTTATTCTGGTAAAACAACTTTAGGGGAAGTGCACAATCTTTTAGTAACAGTGCCATTGTGCTTTAGAACGTTGACTACTCAGGTGCAGTGAAATGACCCATTTCGCAGACGCCTTATTTATAGCAGGTTCTTACTAAGCCTGCCGAATTGCAAGCCCTTGTAGTTTGCATATTTGGACGGTTTCAGCGGGTATAATTGCAGCTGCTCCTTGTTACAAGTAATTATAGTACTACACTGGTATGCAAAAATTAAGGACGAGACGGTTTTTCGAATGTAACGTCGTGCAGAAGTGTTCCACATCGACTCAAATCAAACCAAAAGATCCCCAAGATGTAAGAATATGGGGCAAGTGAGCAAAGCCGTCTAAACAAGGAATCCAAAACTATACAAAGGCACTTTATTGAAAAGGTAGCTTCGAGCACAACTGGACAGAAGACAGAAACTTCCATGTGACAGGTGGCTGCCAAGATAAATCCAGTCTTTAGTAGGGGATATGATCACCCCTGACTGCGTTGCAGGATTTACAACGTCTGTCCATGCTGAGGACGAGGTTGTTAAGGAGCTGTTGAGGCATCGCGGCCCATTCCTCTTGTAGCACCAATCGCACCTGCGGAATCATTGCTGGCGGCTGGTGACGTGCTGCCAACCGTCTCCCGAGAAGATCCCACACGCGTTCGATTGGATTTAGGTCAGAGGACCTTGCGGGCCAATCCATGCGTTGAATATCTTCACTCTTCAACAGCTCTGCGACAGCCACTGTCCGATGAGGTGTAGTGTTGTCCTCCATGAAGGGGAACTCAGGACCCAAAGCACCTGTAAACAGACGCACGTGAGGCAGGAGAACCTCGGTACAATTGCGGACACCAGTAACTGAAACTCTTTGGAAGATGTGGAGGTCAGTACGGCTACCAAGCATGATACCGCTCCAAACAAGAACTCCGCCACCTCCAAACCGGTCCCTTTCGATGATGTTGTAGGTGTGATTGCGTGTTCTCTGCTCTCTCCAGATGTGTATACGTCCAGAATCGCTCATCAGACTAACTCGGCTCTCATCCGTAAAGAGAACTCGACCCCATTGCTGATGTGTCCAGATCTTTTGTTCCTGGCACCACAGAAACCGCCGTCTCCGATGAGCAGGCCTTAATTGCACACACCGTACTGGTCGTCGTTCAAATAGACCACTTTTGTGCAGCCTCCTGGTCACGGTAAAACGCGATAACGGACGTCAAGTTGTCTGTTGCATGTGCCTTGCGATTTCTCCCGCTGTCTGCCATCTGTCTCTTCTCGCCTGTAGGACAATATACCGGTCGTCCGCCGCCGTGGTTGCTCGTGAACGACCACTGCTAAACTCTCGCACAGCTGTTCCTGTCGTTTGAAATGCTCTTCAATCTCGTGAAACGATCCTGTGAGCGATCCCGAATTCCTCGGCCACACTAGTCACACTTCGGCCTTCTTGCAACTTCCCAATGACGCGATCTCGGCTAAAGTCATCCAGATGTCGTCTACTGGATTACCTGTTGTCCATATCACACGGTGTCAGCTACTCGACGTCGTTCAAACCGATGTACACCGTGCAATAGCTTTCACCGAATTGCTGAGCGTACAACGCCCGTGTGCTTTATAGCCTTCCGACCCCCCCCCTCTACGTCCTGCTGCATATATGCGCATGCCCTACCGTACCTGACCCTAATCTATCTCCTGAGTGGTCTTTCGGTTCGTTCTGCCTGCTCGTTCCGCTGTTATGCTAATTTCTCCTCTTCGTCCTTAATTTTTGCACACCAGTGTACTTGTCCTTCTGGAATTGTGTTTGGATATAATTCTCGTTTTTCTGGCAAAGGAAATCCCATCTGCTTATGCCTTTTCATATCAAATTTGTAACAATTAAAGAAAAAGGAAAAAGCTCCACTTGCAAACTTTTAATATTTTGGATATCCCTTATATTTCGATAACCACATTATACATTCCAACGACTAAAACTAATGTAAAAAACTCTGCATTGATGAATTGTAAACTGAATATGATGTATGGAAGACAGTGCTGAGTTCCGACTCAATTTTCAGAGCGTGAACCCGTCCGAGTCCGAATCCTCTATTTCAAAATACAGACCGATCACGAACGAGCCGGAAAACTATGATTAGCCTGTTTAGGCATTAATTAAAATTCTATCCTCCACCTTTCTACCTGTCTTCCGTGTCACATTCCTATCAGGCACTCTAGCACAAATCTCCTAGCTTCCTATTTCTAAGGGTTTTTTAAGACCTGGGGTCAGACACTCCATTCCTAAAATCCTCTACATATGATTTGATCTAATTAACAGAATCTCCTCTGGCAGACTTCCATTCTCTCCACCCCTTGCAATCAGCAGGTGTCTTTCTCAACTGGAGAATGGAGAAGGGGCCTCTATCTGTTTCTAGAGTATAGTTGCAGAGCTTTTTCTTTTTTACCATTCATTTCCTTCTGAAATATTTCGGACAGCCGGAAAGATCGAGAGGCACTGCAATCTGCGTACTTTGCTCGATAGAATAAGCAGGAATAAACAACAGAATAACCTGCTGCGTGGAGATAGGTCGCAAAATTTCGTTACCGTGCTATCAATTATCTAGTATATATAGTTCTTCAAGAAGCTTTTCTTTCTCAGCAGAAATCCACGAATATGTGTCCTATGGCATTTGTTGCACAAGCCCGGAAAAAAATATCCCTACAGAATTCCCACTTCCAGCCCAGACCCAGTTGCCGAAAAATTATCTTTATTAATTAGAAAAAGGAAGAATAGTCGAGTATTCTAAATCAAACTGAATTACATTTTATAAAAAAACAACTCTCTTTCTCTGTCTCATCTCTCTCTTCTCTCTCTCCTTCTGTGTCTCATCTCTCTCTCTCTCTCTCTCTCTCTCTCTCTCTCTCTCTCTCTCTCTCTCTCTCTTTCTCTTTCTCTCTCTCTCTCTCTCTCTCTCTCTCTCTTTCTCTTTCTCCTCTCTCTCTCTCCTCTCTCTCTTTCTTTAGCTTTCTCATCTCTCTCTTCTCTCTCTCCTTCTCTTTCTCATATCTCTCTTCTCTCGCTCTTTCTCAGTCTCATCTCTCTCCCTCTCTCTCTCTTTCTCATCTCTCTCCTCTCTCTCTCTCTCTTTCTCTTTCTCTGTCTCATCTCTCTCCCTCTCTCTCTTTCTCTTCCTCTGTCTCATCTCTCTCCTCACTCTCTGTCTCTTCCATATATCTCTTCCCTCCCTCTCCTCTCTCTCTCTCTCTCTCTCTCTCTCTCATATCCCTCTCCTCTCTCTCTTCTCTCTGTCTCTTCTCTCTCTCTCTCATATCCCTCTCCTCTCTCTCTCATATCCCTCTCTCTCTCTCTCTCTCTCTCTCTCATTCTCTCTGCTCTCTCTCTTTCTGTCTCTTCCTGTCTCTCTTTCTCTCTCTCTACTTTCTCTCTCCTCTCACTCAATCTCTCTCTTTCATCTCTCTCTCTTTCTGTCTCTTTCCTCTCTCTCCTCTCTATTTCATATCTCTCTCATCTCTCTTTCCTTTGTTTCTCTCCCTCTATCTTTATCTGTCTTCTTTCTCCTTTTTCCTTCTCTTTCTCTCTTTCCTTCCTTTCTATCCCTCTATCTTTCTCTCTCTCTCTCTCCTCTCTCCCTCTCTTTCTCTCTTTCCTTTCTTTCTATCCCTCTATCGTTCTCTCTCCTCTCTCTCTCTACCTCTCTCTCTCTCTCTCACTTTCTCCCTCTCTCTCTCTCACCTCTCTCTCTCTCTCTCTCTCTCTCTCTCTCTCTCTCTCTCTCTCTCTCTCTCTCTCTCTCTCTCTCCCTCTCTCTCTCTGAGCCCGAGCTCGAACCATAGTTAATATCATGCAGCCCGAGCCCGGTTCTGTCCCTGGTTCTGTTTCGGCCTCTGGCCAGTCCCGTCTCAGCACTGATGGAAATTAGGTTTTGCATTCGTAGTGCCAGTAAATTAGCGATAATGGATTCCTCAAAAATTCAGCTATGCAAAGATTTTTTATATATTTCTTTAAGTTTTTTGAAAATAAAATGTTATCACCGAAATATACCGGATACCCATAATTAAAGCTCTCATTTCCAAAGGCGCTACAGGTAAGCTTTTTGTTTTTTAAATAATTTCTTCTTACAGATTTCGAACGCTCAAGATCAAAGAAAAAGTAAGAGGGACAATAACAGTTTTCCATCAGATGAATAGAACATTCATAATACGATAGCGCAGTTTTTCAATTCGCTAGATTTAATGTAACGTAATGCATTAGCAATGCCTTTAAAAATTCTTAAAAAACATGAAAGTGAAAATATCTTTTTGGACATGTATTAAAAAAGACATTATTTACGTGAAGTGGGTGCTGAATACGAATGAAATCGATATTGATGAAGATATTTTTGTCAAAGGTGCTTCTGCAGACGTGCAAGGACTGATCTCTCGCTCATAAATTTAATAAAGGTATGAATCTATTAATTTACTCAACGTGTATCAGTTGGTGAGTAGAATTTTGCTCAATAGTCTGAATTTCAACGAAAGGAGGTTGGATTTTCTTTTTCTTCCCATTACCTACTTTATTTATATGAATATTAACGAAAGCATTCTGATGTATATTCTAAAATAACTTTCATTTTATTGGGTTGTCGGATAAGTCATGACGTATTTTAGCAATGCTTTGCAAAGGTCATTTATTGATAAAAAGAACAAAGATCAATCAATGGTATAATGCCAGTTTTGTTCGATAACCTTTTGCCATCTTTCAGTGAGCTGCAGAATGTCTCGTTCATAGAAGGACATGTCTTTCGTGGCGAAAAACTATACAAGGTGCTGATTTACAGTCTCATCTTAATTGAACGTTACACCACGCAAGGACTGTTGAAGAGAGCGAAACAAGTGGAAGTCTGATGGCGCAAGGTCAGGCGAGTATGCTGGGTGTGGCAACACATCCCATCCAAGCTCCAATAATTTTTGGCGGGTGATGAAACTTGTGTGTGATCTCGTGGTGTCGTGATGGCACACAACAATTTTACGATGAACGAGCTCTGGACGTTTCTGGATGATGGATTCGTTCAAACTGTCTAAGTGCAGACAGTACACATTCGAATTGATTGTTTGGTTCCGTGGTAAGAGCTCGAAAAGCACGACACATCTAAATCCCACCACACTGAGACCGGAACCTTCCGGTCTCAGTGTGGTGGGATGAATGTCTGCTTTGGATGTCGTTTGAGGCAAAGCAGCACGTCAGGACCAAGACCGTTTGCGCAGTACATTTTTGTACATAATCCACTTTTCGTCACCAGTCATCAGTCGCTTCAAGAAAGGATCGTTTTCCTCACGTTTAATGAGAATATCGCACATGTTTATACGCGCCGTCAATTGAGCTTCTTTGAGTTCATGAGGAACCCCACATCGAGCTTGCTTACGTATCCCAGCTTCTTCAGGTGGTTGTGAACGCTTAAATGATGGATGCGCAATGTGTCTGCAATCTCTCGTGTTGTGTAACGTGGGTTTGACTCGATCAATGCTTTGATTTGATGCCGTCATAAACCTCGGTTGGCCTCCCGGACCGAGGAGCACCGTTCAGGTCAAAATCACCAGCACATTGCGAACTACCGCTGGCACTGACGTTCTTGTAGAGCATTATCACCGTACACTTTACGCAACGTTTCACAAGTTTGACACGCATTCTTCCCTTTACGGAAGTAAAACAGTAAAATATGGCGAAAATGCACAGTTTGGTTTTCCATCCTCAACTTGATGTCAAATCTCCGCAAATCAACCAAATCGCTCACTATTCCTTTCAGACTGCAGCTAGAACTGACACCTGTCAAATGACATAGCGATAACGGAGCTGCGCGTACCTCTAGTACTTCCAAAACCGCACAACCGCCATCGGGTGCCAAAATATGTCATTACTTTTCCGACAACTCAATAGTTGCTTTTCCTATGTAAATTTGAGTTTGTTCTCCTTTATACTTCCAATCGTAACGTGATATCTTCTCTCTCACCTCAGAATGAGGTTGGCAACCTCATCTGAGGTTAGAGAGAAGATATTACGTTACGATTGGAAGACGCATGAATGTGATAAGAACGATAGATAAAAAGGACGAGACAGCAGTTGCTTTGTGGATGTGTGTGAGTGTGTAGACGTTCTATCGCTATGATAAATGTGGAGTTTACCTGCTGTGTTATATATAGAATCTACTGAAGTAGTGCATAGCGTAAAACCCATCTAGCTCGCGAAAAAAGTTTACGTTATATTGGCACCCGAACTCGCTGGAACAGATTCATAGAATAAGTCAGAAATGGCAAATATCACGGATCCTCTCGGTCTCTTTGCCCACCATAGACCATAGACATTATATTGTGCCTAATAATTCTGCAGCAAATACTCTACGCACTCAGCGTTATACTGTACCACCTAATTCTCCTATAGCACTATATGAGGCCTGCGATTCAGATTTATCGGACAGTGAATACGCAAAGTACGAAAATCACGTTCCGCGTACTTCAACTGCAGTACCTTAACAGCAGTTCACCCCACCATCCCCAGTATGAAGGAGCAAAATCCTTGCTCGTTATGTACACCATGTGGGTTCTACTGTATTCAGGTGAAACAGCGGGTTGCTTAAGTTTCTTGAAGATCTCGAAGATTACTTCGATTTTTATAATGTTCCTGAGGATTGCCAGTGCCTATTGCTGGCACATGTTTACAAGATACTGCCAAGGTCTAGTACAGTACAGATAGTGACGTCGGATGAACCCAAGGGGCTCTTATCATCAATTTAGAGCTGAATTCTTGGAAGTATTTCCCTTTGGCACAAATAAAGCCAGCCTTGCTCAACAATTGTTTTCCAGGCTACAGCGGGTGTCAGATAATCTCATCCCGTTTGCTGTGGATATAGTTAGGCTTTATAAATTATAGGGTCCAGCTGCAGTCGATTCAGGCATTATTGATACTTTACTTAAGCAGCTGGACCCCTTTCTGCAGGATGTTTTAGATGTTAGACGTCCTGTCTCAGTACACGAGTGCCTGAAATTCATCCAAGTTTTTGAGTAACGTCACAGAAAAGGGCAATCTTCACAGAACACATTAAGTCAGGTCCAAGCATACCGCCAACTTAGGCAGGTTCAAGAATACCGCCAACCTAAGCAGGTCCAAAATTACCGCCAACCAAGGTAGGTCCAAGAATACCACCAACCTAGGCAGGTCCAAGAATACCGCCAACCTAGGCAGGTCCAAGAATATCGCCAACCTACGCAGGTCCAAGAATATCGCCAACCTATGGAGGTCCAAGAATATCGCCAACCTATGGAGGTCCAAGAATGCCGCCAGCCTAGTCAGGTCCAAGAACCTCATCTTCAAAGACAGAATTATCAGCAGCCTAAACATAACTTTCCACAACAAGGGCAATTTTTTAATCAGCCCAGACAGGCTGCTTATCAATCGAGATTGGATAATTCCTATCAGCAGAGTAGATACGTGCCGCCGCATCGAAGGGCACCAGAGGTGCGATATCCTGACTTTACGTTTGTGAATCAGAACAAGAGCCAAGTTTATCGTCTCCGTGAATAGTTATTACTCGGTGAACCAAACATATCCTAAACCGGTGCGCTAAACATATCCTATCCTAAACACCGTGCTGGGGGCAGGGAAGGCCTAGTGATACTAATGCTGCTTTTCCTGTACGATATTACAGTTCAGCACTTGCTAGTGCTTCTGAAAATTGTCAATGTTAACCAAGACATACTAATCAAATTCACTCCAATTTAAACTTCCACAGGAGGTAGATGGGTCGATTGTATCTCCTTGTATCTCTGAAGACCTCAAATATCTTTTTTTAACCATTCAAACACCGCAGTTGCCTGATATTCTTGTCATTTTGGATCAAGTGCTGGTATCCACAAAAAAATTAGATTCAGGATCTGACATTTCTGCTTTAAACTTTGATTTCTGTGCTGCTACCTTTCCAAATGCTTGTGCCGAATCCTCCCAGCAATGTTTGCGAGGTGCCGACAATAATATGTTTTTCAATCTCTGGCTCAGTTCATTTACCTGTCAAGATTGACAAGTTTCAACTTTCACATACATTTCTCTTACTCCAAGATTTACCTGTTGATTGCCTTCTGGGGGAGGATTTCATTAAAATATTTAAACTAACGCTTCACTTTGAGCTTGGGATAGTCTTAATGCCTGAGGTTAGTCTTCCCAGCCCAGAAGAGCCTATTGATTTTTCTCCAGTCCTTGCGAGCGAGAGATTGTTACCTTAGCACAAGAGCCAACTTGGTCAGGTTCTAAACAGCCGACCAGGGTTATTTTCAGACAAGCCAGGGTTTATACAGGTGGTGTATCACACCATTAATACGGATAGTGCTAGTCCCATAGCATGTAAGCCTTATCCATGTCCGAACCATAAAAAAGCTGAGTTCCAAAAACAAATTCAGGACATGCTCCATTCGGAGATTGTTAAAGAACCACTTAGCCCTTGGGCAACACCTGCTTTTCTTGTTCCTAAGAAACAATCTCGGGAGTATCGTTTTTTGATAGATTAATTAACGGAAAGTGTATTATGTGACTAAAGCTATTAATTACCCGTTACCCATAATAAGCGATACTCTCCAGGGTTTATCATCAACAAACTGTTTAACAACTTTGGATTTGGCTAGCGGCTATTGGCAGGTTGCTGTCCTCCCTAACTCAGTGGATAAAACTGGATTCATTACCCCGTTTGGAGCATATGAGTTCCTGAGAATGCCTTTTGGATTGGCATATGCAACCGCAAACTTTCAACGCCTTATGGACTCGGTCTTACGTCCTGTGATCGGACCTAATGTTCATGTCTATCTGGACGACATTTTTATTTCTTCGGAAACTTTTGAAGAACATCTGTCTCTGTTGTGCCAAGTTTTCGAACTTCTACATAATGCGGATTTGACATTAAACCCTGCCAAATGTCAAATTACACTGGACGAACTGGTATATCTGGGATTAAGAATTGCTCCCAATGGTCTTCTAACTGATGGCTCAAAAGTTCAGCCAATTTCTGAATTCCCCAGGCCAAAGTCAGCAAAAGAGTTGTCTCGATTCTTGGGCATGACAGAGTGGTATCAGCAGTTCGTTCCGGTGTACGCTACTATATGGTTGCACCCAGAAGGATGTGTTGGGTTGCAATGCTATTCGGGAGGACGGTAAAGGGTACCTGGAACAATGAATGATTAAACATTGATACTGATATGGACAATATTTATGGAGCTACATGCTAATAAGTAGTGTCTCCCAGTATGGCGTCGGGCCGCCATGTTTGATCACACAGCATGCCAGACGTCTCGGCATGGAGTTGTACAGGTTCTAATGGTGCCCTGGGGTAAGCCATCTGATGCAGCTCGATCTTTTCACGCAGTTCCTGCAGATTGGGCGGTAGGGGTGGAGTGTGGATAGCGCGTTCAATAGCGTCCAGCATATTTTCAATAGGCGATAGGTCTGGCGATGTGGCTGGCCATGCCAGAGTGTCAGTACCTTGAAAGCAAGCTCTCGAGACAGCAGCAGTATGCGGACGAGCGTTGTCCTGTTAAAAAATCGCACCGGAGTGAGCGTTCAGAAAAGGTAGGGCCACTGGTTGCAGGACTTTATTAACGTAAGGTTGGGCAGTCAATATTTTGTTATTTTATGTTACGTAATTTGAAGGAAATTTCTAGCATAGGCTTGAATGATACTGATATCTCTATAGTGATGAATTTTATGTTTCGCTGATGGTAAAACTTTTGGTATTACTAGTACATTGTCAAAAAGGTCATGTCTAAAGTTTTGCGAATTGGAGTTCATGTGAGACAAGTTTTCACGAAATACAAACCGTGATTTGCCGTACAAATCCAATGCATTTATCACTTACTTTCCTTACAAAATGAAAAAACAACCTGGATTTCAGTCTCGAGTTGAATATATTCCTCATACTGTTGTTTACAAAGGGGTATTTAAAACTTCACTTTCCATTTGTGCTCTGTCCCAGCAAAAACAGTCATGGTGGGCCAGCAATGGCCCATCACTATGTTGCCGCTGCCGAACCGTCAATAAAATGTCCGGGCGGCTAACAAAAGGGCCAGCAGTTCAGGCCAACAGTTGGCACCCCATCAGTTGTCATATGCCAGAACAGGGCCATCAGTTGTCCATCACAGGCAGCAATTTTGTTTTTTCCTACCCTTACGAAACTTGTGAATTTTAGAACTGCGCTGGGGAAATTGTATTAACAGACCGGAAAAACGCCCGTTTGAATCTCAGTGGATACGAACCAGGGCCGTTTGCGTGAGGAATCTCAGTGGATACGAACCAGGGCCCGCCCGTTTGAATCTCAGTGGATACGAACCAGGGACGCGCTTGTGCTCGAAGCTATTTGTTTTGTGCGGAATATGTAATCGAATGGTTTCTTCTTTCATTTTACAATATTGTGAGGTATTTTTCATAAAAGTCAGTTTCATACAATTCAAAAATTTGTTTTTTCAACGTAACGATATATATATATATATTTTTTTACCTTAAGAGAACTTCACTCATATTCAAGGAGTGTACATACTTAGAGTCGCTTTCCAAAGTTTTGTACTGTCCTTGTCGTCTTGAAAGGAGATTGCTGAATAAATATATATTTACCCGGGTTCATGTCAAATTCTGTTACATTTTTAACGTTGTATCTTTCTTTTCCGTTGTCCGAAGCTGCATTTGTTTTAAAGAGGAAATATATTTCATTTTACTTCTCGTTATTTTTAGAAGCGAATTCCTCCCAGTCCTGTGTATTCAACCCATGGATAAGTACATTGTATCCACATGGCGTTGCTTTTTTTTTTTTTTTTTGCTTTTAAATAATTAATAAATTTTGTACGCGTGTAATTATTTTTTTTTCCAACAAACGTTTTTTAATGGTTTTCCAAGACATTCGTTTCAAGCGGTTTCAATTTTTTTCTTGTTATTCACCCACTCCATTCCATAAATTGTTATTTATACGAGTGGAGTGGGTGTATTTCATGGCTGTAACCTAGTATTTCATATCTTAATCTGATATATTCGTCGACGTGGGATTTCATCAGGAAATTAATTCGCCTCTCTACATATGGATTTTTTTCTTAACATCCACTAAAATAACATGGTGGCAATAGCGTCGTCTTCAACTAACTGGTACCATGAGAGACACAGCAAGTATTGCTTCTGCGCATGCGCAGTCCCGTTGCTTCCACTTGCTGTTGGGGTTGCATTGGTTGCCAGCAACGGGCCACTAGTGGCACTTGCTTGGAGGGTCACAATTCACGGCGATGCTGTAGGTCCCTCACTGGCTCGCCAACTGATAGCGCTGCCGCCAACGGACCGCTACCGGGCCGTGAGCGGCAGATTTTAGCCAGCAGTGACCCATTACTGCCAGCTGGTGGCCAGCAGTTTCCCAGCACTTGTGTTTTTGCTGGGATATGTATAACTGTTTCAGAGATATTTTTGAAAAAAATTGGAAAATTTAAAATTTTTATTCTCTTTCGCAGTTTTTGTATGTTCTTTGTATGCCTTTTTACAGAGACACAGACTGTTTTCATTTGCCTAAAAGAAAAGAGCAAAGCAAGTGTATAGAAAACAAAAGAAACAAAAGAGAACAGCCTTCATTCAACGGCGAAGTTTCAGGATAAGGAGGATGAAGATAATCAAGACTTTTCTACCAAATGCGAGAAAAAAGTAATTGAAGTAATAAATACTCTGAAGTTTTATTCAAATTACAAAACCCGGTTAAAGTTTTTTGCCTGAAACCCTTCTGAAAACTAAAATCTGCAGAGAAATGAAGATTAAGCTCTTTTACATCTTAAGGAAGACATAAAACATTGGAATTTTTTTTTCAGGGATAAAGGCGACTGCTCCAGAGGTGAGAGAGAGAGTGAGATAATATTGTGTTCGTTTTTATTAGATTTAAAAATTCGTGTACATACATTTCATAATTTTGTTCCTATGTGAATTTAAATTTGTTAAATGTTTTTCTTTTCGAAATTGTCCTTGAAATGTGATGATTTTCGAAACAATGAACCTTCCCCTTCACTTCTAAGTTTTCAGCTTCGTTACTACTAAACATGAAGCTGGCTGGTTGGTACTAAAAACATTTTGATTTACCAAGTTTTTGTTATATTTTTATTTCAAAAACTCCTGATGAACCTCCAAAGGCCGTTAAAAATTAAAACGAGTGCCTTGAAGAGAAACACTGTATCCTGTGGTACATAAATTCCATGCAGTCCACTAATTTAATCTTCCACGAATTTTTGACTTCTGAAGTTAAGTTTCCCTGAACATGTACCTGAATGTTGAAAATGAAACCTGAGTGTACAGTATGTGGATCCCGACAATTAAACTACAGAGACTGTGTTTATTTCAGAAAAGCAGTCACTGTTTTTTAGCGATCACAAACAGACAGATCGTCAAGCAGGGGAAGAGTTTTCTCTCACTAAGCCTTGTTCGAGATTCGTTGCTCTTGGAGTATCAGAAAATGAAAATAATTCAACATTCTGTTTAGTAATAGTGTACATTTCCAAATTTTACAATATCACAATCACGGATGGAGAATGAACAAAAGAAAATGCTATTTTCTTTCGCAATTAGACGTTTTGAATGTAGGGACGAATTTGCTCTTTGAAAAATCGAAGATGTGCGCTGATGGTTTTACCGTATCGCACGTTGACCGTTTTTAACGTTCAACTGTTGAAAAGTAATATGACGGGTGCCATTAACATTTACCATTTTTATACAACACAGGCCGTCCCGATGTCGCAATGGTATAAGCGCTGGCTTCTGACAATTCGTCCGGGATGGATTCGGATTCCAGTGAGGCATGGATTCAACGGCCAGAGCCTAATGTTAAGTCTACAGACGCATCCGTTGTATCCGGCTACGCAGAACCCGCATTATGTACTACTGCTGTACTGATTTATACAGATATTGACTATTACCATGTAAAATACCATTTGGGAAGTTGGGAGCAAAAATCTGCTAATCAGTTTAGATCGTATAAGCGGTAACTGGGTTTCCTAGATGTCGGCGACCCAGTCCCATCGTTGAGACCTATACATGTTGTGTTTTCATACGAGTTCGTACGAGTTTTTCGGAAGAACTGATATGCCGTGATGAAGTTAAGTTTAAACTGATATTCCTGTATCATATTTATTTTATCTTGGTACCTCCTGAAAAAGAAAATTGTTTACCTAAAATTTAATATGCACCAGATGCTCAATACGAATTTACAGAGCTGCAAGCTAAGAATGACACTTTAGTTTAAAAATCAACTGGAAAATTTATTTTGGCATATTTCTTAATTTATTTACAGTTTAATGGTGAAACCAGATAAGGTATGCTGAAGCACATAACTTCAAGTACAATTATTTAAGAATGCTAACCTAGCTCTCAGTATACAGTGCATAGAACTCTTCCCTAATATTTCTACTCATACGGGGTGAGCAATATTACTTCATTCTTAATTTTCATATTATGTTATTTAAACAAACAAGCGATTGAAATCTTTGGAAGATGCCTTACCCTTAGTCATCAATTACTTTCCTTGGTCCGTAGCATTGCACTCTCGTGGTGGAGTTCATGGATGCCTCGATCGTTCTGGGACTTATCGTGGGTTTCTTCCACCTCTCCAGCTGATATCCAACATGGGTAAAACTCAGCCCACTACTATCTTCAAAGACCTCGTGAGCTATTCAGCAGTTTTACTTCTCACCATAACCTCCGCCTATTACCTGTGCTCCTAGGTTTTTGGCCCCTATCGCATTTTAATAAGTCACGTTTGCTCTCCTCACATTTGCTGTCGCAACAATTTGCACGTAACGTTCTGTACCTGACATTTTTGCCCAGATTTCTCCAAGTTTCTACTTTTTATTTTCTCTACCTTCTCCGTTTTCCCAGCGTTGCTAGGCGGGTTGCCACCTCTTAGAGGTGTGACCTTCGACCCCATTGATTACTAGGGTTCCTTTTGACCGCTCGTGATTCGTGCTTCCGCGGCTACTAACCACTGGTTACTTCAAGCAGATGTTCTTCTGGCTACCGGAACACATGACGAGCTAAGCTCTTTAAATATTTATTTGGCCAAAACTGTCACTCTGTTTCGAAGTTCTATTATTTGGGTATTCTGGGATACGGTCCTCAGCCTTTGCGCTCAATAAAAATGCACGCACGGAACGCGTCCCCAACGCAGAGACTGCATGACAGTTATTACATACACTTTTACTCCTTGACAAAACCTCGGTAGGGCTTCTATTGCTGGCCCGCAGGATAGCCGACACTGTGGCGTATTGTTAGCTAAGGCTATGGTAGCAGCTAATACCTAAGTTCCACCGCCGTGCTTGTTCTTCTTTGCAAATGCCTGGCATGAAAATATCATTTATTTCGTTTTTCACAAATTGGCACCTGGCATGGGCTCCGTATTCCGATTCAACATTCCTACGCTAAGAAGAGATGGATCTGAGAGAAATATTTTTTTTTTATAATGGAACTGGATAATTCCGTGTTGAGCTTTAGGGGGTAATACCTCCTGCGAACCCAATCAGAAATTATTCTAATTAAAATAATGAAATAATATTAATAATTAACATAATTAATTCCCGAATTCGAGCATTTATTATCCAGAAGCAATGTGCCCGAAATTAGAAGAATTTCCGTGGCGACATAACCACGGTCCCTCCTGATTTGAAAATCGGAAAACTATCATTTACATCAGATACCACTTTTTCATATCATTCAGCTTATTTTATTTTATCTTTTTGATTGAGGGTTTAACGTCTACTTGGGAAACACGATGGGCTATATTCAGTCGCCCGACCCTAATTTAGGGTCACTGATTCCAGGGAAGTGAGAGAGTCAGTGCCATAAAAAAACCAAAATATCCATGCTTCGCAGGGCAGCACCATTGGCGCAGTGGTTTAAACGCTATGTGACGTACTACAGAGGTGAAAACATGTGTCAAGACAACAAATCTTCAGCGAGATATTCTGTCCGTGTAGCTCAGTTGGGAGAGCGACTTACTCCGGAGTGAGGGGACACGGTTTCGATGTCCGTAGCGGACAAACTTGTGTTTCCACAGCTGGATTATGACCATTCGTCCAAGATGGGTCCGGGTTTGAGTCCCGGTGAGGCAGGGATGTTGCATTTGTCTTATGACACTGGCTCTCTCTCTCTTCCTTGAAACAAGTGGCTATAAATTAGGGGCCAGTGATATTTATATTGTCCATTGATATGCTCACGTTGAAATTTAAATAGCGCAAAAAAAAATGTCTCACGGGGTTCTAAGCAGCACCCATCTCGAACGAATGGTCAAAAGTCATCGCTTAGACCACTGAGCGACCGCGGCTCATTCCGCTTCGAAATTTTTAGCTGCATTTTTTTCTGTTGTAGTGTTTAGCGACGATCGACAGAAACACAATAGGCTGTAATTAGTCACCAATTTCTGATCCAGGGTCATGGGTTCCAGGGAACGGAGAGAGCCTGTACTGTAAAACAAACACACAAACTATGCGTCACCAGGGATTCAAGCCGGCACCCAACTCGGACGAGCGGTCAGAAGCCAGCATTTAGAAAACTGCACCACCGCTGCTCAACCGTCTATAAAATGTCTCGTCGGCCGCCATATGGGTCAGCAGTTGACCAACTGTTGCCCCCCCATCCGTTGTCATATGCCAGAATAACAGGCAATGGTTGCCACAGGCAGGCATTAAGCGGTCCTGCAAGCACGTGCCACAAATGATGGCTAGCCAAATGTGGTCGGTCAGTTTCCAGGCAGTGGCAGCTGGCAATCACGTGACGTAACTGATGGCTTGCCGAATCTTGTCCGCCAATTTCTCAACAGTAGCCCTAAAAAATTATCACAGTTCCTCAGTCGCACAACTCTTTCTTTCCCAACGAAACTTCCGCATGACGGAACGGCGCTGGGGAAATTTCGTCAACAGACCCGGAGAAATGCCCGTTTGGATGAAAGTAGCATCGAACCACAAACGTCCTGTTTGCGAAGCGAACGCTTTAGCCACTACACTACTTTGCCACGTACAAGCCTTTGCTTGAAGGTAAGACGCTTTCCTACGGGATGCGATACAAAAGGTTCTATTTTTAATTTTATAATATTGCGAGTTGTTTTTCATAAATTTATTTTTTCAGCGTACCGATTGTTTTTACTTATTTTAAAGGAACTTCACTCATTTTCAACGAATGTACCAATTTAAAGACGTTTTCCAAATTTTTGTGCGATTCTTGTGGTGTTGAAAACCGATTGTTTAATTACTATATTTACACGTTCATGTCACATTCTGTTACATTATTAAATCTGTATTTTTTTACCACGGTCCGAAGCTACTTTTATTCTAAAGAGAAAAGATATTTTGTTTTACTGTTCGTTACTTTTAGCAGCTAATTCCTCCAATCTTGTGTAATCAACCTATGGATGAGAACATTATATCCACATAGCGTTTACTTTCTTCCCCCAAGTAATTATTTATAAATTTTCATACGCGTATAATTCTTATTTTTTTCCAACATAACGATTTTTAATGTTTTTGCGGGACTTTTGTTTGAAGCAGTTTAGTGTATATTAACGATAGCTTGTACAGAAATTATTTCCTGTTGTTCATGGTAATGGAGTGGGAGTGTTTCGTGGATGTCTGTAATCTCAAATATTTTTTTTTTTTTTTTTTTTTTTGGTGTTAGTGCAGGAATTTTGTTACGGAATGAGTTTCTATAAATACATGAGAGCATGTGCGTATCTATATTTTTTTTTGTTAAAATGCGACTTACATTAGAAAAAAAAGGCTTTACTTTAATAAAGATGCACCAATTTACAATAGAAAATAGTGCGTTATTTTTTTCTTTTATCTTACATTAACCTTTATTTTGTCCTGATGAATTTCAAAGCCTCTGTTTTCGGTCCGCCGCCACCGAAAAAAACAAAAAACTGTATACGCCCCTGCATGAGAGTGATTGCCTATTTTTTACAGTTCATTAATTATTTATGTAATTTTCCTTCAACTGTAATTTTCGTCGACGTAGCATTTCATTGGGAAATTAATTGGCTTCTCTACATATGGCTTTTTTTCCCTTAACATTCACTAAAACAACACGATTGCCTTGTCGTCGTCTTCAACTAACTGGTATCAGGAGAGACTGCGCACATTTTGCTTCTGCGCATGTGCAGTCCCGCTACTTCCACCTCGTGTTGGGGTTGCTTTAGAGGCCAGCAACGGGCCACAAGCGGCGCTTGCTTTGGGATCCCCGTAATTCACGGCGATGCTTCGGCGCCATTCATATCTGCCAACTGATTGCGCTGCCACCAACGGACCGCTGCCGTGCCGTGAGCGGCATGTTTCAGCCAGCAGTGACCCATTACTACCAGCTGGTGTTCAGCAGTTTCCAAACTCTTGTGTTTTTTACTGGGTGATTGATGTAGAGGCAATATGATCAGAATGGAAATTGCGAAATAGGGAATCGATTATATTCTAGGCCAAAGCAGTTTTTGAGTTTTCTGAAATATTTTCTATATGTATTTCAGAATAAAAAGAAGCTTTCCTTTATAATCTTTCATTTTGACGTGGAAACGAATAGCATATGTTGAATGGCGAACTTTTATGCTGCTTGAAATTTTCTTATATATGTCGTAAATAATGCCCCTTTTGTCTTCATGTTTTTGAGATTCACCAGAATAACCGTAGTTTAACGCATATTGCTCGATGAAAAATGTACACTTACCACAGAAGTGTTTTTTGTTCATCATTTTATTATTTTGCACTAGAAAATCAACAGTTTAAAATATGAGCTTCCCTTGAAGAAGAAAACAAATTTCATATTTGGCAAAAGCAGCGTTTCATTCTCTGGATATCCATATTTTAAAAGATGACTTTCTGTTGAGCAGCGAAATCTAACGTAATGAGGAACCATGTTATAAAACCAAATTATTCCCGTCAAATCCGTGTATACCAGACTGCTTTCTTTTTCTCTCCCATGCATTCCCCGCTTATTTTTTCTTCTTTTGTGAATAGACCTTCACTCATGGAAATCAACTTCAATGGTGCCTTCCGTCTTAATGGGAGATGACGTGCAATAAGCGCAAGGGGAAAGTGCCCGACAAAAGGGACACATGTGGTTCATTCTCCAAAAAGCGATTGCCACATGAGCTCAGGCAATCCTTCGGTGGAAGTTCATCACAAGAGAAGGAAGACCCGTCCATCAAGAATGATAAATGTGCCACTCAGGAACCACGTGACACCCAACGAGCTTTTTCGGCAACAGCACATCTTTCAACGCTGCGTTCCCGCCCTGCTGTTGCCATTCCACTTACTTCATCTTGCTCTTGTTTTCGGATTTCTTTTTTATTCTCCCCTTTTTTTTTCTCATTTTCTGACTATAGTTCTCTTGCTCTTTCTCTCCCGAATGCTATTCATCCAAGAGATTTACCGATCATATTATGCAACCATGTTTTGATGGCTGGTCCATGATGCGCAAAGGCGAATATTTTTTACTATCACATATTTTATCTGCATGGTTACGAAACTACCGCAGTAAAGATGATACGATATCAGTGAGGCTATACAACTGCTCCAATAAAAGTAATAGCATTAGTTATAGTGCCAATAAAAATGAATGAATATAACGTCATATGGAGCATTTAATGGTGCAAAAATAGTCATTCAGGAAATGTCCCATGATATCTTCCCTGGGGCATTGAAATATAATAAAGGGATGCCAATACGGGTGTACCCTCTAATTATGTCGCTCAAGTGTTCCTAGAGGGTACCGCGGGTGTATCCTCTAGAAACACTTGACCGACATAATTTCTTACGATTGTTCAAATGCTTATAATTTCTAAATTGTAACAAATAGCTAAAATCTAATAACCGGCATAAAAATAACAGCAACGAATGATTCTAAAAATATCTACTTCAAACCCATGCGCATACGTGGGGAAAGGGGAGGGAGTCCCCCATTTTGGGGTCAAATACGATGAGTCAAGCGCCTTGAAATCAGTATAATTCGAGATCGCCTTGATGTAGTATAACGAAGTAAATTTCTCCGTCATTTTTGTCCACGCCGGGGCTCGAACCCGGGTCCCCTCATTCCGGAATAAGTCGCTCCACCAATTGAGCTACGCGGATGTCCATTATCGCTGCTATCTGTCTTTTTGTCGTCTGCGTCCTGCCGGGCAGGCAGGTCACATCTCCCCCCGCTCCCCCGAAAGAGGGCCGGGGCATGGCCCACGGGTCAGCCGTGACCATGAATCGTCGTAGGCAGCATTCGCTGAAGAACGTGCACTTGAGAACTCCCAGTCAATCTGGTGTGTGGAATGCAACGTCACACACATTTTATTTTTCGAAGCGCTGGAGAAGGGATTCTCTTATTTTTCCTATCTCGCGGTGTGCAAAGAACATCACACCATTGCGAGATCTTGAACGGCCGGGTCACCCGGGATGTTTGGGTGCTATTATAACGAAGTAAATTTCTCCGTCATTTTTGTCCACGCCGGGGCTCGAACCTGGGTCCCCTCATTCCGGAATAAGTCGCTCTACCAATTGAGCTACGCGGACGTTCGTTATCGCTGCTATCTGCATTTATGTCGTCTGCGTCCTGCTGGGCAGGCACGTCACAGTAGGATTGTCATATTGATCACAAACTATTAGTCTGGACGAGATCTATCTAAAACCTAATAATTCATAAACATTTAATAAGTACTTTATAAGTTAAAAGTGATAAACGAAAAAAATGTTTTTGCGAAAATCAAAATGTCTAAATATTTGAAGCAAAAGTCCAACCCAAAATACTGCAAACGTATATCAAAAGAAAGAAGAACTCAAAAGGAATCGAATAAGCCCAAAACGACTAATGCAGAACGATATAGGAATGCAGAAAGATGTAGGGCTTGTAGACAGAAGAAGAAAGCCGAAGCGACGCAACGTGTGGAGCCACAACTAAGCACTTCTACAGCTAGTACTTGTAAAGCAATGGACTACTTGGTCGTGAGGGAAACTTGGATGGATGATTCTAGTCACATACATTTACCCGGTTTCGAATTCAAGGCGAAAAGAAATAGGGCAACAACACAACACAAACCATCCACTTCCAAATGTACTACTTCGCCCACAAAACGAACTGCTGGGGGAGTTACCATTTGCAAAAACATCAATAGTCTAACCGTAAGTGTCTCAGTCAACAACAGATTGAGAATTGAAGATGACTATGAGGGTGATATGTGTCTAGTTGATGCGACGTGTCTTCTCAAACTCGCTTCATACTTGGTTCTGTTTACATTCATTACAACGTTTCACAAACATCACTAGAGGTCTTCATGTTCCGCATCAGGAAAATCATACCAGGTATGGTACCGGATACCCAAGTACCTATCATTCTCACTGGTGACTTTGGCATTGATGTGCAACAAAAGAACAACTTACTCAAGTTCATATAAGACAATTTCGGCTTGACTTATACACTGCCGTGCAAAAATTAAGGACGAGACGGTTTTTCGAATGTAACGTCGTGCAGAAGTGCTCCACATCGACTCAAATCATACCATAAGATCCCCAAGATGTGGGAATATGGGACAAGTGAGCAAAACCGTTCAAACAAGGAATTCAAAGGATACGAAGGCACTTTATTAAAAAGGTAGCTTCGAGCACAACTGGGCAGAAGACAGAAACGTCCATGTGAAAGGCGGCTGCCAAGAAAAATCCAGTCTTTAGTAGAGAATATGATCACCCTTGACTGCGTTCCAGGATTTACAACGTCTGTCTATGCTGAGGACGAGGTTGGCAAGGGAGATTTTGAGGCATCGCGGCCTATTCCTCTTGTAGCGCCAATCGCAGCTGCGGAATCGTTGCTGGCGGCTGGTGACGTGCTGCCAAGCGTCTCCTGAGAAGGTCCCACACGTGTTCGATTGGATTTAGGTCCGGTGACCTTGCGAGCCAATCCATGCGTTGAATATCTTCACTCTCCAACAGCTCTGCGACAGCCACTGTACGATGAGGTGTAGCGTTGTCGTCCATGAAGAGGAACTCAGGACCCATAGCACCTGTAAGCAGACGCACGTGAGGCAGGAGGACCTCGGTACAATAGCAGACACCAGTGACTGAACCTCCTTGGAAGATGTGGAGGTCAGTATGGCTACTAAGCATGATACCTCCCCAAACGAGAACTTCGACAACTCCAAACCGGTCCCTTTCGATGATGTTGGAGGTGTGATTGTGATGTGTATACGATTGCGTGTTCCCTGCCCTCTCCACATGTGTATACGTCCAGAATCGCTCGTCAGACTAAATCGGCTCTCATCCGTTAAGAGAACTCGACCCCATTGCTGATGTGTCCAGTTCTTGTGTTCCTGGTACCACAGAAACCGCCATCTCCGATGAGTAGGCGTTAATGGCACACACCGTACTGGTCGTCGTATAAATGCACCACCTTTGTGCAGCCTCTTGGCTGCGGTAAAACGCGATAACGGACGTCCAGTTTTCTGGTGCATGTGCCTTGCGATTTCTCCCGCTGTCTGCCGTCTGTCTCTTCTCGCCTGTAGGACAATATACCGGTCGTCCGCCGCCGTGGTTCCTCGTGGACGACCACTGCTAAACTCTCGGACAGCTGTTCCAGTCGTTTGAAATGCTCTCCAAGCTCGTGAAACGATGCTGTGAGCGATGCCGAACTCCTCGGCCACACTAGTCATACTTCGACCTTCTTCCAACTTCCCAATGACGCGACCTCGGGTAAAGTCATCCAGATGTCATCTACTAGATTGCCTGTTGGCCATATCACACGGTGGCAGCAACTGGACGTCGTTCAAACCGATGTACACCCAGCAATAGCTCTCACCGAAATGCTGAGAGTACACCGCCCGTGTGCTTTATACCCTTCCGACACCCCCCCCCTTACGTCATGCTGCATATATTCGCTTGCCCTACCGTACCGGATCCTGAATGGTCTTTCGGTCCGTTCTGCTTGCTCGTTCCGCTGTTATGCTAATTTTTCCTCTTCGTCCTTGATTTTTGCACACCAGTGTATAAATGCTCCACCAACTACCATAGGCAATACTTGTATCGACTTAATCTCTGTACAAAACATAGATGTGAATTATTTGCCATATGTTTGTTACTTCTCATATCATAGCACCTTAATAAATAAAATTATATTCTAACTGCATTCCTCTTTCATTTATCAACCGACTTCTACCTCAATCCTCTTACTGTCAAACACATATCCACGTAAATAAAGCCTGCGGGTGTGCCCTGGACACAGCCTACCACCATTTTTGTCGTCGTTTCTTATCTATGGCGTGTTTCACCTCTGTTCTACGTCACATCATCTACCTCTTAAATTTTTTTGTGAAGCAAAGAAGGAAGTTTCATTAATTCCAGACCATGTGTAGACTAATCATCACGCATTTTTTGGAAGAATCCAACCACCAGTAGATCTATTTTCCAGAATCGGAGGCTAATCTGAAATTCGCAAATTTGCCAGCGTTCATCCGAGATGGGCCCGGGTTCGTATCCCGTGAGGCCTGGATGTTGTGTTTGATTTACGCCACTGGCTTTCACCCTTCCCTGGAGCCAGATACCATAAATTAGAGACCGGAGACTACTTATAGCTATCGAGTTGCTTACGGTAGTCGTTAAACCTTCATAAAATGGAATACTACAGTACGTCCGTTTCAAAGTCCTTCCACACAAAACATTATAGCACCATTTAGAAAACTCTTTTAACAAACAATAATTTTTTCGGGGGTGGGGGTGACAATGCTGGCAGTTCCCACAATGATAAACTCTTAGTGATATAAGCGTTTTCCCTTTTATAAGATATGCACACCATATAAACCTTATCTGGGAATCGATCGATTCGCAAGGAACCTGCGCCTCTCACAACTCTGCCGCTGGGACGGAAATCTTTGCCCATCCTAAAATACACTTAAGTGCCAGAAAAACTGGTACACCAGTCTAATACTTGGTAAGTCCCCCACGGGAGCGCAGGACTGCAGAAATACGATGGGCATCGACTCCACTAGCTTCTGGAAATATGCTGTAGGCAATGCACACCATACTGCCTGCAGAGCTTTCCAGAATTCGGGTGTATTCCGAGGTCTCGGATTCCTGTGTTCGATAACGCGTGGCATGGCATCCCAAATGTGTTCTATCGCGTACAGATCTGGGGACTTGGGTGGGAATGGCAACATTCCAAACTCAGATGAATGCTCCTCTAACCATAATGTGGCGTCCGGACACTTGTATGGAGGTGCATTGTCCTGTTGGAACAGGCCCAACCCATCAGCATGAATGCAGGACATGAACGGGTTACCTCGTCAGAAAGGATGCGCACATAGCGTTGGCTGGTTGCAGACGTTTGTAGACGTACCAGGGGTCCCAGTGAAGTCCAGCTAAACACACTCCATACCATTACGGAACCCCCACCAGCCGGTACAGTTCCCTGTTGACAGGCGGGATAAATGTCTTCATGGGGTTTGCGCCACACACAAATCCTTCCATCTGCCCGATACAGTTGGAAACGCGACTCGTCAGACCAGGCTACTTGTTTCCAGTCATCAAGTGTCCAGTTGCGGTATTGCCGTGTCCAAGAGATGCGCATAGCTCTGTGTCGTGCACCCAACAAGGGGACTCGAGTTGGGCGTCGGCTCGCTTGAAAGCCCATATCGTGCAGGGTACGTTGCACAGTCCAGACGCTGATGCGTGTTGAGGCTCCAGCATTGAATTCCGATTATACCTGCGAGAGTGTTGCACGCCTAACGCATGAAACGATTCTTGACAGCCGACGATGGTCACGTTCACCCAATGTCTTTTTACGGCCACACTGGTATCGTAGGTTGGAGTTTTTGCCGGAATTCTTGTAGTCACGGTACAACCCTTGCAATGGTCGTCCGTGAAAATCCGAACTTCGTTTCTATCTCCGAAGTACTATGGCCCATCTCACGAGTGCTAATTTTGACACCGCGTTGAAAATAGCTTAAATCGTTATTACTTGTCATTCTCATGCCGAAAACAACTCTGATAGGTGGCAAGGATGTCTATCGCTTTATATACGCACTGGCGGACGCAACCGAGTACTCGCATAGGCGACGTTGCTATGTATTTTGCATATGCTCGTCTGTAACAATTTTTCAGGCACTTCAGTGCATGTTGCTGTGGAAGAAATGCAATTAGAAAATGCAGTGAAAAAGAAGTTTTGCTAATGGACGAAAGGACCGAGGCACATCGATGTGACCACTCGTTCGAGCTGGTCCCGAGCCAGGATCCCTGAAGAGACATGGGCAGTGTGTTTGTCCAATGGCGCTGTCCTTGTCCTGCCTCCTGGATATGGTGGCCTCAAATTAGAGACGGAAGACAGCTCATAATCCTAAGAGTATTTCATGGTGATCGTTAAACCAAGAAACTAAAAAAAAAAAAACTAATTTTGAAGAGAGCTCTGTTACAAACAACCCTCTTGAACACAGATGTACAATTGCACGCTTATAAATGGCTTTCCCATGCCAAGTGCAACATGACTTAGTGTAGTGACGTGCCAATAGACATCCATGAGGAAAGAATACTACATGTAAGTGCATGAATGCCGAGGGGCCATTAATTATGACATGAAGGAAGATGAAGTTATTTGGCAGATCGCAACTGTTTCAGAGAATGCTTCACAAACGTCACATTTATTCATTCTTCGAAGAGTAGATTTGTAGCTCTTCATCCATTTTGCACGTGGTCGAAGGCGCTACCAGGGCCGGTTTTAGGTGGGTCTATAGCCTTGGGGTCCATCATGACCAAAAGCCCAGGAGGCATGCCTGGGAAAATAATAGATAGCTAGGTAGGTAGAGAGAGGGAGAGAGAGAGATGTTTGTAAAACAGTGTTTTTTGTCTCGTATGATTCCCGCTTGGACAGAAACAGAGGCTGGTAGACGAACAGATTTTAAGGCAGTGACTTAAAAAGGATGAAGGTTTTATGTCGCTGTTGTGTACAGCAGGCTCGGCGAGACAGTTTCAGCTTTATCACTGCCATCCACCCACATCTACTTGTTTACGCTTGGAGCCGTTAATAAGTGAAATCCACTGTGACTTCTGATTGCATAACAAAAAAGATGCACTAAGAAAAGTATACAATGCAAAATCACTAGAAAATCCAAGACAAAATCTAGGAATCTTAATCGTTTAATTCATGTTCTTATGAGGTAATTTATTGGTTTAAAAAATGCACTGCGTATTGTGAAAAGCATATTGCTACAGTTTCGTGTTTTAACGGATTTCGTAATGATTCCCTGTCATAATTCTTTGAAGGCTCGCTCAGATGTCTTAGCCTTGGAGCTCACTCAGATGTCTTAGAAGCCTTGGGGCCCACTAAGGCCTTAATCCAGCCCTGTGGCCCACTAAGGCCTTAATCCAGCCCTGTGCGCTACGGTGTACCTTATAACGGATGTGTATTTCCAAGATTTCTAAATTGAAATCTGCCCGTGTGTGTGTCAATATACTACTTCAGCATTACCTGCGGCTTCTTTTCAATAGGTGGACATGCTATTCAGGAAGAGTAAACTATTAATGCATTACCAAGCGGATGGTAATTGCACTTCATTGCAATTTTATTTTACTCGATTAAACTTGATTCTGGCGAATGATTTCGCTTGTAAACCTGTTTCGTAATTGCGGATTTGTTTCTTCACATCTACAGCTACTTCATTCAATTTTTACAAAATAATACAGAAGCTGTGTTTAGTTTTCTCTTTCCCGGTCTGTTTTACGCTGTTTGAGTTTGCATTTTAATTACTCGCTTGAACTACCAAACCATTTTTTTCTAACTCAATCTCTGACTTATACGAGAATTTCGCATATGCCAAGTTTTCCTAAATAATTTATTTCATCTGCATTTTTTAAGTTTAAATCTTCTGGAGATTTTTCAGTCTGGCCGGAGTCAAAACAATAATATTTGTAAATGTGTTTAACGTGTTTAGAAACTTTTCTACCCGATGAGACTTCCATAAGTCATTCCTTATGCTTTTATTTGCCGTTTATTTTTAGTTCTTTTTCTATGCCCCTATTCTTAGAGAAAAAGACTAACTTAAAAAATTTGATTTGTAAAGGAGCTTGGGCGCTCCGCGCAACACCGTTCCATATACATGCTGTTTGTCTTCAAGTCACGTAATACTCAGACAGAGTATAGAAAGATAACAATAACACAATGGCAATTCGGTGTGTTACTCTAATATAATACCTTGAAGCCAGGAAGGATTGCAGGGGCATTGAACCTTTAACTAGCTGGAACACATTAACTCAGGGGTAGAAAAATGGGATAATATAAGCTCTAACAAATATATTCGCTAAGACGAGACTCTAGCGAGAAAGTGTTGCTTCCTCCTTATCTTTGTTAATCAAATTGATGATTTAGGGAGATGACCGAACCTAATCTTTTCTGACTGATTACCTGCTGAAAAGACTAACAGCGACAACGAACCTAAGAAAAGACAGATGTTTGAGTCACTGTATTCTACACAGTAGCATGATGTCTATGTCTGGAGGACTAGCCTTTCCCCATAATTCTGCTGGTCATGGAATAGAGTATAGAGGACTAGAAGCGAGCTCTCATCTCCTGGGATAGGTTTATGGTCGGTATTGCTGAAATACAAGGGGAAAATTAATTATTTTGGTCAGATGATAATATTCGGCGTGTGCTAGGTGTGCGGCGCACACCCACACAGAGTCGCAATTTATTTAACCTATATTATCGATATTACATTTTCGTATTTATTTCTAATAAAACTCGCCAGAGTTTGCCCTAAAGCTTCTAATGGCGGCTAAAATCAATTCCCCCTCACAGTGTTTTCATTAAGATTAAAGGATTTGTTCAATAAGCATAATATCACATTTGCGCTAAGATCCCCAGGTGTGCGGTTTCCCGACAGAACATCCCACAGTCTTCAAGCAACTGTGGTAGAAGCTCTACCTAGATGGCTCTGTTGGTCACGTTTTTAATTCCCTGTGGTTTCAGACATTACAGCTGATATTCCATGTTGTGCTAGCCAAATAGAGCACCGTTTGCAATCCCATGGAGCAACGCAATTCAACGTTGTGATACGAGTTGCTGTTATATTATGTTTTTCGATAAAAAAACTCGCCAAATTTTGTCCTGAGACTTCGCCTGGTGGCTAAAATTAATTTCCTTACATACTGTTTTCGTAAAGTGGAAAAGGTTCGTTGGTTCGTTGATTAAACAAAACATAGTAAGTAATACTCGCATCCGTAGGTGTGCTGTTTGGCCAGAGTACACCCGAGGCGTGTAATGCAACTTGCCGAAATACTGGTAGTTCTGTAGACAGTCTCACTGTAAGCCAGTTTGATAGAGATGATTTCAACTGTTTCTCTGATGGCAGTCTCTTGAAAGTCCACATAAGGGGAAACTCGACCAATATTATTCCATTCAGGAGCGGCCGAACACTGAATGACTTCCAAGGGAAGCATCGTATTCTGCATATCCTGGTTGACACTTCTCATCTTTCTTTACATCTAGTGGCTAAGAATTGCTTTGTCATTCCGATATATAATTTCTTTTTTATGTGAAAGTATTTTAACGGTACAGCGTACACACCCGCTTTTTTTTCACCCAAAGTCTTTCCTTGCAGTCACGCGATAAAAGAATTGGTAATTTTACAGGTACCAAGATGTTATATTTAGGTAGTAGGTTCTTCAACAGTATGTAAAGCCTGAGGTATGTATGTGATGACTCGTGCATATTTCACTGACATTCTAATTGATTTTGTTACCGCAAACATTATGTCATTCTTAATATTTCTGCGTATTCTGTCAATACCATTATTTTGGTACGTTGCTTTTATATATATATATGCAGATAAGCTTGATTTTCTGCGAAATCAGGATGTCGTGCTTCCATACATTATACACTGCGTGAAACCATGATTTATACGCAAAAAAATTGCTATCTTTTATTGGCTTTTCTAAGGTGCAAATCCAAATAGTCTGTTCCATTGGGTTGTCGGAAAAGACATGACGTATTTTGGCATCCGATGGCGGTTGGGCGGTTTTCGAAGTACTAGAGGCATGCGCAGCTCTGTTATCCGTATGGTATTCGACAGGTGCCAGTTCTAGCTGGAGTCTAAAAGGAATAGTGGGCGATTTCGTTGATTTGCGGAGATTTGATATCAAGTTGAAGATGGAAGACCAAACTGTGCATTTTCG
Organism: Macrothele yani; assembly: GCA_039090855.1. Classification (NCBI taxonomy): domain Eukaryota; kingdom Metazoa; phylum Arthropoda; class Arachnida; order Araneae; family Macrothelidae; genus Macrothele; species Macrothele yani. The sequence continues at coordinate 51,535,810 of CM077008.1, read as the reverse complement.
CCATATTTTACTGTTTTACTTCCGTAAAGGGAAGAACGCGCGTCAAGCTTGTGAAAAGTTGCGTAAAGTGTACGTTGATAGTGCTCTACAAAAACATCAGTGTCAGTGGTAGTTCGCAAAATTCCGTGTTGGTGATTTTGACATCAACGATGCTCCTCGGTGCTGGAGGCCAACCGAGGTTGATGACGACCAAATCAAAGCAATGATCGAGTCAAACCCACGTTACACGACACGAGAGATTGCAGACACATTGCACATCCATCTATCAAGCGTTCACGACCACCTGAAGAAGCTGGGATACGTAAGCAAGCTTGATGTGTGGGTTCTTCATGAACTTAAAGAAGCTCAATTGACGGCGCGCATAAACATCTGCGATATGCTCATTAAACGTGAAGAAAACGATCCTTTTTTGAAGCGACTGATAACTGGTGATGAAAAGTGGATTATGTACAACAAAGTGCCGCGCAAACGGTCTTGGTCCCGACGTGCTGCTTCGCCTAAAACGTCATCCGAAGCAGACATTCATCAGCGGAAGGTTCTGGTCTCGGTGTAGTGGGATTTTAAAGGTATCGTGTTTTTCGAGCTCCTACCACGGAACCAAACAATCAATTCGAATGCGTACTGTCGGCAATTGGACAGTTTGAATGACTCCATCATCCAGAAACTTCCAGAGCTCGTTTATCGTAAAGGTGTTGTGTTCCATCACAACAACGCGAGACCACACACAAGTTTGATCACCCGCCAGATATTATTGGAGCTTGGGTGGGATGTGTTGCCACACCCAGCATACTCGCCTGACCTTGCGCCGTCAGACTTTTACTTGTTTCGCTCTCTTCAACAGTCCTTGCGTGGTATAACGTTCAATACAAATGAGGTAGTAAATCAGCACCTTGTACATTTTTTCACCACAAAAGACTTGTCCTTCAATGAACGCGGCATTCTGCAGCTCACTGACAGATGGCAAAAGGTTATCGAACAAAACGGGCATTATATCATTGATTGAGATCTTTGTTCTTTAATGACCTTTGCGAAACATAGCTAAAATACGTCATGACTTTTCCGACAACCCAATATATGTGTGTAACCAGTTTCTGTTCAAAATACCAATAACAGTGATTTGATGCACAGTTTGACATATATCTAGTTCATCTTAGCAAGCATTAGCTCGCTGAGGCCAATAGTTTCTGAACTTCTCTACCTCCCCCCTTCCACACACAGAGACCTACACCCACACCCACACACGCACACTCTCCAAAAATAATTTTTCTCTTCTCATCCTTAGAGTATTATAAAATTCCTTTTCACGTAGCTAATTTTTACGCTTTCCAACCGTAGGTTAAAGAAGCGTACATGATCCAGCTTTGTCCGTCTGTCCGCATTATAACTCGCGTAAAAATGGTTCGATTTGGATGAAATTTTAGTGTGTGGTAATGGACTACCTGGGAAAGAAACCCTATTGAAAATGGCCGAAATGGGGTCAAAGATCATGGCAAAAAAGCGGGATCCATTCCATTGCTCTTATGTGAAATAACGTGCATAAAAATGGTTTGATTTTGATGAAATTTTAGTTTGTGGTAGGGGACCACCGAGGAACGAAGCCTATTGAAAATGGGCGAAATAGGGTCAAAGGTCAGGACATAAGAGTGGGATCCATTCTATTGCCCTTATGTGCCATAACTTGCCTAAAATTGTTTCGATTTCGATGAAATTTTAGTATGTGGTAGGGGATCACCTGGGGACAAATTCTGTTGAAAATGGGCAAAATGGGCTCAAAGGCCAGGACATAGGAGCGGGATCCATTTCATTGCCCTTATGCGTCACAACTTAGGTAAAAATGCTTCGATTGCGACAAAACTTTATCATGTTGTTCCAGAGGTACATTGAACCGGTTCTGTTTAATATCATCGAAATGGTGTCAAAGGTCAGGACACAGAAGCGAGATTTATTCCACAGCCATTATTAAATAACTTGACTAAAATGCTTCGATTGCGACAAAACTTTAGTATTTTATTCCGGAGGTATACTGAATTTATTCTGTTTAATATGATCGAAATGGTGTCAAAGATCAGGACACAGGAGTGATATTCATTCTACAGCCATTATCCTCATAACTTGAGTAATGATTTCTGTTATGTTGGAAAGCGTATCATAATCAATGCATTGCACGATTTTACTAACTCGTTCAGATATAAGTTCTTTCTTTTTTTATTACTTGGCTGCTCGCTAAGAACGAAGGTGTTCAATAAGTTCTAAGCCTTACTTTGAAAGTAGTGGTTGGCGGCTGATGCAATTATTGTTAAGTATTGCATCATCCTTCAGTTATATATCAGCCACGCCATGTCACTGTGCCACCATTTGAGACGGCACCACAGTGCATTAAAGTCTATAATATAACAATGGATGTGCGACAGATGAAACTGTGGAACCAAGGGGTGATTGAATTTTTAACGAAGGAAGTTTGAACGCAAGGCAGTATTTATGAACGGATGGTCCGTGTTCACGTAGATGGTGCACCTTCATATGCCACTGTCAGAAGATGGCTGCACTTTTTAAACGGGAAAGAGACTCGTTCGAAGAGGAGCCTCGTAAGGGGAGCTCTGTGGAGATGGCCTCAGATGAAATGTGCCAGGAAGTGGAGAATCCTTGGTGATGTCAAGCCGACGAGTTCGTATTGTACAACTTGCTGAAGAACTGAATTTCAGTACTTGCAGTATTAGGACCTTTTGCATGAGAGGTTAGAGATGTCAAAAGTCTGTGTCCGATGGGTTCCTCGAATGTTGACATCGAAGATGAAGAGTGATTGTGTTGAAGCAAGTCGGGTTCGAACTTGACCGCATTAACCGCGATTCAGATGACTTCCATTCTAGTATTGTGACTTGTGATGAGACGTGGCTTCACCATTGGGACTTTGATGCTAAACAAGAGAACATGCAGTGTAAATAAACATTATGGATCACCACCACCAAAAATGTTCAAAACACAACCGTCTGCAGAGAAGATTATGGCCATCAGTTTTGGGGCCCAGAACAGTTGCTGCTAATTGATTCTTTACCTCATAAAAGGACTATGAAATAGAATTATGCCTCGCTATTGCAACAATTGCGTAAAGCCATCATGAGTAAACAGCAAGGAAAATTTGCGACGGAGTGTTCTGCTTGTCCACAACAATACTCCATTCCACATCGCCGGTGTTTCTATGCAAGCTGTGACAGAATGTGGCTTCCAAATAACTTTCCATCCACCGTACCCACCGATCTCGCCCCTGGTAATTTCTTCCCCTCTAAAATATAAAAACTGGACTGCGGGAAAGACGTTTTGCGGATGATTCTGAACTGAAGGAGGCAATGAAGTGTTGGTTTGAGGAGAAATATAAAACCTTTTTTCTCTGGCGAGTGTTCGCCAACTCTATGATCAATACAACAAGTGTATCCAAGTCAGGGAAGATTATGTGGGAAAATAAAGGCGCGTTTTTGAAAAACAAAATGTGTCTTTGTGTGTTAGGTTTAGAGCTTACCGAACGTCCTACGTAGAGATTGAGTACAATTGAATTATGGCGTCATAATTGATTCATAACTTGACCAACCAGAATATCTCAAAAATATATTCCAGTCTCGAGCCAAAACATTACCCTACAAAATATAACTTTTCGACGGGGCTTTACATGTCTTCAAGCGATTTAGATTCATTTAGCTATGCTGATTTCAAAAATAACATTTATTTTCCACTGTCACGTAAGGATGTTTCACTACCGTGAAAACAAAATCATCAATACGCTGTATATATGTATATATATATACAATGAAGAGCAATTCAATTAGAGATACCTGTCTGTTAACGAGTAGCACCACCTTTCGCCCTGATGACGGCGGCGATTCGTCTCGGCATGGACTCGACAAAACACCGGCAGCGTTGGTAAGCCATACGGATCCACGACCCCTGAACAAGCTCCCACAGTTCACGAAGATTTGATGGAGGGGAGTCATCTCTCTCGATGGCATCCCAGATGTGCTTGATGGTATTGAGGTTAGGTGATCTAGATGGCCAAGGAAGCGAGGTCACGTCGGTGGACTGTTCTTCCAACCATTCGCATACAGTTCGGGAGCGATGGCACAGTGCATTGTCTTGTTGCAGAATGAGGTCCCTAGTGGGATGTTGAGGACGCACAAACGGGAGCAAATGGCCGTCCAGGATATCCCGGTAACGTTGACCTGTAACGGACGATGTCGCACGTACCACGGGTCCCATTTGAGTCCACGTAAACAATCCCAAGACGAGAATGCCACCCCCACCAGCTTGAAGAGTACCCTGCTGGCAAGAAGGATCCATCGTTTCAGGTGGTTTGCACCGTACTCGTATCCTGCCATCAGCATGTACTAACGTGAATCTCGACTCATCAGTCCAGGCAACGTATTTCCACATGTATAGGGCGCAGTGGCGATGTTCCCGCACCCATGATAATCTTTGCACCCGGTGATGTGCGGTCAGCAGCGGTACCCTCGTGGGACGGTGGCTACTGTACCCCATAGCGAGGAGATGGTTCTGGATGGTGTGGCTGCTTACACGTTTTTGTGCACCAGCGTTAAATTGCTGAGTGATTTCTTCCACTGTGGCCCGTCTATCCGCTGTTATTATGCGAGCTAGCCGACGACGACCCAGCTCATCCACACTCTGTTGTCCACGGTAGTTGGCCCTTGCAGGGATGGTTTTACCGAATTCGATGTACTCACGGTGCACCCGTGACACAGTGGCTCGTAAAAATTCCAGTGCCTGCACGACCTCCGAAATGGAATGATCCATTCGTCGGGCCCCGACAATTTGCCCACGATCAAATGCGCGTAGATTCTTCGTCTTACCCATACTGCGTCCTACTCTTACTGATTCCCTGTCGCGTCAGTCCTTATATTGTCGGATCGCTGCATTCGTCATGTCGTTTCCCTTTACAGAGCCGCCCACAGCGCCACATTTGCGTAACGCCAGCTGTCTCTAATTCAATTGCTCTTCAGTGTATATATAAACACTATATTGAAAAAAGTCCCCGGACACCCCTTCAAAAGCAAATGAACGGATCAGCTGCGTTGTTAAGATGTGCGGTACAATTGCAAACGGAAAAAAACAAGACTGCAGCTTACCGCGATCATATCGCATTGTGAGGTTGAGTGAAAATGTCGCGGCGGGAGAGAACTGATTGAGAAACGAAAGATTGTTGGGTGTTATATTAGTGGGTTGTCCATAGGAGAAACCGGGAAGCGTTTAAACATACCTAAGTTAACTGTTTTGGATGTACTGAATAAGTGGAAGACACATGACGTGATTTAAGTAGCAAAACGTACCGGCAGACCAAAGAAAATAGTGATAGAGGACGTCAAAGCCTCAGGGGAGACGTTACAGCTAATCGACGGAGTACTGCACAAGACGTCAGTGTACAGGTGAGTAAAAATGCTGGAACCAAGGTTTGTACACGTACCATTCGCAGAGAACTTCATTCCATGGGTTACCGTCTTCGTGTGGTTGATCATAAACCTTTCATCTCCACTCGGAATGCTACTCGTCGTTTTGCATGGTGTGAAGGACATTTATCGTGGACCGTAGATCAATGGAAACGGGTCCTATGGGTTGATGAATGTAGATGCACGATCCATCAGTCTGATGGCAGAGTGTGGGTATGGTGGCAGCCGGGGGGATCGCTATTTACTACAGTGTACAGTTCCTACGGTCACGTTTGGAGCTAGCAGTGTAATCGTGTGAGGGTGTTTTTCGTGGTATGGCCTTGGTCCATTGGTTATCTTGGACAAACCTGTTAACCAGCACGTCTACCTTGATATTCTGGACAATTACGCCTTACCAAATCTGTGTCAATAATATGGAACCGAGTCTTTTGGTACCAGCAGGATAATCGAAATCGAACCATTTTTACGCGAGTTATCGTGCAGACAGACGGACAAAGCTGGATCATATACATTTCTTCAAGCTACGGTTTTAAAGCGTAATAAGGCCGGGTTGTCAAAACTGGAGATTCCGTGACTATGTCGTTACCAAATGTTTGTGTAATAACTACGGCACATTTATTTTCGTAAAAGAAAGTAAATGAACTTCTTCTTACTGAAATCATAATACACAAATTATAAAGTCAACACATAGCGGTATTCATTTAACACAAGATTGAGAAAAATCTGGCTGTGCTAAAGTTAATCGAAGGAACCTTTCAGATAAAGCCATTCTTCCGTCCTCACAAGCACAAAAAATTCATTTAAGCGTTTGTGTCAATAAAATAACAAAAGCTGTTATCCGTTCTGAAGTTGAGCTGTTTTTTTCTTCTTGTGTAAGCGTGTATAAGCAATATGCGATTTAGATTTTTTTCTTCTTTATAATGCTTTGTGAAGGAATTTGCAGCATTAGCACAAAGAGGCAAACATGGGCGTAACATTTGTTTTTAATTTGTTGCTGTTTCGGAACAGATCGCATAAAATCATAATTATCCTAACGGACGTTTGTTAGCATCAAATGCAAGAATTGTTTACCAAGAAAAAATGCTTCATCTTTCAAGTAGATGCTATTAAACTTCATGATCTCTCCTTTCAGGGATTTTATTGCTTAACAAAGTGAGCAGAGTATCGATCACTGGCTTCTTTGAAGTTAATATGCTCTTTAAGTCGCTTAATGAAAACACTTGTTTTTCCTTTTAAGTTTCGCCATTACGCTAGTAAGGTCTTAAAAATTAATTCTATGTCACTTAATACATTACAAAATGCGCTGGAAATTTGCTCATTTCGAAATGGCAAGTACTTTTGACATAACGTGATCGTCTTGACCTACAGTATAAATATGCTGTATTTCCAATGAACAAGGGATAGTTACTTATATGGTGTCAGAAAGAGTCTTAAACACCATTAAAATCAGTTTCCACAGCTACTGAACTCAACAGCCTCAGATACGATTAATAAATCTCTAGCACACACGAACAGACGCACATACAAGAGTACTCACACATAGGTAGGTATACAATATAGTATCGACTGCCCTGCCATTAATATCCGCTTACCTGCATGTCGACAAGTAGTCTTGATCTACAGAACATTAATTATTATGTCACAAAACCTTTGTCTCCTGTGTCGGCCTCTAGTCTACGTGTAATACTCTCCACCAGGTTTTCATAAATAAACGCAAATATATTCGCCATTCAGCATTTAAAGCAGACAGTAGTTCATCTGTTTTCGTTGAACGATCTCTTCTTCTACGCGCTCGATTGTGCAATTCGTCCCGAAGCTTCTCCTTAGGATTCACGTCAGGAGTCTGGGCTGTCTGTCCAAATTTCGATGTCCATGCACTCAAACCAATATTTAACAAGGCAAGCAGTATGGCATGGTGTCTTGTCAATGATAGAGGTATGGGTCTTTTTCAAAGTACTGCCACAACATTTATAGTGCATAATTGTCCAGAACGTCTGGGTTGAGCTCAAAAGTCATAGTTCTGTCCAAACTGATTAATGAATGGGCCCAAGCAAAACAACAAACAAACAGCTCCATGTAATCACGCTACCCCCACCAAACTTCTTTTTGCGGACGATACAGTCTGGTGATCGCAGTGGTCTAAGCGATGGCCTCTGATCATTCGTCCGAAATGGGGTCCGGGTTCAAATCCCGATGAGGAATGGATGTTGTGTTTGTCTTACGGCACTGGCTCTCTCCCTTTCCAGGAACCAGTGACCCTAAATTAGGGACGGGCGACTGCTTATAGCCCATTGAGTTGCTCGCGGTGGTCCTTAAACCTCCAATCGAAAAAATAAAAATACCCGCCTACGACCATCAGAGTGGTGGACTGAGTATCGCGATTCCTCAGTATCGAAGCACAGTTTTCAATTGGTCCACAATTGACGCTTTGTAACGTATACTCTATATTCACTTTCCTTTTGATTTTACTATCTCTGGTGATTTTATTTTGCTATGTAAATTATCTTCTTACTGAACGAGATATTATTTCACCCGCTGAATGAGATCTGGCAATGAGTGTAAGTCATGACGTGGTGGTAGCCAGTATAAATAGGCGCGTTCAACGATACCCAAAGAGAGCGTTTGTTGTTGTACGGAGAGCGTTTGTTGTTGTACGGAGAGTGTTGGTTTATGTGAAAGAGAGCGTTTGTTTATGAGTATAGAGCTCCGTTCATGTGCAAGGAGCTACGTGTTATTTGAGTAGCTGTGTGTGATGATACCAGTAGAAGTTCATAATAAAAGGTTTTACGTACGTACGTCTTTCTCAGTTCATAGTACTGTCAGACCTCTGTCTGGCTGTTAGGTTTATTTCAATTAATATTACTAGTAACAACCAGCATAAGACTTTATTCATCTTAATTACTGCTACAACATTACTACCAGTTATAAGTTTGTTCATTACTATTACTACACTACTAGCAGGTGACTTTATTCATGATCGTAATTAACTAGTAACAACAACAATTTGAATTCACTATTTGAAGCTTAGTACAAGCATATAATTCAGTAGCAGAAGCATTATACTTAGCTAGAAGAAGAGTTTATTCATTATAGCTTCATGTACCACGCTAATCAGTTGAAGCATTAGCAAAAAGGATAAGCGGCTTGTGAATGGCTTCTCGACCATCGTAACCAGGGCCAGCTACCAGGAGGGAAAGGAGGGTGGCTGTCCTGCCAAAATGATCGTTCTAGTGGCGTAAATTCATGCTCTGGGGGATGAAAGAAATAGAAGATGTAACTAAAAAAAGAAAGTTACGCCCTTCAGCATTTTCTTTGTAAAGACTGTAGTTAGTTTTATACAGGATTTCATGCAGTTAGCAAGGGTACAGAGTAACATACGCTATGTGGTGTGAGCATCTGATATCCATGAAGGGAATTTTCAAAACCAGTGAATGGAGACATAGAAAACAATATGCTGATATGCCTAACCTTCACAACTATGCCTAACATATCGTTGGGATGAAGAGCTAAATTAAAGATCTGTGCTCTGTCGCAACAAGTTCACAGAGCGTTTAACCTTGAACGGAATTTTTCCCAGCCCTACCCCTAAAGCTTCTTCCTATTATTACATTTTTATCCGATACTCATTCGTTCTGTGATGGTTTGTTTTTCATTCTGCATTTCTGTGGATTGTTGTGTTGTCGGCGTTCACATAACGTTTACGCTTTACTTGGTATTTGCAACATGTGGGTCTTGGGTATTTTCCTAGTTTCAACATTTTTAGTAAAATTATATCAAAAACTTGAAGTGAGATTTTTGAACGACTCTAATACTTTCCTATGTATAATGGCAGTGTGCGAGAAAGTAGAAACCACGTATTATTTGAGTGGAACTCGAAAGGCCGTCATTTTGATATCGAAGGGGCGTAATTTCAAATTTCGCCCTCCCAGATAAGAAAAGCTTGCTACGGTCCTGACCATAACGCAGCCGCCCCGGTGGCGCAGTGGTCTAAGCGATGGCCTCTCATCATTCGTCCGAAAGGGGTCCAGGTTCGAATCCCGGTAAGGCATGGATGTTGTGCTTGTCTTTCGGCACTGGCTCTCTCCCTTCCCTGGAACCAGTGACCCTAAATTAGGGATGGGCGACTGCTTATAGCCCATTGAGTTGCTCACGGTGGTCGTTAAACCTCCAACCAAAAAAAAAAAAAAAGAAAAGAAAAAAGACCATAACGCATGTCGTGCAGGATGCTGTACACTGTACTGGTGTTGACACCAATGCCTAATCGTACAGAGGATCTGGGTGATTTGAATCATTTGCGTTCTAAGCGAACACCTTTGCAGAGTTTTACTGTCACGTTACCTTAGGTTCGAAGGTCTAACGAGTGTTTTTTGGCAGATACAGACTCCATCCACGGTCATTGCATATCACATCATCAACCTTCAACCTAGGAAACTTCAGTCTCGCTGAAATTTCACGTACGGCGCAATTGTTTATATGTTAAGCCATTATCGATCGGCGCTGTCAATCAGTCAACTATGTCGACCAAGGCACTTTGCATTCTCAGTCGTGCTATTATCTCATGATAGCCATGTGAGCATATTTATATTTGGATTTGTGACGTGGTGTTTCCGTAGAGCCTCACTCACTGTCAATATAGGGATGACAGGATATTGATATGTTGGCATGCATACACACAAATATAATGTTGTATATCAATCAGATGGTAGACAGCTTTAAATTTTGAAAAATAATAACAACGAGTTTGTTGTAATTTAAGTAAAAATGCAGCTGAAATTTTCTCAGCTTCTGCTATAATTGTAAGTTAATTGAAACTATTCGCTTTGTATATGCGACGGGCCTAGGAAGCGGTATTTTCAACTTTAAATTCATATAATCGTACGCTTCGATTTTTGGTGAGTCAACTCTCCAAGATACGATCACTTTAACACCATCTGAAGAGCAACTCACGCTGTCTTATAGCAAACGTTGCTTTTTAGAAATTGTAATAAAGAATAATTTCGGCTCCAGGTCTAAAACACAGCCCATTCGGGAGAAGGGAGGTACGAGTGTTGAGTAAGCGAGCTCAACCGGAAAGAAAAACAAAATTTTTTAGATACAGAGGAGGTTCGTTTTAGCAGGTCCATCAGAAAGAAGACAAAGAACTCAGAGGTGCATTTCACCAGCCCCCCACCACGGAATTTTTTAATTTTTCAGACACCGTTCGTTTGTACCACGTATGAACCGGAATGAACTCGGTTTTTTTCGTTTGAACCGCAAAAGTTTTGGAGATATTTAAAAAACAAAGGGGGGGGGGGGGCTGGTGAAACGATAGCCCCCCAACATGGAATTTTTAAAAAAATTTTTGCACCATTCGTTTGTACCACGTATGAACCGGAATGAACTCAATTTTTTTCGTTTGAACCGCAATAGTTTTTGAGTTATTTAAAAAACAAAGTGGGGGGGCTGGTGAAATGGTACCCCCAAAAAATAGATATTTCAAATTTCAGCATAGCCATTCGTTAATAAATCGTATGAACCGGAATGAACTCCATTTTCATCGTTTGAACCACAATAGTTTTTGAGATATTTAACAAATAATATTGAGAATTTGCATATATACAGAAAGACCGACCATTTCACCAGCCCCCCACCATGGAAATTCAAAATTTCAAAATAGGCATTCGTTAGCAAATCGTGTGAACTGAAAAGAACTCCATTTTCATCGTTTGAACCGCAATAGTTTTTGAGATATTTAAAAAATAATGTTACAGGCCTATCATTTCACCCCCCCCTCATCATGGAAATTCAAAATTCCGAAATAGCCATTCGTTAGTAAATCGTATGAACAGGAATGAACTCCATTTTTATCGTATGAACCGCAATAGTTTTTGAAATATTTAATAAATAATAGAATTTACATATACGCACAGAGACCGACCATTTCACCAGCCCCCCACCCCCATGGAAATTCAAAATTTCAAAATAGCCATTCGTTAGCAAATCGTATGAACCGAAAAGAACTCCATTTTCATCGTTTGAACCGCAATAGTTTTTGACATATTTAAAAAAGAATGTCACAGGCCTACACCATTTCCCCCCCTTCATCATGGAAATTCAAAATTCCGAAATAGCCATTCGTTAGCAAATCGTATGAACTGAAAATAACTCCATTTTCATCGTTTGAACCGCAATAGTTTTTGAGATATTTAAAAAATAATGTTACAGGCCTATCATTTCACCCCCGCCCTCATCATGGAAATTCAAAATTCCGAAATAGCCATTCGTTAGTAAATCGTATGAACAGGAATGAACTCCATTTTTATCGTTTGAACCGCAATAGTTTTTGAAATATTTAATAAATAATAGAATTTACATATACGCACAGAGACCAACCATTTCACCAGCCCCCACCCCCATGGAAATTCAAAATTTCAAAATAGCCATTCGTTAGCAAATCGTATGAACCGAAAAGAACTCCATTTTCATCGTTTGAACCGCAATAGTTTTTGAGATATTTGAAAAAGAATGTCACAGGCCTACACCATTTACCCCCTCCCCCCCCCCTTTCATCATAGAAATTCAAAATTCCGAAATAGCCATTCTTTAGCAAATCGTATGAACTGAAAAGAACTCCATTTTCATCGTTTGAACCGCAATAGTTTTTGAGGTATTGAAAAAAGGATGTTACAAGCCTACACCATTAACCCCCCCCTCACCATGGAATTCGAAATTTCATAGCCATTCGTTAGTAAATCGTATGGCCGCCCCGGTGGCGCAGTGGTCTAAGGCGTTGGCCTCTGATCATTCGTCCGTAAGGGGTCCGGGTTCGAATCCCGGTCAGGCATGGATGTTGTGTTTGTCTTACGGCATTGGCTCTCTCCCTTCCCTGGAACCAGTGACCCTAAATTGGGAACGGGCGACTGCTTATAGCCCATTGAGTTGCTCACGGTGGTCGTTAAACCTCCAATCAAAAGAAAAATCGTATGAACCGAAAAGAACTCCATCATTATCGTTTGAACCGCAATAGAGTTTGACATACCCACAAAGAAAAAGGATTCAGAAAATATGGAGCCGACAATTCCCCCCCCCCCCCCCAATGGAATTTCAAAATTTCAAAATAGCCATTCGTTAGTAAATCGTATGAACCGGGAAAACTCTGTAAGAGCGAACGTGTCGTCACGTGACTTAGCGCCGCCTCCTACTTAAGTATCCGAGGAGCACGCGCAGCGGGGCTCTCACAACAAGCAGAGAGTTCGTTAACTCTTCCCGGAAACACACACACTCTCTCTCACTCTGTTCGAGCGAACAAACGAAACCTCCCCCACTTTACTATATATATATCTGTGAATCGGGGAGGCAGAGCGACAACAGCTGGTTATACGGAAGTTTATCCACTTTCAGACATAATTTGAAAAGAACGCTTGGTTAACACATATACGAAACACTTATTCTTCATCAACTAGAATTTTGATGGCGGCGGATTACTCGCTCTTGTGACCTCGTTATGACTGGACCTGACAAAGATCGTGGAACGCGCAAGATAAGGTGATCGAATTCTGTAGAAATCTCAACCTCCGTTGGCGTCCTAACTTAGGGTCTCCTTGACACTAGATAGACCTCTATCTTATCGATGCTTCAGGACTAGTCTTCTAGCTATCCTTCTCTAATCGATGCTTCAGTGGACTGTAACTAAGTCCGTAATTCAGTAGTATATCATCAGCTACTCTACCGGTATCCCTGACTCGGGTAGATTCCTTCTGTAGCGGCGACCTACTTCATCTAGGTCGGTGCCCGCTCTTTCCCCGTGGACTCCGAGAGCCCACCACACCATCCACGCAAACGCGTTCCTTTCTATCGGAGGACTATCACCTTCGCTCTCCGAAGACAGACTGCTCCAACAGGTCCACTCGGAGCGACCTCTTCGCCCCCCCCCCTTCACGCTGCTCCTTCTTCAAGGGCGACGGCGCTGACATTCAACATGCTGCTCTCCTCTCGCGCCACGTGTCACCTCTCGCGCCCTTCACCTGCCCCATCCCTAGTCGTTTTCCGGGAATCGGGCTCCCAGACCTTTAAATCTACCTTGCGCATTCCTCGCTTATCCTCAGGCTATACATTATTGAGTGCCTCCTTCCGAGAAAGCAATCCTATCGTCGTAGTACATCCGTAGCAATACAATACACATTGTTATAACTATACAAAAGAGTATGACTGCATTTCAGACTTGTAGGCGCCAAGTGAAAATGAACAATGTATCTATGAAAGTCACAGCGTCCTTGGCGATACTTTCAGTTCGTAGAACAAGTCCTCGCCCTTTCTAAGGCGTGAGAACCTGAAGTCTTTTGTCATACATCTCGCCTCCCCCCCCCCCCCCCCAAAAAAAAGGATTAAACATATTTACGAATTCTCTGTCGCCATTTTGGGAACTTGCGATGTTTTCTTTGGTCAAAAAAAACCACATAATGTTTATCATTGAAATGAATTAACATCGTTAATGTGTCCGTTCTTACAAACTCCATGTTTATTTTTTGAACCCCGATAGTTTTTGAGATGTTTAAAAATGTTCCACGATTTCAGCTGCCACCACCCCCACCCCCGGACATTTCCTGTTTCACAATAGCTATTCGTTAGCATCGTGTGAACCGGAAGGAGCTACATCTTTATCGTTCGAATCTGGATAGTTTCTGAGATATTTGTATAAAGGGTAATGGAGGATGATGAAGAAGTAATTTATTTTCAAAAAGTCTTGTATTCGTTCCTGTCATTATCTTAAAGATCTCTCCGTTTCTAGCTTTGAACCGCAGCAGTCGAAAAGACATTCCAAAAAGAACGTGACGGTTTCAACATTTCTTCAATGTGTCTCAAGGACCAGAATACAAGAGAACCGGAAAATGCATGGCATAGTAACACCGCCAAAATCTCGGAGCGGAAACAAACGACGCAATCCAGTCTGTAGTAAACATACAGTACAAGGTCAGGTGATGCGTAACAACACAGCCTCTCCTTGACAAATGTCAACCCCGCCTACTCGTGGTGCATCCTGTTCCCACTAAAGGGGCTCTGACGACCGCCCATAGCGGTATAACTATACCATCGGGATTAGAGGAAATTCTATCCCACACTCACCAACCCGCTTGGCCAGCGTGGTGAGTTATGGCCAAACACCTCCAAAATGACTCCACAACTTAAATCTTGGCCCTCAGTCTCCGGCAGCTGGAATGTACCTGGCCAAGGCAGCGGCCAGTGCGACATGAAGGCAGAGGGTGCTAAGAATCCCCGGAGGACCGGACTAGGCTGCCATCTGATGCTGACCTTGGCTACTTACAATGGACGCTCCCTATCTTCTGATTCAAGGCTTCTTGAATTGGAAGAGGAACTACAAAGGATCAAGTGGGACATCGTGTGGCTAAGTGAGGTAAGGAGAAAAGGAGAAGATCACATCGAACTGAAAAGTGGACATCTCTTCTACTATCGTGGGACAGATACTGGCAGAACTAGTGGTGTTGGATTTATAATAAACAAGAAACTGAAGGATAAAGTGGTAGAAGTTGAAAGTTCCTCTGACAGAGCTGCACGACTCGTTATCCAACTATCGAGAAGATACCAGGCTCAGATTATTCAAACTTATGCACCCACCACAAGTCATCCTGAAGAAGAAATTGAAGAATTTTATGAGGAAATTTGTCATCTAAATAATAAAGGTAAGCAGCACTTGAAAATAATTATGGGAGATTTCAATGCAAAAATAGGGCAACGGCAACAGAATGAAACTTCAGTAGGTAAATTCGGTCATGGCAACAGAAACCAGCGTGGAAATACTCTCGTTGAGTTTGCAGAGGCAGAAGGGTTTTTCATCTTGAACTCCTTCTTCAAGAAAAAGCCACACAGGAAATGGACATGGAGACATCCAAATGGGACGACAAGTGAAATTGATTTTATTATGTGTAACAAAAAATTCGTCATAGAAGACTGCAGTGTGCTAAACAAGTTCAACACAGGTAGTGACCATAGATTAGTGAGATGTAAGATGCACCTCAACACTAAACTTGAACGTGGCAAGCTCATAAGACAAACAAAATCTATTGACATAACCAACCTTAAAAAACACCATAAAACCTTCAAGTTGGAACTGAAGAACAGGTTCTCTGCTTTAGAAAGCCTAACATCGGAAGAAGTGGACATCTCTGAAGTTAACAGAAAAGTAACCAAAGCTCTTATGGAAACAGCAACAAAATTAGCTGGGTCTAAGAACAAGTTGCATGTAAATAAATTATCAGGAAAAACGAAAATGTTGATGCAAAAAAGAAGAGAGATGAGGACAACTAAAGAAGATGTGACTTCCAAAGTGGAATATATAGAGCTATGCAAGACAGTACGAAAAAGTATCACTGGAGACGTAAGAAAATTCAACTGTGAACTAGTAAGGAAAGCAATTGAAAACAACCAAAGCCTAAAGATAGCAAAGGGACATCTCAGTAAGGGAAGAAAACAGATTATGGCACTGAGAAAAGAAGATGGTTCTGTAACAAGAAATAGAGGCGAAATTTTGACAAGAGTGAAAGATTTCTACTCCAAATTATATGAAAGGGATGATACATGCACTCCAGACAATATGAAAGATACCAGTACCAGAGTTCCTCCAGTCCTTCCAGCAGAAGTTGCACATGCAATCAAGAACATGAAGCGGGGAAAAGCTCCAGGAGAAGATGGAATTACTGTAGACACTATACAAGAAGCAAGTGGAGAAATCGAAATAGTACTCGCCCAAATTTTCACTCGATGCCTTAATGAAGAAAAGATTCCTGAGGATTGGAACACCGCTACAATGATCCTGCTACATAAGAAAGGTGACATTGAGGATCTCGGAAACTACAGACCTATCAGCCTCCTATCAGTAGTTTATAAAATCTTCACTAAAGGTCTTTCACACCGCTTGAAGGTGACACTGGACATGGCTCAACAGAGAAAACAAGCTGGATTCAGGAGTGGCTACAGCACAATAGATCATATCCACGTACTGAGAGAACTAATTGAAAGAGCGAGGGAATATGAACTTCCATTGTGCATGGCTTTTATCGATTATGAAAAAGCCTTTGATTTGGTGAAACCATCAGCAGTTACCACGGCTCTGAAATCCTGCGGTATTGAAGATGCATACATTAATATTATTAATAACATCTATGAAAATGCAAGTGCAAAGATTCGGCTGTTTGAAAATACAACACACATAAAAATTGGAAAGGGAGTGAGACAAGGTGACACCATATCTCCGAAGCTCTTTAATGCCACATTGAAGGGTGTTTTTCAGTCACTCAGCTGGGAAAACAAGGGGATAAAGATTAATGGAGATTATCTAACTCACCTTCGTTTTGCTGATGACGTAGTCATTTTTGCAACTAGCCCATCAGAGCTGCAGAGTATGATCCAGGAACTTGCTGACAAGAGTAAAGAAATGGGATTAAAAATGAACTTTCGGAAGACAAAAGTGATGTTCAATGCTTTTACAAGAAATGAAGATTTATCGATTGATGGAGAAAAGCTGGAGATAACAGACACGTACGTTTATCTTGGACAGCAGATATCAAGTGAGGGTCACATTGATGAAGAAATTAATCGGCGTACAAAACTTGCCTGGAGAGCTTTTGGAAGAAACAGCATAATTTTCAAGAGCAATATGCCATTATGTCTTAAAAGAAAAGTGTTTGATCAATGCATCCTTCCAGTGCTTACGTATGGTGCAGAGACGTGGACCTTAACTAAAAGAGACATACAAAGGCTGCAGACAACTCAAAGCAGCATGGACAGGTGCATGCTTGGTGTAACCAGTAGAGATAAGAAGAGGAACTCGTGAATCCGAAAAATGACGAGAGTGGAAGACATCATGATCAGAGTAAAATCCCTGAAATGACAATGGGCTGGACATACTGCCAGAAGGACAGACCATCGATGGACAGCCGAAATTATAGATTGGATTTCAAGGGACAGGAGAAGACCCAGAAGAAGACCACATGGGAGATGGGTGGATGAAATTCGAAAGTATGCGGGAGTGACATGGAAAAGACTGGCACAAGACAGACCGTTGTGGAGAAAATTTGGGGAGACCTTCGTCCAGCAGTGGATTGATAATGGTTGACAATGATATATATATCATCATCATTGTCAACTGCTTTGAATCCACTACTGGGTGAAGGTCTCCCCAAGTTTCTTCCACAGTTGTCTGTCTTGAGCGTGTCTCCTCGATGACACACCTCTATGCTTTCGAATTGCATCCATCAATCTACCATAGGGTCTTCTTCTGGGTCTTTTCCTGTCCCTCGAAATTCATTCTAAAATTTCGGTTTTCCGTCGGTGGTCGTTCTTCTAGCAACATGTCATGCCCTCACCATTTCAGTGATTTCATTGTGGTCATGATGTCGTCAACTCTTGTTGTTTTCCTTATCCATGAGTTCCTCTGCTTATCTTTCCTGTTTACACCAAGCATGATTCTCTCCAGGGCTTTTTGCGTTGTCTGCAGTCTTTGTTTTTCTTTTTTTACGCTTTCCAACCGTAGGTTGAAGAAGCGTATATGCTTCAGCGTTTTCCGTCCGTCTGTCCGTCTGTCCGTCCGTCCGTCCGTCTGTCGGCATGATAACTCACGTAAAAATGGTTCGATT
The DNA here is from genome assembly GCA_039090855.1 of Macrothele yani. Lineage (NCBI taxonomy): Eukaryota > Metazoa > Arthropoda > Arachnida > Araneae > Macrothelidae > Macrothele > Macrothele yani. Next base: position 51,517,734 of record CM077008.1, on the reverse strand, counting down.
TCGGTGAAATTTTAGTATGTGGTAGGGAACCCCTGGGGACAAACCCTATGGAAAATGGACAAAATAGGGTCAAAGGTTAGGACACAGGAGCGGGATCTATTCCATAGTCCTTATGCATCATAACTTACGTAAAAATGCTTCGATTGCGACAAAACGTTATCATGTTATTTCGGAGGTATACCGAACCGGTTCTGTTGAATATCATCGAAATGGGATCAAAGGTCAGGGCACAGGACCGAGATTTATTCCACAACCATTATTCTCATAACTTGAGTAATTATTTCTGGTATGTTGGAAAGCGTATCATATTCAATGCATTGCATTATTTTACTAACTTGTTTAGTTAAGGTCCATGTCTGTGCTCCATACATAAGCACTGGCAGGATGAACTGATTAAACCCTTATCTTTTAAGACACAATGGCATACCTTTCGTAAAAATTGTACTTCTTCTTCCAAAAACTATCCATCCAAGTTTTACACGCAGATTAATTTCTTCATCAATTTATTCCTTACTTCATATCTGCTGCCCAAGATAAATGTAGGTATCGGTTGTCTCAAGCTTTTCACCATCAATAAATAAATCTTCGTTTCTTGTAAAAGCTATATACGTCACTTTTGCCTTCTGAAAGTTCATTTTTAATTCCACTTCTTTACTCTTGTCAGCAAGTTTCTGGATCGCATTCTGCGGTTCAGAAGTCGTAGTTGCAAAAATGACAACGTCATCAGCAAAACGAACGAGATTTGAATTATCTGCATAAATATTTTTTTCTTTGTCCCAGTTCAGTAATTAAAAAATATTTTGCTATGTGGGATTAAAGAGTTTGGGAGATATGATTTTACTTTGTCACACTAGCTTTCCAATTTTTATTAGTGCTGCATCCTCAAATATCCAAACTTTTGCAATTGCATTTTCAGAGATACTATTAATAATGCTAATGTATGCATCTGCAATACCGCAGGTTTTCAAAGCAGTTGTAACTGCTGATGGTTTTACGGAATCGAAGGCCTTTTTATAATCAACAGAAGCCTTGCATAATGGGAGTTATTATTCTCTTGTTCTTTCTGTTAGTTCTCTAAGTACATGGACATGATCTTCAGTGCTGTAGCCACTATTGAATTCAGCTTCTTCTCTTGCTTGAGCCATGTCCAGTTTTACCTTCATGCGATGTGAAAGAACCTAAGTGAAAATTTTATAAATAACTGATAGGAGGCTGAAGAGCCTGTAGGTCCTGAGATTCTCAACGTCACCTTTTTTATGTAGCAGGATCATTGTACCATTATCCCAATACTCAAGAATCTTACCTTCGTTGAGACAGCTGGTGAAAACTTGGGCGAGTGAAGTTTCAATTCTTCCACTTGCTTCTTGTACACTCGTGGACATGAAATTTGCACACCTAGAAGAAAACATGCTACAACCGCGAAACTTTGCAAATAGCTAGGGTGAGTTCGGTGCGAGTGCGCATAACCGCACACCTTGTGGCGGCGTTGCTAGCACGAACCGGCAGCCTTATAAACCGGCGTGTAGTCGATGCCCCATGAAAGAGAAAAGCACCGGCCGGCGCAAGCAAGAGTATAGAGTGACAAGAATGCCGGGTAGACACCAGAGACGTCGATGTACGCAACTTACGGGCTTTGAGAGAGGCCTGATCATCGGGCTGAAAACAGCAGGTCGGTCGGCGTGCCATATAACCGACCACGTGGATAGTTCTGACCATACCGTCCGACTGTGTTGGGAGCAGTGGACACGTGACGGCACTGCCACACGGCGGGTGTCTCCGAACAAACCAGGAGGACCATCCGTAGAGAGGATCGACAGTTCGTACGGCAGGCACGAATAGATCCCACGAGAACCCTGTCCTCTCCACAGGCAAATGTAGCGGCTCTTGTGTGCCAACGAGCCATTTCCTGAAGCCTCGCGGAAGCGAATCTGCGATCCCAGCTCCTCTTACGTGTTCTGCCATTAACACCGGATCATCGCCGGCTCCGTTTGCAATGGTGCCAGGCGAGAGCAACGTGGAACGCCACAGACTGGCGACGTGTGGTGTTCAGCGATTGGTGTCGGTTCGTTTTGGGGACAGAGGATCATCGTGTCCGGGTGTGGAGGTCCCGGGGTCAACGGCACAATTCCAAGTTTGCTATCGAGCGTACCACCTACTCCACTGCAGGCATTATGGTCTAGGGAGCCTTTATGGTTTATTGCCTACGATAGCCGATCAGCTCTAGTAGTAGTACGTGGATCATTGTCGGGCCAGCGGTATGTGGATGAGATCATATGGCCCCATGTGCTCCCACTCCTGGGCAGAATTCTAGGTGCGCTATACCAGCAGGATAGTGCCATCCCGCACACGGCTCGGGTTTTCTAGGACTGCCTAGGTCATGTCCATACAGTTCCATGGCCTGCCCGCTCACCGAACATGTCCTCTATCGAGCATGCGTGGGACCAGTTGAAACGCCGGTTGACTCTGTGCCGCACTATCCGGGATTTGGAGCACACCGTCCAACAAGTGTGGGCCCTCTTCAGCAGGACATCAGGCGTCTGTTCGCCTCTATGCTGGACCATATTGCAACATGTATCACCGCACGAAGCGGTGCGACGCGCTATTGAAGATGACCGGACTACGTGCCACAGATGCCTTTGTAATTGTCCTGCATTAATACACACAATCGACGTGGATTAGGAACATCAAACAGAAGTCACTTCTCTTTCCACGTTTTTAAGTGAGTCACGGAAAAACTATCATCGGCCGCCACCGGGAATTGAATTCAGGGTCTTCCAGTTACGCGCTGGACATGCTACCACTGCACCGCAGCGGCCTCGAGTTCTCCAGACTCACATGTGATTAATTGCCAAACCACATGGCTGGTTGCTTCTTGGAGACCCGCACAATGGTGGGGATTCCCCAAAGATGGTAAGAAGCAATTGGTGCAGTGGTAGCATGTCCAGCGAGTAACTGGAAGACCCTTGGTTCGATTTCCGTTGGCGGCCGATGATACTTTTCCCGTGACTCACTTAAAACCGTGGAAAGAGCCATGCCATCTGTTTGATGTCCCAAATCTACGTCAATTGTGTGTATTAATTATTCATTCGTATACTAGTTATTTGTTCAGTTGCTGCCTACCATCTTCGGTAGGCAGCAACTGAACAAATAGTACTGAGATTTGAAGTGACAAAATCTTCTATAGATCTAAAAATAAAATCAGTTATCTCCTGCAACATGAGGAATCTGTGATATAAATTTCTTTTGAATAGTGCGATTCTTTTTTGGCGTTGCAATTTTCACAAACAGTAATGTACGTATTTGCTCGTCGTAACAGAAAAATTCGGTAATATTAAGATACGATAAGCTGTACGTAAAAATGGTACATTCAATAGGCGTCGAAAGTGTTTCAATCTGATTTTTGAGCAACGATATGAAGCAAAATATATTTTGAAATCGGTGGAATTTGCATTTCGCTCTTGGCGGCGAAATTATGGATCAGATAAAGATTAAAATGCTAGGATCATCGTTCTCACTGTTCTTGCTTCCCAAAGCAAAAAGAGGCTGATATTAAATCAGACTTAGAGATACACAGATAAGCGTATACAGACAGATACATGTATATAGTGAAGGTATAAGTACATCCTTTAGTTTTCAAAGAACGTGCAGGAAACTTTTCCACTTTAACACGCTTCGGTCGAAAGGAAGTGCAAAGTAGATGCACCCTTAAATTTAAAACAAACATTCTTGAAATGGTCCCATCCAAACAATTGTCTTTGTACGATATTTGACTCACACAGCATCCCGTCACGTTGCTCTGCTGGCCACGCCCTTTCGATCTCTGCATTTTGTGCTCCGTTTGTATCTAGCGCCGACCGCCGAATTAATTTGTGTTTCTCTCGTGCATGAATGTCTGCGCTCTCTTCCTAGTCATTCTTTCGAGTTGGTACATGCATATTTTGCCGATATTCCTTTATAATTCATCTCGTTGGGCCTGTTTACAATTCATTTCGTTGGGTCTGTTTACAATTCATTTCGTTGGGCCTGTTTACAATTCATCTCGTTGGGCCTGTTTACAATCTGCCCATCGTGACTCGCCTTGACTTTTTGCTCTAAAACTGTCTGCTGCATGTAGTAGCCTTCCTGCTGCTGTGTCTACGTTTGCCTTCCGTGTTTGCGCTCCAATCATCGTTAATGGTTCTCTGCGCTGCCTTCACCGGTGTGTGGATTACCTTCCTTGTGTTCCACCCATTGACAGTGGTTCTCTGCGCTGCCTTCTTCGGTATGCTGATCGCCTTCCTGGTGCTCCACCTTGTTATAGTGGATCTGTGTGCCCTTCGCCGTGCATTTCTACACATTGTCCATGGCCAGTGCTTCTGCTTCTAAATTCTATTTCCCTCTCACGTCACTATGTGCTGCTTCGATGACTTGTCCTCCAAGTGTGCTGGATGCGTCCCACGACTGCTCTTCTCCTCATCCTGCTACAGATCCGTGTTCAACGTCTCCGACTTTCCTCGCGACAGCCTTGGACTCCTATATTTCACGTCAAGGTTCTACGCTTATTGCACACGTACAATGCTTTCAACTCTTAGTTTAAGTGTCAAGTTCGACGCCTTACCCAATGTCAAGTTGCACGTCTATACAGTGTATGTCTGCATTGTCGTTTCTCCCTTCCGGTGCAATTACACATTTCGCCAGCAAGCCTAAGTCCATTCTTGTATATATTTTTTCACCTGAGTTTATTCCTCAAGTCCTATCGACTAGCCTTTCCGTTGGAGATCATAGCGTGGTCCCTATCCCCCTTGCACATTCTCCCGTTTTTCTTAATTTGTAACCTGTACCTCCGGACGTTTCCGATGAGTTTTTACATGCTTTTCCTTCTCGGTGTGGCCGCGTTCTTGGTGATATCCGCAAGATACCCGCCGCCCATGTTGATCAAGGTGATCGTCCTTATTTTGGCTTCCGCCGCCAAGACTTAGTTTTTTTCCCTGACACAGACTGTTTCTTACTGCCCCACAACTTTTCTGGTGATTTGTTGTCATCACAAAGTCGCAATCAACGTATTCACTGCCTATCATTGCATCTCATGTAAACAGCCTGGTCACCATTTCTCGCAATGCCCCCTCATTTCTTCCTAGTCTTCTTCAACGGCTGCTCAAGTTCCCGTCACATAACCTCTTTCTTCGCTTCCAGTCACCACGCTTTCGCCTGATCCGTTCACACCTTCTTAGTCTCCATCATCTGCCTCCGTTGGTCTTTTTCCTTCCTCGCCAGCATCGTCTGTTGTGGGTACATCTGGATATACTGCTCCTGTTTCGGTGCCTTCGTCTGTATTTCTTTCTTTTTCATCGTCTGATGTTTGCGCTTTGTCACATCCTGTTGCTGCACCTTCTCCGCCGGTTCAGGTGCTGCCTTCTTTGTTTTCGCAAGTCACTTCGTCTATCCCGATTCCGGGATTTTCTGCTCCACCATCGCCGCTGCGTACGTCGGCTTCGCCACCCTCAGACGCTCATCTTTCCTCCACTGGTTCCAGTACTCCGGTGTGCTTTCCGCCTTTTTCACCTTCTCGGGGCTCTTCTGATGCTTTTAGTGCCGTTGCCTTTGTTTCACCTTCTGGTCGCCATTTGCGGTCCCCGCTCTTTCGCACAGCTCCTCTTCTAGACGCGTTTGAAACCCCACCCTCCCCGGGTTCTGTTGTTCCTGCAGTTACCTCTGTACATGTGTCATCCGACTTTGTACAATATTCACCTCGCCAGATTCCCGAGACGCCGCCTGTTGTTCCTTCTACGTCGTCTCGTCCTCTTCGTCAACATTTCCCTACTGGTATTGCTCCTAATAAGAAGCGTCGTCATCGGTCTAATCGCAAGATTCGCGCTAAGCGTGCCGCTGTGATTATGTCTCCTCCTCATCGTTCTTCGCAAGGCTCCGCTCCTGATCCTGCTGCCGTCACTTTTGCTCGCGTTCTTGACAGTCCCTCTGTTGTGCCTGATCTTGTTGCTCGCCTTCAAGTTGTTCCCGAGTTTACGCAGACTCTTTCTCTAGATGCCGCTTTCCCATTGTTCTTTGACTCTTCTCACGATGCTACACTTAATCACTTTATTGCTTCCAACGATCCGGCAGTTTACTCATCTCTGGTTGACAATCTCAGCGCTTTTTACTTTGCATTTTTTCACCTTTCGGGCTCTTACCTGGAAGTTGAATGTTACTATGGTTGTCTTGACCACTTCATTTGTCATGCTCAACATCGTCTCCTTCTTCGGTGTCCACCTGATTAGCTCCTGTGTGGTTTTGTTTGATGATTGATTTCTGTTGTGTTTTCTTAGCTATGTTTCTCCCTGTCTCTTTCAGCCCTTGTTGTTTCGTTCTCCTCTTTGTGAAGTGTTTTCTCTCGTGCCTCGTTTTTTTCCCCTCATCATTCTGCTTTGTGACCTTTTTCTGTGTGTTTTGTCTTACGATGTCCTGCCTGCATCCGCTTTACATGACCATCACCAACTGCCTCGCACCGTTCGTTCTGCTTCTGTTTTTCTGTGGTTCAAGCATGCCCCCTGCCCGATTTTCCCGGAGTGCCATGTGTTGCTTCCTACCCTGCTATGTTTTGTATAGTATGTCTAACTGCTATGCCACTGTTAGACAAAAAATGCCAATTTTAAAGAAAGTAATAGTTTTTCCTTAATGTTTTTCTTTTCAATGTGGCATAAGTACCATTATTTCTCTTTTTGTCGGAGGATGGCGCCCAATAACCACAGATGGTTTGTTTGTTTGTTTGATTGGAGGTTTAACGACCACCGTGAGCAACTCAATGGGCTATAAGCAGTCGCCCGTCCATAATTTAGGGTCACTGGTTCCAGGGAAGGGAGAGAGCCAGTGCCTTAAGACAAACACAACATCCATGCCTCACCGGGAGGCGAACCCGGACCCCTTTCGGACGAATGATCAGAGGCCATCGCTTAGACCACTGCGCCACCGGGGCGGCAACCACAGATGGACAGCAATAATTTCGCACCAATAATTTCGTTTTTTCCTTAAAAGGAAGAAGGAATAGTTCCTGGGTTTTCTACTCATCATGTTGCTCCGTGGTTCCAGGTATCGTGCTTTCTCTATTTGCTGGCTCAGCCGTTCCTCTACTCAGTGACTGTTCCCTGTGTGCTTCGCCTCGTGTTGTATCTGCCACCGACTACAGCGCACGATTGTAATGTAACAGACTGCTTTGTGCCTCTGCCATGCTCCGTTTCTTTCTGTGATGCCTTGTACTGTATGTTTACTACAGACTGGATTGCGTCGTTTGTTTCCGCTCCGAGATTTTGGCTGTTTTACTATGCCATGCATTTTCCGGTTCTCTTGTATTCTGGTCCTTGAGACACATTGAAGAAATGTTGAAACCGTCACGCTCTTTTTGGAATGTCTTTTCAACTGCTGCGGTTCAAAGCTAGAAACGGAGAGATCTTTAAGATAATGACAGGAACGAATACAAGACTTTTTGAAAATAAATTACTTCTTCATCATCCTCCATTACCCTTTATACAAATATCTCAGAAACTATCCAGATTCGAAAGATGTAGCTCCTTCCGGTTCACACGATGCTAACGAATAGCTATTCTGAAACAGGAAATGTCCGGGGGTGGGGGTGGGGGGTGGGGGCAGCTGAAATCGTGGAACATTTTTAAACATCTCAAAAACTATCGGGGTTCAAAAAATAAACATGGAGTTTGTAAGAACGGACACATTAACGATGTTAATTCATTTCAATGATAAACATTATGTGGTTTTTTTTTTTGACCAAAGAAAACATCGCAAGTTCCCAAAATGGCGACAGAGAATTCGTAAATATGTTTAATCCTTTTTTTGGGGGGAGGCGAGATGTATGACAAAAGACTTCAGGTTCTCACGCCTTAGAAAGGGTGAGGACTTGTTCTACGAACTGAAAGTATCACCAAGGACGCTGTGACTTTCATAGATACATTGTTCATTTTCACTTGGTGCCTACAAGTCTAAAATGCAGACATACTCTTTTGTATAGTTATAACAATGTGTATTGTATTGCTACGGATGTACTACGACGATAGGATTGCTTTCTCGGAAAGAGGCACTCAATAATGTATAGCCTGAGGATAAGCGAGGAATGCGCAAGGTAGATTTACAGGTCTAGGAGCCCGATTCCCGGAAAACGACTAGGGATGGGGCAGGTGAAGGGCGCCAGAGGAGACACGCGGCGCGAGAGGAGAGCAGCATGTTGAAGGTCAGCGCCGTCGCCCTTGAAGAAGGAGCAGCGTGAAGGGGGGCAAGAGGTCGCTCCGAGTGGACCTGTTCGAGCAGTCTGTCTTCGGGGAGCGAAGGTGATAGTCCTCCGATAGAAAGGAACGCGTTTGCGTGGATGGTGTGGTGAGCTCTCGGAGTCCACGGGGAAAGAGCGGGCACCGACCTAGATGAAGTAGGTCGCCGCTACAGAAGGAATCTACCCGAGTCAGGGATACAGGTAGAGTAGCTGATGATATACTACTGAATTACGGACTTAGTACAGTCCACTGAAGCATCGATTAGAGAAGGATAGCTAGAAGACTAGTCCTGAAGCATCGATAAGATAGAGGTCTATCTAGTGTCAAGGAGACCCTAAGTTAGGACGCCAACGCAGGTTGAGATTTCTACAGAATTCGATCACCTTATCTTGCGCTTTCCACGATCTTTGTCAGGTCCAGTCATAACGAGGTCACTTTCAAGAGCGAGTAATCCGCCGCCATCAAAATTCTAGTTGATGAAGAATAAGTGTTTCGTATATGTGTTAACCAAGCGTTCTTTTCAAATTATGTCTGAAAGTGGATAAACTTCCGTATAACCAGCTGTTGTCGCTCTGCCTCCCCGATTCACAGATATATATATAGTAAAGTGGGGGAGGTTTCGTTTGTTCGCTCGAACAGAGTGAGAGAGAGAGTGTGTGTTTCCGGGAAGAGTAAACGAACTCTCTGCTTGTTGTGAGAGCCTCGCTGCGCGTGCTCCTCGGATACTTAAGTAGGAGGCGGCGCTAAGTCACGTGACGACACGTTCGCTCTTACAGAGTTTTCCCGGTTCATACGATTTACTAACGAATGGTTATTTTGAAATTTTGAAATTCCAGGGGGGGAATTGTCGGCTCCATATTTTCTGAATCCTTTTTTTTTGTAGGTATGTCAAACTCTATTGCGGTTCAAACGATAATAATGGAGTTCTTTTCGGTTCATACGATTTTTTCTTTTGATTGGATGTTTAACGACCACCGTGAGCAACTCAATGGGCTATAAGCAGTCGCCCGTTCCCAATTTAGGGTCACTGGTTCCAGGGAAGGGAGAGAGCCAATGCCGTAAGACAAACACAACATCCATGCCTGACCGGGATTCGAACCCGGACCCCTTACGGACGAATGATCAGAGGCCAACGCCTTAGACCACTGCGCCACCGGGGCGGCCATACGATTTACCTAACGAATGGCTATGAAATTTCGAATTCCATGGTGAGGGGGAGGGAGTTAATGGTGTAGGCTTGTAACATCCTTTTTTCAATACCTCAAAAACTATTGCGGTTTAAACGATGAAAATGGAGTTCTTTTCGGTTCATACGATTTGCTAAAGAATGGCTATTTTGAAATTTTGAATTTCTATGATGAAAGGGGGGAGGGGGGGGTAAATGGTGTAGGCCTGTGACATTCTTTTTCAAATATCTCAAAACCTATTGCGGTTCAAACGATGAAAATGGAGTTCTTTTCGGTTCACACGATTTGCTAACGAATGGCTATTTTGAAATTTTGAATTTCCATGGTGGGGGGCTGGTGAAATGGTCGGTCTCTCTGTATGTATGCAAAATCTCAATATTATTTTTTAAATATCTCAAAACGTATTGCGGTTCAAACGATAAAAATGGAGTTCATTCCTGTTCATACGATTTACTAACGAATGGCTATTTCGGAATTTTGAATTTCCATGATGAAGGGGAGGGGGATAAATGGTGTAGGCCTGTGACATTCTTTTTTAAATATCTCAAAAACTATTGCGGTTCAAACGATGAAAATGGAGTTCTTTTTCGGTTCATACGATTTGCTAACGAATGGCTATTTTGAAATTTTGAATTTTTCCATGGGGGTGTGTGCAATGGTCGTCCCCCAATTTTCTCAAACTTTTTTTTTTTAAATCTAACAAAAACTGTTGGCCGCTCCGGTGACGCAGTGGTCTAAGCGACGGACTCTGATCATTCGTTCGAACAGGGTCCGGGTTCGAATCCCGGTTAGGCATGAATGTTGTGTTTGTTTTACGGCACTGGCTCTCTCCCTTCCCTGGAACCAGTGACCCTGAATTAGGGACGGGCGACTGCTTATAGCCCATTGAGTTGCTCACGGTGGTCGTTAAATCTCCAATAAAAAAAAACTGTTGCGGTTCAAACGATAAAAATGGAGTTCATTCATGTTCATACGATTTACTAACGAATGGCTATTTCGGAATTTTGAATTTCCATGATGAGCGGGGGGGGGTGAAATGGCAGGCCTGTAACATTATTTGTTAAATATCTCAAAAACTATTGCGGTTCTAACGATGAAAATGGAGTTCTTTTCGGTTTATACGATTAGCTAACGAATGGCTATTTTGAAATTTTGAATTTCCATGGTGGAGGGCTGGTGAAATGGTCGGTCTCTCTGTATGTATGCAAAATCTATATATTATTTTCTAAATATCTCAAAAACTATTGCGGTTCAAACGATAAAAATGGAGCTCATTCCTGTTCATACGATTTACTAACGAATGGCTATTTCGGAATTTTAAATTTCCATGATGAGGTGGGGGGGGATGAAATGATCTGTAACATTCTTTTTTAAATATCTCAAAAATTATTGCGCTTCAAACGATGAAAATGGAGTCCTTTTCAGATCATACGATTTGCTAACGAATCACTATTTCGGAATTTTGAATTTCCATGATGAGGGGGGAGGGAGGATGAAATGGCCTGTAACATTCTTTTTTAAATATCTCAAAAATTATTGCGGTTCAAACCATGAAAATTCAGTTCTTTTCAGTTCATACGATTTACTAACGAATGGCTATTTCGGAATTTTAAACTTCCATGATGAGGGGGGGGATGAAATGGCCTGTAACATTCTTTTTTAAATATCTCAAAAATTATTGCGGTTCAAACGATGAAAATAGAGTTCTTTTCGGTTCATACGATTTGATAACGAATGGCTATTTTGAAATTTTGAATTTCCATGGTGGGGGGCTGGTGAAATGGTCGGTCTCTCTGTATATATGCAAATTCGCAAAATTATTTTTTAAATATCTCAAAAACTATTGCGGTTCAAACGATAAAAATGGAGTTCATTCCTGTTCATACGATTTGCTAACGAATGGCTATTTCGGAATTTCAAATTTCCATGATGAGGTGGGGGGGATGAAATGGCCTGTAACATTCTTTTTTTAAATATCTCAAAAATTATTGCGGTTCAAACCATGAAAATTCAGTTCTTTTCAGTTCATACGATTTACTAACGAATGGCTATTTCGGAATTTTAAACTTCCATGATGAGGGTTGGGGGATGAAATGGCCTGTAACATTCTTTTTTAAATATCTCAAAAATTATTGCGGTTCAAACGATGAAAATAAAGTTCTTTTCGGTTCATACGATTTTCTAACGAATGGCTATTTTGAAATTTTGAATTTCCATGGTGGGGGGGGGTGAAATGGTCGGTCTCTCTGTATATATGCAAATTCGCAAAATTATTTTTTAAATATCTCAAAAACTATTGCGGTTCAAACGATAAAAATGGAGTTCATTCCTGTTCATACGATTTGCTAACGAATGGCTATTTCGGAATTTCAAATATCCATGATGAGGGGGGAGGGGGGATGAAATGGCCTGTAACATTCTTTTTTAAATATCTCAAAAATTATTGCGGTTCAAACGATGAAAATGGAGTTCTTTTCGGTTCATACGATTTGCTAACGAATGGCTATTTTGAAATTTTGAATTTCCATGGTGGGGGGCTGGTGAAATGGTCGGTCTCTCTGTATATATGCAAAATCTCACTATTATTTTTTAAATATCTCAAAAACTATTGCGGTTCAAACGATAAAAATGGAGTTCATTCCTGTTCATACGATTTGCTAACGAATGGCTCTTTCGGAATTTCAAATTCCCATGATGAGGGGGGAGGGGGGATGAAATGGCCTGTAACATTCTTTTTTAAATATCTCAAAAATTATTGCGGTTCAAACGATGAAAATGGAGTTCTTTTCGGTTAATACGATTTGCTAACGAATGGCTATTTTGAAATTTTGAATTTCCATGGTGGGGGGGGGGCTGGTGAAATGGTCGGTCTCTCTGTATATATGCAAATTCGCAATATTATTTTTTAAATATCTCAAAAACTATTGCGGTTCAAACGATAAAAATGGAGTTCATTCCTGTTCATACGATTTGCTAACGAATGGCTATTTCGGAATTTCAAATTTCCATGATGAGGGGGAGCGGGGATGAAATGGCCTGTAACATTCTTTTTTAAATATCTCAAAAATTATTGCGGTTCAAACGATGAAAATGGAGTTCTTTTCGGTTCATACGATTTGCTAACGAATGGCTATTTTGAAATTTTGAATTTCCATGGTGGGGGGCTGGTGAAATGGTCGGTCTCTCTGTATATATGCAAAATCTCACTATTATTTTTTAAATATCTCAAAAACTATTGCAGTTCAAACGATAAAAATGGAGTTCATTCCTGTTCATACGATTTGCTAACGAATGGCTATTTCAGAATTTCACATTTCCATGATGAGGGGGGGGGGGATGAAATGGCCTGTAAGATTCTTTTTAAATATCTCAAAAATTATTGCGGTTCAAACGATGAAAATGGAGTTCTTTTCGGTTCATACGATTTGCTAACGAATGGCTATTTTGAAATTTTGAATTTCCATGGTGGGGGGCTGGTGAAATGGTCGGTCTTTCTGTATATATGAAAATTCTCAATATTATTTTTTAAATATCTCAAAAACTATTGCAGTTCAAACGATAAAAATGGAGTTCATTCCTGTTCATACGATTTGCTAACGAATGGCTATTTCAGAATTTCACATTTCCATGATGAGGGGGGAGAGGGGATGAAATGGCCTGTAAGATTCTTTTTAAATATCTCAAAAATTATTGCGGTTCAAACGATGAAAATGGAGTTCTTTTCGGTTCATACGATTTACTAACGAATGGCTATTTCGAAATTTTGAATTTCCATGGTGGGGGGGCTGGTGAAATGGTCGGCCTCCTATAATTATATGCAAATTCTCAATATTATTTGTTAAATATCTCAAAAACTATTGTGGTTCAAACGATGAAAATGGAGTTCATTCCGGTTCATACGATTTATTAACGAATGGCTATGCTGAAATTTGAAATATCTATTTTTTGGGGGTACCATTTCACCAGCCCCCCCCCACTTTGTTTTTTAAATAACTCAAAAACTATTGCGGTTCAAACGAAAAAAATTGAGTTCATTCCGGTTCATACGTGGTACAAACGAATGGTGCAAAAAAAATTTAAAAATTCCATGGTGGGGGCTATCGTTTCACCAGCCCCCCACTTTGTTTTTTAAATATCTCCAAAACTTTTGCGGTTCAAACGAAAAAAACCGAGTTCATTCCGGTTCATACGTGGTACAAACGAATGGTGTCTGAAAAATTAAAAAATTCCGTGGTGGGGGGCTGGCGAAATGCACCTAGAACTCAGTAGGGGTGCGGAAGAGAGAACACCCAAGCACCACCATACCAGCCACCACTGATCATCCTCTGGGGCGGGGAAGAGAAATTACCGGAAACAAGGAAAACTGGGGCAGCATCAATTACTCAACATCTCACACCTAGCTGAAAGCCAAAACATCCATCTTATTCAAGACACTTGTCTTTGGGGCTGAGTCCCCTTTGTATATGTTATACATATTTACCTTTCATTTCTTTTTTTGTTTCGTTTTGCTTCCTTGCACTTGTCTTTGCCTTTCTGTCACACTGATGTCCGAAATTAATGTGACAAATACAAATTCGAGAATATCTCCAAACATAGCCTATCGATTGTAAAAAAGTGTTTCAAAGACATGTGCAAGGGGAAACTCTAATTTGCCGCTCCAGTCTCTCAGGCTTGCAACCATTTGTCCTAGATGGGTCCGGGTTCGAATCCCGTGAGGCATGGATGTTTGTGTTTATCTTTCGGCAATGGCTATCCGTGTATTCCTTGATCTACACTGGCTCTCTGTGTACATTGATCATTTGACATACTATGTACCATGTTTGGTATGTACTAGTTCTCTATGTGTTACTTTATCTACACTGGCTCTCCCTGTGTATATTGATCATTTGACATACTGCGTAGAATGTTTGATTTGTACTTGTTGATGTAAACTTGTCTCTGTACAAAAAATGTCTATACTGTATACGTCTGCCTGTATATGTCAATGTATCTGTCGTCCAAGTTCAGTAAAAAACTCTTTAAATCCCCATTAAAACAAACAAGGGAAGACTAAATCGACATACCTATTCAACATTGTTCTAGCTCCTTTAGAAATATGCAAATGACGTCTGTGTGCCATGGAGTTGGCAGGAAAGCGACATTGATAAACGTTGTTCTGAGTATGGTGAGGCAATTGAAGCTTAAGTTGGACTGTTAGTGGAAGAATGGCCCCGCACCATCGCTAAGAAGATTCTTTACGGTGGAGAGCTATCTACAAATTGAAAGCGGGACAATTACAAGCTGAAATAGCAAAATGACTTATTGTGTCGAATCCAGTGGTCTCCAATCTCTGGAAACAGTTCCAGTAAGCCGGAACGCCGGGACAAGGACGACAACGAGCCACAGTGAGTCAAGACGACCGTAGTACCATACGGCTGGCGGTCAATTCCCTGTGGTACTAGGGTCGTCTTGACTTACTGTGGCTCGTTGTCGTCCTTGTCCCGGCGTTCCGGTTTACTGGAACTGTTTCCAGAGATTGGAGACCACTGGATTCGACACAATAAGTCATTTTGCTATTTCAGCTTGTAATTGTCCCGCTTTCAATTTGTAGATCGCTCTCCACCGTTAAGAATCTTCTTAGCGATGGTGCGGGGCCATTCTTCCACTAACAGTCCAACTTAAGCTTCAATTGTCTCACCATACTCAGAACAACGTTTATCAATGTCGCTTTCCTGCCAACTCCATGGCACATAGACGTCATTTGCATATTTCTAAAGGAGCTAGAACAATGTTGCATGGGTATGTCGACTTAGTCTTCCCTTGTTTGTTTGAATGGGGATTTAAAGAATTATTTACTGATTTTGGTTGACAGATACATTGCCATATACAGGCAGACATATACAGTATAGCTTCTGGTATGGGAAAAGCTTCAGGGCAATAGTTTACAGTATTTTATTTGCAATATTTCCTCCAGCTTGCGATTGTCCTGCTTTTAAAAGACTCCACGAGAGAGGTTTGTATGCAAGAAGACCAAAGGTATGTATCCCACTTGCCACATCGCACAGAAGAGTCCATCTGAACTCGGCCAGATCATATCACCCCTTAACCCTTGATCAATACGCCTGTGCTCTCTTCAGTGACGAGTACCGCTACAGGCTAAACACTCACTCGAAGTGTGTTCGTTTGGAAAGAAACATGAAACTGAAAACTGCCGTTTAACATTAAGGACATAAAGAACTACGATAGTGAATGATTACTTTGTTTATGGTGGCATCATGTTGGATGGACACATGCCTCTGCACGTGTTTCCAGGAGGCACTCTGACTGCTGCACACTACATGCACGACATCGTATGTACCGGCTTTTCAGGGGATTTGAAAATCCCCTGAAAAGCCCGTACATACGATGCGGAGCTCTAGTACTCCGTACATAGTACAGTGAATCTCTAATTTAGGAAATGTCGATTATTTAAACTTTGGTATGCAGACAAAACACTCTTTCTCTGCCCTTTCGATAGGCCTCACCGCATACCAAAATTCATGGGCTGTTCTTTTTCCACTCCCAAAATTCAGTAACACCGGAAAGAAGGCAATCTTTATAAATATTTCTTTCTCTCCTGACACAATATTCGTATTCTGTACTGGAGCAGATGATGTTCTTAACAATAGAAATATTAGACATCAAAACATGTAAGGTTCAGCAACTGTATATATTCCTTACACAAAAAAGGCGTGCAAAATATATCTGAGAAAATACTCCGGCTTATAAACGCCACAGGTTTGGAAAAACAAACTTTTAAACGGAAGTCCTGGGCTAACAAATATATTTTTTCTCAAATCCGAACATAAAAGCAGATAGTCCGGATCGTCGTACTAGCCGCTTTTTTGCGATATCTGAAGTGTGTAAATGAATATTGTATAAATCAGAATATTTTTGAGTCTTTTCTCATTTCGATTTCGGGAACTTCATTGCGTCAAACACTGTGAAACTTTCGAATAACGATCACTACCCGAACCGGAAAAAAGTTGGGAGGCGGCCGTTATTTTGAGGTTAGGCCTAAGTAAACGTAACTACTCCGTTGCATTTTCACAAAAGCTGAATACGTATTACAAAGCTTATGCACAAAGGAAACACGGTGTTTTTTCCAAATGCTGATTAATGAATAAAACTCAATATAGTAATTAAATAACTAAATCATGGATTAGATTTTTTTGGAAATTACAAACCAAGAGGGTTAGGGCTCGTTGCAGGAAAGGGAAAAATTTTTTGACAGCAAAGTATATCTGCATATTTAGATATCAGAGCTCCTGTAAACAGGAACACAATTTACAGGGACCAAACCAAGAGATACCGCCGCCGACGGCCAACATTCCAGGCACCACGAAACATACAGGCACCCTCACAAGAGATGTACAATGCTACTAATAACTATTTTCTTACCGAAAGAAATGACTAGAAAGCAACGGTTTAATAAATTATGCTTTATGCGGGCTAGCCGACATTAGAGCTCATCTGAATGTACATTAGGTCATGCCAAACTCACTTTACCACACCTCGTTTGAATTTACCCACCGACGCGGGTGCAACAAAAATATTAGGGAGGTTTAGTGATTTGGAAACTTATGAATTCGTTTTTCATTCATCTTATAAGCTACTGCACAGCAGAATTCATTGTCCTACAAATATTGAACTTCCAATCTCTTAAGAAGCGCCTAAGAAATTTTTGCAAACACATTTAAAATGATATTAGTATCTTCAAAAATATCAGTTGCATCATGGTTAGGAAACAAAACCACAAAATGTTATAATCGATGAATGCCAAATGAGAATGTTGATTACTTAAAAGGTAAATCTGCTAAAAACATCGGCTGTACTCACACACACACGCGCCGATTTCAAAGACTTACCCAACAAACATGCCAAACAGCCTCTGAGACTGACGAACTCACCCTGCAAAGCAGGTACAAGAAAATGAATATTTGGGTGAAACTAGCTAATTATTGCAAGTATGTTCTATATGATTCTGACACCGTTGGACTTGGTGCTCTTTAGCTCTTAGAGGTTTTTGCGCCACTACACATTAACTAACCAACCAACCCAATTTGTTAAACATTTTTTCCGATAAAATCCTATAATCTAATATTCAGTCCGTTTTACGGATGAAGTATGGCATTATCAACCCGTAAAACAAAATTAAAATATGGGAATAATCTTTATTCACTTCGAAAAAAAATCCCTTGGACTCTTCTGGAAATTGCGTTTTGTGTGCTCTCTGAGGACTCGCATCGTAGAGATTTTTTCTTTCTTTTTTAAGAATGCGAACATTGCTATTTCCCTTAGGATGTTCCAAGTGCTTAACCACAAGTAAAACAATAATGAATTAACACTTATTTACTTCCAAAAGGATGGAGCCACACACCTCTTGCATATCATAAAAAAATTCAAACATTATATTAAGGTTACGATAAACAGTAAATACCATAATTTTCATCTTATAATCGTGGTTTATCTGTTAAAAAAGTTATAAATTTAGGCTCTGCGGATAAATCCCACTTTAAAACTAAAAATAAAGGTTCTGTGGCACTTTGATTTTTAAACAGTCCGCGACGTATTTCTTAGGAAAGATCGTACATTCGGAAAATTACAAGGAATGAGTTATCAACAGAAAAAACTAACGTAATACTAACACAAACAAGAAAGATGACACCGAATTATCGAGTGTAATAAGCACGTCTTTTGAATCCGTTCTGATGCAAATTAAATTTATCAAAGCTCTTCAAAGTCAATGGAACCGGTATGGAAAACAATAGTATCTGACGGAAGAAAGAAGTTTTTTAATCGGGTTTTTAATCCCTCAGATATTCCTGTAAATGGAATCGTGAGCTTACGCCCTCTGGTTGCATACTTGTGCGTTAAGAAAAACATAAATTTATATGAAAAAACATTTCGCACCGGAAACGCTCTCCAACACAGAAATAATTTCTCAAATCGGACTCTTAGAAACAGAGATATCGACAAAAATAAGATGAGACTTTACGTCCCCTGGTGGGAAAACCATGCATTATTTTAGGAAGAAAGTATTCTCAAAAGTTGTTTCTCGTGTCGTTTCAAGGAAAACGACACGATCATATGGAAACACCTTTGGCCAAAGTATTATTTACCAAAAATTTGAAATTATATGCAAAAGATTTTCCATCAGGAGGTGTATCAGCTGAAGAAAAAAATTTCAAATCGGAGTTTTAGAAGAAGAGGTATGGGGGAAAATGTAATATATTTTACGCCCCAAGCGGAAAATCTATGCGTAATTTGAAACCGTAACCATATCTAAAATGCTCTTCAACATAAATGGAATTGAATGATAAGAGCATTTTTTCAATCGGATGTTTAGAAGCAAATATGTGGAATAAAACATGTTTTTGAATTCGACATCATCTGCATTTACGCCCTCTAGCGGCGAAACTGAATATCGTAAAAAAAAACGAAATAAAGGATCATCATTCGTATATTTCAAGCTTCCAAATGCAAAAATATTTTTTCAAATCGGACTAATAGTTGCAGAGACATCGTGGGTACAGACGGACGGACGGACGGACAACCCGGTAACATAAGCACGATCTATTTTTACAAAAAGCGTGTTAAAAATATGGTCCGTAAACAGTTAGGAAGAATTTTTTTTTTCGTTTTGACAGGAAATGCGTTGCAACGACGCAGGTCTTACTTGCTTTCGCTGTTGATCACGTGGTTTTGGAAGATCAGCGTCACAAATGTTCATGGATGTCGCAGGCCTGATAACGGAACTGCACTCGACGGAACCCAACTACGTAACTGGCAAGTCTAACTATGGAACAATGACAATGCTAACAAGAAAGATGACACCGAATTTTCGGGTGTAATAAGCACGTCTTCTGTATCCGTTCTGACGCAAATTAAATTTATCAAAGCTATTCAAAGGCAATGGAACCGGTATGGAAAACAATAGTATCTGACGGAAGAAAGAAGTTTTTCAATCGGATCTTTAATACCTCAGATATTGGTGTAAACGGAATCTTGAGCTTACGAATTCTTAGAAACAGAGTTATCGACAAAAATATGACGCGACTTTACGTCCGCTGGTGGCAAAACCATGCATTATTTTAGGAAGAAAGTATTCGCAAAAGATTTATCCATATGAGCAGTATCGGTACAAGAAAAAAAATTTAGTCGAGTTTTCAGGAGCTCAGATTTTGCTACAAATACATCAGAAGCAGAAATTAACACCTATCACCTCTGGTGGCCAAATTATTCTTTACAAAACATTAGAAATAATGTGAAAAATATTTTTTATCAGGTCTTGTATGCGATACCGGAAGAATTTTTTCAAATCGGAGTTTTAGGAGCAGAAAACGCAATTTACCTTTATGCGCCCCAGCGGAAAGTCTAAATGATTTACGTGAAATTATGAATTTATAGGGAAAACATTTCGCAACGGAAACACTATGCAACAACGAAGGAATTTTTCAAATTGGACTTTTAGAAGTAGAGATATTGACAAAAATAAGATATACATCTTCTCCCCCTGGCGTAGAAACCACGCATTATTTCAAGAAGAAAGTGTTCCTAAAAGGTTTGTCGACATGAGTAGCATCGGCCAACAGAAGACTTTTTTTTCAATCAAGATTTAAGAAGCTCATATTGCTGCAAATACATCAGAATCGGAAATTAAGACTTACGCCACCTGGTGGCCATTCCATTTTTTTACAAAAATTACAAATTATGTGCAAACGATTTCCCATCAGGAGCTGTAACCGTTGCAGAAAGAATTTTTCTAATCGGAGGTTTAGAAGCAGAGAAATAGTGGGAAACGCAATTTACCTTTACGCCCCCTAGCGGAAAGTCTATGAATAACTTGAAAATTTTGAAATTATATGAAGTACATGTCACACTGGAAACACTATCCAACAGAAAAGGAATTTTTCAAATCGAACCCTTAGAAGTAGAGATATTGACAAAACTAAGATATACATCTACGCCCCCTGGCGCGGAAACCATGCTCTATTTTAAGAAGAAAATGTTCCTAAAAGGTTTGTCAACATGAGTAGTATCGGTCTACAAAAGACGTTTTTTTTTATCGAGAATTTAGAAGCTCATATTTTGCTGCAAATACATCAGAAGCGGAAATTAAGATTTACGCCCCCTAGTGGCCAAACCATTTTTTTTACAAACATTAGAAATTGTGTGCAAACGATTTCCCATCAGGAGCTGTATCCGGTGCAGAAAGAATTTTTCACGTCGGAGTTTTAGAAGCAGAGATATAGGGGAAACCCCCTAGCAGAAAGTCTATGAATTACTTGAGAATTTTGAAATTGTATGAAAAACATGTCACACGGAAAACACTATTCAACAAAGAAGGAATTTTTCAAATCGGACTCCTAGAAGTAGAGATATTGACAAAAATACGATATACATCTACGCCCCCTGGTGGAGAAACTGTGGGATATTTAAGGAAGAAAATATTCCGAAAAGGTTTATCGATGTGAGTGGCATCAGCCAACGAAAGAATGTTTTCAATCGATATCTTAGAAGCTCAGATTTATGGCAAACACATCAGAAGCAAAAATTAACACTTACGCCCCCTGGTGGCCAAAGTATTCTTTACCAAAAATTCGAAATTATATGCAAAAGATTTTCCACCAGGAGATGTATCCGCTGAAAAAAAAATTTCAAATCGGAGTTTTAGGAGAAGAGTTATCGGGGAAAATAGTATTTACTTTTACGCTCTCCTAGCGGAAAATCTATGCTTAATTTGAAAAGGAAACTATATCTAAAACACTCTTCGACATAAGTGGAATCGAAAGACAAAAGAATTTTTTCAATCGGATGTTTAGAAGCAAATATGTGGATCAAAACGTAATTTTGAATTCGACATGATCTGCATTTACGCCCTCTTGCGGCAAAATTGTACATCGTAAAAAAAAAACGAAATAAAGGATCATCATTCGCACATTTCAAGCTTCAGAATGCAAAAAGAATTTTTCAAATCGGACTAATAGTTGCAGAGATACCGTGGGTACAGACGGGCGGACGGACGGACAAACCGATAACATAAGCACGATCTTTTTTACAAAAGACGTGCTAAAAAAAAACAGTAATTTTTCTCTTCACTCACTTAAAAGCATCACAAAAGGATTTAGAGACTGACGGTTATTTTTTAATAAGATTTTTTTTTTCTCAATTTTTGGACTACTGTGTGATCTCGTAAATCGCGACGTTTCTGTAAGAAATAACGCATTGGGATCAGCATGGCAAATGTGGATTATTTGTCGATATTTGTTCTCTCAATTTCTCGGTCTGCGAATTATAGGGTTAAAAATACTGTACTTTCTCTTTCGGGCGACTCACAGAAAAATAGACAAGAAGACACTTTTTATGTCAGCTCACCACATTTGTCGCCACTTGAGCCTTTAACTGGCTAAATAAAAAAATCACCGCAATAATCTTGGCACTGGAGGCGAATTAAAAATGAAATTGCCAAGAAATTCATTCTATTGCCCTTTCAAAGGCAAGTTTTCTGACAAAGCTCTGCCTTTGGCGATTTTTATTCTCTGACTTCAATATGGACTAAGTGCAGTGTCTTTTCTAATTTACTATGTTAGCATGATCGGTCAGATATGCAATTACCACTTTTAACGTTGTACCTCGTGCTAGTAAAAATAAAAATTTGAGTCGTGAAAAAATATCTGTAACTTGACATTACATATTTTTACACAATTTTTCCATGAAAAGGTATGCTGTGGAGTATAAACACGAAGGAGAGAAAAGATTATTCCCGTAAAACGTACTGAAAGTAAAACTACTTATATACTTGCTTTTAAAATGGAAATACCTTTACGCTGAAAACAGATCGAAAGTTTCTGTAACTAAATAAGTACATTTCGAGTGAATGAAATAATACGCTTGCAAAAATGAAGTAAAATATGAAAAGAAGCAAAAATTACGGCAGTGCTGAAGGTTTAGTTGCAGAGGAAAGAAGAACAGTGGACTCTGTAACAAAAAGAAAACACACAAATTAGGAATCACAGGGGAACTCCGTTAACTCCAGCTTCCGGCGTGCTTTTCCTGGAATTCTGCCAGCATTTCATCTTCATATAGAATAACATTTCTGTTAGCAACCTTTTCAGTTCCTTAATGTTCTGGTTTTGTGCTTAGGAATGCTTTTATTTCTGTGCATTTACGCATTAGTTAGGAAGAAAATATTTGGAACGTGCATTGGTTTTCGTGGCCAAAAATTAAGGAAACATGCCATTTAATATTTCTAATCATAATTCCTCTCATGCTTAAGAAGAAAATACGTTTTCTTTGGCTTCTTTAAATTTCCATCTTTACAATATCATAATATTTCTCTACTTACAATGGATTCTCTTTCTCCGCCCACCCCCCACCCACCCACCCATGCTCTTCATCTCCCATTCAACTCTATCACTGACTCACGTAGTTACTTTTGCCTTTTGCCAAAAAAAAATCTGATTTACGTTTCGTTTAGATCTTATCTTTGTGATATGGTATCAAAAGGGAAAATATGCTTCAGATAACTGTACACAGAAATCATCGGTCTTTCCACGTGAATAAGTGAGTCTGAGAAAAGTTCTCATCGGCCGCCACCGGGAAACGAACCCAAGGCATTCCAGGTACGCGCCGGATATGCTACCACTGCACCACAGCTGCCTCGAATTCTCCAGATTCACATGTGATTAACTTCCAAACTACATTCAAAGCCACTGTGGTGCAGTGGTAGCATGTCCGGCACGTAACTGGAAGACCTGGGTTCGATTCCAGTTGGTGGCTGATGAGAATTTTTCTCAGACTCACTTATTAACGTGGAAAGAGCGATGATTTCTGTTTGGTGTTCCTGATTCACGTCGAGTGTTCGAATTAATTATCCATTCGCCTCCTGTTATTGGTTCAGTTGCTGCTTTACATCTTTGGTGAATCCCCAGCACTGTGCGGTGCTCCATGGAGCAACCTACCATGTAGTTTGGTAGTTCATCACATGTGAGTCTGGAGAATACGAGGCCGATGTGCTGCAGTGGTAGCATGTCCGGCGCGTAACTGGAAGGTCCTGGGTTCGATTCCCGGTGGCGACCGATGATAATTTTTTTGAGTCACTTATTAGCGTTTAAAAAGCGATGATTCATGTTTGGTGTTCCTGACACACATCGAGTGTTTTAATTAGTTATTTTATGTAAAAAATAAACACAAGCGCGCGCTGCTGTGGAATGCAAGTAGTTTTCCTTTAGATTCGAAACAAAACAGAAAGATGACACTGAAATTTCGGTTGCAATGAGCACATCTTTCAAAATCCTTTTCAACACGAAAAAAATACTTCGAAATAAAGTTGTAGAACTTCTAAAGATTCAGAAAAAGAGAAAATATACTTACACTACCTTGAAGGAAACGGCTCGTAATTTATAACACACAGTGTGATCGGTGTTATAGTCAACGGAACCGGTTACAAACGTAATCTATGGGATTTCAACAATCTACGTATAAAACATCCCGAAATCGAAATACCACAATTACCTGCTCCCGCTAGCGGCTCAATAATATGTTACGAAAATTAACATACTCGTGCGAAAAGTTCTTGAAAACGAAATGAAGGTATAAGATTAAAAGGAATTCACAATCGGAATAATTAGAAGAAGAATAGAAACAGAAGAAAACACGATATAACTTTACGACCCCTAACGGGAAAGCATTATGTATCTTAATGAAGGAAATGGCTGTAAAATGCTTTATACACTGCTTGCTACCCAAAATGCAACACCAAGAAGGACACGAAATAGCAAAGCCAGATATACTGGACACATAACAACAGATACAAACTTGAAACAATTCAGCTTACCGGCCCGCGCGACTTGCGGAACAGGCAGACACCAATAGTTCGTGTGGCCTCCATGTCTGGCAATAACGGCCGCTACACGCCGCGGCATCGAACGAAAGCGGCTTTGGATGTGGGCTTGGGGTATATCGGTCCAGGGTGCTTCCACACGTTGCCACAGTTCATCAGGCGTAGCCGCGGGTGGTGCTTGCCGGGCCATTCGGTTGCCGATCAGCGACCAGACGTGTTCGATGTGCGACATATCGGGAGAACAGGCTGGCCACGGCAGCAGTAAAACCTGGTGGACCGTGAAGAATTGTTGCACGATGCGTGCCACTTGTGGGGGCGCATTGTCCTGTTGAAACGTGGCCGTTGGCAGGCCCTGCAGGTAAGGGAGGACTACAGGCTCCAAAACGTCGGAGATGTAGTGGTGGCTATTGAGTGTATCGGTGATGCGTACCAGAGGGGTGCGGGTGTCATATCCAATTGCTCCCCAAACCATAACGCCAGACGACGGACCTGTATGGCGATGCATAATGCAGGCGTCATACAGTCTCTCGCCGCGGTGCCGCCAGACGCGGATCCGAGTATCCTGGTGTTGCAGACAGAAGCGGGATTCGTCGGAGAAGACAATGTCGTGCCATTCCGTAGTCCAGGTGCGGTGTTCAACGGCTCACTGCCGCTGCACTCGCCGGTGGTGTAACGTCAATGGTAATCGGAGCAATGGGTGCCGTGCGACAAGTCCCCGCTCTTGTAGTAGTCGTCGAACGGTACGTACTGGCACAGGTTGTTGCGCAACACACCCTAATTCCTGCGCTAACGTTCGTAATGTGGCGCTGCGAGCCGTCAATGCCCGCCGCACAACATGCCGGTCCTCACGTTCGGTGGTGTGCTGCGGCTGCGGCAATCGCTCACGTCGATCCGTCCGTCCCTTCTGCACCCATGGAATCCATACTCGCCTCATTGTGGCTGGATGTCGTCCCACACGGGCGCCGATGTCTCGGTACGATAAACCGCTGCCGCGATAAGCCACTATTCGTCCTCTGTCGAACTCCGTAACGTGCTAGAATGACTGCCGTATTCTGCGACGAGGCATCAGGAAGCTTCCCACGCACAGGTCAGCCAGCACAACACACTTCCACTACTTACACCCCGCCTTCTGTGCACCCTTCTTATAGTGTTTCTCTATGGCGTGCCGTGCGCGCATGATTTGCATACGCCCTGCAACGCTAATCGTTTGCCTGTCCCCTCGCGGGCGACGCATACTGCGAATTTCAGGCCAATCGGATGCTTCCTTCTTGGTGTTGCATTTTGGGTGGCCAGCAGTGTATAATAAAAAATGTCCCACAAAAAAGAGGTGGATTCCTTTAAGCGATTTTTTTAATCGAATGAACTTTTTCTAATAGAAATACACGATGACGCTCCCAGGGGAAAGAAATATGCGAAAACTATATTTCACAGCCTATGCTAATAAAAAGTAATATTTCAAATGCGTCCCATGGAAGCAGGTATAGCGAAGAAAAAAGTTTTGACACTTACGACACCTAGCGGGAAAACTGTTTATTACTTAAGGAAGAAAATTTTCACCATCTTTACTATAGCGAATGGCATTCAATAAAAGAAAAGGGCCGTCAATAAGATTTGTAAAAGTGCAGATGCAGTTGCAAACAAAATGCAAACAAACAACAACTATGCCGCCCCGGTGGCGCAGTGGTCTAAGGCGCTGGCCTCTGATCATTCGTCCATAAGGGGTCCGGGTTCGAATCCCGGTCAGGCATGGATGTTGTGTTTGTCTTACGGCACTGGCTCTCTCCCTTCCCTGGAACCAGTGACCCTAAATTAGGGACGGGCGACTGCTTATAGCCCATTGAGTTGCTCACGGTGGTCGTTAAACCTCCAATAAAAAAAAAACAAAAAAAAAACAACTACCAATGCCCGTAGCCAGACAAAGAACCTGGTAAGGGCGGCTCATGATTGAGGTGGGGCAAAGAATATAAGGACGTCGGGTAAAAGTTATAAAAGAGGTGTGCTGCGGATGGTCCAGTGGTCAACTTTCGGGACTGCCATGGAAAAGTCTCGGGATTGATCTCACGTAGTTTCGAACCACCGAATATTCG
Source organism: Macrothele yani (assembly GCA_039090855.1). Lineage (NCBI taxonomy): Eukaryota > Metazoa > Arthropoda > Arachnida > Araneae > Macrothelidae > Macrothele > Macrothele yani. Next base: position 51,491,345 of record CM077008.1, on the reverse strand, counting down.
CCGTGCATCGGATGGGCACGTGAAGTTGACGGACCCCGAGTACTGGCCCCGCGGCTATAAATAAAGGCGTTTTTCCCTTCATTTCTACCTCCCTTTCGTGTGACTTACCTGTCCGGCATTTTAGCCCAAATCTCCTAGCTTCGTACTTCTAAGAGTTGTTTAAGACCTAGAGTCGGACAGTACCTTCCTAAAATCCTCTACATAAATCTCTAGTCTCTATAAAAGAGGTCGGGCACTAGACTGTAGTGTGAGTTGCTAGGACGGGCAAAAGAAGACGCAGCACGGGCGCCGCCCGTCCTGGCCCTACCCTGTCTACTGCCCTGCAACTACCTCCAGAACTGTGAACTACGAAAACCCATAGGTATGTGAAATATGTTTCATAATGTCAATGGTGCCCGGTGTTAAATGAATTTTTTAAATCAGATTTCTAGAAACAGATAACGAGAAAAGCAGATTAAATATTTGCCTCCTCTAACGGGAAAATTGTGCAATATTTACGGCAGAAAATGTGCACAAAATGTTTTGGTAGTTAGTAGTATCAAACCAAAATAGGATATTTCCAATCGGGTTTTTAGACGAGCCGATATTGTTGTAAGTGTACTGTAAACGGAAACATGAACTTATGCGTTAAGTAAAAATTGAAATATATGTAAAACATTTCGCACTAGAAACGTTGTCGAAAAAAAGAGCATTCTTCAAATCGCAATGTTAGAAGCAGAGATATCTAGAACAAAATGATATATGAGGATGGATCAAAAAACTAATTACACTGTTGAATAAAAAAAACAAAAAAATAAAGAGATATACTCAGGTGATGTATGTTTGTTCAAAGGTACAACATCTATTCAATTTTCGACACAGTCGCGTAAGGACTGTAAACATTTATCGGAACGTGTGATTAACTTTTCCATACCTGTAAAGAAAAGGTTTCCTCCAGTTTGGTGCAACCAGTGAACGTGGTACCCATCCGGCACAGAATTTCCGAATTCTGGGCTGCTCGTAATGATGGAATGTACAGTCCAGTAAGAAATGTCTGACGTGCTTTCAATTTCCCTGATTTTGATACGCCTATTATCCCGTATCATGTCGGCCGGTGGCAACATGCTCCAGTGTGCTGGATATTGATGGTCTGCATTCGGGGTATTCGTCCGTCAAATCTGTGAGACACTTTTCAAATCTTTGGCACCACTTTACAATGGCTGGGCTAGACATGGCATTTCCCCCGTAGACAGCACAGATTTTACGATGGACGTCAGTGCAATTTCACAGTGGCGGATCCAGGATTTATGGGGAGGTTGCCCCCCTCCTAAACCCTGGATCCGCCACTGACGAAGTTTTACGTTTGAAAACCTTGGGATCAACCCTAACGAAGTTTCTGCGTTTGAAGTAGCGAAGATCGTAAATGATAAACTTTGCATATTTTGTTTCCAGTTTTTCTAAATAAGATTTAACAGTTAAACTTACTACGGAATTGGATTTAAAATGCGTATTACATTGATTTAGCTTCCGTAAAAAAGGAAAGAGGAGGGAATAAAATAAAGAGAGCGAGAGAGAGAACAAAAAGATTCTGACAGGGACAGCGGGGAGAAAAGCATGGGGGTATTCTTTGTTAGTTTTTTGGTATTGTCATATTTTCTAGCGTCTATAACGTCTCGAAAAAAGGTCACGCTCTCGTTCCGGTATTTAACGATTTAAGACTCCTGGTGCAAGTGAAAGTATTTTGAAGAACTTGCAAAGGAACCCTAGGCAGGAGCACCACCGCCAATATACAGTATATAATGTACATCTAAAAAAATCCTTCCATAATGTCTCCTCCCCTTTTATACCCGAAACATCGCCCACTTCCCTAGAGTAAGCCTCTGGATCCGCTCCTGCAATTTAGGTGCTTAGCCCATAAAAATCGTATGGTTCCTCGCACTTCCAATTTGGAATAAGAATCCAGTTGATGCGCCATTAAGAACTTGCTCCCTGCACACGTTTTACGCAGTTACTGAACTAAAACACCAGCTGTCGGCAGAACTGAGGTACTTTCCACTTCGCTTCCAAGCACACGCGGTCTGACTGCAATCACACTTCAGATGGCGCTGAGTGAAACTTACCTTTTGATTCACCTACGTACATATACTCTATTTTGACAAGTCACCGGACACCTAGAAGAGAAACACAACATAGCATTTATTGACAAACAGTATATTAGTACGGTGTCGGTCCACCTTTGGCCTTAATGCATCCACTGACTATTCGAGACATGCGCTTCCATTCAGTACATAATGCTGCCGATAGCTGATGCTTACTGGTAGGCAGTGGTTCCAAACTTCTTATGCGGCTCTCTAATTCATCCCATAGGTGCTCTATGGGATAAAGATCAGGGCTCTGTGCTTGCCAGTCCACACACCATATGGAATTATTGTCAAACCACGCCGTAACAGTCTTTGCCTCATGGCTCGGTCCATTATCCTCCTGGTATCAACAAGACTCGGTTCCATAGTATTACAACAGAGTTGGTGCAGCATAACTGTCCAGAATATCGAGGTAGACGTGCTGGTTAACAGGTTAGTCTACGATAACCAATGGGCCAGTATCAAAGCACGAAAATCACCCCCACACTGCCAGCTCCAAACTTGGCCTTAGGAACAGTACACTGTGGTAAATAGCGCTCCCCAGCTGCCACCATACCCACGCATGGTCATCAGACTGATGGATCGTGTATCTGGATTCATCCGTCCGTTTCCATTGATCTACGGTCCACGATAAATGTTCTTTATGCCATGCTAAACGACTAGTAGCATTCAGAATGGAGATGAAAGGCTTATGAGCAGCCGGCAATCCATGGTAATCCATGAAATGAAGTTCTATGTGAATGGCACGTGTACATAACGAGGTTCCAGCATTTTTAATCACCTGTACACTGAGGTCTTGTGCAGTACTCCGTTGATTAGCTGTAACGACTCTCTTGAGGCTTCGACGTCCTCTATCACTGATTTTCTTTGGCCTGCTGGTACGTTTTGCTGCTTCATGCACGCCATGTGTCTTCCATGTATTCAATACATCCAAAACAGTTGACTTGGGTATTTTTAAACGCCTCTCGATTTCTCTTATGGACAACCCACTAATATAACACCCACTAATCTTTCCTTTCTCGAAGTCAGTTCTCTTCCGCTGCGACATTTTCACTCAATCTCACAGTGCGATATGATAGCGGTCAGCTGCAGTCTTATTTTTATACCGTTTGCAGCTGTACCGCGCATCTTAACAACGCAGCGGACCCCTTCAATTGCTTTTGAATGGGTGTCCGGGGACTTTTGTCAATATAGTGTACGTTCCTGGCATAAAATTTATGCATCACAACATATTCACAAAAGTTTTTTCCTGGTGAGCGGTATTTGATCGCAAAAGGATTTCTTTAACCCAGTTTTCGGAAGCGCAGATATTGATGCAAATACACCAAAAGCAGAAATATACAGGTACGCCCCTAGGGTCTAAACAGCTCATCGCTAGAGATCAAAAATGACATGTAGAATATTTACAATCAAGAGCTCTATCAGATGCAAAAATATTTTTTTCAAATTGGACTTTTAAAAGCAGACATATCTGGGAAATCACAGTTTAGCTTTACACCATGTAGAGTAAAGTCTATGCATTACCTGAAAGAGACACTATACCCAAAACTGTCTCCATTGCGAATTTTACTGACGACAGTAAGGAAAGTTTTCAGTCGGATATTTAGAGGCAATGATTAGAATGCAATTTGAATTCGATAGCACCTGCATTTAAGCCCTCTAGCGGGAAAGTAATGCAGAAAAGGCAAAACGCAAAGACTATTATTGTTTTCTAGTTTTGGGCTTTTGAATGCCAAAAGAATGTTTTTAATCTGACAAATAATTCCAGAGATACGGTGCCCACAGGTGGACGGACAAGCCAAGCGATACGATAGGTACTAACGTTTTCCACAAAAGACATGCTTTTTAAAAAGCAACAAGATTGAAATTGCAACACCTAGTATTGAAATTGCAACACCTAGAAGCAGTGCAAAATATTAAACGGATGTTTCCAATTGAAGTTAGGGAGACAAGGAAGACTTTATTAAGTTTTCAAAACAAATCGATGTGAAGTTCTATTACCCGAAAAATAAGGCGTCACTAAGATATTCAACTGCCTAAATTGCAATTCATTCAGCAATGCGTCGTTGTATTGAGCCATAGAGACGTACGGTGGGATTCTGGGGCACTGTGCACCAAGCTTCCTGCACTTGGTCGTGGAAAGAAGCCGCTGTCTGCGCTTGTTGTGAGTTGGCATTGAGATGACGTCCAACTAAAACAGCAGCTCCATAAAAACTGTGAGTAAAATCACACCAAATGAAGAAATATAGGTACAGCAAAATATATGTTATTCTTTCTCAAAGTATCTTCCCTCGGATGATATACAACGGTCCCATCGTTCAGTCAACTTTTCAAAGCATGTGGCGAAGGCATTTTGTGGAAGCTGCTTTAGCGACTCATGTACAGCTTGAATAACGTCAGCATCTCTGCTGATTTTTGCCAATAATGAAGGAACGTTTCCTTCATTGTTGGAAACAACCAGAAATCGCACGGGGTGAGATCAGGACTGTAGGCAGACTGTGGCATGATTTCAATACTGCGTTTCATAAGAAACTGTTAAACACTAGTAGCCACATGTGGGCGGCCGTTTACATGGTGTAGGATTCACTTGCCTACCAGTTACGTCCGCTTAATCGAAATATGAGAACAATGACCTTTGGTTTCCGGGTTTTTTTCGTTGCATAACTTGGCCATCAGAGGGCGTAAATGCAGATGATATCAACTTCAAATGCACTTTATTCAATATAATTGTTTCTGAACATCTAATTGAAAATACTATTTCTTCAATTCGCTACCATTTATAACGAAGACTATTTTAAGTACAGTTCCTGTTTCAAGTAATGCATAGTTGTTCCGATAGGGTGCGTAAAGTTAAATTTCGATTTCCTCGATGTCTCTGCTTCTGAAAGTCTAATTTTATTTTATTTTTGTATTGGATAGAGCTTCTAGTGAAAAATATTATGCATAGATTGGTTTGGCCACTAAGGGGCGTAAATATATATTTTGTTTTCGATATACTTGCAGCAATATCTGCGATTCTGAAAGCTCGATTTAAAAACTCAACACGACAAGGTTTTTGAGAATACCTTGTACTGAAAATAATGCGTAATTTTTCAGTAAGTTGGCGTAGATGTCATCATCATCATCATCATTGTCAACCATTATCAATCCACTGCTGGACGAAGGTCTCCCCAAGTTTCCTCCACAACGGTCTGTCTTGTGCCAGTCTCCTCCATGTCACTCCCGCATATTTACGAATTTCATCCACCCATCTCCCATGTGGTCTTTTTCTGGGTCTTTTCCTGTCCCTTGGAATCCAATCTAAAATTTCGGCTGTCCATCTATGGTCTGTCCTTCTGGCAGTATGTCCAGCCCATTGCCATTTCAGGGATTTAACTCTGATCATGATGTCTTCCACTCTCGTCATTTTTCGGATCCACGAGTTCCTCTTCTTATCTCTCCTGGTTATACCAAGCATGCACCTCTGCATGCTTCTTTGAGTTGTCTGCAGCCTTTGTATGTCTCTTTTAGTTAAGGTCCACGTCTCTGCACCATACGTAAGCACTGGAAGGATGCATTGATCAAACACTTTTCTTTTAAGACATAATGGCATATTGCTCTTGAAAATTATGCTGTTTCTTCCAAAAGCTCTCCAGGCAAGTTTTGTACGCCGATTAATTTCTTCATCAATGTGACCCTCACTTGATATCTGCTGTCCAAGATAAACATACGTATCTGTTATCTCCAGTTTTTCTCCATCAATCGATAAATTTTCATTTCTTGTAAAAGCATTGAACATCACTTTTGTGAGTTGCTCACGGTGGTCGTTAAACCTCCAATCAAAAAAACAAAAAAAAAAACATCACTTTTGTCTTCTGAAAGTTCATTTTTAATCCCACTTCTTTACTCTTGTCACCAAGTTCCTGGATCATACTCTGCAGCTCTGATGGGGTAGTTGCAAAAATGACTATGTCATCAGCAAAACGAAGGTGGGTTAGATAATCTCCATTAATCTTTATCCCTTTGTTTTCCCAGTTCAGTGATTGAAAGACATTTTCCAATGTGGCATTAAAGAGCTTCGGAGATATGGTGTCACCTTGTCTCACTCCCTTTCCAATTTTTATGTGTGTTGTATTTTCAAACAGCCGAATCTTTGCACTTGCATTTTCATAGATGTTATTAATAATATTAATGTATGCATCTTCAATACCGCAGGATTTCAGAGCCGTGGTAACTGCTGATGGTTTTACCGAATCAAAGGCTTTTTCATAATCGATAAAAGCCATGCACAACGGAAGTTCATATTCCCTCGCTCTTTCAATTAGTTCTCTCAGTACGTGGATATGATCTATTGTGCTGTAGCCACTCCTGAATCCAGCTTGTTCTCTCGGTTGAGCCATGTCCAGTGTTACCTTCAAGCGGTGTGAAAGAACTTTAGTGAAGATTTTATAAACCACTGATAGGAGGCTGATAGGTCTGTAGTTCCTGAGATCCTCAATGTCACCTTTTTTATGTAGCAGGATCATTGTAGCATTGTTCCAATCCTCAGGAATCTTCCCTTCATTAAGGCATCGAGTGAAAATTTGGGCGAGTACTGTTTCAATTTCTCCACTTGCTTCTTGTATGATGTCTATAGTAATTCCATCTTCCCCTGGAGCTTTCCCCCGCTTCATGTTCTTGATTGCATGAGCAACTTCTGCTGGGAGGACTGGAAGAACTCTGGTACCTTTCATGATGTCTGGAGTACATGTATCATCCCTTTCATATAATTTGGAGTAGAAATCTTTCACTCTTGTCAAAATTTCGCCTCTATTTCTTGTTATAGAACCATCTTCTTTTCTCAGAGCCATAATCTGTTTTCTTCCCTTACTGAGATGTCCCTTTGCTATCTTAAGGCTTTGGTTGTTTTCAATTGCTTTCCTCACTAGCTCACAGTTGAATTTCCTTACGTCTTCAGTGATACTTTTTCGTGTTGTCTTGCATAGCTCTATATATTCCACTTTGGAAGTCACATCTTCTTTAGTTGTCCTCATCTCTCTTCTTTTTTGCATCAACATTTTGGTTTTTCCTGATAATTTGTTCACATGCAACTTGTTCTTAGACCCAGCTAATTTTGTTGCTGTTTCCATTAGAGCTTTGGTTACTTTTCTGTTAACTTCAGAGATATCCACTTCTTCCGATGTTAGGCCTTCTAAAGCAGAGAATCTGTTCTTCAGTTCCAACTTGAAAGTATTATGGTGTTTTTAAGGTTGGTTATGTCAATACATTTTGTTTGTCTTATGAGCTTGCCACGTTCCAGTTTAGTGTTGAGGTGCATCTTACATCTCACCAATCTATGGTCACTACCTGTGTTGAACTTGTTCAGCACACTGCAGTCTTCGATGACGAATTTTTTGTTACATATAATAAAATCAATTTCACTTGTCGTCCCAATTGGATGTCTCCATGTCCATTTCCTGTGTGGCTTTTTCTTGAAAAAGGAGTTCAAGATGAAAAATCCTTCTGCCTCTGCAAACTCAACGAGAGTATTTCCACGCTGGTTTCTGTTGCCGTGACCGAATTTACCTACTGAAGTTTCATTCTGTTGCCGTTGCCCTATTTTTGCATTGAAATCTCCCATAATTATCTTCAAGTGCTGCTTACCTTTATTATTTAGATGACGAATTTCCTCATAAAATTCTTCAATTTCTTCTTCAGGATGACTTGTGGTGGGCGCATAAGTTTGAATAATCTGAGCCTGGTATCTTCTTGATAGTTGGATAACGAGTCGTGCAGCTCTGTCAGAGGAACTTTCAACTTCTACCACTTTATCCTTCAGTTTCTTGTTTATTATAAATCCAACACCACTAGTTCTGCCAGTATCTGTCCCACGATAATAGAAGAGATGTCCACTCTTCAGTTCAATGAGATCTTCTCCTTTTCTCCTTACCTCACTTAGCCCGACGATGTCCCACTTGATCCTTTGTAGTTCCTCTTCCAATTCAAGGAGCCTTGAATCAGAAGATAGGGAGCGTCCGTTATAGGCAGCCAAGGTCAGCATGTATATGTATTTATTTTTGTGGACATCTCCGCTCCTAACAGTCCGATTTGAAATTATTTTTCTTTATCGGAGAGCGTATCGGGTGCGAAAGGTTTTGCATATAATTTAAATTTTTTCCTTATGCACACGTATGCCACTAAGGCGGCATAAGTTCACGTTTCTGTTTCCTGTATATTAGCAACAACATCTGCGTTTCTAAAAACCCATTAAAACAATCCTTTTTCGGTCAGACACCACTAACTGCCAAAATCCTTTGTGTACATTTACTGCCAAAAATGTTCAATATTCCGGCTAGGGGGCAAATATTGCTTTTGTTAATATCTGTGCTTTAATAAGTCCGATTTAAAAACTTCCGTGAACGCCGTATAATATTTATTTTGTGGAGCACTTTGCTTCTACCCGTGGGGTTTTGTAGTTCACAGTTCGGGTGCTAGGTGGTGTTAGTGTGTACTTGAGTTTTTACTGTATTTCCGCTTCTTAAAACCCTTCCGAAAAGTTACTTTTTTTCCAATAAAGATGAATAAAGATGAGGAATCTTTTCAGAATAGTGCACAGTTTACTGGCTAGGAGGCAGAAATATCAAAACTTTTTTCTCGCAATCTCTGCTTCCGAGAGATATATTTGAAAAATTCGTTTTCCTTAACATCACTTTTGCTGTGGAGAATATCTCTCACATATTTGCTAGTTTTCAAAATTCTTCCGTTAGGGGGCGTAAACTTATATCATGGTTTCCTCTGTATCTGTTCTTCTAACTATTTGGTATAAAAATCGCTTTGTGTTTGATATATTCCTTCGTTAACAGACATTTTTCGAGAACAATTTGTTAATTTTCATAACAGATTTTCAACTGTTAATTGGGGAAAGTAACTGTTTCTGTTTCTAGATGTCCTATGAATTGTAGAATTGCAGAAACGCGGTTGATTTTGTTTTGTATTTTTTGTAAGTTCTTATCAATTGAATATGTTCCATTGAATATGAGTAGCTTTGAAATATTTTATTCGTGCCTGAAATGATTCAAAGGATATGCTCATTACAAATGAAAATTCTGTGTCATCTTTCTTGTTTAATTTTTTAAATTGTTTTTAACGGTATATTTTGATATTTGGTTTCTTTCTATTTGCGGAATGTATTTATTTCTATTGTTTTGCGGTTTATTTTTTGTATTTTTTGTAATGGGTTTCATTGACATTGAGTAACTTTGAAATATCTTAATCGTGCGGGAAAAGATTCAAGAGATGTACTCATTACAAACGAAAATTCGGTGTCATCTTTCTTGTTTGATTTTCTCTTAAATTGTTTTTGACTGTGTATTTTTTTGTTTCATTTGTACTTTAACATGTGAAATATTCTCATATTGTCTCATATTGTTAAATAATTGTTATGGATTGTCATAAATATCGTGACAAGTATGTTTATACATTCTTCCATTTATTCATGTTGTTAGTTGGTATAGCAAGTAAAGGCTATAAACCAACCAACCAGATCATTGATGCTTGTTATGCCTGTTCCCTGCTCACCCCCCCCCCACACACACACACACTCACCAGGGGCGGATTTCCGGCTCGGCGCACTAGGCGCGCGCCTAGGCCTCGCTGTTTAAGGGGCCCTGAAAACATATAATTGGATTTTCAGTTTTGGTTTTCACGGACCGAAGCAAATCAATCCTTAAAGCGACTACTTTGTATTGTCAATTGATATTTTACTTCTCATATTAATAATGACATTTTTTTCTTGCTGTTGCTGATATTCCAAATTTTCGAGTTCTTATCAATGTACTTATTTTGAAAGGAACGGTTAAAACAATTTTGAGTTCCTTTTAGTGGTTGGTAAAGAAGGCATTCACGCTTCCCACACTTTTCATTGTTTAAGGCGAATTCTTAACTAGCCTGCTGCGCTATAAATTGCTTTCATGGTACTTCCAGCCAAGGGAAAACATCTGTGTTGGAACCTTCCCATATTCTTCCCGAGTTGAGATGAGGAGCACTTGTAAAAACTTTCCTGATGATCGGGCGTGTTTTCTGTTAATTGTTTATTTGTCCTTCGTGGTAGGACAATCAATGAAGAAAGAAATATTCTTCGTAGGATAATTCTTTTTAGGACAATCAAGTTATTTCTCGGCCCTAATCCCTCTAAACCATCTAAAACCAAAAGGGTTTTTAATATTTAGGCAGAAAAAAATAAAGAAATTTGAGAATATTACATTATCTTATTTAATAGTGTTAAAAGTAATTTATATTGTATTGCAACATCATTTTCTCATTACCTTCTGCTCCCTTGGTTTAATACTAATAATTATCAAGTATTCGCACCTTTTCTATTCCTTAAATCGACTTAACACTAGCTTTTGAAAAAGCAATAAAAAGTTTCAATGATACTCTTACTCAAAAACCTGCAGTTCCTACTTTTAGATTTTCAAACCGGATCTTTTGCATTTAATTTGCATGCTTCTGCTTCTGATAACTGCAGTGCAGGTACAAATGGGATACGGGTATTTAAAGGGCCAAACCTAACATCCATTGATTCCCTATTAGCCTCAAAATTCTGTTTATGATAACTGCAGTGCATGAAGTATATGGCATATTAAAAATGCCAAACTTAATATCCATTGATTTCCTATTAGCCGCAAAAATAATTTTTGAAATATCTCTGAAATCAAAAATTTCGATGTGCACGGACAGACAAAATTATTACACTAGCACTGTTTCTTACAGAACGTTCTAATAATAGGAAGCGATGGCATTTAAAAAAAATGTAAAAACCTTTTTCTTGACTCCTCTCCCCCCCCTCTTTTTTTTGTTAATCTCACGGTTGAAAATTTTTGAATGCATAAGAAGGGGGAGGGGGCCCCTGAGCCTTCTAGCGCCTAGGGTCCCAAAACATCTAAAGTCTCCTCTGACACACACACACACACACTTCTTTACATGAAACAGTAGTCGTAGATTGTACAAGAAAGAGTTCTTGGGAAAATCTGTGTTACAAGTGTAGAAATAAAATTCTCCTGCAGATACCAGAAATGGCCATCACCAGTGTTCAAGAAAGTTTCAAGGGCAAATATTAAGTAGCATACGTGTTAGAGAGCAATAAAACCACGCCTCTCTAAAATGCCAGGAATACGTCTTTCAGCAGTTGGAACCACAATCACAGACAGAAGAAATGTTTGCTCTCGTCACTTAATGAGAAAAAGGAAGTTACGACTTGTATTCTTTTAATAAAAATAACAAGTGCCTTTACTTTCGCTCTTTCTTTCGTGAAGGGGTTATGGCACTTTAATAAACTCTCTAGACATTCACTGAGCACGCATCTAACACCTGGAAAATTTTAACAGCGTCAAATAAATGGACGACATTACACACGCAACTAAAGTAAAAACATAAAAACGCTAGGTAGTGATAGAGCACAGTGCATATCTCTGTCAGAAAGGCAAGGGATTTTCAAATCACGTGAGACGTAGGGTTTTACAAAGAAATTCGGATACTGCGCACTCAGGCCTGCACTCTAGAAACTTTCTTGCTTGTCTTGAACATGTTTATTCTTCTCTGTATTTTGTGAATAAAATTTCGTTTTAATTATGTCATTTTTTTTCTGTTTTCCCTTAATAGGTGTACAGATGGCGAACATCAAAAAGCAAAACGGTAGGCATGCAACCGTACACGTTCTTTAATGTTGGTTGAAATCAACAGGCCGTCCTATAAGTTGAAAGAATGAAACGAAGTGACCTGTAAGATATAAGCCTCGAACAGAACAAATTGGACGGCCTTATAAATTGAAAGTCTAAAAAGAATCAAATCGGGCCGTAACTCTGAAAGAAAAGGTAATAAATATATATTAGTAGCGAGTCGTTACTGGTGATACTCAGATTGTTAAAACGGCTTTTTTATCCAAAAAATAAAATAATAACTATTTTCAGGACCATGCATGGTCAAACCGGTCAAAAACACGTGGCAAAGACAATGCACAAAGGTAAGCACGCACAGTGGATACTCCAATGCCCAAATAACGGCAAGAACTATCTAAATTCCTGCAGTAGAGTTGAAACAACCACGAAAAAAATTCACTGTCTACTTCAGATGTGTCACTTCGCTCGGAAACTAGATTTTCAGTTACATCGCAGAAATTTCAGAATACAAACCAATCAGGTTGGTTGGTTGATGTTTATGGCGCAAGGGCCATGTTTGGCCAAAGAACGCCAGACACAAGACAAACAAACAGTAAACCAATCAGGCCATACACGCATCAACAGCGGCGAAAGTTCTGCTATGGACAACAATAAGTCAATGGGATTTCGCCAGCTGAGCAACGGTTTCTAGTTGGCTAATGGAAATTTAAAGAAGACAGATAGATCAGATATCTGCAAACGGTATAACGTACCTGTGTTTATGCGTAAACTTGACGGTCTGAGAGAGTTTGAACGTCATCAAATAGTAGGTGGGGTAAGATGGGATGATTCATGTTCGTGTGTGTCGTTCGCACATGTGTACCAAGACTACATAAAAACAAAAAGCAGCAGAGGGAAATTTCCCATTAAGCGGGCCGTTGATTTTGGAGATGACCTCCTCCTCTTTCTTACCGTACGTCAGAACAGAGAGCCACAGCTTAGAAGATTGTTTTACCATTCAACGACTGGACACCAACAAAAGTTTAACGACTGGGCAAACACAGTACTAATTTAAAATTAACAGAAGCTAACCAGGCCATGAGAATGCAGTGGGCAAAATAGCATCACCACTGGACCACGGACAAATGGAAACATGTACCTTGGAACAAAGAATCGGGGATCCAATTTTTATACCCTGACCGAAAAGTGAGTGTGTGTTGTATACCGCACAAGGCCATTGGCCACAACTGTCAAATGTGGATATAACAGAACGTTGGAGGCAGTGTAACTTTCTAGAAAAGCGAGATTACATCGTCCACCTAAGGACACCTTGTACGCACTAGCCCCATCACCGTGTAGGTGTTCTGCGAGAGCTGATTCGTCCACCTAAGGACACCTTGTACGCACTAGCCCCATCACCGTGTAGGTGTTCTGCGAGAGCTGATGCTCTCTCCAACCACTTGCATCCGATCATGGCCATCCATTTCCTGCAGCAGGATGCATTCTTTCAAAAGATAACTCCTCGTCTCATCGCCTCCGTTCGGCAAAGGATCGGTTGCTCGCGACCTCGAATTCCTTCCTGACTGTCGTTAGGCAAAGGACAGTGAGTTCGCGATTCCCGATTGGTTTACTCACTCTCCGGATGTGAAACCAATCGAGCATCTATGGCACACGAAACGCACCACTAGCAACTTTCCGCGCCTTATGGATTGCTGAGGTGGAATCGTGAGAGCAGACAATCGGTAGTACCCAGGATGATGATGCAGCCCCATTGACTGGGCTGCGTGTTGTTTCTATGGCGTTGGTTATCCCGCTTCCTGGGGACCCGTGTCATTGCACATTGAGTAAAAAAACAAATAACAAAAATATTAGTTTGTAATAACTTCTGGCGGATTCACAAAACTTGCATTGTCTAGATGTTCAGACTTGGAGAGCTATTGATATTCATTTAATAATTTCCAGCTTCTGTATAAATTTATGAACTACTGAAGAACATCACAATTGCATAGGTAAAGGCAGAACTTTACGTGCTCAACACAGCTAGAAGCAATGTCAAAAAAAAAAAAAAAGAACAGTGACGAACACGATTAGTAATTGAGAATGAAGCTCGCAGATATAAGCCAGAAATGTTGTAAATAATATGGTTACTTCATATTAAATAGTACCCATATTATATAACATAAAATATTACAAAATCATAACGTATTATATATATATAATAAATATTTAATAACACCAGAAAATTTTAAGACTGTAACTGAATTCCAAAGAATTATAACTGTAATACAATGAAATGAAAATACAAAATTGCGAAGTTAATATCTCGGTTGCGCAATATTAGAGTTATGAAACAACAACAAAGGAATATCGAACAAAAATATTTTTGTGAAGAGAGGAACGTAGAAAAATATAAATAAAATGAAACTGAAAAAACCAGGTTGCCTTCATCAGGACAGCAACAACCCGGGGAGTGGCTTTTCTGGTATCAGTGAACGACTAGGAAAACCAATATTCGACTGATCCTGCTCCCGAAGCCACTAAATCCAGACCAGTTAGAATGAGAAACATCCGAATGCTAAAAAACTGTAGAAAACAAAGAAACGGTAACTCACCCATAGATGGTACGAACCCTGCGCCCGGAGTAAACAGCTGAGCAACCACTACCACTGAAATACGAAGGGAAGGAACAAGAAATAAATTATTAACATGGAAATGTTGAAATAAAATGTTAAGCAAAACCGGGGTACCTAATTGGCCGAACCAGGTGAGCGTAACAGTAGATGCAAGACTGTGCATGTAGATGTTCTTCAGCCATATATATATATATATATATATATATATATCATCGTCATCATCATCATTTTCAACCATTATCAATCCACTGCTGGACGAAGGTCTCCCCAAGTTTCCTCCACAACGGTCTATCTTGTGCCAGTCTCCTCCATGTCACTCCCGCATACTTTCGAATTTCATCCACCCATCTTCCACGTGGTCTTCTTCTGGGTCTTTTCCTGTCCCTTGGAATCCAATCTAAAATTTCGGCTGTCCATCGATGGTCTGTTCTTCTGGCAGTATGTCCAGCCCATTGCCATTTCAGGGATTTAACTCTGATCATGATGTCTTCCACCCTTGTCATTTTTCGGATCCACGTGTTCCTCTTCTTATCTCTCCTGGTTACACCAAGCATGCACCTCTCCATGCTTTTTTGAGTTGTCTGCAACCTTTGTATGTCTCTTTTAGCTAAGGTCCACGTCTCTGCACCATACGTAAGCACTGGAAGGATGCATTGATCAAACACTTTTCTTTTAAGACATAATGGCATATTGCTCTTGAAAATTATGCTGTTTCTTCCAAAAGCTCTCCAGGCAAGTTTTGTACGCCGATTAATTTCTTCACCAATGTGACCCTCACTTGATATCTGCTGTCCAAGATAAACGTACGTGTCTGTTATCTCTAGCTTTTCTCCATCAATCGATAAATCTTCATTTCTTGTAAAAGCATTGTACATCACTTTTGTCTTCTAAAAGTTCATTTTTAATCCCACTTCTTTACTCTTGTCAGCAAGTTCCTGGATCATACTCTGTAGCTCTGATGGGGTAGTTGCAAAAATGACTATGTCATCAGCAAAACGAAGGTGGAAATCTAAATTAATCTTTATCCCTTTGTTTTCCCTGTTCAGTGATTGAAAGACACTTTCCAATGTGGCATTAAAGAGCTTCGGAGATATGGTGTCACCTTGTCTCACTCCTTTTCCAATTTTTATGTGTGTTGTATTTTCAAACAGCCTAACCTTTGCACTTGCATTTTCATAGATGTTATTAATAATATTAATGTATGCATCTTCAATACCGCAGGATTTCAGAGCCATTGCAACTGCTGATGGTTTCACCGAATCAAAGGCTTTTTCATAATCGATAAAAGCCATGCACAATGGAAGTTCATATTCCCTCGCTCTTTCAATTAGTTCTCTCAGTACGTGGATATGATTTATTGTGCTGTAGCCACTCCTGAATCCAGCTTGTTCTCTCAGTTGAGCCATTTCCAGTGTCACCTTCAAGCGGTGTGAAAGAACTTTAGTGAAGATTTTATAAACTACTGATAGGAGGCTGATAGGTCTGTAGTTCCTGAGATCCTCAATGTCACCTTTTTTATGTAGCAAGATCATTGTAGCGTTGTTCCAATCCTCAGGAATTTTCCCTTCATTAAGGCATCGAGTGAAAATTTGGGCGAGTACTGTTTCGATTTCTCCACTTGCTTCTTGTATGATGTCTACAGTAATTCCATCTTCTCCTGGAGCTTTTCCCCGCTTCATGTTCTTGATTGCATGTGCAACTTCTGCTGGAAGGACTGGAAGAACTCTGGTACTGGTACCTTTCATGATGTCTGGAGTACATGTATCATCCCTTTCATATAATTTGGAGTAGAAATCTTTCACTCTTGTCAAAATTTCGCCTCTATTTCTTGTTACAGAACCATCTTCTTTTCTCAGTGCCATAATCTGTTTTTTCCCCTTACTGAGATGTCCCTTTCCTATCTTTAGGCTTTGGTTGTTTTCAATTGCTTTCCTTACTAGTTCACAGTTGAATTTCCTTACGTCTTCAGTGATACTTTTTCGTACTGTCTTGCATAGCTCTTATAATGAATTAGCTTTATTTTCTCTCCGCTAAGCTAATTAATATGAATGATTCTCTTCCTACCAGCTAGCTAATGATATACTTGTACTAAGCTTCAAAATAGTGAATTCAAAATGGTTGTTACTAGTTAATTACGAACGAGAATAAAGTCTTAACGCTGGTTATTTATGGTAAGAAACTAATGTTATAAACCTAACAGCCAGACAGAGGTCTGACAAAAACTATGAATTGAGAAAGACTAACTTACGGCAACTTCTTTATTATAAGACTCTTGGTCAACTAAAGCACACACACAACTTGTTTTACAATAATGAAGAATCTCTCCTCATAACAACACAATCTCTCCTCGTATTACAAACGCTTTCCGTAAACAACAACGCTCTCTCATAACAACAACAAAAGCTCTCCTCATAACAACAACAAAAGCTCTCCCTAAGTCTCGATGAACGCGCCTACATACTAGCTACCACCACGTCATGACTTACACTCATTGCCAGATCTCATTCAGCGGGTGAAATAATATTTCGTTCAGTAAGAAGATAATTTACATAGTAAAATAAAATAACCAGAGATAGTAAAATCAAAAGGAAAGTGAATATAGAGTATACGTTACACTCTATATATTCCACTTTGGAAGTCACATCTTCTTTAGTTGTCCTCATCACTCTTCTTTTTGCATCAACATTTTGGTTTTTCCTGATAATTTGTTCACATGCAATTTGTTCTTAGACCCAGATAATTTTGTTGCTGTTTCCATAAGAGCTTTGGTTACTTTTCTGTTAACTTCAGAAATATCCACTTCTTTCGATGTTAGGCCTTCTAAAGCAGAGAATCTGTTCTTCAGTTCCAATTTGAAGGTATTATGGTGTTTTTTAAGGTTGGTTATGTCAATACATTTTGTTTGTCTTGTGAGCTTGCTACGTTCGAGTTTAGTGTTGAGGTGCATCTTACATCTCACCAATCTATGGTCACTGCCTGTGTTGAACTTGTTTAGCACACTGCAGTCTTCTATGACGAATTTTTTGTTACACATAATAAAATCAATTTCACTTGTCGTCCCATTTGGATGTCTCCATGTCCATTTCCTGTGTGGCTTTTTCTTGAAAAAGGAGTTCAAGATGAAAATCCCTTCTGCCTCTGCAAACTCTACAAGAGTATTTCCACGCTGGTTTCTGTTGCCGTGAACGAATTTACCTACTGAAGTTTCATTCTGTTGCCGTTGCTCTATTTTTGCATTGAAATCTCCCATAATTATCTTCAAGTGCTGCTTACCTTTATTATTTAGATCACGAATTTCCTCATAAAATTCTTCAATTTCTTCTTCAGCATGACTTGTGGTAGGTACATAAGTTTGAATAATCTGAGCCTGTATTTATTAATATATATATATATATATATATATATATATATATATATATATATTCTATAAAGATACCTAAGCAAAAAAATACATATATAATTTTGACTCACACCTAGTACAACATAGAAAAGGTTATGTATCTACCTGTGTGAGTAAAAGGAGAAAAGAAAAAAAAATAAAATAAAACAACTGAATGTAGAAGGTGTCGAGAATACTGAGCCTTGGCTTTATCAAGGACCAGCAAAAGCTCTGTATTTTCTCACTTCCACAAAGACCTAGTTGGAAATGGGTTTCTGCAAGGCCATAGATGCAAGTAACATTCCCACCTAAAATAGTTTAAAAAATATATATATAAGTCATGTCCTCCGTAGAGTAGCATGACCTAGCACTAGTTAACAATTTCGCTTGCATCCATTAACCTTCATGGCCCGACCCATGCTCTTCATCTGTTACTATTAAACAGAGAGAAGAAGATTAAAGAGAACTCAAGCTGTGAGAGTGACATAATAAATAGAAATGATTTTCAGCTATAACGAAATTCCAAGTTCGTTTGAGAGAGAATTTAAACCTGAAAAACAAATTTTACATTGCAATTAAAAAAGGAAATGTTAATTTATAACGAACAGATTTTTGAAAGAAAACTTGAGTCTAAAACCCCCTACTCTACAACTTATGACAGCACGAAAACGAGAATAAGTTAAAGATAATAATTAACTAAAGAAAACTTTGTGAAAGTTATATACCTTAAACAGTTAGTTGCAATATGTACAAAGTATTTCAGCAGTGCTTTAAGTGCATAATTAATTAGTTATTAAGAACTTAACTACTTTGAAAAAACAGCGCATAGACAGCGCATAGAAAAGGAACAAGCTTAGCCATCTTCTGTTCCTAGGTACCACAAAAGACGCTCAAAGTTACAAAGAAAAGTAAGAGTTAAAACCCGCATAAATGTTAACAGACAAACCAATGCTTAAAAGCTGAAAAGCTAAAAAACGACAGAGAAAAGGTACATGAAGTACAAACATTGAACTTATAAAACCTAGAACCCAAAAACAAGGAAGAGAGCTTACCTCTTGTGTTACAAAAACTTTTGTCCTCACAAGAGGAGAACATGGCTGACCTCTTCCGCCACTCCCTAGACGCTGGGGGGCAGTGAGGGTGGGGCTGATGGCCTCCTCATACAGCAAGAAACCAACGCGCGGAGATTTTAACCAGAGAAAAAAATATATAAACTTAAGACTGTGGATCTGTATGATCAGAATGAGCAGAATTAACTCTCCAGAATACATGAGAAATATTATAAAATACACGAGCAGTTTATTTAATAATCTTTGCATGTATTAAATCACCTTAGTGAGCTTCTATAGATTAATCAGAATCTTATTAATTTTAATGTTGGTTTTACTATTTTTAGTATAGCTATCCTGGTGATGAATAACTAGTTTTCCACAGGTCTCTAGTAAACAAGTTCTCTAATTCAGGAGTGAACCCCTCCACAAACGCCAACCAGTACTCTACCTTTGAATTAGAGCATTTCCATACTCATGGTTTTGACAAAGTGAAAATAGAGGTACTACATATTATCCCTGACCTCTATGCTCGGCTAGAAACTGAATCCCTTGAAATTTTGCAGCATCAGTCTCTTTATCCCTATGGCCTTAATTCCACTCTATCTGACAATAAGCATAATCAGCATAAATTTTCAATTCGTGAACTCTTCTTTCTTGTTAATAATAAGAGCTGCTCTAGAGGTAATAGAGGACAGAGGTTATTTCGCACATCAAGCAAAGTTGATTTTGCTAACTTGCTAAAAACTCTGGAAAGCTTTAAAACTGGCACTAATTTTGTTAAAAATACTTACAAAATTCTCAAGTCCTTCAAGCACTCTGTCCTTAAATGTTTTTTCAAATTCTGGAATGAAACTGCTGACCATGTTGATAAGCATGTTTTTGCTTTGGTTCTGGACATTCTTAAACATATTCTTAAAGATAAAATTTCTCTTAAAGAATTTTCCAGTAATTTTGTTACCATCAGGTTCCTAAATAAAGCCTACGATAATCTCAATGTAAGGAAGCTGTTCTACAATAATGCAATTTTTTTCCCATCCACAGGCACCAGTCTATTGTAAGTTTTAAATATGTTAAGACCTTAGGGTCAATAGTTAAAAACTACAAACTTAACTCTTCGAGCTACATTCCTGTAATTACTACTTGTTCTTGTGATGAACATAAAGAAACAGTTCACTATGATAAGAATTACAACCATATTATCACCGGAAACTTGAGTTTTGTTGAAAATGAAAAGCTTAGGAATTTATTAGAGTATGGCTCTAAATTCAGACCTTCCTTCACAATTTCCAAAGAAAGGATTCTTGAGAGCTTCACTCAAGATGTAAATAAGTACATCGTAAAAACCAGTTTAACGTACAATCAGCCTATTGAGGCCTTCGCAGAATGGAAATATAATATAATCAATAGCTTCACCGGTGAGTTGGCAGGTCTGTACTTTTGTTTCGACAGAAATCTCTTTTTCTCTGGAGAAGCTAAAAGGTCACTCTCCAAACTACAAGACCAATTTATTTTTACCACTACGGATAAAGCTTGCAATAATTTTGCAATTATCTGTAAGAAGTTCTATTTTGAATTGTTAACTATGGAACTCAATAATAGAGTAACATACGAGCCCGTAAGTTATTCTACCAAGCAGTTAGAAAATCGGTTTAAGGCATTCTTCAAGAAACTTAAAATTCCGCAAACTAGCAGATATGGGCCTGAATTTCCATTTCTTTTTGCAACGGTTAAGTTTCATAAGGATCCTGTGAAGTTCAGGTTCATAGCTAGTGGAGTAAGGAGTCATAAAAAGAAAATAGATCTTGCTTTTGAAGATGTCTTAAATAAGGTTTTGAAACACATTAGAAACTGTTCTAACTTGATGTACAGAGATTTTTGGATAATTAATAATAATGCAGAAGTAATTTCTACTATACTCAAAGTTTGTCCCCTAGATATTAATAGTTATGATTTTGAAAACCTATATACTAATCTGCCTCTATCAGATATAATCACTACCTTTAAAGAGCTGTATGCAGAATTTAAACTTAACCAATTTGTTGATGTAGGAACTTGGAACTCTTATCTCAATTGCTGCATAAAAAATAACCATATCTTATATAATAATACTCTCTATAAGCAAGTGAACGGTTTTCCAATGGGAACATCAACGTCCACGAATATCGCTAATCTATTCCTGTTCTTTAAGGAATATAAATTCATTAAAAATCACCCCACCTGCTCAGATAACTACCTTTACACTTTTAGATATATTGATGATCTGCTGTGTATCAATAATTCCGAAGTTATAGAGAGTGATTTTGATAATATCTATCCTAGCTCTCTTAACTTATGTAAAACCAACCACAGTAATCAGGAACTTGAGTTCCTAGACTTAAGCATTAAGCTCAACAGAGGTAACCCATCTATTAGCCTCTTTGATAAAAGAGTTAATTTTCCTTTCAAAGTAATTAAATATCTACACTGGAATAATAACATTTCAACCAAAGTAATTGAGAATGTACTAATTTCTCAGGTCCTAAGAATTTCAAGAATTTGCAGCAACAATTTGGACTTCAATTACCACATTAATATACTATTAGAAAGTTTTCTAGAGAACGAAATTCCTTCTTCTTTCATCAAAAGAACTTTAAGAAAAATTATTCTGAATAATAGAGTAAGGTTGGCAGATCTGCTTTAATTTTCTACACAGTTAATAATATGATTCTGACCAATCAAAGCCGTAAGGAAGTTGGCTAGAGGATGCCTATTAACTACCTAAAGGAACCTTAGTGCTATGGATATGACGGTCCTATTAAAACAAAAAAAATTAAATAATATAAACAAAATCACAAAAAAAGCTTAAAAATCTGTTTATAAAAGAAAATAAAAACAAATAAAAAAGAAAACTAGTTATTCATCACCAGGATAGCTATACTAAAAATAGTAAAACCAACATTAAAATTAATAAGATTCTGATTAATCTATAGAAGCTCACTAAGGTGATTTAATACATGCAAAGATTATTAAATAAACTGCTCGTGTATTTTATAATATTTCTCATGTATTCTGGAGAGTTAATTCTGCTCATTCTGATCATACAGATCCACAGTCTTAAGTTTATATATTTTTTTCTCTGGTTAAAATCTCCGCGCGTTGGTTTCTTGCTGTATGAGGAGGCCATCAGCCCCACCCTCACTGCCCCCCAGCGTCTAGGGAGTGGCGGAAGAGGTCAGCCATGTTCTCCTCTTGTGAGGAGAAAAGTTTTTGTAACACAAGAGGTAAGCTCTCTTCCTTGTTTTTGGGTTCTAGGTTTTATAAGTTCAATGTTTGTACTTCATGTACCTTTTCTCTGTCGTTTTTTAGCTTTTCAGCTTTTAAGCATTGGTTTGTCTGTTAACATTTATGCGGGTTTTAACTCTTACTTTTCTTTGTAACTTTGAGCGTCTTTTGTGGTACCTAGGAACAGAAGATGGCTAAGCTTGTTCCTTTTCTATGCGCTGTCTATGCGCTGTTTTTTCAAAGTAGTTAAGTTCTTAATAACTAATTAATTATGCACTTAAAGCACTGCTGAAATACTTTGTACATATTGCAACTAACTGTTTAAGGTATATAACTTTCACAAAGTTGCAACTAACTGTTTAAGGTATATAACTTTCACAAAGTTTTCTTTAGTTAATTATTATCTTTAACTTATTCTCGTTTTCGTGCTGTCATAAGTTGTAGAGTAGGGGTTTTAGACTCAAGTTTTCTTTCAAAAATCTGTTCGTTATAAATTAACATTTCCTTTTTTAATTGCAATGTAAAATTTGTTTTTCAGGTTTAAATTCTCTCTCAAACGAACTTGGAATTTCGTTATAGCTGAAAATCATTTCTATTTATTATGTCACTCTCACAGCTTGAGTTCTCTTTAATCTTCTTCTCTCTGTTTAATAGTAACAGATGAAGAGCATGGGTCGGGCCATGAAGGTTAATGGATGCAAGCGAAATTGTTAACTAGTGCTAGGTCATGCTACTCTACGGAGGACATGACTTATATATATATTTTTTAAACTATTTTAGGTGGGAATGTTACTTGCATCTATGGCCTTGCAGAAACCCATTTCCAACTAGGTCTTTGTGGAAGTGAAAAAATGCAGAGTTTTTGCTGGTCCTTGATAAAGCCAAGGCTCAGTATTCTCGACACCTTCTACATTCAGTTGTTTTATTTTATTTTTTTTCTTTTCTCCTTTTACTCACACAGGTAGATACATAACCTTTTCTATGTTGTACTAGGTGTGAGTCAAAATTATATATGTATTTTTTTGCTTAGGTATCTTTATAGAATGTGAATTCTGAATTTTCAAAACTGCTGCGTTGCGCGTTTTGATTTTCAGGTTATTTTGCACCCTTCGTTTTAAATTCTAAAATTTTTTCCTTAGTCTTCAGCTTTGCTCTTTAGTAACTAATTTCAATTTATTATTTAGCAGCTCATGCGCAAATTCTAGTTGAAATGTTTTATTATTTTTTATTATTATTATTTTTTTATTACTATTTTTTTACTTGAGGGTTTTTTTCATTTTCTAATTTTTGTTTTTAGTCTGTTCTGGATGCAGCTTTTTGGAGTGTAGTTTATACTCGAGTTTGGTCTTTTCTTGGACTGCTTATTTCTAAAAAGTTTTTCCTAGTTGGTTTGCTCAGAATTTGTATGTTTTGGCCCAAGTGGAGTTCTAAGGACGATGAAAGGATTGAAGGTCAGCCCAGATATTTTAAGTCCTCCCGCTCGGTTAGGCTAGCACCCTTTCCCATAGTGTATGAACTCGCTGGCAAAGGTAATCTAAAGTTATGAAATGACAAACGTTTTGAAGATGACAATCCGATTTTTGGCGTAAATGTGACAAGGATGGTAAGTCAGATAATATCCGAAAACTTGAAAATTTTCATCGTCCTGGAGCGGGACTCGAACCCGCGCCTCCCAGAAAACGCCTAGGTATGCTAACCACTACACCACCCAGAACGACCAAGTTTCAAGTTTCCGATCAATTTGAATTTAACCATCACAGGATTCGCTAGTCGAAGCAACCGGCATTCATGTTTAGCGAATCTGGAGGTCAATAATCCTATCCCGTGATTGCCCGGAGAAGCAGATAAATCATGAAAGAAATACGGGATTACGCCATATAATACAAATTTTGAAGATGACAATCCGATTTTTGGCGTAAATGTGACAAGGATGGTAAGTCAGATAATATCCGAAAACTTGAAAATTTTCATCGTCCTGGAGCGGGACTCGAACCCGCGCCTCCCAGAAAACGCCTAGGTATGCTAACCACTACACCACCCAGAACGACCAAGTTTCAAGTTTCCGATCAATTTGAATTTAACCATCACAGGATTCGCTAGTCGAAGCAACCGGCATTCATGTTTAGCGAATCTGGAGGTCAATAATCCTATCCCGTGATTGCCCGGAGAAGCAGATAAATCATGAAAGAAATACGGGATTACGCCATATAATACAAATTTTGAAGATGACAATCCGATTTTTGGCGTAAATGTGACAAGCTTCGACTAGCGAATCCTGTGATGGTTAAATTCAAATTGATCGGAAACTTGAAACTTGGTCGTTCTGGGTGGTGTAGTGGTTAGCATACCTAGGCGTTTTCTGGGAGGCGCGGGTTCGAGTCCCGCTCCAGGACGATGAAAATTTTCAAGTTTTCGGATATTATCTGACTTACCATCCTTGTCACATTTACGCCAAAAATCGGATTGTCATCTTCAAAATTTGTATTATATGGCGTAATCCCGTATTTCTTTCATGATTTATCTGCTTCTCCGGGCAATCACGGGATAGGATTATTGACCTCCAGATTCGCTAAACATGAATGCCGGTTGCTTCGACTAGCGAATCCTGTGATGGTTAAATTCAAATTGATCGGAAACTTGAAACTTGGTCGTTCTGGGTGGTGTAGTGGTTAGCATACCTAGGCGTTTTCTGGGAGGCGCGGGTTCGAGTCCCGCTCCAGGACGATGAAAATTTTCAAGTTTTCGGATATTATCTGACTTACCATCCTTGTCACATTTACGCCAAAAATCGGATTGTCATCTTCAAAATTTGTATTATATGGCGTAATCCCGTATTTCTTTCATGATGACAAACGTTGTTTGACATGTAAATCTGCAGATCCTAACCTGTATTCTTCTGTTGAGGATAATTGCTCCAACAAGTTTTGCAAAGCCTACAATACCATCTATAAGCTCACCTGTACTGTCTGCAACCTTAGCTATATTGGCCAAAGTAAAAATCCTCTTCATCTTAGGATTAATGGTCACAGGTCTCTAGTAAACAAGTTCTCTAATTCAGGAGTGAACCCCTCCACAAACGCCAACCAGTACTCTACCTTTGAATTAGAGCATTTCCATACTCATGGTTTTGACAAAGTGAAAATAGAGGTACTACATATTATCCCTGACCTCTATGCTCGGCTAGAAACTGAATCCCTTGAAATTTTGCAGCATCAGTCTCTTTATCCCTATGGCCTTAATTCCACTCTATCTGACAATAAGCATAATCAGCATAAATTTTCAATTCGTGAACTCTTCTTTCTTGTTAATAATAAGAGCTGCTCTAGAGGTAATAGAGGACAGAGGTTATTTCGCACATCAAGCAAAGTTGATTTTGCTAACTTGCTAAAAACTCTGGAAAGCTTTAAAACTGGCACTAATTTTGTTAAAAATACTTACAAAATTCTCAAGTCCTTCAAGCACTCTGTCCTTAAATGTTTTTTCAAATTCTGGAATGAAACTGCTGACCATGTTGATAAGCATGTTTTTGCTTTGGTTCCGGACATTCTTAAACATATTCTTAAAGATAAAATTTCTCTTAAAGAATTTTCCAGTAATTTTGTTACCATCAGGTTCCTAAATAAAGCCTACGATAATCTCAATGTAAGGAAGCTGTTCTACAATAATGCAATTTTTTTCCCATCCACAGGCACCAGTCTATTGTAAGTTTTAAATATGTTAAGACCTTAGGGTCAATAGTTAAAAACTACAAACTTAACTCTTCGAGCTACATTCCTGTAATTACTACTTGTTCTTGTGATGAACATAAAGAAACAGTTCACTATGATAAGAATTACAACCATATTATCACCGGAAACTTGAGTTTTGTTGAAAATGAAAAGCTTAGGAATTTATTAGAGTATGGCTCTAAATTCAGACCTTCCTTCACAATTTCCAAAGAAAGGATTCTTGAGAGCTTCACTCAAGATGTAAATAAGTACATCGTAAAAACCAGTTTAACGTACAATCAGCCTATTGAGGCCTTCGCAGAATGGAAATATAATATAATCAATAGCTTCACCGGTGAGTTGGCAGGTCTGGACTTTTGTTTCGACAGAAATCTCTTTTTCTCTGGAGAAGCTAAAAGGTCACTCTCCAAACTACAAGACCAATTTATTTTTACCACTACGGATAAAGCTTGCAATAATTTTGCAATTATCTGTAAGAAGTTCTATTTTGAATTGTTAACTATGGAACTCAATAATAGAGTAACATACGAGCCCGTAAGTTATTCTACCAAGCAGTTAGAAAATCGGTTTAAGGCATTCTTCAAGAAACTTAAAATTCCGCAAACTAGCAGATATGGGCCTGAATTTCCATTTCTTTTTGCAACGGTTAAGTTTCATAAGGATCCTGTGAAGTTCAGGTTCATAGCTAGTGGAGTAAGGAGTCATAAAAAGAAAATAGATCTTGCTTTTGAAGATGTCTTAAAGAAGGTTTTGAAACACATTAGAAACTGTTCTAACTTGATGTACAGAGATTTTTGGATAATTAATAATAATGCAGAAGTAATTTCTACTATACTCAAAGTTTGTCCCCTAGATATTAATAGTTATGATTTTGAAAACCTATATACTAATCTGCCTCTATCAGATATAATCACTACCTTTAAAGAGCTGTATGCAGAATTTAAACTTAACCAATTTGTTGATGTAGGAACTTGGAACTCTTATCTCAATTGCTGCATAAAAAATAACCATATCTTATATAATAATACTCTCTATAAGCAAGTGAACGGTATTCCAATGGGAACATCAACGTCCACGAATATCGCTAATCTATTCCTGTTCTTTAAGGAATATAAATTCATTAAAAATCACCCCACCTGCTCAGATAACTACCTTTACACTTTTAGATATATTGATGATCTGCTGTGTATCAATAATTCCGAAGTTATAGAGAGTGATTTTGATAATATCTATCCTAGCTCTCTTAACTTATGTAAAACCAACCACAGTAATCAGGAACTTGAGTTCCTAGACTTAAGCATTAAGCTCAACAGAGGTAACCCATCTATTAGCCTCTTTGATAAAAGAGTTAATTTTCCTTTCAAAGTAATTAAATATCTACACTGGAATAATAACATTTCAACCAAAGTAATTGAGAATGTACTAATTTCTCAGGTCCTAAGAATTTCAAGAATTTGCAGCAACAATTTGGACTTCAATTACCACATTAATATACTATTAGAAAGTTTTCTAGAGAACGAAATTCCTTCTTCTTTCATCAAAAGAACTTTAAGAAAAATTATTCTGAATAATAGAGTAAGGTTGGCAGATCTGCTTTAATTTTCTACACAGTTAATAATATGATTCTGACCAATCAAAGCCGTAAGGAAGTTGGCTAGAGGATGCCTATTAACTACCTAAAGGAACCTTAGTGCTATGGATATGACGGTCCTATTAAAACAAAAAAAATTAAATAATATAAACAAAATCACAAAAAAAGCTTAAAAATCTGTTTATAAAAGAAAATAAAAACAAATAAAAAAGAAAACTAGTTATTCATCACCAGGATAGCTATACTAAAAATAGTAAAACCAACATTAAAATTAATAAGATTCTGATTAATCTATAGAAGCTCACTAAGGTGATTTAATACATGCAAAGATTATTAAATAAACTGCTCGTGTATTTTATAATATTTCTCATGTATTCTGGAGAGTTAATTCTGCTCATTCTGATCATACAGATCCACAGTCTTAAGTTTATATATTTTTTTCTCTGGTTAAAATCTCCGCGCGTTGGTTTCTTGCTGTATGAGGAGGCCATCAGCCCCACCCTCACTGCCCCCAGCGTCTAGGGAGTGGCGGAAGAGGTCAGCCATGTTCTCCTCTTGTGAGGAGAAAAGTTTTTGTAACACAAGAGGTAAGCTCTCTTCCTTGTTTTTGGGTTCTAGGTTTTATAAGTTCAATGTTTGTACTTCATGTACCTTTTCTCTGTCGTTTTTTAGCTTTTCAGCTTTTAAGCATTGGTTTGTCTGTTAACATTTATGCGGGTTTTAACTCTTACTTTTCTTTGTAACTTTGAGCGTCTTTTGTGGTACCTAGGAACAGAAGATGGCTAAGCTTGTTCCTTTTCTATGCGCTGTCTATGCGCTGTTTTTTCAAAGTAGTTAAGTTCTTAATAACTAATTAATTATGCACTTAAAGCACTGCTGAAATACTTTGTACATATTGCAACTAACTGTTTAAGGTATATAACTTTCACAAAGTTGCAACTAACTGTTTAAGGTATATAACTTTCACAAAGTTTTCTTTAGTTAATTATTATCTTTAACTTATTCTCGTTTTCGTGCTGTCATAAGTTGTAGAGTAGGGGGTTTTAGACTCAAGTTTTCTTTCAAAAATCTGTTCGTTATAAATTAACATTTCCTTTTTTAATTGCAATGTAAAATTTGTTTTTCAGGTTTAAATTCTCTCTCAAACGAACTTGGAATTTCGTTATAGCTGAAAATCATTTCTATTTATTATGTCACTCTCACAGCTTGAGTTCTCTTTAATCTTCTTCTCTCTGTTTAATAGTAACAGATGAAGAGCA
This sequence comes from Macrothele yani, assembly GCA_039090855.1. Taxonomy (NCBI): domain Eukaryota; kingdom Metazoa; phylum Arthropoda; class Arachnida; order Araneae; family Macrothelidae; genus Macrothele; species Macrothele yani. The sequence continues at coordinate 51,462,708 of CM077008.1, read as the reverse complement.
TGGGTCGGGCCATGAAGGTTAATGGATGCAAGCGAAATTGTTAACTAGTGCTAGGTCATGCTACTCTACGGAGGACATGACTTATATATATATTTTTTAAACTATTTTAGGTGGGAATGTTACTTGCATCTATGGCCTTGCAGAAACCCATTTCCAACTAGGTCTTTGTGGAAGTGAAAAAATGCAGAGTTTTTGCTGGTCCTTGATAAAGCCAAGGCTCAGTATTCTCGACACCTTCTACATTCAGTTGTTTTATTTTCTTTTTTTTTTCTTTTCTCCTTTTACTCACACAGGTAGATACATAACCTTCTCTATGTTGTACTAGGTGTGAGTCAAAATTATATATGTATTTTTTTGCTTAGGTATCTTTATAGAATGTGAATTCTGAATTTTCAAAACTGCTGCGTTGCGCGTTTTGATTTTCAGGTTATTTTGCACCCTTCGTTTTAAATTCTAAAATTTTTTCCTTAGTCTTCAGCTTTGCTCTTTAGTAACTAATTTCAATTTATTATTTAGCAGCTCATGCGCAAATTCTAGTTGAAATGTTTTATTATTTTTTTTTATTATTATTTTTTTATTACTATTTTTTTACTTGAGGGTTTTTTTCATTTTCTAATTTTTGTTTTTAGTCTGTTCTGGATGCAGCTTTTTGGAGTGTAGTTTATACTCGAGTTTGGTCTTTTCTTGGACTGCTTATTTCTAAAAAGTTTTTCCTAGTTGGTTTGCTCAGAATTTGTATGTTTTGGCCCAAGTGGAGTTCTAAGGACGATGAAAGGATTGGAGGTCAGCCCAGATATTTTAAGTCCTCCCGCTCGGTTAGGCTAGCACCCTTTCCCATAGTGTATGAACTCGCTGGCAAAGGTAATCTAAAGTTATGAAATGACAAACGTTTTGAAGATGACAATCCGATTTTTGGCGTAAATGTGACAAGGATGGTAAGTCAGATAATATCCGAAAACTTGAAAATTTTCATCGTCCTGGAGCGGGACTCGAACCCGCGCCTCCCAGAAAACGCCTAGGTATGCTAACCACTACACCACCCAGAACGACCAAGTTTCAAGTTTCCGATCAATTTGAATTTAACCATCACAGGATTCGCTAGTCGAAGCAACCGGCATTCATGTTTAGCGAATCTGGAGGTCAATAATCCTATCCCGTGATTGCCCGGAGAAGCAGATAAATCATGAAAGAAATACGGGATTACGCCATATAATACAAATTTTGAAGATGACAATCCGATTTTTGGCGTAAATGTGACAAGGATGGTAAGTCAGATAATATCCGAAAACTTGAAAATTTTCATCGTCCTGGAGCGGGACTCGAACCCGCGCCTCCCAGAAAACGCCTAGGTATGCTAACCACTACACCACCCAGAACGACCAAGTTTCAAGTTTCCGATCAATTTGAATTTAACCATCACAGGATTCGCTAGTCGAAGCAACCGGCATTCATGTTTAGCGAATCTGGAGGTCAATAATCCTATCCCGTGATTGCCCGGAGAAGCAGATAAATCATGAAAGAAATACGGGATTACGCCATATAATACAAATTTTGAAGATGACAATCCGATTTTTGGCGTAAATGTGACAAGCTTCGACTAGCGAATCCTGTGATGGTTAAATTCAAATTGATCGGAAACTTGAAACTTGGTCGTTCTGGGTGGTGTAGTGGTTAGCATACCTAGGCGTTTTCTGGGAGGCGCGGGTTCGAGTCCCGCTCCAGGACGATGAAAATTTTCAAGTTTTCGGATATTATCTGACTTACCATCCTTGTCACATTTACGCCAAAAATCGGATTGTCATCTTCAAAATTTGTATTATATGGCGTAATCCCGTATTTCTTTCATGATTTATCTGCTTCTCCGGGCAATCACGGGATAGGATTATTGACCTCCAGATTCGCTAAACATGAATGCCGGTTGCTTCGACTAGCGAATCCTGTGATGGTTAAATTCAAATTGATCGGAAACTTGAAACTTGGTCGTTCTGGGTGGTGTAGTGGTTAGCATACCTAGGCGTTTTCTGGGAGGCGCGGGTTCGAGTCCCGCTCCAGGACGATGAAAATTTTCAAGTTTTCGGATATTATCTGACTTACCATCCTTGTCACATTTACGCCAAAAATCGGATTATCATCTTCAAAATTTGTATTATATGGCGTAATCCCGTATTTCTTTCATGATGACAAACGTTGTTTGACATGTAAATCTGCAGATCCTAACCTGTATTCTTCTGTTGAGGATAATTGCTCCAACAAGTTTTGCAAAGCCTACAATACCATCTATAAGCTCACCTGTACTGTCTGCAACCTTAGCTATATTGGCCAAGGTAAAAATCCTCTTCATCTTAGGATTAATGGTCACAGGTCTCTAGTAAACAAGTTCTCTAATTCAGGAGTGAACCCCTCCACAAACGCCAACCAGTACTCTACCTTTGAATTAGAGCATTTCCATACTCATGGTTTTGACAAAGTGAAAATAGAGGTACTACATATTATCCCTGACCTCTATGCTCGGCTAGAAACTGAATCCCTTGAAATTTTGCAGCATCAGTCTCTTTATCCCTATGGCCTTAATTCCACTCTATCTGACAATAAGCATAATCAGCATAAATTTTCAATTCGTGAACTCTTCTTTCTTGTTAATAATAAGAGCTGCTCTAGAGGTAATAGAGGACAGAGGTTATTTCGCACATCAAGCAAAGTTGATTTTGCTAACTTGCTAAAAACTCTGGAAAGCTTTAAAACTGGCACTAATTTTGTTAAAAATACTTACAAAATTCTCAAGTCCTTCAAGCACTCTGTCCTTAAATGTTTTTTCAAATTCTGGAATGAAACTGCTGACCATGTTGATAAGCATGTTTTTGCTTTGGTTCTGGACATTCTTAAACATATTCTTAAAGATAAAATTTCTCTTAAAGAATTTTCCAGTAATTTTGTTACCATCAGGTTCCTAAATAAAGCCTACGATAATCTCAATGTAAGGAAGCTGTTCTACAATAATGCAATTTTTTTCCCATCCACAGGCACCAGTCTATTGTAAGTTTTAAATATGTTAAGACCTTAGGGTCAATAGTTAAAAACTACAAACTTAACTCTTCGAGCTACATTCCTGTAATTACTACTTGTTCTTGTGATGAACATAAAGAAACAGTTCACTATGATAAGAATTACAACCATATTATCACCGGAAACTTGAGTTTTGTTGAAAATGAAAAGCTTAGGAATTTATTAGAGTATGGCTCTAAATTCAGACCTTCCTTCACAATTTCCAAAGAAAGGATTCTTGAGAGCTTCACTCAAGATGTAAATAAGTACATCGTAAAAACCAGTTTAACGTACAATCAGCCTATTGAGGCCTTCGCAGAATGGAAATATAATATAATCAATAGCTTCACCGGTGAGTTGGCAGGTCTGGACTTTTGTTTCGACAGAAATCTCTTTTTCTCTGGAGAAACTAAAAGGTCACTCTCCAAACTACAAGACCAATTTATTTTTACCACTACGGATAAAGCTTGCAATAATTTTGCAATTATCTGTAAGAAGTTCTATTTTGAATTGTTAACTATGGAACTCAATAATAGAGTAACATACGAGCCCGTAAGTTATTCTACCAAGCAGTTAGAAAATCGGTTTAAGGCATTCTTCAAGAAACTTAAAATTCCGCAAACTAGCAGATATGGGCCTGAATTTCCATTTCTTTTTGCAACGGTTAAGTTTCATAAGGATCCTGTGAAGTTCAGGTTCATAGCTAGTGGAGTAAGGAGTCATAAAAAGAAAATAGATCTTGCTTTTGAAGATGTCTTAAAGAAGGTTTTGAAACACATTAGAAACTGTTCTAACTTGATGTACAGAGATTTTTGGATAATTAATAATAATGCAGAAGTAATTTCTACTATACTCAAAGTTTGTCCCCTAGATATTAATAGTTATGATTTTGAAAACCTATATACTAATCTGCCTCTATCAGATATAATCACTACCTTTAAAGAGCTGTATGCAGAATTTAAACTTAACCAATTTGTTGATGTAGGAACTTGGAACTCTTATCTCAATTGCTGCATAAAAAATAACCATATCTTATATAATAATACTCTCTATAAGCAAGTGAACGGTATTCCAATGGGAACATCAACGTCCACGAATATCGCTAATCTATTCCTGTTCTTTAAGGAATATAAATTCATTAAAAATCACCCCACCTGCTCAGATAACTACCTTTACACTTTTAGATATATTGATGATCTGCTGTGTATCAATAATTCCGAAGTTATAGAGAGTGATTTTGATAATATCTATCCTAGCTCTCTTAACTTATGCAAAACCAACCACAGTAATCAGGAACTTGAGTTCCTAGACTTAAGCATTAAGCTCAACAGAGGTAACCCATCTATTAGCCTCTTTGATAAAAGAGTTAATTTTCCTTTCAAAGTAATTAAATATCTACACTGGAATAATAACATTTCAACCAAAGTAATTGAGAATGTACTAATTTCTCAGGTCCTAAGAATTTCAAGAATTTGCAGCAACAATTTGGACTTCAATTACCACATTAATATACTATTAGAAAGTTTTCTAGAGAACGAAATTCCTTCTTCTTTCATCAAAAGAACTTTAAGAAAAATTATTCTGAATAATAGAGTAAGGTTGGCAGATCTGCTTTAATTTTCTACACAGTTAATAATATGATTCTGACCAATCAAAGCCGTAAGGAAGTTGGCTAGAGGATGCCTATTAACTACCTAAAGGAACCTTAGTGCTATGGATATGACGGTCCTATTAAAACAAAAAAAATTAAATAATATAAACAAAATCACAAAAAAAGCTTAAAAATCTGTTTATAAAAGAAAATAAAAACAAATAAAAAAGAAAACTAGTTATTCATCACCAGGATAGCTATACTAAAAATAGTAAAACCAACATTAAAATTAATAAGATTCTGATTAATCTATAGAAGCTCACTAAGGTGATTTAATACATGCAAAGATTATTAAATAAACTGCTCGTGTATTTTATAATATTTCTCATGTATTCTGGAGAGTTAATTCTGCTCATTCTGATCATACAGATCCACAGTCTTAAGTTTATATATTTTTTTCTCTGGTTAAAATCTCCGCGCGTTGGTTTCTTGCTGTATGAGGAGGCCATCAGCCCCACCCTCACTGCCCCCCAGCGTCTAGGGAGTGGCGGAAGAGGTCAGCCATGTTCTCCTCTTGTGAGGAGAAAAGTTTTTGTAACACAAGAGGTAAGCTCTCTTCCTTGTTTTTGGGTTCTAGGTTTTATAAGTTCAATGTTTGTACTTCATGTACCTTTTCTCTGTCGTTTTTTAGCTTTTCAGCTTTTAAGCATTGGTTTGTCTGTTAACATTTATGCGGGTTTTAACTCTTACTTTTCTTTGTAACTTTGAGCGTCTTTTGTGGTACCTAGGAACAGAAGATGGCTAAGCTTGTTCCTTTTCTATGCGCTGTCTATGCGCTGTTTTTTCAAAGTAGTTAAGTTCTTAATAACTAATTAATTATGCACTTAAAGCACTGCTGAAATACTTTGTACATATTGCAACTAACTGTTTAAGGTATATGACTTTCACAAAGTTTTCTTTAGTTAATTATTATCTTTAACTTATTCTCGTTTTCGTGCTGTCATAAGTTGTAGAGTAGGGGGTTTTAGACTCAAGTTTTCTTTCAAAAATCTGTTCGTTATAAATTAACATTTCCTTTTTTAATTGCAATGTAAAATTTGTTTTTCAGGTTTAAATTCTCTCTCAAACGAACTTGGAATTTCGTTATAGCTGAAAATCATTTCTATTTATTATGTCACTCTCACAGCTTGAGTTCTCTTTAATCTTCTTCTCTCTGTTTAATAGTAACAGATGAAGAGCATGGGTCGGGCCATGAAGGTTAATGGATGCAAGCGAAATTGTTAACTAGTGCTAGGTCATGCTACTCTACGGAGGACATGACTTATATATATATTTTTTAAACTATTTTAGGTGGGAATGTTACTTGCATCTATGGCCTTGCAGAAACCCATTTCCAACTAGGTCTTTGTGGAAGTGAGAAAATGCAGAGTTTTTGCTGGTCCTTGATAAAGCCAAGGCTCAGTATTCTCGACACCTTCTACATTCAGTTGTTTTATTTTATTTTTTTTTCTTTTCTCCTTTTACTCACACAGGTAGATACATAACCTTTTCTATGTTGTACTAGGTGTGAGTCAAAATTATATATGTATTTTTTTGCTTAGGTATCTTTATAGAATGTGAATTCTGAATTTTCAAAACTGCTGCGTTGCGCGTTTTGATTTTCAGGTTATTTTGCACCCTTCGTTTTAAATTCTAAAATTTTTTCCTTAGTCTTCAGTTTTGCTCTTTAGTAACTAATTTCAATTTATTATTTAGCAGCTCATGCGCAAATTCTAGTTGAAATGTTTTATTATTTTTTATTATTATTATTTTTTTATTACTATTTTTTTACTTGAGGGTTTTTTTCATTTTCTAATTTTTCTTTTTAGTATGTTCTGGATGCAGCTTTTTGGAGTGTAGTTTATACTCGAGTTTGGTCTTTTCTTGGACTGCTTATTTCTAAAAAGTTTTTCCTAGTTGGTTTGCTCAGAATTTGTATGTTTTGGCCCAAGTGGAGTTCTAAGGACGATGAAAGGATTGGAGGTCAGCTCAGATATTTTAAGTCCTCCCGCTCGGTTAGGCTAGCACCCTTTCCCATAGTGTATGAACTCGCTGGCAAAGGTAATCTAAAGTTATGAAATGACAAACGTTGTTTGACATGTAAATCTGCAGATCCTAACCTGTATTCTTCTGTTGAGGATAATTGCTCCAACAAGTTTTGCAAAGCCTACAATACCATCTATAAGCTCACCTGTACTGTCTGCAACCTTAGCTATATTGGCCAAAGTAAAAATCCTCTTCATCTTAGGATTAATGGTCACAGGTCTCTAGTAAACAAGTTCTCTAATTCAGGAGTGAACCCCTCCACAAACGCCAACCAGTACTCTACCTTTGAATTAGAGCATTTCCATACTCATGGTTTTGACAAAGTGAAAATAGAGGTACTACATATTATCCCTGACCTCTATGCTCGGCTAGAAACTGAATCCCTTGAAATTTTGCAGCATCAGTCTCTTTATCCCTATGGCCTTAATTCCACTCTATCTGAAAATAAGCATAATCAGCATAAATTTTCAATTCGTGAACTCTTCTTTCTTGTTAATAATAAGAGCTGCTCTAGAGGTAATAGAGGACAGAGGTTATTTCGCACATCAAGCAAAGTTGATTTTGCTAACTTGCTAAAAACTCTGGAAAGCTTTAAAACTGGCACTAATTTTGTTAAAAATACTTACAAAATTCTCAAGTCCTTCAAGCACTCTGTCCTTAAATGTTTTTTCAAATTCTGGAATGAAACTGCTGACCATGTTGATAAGCATGTTTTTGCTTTGGTTCTGGACATTCTTAAACATATTCTTAAAGATAAAATTTCTCTTAAAGAATTTTCCAGTAATTTTGTTACCATCAGGTTCCTAAATAAAGCCTACGATAATCTCAATGTAAGGAAGCTGTTCTACAATAATGCAATTTTTTTCCCATCCACAGGCACCAGTCTATTGTAAGTTTTAAATATGTTAAGACCTTAGGGTCAATAGTTAAAAACTACAAACTTAACTCTTCGAGCTACATTCCTGTAATTACTACTTGTTCTTGTGATGAACATAAAGAAACAGTTCACTATGATAAGAATTACAACCATATTATCACCGGAAACTTGAGTTTTGTTGAAAATGAAAAGCTTAGGAATTTATTAGAGTATGGCTCTAAATTCAGACCTTCCTTCACAATTTCCAAAGAAAGGATTCTTGAGAGCTTCACTCAAGATGTAAATAAGTACATCGTAAAAACCAGTTTAACGTACAATCAGCCTATTGAGGCCTTCGCAGAATGGAAATATAATATAATCAATAGCTTCACCGGTGAGTTGGCAGGTCTGGACTTTTGTTTCGACAGAAATCTCTTTTTCTCTGGAGAAGCTAAAAGGTCACTCTCCAAACTACAAGACCAATTTATTTTTACCACTACGGATAAAGCTTGCAATAATTTTGCAATTATCTGTAAGAAGTTCTATTTTGAATTGTTAACTATGGAACTCAATAATAGAGTAACATCATCATCATCATCATTGTCAACCATTATCAATCCACTGCTGGACGAAGGTCTCCCCAAGTTTCCTCCACAACGGTCTGTCTTGTGCCAGTCTCCTCCATGTCACTCCCGCATATTTACGAATTTCATCCACCCATCTCCCATGTGGTCTTTTTCTGGGTCTTTTCCTGTCCCTTGGAATCCAATCTAAAATTTCGGCTGTCCATCTATGGTCTGTCCTTCTGGCAGTATGTCCAGCCCATTGCCATTTCAGGGATTTAACCCTGATCATGATGTCTTCCACTCTCGTCATTTTTCGGATCCACGAGTTTCTCTTCTTATCTCTCCTGGTTATACCAAGCATGCACCTCTCCATGCTTCTTTGAGTTGTCTGCAGCCTTTGTATGTCTCTTTTAGTTAAGGTCCACGTCTCTGCACCATACGTAAGCACTGGAAGGATGCATTGATCAAACACTTTTCTTTTAAGACATAATGGCATATTGCTCTTGAAAATTATGCTGTTTCTTCCAAAAGCTCTCCAGGCAAGTTTTGTACGCCGATTAATTTCTTCATCAATGTGACCCTCACTTGATATCTGCTGTCCAAGATAAACATACGTATCTGTTATCTCCAGTTTTTCTCCATCAATCGATAAATCTTCATTTCTTGTAAAAGCATTGAACATCACTTTTGTCTTCTGAAAGTTCATTTTTAATCCCACTTCTTTACTCTTGTCAGCAAGTTCCTGGATCATACTCTGCAGCTCTGATGGGGTAGTTGCAAAAATGACTACGTCATCAGCAAAACGAAGGTGGGTTAGATAATCTCCATTAATCTTTATCCCTTTGTTTTCCCAGTTCAGTGATTGAAAGACATTTTCCAATGTGGCATTAAAGAGCTTCGGAGATATGGTGTCACCTTGTCTCACTCCCTTTCCAATTTTTATGTGTGTTGTATTTTCAAACAGCCGAATCTTTGCACTTGCATTTTCATAGATGTTATTAATAATATTAATGTATGCATCTTCAATACCGCAGGATTTCAGAGCCGTGGTAACTGCTGATGGTTTCACCGAATCAAAGGCTTTTTCATAATCGATAAAAGCCATGCACAATGGAAGTTCATATTCCCTCGCTCTTTCAATTAGTTCTCTCAGTACGTGGATATGATCTATTGTGCTGTAGCCACTCCTGAATCCAGCTTGTTCTCTCGGTTGAGCCGTGTCCAGTGTTACCTTCAAGCGGTGTGAAAGAACTTTAGTGAAGATTTTATAAACCACTGATAGGAGGCTGATAGGTCTGTAGTTCCTGAGATCCTCAATGTCACCTTTTTTATGTAGCAGGATCATTGTAGCATTGTTCCAATCCTCAGGAATCTTCCCTTCATTAAGGCATCGAGTAAAAATTTGGGCGAGTACTGTTTCGATTTCTACACTTGCTTCTTGTATGATGTCTATAGTAATTCCATCTTCTCCTGGAGCTTTCCCCCGCTTCATGTTCTTGATTGCATGAGCAACTTCTGCTGGGAGGACTGGAAGAACTCTGGTACCTTTCATGATGTCTGGAGTACATGTATCATCCCTTTCATATAATTTGGAGTAGAAATCTTTCACTCTTGTCAAAATTTCGCCTCTATTTCTTGTTATAGAACCATCTTCTTTTCTCAGAGCCATAATCTGTTTTCTTCCCTTACTGAGATGTCCCTTTGCTATCTTAAGGCTTTGGTTGTTTTCAATTGCTTTCCTCACTAGCTCACAGTTGAATTTCCTTACGTCTTCAGTGATACTTTTTCGTGTTGTCTTGCATAGCTCTATATATTCCACTTTGGAAGTCACATCTTCTTTAGTTGTCCTCATCTCTCTTCTTTTTGCATCAACATTTTGGTTTTTCCTGATAATTTGTTCACATGCAACTTGTTCTTAGACCCAGCTAATTTTGTTGCTGTTTCCATTAGAGCTTTGGTTACTTTTCTGTTAACTTCCGAAATATCCACTTCTTCCGATGTTAGGCCTTCTAAAGCAGAGAATCTGTTCTTCAGTTCTAACTTGAAAGTATTATGGTGTTTTTTAAGGTTGGTTATGTCAATACATTTTGTTTGTCTTATGAGCTTGCCACGTTCCAGTTTAGTGTTGAGGTGCATCTTACATCTCACCAATCTATGGTCACTACCTGTGTTGAACTTGTTCAGCACACTGCAGTCTTCGATGACGAATTTTTTGTTACACATAATAAAATCAATTTCACTTGTCGTTCCAATTGGATGTCTCCATGTCCATTTCCTGTGTGGCTTTTTCTTGAAAAAGGAGTTCAAGATGAAAAATCCTTCTGCCTCTGCAAACTCAACGAGAGTATTTCCACGCTGGTTTCTGTTGCCGTGACCGAATTTACCTACTGAAGTTTCATTCTGTTGCCGTTGCCCTATTTTTGCATTGAAATCTCCCATAATTATCTTCAAGTGCTGCTTACCTTTATTATTTAGATGACGAATTTCCTCATAAAATTCTTCAATTTCTTCTTCAGGATGACTTGTGGTGGGTGCATAAGTTTGAATAATCTGAGCCTGGTATCTTCTCGATAGTTGGATAACGAGTCGTGCAGCTCTGTCAGAGGAACTTTCAACTTCTACCACTTTATCCTTCAGTTTCATAGAGTAACATACGAGCCCGTAAGTTATTCTACCAAGCAGTTAGAAAATCGGTTTAAGGCATTCTTCAAGAAACTTAAAATTCCGCAAACTAGCAGATATGGGCCTGAATTTCCATTTCTTTTTGCAACGGTTAAGTTTCATAAGGATCCTGTGAAGTTCAGGTTCATAGCTAGTGGAGTAAGGAGTCATAAAAAGAAAATAGATCTTGCTTTCGAAGATGTCTTAAAGAAGGTTTTGAAACACATTAGAAACTGTTCTAACTTGATGTACAGAGATTTTTGGATAATTAATAATAATGCAGAAGTAATTTCTACTATACTCAAAGTTTGTCCCCTAGATATTAATAGTTATGATTTTGAAAACCTATATACTAATCTGCCTCTATCAGATATAATCACTACCTTTAAAGAGCTGTATGCAGAATTTAAACTTAACCAATTTGTTGATGTAGGAACTTGGAACTCTTATCTCAATTGCTGCATAAAAATAACCATATCTTATATAATAATACTCTCTATAAGCAAGTGAACGGTATTCCAATGGGAACATCAACGTCCACGAATATCGCTAATCTATTCCTGTTCTTTAAGGAATATAAATTCATTAAAAATCACCCCACCTGCTCAGATAACTACCTTTACACTTTTAGATATATTGATGATCTGCTGTGTATCAATAATTCCGAAGTTATAGAGAGTGATTTTGATAATATCTATCCTAGCTCTCTTAACTTATGTAAAACCAACCACAGTAATCAGGAACTTGAGTTCCTAGACTTAAGCATTAAGCTCAACAGAGGTAACCCATCTATTAGCCTCTTTGATAAAAGAGTTAATTTTCCTTTCAAAGTAATTAAATATCTACACTGGAATAATAACATTTCAACCAAAGTAATTGAGAATGTACTAATTTCTCAGGTCCTAAGAATTTCAAGAATTTGCAGCAACAATTTGGACTTCAATTACCACATTAATATACTATTAGAAAGTTTTCTAGAGAACGAAATTCCTTCTTCTTTCATCAAAAGAACTTTAAGAAAAATTATTCTGAATAATAGAGTAAGGTTGGCAGATCTGCTTTAATTTTCTACACAGTTAATAATATGATTCTGACCAATCAAAGCCGTAAGGAAGTTGGCTAGAGGATGCCTATTAACTACCTAAAGGAACCTTAGTGCTATGGATATGACGGTCCTATTAAAACAAAAAAATTAAATAATATAAACAAAATCACAAAAAAAAGCTTAAAAATCTGTTTATAAAAGAAAATAAAAACAAATAAAAAAGAAAACTAGTTATTCATCACCAGGATAGCTATACTAAAAATAGTAAAACCAACATTAAAATTAATAAGATTCTGATTAATCTATAGAAGCTCACTAAGGTGATTTAATACATGCAAAGATTATTAAATAAACTGCTCGTGTATTTTATAATATTTCTCATGTATTCTGGAGAGTTAATTCTGCTCATTCTGATCATACAGATCCACAGTCTTAAGTTTATATATTTTTTTCTCTGGTTAAAATCTCCGCGCGTTGGTTTCTTGCTGTATGAGGAGGCCATCAGCCCCACCCTCACTGCCCCCAGCGTCTAGGGAGTGGCGGAAGAGGTCAGCCATGTTCTCCTCTTGTGAGGAGAAAAGTTTTTGTAACACAAGAGGTAAGCTCTCTTCCTTGTTTTTGGGTTCTAGGTTTTATAAGTTCAATGTTTGTACTTCATGTACCTTTTCTCTGTCGTTTTTTAGCTTTTCAGCTTTTAAGCATTGGTTTGTCTGTTAACATTTATGCGGGTTTTAACTCTTACTTTTCTTTGTAACTTTGAGCGTCTTTTGTGGTACCTAGGAACAGAAGATGGCTAAGCTTGTTCCTTTTCTATGCGCTGTCTATGCGCTGTTTTTTCAAAGTAGTTAAGTTCTTAATAACTAATTAATTATGCACTTAAAGCACTGCTGAAATACTTTGTACATATTGCAACTAACTGTTTAAGGTATATAACTTTCACAAAGTTTTCTTTAGTTAATTATTATCTTTAACTTATTCTCGTTTTCGTGCTGTCATAAGTTGTAGAGTAGGGGGTTTTAGACTCAAGTTTTCTTTCAAAAATCTGTTCGTTATAAATTAACATTTCCTTTTTTAATTGCAATGTAAAATTTGTTTTTCAGGTTTAAATTCTCTCTCAAACGAACTTGGAATTTCGTTATAGCTGAAAATCATTTCTATTTATTATGTCACTCTCACAGCTTGAGTTCTCTTTAATCTTCTTCTCTCTGTTTAATAGTAACAGATGAAGAGCATGGGTCGGGCCATGAAGGTTAATGGATGCAAGCGAAATTGTTAACTAGTGCTAGGTCATGCTACTCTACGGAGGACATGACTTATATATATATTTTTTAAACTATTTTAGGTGGGAATGTTACTTGCATCTATGGCCTTGCAGAAACCCATTTCCAACTAGGTCTTTGTGGAAGTGAGAAAATGCAGAGTTTTTGCTGGTCCTTGATAAAGCCAAGGCTCAGTATTCTCGACACCTTCTACATTCAGTTGTTTTATTTTATTTTTTTTATCTTTTCTCCTTTTACTCACACAGGTAGATACATAACCTTTTCTATGTTGTACTAGGTGTGAGTCAAAAATTATATATATTTTTTTTTGCTTAGGTCTCTTCTTAATAGAATATATATATATATATATATATATATATATATATATTTAAGATTTTAGAAGGAACTCCTTATAGCAGAAAGATATATCAGAGACCCACTCCACTCCAACACCCCCAAAATCCAATTCCATTCTAAATAGGGAAGACAGCACAAAGCACCTGGGCAGGAAAAATAAATCAAAGACGATCACTCATGACTTTTTAATATCGATATAAGCAGAAGACAGCGTGAGAAATTTCTTTTTAACCGCAGCTGTGAGAATGATACCTCTCCCACGCGTAACCAGCCAACTGAAAGACACCTCGCATCGGAGATCGTTCCACTACATGCTCACAGAAAAACAGCAGAATAAAAAGAGAGTTAATTTGTTGGTTGGTGAAGAGATGGAGAAAGATTCGGGGTCGCAAAAATTTAAATGGACAAGCATATTGCTTCTTAAACACTTCCGTCGCCGTTCGAAGTGTATTCCCTTTTAATTCTAAAATAAAAGTTTCATGCGTGTTTTTAATTGGTTTTCTCTCTTGCTCCTCTGACGAAGAACAATTTTCTAGTGATTTCACAGTAGGAATCAGGTTCAAACACATGCCATTGTAAAGGCACTCAGAGCCAACAATATCTCATTTTAAGAAATATCTGTACAAGAGCCAGTTGCATTCGACAATAAAGTTGTTGTACACTGTCTAGATACGCAAAAAGTAGCGGTGTGAATGGAAACATACGAATAACGTGGAAGGTATGACTGGTGAAGCATTTCGGATGCTTCACCAGTCATGCTACGGCCAATACAACTTTTAGACAGAACGGGATGAGCGTGTAGCTCATCAGTTCTAAGCCATCATGGCGGAAGATGTTATACGTTGTCGCGGAAATGATGTGACAGAGTTCACAAAGGGCCAATTTATTGGCCTGTGGCAAGGGCAGAAAGCCTGCAAGCAGATCGCTGAAATCACTGGCACCGGATTTACGAACTGTCCAACGCATTATTAAATCGTGGAATGATGGCGGTGAAACAACTTCGCAGAAAATGTGTGGTCGGAAAACAATCCTGAATAACCGTGACCGAAGATCATTAAAAAAATTAGTGAAATCTCATCGCAAAAAAACGACACTAGTACTCACAGCCAGGGCCGGATTAGGGGAGGGGTCTAACGGGGCTATAACCTAGAGCCCAAGGGGCCCAGTAGGCATGACGCTACACCACAAATAATACACAACTTATATATGTATCATCATCATCATCATCATTGTCAACCATTATCAATCCACTGCTGGACGAAGGTCTCCCCAAGTTTCCTCCACAACGATCTGTCTTGTGCCAGTCTCCTCCATGTCACTCCCGCATATTTACGAATTTCATCCACCCATCTCCCATGTGGTCTTCTTCTGGGTCTTTTCCTGTCCCTTGGAATCCAATCTAAAATTTCGGCTGTCCATCTATGGTCTGTCCTTCTGGCAGTATGCCCAGCCCATTGCCATTTCAGGGATTTAACTCTGATCATGATGTCTTCCACTCTCGTCATTTTTCGGATCCACGAGTTCCTCTTCTTATCTCTCCTGGTTATACCAAGCATGCACCTCTCCATGCTACTTTGAGTTGTCTGCAGCCTTTGTATGTCTCTTTTAGTTAAGGTCCACGTCTCTGCACCATACGTAAGCACTGGAAGGATGCATTGATCAAACACTTTTCTTTTAAGACATAATGGCATATTGCTCTTGAAAATTATGCTGTTTCTTCCAAAAGCTCTCCAGGCAAGTTTTGTACGCCGATTAATTTCTTCATCAATGTGACCTTCACTTGATATCTGCTGTCCAAGATAAACATACGTATCTGTTATCTCCAGTTGTTCTCCATCAATCGATAAATCTTCATTTCTTGTAAAAGCATTGAACATCACTTTTGTCTTCTGAAAGTTCATTTTTAATCCCACTTCTTTACTCTTGTCAGCAAGTTCCTGGATCATACTCTGCAGCTCTGATGGGGTAGTTGCAAAAATGACTACGTCATCAGCAAAACGAAGGTGGGTTAGATAATCTCCATTAATCTTTATCCCTTTGTTTTCCCAGTTCAGTGATTGAAAGACATTTTCCAATGTAGCATTAAAGAGCTTCGGAGATATGGTGTCACCTTGTCTCACTCCCTTTCCAATTTTTATGTGTGTTGTATTTTCAAACAGCCGAATCTTTGCACTTGCATTTTCATAGATGTTATTAATAATATTAATGTATGCATCTTCAATACCGCAGGATTTCAGAGCCGTGGTAACTGCTGATAGTTTCACCGAATCAAAGGCTTTTTCATAATCGATAAAAGCCATGCACAATGGAAGTTCATATTCCCTCGCTCTTTCAATTAGTTCTCTCAGTACGTGGATATGATCTATTGTGCTGTAGCCACTCCTGAATCCAGCTTGTTCTCTCGGTTGAGCCATGTCCAGTGTTACCTTCAAGCGGTGTGAAAGAACTTTAGTGAAGATTTTATAAACCACTGATAGGAGGCTGATAGGTCTGTAGTTCCTGAGATCCTCAATGTCACCTTTTTTATGTAGCAGGATCATTGTAGCATTGTTCCAATCCTCAGGAATCTTCCCTTCATTAAGGCATCGAGTGAAAATTTGGGCGAGTACTGTTTCAATTTCTCCACTTGCTTCTTGTATGATGTCTATAGTAATTCCATCTTCTCCTGGAGCTTTCCCCCGCTTCATGTTCTTGATTGCATGAGCAACTTCTGCTGGGAGGACTGGAAGAACTCTGGTACCTTTCATGATGTCTGGAGTACATGTATCATCCCTTTCATATAATTTGGAGTAGAAATCTTTCACTCTTGTCAAAATTTCGCCTCTATTTCTTGTTATAGAACCATCTTCTTTTCTCAGAGCCATAATCTGTTTTCTTCCCTTACTGAGATGTCCCTTTGCTATCTTTAGGCTTTGGTTGTTTTCAATTGCTTTCCTCACTAGCTCACAGTTGAATTTCCTTACGTCTTCAGTGATACTTTTTCGTGCTGTCTTGCATAGCTCTATATATTCCACTTTGGAAGTCACATCTTCTTTAGTTGTCCTCATCTCTCTTCTTTTTTGCATCAACATTTTGGTTTTTCCTGATAATTTGTTCACATGCAACTTGTTCTTAGACCCAGCTAATTTTGTTGCTGTTTCCATTAGAGCTTTGGTTACTTTTCTGTTAACTTCCGAAATATCCACTTCTTCCGATGTTAGGCCTTCTAAAGCAGAGAATCTGTTCTTCAGTTCTAACTTGAAAGTATTATGGTGTTTTTTAAGGTTGGTTATGTCAATACATTTTGTTTGTCTTATGAGCTTGCCACGTTCCAGTTTAGTGTTGAGGTGCATCTTACATCTCACCAATCTATGGTCACTACCTGTGTTGAACTTGTTCAGCACACTGCAGTCTTCGATGACGAATTTTTTGTTACACATAATAAAATCAATTTCACTTGTCGTTCCAATTGGATGTCTCCATGTCCATTTCCTGTGTGGCTTTTTCTTGAAAAAGGAGTTCAAGATGAAAAATCCTTCTGCCTCTGCAAACTCAACGAGAGTATTTCCACGCTGGTTTCTGTTGCCGTGACCGAATTTACCTACTGAAGTTTCATTCTGTTGCCGTTGCCCTATTTTTGCATTGAAATCTCCCATAATTATCTTCAAGTGCTGCTTACCTTTATTATTTAGATGACGAATTTCCTCATAAAATTCTTCAATTTCTTCTTCAGGATGACTTGTGGTGGGTGCATAAGTTTGAATAATCTGAGCCTGGTATCTTCTCGATAGTTGGATAACGAGTCGTGCAGCTCTGTCAGAGGAACTTTCAACTTCTACCACTTTATCCTTCAGTTTCATAGAGTAACATACGAGCCCGTAAGTTATTCTACCAAGCAGTTAGAAAATCGGTTTAAGGCATTCTTCAAGAAACTTAAAATTCCGCAAACTAGCAGATATGGGTCTGAATTTCCATTTCTTTTTGCAACGGTTAAGTTTCATAAGGATCCTGTGAAGTTCAGGTTCATAGCTAGTGGAGTAAGGAGTCATAAAAAGAAAATAGATCTTGCTTTCGAAGATGTCTTAAAGAAGGTTTTGAAACACATTAGAAACTGTTCTAACTTGATGTACAGAGATTTTTGGATAATTAATAATAATGCAGAAGTAATTTCTACTATACTCAAAGTTTGTCCCCTAGATATTAATAGTTATGATTTTGAAAACCTATATACTAATCTGCCTCTATCAGATATAATCACTACCTTTAAAGAGCTGTATGCAGAATTTAAACTTAACCAATTTGTTGATGTAGGAACTTGGAACTCTTATCTCAATTGCTGCATAAAAATAACCATATCTTATATAATAATACTCTCTATAAGCAAGTGAACGGTATTCCAATGGGAACATCAACGTCCACGAATATCGCTAATCTATTCCTGTTCTTTAAGGAATATAAATTCATTAAAAATCACCCCACCTGCTCAGATAACTACCTTTACACTTTTAGATATATTGATGATCTGCTGTGTATCAATAATTCCGAAGTTATAGAGAGTGATTTTGATAATATCTATCCTAGCTCTCTTAACTTATGTAAAACCAACCACAGTAATCAGGAACTTGAGTTCCTAGACTTAAGCATTAAGCTCAACAGAGGTAACCCATCTATTAGCCTCTTTGATAAAAGAGTTAATTTTCCTTTCAAAGTAATTAAATATCTACACTGGAATAATAACATTTCAACCAAAGTAATTGAGAATGTACTAATTTCTCAGGTCCTAAGAATTTCAAGAATTTGCAGCAACAATTTGGACTTCAATTACCACATTAATATACTATTAGAAAGTTTTCTAGAGAACGAAATTCCTTCTTCTTTCATCAAAAGAACTTTAAGAAAAATTATTCTGAATAATAGAGTAAGGTTGGCAGATCTGCTTTAATTTTCTACACAGTTAATAATATGATTCTGACCAATCAAAGCCGTAAGGAAGTTGGCTAGAGGATGCCTATTAACTACCTAAAGGAACCTTAGTGCTATGGATATGACGGTCCTATTAAAACAAAAAAAATTAAATAATATAAACAAAATCACAAAAAAAGCTTAAAAATCTGTTTATAAAAGAAAATAAAAACAAATAAAAAAGAAAACTAGTTATTCATCACCAGGATAGCTATACTAAAAATAGTAAAACCAACATTAAAATTAATAAGATTCTGATTAATCTATAGAAGCTCACTAAGGTGATTTAATACATGCAAAGATTATTAAATAAACTGCTCGTGTATTTTATAATATTTCTCATGTATTCTGGAGAGTTAATTCTGCTCATTCTGATCATACAGATCCACAGTCTTAAGTTTATATATTTTTTCTCTGGTTAAAATCTCCGCGCGTTGGTTTCTTGCTGTATGAGGAGGCCATCAGCCCCACCCTCACTGCCCCCAGCGTCTAGGGAGTGGCGGAAGAGGTCAGCCATGTTCTCCTCTTGTGAGGAGAAAAGTTTTTGTAACACAAGAGGTAAGCTCTCTTCCTTGTTTTTGGGTTCTAGGTTTTATAAGTTCAATGTTTGTACTTCATGTACCTTTTCTCTGTCGTTTTTTAGCTTTTCAGCTTTTAAGCATTGGTTTGTCTGTTAACATTTATGCGGGTTTTAACTCTTACTTTTCTTTGTAACTTTGAGCGTCTTTTGTGGTACCTAGGAACAGAAGATGGCTAAGCTTGTTCCTTTTCTATGCGCTGTCTATGCGCTGTTTTTTCAAAGTAGTTAAGTTCTTAATAACTAATTAATTATGCACTTAAAGCACTGCTGAAATACTTTGTACATATTGCAACTAACTGTTTAAGGTATATAACTTTCACAAAGTTTTCTTTAGTTAATTATTATCTTTAACTTATTCTCGTTTTCGTGCTGTCATAAGTTGTAGAGTAGGGGGTTTTAGACTCAAGTTTTCTTTCAAAAATCTGTTCGTTATAAATTAACATTTCCTTTTTTAATTGCAATGTAAAATTTGTTTTTCAGGTTTAAATTCTCTCTCAAACGAACTTGGAATTTCGTTATAGCTGAAAATCATTTCTATTTATTATGTCACTCTCACAGCTTGAGTTCTCTTTAATCTTCTTCTCTCTGTTTAATAGTAACAGATGAAGAGCATGGGTCGGGCCATGAAGGTTAATGGATGCAAGCGAAATTGTTAACTAGTGCTAGGTCATGCTACTCTACGGAGGACATGACTTATATATATATTTTTTAAACTATTTTAGGTGGGAATGTTACTTGCATCTATGGCCTTGCAGAAACCCATTTCCAACTAGGTCTTTGTGGAAGTGAGAAAATGCAGAGTTTTTGCTGGTCCTTGATAAAGCCAAGGCTCAGTATTCTCGACACCTTCTACATTCAGTTGTTTTATTTTATTTTTTTTTCTTTTCTCCTTTTACTCACACAGGTAGATACATAACCTTTTCTATGTTGTACTAGGTGTGAGTCAAAATTATATATGTATTTTTTTGCTTAGGTATCTTTATAGAATGTGAATTCTGAATTTTCAAAACTGCTGCGTTGCGCGTTTTGATTTTCAGGTTATTTTGCACCCTTCGTTTTAAATTCTAAAATTTTTTCCTTAGTCTTCAGTTTTGCTCTTTAGTATATATATATATATATATACTGAAGAGCAAAGCTGAAAACTAAGGAAAATCTTCAGAATTTAAATAGAAAGTTGCAAAATAACCTGAAGATCAAAACGCGCAACGCAGCAGTTAGGAAAATTCAGAATTCACATTCTATTAAGAAGAGACCTAAGCAAAAAAAAAAAAAATATTTTTTTGACTCATACCAAGTACAACATAGAAAAGGTTATGTATCTACCGGTGTGAGTAAAAGGAGAAAAGATAAAAAATAAAATAAAACAACTGAATGTAGAAAGTGTCGAGAATACTGAGCCTTTGCTTTAACAAGGACCAGCAAAACCTCTGGGCTTATTACTTGCATCTATGGCTTTGCAGAAACCCATTTCCAACTAGGTCTTTGTGGAAATGAGAAAATGCAGAGTTTTTGCTGGTCCTTGATAAAGCCAAGGCTCAGTATTCTCGACACTTTCTACATTCAGTTGTTTTATTTTATTTTTATCTTTTCTCCTTTTACTCACACCGGTAGATACATAACCTTTTCTATGTTGTACTTGGTATGAGTCAAAAATATATATATTTTTTTGCTTAGGTCTCTTCTTAATAGAATATATATATATATATATATATATATATATATATTTAAGATTTTAGAAGGAACTCCTTATAGCAGAAAGATATATCAGAGACCCACTCCACTCCAACACCCCCAAAATCCAATTCCATTCTAAATAGGGAAGACAGCACAAAGCACCTGGGCAGGAAAAATAAATCAAAGACGATCACTCATGACTTTTTAATATCGATATAAGCAGAAGACAGCGTGAGAAATTTCTTTTTAACCGCAGCTGTGAGAATGATACCTCTCCCACGCGTAACCAGCCAACTGAAAGACACCTCGCATCGGAGATCGTTCCACTACATGCTCACAGAAAAACAGCAGAATAAAAAGAGAGTTAATTTGTTGGTTGGTGAAGAGATGGAGAAAGATTCGGGGTCGCAAAAATTTAAATGGACAAGCATATTGCTTCTTAAACACTTCCGTCGCCGTTCGAAGTGTATTCCCTTTTAATTCTAAAATAAAAGTTTCATGCGTGTTTTTAATTGGTTTTCTCTCTTGCTCCTCTGACGAAGAACAATTTTCTAGTGATTTCACAGTAGGAATCAGGTTCAAACACATGCCATTGTAAAGGCACTCAGAGCCAACAATATCTCATTTTAAGAAATATCTGTACAAGAGCCAGTTGCATTCGACAATAAAGTTGTTGTACACTGTCTAGATACGCAAAAAGTAGCGGTGTGAATGGAAACATACGAATAACGTGGAAGGTATGACTGGTGAAGCATTTCGGATGCTTCACCAGTCATGCTGCGGCCAATACAACTTTTAGACAGAACGGGATGAGCGTGTAGCTCATCAGTTCTAAGCCATCATGGCGGAAGATGTTATACGTTGTCGCGGAAATGATGTGACAGAGTTCACAAAGGGCCAATTTATTGGCCTGTGGCAAGGGCAGAAAGCCTGCAAGCAGATCGCTGAAATCACTGGCACCGGATTACGAACTGTCCAACGCATTATTAAATCGTGGAATGATGGCGGTGAAACAACTTCGCAGAAAATGTGTGGTCGGAAAACAATCCTGAATAACCGTGACCGAAGATCATTAAAAAAATTAGTGAAATCTCATCGCAAAAAAACGACACTAGTACTCACAGCCAGGGCCGGATTAGGGGGAGGGGTCTAACGGGGCTATAACCTAGAGCCCAAGGGGCCCAGTAGGCATGACGCTACACCACAAATAATACACAACTTATATATGTATCATCATCATCATCATCATTGTCAACCATTATCAATCCACTGCTGGACGAAGGTCTCCCCAAGTTTCCTCCACAACGATCTGTCTTGTGCCAGTCTCCTCCATGTCACTCCCGCATATTTACGAATTTCATCCACCCATCTCCCATGTGGTCTTCTTCTGGGTCTTTTCCTGTCCCTTGGAATCCAATCTAAAATTTCGGCTGTCCATCTATGGTCTGTCCTTCTGGCAGTATGCCCAGCCCATTGCCATTTCAGGGATTTAACTCTGATCATGATGTCTTCCACTCTCGTCATTTTTCGGATCCACGAGTTCCTCTTCTTATCTCTCCTGGTTATACCAAGCATGCACCTCTCCATGCTACTTTGAGTTGTCTGCAGCCTTTGTATGTCTCTTTTAGTTAAGGTCCACGTCTCTGCACCATACGTAAGCACTGGAAGGATGCATTGATCAAACACTTTTCTTTTAAGACATAATGGCATATTGCTCTTGAAAATTATGCTGTTTCTTCCAAAAGCTCTCCAGGCAAGTTTTGTACGCCGATTAATTTCTTCATCAATGTGACCTTCACTTGATATCTGCTGTCCAAGATAAACATACGTATCTGTTATCTCCAGTTGTTCTCCATCAATCGATAAATCTTCATTTCTTGTAAAAGCATTGAACATCACTTTTGTCTTCTGAAAGTTCATTTTTAATCCCACTTCTTTACTCTTGTCAGCAAGTTCCTGGATCATACTCTGCAGCTCTGATGGGGTAGTTGCAAAAATGACTACGTCATCAGCAAAACGAAGGTGGGTTAGATAATCTCCATTAATCTTTATCCCTTTGTTTTCCCAGTTCAGTGATTGAAAGACATTTTCCAATGTAGCATTAAAGAGCTTCGGAGATATGGTGTCACCTTGTCTCACTCCCTTTCCAATTTTTATGTGTGTTGTATTTTCAAACAGCCGAATCTTTGCACTTGCATTTTCATAGATGTTATTAATAATATTAATGTATGCATCTTCAATACCGCAGGATTTCAGAGCCGTGGTAACTGCTGATAGTTTCACCGAATCAAAGGCTTTTTCATAATCGATAAAAGCCATGCACAATGGAAGTTCATATTCCCTCGCTCTTTCAATTAGTTCTCTCAGTACGTGGATATGATCTATTGTGCTGTAGCCACTCCTGAATCCAGCTTGTTCTCTCGGTTGAGCCATGTCCAGTGTTACCTTCAAGCGGTGTGAAAGAACTTTAGTGAAGATTTTATAAACCACTGATAGGAGGCTGATAGGTCTGTAGTTCCTGAGATCCTCAATGTCACCTTTTTTATGTAGCAGGATCATTGTAGCATTGTTCCAATCCTCAGGAATCTTCCCTTCATTAAGGCATCGAGTGAAAATTTGGGCGAGTACTGTTTCAATTTCTCCACTTGCTTCTTGTATGATGTCTATAGTAATTCCATCTTCTCCTGGAGCTTTCCCCCGCTTCATGTTCTTGATTGCATGAGCAACTTCTGCTGGGAGGACTGGAAGAACTCTGGTACCTTTCATGATGTCTGGAGTACATGTATCATCCCTTTCATATAATTTGGAGTAGAAATCTTTCACTCTTGTCAAAATTTCTGCCTCTATTTCTTGTTATAGAACCATCTTCTTTTCTCAGAGCCATAATCTGTTTTCTTCCCTTACTGAGATGTCCCTTTGCTATCTTTAGGCTTTGGTTGTTTTCAATTGCTTTCCTCACTAGCTCACAGTTGAATTTCCTTACGTCTTCAGTGATACTTTTTCGTGCTGTCTTGCATAGCTCTATATATTCCACTTTGGAAGTCACATCTTCTTTAGTTGTCCTCATCTCTCTTCTTTTTTGCATCAACATTTTGGTTTTTCCTGATAATTTGTTCACATGCAACTTGTTCTTAGACCCAGCTAATTTTGTTGCTGTTTCCATTAGAGCTTTGGTTACTTTTCTGTTAACTTCCGAAATATCCACTTCTTCCGATGTTAGGCCTTCTAAAGCAGAGAATCTGTTCTTCAGTTCTAACTTGAAAGTATTATGGTGTTTTTTAAGGTTGGTTATGTCAATACATTTTGTTTGTCTTATGAGCTTGCCACGTTCCAGTTTAGTGTTGAGGTGCATCTTACATCTCACCAATCTATGGTCACTACCTGTGTTGAACTTGTTCAGCACACTGCAGTCTTCGATGACGAATTTTTTGTTACACATAATAAAATCAATTTCACTTGTCGTTCCAATTGGATGTCTCCATGTCCATTTCCTGTGTGGCTTTTTCTTGAAAAAGGAGTTCAAGATGAAAAATCCTTCTGCCTCTGCAAACTCAACGAGAGTATTTCCACGCTGGTTTCTGTTGCCGTGACCGAATTTACCTACTGAAGTTTCATTCTGTTGCCGTTGCCCTATTTTTGCATTGAAATCTCCCATAATTATCTTCAAGTGCTGCTTACCTTTATTATTTAGATGACGAATTTCCTCATAAAATTCTTCAATTTCTTCTTCAGGATGACTTGTGGTGGGTGCATAAGTTTGAATAATCTGAGCCTGGTATCTTCTCGATAGTTGGATAACGAGTCGTGCAGCTCTGTCAGAGGAACTTTCAACTTCTACCACTTTATCCTTCAGTTTCATAGAGTAACATACGAGCCCGTAAGTTATTCTACCAAGCAGTTAGAAAATCGGTTTAAGGCATTCTTCAAGAAACTTAAAATTCCGCAAACTAGCAGATATGGGTCTGAATTTCCATTTCTTTTTGCAACGGTTAAGTTTCATAAGGATCCTGTGAAGTTCAGGTTCATAGCTAGTGGAGTAAGGAGTCATAAAAAGAAAATAGATCTTGCTTTCGAAGATGTCTTAAAGAAGGTTTTGAAACACATTAGAAACTGTTCTAACTTGATGTACAGAGATTTTTGGATAATTAATAATAATGCAGAAGTAATTTCTACTATACTCAAAGTTTGTCCCCTAGATATTAATAGTTATGATTTTGAAAACCTATATACTAATCTGCCTCTATCAGATATAATCACTACCTTTAAAGAGCTGTATGCAGAATTTAAACTTAACCAATTTGTTGATGTAGGAACTTGGAACTCTTATCTCAATTGCTGCATAAAAATAACCATATCTTATATAATAATACTCTCTATAAGCAAGTGAACGGTATTCCAATGGGAACATCAACGTCCACGAATATCGCTAATCTATTCCTGTTCTTTAAGGAATATAAATTCATTAAAAATCACCCCACCTGCTCAGATAACTACCTTTACACTTTTAGATATATTGATGATCTGCTGTGTATCAATAATTCCGAAGTTATAGAGAGTGATTTTGATAATATCTATCCTAGCTCTCTTAACTTATGTAAAACCAACCACAGTAATCAGGAACTTGAGTTCCTAGACTTAAGCATTAAGCTCAACAGAGGTAACCCATCTATTAGCCTCTTTGATAAAAGAGTTAATTTTCCTTTCAAAGTAATTAAATATCTACACTGGAATAATAACATTTCAACCAAAGTAATTGAGAATGTACTAATTTCTCAGGTCCTAAGAATTTCAAGAATTTGCAGCAACAATTTGGACTTCAATTACCACATTAATATACTATTAGAAAGTTTTCTAGAGAACGAAATTCCTTCTTCTTTCATCAAAAGAACTTTAAGAAAAATTATTCTGAATAATAGAGTAAGGTTGGCAGATCTGCTTTAATTTTCTACACAGTTAATAATATGATTCTGACCAATCAAAGCCGTAAGGAAGTTGGCTAGAGGATGCCTATTAACTACCTAAAGGAACCTTAGTGCTATGGATATGACGGTCCTATTAAAACAAAAAAAATTAAATAATATAAACAAAATCACAAAAAAAAGCTTAAAAATCTGTTTATAAAAGAAAATAAAAACAAATAAAAAAGAAAACTAGTTATTCATCACCAGGATAGCTATACTAAAAATAGTAAAACCAACATTAAAATTAATAAGATTCTGATTAATCTATAGAAGCTCACTAAGGTGATTTAATACATGCAAAGATTATTAAATAAACTGCTCGTGTATTTTATAATATTTCTCATGTATTCTGGAGAGTTAATTCTGCTCATTCTGATCATACAGATCCACAGTCTTAAGTTTATATATTTTTTCTCTGGTTAAAATCTCCGCGCGTTGGTTTCTTGCTGTATGAGGAGGCCATCAGCCCCACCCTCACTGCCCCCAGCGTCTAGGGAGTGGCGGAAGAGGTCAGCCATGTTCTCCTCTTGTGAGGAGAAAAGTTTTTGTAACACAAGAGGTAAGCTCTCTTCCTTGTTTTTGGGTTCTAGGTTTTATAAGTTCAATGTTTGTACTTCATGTACCTTTTCTCTGTCGTTTTTTAGCTTTTCAGCTTTTAAGCATTGGTTTGTCTGTTAACATTTATGCGGGTTTTAACTCTTACTTTTCTTTGTAACTTTGAGCGTCTTTTGTGGTACCTAGGAACAGAAGATGGCTAAGCTTGTTCCTTTTCTATGCGCTGTCTATGCGCTGTTTTTTCAAAGTAGTTAAGTTCTTAATAACTAATTAATTATGCACTTAAAGCACTGCTGAAATACTTTGTACATATTGCAACTAACTGTTTAAGGTATATAACTTTCACAAAGTTTTCTTTAGTTAATTATTATCTTTAACTTATTCTCGTTTTCGTGCTGTCATAAGTTGTAGAGTAGGGGTTTTAGACTCAAGTTTTCTTTCAAAAATCTGTTCGTTATAAATTAACATTTCCTTTTTTAATTGCAATGTAAAATTTGTTTTTCAGGTTTAAATTCTCTCTCAAACGAACTTGGAATTTCGTTATAGCTGAAAATCATTTCTATTTATTATGTCACTCTCACAGCTTGAGTTCTCTTTAATCTTCTTCTCTCTGTTTAATAGTAACAGATGAAGAGCATGGGTCGGGCCATGAAGGTTAATGGATGCAAGCGAAATTGTTAACTAGTGCTAGGTCATGCTACTCTACGGAGGACATGACTTATATATATATTTTTTAAACTATTTTAGGTGGGAATGTTACTTGCATCTATGGCCTTGCAGAAACCCATTTCCAACTAGGTCTTTGTGGAAGTGAGAAAATGCAGAGTTTTTGCTGGTCCTTGATAAAGCCAAGGCTCAGTATTCTCGACACCTTCTACATTCAGTTGTTTTATTTTATTTTTTTTTTCTTTTCTCCTTTTACTCACACAGGTAGATACATAACCTTTTCTATGTTGTACTAGGTGTGAGTCAAAATTATATATGTATTTTTTTGCTTAGGTATCTTTATAGAATGTGAATTCTGAATTTTCAAAACTGCTGCGTTGCGCGTTTTGATTTTCAGGTTATTTTGCACCCTTCGTTTTAAATTCTAAAATTTTTCCTTAGTCTTCAGTTTTGCTCTTTAGTATATATATATATATATATACTGAAGAGCAAAGCTGAAAACTAAGGAAAATCTTCAGAATTTAAATAGAAAGTTGCAAAATAACCTGAAGATCAAAACGCGCAACGCAGCAGTTAGGAAAATTCAGAATTCACATTCTATTAAGAAGAGACCTAAGCAAAAAAAAAAAAAAATATTTTTTTGACTCATACCAAGTACAACATAGAAAAGGTTATGTATCTACCGGTGTGAGTAAAAGGAGAAAAAGATAAAAAATAAAATAAAACAACTGAATGTAGAAAGTGTCGAGAATACTGAGCCTTTGCTTTAACAAGGACCAGCAAAACCTCTGGGCTTATTACTTGCATCTATGGCTTTGCAGAAACCCATTTCCAACTAGGTCTTTGTGGAAATGAGAAAATGCAGAGTTTTTGCTGGTCCTTGATAAAGCCAAGGCTCAGTATTCTCGACACTTTCTACATTCAGTTGTTTTATTTTATTTTTTATCTTTTCTCCTTTTACTCACACCGGTAGATACATAACCTTTTCTATGTTGTACTTGGTATGAGTCAAAAATATATATATTTTTTTTTGCTTAGGTCTCTTCTTAATAGAATATATATATATATATATATATATATATATATATTTAAGATTTTAGAAGGAACTCCTTATAGCAGAAAGATATATCAGAGACCCACTCCACTCCAACACCCCCAAAATCCAATTCCATTCTAAATAGGGAAGACAGCACAAAGCACCTGGGCAGGAAAAATAAATCAAAGACGATCACTCATGACTTTTTAATATCGATATAAGCAGAAGACAGCGTGAGAAATTTCTTTTTAACCGCAGCTGTGAGAATGATACCTCTCCCACGCGTAACCAGCCAACTGAAAGACACCTCGCATCGGAGATCGTTCCACTACATGCTCACAGAAAAACAGCAGAATAAAAAGAGAGTTAATTTGTTGGTTGGTGAAGAGATGGAGAAAGATTCGGGGTCGCAAAAATTTAAATGGACAAGCATATTGCTTCTTAAACACTTCCGTCGCCGTTCGAAGTGTATTCCCTTTTAATTCTAAAATAAAAGTTTCATGCGTGTTTTTAATTGGTTTTCTCTCTTGCTCCTCTGACGAAGAACAATTTTCTAGTGATTTCACAGTAGGAATCAGGTTCAAACACATGCCATTGTAAAGGCACTCAGAGCCAACAATATCTCATTTTAAGAAATATCTGTACAAGAGCCAGTTGCATTCGACAATAAAGTTGTTGTACACTGTCTAGATACGCAAAAAGTAGCGGTGTGAATGGAAACATACGAATAACGTGGAAGGTATGACTGGTGAAGCATTTCGGATGCTTCACCAGTCATGCTGCGGCCAATACAACTTTTAGACAGAACGGGATGAGCGTGTAGCTCATCAGTTCTAAGCCATCATGGCGGAAGATGTTATACGTTGTCGCGGAAATGATGTGACAGAGTTCACAAAGGGCCAATTTATTGGCCTGTGGCAAGGGCAGAAAGCCTGCAAGCAGATCGCTGAAATCACTGGCACCGGATTACGAACTGTCCAACGCATTATTAAATCGTGGAATGATGGCGGTGAAACAACTTCGCAGAAAATGTGTGGTCGGAAAACAATCCTGAATAACCGTGACCGAAGATCATTAAAAAAATTAGTGAAATCTCATCGCAAAAAAACGACACTAGTACTCACAGCCAGGGCCGGATTAGGGGGAGGGGTCTAACGGGGCTATAACCTAGAGCCCAAGGGGCCCAGTAGGCATGACGCTACACCACAAATAATACACAACTTATATATGTATCATCATCATCATCATCATTGTCAACCATTATCAATCCACTGCTGGACGAAGGTCTCCCCAAGTTTCCTCCACAACGATCTGTCTTGTGCCAGTCTCCTCCATGTCACTCCCGCATATTTACGAATTTCATCCACCCATCTCCCATGTGGTCTTCTTCTGGGTCTTTTCCTGTCCCTTGGAATCCAATCTAAAATTTCGGCTGTCCATCTATGGTCTGTCCTTCTGGCAGTATGCCCAGCCCATTGCCATTTCAGGGATTTAACTCTGATCATGATGTCTTCCACTCTCGTCATTTTTCGGATCCACGAGTTCCTCTTCTTATCTCTCCTGGTTATACCAAGCATGCACCTCTCCATGCTACTTTGAGTTGTCTGCAGCCTTTGTATGTCTCTTTTAGTTAAGGTCCACGTCTCTGCACCATACGTAAGCACTGGAAGGATGCATTGATCAAACACTTTTCTTTTAAGACATAATGGCATATTGCTCTTGAAAATTATGCTGTTTCTTCCAAAAGCTCTCCAGGCAAGTTTTGTACGCCGATTAATTTCTTCATCAATGTGACCTTCACTTGATATCTGCTGTCCAAGATAAACATACGTATCTGTTATCTCCAGTTGTTCTCCATCAATCGATAAATCTTCATTTCTTGTAAAAGCATTGAACATCACTTTTGTCTTCTGAAAGTTCATTTTTAATCCCACTTCTTTACTCTTGTCAGCAAGTTCCTGGATCATACTCTGCAGCTCTGATGGGGTAGTTGCAAAAATGACTACGTCATCAGCAAAACGAAGGTGGGTTAGATAATCTCCATTAATCTTTATCCCTTTGTTTTCCCAGTTCAGTGATTGAAAGACATTTTCCAATGTAGCATTAAAGAGCTTCGGAGATATGGTGTCACCTTGTCTCACTCCCTTTCCAATTTTTATGTGTGTTGTATTTTCAAACAGCCGAATCTTTGCACTTGCATTTTCATAGATGTTATTAATAATATTAATGTATGCATCTTCAATACCGCAGGATTTCAGAGCCGTGGTAACTGCTGATGGTTTCACCGAATCAAAGGCTTTTTCATAATCGATAAAAGCCATGCACAATGGAAGTTCATATTCCCTCGCTCTTTCAATTAGTTCTCTCAGTACGTGGATATGATCTATTGTGCTGTAGCCACTCCTGAATCCAGCTTGTTCTCTCGGTTGAGCCATGTCCAGTGTTACCTTCAAGCGGTGTGAAAGAACTTTAGTGAAGATTTTATAAACCACTGATAGGAGGCTGATAGGTCTGTAGTTCCTGAGATCCTCAATGTCACCTTTTTTATGTAGCAGGATCATTGTAGCATTGTTCCAATCCTCAGGAATCTTCCCTTCATTAAGGCATCGAGTGAAAATTTGGGCGAGTACTGTTTCAATTTCTCCACTTGCTTCTTGTATGATGTCTATAGTAATTCCATCTTCTCCTGGAGCTTTCCCCCGCTTCATGTTCTTGATTGCATGAGCAACTTCTGCTGGGAGGACTGGAAGAACTCTGGTACCTTTCATGATGTCTGGAGTACATGTATCATCCCTTTCATATAATTTGGAGTAGAAATCTTTCACTCTTGTCAAAATTTCGCCTCTATTTCTTGTTATAGAACCATCTTCTTTTCTCAGAGCCATAATCTGTTTTCTTCCCTTACTGAGATGTCCCTTTGCTATCTTTAGGCTTTGGTTGTTTTCAATTGCTTTCCTCACTAGCTCACAGTTGAATTTCCTTACGTCTTCAGTGATACTTTTTCGTGCTGTCTTGCATAGCTCTATATATTCCACTTTGGAAGTCACATCTTCTTTAGTTGTCC
Source organism: Macrothele yani (assembly GCA_039090855.1). NCBI lineage: Eukaryota > Metazoa > Arthropoda > Arachnida > Araneae > Macrothelidae > Macrothele > Macrothele yani. Next base: position 51,431,769 of record CM077008.1, on the reverse strand, counting down.
TCATCTCTCTTCTTTTTTGCATCAACATTTTGGTTTTTCCTGATAATTTGTTTACATGCAACTTGTTCTTAGACCCAGCTAATTTTGTTGCTGTTTCCATAAGAGCTTTGGTTACTTTTCTGTTAACTTCCGAAATATCCACTTCTTCCGATGTTAGGCCTTCTAAAGCAGAGAATCTGTTCTTCAGTTCCAACTTGAAAGTATTATGGTGTTTTTTAAGGTTGGTTATGTCAATACATTCTGTTTGTCTTATGAGCTTGCCACGTTCCAGTTTAGTGTTGAGGTGCATCTTACATCTCACCAATCTATGGTCACTACCTGTGTTGAACTTGTTCAGCACACTGCAGTCTTCGATGACGAATTTTTTGTTACACATAATAAAATCAATTTCACTTGTCGTCCCAATTGGATGTCTCCATTTCCTGTGTGGCTTTTTCTTGAAAAAGGAATTCAAGATGAAAAATCCTTCTGCCTCTGCAAACTCAACGAGAGTATTTCCACGCTGGTTTCTGTTGCCGTGACCGAATTTACCTACTGAAGTTTCATTCTGTTGCCGGTGCCCTATTTTTGCATTGAAATCTCCCATAATTATTTTCAAGTGCTGCTTACCTTTATTATTTAGATGACGAATTTCCTCATAAAATTCTTCAATTTCTTCTTCAGGATGACTTGTGGTGGGTGCATAAGTTTGAATAATCTGAGCCTGGTATCTTCTCGATAGTTGGATAACGAGTCGTGCAGCTCTGTCAGAGGAACTTTCAACTTCTACCACTTTATCCTTCAGTTTCTTGTTTATTATAAATCCAACACCACTAGTTCTGCCAGTATCTGTCCCACGATAATAGAAGAGATGTCCACTTTTCAGTTCAATGAGATCTTCTCCTTTTCTCCTTACCTCACTTAGCCCGACGATGTCCCACTTGATCCTTTGTAGTTCCTCTTCCAATTCAAGAAGCCTTGAATCAGAAGATAGGGAGCGTCCGTTGTAGGTAGCCAAGGTCAGCATCAAATGGCAGCCTAGTGCGGTCCTCCGGGGATTCTTAGCACCCTCTGCCTTCATGTCGCACTGGCCGCTGCCTTGGCCAGGTACATTCCAGCTGCCGGAGACTGAGGGCCAAGATTTAAGTTGTAGAGTCATTTTGGAGGTGTTTGGCCATAACTCACCACGCTGGCCAAGCGGGTTGGTGAGTGTGGGATAGCATTTCCTCTGATCCCGATGGTATAGTTATACCGCTATTTGCGGTCGTCAGAGCCCCTTTAGTGGGAACAGGATGCACCACGAGAAGGCGGGGTTGACATTTGTCAAGGAGAGGCTGTGATGTTACGCATCACCTGACCTTACATCCTATATATGTATATAGAGATAGAAATAAAATATTTTTAGTTTTGTCTCGTATGATTTCCACTCGATCACAAACAGTGTCTAGAAGACGAACAGATTTCAAGGCAGTGGCTCACTAAGGGTAAACGTTTCATGTCGCTGTGTACACAAGGGGTCGGTCGGGGAGGCAATTTCAGCTTTTCCACTACCATCCACCTACACCTCCATGATTGCACTTGGAACTGTTAACGGGCGAAATCTACTGTGACTTCACATTGCATAACGAAAAAGATGCACCAAGAAAAGTATACCATGCTAAAATAATTAAAAATTCCAAGACAACATCTAGGAATCTTAAGCTTTTAAATCCTGTTTTTATTACAGCAGTGGAAAATACAGTGACTTATTATGAAAACTCTGTAGGTGATATTCTATATAGATAATTTTTTAGTATGACGTGAAAATTTTTTTGTCCCTCATACCTTTTTTTGGGGGGCTTACTAAGGTCTCCTAGCCTTGGTAGCTCACTGAGTTGTCTTAGCCTAGGGGCACACTAGGGCCTTAATCCGGCCCTGCTCACAACCATGTTCAACAGTGGAAGCAAGACAATTTTCACTCTCACGATGAGACGGAAACTTAAAGGACTAAGATTAAACAGCTGTGTTGCAAAAAGGAAACCATTGGTCAGTGAGAGTAATCTGAAAAAAAAAAAGACTCCAATTCGCCACGGAACATAAAGATTGGACTGATGAGCAATGGGGGAGAGTCATGTGATCTGATGAGTCGAGGTATATACTCTGTTCCAACATGATGGGCGCATCAGGGTTCGGCGATAACCTCATGAAGTATGGGACCCTTCCTGTACTGTACCCACTGTACAGGCCTCCGGAGGAAGTGTTATGATCTGGGGTGTCTTGTGTTCGGCTAGTCTAGGCACAGCAAAACTATGCAGCAATAAAATGAAGTCACCTGAGTATCTCAGCATACTGAATGACCACCTTATTCTATCAATGAAATTTTTCTTTCCTTAAGGTAATGGCCTATCCCAGGACGACAACATCGCGATTCATTGCGCTAAAATTGCGAAAGTTCGGTTTGAGGAGTACGAGGAATCGTTCGCACACTTGACTTGGCCACCACAAAGTCCTGATCTCAACTCCATTGAGGGTTTGTGGGATATACTAGAGAGGAATCTAAGGAATAATTCCATTCTTCCGTCATCAACCAAGGATCTTTGTGAAATGTCACTACAAATCTGGCTACAAATCAATGCGGAGACAGTGAATAAGCTCATAGACACCATGCTACGCCGAATGCGTGCTGCAATTCGTGCTAAAGGTGGACCCACGAAGTATTAACATGCACGACTTTTCATTTGGCCAGGCAATGTATTTTTTTTAATAAAGTTCAAAATTAACATATTATTTTATTTTATTATTATACTTGGATTTAACAACCACCACGAGCAACTTAAAGCTCACAACTCGAACGACTAGCCTGAAACCTTTAGCTCCATAATTTTGGGTCACCGGTTCCAGAGAATGTAGAGATCCAGAGCAGTAGACAAACACAATTCGAACGATAAATCAGAAACCAGGGCACCTGACCACTCGGACACCAGGGCAGCAGATTTAACATGGAAGTCACAGTTCAGTTCATTGAAAAAAAACTGATGAGAGAGAAATGCACGAAGGGCATCCCGAAAGTAATACCTCGTCTCACATAAGATTTTCATTTGTTGCAGCAAAAATGTGAAACTTGGTGGCAAAACACTTGGACATGTTGTTAATCATGCTAGCCTATTCAAAGTATTGTCCATCACTTTCTATACATTTCCGCCATCTTTGAACCCATAGGTAAAATCCATTTTGGAAAAACTCCTGAGACTGTCGTTTCACCCATGAGTTCAGAGCCAGTTTAACGTCTGTCACATCGCTGAAACGTTCCCCACGAAGGGTGTTTTACGAAGGGGAAAACAGGAAGAAGTCTGAGGGAGACAAATCAGGACTGTGGGGGGTTGGGGCATCACCGTCCACCGTATTCTGCCAGTAGCCTGTGAAGTCTCCATTGAGTTGTGAGGACGTGCGTCATTATGGTGTAATACAACACTACGAAGCGGAATGTCATGTCTTTTCCTTCTGATAGCTTTCTTTAGCTTCTTCAATGTCTGCACGTAGTGAGCACTTTTATTGTTACACCCCGTTCAAGAAAATCAGTCAAAATGACAACGTTTGTCCCAGAAAATTGTCGCCATCACTTTCCCTTAGGAATGAGTGGTTTTTACCTTTTTTGTCGAGATGAAGATGTACGGTGCCATTCCATTGACGCACGTTTTCTTTCTGCTTCATGAAAGAATAGCCATGTTTCATCGTCCGTCACAACATTAGAGAAAAACGCCTCACCCTCCCTCTTATAACCGTCCAAGAGGTACCGGCACATGTCCACCCTTTGCTCATACTGTTCGCAGGCTAGGTTTCTTAGGATCGACTTTGAATAAATTTTTCTGCAGCCCAGATCCCTAATTAATGTTTCCATAGCACTATGACTGCAATGAATTGCATCACACAACTCCTGGAAGGTGACACGACGATCAGCCGTGATGAGGTCTTTCGCTCGTTGCCTGCTGGCATCTCTCACTGCAGCTGCGGGTCTTCCACTCCGTTGTTTGTCCGATAGCTAACTTCCTCCCTCTCGAAGTCTCTTCATCCATCTTCGGACATTATTGATATCGATTGTTGCAGCTCCATACACCACCAGGAATCTTCTGTGAATCTCTGGAGCCTCACATCCCTCTTTTTCCAGGAATTCATTACGTCTCGAGGCACTTTTGTGTCATTCATAATGTTTATTTCCGATTCTGGAAAAAAAACATTTAATTGGTAACATATCGAGTTTAGGACATTTGGGCACAGGACATCTGAGCACCCGGACATTTGGGCACAAATCTTTAGGGGCCGTACAAAAATTGCTGTTTCTTGGCGCTGTGAGGGGAATTGAATGGAGAAAACGTTTTCAGTAAGACAAAAGACAATTATAATTGAATTTAAAAAAATATTACAATGCCCAAATTTTGAAGATGACATTACGTTTTTTTGGGTGTAAATATGACAAGTATAATATCCGAAAACTTGACAATTTCGTCGTCCTGGATCGAGATTACATAGCTCATAATCATGACCCAGCAAAAACAGTCTTGCTGGCCCAGCACTATGTTGCCCCTGCCAAACCGTCAATAAAATGTCCGGGAGACCAACAGAAGGGCCAGCAGTTCAGGCCAACAGTTGGCACCCCATCAGTTGTCATATGCCACAACAGGGCCATCAGTGGTCCATCACAGGCAGTAGCTGTCACAAGTGGCCCTTCAGTGGCCCTGTAAGCACGTGCAAGAAATGATGGCTAGCCTAATGTGGTCCGCTAGTGGGCCGTTAGTGGCAGCCAGCAACCACGTGACGTAACTGGTGGCTTGCCGAATCTTGTCCGCCAATTTCCCAGTAGTAGCCATAATAATAAAAAAAAAAAAAAGAAAAAGCAAGAATGACCGCAGTTTCTTAAAGCTAAAACAATTTTTTTCCTAACCTTACGAATTACCGCACGGCGCTGGGGAAATTTTCTCAACAGTCCGGAAAAACGCCCGTTTTCATCTGATCCTGGGCCTTTTGCGTGGAAGCCGCGCTCGTTACCGACCAGACTCGTTCACTACGCTCGGACATGAGCTGGAAGCTATTTGTTTGGTATGCAAGTTGTAATCGAATGCTTCCCTCTTTCATTTTACAATATTGAGAGGTATTTTTCATAAAAGTCAGTTTCATATAATTGATAAATTAATTTTTTCAACGTAACGATAGTTTATTTTTTTACCTTAAGGAAACTTCACTCATTTTCAAGGCGTGTACATACCTTTAGAGTCGCTTTCCAAAGTTTTGTACTGTCCTTGCCGTCTTGAAAAGAGATTGCTGAATAAATATATATTTACCCGGGTTCATGTCACATTCTGTTACATTTTTAACGTTGTGTCTTTCCTTTCCGTTGTCCGAAGGTACATTTGTTTTAAAGAGTAAAATATATTTTATTTTACTTCTCGTTATTTTTAGAAGCGAATTCCTCCCAGTCTTGTGTATTCAACCCATGGATGAGTACACCACATATAGTTGCTTTTTTTTTTCTTTCAAATAATTAATAAATTTTGTACGCGTATAATTCTTTTTTTCCCCCAACAAACGCTGTTTTAATGGTTTTCCAGGATATGTGTTTCAAGCGGTTTCAAATTTTTTCTTGTTATTCATCCACTCCATTCTATGAATTGTTATTCATGGGAATATAGTGGGTGTATTTCATGGCTGTAATCTAGTATTTCACGGCTTAATCTGATATCTGCGTCGACGTAAAATTTCATTAGGAAATTAATTCGCCTCTCCACATATGGATTTTTTTTTCTTAACATCCACTAAAATAACACGATGGCGATAGCGTCGTCTTCAACTAACTGGTACCATGAAAGACACAGCAGGTGTTGCTTCTGTGCATGCGCAGTCCCGATGCTTCCACCTGCTGTTGGGGGTTGCATTGGTTGCCAGCAACGGGCCACTAGTGGCACTTGCTTGGAGGCCCACAATTCACGGCGATGCTGCAGGGCCATCAATGGCTCGCCAACTGATAGCGCTGCCACCAACGGACCACTACCGGGCCGTGAGCGGCAGATTTCAGCCAGCAGTGATCCATCACTGCCAGCTGGTGGCCAGCAGTTTTACAGCAGTTGTCTTTTTGCTGGGGAATATGGATTATATCATATTCATGATTACATAGAACCAAGGGCGTCCATGTGGGGAGCACGCCACCCCCCCCCCCCGTTAATATAGCCAAATGTTTGATAAATTTAAAACACTAAAATGGACGAAAACTTTTTAAATATTTGACAGCCTTGAAGGAGGTGAGGATTTTTCTTAGGGCCCCCCCCCCCCCGACAGATTTGCTGAGTAGGCACGTGCCCTCAAATAATCTGTCGAGTTGTAGCTTGTAAACGCTAAAAATCTCCCGATTGGACGATAAATTTTTAAAATTTTACAGTTTGGGTATTAACCCCCTCCCCCTCCCCCGCAACGTTTTCAGAGTAGGCACGTGCTCTCAGATAATGTGTCGAGTTGTAGTTTGTAAATGCTGAAAATCTCGCTATCTGACGAGAAATTTTTAGAACAAAAACTGTTAAAAAGGCCTAGGACCTATGAATTAATATTTAGTGCGTAAGTAAAAGCGCAATGCTATTAGCTTGATTTGATACGTAAACGTTATGAATATGACATCGGTAGAAAAAATGACTGTCAAAAGGGCCTACGAATGAGGCATAGTAATTTAGTACCTAAATAAGTAAAAGACAAATATAATTAACTTGACATGTTATGTAAATATTTAGGGCCTAAGTAACTTACGACGAACATTTTCTCGGTCAAACTCTTACTATTGGGCCAAGAAACGGCAATTGTTATACGGCCTCTTAAACATTTGTGCCCAAAAGTTCGGGTGCCAAAATGTCCGGTGCCCAAATGTTCGGTGCTCAAATGTCCGCCCCGTCTTTCAGACAGAAAATCGTAAATATGTCTCAATTTCTTAATGATTATGAGATATAAGTAAAAAAATTTTTGTGCACACCACTTGCTCAAGTAGGGAGAAATACAGGAACACTATAATTTTTAACGCAGCGCAATTTCATCGCTTTAAAAGGGAATGTGCCAAAATGTCCGGGTGCCCAAATGTCCGGGTGCCTAAATGCCCGGTGCCCAAATGTCTGGTGCCCAAATTTCCGAACCCCAACATATCATATTACGTGTCAGTGCAACTTCATTAAAATCACTTCGAAATTTCAAAAGTTTTTAAAGGATGAGACATTACTTTCAGGATAACCCCTAAAAATAAAAACCTAAAAATAAAAAATATTTTTTACCTTTTCGTATCAAATAGCCAGTCATAATAACGATCACTAAAGATTCATCATCATTATCATCATTGTCAACCATTATCAATCCACTGCTGGACGAAGGTCTCCCCAAGTTTCCTCCACAACGGTCTGTCTTGTGCCAGTCTCCTCCATGTCACTCCCGCATACTTTCGAATTTCATCCACCCCATCTTCCATGTAGTCTTCTTCTGGGTCTTTTCCTGTCCCTTGGAATCCAAACTAAAATTTCGGCTGTCCATCGATGGTCTGTCCTTCTGGCAGTATGTCCAGCCCATTGCCATTTCAGGGATTTAACTCTGATCATGATGTCTTCCACTCTTGTCATTTTTCGGATCCACGTGTTCCTCTTCTTATCTCTCCTGGTTACACCAAGCATGCACCTCTCCATGTTACTTTGAGTTGTCTGCAGCCTTTGTATGTCTCTTTTAGCTAAGGTCCACGTCTCTGCACCATACGTAAGCACTGGAAGGATGCATTGATCAAACACTTTTCTTTTAAGACATAATGGCATATTGCTCTTGAAAATTGCTCTAAAGATTATTTCGCATATAAATTTTTATAAAAAAAAATTAACTCGCATTTTTTTCTCCACAGATTTTGGCGAAAGCTGTTGAACAATGTATTCAAAATGTGTTACTGTGTTTTTAAAGTATACATGTTTTTGGCAACATGTAAATGAAGAAATCCTTAGGAAAAAGTAAGTATGAAAGGCGAAATCTATCACAAAGTTGTAGCGATATTTATTCTTAGATTACATTTAAACGCATGTCTTTCACATAAAATTCTTGTGCATATCGTTTATTGACACGAAGTGAAAGTTCACGCTACCTCTGCTCAATATCTCCCATTCCTCCTGGCTCAAGTAATGTTATGACTAATATACTCACTTTCTGGGGATACAAAATGGTATCTATTGCGTGTAATAATATATGTCATTCCTTGCTGGCGATTAGGTGTGTGCAATCTTTTCTTCTCTTGCCCTTTCATGAATGTCGTTATCTTGTGACAACAATATCTTATGAGCGTTTCCCTTATCTTTATTTTTCCCTGTTTAGCTTTGACAATCTCAATCTCCCTGTGTAGTCTTAAATTACGCTCGGAATGTACTAGGAGCGGAAACCAGCCATTTATGCAGCTACTTCTTTCTCTTTTCTTACTGGCGGGGACATGTTGATCCCAAAGAAGAGCATTTAACAAATATTCAAGCGGCTTCTTTTGCGCCATTTTAATGTCACCTAAGATTGATGTCAGTTTGAGTTTCTTTTCGCTCCAGAAATACGCGGTAACCCGCCGGCTGTCTTTTCTTGTCTCTCTGGGCCATTAACGCCCCTCGCTGTCATCTGAAACCATTCACACACGCGCGCACACACACACACACTAACACATCTCTTTCCCACTCACACATACACCCATCCATACATCCTCTTCCTTCTCACACCCGTAAACTCTGAAAAAACTGAAAAAAGCATTCGACGCACACACACACACTTAGGAGCTTTTCTCAGAAAGCAGTTCTCAAACTAACTACTGGCAGCAAGGCCGTGTCAGCTCCTCTTCTAAGACGCATCACTTGTTGCCTTCGAAGTCATATTTCTTTCAAGTGATTTTTCGTGTTCTTGCTTTCAAATTATAAATATTCTCTAATACGAAGACTGCGTTTGTGAAATCGTGCCACCTAGAGAATCAAATATTACGGCTGGGATTTTGAATCTTAAACAGCTACGTTGAAACGAACATAGAAAAATACTCTTTTAAACAGATACAGAGTAAGCATATATTTACGATTTCTCTTCGAGTCGTTCACTACTTCAGAGTGCTTATTCTTATTCTGCGTGGGTGAATTTTTGCGATTCTGCATTTGGCTGGTAAAAGTGCTGATGCGAATATAGGAAAGAATATGAGTTTGTTTTAAGAAAATCCCTATGACTTAGAAATCGGAATAGATGAGGAACCCATAATACACGGGAAACCAGTGTTGTTTGTGTCACTAAAGCAGAAAATCCCTATGGCTTAGAAATCAGAATAGACGAGGAACATATAATACACGACAAACCAGTGTTTTGTCATTAACGTAGAAAATCTGTGTGACTTAGAAATCGGAATAGAAGAGGAACACACAATACGCGGGAAACCAGTGTTGTTTGTGTTATTAAAACAGAAAATACCTATGACTTAGAAATCGGAATAGGAGAGGATCACGTAATACATGGGAAACTAGTATTGGTTTACTAAAACTGAGAGTGTAATTGCCTAGACTGGCACCAAGTGCAAAAATTTATAAATGGTGATGTAACATCCTGTCATCCGATCTTTTTGTTACGCTTTCCAATCGTAGGTTGAAGAAGCGTATATGCTCCAGCTTTGTCCGACTGTCCGCACGATAACTCGTGTAAATGTGGTTAGATGTCAACGAAATTTTAGTATGTGGTAGGAGACCACCTGGGGACGAACCCTATTGAAAATGAGTGAAGTGGGGCCAAAGGTCAGGACATAGGAGAGGGATGCATTCCATTGCCCTGATGCATCATAACTTGCGTAAATATGGTTCGATTTCGATGAAATTTTAGTATGTGGTAGGGGACAACCTGGGGACGAACTCTATCGAAAATAGGTGAAATGGGGTCAAAGGTCAGGACTTAGGATCGGGATCCATTCCATCGCCCTTATGCGTTATAACTTACATAAAAATGCTTCGATTGAGACAAAACGTTATCATGTTGTTCCGGAAGTATACCTTACCGGTTCTGTTGAATATCTTTGAAATGGGGTCATAGGAGCGAGATTTGTTCTACAGCCATTATCCTCATAACTTGAGTAATGATTTCTGGTATGTTAGAAAGCGTTTCATAATCAATGCATTGCACGATTTTACTAACTTGTTTTGTTTTGTTTACGCTTTCTAGGCGTAGGTTGAAGAAGCGTATAGGCTCCAGATTTGTCCGTCTGTCTGTCAGCACGATAACTCGCGTAAAAATGGTTCGATTTCTATGAAATTTTAGTATCTGGTAGGAGACAACTGGGAACGAACCCTATAAAAAAATGGGCAAAATGGGGTCAAAGGTCAGGACATACGAGCGGGATTCATTCCATCGCCCTTATGCGTCATAACTTACGTAAAAAATCTTGGATTGCGACAAAACCTTATCATGTTGTCCAGGAGGCATACTGAACCGGTTCTGTTTAATGTCATCGAAATGGGGTTAAAGGTCAGGGCACAGGAGCGAGATTTATTCCACAGCCATTATCCCCATGACTAAAAATGCTTCGATTGCGACAAAAATTTAGTATGCTTTTCCGGATGTGTCATGGCGAAAATTTTAACCTCTGGTGAATTTCAGAGAGACCTGATCAATCTTTCTGTTGGTTTATCAGAGATTAATTAATGCAAAAATTTTCTCCCATGACATACGTTAGAAGAAAACTCCTGGTTGAAAGGCAGGGGAATTCGTACGCAAAATTCGCTTGTCTAAATCACAACCAGGAAAACAAAATTTCATGTTGGTGAAAAGAAAAAAAAAAAAAGAATAATATTTGATTTAACTGACTTTGGGCTTTTGAAAATAATTATTTTATCTGTTCTTTTATTGCGATAGGAAAAGGCGAGTAGGTGTGCAGCTCAGAGAATCAAAATTAATTTTAGTTTAACATCACGGAACGAGAGAAAAAGAAAATTAAAATTAGTGATTTTCTGCAAGGCAAGAATTCGCCATTTTTGCTTTCCTGTTTCCAAGCGTCGTGGAAAAGTCACCAAAAGTGTAACATCTTTTCGCCTTTTGGGGTAAGGAATTCAGCAACAGAATCTATTTTTAGATCTCAGGGTCAAAAAAAAAAAAAAAAAGAGCTTGGTCTACACGTGTGAAGGTCAGAGGTCACTCGAGGCGTGGGAGTGAAGATTCCGTTGGGAGGCCGTGAGTTGCTAGGCTGAAGTTTCGAATAATGAGAGGGGTCAGCGGTTTCAAGCACCCCAGAGTTTTATCCGTTGAGAAACACTTTTTTTCTTGTACTCTTGCTGGACAGGAGAAAGAGGGGACAGCCGAGTCTCTCCTCGCCTTTTGGTGGGGAGAGCATTTTTGCTGACCACCATGATTTGACATCGAGGAAAAAGGCTTAAAGGAGCCTAGTAGCGACGGTCTTCTAGGTCCGGTTAATGGTTGGTTACATAAAAAAAAAAAAAAAAACTAAAAAGGGCTTGCGATAGCCCAGGGCTGCGAGGAGTTGTTCACTGATTCCACCTGGTGAAAGAGGTGGAAGAAATTATGAAGAAAGGACAGGACCACCGTAGGACGAGACCTCCTCGGGGCGCAGAGAAAAGATGATCACCGATGCACTCCTAAGCATTCTCGTGAGAGCTGATGGATAAAGAAAGGGGAACCTCCGCGCCTTTGCCGTCCACCTTCCAATGCAGCCGACCAAATTCCTACCAGGGATGGGCATCGATAAGGACAAGGGAGAATTACTCCCTCTGAGAGGGTCCATCATCACCAGCTTCGGGATGTCTTTTGTTTTCCCTGTGTTCAGGTGAAGTGCTCGGGCACATTGTGTCCAAAAAGAAAGAGAAAGACATTGTGTCCAAAAAGAAAGAGAAAGGCGAAGAGATTATCAACAGTGACAGTGTGACGAGAAGATTTTTTTTTATGTGAAACAAGAGTTGTTCCTGCCCAGCCCAGAAGGTAAATTCTTTCTCGATTTTTTTTTTTTGTATAATGTTGTGACCGCTGCGAAATTGTTGAACGAGTGGGTCAGCAGTGTGAAATCAAATTTATAGTTCTGCGAAAAAAAAAAGAAGAAAATTTCTTTTTTTTTTTGGTTAGCTGGATGTGGGACAGATGTCCCCATATTGTTGTCGTTCAGTTTGCAAAATTAAAATTTATTAGTTACTCAGGTATGAATTCAGAAAAAAGAAAGAAAAAAAGAGAGGGGAGTTGAAAATGCTTTCATTTATGTTTTTTTTTGTGTTGTCATGTCTGGTATTTTAGCAACTTCCCAGGCCAGTAAATTTTGATGTATCGGAAAAATTTAGTTTAATAGTTGGGCACAGTGAATTTTGGTGCATCGATAATAGTTTAGTTGGGCATGTGATAATTGAAAAGCAGTGTTATTGTGATGCCGTGGGTGATAAAATAATTGTAAACATTTTCTCTAGCCTTTTTACAGCGTTGAGTTATTTTTTTTTTTTTTTTTTTTGAGTGAAGATAAATTATGGGATGATTTATATTGGGATTTTGGGAACATATTATAGTGTGATGAAATTGGAAACCTAAAGTGCTGTTTACATTCTTGGAGTGTTGAGTGTCGAAATTAAGACGGTAGGTGTGTTATTTGAGGACCAGTATTTTACATGCTCCAGATGAGTGTTAATCTCCCATTGGAAAGGGGTGATCTTAGGGCAAGCCGGGAACTTGTCCTAGGGCAGAGGGCTCTGAGTAGGGAATTTTCACCAGGATGCGATATGTGCAGAATAGAAGTTAAAGTATTTTTTGTTCTCAAGTTTAGTATTTCACAAAAAGAATGAACATCATGGGTTGAGAAGACACACTTTTGCTCACCAGTTCCAGTATTAATTGTTCTTTTCTTTGGCCTAAATTTTCTTGTTTTTACTATAAGGTTAAAAGTCTAAATGTAATTTTAATTTTCAATAAGGTGAAAATATTTAGTGGGTTATGTAAATGGTCAGAGTTATTGTCTGAAGTGGACCTGCGCATTGCCATGGTGCAGAAGAATTTCCTTGCTAGTGATTTTTCCTGGGATATATGTGGAGAGAGATATGTGAATTTTCCTGGAATATATGTATAGAGAGATAAGTGTATTTTCCTGGGATATATGTGGATATTGTGATTTAGGATTTCTTGGGATATAGAGAGATAAGTGAATTTTCCTGGGATATATGTGGATATAGAGATAAGTGAATTTTCCTGGGATATATGTGGATATTGTGATTTAGAATTTCTTGGGATATATACAGAGATAAGTGAATTTTTCCTGGGATATAGTTGTGTTGGTTCTGGGCCAGATGTGCCTGGAGTATTTAGGGTTGAAGTACGACAGGCTCTTGCAGGCGTGGTTGATCAAGGTGGGATCATGCATTGGTTCGAAAAGGGGGAGCCCTGAGGACGTGGTTTTTGGGGGAAAACTTGTCTTCAAACCATCCCAGTAGTTTCGCTGCTCACGGAGATATGTACTGCCAGCGAGGGTCGGTCGAGCGTTGCTTCAATAATTGGCGAGATCATGTTAGAGGAAATTCTGTGCCTGATGATGATGTGTCGCACTTGAGGATTTTTTTCCTTTCCTTTTGCATAGGCTGAAAGTGGATTCACGACCCAATTTCACGCCTTCAGCCTGACTTGGTATTTTCTTCCTGTGTTGGTTCTCAAAACCCAGGGTAGTGTCTGAACTGAGAGTATTTGCCTCACCGCTACCTCAGTAATTCACAGCAGGTGTTAAATTTAATTTTTGTTTTGTGATTTAGAGTATCTAAATTTATTTGTTTATGATTTGCTGTAGTGCTAGGGATGTAAATTCTGGTTGTTAGTGTTAGTGAACTTGATATTTAGTTTGGAAATTTAGTTAATTGGTATTTTGAGCTTTTGTTTACAGTATAGAGTTATTAAGTATCTTGAGCTATTATGTGAAGTGCAGAGTGAGGTGATTTTTATGAGCAAGCTAGTGCAAGAAGATTGTTTGAATTTCTGAATTATGTTGATGTTATGAGTAGTGATAATTTTTAAGATTAGTTAGAGAGGTTTCTTTATAAGTGAAGTAGGTTCATTCGGGGTGGTTCTATAGGTTGTGTGGTGTTAATTGGTGCTTGTGCTCAGTGTGAATTCTGTTTTGGGAATGATTTACTTGGTTTGTTTACTTGCTGATAGTAGATTTGTTAAAGTATAATTTGTGGCTCTTAAAATAACTGTAAATTTAAATTGAAGTCTTCGAAGCTGGTCTGGGAGATTGCAGAGTTTGCTAAGATTGTTTGGGTGCTGTAAATTTAAATCAATAAGTGTAAAATTGTAAATTGGTCATTGAGCTAACTGGGTGAGAGAAAGGAGAGTACGTTTCAAAAGAACAGAACTTGTCTACCTTGTGGAATTAAAAATAATCCAGTATCTTTTTTTGTGTGTAAGCTATGTGAATCGTAGTGGAATTTTGGATGCATACAGTGTGTAAACCATGTGAATCATAGTATAATTTCGGATGCATAAAGTCCATGCCTAGTGTTCAAACCAACTGTGTTGAAATATGTCAGGCTATACTGTTCATAAGGCCAGTGGCCAAAGAGAAGTAGAAAAGAAATTGAGATTCTGTTTTTATACTGCTGTGTTTAAGCAAACAAGAAAAAAAGGAAATACCATCTGTTTGTCCATTAAAATTAACTTGTTAAGTTTTTAAAGAAAAATAATAAATACAGGCAGTAGCCTTTCAAAAAAAGTTCAAAATGAGTGCAGTGTGAAAAATTTTGTGTGCTGTTGTCTTCCATGACTTGGTCCCATGTACCCCACCTTAGCTTGACTAAAGCTATCGATCCGAATCCTGGTTTTATAAGGTTTTTCAAAACTGCAATTTTTGTCCTAGCCTTTTAAATTGACTTTCACCGCCTCCACAAGTTGTTATTGAACGAGTACATTTTATCGTATGACTTATAGTGACACATTTTCATACACATGCAACAATATCCACTTATTTTTGCACTTTCAGGTGACTCAACTCTGCTTGAACACAAACAACGCAAACTTTCCAATAACTTCTTGTGGAATGTAAATTTTAGATGCATTTTTGTTTAGGATGTTCATGGCCTTTTCTAGTACTTAGAAAATATTTTTGTTTCGAAATGCATCCACCCATCTCCCAAATTTAAACTTCTCTATAATTTCCATATGAATTTTAATACCAGCATAAATATAACGCCTTTAATAAATAACAATCAATTCAATATACTCAAAATAATTTCAAAATTTTTTTTTCACCAAAACAGATGTGTACTGAACGAATTCTGCTTAATATCATTGAAATGGTTTCAAAGGGCAGCGCACAGGAGTGATATTTATTCCACAACAATTATCCTCATAACGTGACTAAAATGCTTCGATTGCGACAAAACTTAAGTATGTTGTTCCGGAGGTATACTGAACCAATTCTGTTTAATATCATAGAATTGGGGTCAGAGATCAGGGCACAAGACCGAGATTTATTCCACAGCCATTATCCTCATAACTTGAGTGATGACTTGAGTAATGATTTCTGGTATGTTGGAAAGCGTATCATAATCAATGCATTGCATGATTTTACTAACTTGTTTATGAAATAAAATAACCCTGATTCCTTTTATGAAATTATCTTGCAATTTTATTCCTTTTTATGAAATTATTCCAATTGTATTCCTTTTTATGAAATTACACTGCAATGCGAAGAAAATGAAATGAAACACGACATAACACCTACGTAACAGAACAAGCGTCGCAGAGAGTTGTTCGAGCACGTGCGTGATGTCACAGATGAAGTTGTTGGTCTTATTAACTTACGTATTGATTTTACGTATCGTGCGATAGAGTTGAGCGTAGTTCCGTTTTTGGCCCCCGGATAAAAGCAGATGTCGCTGCAAGTACTAAATGATATCAGAGCGTTGACGTCAGAGCGTAAGGGACAGACGTAGCCTATTATATAGGTTTTATACCAGGATAAACCACTAAAAAAATCTTCATACCTACACTACACATGTTGCATGATTTACAATAGCAGTTGTGAAAAAAATCACGCAAGATCGCGAGTTCTTCCAGGAGTAGTCTTGCAAAAAGAATATATTTCCAACAGCAGTTGCAGAAAAAAATCACACAAGACAAAAAACAAAAATCTTGCAATAGCATTCGGAGGTAGAATTTTTTTACAAAGCAAAAGGTTTTTAAATTAAAAGGTAAATCGGTGTTTGAAACAGTATGCCAGGATAACAAACCAAAAAAATCTTCTTAGGCTGCACTGCACATGTTGCGTGACTTCCAACAGCCGTTGCGCGAAATAATAAAAACATAAAAAAAGGCCTGTCTTTATCCGGTAAGGTATATATTAATCACACCAGGGTAACGAGTAAATTTGGGTCCTCAAAAATTGTCGAAATTATTTTTCACGTTGGTTGATTTCCAACTGCAATTGCGCAAAGTTGAGAACTCATTGTCGAGTAGCTTTTTATTTCAAAACGGTAGGAACTTGAGTTTGAAAAAATTAGAACCTTGCTTTAATTAAAAATATATTATGAACCACAAGCAAACTAAAAAACAAAGTTGTTTCACTCTTGCAAATGGAAACAATGCACTTATCCGTATGAAATGCAGTTTCTGAAAGGAATTACACAGATTTTGCGAATTCAATCGAAGCACAAATAAAATTGTCCATCCTTATGGCTCACGAGGAGAATGATATATGTATAAAATAAAATACCACATAATGATGATCATGTAAAAAAAAATTAAAAAAGAAAATATATAGCGAGGAATTGTTGCAAACCGAGTAATTTAATCCTAATTGTTATCAATTATTTCCCGTAATTGTGGTAATTAATTGGTTTGTAGCTGGTAGAAAATTAGTCTCTCCCAATGTTTTGTTCCCTTCCGACTTCACCGCTTTTTTTTTTTTTTTTTTATCTGGACCGCATTTCCCAGAACGTTTTTTTTTTTTTTCTTTTTTGATATTAAAGGTACAGAATGAAGAATCACGAATGGGGAAACAGACCGTTCCAGAACATTTCGGTTAGAGGGGAAAAGAAGAGGACGAAACGAAATGCCCTCCTGGGATTTGTACTAGCTTATATCAAACCCTTTCTGGGGCCAGTCGCTTGTGTCGTTGCGCATCGCTAATGAGTAGATGCTCTTCCGTACAAGACGAAAAGAATATTTTACACGTCCATAGGAAAGAGGCTTAGGAGGAGCTTATTTTTCTTAGAGAATAAACAACTTTTAAATTGATTGGAATCTTACGCTGGCTTTGTGAAAAGCGTGCTTCCAAAACCCTTCTTTTCAAAACTGGAAATCGTAGATTTGATACTGAGTAATAACGTCTAAAGAATGACGTCTAAAGTCTAAAGATGGCGAAGGTGTAAGCGTTGCTTGACGTCTTTACTATTCTAATGGTCATTAATTAATTTTTATTTACAAGTACATTTACAAATATTAGTGGAAATATATTTCAGACAAAAAGTGTAATAGATTTTGCCATGCGTACAAGATTGATTCAAAAAGTTCCAGAAATCGTTCCCAACTATGGAAGTGAAGAATCGCACTGGGGATAATTCCTTTTCAGAGAATGGCAGCACCCATAACGTCCTCTGAGGTCACGTGTCGCCATGTCCTTTCCTACCTGTATGGAGGATCAGTAGTTTCTTTATTTATCGTGCGTTTAATAACTTCGCTGTTCAAAATTTAGTCAAGTTTAGTCAAATTTAGTCTTCGCTGTTCAAAATTTAGTCAAATTTAGTCTTCGCTGTTTAAAATTTAGTCAAACAAGAAAAGGCGTATTTTGCTTCTAAAATCACCGTCAGATGCGTTATCCATTCTTTATCATACATACGGTAAAACGGAGATGAAGGACTCATAACTTTATGTGTGGCACAAGCGTTTCCGATATGGTCGGTTGCGTGTCGATGATGATATACGTAAAGGGAACTGTGTATCTCTTCAACTGCAGAAAAGATTCAATGCGTGCATACGACATGATCATAAAACAAGTGTAAAGGAAATACTCGAGGTAAGGAATATCAGTTGGAAGTGTTCACAGCATTCACCATACGTTTGTCAACACTTGGCTCCAAAAATGCTGACTCCCGAACAAGAAGAAACCAGAATGCCCGAAATTTGGGACCAATGGTAAAACGATACCTCACAGAACACAATGTGATGTCACTGGAACCTCCTCCATATTCACCGGCTTGGAACCACCCAATTCGCATTCAATTCCGCTGTTAAAATATGCCCTGAAAGGGCGACGATTCACTAGTGCTGAGGACATCATGGAAAAACAGACAAAAGGCACTGGAAGTGGTTTCAAAGAATATCTTCTAGGAATGTTTCAAATAGCTTTATGGCCGTTGGAAGAAGTGTGTAGCTGCGCAAGGAACTTATTGTGAAATAAATGTCGTGTAAATAACTGTAATGTATCGTCGTGTTACCTACAAGGAAAATGTGAATATAGAAACACCATAATATTATGATTGAGTGTTAAACATATTTTTGTTAAGTCTCCATTATTTAAATAGGATGACATTGATTTTGATAAAAAAATAGTGCATATTTGCTATAAATATTCTACCAAACCTCGAGCGAGACTATTCGATAGGAGATATACTGTATTTCTAATACAAAAATACAGGTTAAGTATACCTTATTCGAAAATCGCAAAACCTCCAAAATTGGAATATCTTTACGAGCACCGACATTGTATCACAATTGAAACATTTCTGATGTCTCACAGGTGTTGTACAGCTGTTTGGGCACAGGACGATTACCATACGTGACCCCAGATACCCTGGGTGAGGTTCTGATGCTCTGGCATTCTTTTCGGTTCGACACATTAAAACAATTTATTAATTTATTCACACTGGTTCCTTCGTTGACACTTCGGTTGTAATAATTATGCAGAGAATGGCTTGCAAATCGGTTCTCAGTGGTGTCCGTTTATGTCGTTCTCTGAATTTTCAAGTGATCGATTTCCGCACGGAATGACTCTCCAAAATTAGTTCTGGGAAGGATCCTTCTGTTTCTTTAGTTGACCTTTCCGAATTGGCGCTGGAAAAAAAATTTTGTTTCGTCTGTTGATCTTTCCGATTTTTTTCTGAGAAGTACCCAATTGTTCCTTTCGTTGACCCTTCCGAAGTAATTATGGGAAGAATCACATTGTTTCGTTCGTTCACCCTTCCGGTGGACGATTTCTGCAGGGAATTACTCCCGCGAATCAATTCAGAGACAGATCCATTTTTGTCGTGCTTTTTGTTTTCCGCTTTAGCGAACGGTTTCCAGTTTAAATTTATTTTTAAATATTCTGGAATATAAATATAGTTTAATGTTTAGACATGGACATATCCAGAAGCTATCTCATTATATAGGTATACCTTACACAAATATTATAGATTCCGGTTAATTGGGGCACATCGTGGTTTGAGCACTTTAGCTCAATTCAGCGGTTTCCTCAATTATGAGAAGCTTCATCCGAAAGAGCTAATTTTGGTATGCTCTTCAAGAATTGTCCAAATAAATGGCTATTCTGACAAACGAATGACCCAATTAACCAAAATGTACTGTACTTATACAGTATAACCGAAAAACCCAAGACACGTCTGGCCTCAAACATTTCATTCATATAAGAGGTGCTCAAACAATAATCCCGAAATGCATCATGGGGTGTTCTAGATCAAGGAGGAGTTGCAACCGGGAATTACATCAGTATGCGATCTTTTAAGAAATACTTATTATATAAATCGCACTGAATTCAGCTGATTTATTTGTATAGAACATTTTTTGATTTCCTCTCTCAGATTTGAAGCAACTAGGGCGTGTCACATTCTTTATTGTTGTTGTCCTAGGTCCAGTCATGCTGCCATGTTTTGTCTTCTGTTATCAACCTATATAGCGAATTGAGACTCCAGGTGCAAGCTTTGACGTCGTAACGAGGTAAAATGAAATATTGTGGATGCACAAGAGTTAAATGGAAACAAATAGGTACAATAATTCTAAAGATAATCGGTTTTTATTGGTGTAAAATGAGTATACAAGATTTGCTAAGCTTTCATTCATCAACAGGCAGCTTTTTCAAGGCGCTAGAACAATATAGGCTAAAAACTGGAAAGTACAAATGGAACAGACATGAATAAAATACGGGATTACATCATATAATACAAATTTTGAAGAAGACAATATGTTTTTGGTGTAACTATGATAAGGATAATAAGTCAGAAAATATCCAAAAACTTGAAAATTTTCGTCGTCCTGGAATCGAACCCGCGTCTCCTAGATAGGGACCGGGTATGCTAACCACTACCCCACCCAGAACGACCAAATCTCAAGTTTGCGATTAATTTCAATTCACTGACGGAAAAAAATCCCAACACCACGAAAAAATACTTGTAGAGGAATGAAATGGCGGCAATACATTTGTATAGGTAACATATTTAATCGATTAAGGTTTCAAGATCACAGCTTATTGTAAGCGCGAGAAGAGCCATTTTAAATGTGAAATGCTGGTACATTAATAAACGGTGTAACCGCCAGAATGTAGAATGCAAGCACGCAAACTTTCATGCATTGTGTCGTCCCTGTATTGACCGACCAAGTGCAACAGGCGTTCCATGCCTGTTGCACTTGGTCGGTCAATACAGGGACGGTTAATGCTGGTTGGGGGTGACGCTAGAGTTGTCATCCAATGATGTCCCATAGGTGCTGGATTGGTGAAAGATCTGGTGATCTAGCATGCAACGGCAACATGTCGACACTCTGTAGAGCATGTTGGGTTACAACAGCGGTATGCTTTCGAGCGTTATCCTGTTGGAAAACACCCCCTGGATTGCTGTTCATGAATGGCAGCCCAACAGGTTGAATCACCAGACCGACGTACAACTGTACCGTCAGGGTGCGTGGGATAACCACGAGAGTGCTCCTGGTGTCATAGGAAATTGCTCCCCAGACCATAACTCCAGGTGTATGTCCAGTGTGTCTCGGCCGCAGACAGGATGGTTGCAGGCGCTCACCTGGCCTCCTTCTAACCAACACACGGCCATCACTGGCACCCAGGCAGAACCGGCTTTCATCAGAAAACACAACAGATCTCCACTCCGTCCTCCAATGAACTCTAGCTTGACACCACTGACGTCGCAAACGGCAGTGGTTTGGAGTAAGTGGAATGCACGCTACAGGGCGTCTGGCTCGGAGCTGTCCTTCAAGTAACCGATTTGTAACAGTTTGTTGTGTCACTGTGGTGGCAACTGCAGCTCGAATCACTGCCGCAGACGCGGTACGATGCGCCACGGCCATACGCCGTACACGGCGGTCTTCCCTCTCAGTAGCGCCACGTGGCAGGCCGGAACCCGGTCTTCTTGAGGCAGTACCTTCCCTTGACCACCGCTGCCAACAATCATGCACATTGGCTACATTCCTTCCACGTCGCTCTGCAATATTGCGGAAAGAAAATCCACCTTCTCGTAGCCCTATTACACGACCTCGTTCAAACTCCGTGAGCTGTTGATAATGGCTTCTTCGTCTTCTTAAAGGCATTCTTGACTAACATCAACACACTACATCGAATCTCAACGATAACTAACGCTCACGAACGTTACAGCGCGTATTTACACAAACCTGCTTTGCATGTTCCGAGGGGCGCTACTAGCGCCACACGTATGCGCCGAGCGCAAAATTTACATAGACGTCTTCTTACAGATGTACTCTCACCGCCTACCAACTGTCGTTTATCTAACACAACCCCTTGTTGGTGTTGGGATTTTTTCTCCGTCAGTGTATAACCATCACAGGATTCGCTAGTCGAAGCAACCGGTATTTATGTTTAGCGAATCTGGAGGTTAAGAATTCTATCCAGACTTCGTCGTTCTGGGTGGTGCAGTGGTTCGCATACCCGGGGGCTATCTGGGAGACTTGGTTTCGATCTCCGCTCCAGGACGACGAAAATTTTCAAGTTTTCGGATATTATCTGACTCATCACATTTACACCAAAAAACGCATTGTCATCTTTAAAATTTGGAACAGACACGTTTAAATGAATTAAGCAATGATCATGTGAGATAACATTAGATCAACATCTCGCGTTGTACATCAGATATAGCTACACAGGGTAAGTCGAAAGTTTGCATGCACGCGTGTGCTCCGGCGGGTATGTCACGTGCTTAAACTAGTTCACGTCGCGCACTGTAGTCAGTCGAAAGGATATAAAGTGGTAGTCGTTGCTATGAACATCATTGCTAGTCGTCGTCCTGTCTGTGGTTGAGACGCCTAAAAGATGAACAGCCACAACCGGCTAATTAGGAAACTTTTGATTTACGAGTTTGAACTCTGCCATAAAGCTGCTCAATCAACACGAAACATTTGTCATGCGAAATGGGAAAGTTCCGTGGACCACAGCACTGCAACCAGATGTTTCAAGAAATTTCGCTGAGGTGACAGAAGCCTCGACAATCAGCCAAAGTCAGGTAGACCGCATACCGTGGATTCGGATGCCGTGCGCCAGGCCGTAGAGGCAAATCCGACAACCAGCACTCGGAGATTATCAGGGAACTAGGCATATCACAGACCACCATGGTTCGTCACCTTCAGGACCTCGGCAAGGTCTACAGGAACTGTCGCATTGTCCCTCACGAACTCACGTCAACTGAAGCAAACCACCGAGCGGAAGTGCGCAGGAAACTCCTAGAAACACCAGGCGGTGTACGTTTCATCAAAAGAAATGTTACATGCGATGAAAAGTGGGTCTATTTCCTTAATTCCAACCCACAACGGAAGTGGTTGAGCCCGGGACAGCTTTTCCAGAACCTGGTGCCAAATGTGGGCGCTTCGAGCACAAGGTGATGCTCTGCGTCTGGTGGAAATTTGAGGGGATAATCCATTACGAATTTGTTCCGGACGGTCGTACCATCTATGCCAACCTCTACTCTGAACAGCTGGAGAGGATGTATACCGTTTTGAAGGAGAAGTAACTGGTACTGGTGAACAGTAAGCACTCTCTCCTACAGCTGGACAACGCTGGGCCTCATACGGTGAGAACGATCGGGGCAAAATTCCAGGAACTTGAGGGCATCGAACTGATGCCACACCCAACATATAGTCCGGACCTAGCCCCGTCGGATTATTACTTGTTCCGGTGCATGGCCCACTTCCTTCTCGCGCGGCACTTCAACAAGCAAGAGGAGGTGGCAGCTGGAGTGGAGTTCTTCGCCTCAAAGGACAAGAACTGGTACCCTCCGCGGAATCTAAGAACTAGCAGACAGATGGCTGAAGACTGTGCAGCACGATGGCATTTGAATGCTAGTCAGCTTTCGTGTAAAAGGTACGTTTAAAGACATAAAGTTATCCAAATATTGCAAAACTGTCGACTCATCCTAATACTTTTGTTTAAATGCAGCCCTGTTTTAGCCCAAATGGAGCAGTCCATGCACGTGGTAGTTCTATTGGTACAAAATCAATGCACTCTTCTCTGCCGTCTTCCTTGGTAAAGTTCCTCCTGCTGTGGTCTATAAAAAGAGGATTATCTTTATAAGTGTTGTATTTATTTGTTTGTAGTCGTAATGAGGTATTTCTTAGTTATGAAGTCACGTGTATTTCTCTTTCCCATCCAAACGAAAACAAAACTTGTCTTTCTGTTTTAAATTTAGAACAGAACTGAACTGAAAACTGGATATTTTCCCTTTACATAGGAACATCTTTTATGGAAAAAAAACTATGGTGCCGTTTGAAAAGAAACAGCAAAATAAAGTTCTGAAACCGTTGATGCCTGTTAAGAAATTGAAAAGATTTTTTTCGGAATTACGAAAAGATTTCCAAGGGAAATTTCCTTTCGATAAAATAGCCCCCATTCTTCCAAATGAGTGAATCAACTCTGAGCTTTCAATAGGAAATGATTATTTAAACAGACATATTTCTTACTTTATCTTCATGAGAAGATTCGCTTGGAAATTAATTGATTTTTTTCTTACAATACTATCTCAATCGATATAAGTCAAAACTGTGCATGCTTCATAGTTGTGTCACCAAAGGCATTGGAGTGCATGCCCTACTTCTGGTGTTACTAATTTTTTTTTTAGCCAAAATTCGAGCTTGTGTCATCCAGAATTTCTTTTTACAAAGAATGCGACTCAGATTTTCCCCGGATATTTAAATCTATTTTGCCGTGCCTTTGTAACCAATAAGAAGAAATGTATTATCAGCCATCAGTTGATCGAAAACTTAAAGGAATAGTTATTAATTACAACATTTTCATATCCAGTGTCATCTGTTTCATACGGCGATTGCAATGTTGTTGTTGCACCTATGCATTTCCCTTCACAATAACATCATTCGACTAACTGAACTAAGAAAGTATGTATGGCAACAGTTATTTGCCGTGGCAGACGATTCTGGTTTTGTTATTGCGCAGTGGTTTAATGTACGTTTGCATTTCGATATACAGCTATGGAGGTGAGTGATTGACAGTTAAGAAGTGAAATGCGTTGTGCGATGAAAAGTTTGCTATCGTTTAGGCAAAACGGCTCCAGAAACAGTTAATTTAATTAAAAGAAGCTTACAAATACAAATGTTTGGATGAGTCAACGATTTTTTAGATGGCACCATGATTTCAACAAGAAAGATGACACCGAATTTTCGGGTGTAATAAGCACGTCTTTTTTTTTTTTTTTTTTTTTGATTGGAGGTTTAACGATCACCGTGAGCAACTCAATGGGCTATAAGCAGTCGCCCGTCCCTAATTTAGGGTCACTGGTTCCAGGGAAGGGAAAGAGCCAGTGCCGTAAGACAAACACAACATCCATGCCTGACCGGGATTCGAACCCGGACCCCTTACGGACGAATGATCAGAGGCCAACGCTTTAGACCACTGCGCCACCGGGGCAGCATCACGTCTTTTGAATCCGTTCTGACGCAAATTAAATTTATCAAAGCTATTCAAAGTCAATGGAACCGGTATGGAAAACAATAGTGTCTGACAAAAGAAAGAAGTTTTTCAATCGGGCTTTTAATCCCTCAGATATTGCTGTAAACGGAATCGTGAGCTTACGCCCTCTGGTTGCAGACTTGTGCGTTAAGAAAACCATGAATTTATATGAGAAACATTTCGCACCGGAAACGCTCTCCAACACAGAAAGAATTTTTCAAATCGGATTCTTAGAAACAGAGACATCGACAAAAATAAGTTGTGACTTTACGTCCCCTGGTGGAAAAACCATGCATTCTTTTAGGAAGAAAGTATTCGCAAAAGGTTTATCCATATGAGCCGTATCGGTCCAAGAAAAAAAATATTTAGTCCAGTTTTCAGGATCCCAAATTTTGCTACAAATATATCAGAAGCAGATATTAACACTTATGCCCCCTGGTGGCTAAACCATTCCGTACCAAACATTAGAAATTATGTGAAAAATATTCTCCATCAGGTCTTGTATGCGATGCAGGAAGAATTTTTCAAATCCGAGTTTTAGGAGCAGAATTGACGCAGAAAACGCAATTTACTTTTGTGCCCCTAGCGGAAAGTCTATGATTTGCTTAAAAATTTTGAATTTATATGAAAAACATTTCGCATCGGAAACACTATCCAACAAAGAAGAAATTTTTCAAATCTGACTCTTAGAAGTAAAGATATTGACAAAAAGTATATATACATCTACGCCACCTGGCGTAGAAACCATGCATTATTGAAGAAAATGTTCCTAAAAGGTTTGTCCACATGAGTAGTAACGGTCAACAAAAGACTATTTTGTCAATCTAGATTTTAGAAGCTCATATTTTGCTGAAAATACATCAGAAGCGGAAATAAAGACTTACGCCACCTGGTGGCCAAACCATTTTTTACAAAATTTTGAAATTATGTGCAAAGGATATCCCATCGGGAACTGTATCCGGTACAGTAAGAATTTTTCAAATTGGAGATTTAGAAATAGAGATATAGGGGTAAAGCAATTTACCTTCACGCCCCCTAGCGGAAAGTCTATGATTTACTTGAAAATTTTGAATTTAGAGGGAAAACATATCGCATCGTAAACACTATCAAACAAAGAAGGAATTTTTTCAAATCGGACTCTTAGAAGTAGAGATATTGACAAAAATAAGATATGCATCTATGCCCCCAGGCGGAGAAACTGTGGAATATTTTAAGAAGAAAATATTCCGGAAAGGTTTATCGGTGTGAGGGACATCAGTCCACGAAATAATTTTTTCAATCGATATTTCAGAAGCTCAGATTTTATGGCAAATACATCAGAAGCAAAAATAAACACTTATGCCTCCTGGTGGCTAAAGTATTCTTTACCAAAAATTAGAAATTATGTGCAAAATATTTTCCATCAGGAGGTGTATCCGCTGAATAAAAAAGTTTTCAAATCGGAGCTTTAGAAGAAAGAAAAAGTAACTATATCTAAAATACTGTTCGACATAAATGGAACCGAAAGATAAAATATTTTTTTCAATCGGATGTTTAGAAGCAAATATGTGGAATAAAACGTATTTTTGAATTCGACATCATCTGCATTTACGCCCTCTAGCGGCGAAATTGTACATCGTAAAAAAAAAAAAAAACGAAATGACGGTCATCATTCTCATAATTCAAGCTTCCCAATGCAAACAGAATTTTTCAAATTGGACTAAGAGTTGCAGAGATATCGTGGGTACAGACGGACGGACAAACGGATAACATAAGCACGATCTTTTTTTACAAAAGACGTGCTAAAATAAGGCAGAACTCGCTCTTAGACCTGGTCGACATGAAATCGTTCTTACGGAGCGTATTGTTAAAACAGTTCGAGCAATCCTGCGAGAAGATCGA
Organism: Macrothele yani; assembly: GCA_039090855.1. NCBI lineage: Eukaryota > Metazoa > Arthropoda > Arachnida > Araneae > Macrothelidae > Macrothele > Macrothele yani. Next base: position 51,404,999 of record CM077008.1, on the reverse strand, counting down.
CGAATGACGTGTGAAGATATAGCGGCGTTAACTTATATTTTAAAAAAGTCAGCATTCCGCATTCTACGCGACAAATTACTACTGCATCGTGTGTGTTCCAGACGGGTACCTCATCACCTGACGAAAGAACAATTGTTAGCCAGAATTCAGGTGGGTCATGAGTGGAAACAATTGATTAGAAAGGATCCATACTTTCTAAACCCAGTAATAAATGCCGATGAAACATTGGTCCACAGTTTGACTCCTTCACGAATCGCGCCACGAGTGTCTGGAAACACACATGCTGGCCTCCTCCGGAAAAAAATCCGCCAAACCAAATCATCTGGGAAGGTGATGATGATAATTTTCTTTGATCATAAAGGTGTACACTTCCAGCATGCCGTTCCTCCACAAATTACTGTCAATGCTGATTATTACATTTCAGTCTTGAAGCGTCTGCGACGACATATACAGTATCGATTAAGCGACTGGAACTTGTGGGCAAGTGGACCCTACACCATGATAACGCCCGCCCACATGTGGCTGCTTGTGTTCAACAGTTTCTTACGAAATGCAGTATTGAAATCATGCCACAGCCTGTCTACAGTGCTGACCCGCCCCGTGCAATTTCTGGTTGTTTCCAACAATGAAGAAGAAGTTCCGTGGCGCAACATTCAACACAGATGATGACGTTATTGAAGCTGTACAGGGGTCGCTAAAGCAGCTTCCGCAAAATGCCTTCGCTACATACTTTCGAAAGTGAACTGAACATTGGGACCGTTGCATATCATTCGAGGGAAGATACTTTGAGAAAGAATAATACATATTTTGCTGTACCAATATATCTCCATTTGGTGTGATTTTACTCTCAGTTTTGTGGAACGGCTGTTGTAGGTGTGAAGCTAATTTCTTTATAACATTCAACACAGGAGCAACGGACTTCACTTCTCTGGATAACGCAGTGGTTACTTTACCGTCCTTGGTGTCGTTTTTATGCTCGTTGATTCTAATTATAAACGAACGTCTGGTACGTCCGATGTAGTATTATCTGGAGCCGTCCGGATATTATGGGGATATGGCACAAACATATGTCTCGTTTGGAAGAGAGTGGCTTGTCGGTATTTCTCTTAAGCATGGTATATAAAATTATCGGAGACCTTATGCCAAGAACGAAGTTTATCTTCTTGAGTGTGTTCTCAGTTGCTAGGAAACACTTGGTATGTAGGGAATTATGCCCCAGGTGGCGTAATTGCGCCACAGAAGCATCAAAACTTTTGATTTTGTCTTTTTCGATAAAACCGTGCATCCTATTTGAGGTGTATCTTACTTCTGTGGTGAACTCGATGAAGCCTTTTAGTTCAGTTTCATATCCTTCATTGAAAACGCAATCTGGTTGATATGCGAAAGCTTGGAAACGCGTATTTCTATTTTTATCCCAATAAATCGAATTAATAATTTAGTTTTGCTATTTTACGTATAGCTAGTGTACAATTCCTCGTTATTACTCGTAATATATTAGCTTCACTACGCAATTTCACGTCAAACCGTCACCGTTATCCCCTTCTAATAGGCACTTAGTAATTTATACCGTGGCATGATTCATGGGAAATGTTGCACGTTGTTTCGAAGTGTTTCCATGTGATTCTGCGATCTTGCGCTTTCAAGTCATGAATGCCATTCACATTTGAAGGTGTTGACGCCGTGACAAGCCTCCCACTGCCAGGGAACATCTTCGACATTGCCTCTTCCAGACTTAAATTCCTCAACTCTGTTTCTGACGGTGGCGTCTGTATGAAGAACGAGATTCTTCTCTGATGTTTGCTACGTGTCATCATAAATTCATTTCCGCGACATTCCGTTTAAACGGAGACACTCAATAACTGTACGTTGCTTGGGTGTCTGAAAAGTTTCCATCTTCATTCACTTCAACGTTTTCTATAAAGGAAAAGTAGATGTAGTCACGAACCTGAAATTTTCTGTCGACACGAAGGAAGATCTACAGCACATATTGGCGATATTTCCTTTCAAGAAAACTTTCGCGTCCTATATTGTGATAAAACATTTTAAAACTCCCTTCATACGTTACAAAGAGAAATAAGCCACTTTTTGAATCAAAATAAAGAAAGCTTAACCATTGCGAACAATTTATTTCAGACGTTTCATATGAATATCTGTTCGTAGCAAAGGGAAAAAGGTTCCTAAAGTATCGATACACCACGAAATTCTTAAACAAAATTTTTGGTGTGAATCTCCTGGGATAAGGTAATATTCAATTTATATGTCGGATGGTATTTATCAGGTTCGGCAAGGTGTTTACATTGTTTACCGTTCAGCAAACGAAACAATGTTCGACTGAAGCTTTGAAATTCGGGAGTAAATTATGTAAGTGTTCAAAATCATTCACTGCTGTATAACTTGTGGATCTTTTATGTGATATGTCTCCTCCTTCCTGGCTCCCCGGTAAAGTCTTTTTAAGGGGTAACAGTGGTCAAGGAGGGTAAATGCCTCTGTACCTCGGTTGCTCTTGCAGTATTAAATTTAACTCTTGTACATTGCATGGATTTATTCTTAGTTTACTTTACACTGTTCTGCAGGTCCATGGCACCTCGGGGGACCTCGGTGTCTACGGGCCCCTCGGGGATCGCAGGACGAAGATTTCTATAAGCCAAACGAAAGTGATTTGTGCGCATCTTTTATGTTTACAGTTGTATCAAGTAGCAGAAACTACTTATGCGGGTATGCCCTTTCCCAAGAAATTTAGTGAAGTCTGTAAGAGGGATCCATGGTGCTTTGGTTGGGGGGGGGGATGCCCTCAACTTTCGTAATTTTATATTTTGAACCGCTAGAGTCGGTCAGTGTATCCGCGTTGTTCCCCCTGAAGAGTCGTTTGCGAGCTTTTATGGGCCCTCCCCCAAAACGTTAAATTGGTCGTAGAGCTGTAAACCAATTTATTACCATGCTTTATCAGATGCTGTTGTACACGATCACGAATTTTCAGGACGGTGGGGTGAATTTACACCCCCCACCGTCCTGAAATTTCAAATTCACCCCACACCCAGGCTTCTAGGAGCGGAGACAACGTGTTCAAGGTAAGTTACTTACTCCCAATTTCCATGCTTAGAATGTTGTGTTGAGTGACAGATTCTACTTGTGGGTATGCCCTTCCCTCAGAAATTTGATGATGTCTGTAACTGGGATCCGAGGAACTTGAGTTGGTGGGTCCTGCCCCCAATTTCCGTAATTTTATATTCTGTGCTGCTAGAGTTGTTCAGTGTTTCCGGGATGTTCCCAAGTACACTGACTGACTCCAGCGACACTGACCGACGGATGTTGGGGCAAGGAACCCCAACAAAAGCACCTTGGATCCCTCTTACACACTTCGCCAAATTTCTGAGGGAAGTGCATACCCACCCACTAGTAAAGTCTGCTACTCAACACAACATGAAACGAGGAAACAGCGAGCAAATAATTTACATTGAACACCTTGTCTCCACTCTTAGAAACTTGGCGGGGGTGCGAATTCACCCAACCCTCCTGAAAATTTGTGGTCGTGTACAGAATCATCATATAAAGCATGGCACCGATTTTTACAGCTCTACGTCCATTTTAACATTTTGGGGGATGAAATGTCGACAGGCTCAAAACGTCGACAGTTAAAATGTCGACACGGTCATAATGTCGACAGGGTCAAATAGGCGACAGTCAAAATGTCGAAAACAAATATGTCGACACGGTCATAATGTCGACAGGGTCCAGAAAATGTCCGCATGGTACTCTAACGTAGCCAGTAGGCGGTTTTTGGAAGGGGTCGGAGCCCGTGGTCAAGGGGCCCCCATACAAAATATTCCTATGGTCTAGTTTTTAATTTAGAACCACCAACTTTGGTATACTATCTCACGGTACCTTAACTTAGACCGTAAACGGAAGGGGTCCGGGCCCGGTGTCAAGGTGCCCCCATACAAAATTTTAGTGAAATCAACAGTTTCCAATTTAGTAGCATCAAATTTTGAATACTATCTCATTGTACTCTAACTTAGACTCTAGACGGTTTTTGGAAGTGGTCGGGGCCCGGGGTTAAGGGGCACCCATAGAAAATTTCGCAAGATGTTCCATTTTTTACTTTTAAGAACTGCACTCCAATACTCGATTTACCGTCTAAGTTAGAAACCGTTCATAACAATAAAGTGCGAAAATATCCATTTAATGGTGTATTTATGGTCTCTAAATTAGACCGTAGATCAGGTACTAAAGTGGTAAATTGTGTTGCAGTTCTCAAATGGAAAAAAATTAAAAAACTGAACTTTTAGTGAACATTTTGAATCAATTACCTTGATCCTGGGCTCCGGCACCTTCCGTATACGATCTAAGTTGGAGTACCATGAGATAGTATACCAAATTTGATGGTTCTAAATCAATAACTGTAGATTTAACGAAAGTGTTGTATGGGGACCATTTTACGCCGGGCCCCGACCCCTTCCCAAAACCGTCTACGGACTATGTTAGAATATCATGAGATAGTTTAACGAATGTGGTAATTCTAAATTGAAAACTGTAGGCTTTACGAAAATTTTGAATAGGGGCCCCTTGAGCACGTAATCCGACCCCTTCCAAACATCATCTACAGCCTAAGTTAGAGTACCATACGGACATTTTCTGGACCCTGGAGACATGATGACCGTCTCGACATTTTGACTGTCGACATTATGACCGTGTTGCTCTTTTGACTGTCGACATTTTGAACTGTCGACATTTTGACTGTCAACATTTTAAACGTCGACATTATGACCACCATGGGTGGAGTCCGCCACTCAACACAACATGAAGCATGTAAATTGCGAGCATAACTTACTTTGAGCACCTAGTCTCCGCTGATAGAAACTGGGGGTTGGGGTGAATTCAACCCACCCTCCTGAAAATTCGCGGTCGTCTACCGAATCATCATACAGTATAAAGCATGGGTTACATCCATTTTAACATTTTGAGGGTAAGCCCACCCAAAGCTGGCAAACCTCGCGAATGCTTCAGGGGAAAAATCCCGAATACACTGACAGACTTTAGCTGTGTAGAATTCAAAATTACGGAAGTTCGGGGCGCCCCCAAAAAAAGACGCCTCGGACCCCTCTTACATACTTCATCAAATTTCTGGGGGAAGGGCCTACCCCTCACAAGTAATCTGCTACTAGAAACAAGAGTAAACATGAAAAATGCGGACAAATCACTTTCGTTTGGCTTATGCAAATCTGCGCCCTGCGATCCTCGAGGTGCCATGGACCTGCAGAACAATGTTAAGTAAACTAAGAATAAAGCAATGCAATGTACAAGATTTAAATTTAATACTACAAGAGCAACCGAGGTACAGGGGTCTCCACCCTTCTGGACCACTATGTCCCTCAAAAAGACTTATACAACATTTTCAAAAGGATCCACAAGTTATACAACAACCAAAAACGTAACGGCAGCCCACCCCGCAACCACCTCCCGAAGGAATTTTTCAGGTTGGAGAGCTCAAAAACCTCTTACAAACTCCAAAGTATTTCACCGAGGAGGGGTCAAAATACGACGAATTTCTCCATCACAAATTGAGTAGTCGACAAATTTGCTTGCAATGAATTTGCCTGCGACGAATTGACGCGCGATTAATTGCTAACTACGACGAATTGACGAGCGGTGAATTGCTAACTACGACGAATTGACGAGCGATGAATTGTTAACTACGACGAAACGACGCGCGATGAATTGCTAACTGCGACGAATTGACGCACGATGAATTGCTTACTACGACGAACTGAGGCACCATGAATTTGCACTCGACGAACTGAGTCGGTAACGAATTAACACGCGAAGAATTGGGCACGACGAACTGACGTATAACCGTCCTGTTTTTGGTACTGTGCGACTGGATCTATTCCACATACAATTAAAAAGAGCATTAAATCACTTTAATCCCTTTCTGTAACGCATTTCAGATTCGCTATCACACTACAATCTCGTTCGAATTTACGTACGAGGTAGCGTCTGAACGCTATCGCAACCTTTTTGTTTATTCCAGTGTTTAGCGACTATCCGTGGGCGTCATTGAGTGCTATAAGCAGTTGCCGATTCCTAAATTGTGGCCACTTATTCAAGAGAGGGAAAGAGAGCCATTCTGTAAGACAAACATATCATCAATGCTACATCCGGGACTCCAAACCGTGCCCAGTTTGGGAGAGTAGCCAGAAAATTCGCGTTTCTGACCATCAGGTCACTGTTATAGCATTAGAGTTTACTAACAGAAATATTGTATTTTCCTCCTGCTGCGTCATGCAAATGCTCGCAATATGTTCTGATCTTCATGATTTTGTTATACATTGAGTGGGCATAAATCACTGAATACCTAATTAATAACTGGTATGTCGACTTTTCTTCCGCATGAGGGTAGTCACACGATTAGGTCTTGAGTACACTCGGTCATGACAAGAGTTCTACAGTTATCTCCACGTGTACTTGCTGCATCGCTCTCTATAATTTTCTCGCATTCCTGGATGGAGGATTCAAAGTTCAAACGGTAAAAACTTTAACAGAATTCCAAGGTTTTCCACTGGGTTCGTGTCCGGTAAACAGGGATGACTCTCCAATGTGGGAACTACTGCGGAATTCATTTTTAATCATATTCTAGTAGCAACGGCTCGGTGGAGGAGGCGCATTGTCCTTCTTGAAAAGTCCATTATCCTATGGATACATGACGAACATGGACGAATGCAGATGATCTGCAGGGATGGACACATTATGTGGACCATTCTGGTATGCAACTTTACGTACCAGAAGTCTCAACGTGTGGTAGCTGAACGAACCCCAAGATCATACCTGAGACTCAATTACCATGAAAAGTTTCTTGTGAACATGCTGGGTACACTGATTCTTGCGGTTTCCACCAGATCTGAACCCTTCCGTGTGCGCGGAATAACCAGAATCGCGACTCATGGGAGCAGAAAACCCATCTCCAGTCATCCGCCATAAGAGCTTTTTTATCATTTACCAAAACCTATTGCAGCTAATGATCGCAGAATGGCCTTGGTGGAGGCCTTTCAACAACAGCTTCGTTGAAGTCGAAGGTAAACTGTGACACCATCGCTTTCCTGTTGTTTGGGACTATGCGAGACAAGCGTCGATTGTCACGTGCATCCACTACCTTTCCCCGTGCACAGCGCTGTGCACGATGCGTCGTTATTCCGGAAATGGAGTATTTCAACAAATTCTTGACCCTATAGAATGGATATACTGCTATTTCTGTACCACTTCCACCTTGACCAATGCATCGGGCACCCACTAATTGATATCCTCCTGTCAACATATATGCCAAAAAGTGCGTTCTTCCTTTTACAAAAGGACTAATAGTGTCCCGTTGCCAAGGAACCAGTTATTCCTCGATTTGTTCCTTTTCAGTGTACAATAACAAAACGTTTCTTATGTTCAAGTAAACAGGAATAAGTTTAACGACACAAAGAAAACTAGTAATATGACATGGAATTTCAGTCGTAATGAGCACGTCTTTCGATTCCTTCTTGACGCGAATTAAATTTATCAAATTTATTCAAAGTCAATGGAACCGGTTAGGAAAACGATCTACCGGCTTTTGCAATCGATAAAGCATCCACAAATAGAAACGTCAACTTAGTTCCACCAGAGGCGCATGTTAGGAAAATTAAGAAATGGAGCACCAAATTTTTCGCACAGCACAAGAAATGTATCTGAGACAAAGAAATTTTCAAATCGAGCAGTCAAAAGAAGAAATATAGAAACGTAAGCGTGATATAAGTCTTCGTCTGCTAGTGGAAGGGCTTTGCATAATGACAAAGTTGAAAATAGGTGAAAAATATTCTTCATACAAAAAGCTATGCTAAGTAAAAAATATTTTCAAATACGTCTCCCGAAAGCAGAGATCGCCGAAAAAAAAAAAACAGTTCTATCTTTACGCACCTATCGGGAAATCTTTGCAATATTTAAAGAGGATAATGCTCCACATCCCTGTTGTAACGAATAACATACAGTAAAGAAGAAATTTCCGAATAATTTTTTTAGAAGCTGTGAACAACAAAATTCCTCATATACTACCATAAAGTGTTTTACAAAGTAAATGGCATCGAGTGTTGAAAGAATTTTATAAATCGAACATGTAGAAGCAGAGATTTTGAGAAAAACAGATAAGATTTTGCTCCCTATAGCGGCGAAATTGTGCCTTTTTTTTTTTTTTTTTGATTGGAGGTTTAACGACCACCGTGAGCAACTCAATGGGCTATAAGCAGTCGCCCGTCCCTAATTTAGGGCCACTGGTTCCAGGGAAGGGAAAGAGCCAGTGCCGTAAGACAAACACAACATCCATGCCTCACCGGGATTCGAACCCGGACCCCTAACGGACGAATGATCAGAGGCCATCGCTTAGACCACTGCGCCACCGGGGCGGCAAATTGTGCCTTACCTTGAGAAGAAAATATGCACACAGAGTTTGCTTAGTCAGTAGAACCTGACCGAAAAAGAAGTTTTTTAACAGGATTATTAGTCCCGAAAATATTGCTGCAAACGAAAACGTTAACTTACGCCCTCTGGTGGCAGACTTGTGCGTTAAGAAAATTTTGAAATTATACGAAAAACATTTTCCAGCGGAAACGCTCTTCAAAAAATAAAAACAAATAAAATCAGATTCTCAAAAGCAGAGCTATCGACAAAAATAAGCTATACATCAAAACAAAAATAGGCATTTTTTTCTAAGAAGGAAATATTCTCGAAAGGCTTTTGGATGTGAGCTGTATCGGTCCACTAAAACGTTTTTTTAACAGAGTTTTCAGGAGCTCAGATTTTGCTACAAATGCATTAGAAGCAGAAATAAACACTTACGCCCCATGGTGCCCCACCATTTTTTGCCAAATATTAGAAATAGTATGCAAAATATTTCCCATCAGGAACATTAACCGATTCAGAAAGAATTTTTCAAATCGGTGGTTTAGAAGCAGAAACTCAATTTACTTTTACGCCCCCTAGCGAAAGTCTTTGAATTACTTGAACATTTTGAAAATTTGTGAAAAACATTTCGCACCGGAAGCGCTATCCAACAAAGAAGGAGTCTTTTAAATCGGACTCTTACAATCAGAGTTATTCACAAAAATGAGATGTACTTCTACGCTCCCTGGAGGAGAAACCATGCATTATTTTCAGAAAGAAATATTCCGACAACGTTTATCGAAGGGAATAGTTCTGGTCCACGAAAGGAATTTTTTAATCAAGATTTTAGATCCTCAGATTTTGCTGCAAATGCATCAGAAGCAGAAAATAACGCTTACGCCCACTGGTGGCGAAAGTACTTTTACCAAAAAAAAAAAAAAAAAAAAAAAAAAAAGAATTTATATGTAAACGATTTCCCATCAGAAGCTGTATCCGCTGTAGAAAGAAGTTTTCATATGCGCATTTTAGAAGCAGGGATATCGGGAGAAATGCAATTTATCTTTACAACCCTCAGAGGAAAATCTATGCGTAAGTTGAAAAAGTGACTATATCTAAAATAGACTTAGACATAAATGGAATCGAAAGGTAAAAGAATGTTTTCAATCGGATGTGTAGAAGCAAATACGTATATGGAATAAAATGTATTTTGAATTCGACATCATCCACATTTACGCCTTCTAGAGGCGAAATTGTGCATCGTACAAAAAAAGCGAAATACAGGATCATCATCCGTACATTTCAAGTTTCCCAATGCAAAACGAATTTTTGAAATCGGACTCTTAGTTGCAGAGATATGGTGTCCACAGACAGACGGACGGACAATCCGATAATATAAGTACAATCTTTTTTTCAAAAGAAATGCTAAAATGGAAAGGAAGCGTCTTGAATGATGTAATATAACAAATATTCAAAAATTCTTTTATTTCTAGGTGATATTCATAAACACACACTTTCTTGTTGATGCCACAAAATTCTAATATGGTAAAACATTTTTAGAATGTCTTTTCTCTGCTACTGGCAGATAAAACAGAATAAAAGTACCATAACGATTTTTTTTATAATATCTTATAAGATGTTTCTACTATAAATGTATTCTGTACCTTTTTGTACTCGACAGACATAAGCAATGGTGGAAGTAAATCAGAATATTTGCTTCCCATGATTCGAATTTTCTTTTTTGTAGCTACTCTCTTTAATCCTAAGATGAAACACTTTATGGGTGCTGCATTATTTACCAAACACTTGTTAATATGAAAAGAAAAGGTAAATGTTATCAGAGCTGTAATTAATTTACTGCCAAAATTCTGAAATATCAGGAAACAAACTAATGCTTTGGTCTTTACCGTGCTTTACTTATTAACTTAGTCTGCTTAAGATTAAGTTGATCAACATCGTTTATAAAGTTTCCTGGAACAACTTTCCAGTAATCAGCATGCAGCACTAGGACAGGGAAGACAAAGAAGAAAAGGAGGCCCACTGAAATCATTCTTCGCCAAATTAGGAATATGAAAACGACTGACATAAAACCACTTAGTTAATTAGATCACTGAAATTTCAAAGGTCCGGAAGCTTGTTTTAATTAAATTTATTGTTAGTAATGCGCAAAGTACACATGTAAGCGCACACTCTGGTGTTAATTCTCGGCAGAATCAAAAGAATAATCACAGTTTTATACCTAATGAATAATAAAAACATTTAATGAGATTTTTGCGTAATTACGCATCAGTACGGTTTAATGAGGAAATCACCATGTGTCTTAAAATTCTGCTGCAAACACAAGAGACTCCGGAAGTATGGTTGGTTAATTGCGGAAGTAAGTTTCGAATAAATATGTCACAACCCTTTTCCTTTTAAATTGCTATCGAGCTTTTTTTTCTGTTATTAATTATGCGGTCAAAACATTATGGATGAAATTATTTTTTCCTTTGTCCATTATTTTATTCAAACCACTAATCCAAAAGCGGTATACGCGTATTTTTTAACATTGTGTTTTTATCAACCGTTGTTTGTTTGAGCCCTGGCAAAATAAATTTTCCCCAATAAACGTGAATTTATATTGATTTATAATTTATACGCATTATTTGCACTTTAAAACATTTACCTGAATAGTCAGTGTTTCGCCCGGATTAATTCGGTTTACAGATCGTAAGCACGCCACATGGCGGTGAACGATAAATTTTCGGTAGATAAACTACATGTTCATGGTGTTTAAACTGTTACTGTATTTTAACCTTGGAAATCTGGGAACGTTCTTCTTAAAATAGTTACATACTTTATAACGAAGTAAATTTCTCCGTCTTCTTTGTCCACGCCGGCCATCGCGTCTGGGTCTCCTCACTCCGGAGTAAGTCGCTCTCCCAACTAAGCTACAAGGACATGTGCTCTCACTGCTAACTGCCTTTACCTCATGTGCGTCCTGCGGTGCAGGCACGTTACAACCTGTTTTTTTAGGTGCAATCAGCCGTCTGGCAACACCTCTGTGGGCAACACGTTTTTATTTCCCTACCATTGGACGGTATGATACTGTAAAATTACGGTTTATTGACTGGCCACTTAGCTGCCGGTGCAGCTACCGTTATTTGACCCTGCAATATTTTACAGTGTAATCGGGAGACAACTCCTATACACGCGCGTGAATTTATCTGCCAAACACAAGAGAAATTAAATGATATGTTACTGTAGAATAATTGAAGTTCTTTCAAAAGATCCTACGGTGAAATTTAATTTAACATTGGGAAATTACAAAACAAATTTCTAGGTTTTAATGTGCAACTAAATTAGGGAATTGTTCTAAGATGTAAGAATTCTTCCATGATTGCACGGCAGAAATGGATATCTGGTTAATTATCAAGGTGTTACATTTATTTACGCATACTAAGAACTGGTATTCAATGCTTTAGGTTTTGATGCATATCAAAGCGACCAGTAGAGAGTTTGGATTTCTTTTGTGCGTCCGTGTATATCTTTGTCCAGGTTTCGGGGTTTAAAGAACCATAAGTAACTCAAAGGCCGGTACACAGTCGACCGTCCATAATGTAAAGACACTAGCTCCAGGAAAGGGACGCACAAACACCACCCAAGCCTGAAAAACTCAACCCCCCCCCAGCAAAAATGATCTTCGAGGCCTTTTACACAATCTATTTGCTTTTAATTACTGAAAATTTTAAATTCAATATTATGAACTAAGTTTTATATTCAAATTTCTAATTCTTTGCAACCTACAGGCATTTTCCATAAACCAAAATTGTTACACTTTATTGCGTGTAGCACAAATGAACGCGCTGTAATTAAAATGATTGCCCTAGTTTTATACCAATACTAAGTATTGCAAAACACTTACCACAACGTTAATCATATCATGCAAATTTTATTCTTTTAGAGAACTAAGGCCAAGCTTTTGAAATGTCTCACGATCACACACTCAGAAAACACATAGCTGCCGTGTGACAGTGTCCAATGGGCTTCGCCGATTTTTAAAATAATACAGAATATAAGTAAGCAAATAAAAAAACAAATGTTAGCAATTATGGAACAAAAAGAGTAAAATTATTTACTCTTTAATATAAAAAAAACCACTTAACATAATGTCAAAATGTTTTGCACAAAGTAAACATCTTTTTTTTTACTCTGTTTTAAAAAAATGGCACAGGTATCTGTTTTTTCGTTTCCGCGAAGAACACCTTTTCGCTCATTATATTCTGAAGCATACGTATGCCCAGTTATGTGGTGCAAACAAGTGTAATACATAACACCGTATCCCCATTGATATTAACATTTTATTTATTCAACTGATATTTCAATCACATACCCTTGTTAATTAATATACGTGCATAAAAACTTTTGCTGTGGCTGTGAAAAGGGGCATTAAGTGCTCATGAATTGCCCCCCCCCCCCCACCCCGATTTCGTTAACCAGTTTTATAATTTAAGGCAAAAAATTATTTCTTGAAGATTTGACTATTTGACTTATTTACTGGAAAACAATTACCAAAAACGGCTTTTTTTTTACGCTTTCCAACCGTAGGTTGAAGAAGCGTATATGCTCCAGCTTTGTCCGTCCGTCTGCCGGAACGATAACTCACGTAAAAATGGTGGTTCGATTTCGATGAAATTTTAGTGTGTGGTAGCGGACCTATTGAAAATGGGTGAAGTGGGGTCAAAGGTCACGCCATAAGAGCGGGATCCATTCAATTGCCCTTATGCGTCATAACTTGCGTAAATATGGTTCGATTTCAATGAAATTTTAGTATGTGGTAGGGGACCACCTGGGGACAAATCCTGTTGAAAATGGGATAAATGGAGTCAAATGTCAGGACATAGGATCGGAATCCATTTCATCGTCCTTATCCCACACTATTAAGGTGGATGTCAAGTAATTTTGCTTCCTATATTTCCAATGGAAAACCTTTTGTACACATTTCCTTCACAATTAGTGTGTTCCCAAGGATGGAAATTTGAACATAGATTAAAATATCTTCATACTATAACTTGGAATACTTAACATTTTCTAAAACATAAGCATTATTATATTAAAAAACAATAACGTTTCCTTTGGTGGTGTTGAAATCAGAAAAAAGATGGCGCGACCTGTACTTTGATGACGTCAGTGGACAAATAAATGTTGGATAGCATAATTACGGTTATGGTTTAGAAAATATTAAGTATTCCAAGTTATGAAATGAAGCTATTGTAATCGATGTTCAAATTTTCATTCTTGGGAACGCATTAATTGTAAAGAAAATGTGTACAGAAGTTTTTCGATTGGAAGTATAGGAAGCAACATTACTTGACGTCCACCTTAAAGTAGCAATTCTTGTATGTATGTATGTACATTTTATTTTGAAAACGGCTCTAAGAATTTTGATGAAAGTCGTTAACCTACCGTTTTCTGGCAATAGAAATCGATTTAGCTTGATCTCGACTTTAGGAGAATTTGTTTAGTGGGTTAAATAACCACCCCGAATTATAACGTTTTTAGTGTCATGGCGTCGTTCCATTAATGTTTCCAATGCTTAAAAATCTTATGACGTCACAATATCGCTTTTGAGAATGTTGGCGCGCGGTCACGCCATCTCTCTCATTACGCTTTGTGTGTGGATCCCATTAAAGTTTTATGACGTCATACTCTTGGAGCAGATGGTCACGATTCCCATATGCTTTATTACGTCACGCGTTGTGTGCGTATGTCCGTGCGCACGATAATTCGCGTAACAATCGTTCGATTTCGATGAAATTTTAGTATCTGGTAGGTATCACCTGGGAAGGAACCTTATTTAAAGTGAACGAAATGGGGTGAAAGGTCAGTACATAGGAGCGGGATCCATTCCACTGCTATTATGCGTCATAACTAACGTAAAAATGGTTCGATTTCGAAGAAATTTTAGTATGTGGTAGGGTACCACCTGACCACAAACCCTATTGTAAATGGGCGAAATGGGGTCACAGGTCAGTACATAGGAGCGAAATCACTTCCATCGCCATTATGCGTCATAACTTACGTAAAAATGCTTCGATTTTGGAAAAAATGTTAGTATGTTGTACGGCCTTCTGGGGACGAATTCTATTGAAAATGGGCGAAATGGAGTCAAAGGTTAGGACACAGGAGCCGGATCTATTCCATAGCCCTTATGCATCATAACTGACGTAAAAATGCTTCGATTGCGACAAAACTTTATCATGTTATTACGGTGGTGTACCGAACCGGTTCTGTTGAACATCATCGGTATGGGATCAAGGGTCGGGGCACAGGACATTATTCTCATAACTTGAGTGATAACTTGAGTAATGATTTCTGGTATGTTGGAAAGCGTATTATAATCAATACATTGCATGATTTTACAAACTTGTTTAACACTTCATTCAAGGCTGCCGTTGAAAATTGCTGGCTATTTCTTTAAACAGTTTTATATGATTTATAAGTGCTTTCGTGCAGCTAAAAACATGACAGTAAAACACAAGGCAGGTCACCTTGGTGCACGATACGTCAATAAAATTCAAACCATTGTTTAAAACCCGAGTTGATGAACCATAATTTTAATTATGCTCAAATACAAGTTAAAACCTGATGATAATTAGAAACACTTCATAAGAACTTTCGGGTCAACCCTGGATCTCGTCTTCAGATGAGAAATACAGATGCGAACATAAAACAGAGTAACACATTAATTTATAAGTCTCAACAATTGACGTAATATGTGTATTGGTCCCCTTGCGGCCACCAGGATATATCAAATATAAGATAGTACAACTATACTAGTTATCCGAATTTATTGGCGTGTATAAAATCAAGGTTTCCAAGCTTTCGCACATCAACCAGATGGCTTTCTCAAGGAAGGTAGACAGCAAATTGCAAACTGGATAATAGAACGTTTCAACAATTTGAACGCGGGGAGTTGACTTGACAATAAACGAAGAGATGCGAACGTAATTATTCAATAATACACGAGACATCATGTTCGTATTGCACGCGGAATCCTTGGAGGAAAACAAAAGGCATTCACACTGGAAGAAAAGAAAGTTTTGGAACTTGGACCAAAGTTCTGCTTCTGAACGAGACCGAATCCAAAAACCGTCATTTCGGAGTTGGTGAGCGTTATATCGCGAGTTCCGGAAAACACCAAAGACGTTAATATAATATTAACACTAACGGACAAATCCGGTCAGATAGCGATTATGGATGCTGCGGATTACAATCAGAAACTAGAGGACTTCATCTCCGCTTCTGGATCTATAGTACTACGAAGGAACCCTTTAAATTGTTGGATTGCCCAGGTACAAAGAGCTGCCAGGTTGACCGCTATCCCGGAGGATCTCAAGAAAGCCGCCAAATTGCCACCAGGCCCCCAGATCCCGAAGCTCTTTGGGAGACTTAAGCACCACAAGCCCGATAATCCATTGAGACGCATTGTGTAAAGGAGATCCGCACCGACGTACCATTTAGAGAAGGTACTCTGCAAATTTCTGGCCAATCACCTCCCTGAATCGGACTTTATAATAACTTCCACTCGAGATTTTATCACTAAAATCAAGCAAATCTCTGTACAACAGCGTGACGTTATCGGTAGTTTCGACGTGGTTTCTCTTTATCCTTCGGTCCCCGTGCCGGAAGCCATCAGAACGTTAAAAGAAGCTATACATAATTCAACACTTTATTCGCAAGAATCTTGCCACAGCATCTTCAAATTAATGGACTTAGTCTCAAATTCTAGTTACTATAGTTTCCGAGGAAAAATCTATAAACAAACAAATGGCGCTCCGATGGGATCTTCACTTTCAGCAATTCTCGCGGAAGCCATTCTTCGCCCAATCGAGCAGCACATATTCACCAGCATTACCCCAAGACTTACCACTTGGCTCCGATATGCTGACGACGTATTTTTCATATGGCCTCATGGAAAGGAGACTCTCCCGCTCTTTTTGGATAAAATCAATGATATACACCCTACGATCAATTTCACTATGGAGTTAGAACACAATAATGCATTGCCTTATCTGGATGTTTTCTGAGTAAATCGCCTGAAAATCGCTTCCGTACACAAGTCTATTACAAACTCACTTCCGTTCCCAACCTGATGCTCCGTAGCTCATTCTGCCCGGCTGATTACAAGACAGCTTTATTCCGTTCTCGAATCAGAAGGGCATTCAACATCTCCTCCGATGTTCCTTCTATAGACTAAGCGAATTAAAAAGCGTTATCGATTTGGCGACCGAGGCAGGATACGATCCGAACATGGTACATAGATATATCGAAAGAAACAAAAAGAAGCATGCCGATCTTTCTATGCCGTGGCTACGCTATCTGGGCTCTATTCCTTACGTACCAAATGTTTCCTATAAACTCAAGAACGCGCTCAGAAAGATGAACCTCGGTGTCGGCATAAGATCTCCGACACCTTTACATGCTATGCTTAAGCGAAATACTGACGAGCTCCCACTTTCCAACGAAGCAGGTGTTTATGCCGTCCCTCTACAATATCCGGATGGCTCCAAGCGATACTAAATTGGGATGACTAAACGTTCACTTAGAATTAGGGTCAACGAGCATAAGAGGGACATAAAGAACGGAAAATTAACCACGGCCCTATCCAGAGAAGTCCAGTTCAAGTTCGCCGATCCTATGTGGATAACATAAAGAAATTAGCTGCCTACTCTACGCATCATTACCAACGATGAGGCCTGCAATAATAGCGTCTTGCTAGAATTACCACGAATTTGGAACCAATTATTCAAATAATGAATGCCTTTTGTTTTCCTCCAAGGATTCCGCGTGCAATACGAACATGATGTCTTGTGTTTTATTGAATAATTACGTTCGCATCTCTTCGTTTATTGTCAAGTCAACTCACCGCGTTCAAATTGTTGAAACGTTCTATTATCCAGTTTGCAGTTTGCTGTCTACCTTCCTTGAGAAAGCCATCTGGTTGATGTGCAAAAGCTTGGAAACCTTGATTTTATATACGCCAATAAATTCGGATAACTAGTATAGTTGTACTATCTTATATATATTTGGTGTACAGTTGTGTTATTATTAGGATATATCAATATCGATTAAATGATAACAAAGTTAGACAGATAGGCTGACCACCTATCAGACTTAAAATAGGTTGTCATCCTATAGGATGACAACCTACATTACTTACTTTGTTAACAGTTTACCGATATCGATATATCCTGGTGGCCGCAAGGAGACCAATACACATATTACGTCAATTGTCGAGACTATAATGAATATAGCTTTTTCTACTGATATTATGAATTCAACTTCTTCTACTACTAAGCTTCCTTCTAACGAATTATGCTTCTTCTAATGCTTGTCCAAATGGTTGTTGTTTTGTTAATTATATCATGAATAAACTTTCCTGCTAGTAGTGTAGTAATAATAATGAACAAGCTTTTAACTGCTAGTAATGTTGTAGTAGTAATTAAGATGAATAAAGTCTTATGCTGGTTGTTAATAATAATCAACTAATGAAATAAACCTAACAGCCAGACAGAGATCTGACAAAACTATGAACTGAGAAAGACGTACTTACGAAGACAACCTTTTATTTGGTAAACTTCTGGCTCTCACATAAACGAAGATCTCTTTATACAACAACAGCTTTCTGACACATAAACCACAGCTCACTTCGTACAACAACAGCTCACTCTACGCACATCAACAAAAAGCTCTCTCTACGTATCGTTGAACGCGCCTATTTATACTGGCTACCACCACGTCATGACTTACACTCATTGCCAGATCTCATTCAGCGGGTGAAATAACATCTCGTTCAGTAAGAAGATAATTTACATAGTAAAATAAAATAACCAGAGATAGTAAAAATCAAAAGGAAAGTGAATCTAGAGTATACGTTACAAGACTTATAAATTAATGTGTTACTCTGTCTTATGTTCGCATTTGTATTTCTCTTCTGAAGACGGGACCCAGGATGGACCTAAAAGTTCTTATGAAGTGTTTTGAATTATCATCCGGTTTTAACTTGTATTTTGAGATTAATTAAAGTTATGGCTCATCAACTCAGGTTTTAAACCATGTATTGATTTTTATTGACGTATCGTGCACCGTATCGTGCCTGCGTTTTACTGGAATATAACAGTTTTATATGAGGTTTCCGCATTTTTTTTGTAAAATCCATTGATTGAGGTTAGAAGCCCTCTCAGTCATGAGGCACCCCTGCACTGCGGGGATTGTGGGGGCTATCAGTACACCCATGCACCCAAGCGCCATCAGAGCCGTGTCATTAGATACCGGGACGACAATTTCGGATCTCAGATGATATCTTTCTCGTAGAGCCGCCGTTATTGATGTGTTCAATAGGTTGATATGAATTAAGATATTTAATATGCGTGAGAAACAAACACACTTTTGAATATACTTTCTAGTAGAAAATTATTTAAAGCATCCAACAGCAGTCAGAAATGTGCCATACTTACTCACGGAAGCAATTATGAAGCTACAGTGGCTTCATAAAGAGTTTATTGCGCTGGATTCAGAAGTGTACGAGTCTTAGATTGTGGCGAAATGTGTAAAACTCGTGATTTAAGAGACTTTGAACGAGGCATGATAGTGGGAGCTTGATAATCAGGTTCAAGCATCTTAGAAACTGCAAACTTTCTTGACTGTGCAAGAAGAACTGTACCAAGAGTGCACAATGAGTGATGCACGAACAACAAAACAAGCAGCCCGCGGTCTTTCTGCAAAAACGGCTGGTCAATGTACCGGGTGATCCAAAAGTCTTACACGTTTTGAAAACGTAATACCTCACGGAATTTTGAGAGCAGAGCAACGCGGATTGCGTAGAAATTATCAGAATAGCATCGGGTTTTTTATGAAATCACATTCATTTTTACTCATTTTACTTACATTTTTCATCGCCAGATGGCGCAAAAGGTGAGCTGGTCTGGGATAGTAGGTATACAAGCAACAGCTGGGAAGCAACCACAAGTCACAGCGGTCCGTGTCAGTATGCTGTCATTACCGGACAAAGCGCTCTTGGTGAAATTGTTCTATTGCAACGCTGAATGTGCGAGTGCTGCGTTAAGAGCCTACTGGTCAATGAAAGGTGATCGCAATGAAGGAAAGTGCTGCGCTGCGGCGAATGGTTAAACAATTCTAGGAAACGGGATCTTTGGCAGCATGCCCATGAAGTGGTAGACCACGAAAACGTGCTGCTGCAGCAGAGACGATTACGCAGGAAATAGATGTGATTGCAATGTCATCCGCACATGGCGGCTCCAGTGATCGCCATGTTTCGCGGCAAACAGGCATTCCATACGGGACTGTATGACGGACACTACGAAGGATTCTGCACAGATGCCCGTACAAATTGCAACGGCATCACAAACTGCTAGCTGGCGATTACGTGCAGCGTCAGGATTTCGCAGCATGGTTTTTTCGACAAATGGATGTCAACGAGAACTGGCTGATGAACGTTTTATGGACTGTTTTGGGGCACACTTTTCCCTAAACGGAGCGGTAAACACGCAAAACCGCAGCATCTGGGTCACGGAACATCCCCGAGCAGTCGTTGAAGCACCACTTCATCAGCTGAAAGTGACAGTGTGGTGTGGATTCACGGATTTCGTCATTATCGATCCTTTTTTATTTGAAGAGGTCCGCGGCACCTCCTTAGAAACAATCTCAGTGACAGGTGCACGTTATGCGAACATGTTATCAACGTACGTTATCCCTCGCTTGCAAGAGCCGGGTGCAGTGAATCTGTGCACATTTATGCAGGATGGAGCACCACCCCACATCGCACGTTCAGTTAAGCAACTGCTGCAAGAGACGTTTGGCGCAAATTGTGTGTTGAGCCGACACTTTCCGAAGGCCTGGCCTCCTCGGTCACCAGACCTGACACTCTGCGATTTCTGGCTCTGGCGTTACCTAAAATCACAAGTGTACAGATGTCGTCCCACTTCATTGACCATGTTGAAAATGCCATTCGACACCATGTGGCAGCTATACCACCGGACATGCTCTTCGATGCCGTCCATGGTGTTTTCTCTTGTCTGCAGGCAGTGCTGAAACAGGACGGCCATCACATTGAAAACCTGGTACAATGGGGTGTTTAACCTGTTACAATCAAATGTCTAATATTTCTCGACACTTCCAACCTGTGGTTGCTGGGCCAACTGTCGATGAAAACTGTAAGTAAAAATGAGTAAAAGTCTATGTGATTTCATAAAACACCTGATGTCATTCTGATCATTTCTACGCAAACCGCGTTGCCTTACTCTCAAAACTCCACGAGTTAATACGTTTTCAAAATGTGCAAGACTTTTGGATCACCCGGTCTGAGTACTCTGACGGTTGTACGTAATAACAGACGAGTTCCTATGCAAGCAGCACAATGGCGGTATTGGAAGAAGAATTTCAACATACACAGCTCGCCGCAGTTTGGCGCCAATGTGCCACAACAGCAAACATCTCAATCGTGTACAACTCGTCTTTGCTGAAAACCGACAAGTTTTCAAGAAGTAGGCACTGAAGAACCATACCTGAATCCTAGAGGATGAAAAATAGTCGCCAGATCCGATGATTTACGATTTCAGTTAATACACTCCGATAGACGAGCCAAAATATGGCATCAACAGAACGAACCGGTAAATCCCATTCACCTTGACTACACAATCTGTTGGAGACTGTATAATGGTCTGGGGTGTGTTTCATGGAAGGCATTCAGTTTTCTAATACGCCTGGAACAGCCTTTGGGGCCGCGGATGGCCTAGTAATCAGAGTTTCAGCCAACTGATGGGATGGACTTGAGTTCGATCTCAGTACGTTAGGAACGTTCGAACCAATAAATATCCGCTGTGCGTCGGTTCGACACTTTAAGCCAAATCACTTGGTACTGGCAATCCTGTTGAAATAAAGGCGTCTGTAACTCCTCCCCCCCCCCCCCCAATTCCATTCTCTCTTACCCCATTACTAGGGTGTACTTTGATGTCGGCGACGTCAGTCGCCCCTGCGATACACACTGGAGGCAATATGTACTGACTTCTCTCTGTCTACCTACTTTCCTATCGTGAGCCTCTAGGTTAAATATAATGTCTTTCCGTTCTCCTTCTTCGCTTAAAAGCCTCTTACAATCGTAAATATTCCAGCCTAAACCTTCCCTATGGGTGTCATCACTACAAGCTGTTGAGTCAGGACTGGTGGTGACCCTGGTGGGAATTTGTAGACAGAGTGTAGTTTCCCGTTTTGACCGGGTTAATGCACTAAATATTCTTTAAATGAAGGTTTAACGACCACCGTAAGCAACTCAATGGGCTATAAGCAGTCGCCCGTCCCTAATGTAGGGCCACTAATTCCAAGGAAGGGAAAGAGCAATGCCGTAACACAAACACAACATCCATGCCTCACCAAAATTCGAACCCGGACCCATCTCAGACGAATAGTCATAAGCCAGCACTTAGACCACACCGCCACCGGTGCGACAATCCGTTAAATGAATTTAAATGAGCAACATCAGTACGGACCAGGCACACCCGTATGTATATGTGTATGATGTTTCCTAATTGAGTGGGCGGCTTCAAACAGAATATGTGTCGTGCCACAAGGCTCTATTCGTTTACAATGGTTCTAGAAGCACGACATAGCTGACAGGAGCACGCAAAGAAAGCCAAGAAAAGAAAAGAAAAGAAAGCAATTGGACATGTGTCTATTTGATTGACAGAGCAATTCACAACAAAGATCCTACTGCAGTGAACATTTGGCAATTTACGCATGCCATCACAACCGCTTGGCTGAAGATAAATTTAGAACGATATCAGCACCATGTTGAATCCATGCCCGATCGAATCGAAACTGCCCAACACGTTCTTAGGTAACTGTTCCTAATAACTGGCTTTTCAGCAGAGCTATAAATCACTGTGATTGTCTTTGGTTATCTGAAAAATTTTTAGGACACACCGGTGGTGCAGTAGTTTAAGTGCTAGCTTCCGACCGTTCGTCTGAGTTGGGTTCGGGTTCGAATCCCGTAAGGCATGGATGCTGTGTTTGTCTTATGGCATTGGCTCTCTCTCTTCCCTGGAGCCAGTGGTCCAAAATTCTGGACGGGTGACTGTTTTATAGCCTATTGACTTGCTCACGTTAGTCGTAAAACCCCCAGTCCAAAAAAAGGGAAAACAAATTATTTTGGTGAAGCAAAATTGTTTTGGAAATGTCTGATCTTGACTTTATAGAAGTATTTTTCATTTTTCGAAACAATCCTTACCTGGTGAATGATTCATCTTCATCGCCATATTTCTCGGGCGCTTGGAAAACACTCGTCAAAACTGATAACCACCACAACACATGTGACTCGTAAAACGAACAACCGTCGTCGAGAGAAATCAACACATCATAGTCCTGAGGGAGCTGGACCAGAGTTTCATACGAAATCTCAGTAGGCGTTCAGTTCTAAATACTTGCAGCCCCCCCCGGTGGCGCAGTGGTCCAAGGCGCTGGCCTCTGATCATTCGTCCGTAAGGGGTCCGGGTTCGAATCCCGGTCAGGCATGGACGTTGTGTTTGTCTTACGGCACTGGCTCTCTCCCTTCCATGGGACCAGTGACCCTAAATTAGGGACGGCCGACTGCTTATAGCCCATTGAGTTGCTCACGGTGGTCGTTAAACCTCCAATAAAAAAAACTTGCATTTATAAACGTAGTTTCTGTATATTTAAATGGACAAAATTCTTGATTACACATTTCTACAAGAGTTTTGTTGTTAGGAATATGTAATTCGTTTCGCATTATTTCTCGTTCTCATTTTAAAAAATAATGCAGATTTTTTTCCGTTTCGTATTGGTTTTCTAATGAACGAAATTTCTAGGTCATCGGTATTGGTGAAGCATAAAAGTTATAGGCGTTTCTGATTCTCCTATAAAATAATGCTATCACTCAAACATTTGTATAACAGGTCTGAACACGAATCTGACATCACTTGGGAAGGAAAGGCAACATTGCTGAGGAAGCATGGGACAAAATGGGCTGCGAAACATGCGGAAACAGGGTTCAAACATCTCTAAACCTGCGCTCGTCTCCAATTTTCTAAAAGGATGAAAGCTCCCTGTTAGAATTGTTTCTCTGCACTCAACAGCTGTTTATTAGTTGCCTATTGTATTTGTGTTTCTCTGCACTGAACAGCGGCCCATTAGTTGCCTATTGTATTTGTGTTTCTCTGCACTGAACAGCTGTCCATTAGTTGCCTATTGTATTTGTGTTTATCTGCACTGGACAGTTGTCCATTAGTTGCCTATTATATTTGTGTTTCTCTGCCCTGTACAGCTGTCCATTGGTTACCTATTGCCTATTGTATTTGTGTTTCGTTTTAATGCAGCGAATAGCATATTTTGCGACAATGGCCACACGAGGATGTACTAACTGTCTGGACAGTTTCTGCAGAATTTGTGTGGAGCATGGCATCAATAAGCAACAGAGGAATATTGCAGACTATGTAAGAAAGCTTGCTTTGAAGTGAACCTTGTGGAACATAAAAACCATGGATTCCACATATGATCTACGTAGTTTGTGTAGAGGACGGAGATAGTGTGAACAAAACACAAGAAAAAATTAATTCATTTGTTTTCTCATGAATGTGAACGTTAAATTCATCGTGCTAATCATCAGTCAAGTAACTAATATGCCCGCGCTACACAATAACGCAAGTACATAACCGTACACCATCTAATAATCATTGTAACTCATAAGACTTATGTACAAGACCTTTCGAGATGACATGTACTCCAATCCTTATGTGCTAGAATCAACAGAATGGATCCAAACAAAGTTCAACTTACAACAGACGATGACGTAACCGAATTAAACACACGCTTGCGTAAATAGACTATTTAAATCGATAACAATATCCTATGAAACAATACAGTGCAGTATCTAATATAAATCGATAAAATGGTGATTGAAATTAAGTAAATAAATGAATTATACGTACATACATCTTATCAGTACCCGGGTATTACGGCATTATAACAAGGAATCAAAAGTAGCATGTTGATTTAGGAACATCATCAAATGTGGGTGCATACACAATATATACAGCATAGCAGAGCTTACTTCAGATTACAATTTTTTTTGAGTATGTTGTAGAAAAATATTTCAGATTAAATTATCAAAATTTAGTGTTCTGAATTGGCGTTGTCAATTGACAAATTTGGAATTAACACTTTCCATTGTCATGATACGAATAGTGGTAAGTCTTCATTACAACATATCTGTCAAGCAATTAATATGCTGTCGCTACACGATATTAATGCAAGTACATAACCGTACACAATTTAATAATCATTTTAATTCATAATACTGGTTGGACCCATTCTGTTAATTCTAGTACCAGCAGAAAAAAAAAACACGCCAAGAAACGCATAAGCGAAAGTGTAAAAGCGCAGTTCGGAAGGAGAGGACTTGGATTTTACGTTAAACACTCATTAGGTATAAAATTATTTTTAAATGTTGTAAAAGGCAATAAGTATACTTCGTATAATTATGTTTTAATTTATATTTCCCATTTCATACCACACTGTGTCACGCATAATCTGCCCAAAGTTATACATCATTTTGTGAAAAAACAGAACGTAATAGAACAACGCCAAAACTGTATTTGGCATTTGCAACACGAAGATCTGCATTCATCTGCAAATCAGCTTAAAAGGTATTTTCACGTGCAACATTTTGTACACCTCTACGTTCGATTGCAAATGTAAAGATAAGAAACAAGAAAGATCACCCGGAATTTTTGGATGTAGTGAGCATGTCTTTTGAATCCTTTCCGACACGAATAAAATATTTCAAACTTATTCAGAATCAGTAGAACCCGTTAAAAATATCAATCGGATTTCAAAATTGACAATACATCTAAAAATAAAAATAGCTGTTTTTTCCCACTAGCGACCTAAAACCTTGCTAGAGATATTAACAAATTGTTCACAGAAGTTTCTCATAGCTGAGGGAAAATATGAGAAAAAAATAGATTTTCAAATTCAGAAGTTAGAATATGAGCTACACAGGAAAGCATGCTATAACTTTGTGTGTCCCTTGCGGAAGAATTTTGAATAACAGAAAAGCAGATAATACGTGAAAACTATTGTTCATAGTAAAAGCTATACTAAGGAAAAATAATTATCCAAATACGTCTCCTGCAAGCAGAGGTAGCGGAAAAGGGTTTTGCCATTTATCCCCTTTAGATTGAAAAGAGTGCATTTTTTAAAAAGGATAATATTTGCCATCTTTACTGTAGCGCATGGAATACAGCACAAAAAAGAAATTTTTCAATAGGATTCTTAAAAGCGGACATACAGTTGCAAACAGAAATGCACACTGACACCACCTACCGCCAGACCTGTGAACTAAACGAAACCCATAGTTACAGGCAAGTCCTTCCACAAAGTAAATGGTATCCGGTGTTAAAATATTAACACCGGAAAGCGGACTTTTAGGTGTAAAGTTTTCGACAAAAAACATTTTAAACATTTTCGCCCCTTAGCAGGAAAATCGTGCATTGTTTTTCCAGAAAATGAACATTACATATTGCAGTAGCTAGTTGTAACTGGCCCAGAAAACATTTTTTCACCGGAATGTTTAGATGAGCAGATATTACTAATAATATTCTGCAACGAAAAAGGTCAACGTATGCTTTCTAGTGACACCCTTATGCGTTAAGAAAATCTGAAATGATATTAAAAACATATTGCACCTGCAACAGTCTCCGACAAGAAAAGAATATTTCAAATCGACCTGTTGGAAGCAGAGATTTCCACAAAAATAAGATATATATGCTTAAAATATTGTCGATGGTATTTGGAAGCAAAAGATGTTTTTTTTTTTTTTTTTTTTTGTTAAATCGTATTTTCAGAAAAGCAGATATTGCTGCAAAAACAGACATGCACACTTATGCACCCTAATGGCAAAACAATTCTTTACCAAAAATTAGAAATATATGCAAAACATTTGCCACAAAAAGCTCTGTCTGATGCAAAAGAATGTTTCAAATATAACTTTTAGAAGCACGGATAAAGGGGAAATTGCAATTTTACCTCTCGCCCACCCCCTTCCAAGCAGAAGAACTATACATTACTTGAAAAAGAAACTACCCAAATTGTTTTCGTTATAAACGGCACCTTCTGTAAGAAAATTTTTTTCCAGTGGGGTATTTTTAAGGATTATATGGGATAAAACACTTTTTTGAATTCAATAGCATCTTCTTTGAGTATCGTAAGAATACCGAAATGCAAGGTTCATCGTCTCCAGATTTCAAGCTTCCCAATGCAAAAAATATTTATTTTTTTTAATCGGGCTAATATTTGCAGAGATAACGTTTACATAGAAGGACCGAAAAATGATACCGTAAACATGTACTTTTTATACAAAGGACGTGCTAAAAATAGTAATGTAAATAAACGAATACATTGCAAAATATTTTATTTCTTTTTTATTATGTCTGCTTTCTTTATTTCAATTCCATCATAACATCTGTTACTGTATACTGAATTTCGTGGTTTTATTAAGCTTCATGGGAATATGGCACCATTAAACTGAATCTAATTAATTGTTCGATGTTTTCTTTTTCGCGGCTTTTCGAGTGCGTAGAAAGAGTTTTCCAATTAACTTTGGACGTAATCCCGGGAATATCAGCAGCTTATAAAGAAACGAAAAAGGAAAAACCCTGAACAGTGGTCATTATTCCGAATTCGACGAATCATAGTTCGGGACGATCATTAAGGAAAGAGCATTTTGAAGATTAATTTTCAGTTCAATTTATCAAACCAGAAAGAACTCAAAAAGTTTGAAACTTCAAATATACAGATTCGTTTAAGTATACTCAATTTTTGTGTGACAGAACAAGCAGTTAATTCTTAATTTCCTTTTGAATACCGAACTATTAAGATAGAAATTTCATTCCAATCATATGACTGTGGAAAAATTTCCTCAACAAGATCTTCTTGCTCTGTTATTCAAGTTGTGACTTCAAATTCAAGTACCAAAAATTAGAACGCACGCATTAAAACAGCATATTACTCGAAGGATAAAGTTGTAGAAGTTGAAAGTTCCTCTGACAGAGCTGCACGACTCGTTATCCAACTCTCGAGAAGATACCAGGCTCAGATCATTCAAACTTATGCACCCACCACAAGTCATCCTGAAGAAGAAATTGAAGAATTTTATGAGGAAATTCGTCATCTAAATAATAAAGGTAAGCAGCACTTGAAGATAATTATGGGAGATTTCAATGCAAAAATAGGGCAACGGCAACAGAATGAAACTTCAGTAGGTAAATTCGGTCACGGCAACAGAAACCAGAGTGGAAATACTCTCGTAGAGTTTGCAGAGGCAGAAGAGTTTTTCATCTTGAACTCCTTTTTCAAGAAAAAGCCACACAGGAAATGGACATGGAGACATCCAAATGGGACGACAAGTGAAATTGATTTTATTATGTGTAACAAAAAATTCGTCATAGAAGACTGCAGTGTGCTAAACAAGTTCAACACAGGCAGTGACCATAGATTGGTGAGATGTAAGATGCACCTCAACACTAAACTCGAAAGTAGCAAGCTCATAAGACAAACAAAATGTATTGACATAACCAACCTTAAAAAACACCATAATACCTTCAAATTGGAACTAAAGAACAGATTCTCTGCTTTTGAAGGCCTAACATCGGAAGAAGTGGATATTTCTGAAGTTAACAGAAAAGTAACCAAAGCTCTTATGGAAACAGCAACAAAATTAGCTGGGTCTAAGAACAAATTGCATGTGAACAAATTATCAGGAAAAACCAAAATGTTGATGCAAAAAAGAAGAGTGATGAGGACAACTAAAGAAGATGTGACTTCCAAAGTGGAATATATAGAGCTATGCAAGACAGTACGAAAAAGTATCACTGAAGACGTAAGGAAATTCAACTGTGAACTAGTAAGGAAAGCAATTGAAAACAACCAAAGCCTAAAGATAGCAAAGGGACATCTCAGTAAGGGAAAAAAACAGATTATGGCACTGAGAAAAGAAGATGGTTCTGTAACAAGAAATAGAGGCGAAATTTTGACAAGAGTGAAAGATTTCTACTCCAAATTATATGAAAGGGATGATACATGTACTCCAGACATCATGAAAGGTACCAATACCAGAGTTCTTCCAGTCCTTCCAGCAGAAGTTGCACATGCAATCAAGAACATGAAGCGGGGAAAAGTACCTGGAGAAGATGGAATTACTGTAGACATCATACAAGAAGCAAGTGGAGAAATCGTAACAGTACTCGCCCAAATTTTCACTCGATTCCTTAATGAAGGGAAAATATCTGAGGATTGGAACAACGCTACAATGATCTTGTTACATAAAAAAGGTGACATTGAGGATCTCAGGAACTACAGACCTATCAGCCTCCTATCAGTGGTTTATAAAATCTTCACTAAAGTTCCTTCACACCGCTTGAAGGTGACACTGGACATGGCTCAACCGAGAGAACAAGCTGGATTCAGGAGTTGCTACAGCACAATAGATCATATCCACGTACTGAGAGAACTAATTGAAAGAGCAAGGGAATATGAACTTCCATTGTGCATGGCTTTTATCGATTATGGGAAAGCCTTTGATTCGGTGAAACCATCAGCAGTTGCAATGGCTGTGAAATCCTGCGGTATTGAAGATGCATACATTAATATTATTAATAACATCTATGAAAATGCAAGTGCAAAGATTCGGCTGTTTGAAAATACAACACACATAAAAATTGGAAAAGCAGTGAGACAAGGTGACACCATATCTCCGAAGCTCTTTAATGCCACATTGGAAAATGTCTTTCAATCACTGAACTGGGAAAACAAAGGGATAAAGATTAATGGAGATTATCTAACCCACCTTCGTTTTGCTGATGACATAGTCATTTTTGCAACTACCCCATCAGAGCTACAGAGTATGATCCAGGAACTTGCTGACAAGAGTAAAGAAGTGGGATTAAAAATGAACTTTCAGAAGACAAAAGTGATGTTCAATGCTTTTTCAAGAAATGAAGATTTATGGATTGATGGAGAAAAGCTGGAGATAACAGACACGTACGTTTATCTTGGACAGCAGATATCAAGTGAGGGTCACGTTGGTGAAGAAATTAATCGGCGTACAAAACTTGCCTGGAGAGTTTTTGGAAGAAACAGCATAATTTTCAAGAGCAATATGCCATTATGTCTTAAAAGAAAAGTGTTTGATCAATGCATCCTTCCAGTGCTTACGTATGGTGCAGAGACGTGGACCTTAACTAAAAGAGACATACAAAGGCTGCAGACAACTCAAAGAAAGATGGACAGGTGCATGCTTGGTGTAACCAGGAGAGATAAGAAGAGGAACACGTGGATCCGAAAAATGACAAGAGTGGAAGACATCATGATCAGAGTTAAATCCCTGAAATGGCAATGGGCTGGACATACTGCCAGAAGAACAGACCATCGATGGACAGCCGAAATTTTAGATTGGATTCCAAGGGACAGGAAAAGACCCAGAAGAAGACCACATGGAAGATGTGTGGATGAAATTCGAAAGTATGCGGGAGTGACATGGAAGAGACTGGCACAAGACAGACCGTTGTGGAGGAAACTTGGGGAGACCTTCGTCCAGCAGTGGATTGGTAATGGTTGACAATGATGATGATTACTCGTTAGAAATACGGTAATTGTTTCGTTAGCAGTTTCTCCCCATAAATAAAGATAACTGAAAGCAAATGTAGCTGTTATTATGTTGAAGAAGGAAGAAAACTTTATCTCGTTTTTTGTAAAAAAAATAAAAAAAATTGTACATACTTTGTCTGCCCGTCTGGGGACACCATATTCCTGTAACTGTTAGTCCGATTCGAACGATTCCTTCTGCGTTGAGATACACAGGGGTTCAGATACACCTTCAAATAATCAATTTATTAAAATACTTATATAACTAGTGCAATTTCCGTTTCTAGGCGTAATACACTACTACATTAAAGTTGCAAGCTTTCGCTGTCACGGGCAGCTTCATCAGGCTGTGGAACATAAGTAATATTATTTATGTTCCACAGCCTGATGAAGCTGCCCGTGACAGCGAAAGCTTGCAATTTTAATGTAGTAGTGTATTACGCATAGAAACGGAAATTGTACAAGTTATACAAGTAGGTATTTTAATAAATAAATTATTTCTGCTTTTGGAAGCACGAGATGTTAGAACGATGATCTGTGCTTTCAAGTGCTATTTAAATGCAAAGCTTGGCTGCTATATGGTGCAAATGCAGATACATTGAATTCGAAATAAATTTTATTCGATATCTTTGCTTCTCAAAGTCAAATGAATAAAAAAAATTTCTCTTTCCTTCGATAAAATTTACTGGTAAGACCATTTTGGGTGTGTTTCGTTTTCAAGTAATGCACAGTTTTTCAACAAGGGGCGTAAAGGTAAACAGCGGTATTCCTGATGTCTCGGCTTCTTCAATTTTAACTTGAAAAATCTTGTTTCCGTCGGATAGAGTTTCTGGTGGAAAACGTTCTGCACGTAGGTTCAAATTTTTGGTGTGGAATTTTTTTGCCACCAAATACCATAGTATTTATGCTTCCTATATATTTACAGCAATATCTCTGATTCTGGAAACTGGACCGAAGAAATTCCTTTGCGGCCAGGTACCGCTCACCAATGAATAGCGTGTGCGCATATGTCTACTTAAAGCAATGTGCAGTTTTTCCGCCAAGGAGGGTAAATGTGTATCTTATTAGCACGTTTTTTGTAAAAAGAGGACGTGCTTATACGAGGGTTGTAAGGGAAGTATGCCATTTTTAACGGAAACTGTTTACTGAAAATTTCGATTCCATTTTTAGCAAAAACTATTTGGATAAAATTTATTTTCCGTAATGCATAGATTTTTCTGTAGGTAGCGCAATGGAAAATTGCGATTTCTTCGAAATCAGTGCGCCTAAAAGTCAGATTTGTAATATTCTTTTTGCATTCAATACAGCACATGGTAGGAAATGTTCTACATGTAATTTCAAATTTTTGGCAGAGAATAATTTGCTCACCGGCGAATGTAGGTGTTTATTTCTGTTTCTGATGTATTTGCCGCAAAATCTCAGTTTCTGAGAACTCGATTAAAACAATTATTCCGTGGATCGACACCTCTCACCTGGGAAAACCTTTCCCAGAATGCCTTCTGCTTAAAATTGCCTTTTCTGCCAGGGAGCCTAGATGTATATCTGACTTTTGTCGCTATGTCTGCTTCTCAGAGCCCGATTCGAAAAGTTATTTCTTTATAGGAGTACTTTTCCGGTGCAAAATGTCTCTCATATCACTTCAATTTTTCCTTAACGCAGAAGTGTGTCGCTGAAGGTCATAAGTTCGCGTTCCACTTTACGGTATGTTTGCCGCAATATCTACGGGACTGTAAACCTGATTGAAAGAATTATTTTTTGGCAGGTACTATTTCATTTCATTTCATTTCATTTATTTCGTTATGAGGTTACATTTGACTATGTTACATTTCAAAATTAATTTTATAACATATAGCATTAAGAAAAATAACATATATAATATGAATACTTATGTACAGGGTAACCACAGAACAGGAAATTGAGTAAAGGCACTGCTGGCCACCCAAAATGCAACACCAAGAAGGAAGCATCCGATATGACTGAAATTCGCAGCATGCGTCACCCGCGAGAGGACATACAAACGATCAGCATTGCAGGGCATATGCAAATCATGTGCGCCCGGCACGCCACCCAGAAGCACTATAAAAATGGCGCACAGAAGGAGGGGTGTAAGTAGTGGAAGTGTGTTGTGGTGCCGGACCTGTGCGTGGGAAGCTTCTTGATGCCTCGTCGCAGAATACGACAGTCATTATAGCACGTTTCGGAGTTCGACGGAGGACGAACAGTGGCTTATCGCGATAGCGGTTTATCCTACCGAGACATCGGCGCCGTCTTCAACAACATACAGCCACAGTGAGGCGAGTATGGATTCGGTAGGTGCAGGAGGGACGGACGGTCCGACGTGAGTGATTGCCTCAGCCGCGGCACACCACCAAACGAGAGGACCGGTATGTTGTGCAGTGAGCATTGACGGCTCGCACCGCCACATCACGAACGTTAGCGCAGAAATTAGGGTGTGTTGCGCACAACCTGTGTCAGCACGTACCGTTCGACGTCGTCTGCAGGAGCGGAGACTTGTCGCAAAGCACCCATTGCTCCGATTACCATTGACGTAACACCACCGGCGAGTGCGGTGGCAGTGGGCCGTTGAACGCCGCACCTGGACAACGGAATGGCACGACAATATCTTCTCCGACGAATCCCGCTTCTGCCTGCAACACCAAGATGGTCGGTTCCGCGTGTGGCGGCACCGCGGCGAGACACTGTACGACGCCTGCATTATGCATTGCCATACCGGTCCGCCTCCTGGCGTTATGGTTTGGCGCGCAATTGGATATGACACCCACACACCTCTGGTACGAATCGCCGATACACTCAACAGCAACCGCTACATCTCCGACGTTTTGGAGCCTGTAGTCTACCCTTACCTGCAGGGCCTGCCAGCGGCCACGTTTCAACAGGACAATGCACGCCCGCACGTGGGACGCATCGTGCAACAATTCTTCACGGCCCACCAGGTGTCACTGCTACCGTGGCCCGCCTTTTCTCCCGATATGTCGCCCATCTAATACTTCTGGTCGCTGATCGACAACCGAGTGGCCCAGCAAGCGCCACCCGCGGCTACGCCTGAAGAACTATGGCAACGTGTGCAAGCAGCCTGGACCGACATACCCCAAGCCCACATCCAAAGCCTCTTTCGTTCGATGCCGCGGTGTGTAGCGGCCGTTATTTTCAGCCATCAGGGCCAAAAGAACTATTGATGTCTGCGTGTTCGGCAAGTCCCACGGGCCTGTAATCTCAATCGTTTCATCTTTGTATCTGTTGTTATGTGTCCAGTAAATCTGGCTTTGCTATCTCGTGTCCTTCTTGGTGTTGCATTGTGGGTGGCCAGTAGTGTATATATATAGCCTGAGTGAATCCCAATTCTCCTAAAGTACTTAGTCAAGTCAAACGTCCTGAACATATAAAATTTACTCATATGTGGCCTGATTAATAAATGTTACTATAGAAATTTATATTTTAATTTGTTAGCAAATATTTAATTAGTTGCTTTTGAAAATAATTATTATTATTAATATGTGTTAATTGACAAGGTAGGTTATTCCATAACATCAATACCTGGTAATCCATAAATCTTTTTTGGGTTAAAGTGTTAGGCATTGGTAACCAATATGCATTTCTATCTCTTGTTTGGTAGTCGTGATCTACAGTGTTGAGTTGAATTAAATGTTTAACTATGAAAACATTCTTCGTCTATTTCCTTCCCAAAATAATGCAAAATTTCGGCGATAGGGGAGCAAATGTGTTATCTGTTTTTCTTGATATCTCCGCTTTTAAATGATAGATTTAAAAATTATTTTAATGCCGGATAGCATTTATCTTGTGGGACACTTCAGATTTGTACTTGAGAAGTGTTTTGTAGATCACAGTTTTGTTGCAAGCTGGTGTTTTGTGTATTTCTGTTTGCAGCTAAATGTATGTTTCTGAAAACCCAATTCAGAATCAATTTTTACTGAATGCCATTCGCAACGATAAAGACGAACGAACGAACCCTATTCCAGGTTTAGGGACCTTAACTCACAGCGCGCTGCGCCTGTTGGCAGGTGAAAAATTAAAATTTAGATGTGGGAGCACCTGATAGGAAAGAGGTGCAAAGAAAAATGCAGGAAAGTTAGAGTTTTAGGAGGCCCGTCAAGTACGGAAGTTATAAGCTAGCCTAACATACTTACCTGAATTTTCAGCCGTCATCCGATCCGAGCAACCCGTCAGAAGTGTCGACGTGCCGGCGCAGAAAACGCAGAAGGGTTCAGAGGAAAAGGAACCCGAAAAAGAGAAAAATATAAATAAAAACAAAAGCACACACAGAAAACTAAACAGGGGAAAACAACCAGTATTCACACCAGTCAGTTAAACAATCAGTCAAGCAATTATTACACTAGTATAAGTAAGATCTTTTTTTTTTTTTTTTTTTTTTTTTTTGATTGGAGGTTTAACGACCACCGTGAGCAACTCAATGGGCTATAAGCAGTCGCCCGTCCCTATTTTAGGGTCACTGGTTCCAGGGAAGGGAGAGAGCCAGCACCGTAAGACAAACACAACATCCATGCTTGACCGGGATTCGAACCCGGACCCCTTACGGACGAATGACCAGAGGCCAGCGCCTTAGACCACTGCGCCACCGGGGCGGCTAAGTAAGATCTTTAGGACACAAGCCTAGCAGACGGCAAAAAGAAAAGCTTATTTATTTATTTATTTGTTTAATTATTTATTAGTTATTCTTCTTTTTTTTCTAATTATAATGTAAGGCTAACAATCAGGAAACGTCATTTGCTCATTGTTCGTTTCGGAGTCTATATATTCCCTCCACTTTCGCAGTCTAATCAGAGAAAATATCTTTTCCTATTGGCTGTGAGGTTGTTCCATTTTTTTCAGTGACTTGACTTTTGTTAGAAAAGTTGGAGAAAGTTGGATAACACTATTAAATTACTTATTTTTATTTAATCAGTGTGAAGAAAATTACTAAGTAGCGCATTAGCACAGCTAGTTCATTTTACTATTGTAAGGGTCGCCCGCAATCAAACTGTCAATTATGAATTTATTTAATTTAATGTTGTGATGAACACGTGCGGATGGACGCTTCATTCCGCCATTTTCCTGTTTCAACTAAGAACTGACACTCATCACCACGTGGAACAATTTTAATCCCATGTGAGGATTAAGGGAGTGGTGCATGAACGCCTGGGGCACCTGACCTTGAAGAGTCGGCTGCTCGAGTGCTTCTGTTAAACAAGTTGTCGTACCGCTTTTGGTACGTGCAAAGGTTGTAATCGCCTAGCAGGTATCCGACGACATTCCAGAGCTCAAGCATTTCACGTGCTGACTGGGTAACGATTTTTTCTTGCGCATGCGTGGTAGAGGAAAAAAGGGTCCAAGAGAATTTAGTGAGGCAGTTAAGCTTCGGTCGTCAAGGAAAGGGGTCCTAGTTTGAACCCCGGTTTCACAGAAGGGCTGCGGGTATCGCAGAAGTACAGCGTGGTTAACGGGAAGGAGGATTCCTTTGTCCACCGGGTATCGCAGAAATAATTGTGAAAGAGTAGCACGTGGTCAGCATGTGAACCCTGAGCGGGAAGCCATTGGAAACCCGTGAAGCAAATGTTATCGGAATAATAAAATCTTGCTGTTTTTTATTTCCGTGTACGGAACTGAGTTTCGTCGAGGTAATTATTGTTCTACGCAAGGACGCCTTGATAGCCAGATCGTATAGTAAAGGCGAGGCGGTAGCTCGTTATAAGGCGGGAAACTAAAAGGTATTGTCTAAGAATTGATATGTCTGGCCCTACAACTATATTATGACAGTAATTCCCGTTTGCAATTACTACAATAAAGGTATTTAACTTTTGCCATTGCTAAAGTGGTGCAGTCAGAATAACATTACACCAACTAATAGTTCCGTTTGCTGCAATTGCTCAGCTAGAAGAAAACACAGAAAGACAAAACGGCCAAATATTTATAAATTGAAACCTCTATTAATTTAAATCGGACCAATTAAGTTTTTATGCTATCCATCATTAGGAAAAGAATGTATTCAATTTCTTTAATTGTACCACTAGTAACCCGTTTTGCAAAAAATGTGTTGGCCCTTAAAAGAGCCCTTTTTTTCTCGCCCAGAGCCAAGAAGTTATTTGAGGTTTAAGAATTAGGAAGCCAACTGCAACTTCCTCCGATCATCCAGCTCTGTGGTCCCCGTGGGAACCACAGAGCTGGATGTGTTCCCTAGCAGCTGAAAGGCAGGTGGTTGGTGTGCAACCACCTGGGCGTAGGTCTGCCTGTTGCTGGGGTAGGAGGAGGATGGAGCCGAACCTCTATCTCTACCTCTAAACTTGCCTCTACCCCAATGCGGAGTTCCTCTTCTGAAGGAGTTGTATCCACTAATAGAGGGATGTTCGGCTTCAGTGTAAACTTCCAGGCTCATTGTGAATCGTAGCAGAGTGATGTGCCCAAATGGCACTTCATCTTCTGTGCAAAAAGTCATAACTTCTCTGGGCGCTCCATTGCGGTGCCTGCCGCGCTCAAGGTTCCGGGTATTGATACCCTTCTCCCTGAGTTCAGCAGACACCTCCTCAATGGAAAGGTGGCTGGAAACTCCTTTTAAAATATACTTCGAGCAGCTTCTCTTTACTTTTTTCGCGGCTTTTTCCACCTCCTCGGTCACACTCTGCTGTAGTCTTTCCACCTCCTTCCTAATTTCTTGATTGATAAATGAGTCAAATAGATTAATTATCTTGCCTTGCACCTCTGGAGTATCCAGAAGTGCAAGTAAGGAGTCCTTGATTGTTTGTTGAAGGAGGAAAAAAGCTTCTCCCTCCTGCTGGTTATCTCCCTCTTTATTCTTGTGTTGAGTTGCATCCGTCTTGCGCACTCTAGGGTCCTGATTTTCTTTGACCATCTTGCGAGAGAATTATCTTGCTAATAGAAAGCTGAGAAACAAAGTGACAGTTCTCTCCTTTAACTTGCCTAGTCTATCAGTTGCTTGAGCCACAGGAGCCAATTACAAAAAAGATTTTGTTCAATTGGATGTAACTTGCTAGGTATTCGGTCAGGAGTCAACCTTTTGGTTAGAGCCTAGAGGGCCAGTGAGAGAAGAAATTTTTTCCTATTGGTTGAGCGATTTTCATTTTTTCCCCTGCGAGTTAACTTTTACTGATTTCTGTTTGAGTAGCTGTGAATTGCCATAGCTAAGGTGGTGCTATCAGTGACATTACATCTACTTACAGGAACATTTATTGTACTTCATTTACAGTTCATTTAATGGCATTTAATCCGAATTATTTTTTTCTTTTGTAAGGGTAGCTATGGAGCGGGTTCTTATCTGGAATCTTGTTCAAAATAGTTTTGGGCCTTTTATATTTGTCAGTATCAGTGACAGTGTAATTAAGGGACTCTCTAACTAGTGGGTTGGTGTGATCCTTCGCTTTATCATAGTATCTCTTTGCTAGTTCATACATTGTGTAGTGAATAGAATTAATATTTAACATGCTACGAATAGCATCGCTTTATTTTTCTTACAAAGTCTTTAATTTTTAATTAGTAGTTGAAGACATCCTCTTAGTTGTAAAGCTTTAGACAGGGTGTCTTTGGTGTGTTTGTTCCAATATAAGTTATGGTCCATAGTAAGACCTAAATTTTTTACATCCTTTCACCCATGAAATTTTTTTCCCATACAGCTCAATTTCAAAGTCCGGGTTGTAGTTCAAGATTCTACGAGAAAACATGATTTCCTGCGTTTTATCCGTGTTGATTTTTATTTTCCAATGAAGAAAGTATTTTTCCAATTTTTTCACATAGTGCTGGAGCATTAAAGCTGCCTGATTTATTTTTTTTTTGGCGTGAAGGGAATAGCGGTGATATCAACATATTCCTGTCAATAAAGTTAGGAAAAGATATTATACAATGTAGGTGCGAGAACGTTACCTTGTGGAACACCCGCTTCAATTTTTGTGTGTGTGGATTTTTTCCCATTAATTTTAACGCAGAATGTTCTGTTGTCAAGATATGATTTAATCATATGAATAATCCACGCGGGAGTGGGGGTGGGGGGGGGGTATAGCGCATGATCATGCGCTATAAGTTTGTAGATTATAGCATCATGTGGGCAAGGACGCGAGCATTAACCTCTTTAAGTAATGCACAGGTAAAAACCCTTTTCTCGCTATCTCTGCTTCCTGAAGAGGTATTTGAAAAGTTCTTTCTCCTTATCGCTGTTGTGTGAGTAGTTTGAATACTCTCGTTTGTATCAGAACTAATGGTAAATATAATGAGCAACACCTAGGATAAAGTTTGGTGTTGGTGGAGTGATAACACTTTCTTCGTCATTACTGTCACTGTTGTTCTCGCCATTTTTCATTTCAATCAGTTCGTGAATTCAGTGGCGGATTTAGAATTACCGGAACCCAGCGGACCGCACCGAATTTAAGGCCCCCTCATTTTTCTTGGCACCCTTAAACTATAACACGCTCATTTGTACTCCCTCCCACTAATGTACGAGTGTAAAAAAAGTATTGTAATCGCAAAAACAAATTTACTTAAAGATTTCAACATCAATACCTATTTTAGGCT
This sequence comes from Macrothele yani, assembly GCA_039090855.1. Taxonomy (NCBI): domain Eukaryota; kingdom Metazoa; phylum Arthropoda; class Arachnida; order Araneae; family Macrothelidae; genus Macrothele; species Macrothele yani. The sequence goes on along the minus strand of CM077008.1, from coordinate 51,366,341 downwards.
CACCCGAATACGATTTGACAATTTTCGTGCGGTGTTCCTATACCTGTGGATGGTTTTTGTCGCCAGAAATCAAAATATTTTATAGCTATCTAGACCAAATTTAATACTGAGTGCTTTTGTGAACCACAGTACTTTAACATGTTACGTAAAGTTAGTATATTAAACTGCTTTAATTGACATTTATGATATATACAGTGTGGGTGTCGCATATCGTCGAATTCTACCTCACGGACAGTTGGTTCCTTTATAAACAGTTCGAACGTGGATGAAATCTATTCCTGTGCCTCGTAAAACACGTTTTCCAATACCGTTTTACTCGTACTATGGATATATATCTTGTGATTACTTTTTAAACAAATTTAGTGGGGGTAAGGAATTTTAGAGGGAAATTGGGAGCCATATAAAACACCAAACTAAAGAGCTAAATATTTATAACATTCTCAGAAAATTGGCCAGAAATAACACCGCAATTTCTGAGCTCTGTTGTATTGTAGCCTTAATACAACAGAGCATTAAGTAATATTACTTTCAAAACGATATTTAGTGAGCCTGCGTTTAATCTAGTAAATTTATATTTGTAGATGACGTATTTCGATTTTGGGAGGAATTATGTTGCCAAATTTTCGCAAACCCAGAACAGCAAATTTATCCCTCACTTTATGACTTTTCTCTCTTTTTTATTTAGCAAAATTAAAAAAAAAATAACAATCATTATTTTTTAGGCCATCCAGCATCTCGGAGCCGCGCACTTGGTCTTCGCTTGCTTCCTTGTAAACCCACCATTGCGTCAATTTTCAAAGGTTATGACATTGCCAGTTAGAAATCACAGCTAGCATTATCCTTACCAGTTCCTGTGCTTTAATTCCACCAAATGTCGATTGGTAGTATCACTGCTTCCGGATATTCCAGTTGCAAGGAACCTTCATTTGAATGGAATACAGCCGAATCAGAGTTTTTTTGCCATTTGCGGTTAAGCCTTTTCCCAAGACATGGCTACCAAGTACATAGATTTCGAAACGCCAAATTTCGTCTTTACGAATTCACCCTGTTTAAACTTACAAGCATTCTTCTCTGAAGAATGCTTGTAAGTTTACTGGCATTCTTCAGAGAAGGGTGCGAGTTCAAATCCCAATGTGCGACATGGATGTTGCGTTTGTTTTTTGGCGCTGGTTCTCTAACTTTCCTGGAACTAGTGGCCCTAAACGGTTAAACTGCCCCGGTGGCGCAGTGGCCATAGCGCTGGCTTGTGACCATTCGTCAGGGATAGGTCCGGGTTAGAATCCCAGTAAGACATGGATGTTGCGTTTGTCTTACTGCACTGGTCTCTTCCTTTCCTGGAATTAGTGGCCCTAAACGGTTAAAATGTTGCAGTGGTCTAAGCGCTGGCTTGTGACTATTCGTTAGGGTTAGATCCGGGTTCGAATTCCGGTGAGGCATGGTTGTTGTGCTTGTCTTACAGCACTGGGTCTGTTCCTCACCTGGAACCAGTGGTCTTAAATTAGGGACGGAATCTACTTGTAGCCCTCGGAGTTACTTACCGTGGTTGTTAAACTCCCAATAATAATAATAAAAAAGAACCGATTAAGAAGAAAGGAAGTTTAAATAAAAAAAGCTAACGTTTTTTTCTCCTAGATCGCCATGCCAAAGGCTTGAAGGGGAATTTTAACTTTTAGCTAGAAAATGAAAACCTACAAACAAAATTTACAATCTAACGGATAACGTATAACTGAAATAAAATAACGTTTTCGCATACCAGAGTCTGCCAGGACAGAAGGAATTTAACGAAAAAATGATAAAAACGTATAAAAGAGACACGTATAATCGGTGCTTTACTGTCTATACAATAACAAAGAATCCTCATCCGATTGTGAGAACAAGAGCGGACGTTAATCAACAGCGTTTGCAGCGGGAACCACTCTTACAGCCCACATAATATTAATTTTTCTAGGAAAAGGAACACGCATGCGGTTGCTGTGCGTTAATAATGTGTAGCAGATATCACGGAATGACCAGCTCAAGAAACGATGATATTTGATAAAAATACATATGTAGTGGTGATAGTTTTCCTTCGTTCATGTTGGCATTATGTGTTAGAACATGGTCAATATATTGATTCAATTCTTTTTTGAAGAGATCAGCCACTCCCACAATCTTTTGCGCTTGTTGAAAAACTTCAGCATTTTCGATCAAAACTCAACATAAAACACACACACACACACACACACACACACGCTCAAATCAATAATTTGAAACTTGGGAAATTTTTTCGTACATCTTTCAGAACACTCGTCGCCGAAATATTTATTGTTTCCATCAAAAAGTTGAACGCAGGGGAGACCTATATATTTCGTCATTCTCGTCTTTCTATTGAAGTGCCATACGCGAGAGAGTGATTTACTGACAATATCCAACCATATCTTTGGAAAGAAAACATTTGTCTTTGTTAGTTGCCCTTTCCTTTGGTGATGTCCGGCACTCAAGGGACATGGCATTAGCGGTAGGATGATCTCTTGACCCGCCGACGTGACTCCAGTAAACAACGAGAACACTCTTGTCCTATTCTCTTGAAACTTCTCCCTGGCACGCTCAGGAAAAGTACTCGGAGAGCAGGAGTGACGTTCGAATAACACCTTCAATAAGGTTAATATGTGTCATATACGTGTGAGCTGAATGTGACGAACCCCTAAGAAATAGAAAAAAAAAGCCTGAAGACCATTAAGGCTTCGGGAAGTCGAAATAATTTAGATCGCCAAGGGAATAAAGTACCGCCAACTCCAGAGATAGCCATTTCCCTAATTTGCTCTCTACCATACCATATAATCCATATGCAAGTCAATAAGATTAGTTGCTTGTATTTGTACACATCCCTGTTTAATGACTAGAAGGAGCGTGTAGAAAATGGGAAATGCATCGATGCGACCTAGGATGCAAGCTCACATTTCTTTCATCATAAATCATTAGATTTTTTCTACTTTCGTGCGATTGATAATTTTATTTCAGTGCTAGTGTTAATTGAATTTATCTAATCGATAAGTTTTTAAGGAATTTATTGCTTCTTTTTCATAGAATAGAGCTTCGGAAAAGTTTTTATTTATCTACGTAATTGCACAATACTTTGTTAAACGTTCTTATACTTTGGCGTTCAGACAAAGTTGACTGAAAGACTGGTAATTGAACGTGCTTTACATTTCCTTTATTATGAATATTTTCGTGAATGTCAGCTACCGATGAAGTGCTTGTCTTTACAGTATAATTACTTGAGCTTATTAGAAAGAGTACTCAGCTAAATACGGGTTTGGCCTCATATTCAGTTTTCGGTTTGCACAATACGTAAGCGTGAATAAATTCATAACTGCTGCTTATACAGTCATGTCTCTATATTGTATTGCATATGTTGGAATCATACACTACTGTTTTTGAAAAGTGCAACATTGCAAAAAGAATCGCGCTATTCAAATAAAATTTATATCCCAGATAAACAACAATAACAGCATCTATACGGTAAAACAATAACACCCAATTCGAGCAAAATAACAAGCTCCACACGGCGTGATATTGAATGAAAAAAATTTTTGATATCGTTCTGAGAAATAGCCCGCCAGTCTGCTTCTATGGGAGATCAGAGTTCATTTGTGGAAACTGGTAAAGACGCTTGACGATGCCGTCGTTTGTCTACCATTTACCAGACATGTTCGATTGGAGACATATCCGGTGAATGTGTAGGTTTACGAAAAAGCGATATCTGCTGTGCATGGAAAATAACTTGGACATATACACAGTCGAGTCACATTATTGTGGCAACCTCCTACTTTTGACGTCAATGAAAGAAGGCACGTATCGTGAGCTGGCTAGCTGGCTTTGAGGGTACGTAAGGTGTACTGTAGGCAATCTGAAAACATATCAATCGTTACCGGCGTGTAAAAAGGAGAGATTTATCAGATTTACAAAAAGGGGTGATTACCAGCTTTCGGGCCAAGGGTGGTAGTATTTCTGAAACAGCGCAGTTTGTGATCTGCTTGTGTGCTGCTGTGGTTAAAGTGCATCATGTTGGAGAAATGGCACCATTGCGAATAAGCGAAGTGGAAACTGCGGAACACCACGTGCCATTGATGTGAGAGGTGAACGTCGGCGTCGAAGGTCCGTGAGGGCAAATCGACACGCTACAGTAGAGCAACTCACTCGCCGAATGAACCAAGAGTCTACCGGAAGTTTGTGTAAACGACAGTGCAGCGAACCCTGCTGCGTACGTGGCTCCGATGCAGACGGATGGTAACTGTACCTATGCTAACGAAGGTTCATCGGCAGAAAAGGCTTACATTTGCACGGCAGTATCGGAATTTGGCCTTCGCTGATTGGCAAAGGATTACCTTCGCCAATGACTCGCGGTTTCTGCTTCATCGAACGGATGGACATGGGCGTATAAGGCGAGAATCATCGGGGAACAAACACTCTTCAACCATTGCTAGTATAACACAGGTTGGGGGAGGCAGCGTTATGGTCTGGGGAGTGGTTTCGTGGCATTCTCTTGGTCCACTCATACCTGGGGACGGCACTATGGACTGAATTCGTTATGAATCCATCTTTCCAGATCACGTACACCCATACATGCTGTTTGTCTTCCCTGGGGCGTGTGGGATCTTCCAGCACAACAATGCGACATGTTGCACCGCTAGAAATGTCCGAGAGTGTTTGGAAGAATATGATGAAGACTTCAAAGTACTTCCCTAGCCCCCTATTTCCCCAGACTTAAACCCGATTGAGCATCTGTGGGACCACCTGGATCGTGTTGTTCGTACTATGTATCTTCCATCACGCCTGCAGCAGCTGTCAGATGCACTGCAGTCAGCATGGCTCCACATAACTGTGAACACCTTCCAGCACCTTACTGTGTCACTCCCAGCCCGTGTAGCAGCTGTCCGCGCTGCACACGGCGGTTACTCCGGATTAGCTGGCGGTCACAATAATGTGATTCGACCGTGTATAATTTATGACTACTAAACTTGTGGTTTTGAGATAGAATAAAAATACCAAAGTTTCTCACAATAAAATGTTTGTTATACATCGACTATAGTTTCGCAGAGCGTTTGGCTCGGCAGGATCAAGACGAATGAGCCGTTCGTTCTGATGATGCCGAGCCAAACGCTCTGCGAAACTATAGTCGATGTATAATAAACATTTTATTGCGAGAAACGCAGATATTTTTATTCAGATCTTGGACATTACTGGCCACATGGGGCAAAGTATCGTCCTGCTGGAATATACCGCCAGGACAACTCTGAAGCAAGGATACCATCTCTGTCTCTAAAACATCCCTGATATATCGCTGGCTGTTAATGGTTTTCTTAATTCGTATCAGGAGAGATCGCGAATTGAATCCAATAGCTTCCGAAACCATAACGCTTGACGTCCGACCGATATGACGCTGAAATGTGCCGTTCACCAGGAAGGCTTCGAAGATGTATGCGACTATCATGATGCATCAAGTTGAATAGTGACTCGTTAGAAAACACGAGCTGTTGCCAATCAGAGAGTGAATGTCTCTGTTCAAGATCCCATTTCAGCCTGAGGCGTCTGTGGTTTAGGGACGAAGGAATACGCAGCAACGGGCTGCTCTCGACAAGTCCTCTGTTAAGCAGACGACGTTGAGCTGTGCTGGAGGACAAAGCCTGATATGTGACAATGCTCCACTGCTGTGTTAACATTGTGGATGTCTCTGTTCGATCTGCCAATGCCATGCGGTAGATGTGTCTGTCAAGCCCGCCGAGAGGGGGCAGGGTGTGTGATTGCAAAGGGGCCCGGGAGTATAAAGGCCCGATCCTAGTGGACGTTTGTCACGAATGTTTAGCTAAATAGTCTAGCAGAAAAATAAAAAAAATTATTCCTCCGCCCTCCCGGGGCAGCCGCTTTGGTACCCACGCTTGCATTCTCCCACTGTCACAAAAACTAAGAAAACAGGATCTTCCCGTACTAATGGAAGCAGGCCAATTTTGACCCTTCCACATCAAAACCACGTGTTATGCCAGATTCCGCCAAACAGGTAGGCGGAATCGAATAGTGGCGTCTAAAAATTTGCTGTTTCCATTGGCTGCGAATTTGTACAATGAAAAAGGCCATGCTTTCGGTGCGTGTATGTGTACCGAAAGAACTTCCGCATTATTCACAGACAGAGAGTCTGCAGATTGAAAAGAGAGTGGAAACATTCAGTGTGTCTTTTTAATTTCTGTAGAAGAAGGTGATGACATTTGTAGCTCCGGTCGAGTGCCATACAGTGTACTGAGTGTAGCATAAAAAACGTCATTCGACTGATTAGCGGTGCATTTCTTTAATTATAAATACGTATACACATAAATCTGGTGCCCAAAAACGAAAAGATAGAGAAGTGAAATCAAAAGCTGATAATAAAGGAAGGCTGACATTGTTTGAAGTTGGAATTAAGAAATCTGAGACCGTTGCACGTTCGGATTCTAGTGCGACTGTAAGCCAAGGTACTGCTGCTGCTGTTTTTAGTGTAGAGCCTACAAATATTGATTTTACATGTTCACCCCAAATATCAGGTACGACATCAATCGATCAAGTTGTAAAACTAGGACTATATAAGCCTTCAGAAACGGAGCTCGAGTATTACAAAAATTACTTACCTTCATCAGATTCACTGCCAGAGTTGCTTCAAAACCTAAATGATGAAACTGAGTCAAAGGTTCCCTTTGATCTTGAAACATTAACTGGTTGTCCAAACACTGATATAATTGAACGTTTTGTCCGAAGAGGTCCCCCCTCCAGTTCCTACAAACCTTCCACATGATGGGAAAAGCGATTTTCCACGTACTGTGTTATTCTCGAAAACCAAAAATGGGGAACATCGACCAAGAGATTGGTTAGTTTGGAATGCGGGAAATCAGTCACTTTACTGTTTTCCTTGCTGTTTATTTGGTCGTTCTACTAAACGTATAGAAAATAACCGTTCAGTGTTGATGAGCGATGGTGGGTGGAAGAAAGATCAATCATGGCGCAAACTCTATGATAAACTACCCAATCATGAAGTGAGTTTTTTTCATAAGACGTGTAATCTTAAATGGCGACAGTTGGAAAGACGTTTAAAGGGAGGGACTGACATTCACTTTCAACTGGACAGCAAAATGACAGCAAGAACAAAATACTATCGAGATTTGTTTCGACGACTCCTGTCAGTAATTTTATTTTTAGCTGAAAGAGGTCTATCACTCAGAGGTGATTCAGTAAAGATTGGAGATCCTAACAATGGAAACTTTCTTGGAATAATTGAGCTCTTAGCTACGTATAATCCATTACTACGAGAACATATAACAAAGGTAAAAGAAGCTCAAGAAGAAGGGAAACGCCTTCAAGCCGATTATCTTTCCTGGCAATCACAGAATGAATTTATTCAAGCTTGTGGAGACAAAGTTCTTAGTGCTATTTTATCAGCAAGGGTAAAGGCAAAGTACAGTACTATTCCATACTGGTTGATGCTACTCCAGATTCGTCTCACCATGAGCAGATAACATTTGTTTTAAGATATTTATCAGAGAGTGAGGCTTGTTTCCAAATATCGGAAAGGTTTTTGAACTTTGTTTCATGCAACAAAAAAAAAAAAAAAAAACAGGACAAGATATAGCTAATGAAATATAAAGGAATTGGAAAAGCATGGTATTCCTTTGAGTGACTGTATAGGACAAGGTTTCGATAATGGCGCTAATATGGTTGGTGTTTATAAGGGAGTGAGAGCTATTATTTCTAAAACCAACCCGTTAGCTCGATTTTCAAATTGTGCTGCACACAGCCTAAACCTTTGTGGAATCAATGCTGCCAAGTGTTGTAAAGATGCTGTTACATTTTTCGGTACTTTACAGCAGTTGTATAAATTTTATTCCAAAGCTCCTCAACGGTGCGAAATCCTAGAAAAAAATATTAACTGCTCTCTGCATAGTCTCTCTGATACAAGGTGGTCAGCAAGGGTTGATGCCGTGAAACCCTTTGCCAAACATCTTCCCGGTATCAAGTGTGCTGTTTCCCGATGCAAGGAGCTGAATATGAATGTTGAAAGTAAAACTGAATTGTTGGTTGTCATAAGGTACCTTGAATCGTTCAAATGTCTCTTAATCTACAGTCTGATACAAAATTCTAGTAGCTCTCGACCATCGTAACAAAGTTCTACAAGTTAGAGATACAACTCTTGATGTAGAAGTCACCAATATTGACAGCCTAATAGAAGAGATGAAAACGATGAGAAAAAGTTTGACTATATCCTTAGTGAAGCAAAGCTTGTTGCGAAAGCTATGGTAACTGATCTTCCTACAGACACAACACTTGTGGAAGGAAAGGCAAAAGAAAAGGAAACACTTTCATGATGAAATACCAGATGATGAGTCAGAGCCAGTCCTTCAACATTCCCAAAGAATGGAGACAAAAGAAAGAGATTTCTGGATAAATGTCTTCTACAGAATCATTGATACTGTTGTATTAGGACTAACCGAACGTTTCATTACAGCCAGTGCTTGTGGCAGTTTTTACAAACAGAAGATAGTGCCATTGTTGAGTCTTGTAGCAGTTTACTTGCTACCTTCCCCAACGATCTTTCTCAGGATCTCGCAGACGAATTAAGCCATCTGAAATCAATCCATCACTCAAATTCGGGACACTATTGTCTGAAACCCCTCGAGTTGTTAAACAAACTTGAAAGTTTGAAACTGGAGTCTTTGTAATCAAATGTGTGTACAGTCATTAGGCTATTCTGAACTCTTCCAGTGTCAGTGGCAGGAGCTGAAAGATCTTTCAGTGTTTTTAAAAGGATCAAAAGTTATAATCGATCAACCGTGGGACAAGGAAGACTGTGTGGACTAACCACTCTTGCCATGGAAGCATATCTTGCTCGTACTTTGAACTTTGATGATGTAATTGACGACTTTGTATCTAAAAGAGCCAGAAGAGCTGTTTTATAGAAACTATAAAAATTATTTAGGTAACCAAATTTGCTTATTAAAAATGTTATTTTTTGTATTTTTATATTTAATTATAAAATAGTGTATTTTTGTAAATTAATAACTAATTTGACAAAAAAGTAACCCTGGTTTAGTTTTCAAATTTTGAGTACTCAACATTTAATAAAAAAGTTTTAGCCTTAAAATTATGTCAAGTGATACCATGTATAAGTTAAGAATGCATTTCAGAATTGTACATAACAACCATAAAATAATTCTAATAAAATATTTGCAATTTGATGGAAGTTTGAACCATGTACAACAAGCCTTGTACATGGTAAAACAAACATCCATCAAATGCAAAAACTTGTAACCGGGTTTGTATCTGTGGTTAATATAACGTATATTAATTCTGCACTGTTCCAAAATCTTTTTGTGGGGAGGAGGGACTGAGGAAGAGTTTTAGGGCCCCGTCCTCAAGATCGTCCAGGGGCCCAAAAATTATGTCGTCGGGCCTTGTGTCTGTCATCCCGTGCAGTCGTTAGATCTTGCGGCCCATTTCTCAGATTTCTGTGCGTTCGAGCCTCATCTGTGCGCTGATCGCACGTTCGCACCAATGTATTGGCATTTCGTTCCATACGGGTGGCAAGTTCGCTATAGGAAAATCCAGCTTCTCTCATCCCAACAATCCTTCTTCGCACCAAATCCGTGAGGTGTTCGTAATGCAACATTCTTTGGTGATGGGTACAGGCAGAGTAAGACACAAGAGGTACCCTTTCGACTCAGCGTTGGCTCCTCACTTATTGCAACATCTCCTTTGAGCCGTCCCTTTATACTCAAGGCCGAACAGTTTAGAGGGTGCTACTTTCAAACCCTATGCGCATTTTCCTTGGCATTTTAATCACTTTCACGTTGCAACCTATTGTACATATCCTGTAAGTCTCAAGCTAAGAACAGCAGTCCTTCGTGACTTCGCAATTTTCACAAACTGCAGGGTACATTAACGTATTCTGACGCTATGCTAAAACACTAAGGCTTGCAGCTGAATATGACGATTTTTATGGTACAGAAACTCGTCACACTTAAACGAACTAACAAAAGATCTCATATCTTTTTTCATTTTCTCTCTATAATAGTTATTTTTTAAAAAGAATCCAATAAAGTGTTCAGTTAATAACTTCAAGACAGAATAGTGTGAATATATCATGATGAAGTTGTGACGTACTACAGAGGTGCAGCACGTATCAACACAACAAATCTGCAGCAAAATATTCCGTCGGTGTAATTTAGTCGGTTAGAACAACTGGCTCCGGAGCGAAAAAGGCGTGGATTCGATCCGCGGTAAATTTGTGAATTATGCAAAGTATATACCTAAACATCACCCATACCGTATCAAGATATATCTGTGCTTACAACAGGAAAGCAAGTAATAATTTTTAGCAATTGCAGAGACCGAAACATAGCTTCATATTCAAGACATCGACATATAGTTTTTACACAAGCCTTATCTTCGTTCTTCAGAGTATTAACATTTGTGTAGCAACGAATATGAAAATACTAGTATCAAATTAATATTCTAGTACTAAAACTATTAGCTGTGGCGAAGATTTGAAATTTCTCTCAGACTTTTGGAGTACAGTTCTCAGCAGCAAGATGTCCTGCTTCGTCCCACAGTGTATGTGAGAACTGAATCGGGGATATGCACCTGTCACAAGAAGTTAGGGATATTGCATGAAATAAAGGTTGTATGTATCTAACTCAAGTAACACGTATTGAAATAACATCAATGAGGCCTCGTAACACACCCGATAAAGAGTGCATTTAGAAAAACAGTTTAATGTGCAATTCCTGCAGCACTGCAATATTGACAAAATCATAAATTCGGAGAATATCCAGACCTCTGGATTTTCGGTACCCGGTAAACAACTTGTGTGTGTAGAAGAACGTTTTGACACCAACACCCAACAAAGCATACTTGCAATGATATTATTGATGGGTGTCTGAGGCAGCTCGTCCCATGTTACAGGCAACACGTTACGCAGGTTTTTCAGCATACTGAAGAATAGAATGTGGTTATCCAGACGTAGCTTTACAGCGTTCCTAAGGGTCTCAATAGCATAAAGGTCAGGAAACCTCGGAGGCCACTGTAATGATTCAATCCCATCCTACAGCTCCTGAAGTACGTTCAAGGCACTGGCTGCATTTTCATCAAGAAAACGGAATGCTTGTCCAATTGCAGGCAGAGTGATATCGTTCCCGTACACCGAAGCAATCGTGTTGCCTTGACAAGCATACAAAAAGTACGGCCAATAAAATACACTCCTGCCCTGATTACAACTGACAGCCGTTGTAAGGATGAAGGGACTACACATAGTGTGGTTGCATTCGTGTGCAGGAACTTCTCCACACGTGTCCTTGTCGAGTATCAAGATAAAGAGCGAAATCGGATTCGTCTGTGAAAAGTACATGGCACCACTCTGTATTTCATGACATGTACTACTGTACCTATGTATATCTTTAAAGACGGCGAGCTGGTGTCAATTTTGTACATCTTAGCAGATTCCTTGCTCTCAGTCCGCACTGGTGAAAACGGTTTCGTACAGTTTAAATACATACTTTGACACCAGAAACGGATTGAAGCGTTTTTCGGGGTTGGCTACTGGTGGCATTAGGCCTTATCTGAGCACGTACTCTCAGGTAGCCATCTTGCTTTCTGGTGGTTATCTTTGGGTGACTCCACTCCTGTATTGATCTAAAACATTTCCGTGCCGCATAAACATTGTGTGTAGCTGACTTACACTTTCGGACACTCCTAATGCACAACCACGTCGATCTGCCGCACACCTGCCTGTAATAGGCCAACAGCCCTATTTGTATTGTCCGTGCTTAAACGTCTGATCATCTTTTCAGATTAATCCCACACTGAAGACAATACATTAAGCAAACATCTAGATAAAATGGTGAAACGACCAGTTTTCCACTTCTCGCGGGGCTAATTTGCAAATGACGTATAACCCATCTCCAGCAGTCGCTGATAACAGACCTCAAATAGTCGCTGAATTTGCATATCACCATGTTATATCTTCGAATCCGCAATATCCCTGAATTTCTGTGACCAGTGTACTTGTGAGAAATTTTACAGCTTGGCTGATACAGTGCATTGGCGATTGTTTTTAGTATACTCTATTTTGTACTTGCCGATTTTTTTGACAATCAATGAGCAGTAAATATATTGCAACATTGCTGCAAGGCTCAGGATGTTGCCCCCGAGCATAAATTTAATTTTTTTACAGCAAGAATTTGGGAGAATTGGACGCATTGGCAAGAAAGGGGAAGGCTTTCCGAGCAAATAGGCAACACACACTCAAAATAATTATGGGAAAGCGTTAGAAAGAACACATTAAACTTGTCAACAGGAAATTAGATAATATCAGATCATATGTAGAGGATTTTAGGAAGGGAATGTTTGACCCAGGTCTTAAACAACCCTTAGAAATAGGAAGCTAGGAGATTTGGGCTAAAGTACCCGGTAGAAAAGTGACACGAAAGCGAATTAGAAAGGGAGAGGAAAACGCCCTTGTCTATTACTGGGGGACCAGTACCCGGGATCCGTCGACTTAACGTGCCCATCCGACGCACGGCGGGTATTTACGGTTCGAACGGTCGTATCTGCCCAGGATCGAACCTAAGGTTATTTCCATGGCAGTCCCGAACGCTGACGACTAGGCCACCAGTGGCCCGGAATAATATTATGATGATGTTCATTTAAATACACAGAGAAAGTGTTACGTCAAATGACCTCACATCCTTCAAGTTAGAGTCAAGGATGGATTTATGGTTACAGTTCAACAACATTTCACAGGCTTATGATGTTTCTGCTTTGTACGAGTTCTCTTCTAGTTGATTGGAGCTTACTTAATCAGAAAAGCCTTTATGTATAAAAAATAATGTAAGTCTACTTACAGTAAGCCTGCTTATCTTATTTAATCCACATGTTCACGCCCCTTCAGAGTACGTGCCGTGCCTATGTCATTCACAGAATGAGCACATACACCACACCTGCACATTTTATGCCCCTGATCGATTGTAATGTACCATGCAGTTTGAGATACACCCACACTGGGCAGGTAAGTTGAACGACGTCCTTCGCATTAGCACACTAGTAAGATGTACCGATGTCATTGGCTTGAAGAAGGAACCTTCCGTCCTCCCTCACTTCCAAGGGTAAAGGCGATCTACGTATGGATCCCTAATTTTTCCTTTTTGCACCACAGGTCGTCTGATTGCCAGCTACACGTGGCTGCGTTAAGTTCGCCTCTTGGTGACTTTAGTAGCGTGATCAGCGGGAAATCAACTCGGCCAATTGCATGTCTTTTCTTCTGAAATTTTGGGAGAGTCTGCTAGTACCCTAATTCCAGGAAGCGTTTAAAGTTGCCTTTATTGGTTCAAATTCGAGCCGTCTAACAAGACAGAATTCTCCGCATGTCTCACCAACAGCTTATGCGTGCAGTCATGCACAAGACAAGAGGACCTTCAACCTCATTTTTCTCGCGGTAACATAAAGCTTTTCCGAGTTCACGGTTCACTGGCACAAAACGTCGTCCAATCAAGAGCTTCTCAGGACTGACCCCTACTTTTCTTTTTACGTTTTGTCTGTTCTAGCTGCTAGGAGTCAGTGTTTAACAAGTTGGCATTTTGATTGCTGAAAACCTTTAGCAAAGTGCAAGATCGCAATGACACCACCCTGCGTTTGAAATATGGTAACAAGTGGTCGTGTTAGAGACCTCAGTCTTACATCTTAGCTAACACCTCCTTATCCCGTTAATTCTTATTCTTTCCACAATCCCATAAAGTTCCTTAGGACCGTTACAACCGAGAACTTAACTGCCTCGAAACATCTGGTAAAGAGCGACGCTAACTCTATGGAAATGGGATCCACCCACGTTGGGTTGGCGACTGAAATATAGCGCTTATTCCCCTGCGCACAGTCCCTCAAGAAACAACATGGCACTAGCTCCATTTACGATTGCTTCTTCTTTTCAAAGAGGAAATCGAGAACCCTCAAATTGTTTACAGATTTGACGCTGTGCCAGTCTCTCCAGCTAATGAAGGCACCCAAGGCCTGAAACAATATGTTACTATTAAGTTGTTCCAGATGAAATGCCAGATTTTGCAGACCCATGCAACTGGCAGGTAATTTAGGAATTTACACATCGCCTGATGTGACTTATGATGTGCAAATTTAAAGCACCAAGGCTGCAATCCAGAAAGTACTGTTCATCTCTTCAGTAGCATTAGTTACAAGGGAACTGTGCTACAGTGAAAATAACCATGGATCAAGGCCAAAGCACCGAATTCATGTCATATTTACATGAGTTTAAACCTGAACGGCGTGCATAACTTCAAAATCAATAAAGCATTTGCGGAAGACATCGGTAATGAATTTAAGACACAACGTTGGTTTGCTAAATTCCGATCTGGCATTATGAATCTCGAAAGTGAACCACGCGGTTAACCAGAAAGAACTATCGAATATGCTGAGTTGTAGGCTTTAATCGAATCCGATCCACATCAAAGGACTTGCCACGAGACTAGTAATACACTCTGCAACCGTTTTACGATATTTAGCGACCAAAGGAAAACGAAGTAGATGGGTAAATGGATTCCACGTGGGCTGACAGAACAGCACAAAACAAGACTATTTTATATCTGCTCTTTAACTTATCTGCAACCAAACGAACATCTTTTGACGCGCCACGTCAGGTGTGATGAGAAATGAATGCTGCACGATAATCTCCGACATTCAACGCAGTGGACCGACTGCAGTGAGGCCCCAAAACACAACCCGAAGCCGATATTTCATCCCAGGGAGACAACGTTCGATGCAGTAGCTCGATTGCAGTGAAGCCACAAAACACAACCCGAAACCAACATTCCATTCTGGGATAACGACGTTTAGCGCAGTGGCGCGACTGCAGTGAAGCCCCAAAAGGCAACCCGAAACACATATTCCATCCCAGGAAGACGACGTTCGGCTCAGTGGCTTGAACGCAGTGAAGCCCCAAAACGCAACCCGAAGCTGATAATCCATCCCAGGAAGACAAGGTTCGGCGTAGTGGTCCGACTGCAGTAAAGGCCCTAAAAACAACCTGAAGCTGATATTCCATCCCAGGAAAACGACGTTCGGTGCAGAGGTCCAACTGCAGTAAAGGCCCTAAACACAACCTGAAGCTGATATTCCATCCCAGGAAGACGATGATCACTGGTTGGCGGTCCGCATCTGGTTTGATCCATTTGTACTTCTAACAACCCGTTCAAAACCATCACGGCGGACAGGTATTGTCAGGCAGGAACTTAACACTTAGCATTACGTACTGAAAATTGTCCACCAAATAGCCTATATCAGTCAATAGACGTGGGTCGATATTTCTCCATGATAACTCGAGATCGGATGGTGCCATGAAGACAACACGGAAGCTGCACGAGTTAAAAGATACAAAACCTTTGCTTATCCGTCTTGTTAACCTAATCTGCTCTCCTACGAAATTATCGCCTTTTCAAGCACCAGTGCACCTTTTTACGATCTAAATAATTTCCCAGTCACACATCAGTTGAAATCGCATTGAATCGGTTTATCGTATCCCGACGGTAGTCATTTTTACTTGAAAGTATATAGAATCTTATATCTCGTTATCAAAAGTGTGTTGCTGCTGATGGTGGTGATTATCATGGCTAATAAAGTATGTTTTGCACCCTTTTTTGTGATTGAAGTTTGCTTCAATGTTCCGACATTTCATCAGCGTTAACTAAATGTATCGTACACATGCGGACTCAAAAGTAATGACCTAGGACGTTATAATCTTATAAGTTGTAGAAAACAACTAAAATAAGACCTTATAACCTTATAAGTTGTAGAAAATAACTAAAATAGAACCTTATAACCTTATAAGTTGTAGAAAACAACTTAAATCTATATCTAAGTCAGCTATTCAGAAGTAACTGTGTTTGACGAAAATAACTTATTCAGAAATTCTGACGATGAGTGGTCAATCCGTGTTCGAGTTTCAAAGATTAATTGTAACATTTTTCAGATACTCTGAAAACGAGCACGGACACTATACCAGTAAAGGTGTTACGCAAAAAAATTAAGAAGTACCCAAAATTTATAACGAATTCTGCGCAAAATGGAAGGCATGCATTAGCACTTCGGTTAAAATGCAAATTACAGTGGAAGCTTTGTTTCACAATGTCACACCGTGACAACCGAAATATTCGTTTAATCGAAAATTGACAATATTGGAATAGGTCCTTTTTTACATCAATGCAAAATAAGCCTTTTTCATAAATAACTATGCAAATATGCTATTAATTAATATACCATTTTAAACCTATTAAACTTTTTAAAAAATAAAGTGTGTCTTTTTTAATTTTTTTTATTAAAAAAAACTAAATTTATTACTCTTAAACTTATTTACTAAATAAGTTTAAGAGTAATGAATTTTAATTCTCATCAATACTTATTGAAGTTAATACCACTTGAAAAGTATATACCATATGCATTTGATTTTTTTTGTTATTCTCAATTAAAAAAATAATTTAGCGGCACTGCTTACAGTAAGCACCGGATTAAGGGTACAAGGGACTAAGGCTATTTTCAACTGTGAGCCGATATTATTCATTAATGAAATGTACTATTACCCATCCCCCCACACACACATAGTCTCATATTTGTAGAATAACTTATAACCCGAAAAAAAACCAGCAGACTAAATAATTTCTTATTTTTTGTTTGCTTTAAATCTTTTAATTGAAGAATACGTCCACATTAGGGTAGTAGAAGTGAAAATGAGCTAAAGAAGTGTTAATAAAAATATTAGCAATGTTGACAGAAAAATATATTGAAAAGACATTGCAACAAATTAATTAAAAATGATCCTCTTGGAGATTTAGCTGGTCCTCTTGGAGATCTAGAAGCCTTGGAGATTTAACTGTAGAAAAGTCATGGATCATTTCTTCGAAGTTTAAGTTTCTTACCAGTTCGCTTTCGATACTGAGTAGTACGAAAGTCATCAAGTGTTCTTTAGTCATTGTAAAGAGGGAAACATTTTTAATGCGTTTCAATGTTGAAAATGAATGTTCTGCGCTGCTATTTGTAATCATTAGACATAGATACCTCCTTAAAGCAGATTCAGCATTTCAAAAGATTTCTGTAACATTACATTCAATAATAATTCGATACAGCCAAACACATTTGGCCTCATCATCTTTCTTTCTTATATCTCAGAAAGATGTAAAATCAACAAATTGCAAAAATTCAATTATGAAATCCGTCGAAATAGCTTCCGGGTATTTCTTGCAGATATGTTTGATACCGTCAATTGCTGAAGTTGGAGTGATAGAGGAAAACCCAGACAGTGTAATAAATGTTCTGTCAACAACCGCGTAAGTAAAGATTCGATTTCCCACTGAATTGATGAGTTTATCAATAAATGGGATAAAGGCATTAATTTTGAAAGTTTCTCTGAAGTTGGAAAGATATGCAGTCCCATCACCGCATTTCGTCTGCCAATTTCGGCCCTTACATAATTCATACGCATCATTTAGTATCCTTTCTGCACCTCGCTTTTCGTAATCATAAAAGTTATTCTTAATTTAAGCAATATCAGTATTTTTTTTTTGATTGGAGGTTTAACGACCACCGTGAGCAACTCAATGTGCTATAAGCAGTCGCCCGTCCCTAATTTAGGGTCACTGGTTCCAGGGAAGGGAGAGAGCCAGTGCCGTAAGACAAACACAACATCCATGCCTGACCGGGATTCGAACCCGGACCCCTTACGGACGAATGATCAGAGGCCAGCGCCTTAGACCACTGCGCCACCGGGGCTGCAAAATCGGGATTCGAACCTGGACCCATCTCGGACGAATGATCATAAACCCGCGCTTAGACCACTGCGCCACCGGGGCAGTAACATCAGTAAAGAGACTTTTCAATAGGTTAATAGCTGTATTAACATCAATTTCCGAACTTTGTAGGGCCAAAGTACATCTGTTGAATGGCTGAAGAATGTAATTCCTTAGCTCACACAAAATACCAGTTTCCAAATTTTTCATCATATCACACAAAACCTTGGGATCTGGTAGTTGATTTTTGGAAATTGTCATCTTTAATTTTGTGTAAGGTTTCGTGGGGGCTTTCGTACCCCGTTACTATTGCGTTAAGAGCTTCAGCGTTAGCGCTCCAACAAGTTCCCGAGAGAGATCTCTTTGACACTGTCTGAGTAAGTAAAATCCAACGACTACTTGATGCAGAAAAAATAATGTACATTTCTTGAAGAAATCCAAGAAATGAAAATACATATTTCAACACAGCAATCCGCAGCAGACCCACCGACGAGGTTGAGCAAATATGCTGCGCAAGGAAATATAATCGCCAAAAGCATTAATTTCTTTTATCTTCGCTTGCATTCCCGAGCTCATGTTATTGTAATTGTCGTATCTTTTACCATGATAGGAGGCAATATCTATTCCTTTTTCAGAAAGAAATTCTAACGATGAAGAGGCAACTTTTTCTCCTGTACGATTTGGTATATTGAGAAATGTCAGAAAAGGTTCAACTGGTTCATTGTTTAAAACAGCGAAGATTACTGCTACCTGGTCTGTGTGGGATACGTCCGGGGTTGAATTAACTGGCACTTGATAATAGTAACCAGATCTTTTGATTTTATCAACAATATTTTTGAAAACCCTATTTGTAATGAGTTCAATAAACGCATTACATATTGTCTTTGATAAGTAAGATATATGATCTTTTCAACGATTTGCATATTCATTGATATACTGGACAAAAAAAGGATCAGATTTTGAAATTAACTCTAAAACACCCAGGTAATTGGCACTGTGCTTTGATCCGACAAATTCGTCGGAGCCGCGAAATGCCAATTCACGTTTCCCTCCGAAAAAATGGTTGTTTCGTATAATCGTTTTAAAAGATTCTTCCAATGGTAGCGAGCTTCCAAAAACTATTTTTCATGAACTTCATCTATTATACTACTATAATTTTTCGAGAATGATAACTGTCTATTGAGGACGTATGTTGTTTACTTTCGCATGCATTGAAATGTATACTGGATTTTTCCAGTCATTAAAGCCTTCGCAAAACATTCCCCTTTATTGTCATCTGACAGCAAGAGGCAGTAGAAATAAAATACTTTCTATAGACATAAATCACAGAAATTTGAAAATGTAATCGTCCTGGAACGGGACGATAAAATGTCGATATGGTATTTGTGGTTATGGTACATAGAGAGAACAGCTTGATTTATGTCAATATTAATTATTCCATGTGTTTTCAATTTGATATTTATTCATTTGCTGGTGATCTAATTTAGCACTTCGGTGAGACACGCTTGTTTCGACTGGTGCAGTGAAATCAGTCTGACGTTTCAGATTAAAGCCCCAGTTGTTTGGATTTTGTTGTCCTGTGAGGTGTAATGGTTAGCATACTCGAGCCCAAATCGGGAGATGCGGGTTCGTTTCTCGTTCCAGGATTATTAAATTTTCAAATTTCTGTGGTTATGGTATATGGAAAGAACAGCTTGATTTTTTGTATATATTAATTATTCCATGTGTTTTCAACTTGATAAAATCCTTTTTTTTTTTTACTTGTGAACCAGAGAAGCCATTCCCGCTGCCCAATTTGTTTGCCGGTTTTCATGTACTCAAACATTGACTGTGTGATACAACGATTCTGATTAGCATTAACACGCTTTGTTAAGGTAAAATCAGCATCCAAATTCTGAAACCGCTGCGGTCCTTTTTCAAGAAAGTACTCTATTTGAGCTTCCAAAATAAAGTTCCACTGACCTGGATCTGTAGAACAGTTTCTTCCAGAATCATAATAAGCACTGGATGGGCTGCTGGCAGATGGAAAGTGGATTCTGTTGATGATGAGCACGATCTATCATTGAAGGTGTCTCCGCTGGGTGCTTGAAGTTGAACTTCTTGTTCTGGACTGTCATGAGTCAGTTTAATAGTTTGAAAAAAAGTAAGAAGACAAGGGGTGCTTTTCAAAAGAGACTTACGTCTCGATCGCATTTCTTCCGCTTCTTTTAATTTTTGCCAAGCTCCTTTCTTTGGCATGGTGTAACAAGCAACATAACCACGTAACTAGCAAAGCAACAACGCGTAACTGCTTCTGCAGCTGTACTAGTTGCAAACTGAAAACCTTCCTTGATGTGCGTACTCCACTCGCGGGAGAAGAGAATCCGAGAAAATTGGTCGTTTTGACTGGCTTATGTTGTTACTTCCTCCGGGACTCTCACCTCTGTTTCTATGTTCTTAGTTCTTGCGATATGATGGATAGCGTCCCAGGCGTTCTTCAATCAGTCATTTATTTGTCTTAGATCTGACGGAAGGGGCTTTGCTCCCAGATCCGCTTTTCAAACACGTCCAATACAATATCAATGGGGTTCATTTCCGGCTTTGTTCTGGTCACGGGAAGACGATGGAAGTCGCTCTCATGCTTGCTGAAACACAACTGAACACATCTTGCGCGATGGGAAACAGCATTGCTGTATATGAAACAACCGTCACTTGGTGGATAAAAAGTCAGCATTGCAAGATGGACTTGATCAGCAATAATGTTCAGGTAATCCTTGGAGGACATCCGACCTTCCAGAAATATCAGGGGATCCGTTCTTTACTGACAGAACGCGCCCTACATCATGACATCACCTCCAGAACCTTACGAGGCAAGCTGGGTCCATTGTTTCAAGGAGCTCCCACCAAATTCTCTGCCTACCATCGGTACAGAATAAAGTGCGTCGCAACTTTGTAAACTACATGACTTCTTTAGTCTTCCAGTGTCCAGTCAAGGCGTTTCCGACACCACTATAGAAGAACTTTCTGGTTCTTCGCAAAAAATCAGTTGTTTTCGCACAGGCATGAGGCGGCCAATACCTATCCTCTTCAATCTTCTGCGCATAGTTTGATGAGAAATCGATCAGGAACAGCCTTCATCGAAAGCTTCGGTCAATTTCTGCACACAAGAATTCATGTTTCTACGTACAAGCCTTCTCAGACGACGGCGATTTTCTTACTGACAGTTTGTCGTCGCGCTACAGTTATACCTGTTAGACAAACAATGTGGGTTATTTTTCCACTGATTGTAAGTTATTTTTCCGGTAATTAAAGACTCGGGATATCTCACCTTTTTAGAAGCCAATCAGCTGTGTTGTTTTCAAAATCGTCGCTCCAGACAGACGGGCACAAATAATACTCCCTTTGTCGAACTCCGAAAGATCCTAAATGAGCATTATCGATAAATAATGCCATTCTGCAACTCTATGCACGTTTTGCTGTAGGTGCTCACCCTTTTGAGGTCACTGTGTCTTGGTTTCATATTATGTTATGTCTTACAGCAACAGACGCCATGTTCTGCTTTCGCCTCGGTGCTGCAGATAATCAGATTGACCAGTAATTATGGTATAAATGTCAAAGCACTGAATAACTACTTTCAGTGGTGCGTGTAACTGCCTTTGGCGCAGCAATTTGATATACAGCACTATAATGTATAGTCTGCAGTAGCTTTGTAAGTTTGTTCAAACTCCGAAAGATCCTTTGCTTTTAGCACTTCTTTTGTAAAAAAAGATCGTGCTTATGTTATCGGTTTGTCCGTCCCTCCGTCCGTCTGTAGACACCATATCTCTGCAACTATTAATCTTGTTTGAAAAATTCGCCTGAATCATAATAAGCACTGCATGAAGCCCAAGATAATTGTAATTGTTTTTCCTGAATAATAATAAGCACAGGATGGAAGCTCGTAATTTGGGAATGATAATCCTTAAATTATTTATTTCTTACGATGTACCATTTGCCGCCAGAGGGCGTAAATGTAGATGATGTCGAATGCAAAATACATTTTATTACATACACACTATCTACCAACAAGTAATTGGACACCTGTGATATCAAAGAAAAACGAAGTTTATTCACCTTCAATAGCCGGGGGAGCCTCCACGAGCGGCGATTACAGCTGCGACCCTCCGGGGCATACTCTCAACCAGACGTTGTACGACGGCGAGCGGTATTTTCTTCCACTCCGCTTGGAGAAGACAGGTCAGTTCCTTCACCGATTTCGGACGGTGGGGGCATCCCTTAAGACGACGCTCTAACTCGTCCCAGAGGTGCTCGATAGGGTTAAGGTCCGGGCACTGCGCAGGCCAGTCCATTCAATTAACCCCATTGTCCCCATACCAAGCTATGGTGGACCTCGCAGCATGACAGGTGGCATTGTCATCCTGAAAGTAACATTGGTCCATCCCGTAAAACTGCGACAACGTAGGAAACGCATGGTCATCCAAAATAGTGCAGTAGGTCTCGGCGTTGAGTCTACCAGGAACTGCGACCAAGTGTCCCATGCCATACCAGGAGAAACACCCCCATAGCATAATTCCACCGCCGCCAAACTTCACAGTTGGCACATTACATTCCGGCAGGAGGCGTTCTCCAGGCAGACACCAAACCCAGACCCTGCCATTTGGACGGTAGAGGGTGAACCTTGATTCGTCGCTTCAGAGAACTTGTTTCCACAGTTCAACGGTCCACTGTCGACGTTCTTTGCACCACGTTAGCCGAGCATCGCTATTGGACTTGGTGATAAAAGGCTTGTGGGCGACAGCACGTCCATGATAACCGAGCAAATGGGCTTCCTTACGGATAATATTCATCGAAAGGACACTCCCGGATGCCTGTTGAAACTTCTCGCGAATGTGGCCCATCGATGTTTTTTTTTTCTTGATTGGAGGTTTAACGACCACCGTCAGCAACTCAATGGGCTATAAGCAGTCGCCCGTCCCTAATTTAATTTAAGGTCACTGGTTCCAGGGAAGGGAGAGAGCCAGTGCCGTAAGACCAACACAACATCCATGCCTGACTGGGATTCGAACCCGGACCCCTTACGGACGAATTATCATAGGCCAGCGCCTTAGAACACTGCGCCACCGGGGCGGCACCATCGATTTGGTGCGGTTCTTCCGAATTTCTCTGGTCATCACCCGTCGGTCTCTAACTCCCAGTTGTGTGGGTCTGCCGGGTCGGGGTACATTCCGGCAGTCACCTCTCATCTTCCACTTGCCAATCACGTAGGCAACTGTCGATTTTGGGTACTTCAACTTGCTGGATATGTCATGTATGGATATGCCATTTCTGTGATACCCGACGATTACACTTTTCTCGAAATCAGAGCGACTGGTTGCGTTGTTGTTTCCCACACGATATTTAACGGCGGCGGCCGTGACGTGTATCTGGACCGCAGATATCGTCGATTGCAGGGGTGTCCAGTTACTTGTTGGTAGATAGTGTATTTGCTTCTGAGCATCCGACTGAAATATTTTTTATTTTTAGGTTCCATTTATGTGGAAGAGTATTTTAGATATAGTTACTTTCTCAAGTTCCATACAGATTTTCCGCTAGGGGCTTAAAAATAAATTTCGTTTTCCCTGATATCTCTTGTTCTAACACTCCGATTTGAAAAACGTTTTCTTCATTTTTCGTAAAGAATACTTTGGCTACCAGGAGTCGTAAGTGTTAATATATGCTTCTGACGTATTTGCCATAAAATCTGAGATTCTACAATCTCGGTAGAAAAAATTCGTTCGTAGACCGATACTACTCACATCGACAAACCTTTTCGGAATATTTTCTTCTTAAAATATTGCATGGTTTTTCCGCCAGGAGCGTAGATGCATATCTTATTTTTGTCAATATCACTGCTTCTAATGGTCTGATTTGAAAATTTCTTTCTTTATTGGATAGGGTTACCGGTGGGACATGTTTTCCATGTAATTCCAAAATTTAGACGTAATTCATAGACTTTCCGCTAGGGGACGTAAAGGTAAACTGTGCTTTCCACTATATGTCTGCTTCTAAAACTCCGATTTGAAAATTTCTTCTTGTATCGTATACAGCTCGTGATGGAAAATGTTTTTCATATAATTTATAATACACTGTAAAGAATGGTTTGGCCACCAGGGAGCATAAGGGTTAATTTCTGATCCTGGTGTATTTGCAGCAAAATCTGAGCTCCTGAAAACTCAGCTAAATTTTTCTTTTCTTGGACTGATACCGCTCACATCGAAAAACCTTTTGAGAATACGTTCTTGCTAAAACAATGCATGGTTTTCTCGCTAGGTGGCGTAGATGCGTATCTTATATTTGTCCATATCTCTTCTTCAAAGAGTCCGATTTGAAAAATTATTTCGTTCTTTGATAGCGTTTCGTCTGCCAAATGCTTCTCATATTAATTCATATTTTTCTTAACGCACAAGTCTGCAGCCAGAGGGCGTAAGCTCCCGAGTCCGTTTACAGCAATATCTGAGGAATTAAAAACCCGATTGAAAAACGTCTTTCTTTGGTCAGACACTACTTTTTTCTTGACTGTTTCCATTGACTTTGTATAGCTTTGATAAATTTAATTTACGTCAGAACGGATTCAAAAGACGTGCTCATTACACCCGAGAATTCGGTGCCATGTTTCTTGTTCCCAATGTGATTAACACTACTGACATCCTAAATGGTTTCCTAGATTACGTGGTGACTCATGTGACTACCTGTTTTGCGTATACACTGCGTAAGCATCGTTTGAGTACATCTCCATAACGATTTTTAATTCAGTGTTCCGTTAGTGTAGAACTTCCTCAGTAAAATTATCAGTAAAATCAACATCCTTATCCATTTCAAATACAACAAACTGATATAAAATGAAGGTAACTTCTACAAAAGAGTTATTTGCATAGAAAATCAGCTAAGTAAATAGAGGTATCGTTTAATGCATTTCCTCATGTTTCACGGTTCCACCATAAAAATCGGTTTATAGAGAAATTCGCTGAACAGAGGTTCGTTAGATAGAGGTCCAACTGTCTTCATTATTTATCTCCAAATCATTTTCTCAACTTACTTTGGAACCTGCATTGAATGCTAAATTTTAAGCCGATCTCTAGGTAAAATGTTCTACATGAATGTGAACCTTAGAACACAATTCTAGGTAGGTACAAATTTAGCGTTTTAATCTAATCAAGTTCTGTGCAAAATAATTCTGTACTGAAACTTTGAATTCAATTTTTAGTAATCGCTCTATTTACTATGCAGATTAGCGAATGTAAGCGTTTCTTAATAATCGAATAAATGTAATGTTTTTATTCTATTTTGTAATGAAATTGTCACTTTTTTTTCAGAATGCTTCGTTTTTCCGGTGGTGCTCCGTCAGTGATACCAGCAACACTCACATACAACTAATACCGAAGGTTCCCAGCAATCCATTCTTGATTAGCGTTTTAGGCGCTACTGTCTTTCTTTGTTTTAGAGAAACGCTGTTATATACAACAGTTTTCAGGAGCGATGTCGTAATATTCACTGATAGATACACTTCACCAGTCTCCTTTACCGTTTTCTAGCTTGTAATGTCTTTTTTCAATTTATCTGTTCACTTAAACATTACCTATGGTACTATTGGTGGTTCTTTTAACACATTAGCTTCTCAATATTGTGCTCCCAATAGCTAGCACAAAATCTTTTATTAAACAGTGAGCAATATTAGGCGACCTAACGGCCAGAAAAGTGTCGTTCGTATCTTACGAAAACCACAGTCCTTATTCCACTTTCGAGGTACTTCAGTTCACTAATTCATCAATGAAAATCATCAGGAAATACACACGGGTCACTTTAAAAAGCTAACAATGCCATGCTTTGATAAACATAACTCTGAACTTCTTTAATTTGAGGTCCCAAATATCGAAGTCGCAATTCAACTTTCTCAGAAATATATACTTCTAGATTTGCATGTACACCCCAAGGCTCCCCTAAGCTATCCACATTTTACGCTGTTCGTTCCACATGTTGTTCTTATCTGGTTAAAATATGCACCCGTCGTTCAACCTGACCTTGGAACTGTTGCCACATAAAATTCAGTGAGTGAGAAAATATATAACGTTAATGTTGAAATGCATAAAGAGAATGAAATCAAAATGTTCGTAGGAATGGTAACCAAAAACGGAAGTTAAGTTAGAATCACGTCACAAGCTTGTCTGTATGAACATATGACTATAAACAGCATTACAAATAAATTATGAAATTATTTCTTTTGGAAATTTCTTCAAGAAAAAAGTCAATCACTTTCCTAATGATGTTTTCATCTTACAGCCAACGCGGACAAAATAAAAAATATTTTCCATCCAGTATTTACAAAATGATAAATTAAATGTTACAGGGCTATTACATCATATTTCTTTCCGCACACTGTAGCTTGTATATGTTAGATCTTTGCTTGTAGGAAAAATTAAAAATTCCGGAGCTTTAGCTCCGTTTTTTCCTGATGATAAAAAAACCAATTACCAGCATAGTGAACACTCGGTCTTCTGTGATTTGTGTTCTTTATTCAGTACAGCATATTGAGAATGTCACGTTTGAGACGTGCCGTGGTTTCATATTACTTCCTATTCACTGTCTTAATTTTTATATTAGGTGTGCAACTTAATTATCGGCCACAGGCATGACACGTTGACAGCAAATTATAGCAAATCGAATATGTACCGAATCAGGTAAATAATCCCTGTCGTGTTGGATACATTTGAGCCATCGATCAGGCAGCTGCCGAATTCCATTGCGGAAAAAAGAGGGCTGTTTCGAGTTGATAGAGTCATCAATACCTGTTTGGACCTCCTCGACAGAAGTGAAGTGCGTATCACTCAGGTGATGTTGCAGGGGGCGAAAGAGGTGATAATCTGACGGGGCCAAGTATGGAGAATACCCCGGGTTGGACAAAATCTCCCAACCCCGGTAGGTGATCGTGTTTAAAGTCGTTTTCGCGGTGTGAGGATGCGCGTTTTCCTGAAGCAACAGCACCGACCTTCTGCCCTTGCCGGTGTATGGCCTTTTCGCCTCCATTGCGTCACTCACACGAATGAGTTGCTCACAATAACGCTCAGCATTGACTGTTTCACCAGGTTTGAGCAACTCATAGTGCACGACACCGCGCTGATCCCACAATATACACAGCAAAAACTTCCTGGCATGGATATTCGTTTTGGCGGTACTGATGGTAGGCTGACATGGATAAACCCACGATTTGCGCCGCTTAGGATTATCGTAGAGAATTCACTTCTCAGCACAGGTTAAAATCTTTTGGAGGAAATCTTTCTTCTTGAATCTGGAGAGCAAGGACGAAGCAACATCGTAGCGCGTAGAATTGTTCGCAGCTGTGAGGTGGTGGGGCCTCCAACGGCACTCCTTGTGAATCCGTCCAAGCTTGTGCACGCGCTTTGCAATGGCTTGCCGTGTTACGCCGAGTTCTTGGGCGAGCTTTGACTGTGTGCGAAAGGGATCCGCGTCCAACAGTTATTCCATTTCCTCATCGTCAACTTTCTGCGGCTGTTCCGGACGTTCTGTATCACGGAGATTGACATTTTCCTGCTTAAACCGCTGGAACCACTTCTTACATGTACTGTAGGACACATCAGTCTCACTCAAAGCAGCACAGATCATTTGCTGGGCACATTTTTCAGCTGAAACGCAAACAGGAGACAGTGCCTTAAATGTTGCTTCTCGAACGACATTGCTTTCACTGTCAACTTTCGTCCCTTCTGTCACTACAGCTGTGAGTGGTTACGGTTGCCTGAAAAACTGTTGGATGACGCTGCGAGCAGCCGTTTTCGTACACAGCTGTAATATTTGCATTTGCCGCAGTTCTAAGATCGCTTGCGGTTAGGGGCCGAGAATTAAGTCGCATACTTAATACATATATTGATCTGTTCCTGTTCATTCTATTAGGCATCTTCCCCAGTTAACTCTGCTGCTAAGATTTTTTTCCAAACTCTCTGTTTTCTGGTTTAATCTTCCATCCTGGTGTTGGGATCTTCTCCATACCGCTATTTCTTCCCTAGAAAGGAAACTATTCGAAACTCCGTCTTCAAGAGCTAGATCACGACTCCTCGTTTTCTTCTCCTTCCCTCAGAAAAACGCGGGATTTTGTCCCCACAGTCCACTGGGTGAGCCCTCGTCACTTCACCCTCTCTTATTCCTTCTATAACGAAGTAAATTTCTCCGTCATTTTTATCCGCGCCAGGATTCGAACCCGGGTCCACTCATTCCGGAATAAGTTGCTCTACCAATTGAGCTACGCGGACATGTATTCTGATTCCTATCTGCCTTTATGTCATGTGCGTCCTGCTGGCAGGTACGTCACATCTCCTCTCCTGGTACGTTACACTTCGTTAGCTATTTAGTACTTCGCATGCGTGAATTTCCTCTTATGGACCTCATGTCAGTGGCTGAATGCCCATTAACGCCACTTTCACTCCTTTATTAACAATTTAGATTGAATGCGTGTATCTCTTCTTAAGGACCTCTGGCTAGCGGCTGAATACCCATTAACGTTATTTTAACCATCGTGAGAATTCTCATAAAAAAAGTTGTAAGATAAACATTATGCTAGAAATATCTCCCTATGTGAACTCTGACGCTATAAAATGATAAGATCATTGACCATTAACTCAGATAGAAATAAAATCAATAGAATCACGTACACTGGACTCTGTAGTGACGTGGAGTGATGTAGAAAAAAATAGAGAAAAAAATCCCCAATAGTGACAAAAAAATAAAAAATTGCCAGTAGTGACAGAAAAGTCGGTGGTAATGTTGAACTATAAAAAAAAAAAAAAAAAGGTGGAGTAACTAAACTTTGAACTCGGGTAATGGGTTGGGACGCCATTCTTGAGTGAGGGAGAAGGGAGAAAGAAACTGCAGCCATCTTTTTTGACAAGAATCAGGGAAAGGCTGGAAGTTTCTAAGAATAGGAGCATTTATTCAGAGACTACATAGCAACAGCAGAAGGGACATTTAGATTACGTCATGGGAAGGTGACGGGACGCGGAGAGCAGGAGATGCCGAGGACCAGAGGGTCAGAATGAAAGCCTGCGATTGGTCATGCACTGTCCAGGATCACGAGAAAAAAGTTGAGGGACGCTAAGAAGGAGATTTTGGCAGGACTTATCGTATAGCTTTCATTAGGACAAGAGATCAGGTCAGCTCTCATCATGAATTTTGAGACCTAAAATTTAGGCGCTCAGCTGCGGTTGAGTTGCCAAAGGAGGAGATACTCACTAACTGCGTTTAGTGGTTGATCTGTTGAATTACAGACGTAATAGGCTGCGGTCTATAAATCTGGCGGATTAATTCTTATACCCAGTTTTCATGTCCAGTAATATTGTTACTATCATGTGCGCTATGCAATAAGTACATTTAGATGCTCAGCGGTTGGAAAAAGACTGTAACATAATAGGTTTTTTTTGACTACCATGACTGATGACTGTGTGTGTCGACATATACCGAACTCTCACAGCTGTAGATGACCTGGATTTTTGAAAAGGAACTGTGCATATTCAATACCTCAACAAGGAGAAGCTCTACTTGGTGATATTCTCCATCATTGTAAATCGATCAGCAACTAACGGCATGTGTACAGATTAAAGTGTGATGTCTTTGAAGATGTTAGCTCTGCGTGTGTACGCAATGCGTTATCCTTCGCAACGCCTCTGAGGGGACTGGAAAAAGTAGTTAAGGGTGTCCATACCCAACTATCATTCTGAACTGCTGGAAGCGAGTAAAAGGTGAAATGCACTCAGGTAAACATTCTATCTAAGTACATCTATGATAATGTGTGGAAATACGTATTATGAACAAATCTCACGAGTGAGTTAAATAAATACTACAACAACATCGCAAAAACAAAACAACCCCCGAACTATAATAGGTGGTTCTACTCCATACACAAAAATCTAACAGACTCCGTATGCCCCTTGCACGACAATGGTGTTCTTTGGAGGGCCACCGCAAACATAGAGGGGGTGTCATGTCTCTCGACCTTAAACCTGGCAGAAAAGTAGGAAAAGGGCCATCTTAATATCTCCCCAAAAGCACAAACCAAGAAGGAAAATGATTTTCTGATATTAAATGTGGTTGTTAAAATTAACTTTCACTGAAATTAATGATCTCAGGATTACACAAGACACTGGGGAGGCATCTTCACATCCTTTCTATTTCCTTTATTGGCTACCTTTCACTTAGTAGTGTTACCACAGTATTATTTCGGTATTCAAGATTTCTTGACAAAAAGTACAATGCTTATCATGAAAACAAAAAGAGAAAGAAATGGTCAACCACGTTTAAGTTCAGAGAGCAGTCGGTTATTCTCAAAACAGAAAAGGCCAAATAAACTTTGCCTCTGAGCATCCTAGAATAATTTTTGTAAAATAAAAGAATTTGAGTTTGTTTGTTTGTTTATTCCGAAAACAAAATTCGTGGGGAGGCATCTTCACATCCTTTCTATTTCCTTTATTGGCTACCTTTCACTTAGTAGTGTTACCACAGTATTATTTCGGTATTCAAGATTTCTTGACAAAAAGTACAATGCTTATCATGAAAACAAAAAGAGAAAGAAATGGTCAACCACGTTTAAGTTCAGAGAGCAGTCGGTTATTC
This sequence comes from Macrothele yani, assembly GCA_039090855.1. Lineage (NCBI taxonomy): Eukaryota > Metazoa > Arthropoda > Arachnida > Araneae > Macrothelidae > Macrothele > Macrothele yani. The sequence goes on along the minus strand of CM077008.1, from coordinate 51,335,874 downwards.
TCAAAACAGAAAAGGCCAAATAAACTTTGCCTCTGAGCATCCTAGAATAATTTTTGTAAAATAAAAGAATTTGAGTCTGTTTGTTTGTTTATTCCGAAAACAAAATTCGCTTAAAACAATATTTAGATAAAGAGCTCGAAAGAACATGAGTTTCCACTTCGATCGGAGACCATTCGTCTGAGATTGGTCAGACCTCGTTCCTGAGGCACGGGTGGTTAGTTTGTTTGACGGTGTTGGTCCTTCCCTTCCCAGTAAGCAGCAGCGCTTAGTTAGAAACGGACGACTGCTACGCTGAACTCCAGAACGAAACAAGAGCAACAAAAAAAAGGTGAGACTAATATACGAAGGTCATCTTGGACCACGGGGACAAAATTTCAGTAACTGACCACATAACACTTAAACATCATACATTTCTTTCTGTTTTTAGGCAAAATATATATCGTTTACAGGCACACCTATTTAGTGTATTACATGCTTGCATGCAACATCGAAGTTCAATCGCGCCGGCGAGTTCTTAAAATTGAAAGGAATTGACTTCACAAGCCAAACAAAGTATTGTCTCTTTAGCAATTTAATGACCACCATTAGCAAGTCAGATGGTTATAAACAGCCCACTCCTAATTCGGGACCACTGCCTTTGGTGGCCAGTGCCTTAGGACAAGAGAATGAATGACCCATACCTCGTCGGGACTCGAATCCTGACCCATCTCAAGTAAATGGCCAGACATCAGTGCCTCAGACCATTTGGCAACTGGAGCGGTACTTAAATATATCATAAATTAATTAATTCAGTTAGCTAAACTATTATTTAAACTGATTAAAATATTATTTAAGCTTCTAAACCATTAAAAATTAAAAATAAGTTGATGGCCTGAATTCTTTCAACATCAGCTCTCAAAGTCAATAAACTTTTTTATAAGTTTATAAGTATCTGACTTCACTAGAAAGGTATTCCCTTCTCCCTTTGCTTTATACATTTTATTAAAAATCTCTTTAGAACATACCTTAGTGTCACAGTAATAAAGCCAAGGTACTGCGATACGAAAATAGGCATTTAAAAGAACCAAAAACAAAATCTAATGAATAAACAACGAGGTTCCGATGTAAAAGTAAGCATTTACAGAAACCATTATAAAAATGCTGATGAATATATGATGAGGAACTAATAAACACGAGGAAATAAAATATGGCAAGTAATGAAAGGCGGATTTTATGGCCGTGAAATTTGCGTTCCAGAAATAACACTGAATTGTGCTGAAGAACTTATAACAGCGGATTGCTACATAAATCCTCAACGGCTGGAAAATAATTATTAACTTCAGCACATAATAGAGCCTGAAAAACAACCATCATCAAAGTGGGATGAGAACGAAAGAAAAATAAGGAGATCATAAAATTAATTGCCGATCTGTAACATAAAGTAAACAGAGGATAACTTTAGAATGGTATGTTTCCAGTGAGCTTTACGCATGATCTTGCTAATCTCAAACACTATGAAATGTCATTGCTCTCAATAACAGGAAAAAAGGGGAGAGGAATTTGCGAAAATGATTTGCCTCGGAGTAACAGAATTCGCGTGAATCAAAATTACATTCAGCATTGCAGTGAATGATCTGATAACGATGGTAAAAAACGGGAAAAGTGAAATCGTAAAGGTTTATTAAAGTACCTATACGTGTTACACTTGATAAATTAAGTGAAAATATCTCGTAGATCAAAAATTAAAAAAAGAACGATGACAACGAATTATCGGTTTTAATATCCATTTTTTGAATCAGAATAAAGTGTAATATTGCAAAAGGTAATAATCATCAAGCATTATTGGCGTATAAAATTCTTTGATTAAGGACTTGTTATAACTAACAAAGTGTTCATCATAAAGAATACAGTACAGATGCAAAGAAAATTCTTTTAATGTCTCAGCAGTTGAAAATTAAAACACCCGTTTGTGCCCCTACTGGAAAATTGACGCTAAATACTATTTACAAAGAAATTTATCCACAAAAAATACGACCTGAAATTGCTTGTTCATCAGAGGGGTGTAACGGATAGTGGCGAGAATACTGAAAATGAAAATTGCTGCCAATAATTACAGAGTTGAGCATCGGTATTCCGAGGGCCACCTGTGATCTCATCACTTATTTGATCATGTCACGTAAGGCAAGTCGCATTTCACCCGTCTGATCCATCAGCTGCTTACATCTCCGATCGCACCACGTATTGGATCATGTCGCGTAAGGCAAGTCTCATTTCACCCTTGTGATCCACCAGCAGTTTACGTCTCCGATCACACCACGTATTGGGTCATGGCGCGTAAGGCAAGTCTCATTTCACCCGTTTGATCCACCACTGTTTTCATCTACGATCGCAACCCGTATTGGATCATATCACGTAAGGCAAGCCTCGTTTCACCCTTCTGATCCACTAGCTACTTACATCTCCGACCGCACCACCTTTTGGATCATATCGCGTAAGGCAAATCTCAATTCACCCTTCTAATTCATCGGCTGTTTAAATCTTCGATCGCACCACCTTTTGGATCATATCGCGTAAGGCAAATCTCAATTCACCCTTCTAATTCATCGGCTGTTTCAATCTTCGATCGCACCACCTTTTGGATCATATCGCGTAAGGCAAATCTCATTTCACACTTCTAATTCATCGGCTGTTTAAATCTTTGATCGCACCACGTTTTCGATCATGTCGTGTAAGGCAAGTCTCATTTCACCCTTCTGATCCACCAGCTTTTTCGTCCATAGGTTTGCCGACTGCTGGAAGTCTTTTACGTGTCGCACCATACATGGTAATCCCTTGTTAGAGTTGTGTTTGACAAGCCAAGAAGTTCGATCGTTTGGAAGCTGCTCGAACAGGCACGCAGGCGTCAACCATCGTGCTACGTTCAAAGTCAATCAGATTTCTCGTTTCGCCTATTCCAGAACTCGAAGTGATGTTCGTCGAGCTGTTCTGCTTGATCGAAACAGCACAACGCAGTCATGTGCCGTTTTAGGTGTTGGAGTGAGCCATTTGTGATGAGAATAGGTGTACGTAAGAAACTGACACCTCAGTGTGTATGCATATGCGCGCACACACACGCATACGTATATCCAGACACAAAACACGTACACAGGCATATACGAGGGGAAGCCAGAAAGTAACTTCCCTTACTGAAGAACTTTAAATGTACTGCATATATTTTGAAAAATAATTCTGCAGACATCATGTTCTGTTTTAGGTGGCTGCAGTTTAAACTCCAGATACATTATGTTCCTGAACCACACAGATTCAAACTGGTTACTATACTGGTTGGAAGGACGTCCGGTGCTTGGTTCATCATGAATTTTCTACCACCACTGAAATCTCGATACCCTGTTCACACGTGCTGCACTGTTATCACGTTCGGGCAGTAAACAGCTTCAAATTCAAGATGAATTTCAATAAGCCACAAGAAGCGAACGACTCCTCAGATGCCTTCCTTTGTCCATTCAAATAGTACAGTAGCCATTTTGAATGTGTGTATTTCAGGAACGTTATGTATCTGGAGCTTCAAACTGCGCCTACCGAAAATGGAACATGTTGAGTTACACGTCAACAAAAAACGTTTTCAATACATGCAGTACTTTTAAAGTTCTTTAATAAGGAAGGTTACTTTGTGACTTCGAACTTTACTTATAAAGTTCTACAATAGGGAAAGGTACTTTCTGACTTTGCCTCGTACATAATGGTGAACTTTCAATTTAAATTGTATCCAAATAGATAACAAAACTTCTCGATGTTGCATAGAAAACATTAATTCACCTTGTGAAGATCCTAGGTAAAAAAAGCAATTGATACTCCATGTAACATATACTGGTTGTATCATGATTATTGCACTTACTGAGAATACCATTACAAGTGAAGTTTAAGTGACAGTTGTTACTAGTAAAGTTTAAACGAAGATTGTTCCAAGTAAACTTTAAGTGAAGGTTGTTACCAGTGAAGTTCAAGTGAGGGTTATTATCAGGAAAGCATATTCCTGATAATAAAGTTGTTATCAGGAAAGCAAAATAGAAAAAGAAAAAAAAAGAATTGTTTCTAAAACACGCAGTTCCTTTACCTATCTTTTTATCTACTTTTTTTGCTAGTTTCTAACCAAACGTGGAATTGCTGCATGTTTGCTTACATGAAAAAGTCCAAAGATCAGTGCAGTCAAATACAGGGTTTTATCAAAAGAATCGAAAAAATTGCTGTTTGTGGAGAACTTTTAATTAATAAGCTGTAGGCCAAACTCGGACTCTCAGAACAAATACAATTTAAATTCCATTATCGAATACAATGCACATTCGATAATGGAATTTTAGACCATTCTTCCTGTTAAAATATGTCCCAACTGTGCTAGTGGTGTTGGAGGTGGAAAGAGTGATCTGACCTTCCGCTCCAGATATTCCCACAAATGTTAAATAATATTGAGGTCTGCAGATTGAGGTGGCCACGGTACCTGCTTCTGTGCTTCATCCGCATGCTCTGCAAACCACAACTTGACACGTTTTGCCCAATGCACGTTTGCATTATCTGCTTGAAACCAGGTAAGGTCATTAGGGAACAATGCCTGTAATAATAGGCGCAGGTGGTCCCCAAGAATGGGTACTTGAGCTGCAGATGTTACACGAGACTGCAGAATAACTAATGGCCCTAAGGAATGCCATGTTATGGCACCCACAGCATTGCGGATCCACCTCCTGATTCACAGTCGGAACCAAACAATCGAGGTGGCACGCTTCTGCAGGTTTTAGTATGCTCTGCAAGTGCAGTGGTGGAAAACAATGTGGAGCACGATTCATCAAACCAGATAACGTGTTGCCGGTCTTTAGCACCCCAGTTTTTACGTGCTTTGCACTACCTTACACGTTTTGTTGCATTGATGTTGCTAATCAGAGTTTTGTGATTGCAGCGCAGCCATAAATGTCGGCATCATGGACTTCCCGCCTAACTGTTATGATGGAAACGGGATCATTCCTACAGGTGCTGTTACTTGCGGTGCGGTAGTCTTGTGCTTTCTAGGTGCATTCCGTACCAACGTTCGCCCAAACCTATCTGACCTGTTAGTATGGCGTCCACAATTTGCTCGTTTGGAATCAACGCCGTGTTCTTTTTGATAGTAGGTCATAGTCTGCGATAAAATATCTCATGTTACACAAGGTAGTTAGAATGGGAGAAGTTGGTCAAAAATTGTAAACAAATAGTGGGTGGGTCCCCTCTCTGAGTCCTGTGACGTAGTTGGTTCCCAGCAGTTTTCTTTCGTAGTGGTAAAGAACGGTAAAATGCGTGATTCTTAGTTCAAATTAGAAGTTTTTAAAAATGCATAGGCAGGATTTTTTAAATAGGAATTACAGAATTAAAACAAAACTTACCGATTACTAAAACTTGGAACTTCCCCTCCATTGTTTCCTTTTTTTTAACTCCCTGGAATTCAATGCATGTGCTTGTTTTTTCCTCTTCATTAGGTTTTTTGGTTGACGTCGTTAATATATTTAATACGAAAAATGTTCTTGCTCTCGCATAGGTTTTCATGTCACCCACTTCTACTTTGGAAAAGTTTTAATTTCAATTAAAGTTTGTTTATGGTCCATGAAATTCTGAAAAAAACTGATTCAAATTTTCATTGCTTGCACTAGAAAATAAATCTCATATTTTAATAAAATCGTTACGTGAAAAATACCGTTCTTAAAGAACACACTCAAAAACTGTCCTATAGACATAATGATTATTGCGCAGAAATACGTATTGGCTTTAAGCTTAAGAAAAAGACCGTAATATGGATTGAAAATTCCGAGAGAGAGAGAGAGAGAGAGAGAGAGAGAGAGAGAGGGAGGGACAGAGAGAGAGAGACAGACAGACAAACAGAGACGGGGAGAGAGAGAGAGACAGACAAACAGAGACGGGGAGAGAGAGAGAGAGAGAGAGAGAGAGAGGGAGAGACAGACAGACAAACAGAGACGGGGAGAGAGAGAGAGAGGGGGAGAGAGAGAGGGAGAGAGAGAGAGAGACAAACAGAGAGAGAGAGAGAGAGAGAGAGAGAGAGAGAGAGGGAGGGACAGAGAGAGAGAGACAGACAGACAAACAGAGACGGGGAGAGAGAGAGAGACAGACAAACAGAGACGGGGAGAGAGAGAGGGGGAGAGAGAGAGAGAGGGAGAGACAGACAGACAAACAGAGACGGGGAGAGAGAGAGAGGGGGAGAGAGAGAGGGAGAGAGAGAGAGAGACAAACAGAGAGAGAGAGAGAGAGAGACAGACAAACAGAGAGAGAGACAGACAAACAGAGAGAGAGAGACAGACAAACAGAGAGACAGAGATGGGGAAAGAGAGAGAGAGAGGGAGAGAGAGACAGACAAACAGAGAGAGAGAGGCAGACAAACAGAGAGACAGAGACGGGGAGAGAGAGAGAGATAGTAAACGTGTTAGTTAAAGTCCACGATTTTCTCTCCAGTTCGAGGGCGGTCGAGGTTGTATTGTTACTTTTATAAAAACTTTCTCACAAAATGATAAAAAGATACCTGCGTAGCGAATATTTTTGCATTCCGAATATTTTTGTGTAGGAAATATTTAGGGCTCTTCTAAAATAAATTTATAAAAATATTTTTTTTCATATACATGTTGCAGTGATTGATTTGTTTTTGTTAAATCTAAGTATTTGATTTATACAAAATTGTTGAATATATAAAAGTAGGGTCCGCAAAATGATGAAATTTAATTTGCTACTTTATGAATGCGGAAAACATTAAGGTGGTTACAACAGTCATTTGAAATCTGAAAATCTCAGTATCCGTACGGCGAAGAGCGATAACCTATTCGAAAACGGGGTGGGGGTTGGAAATAAAATAACTTAATAAAAAATCGTTTTAAGAGCCTCGCGCTCCAAAACGTACAAAAAAATAATTATCAAAAATTCTACAAAAAATTATTTTGTTTTTTCTCTAAGTGCGGGGCGCACAGCGACCGCTCCGGTTACCCTTATATAAGTTCCAGCCGGCCTTGCCTCGTCGTTTTTAACGTTGCCATTTGCCGGCAGCGGAAGCTTTGATCCAAGCGATAACATTTTCAGCCTATGCTTGAAATCAGTTGGTAACGGATGATTATAAAACTATCTATTGATTAAACACAGAAATATAACTACCTTGATCTGAAAACGAGTTCACGATACCGAGTGGACTTCTGCACTGTGGAGAGAGAGATTAGGACAGCTCCAAGAGGGTTCCACTGACGTCACTGATTCCTGGAACCCTAAGCCGGAGTGGGTTGGGCGAACTCATTGACCTACCTTCTCTCATTCTAAATACCTTGATGTTACACACACTGTTTCTGCCATTTTAGCCACTGGAGCTTCTGCACGAAGTCCACCACATGATCATACCGCTTTGAGGTCACTAAGAACTGACATTATGGATGATAACTCCACAACAGCTGTTTCACTTGCGACTGCGGCATTGCTACGTGATAGCCGACAAATGATCATAAGTAGAGGATTTTAGGAAGGGAGTGTCAGACCCCAGGTCTTAAACAACCCTTAGAAATAAGAAGCTAGGAGATTTGGGCTAGCGTGCCCGATACGAAAGTGACACGGAAGCGAAGTAGAAAGGGGAGGAAGACGCCCTTATTTATTACAGCGGGGCCAGTACCTGTGGTCTGACGGTTTAACGTGCCCATCCGACGCACGGCGGATAATTAGTGGATCGAGCGTTCGTACCTGCCTGGGATCGAACCTGAGGTCCTTTCCGTGGCAGTCACGAATGTTGCCCACTAGGCCACCCGCGGCCGGTGATAGCCGACATCGTACTTCACCCCTTTATATATCCACCATTGCGAGTGACCTCGTCCCTGTGATTTGCATACGGAGCATTTCATGTAGTTCAGTCGCAGTTAGTGTTTCCATTAGTTTGATAAACCCTTGTACATCCTGCTTGTTTTCGTATGGTATGAGAGTACTAAAGAATATGCTATTGGAGAAACAGGGTAGTTAAATCCAGGTACACTGAGACAAAAATTATATTTAAAGGTGAAAGAACTTTTATTTACCTTACCGGCAAGTTTCACTGATCAAAGTTTAACCTTTCCACGCAGCAGACGCGACGCTACGGGTCGGCTGGGGTTAAGCCCACCCCAGCCCACCCGTAGCAAAAAGAAACGAAACAAAAGAAAAGATGGGGGGGGGCTTCAGCCCACCCAACTTTTATTTAAGCCTACCCTTTAGCCCCCTCCCCCCAAAAAATATTTAAGCAGTTGAAACATATGGGGGTGCAACCCCCTAAGGTTCCAGGGAACTTTGATAAATGTATGTGAATTATTCAAAATCACTAAAATTGTGTTATATAAAATTAATTCTTAGTTAAATTTAGAATTTGTGGTTATGGGAAATTTAGGGAGTCCTGTGAATGAATTTTTAAAAGAGTAGTAGAAACACACCATTTTTGTAATTATAGTTTAAAACGATGGGAGAGAGAGAAACTAAAATTCCCGTACAGCCTTATGAAATCAAAAAATTAAATTAAAAAAACGACCTGAGTAAGCTAAACATTGCGAAAAAATTGTAACTTGTCGTAGGAATTCGTATCCATGGTTCCCATACAGTATACATTACACTGACAAAGGTCACCTGACACCTCTTCAAAAGCAAATGAACGGATCCGCTGCGTTGCTAAGATGCGCGGTACAGCTGCAAATGCTATAAAAACAAGCCTGCAGTTGACCGCGATCATATCGCACTGTGAGGTTGAGTGAAAATATCGCGGCGGAAGAGAAGTGACTTTGAGAAAGAAAAGATTGTTGGGTGTTATATTTGTGGGTTGTCCATAAGAGAAACTGAGAGGCGTTTAAACATACCCAAGTCAACTGTTTTGGATGTACTGAATAAATGGAAGACACATGGCGTGCCTGATGCAGCAAAACGTACCGGCAGATCAAAGAAAATCAGTGATAGAGGACGTCGAAGCCTCAAGAGAGTCGATAGAGCTAATCGAGGGAGTACTGCACAAGACCTTAGTGTACAGGTAAGTAAAAGTACTGGAAGCTCAGTATGTACACGTACCATTCGCAGAGAACTACATTCCATGGGTTACCATGGTCGTGCGGCTGCTCCTAAGCCTTTCATCTCCGCTCGGAACGCTAATCGTCGTTTAGCATGGCGTAAAGAACATTTATCGTGGGCCGTAGATCAATGGAAACGGGTCCTATGGACTGATGAATCCATATAAACGATCCATCAGTGTCATCGCCATGTTTTACTGCTCTCATAGTGTGGGTGTGGCGGTAGCAGGGAGAACGCTATTTACTACAGTGTACTGTTCTTACGGTCAAATTTTGAGCTGGCAGTTTACTCGTTTGGTATTTTTTTTCGTGGTATGGTCCAGGTCCAATGGTTAACGTGGATAAACCCGTTAACCAGCAAGTCTACCTCGATATTCTGGAGAATTATGCCCTACCAAATCTGTGGCAATACTATGGAACCGAACCCTGTTGTTACCAGCAGGATAATGCACCGATCCGTAAAGCAAGGACTGTTACGGCGTGGTTTGACGATAACTCCGTATCGTGTGTGGACTGGCTAGCACAGAGCCCTGATCTTAATCCCATAGAGCACATATGGGATGAATTAAAGCACCGCATAAGAAGTTTGGAACCAAAGCTTACTACTAAGCAACAGTTAGCGGCAGCATTATGTACTGAATGGAAGCGCATACCTATCGCTCTGTTCCAAAATCTTGTCGAAAGCATTTTTCGTGTATGCATTAAGCCCAAAGGTGGACCGACACAGTACTAATGTATGTCAATAAATGTTATGTTGTATTTCTCTCCTAGGTGTGCGGTGTATTTTATCAATATTCACTTAAACTGTTTGATCTATGGATAACATTATCAACATTCACTTAAACTTTTTGACCTATGGATAACATTATCAACATTCACTTAAACTTTTTGACCTATGGATAACAATATCAGCGTCGGGTAAAATGAACATGAACATAATTGTTTGCCAAAATTTCTGCCAAACACTTCAAAATTTGTGGCCCCTTCCACGATGCTTAGCCCCCCCCCCATAGCACACTTAGTTCTGAACGGCTGGCGTCATCACTGCCGTGAAGTGCGACGTTGTGATTCTCCCATGCCCTATTGGTGGAGTTGAGAACAGCCGGGTGCTATTGTTTAGTTTTGAAGAGTACAAAATTGTTCGCTCATACACTGAAAATGTATATTAAACATTTTACTGCTCTCATAGTGGAGAATCAGCAAGCTATTCATCTATTATACGCACAGGAGACTAAGAGGTACTGTACAAGTATATATAGAGAGAGAGGTAAGGAGGAAAAGAGCACTCGCATGAAATGTATTACAATTTATTTTTCTGCTCGAATACCTTCTAGAAAAAATCAATTTTGCGCATACCTTTTACTTCAAATAATCCGCAGTTGTGCTGCTAGGAGGCACACAAAGATATTGTGTTTTTCTCGGTCTACCTGCTAATAAGATCTATTCGGAAACTGTTTCTTGTATACAATAGCGTTCGTTGCATTAAATATTTGACATACATTTTCCCATTTTTGATCGAGAACAGTTTTATCTTTGCCATATTTGAATTTTGTGGTAGAGGCGCATATAAAAATCTTTGTTTCTCTGCTTCCAAATGATCACTTTAAAAAATTATTTTTTCATCGAAATGCTTTTATACGCCACTAAATATTCGATGATTTTTGCGTTTATCATCAGATACTTTTTAGACTACCAGGATATTTCATAGTGGACCAGAAATGACCCACTTTCTCGTATTCTTTTAATCTGGATTTCTCGGTACGAACAAATAATTATTTTGGTACTTCGGAAGAGTAATCGTTAGCTTCATTTCAGCTTTATATCTGTCTGAATAAAAAAAATAACTTTTTCTTCTCCCCATATGTTGGGCGTTTTCTTTGTAATGACGTAGCAAAATAATTTGTGTTTATATGCAAAAACTGCTGTGGGTTCATGCATACTGCTGTAAATTAACTAAGCTAAAACTGACTACAGTTATACAATCACACGTACGTTGTTGAACTTGGAGCCCAGGGTCATTTTGCTGCCTGCCAGCACGACCTGATTCTTGTTGCATTTACACCCACAGGGAAGGTTTAGACACAACTACTTATATCCCATGGGACATTTGTGCTACGTATCAGAAGCGAAATTATATTAGATTGAACCTAGATGATCCGGTGCGACAGAAGGTAGACAAGTCAGAGAAGTAGGAGTGCCATTTTGAAAGTGCGAGTCGAGATTATGACATCCAAACGAGCACTTCTAGAGAGAGCGAGGGCGGGGAAAGAAAGAGATGGCCTTATTTGTACCGCTTGACCAAATACCTCAGGTTCGGCGGCATAGCGTGCCCATTCTACGCACGACGAGCATTTTTTGGTTCAGAGCATACGACCTATCTGGGATCTGTTGGAAAAATAAGTCATAAGTACATCTCACAACAGTCGCAAACATTGTTTCCACGTTCGAGGCAAGGACGTGCGAGGGTGGGCTACCGAAAATTGTCTTTCCCACCCAGCCGCCCACCCAGTTCAAGATGTGCCATATTTTTTTTATAACTTTCAATTATAATCCGGAATTTGTCAAGGAATAATGACATCCGTATTTTTTGTCGTGTATCCGTACGTATTTCCTCCTAGAAAATGCGTTTTTCCTTCTCCGTAGAAATGTTATCAACATAGCATCCGTAGAGCCATGAAAATTCAGTTGTTCTCCACTCGTCCAAATACTCAATATAAGACCTTTAGCACGTCTTTTGTAAAAAAAGATCGTGCTTATGTTATCGGATTGTCCGTCCGTCCGTCTGTACCCACGGTATCTCTGCAACCATTAGTCCGATTTGAAAAATTCTTTTGCATTCGAAAACTCGAAATATGCGAATGATGATCCTTTATTTCGTTTTTTTTTTTTACGATGTACAATTTCGCCGCTAGAAGGCGTAAACGCAGATGATGTCGAATTCAAAAATACGTTTTATTCCACATATTTGCTTCTAAACATCCGATTGGAAAAAACCTTTATCTTTCGATTCCATTTATGTCGAAGAGTATTTTGGATATAGTTTCTTTTTCAAATTACGCATAGATTTTCCGCTAGGGGCGTAAAATGAAATTGCATTTTTTTCGATAAATCTTCTAAAACTCCGATTTGAATTTTTTTTTCAGCGGATACATCTCCTGATGCACAATCTTTTGCATATAATTTCGAATTTTTGGTAAAGAATACTTTGGCCACCAGGGGACGTGTGTTAATTTTCGCTTCTGATGTATTTGCCCTAAAATCTGAGCTTCTAAAATATCGATTGAAAAAATTCTTTCGTGGACTGATGCCACTCACATCGATAGACCTTTTCGGAATATTTTCATCCTAAAATATTCCACAGTTTTTCCACCAGGGGGCGTAGATGTATATCTTATTTTTGTCAATATCTCGACTTCTAGGAGTCCGATTTGAAAAATTCCTTCTTTGTTGGATAGCGTTTTCCGTGTGACATGTTTTTCATATAATTTCAAAATTTTCATGTAATTCATAGACTTTCCGCTATGGGGCGTAAAGGTAAATTGCGTTTTCCCCCTATATCTCTGCTTCTAAATCTCCGATCTGAAAAATTCTTTCTGCACCGGAAACAACTCCTGATGGGAAATCGTTTGCACCTAATTTCAAATTTTTGCAAAAAAACTGTTTGGCCTCCAGGTGCCGTAAGTCTTAATTTCCGCTTCTGATGTATTTGCAGCAAAATATGAGATTCTAAAATCTCGATTGAAAAAAAGTCTTTTGTGGGCCGATACTACTCATGTCGACAAACATTTTAGGAACATTTTCTTCTTGAAATAATGCATGGTTTTTACGCCAGGGGCGTAGATGTATATCTTATTTTTGTCAATATCTGTACTTCTAAAAGTCCGATTTGAAAAATTCCTTCTTTGTTGGATAGTGTTTCCGATGCGAAATGTTTTTCCTATAAATTCAAAATTTTCAAGTAAATCATAGACTTTCCGCTAGGTCGCACAATGGTAAATTGCGTTTTCTGCTCCTAAAACTCCGATTTGAAAAAATCTTACTGTATCGCATACAAAACCTGACGGAAAATATTTTTTACGTAATGTCTGGTAAAGAATGGTTTGGCCACCAGGGGTCATAAGTGTTAATTTCTACTTCTGAGGTATTTGTAGCAAAATCTGGGCTCCTGAAAACTCGACTAAAATTTATTTTCTTGGACCGATACCGCTCATATGGATAAACCTTTTATGAATACTTTCTTCCTAAAATAATGCATGGTTTTCCCACCAAGGGATGTAAAGTCACATCTTATTTTTGTCGATAACTGTGTTTCTAAGAGTTCGTAAGCTCACGATTCTGTTTACAGGAATATCTGAGGGATTAAAGACCCGATTGAAAAACTTCTTTCTTCCGTGAGATACTATTGTTTTCCATACCGGTTTCATTGACTTTGAATAGTTTTGATAAATTTAATTTGCGTCAGAACGGATTCAAAAGACGTGCTTATTACACCCGAAAATTTGGTGTCATCTTTCTTGTTCAATTTAGCATGACTAGGAGCGAATGAAGAGGGTGAATAGGATTTCACTGAGGTCATTAGTACTTGTTCTGCTGTTTGTTTATGCTTCTAACAGGGGATTCTAAAACATAAAGTGGAGACTAATGCTATACCAGCGCTCTTAAGGCTGCCCAAGGGCAATGAGGGAGCAGGATGTGGCTGACGACAGTTTTGGAAAAGTTGACTGCAAGACAATGTTGCTGGCTTGAAAGAAAGGAGTTAAGGAGGGGAAGGTATTGTCTGCGTGTTGGAATCATACTAACTTGAACTGTCGAGGGGAAATGTGCAAGTTTATCATATAAACTTAAAAATTTCCCCTCAACCCACGAAAACATTGGCTTTAAGAATTTTCTCCTAGGTATGAAATTTTCTTTTAATCAGAGAGTTTTACTGGTGCAAGGTGGCAGTGTGTCATGTTTATTATACGGATATGTAGCTCCTTAGGTTATAATAATTTTATTAAAAATGGATGGAACTTAGTATTACCAAAAAATGACTCCAAACTTTAGATTCTTTTGTATTCCAAAAAGTACAAAAACTTCCAGACAGTTCTATAATTATGGTGTATGTATCCAGAAAGGCAGAGGATATTGCACAAATACCTTTTTAGCCTGTAGAAAAAGTAAAACAAATTCTTTATTTCGGTGTTTCGTAAGGAAAGTTGCTATCAGACGTGCACCCTCAGAAATAAAACTCGCCCACCCGTCGCCCATCCTAATTTCTAAGTCCAGTGACGTCACTGGCGCGGAGTAAGAGTTGTTTGTTATTATTTAACTTCTATGCGTTTTGTACTGACAGGGTGCCACGTGATAGGTTCGTGTAAAGAGACCTGGTGAGAGAGGAGGATCCGGAATGTTCCCACACGCCTTGTGTCATACTTTCTGCTGCGATATTTTTTCTCAAGCGGTTTATGAGCTGTGTTCTCTGATACTACATTTTTTTTAATGTTGCACTTTAAAAGCTTCATTTATTTCTATTTTGTATGCATGCTTCTATATCAATTAAAGATATATTCTTAAGTGCAAATGTCAACAACTTCATGTATTGGATTACTTAATTTAAAAACGAGTCAAATATAAACACCCCGTTCTTATAAGAAAAACGAAGAGTGTTTTTATATTTTAACTCATTTAAAATGAATGAAACAAAAACACTTCGTTTTTATATCACAATACAACAGGATCGAACCCGCGACCATACCGTCGGAGGGCGGATGCCCTAACCACAAAGCTGTCCGCGGCCTTCCAGGGTCATTGGGATGCCCTAACCTTCTTTTGTAATCTTGAAGGGTATACTAGTACCCAATATGAGTGCTCATCATCTCCAAATCCCTTATCCACAGAAAGAGCACGGAACTTTTATCTCGCAGACATACTCTGTCGGCACCGAGATCTCTCAATCGCGGTGGCCCACACACGCCCAAGTGTGGACGACTAAATGCCATATAGTTCCCCCTTTATTTCTCTCACTTATCACGTGATTTATCCGCAACTGTAATCATATACATAATCAGAATGTCGACATATACCCTTTAATTTGCATAGCGCTTCCACAAAGTTGTGGCATTTTCGGTTAGTACAGCATTTGAGCAGCAGACTATTGAGATGTAACTAGATGACTACGAGGCTGCTATATTATATCTTCCAAAAATTTAAAACCACGTTTATTGGGCAGGTGATGTGAAATATATACTGATTCTTGATTCTCAATAATAGATGGCAATGACAGGTGCATGTACCATATGTCTCATTATCAACGTGGCGTTTTAAAGAAAAAGCTACCTTTTAGGAGGAGGGTTGGGAAGGGAGTTAAACTATTAGCGTTCTTTCTGAGGCAGAACGCAGCATTTAAAAATGTTTTGCATCTGTCTGAGCTTCGATGATTAAATATCCTGTCATCCTCACTGAAAAACGAATGGCATAAACAAAGTTACCATTGAATCCGTCCAAATGAAACTTCAACACCGAGTATTCGAATATACAGCAAGGAAACGCCTACAAAAACTCTATATGATACTAAGCAACTTCGTATAAGACACTACAACCTCATATCCAGTAAATCTCTCAGTAGTTTTGAAGAATTAATTTGGTCAGAAAAAAAAAAGTTTGAAAATTAAACATGTATTCTTTTAGATAGAACCAATGCTTACAATCTAGTATAGATAAGTTAAGTTACGTTTTTTTCAGTAAAAAAAAAATGTTATGAAATATCAGCTTTTCCTATGTTGGAAAGACTTGTTCTGGTACCTTTTCGTGGTGTGCGGGTCCGTCTGCGTTACAGCTGCGAAATCCAGATCGTTCCTTTACGGGTGAGTGGTAGATTATTTGCATGAAGCAAGTAATGCTACATTACCCCCGTGTAATGTCATCGTCGCTGGTGGAATTTCATTCTGCCGTCCTTGGTGTTCGAGGCAGAGCCTCCACATTTTGTGTTCTGTGTCGGTGACACCCTTTGGTCAGCTGGTCATCGCACCGCCTTGGAGCTCCACAAAATGGCGTGTGCATTTCGTGGATCCTGGATTAGTTAATTATTGTTTTATTGGCTTTATCACTTGTGCAGGGCAGCCATCTCAGAGAGCGTAAGCTGCCTTAGCAAGTGTGTATTTTACTTTTTCAAAATCTGCCCTAAACTTTTGTGCACTTCTTTTTTCAACTGCTAACTGGTCCAGGCATTGTTCCCAGTTTGCATTGTATTGAAGCATTGAAAGGAAGGAAAAGGAATTTATGCACTTTTGTAAGGCACCACATTGAGAAAAATTTTGAAATAAAAAAAGGCCCTTTTCAGGGCTGAGTTCAGTTCAGTAAATTTATCAAAAATGATACCAGTTGTACTCTTACATAGAAAACTAATGGAATGCATGCAATTTATAGACAAGTTGAAGAAAAGAAATTGAATGTATGCACTTTTTAAAAACACCCCATTGAGAAAAATTTTGAAATAAAAAAGGGCTCATTTAAGGGCTGATTTCAGTTCAGTAAATTTACCAAAAAAAAAATACCAGTCGTACTTTCACAAGGAGTGCCTTTGGGTGCCCCACCAACTCACAGCTGCGAACAAGTCTAGGCGCTACGATGTTGATGTGTCCTTGCTCTTCAGATTCAAGAAGAAGGATATCCTCCAGAAGTTTTTGACCTGTGATGAGAATTGGATCCTCTACGATAATCCTAATCCATAACGGCGCAAATCGTGGGTTTACCCAGGTCAGCCTACCACTAGTACCGCCAAACCAAATATCCATGCCAGAAAGTTTTTATTGTGCATATGGTGGGATCAGCGCGGTGCCATACACTATGAGTTGCTTAAACCTATTGAAACGGTCAATGCTGAGTGTTATTGTCAGCAATTCATTCGTGTGAGTGACGCAAAGGAGGCGAAAAGGCCATACACCGGCAAGGCCAGAAGATCGGTCCTGTTGCTTCAGGATAACGCGCGTCTTCACACCGCGAAAACGACTTTAAACACGATCACCTAACGGGGATGGGAGATTTTGTCCCACCCGGCGTATTTTCCATACTTGGCCCCGTCGGATTATCACCTCTTTAGCTCCCTGCAACATCACCTGAGTGATACGCACTTCACTTCTTTCGATGAGGTCCAAACAGGTATTGATGACTTTATCAACTCGAAACAGCCCTCTTTATTCCGCATTGGCATTCGGCAGTTCCCTGACCGATGGCTCAAATGTATCCAACATGACGGGGATTATTTTCCTGATTAGGTACGTATTCGATTTGCTATAATTTTCTGTCAACGGGTCGAGCCTGAGGCCGATAATTAAGTTGCACACCTAATACAATAATAAGCGATATGCATATTTGAATAAATTCTCACATAAAAATTTAAGTGTGGTATCATTCACAGTTGTGAATAAAAATTCCGGCAAAAAAATAGTTTGATGTGTTCGCTTGTGTGACTTCCTTACACGTGTGAATAAAAATACTTATACATAATACTGTGGAATTCTTCACACGTGTGAATTACAACAAACTAAACTTATATAATAACAAGCATTGATTATTATATTGTAATTAATTGACAAACTAATTGAAACAAGCGTTGATTGGCCCTTAAAATAATTGCTAATGTAATCTCTTGTATTTTCTGCAACCTCTAAATAAATCAATTCAATCTATTAACTCCCTTACGAAAAAATGAGCTATTAAGTACACTGGATATTCATGTATTTAATACAAAATGGCATGGAACCTCCACAAATAATTTTAAATTTAAATCAATCTGAATTCTACAAAAGTGATTCCCTGCATAAATCTGCTTATTAACAATCTGCAATACATACAGCTTATGCAAGATGACTTGAAACTATGTCAATTATTGTTATAATCTGGTAATTAGTTAATTAATTAATGAAATAATTAGTTAACAAAATGGCAATGAACAAGAATAAATGTATTGTTTCCTCTACTTAGTACTAATTTACCTTCCACCACGAACACAAAAAATTACCACGTTGCCAGAAAGATTTTAACTAATTTTTGCAATGATGAATGCCTCACAAAGTGGCGAACTTCACCCAAAATGACTTAGTTTGCTTCATTACTTAGCATTGAACATTAGCGATGCATACACTATCTTTCTGTTCTCCACCTTCTTTTCATTCTGATCTTTCTTTTGGAGCTCCTGCCCCTTCCTCCTTTCAAAGACGGTTGGACCTACGGCGTCACGTGTTTCCTGGCTGACAAAACTACCAGCAGCTAGCGTGCTGTCGACTAATTCTTTGTTAGGGGCGGGACACGTACAACCGTGCACTATGTTTGAACGATTGGGGTTGCCCCAATGTTTGAACCTTAGGTTCGTGTTTTGCGTATCGATAATTATGTTGGAAAAGAGCGATACTTTACGGCCAAGTTTTTTGGGCAAAGTACGTTTGGAAGTTTCCCGGCAACGCAGTGGTATTAGCACTGGCTTCTGACCATTCGTCCAAGATGGGTCCGGGTTTGAATCCCGGTGAAGCACGGATGTTTTGTTTGCATTAAACGGCACTGACTCTCTCCCTTTCCTGGAATCAGTTATCCTAATTTATGAACGGCGACTGCTTGTATCCCATAGAGTTGCTAACAGTTGTCGTTAAACCTCGAATCGAAAAAAAAAAAAAAAGAAAAGAAAGTAGCAATTGGAAGCCAGCCTTACTTTTTTTTTTTTTTTTACCTCTTACATGAAATTTCATTTTCGCATCCGATATTCCGTGTTCAGTTTGTGCCTCATCTTCATTTCCAGTTTTTCATTGTGATTAAATATATGGAAATATTCACTCGCCATCCGCATGACGACGAGTTATTTTGCACCTTTAATACCAAATCTTAACTTTGAAGCCAAACCTGTACATTGAAACCTTTTTCATTACTTTCCGGGAAAGATATTTTTAAGTACCTTGCTGCATAGTGAGATATCGCCTGTGCTATATTTCTCTTTTTTTTTTTTTTTTTTTTGTTGTTGTTTGGAATTTTAACGACCACCGTGAGCAACTCAATGGGCTATTAGCAGTCGCCCGTCCCTAATTTAGGATCACTTGTTCCAGGGAAGGGAGAGAGCCAGTGCCGTAAGACAAGCACAACACCCATGCCTCATTGGGATTCGAACCCGGACCCCTTTCGGACGTATGATCAGAAACCATCGCTTAGACTACTGCGCCACCGGGGTGGCATTTCTCTTATTTGAGACTTTAAAATAAAATAAATAAAGCAAATAATGCATTTTTTTCTTTTCTCCTGATTGTTTGTTTTATTGCTGTGGAAATTCTTGCTTCCACTATGGTATGTTTTTTAACTACCGTATTTTTCTTCGTAATATCAGCAGCGGCGAATAATCCACATAGTGTCAAATTCTGGCGAGGGGCGGGGGATTCTTCGTATAATATGCAATCCATGAAATTCAGCGAAAATATCCTGAACGTTGAGCCAGAACCGTGATTTTGTACAGAAAGTCGAAATACATGGGATGACCCAGCAGTCCAAAGAAACAGAAGAAACTACACTGACGGAAAAAAAAAATCCCAACACCACGAAAAAATAGTTGTAGAGGAATGAAATGGCGGCAATACATTTGTATAGGTAACATATTTAATCGATTAAGGTTTCAAGATCACAGCTTAACGTAAGCGCGAAAAGAGCCATTTTAAATGTGAAATGCTGGTACATTAATAACCGGTGTAACCGCCAGAATGTTAAATGCAAGCACGCAAACGTTCATGCATTGTGTCGTACGGTGCTGGATGTCAGTTTGTGGGATGGAGTTCCATGCCTGTTGCACTTGGTCGGTCAATACAGGGACGGTTAATGCTGGTTCGGGGTGACGCTGGAGTTGTCGTCCAATGATGTCCCATACGTGCTCGATTGGTGAAAGATATGGTGATCTAGCAGGCCAGGGCAACATGTCGACACTCTGTAGAGCATGTTGGGTTACAACAGCGGTATGCGGGCGAGCGTTATCCTGTTGGAAAACACCCCCTGGAATGCTGTTCATGAATGGCAGCACAACAGGTTGAATCACCAGACCGACGTACAACTGTGCCGTCAGGGTGCGTGGGATAACCACAAGAGTGCTCCTGCTGTTATAGGAAATTGCTCCCCAGACCATAACTCCAGGTGTAGGTCCAGTGTGTCTCGGCCGCAGACAGGTTGGTTGCAGGCGCTCACCTGGCCTCCTTCTAACGAACACACGGCCATCACTGGCACCCAGGAAGAACCGGCTTTCATCAGAAAACACAACAGATCTCCACTCCGTTCTCCAATGAGCTCTAGCTTGACACCACTGACGTCGCAAACGGCAGTGGTTTGGAGTAAGTGGAATGCACGCTACAGGGCGTCTGGCTCGGAGCTGTCCTTCAAGTAACCGATTTGTAACAGTTCGTTGTGTCACTGTGGTGGTAACTGCAGCTCGAACTGCTGCCGCAGACGCGGTACGTTGCGCCACTGCCATACGCCGTACACGGCGGTCTTCCTGTCAGTAGGGCCACGTGGCCGGCCGTAACCCGGTCTTCTTGAGGCAGTACCTTCCCTTGACCACCGCTGCCAACAATCATGCACACTGGCTACATTCCTGCCAAGTCGTTCTGCAATACTGCGGAAAGAAAATCCACCTTCTCGTAGCCCTATTACACGACCTCGTTCAAACTCCGTGAGCTGTTGATAATGGCTTCTTCGTCTTCTTAAAGGCATTCTTGACTAACATCAGCACCCTACGTCGAATCTCAACGATAACTAACACTCACGAACGTTACAGCACGTATTTACAGCAAACCTGCTTTGCATGTTCCGAGGAGCGCTACTAGCGCCACACGTATGCTCCGAGCGCGAAATATGCATAGACGTCATGTTACAGATGTAATCTCACCGCCTACCAACTGTCGTTTATCTAACACAACCCCTTCTTGGAGTTGGGTTTTTTTTTCCGTCAGTGTATTTTGTTACTAAGCAAATGATTGTTACTCTGAATGCTTTTCTGTTACTTTCTAGTGAGTAAGGAGAAGAAATTATGAGAGTTTTTTTCATAACCCTTGTCCCGTACACAAAATAATTTTTAGTGGGTTGCACCGAAAAGTGCTGCTGCACAACTTTTGGTACAAAGCTAAACCATTGTGTGATGCATGAAATACACCAAAACATGATGCAATTATGCACCACTGTATGATATTCAACCTGAATGGGGCAAAGTTGCACCCATTTCACCATGTTTATGTATGTTTTATGCATCACACAGTGATTTACCTTTTCCCCAAAAGTGAGGTGCAGCTACAGTAGTGTGGTACCACTTCTTGGTGCAACCTTCTTCAAAATTTTTAACAGTAAAATTAGACCTGACAATTCTGTAGTTAGACTCCATAGTATGCAGTGCAGTAGCCCCATGCTGTCGTCCGCTAGAGAAAATAATATCGCCTTCATTGCATTGTATTTTCTGTCAAAATGCGCATAAGTGAAAAAAAAACAAAAAAAAACACAAGGCCTTGGCATTGGAGAGAAGAGTTCCCTCTTTTAGTGACGTCACGCTAAAACCAAGGCTTTCGATAGGTTTCCAACGCTGTCGTGTATGACGTCAAACACGATACCGACGTATCAGTCAGTGTAACATGAGAGTGACGTCACAAATCCAAGGAACTCGTCTCTAACGTCATGGCCTTGTACTTTCTAGACGGCCTTGGTTTTACTGTTTTTATCGCTTTTCTGGTCATTTTATAAATAAACATACTCTTTTGACAATTACAACGGGGAATTTATAAAAATCGAAGTGCCTCAAAAATATAATGTTTTTTAAAGCGTCGTCTAATCCACAGAACCTAAATTTATGATATTTTCATGGAGATAATCCGCGGATTATATGACAAAAAATGCGGTACTATTTTATATTACCGCGTTTACCTAGGTTTTAAAAAGCAACTTTTCGTTCTTATTTTTTAGAACGTTCTTAAACCGTTGCGAAAAGTGAATATGTGATTCGATAAATTCCCATTTGAGTAGTTTGAAGCAATTACTGAAAATAAACTGTTTGCTCTTTCCGTTGTGAAAGCATCACTTCCGCCGTGAGAATATTTGTTATTGAGCGTTTTTGTTATCCCAACTCTCTCTCCTCCGGCAGCATGGATAAATGATAGATGAAGCTTTCTTTTTCAGAACAGAAAAAAAACCCATATGATTTCATTTTCATTAAACTTTCGCCATAGAATGTAGCACTTTTCGACTTTCAGAACCGTTTAATATAATTCATCAGACGAAAAATATTGCTGCACAACGGAAAGCTTCATTCGATAACAGTGTAATCAAACAAATTGTAATGTCATTACAAAATTATTTCTTTCTTATATAATTTTAATTACGGCATCACTTGCATGATGTTCTTTTTTCATCATCTAGTCGCCAATATCAGGAGCAATAATGAAATTTATTATTTTCGTTCACTTATTTACATCCTCCTTGTAATGAGAAGTGCTCTTAGGCCAATTAAATGCATCACTTGGCGGAAAAATACACACGATCTTTGTTAGATTTATCGGTTAATCACGTTTTTCGTGAAATGGAAGTTATTGTGCAAAATCTCAGTTTGATACATAGTGCATCCAAAGTAAAATCCCATTTCTTTTTTTGCAATACCTATTCATCATTTTCTCAGCAGAAACTTGTTTAAATAAATCCACTAATGCTTTTTAACCGTATGTACATGTACACATACAGTGTACATTTAAATCCAAAAGTAGTCTCATATTTTTGTAGAAAGCAGCATTTGATATAGCATTTCGCGTAACATATATTGAGCTGGCGATCCTTTATCTCTTGATGCAAGAGAAAGGATTTTCACGCTTCCAAAGTTGGTGGTGTCAGAGTGATGTCTTACTTGTATTATAAGCAATGAACATTTTACCTCGAGCGAAATGAGTAGCTCTTCTTACCCTCTAAGCTCGCGGATTAAGGTCGGCGAGGTGTGAGGATCGGACAGTGATCTAGTTAAGACTTCAATTATGGAACACCCCTCCAACATAACGGAGAGGAACCCAGCTCTCTCGCCTCGGGCAACCTGGATAAGCATGGCCTGAGATAATAACCTTTGCTGACATGGTGAAATTGCCACTCAATTCTGCTGTTCTGATAACACGCCTGTTAAGTATTGGGAAGCAGGGGAATAAAAACACGCAA
This sequence comes from Macrothele yani, assembly GCA_039090855.1. Taxonomy (NCBI): domain Eukaryota; kingdom Metazoa; phylum Arthropoda; class Arachnida; order Araneae; family Macrothelidae; genus Macrothele; species Macrothele yani. The sequence continues at coordinate 51,312,637 of CM077008.1, read as the reverse complement.
GCGAGCAACAATTTAAATACAAAAAAAAAAAATAAAAATAAAAAAAATGGGGAGAGTGAGATGAGGACGTGGTGACACTAAGCTGCTGATCCAATTATAAGTCACCAGCTACGCAAAGTAATTACTAAAGAAAAACTAAAATTCTCAAGAAACACAATAATACAGTTAACTTGGTAATACCAAGAAACGTTCCCAACTTCACGCAGCATCCTAAAAACGGAAACAAAAAAGCTCTAAATACTTGCCAGTCAGTACATTTCCTTGGATTTAGTGGGCAATGTCAAATACCATGTATGAGTGAACTTGACGGCTGGCTGAATTAATAATAAAAGTAAACATATTGGTATTCACACAAACTTTAGGAAACTGGCACGCTGTTTATTCAAATAAGTTTTTGCTTTTTCCTTTTTTGTGTGTGTTGCTCCAGGAAACACAAAGATTAATGAAAAAAACATGTTTTGTAGATGAAGACAGTTACAGGTATTTCTCACATGCGTAAAGATAATATTTCGGAAAAAAATTTAAGTTACTGGTCGTTCAAAGTTTTTTTCATGCCTATGCAGAACAAAAGTCACTGCACTATCATCCAAAAAACTTTTACCTTCCTTCAAAGCGCTTTAATTCAGCACAGTGGCGCACACGCAATTTCCTTAATTCAGCACACTGGCGCACACGCAATTTCCTCAAGGGGTGGAAGTTTCCCGATAAGAAATCCATGAGACCAATGATTAGCGTCACATTATATATAATCAGTATCATCATCATCACATACCATTATCAATTCACTGTTGGATTAAGGTTTCCCCAAATCTTTTCCCACATTTTCCATATTGAGCCAGCCTCTTGAAATCCTATACACCCGTCTTCCACGCTGTCTTCGTCTGAGGTCTTTTACTGTTCCTTGGGGTGTCGTCGCTATTGCGGCCTTTGCATTTGCAGCTGGCGTCCAAAACCTAGCATTTGCAGCCACTTCCTTATTGTAATACACTGCTGGAAAGTGAAAAAAGAATTAAAAATTGCAGCTGTACATATGATACTTGTGTCGTAGCAATAACTTGTTAAGAAAGGAAAGTGATCACACGTGTGAAGGGATTCAATGTTTATTTTACCTTTTAATACGTATTACAGCGTACAGAAGGCACGCTTTAATAAGGTGTTGCACCTCCTCCAGCAGCAATACAAGCTTCTAACCTTACATGAGATCGATCGCATAAATGCTGGATATCGCGCTGGGGGATGGCATTCCATGAGCTTTCTACTTGGACTCGTAATTCAGAGATGGTCGCTGCCTGCCTGGGTTAGCGGAAGAGTCTTTGTCAGATCCACTACCAGACATGCTGAATTAGAGACAAGTCTGGAGAGCATGTTGGCCAAGGAAGTTGATGCACAGACTGAAGAGCATGTTGAGATGCCCAGGCAGAATATAGGCCGGAGTTATCCTGCTGGACTATCGCATCGGCGTCGCACTCAAAATGGCAGAATGACTTGCTGCAGTATATACGTACTGCTATCAGTGTACCCCGTTCAGACACCAGACTCGTATGAGCGTGATAGCTAACCACTCCCAACAATATGGTGTCTGGCGTGGGGCCTGTGTGTCGTTGGAGGATTTACGATGGCAGAAGCCGTTCACCTTGTCGCCTTCGGAGGCATACACGACCGTAAGACGCTCCCAAGTAGAATCGGCTTTCATCACTGAAGACCAGTGGTCGTCATTTTTCCCTCAAATAAACTCGTTCTTGATACCAGAGCAAACGTGCTCGACGGTGTCCAGGTGTCAGTGGTAACCATGACAGCGGCCCGGGTACACTTACTCTTGCTTCCGGCAAACGATTCCGTATCGTTCTGATAGACACCCTTGGTACGACAGACAAAGAATCAAATTTGTGAGGCCGTACCCGTCAGCTCTGCCAACGCCACCCTCCTGATACGCCAATCCTACCGTGCGTCCTTAACTCTGTGTTACCCGGATCCACGTCGGCTAGTGTGAAAATGATCCTCTGACTACCGACGCCACCATCTTACCACGGCCGATACGTCTCGTCACACTCGGTTCGCAATTTGACGAAAGGACCAGCCTCCTTCCCGCAGACCAACTATTCAGCCTCAACCGAACTCCGATAAATGAACAAACGTTGCTCGCCGGCATCGTCCAGGCATGGTAGCTTCTTCAACGAGCACTGAACAACACGACACCAGACGAATGACTTCGTTCTGCATGCCCTATTTCTTAAATACGCGCTTAGTACATTTGCAGATTGTCATCCGTAGTGACGTCATTATTTCATCCAATGACATTCCAACGTGGATCACAGTTTCTGTTGCCCTTAACAATTAATATGTTATACACTACTGGCCACCCAAAATGCAACACCAAGAAGGACACGAGATAACAAAGCCAGATTTACTGGACACATAACAACAGATACAAAGATGAAACGATTGAGCTTATAGGCCCGTGCTACTTGCGGAACAAGCAGACATCAATTAATCGTGAGGCCCCCATGGCTGTAAATAACGGCCGCTACACGCCGCGGCATCGAACGAAAAAGGCTTTGGATGTGGGCTTGAGGTATGTCGGTCCAGGCTGCTTCCACACGTCGCCGCAGTTCATCAGGTGTAGCCGCGGGTGGTGCTTGCCGCGCCACTCGGTTGCCGATCAGCGACCAGATGTGTTCGATGGGCGACATATCAGGACAACAGGAGGCCACGGCAGTAGTGACACATTTTGTACAGTGAAGAATTGCAGCGCGATGCGTGCCACGTGCGGGCGCGCATTGTCCTATTGAAACGTGGCAGCTGGCATGTCCTGCAGGTAAGGGAGGACTAGAGGCTCCAAAACGTCGGAGATGAAGCGGTGGTTGCTGAGTGTACCGGCGATGCGTACCAGAGGGGCGCGGGTGTCATATCCCATTGCGCCCCAAACCATAACGCCAGGCGACGGACCGATATGGCGATGCATAATGCAGGCGTCATAAAGTCTCTCGCCGCGGTGCCGCCACACGCGGATCCGACCATTGTGGTGTTGCAGGCAGAAGCGGGATTCGTCGGAGAAGACAGTGTCGTGCCATTGCGTAGTCCAGATGCGGCATTTAACGGCCCACTGCCACCGCGCTCGCCGGTGGTGTAACGTCAATAGTAATCGGAGCAATGGACGCCGTGCGAAAAGTCCCCGCACCTGCAGACGACGTCGAACGGTACGTGCTGACACTAGTTGTTGCGCAACATACCCTAATTCCTGCGCTAACGTTCGTGATGTGACGGTGCGAGCCGTCAATGCCCGCCGCACAACATGCCGGTCCTCTCGTTCGGTGGTGTGCTGCGTCTGCGGCAATCGCTCACGTCTGTCCGTCCGTCTCCCCTGCACCCATCGAATCCATACTCGCCTCACTATGGCTGGATGTAGTCCCACACAGGCGCCGATGTCTCGGTACGATAAACCGCTGTCGCGATAAGCCACTATTCATTCTCTGTGGAACTCCGAAACGTGCTGGAATGACTGCCGTATTCTGCGACGTGGCATCAGGAAGTTTCCCACTCGCAGGTCCGGCAGCACAATACACTTCCACTACTTACACCCCGCCTTCTGTGCACCCTTCTTATAGTGCTTCTCGGTGCGTGCCGGACGCACATGATTTACATAGGCCCTGCAATGCTAATCGTTTACATGTCCTCTCTCGGGCGACGCATGCTGCGAATTTCAGGCCAAGCGGATGCTAACTTCTTGGTGTTGCATTTTGGGTGGCCAGCAGTGTAACATGCAGCTTCTACAGTCATTACTTCCGGGTGTTCTTCTTTCACTTTCCGGCAGTGTATGAGAACAGGTGTGCATATAGTGGGGACAGACAGGTGTTATAGTTTTAGCTGAAAGTTAAAAAGCATCAAAACCGATAACTCTCCTTTATAACTTTCTCATGCGACTGGCAGCGTTCACATTCATAAGAAACGTTGGCGTGTTTAAAAGTTATATTTTTTCGTTTACTTTTTTATATATTTTTGAATGGAATTTTTTTTTGTTTTTTTAATCATCGCTCAAGATATTTGTAAATTCTTTTAATATCTTTTATGCTGCCACACTTTTGACAAAGATGATCGGTTACTTGTAAGACACAAACTTATCCCTTGAAGACATTCGTCAGCTGCACTTTTCGCTCCTTTCTTTCGAGAGATTTCACATTACTAAGCTATTCTGATTCTCCCTTTTTACCCAATATCGATAATCATTATAGTCCATGAGCCAGACATCAGAATTTTGAATTTGAGTACCAAAGAGGGGGAAAATTTCGAACAATGTTTTTTAGTCAGCTGTATGTGTGTCGTGTTAGAAACTGTATGATGGACTTTTTAAATGTGTAGCTAAATTATTTTCTGGGACCTATTTGAAAAAAATGGCTGTCGTTTTAAAAAGTAATTTATATTAGTCACAAAAGCAATTATAGCACAAAATCTAAGGATCGGAGGTAAAAATATGTAGACATAAAAATTTATCAGCATAAAATTCTACTTTTAATTGTGAATATTAGAACTAATTGAAAGAGTTAGGGAATATGAACGTCCATTGTGCATGGGGCTTTTATCGATTATGAAAAGGCCTTTGATTCAGTGAAACCATCGGCAGTTACAATGGCTTTGAAATCCTGCGGTATTGAAGATGCATACATTCATATTATTAATAACATCTATGAAAATGCAAGTGCAAAGATTCGGCGGTTTGAGAATACAGCACACATAAAAGTTGGAAAGGGAGGGAGACAAGGTGACACCATATTTCCGAAGCTCTTTAATGCCACATTGGAAAATGTCTTTCAATTACTAAACTGGGAAAACAAAGGGATAAAGATTAATAGAGATTATCTAACTCACCTCCGTTTTGCTGATGAGGTTGTCATTTTTGCAAATACACCACCAGAGCTACAGAGTATGATCCAGGAACTTGCTGACAAGAATAAAGAAGTGGGATTAAAAATGAACTTTCAGAAGACAAATATGATGTACAATGCTTTTACAAGAAATGAAGATTTATCGAATGATGGAGAAAAGCTGGAGATAACAGATGCGTACGTTTATCTTGGACAGCAGATATCAAGAGAGGGTCACAATGATGAAGAAATTAATTGGCGTACAAACTTTGCCTGGAGAGCTTTTGGAAGAAACAGCTTAATTTTCAAGAGCAATATTCCATTATGTCTTAAAAGAAAAGTGTTTCATCAATGCATCCTGCCAGTGCTTACGTATGGAGCAGAGACGTGGACCTTAACTAAAAGAGACATACAAAGGCTGCAGACAACTCAAATAAAGATGGACAGGTGCATGCTTGATGTAACCAGGAGAGATAAGAAGAGCAAATCGGGGATCAGAAAAATGACAAGAGTGGAAGACATCATGATCAGAGTAAAATCCCTGAAATGGCAATGGGCTGGACATACTGCCAGAAGAACAGACCATCGATTGACAGTCGAAATTTTAGATTGGATTCCAAGGGACAGGAAAGGACCCAGAAGAAGACAAAATGGGAGATGGGTGGATGAAATTCTAAAGTATGCTGGAGCAACATGGAGGAGACTGGCATAAGACAGACCGTTGTGGAAGAGGCTTGGAGAGACCTTCGTCCAGCAGTGGATTGATAATGGTTGACAATGATGATGATATTAGAATTATACAATGAAATTTGTTGCAAAATATGTTTGAAGAAACACAGATAATGAGTCCACAAACGGGTAAAGCTGACAGTATGAACACTCTCGTAACTGATGAAAAGATTACATATAGCTCATTTTCATCACTATCACTCTCATAAAAATTTTCTATATCTTCATCATCTACTTGTTCAATATTTGAGCATGTGGGTTGCTTACAGGCGGCAGTGCACTTCAGTCCAATAAACATACACGAACAATCAGACGGACGGCAAGTTCTTGCACACGTGCAGGATATCAGAGTGAGTACAACATCTGGAGCTGGGATGCCAGTTATCCACTTAAGGTGGACGTCAAGTAATTTTGCTTCCTATACTTGCAATGGAAAACTTTTTGTACACATTTCCTTCACAATTAGTGTGTTCCCAAAGATGAAAAATTAAACATCGATTAAAACAACTTCATATTATAACTTGGAATACTTAATATTTTCTAAAACATAATCATAATTATATTAAAAATCAATAACTTTTCCTTTGGTGGTGTTGAAACCAGAAAAAAGATGTACTTTGATGACGTCAATCGAAAAACAAATGTTGGATTGCATGATTATGGTTATGTTTAGAAAATAGTAAGTATTCCAAGTTATAAAATGAAGCTATTTTAATTGAAGTTCAAATTTTCATCCTTGGGAACGCATTAATTGTCCCGAAAATGTGTACAGACGTTTTTCCATTGGAAGCATAGGAAGCGAAATTATTTGACGTCCACCTTAATAGTTAAATTTCATTTCACGTTTACTTCCCAACCATGTCCGTCTGTTGGTTTCGGAATGTGTGGACAACTATGTAGACTGAATCTCCAGATTGTTGCTTGGTAATATGCTCGTAACGTATGTTGTTTTAAAGTGTCCTCATAAGGTGGTATTTGACCGGATTCTATGCAAACCTTCTTTTCAATGGGACATATAATGGCGCAGATCATTGACAGTAGTAATTCTGGTGTTTTTGCAATGGAGCTGACATGTAAATCTCTGAATGCTGTTGTATAGTCTCTCTGTTAGTTCCCAAGAAATACCGAGAGAAACAAATGTTTCTTGGTAATGTACATTATTTTGTAAAAGCTTAAGTGCTTGAATCTTTCCCTGACTCGCAAAGGCACTCATTGAATCACATCCAGTTCAATTATATAACCTTACCAGTGCGGAACAAACATCTTTTCCCAATGTTGAAGTCCTAAAATTCATGATGAGCACAGCACGAGTTAACCATCTTTTTGCCCGAAGTCACGTGATTTCGTGGCTTGCGGTGTTGGAGCCAGAAATTTTGATGCCATGCGCAGTCTATCAGTATATATGGTCGAAGGCGTTTTCAACGATCAGCTGTGTACCAGCAAACGCGCCATCTGCCGGAAGCAGGGGAACACTCTCCCTACTAGGTGATCGTGTTGTTTTTATCTATTTTTCGCGTCAGTTACATACCCGCGACCGCGAGAAAACAGCTTTTTCAACGGTCAGCTGTGTACCAGCAAACGCGCCATCTGCTGGAAGCGAGGGGAACACTCTCCATACTAGGTGGTCGTGTCGTGATTGAGCTGCGCCGTTCGCCAAATCGTAAGTAGAGGTTATGTTTTGTCTCTTATCTCTCATGGTTTTCAATCTAGAGCTGTGAGAGCCATAAGAGGTTATAATCTCATCCCTTCCTTCTGTGCCAGTGAAAACCGAAATAATGCCTCGCAAAAAAACGAATTTGGGTCGTCGCACTCGCCACACAGAAGAATGACGGCTTTCGAATATGACTGAGGAAGAGCGGGCATACGTACGAGAGAGGAACAGACTAAGCACCATCCAGATGCGTAACACGGAACCAGCAGAAAGACGAGCAGCCAGGCTTGAGGATGCACGATTGCGAGCACGGCAGTCGCGTTCTGCAGCAACAGATTTGGTTCGTTCTCAACGGAATGAACGCGAGGCGTCGAGGATAGCTGAAACACGTACCCAAAGAACAGCAGATCTGATACTGCAATACAATCGTCTTGCATTCGGGTACAATCCAGCTGTTGATTATAGTTCAAGTCCGCATGTTGTCATTGGCCAGATGAGTCATGTCTGTACCTACTGCCAGGCTCTAAAGTTCAATAATGAAACGAATGGGATGTGTTGCGCTGGCGGAAAAATTAAATTGCCTCAACTTGAAGCACCACCAGAGCCGTTGAAAACTCTACTTGCTGGATCTACCGCTGAATCGAAGCATTTCCTATCGAACATCAGGAAATATAACTCTTGCTTCCAAATGACGTCATTTGGTGCGGAAATTGTGACTGCTCAATTCATGCCAACTTTTAAAATCAAAGGACAAATATATCACAAAGCTGGCTCCCTGCTCCCGTTCCGAGATAGTGACTATAAATTCCTTCAAATGTACTTCATCGGTGATGATAGAGATGAAGTCGATGCACGTTGTGGAATACATACCTCGCTAAGAAGATCCATCATTTCGCAACTACAGGAGCTCCTTCACGAAAAGAACAATTTTGTGCGTTTGTTCAAAACGGCAATGGATATGATGCCATCAGATACCCACAAGATTGTCATTCACGCTGACAAAACGCCCGCTGGAGAACATGTCCGAAGATATAATGCTCCAACTATAGACGAAGTAGCAATTGTCATAGTCGGAGATCAGTTCCAACCTAGAGATATTGTTCTTCATCGAAGAAACGATCAATTGATAAACGTCGCAGAAATTCACCGTTATTACGATGCTTTGCAATATCCAGTTATCTTCTGGGATGGTGCCGATGGATATCATTTCAATGTGAAGATGATAAACCCAGTGAATGGTGCAGAAATTAATAAAAAGTGCAGCGCAATGAACTTTTACGCCTACCGCTTAATGATTCGGAGGAACGAGGACAATTATATTTTGAAATGCCGTCAGTTGTTTCACCAGTACAATGTGGATATGTATGCAAAAATTGAAACGGAACGATTGCTATTTCTTCGTTTGAATCAGACCAAACTCCGCTCCGAAGAATACATTCATTTGCGAGATGCAGTTGTGAATGACGGTAATACAACCAACGTTGGAAAGCTTACTATTTTGCCATCTTCATACATAGGCAGTCCACGTCACATGCAGGAATATGCTCAAGATTCAATGGCATATGTTCGTCATTACGGGCGTCCAGACTTATTTATCACCTTCACGTGCAATCCAGCTTGGGAAGAGATACAGCAGCTGTTACTTCCTGGGCAATCACCCGTGGATAGGCATGACATCACAGCACGTGTTTTCAGACAAAAGCTTAAGTCGCTGATGGATTTCATTGTGAAACATGTAGTGTTTGGATCTGTGCGCTGCTGGATGTATTCAGTAGAATGGCAAAAGAGAGGATTGCCACATGCGCATATACTAATCTGGCAATACGATAAAATAACTTCAGACGAAATCGACGATGTGATATGCGCTGAGATTCTACGGGCCGACGTCGATAAGGATTTGCATGCAGTTGTTATCAAAAACATGATACATGGACCATGCGGTACACTAAATCCGAATTCACCATGCATGGTAGACGGGAAATGTTCTAAGCAATATCCTCGAGCATTCGCAGCCAACACAGTAACATGAGACGATGGATATCCTCAGTATAGGAGACGATCAACTGAAGATGGCGGGAATTCGGCAACTATACACATGCGAAATGGTTATATTGATGTAGACAACCGTTGGGTGGTCCCATATTCGCCTCTGTTGTCAAAAACATACAAAGCGCACATAAACGTAGAATATTGCAATTCGGTCAAATCGATTAAATACATCTGTAAGTATGTGAATAAAGGCAGCGATATGGCAGTTTTTGGTGTGCAACTAGAAAATAGTGACAGAAATGCAGTACGAGTTATCGATGAAATTGCACAATACCAGGCTGGAAGATACATAAGCAGCAATGAGGCTGCATGGCGAATATTTTCATTTCCCATGCATGAACGCAATCCAGCTGTGGTTCACTTAGCAGTACATTTAGAGAATGGACAGCGTGTTTATTTCACAGATGCAAATGTGCAACAAAGAGCCCTTAATCCACCTGGTACAACTCTGACTGCTTTCTTCACCTTATGTCAGGAAGACGCTTTCACCAGAACACTGATGTACACAGAAGTGCCCTCTTATTACACGTGGAATGTAACTAAAAAAGCATTCGTACGACGCAGACGAGGGGAGCCAGTCGACGGTCAACCTGGCATTTTCAGAGAAAATACAATTGGTAGACTTTATACAGTGCATCCTAATCAAGATGAATGTTTTTTCCGTCGCATGCTGTTGGTAAATGTGCCTGGTCCTAGATCTTTCCACCAATTGAAAATTGTTGACGGCGTCACATATGCCACTTTCCGCAGTGCGTGTCAAGCTCTTAATTTATTAGAAAACGACAAACAATGGGATATATGTATTAGTGACGCGTGCAACACTGCACATCCAAACCAAATTCGAGCACTATTCGCAATTATATTGACCGCTTGCTTCCCTTCATCTCCCACAAAGTTATGGGAAAGATATCGATCGCATATGGCTGAGGATATTTTGCATAGAGTACGCCTAGAAAATGCCAATATGACCATGGAATTTACAGAAGGCATTTACAACGAAAAATTGATAAATATTGAAGACAAGTGCTTAGCTATTGCAAATAAAGTTCTTAGTCAATTGAGAATGCCAGCACCCAACCGAACTACGACTGTTTCATTTGATGTGGATTTGCGCCGTGAACAGAGTTACAACACCGGTGATCTCCAGTCATATGTCCAATCAAACATTCCCAAATTAACGTGTGAACAGAAGGGCATTTATGATCGCATAATGCAAATGATAAATGACGGAGTTGGGGGGGGGGGGGCTTCTTCTTGAATGCGCCAGGAGGAACTGGGAAAACATTACTTATCAGATTGATTCTGGCAACGGTTCGATCAAAAAATGACATAGCCTTAGCTCTCGCTTCGTCTGGAATAGCTGCGACATTTTTACCAGGTGGAAGGACTGTTCATTCAGCTCTGAAGTTGCCATTAAACATGCAAATCATCGAGACTCCCACGTGCAATATTTCCAAAGCATCCGGTATGGGAAAAGTATTACAAAAATGTAAACTCATTGTTTGGGATGAATGCACGATGGCACATACAAAATCGTTTGAAGCTCTTGATCAATCGTTGCGAGATTTGCGTGGAAACGTTCAACCATTCGGTAATGCATTGATATTGCTCGCAGGAGATTTTAGGCAAACATTGCCTGTAATTTCTCGATCGACACAAGCGGACGAAATAAATGCTTGCCTGAAATATTCATAATTGTGGCGACACGTACGTACATTGCAGTTGACTACGAATATGCGTGTCCAGCTGCAGAACGATCAATCAGCCGAGGTATTCTCACGACAGTTACTGGACATTGGGAACGGACAACTGCCAGTCGATGAGACGTCAAGACGAATATCATTTCCTGATAATTTTTGTATTTAGTAACATCGAAAGAAGAACTGATCGAAAAAGTATTTCCTAATATTCAAATTAATTATAAGAATCACGATTGGCTCAGTGAACGAGCTATCCTTGCCGCGAAGAATAAAGATGTCTATCAAATTAATAATGTTATTCAATCCAGCATTCAAAGTGAGGAAATTACATACAAGTCGATAGATACAGTTGTGGAAGCAGATGAAGTAGTTAATTATCCAACGGAATTTTTGAACTCACTTGATCTGCCAGGGATGCCACCACACATATTAAAATTGAAAATAGGTGTGCCAATTATCATGTTGCGGAATATCAATCAGCCAAAACTCTGCAACGGCACGCGACTCGCAGTTAAAAAACTGATGAAAAATGTAGTGGAAGCAACGATTTTAACGGGGCCTTTCGAAGGTGAAGATGTCCTCATCCCTCGAATTCCCATGATCCCGACCGATACACCATTTCAATTTAAAAGATTGCAATTCCCAATTCGATTGGCTTTTGCAATCACAATCAATAAAGCTCAAGGTCAATCTTTAGAATTGTGTGGTTTAGATTTAGATGCGGATTGCTTCTCACATGGACAACTGTATGTTGCGTGTTGTGTCGGCAAACCAGATAGCCTTTATACACTGCTGGACAACTGCTAAGGACGGATCATAAACGGCTATATAGCGCATAAAAAAGTAAGTGTGGTTGGATGCCAAGTGAAATAAAATAATGTCAGAATGCCAGGACATTACAAGAAAGACAATTTGTTGTGCTCTGAAATCCAGAAGGCTTTGGAACGTGTTCAAGGGACAAACAGGCCATTTTGTGCAGAATACGTAAACGTGAAAAAAATGCAATTACTGTCCGCAGGCGTTCCGGCGTAAGATGTCAATACGCGATATGGCCACCATGGAGGGCGATGCAAGATTCCACACGTCGTGTCATGCTTTGCACAACATTATCAAGCAGCTGTTGGGGTAATTTATCCCATTCCTCTGTCAGTGCACGGATGAGGGTGTCCTTGTTTATTGGAGGGCATTGGCTACCAGCAAGACTCCTCCCCAAAGCATCTTATACATTTTCAATGGGATTCAGATCTGGAGAACGTTCTGGCCATACGAGGCGTTGAATATCCTCGCTCTCAAGACACTCCTGGACAGCGACTGTTCGATGACATGTTGCGTTGTCGTCCATGAAAATGAATCTATCACCGACAGCACCACGGAACATGCGAACATGAGGTAGCAGAACATCATTAATGTATCGTTGGTCAGTCATAGTCCCAGTTGGAAGCACATAGAGCGACGTACGGCCATTGATCATGATGCCAGCCCATACTATGACACTACATGTCGGATATCGGTCCCTTTCCTGTATGTTTGCTGGACAATATGCAGTACCACTATCACGCCAGATCAGTTGTCGTCGACAATCAGACGATAGACTGTATCTACTCTCATCTGAGAAGAGGACAGCAGACCAGTCGTTATCAGTCCAATTGCGATGTTGATGGCACCATTGCAAACGGGCGGTACGGTGACGTCTGGACAATGGGATGCACACAACAGGACGGCGGGAGTATAGTCCTCCTTCATGCAAACGTCTGGCGACAGTTTTTCGGGAGATCCGCTTGCCAGTAGCAGCCATAAACTGATTTGTTACCTCACTAGCTGTGCTGCGCCGGTGTCTTTTTGTTGATAGCACTATGTACCGATCTTCTGCAGGTGTCGTACTGCGAACACGACCTCCCCCGTGACGTTTGCTACACTCTCCATTTGTTTGAAATGATTTCCAAAGCCTTGAAACAACACTGTGGCTGACGTCGAACTCCCTGGCAACATCTGTTATTTTTCGCCCTTCTTCAATCTTGCCAATAATACGGCCACGCGTAAAATCATCTAGGCGATGTCGGGAAGACATACTGAAAATTGCAAGTTTGTCAATTGATTCTTTCCCTTTCAACTTTGCGTTTGAACAACAACGGTCAATACGCGTCAAATCCTTTATATCTCTTATCAGCGCTATGACGTCACGAACAAGTTCGGCAATCCAAAATTTGCATACGCACAACACGTCTTACTGTATCCCGCACTTATGCTAATTTCCACATTTTCCTGCCTTCCATTTTATGGTTGCTATCGTTGCTATTGTCATCCGTCCTTAGCAATTGTCCGGCAGTGTATCTACGCAGAGAATGGAAAAACAAAAAAATATTGTATACCCACAAGTATTGCCAAATTAAACTTCTATGAAACGTATGCTTTGTTTTGTTCCTCATTTCTCATCCATGCAACCACAATGTGCCACAGCTACGCGTGGCCGGGTATAGCTAGTATATATATATATATATATATATATATATTAAATTTATCTTAAAGTTTTCAAATATTAATATTACTTTTACAAATATTAATAAATATATTGCAAATTTTTGAAGATGACAATCCGATTTTTGGCGTAAATGTGACAAGGATGGTAAGTCAGATAATATCCGAAAACTTGAAAATTTTCATCGTCCTGGAGCGGGACTCGAACGCGCGTCTCCCAGAAAACGCCTAGGTATGCTAACCACTACACCACCCTGAACGACCAGGTTTCAAGTTTCCGATCAATTTGAATTTAACCATCACAGGATTCTTGTCACATTTACGCCAAAAATCGGAGTCATCTTCAAAAATTTGTATTATATGGCGTAATCCCGTACTTCTTTCATGAAATATATTGCAATTAATGCTATGTGTATATACACTATCTACCAACAAGTAATTGGACACCACTGAAATCGACGATATCAGCGGTCCTGATACACGTCACGGCTGCCGTCGTTAAATATCGTGTGGGAAACAACAACGCAACCAGTCGCATGCAAGATGCCACGCAGTTCGGAGCTCTCTGATTTCGAGAAAGGTGTAATCGTCGGGTATCACAGAAATGGCAGCTCCATACGTGACATATCCAGCTAGTTGAAGTACCGAAAATCGACAGTGGCCTACGTGATTGGCCAGTGGAAGGTGAGAGGTGACTGTCGGAATGTGCTCCGACCCGACAGACCCACAAAACTGGGAGTTAGAGACCGAGGGGTGCTGGCCAGAGAAATTCGGATGAATTGCACCAAATCGATGGGCCACATCCGCGAGGAGTTTCAAAAAGGCATCCGGGAGTGTTCTTTTGATGAATATCATCCTTAAGGAAGCCAATCTGCTCGGTTATCATGGACGTGCTACTTCCCACAAGCCTTTGATCACCAAGTCCAGTAGCGCTGCTCGGCTAACGTGGTGCAAAAAACGTCGACAGCGGACCGCTGAACAGTGGAAACAGGTTCTCTGGAGCGACGAATCAAGGTTCACCCTCTACCGTTCGGATGGCCGGGTCTGGGTTTGGCGTCTGCCTGGATAACGCCTCCTGCCGGAATGTATTGTGCCAACTGGGAAGTTCGGCGGCGGTGGAATTATGCTACGGGAGTGTTTCGCCTGGTATGGCACGGGATCCTTGGTCGCAATTCCTGGTAGACTCAACGCCGAGATTTACTGCACCATTTTGGATGACCATGCGCTTTCTACGTTGTGGCGGTTTTACGGGGTGGACCCATGTTACTTTCAGGATGACAATGCCACCTGTCATGTTGCGAGGTCCACCATGGTTTGGTATGGTGACAATGGGGTTAATCGAATGGACTGGCCTGCGCAGAGCCCGGACCTTAACCCTATCGAGCACTTATGGGACGAGTTGGAGCGTCGACTTAAGGGGTGCCCACACCGTCCGAAATCGGTCAAGGAACTGACCTGTCTTCTCCAAGCCGAGTGGAAGAAAATACCGCTAGCTGTCGTACAACGCTTAGTTGAGAGTATGCCGCGGAGGGTCGCAGCTGTAATCGCCGCTCGTGGAGGTTCCACCAACTATTGAAGGTGAATAAACTTCGTTTTCCTTTGCTACCACAGGTGTTCAATTACTTGTTGGTAGATAGTGTATTTTGTACACTACTAAAAGTAGAATTTCATGCTGATTAACTTTTATGTCTACATTTTTTACCTCCGATTCTTTGATTTTGTGCTACAATTTCTTCTGTGACTTATATAAATTACGTTTTAAAACGACAGCCATTTCTTACAAATGGGCAATAAAAAGTAATTTAGCTATACATTTAAAAAGTCCATCACACATTTTCACACATACAGCAAACTGAAAAACATTGTTGGTACTCAACTTCAAACTGGCTCATTCAAAAGTATTTGGTACTCAACTTCAAACTGGCTCATTCAAAAGTATTTGGTATTCAACTTCAAACTGGCTCATTCAAAAGTATTTGGTACTCAACTTCAAACTGGCTCATTCAAAAGTATGTGGTACTCAACTTCAAACTGGCTCATTCAAAAGTATTTAGTACTCAACTTCAAACTGGCTCATTCAAAAGTGATTCAAAAGTCTCGATCCATTTTAATGGAACTGCACTCTATTTTTCTCTTTTACAGGTCATGCGAATCATGCTGACAAAAGAAGACAGACTAGCCGTCGTTTGTGGTCGATTGAAAGGCTTAACCTATGGCAAGGTCCAGGCGACGTTCAGGAGAAAATTTCACAAACCCGGTCGAACAAGGCTGAATATGAGATCTTGGTGAATAAACTTTGCAGAACAGGAAGTGTATTGGACGACGAACGTTCCTGCAGATCAGCTACGTCGGCAGAGACTCTGACAAACATACATGAAGCAATCCAACGAAGTCCTAGTGCCTCCATAA
Source organism: Macrothele yani (assembly GCA_039090855.1). Taxonomy (NCBI): domain Eukaryota; kingdom Metazoa; phylum Arthropoda; class Arachnida; order Araneae; family Macrothelidae; genus Macrothele; species Macrothele yani. The sequence continues at coordinate 51,296,765 of CM077008.1, read as the reverse complement.
GCAGACTCAGTAGAAAGCTGGGTGTGTCCGAAGCAACTGTGTGGATGACCCTAAGCTCCATTCTTCAGAAACGTGCATACCATGTCCAGGTCGTTCATTTACTTAACGATGAAGACAATGCATATCGCCAGGCTATGTGTTACGGTCTCCTCTAGGGTGTGGAATACGAGGATCTGATGGATCACCTATCAATCAGTGATGAGGCTACCTTTCACATGTGTGGAATGGTAAACCGCCACAACAGCAGGATATGGGCGGATGAACAGCCGCATGGGGCCTTCCGTGGAAAAGAAACGTCTGGTTGGGATTCACTAAGACTAAAGCGTACGGGGCTTTCATGTTTGCAGAATCCACAATCACAGGGGCAACGTATCTGGATATGCAACAACTGTTTTTAGAACCACAGTTTATTTCGGTAATCATTTTAGATACAGCTGTGTTCCAGCAGGACTGGGCACCACCCCATTTTTCGAACATTGTGCATGATTACTTGAATGCGGCGTTTCCTGGTAGGTGGATTGGAAGAGGCTCAGCTAGGTTATGGGCTCCTCATTCACCTGACCTGACCCCCCTGGTCTTTTTTGCCACAGGTGCAGAAGTTAAAGATGAAGAGAATCCAGAAACTAAGGAATCGTATTGAAGCTGTTGTGGACACCATTATAGCTGATCCTTTGGAACGGGTTTTCAGATCAACTGTGCAGTGATGTCAGTTGTGACTCGAGATGCAAAAGGGTCATGCTAAATTACGCTGATTCCACATCCTGAGCATGCATTTCATTGGTATGTATTGTTTTCGCAATCATTAAAGTTGTTTTTCTTGGAAATGGTTCAGGACTTATGTATCACCCTGTATATAGCACTCGGTTTACTTTTTGTTGTCTCAATGGCTTGAAATGATTCATTGCTAAGCATGCCAAACGATGTGCACTCTAAACGAATTGTAGTGAAATTCAGTCCACGTGACCTGACAGGCTTGAAATGATTCATTGCTAAGCATGCCAAACGATGTGCACTCTAAACGAATTGTAGTGAAATTCAGTCCACGTGACCTCGGGCATTCGGTGTTGGGGAAACAACACAAATAACGCGGATACTTAGATCTCTATCTTTAACTGAAGGAGCCTAAAGGGGCAGCCTTTGTTCTGTCTCAAAAGGGGAAGTCAAAGGACTTTTGGCCGCATAAGCTACGGTTTTCAACACTCTCTGCAAAAGCAACTACTTCGTTGCTTGCTATCCAATCTAGTAATTCATTTGTCCAACGGTGGTCAGTTCTACTAGCAATATATCAACCTATAGCCATTTCAGGTTCTTCACTTTGGCTATGTTTTTCTCTAATCCATGTATTCTTCTTCCTGCCTTTCTTGGTTATACCGAGCATGCACCTCTCCATTATACTTTCAGTTATCTGCAGCTTGTGTACGTCTTTTTTATGTAAAGTTAATGTCTAAGCAAGGACTACATATATGTTATTTTGAATAAGTACGATAAATGTTTATTAATATGTATTATAAGACCGCAAAACGTCTGGAAAAACTACGGTCACTATGAAAATCAGCGCTAAGAGCAGAAAAATAATTGATCACGTGACAAAAATATTAAAATTATAGAAACATGTGCAGAACGATTTTTTTAATTTAGTCATAGTCGGAATGAAATACACTGCCGGAAAGTGAAAAAAGAACACCAAGAAGGTGACGTCTGATACCAACGAAATTTATATAGCATAATAACGGAATACAGGGGATAACGCGATCAAAACATTATGGCAAAATACAGCTGTATTTGCTGGTAAACTGAAAAATAACATTTCCATGTAACATGGTTAGTACGAGGTTGAACCGCCATGAACTGCGTCGCACTGTGCAATTCTAGCATGGAGTCTGTCGTACAGATGTTGGATGTAAGTTTGGGGTATTGAGTTCCAAGCATCCTCAACCTGGATGCGTAAATCGGGGATGGTCGTGGCTGGCCGTAGAGACCGGATAAGTCGTTGTCCCATAAAATCCCACACGTGCTCAATGGGGGACAAATCCGGTGAATCTGCAGGCCATGGAAGTTATCTCACACCCTGAAGTGCATGTTGCGTTGCACGTGCCGTGTGTGGGCGTGCGTTATCTTGCTGGAAAACACTACGATGGACCGACCCTACAAATGGCACAACAACGGGCTGAATGATGTTGTTGATGTAGGTACAAACACTAGTTGTGTACGGGAGTGATAGCTGGTCGCTCCCCACACCAAGAGACCAGGTGTAAGCCCTGTGTATCGCTGGCGGATGCAAGAAGGTGGAGACGCTCCCCTGTACGTCTGCGAAGACGCATACGGCCATCGGAGGCTCCCAAGCAGAATCTGCTTTCATCGCTGAACACGACAGATCGCCATTGCGTTCTCCAGTGCAGCCGTTGGCGACACCACTGCAGCCGTTACTGACGGTGGGCTGGAGTCAGAGGTACACATGCCAGAGGCACACGTGCACGTAGTCCTGCATCCAGTAGACGGTTTCGGATTTTTCGCTCAGTTACCTCAGGTGCAACGGCAGCTCGGATTTGCGTCGCAGTGGATGTTCTGCTTGAAAACGCCGCTCTTCTTATGCGTCGATCGGTCAGCTCATCAGTCCGTCTGTTACTCCCGGTTCCACGTGTTCTCGTGTGGGAATGTTCCTCGGACCATCTACGCCACCATCGTACCACCACCGATACTTCCCGTCTAATTCTCTCCGCAATACGACGATACGACCACCCAGCCTCGCGGAGTCCGACTAGACAACCTCGCTCAAAGTACAATAACTGCTGAAATCGTACACGTCTTCCATGTTCAGGCATTGCAGCTTCTTCAGGGTCTTCACACGTGTCCGTACGCCGACGACTGATTACATTCACTTCGCCGTACTCCTTAAATACCACCGACGATAACTTGCATATTATGCCGTGCTGTGGCGTAAGCGCTCACGGGTTCGTCCCGAAATTAACATCACACCTACTCAAACTCGACCCCATTAACATATGTAAATTTCATGATCGTCCGCCAATTCCTTTTTGGTGTTCTTTTTTCACTTTCCGCCAGTGTATTTTTAAAAGAATATAGCTTGTTTTTTCATCTGAGGAATGAAGGAGTCAGTCTAGATCTGACGGACCCCACCCCGTATATGAGCTACTGCTACAGCATGTGTGCAAAAGTGACATATGTGTGCGCAAATTCTATAACGCTTGGAGGTTCTCTTGTTACGGTATACACCGCAACTGTGAAACGGCGCGCTTTGCGAGATCTTTAAAAAAGCTTCCCCGCAAGTTCCTTTGAATTTATTTTTTAAATAATCTAAAATCGCAAGGTGTCAGATCGGGTGAATATGCAGGATGCGGAAGCTGTGCGACTTTTTCCTGCTCTAGATAAACAGTAAATTTCTGGTTGTGTAAGCATTGGCATTATCATGAAGAAAGAAAAACTCACGCCGGTTGTTGGATGCCGCTCTTTCGTCTCCTTAACAATATTGTGCAAAGCAATGTTAGTATGGTATTGGCCATTCAGCGTAATTTTTTCAAGTAAAGGGTACACGGCTACTACTCTTTGAGAATCGGAAAACATTTTGAGTGTCCTCTTCATTGCCCGGAAGCCTTGTCTGAGAATTTAAGAACGCGGTTGATCTTCTGTAACCCAACCATACTTGGTGTTCTGTCTTGTGGAATTACAAAGGGACAAAACTACGTATCAACACTTGTAGCAATGTCTGTCGATCGTTTGGAACCACTAGGTTCAAACATTGCGAGAGTCTTCCTGCAAGAGACAATACTAGCCATTTCTTTGCTGTTCATTCAGTTTATGGGGTACCCATCCGGCACATACCTTGTAGAATTTTCAAATATCGATTAATAATAAATAAATCGATACAACGGCGTCTAAACTTATTACCAGAACGGTGATGTGTGGGCTTTTCATAATGAGGTCACGAATAGTAGGAACAGTTGTCCCGTTCATGGACCCCTTCATCAGGAATGTGTACATATCGATTAATATTCTGGGAATTCTTAAATATCGATTTATATTTTGGGAATTTTAAAATATCGATTAATACTCTGGGGATTTTTAAATATCGATTAATATTTTTTTCCGTACTGCCAATCAGTACACCTACATCTCAACGTATTACCAGAACGATAACGGGTGGGCTTTCCTTAATGAAATCATGAATGGCAGTAATAGCAGTAATAGATTTTACGTTCATGGCCCCTTGATCTGGCACCTATCTTGTGTAGTTTTTAAATATCGATTATTAATAGTTTCCCTACAGCCAATCGATACACTGACATCTAAACTTATTTCTTGAATGTGTAAGATTTCCTTATTGTGTTCACGTTCATTATACTTAAGTGTGCACACACATTTAAGTATAAGTTACAGTTTTCCCGTTCATGGCCCCTTTCATCAGGAATTTCTAAATATCGAATTATATTCTGGGAATTTTTATATATCGATAAATACTTGTTTCCGTACTTCCAATCGATAAACCGACATTTTAACTTATTACCAGAATGTTGACGTGCGGGCTTTTCTTAATGAAGTGATGAGTAGCAGTCACAGTTCTCTCGTTCGAGGCCTTCTTGATCTGGAACAGATCTTGTGGAATTTTAAATATTGATTAATAATTGTTTCCTTACTTCTAATCTATAGGCGGACATCTAAACGTATTACTTGAATGTGTGGGCTTCCTTAATGAGGTCATGAAAAGCAGTAATCGTTCTCTCGTTCATATTCACCTACGGTCTTCCCGCACGAGGGGGGGGGGGTCCTTAAGCTTTTCCGCCTTTCTCTTAATTTACACATCCATTCTGTAACAGTGCAGTATGATCTCCATATTTTTGTCATAAATTATTTAGCGTCGCCTCCAAGTTGCGTTCTTGAGGAAATGTAAAATATGTTGTTCCCTTCGTTAGAAGGTTCCATAGCAAAAGCGTAAGGAATTCATATGACCGAACTTTAAGCCCGCCAGCGCAGAGAAAACTGATGATACAGTCTGTGTTTTTAACATGTAATAACAAGTTTAGACAAGCTTTCAAACATGCCATGGCTTGTTACTTCGAAACAACAAAGTTACTCCACATACATATCTCAAAGACATTTTGGACGGGCTACGTACCAAGCCCAAATAGATCCGCTCATTACGTTTTTCAATATTTATAGACAAGGCATTCTGCCTAGTGAGAAATCATCTTAAAAACCCCTGATTAAAAAAATGTGTCAGAGCATTCTATGCTTATAACTTTTACTCTAAAAAACATGATAAATGGAAGAATATACATGCGCATTATATTTTATGAGTCAATGGTTAATAACAGTGAGCGTCATGATGTTGAATCATTTTCATTTCGAAATCTATTATAGATAGATCATCTTTGTGTTATAGGAACTACGAGAGTTGAGGAGGTTATAAGACGATCATTCATGTAAGATGAGCATGTGAAAACACAGGTTTTTCCGCGACGGACATCGGAGTATGTTGCTCTCCGAACTGAGCTACGCTGTCAGAATGTCTCGCTGCAGATTTGTCGTCTTAACATTGTTTTCACCTCCGTAGTGCGTCACAAGCAACAACCGTGAGTATGAATGAGAACATATTTTCGAATGAAGACCCATATCCACATGGTAGCTGTGTTGCCACAATTAATCACACAAAGCTGTTCTCTGAGATTCAGATGTTAATTAATACAGAAATTTAACGTGGACCATAAACATCAAACAAAAATCTTCTCTCTTTCCACGTTTATAAGTGAGTCACGGAAACATTCTCATTGGCCGCCACCGTTTGATGTTCCTGGTCCACGTTAAATTTCTTTATTAATTATTCATTCGCCTTCTAATTATTTCTTCAGTTGCTGCTTACCATCTTTGGTGAATTCCCAGCATTGTGCGGGGGCTCCAAGAAGCAACCTACCAAAGTTGGCTCGGCAGTTAGCGTGTGAGTCTGGAGGAATTCGAGGCCGCTGTGGTATAGCGGAAGCACATCCGGCGCGTAACTGGAAGAACCTAGGTTCGACTCCCGGTGGCGGCCAATGATAATTTTTTCGTGACTCACTTATAAACGTGGAAAGAGCGAAGATCTTTGTTTAATGATTCAGACGTTAGCTCCACCAAGAACGAAAATTCACCAGATCAGTGTTTAACTGAATATTTACTTGCTGTTGTCGTATCAAACTCCATTTATAGTGATCTTGGCCTACAGTTCGAGCTTCACGGACATCCATCAAACGACGTACACAAGATCTTCATAATCATTTTCTCATGCAGACACTCCTGAATCTTGTCCACTCATGATTTCATTGGCCATCCTCTATCTCTTTTTCTTGCCACTTGGGCAGAATAAATTTTCTTATTAAGCATCTCATCACTTATTCTTTCAACATGGCTACACCGCCTAAGAATATTAGTCTCCATCTTACTGACAACATTTTGCCCAACTTTACTCATCTGCAACACATCTTCATTCCTCACACGATCAGAGAGTGTCTTGCCACAAACCCACTTTTTTTTCGGTGGCAACACACTACCGGCGCAGTTGTTTTTAGGCGGTGTCGCACGACCAGGGGGGTGTTCGCAACTTTTTATTTCGGTGGTATAATCAACTTTTTTCCCCCGCCGTATTTTAATTTTTCTAACCGTATTAATTTACCTAGTACATTCCCCCAGCCGTATTTAGTTTAGGCGGAGTTCACCGTTTTTAAATACACGTTTTAATTTTTCCCGTCGTATTTAATTTTAGCCGGTGCCCTACGATCCTGGGTGTCCTACATTTTTATTTCGGCCGTGTAATCGACTTTCTTTTCCCACCTTATTTTACTTTTTCTAGCCGTATTAATTTGCCTACTACATTTCCCCGTGAGCTGCGGACGAAAACCACGTATTTATTTTGGGCGGAGTGCGCCACTTTTTATGCTTTCCAACCGTAGGTTGAAGAAGCGTATAACTGATATAGTCACGTTCGTTTCTAGCTCTGTTTTTGTGCCCAGTTTTGGAAGTGTATAGTGAGTGTTTGTTCCTATTTTTGTGTTCCCCTTCAAGAAGAAGATATGTACTTTCTTTTAGCTCCGCTCCGAAGTCGGTGAGTTGCATATTTTGTTTGCATTCAGCGTTTTATTATTTTCGATCAAGCTGATCGATCCTTAAGTTAGTCCTCGCCATTTACAATGGCGGGCACTGAAAAGGGTGATGTCCACGCCCACATCAGTGATGCTCATTCAACCTCCTCCTCCCCCCTCACTCTCAGGAGACCAATCAGCATTTATGTACGTCAAAGACGTTATACACATACAAGATGGGACGCGCGCCTCCTCTGCAAAGGCTCAAGTTGGTATCCCTGCCCAGGAGAGTGACGTCACCTTGACGCACGTCCCTGGTTCATATGCCGAAGCTATGGATGTGACTGATTGCACGGTTGCGTTGCCTTCCACTGGCTCAACTCAGTTTACCAATCCGCTACCAGCAATCAGCACTGTGTCGCAGCCTTCCCCTGCCAACTCTACTTCTCTCACTTAGTCCAAAGTGACCTCTGGAGCGAGAATTCATTCCAAGTTTATTGCTCCAGTTTTTCCTGACTCTTACGTCAGTGTTGAGGGTAGTTCTGCCACCATCGATATCCCAGAGGATTCCCCAGCCGGGAAACAATTTTTCTCCAAAATGGATTTCGGTGACTGTTTTGATGCATTACCAGGCACGAAACTCAAGGAATATACACCTGGACAATTGCTAAGGACGGATCATAAACGGCTATATAGCGCATAAAAAAGTAAGTGTGGTTGGATGCCAAGTGAAATAGAATAATGTCAGAATGCCAGGACATTACACGAAATACAATTTATTGTCCTCTGAAATCCAGAAAGCTTTGGAACGTGTTCAAGGGACAAACAGGCCATTTTGTGAAGAATACGTAAACGTGAAAAAAATGCAATTACCGTCCGCAGGCGTTTCGGCGTAAGATGTCAATACGGGATATGGCCACCATGGAGGGCGATGCACGATTCCACAGGTCGTGTCATGCTTTGCACAACATTATCAAGCAGGTATTGGGATAATTTATCCCATTCCTCTGTCAGTGCACGGATGAGGGTGTCCTTGTTTATTGGAGGGCATTGGCGACCACCAAGACTCCTCCCGAAAGCATCCCACACATTTTCAATGGGATTCAGATCTGGAGAACATGCTGGCCATACGAGGCGTTGAATATCCTCGCTCTCAAGACACTGCTGCACAGCGACTGTTCGATAACATGTTGCGTTGTCGTCCATGAAAATGAATCTATCACAGACAGCACCACGGAACATGCGAACATGAGGTAGCAGAACATCATTAATGTATCGTTGGCCAGTCATAGTCCTAGTTGGAAGCACATAGAGGGACGTACGGCCACTGATCATGATGTCAGCCCATACCATAACACTACATGTCGGATATCGGTCCCTTTCCTGTATGTTTGCTGGACAATATGCAATACCACTATCACGCCAGATCAGTTGTCGTCGACAATCAGACGATAGACTGTGTCTACTATCATCTGAGAAGAGGACAGCAGACCAGTCGTTATCAGTCCAATTGCGATGTTGATGGCACCATTGCAAACGGGCGGTACGGTGACGTCTGGACAATGGGATGCACACAACAGGACGGCGGGCGTATAGTCCTCCTTCATGCAAACGTCTGGCGACAGTTTTTCGGGAGATCCGCTTGCCAGTAGCAGCCATAAACTGATTTGCTACCTCACTGGCTGTGCTGCGCAGGTGTCGTTTTGTTGCTAGCACTATGTACCGATCTTCTGCAGGTGTCGTACTGCGAACACGACCTCCCCCGTGACGTTTGGTACACTCTCCATTTGTTTGAAAGTATTTCCAAAGCCTTGAAACAACACTGTGGCTGACGTCGAACTCCCTGGCAACATCTGTTGTTTTTCGCCCTTCTTCAATCTTGCCAATGATACGGCCACGCGTAAAATCATCTAGGTGATGTCGGGATGACATAATGAAAATTGCAAGTTCGTCAATTGATTCTTTCCCTTTCAACTTTGTGTTTGAACAACAACGGTCAATACGCGTCAAATCCTTTATATCTCTTATCAGCGCTATGACGTCACGAACAAGTTCGGCAATCCAAAATTTGCATACGCACAACACGTCTTACTGTATCCCGCACTTATGCTAATTTCCAAATTTTCCTGCCTTCCATTATATGGTTGCTATCGTTGCTATTGTCATCCGTCCTTAGCAATTGTCCGGCAGTGTAGTATTGCCCTAAAGACGATGCTTCCTACAGGAACTTACATCACTCATATGGCTCGAAAGCCACGGGCCATATTAGTGTATTTTGCCCGTTAAGAACATGCAGACCTTGTGATGACTGATGGCTTATCCATCAAAGATGTGCATCTTCTGGTTGAACCTGTGGCGCAGCGACCTATCCAGGTCACGTTCCACCCAGTCCCGCCTGAATCCTCAGATGTCGTTCTATGCACTTTACTCAGCAAATTTGGCCGAGCAGTTGGACCAATAACGACTCTTTAGGCGGAGCCCAGAGATCCCGATGACAAATCCATTGTAGGGTTTCGTCGAAGTGCCCGTGTCATATTTCCTTCGGACGATCATCTGCATGCGTGCCCGAAGAGCCTAACCGTACGGGGTGGCCAGCAACGTCGGAGAATTGACGTCATTACCTCCTTGCACTGCACGCTTTGCCATGGCGAAAACCATCTTCGCGTGCACTGCCCATATCAAGTTCTACCGACGCTCCTACAGGTACTGTTCCTACTTCGAAGCGTGCCACACCATCTACTTCAGCACAGCAGGCCTCGGAGCCAAGATATAATGAAAAAAGTTCGCTTACAGACGTTGGTCAACGCAACGCTCCGACAGCCTCTTCCTCCTTTTCACTAGAGGACTTTCCTACAATTGCCTCCTCACTCCCGCAACGTCGTTGCTCCACTACTGAGTCCCCTTCAGAATGTTCAAAACCAGCTATTACCACTCGAACGTCCGAAACAGCTGATGTGGAGTCCGTTGTTCCAGAGACGCAGTGTGAGGATGAGACGACCGAGCCTCCACTGAAGCGTCGCGGCTCTGGCCGCAGCAGGCGAGTAACGAAGAAGCAAAACTCTACTTCACCTCGTTCAACCCCCCTCTCCAGCAGTTCTTCTCGACACACCTCGCCAGCCGAAGTCTCCTTTCCCACGATCAAAGAGTTCGCTACATTTCTCCAGACAGCCAATATACCTCCCGTACCACTCTCATACATTGATCTCCATACATACTTAACGAATCCGACCAGCTACGCAATAGCACGTGCCTTAGCAGTCGAGAATTCATCGCTTCACCAACTTGTGCCGGAGCAGATCTCCAATGTGTCGCATTTCTGCCGTCAGAATGTTCCCACCCATCCGTGGGCACAAATCTTCGATAATTGTCTCAAGTCTTTTACTCCAGCTCTGAAAGATCTTCAGCTAGAGGCAAGGAACCCCACAATTCAAGATCGTGTCACTTAATTGCAGGGGATTTTCTTCCCCCTCAGCAACTCTCTGGCATATGAAGACCTCAACCCGTTGGGGGCTGATATTCTCCTCCTTCAAGAGACGAATTGCAAACCAACTACCGTCTATTCTCGATGGCGCCAGTGGAACTTTGTGTTTCACCACGCCTATGGACTAACATCTCATAGCGGCCTTGCCATCGGCATTAGTCATACTTTCAATTCTATTATCACATCCCTCTCTGTGCGAAATATTTGTCGATATCTCTTACAGGATGCATCCTTTACCATCGCGTCTTACAGATACCATTTATTCAATATCTATATTCCAAGCACTACAACTAATTTATCGATTCTCTTCACACGTCTTTGCAGAGCACTGGACCGTATCCCACCGTCAGACCATGTTCTCGTTTGTGGGGATTATAACTGTACCCTGGATCCTCTTCTGGATAGGTCTTCTACCAATAGAGAGCGCCGCCATGCCCTGGCGAACCTGCTCCAGACAGTTGTCACCAACAACGCTCTTCATGATGTGCATCGGCATATTCATCCATGGTCGACTAATTACACTTGGCGCTCCTCTCATGCGCAAAATCCTTTCTTAGCCCGCCTTGACAGGTTTTATGCCTCCAGTACTCTACTTCATGCCGTGACATAATCGAGTGTGCATCCCACGGCCTCATCTGACCACTGCGCCGTTGCCATCATATTCCAAACTGCACCATTCAAACCCAGGTTAATTCGCCCGTGGACATTTGATGATGCACTTCTCTCCGACCCGGCATTCTGCTCTTCGGTCCGGTCATTCCTGATTAACAGACGACCGCAGTTTCAATCTGCACTCTGCGGATTAAATTCTTGGTTGGAGATCAAGCAACAGCTCGTTCGCCATGTCCGAAACTACTCTTTCCAATTAAAGACACTCCAGAACATGCGCCTAGACTATGTTCGTTCAATGCTATCCATGCTCAGTCTCAGTGATCCTCTCTTCTCCTTCTTTCAAGAAGAGCTTCGATCTCTTCACAGTCCTCTGGCGCAACAAGCTCTCCGCCGACTTTGTTTGCAACACTTGACGCCGGATGCTCACAACTATGGGTTCCTGACATCGGTGGAAAACACTCGACGAGCTTCGACCATACTTCATCATCTACGCCTTTCTTTTGGAGAGGTATCGGATGAGCTGTTTGCGCTTTGTTCCCATGTCCGTCAGTACTTTTCCATGAAGTTCTGTGAACCTCCTCAACCATCCTCTGCAGCAATAGATTCTCTCCTTTCTAATCTACCTCAGGTTCCCCCCCCCCATCTCGCTTCTTCTCTTCTCCTTACCCCCACGCCCTCTGAACTAAACACTACATTCTTTTCTCTGAATTCTAGTGCCGCTCCGGGTCCGGACGGCCTAACCTTTAGCTTTTATAAAACTTTTCTGCCTCTTCTTCTTTCGTTTCTCCTATCCGCTTTCTCTGCTGCCTTTACTTACTCTCCTCTCCCGAGGAGATTCACAACTGCATACGTTGTCCTTTTTCCCAAGAAAGGTGATCTCCTTGACTTGGTGAACTGGCGCCCAATTTCCCTACTGAATCTCGACTACAAACTTTATACCAAGCTACTTTCACAGCGACTAAATCCCATCCTCACTCACATCCCCTCCCCTTACCAGACTAACACAGTTCCCGGCCGTTCCCTATCTCACAACATCCATCTCCTGACTGATCTAATTCACCTTGCGCGCTCCCGCTCTGAACCCTTCGCCCTCCTCTCTTTAGATCAACAGTCCGCGTTTGATAACATAATCCCACACTTATCTCTCTACAACACTTCTCCGATTTGGATTTCCGCCTCCGTTTATTTCTCTCCTCACCTCCCTCTACCAGGACGCCAGTTTCCAGGTCACGTTGCCCACCTTTCTTACAGTTCCAATCCTCTTCCGCCGTGGAGTGAGGCAAGGCTGCCCACTCTCCGGTCAACTTTTCGCCATAGCCTTAGAACCTTTTCTCCGCTCCGTTCAACGCTCTTTTCAAGCCACCCTGCCGCCCCTCATCGCCCACACGAGACACCATGTCACCACTTCCGTGGTGTATGCAGACGACGTTAACTTCTGTATACGCCTGGATTCACAGTTCTCTTTGCTCCAAAGTCTTTTCGCCGATTACGCCTCTTGCTCCGCAGCTGCGATTAATACAACCAAAAGCACAGGTCTGTGGTGCGGCTCATGGGTTGACCGCTTGGATTCCCCATGGGGAGCGCACTGGTCTTCAGCCTCTCAACGTTTCCTTGGCGTACATCTTGGCGTACCAGGTGAAGCCTCCAGCACAACGTGGAATACCATCCAGACACGTCTTCATCGGTCAACTGCGTTTTGGCGAAAAGCGCAGTTCTGTACTTCATATTTTCAACGTACACGTCTTGCGCAAACCTACCTTCTCTCCATGTGCACACATTGCTGTCTTGCTACTAAATCCCCACTTCTTCGTCTAAGTGATATCACTCGCTGCTTCACCTCAGTTATCTGGACCGGACACCACTGGCTCAGTGCTCCCAAGTTCAGCCTTCCTCCTGACCAAGGTGGCATTGGCCTAACTGATACACGACTGTACTATCAAGCTCTCCGGATTACTTCGTTCCTCCGTATTCATACTTCACCAGTTGCCAACGCCGTTACCGCAAGAATGTCATCACCTCTTCGAACAACACTAATTTCACTTTCACTTCCTTCATTCTAATGGACCTCCGAACTACCACTCACTCTCGCCTTCCTCCTGCCTTACGGGAGAATCTTACCTTTCTCCGCTCTCCCGCTCACTCGATCCCCACCCGATTCTACCACTGAACTCCTTGCCGAAACCCTGTTCTTCTCCTCTCTTCTTCACCCCCTCATCTTTCATGCTTCGCCTATCTTCCTTGGCTCCGAGTCGGAGTTGTAACCGTCAAAGACCTTGTAACCTCAGATCTGTCCTGGCGACCCTACGCCAGCCTCCCCCCACTGTTCTTCTTTCACCCTTCTCTCGCTCTGTCTATGACTCCCTACTCTCTACCATCATTGCTAAGTTCCCTCATTTCGCAACCCCCACCGGCCTAACCTTTGTTCCTTCCGCCTCCCTTCCCCTTCCTTTCTTTATTTCAGTCGGCAGATCTACACATCCACTCTCCTTTCTTTCAACCTCAGTTATCTATCGGTTACTTTTAAAATCTCACTCTCCTTCTCCCCTTCACATCACTGAAGTCTCCCAATCATCTCTCACCGCTGTCTGGTCTGCCACCCTTTCTCCTTTTTCAGCTCCTCTTGAAATAATCACTCACTGCCTTTTTCTCCACCGCCGTTTTCCCGGTCCATCCATCCTCCACCGCATGACCATTCTTGACTCACCTCTTTGCCCCTTCTGTGCTCAAGAAGCTGATGTCTCTCACGTTTATCTACATTGTGTCATCCTCCTTCCAATACTCCATCTTGCATTTTCCATTGCTCAACGTTCAGCCACAACTGATCTTCCTTTCGATGCCTATAAGACATTCCTCCTGCAGGTCTCTCCGCCAGTCAAGCTTCCGCCCATCTGCTCATATATTTTCATCCTGGTGAAACACGTCATCTACGTATTTCATCAGCGCTGCCGAGATATCTCATCTCCTTATACCATCCACCATGCTTCTGTGGAACTACTGTGCCCTTTTCAGGAGCGTCTCCTCTCAAGACTTCGTTTAGAGAACCTTCTGGCCTTTGCTCAACAGAGAGAACAACAATTCCGTTCCACCTGGTATCCGGCCGCTTCCTGGTTCGCTGGCATGCCAGCGACGTTGCAACTGACTGTCGGTAGTTTATAACCTCGTTGCTCATAGCTCTGTTGAACTTCAGTTCAACGTGCATGCTCACCATTGGTTTACGGAATCAAACTTCAATATAAAGCTTATATCTTCTAACAAATGTGAATATAATATGCACCATACTGTACAATTGTATATAGTCTTACTTGTTTTCTCTTTGATTATAATTTTTTCTACCAGTACTAAGACATCGTAATTCCGTTTGCCTTAGGTTTCACATTGTCTACTTTGTTATCTACAGTTCTCCTTTTGCACAGTGCTTCATTATAATATTCTCGTTCTGTTATTTGTCAGCACTATAATATTATCCTTCTGTTATTTGTCAGTACTATAATATACTTATGCTTCGAGACGAAATGTTTCGACAATCTCTGTTATTGTTGTTGTGCAAAATGCCTGCACCTCTTACCACGAGGCTCCTTTGTGAATCAATACATCGTGCTGTATATAATGTACATAGAATTTTAGAGTTTGTATATTTTACCGTACAATATATGTATCAGGACGCCCATGTTCGCCTCCTGAACCCAATCTTGTTAATAAAATTGTGTTAAACTGAAGAAGCCTATATGCTGCAGCTTTGTCCGCCCGTCCGTCATTCCGAACGATAACTGGCTTAAAATGGGTCGATTTCGATGAAATTTTAGTATGTGGTATGGGACCAGCTGGGGACGAACCCTATTGAAAATGGGACAAATGGGGTCAAAGGTCACGACGTAGGAGCGGAATCATTCCATTGCCTTTATGCGTCATAACTTGGGTAAATATGGTTCGATTTCAATGAAATTTCCCTATGTGGTAGGAGACCGCTTGGGGACGAACCCTATTCAAAATGGGTGATGTGGGGTCAAATGTCAGGACATAAGATCGGGATGCGTTCCACTGCTGTTATGCGTCATAACTAACGTAAAAACGGTTCGATTTCGATGAAATTTTAGTATGTGGTTGGAGACCACCTGGCAACAAATCCTATTGAAAATGGGTGAAATGGGGTCAAAGGTCACGACGTAGGAGCGGAATCATTCCACTGCTTTTATGCGTCATAACTTATGTAAATATGGTTCGATTTCAATCAAATTTTACTATGCAGTAGGAGACCACCTGGGGACGAATTCTATTGAAAATGGGTGAAGTGGGGTCAAAAGTCAGGACATAAGATCGGGATGCATTCCACTGCTGTTATGCGTCATAACTTACGTAAAAACGGTTCGATTTCAATGAAGTTTTAGTATGTGGTTGGAGACCACCTGGCGACAAACCCTATTGAAAATGGGCGAAATGGGGTCAAAGGTCAGGACATAGAAGCGGAATCACTTTCATCGCCATTATGCGTCATAACATACGTAAAAATGCTTCGATATGGATGAAATATTAGTATGTTGTAGGGGCTTGCCTGGGGACGAATTGTATTGAAAATGGGTGAAATGGGGTCAAAGGTAAGGACACAGGACTGGGATCTATTCCATAGCCCTTATACATCATAACCTACGTAAAAATGCTTGGATTGTGACAAAGCTTTATCATGTTATTTCGGAGGTATACCGAACCGGTTCTGTTGAATATAATCGAAATGGGATCAAAGGTCAGGGCACAGTACCGAGATTTATTCCACAGCCATTATTATAATAACTTGAGTGATAACTTGAGTAATGATTTCTGGTATGTTGGAAAGGGTATTATAATCAATGCACTGCATTATTTTACAAACTTGTTAAATACACGTTTTTAGTTTTTCCCGCCAAATTCATTTTAGGGCGGAGTATGACGTCTTTATTTTTTCCGACGTATTTATTCTGTGCCAGCCATTTTTTTCCAAGACACGTTTCTACCGCAGTTATCATCTTCCAGCATAAAAAAGACTAATGTGTCTGAAAAGACGCCTGGTACTGCAGAAAAGGCAATGAAACCTGGATATTGAAGAAATGCAATACCCAGATTTCACTGCCATACATCAGAGTAGGAACAATTATACTTCCATACACAGCCATTCGGGATTCCTTTGAGAAACCATCATTCCTGTGAAATCCACCTATAGCAACTGTGTTGTGGTTGTTCAAAACGTTGATTCTCCTGAAACGGTGGCTTCGCGACGCGGGAAGGTGTGTCATTCAGTGTTTGTGGGCAAAGAAATTCATAAATTGTCCTCTGCTAAATATTTATCCTGAGTGTTTTTTTAAGTGTACTATATGAAATGTTGCAGCAACGTTTTCCTGAATCGTATGGAACGTTTATGAATAATGGGGATATTGTAGCCGAAGATAATTGCAGATGGGATTCAAAGCAGTTCCTAAATAGGAATAAAAAATAGCAATTGAACAAATGAACAAATGATTTGAGATGACAGGCTCAAGACTTTCATAGAAGAGAAACCTCAAAAGACATCGCTTCACCAAATATAAAAAAGTAAAAATCGCTTTAAAAGTGGTTCCATGAACAGATAGAACAAGCACAGGGTTTAAAGCACATAGCTGCAAGTGTCTAGATGGAAATACGTTGAAAATTAATGGATGAACGAACGTTTTATTTTTTTATTTTTAGCTTTCATTAAAATTGGTGGAAATACAAGCCGGGTAAGCTTACTTTTTGATTAATCCAGGCGCGGACACAGAGGGAAGGAGTGGTAAGGGGGCTACAGACTCCCTCTCACTTTTAAAGCATGTTTGTGAGAGTGAGTGTGCCTGAGTGTGTGTGTGTGTGTGTGTGTCCAGACGGTAACGTTAAGCAGAAATGTATGTCGCAGTATAGAAAGAAAATAGTAAAAGAAACAATTTCAGACCGTTCTTTAATGCAACTTTTGACTCTTCCTGTACATTCTTTAAATTGGAATTTTTAAGCTGTTACTCAATCCGTAAATGACAAAGTTCAACGGCATTTTAAAATTAATGAATATTTCTTTCAGAAAATCAGATTGTTACTTAAAACTTTTCCGCTTCAATTATTGAATGAAAATTTGAGTAGTAAAGAAATAAAAATGTGCATTTCCATATTCGGGAGAAGTCGTACAAACCGCTTTTTCATCAGTTAGAAAATTGTATATAGATACACAGTCGAGTCACATTATTGTGACCATCTCCTACTTTTGACGTCAACAGCGCGCAGCCAATGAAAGAAGACACCCGTCGTGAGTTGGCTTGGAGGCTATATAAGATGTGCTCTAGGCAGTCTGAAAACATATCACTCGTTGCTGTCATGGATAAAAGGAGCGATTTCTCAGATATACAAAAAGGGATTATTATCGGCTTTCGGGCTAAGGGTGGCAGTATTTCTGAAACAGCGCAGTTTGTGAACTGTTCGCGTGCTGCTGTATTTAAAGTGTATCGTGCTTGGAGAAATAACACCATTGCGAATAAGCGACGTGAGAACTGGGGAGCACCACGTGCAATTAATGTGAGAGGTGAACGATGGCTTTGAAGGTGCTTGAGGACCGATCGACACTCTACATTGGATCAACTCACTGGACGAATGGACCAAGGGACTACCGGAAGTGTATGTAAAACGAACGTTTAGCGAACCCTGCTGCATATGGGGCTCCGATGCTGACGGATGGTCACTGCACCTATGCTAACGTAGGTGCAGCGGCAAAACAGGCTGACATTTGGACGGCAGTATCGGAATTGGACCTTGGCAAACGATTGCCTTCTCCGACGTTTCCTGTTTCGTCGAACGGATGGACGTTGGCATATAAGGCGAGAAACATCGGAGAACAAAAACTCTTCCACTATTTCTGGCAGAACACAAGCAGGTTGGGCAGCGTTATGGTCTGGGGAATGTTTTCATGGCATTTTATGGGTCCACTCATACTTGTGGAAGGCACTATGGACCGAATTCATTATGAATCCATCCTTGCAAACCTCGTTACATGCTGGTTGTCTTCTATTTGGCGGATGGGATCTTCCAACATGACAATGAGACGTGTCACACAGCTAAAAATGTCCGTGATTAGTTGAAAGAATTCAAAGTACTTCCCTGGCCCCCTAATTCCCCAGACGTAAACCTAATTGAGCATCTGTGGGACCACCTGGATCATGTTGTTCACTGTATGGATCCTCCACCACGTACCCTTGTAGCAGCTATCAGATGCACTGCAGTCAGCATGGCTCCACATACCTGTGAACAGCTTCCAGCACCTTATTGTGTCACTCCTAGCCCGTCTAGCTGCTGTACGCGCTGCACACAGCTGCTACTCTGGATATTAGCCGGTGTTAAAATAATGTGACTCGACCGTGTATTATATAATTATGAGTTGAGAAAAGTCACGAACCACCAGCAAGGTTTGGGCCGAATTGTCTGAATAAACAGATTATTGAAGAGAAGGAAGTGAAGACTAAAGCTTATTAACCTTTTTAACACATTTTAAAATAAGTGCTTACATGCACTTATTTTAAACTGTGAAAAAATATGTAATTCTGCTCGGCACATATTTCCTATTAAAAGTGTTTTGTTCATAAAACGTTTCACATTTTTGTAAACATCGGAACATTCTGATGTTTACAAAAAATATTTCATTTCGATGTTTCCAACATTTTCTGGAAACTGTAATCCTCGTGAAATCGTATCCAATGCTTTTAGCAGTTTTTCCTGTGAAGGTTATTCGATAGCCTCTTCACCATTTTCCATAGTTTCTTCACTACATTTTACAACAAATTCCAGGATGTTATTCTCTGTAGGATGATCAGCGATCACGTTTTCATCAAAGTTAAAATCAGAGAGCTCTGCACTACCTGACAACACTTCCTTTGTCATTCAGCTGGTGCCATTTTAATAATTTATAGCCTCAGCTTTCTTCTTTATCCTTGATCAATATCATCTAAAAGTTTAACTTTATCCGCAAAACAGGCATTTTCTTTTTGACATCTTGAGCGAACAACACGGGCGATTCAAGCGTGTACGCACTGAATGAGAAGGAATGCGTAAATTCTACAAAATCAGGCCCACACCAGTTACAACCGGGTTTTCCTCGTGAAATGAAGTTTATACGATAGGCTTTCTATCCAGATTTGGAAAAACAGCTGCTTCGTAAAGTCTGCATGGATACGATTCCCCATGTGAGTCCCTCTTCCAACAACATTCCGTGCGCCTCACACAAATTAAAATTTTCAAGATAAGGAAGGAATGATGATTCGCTCCCATCTGCGTGCTAAAAAAAACTGTATTGCAAAATTTTTAAAACACGGAATGGTAATATTTAGTGAAAAAAAACTTCGTTATATAGAAATTATTTTTTCGTAATATAGAGATTAATTTACATATAAATGGCGTTCAAAGTCAAGGTTCTGCGAAAAATTTCGTTAAGTAGAAAACGTCGTTAAATGGAAGTTCGTTATATAGAGACTGTAATGCATTTGCTTCTAAGTATGTGACTAAACATTTAATTTCTTCTCGATTTCTATTTATATCGAAGCCTATTTTATAAATGAGATATACTGTATATTATAGCCCCTGGTGGAGAAAATATGCATTATTTTAAGCACGATGTATTCTCAAAATATTTCCAAAAGAGAGCGGTATCGGTCCACGAAAGAATTTTTTCTATCGAGTTTCAGAAGTTCAGATTTTGCTCAAAATCTATCAGAAGCAGAAAACCAAAACTTAGAAACCATGTGCAAAACATTTTCCATCAGGAGGTGTATCCGATGAGGAAAAAAATTCTCGTTTGCAAGTAATGCTTAGATTTTCCGCCAAGAGACGCAAAGTTAAATTACGTTTTCCTCGATATCTCTGCTTCTAACAGTCAGATTTGAATTTTTTTCCTCATTGGATACAGAGTCTGATGGAAAATATTTTGCACATGATTTCTAATTTTTGGTAAAAAATGGTTTAGCCAACAGGTGGCATAAGTGTTCATTTCTGTTTCTCATATATTTGCAGCAAAATCTGAGGTGCTGAAACTTGATCCAAAAAAATTATTTCGTGAACCGATACGGCTCTCTTTCGGAAATATTTTGACAATGCCTTGTACTTAAAATAATGCATTGTTTCTCCGCGAAGGGGCGCAGATATATGACTTATTTTTGTCAAAATCTCTGTTTCTAAGAATCCTAGTTGAAAGAAAAATATTTCTTCTGTGGAGAGCACTTTCCGTACGAAATATTTCTGATAAATTTTCAAATTTTTCAAGTGACGCATAGATTTCCCGCTATGGGTGCGGGAGGGGCGGGGGAAAAGGTCAATTGCGTTTATCCCGATATCAGTGCTTCTGAAATTCCGATTTGAAAAATTCGACCTGTATCGGATAAAGCGAAATGTTTTGCATGCAATTTCTAATTTTTGGTACGTTTTAGGAAGTGTTTTGGAAAAGTTTTGCATGCAATTTCTAATTTTTGGTACGGAATGGTTTGGCCACAGGAGGGCGTAAATGTTTATTTTTGCTTTTGGGGTATTCAGCAATTTCTGAACTTCTGAAATCTCGATTGTAAAAATTATTTCGTGGACTGATACCGCTGACTTCGGAAAACCTTTCCAGAATACTCAATTATTAAAATAAGGCATGGTTTCTCCTCCAGGGGCGTAAATGTATATCATATTTTGGTTGATGTCTGTGCTTCTAAGAGTCTGATTTGAAAAATTATTTCTTCGTTGGAGAAGAAAGAAAAATTCCTTCCATTGTGAAGTCACTATGCAGCACAAGTTTAGGCCTCCGCTTACAGCAATATCTGGGGGAATAAAAGCCCGATTTAAAAAAATGCCATTTCGGTGGGACACTACTAATTACGAACAACGTTTGCGCGCAGTTCCATTCCACAATAACGCAAAATATCGTCGCTAGGGGCCGCCAATGTGTAGCATGTTTTCCTCAGTATCTCTGCTGCTAAATGCGCGATCTGAAAAAATTTTTCAACACCTGATACCACGTATGTTGCGGAACACTTTAGTTTTTATTTGAGGAGTTTTGTAGTTTACCGTTCTGACGCTACGTGGATTTGGTGTTTGCATCAGTATTTCTGCTGCTGAAAACCCTGCATATTGAAATATTTCTTTTTTACTGCATGCCATTCGCTACAATAAATATGGGAAGCATTATCCTCTTTAAACGATGCACAGATTTTTCGCATATGGGTGAAAAATTCAAAACCTTTCTCTCGCTCTCTATTTTCCGGGAGACGTGTTTGAAAACTCCGTTCTCCATGAAGAACATTCTTCCCTTATTTTCAGCTTTTCCATTATGTAAAATGTTTCTGCTAGAAGGCGTAGAGTTGTATCATGCTTCCTTCTGTGTTTCGTCTTTCAACAGTTCGATTTGAAAATCTCTTTGTCTGTGATTTCTTCCACCAGCTATGAGAAACTATTTGTGCGCCACTTGTTAATTTTCGTAGCATAGTTATAGCTGCAGGCGAAACCTGTTTATCCTTATGAAGTCCATCGTTTAAATCCTGTTTTTTTCTAACCTGTTCCATCGGCTTTGAATAATTCTTACAAATTTTATTCTGGTCGGAAAGCTTTCAAAAGACATTCTAATTGCAACCGAAAATTGGGTGTCATCTTTCGTATCAAGTTGAAACACATGGAATTTTTAATACGGACATAAATCAAGCTGTTTTTGCATGTAACATAACCATAGAAATTTGAAAATTTAATCGTTCTGAAACAAGAATCGAATTCGCATCTCCCGATTTGCGCTGGAGTTTGCTAACCAATAAACCGCCCATGACAATGAAATTCAGACAAACGAAAGTTTTAATCTGAAACGTCAAACATTTTTTTTCACTGCACTAGTCGAAAGCATACTGGAGCGCAAATCGGGAGGTGCGTGTTCGATTCCTGTTCCAGGACGATAAAATTTTCAAATCTTTGTGGTTATGCTACATGGAAGAACAGCTTGATTTATGTCTGTGTCATCTTTCTTGTTTTATAATTTCGCTTAATGGCACAAAATATATGGTCATGCCACTCGACTTCGGTATTTTTTTCAATTCCTATGTCTTTTATAAACACGTGAGCTACACCAGAAAATTAGATATCACCTGCATTTCCTTTCTAAATTTTCGTAGATACACTACACAAAATATTTGAAAATCAGAGCGTTGAATGTTTATTGAAGAACGTCACATTAAAGAGAGGTAAGGTTCAGGGTGTATTCGATCAGAATGAGATATCTAAGGTGAATGTAAGAAAACATGGGGACAGACTTCGAGTGATTGAAATCGGAGGGATTTAAAGTTGTAAAAAATGCTGAATTGGAAATGGAAAATTAGGAAACATACTAAAGAAACGTGCTTGATGAAGCACCGGATTCTAACTTCGCTGTACATGCAGCCAGAATTGATTTCCCTTTTCAAACATGTTTCCAACTGTTTCGGGAGTTTATACAACTTGATGACGAAATTATTTTCAGGCCCGCACAAATGTGTTCCCAGTAATTAGCGCGTCTTTTAACATCTCACTATCCCATCTCTTTCCCACTAAGCGCTGGTACCCCACAGCCTTCTTCATTCTGTACCAGCTTCATCTTTCCTTTTCGCTTCCCACAAACGACGTCCCAGCATTAGTAATTAATGAAGTGCACCAGATTCAGAACTCTTTAACTATCACCTTAACTCGGAGCAGGCATTGCACACACATCTCCTGCCCGGATAACTCTGATGAATAGTGCAGTGTATCGTTTTGGTAGGAGTCAGTGTCACGGTATTCGTTGTTTGGACTCTGCGTTAATGAAGTTCGCCTCTTTCTCCATCGCCGCTCTGCTCGTCGCCCGAGAACGGAATCTCCAGTTCGCTGTTTCCAACTATCTAATGAGCCACACAGTTCATCCACGTGATAAAACGTCGTTGTTGGCAGCCTGTATTAATGGAGCTTATCTAACCGCAGGGTCAGTGAAGGATGCATGCATAGAAAGCGTTGCCTACAGGCGCTCGTTGCGACGAAGGCTGTGCTGGTAGTAATAGTAGTGCATCAGATCTTTGACACAGTGCCGCATGATTCATGAGTACGCGATCGAGAGGGCGCGAAGGCGACGCGCTAAGATAAAATTAAAATGGAGTGCAAATGAATGCGTTCTATTCCCTGGCAAACTCTTTTCGTTTTGACAAAGACGAACGAAGGCGTCCATGTTTCAAGGGAGGTCCAAATAGGCGATAGCGAGACCCGATCTTCTTTGTTAACCAACATCGCTATCCGCATTACTCTTTATTTATGAGCTCATGAACTCTTCCAACAATATTAATTCGCTCCGGATGCGAACTTTCTAGTGACATCCTGTTCCTCTTGGAACTTTATGTTTGCGTGCTCATTCTTCTGAGGTACTCTTGTTCTTTGCAAAATTGCTCCCAATACAAACGCAGTGGGACCCGGGTTATACGTTTCTCAGTTATACGTTTTTCACTTTTGTACGTCACTCTGCGTTAGTCCCTATCGTATACTTCGTACATATATTTATTGGTGGGGTATGAGTTGGGATCAACCACTGTTATATTTTTTTGTTTCGCTTTGGGGGAGGAATTGTTTACCACATTTTTCCGACAGATACTTCGTCAGAATTTTTACCTTCTTTTCTTTTTATGCAAAGAATAGAGCGACAGAACTGTAAATTAAAAATAGCTTCCACCAGTCCAGCTTAAAGTTAAGGCCTGGACAACCTTGTTCAGAATCTCTTCACGAGGCGTGGTGATGGATTCACGTCGTTGTTGCATAGAGCTTATACGGTTTTGAAAAGCAAACAAGATTTTAATGGCTAAAACAAGATATGATGCGCTAGATCATGATTTACATTCAGATGTTGTTGGACGACAAACTACAGATCATGATATATACTGTAGTTGATTAGGTGAACAGATGCAGATTTCTTTTTCCGTAGAGTTGCGGGCTTTACGATATTGCTCGGAGCTCCTTTTCCGTAGTGATGCACATTTCAGTCGATAGAAGTGCTATACCTGGTACAGGACGAGTGTGATTTGATCTAGTATTAGCACCGGTCGAGACCTAGCCTGACTACTAATTACACCGACGAGCCATTACATTATGACCACCTACCTAATAAGCTGTAGGATCCACATTAGCCCACAAAACAGCAAGCACTCGGCGATGAATCGATCCGATGGGGTAGCGATAGGTAACCTGGGGTATCTGGTACCATAATGTCATCAGCAGGTCCTCCAATTACCGTACATTTCGGAGTGGTGGTGATTTAGCGAGAACCTGCTTTTCCACGTCTAACCACAAATGTTCGATTGGGTTCATGCCAGGTAAATTTGGAGATGAGTTAATTAACAGAAAGTCACCAACATGTTCCTCGGACCACTGCTTGACGATCCTGGCTGTGTTCCCTGTTGGTAATGGCCGTCACCAACCGGGAACACAGTTGCCATGAATGGGTGAACTTGGTCAGAAACGCTGTTCACAGCTGTCAGGGATTATGTTATTGGGATAATGGGGCCTAAAGTATCCTAAGAAAACATCGTTCATAGCATAACACCGCCGCCGCGGCCTGTTTCCGCCCAAGAGCGTATCCAGGTGCCATAGCCTCCTTTGGTAATCGGCGTACCCAAGCTCGGCCGTCTACGTGAAGCACCGGCAATCTCGATTCGTCAGACCAAGCCACTTTCTTTCAATCATCCATGGGCCAATCTCAGTGGTCCAATTGATGCATTGTTGGCAATGACGGGTGACTTGCTGTGAGCATGGGGACCCGACTGGGCCTTTGGCCACGCAGACTCATACGCAGAAGGCTGCTGTGACACATTGCCCTGATCACTACTGTTTTAGCTGCAGGCGATTTTGTGGCGCTGCGGTCGCTGTGAATAATGCGCGACCGTCCCCGGCTCCTCTGTTATCTATGAGCTGTGCACAACACAGTTCCGAGTCGCCGTGCCATCACAATTTGTCTTTTATCAAACTCCGATAAATCGGCAGCGTTTCCCATTCTGACTCCGAACACTCTACTAACCGAAAGCCAGTCATCGGTTGTATATATACTGCTCTGTGAACTTCACCAGCGTCACCATTCGGTCTCCAGGCGTTTTCATTTCTCTACGCTGCGGGTGGTCATAATGTAATAGCTCATCGGTGTATACTTGTTTAGAAAACTAACCTCAGCTAGTTACCAACACACACGCTACTCAACCGCAGCTGAAAGCTGGTTAGAGGTCCCCAATTCCATTTCCCAGTAACTAAACCTCCTCTAGCTCTCTGATAAACTCCTCCTGAAATTTCTCATCTTCCCGCGTCAGCCCAAGTTTCTTCCCGCCTGGACTTTGCACAGATGACCAGAAGCTTGCATGGTACGCCTCTTGTCCTGGGACTCTCTCTCGCTCTCCCTCTCTCTTTTCCTACCTTTCTCCCACATCAGTAAGCCCCATGCAATAAATATCCTTACTGTTGCTAGAGTCTCTCTCTCTTCTTAAATTCCACATTTCAACTTTTAAGAAACTTGATGCATGTCCCTGATTTTGTGCCAAGGTTACAAAATGGCAGTTTGTTGCTTCCTCTCTTCTTCTAACTCAAAAATGGCGTCTCACTATCCACTTTATGGAGTTTTTCTCATTTTTGGAAATTCAGCATTTTAATAGATATCCGACACTACTGGCATTTTATTCCTTT
Organism: Macrothele yani; assembly: GCA_039090855.1. NCBI lineage: Eukaryota > Metazoa > Arthropoda > Arachnida > Araneae > Macrothelidae > Macrothele > Macrothele yani. The sequence goes on along the minus strand of CM077008.1, from coordinate 51,270,917 downwards.
TTTTAGCACGTCTTTTGTGAAAAAAGAACGTGCTTATGGTATCGGTTTGTTCGTCCGTTTGTCTGTCCGTCCGCCTGTGGATATCATATCTCTGCAACTATTAGTCCGATTTGAAAAATTCTTTTTGCAATGGAAAGCTTGAAATATGCAAATTATGATCCTTCATTTCTTTTTCTTTTTTTCATGATGTACAATTTCGCAGCTAGAGGGCGTAAATGCAGATGATATCGAATTCAAAATACATTTTATTCATATATTTACTTTTAAACATCCGATTGAAAAAAATATTTTACCTTTCAATTCCATTTATGTCGATGAGTATTTCAAGTTGCACATTGATTTTCCGCTAGGGGACGTAAAAGTAAATTGCGTTTTAACCGATACCTCTATTTCTAAACCACCGATTGGAAAAATACTTTCTGCAGCGGATACAGCTCCCGATGAGAAATATTTTGCATATAATTCCTAGTTTTTGGTAAAGAACGGTTCGGACACCAAGGTGCGTAAGTGTTAACTTCTGCTTCTAATGTATTTGTCACAAAATCTGAGCTTCTAAACTCTGGATTGAAAAGCTCTTTCGTGGACCGATGACACTTACACTGATAAATCTTTTCGGAATATTTTCTTCTTAACCCTTTAACGACCATTACCATAAAATCTGGTATCAATCTAAATTCCATAACACCTGAACCTGTCTCTTGTTCCACTTCTTTGCTTAGTAACAACAATGATGACTGACAGTAACTCCTGCTGATCCCTCATAAGTCGTGCAAATTTAAGGACCACGTAAGGGTAGGAAATCTGACTCACTTTACACGGGCGTTTCGGGCAGCTATGGTCGTTTATATGTACGGGTGTTTTGGGTGCTATGGTCGTTAAATAGTTAAAATACTGCATGGTTTCTCTCCCAGGGGACGTAGATGTATATCTTATTTTTGTCAATTTATAAGCTTCTTTAAAAAATTCCTTCTTTATTGGATAGAGTTTCCAATGCGACAGGTTTTTCATATAATTTCAAAATGTTCAAGTAATTCATAAAGTTTCCGCTAGGGGGCGTAAAGGTAAATTGCATTTTCCCAGATATCTCAGCTTCTAAAACTCCGATTTGAAAATTTCTTCCTGTATCGCATAGAGCACCTGATGGGAAATAATTTTCATATGATTTCTAATATTTGGTAAAGAATGATTTAGCCACCAGGGAGCGTAATCGTTAATTCCTGCCTCTGATATATAATATTTCTAGCAAAATCTGAGCTCCTGAAAACTGGACTGAAAAAATTATTTCCCAGACCGATATCGTACATAAGGAAAAACCTTTTGAGATTACTTTGTTCTTAAAATAATACATGGTTTTCCGGCCAAGGGCGTACATGCATATCTTGTATTTGTCGATATCTCTGCTTCAAAGAATTCGATTTGAAAAATTATTTCTTTGTTGGAGAGCGTTTCCGCTGAGAATTGTTTCCCATATAATTTCAAAGCACAAGTGCGCAACCAGAAGGCGTAAGTTCACGAATTCGTTTACAGTAATATCTGAGGGATTAAAAATAAATTAAACAACTTCTTTCGTCAGGAAGATACTACGGTTTTTCATACCGGTTCCATTGACTTTGAATAGTTTTGATATATTTAATTTTCGTCAGAACGGATTCAAAAGAAGTGCTCACCCGAAAATTCAGTGTCATCTTTCTTGTTGTTCTTGATCCCAGAATTCCACGTCATTGCAGTTTCGATATTTTACTGTAGTCTGTATCGCTTTCTTTAACTCGGTTATATGTAACTCCTATATACGCTTTTTGAAATTGTACATTAAGTTCGAGATTAAGATTATCAGAAATTACGCGGTTCTTTTATTCTTTATTACGTCTCCCGGTATGTAGCAACTCTGAGAGAATTGAGACATTTTGTTCCTTCTTGGTGCAACATAAGTTGAAGTTTGATTCCATCAGAGAGTGTTATTACTTTCGGATATGATGAAAAGGTTTTTCGCATTTCATGATCCACCCATGTATACGCTATTAAAAATGAATATATCTCTGGGACGTAAATTTGTGACTTCCCTATTTTGTAACATACAATCCTAAATGTATCATCAATATTAAACATTCTGGTTTCAAATGATACACTCAGGATAGGCATAAAAAAAACTGCTAATTCATGCGTTCCGTACTGAAGTACTGATCTCACATTCTTAGTTGTGAGGATATCACTTAATCTAGAATTACAGTTTTTATACACCGATAGATTCGTCAAAAGAGAAGTTTGATTTTCATATGCTTTATGATTTTTTGCAGTACGATAAAATATAATTCGTAACACGATTTTTCCTTTCGTCGCCATTTGATTTAAAATAAATCATTATTATGACATCTCATAGTACTTTAAAGCATAAATTTACAATAAAATTTAACATTTTCAAATTTCATTTATACATTTCTTTACATTATACGTACTTTAAGGTCTAGAAAAACGTGTAATCGAGATTTCACTGCATATCATAACTTAGTGAAAGAAATGATCTGTGAACCTGAAACGGATGTACACTATCCAAATAGTCAGTTTAGAAATCAAACATTTCGGAATACTTCGACATTTAAGGACTGCAAATGCTGTTTTTCGGGGGTTTTCCCCAGTAACTTCCAAAATAAACCTTGTAGAAAGGTATGTTGCCATTTTATCCGATATAATGACAGTGACCTATGGCACAAAAAGTGCAAAAGCCCGCAATCCAATAACGGGTGGCACATTAAATTTTACAATTAAGAAATGTGCGTTACCACATAATAAAAAAAAACAGAATTGCAAAACTCGTCTGTCCGTTGATGTGTGTAAGCTTGTCAGAACTGTTTGTTTAATTTCTTACGCCAGTAAGACGATTAGTTTCTATATAGTTCATTTTCATAAAATAGATATTTTCACATGACTTTACTTATCTCAAAATTGTTGAAAAACACTGTATGCTCGAATAAATTTTATTTAAAACACGAAGTTAAAAAGTTTGAGATATTATTATTATTTCTATTTTTTGTACCTCAATATGAGGCTCGATCAAAAAGTTCCGAGATTAGGCTGATATACAACAAAGTACTTAAGTTAGTTAAGTTTCTCTGTGACCTCCCTCAAAGTAGTCTCCTTAAGCAGCGATACACCACTGCCAGCGGTTTTGCCACTGTTGGAACGCTCCCTGGAAGTCCTGTTCGCGAATCGTCTCAAGCACCGTCTGCGATTCGCGCTGGATCTCATCCACAGTTTCAAAACGGTGACCCTTGAACTTTAGCTTCATCTTCTGGAACAGAAAGAAGTCGCAGGGGGCGAAATCCGGCCAGTAAGGTGGGTGAGGAAGGGTGTTGTGGCTGCAAAACTGGCGTGTTTTTAACGCTCTGTGAGCTGATGCATTGTCATGATGGAGCAGGAAATTTCAAGTTGTTTTGAGGCGAATGTCCTCCCTAAGACGCCGCAGAACATCTCAGTAAAAAACGTTCGGTGACGGTCTGGATCTGGGGGACGAATTCACGGTAGTAATATCGAAATTCACCTCACGAATAGCGAAGAACACGATGAGCATTCTTTTGGTTGCGCTCCGGACCTGTCGAGCCTTCTTCGGTCGTGGAGATGCCGGACTCTTCCACTGCGACGACTGTTGTTTGGTCTCCGGCTGCAACCGTAGGCCCAAGTCTCGTCGTGAGTGATGGCCCGTCTCCGTTCCCGATTTTCCAAGTTTGACGCAGAATTTGATGTTCGCTCGCTGCTCTAGTTTGCAGTCCATACCGACATCGCAGCTATATTCTGCACGTGGTCACCAAATATCGTGTAACACAGCTCCCGATGTTGACAGAACGATGCTACTCGGCACAATGACTCATTAAGGTCACAACCCTCGACCGCTGCTCGCGCATGCGCGTGCTTCCATCTGTTAGCGCACTACGTACCTAGTATCAAAATTTTTTATCACATTAGTTATTAAAATTAATTTAAATACACTGCGTGGAGCATGAATAGCTGTCTGTGCAATGTTATACGTTCGTAGTGATTTCCTGGATAGATTTAAGCCTTCCTTTTTCTCTATCTCATGGATATTTTGTGTAGAAGAAATAAAAATATTATGATGTACCATGATTTCTTTTCTCGGGATTTAATGTGAGCAACTCGATAGGCTATACGAGACGTCTGTCACACATTTGGGGCTACTGGTTCCAAGGAAAGGACAGAGCCAGTGCCGTAAGATAAACACACCACAAATGCCTCATTCTTGTCCCGCTGGCGCAGTGGTTTAAACGCTGGCTTCCGTCATTTGTCGGAGACGGGCCCGGGTTCGGATCAGGGTTAGCCGTGGGTGTTGTGTTTGACTTACGGCTCTGGTTCTCTCCATTCCCTGGAAACAGTGGCTCTAAATTAGCGAAGGAGACTGCTTATAGCCCATTGTTTTGCTCACAGTAGTAGTTTAATCCCCAAAATGAAGCAACAACAAAAAAATCTCATCGGGACTGTAACTCAGGCTTAAGCTAGCGCGTAGACAACTCAGACACCGGGGTAACCTATTATGGTTGCAAAAGTGCCGAAAGCGAACTAAGGAATAATATGAAGCTTCATGGATACTCATTGACTTGTTTTTAACAAAGAGACTGAGTCCCAGTACTTCCAACTTGCTCTTTTATAGCGATAGTGCGACATGAACCTTGAAACGTTCTTGAACCTTGTCTCACTATTTTTTATCCCCGGTACTTACTAATTTCTACAGCTGCTTTGCTACTTTCCGTATTATTTTTTACTTTATCGAAATTCGTGATGAAAAACACTGGATAAAAAAATATCACAATGAATGTAAATACCTAGTAAACTGCATAAATAGAGGAATAAAAACAAAGTATATGATACATTCTGAATGTATTACTTCTCTGAAGGTAAACATCATTTCTATTTTAAAATATTCAGTATTGTTCAAATATGGAGTCTCGCGTCATAAATATTGTCAGGGGTATTTGCAAGATCTGTGCTTAGAACATTTATAATTCAATCGGAACTGCGAACTCTAAAGTATCATTTCAAAATTCATGAGATCTCTTAATCAAGTTTCTAATATTCATACGAAACACACAGTTGCAAGTCGAATTAATTTATAGGAGTAATGAACATCCACTTTTGTTTTAAAAAGCACGGCGTTTACTAATTCTGCATGCAAAAAGACAAGAGCTCTGCTATTTCTTTATTAAAAGAAGGCTTGCTGTTATTATGTGAGGATTAACTTCGTTGCATCTTTTTATTTATTCGTGCTTTGGGATACGGATTTGCAACCACAATCAATGTAAGACAGAACTTATTTTGCCTCGCTTCTATTTCCAAATTTGCGTTACACTTAAATCTCTAGTGCAGGAATATGCAAAGCTTAATAGCAATTAAGAGTGGTGAGTGTTTTCGGGGTTTATTTTTTTTAAGAATTGATCGTGTGTTTAATCTGCATAGCTTCCGGCAGATCTTCTTACACCTCTTTGGACGCATGCTGCCACTGAATAATTGGAGTAGCTAACATTCCCACCTTAAACTGAGCTTACTGAATATATCGCATAAAAGCTGAGCTGAAGTGAATTTCTCATGCATTAAATTAGTGTCACAGAAATATCTAGCGATATTTTAGCTTTTTAAGATCGTCGAAGTACAGTTCACTTTCTATTCTAGTTCATCTATTGAAATGTTAGCTGCACTTTAAAATTTAACAAGACTTGTCAGTTTGTTAGGGTGTTTCAGAAATTGCAGGTTATGTCGTTGTCTTGAAATTTCTACGTTCCGTGTTATAACAGAACGTAGAACATTTTGGAAGAGTGCATGACAACAAGAAAAAGTGCCTGAAAACGAAAAGTGGCCAAAATGGTAAATTCTGAGAGACAGTCAAAAGCTTTTCTATGGAAAGCAAAAGTAGATTTGGTGTACAATAAAAAAAAGCAGAAATTAATAGAAAGCTTTAAAGATGTTGTAGAAAATAAAAACAAAAACTTTACGATTAACGCTGTAACTATGAAGCAATGATGAAGAAGATGAAGATCTCTATAATGAAGATGTGAAATACACATTCGAAGAAAGAGCAAATTCAGTAAGAAATTTGAAGACATAGAGATGTGAAATATAACTCATTAATCACGAACCAGATGCTAAACAGTGATCAAAGATATACGTCGACTATCTCATAAAATACTGAAAAAAAAATCAAATACCAAGTGGTTGAAGTATAAATACACTTGGTCAATAAAGAAGAGAAAAGAATATTGCTATACCAAGAAGTTGTGCCGCAAATGTTGGGAGTCTGATTGGTTATTCAAGATACTAGATATGTAAGAAATGATACCAGTTTTAGATTTAAATGAATAAAAGTAATCCTGAAAAAAGAAGGCTTATAGTATGAAATAAATCACCCCTTATAAACATTGCATTCCTACACCCTCCGCAGAATAAGGTTGTGCAGAACACTTACATTGTCCTGTGGCACTGAACACCACACATCGGTCAACCGTGGTGGCTGACACAAAGTCTGTAAAACACGTTCCAGGATGTGTTTTCAATGTTCTATCGTCGACAAATGTGGAGATCACGGTGGCTCTGGTAGCATGTCGATTCATTTTACGCACAGAAATGATTCACTTGCAGTATGAGGGCGAGCATTTTCATGCTGAAACAATATATTGTTTAACCCTTTAACTGGCCGATGTTTCTGAACCAAAAGTGCCCAATTTTTTTGCATTTCCTAAACAGAAATGCTCCAATGGAGGCCTGGATTTTACGAAAGTTACGAAAAGCCTATTCCAATTCCGACCATAAATCTGTTTCTGGTAGTAAGCGCTCGCTTGTAGTTCTTTATCCTCTGCTCCCAGACCCAAGGCATGATGAGGAATATCTAGTCGCCCTGACACCAATTGCCACTCGATAGATTAAATGAATGGCTCAAACATCTCTCTCCTTAGATACGTCGCCATTGCTATAGTCTTTTAGTAGATGATTAGTCAGAAAAGGGTAGTGTAAATCAGCCCCTTAAATGACCACTTTGAATAACGATACTTCGGGGGACGTAACTCTTTCTGATGCATACTCTCACTCGTTCCCGCCGAGTTCAGCGCACTTCTTAGCCAACGAATATATTATGTTCCTTTATTTTATGTCTCATGCCCGACTTTAGGGAAAGCTGACCATGAGGGATTCATAAAGAATTGTTAAGGATTTATTTATTTTTTCCTGAATCACATTTAAACATAACGTTTACTCACTTTCATACCATTTAGTTAATCTAAAGATTTATCTAAAAATGCGGAATTTATTTAAGATACTATTTTGTAGAATAGATAGATAAGGAGCACTATAAACGAGAACATGGCTTAAAATCAACAAAGAACACAATGTTAAGTTATTTCTCACAGATATATTATTCAGACTAAATTTTACGTGGATCCAAGTGATAAGCTTTAGCAATATTCTTTCATATCTTTTATAGAGATCTTTCAAAATATCTTTGCTGGAGAGGGGGGAGGGGATGTCTTTTCATAGTGCCCCCATGATGGAGCACTATGAAAAGACCCATACTGAAGTGATCCTTTAAAAATGAGAGAAAAGGAAAAGACAAAAAAATTAACCATGAAAGAAAGTGAAGAACCAAAACAATATAGCCACAGGAAGATAAACAGTTTCAAACACATGAAAGATGAAAATTTGACTCTGGATTCTACTTATTAAATATTGTGACTTATTAAATATGATTTTATTCCAATATTTTACTAAGAATATCATTACTTTTTCTATGAACTATTGATTTTAATGCTATCCATTTTTTTAAAGTTTCATTTACACCATATTTCCTATTTTCAAATTTTAGAACTCTTAGAAAATCGCATTTTTTAGAACTCCGAATTTCGGTTTTTCTGATTAACTGACATTAAATTTCTATTCTTCCACAAATTATATTTTGTAATTGTTGTTAGATAATGAATCGCATTACTTTTCAAATCACTATTTAAAGGTGCATGATATAAAATTTGTTTACTGTGTAAACCATCCTTTAAATTTAAGTAATGCTTTAACTATGCCCAAATGTGTCTTTTTTTTCTTTTCTTTTTTTTTTTTTTGTAAAATCACGCTCAACAAAAATGTGTTCAGTATTCTCCAAGAGACAACAATGTTTACAATACGGATCATTTGACAGATGTATTTTATGTAACCATTTACGATTAAGAATATTGTTGTGTGAAATTTTAAAATTAAGATCGCGGATGTGGGTACTTAATTTTATCTGAAGTTGCTGTTTCCAAATGGAATTTATGAATGAAGTATTCATTATGATTTCTAGTCTTGTCTGATTTTTTTTTAAATTTAAAGTCTTATAGATATCTCTTAATTTATCATCATGAGTAATATTTCTTAGAATATATATTTCATTTATTTTTTCCCATAGCTTACGAAGATTGAGCTGATTTCAGACCAATTTGCTAACATCGTCGAACCCGTTTCAGCCGATTTAAAGATTATCTCAGCCGCAAAAGGTATCGCAAAACGATTCGAGATTTTGTTAGAAATACCGACGAGCCGCAAAGTTCTTCAATAAAAATTAAACTGCATCTCGAGTCATAGGAGACAGCTTAGCAACACATGATGATAACTGGTCGGTTTAATGACGTTCGCTGGATTGTGGCGCAAACCACATTGGTTCCACGCCTGTATCTGAGAACTCTATTGTTGAAAGCAGAAACGAGATTCTTCGCTGCACACTATATGACGCCATTCTTCAAACCAGCTTACTTGGGAGTTTTTGTTTTTTCGATTGGAGGTTTAACGACCACCGTGAGCAACTCAATGGGCTATAAGCAGTCGCCCGTCCCTAATTTAGGGTCACTGGTTCCAGTGCCGTAAGACAAACACAACATCCATGCCTCACCGAGATTCGAACCCGGACCCCTTTCGGACGAATGATCAGAGTCCATCGCTTAGACCACTGCGCCACCGGGGCGTCACTTGGGAGCTGCATCACTCCAAGCGTTGTAAATGAGGGTCAGTGGTATCTGATCAGATGGACGTCTTCTATGCAAGCCTGCTTCTCGTAGATGGTTTCAAATGGTTTGCCATGATTTGGGTTATTTATTCTGAACTATGGGCTGCGCGTGCCTACTCTCAGCCACTATGCACGGCAACGATGCAGTCTCGCATTGTGTTTGCTAGCATATGACGCAATGCGCCAAGTCGACCAGCCGGCTTTATTGATGCCAATATAATGCATCCTATTTCGAAGTCCGTTTGCTGATGATGATAACGGCTTCAACGAGTTCTCAGCATTCCCCCTCTGATGTTTTTTCTCCATGAGTCACTTTTCAACAATTTGTTACAACGCTACTGGGAAAGGTAGGCGATCCCTTACTCAAGGATCATCTCATTCATGCTTTAATAGGGGCTTCAGCTTTTACCTTCAGCCTTTACCAAAATCCAATAAAAAGATAAAAAAAAATTGACAAAGTGTACAATTTTAGCAACATCCAATATATATATATATATATATATATATATATATATATCGATGAAAAACCGGGAAACTATACCAAAATGAAGTTAATGGATTCTTTTTTTTAAATATTTCCTTCATTGTGCTGAAGAGAAAACTGAACGAAACGTCAAATATTGAAGCCGAACAACATGGTTTTAGACGACACAGATAGGTAACGACGCTATATCTGCGATAAGACAGATAATGGAAAACCATCTCAAATTGGTATGCTTATCTACTTAGATAAACCTACTGCATTTATATGCTTTATTAACCTAGAAGAAGCCCCTGTATTTATATGCTTTATCCATTTGCCAAAAGCTCTGGATAGAACAAACCATAAGAAATAATAACCACCATAAAGAAACGAAATATTCCGCTGAAATAGTCCACATCATAAATAAAAATATGTTTAACAGCTACAGTGAAGTGAAAATAAAAGAGGAATAAACCGTGAAAAAATAAAAATAAAGGGTTAAGCCCGACAAGTAGATGCACTGAGGCCAACACTTTTTTAATATAATAATGAATGATATAACAAAAGAATACAAAAAAGGAATGAATTTTTCTTGAAATCTTACCTTTAATTGCTGTTTTATGCAGACTGTATAATATTCATAGCTTAAAATGAATATGGCCTGGTGAGGACATTATTTACATATCACGACATGGCTCAAAGGGAGATATTACTTACACAAAAAATTCATGGCTCAATTTGGGCCCGATTCCGGGATCGTTTCAGAAGAATGATCAAAAACTAAAGTTCCGGACTATTCGGCCACCTTGATGACGTAATGAAAATAAAATGCAAGTTTAAGCAGATATCAGTTCCAAAAAGAGAGTGTTGATTTCTCATGGAGTTATTTAAATACTCATGATGCTGTAGTTAAAGATTCGTACCATGTAAATTTACACACACAGTTTAATTACCTTTTATTTATTTATTTACCATTTTTAGCTGTTCCATGATATATTACTACAATCAATGTAATTATTTATATATCAATATAGGAATACTGAAACATCACGGGGAATCAAAGAAAAGGTCAACATAGAGTACTGACTAAGCCTTGAAACCCCGAAGTCATACTTAAATTGTCAAATAGAGCCCAGCGCTTTATTATTATTCAGTTTTTGAATCAAAGAAAAGGTCAACATAGAGTACTGACTAAGCTTTGAAACCCTGAAGTCATACTTAAATTGTCAAATAGAGCCCAGCGCTTTATTAATATTCAATTTTTGAATCAAAGAAAAGGTCAACATAGAATCAAAGAAAAGGTCAACATAGACTAAGCCTTGAAACCCCGAAGTCATACTTAAATTGTCAAATAGAGCCCAGCGCTTTATTATTATTCAATTTTTGAATCAAAGAAAAGGTCAACATAGAGTACTGACTAAGCCTTGAAACCCCGAAGTCATACTTAAATTGTCAAATAGAGCCCGCGCTTTACAGACCATGAAAAGAAAACCGAAGTATCAACATACAACAGGCAATGCTCGTCTTACAGTATTTACCCACCCTGTCGGCCTTCTTGTTCCCCCCTATGTGTTTATAATAATAAGATTATTAGTGTGTAAGTAAGTAGGTTTTTAGCTTATTTTTAAATAATTTATAAATGTTAATTATAGATATTTCAGGAGGTAAATGATTCCAATAGTGTGGGCCCTGATAGTTCATGCTTTGCTTAATGAATTCAGTTTTTGGCTTACATGCTTTAATTAGTCTTTTTTATGGTATCGTATTTATGAGTAATTAGTCTTTTTTATGGTATCGTATTAGAAGGCCTAACATCGGAAGAAGTGGACATCTCTGAAGTTAACAGAAAAGTAACAAAAGCTCTTATGGAAACAGCAACAAAATTAGCTGGGTCTAAGAACAAGTTGCATGTGAACAAATTATCAGGAAAAACGAAAATGTTGATGCAAAAAAGAAGAGAGATGAGGACAACTAAAGAAGATGTGACTTCCAAAGTGGAATATATAGAGCTATGCAAGACAGTAAGAAAAAGTATCACTGAAGACGTAAGGAAATTCAACTGTGAACTAGTGAGGAAAGCAATTGAAAACAACCAAAGCCTAAAGTTAGCAAAGGGACATCTCAGTAAGGGAAGAAAACAGATTATGGCACTGAGAAAAGAAGATGGTTCTGTAACAAGAAATAGAGGCGAAATTTTGACAAGAGTGAAAGATTTCTACTCCAAATTATATGAAAGGGATGATATATGCACTCCAGACATCATGAAAGATACCAGTACCAGAGTTCCTCCAGTCCTTCCAGCAGAAGTTGCACATGCAATCAAGAACATGAAGCGAGGAAAAGCTCCAGGAGAAGATGGAATTACTGTAGACATCATACAAGAAGCAAGTGGAGAAATCGAAACAGTACTCGCCCAAATTTTCACTCGATGCCTTAATGAAGGAAAGATTCCTGAGGATTGGAACACCGCTACAATGATCCTGCTACATAAGAAAGGTGACATTGAGGATCTCGGAAACTACAGACCTATCAGCCTCCTATCAGTAGTTTATAAAATCTTCACTAAAGTTCTTTCACACCGCTTGAAGGTAACACTGGACATGGCTCAACCGAGAGAACAAGCTGGATTCAGGAGTGGCTACAGCACAATAGATCATATCCACGTGCTGAGAGAACTAATTGAAAGAGCGAGGGAATATGAACTTCCATTGTGCATGGCTTTTATCGATTATGAAAAAGCCTTTGATTCGGTGAAACCATCAGCAGTTACAATGGCTCTGAAAACCTGCGGTATTGAAGATGCATACATTAATATTATTAATAACATCTATGAAAATGCAAGTGCAAAGATTAGGCTGTTTGAAAATACAACACACATAAAAATTGGAAAGGGAGTGAGACAAGGTGACACCATATCTCCGAAGCTCTTTAATGCCACATTGGAGGGTGTTTTTCAGTCACTGAGCTGGGAAAACAAGGGGATAAAGATTAATGGAGATTATCTAACCCACCTTCGTTTTGCTGATGACGTAGTCATTTTTGCAACTACCCCATCAGAGCTGCAGAGTATGATCCAGGAACTTGCTGACAAGAGTAAAGAAGTGGGATTAAAAATGAACTTTCAGAAGACAAAAGTGATGTTCAATGCTTTTACAAGAAATGAAGATTTATCGATTGATGGAGAAAAGCTGGAGATAACAGACACGTACGTTTATCTTGGACAGCAGATATCAAGTGAGGGTCACATTGATGAAGAAATTAATCGGCGTACAAAACTTGCCTGGAGAGCTTTTGGAAGAAACAGCATAATTTTCAAGAGCAATATGCCATTATGTCTTAAAAGAAAAGTGTTTGATCAATGCATCCTTCCAGTGCTTACGTATGGTGCAGAGACGTGGACCTTAACTAAAAGAGACATACAAAGGCTGCAGACAACTCAAAGAAGCATGGAGAGGTGCATGCTTGGTGTAACCAGGAGAGATAAGAAGAGGAACTCGTGGATCCGAAAAATGACAAGAGTGGAAGACATCATGATCAGAGTTAAATCCTTGAAATGGCAATGGGCTGGACATACTGCCAGAAGGACAGATCATCGATGGACAGCTGAAATTTTTAGATTGGATTCCAAGGGACAGGAAAAGACCCAGAAGAAGACCACATGGGAGATGGGTGGATGAAATTCGAAAGTATGCAGGGGTGACATGGAGGAGACTGGCACAAGACAGACCGTTGTGGAGGAAACTTGGGGAGACCTTCGTCCAGCAGTGGATTGATAATGGTTGACAATGATGATGATGATGATGATTTATGAGTAACACTACGGATATCAATTATTTCACAATTGATATTATTCTTTATTCTTTTATACATATTTAATTCAAGGTTATAGTTAATTAGTTGTTTTATATTTCATATACCATATTTATTGGGATTGACATGCGTATGAATGTGAAGATCAGCGTGTTATTGTCAGTATTTTATTTAAGATCCATTAGTCGGATATATTTGTTTTGTAGAACTTGTAGTTTTTTAATATTTGATTTTGTTGTTTGTCTCCATGATGAAAGGCAATAAATTAAATGTGTTTGAATTAATGTATGACATAATAGAATTAGACTTTTAATAGAAAGTTTAGGTAATATGTGACTAACCATTCCAATAGTTCTAGAAATGTTATTGCAGATTTGATCAACGTGTTTATTCCATTCTAAATCATTCTGTAAGTTGATTCTCAAATAGGTAAAGTTATAAGTAATATAATTTCTTTTGTTATCTTAATACACTGCAGAGCAATTGAATTAGAGACAGGTAGCGTCATGCAAATGTGGCCCTGTAAACGGAAACGACATGACGTATGCAGTGATCCAATAATATAAGCAGTGATGCGACGGGAATCAGTAACAGTCAGACGCAGTAAGGGTAAGACGAAGGATCTAAGGTCATTTGATCGTGGACAAATTGTCGGGGCCCGACGAATGGGTCAGTCGGGCAGGCACTGGGATTATCACGAGCCACTGTGTCAAGGGTGCACCGTGAGCATATCGAATCCGGTAAAACCATCCCTGCAAGGGCCAACTGCCGTGGACAACAGCGTGTGGATGAGCGGGGTCATCGTCGGCTAGCTCGCATTGTAACAGCGGATAGACGGGCCACAGTGCAAGAAATCACTCGGCAATTTAACGCTGGTGCACAAAAACGTGTTAGCAGCCACACCATCCAGAACCATCTCCTTGCTATGGGGTGCAGAAGCCATCGTCCCACGAGGGTACCGCTGCTGACCGCACATCACAGAGTGCAAATATTAGGATAGGCGCGGGAACATCGCCACTGGACTCTAGACATGGGGGAAATGTTGCCTGGACTGATGAGTCGATATTCACGTTGGTACATGCGGATGGCAGGATACGAGTACGGCGTAAACCACATGAAGCAATGAATCCTTCTTGCCAGCAGGGTACTCTTCAAGATGGTGGGGGTGGCACTCTCGTCTGGGAACTGTTTACGTGGAGGACTGAAATGGGACACCTGGTACGTGTGACATCGTCCCTCACAGGTAAACGTTACCGGGATATCCTGGACAACCATTTGCTCCCGTTTGTGCGTTTTCAACATCCTACTTGGGACCTCATCCTGCAGCAAGACAATGCAGCTCCCGAAATGTATCCGAATGGCTTAATGAAAACTCGACCGACGTGACCTCGCTTTCTTGGCCAGTTAGATCACCTGACCTTAATCCCATCGAGCACATCTGGGATGCCATCAAGAGAGATATTCGAGGCTCTGACCCCCCTCCCTCAAATCTTCGTGAACTGTGGGAGCTTGTTCAGGCGTCGTGGATCCGTATGGCTTCTTAACGCTTCCGGTGTCTTGTCGAGTCCATACCGAGACGAATCGTCGCCGTCATCAGGGCGAAAGGTTGTGCTACACGTTACTAGACAGGTATCTCTAATTCAATTGCTTTTCAGTGTATATCGATAAGTCCTGATCTATATTCATGCGCTGCCTTGTAAATATCACAGCCATAGATTTCTGAGTATTCACTAGTAATCCATTAGATGTTGTCCAGTTATAAAATTTATGTATTTGATTATTGCAAAAGGATATGATCTGGTGTATATTATCACCCGAAAATAGAATAGTAGTATCATCACCATATAGTGTTAGAGATGAGGTGGCTTTTATAGAGAACATGTCATTAATGTAAATATTGAGTAAAATGGGGCCATATCATAGGCATAACCACTGGGGGGTAGGGGGTCAGGACCCCCAGATTTTGAGAGTCGGGGATCCTAATATATGTAATGTGTGTATGTGTGATCGGACCCTCCAGATTTTGAAACAATGTTTCACCACTGGGCCAATTATTGAGCCCTGAGGAACTCCTGAGGTAATAGAGGTAATAGTTCACTGGTAAAGCAAAAAGATATACCGGATACCATGATTCCGTGGATCCTCTACACACACACACACACAGACGCACTCACATACACACGTACAAAAGCCAGTTTCTTTCACCTATGAGCACTTTAGATATTTTTGCAAAAGGTAATTTGGGAATTAAAGGCACTGGAGTTAATAAGAGCCACCTCTGGTTTAAATGTTTTTCGTTCACACATCTATGATAATGAAGATAACGAGAATGGTTTACTTCTTCTTGTTCTCTCATAAGGTAATCACCAATGGATATTCCCCATTGCAAAAAGAAGGGACGCGTGGCATATGCATCCTCTTTCTTCTCTCTCTCTCTCTCTCTCGGGCTGTGCTGTGGAACAGATTGTGCGATCTCTGGCAGGAACTGACACATACACACACATTAAAAGAAGACCCTCCAATATCAATAACGAGAGTTCACTGACTACGATGGTAGTCCACATTTTCTGAGAATACGTACTCATACCAGCCCCTGAATTAGAAATCTTTATGCAGAAGTACGTAAACGTCACTTACGCAGAACACCTGCAAAATACGCGGTCTCCTGCATCACCACGTCATTTAGGCAACTATTTAAGAGAACTGCTCGTAAGTAGTGTTGATTACAATGAGAAAATAAAAGGATCTTTCGGATCATACTTCTTAATAAACACCATCTTTGCACGATCGTAATAAAGATAGGATTTAAAAACTATGCAATTAAAATACCGTTTAATTTAAAATCGTAGATTAAAACACATTCGATCTTTCAAACCCGCTTCGGGTTCTTTTTTTTTGTTTGTTTTTTTGTTTTGGTTGGAGGTTTAACGACCACCGTGAGCAACTCAATGGGCTATAAGCAGTCGCCCGTCCCTAATTTAGGGGCACTGGTTCCAGGGAAGGGAGAGAGCCAGTGCTGTAAGACAAACACAACATCCATGCCTCACCGGGATTCGAACCCGGACCCCTTTCGGACGAATGATCAGAGGCCATTGCCTTAGACCACTGCGCCACCGGGGCGGCCCCGCTTCGGGTTCATCTTCAGATGCATATTCACTTAATGGAACAATACTAATAGGAGGAAATATATACATTATGTGTGGGCAATTACTGAGCATGACGTGACACATGAGTAATGAGACTTTACGTCGTATTCCGTAGATCTCTCAGTCGAACTATAAGTCCCGTAAATTAGGCAATATTCACACAATTAATCCTAGAGAGTAACATTTTCCAAGGTGTTGGAATGTTACATGGAAGGTCATCATTACAGCATCGAGATGCGTTGCTGTAAATTAACATGCTTTCTGTAAATATGATAGTGAATCTAGAAGGTAGTGTGGCTAAAACAGTAACATCTTCCCAAATTGGGGAGCGTGTTCCTTGGTTAACTAAACGGGGAGATTAGCCGCCATTGACCCAGTTTTTAGATTGGTTTTATGTTCAGTCAATCTTATTTTAACTGATCGTAAAGTAGATACACCACATATATTTGGCCAGTATCATCCGGATCCACCGATTTTAATGGAATACAGTAGATACCGTATTTACAGTGCGCGAAAGAGAAAATGCCTGAAAGAAAAATGCCTGAAAGAGAAAATGCCACACCACGAAGACTTAAACGCAGAGCCATGCAAATTGCACAGCGGGTGCACACGTACAACTTATGCAAATGATTGTATTTGTAGGCCAATTGCACGAACGGCGCGCCGGATATAAGCGGACAACCAGCCAATGAGGCCATCTGTCGAGACGTCGTCATGTCTGCGAAAAGTAAGTGGTTCTGCTGTAACCGTGTCTGGAGAACGAACAAGGGGTTCCAATGCAGTTAAGACGCCGTCGTACGCGATTTCGTCAAACGGATGAGTTCACGACAGGTGCCATCGTAGGCCTTCGTATCGCCGGATGGCCTTTGCGTCGTACTGCGGTCGCGTTTGGAAACAGTGTTCCCAAGAAGGATCTGTGCAACGTCGTAGGGGGACCGGAGCACGGAGACGGAAGTCCGAGCACACCTATCGTCGCATCCGACGTCATGCCGCAGCGGATCTACAGGTCACAACGGGCGACATTTTGCGGAGTGTACGTGGAGGCTTGGATGCTCCGATGTCGATGCGGACAGTGTCGAGCCAATTGGCTGAGTCTGGTTTGCTGTCCAGCCATCCGTTGCGAAAGCTACCCTTAACAGCGAGCCATCGTCGTCTCCGCTTGTCGTGTTGTCGCTCCAGGGCTGCGTATGGTGCCGAATGGAACAGTGTGGTATTCAGCGACGAATCGCGGGTCTATCTCACCACGGATGATCGCCGTGGGAGAGTCTGGAGGCGTTGCGGCCAACGGGAGGATTCCTCCACCCTCGTGGAGCGACACGCGGCCCGGCAACGTGGAATCACGGTGTGGGGTGCTATCAGCGCCAACAGCCGCTACCGCTGGTACCAATTAAGGGCTCATTGACAGCACGCCACTATGTTGACGAGGTGCTGCGGCCCGTGGTACTATCGTATCTGCAGGGCATCCCAAACGCCGTTTTTCAACAGGATAACGCTCGGCCACATACTGCTCGGATATGCCTGAATACTTTACAGGGTGTGTGGATGCTTCCGTGGCCAGCATGATCCTCAGAACTCTCGACCATCGTGCATCAGTAGGACAAAATTGGACATCAGTTCAGTACCTTCCCACCCCCGCAAAATGAAGATGAACTGTTAACTCGGATCGGTACCACATGGTCCACGATACCGCAGGACCCTATTCGGACAATCATTGATTCGATGCCACGTCGGTTTCAACGCTGTATCGCCCAAAATGGGAGTCACACGCCTTATTAATCATCCTGTATATTCGGTCACTGCAGCCTAGCCTGTATATGACAATTAAATTATTTGTTCAGGACCTACGTGGCTATCTATGTGTGCAGTTTGGTCTGTTTTCAAGCATTCCTTCATGGTATGGCATTTTCTCTGTCAGGTAGTGTATTTCCGGATTTTTCAGCGTCGCTGTCACTTTTAATGATGGAAAAGATATTAGTTGTTTTAATCCCAAAGGCGATATTAAAACGCCTACAAATATTTTTTAGAATATGTGTAAGTTCAGGCACTAAAGTCATTGATCCAATAAACTAGGTTCACTGTGATCGTGAAGTATAGTGGTAAACAGTGATTTTTGCATTTTACGTAATAAGTTGTCGATCGTTGTTTCCGAGTACCCATGGTTTCTGGCAATCACCCGAATCTTTGATAATTCAGTTTCCAGTAGTGTATCGCTGGAACAGTGGATAAGTGCACGTCGTAATATTTAATGGATACATGAAAGTTTGTAGTTCAATGAGTGGACAGAAATCATCGGTATTATGGAAACATTTGTAGTGGGTTTTCGAAATACAGATGTAGAGATTGAATGTGTAACAGGATTGCGTTGTAGACTGATATCGAGGAAAGGCAAACGGAAATATCTTTCGAAGTTCAATAAACGGAAATATCTTTCGGAGTTCGAGTTCAAAATATCTTTATTCTTTCGAAATATCTTTCGGAGTTTGATAAACGTCTTATAATGTGTACCCGTCCGGCTAGAGCGACGATTTTGAAAACATCAGAGCTGACTGGTTTCTTGAAAGGTGAAATATCCCGGCTCTTTATCAGTGGAAAAATAATTCACATTTTTTGTCTAAAAGGCACAAGTGTGGCGCGAAGACAATCTGTAAGGAACGAGATCGCCGTCGTATGTGAAGGATTGTACCGAGAAACAGGACTTTCACGGTGCTGTAATTGACCGAAGCATTCAATGAAGGCTGTTCTTAACCATATTTCAGCTACTGTGCTCAGTGAATTAAAGAAGATCTCTATTGGCATCGCTATAAGTAAAATCACTGATTTCTGCAAAGAACCAGTACGCTCGTCTACGGTGTGTCAGGAACACCGCGAATGGACACTGAAAGACTGGAAAAAGGTGATACAGTCCAACGAGTTGCGGCACACACTATCCTGTGCCGAATGTACGCAGAGAGTTTGGCAGATGCTCCCCGTAAAGCAATGGGCACAGCTTGCCTTGTAAACACAGCTCAAGGTTCTGGAGGTGAATTCTATTTTTGGGACACGTTTTTTGGGCACGGAACTGGTCCCCTTATATTGCTGGATAGGGGAGATGCCCTGCGAGGATTATCTGAACATTGTTGCCTATCAAATTTATCCTACACTGTTGGCTTTGTATCCAAGAGGTGACGGGTGCTACTGGACGATAATGCATCGCTTAAGATCTGTTCAGCAGTAGTTAAGCAAACATGACAGCGACTACCACCACCTTCTCTAGCTACCATAAAGCCCATATCCCAACCCCATTGAGAATATATGGGACCTGTAAAAAAAGCGATCCGGAACAACAGTCCTCTTTCGTCAAATATGAGCCAAATAAAAGGCTGTCAGGAGAACGCCTGGTGTGCTCTATAGATGCAGATGCACTCCAACACTTTGTGGAATTCATACTAAACCGCATACGTGCCGTAATTTGGGCTAAATGCATGTGATGTAAAACAGAGGTAGAGCACGTGTCAGGATGACAAATATGCAGTGGCACATTTCGTCCGTGTAGCTTAGTTTGGAAAGCAACTTACTTCGAAGTGAGGGGCGCGGTTTTGATCTCCGTCACGGATAAATTTGTTTTTTCACATTGGAACCCGAGCGTAAAAATGAATGTACTGGCCATTGGGTTCTCCAAAAAGTGTGTGATGTTTTTTTCCACACATCGCGTGGCATTAATGAAAAAATACCTCCTTCGCTTACAAAAAAAAAAAAAAAAAAGATGGAAGATGATGTGACTTACTACATTGGTAAATCACGTGTCAAGACGACAAATCTGCACCTATACATTATGTCCGTCTAGCTTAGTTAGGAGAGCAACTTACTCCGGAGTGGCGGAACGCAGATTCGATCCCAGTTACGGACAAATTTGTGTTTTCACAGGTAGTCCAACACGGTATTGAATAAAGTTTCTAATTCAGAAGCCACTGTTAAAGATTTTATGGTAGGTTGCACCAAAAGTGGTGCTACCCCAGCTGCACTACTTTTTCAGAAAATATACACCACTGTGTACTGCAAACAAAACCCAACAACATGGAGAAACTTTGCACCACATTATGTACAAGTTTGCATGACATTATGGTGCAAAGCTGCATTAAGCTGAAGAATTGTTTGCAACACAGAGTGATATATACTGTTACACGGCACTAGCAGTATTCCTGCCGAGTCGGCCGGTAACGGTGCTTGAAACCTGTCGTACAATGTAGTTGGCCGCGGCACCAGGTGAGAATCTCAGGTGCACCGATGCACTCAATGATTCACACCAGAACATAAAAAATGAAAAGTTGAAGAATGACCCGAAGCATAAGGCTTGGGTGAATCCACCGTGTGAACAAAATAACAAAAACAAATAAAAAATAAAATAAACTAAAAAAATGATACTTTGGGATCAGAGAGTTGTGATGTGGTTCACCCGCAATCACCAATTCGTGACTGAGTGTAGTGGTCCGGATCTTACTCCGGTACATTCAATCCCCAACCAGCCAGAACAACACTCACTTTCGCAAATAACACATGATTCACAAATGCACAACACAACATTTAATTACGTTCTGTGAGATTTTAACAGATACGGCGCTCTCTGGGCGCATAGACAATTGCCCCTCTTATGTGGGCAGCACACAGTATCACACTTTGCTGTCGGACAACGCAAGCCGACTGAGTCCCCACCGGACTATCTGATCAAGAGATACTATAGTTAACACACAAAATAGAGCAGCAGGTGATATTCATATACAGTTGCTTAGAGAATGAAAAAAAATTATATGCAAGCGATCATATTAAAAATACTCGCCACACAAAATACACAAGCACGTTAATTTGCGGTATACGATTATAGGTGCGAAATACTGCCAAAGTTAATTAACTAAATCTAATAAGCATGCACATGCATATCCCTTCCCCGCTCGTTTGGCCCTGAACCAAAGTTAAAAGAAACTGTCCCGCCCAGCGGAATTTGTGGCCACACCCTATCCCTTATTCATGTAAAAAATAATCAGGAAATGGGCCCTGTAAGAAATTGAAGTTTGTATGTGCAGGTACTTCCTCTGAGATTCAGCCACTCAGCATTACTACATCTATTTTCATGCAGCTCTGGGTGTCGGGATGGCACAAGTTCGCAGATGTGCGAAGAAAAAAAAAAAGGAACTATTCATCTACTTACAGTTTCGTGACTTTGCTGTGCAAATCCAGTGTGCATCACATAATATAACACGACAAAACACACACACACACACACACACACACACACACACACACACACACACACACACACACACACACACTTGCACTATGTGGCAGCACCGATGATTCAACACTTCACTTTGACGCTTGATGTAAATGAAGCACACAATTAAAATGGTGATATCACGCCGCACTTTGTTGCAATGATTAGAGTGCACAGTGATTTACTCTCGTGACGATTTGAAGGTGGCCGTTAAACAAAATAGCCCCTCTCACATCTGCTGTTGCGGGTTCCGAGACTGATTTTCTGTGTTCATGGGAAATGATTTCTGTTGTCGTGAAGATATAATTCTGACCGTCAACTGCCTGGAGAGTGGGACCCCCTCACTTCCGCTGCTGCTATAGTAGATTCCGTCCGTTTCTACCTTCCGTCCTTTTTGACCGTTCATTCCCAATTCAGTCAGTTCCTTTCCGTTAGCATAACATCTATCCTGCCTGAGTATGCAGTTCAAATATGCCCCTCGCAGGTTTTGTTTCCATTTTTTTAACGAGTTGTGACCGCCAGCCCTGAGATTAGTTTTCTCGGCCGAGCGAAATAAGTCGTGCTTTTTCTTTAAGCGTATATCAGCAACTGCTGACCAGAAACGACGCTCGAATTCACCCCCTATTCTTTTCGGCGATTCTATACTCTTAATTGCCCATTGTACCTCGCAGACGTCAGAGCATCTTTCTTGCTGACAGAGTTATGTGTCTGCTTAGGGTCTCTTGGCCCACCCACTGAAGTAAACATACGGACCACAGCGTTAAGCTACAAGCGGAAAGAAGAAAAAAGAATAGTGAAAAACCGCTTTGAATTTCCCTCGTTCGTTTTGCACCCCCTCGAAGACCCTTGAGATAGGAATTTTTATGTTTCACTTCAGGGCTATATGTGAGGTCTAGCAATTCAAAATTGCAAAATATTACGTTTCTTGCCTTCAAGAGCATTGGAGCGACTTCCTAATTATCCCGCAATTTTGTTAATTAATTTAGAGAACAGCCGAAAGAAAAAACAACGTAAATGAGAAATAAGTAAAAAAAAGCTGTGAACTGTAAAAGAACATGTGAGCCTGCCGAACTGTGATTCTCAGCTGCCTCATGACATGGCGGACAAATTTTAGAGTTTTCTTTACGTTTTAAGATAGGGGGGGGGGGGCTGTCCACTGTAACAATATTTTCTCAGAAAGTCGTGCAGCTGGGGTAGCACCACTTTTTGGTTCAACCTACCACGAAATTTTTAACAGTGTAGAAATTTGGACCGATACGCATTGTAAGCCTTCTAGGCTGCGAATAAGACGTAGATCTTATTAGTTTTAGGAAGAAACGAAGCCTAAGTCATGTTGATTTTCTCACGATTCCTAATTTCAACGTTGATTTATTATTGCTGTGAATTTTTCTTTGCGGTATTCAGTTGTACATCATTTTTTCGAAAATGTTAAATTTCAAAAGCCAGAAACAACGTCGAAATGTTTCTGTTTATCATTTTTCAAATTACATCGTAAAACACAAGTATCCACTACTTTATCCTTAGGGGTTGGGAGAGGAAGTTTAAAAACGGTCACGTGTATCTACGTTTCTCCTTTCCCTAATTTGAAACCACTCGTTTTACAGAAGGGCCAAAACCATTGACGTGCTACAAACACACTCATTTTCGGCTCTAACCCTGTCCAGATTCGGACAACAGGCCGGAATCTTGCACCTCTGACGCGGCGAGCCTTATTTACGCGTATGTTTAATGGTGTAATTGCTGTGATTTCCTAATAGCGGGACTCGAAATTTCCCCTGTGAATAAAACATCGCAGTCGCTTTTTCTACTTTAAGGGAAAAATAGAAAAAAATTGTCATCGCACCAGTATAGAAGCACAGAGTAGCACAGGAACACAGAGTCATTGTGAAAAAAAAAAAGTTTTTGCGTAACGAAATTTAAAAGGTTTCTGTTTTTATTATTTGGCTAAAAAAATGTACTAACCAAAATGGGCGTGTAGATAAATATAATAGTTTGCGAAAAAAATATCAAGTTACCCACAAATTTAGTACCTTCTGCATTTCGAAAAAAAAACAAAACATATGAGTTTTGCGGAGGTTTTAATGCTAAAAATACATAAAAGATAAGGGAGTATCCAGTTTCACGGTAAAGTTGCGCCAAAGAAGAAATAATTAATGTTGCCAGCAAAAACATAAATGCTTACAAAGAAGAAGTTGTGAAGGCATCTTTCGACACATGTGTTAATGAACTTTCTTTAGTATTTTAGCTCTAGGGAAATTACGAGAATTAGAGGCTTGCATGCTTTAGCTTTCGAAAACTTGAGGTAAAACGTCACCTCCTTGTAGGTAAAAGAACATCCCCAAAATAGATTAAAAAAATAGAAAAGTTCTTAAATTTTACGATTTTGAAATAGGTTTTTGCACCCCTTTTTGCCAACATAATTAAAACTCTCTGAAGTTTTAATTTAATACAAAAGCTGGCTTTCTTACTAGCTTAATTCCGGAGATTAGTACCTCAACGATACGATTCATTCTTTTTTTTTTCACTGAGGAAACAGCAAGTGAAAACAAATATTACAACTACAAAGTTGGTATAACTTATAATTTTCTTCGACATACCGTTATCCTCAGATGGCTGTTTTCTCAATAAAAAGACGATATCTCCAGAATTAGTCTAGCGACAACCATCGTCCTAATGGAAAAAACGCTCCATTATCGTTTTCGGTTCCATCTGACAAAGAAAGTTATTACTTTAAATAAATTTAAATTATCCGTTAACGCTTCTCAGAGAAAATTGTACCTTGATTTCTTCTTTGTTAAGAAATCTATTTTTTTAAATACCCGCATGTTTTGGCCTACAAGTCCAGACTGTTTTCTTCAGAAAGTCCGGCCCTCGACTAATATGCTACATCAGAGTTATCTACTGAAATTTTCCAATGACGAAAAAAAAAAAAAAAAAAAGATATTGTGCCTTAAATTCGATCGTGATCCAAGCACCCTGAAATTCAATATTACGTTCTCAAGAAAACCAAAGCGTATTAACCGTTTACTAGGAAGGTATTTAAAAACATATGAAACGGATATTTCTGTTGGACAGGAACGTGACAAGGCAAAATGACACCGAATCTTCGGTTGTAATGAGCACGTCTCTTGAATCCGTTCTAACGCTAATTAAATCTATCAAAGCTATTCAAAGTCAATGGAACCTGTATGGAAAACAGTAATATCTTACGAAAGAAAGAAGGAAAGATGTTTTTCAATCGGGTTTTTAATCCCGCATATATTGCTGTAAACCGAATGGTAAACTTACGCCGTCTGGTTGCAGACTTGTACTTTAAAAAAATTTGAAATTATATGAAAAACGTCTCGCAGTAGAAATGCTCTCCAACAAAGAAAGAATTTTTCAGATCGGACACTTAGAAGCAGATATTTCGACAAATATAAGAAATGCATATGCGCCCCCTGGCGGGAAAACATGTATTATTTTAAGAAGAAAGTATTCTCAAAAGGTTTTTAATGTGAGCGGTATCGGTCCAGGAAAATGTTTTATCAGTCGAGCTATTAGGAGCTGAGATTTTGCTGCAAATACATTAGAAGCAGAAATTAACAATTTTAACCCCTGGTGGCCAAACCATTCTTTACCAAATATTAAAAATTAAATGAGAAACAATTCCCATTAGGAGCTTTATGCGATACAGGAAGTATTTTTAAAATTAGAGTTTTAGAAGCAGAAATATCGAGAACAATGTAATTTACTAGTACGCCCCCTAGGGGAAAGTCCGTGGATTACATGAAAATTTTGTAAATATATAGAAAATATGTCGAACCGGAAACTCTATCCATCAAAGAAGATTTTTTTTTTAAATTGGACAATTAGAAGCAGAGATATTGACAGAAATAATATATACATCTGCAACCCCTGGCGCAGAAACCATGCAATATTTTAAGAAGAAAATATTCCGAAAAGGTTTATCGACATGAGTGGTATCTGCCCACGAACAAATTTATTAAATAAATTCTGGGTAATATAATAATAAAATACACTATATTGACGAAAGTCACCGGACACCTAGAAGAGAAACACAACACAGGATTTATCGACATATATTAGTACAGTGCAGGTCCACCTTTGGCCTTAATGCATGCACTGACCCTTTGAGACATGCTTTCAACAAGGTTTTGAAACACAGCGATAAGTATACTCTGCCATTCAATACATAATGCTGCCGCTATCTGTAGCTTAGTAGTAGGCCTTGGTTCCAAACTTCTTATGCGGCGCGCTAATTCATCCCATAGGTGCTCTATGGCATCAAGATCTGGGCTGTGTGCTGGCCAGTCCACACACGATACGGATATATCGTCAAACCACGCTGTAACCGTCCTTGATTTATGGCTCGATGCATTATCCTGCTGGTACCAACAAGGCTCGATTCCATAATATTTCCACAGAGTTGGTAGGGCATAATTGTCCAGAGTATCGAGGTAGACGGGCTGATTAACAGGTTTGTCCACGATAACCGGGATCATGCCACGAAAGACACCCCCACACGAATACACTGCCAGAACCAAACCTGACCGTAAGAACAGCACATTGTGGTAAATAGCGTTCATCCGGCTGCCGACATACCCACACACGGCCATCAGACATATGGATCGTGTATCTGGATTCATCAGTCCATAGGACCCGTTTCATTTGATCTACGGTCCACGATAAATGTTCTTTATACCATGCTAAACGACGAGTAGCCTTCCGAGTGCAGATAAAAGGCTTATGAGCAGTCGCATGAAAACGGAAACCCATGAAATGAAGTTCTCTGCGAATGGTACGTGTACATACCGAGGTTCCAGCATTTTTACTCACCTGTACACTGAGGTCTTGTGCAGTTCTCCGTCGATTAGCTGTAAGGACACTTATCAGTCTTCCACGTCCATTATCACTGAATTTCTTTGTTCTGCCGGTACGTTTTACAGCTTCAGGCAAACCATTTCACTTCCACTTATTCAGTTCATCCAAAACAGTTGACTGGTGTATGTTTAAACACCTCTCGGTTTCTCTTATGGGCAGCCCACTAATATGACACCCAACATTCTTTCCTTTCTCAAAGTTAATTCTCTCCCGCCACGACATTTTCACTTAACCTGACAGTGTGATATGATCGCTGTAGCTGCAGGCTTATTTTTATACCGTTTGTAGCCGTACCGTGCATCTTAACAACGCAGCGGATCCGTTCATTTTCTTTTTAAGGGGTTTCCAGTGAATCTTGTCAACATAGTGTATGTGTTATTTCTCTCTACAGGCAAAATTGTAAGCTGAAATACTGGAAAAGTCCAAAACATTGGGTCGAAATACAGATGTAAGCGATTGGCGAAAAGGTGTCATAGCTTTTGGTCGGTCAAAAGGACACAGTTGCCGAGTTTTCAAGTGTGAGCAAAAGGTTCTGCT
This sequence comes from Macrothele yani, assembly GCA_039090855.1. Classification (NCBI taxonomy): domain Eukaryota; kingdom Metazoa; phylum Arthropoda; class Arachnida; order Araneae; family Macrothelidae; genus Macrothele; species Macrothele yani. Next base: position 51,243,810 of record CM077008.1, on the reverse strand, counting down.
TGTTCATAAATTGGTACAAATCAAACTCGACTGAAAATAAAAGGAAAACCTGTGGAAGAAACATCCTTTTGACAAGTGGTGACCGGCACAGAATTTCTCACCTTGCCAACGAAATCATACTTAAAACAAAACAGACACTTTTCTAATCTCTTAAAAATGGACCTTACACGTCTATATCTGACCGAATAGTGTGTAGGGAACTTGATCGAATTGATATTGGGAGTAGGGTTGAAAGACTGAAACCAATATTAATTTCAGCTCCAGAAAACTCGATTAGCTTGGGTAAAAGTACATGGGACATGGACTGCTGATTAGTGGAACGCTGTCATGTGCTCTAATGAATCCAAATTTTGCCTGTAGTCAAATGATGCAAGGCGTAGTGTCAATAGGAGATCTAAAGAAATATTCAATCCTGAGTGTGTTCAAAGAGTATTTGCCTAAGGGGTGGGTCTGAAATGCTATGGGGTTGTTTTAATAGTTATGAATTAGGCACACTGGTAGAGGGGCACAAGTAACCTATCCGATTTACAGACAACTGTTGGATTCATGGAGCAAAAACTATTATGGATTGGCGTGAAGAGCATGATACAACTTCGGGACACATGGACTTGCAAGCTAAATCGCCAGATTTCAATCTCATCGAGAATTTATGGGACCACCTTGAACGAAGTGTGAAATCCAAACTTCAGCATCCCAGGAATCTCAATGAATATGGGACAAACTGTTCTTAGAATGGTCAAAAGGTGACTCAAGTTATTTAAATCATCTTGTTGAATCTCTTCCAATAAGAATTAATGCCGTTATTTCTGCGATGTAATTTAGTACTGAAAGTAAATTTCTGGAGATGACAAATTTTTGTCAGGTGTCGGTAGTTACAGAATTTCGGAACACTAACTATATTTGTTCTAACCTCGTCTTACGCACACGATCGACTTTTCTATGAATGAAAATAAGGAAATCGAGAAATTTAATCTATTCGACTTATACTCCATATCGATTTATAAACCAAAAAATATAGTACTTGATTCCCCAAGTCAAAATTTAGTTTGTTGAAATATCCGCCCTTCGCCAAACGAAGAAATCTGCAATCTCAACACAGCAGTGTTATGAAAACTGCCCGAAGCGATGAAAGGCGAGAATTAGAGTGGTTCTATTCAGAATCACCGCTACTCTTCAGAATATTAAAATGAACTACACCTTCAGGTATTTTGCATGTTCTGCTATACCATTTGAAAAGCCACATCATCGATTTTGCTAAAAGAAGAAACAATGTGATTCTGAAGATGATGGAAACATTTCCTAGCCTCGTAGTTAGATCTACGAGAAATATTTAAAGTATCGACCACAAAAATATTTCTTCTGATTGTATTTTGCGTTTTGTCACTCAGATTTCCAAGGCTCCTGCTTGTGCCATTAGTATCAAACAGATTTCAAGAGTGATTGTATTATCGCAAAAAATGTACAAAATACAAATTTCAACAACGCTAAACGATGAGTTCATCAATGCAAACTTTCAGTTTTAAAGTGAAACACTTGTGCTCAGATACTGTTACCTTGTTCAAGAAAAAGATGACACCGAACTTTCGGTTGTGATGAGTAAGTCTTTTGAGGACTTTTCCACGAAAGTAAAATTCATCAAAGCCATTTACAGTCAATGGAATCGGTTTTCTCTTGACTACTTCGACATAAAGGCCTTGTATGTCCGGATATCTGAAATTAGCGTCAAAGCGAGGAAAGGTATATACACTGACGGAAAAAAATCCCAACACCACGAAAAAATAGTTGTAGAGGAATGAAATGTCGGCAATACATTTGTATAGGTAACATATTTAATCGATTAAGGTTTAATGTAAGCTTAATGTAAGCGCGAGAAGAGCTATTTTAAATGTGAAATGCTGGTACCTTAATAACCGGTGTAACCGCCAGAATGTTGAATGCAAGCACACAAACGTTCATGTATTGTGTCGTACAGGTGCTGGATGTCAGTTTGTGGGATGGAGTTCCATGCCTGTTGCACTTGGTCGGTCAATACAGGGACGGTTAATGCTGGTTCGGGGTGACGCTGGAGTTGTCGTCCAATGATGTCCCATACGTGCTCGATTGGTGAAAAATCTGGTGATCTAGCAGGCCACGGCAACATGACGACACTTTGTAGAGCATGTTGGGTTACAACAGCGGTATGCGGGCGAGCGTTAACCTGTTGGAAAACACCCCTGGAATGCTGTTCATGAATGGCAGCACAACAGGTTGAATCACCAGACCGACGTACAACTGTGCCGTCAGGGTGCGTGGGATAACCACGAGAGTGCTCCTGCAGTCATAGGAAATTGCTCCCCAGACCATAACTCCAGGTGTATGTAAAGTGTGTCTCGGCCGCAGACAGGTTGGTTGCAGGCGCTCACCTGGCCTTATTCTAACCAACACACGGCCATCACTGGCACCTAGGCAGAACCGGCTTTCATCAGAAAACACAACAGATCTCCACTCCGTTCTCCAATGAACTCTAGCTTGACACCTCTAACGTCGCAAACGGCAGTGGTTTGGAGTAAGTGGAATGCACGCTACGGAGCGTCTGGCTCGGAGCTGTCCTTCAAGTAACCGATTTGTAACAGTTCGTTGTGTCAATGTGGTAGCAACTGCAGCTCGAATTGCTGCGGCAGACGCGGTACGATGCGCCACTGCCATACGCCGGACACGGCAGTCTTCCCTCTCAGTAGGGCCACGTGGCCGGCCGGAACCCGGTCTTCTTGAGGCAGTACCTTCCCTTGACCACCGCTGCCAACAATCATGCACAGTGGCTACATTCCTGCCAAGTCGTTCTGCAATATTGCAGAAGGAAAATCCACCTTCTCGTAGCCCTATTACACGACCTCGTGGAGTTGTCGATATGGCTGTGTGCTGTTGATAATGGCTTCTTCGTCTTCTTAAAGGTATTCTTGACTAACATCAGCACCCTACGTCGAATTTCAACGATAACTAACGCTCACGAACGTTACAGCGCGTATGTACAGCAAACCTGCTTTGCATGTTCCGAGGGGCGCTACTAGCGCCACACGTATGCGCCGAGCGCGAAATTTGCATAGACGTCATCTTACAGATGTACTCTCACTGCCTTTCAACTGTCGTTTATCTAACACAACCCTTTCTTGGTGTTGGGATTTTTTTCCGTTAGTGTATATACACTATATTGACAAAGGTCACCGGACACCTAGACGAAAAACACAACATAGTGTTTATTCGCATACATTTACACGGTGGCAGTCCACCTTTGGGATTAATGCATGCAGTGACCCTTCGAGATATGCTTTCGACAAGGTTTTGGAACACAGCGATAGGTGTTCACTTCCATTCACTACATAATGCTGCCGTTAACTGTTGCTTTAGTAGGCCTTGGTCCCGAACTTCTTATACGGTGCTCTAATTCATCCCATAGATGCTCTATGGGATTATTATCAGGGTTATCTGCTGGCCAGTCCACACACAATACGGAATTATCATCAAACCACGCCGTAACAGTCCTTGCTTTATTGCTCGGTGCATTATCCTACTGGTACCAACAATACTCGGTTCCACAGTATTGCCACAAAGTTGGTAGGGTTTAATGGTCCAGAATATCGATGTAGACGTGCTGGTTAACAGGATTGTCCACGTTAACCAATGGGCCGGGACCATACTACGAAAAACACTTCCACACGATTACACTGCCATCTCCAATCTTGAACGTAGGAACAGTATACACTGTAATAAATAGCTTTGCCTCTGCTGCCGCCAAACTCACACACGGCCATCAGACTGATGGATCGTGTATCTGGATTCATCAGTCCATAGGACTCGTTTCCATTGATCTATGGTCCACGATAAATGTTCTTCACACCATGCTAAACGATGAGTAGCATTCCGAGTGGAGATAATAGGCTTATGAGCAGCCGCACGAACACGGTAACCCATGGAGTGAAGTTCTCTGCGAATGGTACGTGTACATAACGAGGTTCCACCATTTTTAGTCACCTGTACACTGAAGTCTTGTGCAGTACTCTGTCGATTAGCTGTAAGGACTCTCCTGAGGCTTCCACGTCTTCTATCACTGATTTTCTTTGGTCTGCTGGTACGGTTTGCTGCTTCAGGCACACGATGTGTCTTCCATTTATTCGGTACATCCAAAACAGTTGACTTTGGAATGTTTAAACGCCTCTCGGTTTCTCTTATGGACAACCCACTAATATAACACCCAACAACCTTTCCTTTCCCAAAGTCAGATCTTTTCCCCCGCGACATTTTCACTCAACTTTACAGTGCAATATGATCGCGGTCAGATGCAGCTTGTTTTTATACCGTTTGCAGCTGTACTGCGCATCTTAACAACGCAGTGGATCCGTTCATTTGTTTTTGAAGGGGTGTCCGGTGACGTTTGGCAACATAGTGTAAATATATATTAGGCGGCGGACGCCTCGCTGTCCAGGTCGTCGATCCTCAGTTAGACGCTGCCGACGCTCTTGGCAAGTTTCGTATTAATGCAGTGATTGGAACCGTTGTTGAGCTTCTTTGAAATGTCGAAGCCAACTGAAAATGACGTGGAGTATGGGGTGCGTTCTGTGATTCGCTTTCTGAATGATAAAAACGTTCGTCTGAAAGACATTCATCGTCGGAATACGGCTGTTTAGGATGATGGAATGATGGACGAATCGTATGTACGGCGGTGGGTTCGGGTGTTTAATGCGGGGAGAGTAAATGTGGGCGATGACTCGCTCTCCCGTCGACTATCGCCTCGTCACAACGGACCTTAAGGAACGTGTCAATGATGTCATCAGACATGAGCGTCGCATCAAACTCGATGAATTGCATGCCCGTTTCCCGGAGGTTTCTCGCGCACTGCTCCAGGAAATCGTAGCGGAACACAATGGCTACCGGAAATATTGCGGGAGGTAGGTACCACGAATGTTGACAGATGACCACAGAAGGAACCGTATGAGTGCAGCTTTGAGCATTTGGACCTGTTCCGCACAAACGAGCAATTAATTTCTTGGCCACGTGGTGAGAGGAGATGAAACGTGAGTCTCTAATTTCACGCCGGAGAACAGACGACAGTCTCTTGACTGGCACTATTCCCCGATCCCCGACGAAACTACGCAAGTTGATCTCCGACGAAACTACGCAAACGTTTTCGATAAAGAAGGTCATGGCTAAAGTGTTTTGGGACCTCAGACGTCTTTTGCTGATTGAGTGACGATGATTTAAAAGACTGAGCGCAACAGTGGTTGCAGCGATGATGAGAGTATTCAAAATCTGGCCACTCCATATAACAAATGCCTAAACACTGGCGGTGATTATGTATTAAAATGAGATATTATACACAGTATTAGTGAAAATACAAAAATTCCGACAACGTCGGTTTCTTTCGTTTTTACTTCGTAACGGGTATTACTTTCTAGACGACCCTCATATATATTTTGACCACGCTGACCACGTGATTTTCGAATGGACGCGATTATTCGACCTGCGCAGCACATGTAAGGTGTGAGTGGAGCAGTCTGTAGTAAAATTCGGAGCGTGATTCGTAAAAGGAAGGATTTGTCGGACATTAAGAAAGGACAGATTATCGCATCTCAGAAAGCTAGAGCTTCGATTTCTGAAACGGCTGAAGTAGTGGGTTGTTCGCGAGTCGCCGCAGTTAAAGAGTATCAGGACTGGCGTGAAAATGTTCAAACAACGACTCGAAGGCAAAACTGCAAAGGACAGGGAAAGATTGATGTAAAAGGTGAGAGCTGGGTCCGATGACACATACAGGCCAAAATACTCAGCACTGTTTAATATTTGACTACCCAATACAACAAAGGCCAATACAGAACAGTATTTGTCATGACCATACGTGGCACGCTTGCCTGTATCGGCTATAACAGCAGACGACCCCTTCGATATCCTCTCCTACTCACGGCTCCTCGACGCAAATGACTCGCCTCATGCCAGTTGGACGTCGGATTGCTGGAAAATAGTGTAAACAAGTAAACCATTGGTATGTAATTTCATAGAGACAACATCATGCATGCTGGCTTGTTGAACAGTAATTCAACTGTTTCCTTGTTGCCACAAGAAAAGCTGAAATACAGTTGTGAATTCCTTCAAAGTCCATTTGAGAGACAACTCTTCTAATCATGAAAGAAATACGGGATTACGCCATATAATACAAATGTTGAAGATGACAATCCAATTTTTGGCGTAAATGTGACAAGGATAGTAAGTCAGATAATATCCGAAAACTTGAAAATTTTCATCGTCCTGGAGCGGGACTCGAATCCGCATCTCCCAGAAAACGCCCGGGTATGCTAACCACTACACCACCCAGAACGATCAAGTTCCAAGTTTCCGATCAATTTGAATTCAACCATCACAGGATTCGCTAGTCGAAGCAACCGGCATTCATGTTTAGCGAATCTGGAGGTTAAGAATCTTACCCGGTGGTTGCCCTGACTTACTATCCTTGTCACATTTACGCCAAAAATCGGATTGTCATCTTCAAAATTTGTATTATATGGCGTAATCCCGTATTTCTTTCATGATTTATCTGCTTGAGTAATGATTTCTAGTATGTTGGAAAGCGTATCATAATCATTGCCTTGCATGATTTTACTAACTTGTTTATTTTGTGAGTGACGCATTTCTCACTGCTTTAAAAATTGATTATTCTGCTTATTATTGAATTCCCGGTGCTGTGAGTTTTCCAGTTTATCTTGTTTTACACTTCAGGGTTATGTGAAAATATTTCTGGGTGAAGTAAATTGCATGAACCATACTCATTTGTTCAAATGGAATTTAGCTAATGCAGTTTTCCTTAGACCGTAAGGTTTAAATGATGAAAGGTTGGTTAGGGAAAATTCAAACTTCCACTAAAATGGAGAGAGAATGATTCGCTCACAGCTGAATATTTTAGGCACTCGCATTTGACTTGACTTTCTACAAAAGAAGGCACGCGTGAAAAAGGGAAAACTGAAATTCCGTGTTTAAAGAGACGACCGTTAATCTCTGCTTCTGAAAATGGAATTCAAAATGGCAATAACTCTAGAGTTAAGGATGAAAGTTGGGCTCCCAATGTAGTTTAATAATTCCACGACGACTCATTTGATGCTCTACGCTTTTTCCATTTTCTTGCTAAAAATTGATCCCCGATCTTTTTTTTTTTTTTTTTTTTTTGGTTAAACAAAAGACGTTTTTTTTTCCCACCGCGGTGGTGCTGACAGGATTATTTTTAAATTGTTTGCTATTCCCAACATAGAATAAAAAATAATACTTTTTTCTTTATTCATTAAACAGCTTCCTTCCTTTACATCATCATTATGCTAATTGATGTTTCCCTGAACTGATGTGCACAAAATAAAAAAAACGTGAAAAAAAAAACCCAACCCTGGTATTATTCAAGTCACATTTTTCCCAGTTAAATAAAGCCCTTTTCCTGCATTTCAGACATTTATGTTTGGACGAAGATTGCTTGCGCCTACTTTGGGATTAATGGCAGGTGAGGCGGTTATCTCTTGAGAAAATGAGTGTAAACAATGTTGAAACAGTTTTTATGTCAAAAATGTTTACTAAAATATCCCCTTGCTGTACGTCTCTCGAAATGAAAGCATTCGTTGGTAAAACAGCTCCACTTCGGTTTGGTAAAAAACAATGACACTTCGAGAATATCTTCACCTAAATGATAACGGTGAAGCTATAGTAAATGAAAATAAATTAGCTCATAGTTATGTTGTTCAGGAGGACCACGGGCGTTTTTTGCCTGCTTCTTCTGAGATAAAGAAGTAGGTTTATGAAATATCCACAATCATGAAACGTTTACCTAAAATTATGCCTTTTGCCTGGAGTGAGAGTATTCAAGAACTTTCACGTTTTGGTACATGTCTTAATCTCCACTCGGTGCGCCTGGGGGAAAAAAGAGATCATTCTAAAATACCAAGTAAGAAATACTGTAAATATAAACATTTTTCAGATTTTTTCTAATCTTTTTCAAAATTGAGATTCATTCTCCCCGCATTATGGGTTATAATGTTTTTTTTATTCTGTGAACAGAGGTCGATTACAAATATTTATTCAGGAAAAGTATAAATACAAAACAAAAAAACGATAGAAAGAGTTATAAGCAAAATGTTTTTTTTTTTTTGTGTCCTAAATGAGTTCAACATGCGTACCTTTTGTAGCACGAAGACATAAAAACGGTATTCGATCTCGTCCCAAACATTCTTCTGCAGGCCCCAAGGAATTGCAGTACTTTATATTGCTTTACGAACCTTCAAATCGTCAACAGTTGTAGGTAATGGCAGGATATAAATTTTATCTTCACTAAAGCAGCGTAGAAAGAATTGTCGCTTCAGAGTAACCACTGCTTAATACGAGTATAATTTAAGCAAAACAGATCCTTTTCCTGCTAACTCGTTATTTTCGTTCTCTGTAAGAAGCTTGCGCCACCTACTTCATCTGCGTACGTCATTACAACAGCGTTAGGAAGAAAATTTGTTTGAATGGCTCTTTAATATAATATTGCTTGGGTCTGCACCTAAATGTTCTTTCGAAATTGTTTTTTGTTATAGGAAAGATTATTTGTATCAGAGTGTATTATGCTGTAGACTTGGCTCTCTTTGTTGTTTCTTTCGTAAACAAATGAAGCGCTTCGATCTTTCTGCAGGTCAAGCACTTCATACTTAAAAGGAGTATGAAGCACTCGATCTCTTCTAGTGAAATGGTGGCGCAGTGGTCTACGCGATGGCCTCTGTTCGTTCGTCCGAAAGGGGTCCGGGTTCGAATCCCGGTGAGGCATGGATGTTGTGTTTGTCTTACGGCACTGGTTCTCTCCCTTCCCTGGAACCACTGACCCTAAATTAGGGACGGGCGACTGCTTATAGCCCATTGAGTGTCTCACGGTGGTCGTTAAACCTCCAACAAAAAAAGAAAAAAAAAAAAAGACACGAACTTTGGAACAACGTGCAAATGATGCGATCCATCTTGTTACACAGTCGAGTCACATTATTGTGACCACCTCCTACTTTTGACGTCAACAGCGCGTTGCCAATGGAAGAAGGCACTTGTCGGGAGCTAGCTGTTAGGATATATAAGGTGTACTGTAGGCATTCTGAAACATATCACTCGTTGCTCTCACAGATAAAAGAAGCGATTTATCAGATTTCCAAAAAGGAACAATTATCGGCTTTCGGGCAAAGGGTGGCAGTATTTCTGAAACAGTGCAGTTTGTGAACTGTTCGCGTGCTGCTGTGGTTAAAGTGTTTCGTCATTGGAGAAATGGCACCATTGCGAATGACTGATGTGGAAACTGCGAAGCAACATGTGCAATTGATGTGAGAGGTGAACGTAGCCTGTGACGGTGCGTGCGGGCCGATCAACACGCTATAGTGGAGCAACTCACTGGCCGAATGAACCAGGGGGATACCGGAAGTGTGTGTAAAACGACAGTTCAGCGAACCCTGCTGCGTATGGGGCTCCGATGCAGACGGATGCTCACTGCACCTATGCCAACGAAGGTTCATTGGCATAAAAGGCTTACGTTTGCAAAGCAGTATCGAAATTGTACCTCCGCTGATTGGCAAAGAAACGCCTATACCAATGAGTCACGTTTTCTGTTTCATCGAACGAATGGACGTTGGCGTATCAGGCGAGAAACATCGGAGAACAAACACTCTTCAACCATTGCTAGAAGAACACAAGTTGGTCGGGGCAGCGTTATGGTTTGAATATTTTTTTCATGGCATTCCTTGGGTACACTCCTACCTGTGGAAGGCACTATGGACCGAATTCGTTATGAATCCATCCTTGCAAACCACGTACACCCATACATGCTGATTGTCTTCCATGGGGCAGATGGGATCTTCCAGCAAGTCTATGCGACGTGACACACAGCTAGAAATGTCCGAGAGTGGTTAGAACAGCACGATGAAGACTTCAAAGTACTTCCCTGGCCCCCTAATTCCCCAGACCTAAACCCAATTGAGCATCAGTGGAAACACCAAGATCGTGTTGTTCGCTCTATGGATCCTCCACCACCCACCTTGCAGCAGCTGTCAGATGCACTGCTGTAAGTATGGATCCACATACCTGTGAAAATAAATCTTCCAACACCTTATTGACTCACTCCCAACCCGTCTAGCTGCTGTCAGAGACTGCACAGGGCCGTTACTCTGGATATTAGCTGGTGGTCACAATAATGTGAATCGACCGTGTATATTGCTATTTAAAGAGTGTGAAACTACGAGCCAGGTTCGTACATCAATGGGCTATAAGAAGTCACGCGTCCCTAATTTAGGGCAACTGGTTCCAGAAAAGGGAAGACCCAGTGCAGTAAGACAAATACACTGGTGTGCAAAAATTAAGGACGAAGAGAAGAAATTAGCATAACAGCGGAACGAGCCGGCAGAACGGACCAAAAGACCACTCAGGAGTTAGACTAGGGTTCGGTACGGTACTGTATGCGCATATATGCAGCATGCCGTAGCGGTGGAGGGGAGGGGTTGGAAGAGTTTGAAGCACTAAAGCACACGGGCGGTGTATGCTCAGCAATTCGGTGAAAGCTATTGCACGGTGTACATCGGTTTGAACGACGTCGAATTGCTGCCACCGTGCGATATGGCCAACAGACAATCCAGTAGACGACATCTGGATGAGTTTACCCGAGGTCGCGTCATTGGGAAGTTGGAAGAAGGTCAAAGTGTGACTAGTGTGGCCGAGGAGTTTGGAATCGCTCACAGCTTCGTTTCACGAGCTTGGAGAGCATTTCAAACGACAGGAACAGCTGTCCGAGAGTTTAGCAGTGGTCGTACAAGAGCAACCACGGCGGCGGACGACCGGTATATTTTCCTACAGGCGAGAAGAGACAGACGGCAGACAGCGGGAGAAATTGCAAGGCACATGCAACAGACAACTGGATGTCCGTTATCGCGTTTTACCGTGGCCAGGAGGCTGCACAAAGGTGGTCTATTTGCACGACGACCAATACGGTGTGTGCCATTAACGCCTGCTCATCGGAGACGGCGGTTTCTGTGGTGCCAGTAACACAAGAACTGGACACATACGCAATGGGGTCGAGTTCTCTTTGCGGATGAGAGCCGATTTAGTCTGACGAGCGATTCTGGACGTATACACATCTGGAGAGAGCAGGGAACACGCAATCACAACTCCAACATTATCGAAAGGGTCCGTGTTGGAGGTGGCAGAGTTCTCGTTTGGGGTGGTATCATGCTTGGTAGCCGTACTGACCTCCAGATCTTCCAAAGAGGTTCAGTCACTGGTGCCCGCTATTGTACCGAGATTCTCCTGCGTCACGTGCGTCTATTTAGAGGTGCTGTGGTTCCTGAGTTCCTCTTCATGGACGAAAACGCTACACCTCATCGTACAGTGGCTGTCGCAGAGCTGTTGGAGAGTGAAGATATTCAACGCATGGATTGGCCCGCAAGGTTCCCGGACCTAAAACCAATAGAACACGTGTGGGGCCTTCTCGGGAGATGCCTGGCAGCACGTCACCAGCCGCCAGCAACGAATCCGCTGTTCAGTTAGGATTGGCGCTACAAGAGGAATGTGCCGCGATGCCTCAACAGCTCCTTGACAACCTCGTCCTTAGCATGGACAGACGTTGTAAATCCTGCAACGCAGTCAGGGGTGATCATATCCCTACTAAAGATTGGATTTTTCTTGGCAGCCGCCTGTCAAATGGGCGTTTCTGTCTTCTGTCCAGTTGTGCTCGAAGCAACCTTTTCAATAAAGTGCCTTTGTATCATTTGGATTCCTTGTTTGGACGGTTTTGCTCACTTGTCCCATATTCTTACATCTTGGGAATCTTATGGTATGATTTGAGTCTATGTGGAGCACTTCTGCACTACGTTACATTCGATAAACCGTCTCGTCCTTAATTTTTCACGCCAGTGTACAACATCTATGGGTCACCGGGATACAAACTTGGACCCATCTCGTACGAATGGTCAGATGACTTCTGCGCCACCTGAACGGCCTCCGTGTGCTGATATGGCAGTAACAATATGCATAAAACTAACCGCTGTTATTGTTTCTCAAGTACAAATGATATGGGACACTTAGTCTGTGTCTTTCCCATGACATGTAAACATAGGGGAATGGTTTCGGCACTTACACGGAACCTATTGGAATGCTGGTGACACACGTCTACGCAGTGTCATCCTCAATAACGGTAGGCAGATGCGCATGAACAAATCGCCAGCGGTAGTCTACTGCGTGAGACACCGTCGAACAACACGTCATTAAAACAAATTTTTTGGAAAAAATTTCTACTTGTTCTCTCAATTATCACGCAAGCACCCAGAATGCTCTGCATATTTTATCGTAAGCTGTGCCGTGTTGGTCCCAATTTACTCTCGCACAGCACAGAGCACCCTTTTCCCGTCTGCGAAAGCTATATTTTGCACATTGTTTCCCCAGAAACGTACATCCACCTCGCAGGCACATGCCAACATAATCTTTTAATGCCGAGCTTTCAAGCATCGCCGAACAGAGTGGCTCGTCCAGTCTCTCGTTTAGAGATGTGACATGTTTTCTGTTTGCTTGCGCAAAACCTCCCCAACCTTTTTTATTACCCAGTATTTCAAAATATTATTTTAGATTGAAACTTTTATTTATTTATCGTTCAAGGTGTGGCGAGAATGTATTTTTAATCCAGAGAATTGAAGGTTCATTGTGCAATACGAAAATCACATGGGCATGTCGAATTAGGTGATAGCAATATGCTATATTCCAAACTCCACGCATGGTATAAAGGCAAAGAACCTGTCTAGGAATTTATTATTTCATTTGACGTATTAATTTCCCATTTTGCAAAATGTTAACTGCGTGAAAACTGGGATGAGCGATTGCTAAAAATGAATTTCAGCTCTTCGAATTATAAAAAGTTTAAGGGACATATTTTATCTGATAAATAATGATTGGAACCGTGACTATTTTGGTTGTCATCCAAATACAAATTTCAAATGCTGTTGTTTCAGACGTATTTGATGTTTATCCCTTAGCAATAGAACGATGTTCTGAATAATGCGCGGAAACACCGCTGCAACATATGAAAAATTCGAAATGCACGTGATAAGGAGCAAACTCGAATGCCCTTTCTCGAGATAATTAAAGTAGCAAGAAATAAACTAACTATGCAATTAGCTAGCACGCAAATTGGATGCGAACATTTCCTAAAAGCTATTTTTGAGCTTTCAGACCTCGATTATAATTTGCATCAATCAATATCTCGATGTGACTGAGTTACCACCGTGAAGATTACTTCCCTCGAATGCATTTTTCGAGATCCTGTACTGTAACAACAAACGCAGCCGACCGAAATATTCTCAGTCAAGGATTCAGTGCACTAGACACCCATTATGAACGGAATCGCAGACTAAATATTCTAACTAGTACAATCTACAAAATATTTTGTTGTTCAAGCAAAATTGATTTCTCCAAATAAATCTTCATGATATTCAACATTTTGAGCCAAAAGTTTGGAAATCTGTTACAAAACTCAAAGTCCTTGCAACTAAAACCTACAGAAAACTTTTACGCTCGAAAAACAATTCTGTACGATTGAATTTTAAATGTTATTTTAAAACTGCAATTTTCCAAGATTCAAAGAACTCAATCTTGGAAAAAGAAGATAGAATTTGGTTTTAAATATAACATATATACATACATAATTAGTAAGCTGTTCTCTGAGGTTCAGAGGTTAGCTCCACAAAAAAAGAGAAAGAAAGACAGTCCGCCAGATAAATGTTCAACTGATTACTTACTTACTGTTGCCATGTCAAATACCTCCATTTACAGCGCTTTTTCTAAAGATAGCGTAAACGAAACACACAAAGTATAATATATGTATGCATTTACGTCACCTAGGGACAGAATTATGGATTCTAAAAACCTGAACAGAGAAGGTGTGTTCAAACATTATTGGAACACACACACACACACACACACACATTAACCAAATATACAGTATATCTCTTTAAAAACACTCTCCTTCTGAAAAATTAATTCAGTGGTCTCGAGGTATCTTCCACTTAAAATTTTGACATCATATCTTGGAAGTACGTTCAACTTCTCTACAGCATTATCGATGACATTGTTTACTCCAATTTTCGATCACTAAGATAATTTAGCGAAACGAAAACAAATATCAGGGGACTAAATCAGGTGACAATGAAGGTGTGGTACTAAACATACTGATCACTAAATTAGAAACTTTTATTCAGCACATTATTAGATCTCCTTTTTCTCGAATTACAGCACGTATGCGGTTAGGCATAGATTAAACTGATCATCAAACGTTGACCTTTTTATTTGTAATGATTATAAACGTATTATTTATTTATGTATTTTGGGTCACTGATCATGAAAATTAGGATTAAATTGACATGTTGGCTCCTATGTTTGAAAACACTGCACACTTTCCTATATTCAAAAATAAGATATGTGTTATTTACATGACGTAAGATATATATACACAATTTCCTGTCTTAAATACGGCTTCGTTTTGACTTTCGCTTGCATTCAGTTTCTGCGAACTCCCTTTTCGACTTCCAACAGTAATCAGCTATTAAAGCGGAACTCCATTTAAAATTGTACATCTGGCCCATCGTCGAGATTTCGTGATCGAAGAGCTCACCATTCTCGTCACTAACGGCTCTACAGTTTAGTGGGAAGAAATGGACGTGTGAATGCAAGAAGTGCATTTTCAAGGATATGCTGTCCTCCATTTCTTTGTAAGAATTTACGATCTCCTACAAGCTCCCTGTAATTGCTGCTTTAGCATTTCCCAGAAGGTCAGCTGAAACACATTGAAAGGATTTGCATGCTGTTTTCTCCCTTTCACAGGACACACATTCAAAATGATCATCTTTGAAATGATGACTTATTTGTGGGCCAATAAAAACGCCCGTTTTAATCTTCTCTGCACTAAGCCTTGGAAATCCCTCGAGGAAATATGTGAACGAAGAACCATTCATATCCAAAGCCTTGACGAAGTTTTTCATTAGCCCCAGTTTTATGTGTAGTGGAGGTAGCAAAACTTTACTTGATTCTATCAAGAGTTTAGTTGCTTCATTCTTAATTCCGGGCGTTAATGATTTTCGCTTAGGCCATTTTCTCTTCTTTGTAATGGGTATCTTTTGCACGGCTATCCCACTCACAGAGAAAGGAACAATACTTGGTATAACCCTTTTGTAATCCTAACAAAATGGCGATCACCTTTAAAACACCACATATAATTGCAACTCATATTTTTGATAGTGTACACTTAACAGGATACTTTTCATGTGTGCATATGGATCTCTTGTGTGAATTGCATGTGCAATAGCGATTGAAGAAAATATATTTCCGTTGTGTGATGATACAGCTTTAAGGCTCAACTTAAAGGTATATATAAATAGTCACCACTCTGCAGGAATGTGTCTCATGTTAATTGCTGCCAGTAGTTCATCAGCACAATTTAAAAAGTGAAGTCATCTTTTGTTTGACAGAATGTTTCCAAATATTTATTTCTTGTACGAGATGTTGCTACTTTCATAGAATGGTCCAGGGGATTACATTGTTTTAACCTGATACCAAAACGTTCAGCTTTATTTTTTGGCAATTCCAGATCTCTGAAGAACTCGTTAAGTTCAAACTGTGTGATCATAAATGGCTCTTAGGAAACTGGTTTTGGAGAAAACTGTGGATCTCTTGAAGTTGATGGCTAGTGTGATTCGCTGTGTAAACCATGTTCATCAATGGCGTCTTCTTCATTAGAGTCTACAGGGGAAAATAAGGCGGTTCAAGAAGAAGCAGTGCTTCGCCATGAGCCACGGAACGAATCGCTGAAGGTTCATCTGAATATGAAACTTTCTCTTCTTCCTAGTCATACCTTTTTCTATAGGAGGCACCATACAGAAATAATAGTCTGCGGTGTGGTTTATCGGCCCTCTCCAAATCATCAGCACTGCAAAAGGACATAAAACGTCCCTCGGCGTTCACCCACGCACTCAGTTTAGAAGCACAGCTATTGCAGCATACATGCGGGGTCCATTTCATGTCAAGATCGCCGATTTTGCAACTGAAATACGAGAAACGTGCTTTTTTTGTAGTTGCACTTAACGCACACTTTCTTGACGCAAATATCACTTCTCCACATACGTAACAGAAGTTATCTGTGTTATTCCCATATTTACGTGACACTTTTGTTGTTTCACGGCAAAAAGAGAAGTTACCTGAAACTATCCAACACGGAAGCAACTGAAGTACTGAAATTCTGACTACTACATAACAACTAAAAACATGTGTCATGCGACACCTACCGCTGACCTGATCCTAAGAGAAGTCACGAATAGAAAGGATAACGTCATCAGTCCGATGCGTCACACCGACTGAGCACGTGGTGCAGTCTTACCATACGATCTGATATTCCTGCTGGAATATCAGATCGTATGGTAAGACTTTGGTCCCACTAAAGCTGCAGTTTTGCTTCACTTTCATCAAAAGGTGTAACCAATAATGTGAAACACTCATAATTGATACTATGGGTGTATTTTAAATATGAGAGCTAATCGTCAATTTTAAATGTCATTTTCGTATTCAGCATCCTGAAATTATGTAAGACTGGGTAGTTTAGAGTTCATAACATTCTTCATGTTGACCAGTGTTACACAAAACTTTAGAGTACATCTGCAAATGTTGGACAGAGTAATGTTAACACCTAGGAAAAGAAAGTGGTGCGTACCTAATAGGGTGTGATACCACCTTTGGCATTCAAACCGCCTGAATCCTCCTTGGAATGGACGCATACAAATCCCGGATGGTGGTTAGTGGGATGTTACACCATTCTTCATAGAGAAACTGCTCCAAGTCCTTAAGAGATGCGGGAGGAGGATAACGGGATCTTACTCTGGTTTCCAACACACACCACTGGGACTCCATGATGTTTAAGTCTGGTGATTGGGGAGGCCAGCGAAGGTGTAAAAGGTCGTCCTCATGTTCTTCAAACCATGACTGGACATTCTGAGCTCTGTGAATTTGGTCGTTATCATCTTGATATATGGCAGCCCCTGCAGGAAACAATGTCTGAACCATTGAATGGACTTCGTCGGCCAAAATCATTTTATACGCCCTGCGAGTCATCCGTTCTTTCAAGGTGATCAAGGAGCCTTCCGAAATCCACGATATGACCGCCCAGAGCATGACAGAATCACCACCATGCTGCAATCGTGGGAGCAGACAGTCCTGGTTGTACGCTTCTGACGGTGTTCTGCACACGTAAACACGTCCTGAGGTAGTGGGGAATAGTGTGAATGTGGATTAATCCGACCACATGACACGCTTCCATGCATCGGCATTCTAGGTTTTATGCTCCTGGCACTACTGTCATTCGCGTTGTGCATTCACTCGCGTCACCAGAGGTTTTGTAATAGCATCTCAGCCATTAATATTTTGCTTATGCAATTCCCGGCACACTGTTTTCGTAGATACTGGGGTTTGGAGATGCAGATTGAGCTCCTCATTAATTTTCGGCGCCGTGCTCTTCTTATTACGGGTAAAAATCCTATATAATTATCTCTCTCTATCAGTCAGGATCGTTTTCCGGTCACTCTTGTGTTTCGCAGACGAGGTTTTGCACAGAACACGGTATGCTGTCATGACGCTAGACACAGTAGCTCTCGCTACCCCCCCCCGGCGACTCTCGATACCACCCTGGCGACTCTTGTTGGAGGCACCAACTAACCGCCCACCAACAATTAGAGCTCTTTCGAAGTACGTTAGGTCGCCGATTTCGACGTCACCCTGAAAGAAAGTTTGGAACAAGACACTTTAAGCGGACTTAAACAGGACCTTGAGATTCTAAACGAAGATATTTCAACCAATATTTGATGGATACCTTTGCGTATTCGTAGCTGCATTAAAAGTTACGTCTCTGAGCGTGGTGTTCACATTATTTTGTCCAACCGTTGTGGCATACAACATACCAAGCGTTCACCAAACAGTACTTTAACTGGCTTAGGATTTGACGGAAGAGGACTTTGTTCCTGGAACCGTGACTCTAACATGTTCCATACATTTTCAATGGAGTTCACAGTCTGGTTTTGTAATGGCACGGAAAGATATAGGAAGTCACTGTCAGTCTCGCTGCTCCATTGCTAAACACATCATACGCGATGAAGAGTACCATTGTCGTCCGTGAAACAGCCGTCACCTGCTGGAAAAAAATCAGCATTGCAGGATGGACTTGATAGGAAAAAATGTTCAAATCATCCTTGAACATGGGACTATCAAGCAATATCAAGGGACCCGTTCTCAACCAACAAAGCATGCCCTACACCATGAAACTATCTCCAGAACCTTGAGTTGCGTTCACAAGGCAAGCTGAGTCCATTGCTTCACGGGGTTCCCACAAAACTGTCTCCTACCGGTAAAGCACATTGTGTACCGCAACTCGTCGGACAGCGTGACTTTTATTCTAGTCTTTCAGTTTCCAGTCGAGGTGTTCCTGACACCACTCTAGACGAACTTACCAATTCTTCGCTGAAATCAGTGGTTTCCGTAATAGGCATGACACTTCTGATGCCAATTTCTTGCGAATAGTTCCCTGAGATATGTATCCGGATATCCTTCATCGAATGCTTCTCTGAATTACTGCACACTGAAAGCCCTGTTTCTCCTTACAAGGAGGTCTCAGATGACGGCGATCTCGTTCCTGACAGAGAAGCAATGTGGATTATTTTACCACTGATTATAAAGACCCAGGATATCTCACCTCTTGAGAAACCAGTCAGCTCTTCTGTTTTCAAAATGGTCGCTCCAGCCCCACGGGCACCCACAATAAGTATATATTTTATCAAACTCCGAAATATCATTTGTTTTTCCTGTTGTGATTAACACTATTGCAGATGGCTGACGAACGACAGTCTTAAGGAGTTGCCTATATCACGTACGTTGCATAAACGCCACGTAAGTGATGTTTAAGTACATCTACGCACAGGTTCCTTACTCGACAGTGCTGAATGTGTACATGCATTATCGTGATGCGATAGCCAATTGCTGACATTTTTTGCGGATTTTTGCGCCCCGATTTATTTTTATTGGGGATTTAACGACCACCGTGAGCAACTCAGTGGCCTATAAGCAGTCGTCCGTCCCTAATTTAGGGCCACTGCTTCCAGGGAAGTACGAGAGCCAGGGATGTAAGACGAACACAACATCCATGCCTCACAGGGATTCGAACCCGGACCCTTCACGGACGAATGATTAGAAGCCATCGCTTAGACCACTGCGCCACCGGGGCGGCCCCAATTTTTTCACCTTAGTCTTTACAAAATTCAATGTTAATAAATTTGTTTCACGATCTTCGTAGTCGAAGCAAATTCACACACACAAATTTAACTACACCTTGAATTTCAAAGATAAGTGTACATCGCCTTCATATGTGATTTTATCTGTGTAAAATTTTATGCCAGCAATTTTGTCTACTCGACCTCCCCGGAAAAAATGCCAGCAATTTTTTCGGGGAGGTCGAGTAGGCATTTTTGCCTTCCGCTCGGATATTTAAATTTCGTTTCAGTTCAATACCAACAGACGCAGGATTCGTCACTTATGATCATCATTTTTACAAAGTATGGTCTCATTACTGCACGATTCTTGAGGTTTTGAGAACCTGCAACGTGGTGCTCAGTTCAATTACGTACTAGAAGCCTAGGCACAAACTTCGCACGTGATATGACTCAGCTGAGATGCCACCTCCCTAACAGTTACTGTTCTGCCACTTCTTATTACAAGCTTAGCATCCCTTATCGGACATTCTTCACGCCGGAAGTATCATGGATTTCGAAATCTATTAGTTTTTGGAGTACTTGCATAGAGTGTATCAATATAAGAGGTAACTTGGGACCAAGGCTAAGCACAAAATCCATTTACGCCGAAGATAGTCCGGTAAAAATAGGGTGTTCAGATGAAATAAATATGAAAGTTTTGATACTTGGTACACTTGTTTATAGGTATTTAGTGAAGATTATATCAAACTTTCTGACGAATCAGAGGTGAGCTCTAGCCGCCATCTTGAAAAATAAGTACGTTTTTTTCGATTTTTCGTGAATATCTCAAAAACGGTTGGTTGTAGCCCAAAAATATTAATCACAAAATTGAAGCTTACGAAATGTCCTACAAAAAAGGTAGGCTTCACTTTTTTATATCTCTAATAGTTTCTGAGATAATCGGGTGCCAATGTTGTACTGTTTTGCTGATCACTACGTTATCACTAGCTTGTTTGTTCGAAGAACCGTAGAGATAACGTTGCTATCAGCGAAGCAGTACAACGTTGACACCAGATTATCTCAGAAACTATTAGAGATACAAAAAAGTGAAGACAACCTTTTTTGTAGAAAATTTTGTAAGCTTCAATTTTGTAAATAGCATTTTTGAGCTATGACCAACCGTTTGCGAAACATTTACGAAAAACCAAAAAACGTACCTATTTTTCAAGATGGCGGCTAGAGCTCACCCCTAATTTGTCAGGACTTTCGATATAATCTTCACTAGATACCTATGAACAAGTGTGCCAAGTTTAAAAAATTTCATATTTATTTCTCATATTTGCCCATTTTCAGCCTTCGTTGAGTGGACTAAGAACCAAAATATTATGACCAGCGCATCTTCGTGCAAATTAAACTGCAGGTCAAATCGTATGTGAAAGTTATGAAACGATATAAATAACACCTTATACTGTGGTCTGTTATTCATTGTTATTCTTGATCTTCAGATGGGAAAAGAAGAGGACTTAAGCGAGTTTGACAAAGGCCATATTCTAATGTCCATACTGGATCAGAGCATTTCTGAGACGGCAAGATTTGTGAGGTGCTTACTCTTAGCCGTGGTTAGTACCTTTAAAAGGTAGTACGAGGCGGTAGAAACCAAGAACGGCCGGCATGGTATGAGCCGACTTCGGCTCATCAATGCTATAATTCTGCCATGGCTGTCCTGTACGGTACGAGCCAATATAACGGATGTTGTGTCGCATCTCGCCAGTAATTTGAATGTTGGTGAAGGGATAGCCTTGGTGACGGTGTTACAATAAAATATAGTACATCAAATCCTGCCGAAAATTGGACTACGTAGCCAAAGGCCATTCCGAATGCCCATACAAACTTTAGTTCACTGTCGAAGCGCCTACATTGTGCACGGAGAATCAAACCTGTACGTTGCATGATTTGAAAGAGGTCGGTTGGTCTGATGAATGTGGTTTCCTGTTGCCTCCTGTGGACCACCGGGTATGTGTGCTTCTTTTACCTAAGGAAGTGTTGGCACCAGGATTCGCCATTGCACGAAAGCAAGCCGTTGGGGTAGTGTAATGCTTTCGGCAATATTCTGCTGGGGATTCCTGGGTCGAGTCATTCATGTGCATGAAATTATGACGTCTACCACCTATAAAAGCATCATTGCAGACCAGAACATCCTTTCATGGTAACGGTATTCCCACTCTAGTAGTGTTTTATTTCAGATGATAGTACGCCATGCCACACAGCCAGGATTATTTGATAATGGTCAGCGGAACATAAGGAAATTTTTCCAAGCATTGCCCTTGCCCACAAATTCCCCAGACAACAATCCAATCGAGCATCCGTGGTTTCTGCTGGAACAGCAAATCCGATCTGCCGCGGCTCAACCAACGAACTCGCTTAAGTCCTCCTCCTTTTTCATTTAAAGCTCAAGTATAACACTGATTAACGGAATTCAGTATCAGGTGCTATTTATATCGTTTCATGACTTCCATACGTGCCGTTTTTTTTTTTATTTGCTTCAATGTCCATAAAGACGCGCTGATAAATATGTTTTGCCTTGTTGGTGTATATCTGAAACTGTAAATTAAAAACCAAAGTTATGGTTTTTGAGAGAGGAACTTTTTTTTTTTTTTTTTTTTTTTTTTTTTTATTGGAGGTTTAACGACCACCGTGAGCAACTCAATGGGATAAAAGCAGTCGCCCGTCCCTAATTTAGGGTCACTGGTTCCAGGGAAGGGAAAGAGCCAGTGCCATAAGACAAACACAACATCCATGCCTGACCGGGATTCGAACCCGGACCCCTTACGGACGAATGATCATAGGCCAGCGCCTTAGACCACTGCGCCACCGAGGCGGCGAGAGAGGAACTGGTAGCAATGAATGTAATGTAAGTCTAAATGGCACCAGGTGAGTGAGTTTGTGTATTTAGGAAGCATGTTTGACAGAGAAAACAAACTGGATGGTGAAACTAGTAGGCGATTGAATTCTTCATTGAAAGTCAGCGCTGCTCTGGGAGGTTTTCACAGGAATGATGGGTCCTCAAGAGAGTTCCTCATGCATGTGTATGAAAGTGTAATTGTGCCTACTCTGATGAATGGCATTGAAACCTGGATACTACAGAAGAAACATAAAAGTCGTTTTTGTGCTGGAGAAATGCGTTACTTACGGGGGGTTTGTGGCAAGACACGTTCGGATTGTGTGAGGAATTTAATGTGTTCCGGTTAAAGCAAAATGGTGTTAGCAAGTTAGAGACTAATATGCTTCGGTGGTTTGGCAATGTTGAAAGAATGAGTGATGAGATGCTTACTAAGAAAATCGTTTTAGCCCAAGTGGCAGGAAGGAAAAACAGAGAAAGGCCAAGGAAGTCATGGGAGGACCAGACTTCAGGAAGTCGTGGGAGGACCAGGAAGTCATCGGAGGACCAGTGTCTTCATGAGAAAAAGATTATTAGTATGAAGTATAGAAGATCTTGCCTACGGCGTGTAATGGATGTCAGTGAAGCCCGAGTTGTAGGTCAAGATGGCTGTAAATGGAGAAGTTTGATTACTGCAACAATAAGTAAAAATTATCTGGTAGTTTGTATTTCTTTGAAATGGAGGCTGCCCTCTCGATCTCTTCCGTTTTTTGCCCTGTTTGCTCAGCCAAAGTGCCCATTGCTCCCAAATTTTGTATTCCGTTAGTACATAAGGGTATGTGCCATCTTTCCTGCTACCTTTTTCCGAGTCGGAAAGAATATATATTTACTTCCACTTCGATAATAACTTTACCTACCGACCACGCCCTACTGCGTTCTGCTGAGTGCGCCCAACTCAGGCCCTGATTTACGGGAGGGCACACGGGGCACGTGCCCAGGGCCCCCGATTTTGGGGGCCCCCATATTTGAATTAAATGTGTACTTAGTTAATGGGAATTTTGTGTGTATATTCAAAATTTATTATTTTTACTTTTGCATGCTCATGAGTCATGTGTTTATAGATGTGGTACTTACACACAGTGAGTTTGAGTTTCGAATTTTACGTAAACACGTGGCCATTAATGAGTTTCAGTGGTTTAATAACCTTCTGGTGGCCATTGAGAAGGAGGATCGCTTCCATTGATTCACGTGCCTTTTCTTGCTTTTCCGAACGCACCTAAACTCAACTGATCCTTCAACTTCCTGCACATGGCTTGTCGTTGTCGTAACTGTAACCACAAAGGCTTGGTTGTATTTTGCGTTGCGTTTCTTGTAGTCTGATGGAATGTTGAATATTTGTTAATTTTATATATAATCAAATTTAGTTAGTTGTAACAATATATTTAAGTTGAATTATTTAACAGTTAAATTATGTCAAAACGTACATATTTATCAGGCAGTGCTAAACGGAAAGCCAAACAATTGAAACTGAAGGATGATGACCTGCAGCATGGTAGCATTGAACGTTTTGTCATTAAAAAATTGGATATTTCACTTGGTCCCAAACGTTCTACAAATTCATCTAATTTTACTACTGGTGAGTCTCTTGAGCGTAATTTGTCTTTGGAAGCCAATAATCTGACTTCAGAATCATCTAACATCACAGATGCTCCTAATTTGGGAAATCTTTTGAATTCATCTAATGAAGAGAGCACAAGTTCCACAATGAATGCAGTGGATCCTGCCTTTATGGGGGAAATTACAGAAGAAATGCGCGAATGCTTTTTGAGCAATCCACCAGTCCAAGATTTGAAGTTGCTGGCATTCACAGGGAAGGATACATGTGGTAAAAAAACATTTTCTAACAGAAGGTAATTTTTTTCAGAATAAAAAAAAATAATGAGAAGGTAAAACGCGACTGGCTTCTTTTATCCCCATCAACTTGTTTACTATTCTGCTGGATATGCAAATTGTATGCTAGGAGCACTACAGCATTAGGATCCACAGGTTTTTCTGACTGGAAGCATGCAAGTGAACGTCTTACAGAGCATGAAAATTCACACATACACAGGCAAGTAGAATGTGACTATTCATCACGCATGAATGCTTCTGCACGCATTGACTGTCAGATAGTTATGCAGTATCGGAATGAATCCAAGTACTGGTAAGATGTTTTGCATAGAGTTGTTGCAACAGTTAAGTATCTCTCAGTTCGTGGGTTGCCAATGTATGGTGATGATGAAACAATTGGATTAGTTCAGAATGGAAATTTCCTGGGCTGCTTAGAATTAATTGCAGAATTTGATCCATTCTTTGCTCAACACTTGGAAAAATGTGGGAATCCAGGAAGTGGTAACACCAGTTACTTATCTTCAACATGTGTGGATGAATTTGTTGAATTAATGGCTGCACGTGTTTTTAATGCCATCACTGATGAAATAAAAATGTCAAAATATTTTTCCGTCATAGTTGACTCTAAACCAGACATTACACATATAGATCAACTGGCTTTTATCATAAGGTATGTCAACAAAGATTGTGAAGCAAAAGAACGGTTTTGGACATTTATTCCATTCCATGGACATACTGCAGAAAACATTACAAATACCATGATATCTTTTCTACAGGAGGCTGGCTTGGATAATATGAATGTCAGAGGCCAAAGCCATGACAATGCCAGCAACATGTCTGGGAAGTATTCCGGTGTTCAAAGACGCATTAGGGAAATCAATCCACTCGCGGAATATGTGCCATGTTCTGCTCACACTTTAAATTTAGTTGGTGAGAATAGCATAGATAATTGTGGTAAAGTTCTCTCTTTTTTCACATTTTTGCAAAAACTCTATACTTTTTTTCTGCATCAACTCACCGTTGGAAGATGTTTCAGGAGAAAGTCCAGGAAGCACATGGAAATTCATCACTCACACTGAAGAGTCGGTCAGTTACCAGATGGTGTGCAGATGCTGCAGCTACACGATCAGTGAGGAAAAATTATCGTGAAATAGAGAAAGTTTTAGTATTTCTGTCAGAAAATGTAAGATGATTCTCCACAGACAAGAGATGAAGCAAAATCACAGAAGAAAATGAGAACAATGAAAATATCGATCAGCACAGTAGTTTGGGACACAATACTTCAGAGATTAAACTGTGCAAATCAAACTTGCCAGAATCCAAAAGGAAATATTTCTGAAGTACCTAAAATTTTCCAGTCGTTAATTGAATTCATTCAGTTCGTGAGGAAAATTTTGAAGTCTATGAAGAGGAAGCTAAAACATTTGCGTCTGAAAATGTGCAATACCATGGTCATGATTCCCGAAGAAAGAAGGTGCCCAAGAATAAACACCTAGATGAATGTAACATTGAACATATAGAACTCAGTGCAAGGGATATATTTAGAACTCAAGTTTATTATGTGCTTTGTGATGCTTTAGTCACTCAGCTTTTAAGCAGAAAAAGTGCTTATGAAAATATAATGAGAAAATTTGAATTTTTTACAAAAAAATCAAGATCTGAAAGTTTTGAAGGAGCAAAAGCATTGCAGGAATACTATAACAATGACCTTGACGACCAGTTTGCAGATGAGTTTTTGCAATTCTCCTCAATGATGGGGGAGCATGCAACCATTCCCCTGATGCTGCAAACTTTGAAGGTAAACAATTTAGAAGCCACATTTCCGAACACTGAGACTGCACTTAGAATGTTCTTGACATTACCGATTTTAAATTGTACAAGTGAGAGATCATTTTCTTTGCTGAAAAGACTTAAAAGACCCTTACGAACAACCATGCGACAAACGAAACTGGCATCATTAGCTCTGCTGTCTTTGGAGAGTGATGTGACACAGTCTTTAAATTATGATTCTCTGATACATGATTTGCATCTAGGAAATGTAGAAGAAAAATATTTAACCCAACTGTTTTGTCCTGATATAGGAGGTAAATTTTCAATTGTTTTTATTCATTCCTAAAAATAAAGAATAGTAACCGAGCTATTACAAATAAAAAGATCTGGTCCCCAAATAAAAAGATCTGTCATCGTATTGTCAGTTTTGTTTGACTTTGGACAATTTATACATTCATGTCATTATGTGCTTATTAGATTTTGGTAAACATTTGGTAAATGTGTAGTTTAGCGTGGTAAATTATTTAGTCGGAAAAGTTGTAAAATTTCTAAAAAGTGTGACGTACAGATTCTAAAATATGCAATTTAAGGGGAAATGGTGAAAAAATTTCATCGTTAGAATGAAATTTTTTCACCATTCACAGGCGGAATAGTACAACAGGAACCGGGTACGCTGTTGTCAGGAAAGAGTGTAGTGCTACGCTACAGAAAATAGTTAATTTTGGTGTCAGTTCTTGACATCGCAATCGGACAGTTTCTTGTTTTTTATACATGGGATTCTTTGATGCTGAATGTATGAACTCATTTCTCCGTGGAAGCTTTTTTTTTATTTAGTAATCAAACTTTCACTTCGAGACTTGCCATCTAACTTCCGTTAGAGAGAATGCGACACCTAATCTAACGCTTTTCTAGAAACAAGAAAGGCATGTGCATACTTACTATTTCGTATCACGGAATTACATGCCAAAGAACGAACACAGTCTCTGCATGTTTTTTTTAAAGGTGAGACAGAAATTACAAACTACATTCTTTAGCGTAGCAGTATATTCTGTTACTCTTTCCTGACAAGAGCGTACCTGATTCCTGTTGTACTCTTCTGCCCATGAATTCCCAGCCGCAGCAAACCTTCCTTTAAACGGAGCAACGCTTCAGGTCGTCGCCGCAGCGTGTGTTTACTCATCCTATTTGGACTACTTGGAGGTAAGTTTTTCGGTAAACATCTTTAATATGCTTTTTTTTTTTATTTTACAACTTTTCTGACCAAATAATTTAGGACGCCGAAGTACAACACATTTACCAAAAATTGAACCGGGCTAGGTGTTCCCCTCAGCTTTTCAGATTATTATTATCATGTTTTTTTTTATTATTATTTTTTTTTTTGTGTAACTCAGACTCTTCCTCATCAACACAAAATTTTATGTTTTGCAGTTTTCTGATATATTGATCATGATGCGCTGATTTGATCTTGGTAGAAACCGGGAAGCTGGAAGTAGGAGTTCCCATAGCACTTTTTCAATTGTTTATGCAGTTTCACATCTCTATTTATGAGGAAGTCCAGTGGAGGTCACCATGGATTTTTTTTTCTTGTTTTTGTTCACATTTTTTGTTGGATGCATTGTTCTCATATTCTAAACGCAAGAATTAGTACATTGCAAGACCACAATATTCACTAAAATTAGGATGTCCATCCATTTTGTCATAGATATAGTGTTATAGTTAGAGTCTATGGGGGTCATTAACACCACAAACTACTGATCAACCAGTTGTTCCCGCACAGCCAGAGTTGTATAAAAATAAAATGTATCTCCGTACACAGCTATTGAAACAGAAAACTCGCTGCCAACCCGCAAACCATGATAACAATAGAATAAGATAATTTAAAGGAAAATTAATAAAACAAATAATTATTAGAACATTACAGATTCCAATGAGGACAAAATAGTACATTCTAATTGAATGTGCAGCAATGTGTGTAAAATGGACTTTTATGGCAAAATATTAAAATATTGAACTACGAACCTCATAAAAACACGAGATTAATTAAAGAAAGTTTTTATATCCAGAAAAACAGTTCTATCAATGAACCTTCAAAAATTATAAATATGATTTTCAACAAGTTAATTAAAAAATACTGGACTTACAAAATGCATAAGGAAATATTTGTATTTAATTGGCTACTGAAAGAGGAACCTGGCAATAAAATTTAAATTATGTGTAAACAAAACTTTTAATACAGTTCGTATACATTGAGAACAGGCCTTGATAAAATCTAGAGGCCAGAAATGTCTGTAAAAACAAAAGAATTCAGAAGATGTGAAAAGTAATTAAGTTCTTCAGTTAAAATAGAATTAAGTATATTAATCTGAGTAAAGTGTTGAGTAAGTGTTTTAATTGCTGTATATAGGTCTAACATTTTTATTTTTTAATCTACATGCAAAAACTATCTGCAAACCTGCTAATGATTTGGAAACTATCAGCGTATGCATGTACGTCTACATTCTGCTACTCTGCACACAGTGACTATTATTTGGCCGATAGAGAATAAGGAGGGGCCCCTAAAATGGTTTGGGCCCTGGGCCTCGCATGTAGTAAATCTGGCCCTGGCCCAACTACACGTTTCAGTGCCTGGTGTTCCTTACCTGTGCACTTCGTTCAAGTAATAAGCTGCCGGCATTCGTCCTAGCTGCTTTTCAATACCAGTAAGTTACTTTTATACCGATATTTCTTCATTTTTCATCTCGGTGGGTATGTTTACCATATGGCCATCGTGACTCGCCTTGACTGTCTTCTGTGTTCTCATCAGCGTTCCTTTTCGTTGCCTGCCATGCTCGTCTTCCTACGCTCTTCTACCCCTCTTCCGTTTTACGTCTTCCTCTGTTAGTGGTGCTTGGGTGACGTCATTTGCTCTTGGTTGTGCCCTCACTCTAAAGGATCTCCGTGTGACGCCATTGTTCGTCATTTCAATTTCGTTCACCTGTGCACTGTGCCTTCTTCACCTTCACCGTTCATCTTCTATGTGATTGTGCTCTCTTTCGTCGCTCATGGCCTGTGCCGCATCAACAGAATATATTCCGCCACTGACGCCTCCACCTGATGTATTGCTTCAAGACAAATATCAGCTATCTTCATCTGCCTTCACCACCACACAATCCCCGCTTTTGCTGTCTTGCCTATACTTCCTTGTCACTCGTCAGGATTCCGAGGTTACTCTTCATCTTTCAGAATCTTCACCCAGCGGCAAGTCTTTACTTGCCTCCTTAGCTTTAGGGATGAAATATGTTGCCCTCCCCAATACCAAACTTAGTGTGTACATATCAGATCTTCACGAAATTGTTTCTCCGGATGCCATTACCCATGTTACCCGCAAGTCAAGATCTGTGCTTTTTTATTTTTCGTCTCCCGCTCAAGTTGAGTGGGTTTTGTCTTCTCCTATTAGTTTTGGTGATCGAAGCCTGTTCGCCGTTCCTCTCGCACAGTGCCCTATCCTAATCAGCAATGTCTCGTGTTCCACCGGAGGTTTCTGATGATGTTCTCCTTAGTTTTCTTTCTCGCTGTGGCAACGTTGTCGGTCCAATCCACACGTTCCCTGCTGCGATGGACGAGCATGGCACTCGTCTCTACCTAAGTTTTCGCCGGCAAGCTCTCGTAGTATTTCCTGATGAGACTTTTATTCTAACCTGTCCAACCAATTTCAAAGTAGTCTTTGGAAGACACATTCGCACCATACTTGTTTATACTGCTCTACACTGCTTTAACTGTAAATCGCCTACTCACCTTAGGGCTGCGTGCCCAGCGAAGGGTGCTGTTTCGATGCCTGTATCTACTAGCCCTTTGACTTCTACTACGTCATCCGTACAGCCATTTCAGTCTGCACCACAATCGCTTTATCCATCTGTTAATACTCCATCCTTTCTGACGGGTGGATTGTTTCCACCTCCTGTTTCACTTCCTCCTCCCATTCCTGCTTCAGTTCCATGCACATCACCGAGTTCTCTTTCTTTACCTTCATTGTTCTGAGCTTCTTCATTAGCTCAGTCTGCTGACACTAGTTTGTGTTCAGCTACCTATTCTGCCGAAACCTCCCCCACGGAGGTTCCAGTTTTCCTTGTCACAACACTTTCGCAGCCTTGGCTCCTTCCTTCCTCGTTAAGTTGCCTGCCTTCTCAGACGGGTCCTTCTCATGTTTTGCTCCCAGCCTCTTCTGAATTGCTTGGTTCTTCCACTGATGCCACCCGTTCTACTGCATCTATTGAGGACTCCACAGTTTTACTTCCGCATGCACTCCCTGCCACGTCCTCCTATGGGGGAAAGCACGCCTGTGTGCTCACCCCCACAGCGCCTGGCGCCAGCCTCGGGTTCTTCACCTATCGTTTCCGCTTCAATGGGCGGAAACGATAGGTGAAGAACCCGAGGCTGGCGCTGCTCCTCTCCTTGCCAAATGGCTCCTGGTGTCACTCGTTCTGCTCAATTTTCCTCCGTTGTGTCCTCCGGTTCCTCATCAGACTCTTCTACAGCGTCCAGCTCTGCTCGTACAGTGTTCTCGGATACTCCTATGCCTCCTGACTACCTTGCACCTCTCCCTCCCTCCGAGCGTCAACTTCTTCATGATACAGCTCCCCATTCGACTCATCCCGCTTCGGTTAAGCAAGATTTGCGTTACATTGACATACCAAAGACTCCTACACCTCTCCGTGAAAATTATAGCTCGAAAGCCGCCTATACCTGTGCTCTTGATTACTGGGCAGATGCCTGAAGGTACTTCCGTTTACCGTATAACACTGCTCTTAAATCGTCGCTGGCTAAACGTATTGATCATCGGCGTTCGTCCAAGTCCTCGGCATCTGCCACGTCTTCGTCGACTGCTGCTGCTGCTCTGTCCGTGCCTGTTGCTGTTCTATCAACTCCACAGTCTCTTGTTTCTTTAGATGTTTCTACTGTTGTAACAAATCCTTCATCACCGCTCATCTTGTTGTCACCCCAGTCGTCTGGACTACCTGCCTGAGCTCAAACTTCTGTGTCTGCTATCACCTGCTCAACTACTTCCATCGAGATTTCTTCAGTGCAACATCCGCAACCGATCCTTCTCCAGTCGCCTACTGTTCCACCTCCTCTTTCTGCGAACGTATTGGGAGCCATTCCAAAGAAACGTGCTCCCCGCTCCACTCGGCGTGCACGGAAATTTCGTGCTAAAAACAATGATCCCTCTGCAGCTCCTGTTCTATTTCTTTCATGCTCTCTACTTCCACCACAGCCACGTCCACAAGACTCTGCCAATAATTCTGACTTTATGGATGCCTTCACCTTTTGGGAAGAACTTCACTCCTCCGGTCTTTATTATTAAGTGAACTCTGCTCCTGACACTTGAACTCTTTGTGTGCTCCTGACACTTGAACTCTTTTTCCTGACCTTGAACTCTTCATGCTCATTGTCCAAAGATTTGTACCACCCCTGCTTTATGAGTGCGGTCTGCGTGCCCCACCGCTCTTGTGTCCTTGTTTATTATGCACTTGTGGTTATCTACATCTCCGCTCTTCGCGCGCGGCTTGCGCGCCCACGGCTTTTATGAATTATCTATACGTGACGTTATTCCATGTGATTACCTGTTAAGCCCTGCGATTGTATGTGTTATTTAAGATTTCACGATTTCACCCATGTCTTTTGTTTCACTTTACAGTTGTGTCAACCTTCCATGTATTTTTCTTATGTGCTGAGATTCTAGTAGTGCCACGTTGTCCTTTATGTATGTGCCCAATTTTTTACGTTATTCTTGTTGTCGTCCTGTTTTTTATGCACCTTTATCCTGTTTTGCCCTCGTAACTTGCGTGCGGCATGAGAGCCCCCGTTCACTATGTATGGTCTTTTCACCAGCATGTTTATCCTGTATTTACATGTGTCCATGCTTGATGTAGTATTTGCTCTAGTGATCCTGCATTTGTACTCATGAATTCTTTCAATGTTTCACTTTGTAAGTGCCCATGCTTTCAACTGATTGTTTGTACTTTTCATGTTTGCTCCATGTAAAGTCCACGCTGTCTTTGTCAGGTGCTCATGTTTTTCTGCCCTGATTTATTGTACACTCCTAGATACAATAAAGCGATTTTGAAATTGTATTTTTTTAGAGCTAACCTATGAATCTCAGAGAACAGTTTAGTGATATGTATGTATGTAAATCCATTACATCGTTTGTCCCCTTCCACTTTCAAAAGAAAATAAGAACATTTTGGTTTAACGCATAATCATAACACATAAAAGTGATATTTTTATAATTCTTCGTAACCTGCTTGCCAGCAGGGCATCTGGCACTTAAAGAGGTGTAATGTGAAAGATCTTGTGCCATGCAGTCAAGAAAAAGGAGATTCGTTTGTCAAAAGCTGCTGAGAAATCTCTCAAAAGGAGATCATTCATGTCTTTGAGCAGAAAACCAGTGGAAATTGCTTTTAGCACTAGTGCAACTAGTGTAGGAGTGATATTGTGTCGCATCTTTCGAGTACTGATGATTGCTACTTCTCTTTTGTATTTCGTGATTTTACCATCACAATGCGAAGTTCCAGGCTATAAGCAGTTGCTCTTTCTTGATTTGGGGACCACTGGTTCCAGTGATCAGTGAAATCCTGAAAGGTACAATAATCATACAATCTAATACCCATCCGAGGCGCGGATCAGTTGCCAACTTTGACTGGTCAGAAAGCAGCGTCTGAAGCAATTTTTCAACCAGAGTGTCCACGGCTACCTCAATAAGTTACATCTTACGCTTTCCAACCGTAGGTTGAAGAAGCGTATATGTTCCAGCTTTGTCCGTCTGTTCGTCCGTTCGTCCGCACGATAACTCGTGTAAAAATGGTTCGATTTCAATTAAATTTTAGTATGTGCTTGGGGACCACTCGGGGACTAACCCCATTGAAAATAGGCGAAATGGGGTCAAAAGTTAGGACATAGGAGCGGCATCCATTCCATTGCTCTTATGCGTCATATCTTGCGTAAAAATGGTTCGGTTTCGATGAACTTTTAGCATGTGTTAGGGGACTACCCGGGAACGAACCCTATTGAAAATGTGCGAAATAGGGTCAAAGGTCAGGACATGGGAGCAAAAGTTATTCCACAGCCATTATCCTAATAACTTGAGTAAAACTGCTTCTATTGCGCCAACACTTCAGTAGGTTGTTTCGGAGGTATACTGAATTAATTGTGTTTAATATCTAAATGGGGTCAAAGGTCATGGCACAGGAGCGAGATTTCTTCCACAGCCATTATCCTAATAACTTGAGTAATTATTTCTAGTATGTTAGAAAGAGTATCATAATCATATCGTTCCATGATTTTACTAACTTGTTTAAGAGGGACTGTCAATTGTACTTTTGGAGAGGAGCCACCGTCTATGGTAAAGGATCTCACAGTTTTCACGGTAAAAATAATCACATCTGCACATGTTATATTGCATTCTATTCGATCACTTTTTGGAGGCTTAGGAAAATTTCAGAAACATGATGTCATTAAGGAATAACGTGACGAATTGCTCGGTCTTCCAGTTATCCGTTTTCCGCCTATCTGTTTATTTGTAGACCCAACCTTAGGATGCACAGAGTACGGATAAAGTAAGGCAGGTTTTGTAGTTCCTGGCTTAACTATCTAGACAGCGGATTCCCTAAAATAAATAATGCAAGGATTAAAGATAGAAAT
The DNA here is from genome assembly GCA_039090855.1 of Macrothele yani. Taxonomy (NCBI): domain Eukaryota; kingdom Metazoa; phylum Arthropoda; class Arachnida; order Araneae; family Macrothelidae; genus Macrothele; species Macrothele yani. The sequence continues at coordinate 51,210,327 of CM077008.1, read as the reverse complement.
GATGAATATATTTCAAGCTGAAAAGAAAAAATAATAATAAATACAATTAACTATGACTATGTTGGGAAAAAATGAGCAAAAAAAAACAGCAGTTTTCTTCTATGTATGTTTATGAAGTTTGGCGATTCAAAGAGCTTCTGAATCAAAAATATTATAAATCATCGACGAAGAAATGGGGTAACTGAGTGATAATCGTCTTCATTAAACGAGCAAACAAAAATTAATTTATAATGTCTAAATTTCTGAAGAGCGATCAGTTCTCAGGAAAAAGATGGAAACGAAAATAAAATATAATGGAAACGGAAATAAAATATAATGAAAACGAAAATAAAATGTATTTTCGTTCTAATGGCTTACATTTCCAGAAGCTTGATGAATATAGCGTGATTGATAATTGAGAAAGATTTTGAAATTTCATGCATTGTATTACAAGTCTAGATAGCATGATAAGAAAAGTAACCTTTTTCGTCCATTTTCTTTCTTTCACCCTTCTCGCTATCATGCTAATTAGTGTTTCCATTTGCAGTTGTTATGAAAAGAATATCTCATTTCCATGCAAAATAACTTACCCTTCTATCTTAAATCTGTTTTTCTTTCTCCTTGTGATGCGTGCTTCTTAGTTTTTGAATCTGAGTTGTTTTTTAATGCGTAGCATACACATAATGCGTCGCCTTTTATGCGAACGTAGGTAAACACATGGGAATTTTTAATCTCTTTAATTTATATGAAGATGTAATGTTGTAATAAAGAACATAAAATATTCGCTTTCATTCTTGTGATGCTTTCTTTGTTCCGATACAATGAAATGCGTTTTTGCTTCAGTATTTTTTGTGTATTTTATATGGCACAGCCAGAGCAAAACGTAAGTTTCTGAAGAATTAACGTATATACCCATTACAATATTTTCCAAAGATGTTATATTTACTTTAAACTAATATATTTACGTGCCATATTCCTTGTGGCCGACCTTTTCAAACAATATCTTCATTTTGCCTTCTACTTAAAGGATGTTTTATTAACAATGTTTAGTTCTGTTCCTTTATTTCATCCAACCTTTCTTATTACCTTCAATCCCATCTGAAAGTGAAAGTCTCTCGATATTTATAAAATCGGAAAATGCATTCAACAATGACTTTTAAAATGCAGCATCATAAGAACATTGCAGAACTCAAAGTTATTTTTTCAAATTACATTTTCTCAGAGTTCTTTTGTTTGTGTGGCTTAATGTTTCAGGCTTCGGTTTGATCCCACCGTCATTCGACTTGTAACGTATACTCTATATTCACTTTCCTTTTGATTTTACTATCTCTGGTTATTTTATTTTACTATGTAAATTATCTTCTTACTGAACGAAATATTATTTCACCCGCTGAATGAGATCTGGCAATGAGTGTAAGTCATGACGTGGTGGTAGCTAGTATATAGGCGCGTTCATCGAGACTTAGGGAGAGCTTTTGTTGTTGTTATGAGAGAGCGTTGTTGTTTACGGCGAGATTCGTCATTATTGTAAATCAAGTTGTGTGTGTGCTTTAGTTGACCAAGAGTCTTAGAATAAAGAAGTTACTGTAAGTTAGTCTTTCTTAATTCATAGTTTTTGTCAGACCTCTGTCTGGCTGTTAGGTTTATAACTCTTATTTATTACCATAAATAACCAGCGTTAAGACTTTGTTTACGTTCGTAATTAACTAGTAACAACACCCTTTTGAATTCACTATTTTGAAGCTTAGTACAAGTATATCATTAGCTAGCTGGTAGGAAGAGAATCATTCATATTAATTAGCTTAGCGGAAAGAAAATAAAGCTAATTCATTATAATTGGCGCCCGAACTTTTCTCGAACACGAGATCTTGACGATTATTACCCATGTCTTCCTTACCTGAGACAACTTCAATTTTTCACCCCAAGGCAAGTCTCGAGGGTGATGGTGTGTTTTTGGACAATTTGCAAGAAGCCTGTGGGTCTGACTTTGATATCCATGATCTACACGTACCCAGGCATTCTTCACCATTTCGTAATATACCAGCTTCCTATTACTCTGAGTCGCGGGTCGTACCTGAGGGAGTGCAATCCTCTCAGCGAAGCAGAATGCTTGCCCATTTCGTGCCGCATGCAGGAACAATTCATTTCAATGGTTTGGAGGGGTCCTTAAAGTTCCTCGAAGATCTGGAAGATCGTTTTGATCTATATAATATTCCTGAAGACTGCAAAGTCCAAATCGCCGGTACTTGCTTGAGGGATACCGCTAAGACCTGGTATCGGCAGTGGAGAGTGTCGAACCCGGATTCTCATTATGAGAATTTCCGTGCAGAATTTTTGGAGGTCTTCCTTTTCGGCCTCAGTCGAGCTAGCCTTGCTCAACAGGTTTTTTCGCGTCAGCAAGGTCCCAATGATAGCCCTGTTGCATTTGCGTAGGAGACTACACGCTTATATAACCTATGGGATCCACATGCCAGTCATGTTGACATGTTGGATACCCTCGTGCAGCAGCTCGACCCATTCTTACAAGATTTCCTTGAGGTTCGACACCCTGCCACAATTCATGAATGCCTTCGCCTCATACGCACGTATGAAGAGCGACATGGCAAACATGGTTCAACTCACCATGCTCGGGCACCCCGCGAGGCTTATTACGAAAACCCTCAGCGGCATAATAGGCATAATAACTTTCAGCGCGAGCATACTCAAGTGCACACCCAAGCTTCATACGTTCCACCACACAGAAGAGTGGCAAACCAACAGCGAGTTTCTGAACAAGCTTCGGGATATCGTACCCCTGCACAGTATGCTCGACCCCGTTTCACTCAGCAGCATTCGGAACGTTATCATCCTCAGGGCAATGATAATTTTTCTGCCCGTGCTGCGGGCAGACGTAACGCGTATGAAAATGTCAACAGACACGCGGAGTTCCCGACGCAGGTTTCACGCAGTTTTCCTCATCGTGAAAATTTTCCCGATACCCGGCAGGGTCGAGGTTTCCGACCACATAACCCAACCAGGATTCCTTTAAACTTCCAAAGGAAGTAGACGAAGGGTCGGTCCTGCTTCCTGATACCAAACATTCTGACCCTAAAACAGTATTAGTGACTGTTCAAACTCCTCAGTTGCCTGATGTATTCTTAACAATTGAAGATATTATTGTCGAGACAAAGTTCGACACTGGTTCTGAAATCTCAGCCCTAAATACAAAGTTTTGCACTGACAATTTTCCTGCAATACACGTTCGGCCTGCAACGCAGTATTTGCGAGGTGCAAATAATGAAATCTTCAGTATCGCAGGAACTGTCACATTATCTTTAGGGCTGGGAAAAGCTCGTTTTACACATTCTTTCCTGCTTATAGACGAGCTACCTGTGAAATGTCTAATGGGAATGGACTTTATACATCAGTTTCAAATAACTTTAAATTTTGTACAACATGTGATTTCCTTTCCGGAACCTGTCGAAATGATTCCTACGGTTCCTGCAGATATAACAAGTTTGTTATTGAGTAACCAATTGAATGCGAGGCAACGAAACCAGCTTTCTCTCCTTTTACAGGAAAGCCCCGGTTTGTTTTCGGATCAACCTGGTTTCACACAGGTGGTTTATCATGTCATTGACACTGATGGTTCGAAACCCATTGCGACGAAACCTTACCCTTGTGCTCCACATAAGAAACAGGAAATGCAACGTCAAATTTCTGAAATGATTAAGCAGGGCATAATCAGGGAATCCACAAGCGCCTGGGCTGCTCCTGCCTTTTTGGTTCCAAAGAAACAACCCAATGAATTTCGTTTCGTGACAGATTTCCGCAAGCTCAACCAAGTCACAAAAACGATCAATTATCCACTACCTGTCATGTCACATATTTTAAATGACTTGTCGTCAACCAAATGGATGTCAACCTTGGATTTGGCGAGTGGGTATTGGCAATTAGCAGTACATCCGGACTCTGTCGATAAAACAGGCTTTGTGACTCCTTTTGGGGCCTATGAATATTTACGTATGCCTTTTGGACTAGCTTCTGCACCTGCTACTTTCCAAAAGCTTATGGATACGGTTCTCAGACCTGTCCAGGGTCCCCATGTGCATGTCTATTTGGATGACATTATTATCACATCAGAGACTTTTGACGAGCACCTTTCTCTGCTCAAACAGGTGTTCCAACTCATATACAATGCTGGCTTGACGTTAAAGCCTAGTAAATGCCAGATAGCGAGGGACGAGATTGTATATCTGGGGTTGAAAATAACTCCCCACGGCTTATTTACTGATAATGAAAAAATTAGGCCTATTGTTGACTTTCCTCGGCCTAAAACAGCAAAAGAACTATCCCGCTTTCTGGGAATGACCGGATGGTATCAGCAGTTCGTCCCCGCTTATGCTACAATATGTGAGCCATTGTATGCTTTAAAACGTAAATACAAGAAGTTTATTTGGACACCTGAGGCTAACGCTGCATTCGAAACACTGAAGTCTGCATTGACACAGCCTCCGGTGTTGGCTTTCCCGGATCATACTAAGGAATTTGATATTTATACTGACGCATCCGGAGTTGGTCTTGGTTGCGTTTTGTCACAAGCTGGGCATCCAATAGCTTTTGCGTCTCGTACTTTAGCCAAAGCTGAACGCAATTATTCAGCTACGGAACGTGAATGTCTTGCTGTTGTGTATGCGCTGAATAAATTTCAATGTTATCTTAACGAATTGACGGTTAACATAATTACGGATCATTCTGCCCTTCAGTATTTGAATTCTGCTAAGCACCTATCTCAAAGACTTATGAAGTGGGCTCTGAAGTTACAGGAGAGCAATATCAAAATTTCATATCAGCCAGGTCATAAGAATCAATTACCGGACGCATTATCTCGCGTTCCGATTAGTGGGGTCCCCACAGAAACTACTCCTGGATGTCAGCCTTTACTTCTAATAGCTGATATAACATCCAGAGAGCAGATAATGGCAGAATTAATAAATGATCCAGATTTTGGGGATATCTATAATTTTTTGCTTGCGGGTTCGCCCCTACAAAGTGATCCTTCTCTGGCTGGAAGGTCACAACATTTTGAAGTAATAGAGGGTCTTCTTTATTATACAAAATCTCGGACTACTAGGGCAGAGTTTCGCCCATGTATTCCGCGAACCCTTAGAATGGCCCTTTTAAACGAATTTCATGACAAACCTCTTGCAGGCCATTTAGGTATTCGCAAGACCCGCTGTAAATTGCGGGATGTTGCCTATTGGCCTGGCATGTACCAAAGTGTGCTCGCATACGTTCAATCATGTCACTTGTGTCAGATTAATAATTACCGTAATGTAAGACCGGCCGGTCACTTGAAATCTAGTTCAAGTTCTCATGTGTTTGATATTATTTCAATAGATTTATTGGGACCTTATCCATTATCTGTTAAAAATAAAGCTCGTTACGTTTTAGTACTAACTGATAATTTTTCTAAATGGGTTGAAGTTTTTCCCATTAAAGCCGCTACGGCAGAAGTTATTTGTAATGTCTTAGTTAATGAAGTATTTTCTAGATATGGTGCACCTAATAAAGTAGTTTCGGATAATGGTCCTCAATTTATTTCTGACATTTTTGAAAGAATGTGTGCGAGACTACACATTAAACATAAATTCATTTCCCCATATCATCCCCAGAGTAATCCTGCGGAACGCGTTAACCGCACGCTAGTGAAAATGATTGCGACTTTTGTAATGGATCATCATGAAAGATGGGATGACCATTTGGAGCTTTTTGCGTTCGCCCACCGCTCGTCTGTCCACGAATCTACTAAAATTACTCCTGCAGAACTTTTTCTGGGTCGCAAAATTAAAACCCCTTTTGAAAATTTAACAGGGATTATCGACGAACTAAACCAGCGACCAACTCCGCAATCAGTACGAATCATGGCAGAAAAAGCTCGTGTTGCAATGCTTGGAGCACAAGCGGCTCAAGCAAGATATTATAATTCTAGGCGTAGGGAACCAGATCTTGTCGTTGGAGATCTCACTCTCGTGGAAACGCACTTCCAGTCTTCTGTTTCGCATACTTTAGTGAAGAAATTTGCACCCAGCTACGAAGGTCCATATCGGGTGGCAAATATCTTTGAAAATAATATTGTTCTGGAGAAACCTGACAACCAATTTCAATACGTACATGTTGATCAGTGTCGCAAGTATCATGAACGGAATATCGATTTCATAATCAACCCTACTCAACCTTCTGTTCCACAGACTCAAGAGTCTATATCTCATGTTCAACCGCCAGAAATTTTGGACGAACCAACAAACATTTTTGAAGAATCTCCAGTGATTTTTCCTTCACCCTCCCCTCCTCCAGACGGGTTTCTACACACGCAACCTGATTCTCCCATGAGACCAAGGCTCGAATCGAGTTCTTCGAATACTAGTATCGTTCCTTTCCCTCCAACCATTGCCAAGACTATTGCTGCGCCGTTTCCGGATAACTCTGCACCAACGCGGGCTACTTCTTCTTTGAATACATCGTCAGAAAGTATTCCTATAGGCAAATCTAAACATCGCCCTGCACGACCACTGAATTACAGCAGCGACGCAGAGGCTTCGGACATTTCTGACTTATCAGTTATGAACACTAAATTTCATGTTCCAAACCGTCCAGCACCACCAAAGGCTGGGCGCAAACGTGACTTGTCTCCCCAATCTGCTTCGCCGCACCAGCGACGAAGGCAGAAATTTTTGCATCCTCCCGGGTTTCGCCCCTGGAACCTACGTTCAGGACAAACAGGGCCGATACCTGCTGCTACTCTCATGCCACGTGGGCGTAAGCGAAAGCAAACGATGTGGCCGGAGCCACGTCCGTCCAAGAGAATACTGGAAGGACACAACGGGCCCCAGCACAAAGGGACTTCATATCAAAAGCCTGGGGAAGCCCGTTCCTATCAGCCGCAAGGATTTCCGGACCGCCCGACTTCCGACGTTCCTGACCGTTCTTCTCAGCCGCGGGGATTTCCTGACCGCCAGACTTCTGACGTTCCTGACCGTTCCTATCAGCCGCAAGGATTTCCGGACCGCCTGACTTCAGACGTTCCTGACCGTTCTTCCCAGCCGCAGGGATTTCTGGACCCACAGACTTCAGCCGTTTCGGACCGACGGATTTCCGCCATTCCTGACCGTTCCCGTCAGCCTCCGGGATTTCCTGACCGACAGCAGACCGATGTTAAAGATCCATTAAAGTCCCTGAAGAGATCCAAGCCAACTGATTTTACCAGTCCGATTAGGCCTGGAAAACGTTATCGCACTAGAGTTTTTTATGCGTCCTCGAGATAAGTAAGTTCTCGTGGACAGGTTCTTTTCTCAGTTTGTTGTTTTTCCTGCACGACCAGTTGGCGTGTCAGAATTTCTTTTTTTCGTGTGGGCCTGTGCATTCTTTTTTGTGTATATATGTGTTTTTTTATATTTCTTCTATGTCCATCTACTAATACACTTTTTTTATGTATCTATGTGCTTAGGGGTAAAATAATAAAATTGTTACTGTTAGGCAGCTCCAGGTAAATTTCGCTGCTGATACAGTTGGTATGTATTCAACGAATAATGCGAATGTGATTTGAAATTAAAATAATAAAATTGTTACTGTTAGGCAGCTCCAGGCAATCTTCGCTGCTGATACAGTTTGGTATGTATTCACCGAATCATGAGAACGTCATTTGAAATTAAAAAAGTGATTCCTGCTAGGCAGAATGAAAGGAAGGTATGCCGATGCAGGTTTGTTTTGTTCAACAATACAAGTTTCACAGACGAATACAGATTTCTTAATTTGTCATGCCAAGTTTGAGATTGTAAATACTGCTACCACCAAACAACAAATCAAAAAAGAGGTCGAGCAACGTCATTCAACGAAGTGTAAGACTTACACTCCAAAATTGATAGGTTTTTCGGAAACAAAAAAAGAAAAAAAAAAAAAAAAAAAAAAAAAAGGAAAAAAAAAAAAAAAGAAAAAATTAAGGGGGAGATGATGTAACGTATACTCTATATTCACTTTCCTTTTGATTTTACTATCTCTGGTTATTTTATTTTACTATGTAAATTATCTTCTTACTGAACGAAATATTATTTCACCCGCTGAATGAGATCTGGCAATGAGTGTAAGTCATGACGTGGTGGTAGCTAGTATATAGGCGCGTTCATCGAGACTTAGGGAGAGCTTTTGTTGTTGTTATGAGAGAGCGTTGTTGTTTACGGAGAGATTCGTCATTATTGTAAATCAAGTTGTGTGTGTGCTTTAGTTGACCAAGAGTCTTAGAATAAAGAAGTTACTGTAAGTTAGTCTTTCTCAATTCATAGTTTTTGTCAGACCTCTGTCTGGCTGTTAGGTTTATAACTCTTATTTATTACCATAAATAACCAGCGTTAAGACTTTGTTTACGTTCGTAATTAACTAGTAACAACACCCTTTTGAATTCACTATTTTGAAGCTTAGTACAAGTATATCATTAGCTAGCTGGTAGGAAGAGAATCATTCATATTAATTAGCTTAGCGGAAAGAAAATAAAGCTAATTCATTATAGACTGACGTGTGAGTTGTTTTACTAGAGGCTTCCTCTTATTAGCCACTCTAGCAGGGATTCAGCAAATTAGAGACCACAGGCATAGTATGTTACACATCATCGTTAACCATCTGCTCTTGGTCCGATGTTTGACGAAGATCTTAACTGTTTAACCCTTTAACGACCATAACGCCCAAAACACCCTTACATGCAAATGACCATAACCACCCGTAACACGTAGAGTAAGTCAGATATCGTACCCCTTACTTGTTTTTCAAATTTGAACTGATTATGAGGGATCCACAGGAGTCACCCTCGGTCACAATTGTTGTTATTAAACAAAGACGTGAATCAACACACAGTTTCAGGGCGTTATGGTATTTAGAGGGATACAAGATTCTGGGGTCATGGTCGTTAAAGAGTTAATGATTGGTCTATGCCTCCGCACACATTCACAATCACCAGATCATGGCTAGAGGAATATTCCACTGATTATTTTCATATGTTCACTGTATTCCATGTATTTACTTTATTCAAAAAAACTTGAAGAAACATTTCGCTGTCGTGGAGCGGGAATCGAACTCGCAACTCCCACTTCCCGGCAAGCATTCTAGTCATCACACTACCCAGGACAAAAAAATTCCAAGCAACTGAACATATATATATATATCTGATTACCATCAGATATTAGGAAGTCGAAGCTGTCCCTCACCCATTGTAGCGTCTCACGACCTTTTATACAGGGAAAATCTGCCAATAATCCGAGGAATGTTCCTCTAGACATGACTTGGCAATTGTGTATGTGTGCGGAGGCGTAAAACCAGCATTAATGCCTACCATGTATAAATGAAGAATTATTTCTTCGGAGAAATTCGTTTCCTAAATATATGTTCAACTGTTTTCTTTTTCTTCAAGTATTTGGGTTTAGGAGCTCTTTCCTATTGATGTTACCAGTCATTTATATCTCATCTACACGCGTTGTTTGCCCATTAAAATATTTTTTTCTCCGATTTTTCCCTCACCTTAACATATTCTTTGTGAAACGCGCATTTTCCGGTAATGCACGAGAATCCGCATCCTTTTGATCCGAAGCCGAATGTTTTCCCAGTTAAGCTATGCCGCAAACTGCCTATCACTGCTACGGTACTTGCAGTCTTGACAAGGGCGTCACCTCTGTAGTACATCACATATATCCTCTTTCTTTGAGAAAGGCGGGAGCAAGAAATCGCTGGTTTCGGGGTCCGCTGCTACCCATGCTTGAAGTAACTCTCTGTAGAAAAAGTAATTTTTACTAATTCCAGATGATGTGTGTGAAAGGAGGATCACACATTTTACGAAGCGAAGACGGACTTGTCATTAATGCGCGAAAGAAATATCACAATTTTTTTGAAGAGCCTACCAGCCAGTGTTAGGTTGTCCATAATGAAATGTCCGATTTATACAATGTACGTCAATCACACATATCTCAGCTCAGAATAAATATGATTAATCGAAATAAGAACCATTCGATTCAACACACTTTTTGCCAACGTGAAACAAAGTTATGTATTCCGGTAAAATAAATATCAGGAGTTGTGGAAGCGACGAAAACTTGAAAGGCGTTTTGAGCATCAGCTTGGTTGTGGGAAATTTTTCCCCTGCCAAAATTGGTCCAGATGCTTGAAAAAAAAACGGTCTGGTGAATATTGTGGGTGGGATAGAGTCTCATAGCCCAATTCGTTCAACTTTTGCAGAGTGATACGCCCGACATGCGGTCTCACGTTGTCGTGCAGAAGCACTGCGCCATTTCTGTTGACTAATGAGGAGCGAATGCGTTGCAGTTTGCTGTGCATGTCGTCGATTTCCTGACAATACTTTGCCGCGGTATTCGTTTCGTCCGCATTCAGGAAGCTGTAGTGGATTAAACCGGTTGAAGACCACTAAACAGTCACCATAACCTTCTGTTGATGGAGTTTTGGTTTGAGAAAGTATAGAGGAGCTTCGTCAGGATCCAACCACGACGCGAAATAAGGATGATTGTCGTACAGGATCCACTTTTCGTTGCATGTCATGATGCGATCGAGAGAAGGACCGGTTTTGTTGCGCAAAAGAAGCCCTTACGAGACTTCCAAACGAAGATTTTGTTGATTTTCGTTCAATTCACGTGGCGGCTATTTGTCGAGCTCCTTGGACGTTCCAATTTGGTTGTGGTGCAAAGAAACAGCTGATTTGCTTACTCCCAGTTCCTTCGCAAGCTCACGAACAGTTGTGCGTGGATCTGCTTCAACAAGCGCCTTCAATGCGTCGCCATCAGTCGTCCACGCTCTTCATTGTCGAGGTTCGTGTCGCCCGCCTTGAATTTCGCGAACCATCTTCGCACCGTACGTTTGTTAGCCGCGTCCTCCGCGAAGGCACCAACAACGTTTCGCGTCGCTTGCGCTGCGTTGTGTCCCAGTTTGAACTCGTAGAGGAAAATTGCCCGAAAATCACGATTCTTCTTCTTTCACTGAAACGGAAATATAGAGTAGGAAATATTACTTGTTAATAATCTTAACCAAAAGGTTACAATCAGTAGATTTCAAGCTTCTAAATGATACAGTGTGCAGCAGCGTTGATAGCGTATTAATAAAATCACACCGTAAGCGAACAAATGTTTTCTATTTATTAATCTCTGAGTCAAATTGTAGTTACAAGAATGCCATTGATCACTCAATGTTTGAATATGACCCCTGTCAAATGGCGGCCCAGCTGCACCACAAATTCTCCTAAGCGGCTTTGGAAGGAGTCCATTACTTGTCGTAACATATCGCCAGGGATATTGGTGACGGCAGCTCTGATACAGGCCTTCAATTCCAATATGGTAGCACAACGTGTTTGGAAGACTTCTTTCTTGAGGTACCCCCATAAGAAAAATCAACACATGCTAGATCGGGGAACTGGGGCGTCCAAGGGATGTCACCATAACAAAACTGTTATGGTGACATCCCTTGGCCGAAGATTTTCGCGTGCAACCAAATCTTGAGACTTGATTTTTTGCACAGTTTGGAGCTTTCAAGGGTGAAAATGGAGATCCTCATGCAATAACCTCCCGAATGAACGATCGGAAATGTGCAAAGCTGTAGAGTGTTGCCAAGCAGATCTTTTAGGGCTATGCAAGATTGCAGCACGAACACTTTCAATTATTTCCGGTGTCCGAACAGTCCTTTCGCTACCTACTGGTTTACGAGTACAAGCCGATGCTATAAATCTAAATGAACTTACCCACCTTGTGATGGTGCGACCATCCGGCACATTCCCATGACTTCCCACTTTGAAATGTCGCCTGAATAGACGTTGTGTGACAACTATAGAATCATTATTCTTGAAATACATATCAACAGCGAAAGCATGATGTTCAGCCGTCCAGCTCACCATGTCAAACAAAAATCAAAATGGCTGCTTATTGACATAAGAATGCCGCGTCATCGGCCGCGCATTGATACATGACGTCATTGTACTACACGCGGCAAATTACACTATGAACGTTGCCGCACCTATATTGAACGCAGCACATTGCCAAACCACGAGTGATCAAAAATCGGATATTTCATTATGGACAACCTAATAGTGCGAGGTTTCTTGGGCCTACAAATTTCCTGTTCTGCCAGTCTTTTCAGTTTCCGCAGCTCATTTCTGTGCTCAACTTCGCATTTTGGTGGCATTTTGAGGTCTTTTTACGTTAATTCTACAAATCCGCGAAAAAAATAACAATAAAGTACAGTTACATTACCATCTACTCTTATTGGTAACATTTGCAATTGTAATTGTTTTTCAATTCACACGAACAGTCCACTATATTAACATTAATTACATACCCAAATCATTGTTCAATCACCTTTAATTCAGAAGTATTGAAAACGAAAACAAAAGTATACTCGCAGCACAGAGCACAAAAAATGGCCATCCACTTCGACGCGCTGTCACGAACTGCGATTGATCCACCAGCCCCATCACTTGTAATTGCCACTGAATGTCATCTATGCGCTATCGAACGATACCAGCGTCGTAGCCACGCCTCCGATAACCGCGGAGTTATTTCGAGTTGAAATCGGTCACAAAATTATGTCGCGTACACCGCTAATTTGTATCGTACCATAAAACGTAGTTCTACGTCAAAACATAAATTTGCTAGTGATGGAGCTGGAACTCTCATTCTTTTGCTCCGGAGCCGGAAGCTTTCCCAGTTAACCTACGCCGGTGAATGCTTATAAATGCTACTTACGGTCTTGACATGTGCGCCACCGCTGTAGAACGTCACATCCTATTGTCTAGCGTTAATTAGTTTCCTGTTCCAATCACACAATTCTTAGTGTAAAAAGTACAATGAAGTTTCACAAATCCGCAAGTGGTGTACTTACAAAAATATTTTATTCTGCAGAGTTTTCGCCTGAAAACGGGAGAATTTATCAGGACAGATTACCTTAGACGAATATAGAGCCTGTTTGGAGTTTGATCTCAAATCAGGAGAATAGGACTACGTTCGGATTTATAAAAGCATAAACGTAGAAACACATGATTTTGCGTTAGTCATTATATGGATAATATTCATATAGAATGATACCGAGAAAATTCCATGTCCCGGTCTTTATTCAGTTTCTTGGTCAGAGCTTGTCGATTATAGAATCCGCCGGTGCTGGTTTGTCAATCGATACACCATCGGTGCAGACGTCTGGTCTTGTGAGAATTTCTATACTCTCACTAACAATAGTGTCCTGAATGTTGTGAAAGGGATCACTAGTTTTGTTTCTTTTCGTAGTGGAACCGCTGAGTTGTATACTACTCCTTGTGCTAGAGCAGTTGTCCCTTTTCCTTCTCGTGTGTCTCTTATATGTTCTGCATGCCAGAGATATCTCTTCGTGATGGTGACATAAGACTTTATTGAGGAATCTGGGTACTTGAGAGGAATGGTACAGATCCCCGCAGCATATGCTTCATCTGTGTCTTCGACACTTGTAGTTAGTAACTGTTCCATTAAACTTGGTGGCTTGAGTGTTGCTTTAGTGATATCGAATTCAAAATACATTATTTCCATATAATTGCTTCTAAACAACCGATTGAAAAAATTATTTTACCTTTCGATTCCATTTATATCGAAGAGTATTTTAGGTATAGTTACCTTTTCAAGTTACGCATAGATTTTTCCGCTATTAGGGGTAAAAGTAAATTGCGTTTTCCACGATATCTCTACTTCTAAAACTCCGATTGGAAATTTTTTTTTCTTCAACTAATACAGCTCCTGGTGGGAAATCTTTTGCATATAATGTAAAAATTTTGTTAAAGAATGGTTTGGTCACCAGGGGCGTAAGCGTTAATTCCTGCTTCTGATGTATTTGCCACAAAATCTGAGCTCCTAAAATCTCGTTTTTGAAAAAAATTCGTTCGTGGACCGATACTACTCACGTCGATTAACCTTTTCGGATTATTTTCTTCTCAAAATATTGCATTGTTTCTCCGCCAGGGGGCATAGATCTATATCTTATTTTTGTCAATATCACTGCTTCTAACTGTACGAAAAGAAAGTTCGAAAAAACTTCCTTGTGCGACTTGTTTTCGATATAATTTCAAAATTTCTGAATAATTTATAGACTTTCCGCTAGGGGCGTAAAGGTAAATTACGTTTTCTCCGATATCTCTGCTTCAAAAACGCTGATTTAAAAAATCCTTTCTGCACAGGATACAGATCCTGATGGGAAACCTTTTGCATATCATTTCAAATTTTTGGTAAAAAAAATGGTATGGCCACTAGGGGCGTAGGTCTTAATTCCGGCATCCGACGTATTTGCAGCAAAATCTGAGCTTGTAAAATTCCGATTGAAAAAATTAGTTTCTAGTCCCATACTACTGACGTCAATAAACCTTTTCGGAATATTTTCTTCTTAAAATAATGCATGGTTTCTTGGTCAGGAGGCGTAGATCTATATCTTATTGTTGACAATATATCTACTTCCGAGAGTCCAATTTGAAAAATTCCTTCTTTTTTGGAAAGCATTTACGGTGCAAAATATTTTCATATAAATTCAAATTTTTCAAGTAAGCATTGTCTCTCCGCTAGGAAGCGTTAAGGTAAATTTCGTTTTCTCCGATATTTCTGCTTCTAATACTTTGATTTGAAAAATTCCTTCTGCAATGGATACAGCTCCTGATGGGAAATGTTTGTCACATAATTTCTAATATTTGGTAAAGAATGGTTTGCCCACCAGGGGTATAAGTGTTAATTTCTTCTTCGGATGTATTTGGAGCAAAATCTGAGCTCCTGAAAACTCGACTGAAAACAATATTTTACTGGACCGATACCGGTAACATCGAAAATCATTTTGGGAATACTTTCTTGTTAAAATAATGCATATTTTCCCCTCCAGGCGACGTAGATGCATATCTTAGATTTGTTGATATCTTTGCTTCTAAGAGTTCAATTTTAAGAATTATTTCTTTGTTGGAGAGCGTTACCGCTGCGAAATGTTTCTCATATAATTTGAAAATTTTATTAACGCCCAAGTCTCCCACTAGAGGGCATAAGTTCACAATTCTGTTTACAGCAGTATCTGCGGGATTACAAACCCGACTGAAAATCTTCTTTCTTTGGTCAGATACTAGTGTTTTCCATACCGGTT
This sequence comes from Macrothele yani, assembly GCA_039090855.1. NCBI lineage: Eukaryota > Metazoa > Arthropoda > Arachnida > Araneae > Macrothelidae > Macrothele > Macrothele yani. Next base: position 51,195,198 of record CM077008.1, on the reverse strand, counting down.
CCAGTGACTTTGAATAGCTTTGATAAGTTTAATTCGAGTCAGTATTGATTCATCATTATACCCGAAAATTCAGTGTCATTTTCCTTGCTAATTTTTTTTCTTTTTTTGGCATTTCAGTGTAAAGATTTGACGATTAAAGCGCATGAAATTTCCAATAACAAAGTAAAAACCTGTAGCTTTGGAAAACAATAAAAATCATAAGCTACGTGCAAAGGAACCCAAAATAATGTCACGATATTCTCCAAAATCTTTTAAAAAGAAGTGAGCAAATATTTAAATATTATAAATTGTACCCTGCATCTTTGCTTTTGTTTTTACTTTAATAATTCACATTGATTACAATTACCCTTGAGACTCTGAAATTCTTTGAAACTTAAACACCATTTAGATGAGTTGAAAATGCAGAAAGGTGAAGCACATTTAACAGGTTTGAAAAATTATTTGGTTTGATTCGAAACTCAGCAAAATGCATCAGGAGTCACTTCGGCATCAGTGATTTTTGTGATTGCCTACTATTCCCAAAAGATTTTTAAACCGTCGCTAGTGTTAGTTTCATGAAGTAAAAGGCATGATAAAAGAATCAAAAAACGAGATCTTGGAAAAGGATCTATGATGAAAAATAATGAATGCAGAAGAGGTTTAAAAAAGCATGATGTTCCCCTGAGGACGCCCAGTTGCACGGCAAAAATCGGTAAATTTGCTTTCGATCATACGTAGCAAAATTTCCTTCGACACGGTCTTTTATTGAATACACTGAAAGCGTGATAGTAAAAACCAAGAGATCAAGACGAAACTCTCATATTGATTTCTCTTTAAAAATGTTAGCATTTTTGTTAGTTGAATAAATATCCGTAGGCTCCAGTAAAATGTAACACGTCTGCTTTTACTATAGCTCAAAATGCGGTTTTAATGAGCTTCTAGATAAGATGGCGATGGATGGGGGTGGAGGGTGGAAGTAGCGCATTCTTCTATAATACCGTATTTCGGAACATTCCTGAATTCTAAAAAGCAAAATTTATCCATTATGTTAAGACTCATAGCAAGTGTTGATCTATAAATTATTTCCCTCGGGAATGGAATCTTATTTTGTTTTCCGTTAACCAATGCAATGAATGATTTCCAAGAAACGCCGCCCTGGTGGCTCAGTGGTCTAAACGATGGCTTATGCTCATTCGTCCGAAAGGGGACCAGGTTCGAATCCCGGTGAGGCATGGATGTTGTGTTTGTCTTACGGCACTGGCTCCCTCGCTTCCCTGGAGTCAGTTGTCCTAAATTAGGGATAGCCTTGTGACGTGCCTGCCCAGCAGGACGCACACGACATAAAGGCAGATAGCAGCAGTCGATTGGTAGAGCGACTCATTCCGAAATGAGGGGACCCGGGTTCGAGCCCCGGCGTGGAGAAAAATGACGGAGAAATTTACTTCGTTATAATGTCGCCCGAACTTTCTGGATGACCCGACCATTTAAAATTTCGCAATGGTGTGATGTTCTTTCCACACCGCGAGATAGGAAAAATTAAAGAATCACTTCTCCAGCGCTTCGAAAAATACATGTGTGTGACGTTGCATTCCACACACTAGATTGACTGGGAGTTCTCAGGTGCACGTTCTACAGAGTTTGGCTGCCTGCGATGACTCATGGTCACGGCTGACCCATGGGCCATGCCCCTGGCCCCCTTTCGGGGGGAGATGTGACGTGCCTGCCCAGCAGGATGCACACAACATAAAGGCAGATAGTAGTCAGAACGAACGTCCGCGTAGCTGAATTGGTAGAGCGACTTATTCCGGAATAAAGGGACCCGGGTTCGAGCCCCGGCGTGGATAAAAATGACGGAGAAATTTACTTCGTTATAGCCTATTGAGTTGCTCACCGTGGTTGTTAAACCTCAAATAAAAAAGAAAATTCCAAGAAACACATAAAAATCAGAACTGAATTTACGACGACGGAAGAGACGGTTATTTCTTATGAAATATTTTAAAATGAAGCAGAAGTTTCTATGACGAGTGATTCCGTACTAATATAAGTTTAAACCTTGTTTCTCAGTAATTTTGCCACAGGTATATCCATACTTAAAAGAGCCGGCCGCAGACCTGTTCATTATGCTTCAGGGAAGTATATTTGATTGCGCTACTAGAACAACGGAATAAGCGTTTCCTGGTTTTAAATTGCTTCAGAGAATTCCACAGTATTACTATAATTACTATCAAAACAGTGACTCCATTAACAATTTTCATGCTATCATGTACTTCCGAGTGCTGTTATGAGATTTCCCTATTGTTCATTAAAAATGTAGCTAAAGATGGGGCTTTCCTGTTAAGGACGTGAAGGTTAGTACATTTTTCTACCCTTGTCATTGAACTTGTTGTGAGTGAGTCTGTCGTTTTGTTGAAATAATCCGTATAGTTTAGTGCAGAACTGTTTATACACCAAGTATATAAACCTAAAATAACTATCCATTTACTTTCGTAAGGAAATAAACGTACATTTTGCGAAGCATTCGCTTATCGACGAATGGCTCTTTCAAGTCTAATAGCATACAACAAACCGAAAAACCAGAACGATACAATTTAAATACGAGTATGATTACACGAGACAAATAAAGAATGATTAAATTCACAGCGTGTTCTAAATTTTAAGTCACAAGATGTGTTGGCTAGGCACGTGGAGGTTTGGAGAGGGAAAATCATTTAGGCATTGAATCCAAATTTTGGCAACACCAGGGAGACATTGTCATTGCACGAATCGCGGGGAATGATGATTTCCAGAGTTTCTAGGAATGCTGTTTCTTTTGGGTTGAAGTATTTCAGACGTTTCTGGCGTCCGCAAAAACCCCCTAAGAAAAGTAGAACTCGGTGTAGGCATAAGAGCTCAAACATCCTTATATTGCATACTTGCAAAATGCTCAGACAGATCTCCAATCAACAATGAGGCTGGTGTTTATGCGTAATTGCTATCATACCATGATGGTACTCAAAGATATCACATCAAAACGACTAAGCGCACGTTCGGGATCAGAATCAGCGAACACAAAAGAGACGCTAAGGACGGAAGATTATCAACAGCTCTCTTCAGAGAATTGAGTTTCAAGTCCGCATTTCAAATATGGAACGGTATTGAAAAAATGAACCCGCTACTCCACCCAAAAAGCAACAGCATTCCCAGGAACTCCGGACATCATCGCTAGCTATGAGCATGCAACGAAAACGTCTCCCTGGATTTGCCAAAAATTTGGATCAAATGCCTAAATGATTTTTTCCCGTACACATCGTTAAGTACCCAACCAACACATCATGTGACTTCAAATTTAGAACATGCTGTGTGTTTAATCATTCTTTACTTCTCTCGTGTAATCATACTCATATTTAAATTGTGACGTTCTAGTTCTTCAGTTTGATCAATGCGGCCGTCCTTGAAAAAGATATCCGTCGATGAATGAAAGCTAGGGAAAATGTACGCCCAGTTCTTTACGCCAGTAAACTGATAGTTATTTTTGTTTACGGTTAAATGCATTGCTTTTCCTAAGAGACAAATTTCATTTCTGCACACACATTTTGCATAGTTTATCAGTAACAACAATGAAAATGGCAAGCCCCTGGTCGGTTGATCACAGGGATAGGGTGATGAAGGTGCATCCGTCCTTCGTCACGGGCCTATACGGTAAAGCCTCAGAAGTCGCTGAAACTGCTACTTACACCACAACAATCCGTTGTTAAGGGCATGACCACGGCTACCATGCTAGGAGTGTTCCGCAAAAGCCTTACATCACTCGAGACAATGGCAGACAAAAATTGCAGTTGTACCTCCCTCGATGTTCGTTCACAACATAAAATGGAAGAGGGTAGTGTAAAACTCAGAATCACGCTACTTACACTTTTTTTTAAATGGACGTATTCGGGTAGCGCGTTTTTCAGAGAACGTGTTCCGGCGGACTCCAGTGCCCCCAAAGTTACGTTTATATGGAAATCTGTGATCGTATGGGGGTGTTTCTGTTGAACAGAACTCCCGTACAGAATCTTTGCCTGTTTCAGCAATATCGAGCTTCTTGCTACACTGTAATGTCGGTCCAAGCCTGGTTTTAAGAGTAGGTATTCTGAATGTTGTAACTGTTGGATTGCCTTGCCCAAAGTCCTGATCTAATTTCAATAGGAACCTGTAATACTAGCTGGAACATAAAATCCTATCTCTGTTGGCAAGACCTTCCTTCCTCTACAGAAAATCTGGTAGAAGATTTGTGGAACGAATGGAGGAACATTTTGGTACAGACCTACCGACATATGTAAAAGGTTTTCCAAAGATATATACATACACCGGCCACCGAATTAGAAACCTTTATGAAAATGTAGGTTTCGCGGCGTATATGCGAAATACGTGATCACGTGATCTAGACAACTATTTAAGGCTGCTGCTTGCAGATAATCATCAGTAGTGTTGATCAAAATGGTAAAAACAAAGAATCTTTCGGAGTTCGTTAAACGGCTGTGTGGGTGTCTTATTATGGGCACCCGCCAGGCTGAAGCCCGTCTGGCTTGAGAGACAATTTTAAAAACTGATGTTTTTTTTTTAAACTAAGATATCCAGGGTCTCTAACGAGTGGAAAAATAACGCATCTGGTTTGTTTAGGAGGCGTAACTCTGGCGGAAGGACAATCTGCCTAGAACGTGATCGCTGTCGTACGGACAAATAGGACTTTCAGTGTGCAGCAATTGACTGAAGATTTTAAAGAAGGCTGTTACTGCCCCATATCTCAACTAACTATGCGCAGGAAATATAAAGCGATCGGTATTGTCTGTCGCATGACTACAGGGAAACCATTGTTTTCTGTGAAGAGTCTGAAAGTCGTCTACTGTGGTAGTTAAGAACACCGTGACTGGACTGTGAAAGACTGGAAGTACGTCATTTGGTCCGAAGAGCCACGATACACGTTGTTCTGTACCGACGGGTGGCAGAAAGTTCGGCCGGAGCCCACATGAAGCAATGGACCCAGCTTGCCTTGTAAACACAACTCAAAGTTTTGGAGGTGGTGTCATAGTGTGGGACATGTTCCGTTAGTCATATTTGGTCCCCTATTATTGCTGGAAGGTCGGGGTGTTTTTATAGTGTGGGGCACGTTCTGATGTTCAGAAGGTGTTCCCCTAATATTGCTAGAAGAATTATCTGTGCAGGAGAGCGACTTCGACCATCTTGCCTGACCACTGCAGAGCCCGGATCTGAACCCTTGGCGCGTTTTCATTTTGAAGCATCCATCCACTGGTCGTCTTCTGTGGCTCGTGTGACGCAGTTCTTAAGCATTTCAGGATTACCAAATAACGTACAGCATTAACAATGGAGCCACACGGTAGAAATTTCCAATGCACCGATCCTTCAACATTGAAAAATGACACAAGTAGAACTTTAACGTGCGACCGAGAATCACGAGTTTTCTTGGTTCTTGGAGGGTTAAATGGTTTTCCAGAGTGGAAGACCCTTTCCACTCCATGACCCAAGAAAACAAGTCAGTCTCAGTCGCACGTTAAATTCCTACTTTTGTCTTTTTTGCTTGTGTGAATGGATATTCAGAAAGTATGGGATATTTTAGGAAAATATATCCGGGATCAAAGTCCTCTTCTGTCAAATGTGAGCCTGTTGAAGATCAGTGTGGCGAATGCCTGCTGGTTTGTAGAGGTAGATGCACTCCACCTTGTAAAATTTACGCCAAATCGCATACATGCTCTAAATCGGGCTAAAGAAGGTACAACCTGGTACGGAATAAAATTTTCTAATTCATTGTCTTGCATGTATACATGTATTTCGCCTTCCCCCCCCAGATCGATGAGCAGCAAGGCTTCAAGCAGTTTTCTTGAGCAACAGACGTCATCCGCTGCTATTAATATTTTGCGCCATCGATCACTAATAGTGGCGCCACTTCAGAGTGCCCTTGACAGAATAACAACTGCAAAGTATTGTTCTGAGCGATTGTCCAAGTTCTGCGTCTGGCAGAATGATTTTAGCCAACAGACACTTCTGCGGTTCAGTTTGCTACCTACGTAAATTTTGCTCTACTCGTTCGATGATAAACTAACGTTTCACTGAACTAAATGTTTATAATTCTGAACTTCAAGTTATAAATACGTTTTTTCGAACATGATAGCGCATGAGTGAATAAAAGGTATGTTTAATACCCAGTACAGAAACCGAATTCATATCTACGAAACATAGAGAGTTCCATTGATGTACCACTACTATGAACGTTTCAAATATTACTCGTATTTCTCCGAACAAACACATCTCGTACCATTGTATTATTCATTTCTCATTCCATTTAAATTCTGAATGATTTTGTCGAACGTCGAATTTATTTCTCACCGAACGTTGATACAATTATTTATATGAATTTAAAAACGGTTTAGTGACCGAAGTTGTAATGTGATGTGGCACATGGAAATAAAATGAAACGCTTACAACTTTATTAACACTTACTCGATATAAAGAGGTGTTAAATTTCTTCTAGGAAGCAATCACGCTGATAACTCCTCGTCTTTTTTGATAAATGAATTATTAGCAGCTCAAGTACAGACGTTTTCATACGCTTAAGAAATCTCGATTCTAGTCCAAGTTGTTCTTCCAACTTCTCAATGGGGAGCAAAGGTAAAGACAAGAAGACTAAGCAGTTATGTCAGAAACCACAAAACATTTGTCCAGCTGTCTCTCAAATTATCATTAATTCGGAGGAAACTAGTGTAGGCATTTCTTTTATAAGAATTTAGAAATTAGAAATTTCTTTTGAAACTTAGAAGACGGATCTTGGTCACAGGAATGGTGAAATCAACAGCATCGACTGATATGAGGTACTTTAGGTTCTAGCTTCCTTTTAAGGATGAAAAGCTGAGAACTTGAGGTAAACGACAAAGTCTTAAAGGTCACCAAGTGCCATAATAAAAAAAAATAAACAGCGTCCACTTTCTACAATGAATCTATGAAAAGTAAAATGTTTTTCGCATTAAGTAATCTTTGGAGGAAAGCAAAAAAGAAACGACAGAAGCAAAGAAAAGCGTCCAGTTCACTATCAGTCGTTCTTAGGTATCATGAATATTTGTTAGACGCCGGGTGCTGAGATAAAATACATAAGTCATGTTACGTACCAGGCTTATTGTTTGCGAACAGTTATGTCGATTCGTTTGATTTTCAGCTTCATGAGCCTTGGATTGTAAACATGATTTCTCGATACTATGTCTTCTTTACTTTCTCACGCCGATTAGGCATCCTTAGGATTTAGAGGTATACTCGATGAAATTTTCCCAGAGTTTTCTTGGTCTTCCACAACTTCGTTTTTCCTTTAGTATTAATGGGGAACATCTGTCTAGATGTTCCCCATGAACACTAAAGGAATCTTTCTTTATTCATTCGTTTGAATGGAAGCTTCAAAGTATAAGATTTGATTTCACCTTTTAAAAAAAGTAGCACTTCAAAAATTGTACGCCTCTTCTTTGTTTCTCCGAATCTATTCTCTAATTTTACTATCTTTTGCCCGGGGGATCCAAATATTTTCCAAAATATCCGGTTTTAAAATCCGTGAAAGCATGTGTCATCAACAACAGTTGTACACTGACGTGCAAAAATTAAGGACGAGATGGTTTTTCGAATGTAACGTCGTGCAGAAGTGCTCCACATCGGCTCAAATCATACCATAAGATCCCCAAGATGTAAGAATATGGGACAAGTGAGCAAAACCGTCCGAACAAGGAATCCAAAGGATACAAAGTCACTTTATTGAAAAAGTAGCTTCGAGCACAACTGGACAGAAGACAGAAACGTCCACGTGACAGGCGGCTGCCAAGAAATATCCAGTCATTAGTAGGGGATATGATCACCCCTGACTGCGTTACAGGATTTACAACGTCTCTCCATGCTGAGGACGAGGTTGTCAAGGAGCTGTTAAGGCATCGCGGCCCATTTCTCTTCTAGCGCCAATAGCAGCTGCAAAATATTTGCTAGAGGCTTGTGACATGCTGCCAAGAGTCTCCCGAGAAGGTCCCACACGTGTTCGATTGGATTTAGGTCCGGGGACCTTGTGGGCCAATAAATGCGTTGAATATCTTCACTCTCCAACAGCTCTGCGACAGCCACTGTACAATGAGGTGTAGCGTTGTCGTCAATGAAGAGGAACTCAGGACCCACAGCACTTCTAAACAGACGCACGTGAGGCAGGAGAACCTCGGTACAATAGCGGACACCAGTGACTGAACCTCCTTGGAAGATGTGGAGGTCAGTACGCCTACCAAGTGTGATACCGCCCCCAGCGAGAACTCCGTCACCTCCAAACCGGTCCCTTTTGATGATATTGGAGGTGTGATTGCGTGTTCCCTGCTTTCTGCAGATGCGCATACGTCCAAAATCGCTTGTCAGACTAAATCAGCTCTCATCCGTGAAGACAACTCGACCGCATTGCTGATGTGTCCAGTTCTTAAGTTCCTGGCACCACAGAAACCGCCGTATCTGATGATCAGGTGTTAATGGCACACACCGTACTGGTCGTAGTGCAAATAGACCACCTTTGTGCAATCTCCTGGCCACGGTAAAACGTGATAACGGACGTCCTGTTGTCTGTTGCATGTGCCTTGCGATTTCTCCCGCTGTCTGCCTTCTGTCTGTTCTCGCCTGTGGGACAATATACCGGTCGTCCGCCGTCGTGGTTGCTCTTGTACGGCCACTGCTAAACTCTCGGACAGCTCTTCCTGTCGTTTGAAATATTCTACGAGCTCGTGAAACGAAGCTGTGAGCGATCCCGAACTCCTCGGCCACACTAGTCACACTTTGACCTTCTTCCAACTTCCCAATGACGCGACCTCGAGTAAAGTCATCCAGATGTCATCTACTGGATTGCCTGTTGGCCATATCACACGGTGGCAGCAACTCGACGTCGCTCAAACCGATGTACACCGTGCAATATCTTTCACCTAATTGCTGAGCGTACACCGCCTGTGTGCTATATACCCTTCCGACATCCCCCCCCCTACGTCATGCTGCATATATGCACATGCCCTGCCGCACCGGACCCTGGTCTATCTCCTGAGTGGTCTTTCAGTCCGCGTTCTGCCTGCTCGTTCCGCTGTTATGCTAATTTCTCCTCTTTGTCTTTAAATTTTGCACACCTGTGTATTATATTCATCTTTATAAAGTAGAATGATTTTATGGGTTTTTATTTTGAATCAGAATGAGAAGATCTTTGGTGGTAACAAATGTTGCGAAGTATAACAAGCTACACTTGGCGCATGTATAATGGCTGGAAGCAGTGTTTATATAATACAAATTATGTGGAAAAAAGTGATTGAACACTGTAGGTAAATACAAAAAAGTATTATTGTATTTACATCAGTAGCGTGTAGGTCGTCCATTTTTAGAGATTACAGCAGCCACCCTTCGAGGTAAACTGTCCAGGAGTCCATGGAGTACGGTAGACGGGATGTTCCTCCATTCCGCCTTGGGTACATCGACCCACTCTGTCAGTGAAGAAGGTCGTGTTGGTCTAGACCTCACCCGTCGTTCAAGTTCATCCCATAGGTGTTTGACGAGATTCAGGTTCGTGCTCTGGTGAGCCCAGTCCATCCGCAAGACCTGGTTTTCCTCATACCACTCCATTGTACCCCTGGAAACATGACAACCGGCATTGTCGTCCTGGAAGAAACAATCGTCGTGTCCATAGAACTGTCCCAACGCTGAGAGCATTGAGTTACACAGGGTGTCTCTATACAGCACAACGTTCATGTTGGCATGAATAACAACCAGTGGCCCCACAACGTACCAGCTGAAACAGCCCCATACCATAACTCCACCCCATCCGTGCTTCACAGTTGACACTATACACTCCGGAAGCAGACATTCTCAAGATAACTTCCAAACCCAGGTATGTCCATCCGATCGGAATAATGTGAAGCGGGATTCGTCGCTCCATGATACCTGTCGCCATTGCTGCAGTGTCCAAATTTGTGCTGTTGACACCATCGTAGCCGGGTGGCTTTATCGGTCTTTGTGATGAGAGGTTTATGGGCGGCTGCTCGTCCATGACACCCAAGTCCATGGGCCGCTCTTCGAAGTGTCTTGGTGGAGACCATCTGTGGCCATCTGGAACTCATGCGTTTATTGGTCTTTGTAATGGGAGGTTTATGGGCGGCTGCTCGGCCATGACACCCAAGTCCATGGGCCTCTCTTCGAAGTGTCTTGGTTGAGACCATAACATATGTGGCCATCTTGAACTCATGTGCTATAACGTACATTGATCAGGACCTGGGTTTCCGGATCTCCCCCTGCAGCCCCCTCCAATTCCTGGGATGCAGTTTTGTGCGCCTTCCAGGGCGAGATGAATGCCAGCAATGTCTCGTCTTTCTCCACTTGTAGATGACAAAGGCCACAGTCGATTTAGCGACGTGTCTGACATCAGCAATGCTTCTTACGCTCATTTCGAACTCGGAGAGCTCTCTCTCTTGCTAGTCATTTTATCAGCAATTGAAATAAATGTACTCCCGTCGACGTTTTTATACATTACCGACCACGTGTCTGCTGCAGGAGCACACCATTCCGCCTGCGTGAGGGTATCCGATCACTTTTGTTCACATAGTGTATTATCTAAACGTATTTTTCGTTGAAGTATTTAAATGAAGGCAAACATATGTCCATTACCTTCATTCAATTAGTATTCGAGATAGCCATTATTAATTGGGACAAACTATTTTATTCTCAGAATTGTAATGTGATCGCCAGTTGATAACGGAAACGCATGTAAACCGGTTTTATCAGCTGTGAGGTGGTGTGACTGTTAGGACTTGATAGTAAGAATGTGGTTTGACCGCTTTTAAACAGGAAACGGGCACTTCAGCTTCAGTTGTGAGCTTTCGTGTGTGACAGGTGGATGTTAGTTTTTGCTCTCTGTGAGTACGTGTTGCTCTTGTGTACTGAAAAATGGATATTTACCCTAGGAAGCGTGCAAAGATTATTTCTCTGAAGGATCACACCTCTATGACAGTGAGAGATATCGCTTCTGCAGTTGGTGTAGGCAAATCAAGTGTATCAAGACTGCTTACGCGATACAATACATCTGGATCATCGTCTCCAAAAAGGAGAGGTAAATGTGAAAGAAAACGAAAAACAACTCCACGAACCGATAAATATCTAATCAGAAATAGTAAAATGAATAAAATAAAAACAAAAAAAAAAAAACAAAAAAAAAACAAGCACCGACCTTCAAAGACATTTATTGGCTAGTGGTTGTGATGTTAGTTATTCAACTGTACGCCGAAGGCTTCTGGACGTTGGTCAGAAGGCAAAGAAGACCAACGAAAAAACAATATTTGAATGCGAAAATGAAGATCAAACGTTTAGCATGGGCCAAAAAATATAAATCATGGACTGCTGACGACTGGAAAAAGGTAATTTTCAGTGATGAAACTCATTTATTTGTGCAGGGTTACCAAGCAAATGTCGTTAGACAAACTGTAAGACACCCTCTGAAACAGATGTTTTGGGGTTTTTTCACCTCAAATGGCACTGGAAGCTTAGTGCCTGTTCAAGGTATGATGATTTCAGCCAAGTACGTAGAAATATTACAACGTAGGATTGTTCCATTCTTGCAAACCTTTGACGGGACATTTCAACATGACTTGACCCCATGTCACAATCCGAAATTGGTCAAGAATGTCATGCTGGAAAATCAAATTCATTTGCTTGATTGGCCTGGAAGTTCACCAGACTTAAATCCCATAGAAAACTTGTGGAATATTTTGAAGAGACGTTTAGGTAAAATGGACTGTACAACCAAAAAACGCATGATAACGAATGCTATAAAAGTGTGGTTCCACGATTATGAAGTCAAAAACATGTGCACTCAATTTTGACTCCATGGATACACATAATGTAACCATGGAGTCAATGCCAAAACGAATTCAAGAGGTCATTTCTGCTAAAGGAGGACATACTTCATACTAATACAGGTATTTATCAGTGTATATCAAGGCATAGAATGATATAAAGGCATAGTTTTGGAAAAAAGAGTTATTTTGTATTTTGTCCCAATTAATTTGCACAATATAGTACTGGTTGCAAGTTAATATTCCGAAATCCTCTTTATAGTTACCCTGTTGTCCAGTGCGGTCTTACGACTGTTATGCCATACGTGTTAAGTTTCTTATTTTAGTGATCCGATTCCCGGTAAAGGTACAACTTCTGAAGCGTCATTGTCATGAACATTCTTATTCTTTGAATTGTAGATGGGTATTCCTATTTTAGAGAATTTTTAGTCTTTATGCACCTAATAAAAAATTAGTGAGAAAACTGAATAAAAATGTACCTTAGATTTTATGCCATAATCAAAGCAATACAGAAATTTTTTTTAGTAGTCGAAATGCTCTTTTAGAAACATGCTTCCGATTGCGTAGAGGTATTTGCAGATCAAAACGGTTTCGAAATTTCTTTTCTGACAAGAAAACCGAAATTGTTAGGGGCCTTAAATGCATAATATTTATAGTGTCCATCATGAGCATTTTTATGTTCCACAAGCGGCCATGTAAACGTCGAAATATTATTTTAAAATGACTTTGAAGTTACATTTCTGAAATATCTCAGATTTTCCGAAATATGAAGTGCTTCCTAATTGTAAAGCAGCACTGAAAACAAGCTTAAAAAATAAATATGTTCCGCATTTCATAGGACAGAAGTTTAAAAGATCCACGAAACATAATGTACCCGTAAATCTGACGTAAGTTACTCTTTTCTAAAAATTAATCATTTTTAAAGAAATTTTCTGACTTCAGTGGTACTAATATTAGCGAATTAACTTCTCGGTTTGGTAAGGCTATGAAGCTAATGCTTTACAAAAATCTGAATCCCGATAGCCACTGACTAAGAGACATGAAGGCGAAAGATTAATTCGTCCTTTTCCTTTCCCCCATTTTGCGTAAGATACGCTTCTCGACACGAAGAGTGAACGAATTGAGACGAAATTTATGTGACGTACTACAGGTGTGAAAACATGCTTCAAGACGACTAAGTTGCAGCGTTACATTACGTCCGTGTAGCTTAGTTGGAAGAGCAACTTACTCTGGAGTGACAGGGCGCGGATCAGATTAACGTATTACGTATTTTCACACAAGCGCCCGATTGAAGAAAAACGGATCCACTGGCCGTTTGGTTCTACGAAAATAAAAATGTAATGTTTGTTCCACACATTCTTTTGAATTGATACAAAATTTCTACTTCGCTTCAAAGACAAAAAAAAAAAAAAAAAAAAAAAAAAAAAAAACGGAGATGATGTGACGTACTACAGCGGTGGAAACATGTGTCAATACGACAAATCTACAGCGAGACATTCGGCCCGCGTAGTTCAGTTAGGAGAGAGACTTACTTTGGAGTGAGGGGACACTGATTCGATGCCGTTGCGGACAAACTTGTGTTTTCACACTTATCACATAATATACTGAAGAGCAATTGAATTAGAGACAGCTGGCGTTATGGAAATGTGGCGCTGTGGGCGCCCTGTAAACGGGGCGCCCACAGCGCCACATGAATAACAATAATAAAATCACAAATTGAACTCTAATGAGATTTGGAGAAATGATCTGAGTGACACGTGAATTAAAATTTAACTGTTTATTTCTTTTTAGAATGTGGTTCTAAAGCTAGGTACAATGTACCGGTGAGGTTGCTTGCTTTAGCTAAACAATTTAGTTTCAATTTCAAACGGGTATAATGCACTTAATATTATATAACTGACTTTAAACTTTAGTTACTGGTTTAAACTCGGCGCGGTGCGCCAGAGGAAAAAATTGTTAATGCACTATGTGAGAGACTTTCGGGTAACTAGTCCTGCACAGCACATGCAAAGCTATGAGGCACGAATCAGAAATGTGTAAGACAAATGTCATCATACCCTCTTTTCCTTGAGAAACCCCGATCGCGAAACTGGGTTGCCGGCTGGTCGTAGAGTCAGCTCTCCATCTTAATTGGTGGTATATATGGACTATACTCTAAAATATTTACTACATCATTTCTCTGTCTTGGAAACATCTCTCCTCCGAAACCGCTGAGACATCTCTTATGCTCAGACTGCAATTCTCCAGTGTTCCCTCTGTCGTTATCTTAGAATCTGTGTGTAGTCGTCTCTCCTCTCAGTCTTCATTCAGTTAATAATTCTGTTTTTCCCGTGCCCGGTGTCCATCTTGGGGCGTGACGGCCCGGCCGTCCGAATCGCGTTGGGTTATGTCATTGGCCCTCACAGATAGCCCTGTTATGCGATTCGCAGGCCATCCGTTCAGTTCGGGTCACTTTCCCAAAAATTATGTCTTCTTTCAGCTGTCAACTTGTCCTGGCACCTTTTTGTTAATTGACCTCGACCAGCTACTTAGAAGCAGCGATTGTCACGTAGGTATTTCCGGCGACGTGACTTATCTCAAAATTCGTCGCTACCCTGGACAATGCAGAGATCCTCGCAAGCGTTGCTTGAGAAAAGGGGTGACGCCCCCAAAAGGATTTATTGCGCTCCTGCTATTCTCTTCAGCTTCTTTGAGTTTCGTGAAAAAAAAAAAAGAACTGTGAATGTCTTCCTTTCTCTTCCTTCCCATCTGGGATTTTCATCAAGTTTCCGTGAGAGAAAAGAAAATATAATTTTCCCCTTTTCATTTGGCTTGAGTGCAATTAGGACTGATCTAATTATCAACCTAAACTTTCGGGTAGCCTGGCTCAGCTTCACCGGAAAGTAATTTTTAATCATTCATAATCTATTTTGGCAATTTAAATATTTATTTCCTACCGCTTCAGAGTAAAAATAAAAAAAATAATAAATGAGCAAAATTATACGGATGAAATTTAAATGCTACGGGGATATAGAAAATTCCGCGGTAACACAGAAGCCATCATCCCACGAGGGTACCGCTGCTGACGGCACATCACAGGGTTCAAATATTAGCATGGGCGCGGGAACATCGCCACTGGACCCTAGACATGTGGAAAAATGTTGCCTGGACTGATGAGTCGAGATTCACGTTGGTACATGCGGATGGCAGGATACAAATACGGCGCAAACCACATGAAGCGATGAATCCTTCTGGCCAGTAAGGTACTCTTCAAGTTGGTGGGATTAGAATTGTCGTCTGCGGACTGTTTACGTGGACTGAAATGTACGTGTGATATTGTCCCCTCACAGGTCAACGCTACCGGGATATTCTGGGCGACCATTTGCTCCCGTTTGTGCGTCTTCAACATCCCACTCGGGATCTCATCCTGCAACAAGACAATGCAGCTCCCGAATTGTATCCGAATGGTTGGATGAACACTCCACCGACGTGACCTCGCTTCCTTGGCCAGCTAGGTCACCTGACCTCAATTCCATCGAGCACATCTGGGATGCCATCGAGAGAACTGTGGGTGCTTGTTCAGGGGTCGAGGATCCATATGGCTTCCCAAAGCTTCCGGTGTCTTGTCGAATCCATCCCGAGACAAATCGCCGCCGTCATCAGGGCGAAAGGCAATGCTACACGTTACTAGACCGGTATCTCTAATTCAATTGCTCTTCAGTGTATGTAGACAATTAGGCTGAAAAGAATTCTCAAAGATTATATGAAAGCAATGGGCGAAGAAACGGTGTAATATATGGCTGAGTCAGCAAATTATATGACAGCCGTGCTGGGTTACACTTTCGGCACCACAGCGTGACATCGGGAAGGAATGTCCACGGATGGTGTCCTGAGAGTATCGCTGTTCATGCATAGTTGACCTGCGTGTACAATATATTGACATTTGAGGAGGTCGTGCAGAGATGTTAAGCGTTCTGCCAATGACGTCACACATGTTCTCTGTTGGGTAGAAATCTTGAAATCGCGCCAGCCACGGCAGCACCTGTACAGCTTGTAAGAACAGTTTGCTGATATTTGCAGGGTGCTGGTGGGCGAAATTTTGCCAAAACTGGGTATGAGGGATACCACGGAGATACGGAAAAAACGGGTTGCAGCACCTCGACCCGCTTATGTTACGCTGTCATTATATGTGCAATCGGTGAGCCGCTGTTGAGACTGATACTACCTCCAAATTCATGGCACCACTCTGAGGAGCCGTGTGACCGTCACAGATGGCAGAAAGACAGTCGGGATAACCACATTATTTCCGACTCTCAATCAGCGCTCTTTGGTGCTGAGACAGAAGGTGTACTCGTCGCTGAATGCAACATGTTTCTGTTCGTCCCACCGCGTATGTCTTTTATGGCACCACTGCAACCTTGCGCGACGATGTGCTGAGGTGAACGGAAGTGGTCAGTATGGCTGGCCACATTGTAAACCTGCCTCAGCCATTCTACAATTCACAGTCCGAATCGATAAAGGGAAATCCATACCGGTGTGTGCACTTCGTCGAATGTCGCCGATGTGGGGCTGCAAAGGCTTGCCGTGGAATGCAGCAAGTGAGGCGTTTGGAGGTTATGTTGCCGCGGAAATGTTTCTAATTTGAGGAATTGTTAAGAAATATCCAAATTCGGGATTTAATAACCCAATTAACTATGCTAATTAATTTAAATAAATTAATAATTTTAATTAGAGTAATTCCTGATGGGCTTTACAGGGGGTATTATCCAGCTCCAGTTCACATAAAGATTTGTTGTTTTCATTTTTTTTATTTGCTTCGTCTTTGCATGGGAAGGAAATCGGAACTCAAACGCCAGAGAAGGTGCAAAATTCCGCAAACGAAGTGAAAGGTATTTTCATTGCCAGGAATTTGAAAATAACAAGCACGGCAGCGTAAGATAGGGATTATATACTACAGCCTCAGCTAACAATAGATAAGCGGTGGATACACGGAGAAGTCCAAGAAAGAAGCCCTGCCTAAATCTGGTCAGAAGGTTAAACTTATGTAATAACTCTGTCACCCAGTCTCTCTGTAGGGAAACATAACTCAAACAGGCGTACGTGCATTCGAGTATACTTAAACATTTTGAGAGGGGCTTTCGGATTGTCTGATAATAGAACTCTGATACAGGGTGACAGTTAGTGCCAAATAAATTTATAAAGGGCTTAGCTTAGCAGATGGTCAGCTAGCCAGAATAACATCTGCTCGAAATAGCCACTGGTCAGCATCTAACGGACGGTGGACCACTAGTGGACAAGGGCTGACCCCTCGCAAACCAATGAGGGAGAAGATGTCATCTCCAAAATGTGAGAACACTCTTAGGAGAACGACAGAAAGCGAAACCGATGGAGAAAATAACAAGTTAGTGAAATCATGCAATGCATTGATTATAATACGCTTTCCAACATACCAGAAATAATTACTCAAGTTATGATGATAATGGCTGTGGAATAAATCTCGCTCCTTTGACCCCATTTCGAAGATATTCAAAAGAACTGCTTCAGTGTACCTCCGGAACAGCAAGAAAAAAGTTTGTCGCAATCGAATCATTTTTACGTTACGCTATGAGGATATTGGCTGTGGAACAAATATCGCTCCTGTGTCCTGACAATTGACCCAATTTTGATGATATTCACCAGAACTGGTTCAGTATACCTCTGGAACAACATACTAAAGTTTTGTCGCAATCGAACCCTTTTTGCGTAAGTTGTGATGCATAAGGGCAATGGAATGGATCCCGCTCCTATGTCCTGACTTTTGATCCCATTTCACCCATTTTCAACAGGGTTCATCCTCAGGTGGTCTCCTACCACATACTAAAATTTGATCGAAATCGAACCATTTTTATGCGAGTTATCGTACGGATAGAGAGACAGGACAGACCGCCAGACGGACAAAGCTGGAGCGTATACGCTTCTTCAACCTACGGCTGGAAAGCGTAAAAAACGGGAAATTATTTAAAATCGAGGTTGTAGTTGGTTAGCAGAAGGTGTATGATGTGCGTGGGTGAGTCGGAGTCAGAAATGTCCAAGTAGCAAATTGCCGAAAATTATTAGAAGGCGCAGGAGAAAAGGTTCCTGAAGTGTTAGGATAAGAAGCTGCATGCGCTCAGACATCTCTTTAAGTAAACCATGGCTGAGGTTTCATCTACGGAGGATACCAGTCCCTGTATCTCAGACACAAGTACGCACGCTACGGGAGAAGTCCCATCATCAACTCCAGGAAAAAGAGATGAATAGCAGTGGTGTCAAGGTAAGGCATCATCCAAATACTTAAATTCTTTGCATGCTGAGTAATCAGCGAAATTTGAAAATGAAATATTATTGCTCACCTCGTACAAGGTGGATTGCCAGTGAACGTTTCTATGAACCTTAGCTATTTTTGAAGTGATGATTTAATATAACTTAATTTATTCTCACCGTTAATCTTACGTATAAAACACAAAACGTCTGTTTGTCTGAAGCAGCAAAAACTCTCGAACGCCGAACTGTGGCATCGTGAAATTTGCATAGCTTATTAATACTGGAATTTCTAGGTCAACGCAACTATTTTAAGATCTCTACGTTGTTCCGTTCGCGAGTTATGAATTAATTAATAAGCTAATCAATAAAGTCAGCGTCGTTTGCTACGTCATCCTGTTTCAAATCTGAAAGCACGTGACTGCGTTCATCGCCCGGCACATCCACAGGTGTTTCTATTCTTTGAGAACTGTGCACAAAGAAATGTAAAAACGAACTTTGCGAAATCTTAACGAAACGGGCTGAAATTTTTGTCAACACCATGATTTGGTAATAAGAGGAGTCCTTTAAAATTTCACTGGAATCCGGTCAAAACTTTTTAAAATAGGCATGGAATTTTTAATTCATCGCTAAACAGAAATATATACGCAGAAACCGTTAATAAAATTCTTACGGCTAAGTTAAAACATTATTTACTGATTCAGGCGAAATTTGGAGATCATGTTCCTATTAACGATTTATAGAGTTCATTAAAATTTCAGCCAGTTTCATAAAATATTCGCAGAAATAAGTTTTTAACTTTTTTATCCCAGAGATTTGCCTTCAAAGACGTCTGAAACTGAAAGCACGTGATGCATTTGATCGTCGATAACAAATTGTTAACGAATTTTGTTCAGTCAGTGTTCTAATGCTGTGTCTCCTGGAAGCGTGTTACATAATTCGTAACGCTTTTGGTCCATCTGATTCTACAGATTCCATACATTCTGTACCTGGCGAAGCCAGCTAGTAAAGCTAGTTTGTACATAAATTAAGAAATATGTCAAAATAAATTTTATAGTTGTTTCTTAACACAAACGTGTTTTTCTTTGCTGCTGCTCTGAAAATGAGCAAGAGTGTCGGGTTCTGGTTTATTTTTAGGTAAACAGTTTTCTTTCTTTTAAAGGTACCACGATTCAAAACATGATACTAAAATGTTAGTTCTAAAAGATATTTTTTTGCGGCATAGGAGTTCTTGCGACAACCCCGTAAGAGTTCGTATGAAACACAACACGTACAGGTCCCAACGATGAGACCGTTTCGCCAAGTCTAGGAAACCCAATGTCATACTTTAGACGATCGGAATTATTTAACAAAACTTATGTCCGCAGGTTCCCAAATGGAACTTGTCACGGTAATAGTTAGTAAACGTGCACCAGTCCAACTACGGTGATGCAGATAACCTTCATCTAACCACTGTGGCCAAATTCGGTAGACAACTATTGCATCCCGATACGTTTTCGGTGCGATGGAACTCACGGACGAACCAACCGTACATATCCCTATCATTAAGACTCTAGTAGAAATCTCCATATGATCGAAGGATTCAAAGATGACGTCACTCAAGCATTTTCACTAATTACACGAGATTCCGCCACCGAGATAACTCGGCTGTAGATGTCTACGACCTCAACATCCGAGTTTTCTCGGTTGCGGAATCTGACCAGTTGCTACGCTGACCAGTTGTGCCCTTTTATCTCTTTCATCTCTCAAATGATTCGTCTGAAACGGTAATCATTTACATAACCCAACTGCCGACATATATCTAGCAATCTGCATGGAGCTCTCACAAAATAATATGTATTTTTTTAAAAAATAGTATTCATTTGGGAAACAAACAAAAGCATTGCAAGTATTTTTTTCAAAACGTTCTCCATAATTTCAAGTTATATCAGAAAGACATTTCTTAACGTTGTTAAATGTTCTGTATATTCTTTTTCTCTCTCTCTCTCTCTGTGTTTCAGATTTAAATGCAAGAAAGAATTGGCAAAAATTTTATGTTATGTTGAAAGTCACATTTTTGCGTTAGGAAAGTTTGTACCCACGCAACGCAAAATCCCTCTTGAAGACCGAGAAAATTTAAGCAAACTTAATTAGCTTTTTCGAAGTGTTAGGCGCGCACTTGTATTTTTATCGCTTTTAAAATCTCTTCGCAAAGCTTCTGTGAGTGACAGGTGGACACTGTTGCAAAATCTCTTTTGTCTTTTCTGTAATAAATTGCGGCACATAACGGAGCGGAAGTTTTCCGGAATGCTGCAGTGAGTGTTTTCAACTGTTATCTAATTCAACTCAACATAAAAAAGCAGAAATAAAAAGAAAACCGCGGAAGTGTCTTCAAAACCAACCCGAACTTCTAGACAAGTGAACATCTAACGATGAAAAATGAAGTTGGGAAAATGCTTATTTTTCTTTTTTGTTCTCCTCCGCCTTTCGCGGCAGGTTTCAAAGCCTTTAATTCGGTTAGATGCTTGAAACGTCAGCTTGCTTGGTGTTTGTTGCTTGTGTACGTCGGCGCTATTTATCCCGAAGAGAGCTTGGTGGTGAAAGAATTGTTTTGTGTTATTAGTTAAGGTTCTTAGGAAGATAAGGAAATCATTTAATGCCAACGCACATCGTTCGAACTAACTAGATCCGTTTTATGATTGCTCTTCAACATGGTTAAACATAAATTTTTTATGTCGGTAATGAAATTAATAGCCCACTATGTTCTCCGTTTTTGACAGCTGCGGTTTCTGGGCTCAAAATCACATGCATCTTCCATAGCAATACAATGTGTGACAAAATTATTCAGACTGGATTTATTAACAAAAAAGTACAAGACTCACAGATTTTAAACTTAATAGCTTTCGAAGTAGTTCCTTTCTGAAGCCAAACGCTTAGCCCAACGCTTTTTCCACTGCTCGAAGAATTTCTTGAAGTCATCTTCCGAAATAGCAAACAGCTGCTTCGTCGCATTGTGTTATATTTCCTCAATGTCTTCAAATTTGCTTCCTTTCTTTGTTTTCTTTTTTTAGGTGTGGGGAGCAGGGGGGGGGGGGAAATGTCGAAGGAAGCCGGTTCAGGCGAATAGGGTGGCTATCGGACCTGTACAATGTGGTGCTTAACTACTGCGTAAGTTGCGATGCACGAGCAGGCGCTTTGTCACTACTCATTCTCATACAAAGCCGACCTTTTCTAACGAACTGCGTACCTCGAACGCCCCGCAAAACTTGACAGAAGTACCCATTGTCTAGTTTGTCTGTGGAATGTGCAGACAATGGTTAGAGAAATATGTGCGTCGGTGTATTGGGACCTGGTGCACCTAGGTGGCCATCCAGACACTGAATACTTCATTCGACCGTTTCAGCTCCACGATCTACAGCGGACGACATCCGTCGTCATGCACAAGCAGCTATGGATCTTCCAGTATCGAAATTGGCTGTGCATTGTAGATTGGCCGAGGTAGGGCCGTAATTTTTTCAGTCATTCTGTCGACTGCCGCTCACTGCAGCACATCATTGTCCTAGTTCACTATGGTGTCGTACCAGATATGAATAGAAGGCCGAATGAAACCATTTTGTATTCATCGACGAGTCTCGCTTCTCTCTCAGCACAGACGGTCGCCCATTGGAAGTCTAGAGACGTGGTCACTGTGCTGAACTCACTGCCATCCTTCAGCGTGACAAACCTGGTGTCATTGTTTATGGAGCTATCAGTTTTAACAGTAGTTCATCGCTCGTACGTATTGCTGTAAAAATAACAGGACGACGACACCTCTCTGAAGTGCTGCATCTCGTTTTGTTTTAGATACTCCGTGATATTCCTGATACTCAGTTTCAACATGATAATGCCCGCCAGCATAGTCCCAACATCAACTGACATAAGGGTGCAATGTGCCAGGAAGCTACCCTAGATAGCGCGATTCCATGACTCAACCCCAATAGATCACGTCTGAAGCGAGAATTCATCTGTCGGTGGAGCCGACAGATGATTTTTCGCATCTGCACGACCCCTTGGCGTGAATTGCCGACATAGGTCAGCGATATCTCAGAACACCATTCAGGGACTTTTCCACTCGTTTCCACTGTGTTTTGCCGGACCATGTTTGTCAAACGGCCTAATGACTCAGGAAATATTATACTGTCTCCTTGTCCATCGTACATTCATGCGATTTCTTAAAAATTATATTTCTTCTTTCTCAACTACTTGTCTACATGCGTTGTAAGTTTCGTCTCATTTCGTACATGGCGAGGCAGCGTTTGTATCGAGCAGTGTAACTGAAAAGTTCACATCATATTTAATGCGTTGTATAATAATATGTATAGGCATCATGAAACTGAAAGTCGGAGGAAAATCCATCCAATGGAAAAAAATTAGAGATACACCATATCATTAAAAGTGTTCGGACACCACATTGTTTTGGAGGCAAATGGCTTTATGTCGCAATTTGTAGTTAGTAATTCCAGAGAAAACACTGTCGTTGTGGTCGATTCCGTATCCGTCGCTACATTTCAACTTAGAAGTATTCTATGGGATTAATATCAAGGCACTGAGCAGACTAACCAAACAGTTCAACCTAATTTTCAAAAAAACAGTTCTACACACGCCGTGCAGTGTGGCCGGGAGCTCGATCGTGTTGGAAGAAACAATGATCTCTTCCACAATACTGCAACATTGTTTTCAAGAAACCACTCCTACACAAGAAGCATTGTTTTCAAGAAACCAGTCCATCACAAAAAACATTGTTTTCAAGAAATCAGTTCTACACAAGAAACCAGTCCTAAAGAAGAAACCAGTCAATCACAAGAAACATTGTTTTCAAGAAATCAGTTCTACACAAGAAACCAGTCCTACACAAGAAACCAGTTCTACACAAGAAACCAGTTCTACACAAGAAACCAGTCCTACACAAGAAACCAGTCTTAAAGAAGAAACCAGTCAATCACAAGAAACATTGTTTTCAAGAAATCAGTTCTACACAAGAAACCAGTCCTACACAAGAAACCAGTTCTACACAAGAAACCAGTCCTACACAAGAAACCAGTCCTACACATGAAACATTGTTTTCAAGAAACCAGTCCATCACAAGAAACATTGTTTTCAAGAAACCAGTCCTACACAAGAAACATTCAAGAAACCAGTCCTACACAAGAAACATTCAAGAAACCAGTTTATGATGATTCTATGTGTTGATACGTATTTTCAAGAGACTAGTCTATGTTGAGTCTATGTGTTGACATGTATTTAAAAAAAAAGCAGTCTGTGATGAGTCTATGTGTTGATGAGTATATTTTAACGAAACCAGTCCTACACAAGAAACATTGTTTTCAAGAAACCAGTCCATCATAAGAAACATTGTTTTCAAGAAACCAGTCCATCATAAGAAACATTGTTTTCAAGATACCAGTCCTACACAAGAAACATTGTTTTCAAGAAACCAGTCCTACACAAGAAATTTTCAAGAGACCAGTCTATGATGAGTCAATGTGTTGATCAAATATGATGAGTCTACGATGAGTCTATGTGTTGATGAAACATGATGAGTGTATGCGTTTATGTCTATGATGAGTCTATGTTTATTATGAAACATGATGAGTCTATGCGTTTATGTCTATGATGAGTCTATGTTTATTATGAAACATGATGAGTCTATGCGTTTATGTCTATGATGAGTCTATGTTTATTATGAAACAATGGTATTTTCAAGGAACCAGTCTATGATGCTTTTATGTGTTGAGTCTATGTGTTGATACGTTTTTCAAGAAACCAGTCTATGATGAGTCTATGTGTTGATATGTATTTTCAAGAAACCAGTCTATGATTAGTATTTTCAAGAAACCAGTCTATGTGTTGATATGTATTTTCAAGAAACCAGTCTATGATGATGTTGTCTATGTGTTGACATGTATTTTAAAGAAATCAGTCTATGATGAGTCTATGTTTTGATGAGTATATTTTAACGAAACAGGTCCTACACAAGAAACATTGTTTCCAAGAAACTAGTTCTAGAAATGTAAGCCTTGTTGCTGAAGGTTTTCATAATACTGCCCGTAATTTTCAAGAAACCAGTCCTACGCACGTCGTGCAGTGTGGCAGGGACTTCGATCGTGCTGGAAGAAACAATGAATGCTTCCACAATATTGCCACATTGTTGGTAGGGTAGAATAATTAATAACGTCGAGGTTCATTTTAGAGCTCATGGTTTGTGGTATAACCATGAGCTCTGAAATGAACCTCGACGTTATTAATTATTGTACAGTTGGAATAACATAGTCCGAAAAACGCCGTTTGCCGGGGTGCCTCCAAATCCAAGCATGCCCGTAAGATGGGAAGAATGAAAAGCATAACTCATCACTCTAAAGAACAGCTTCCCAGTCGCTCACAGCCCAGAAACGACAGGAGATACACCAGTCCAAACGGCGATTCGCATTTACGATAGTAATGAGTGGCTTGTGTGCCGCCGCTAACATAATAACCCACAATATGCAACTCTCTGCGGATAGTTATGGTACTAACCGAGCCTTTGCAAGCATTTCCTACTTAAGCAGCGATGGAAACAGCAGAGGAAGAATGCAATTTCTTAATATTAATTCGTACTACACGTTCATCATTTTTTTTACAGATTTCCTGAACGTTCTGTGCGTGTGTATGCGTGTAGTTGCAACGTCCTGCTTTAATCTCTTCACGACATGACTTGCATTCGATTTTTGGTATGTTCATTTTTGCTGCAATGCCCCGTATGGAAACTTTACTCAAATGACATCCTATGACCAGCACGTGCTGGAACTCAGAAAGTTTACGTCCACGTGGCATATCCGCTTCAAGGTTACTGATAACAAGACAGAACATCTCTGCTTTATACAGGCACCTCTCCACTCACAAGGCACCTTTCTGAGCAAGAGTTCTTTGCACCTATGCAAATATATGTTAGTGTCTGTATACTTTTGATAAAAATATAGTGTACCTACCTAATAGCGTGTTGATCATCCTTTTGCGTGAATAACAGCCAGTTCACACTGAGGCATTGACACCACCAAATGCCGGAGGGATTCTGCGGTAAAATCAGCCATGTCTGATGCAGTATTATCCACAACTACACCCGAGACGTCGGTTTAATATCTATCGACCTGATGTTCCACTACACCGCAGCCCACAGAGGATAGGTGGAGTGAACCTTAGAGGCCACCTGATGGTTTCAAAACTCAGATGAGTGTTTGCTGAGTCATGCCTGTGTAGTTGCAGTCAGGTGGGGAAGCACATTGTCGTTCTGCTGCAAACCATCGGCCTCAGGATGCACGAAGGTCATGAAAGCGCATAGGTGATCAGCTAGCACATGCTGGTAGAGCACCTCCTTCAAGGACCTATTCAGACACACTAAAGGACCTAATGTGTCCCATGAAAAAACTCCCCAAACCATCAAAAAGCCGGCAACCCTTTGAACAGAGCCGATCTGGCACGACGGGCCCATGTCCACCTGCTGTCGACGCCAGTACTGCAAACTCCCTTCAGCTCAGTGCACCCTAAGGTTCTTTCACTTGGCAGATAGTGTGACACATCTGCCTTGCGCCAACAATGCGTCCATGAACAAAGTCGCTCAGACCACCACGTTCACCCCCGCTCGTGGATAGCGATAGCATGTTGCGAAGTCCTGCTCCCCGCATATTAATCGCCTGCGTTCTGTTTGGGTCTGTATCACTCTGCTCTCGAGATACCCATGTAAACTGCCCATCATCTCTATCTCTAATGTTTTGCCTACTGAGTGTATACACAGTACAGTCAAAAAATATGATCACCCCTGATGAAAAAAGGAACCGCAACTAGCAGCCAGATGGCGTGCGCAGCAACACATGCAAAAGTCATTTAAAAGGACACGTACTCGCGGACGGGATGCAGTATCGTGTGAGAAAAGAAAAAAGGCGTGACGTATCAGAGTCCGGAAAAAGGAAAGATTATTGGCTACCGACTGAAGGGTCGTGGCGTTACAGAAACGGCCTATAGTATGGACTGTTTACGTGGCGCAGTTGTTAAAGTGTTCCCGAAATGGAGGGAAACCGACAAGACCTGCAGAAATAGGTAATAATGGATGTCCACGGAGCATTGACGACTGTGGGCAGCTATTGCTATCCCTAACAGACCGGCTACGGTGGAACAACTGGACAGAGCATTTAATTCAGGCACATCGAGTAGCGTATCGCAGACCATAGTCCAACGAACTCTGCTCTCTATGTTTCTCCGGAGCAGCCGTCCACTAAAGTACTCATGCTGATGGCCAGACATCGACGATTACGGCGTAAATTTGCATCTCAAAGGAGGCTTCGGGCCATCGAACAATAGAATAAAGTCACGCTTTTAGACGAATCATGTTTGCTACTTTATCGTGTGGATGGGCGATGGAGAGTACGGCGAAGCCCTGCTGACAGAAATCATCTCGACACGATGCTCGAGAAGAAACAGGCAGGAGGTGGCATTGTGCTCGTGTCAGGAATGTTTTCCTGCGAATCCTTCGGAGAAATAATCCCCTCGATTATATGATGAACGCTTTATCGTACGATAAACGCTTCCTCGATTGTACGATGAACGTTGTAGCTGATCGGATGCTTCCATTCATTATGTTCTCTACCGTGATGGCACGGGTTGCTTCCAGCAAGATAATGCTCCTAGCCGTGTTGTTATGCATTCGTTGTCGTGTTGCTATGCATCCCTTGCCGTGTTGCAATGCATCTCTTGCCCTGTTACTATGCATCCCTTGCCGTGTTGGTGTGTGTAAGAATGGTTTGAGGAGCATTCCATTGACTTTAGCTTACTAATCTTACATTTAACTTAAATCAATCCCACTGAACATCTATGGGACTATCTTGACTAACAGGTCTGACGTATGAATCCACCACCGATGGTTCTTGATGATCTACGAGGATCTCTGGTGCATGAATTGTACAGCATCTTTACAGAAACTTATCTGAACTTTCAGAGGCCTCACTTAATTAATGGGACGCCATATATCTGCTGCATGAAGAGGTCATACTTCATACAAACAGGTAGTTATACTTTTTTAACTGGACTGTGTATGTAGATGATATTTTTGCATCCCATATTTATTTGGGATAGTATTCGTAAATGCGCTTGAAATATTCAAGTGAGTTATACGATGTTAAAAGTTCTTATGTATTTTAGAAGTAAATTTCAAATCGTTGCATTTAAAAATAGACTTCGATTGATCATTATTTTAATACAAACAGACGCCGGAATGAAGTTCCTTTCATGTAGCAAACTATTCAGAAAATTTGAAATTTCATCTTCGTTGGATGCAATTTCAATTTTCTTAAAACGAGTTTCTTGTTGAAGCGGTGAGGAAAGGCTTTTCTGAGGAAAGGTGTATCCATAGACATTAAAATGACATTTGCTTTCATAATACCACTTGCAATGATTTATTAATCGCTGGTAACGTGATATCTTAAAGATCGGTAAGCGTTTAATTTCATAAACATTGTAACTAAGCTGAAAATTAACTTTTGCAAATCATAATGTCTTCGTAAGACTTTTAGCGAACAAAGAGAATCCAGGAAATCTGGTTTGTTTGACTTTTGGAAGAGCACGATTTCTGTCTCCGGGTTCGAGAACATCCTTTACCTTTTCAATCAATGAAAATGTCACGGGTGCGTGTTGTATCTGCATTTAAGGTGAGCCTAAGCATTTTGGACGGTCAACATAGGTAACTCGAAACAGCTAATGTCGTTCAATGATCAAAAATTTATTTCACAAGATCTTCCTGCGCGTTTAGCAACGAAAGAAACAGAGTGCTTTCCAGTGCTTTGTGGCTATCACTACAGCCTCTGAATGAATGTTTGTTTTGCTAATACTGTTGAAATCTGCACGTATTTCCGTATAAGTACAAATTTACTTTTAAACAAACTTGGTTTTCCATTTCGCATAGATTTCTGTGAATAAGTGAAGAACATTTCTGTTGCGTTGTGGTACAGAATGGGATGATATACTGTACGTTTAGCTATCTGCTTAACACGAACTTGCTAGCTTCGAAAATACCTGAATGAAACCAAAAGAAGCAGAGCCGAAATTCTTCTGCTTTTGATCGACTAGTCTCCTAATGTTCCGCAAATGTTATCTATTTTAACATCGGTAGTGAGATCATCGGGAAGTGGGCAAGTGATCAGGAAGTAAATAAATTCGTGTCTGTGTTCAAGTTTTAAATTCTAAGTGTGAAAAATGTGCTTTCTTTCTTTTCAGAATCCAGATCTCTTCATTCTAATGATGTGCCATTCGTGAACTATTCGTTCACAACAAATGACTCTTCACCGTGAATGGTGAATATTAAGAATACGTCGGAAATCAGTACTTAAATTAAGTCGTGACTCATCCGTGAAAAGCACACGTACCCAGTTGTCTAGGCTACACATGTAAGTAATGTTGGCGAATCCGTCTTGAACGCGTTCCTCCAAAGGAGGGAGTTAATGGGGACACAAATTATTGCTATGTTCCTTGAATAAAGACTTTTCCCAGAACCTATAGTAAACTGTAAATCAAGTTTATCTCGTGCCACCGCTTTAGAGAGCTCCATAGTTATCAATCTACCTGTTATCTGGCGAGGTCTTCTTGCTGTTGGAGCCATATTGGGATCTTCAGTGATAGACAGGGAACAGCCATGTTCTGATAACGAAGAACCTCTGATGTACTGAGGAACCGCCTCGACAGTCTTGTGATGGTATTGTGCGGTACATATAACGTTCTGAACATCCCCGACTGGAATTGACCTGTTTCCATGCTACCAATGTCTCGGCACCGCTGTGAATCGTCCAAATGCTGTCTTCTTCGAGGTATTTTCAACTCAATTTAACACTGCAATAATGTCCATCCTACTTGAAGAAGGAATCCGAGGTTCTATAAAAATCAAGCCGATCTACAGCTTTTATTACGCTGCTATGGTCTGCATATCCTGCGCTAAGAGAGAGGAAAGTGCACACGGTTTCTGTATGATTATTTTACATCGCATGCCTAGCTGTAGAAGCTAGTCATGAGGTTCTAAATGAGATTCGCTAAGGATCCATTTTTTGTTCCACATTAATTTACACCATTTGTAACACTTTTACACTAAAAGTAGATTAAGATTTCAGGAACCCAATTTTAATTTTTTACACAATTACTTAAAACGTTTTCTACAAAGACTAATATCAAATAGTATGTAATAAAAACGTTTTCTAATTAAACCAATAAGTCTTTTTACCAACCTACTTCTCTATCCGTTGATATACATGAAACTTTAAGAAATGAAAGCAAAGAAAAATGCTTTACCCATTCAAATTTACTATTAGGAACCGAGAGAAAGAGAGTTAATATAATAAGTATGTAACGTACCAGGAGATGTGACGTATCTGCCAGAAGGACGCACACGACATAGAGGCAGATAGGAATCAGAATAAAACGTCCGCGTAGCTCAATTGGTAGAGCAACTTATTCCGGAATGAGGGGATCCGGGTTCGAATCCTGGCGCGGATAAAAATGACGGAGAAATTTACTTCGTTATAATGGCGCCCGAACTATCCGGATGACCCGACCGTTCAAAATCTCGCATTGGTGTGATGTTCTTTCCACTCCGCGAGATAGGAAAAATAAGAGAATCCCTTCTCCAGCACTTCGAAAAAAAAATAACAATAAGGGGGAGATGATGTAACGTACCAGGAGATGTGACGTACCTGCCAGAAGGACGCACACGACATAAAGGCAGATAGGAATCAGAATAAAACGTCCGCGTAGCTCAATTGTTAGAGCAACTTATTCCGGAATGAGGGGACCCGGGTTCGAATCCTGGCGCGTATAGAAATGTCGGAGAAATTCACTTCGTTATAAGTACATACATTAGTTTTTTAACAAAAACATTCGTTCAAGCACTTAAAACATTCGATGCTTAGTGAGAAGGTGCCTGTACGAGAATAACTACCCGAAACAGGTTTCTTATGTCTAATTTAGAACCTCTCCCCAGGGAACCCTAGACAGAAACTCAACTGAAGGATGTTCAGAAAAAAGCAAAAAGCAACAGCAACAAACAAAGCAACAAAAACAAAAACAGGAACGAGAACAGTAACAAAGACAACAGCAAAGACAGACGTAGGAAAAAAAACGAAAAAAGGCACATGACTTCTTATTCGGTATCATTATACACTATCTACCAACAAGTAATTGGACACCTGTGATATCAAAGGAAAACGAAGTTTATTCACCTTCAATAGTTGTTGGAGCCTCCACGAGCGGCGATTACAGCTGCGACCCTCCGGGGCATACTCTCAACCAGGCGTTGTACGACGGTTAGCGGTACTTTCTTCCACTCGACTTGGAGAAGACAGGTCAGTTCCTTCACCGATTTCGGACGGTGGGGGCACCCCTTAAATCGACGCTCCAACTCGTCCCAGAGGTGCTCGATAGTGTTAAGGTCCGGGCTCTGAGCAGGCCAGTCCATTCGATAAACCCCATTGTCATACCAAGCCATGGTGGACCTAGCAACATGACAGGTGGCATTGTCATCCTGAAAGTAACATGGGTCCACCCCGTAAAACTGCCACAACGTAGGAACCGCATGGTCATCCAAAATGGTGCAGTAGGTCTCGGCGATGAGTCTACCAGGAATTGAGACCAAGGGTCCCGTGCCATACCAAGAGAAAGACTCCCATAGCATAATTGAACCGCCGCCGAACTTCACAGTTGGCACAATACATTCCGGCAGGAGGCGTTCTCAAGGCAGACGCCAAACCCAGACCCTGTCATCCGAACGGTAGAGGGTGAACCTTGATTCGTAGCTGCAGAGAACCTGTTTCCACTGTTCAACGGTCCACTGTCGACGTTTTCTGCACCACGTTAGCCGAGCAGCGCTATTGGACTTGGTGATCAGAGGCTTGTGGGCGGAAGCACGTCCATGATAACCGAGCAGATGGGCTTCCTTACGGATGATATTCATCAAAAGAACACTCCCGGATACCTGTTGAAACTCCTCGCGGATGTAGCCCATCGATTTGGTGCGGGTTTTCCGATATTCTCTGGCCAGCACCCGTCGGTCTCTAACTCCCAGTTTTGTGGGTCTGCCGGGTCGGGGAACATTCCGACAGTCACCTCTCATCTTCCACTTGCCAATCACGTAGGTCACTGTCGATTTTGGGTATTTCAACTCGCTGGATATGTCACGTGTGGATCGTCCATTTCTGTGATACCCGACGATTACACTTTTCTCGAAATCAGAGAGCTCCGAACTGCGTGGCATCTTGCATGCGACTGGTTGCGTTGTTGTTTCCCACACGATATTTAACGGCGGCGGCCATGACGCGTATCAGGACCGCAGATATCGTCGATTACAGGGATGTCCAATTACTTGTTGGTAGATAGTGTATTTGCATTATAACGAAGTAAATTTCTCCGTCATTTTTGGTCTACGCCGGGATTCGAACCCGAGTACGCTTATTCCGGAACAAGCAGCTCTACCAACTGAGCTACGCAGACATGTATTCTGATTCCTATCTGCCTTTATGTCATGTGCGTCCTGCTGGCAGGTACGTCACATCTCCCCCCCCGAAAGAGGGCCGGGGGCATGGCCCACGGGTCAGCCGTGACCATGAATCGCTGCAGGCAGACAACCACTGTAGAACGTGCACTTGAGAACTCCCAGTCAATCTGGTGTGTGGAATGCAACGTCACACACATTTATTTTTCGAAGCACTGGAGAAGGGATTCTCTGATTTTTCCTATCTCGCGGTGTGGAAAGAACATCACACCATTGCGAGATTTTGAACGGTCGGGTCATCCGGGTAGTTCGGGCGCCATTATAATGAATTAAATTTCTCCGTCATTTTTGGTCTACGCCGGGATTCGAACCCGAGTACGCTTATTCCGGAACAAGCAGCTCTACCAACTGAGCTACGCAGACATGTATTCTGATTCCTATCTGCCTTTATGTCATGTGCGTCCTGCTGGCAGGTACGTCACATCTCCCCCCCCCGAAAGAGGGCCGGGGGCATGGCCCACGGGTCAGCCGTGACCATGAATCGCTGCAGGCAGACAACCACTGTAGAACGTGCACTTGAGAACTCCCAGTCAATCTGGTGTGTGGAATGCAACGTCACACACATTTATTTTTTCGAAGCACTGGAGAAGGGATTCTCTGATTTTTCCTATCTCGCGGTGTGGAAAGAACATCACACCATTGCGAGATTTTGAACGGTCGGGTCATCCGGGTAGTTCGGGCGCCATTATAATGAATTAAATTTCTCCGTCATTTTTGGTCTACGCCGGGATTCGAACCCGAGTACGCTTATTCCGGAACAAGCAGCTCTACCAACTGAGCTACGCAGACATGTATTCTGATTCCTATCTGCCTTTATGTCATGTGCGTCCTGCTGGCAGGTACGTCACATCTCCCCCCGAAAGAGGGCCGGGGGCATGGCCCACGGGTCAGCCGTGACCATGAATCGCTGCAGGCAGACAACCACTGTAGAACGTGCACTTGAGAACTCCCAGTCAATCTGGTGTGTGGAATGCAACGTCACACACATTTATTTTTTCGAAGCACTGGAGAAGGGATTCTCTGATTTTTCCTATCTCGCGGTGTGGAAAGAACATCACACCATTGCGAGATTTTGAACGGTCGGGTCATCCGGGTAGTTCGGGCGCCATTATAATGAATTAAATTTCTCCGTCATTTTTGGTCTACGCCGGGATTCGAACCCGAGTACGCTTATTCCGGAACAAGCAGCTCTACCAACTGAGCTACGCAGACATGTATTCTGATTCCTATCTGCCTTTATGTCATGTGCGTCCTGCTGGCAGGTACGTCACATCTCCCCCTAAAGAGGGCCGGGGGCATGGCCCACGGGTCAGCCGTGACCATGAATCGCTGCAGGCAGACAACCACTGTAGAACGTGCACTTGAGAACTCCCAGTCAATCTGGTGTGTGGAATGCAACGTCACACACATTTATTTTTTCGAAGCACTGGAGAAGGGATTCTCTGATTTTTCCTATCTCGCGGTGTGGAAAGAACATCACACCATTGCGAGATTTTGAACGGTCGGGTCATCCGGGTAGTTCGGGCGCCATTATAATGAATTAAATTTCTCCGTCATTTTTGGTCTACGCCGGGATTCGAACCCGAGTACGCTTATTCCGGAACAAGCAGCTCTACCAACTGAGCTACGCAGACATGTATTCTGATTCCTATCTGCCTTTATGTCATGTGCGTCCTGCTGGCAGGTACGTCACATCTCCCCCGAAAGAGGGCCGGGGGCATGGCCCACGGGTCAGCCGTGACCATGAATCGCTGCAGGCAGACAACCACTGTAGAACGTGCACTTGAGAACTCCCAGTCAATCTGGTGTGTGGAATGCAACGTCACACACATTTATTTTTCGAAGCACTGGAGAAGGGATTCTCTGATTTTTCCTATCTCGCGGTGTGGAAAGAACATCACACCATTGCGAGATTTTGAACGGTCGGGTCATCCGGGTAGTTCGGGCGCCATTATAATGAATTAAATTTCTCCGTCATTTTTGGTCTACGCCGGGATTCGAACCCGAGTACGCTTATTCCGGAACAAGCAGCTCTACCAACTGAGCTACGCAGACATGTATTCTGATTCCTATCTGCCTTTATGTCATGTGCGTCCTGCTGGCAGGTACGTCACATCTCCCCCCCCCCGAAAGAGGGCCGGGGGCATGGCCCACGGGTCAGCCGTGACCATGAATCGCTGCAGGCAGACAACCACTGTAGAACGTGCACTTGAGAACTCCCAGTCAATCTGGTGTGTGGAATGCAACGTCACACACATTTATTTTTTCGAAGCACTGGAGAAGGGATTCTCTGATTTTTCCTATCTCGCGGTGTGGAAAGAACATCACACCATTGCGAGATTTTGAACGGTCGGGTCATCCGGGTAGTTCGGGCGCCATTATAATGAATTAAATTTCTCCGTCATTTTTGGTCTACGCCGGGATTCGAATCCGAGTACGCTTATTCCGGAACAAGCAGCTCTACCAACTGAGCTACGCAGACATGTATTCTGATTCCTATCTGCCTTTATGTCATGTGCGTCCTGCTGGCAGGTACGTCACATCTCCCCCGAAAGAGGGCCGGGGGCATGGCCCACGGGTCAGCCGTGACCATGAATCGCTGCAGGCAGACAACCACTGTAGAACGTGCACTTGAGAACTCCCAGTCAATCTGGTGTGTGGAATGCAACGTCACACACATTTATTTTTCGAAGCACTGGAGAAGGGATTCTCTGATTTTTCCTATCTCGCGGTGTGGAAAGAACATCACACCATTGCGAGATTTTGAACGGTCGGGTCATCCGGGTAGTTCGGGCGCCATTATAATGAATTAAATTTCTCCGTCATTTTTGGTCTACGCCGGGATTCGAACCCGAGTACGCTTATTCCGGAACAAGCAGCTCTACCAACTGAGCTACGCAGACATGTATTCTGATTCCTATCTGCCTTTATGTCATGTGCGTCCTGCTGGCAGGTACGTCACATCTCCCCCCGAAAGAGGGCCGGGGGCATGGCCCACGGGTCAGCCGTGACCATGAATCGCTGCAGGCAGACAACCACTGTAGAACGTGCACTTGAGAACTCCCAGTCAATCTGGTGTGTGGAATGCAACGTCACACACATTTATTTTTTCGAAGCACTGGAGAAGGGATTCTCTGATTTTTCCTATCTCGCGGTGTGGAAAGAACATCACACCATTGCGAGATTTTGAACGGTCGGGTCATCCGGGTAGTTCGGGCGCCATTATAATGAATTAAATTTCTCCGTCATTTTTGGTCTACGCCGGGATTCGAACCCGAGTACGCTTATTCCGGAACAAGCAGCTCTACCAACTGAGCTACGCAGACATGTATTCTGATTCCTATCTGCCTTTATGTCATGTGCGTCCTGCTGGCAGGTACGTCACATCTCCCCCCCCCCCGAAAGAGGGCCGGGGGCATGGCCCACGGGTCAGCCGTGACCATGAATCGCTGCAGGCAGACAACCACTGTAGAACGTGCACTTGAGAACTCCCAGTCAATCTGGTGTGTGGAATGCAACGTCACACACATTTATTTTTTCGAAGCACTGGAGAAGGGATTCTCTGATTTTCCTATCTCGCGGTGTGGAAAGAACATCACACCATTGCGAGATTTTGAACGGTCGGGTCATCCGGGTAGTTCGGGCGCCATTATAATGAATTAAATTTCTCCGTCATTTTTGGTCTACGCCAGGATTCGAACCCGAGTACGCTTATTCCGGAACAAGCAGCTCTACCAACTGAGCTACGCAGACATGTATTCTGATTCCTATCTGCCTTTATGTCATGTGCGTCCTGCTGGCAGGTACGTCACAGCATATTCAGCAGCTTTTATTGCATTTATGGCCATGCACCGTGTGTTTAGTGCGATGTTTTCTATTTTCCTGGATTTTTGAAAACCATGCTCTTCAAGAAATTAATATTCGGTAAAAATCTGATCAAAGGGCGTTAAAATTACGCGCTCTGTGTGAGGTAATGATGATTTGCGCTGAAGGAAAAAAAATCAAGTCAGACAATATCGTAACACTCAGTTGGAACTTGATCATACAGGGAGGTGTAACGGGTAGCAGGCTCAAACGGAAATCGGAAACTGCGGGTTCGATTCCCACTGGAGGACAATGTAATTTTCAAGTTTTCTGATGTGGTTAATATTACCTGAAGAACAGTAGATACACAAGCAATTCGGAGATGTCTGGTTGCTGTATTGACGATTTTGACATATCTCCACGTATTCTGAGAAGAATATTTCTTCTATAGAATTTAGTCAAATCTGTAATATACACTGGTGTGAAAAAATTAAGAACGAAGAGGAGAAATTAGTATAAAAGCGGAACGAGCAGGCAGAACGGACCGAAAGACCACCCAGGAGATAGACTAGGGTCCGGTACGGTAGGGCATGCGCATATGTGCAGCATTACGTAGGAGGAAGAAGGGGGAGTGTCGGAAGGGTATAAAGCACATGGGTGGTGTACGCTCAGCAATTCGGTGAAAGCTATTGCACGGTGTACATCGGTTTGAACGACGTCAAGTTACTGCCACCGTGGGATATGGCCAACAGGAAATCCAGTAGACGACATCTGGATAAATTTACCCGAGGTTGCGTCATTGGGAAGTTGGAAGAAGGTCGAAGTGTGACTAGTGTGGCCGAGGAGTTCGGGATCACTCACAGCATCGTTTCACGAGCTTGGAGAGCATTTCAAACGGCAGGAACAGCTGTCCGAGAATTTAGCAGTGGTCGTCCACGAGCAACCACGGCGGCGGACGACCGGTATATTGTCCTTCAGGCGAGAAGAGACGGACCGCAGAGAGCGGGAGAAATCGCAAGGCATATGCAACAGACACCTGGACGTTCGTTATCGCGTTTTACTGTGGCCAGAAGACTGCACAAAGGTGGTCAATTTGCACGACGACCAGTACGGTGTGTGCCATTTACGTTATGCCAGGAACACAAGAACTGATGTGTCCAGTTCTTGTGTTCCTGGCATAAGGATTTCTGTTATGCCAGGAACACAAGAACTGGACACATCAGCAATGAGGTCGAGTTCTCTTTACGGATGAGCGCCGATTTAGTCTGACGAGCGTATCTGGACGTATACACATCTGGAGAGAGCAGGGAACACTAAATCACACCACCAACATCATCGAAAGAGACCGGTTTGGAGGTGGCGGGTTCTCGTTTGGAGGCGGTATCATGCTTGGTAGCCGTACTGACCTCCACATCTTCCAAGGAGTTTCAGTCAATGGTGTGCACTACTGTACCGAGGTTCTCCTGCCTCACGTGCGCCTGCTTAGAGGTGCTGTGGGTTCTCTTCATGGACGTCAACGTTACACCGCATCGTACAGTGTCTGCCGCAGAGCTGTTGGAGAGTGAAGATATTCAACGCCTGGATTGGCCCGCAAGGTCCCCGGACCTAAATCCAATCGAACACGAGTGGGACCTTCTCAGGAAACGTTTGGCAGCACGTCTCCAGCCGCCAGGAACGATTCCGCAGCTGTGATTGGCGCTACAAGAGGAATGGGCTGCGATGCCTAAACAGCTCCTTGACAACTTCGTCCTCAGCATGGGCAGACGTTGTAAGTCCTGCGACACAGTCAGGGGTGATCATATCCCCTACAAAAGACTGGATTGTTCTTGGCAGCCGCCTGTCACATGCATGTTTCTGTCATCTGTCTAGTTGTGTTCGGAGCTACCTTTTAAATAAAGTGCTTTTGTATCCTTCGGATTCCTGGTTTGGACGGTTTTGCTCACTTGTCCCATATTCTTACATCTTGGGGATCTTATGGTATGATTTGAGTCGATGTGAATCCCTTCTGCACGACGTTACATTCGAAAAACCGTCTCGTCCTTAATTTTTGCACGCCAGTGTATATGTGACAGACGTTCGAAAAGTTATGAGCCTAAAAAGCTTGTGCCTTGACTTCTATCAGGGTTATACAAATACTTTTGGATGCAATCTTTCGCATTTTTCAGCGCAGTGAGGATCTTTTCCTCCGAACTGTGTTTTTCATGATGATAAAATTCTTTATCATTCCCTGAAAACCACGCCAATGTGGCGTCATGGAGCTGTTTGATGTTTCTGAAATTGCTCGACGGTTTCAGATGTACTGTAGAAGTTTAGAGTGCAATAACTTAAAAAAGTATCTTCATCACAAAACCATGCAGTCGCGAATGTTTCTTTAAAATATCAATCACTATTCTAAACTTCATATTTTAAGCTTTTTGTGTTACTGGGAGCTGATGAAACAAATCAACTAAAAAACCAAATGTTTGTGCATCAAGATACGTTACTTGCTTTAGAACGACTGTCGGTCAGAATCAAGTGCAATGTTATTAAATCAAAGATGTCTCTTCTGTAAAGATCAAACTGTTGAAGAAGAAATTCAAAGCAAGGAGTTTAAGTGTTTTCATATTTAATGTGGTAGTAAATCAATTATGCACAGTCTCTCACTTACGTCTCGAGTCCTTGTGC
This sequence comes from Macrothele yani, assembly GCA_039090855.1. Lineage (NCBI taxonomy): Eukaryota > Metazoa > Arthropoda > Arachnida > Araneae > Macrothelidae > Macrothele > Macrothele yani. The sequence goes on along the minus strand of CM077008.1, from coordinate 51,157,062 downwards.
CGCACGCCAAGGGAAGGAGGAATATGAACTCCATGCATCTTGGATTCGCCAGTTCTTAGAGAGATTTAATGCCAGTTAATGCCAGTTTGAGAGATTTATTGTGCTGAGAGATACGGTACCAAAGTAACTCCCTGTGTGTAAGTATTTTATCCCATTTTTTGAAATTCAATTTTTCTTTCTTCTAATGTTGACATTTGGTGACTTATGTAAAAGATGGAAAAACCTCCCTCTACAGAAGTATGATTCTCATGACACGGAACGAAGACGTGGTGTTTCCCCCGTTTCCAAATGGTTCTGTCACTGTCTATACGTACACACACACACCGGACACTGAATGAAAAAACTTTATGCAGACATACGTAAAGGTCACTTACGCAGCGTATATGCAAAATACGGTACGTTGTAACGTACCAGGAGATGTGACGTACCTGCCAGAAGGACGCACACGACATAAAGGCACATAGCCATCAGAATAAAACGTCCGCGTAGCTTAATTGGTAGAGCAACTTATTCCGGAATGAGGGGATCCGGGTTCGAACCCTGGCGCGGATAGAAATGACGGAGAAATTTACTTCGTTATAATGGCGCCCGAACTATCCGGATGACCCGACCGTTCAAAATCTCGCATTGGTGTGATGTTATTTCCACACCGCGAGATAGGAAAAATAAGAGAATCTCTTCTCCAGCACTTCGAATAAAATAAAAAAATAAAAATAAGGGGGAGATGATGTAACGTACCAGGACATGTGACGTACCTGCCAGAAGGACGCACACGACATAAAGACACATAGCCATCAGAATAAAACGTCCGCGTAGCTTAATTGGTAGAGCAACTTATTCCGGAATGAGGGGATCCGGGTTCGAATCCTGGCGCGGATAGAAATGACGGAGAAATTTACTTCGTTATAGCGTGTGTCGTCACGTGTCCTAGTAACGATTAAAGACTTGTTTTCGTGAGTAATCGCCATTAGTGTTAATTACAATGGGAAAGATAAAAGATCTTTTGGGAGTCGGATGAAGGGCTTAATTAGGGTTCCCGTCGGACTGAAGCGAAGATTTTGAATACTGACTGTTTTTTTCAAAAGGTGAAATATTCCAGGTCTTTAAACAGTGGAAAAATATCCCACATTGTTGTCAATGAGGTGTCATCAGTGAGATCGCCGCCGTCTGAGAAGGCTTGTACTGAGAAATAGAACTTCCTGCGTGCAGGAATTGACTGACGCATTCAATAAGGGTTGTCCTAGTTCCGTATCTTAGCGAAATATGCTCATGGATTTGAGAAAGATCGATGTTGGAAGTGGCACTCATATACGGAAGTAACACTGATTTCTAGTTCGTTTACAGTGGCGCGAGGACACTGCGATTGGACTCTGGAAAACTGGAAAGAAATGATGTTGTCCGACAAGTCCCGGTACACATTCTTCTGTACCGACGGAAGGCAAAGTTTGGCGGGATCCCCAGGAAGCAAAGGACCCAGCTTACCTGGTAAACACAACTCAAGATTCTGGCGGAGGTGATGTGGTGTGTGCACATTCTGTTAATACTGTTGGTACATAAAGTGCATATGTGCACAGAATGTGATATTGCTGGAAGGTCGGGTGTCCTCCAAGGATTATCTGAACATTGTTGCATTTTTGTCTGGTTGGTGACAACTTTTTCATGGACGAAAACGCTACTCTCCTTTGCACAAGATGTTTCCAGCCGTGGTTCAGCGAACATGGCAGCGACTTCCAACCACTTCCTTGGTTACCACAAAGTCTGGTTCCGAACCCTATTGAGAATATATGGGACATTTAGAAAAGAAAATCTGGGAGCAAAGTCCTCTTCCAGAAAATCTGAAGAATTATAAAAAAACTGCCTAGTGAACGCCTGGTATGCTGTAGATGTAGATGCACTCCAACACCTTGTGAAATTTTTGCGTCCTGCATACGTGCTGTAATTTGAGCTAAAGGAGGCCCAACGCGTTATTGAATAAACGTATCTAATTCAGTGGTTGTCATGGGTGTCACGTCAATTCGTCGCGTGCGTCAATTCGTCGACTACGTCAATTCGTCGCCTGCGTCAATTCGTCGCGCGTCAATTCGTCGACCACGACGATTCGTCGCGCGTCAATTCGTCGCGGACAAATTCGTCGACTACGTCAATTCGTCGCGTTTACAGATTTTGGTTACATACAAAACGAATGCAGGAAAACGTACGATTTCGAACGTCTTGCTCCCTGATCAAATTTATAAAGTTTGGACACGCAGACAGGATAGGAATATTACGTTTTTCTTTGGCACTAAAAATACACTGCCGGACAATTGCTAAGGACGGATGACAATAGCAACCATAGAATGGAAGGCAGGAAAATGTGGAAATTAGCATAAGTGCGGGGTACAGTAAGACGTGTTGTGTGTATGCAAATTTTGGATTGCCGAATTTGTTCGTGACGTCATAGCGCTGATAAGAGATATAAAGGATTTGACGCGTATTGACCGTTGTTGTTCAAACGCAAAGTTGAAAGGGAAAGAATCAATTGACGAACTTGCAATTTTCAGTATGTCTTCCCGACATCACCTAGATGATTTTACGCGTGGCCATATTATTGGCAAGATTGAAGAAGAGCGAAAAATAACAGATGATGCCAGGGAGTTCGACGTCAGCCACAGTGTTGTTTCAAGGCTTTGGAAATCATTTCAAACAAATGGAGAGTGTAGCAAACGTCACGGGGGAGGTCGTGTTCGCAGTACGACACCTGCAGAAGATCGGTACATAGTGCTATCAACAAAAAGATACCGGCGCAGCACAGCTAGTGAGGTAGCAAATGAGTTTATGGCTGCTACTGGAAAGCGGATCTCCCGAAAAACTGTCGCTAGACGTTTGCATGAAGGAGGACTATGCGCCCGCCGTCCTGTTGTGTGCATCCCAGTGTCCAGACGTCACCGTACCGCCCGTTTGCAATGGTGCCATCAACATCGCAATTGGACTGATAACGACTGGTCTGCTGTCCTCTTCTCAGATGAGAGTAGATACAGTCTATCGTCTGATTGTCGACGACAACTGATCTGGCGTGATAGTGGTACTGCATATTGTCCAGCAAACATACAGGAAAGGGACCGATATCCGACATGTAGTGTCATGGTATGGGCTGGCATCATGATCAATGGCCGTACGTCCCTCTATGTGCTTCCAACTGAGACTATGACTGGCCAACGATACATTAATGATGTTCTGCTACCTCATGTTCGCATGTTCCGTTGTGCTGTCGGTGATAGATTCATTTTAATGGACGAAAACGCAACATGTCATCACACAGTCGCTGTCCAGGAGTGTCTTGAAAGCGAGGATATTCAACGCCTCGTATGGCCAGCACGTTCTCCAGATCTGAATTCCATTGAAAATGTGTGGGATGCTTTGGGGAGGAGTCTTGCTGGTTGCCAATGCCCTCCAATAAACAAGGACACCCTCATCCGTGCACTGACAGAGGAATGGGATAAATTACCCCAACAGCTACTTGATAATGTTGTGCAAAGCATGACACGACGTCTGGAATCTTGCATCGCCCTCCATGATGGCCATATCCCGTATTGACATCTTACGCCGGAACGCCTGCGGACGGTAATTGCATTTTTTTCACGTTTACGTATTCTGCACAAAATGGCCTGTTTGTCCCTTGAACACGTTCCAAAGCCTTCTGGATTTCAGAGCACAATAAATTGTCTTTCTTGTAATGTCCTGGCATTCTGACATTATTTTATTTCACTTGGCATCCAACCACACTTACTTTTTTATGCGCTATATAGCCGTTTATGATCCGTCCTTAGCAATTGTCCAGCAGTGTATTAGACGGTAAACGGTTTTTGGAACGGGGCAGGGCCTCGGTTGGTCAGAGCCCCCAATATACAAAATTTTCGTAAAATCTACAGTTTTCAATTCAGAACCACCAAATCTGGTATACTATCTCGTGGTATTCTAACTTAGACTATAGACGGTTTTCGGAAGAGGTTGGAGAGGGGGGTTAGCCCCCCTACAGAATTGCCGTAAAATATAGTTTTCAATTTAGAACTACCAAATTTGGTATATTATCTCATGGTACTCTAACTTAGACGGTAGACGGTTTTTGGAACGGGTCAGGGGCCCGGTTGGTCAGAGCCCCCATACACAAAATATTCGTAAGATCTACATTTCAAAATTGCCTTTATTCTTCAGTAAAATAACATTTCTATGGACATGACAATGTAATTCTGCCAATAAATACAACGGTATATAAATCAGCTGAAAAGTTCCAGTGAAACGTAAAACAAAATATTGTTAAAATCATAAAAAAAAAATTATTTCGCCACGTAGGGCGAAGGAGAGGAAGACAATAAAGCACGAGCGATACAAACGAAAATGTTTACCTACAGTATTGTAGACAGGGCAAGACATGATTCTATACTATGCACAAATTCCAATTAAGCATTACTACCATACTAAAGATTAAACATTAGGTACTAATTCACAGAAATGCAACAGTGATGCTACATTCAAAATTTACAACATATGCAGTTTTCAATTCAGAACCACCAAATCAGGTATCCTATCTCACAGTACTCTAACTTAAACGGTTGTCGGTTTTTGGAACGGGTCAAGGCCCGGGGAGTCAGAGCCCCCCCCCATACATACAAAATTTTCGTAAAATCCAGTTTTCATTTCAGAACCATCAAATTTGGTATCATGAAACTCTAACTTAGACGCTAGACGGTTTTTGGTAGGGGTTGGAGCCCTTGGGGTCGGAGCTCCCCCCTCATAAAAAATTTCGTAAAATCTACAGTTTTCATCTTAGAACCACCAAAGTTGGTATACTATCTTATGGTACTCTAACTTAGTCGGCAGACCGTTCTTGGAACGGGTCAAGGCCCGGGCGGTCAGAGCCCCCACAAACAAAGTTTTCTTAAAAACAACAGTTTTCTTAAAAACTACAGTTTTCAATTCAGAACCACCTAATTGGGTATACTGTCTCATGGTACTCTAACTTAGACGCTAGACGGTTTTTGGAAGGGGTTGGAGCCCGCGGGGTTGGGCCCCCCCCCCTCATAAAAATTTCCTAAAATCTACAGTTTTCATCTTAGAACCACCAAATTTGGTATACTATCTCATGGTTAACTTAGACGCTAGACGGTTTTTGGAAGGGTTGGATCCCGGGGTCAGACCCCCCCGAATAAAAACTTTTTCGTAAAATCTACAGTTTTTAATTTAGAACCACCAAATTTGGTATACTGTCTCATGGTACTCTAACTTAGACGCTAGACGGTTTTTGGAAGGTGTTAGAGCCCGCGGGGTCGGGCCCCCCTCATAAAAAATTTCGTAAAATCTACAGTTTTCATCTTAGAACCACCAAATCTGGTATACTATCTTATGGTACTCTAACTTAGACGGCAGACCGTTTTGGAACGGGTCAAGGCCCGGGGGTCAGAGCCCCCCACATAAACATTTTCTTAAAAACTACAGTTTTCAATTCAGAACCACCTAATCTGGTAGACTATCTCATAGTACTCTAACTTAGACGCTAGACGGTTTTTGGAAGGGGTTGGAACCCGGGGGGTCACACACCCCTCCGAATATTTTTTTTTTTTTGTAAAATCCACAGTTTTCCATTTAGAACCACCAAATTTGGTATACTATCTCATGGTACTCTAACTTAGACAGTAGACCGTTTTTGGAACGGATCAAGGCCCGGGGGTCAGAGCCCCCACATACAAAATTTTCTTAAAAACTACAGTTTTCAATTCAGAACCACCAAATCTGGTATACTATCGCATGGTACTCTAACTTAGACGCTAGACGATTTTTTGAAGGGGTTGCAGCCCTGGGGGTAAGGGCCCCCCTCATATAAAAATTCGCAAAATCTACATTTCAAAATTGCCTTTATTCTTCAGTAAAATAACATTTCTATGTACATGACAATGGAATTCTGCCAATAAATACAGCGGTATATACATCAGCTGGAAAGTTCCAGTGAAACGTAAAACAAAATATTGTTAAAATCATAAAAAAAAAAAATTATTTCGCCACGTAGGGCGAAGGAGAGGCAGACAATAAAGCATGATCGATACAAACGAAAATGTTTACCTACAGTATTGTAGACAGGGCAAGACATGATTCTATACTGTGCACAAATTCCAATTAAGCATTACTACCATACTAAAGATTAAACATTAGGTACTAATTCACAGAAATACAACAGTGATGCTACATTCAAAATTTACAACATATGTACAGAAGTATTCAGTGACAAGGGGAAATAACGCTAAATGTACTCAGAAGGGCATCTTGTTACATTATATTATACACACAGTGACTAATATTTTAAAATAATATTCAACATAATGAAGGGGACATTGCGTGGGCAGTAAACTGTGCAGAAGGAAGAATTATATACAACAACATAAAACCAAACATCATCGAAGAGAACATGGGAAACATGGTGAGCTATCATCAATGGCACATTAAAACAGAAAAATCACAAATAGCGAAGCACCAAAATTAATACGTAAAAACATGATTTGTTACAGTGAACGTGGGCGACAACAAAAATCCCACTTATAGGTTGAGATGTAACTGCAAATTGTGGATATGGAACCACCCAGCCGATTGGGCCCAAGTGGATTGAAAAACGCTATCGGTGTTTGTTGAGGCAGCACGAGAGTGCTCCATTTGGAGGCGAGTGGTTAACCGTGCTAGGAAGCGTCTCCGAATGATAGCACTTGCCTCCTGAGGAGGTGGAATAAGAGCGGGTAAGCGTTGTTGAAGATGGAAAGCATAGACAGTGAACTTCACAGGAAGAAAAATATAACGGCACACAGGAGGCAAGTGAGTAGGTGGATGCTTAGTAGCCAAGCATATGCAAGAAATGGTAGCCAAGCATATGCAAGAAATGGTAACGATCGAGCACAAATTCGATCAGCAAGACGAAATGCTGTGTTTAGGACTGGCAGGAGAACGGGGCAGAATAGGTATTGATGTTGGACGTCGCTGACTTCAGGGCAAAAGGAGCACTGCGGAGAGGTGAGAAGGGTCATGCGAAACAGTACTGATGGGGCGGGGAGACGAAGGTGAAGAAATTGCCAATGGACATTGAGTTCAAGAGGGGAGGAAAGGGCAGAGGTAGATGCTGTCCAGATGGCTGGGAGAAGAGAAGGAGGAGCAGAATGAACAGAAAGTGGAAGTGCGGGAGGGGAAAGAAGAAGCCAATAAAGAGAAGAGGAGGAGAGAGAAGTAACTAGAACCGGGGAGCTACGAATGAGGAGAAAGAACGGTAGGGAAAGAGGAGCAGAGGGGACCGAGAAGAGACCATCAGGTGAAGCGATTAGTGGAAAGAGGCTCCAAAGCGCTGTGCGAAGAAAAAGATATTCGTTAGCAAGAGTAATGGTTGGAGATAGAAACAGGGAAGAAAGAGGTCTCCAGGTTAGATCAGAAGTTACGAGAGAACGGACAGTTATCACACCAGAGCGGATCCAATGAGGAAAGTAAAAGTAAGGGAGGTTAGGAGGGTGAATAAGAGAAGAGAAGAAGAGAGGTTCATCTAGGAGATCAAGAGTTGAAGAAGGAAATGAACGGAGAAGAGGAAGCGAACGAAAGAGAGAAAGGCCCTCTCGCAGGACAGGAGGGAGGTGGGACGGGAGAAGAGAGTATGCATCCATCTTCAGAAACAGTAGGAAGGTGAAAGATGGGTCACGGAAAGAAGCTAGAACATTCAAGGTAGTGGTAAGGGACGGAACAGTTGAAGTGGCAAGGCGAATGAAATGAATAATGCGATGTGTTTTATAAAGGAAAGCTGGATCAGGAAGCTGGATGCCACCCAAAGAGGCTGGCAGATGAAGCGTGGCAGGTTTAATCCAGTGATGTGAAGACCAGATGACGGAAGTTGAGAGGCGAGTGATGGTCATCATTTGTGACACGGGCACAACCGTCGACATCCAAGAGTATTCGCATAGAGAGATAAGTTGTCGACGAACAACGGCTGCTCGTTGACGGAACGATGTGAAAGGGCGGGCCTTACTCCAGTAGGCAGCAGTCCGTTGTATCCGGGGAAGAAGAGCAGTCCAGGTGGCAGATGCAGAAGCCAAGGGCAATCCGACATACGCACCGAGGATCTTCTGTGTAGTGGCTGTCCACTGCGCACCCCAAGGAGCATCGGTGCGGGCAGCCCATGCCCCGCACCATAAGCCAGTACTTTTAGTGGCATTCAGCGCTGCTCCAGATAATGCAACATACTGTTGATATACAGAATACAGGCGATCAAATTGAGATTCATCCCGGACGCAAAAGGTCACATCATCAGCATAGGCGGTGAAAATTATTCAATGATGACGAGTACTAGCCACTGTCGGCGGTAGGACATCCAGGAGTGATCTTCGGGCTGCTAACAGGAAAGGCTCAAAAGCGAGAGCGAATAGCTGGCCGGAGAGCGGACATCCTTGCCGGATGCCTCGCTTAAACGGAATTGGAGCGGTTAGAAATGTGGCCGCTCGAACATGGAAACTGGCGCCCTGATAAAGGGCCAAGAGTGCGGAAGAAAAGGTAGGAGGAAAGCCAAATTGTGAAAGGACAGCAGAGAGATAAAAATGAGAAACGTTATCAAAAGCGGACTTTTGATCCAGATTGAGAAAGGCAAGAGGTTCAGAAAAAGAGCGAGCGAGGAAGTGAAGATGAAGGAGAAGAGAAACGTTAGTGGAAATAGTCCGACCAGGCACAGTGTATGTCTGGTCAGGAGAAATAACGAAAGAGAGAACAGAATTAAGGCGACGGGGTAAGAGTTTTGTATAAAACTTATAGTCAGTGTTTAGGATGGAGATAGGGCGCCAGTTTCTAAGATCCAAGAGGTCACCCTTCTTAGGAAGGAGGATGGTGTGTGCCAAAGTAAAGTCGGGCGGTAACGCAGGAGAGGAAAAAGCAGACGAGAAACACGCAGACAGAAAAGGCAGAAGGCACTGTAGAAAAGCACGATAAAAGGACAGAGGAAGGCCGTCAGGTCCAGGAGCGGCATGAGGATTGAGAGTAGCGAACGCCTCGCGGAGTTCGCGAAGAGAGAAAGGAGAGAGTAAAGAAGTAGATAAAGTAGAGGGGACCTGAGGAAGAGAGGAGAGAAAAGAGGAGAAGCTAATGAGGATGAAGACTGCGTTACCGCACTGTACTTGGCGATGAAATACTGTCTGGTGAAAGTGCATAGCTTCGATGGGTTCGAAGTGATGGAACCATCCTGGAGGCGAAGATGACGCAAAGATGCAGCAGAACGATGTTGAGATTGTTTTCAATTTAGAACCACCAAATTTGGTATACTATCTCATGGTACTCTAACTTAGACGACAGACTGTTTTTGGAACGGGTAAAGGCCCGGGGGTAAGAGCCTCCCACATACAAAATTCTCTTAAAAACTATAGTTTTCAATTCAGAACCACCAAATCTGGTATACTATCTCATGGTACTCTAACTTAGACGCTAGACGGTTTTTGGAAGGGGTTGGAGCCCACGGGGTTGGGCCCCCCCCCCTCATAAAAATTTCGTAAAATCTACAGTTTTCATCTTAGAACCACCAAATTTGGTATACTATCTTATGGTACTCTAACTTAGTCGGCAGACCGTTTTTGGAACTGGCCAAGGCACGGGGGTCAGAGCCCCCACATACAAAATTTTCTTAAAAACTACAGTTTTTAATTCAGAACCACCTTATCTCGTATACTATCTCATGGTTAACTTAGACGCTAGACGGTTTTTGGAAGTTTTCAATTCAGAACCACCTAATCTGGTAGACTATCTCATTGTACTCTAACTTAGACGCTAGACGGTATTTGGAAGGGTTGGAGCCCGGGGGTCACACACCCCTCCGAATAATTTTTTTTTTTTTGTAAAATCTACAGTTTTCAATTTAGAACCACCAAATTTGGTATACTATCTCATGGTACTCTAACTTAGACAGTAGACCGTTTTTGGAACGGATCACGGCCCGGGGGTCAGAGCCCCCACATACAAAATTTTCTTCAAAACTACAGTTTTCAATTCAGAACCACCTAATCTGGTATACTATCTCATTGTACTCTAACTTAGACGCTAGACGATTTTTTGAAGGGGTTGCAGCGCGGGGGGTAAGGGCCCCCCTCATATAAAAATTCGCAAAATCTACATTTCAAAATTGCCTTTATTCTTCAGTAAAATAACATTTCTATGTACATGACAATGGAATTCTGCCAATAAATACAGCGGTATATACATCAGCTGGAAAGTTCCAGTGAAACGTAAAACAAAATATTGTTAAAATCATAAAAAAAAATATTTCGCCACGTAGGGCGAAGGAGAGGCAGACAATAAAGCACGAGCGATACAAACGAAAATGTTTACCTACAGTATTGTAGACAGGGCAAGACATGATTCTATACTATGCACAAATTCCAATTAAGCATTACTACCATACTAAAGATTAAACATTAGGTACTAATTCACAGAAATGCAACAGTGATGCTACATTCAAAATTTACAACATATGTACAGAAGTATTCAGTGACAAGGGGAAATAACGCTAAATGTACTCAGAAGGGCATCTTGTTGCATTAAATTATACACACAAAATCTACAGTTTTCAATTTAGAACCACCAAATTTGGTATACTATCTCATGGTACTCTAACTTAGACGACAGACTGTTTTTGGAACGGGTAAAGGCCCGGGGGTCAGAGCCTCCCACATACAAAATTATCTTAAAAACTATAGTTTTCAATTCAGAACCACCAAATCTGGTATACTATCTCATGGTACTCTAACTTAGACGCTAGACGGGTTTTCGAAGGGGTTGGAGCCCGGGGGGTCAGACTACCCCCGAATAAAAACTTTTGGTAAAATCTAGTTTTCAATTTAGAACCACCAAATTCGGTATACTATATCATGGCACTCTAACTAAGACGGTAGACGGTTTTTGGAACGGGTTGGGGCCCGGGGGTTAGAGCCCGTCCCCGTACAAAATTTTCGTAAAATACACCGTTTTCAATTTAGAACCACCAAATTTGGTATACCATCTCATGGTGTTCTAACTTAGACTGTTGACGGTTTTTTGTAAATGGTCGGAGCCCGGGGTTCAGAGCCCCCCCCCCCCCATAAAAAAATTCGTGAAATCTACAGTTTTTAATTTAGAACCACCAAATTTGGTATACTATAACATGGTACTCTAACTTAGACGGTAGACGGTTTTGAGAACACGTCGGGGCACGGGAGGTTAGAATGCCCTCCCCGACAAAATTTTCGTAAAATCTACAGTTTTCAATTTAGAACCACCAAATTTGGTATACTATCTCATGGTACTCTAACTTAGACGTTAGACGGTTTTTGGAATAAGTCAAGGCGCGGGGGGTAAGAGCCCCCACATACAAAATATTTGTAAAATCTATAGTTTTCACATTAGAACCACCAAATTTGGTATCACGAAACTGTAACTTAGACGGGAGTCGGTTTTTGGAATGAATAGGGGCCCCGGCGGTAAGAGCACCCCCTCCCCCAAAGAATTTTCGTAAAATATACCGTTTTCAACTTAGAACCACCAAATTTGGTATACTATATTATGGTACTCTAACTTAGATGGTAGACAGTTTTTGGAACGGGTCGGACACGGGGTAAGAGCCCCCCCCCTCATAAAATGTTTTCGTAAACACTAGAGTTTTCAATTTAGAACCACCAAATTTTGTATACTATCTCATCGTACTCTAACTTAGACGGTAGATGGTTTTTTGGAAAGGGTCGGAGCCCGGGGTTCAGAGCCCCCCCCCCCCATAAAGAATTTCTTGAAATGTACAGTTTTCAATTTAGAACCACCAAATTTGGTATACCATATCATGGTACTCTAACTTAGATGGTAGACGGTTTTGGGAACGGGTCAGGCACGGAGTCAGAGCCCTCCCCATAAAAAAATTTCCTAAAACCTACAGTTTTCAATTTAAAACCACCAAATTTGGTATACTATATCATGATACTCTAACTAAGGATGCAGGCGGTTTTTGGAGACGGTTTCAGCCAGGGGTTCAGAGCCCCCCCCCCCCGTCGTGCCAATTTTTTTAAAACCTACAGTTTCGAATTTAGAACGACCAAATTTAGTACACTACCTCATTGTATTGTAACTTAGACCGCAGACGGAAAGGGTCGGTGCCCGGTGTGAAGGGGGCCCATTCAAAATTTTCGTAAAAATTACAATTTTTACTCATAAGAACTGCATCCCAATACAGCACTCCAATACCCCACCTACGGTCTAGGTTAGAGGCCGTAGATAACAATAAAGGGAAAAAATATCCGGTTCACGGCATATTAAAAACACAAATTAATAAACGTTAGCTTTCACCACCAACGGTTGCCTTATCAGGCAGAAATACAATGTAATGTAAATAATGTAATATCTTTTTTGCTTCGTATAATTAAATTAACTAAATCAAAAGATTTAAAGTAAGTTTCCTGGAAATTTACGGAAATAACTTTTTCATTCATTAACTTTCACCCGCTGAACTTGGTGATTTTAGAAATAGTAATATTTACCTGGGAAATACCGGGTACCCCTGCTAGTAAGAACTAAAGATAATGTTACACTTTTAGTCAAGTACAAAACAATAATTAGAAAGCCCTAGGACTGGGTCTGTTTAGCAATTTTCAGTGTGCCGTGCTAATTTTCATAATGTTTTCATAGAAGTCCAAGATTTTAGCAATGCGCTTTTCTGAGGTTGGAACTATTAAGCAGACCCTAGGCCTAGAGATTTTTGATAGTTTTCAGTCCTCCGGGCTGATATTTATGTAGTTTTCATAGAAAATAAAATGAATTCTGTTTAAATGTTACTCGAGCACAAAACATTAATAAATACGCCCGAGACCTAGACATATGCATTTATAGTAATTTTTATAATGCTGTGATTATATGAGGTTTGCATGACAAATCCATTTAAGAGTGTTACGCTTATCAAAAATTATTTAAAAGGCCTAGGCCTAGCGGCCAATAATTAGCATTTGGTGCCTAAGTGAAAGCGCAACATTATTAACTTGATTTGTTATGCAAACCTTATAAATACGACCACAGCGATTAAAAGTTACTAAAGAGTCCTTGTAAGTAATATTTTTTGACCGAGTGCAAATACAATTTACGAAATGTCAACAGGTCAAAATATCTAAAGTAACAATGAAATTTGGAATATTTCTTTTTTCTTTCTTTTTATTTCAGTTTTGACACTTGTATTAAGTTTTAAAAACATATACTTTTCCTATCGTATACCTTCATTGTGATTTCAACAGGATTTCTTACCATGTTTTGGGTATTTTGTTTCGTGTGGTTGCAGTTTTTTTAATGTTTTGGGCATTTCATTTTGTGTGGTTACTTCTTTTTATGTTTTGGGCATTTTACTTTGTATGGGTGTTTTTGTTATGTTTTTGTTATTTTCTTTTCTGTGGTGGTTGTAATGTCGACAGGATGAAAAGGGGAAACTGTGGACAGTCACGATGCCTACTTGCTTATATTTTTTTTTCAAATACAGCACATGATTTTGTATTGAGTTATACCACTTACTCATTAAGCGACTACAGGTTTCTTTAAATATGAACTTTTTCTTAGAGCCCTTTGTATCCTCTACCCAGCTTTTTCGGATCCGCAATTTCTTTTTTTGGTTTTAGAATATTTTCCTTATTATTAATCTATTTTCTCATGCAAACTCTTTATGTAAGGTATGTTTATTCTATCGATGTATTTTGCAATTATACGTGAAGCCCTGTTGCTGAAGTAAAAAAAAAAATATTTCCAACTGAAGCAACGCCGTTCAGATATTTTCCCGCTGTTAACTCAAAGAATGAAAACAAAAACAACAAATCTGTGAAATGGTTGAGGCATGAGACAGTACTTACTGGTAACCAGGCAAAGTTTTAAGGAAGAATGAGCTTAAGAATTTCTAACTGCAACAAAAAAGAGCATCCGCACTAAATCTCTCCCCATCCCCTAGTGCCGGCCTTTGGACGTCTTGAAAGAGAAGTCTTAAGGACACATCTGTATCGTAATTGCCTGAGCATTCGCGACAATCTTCTGGTGTCGTAGTAGAAAAACACACTTCCTACTTCGCCTAAATTGCTTGGATGTAATGCCAACGAACAAAGTTTTGCTCTCGCATTGGATTTCTGTTGCTTTTGATGGAATACTTTTCCCCTGGGGTTCACCGCTTTCACTATAGTCTTCAGGACAGACGGCAATACACCCCAACGTAAAACACCAATTTCACGGCAATTAACTGCAATTAGGGAAAGAGAGGGGCGGTACAGGAAATAAGTCGAACGAGACAGATCTGAACTTAGAAAGTCGGGGGAAGGTGTTGCATGAAAAACTGTTTGGCTTACAGATCATTTTGCACGTAGGGACGTAGGTTTCGTTTAATATTGTTACGGGGTAAACAAATTGTCTTTTGAGTATAACAATTTTCTTTCATACGCATGGTGCAACACAAAACATTTGAATTTATTTTTGAGAATTAGCTTGACGCCTACTGGCCCAGAGTACATCTGCCCAGTCCGCGCCTGCTGCCGCTTCCAGAACCTGGCTCCCGGGTTCTTCGCATCTGTTGATCCCCCGCCTGGAGCGTCCCAGCTGTAAAATACATGTACCTCTGCGTTTTGGAAAAACAGAAAATAAGATGCCGATCCTTAAAATTAACCACTTCTTGTGACCGCAGGTACGAAAATCTTGAACTTCGCTTAAACCCTAACTGGAGGAACAAGCTTCACGTGATTTTCTGTATTCTGAGTGTTTTATTGAATGGTTGCTCATTAGTTCGTAGTTGACTGGCGAACAGGGAACGTGCTTGTTGAAACCTTTGTTGTGCGTTGTCAAGTGATAATAGTGGAAATATATCATTCTAAATATTTTGGAAAGAGAAAGCGCATTGTTTTCCGAAGGCACTCTGCAGATGAAGAATGCAACATAAATAGTTAACTCACAAAAAGAAAATGATTTGCTGAAATGGAAAGGGTATTTATTTTGCCATAACAGAGTGCGAGGTGATTTAACGGTATTGTCACTGTATTGAAAGAAATTATGGAAATTGTACTGGCTTTGCTAGTACTATTCTTATTGGAGATGAACACAGGATGCACACTGAGAAACCACATAATCGTGCTCCAAGACCGGAGAAAAGTGATGTTGCTGTAACAAGAGCGCAAATAAAAGAACGAGCGAGAAACACGGACGAAGCCCCTGAACAAATTATTCAAACCGTGACAACGTCAATGGCTACAGTAAATGCAGTTTACATGTCTAATATGGATGCACTAAGGCAAGTTGTAAAAAAGAGAAGACATGCCTGCGGAGCCTACGACTTCAGAACGGATCGATGCCCCAATAAATTTACAGGAGAAGATGGTGCGAAATTTCTTGGCAGAGATAGCGCATTTGGACATCAAAGAATTATTTTATTTTTAACAGAGAATAATTTACGAAAGCTTAAAGAAGCACCCCTCTGGATTATGGATGGGACATTTGAAACTTGTCCAACCCTTTTTAGGCAATTATGTTCCATTCATGCTATGGTTGAAACGAATCCAGAGACGCACAGACTTGTGTCACTAGTTTATGGGTTACTTTCCAGCAAGTATAAAGAATATAATACACTGCTGGACAATTGCTAAGGACGGATCATAAACGGCTATATAGCGCATAAAAAAGTAAGTGTGGTTGGATGGCAAGTGAAATAAAATAATGTTAGAATGCCAGGACATTACAAGAAAGACAATTTATTGTGCTCTGAAATTCAGAGGCTTGGGAACGTGTTCAAGGGACAAACAGGCCATTTTGTGCAGAATACGTAAACGTGAAAAATGCAATTACCGTCCGCAGGCGTTGCGGCGTAAGATGTCAATACGGGATATGGCCACCATGGAGGGCGATGCAAGATTCCACACGTCGTGTCATTCTTTGCACAACATTATCAAGCAGTTGTTGGGGTAATTTATCCCATTCCTCTGTCAGTGCACGGATGAGGGTGTCCTTGTTTATTGGAGGGCATTGGCGACCAGCAAGACTCCTCCCCAAAGCATCCCACACATTTTCAATGGGATTCAGATCTGGAGAACGTGCTGGCCATACGAGGCGTTGAATATCCTCGCTCTCAAGACACTCCTGGACAGCGACTGTTCGATGACATGTTGCGTTGCCGTCCATGAAAATGAATCTATCACCGACAGCACCACGGAACATGCGAACATGAGGTAGCAGAACATCATTAATGTATCGTTGGCCAGTCATAGTCCCAGTTGGAAGCACATAGAGGGACGTACGGCCATTGATCATGATGCCAGCCCATACCATGGCACTACATGTCGGATATCGGTCCCTTTCCTGTATGTTTGCTGGACAATATGCAGTACCACTATCACGCCAGATCAGTTGTCGACAATCAGACGATAGACTGTATCTACTCTCATCTGAGAAGAGGACAGCAGACCAGTCGTTATCAGTCCAATTGCGATGTTGATGGCACCATTGCAAACGAGCGGTACGGTGACGTCTGGACAATGGGATGCACACAACAGGACGGCGGGCGTATAGTCCTCCTTCATGCAAACGTCTGGCGACAGTTTTTCGGGAGATCCGCTTGCCAGTAGCAGCCATAAACTGATTTGCTACCTCACTAGCTGTGCTGCGCCGGTGTCTTTTTGTTGATAGCACTATGTACCGATCTTCTGAAGGTGTCGTACTGCGAACACGACCTCCCCCGTGATGTTTGCTACACTCTCCATTTGTTTGAAATGATTTCCAAAGCCTTGAAACAATACTGTGGCTGACGTCGAACACCCTGGCAACATCTGTTATTTGTCGCCCTTCTTTCAATCTTGCCAATAATACGGCCACGCGTAAAATCATCTAGGTGATGTTGGGAAGACATACTGAAAATTGCAAGTTCGTCAATTGATTCTTTCCCTTTCAACTTTGTGTTTGAACAACAACGGTCAATACGCGTCAAATCCTTTATATCTCTTATCAGGGCTATGACGTCACGAACAAGTTCGCCCATCCAAAATTTGCATACGCACAACACGTCTTACTGTATCCCGCACTTATGGTAATATCCACATTTTCCTGCCTTCCATTTTATGGTTGCTATCGTTGCTATTGTCATCCGTCCTTAGCAATTTTCCGGCAGTGTACTATTATACAGTATTTTTGTAGGATTTACAAGACTATGCATCAGACTATGATATTCAGCTTGCACCACAATATACGCATAATAATAGATTTTGAAATAGCTACCGTTATAATGCTGCTAAAAAGGAATTTGGAAGCAGCACACACAAATGTTGTTGGTTTCATCTCGGAAAAAAGTGCTGAGGAATATCCATCCTCTGGCATAGCCTTATAATATAGGGAAAACAGTGATTTTGCTCTCAAAGTCAGACATTTGCAAGCACTCGCATTTTTTTCATCTGATGAAATTCCAGCTGCTTTTGAAGAAGAGAAATCAATTTTACTAGAATATGCAGATTCTGTAGTTCAGTGGTTTGAGGAAAATTATGTTCTTGGAAAATTTCGTGGAAGCAGAAGAAACAATCGGAGCAGAAGCCCTCCGCTGTTCCCGCCAACAATTTGGTTAGTAAGTGAAAACAATTTATTTGGCTTTCCCAGAACACAAAACGAACTTGAAAGATTAGACAGACGCTGGAATACCATTCTGGGAGAGAAAAAACTGTGACTGTACGAAATAATCAGTGAAATTGCAAAAGAGCAGAGAACAACTATGGCTAAAATCGAAAGAGTGATAGCACAGATTCCAACAAATCCACCCAGAAGAGAAACGCTGGCAAGATAAAAAGGAATTCGAACTTCTTTGGTGCACGGAGACAATGTTAACATGCTGGACTTTTTAAGAGGAATTTCATATAATTCTACCCTTTACTAAAATGTGCTGGTATTTCTCACTAATTGAATTATACTTTTTACTAACTTGTATTTGAATTTTTCAAGATTGTAATTCCGCTGAAGATGCAAGAATGTAAAACACAACGCAAAATTAAAAAAGACAAAATTTTCAAAATAGCATGTCAAAAACATGAAATGTCAAAAAGTAATCCAAAATGTGAAACAAATAAAAATTCAAAATGCAATCCAAAATGTGAAACAAATAAAAATTCGAAATGCAATCACAAGTCACAAGCATTACAAAAATGCGAAACGCTATGTAACAAGTACAACACAAAATAAAAAAAATGGCAAAAGAAATGCATACGCTTTGTAAAATGTACAAAATAAAATAAATGCCATATTCATAAGGATTTCATGAGGAGTCAAGTTAAAAATGAGCTTTTACTTAGACTTCAAATAATAATTACTAGCCTCTACACCTTTTTAAGTCTTTAATAAGTGCAACATCATTAACCTGACTTGTCATCAAACATTATTAATATGACCATAGCATACAATCACTTAAAAGACTTGTTAATGGATGAATTGAGAAATCACCAAGTTCACCGGGTGAAAGTTAATGGCTGTTTATAGTTTTGTGCTCGAGTAAATGCGCAACACAGTAAACTTGACTTTCTCTGAAAATTTTATGTATATGAGCACGGTTGATTGAAAACTGATAAAAAGGCTTAAGGCCTGTTTATTAATTTGTGTGCCTCAGTCAAAACGCAGTACCATAACCTTGGCATGTTATCGAAACCTTATGAATACGTCGGACTAAAAATTCCTAAAAAACGTTTACGCCTAAGGTCTTGTAACTAAAGTTTTGTGACAGGGTAAAACTGCAACATTAATAACTTGACATGTTATGTTAACGTTGTGAATATGAGCACGGCGGATTAAAGATTTCAACAAATAGACTTTGGGATTAATGTGTTGTAGCTGAGTAAAAATGTAACATTATCTTGATTTTCTATATAAACCAAACTACGTGCTGAAATGGCCCAACTATATATACGTATACTTCAACCATATACCGAAGCGCTGACAAGGTGAAAACAAAAGTGCAATTTTGTACGGTCCCCTAACATTTTATGGCTAGACTACATGGAAGTGGACACGTTGATATCAAAAACATACTTTTTGTACGGTCCACAACAAATAGCAATGGACACGTCGCAATCTTTTTTTTTTTGGGGGGGGGGGGGGGTTAACGACCACCGTGATCAATTCAGTGGGCTATAAGCAGTCGGACGTTCCCAATTTTGTGCCACTGGTTCCAGGGAAGGGGGACAGCCAGTGCCAGAAGTCAAGCACAACGTCCATGATTCACCGAGATTTGAACCAGGATCCTTCTCGACAAGTGGTCAGAAGCCAGCGCCTAGATCACTCCGCCGCCGTAGCGGCACACGTATAAATGTATTTTTCATACGGCCCCAAACGCTCTTATGGACATACTAGATTGAACTGGACGCAAATAACTCATTAATATTATTTGTACTAGCAGGGATACCAGTTATTTGCCAGGTACATATTACTATTTGTGGAATCACCAAGTTCAGCGGGTGAAAGTTAATGAATGAAAAAGATATTCCTGCAATTTTACAGTAAACTTATTTTAAATTTTTTGATTTAGTTAATTTAATTTTGCGAAACAAAAAAGAAAGAAAAAGGAATGGGAATACTTACCTTCTAGGAGACATCTATAGAACTGCCGTACATCTGGCGTGTGCTTCTGTGAATCCCGCGACACAGAAATGCAATGTACCTATGTGATGTCGCATGCATACGACTTCACATTGGCATTGATCATCTTTTTCTTACCGTTTTGAATTTTGAATATCTGGAACTATCTGTTTACATTACATTATATTTCTTTCTGATAAGCCGCTCGTTGGTAGTGAAAGCTAAACTATATAGATTTGTGTTTTTAATACACCATTAAACGCATATTTTTGCACTTTATTGTTATCTACAGTCCCTAACTTAGACCGTAGGTTGGTTAGTTGGTTGGTTGATGGTTTATGGTGCAAGGCCCTCAAAGGGCCAAAGAGCGCCTTAGAACGTAGATAGAGTAATCTTAAGAGTAAAAAACGGAACTTTTTACGAAAATTTTGCATGGGGCTACCTTGAACCGGGCCCCGACCCCTTCCAAAAACCGTCTACCGTCTAAGTTAGATAACCATAAGTTGTATACCAAATCTGGTTGTCCTAAATTGAAAACTGTAGATTTTATTTGGTGGTTCTGAATTGAAAACTGTAGTTTTTAAGAAAATGTTGTATGTCTGTGTGTGTGGGGGGGGATCCTACCCCCAGAGTTATGACCCGTCCCAGAAACCGTCGACCGTCTAAGTTAAAGTATCATGAGATAGTATACCAAATTTGGTGGTTCTAAATTGAAAACTAGATTTTGCGATTTTTTTATGAAAGGGGTCCTTACCCCCTTCACAAAAAAAATCTGCAACCCCTTCCAAAATCGTCTAGCGTCTAAGTTAGAGTACCATGAGATAGTATACCAGATCAGGTGATTCTGAATTGAAAACTGTAGTTTTTCAGAAAATTTTGTATATAAGGGGCTCTGACCCCCGGGCCTTGACCCGTTCCAAAAGCGGTCTACCGTCGAAGTTAGAATACCATGAGATAGTATATCAAATCTGGTAGTTCTAAATTGAAATCTGTAGATTTTACGAAATTTTTATGGAGAGCGGGGGCTCCAACCCCTTCCAAAAACCGTCTAGCGTCTAAGTTAAAGTTTCATGATATCATATTTGATGGTTCTGAATTGAAAACTGTAGATTTTACGAAAAAAAATTATGAGGGGTCTCTGACCCTCTGGTCTTGACCCGATCCAAAAACGGTCTACCGTCTAAGTT
Source organism: Macrothele yani (assembly GCA_039090855.1). Taxonomy (NCBI): domain Eukaryota; kingdom Metazoa; phylum Arthropoda; class Arachnida; order Araneae; family Macrothelidae; genus Macrothele; species Macrothele yani. Next base: position 51,136,276 of record CM077008.1, on the reverse strand, counting down.
AGAGTACCATGAGATAGTATACCAGATTTGGTGGTTCTAAATTGAAAACTGTAGATTTTACGAAATTTTTGCAACGGGGGGGGGGGGGGCTCTCATCCCTGGGCTCCAACCCCTCCCAAAAACCGTCTAGCGTCTAAGTTTGAGTTTCATGATACCATACTTAATGGTTCTTAATTGAAAACTGTAGATTTTACAAAAAATTAAGGGGGGGGGGCTCTGACCCCCGGGCCTTGAACTGTTCCAAAAACGGTCTACCGTCTAAGTTAGAGTACCATGAGATAGTATACCAAATTTGGTGGTTCTAAATTGAAAACTGTAGATTTTGCGAATTTTTATATGAGGGGGCCCTTACCCCCGGGCTGCAACCCCTTCAAAAAGTTTTCTAGCGTCTAAGTTAGAGTACCATGCGATAGTATACCAGATTTGGTGGTTCTGAATTGAAAACTGTAGTTTTTAAGAAAATTTTGTATGTGGGAGCTCAGACCCCAGGGCCTTGATCCGTTCCAAAAACGGTTCACTGTCTAAGTTAGAGTACCATGAGATAGTATAAAAAATTTGGTGGTTCTAAATTGAAAACTGTACTGTCCGTTCTCTCGTAACTTCTGATTTAACCTGGAGACCTCTTTCTTCATTGTTTCTATCTCCAACCATTACTCTTGCTAACGAATATCTTCTTCTTCGCACAGCGCTTTGGAGCCTCTTTCCACTAATCGCTTCACCTGATGGTCTCTTCTCGGTCCCCTCTGCTCCTCTTTCCCTACCGTTCTTTCTCCTCATTCGTAGCTCCCCGGTTCTAGTTACTTCTCTCTCCTCCTCTTCTCTTTATTGGCTTCTTCTTTCCCCTCCCGCACTTCCACTTTCTGTTCATTCTGCTCCTCCTTCTCTTCTCCCAGCCATCTGGACAGCATCTACCTCTGCCCTTTCCTCCCCTCTTGAACTCAATGTCCATTGGCAATTTCTTCACCTTCGTCTCCCCGCCCCATTAGTACTGTTTCGCATGACCCTTCTCACCTCTCCGCAGTGCTCCTTTTGCCCTGAAGTCAGCGACGTCCAACATCAATACCTATTCTGCCCCGTTCTCCTGCCAGTCCTAAACACAGCATTTCGTCTTGCTGATCGAATTTGTGCTCGATCGTTACCGTTTCTTGCATATGCTTGGCTACTCCAAACTAAGCATCCACCTACTCACTTGCCTCCTGTGTGCCGTTACATTTTTCTTCTTGTGAAGTTCACTGTCTATGCTTTCCATCTTCAACAACGCTTCCCCGCTCTTATTCTACCTCCTCAGGAGGCAAGTGCTATCATTCGGAGACGCTTCCTAGCACGGTTAACCACTCGCCTCCAAATGGAGCACTCTCGTGCTGCCTCAACAAACACCGATAGCGTTTTTCAATCCACTTGGGCCCAATCGGCTGGGTGGTTCCATATCCACAATTTGCAGTTACATCTCAACCTATAAGTGGGATTTTTGTTGTCGCCCACGTTCACTGTAACAAATCATGTTTTTACGTATTAATTTTGGTGCTTCGCTATTTGTGATTTTTCTGTTTTAATGTGCCATTGAAGATAGCTCACCATGTTTCCCATGTTCTCTTCGATGATGTTGGGTTTTATGTTGTTGTATATAATTCTTCCTTCTGCACAGTTTACTGCCCACGCAATGTCCCCTTCATTATGTTGAATATTTTTTTAAAATATTAGTCACTGTGTGTATAATATAATGTAACAAGATGCCCTTCTGAGTACATTTAGCGTTATTTCCCTTTGTCACTGAATACTTCTGTACATATGTTGTAAATTTTGAATGTAGCATCACTGTTGCATTTCTGTGAATTAGTACCTAATGTTTAATCTTTAGTATGGTAGTAATGCTTAATTGGAATTTGTGCATAGTATAGAATCATGTCTTGCCCTGTCTACAATACTGTAGGTAAACATTTTCGTTTGTATCGCTCGTGCTTTATTGTCTGCCTCTTCTTCGCCCTACGTGGCGAAATAATTTTTTATGATTTTAACAATATTTTGTTTTACGTTTCACTGGAACTTTCCAGCTGATGTATATACCGCTGTATTTATTGGCAGAATTCCATTGTAATGTACATAGAAATGTTATTTTACTGAAGAATAAAGGCAATTTTGAAATGTAGATTTTACAAAAAAAAAATATTTTAGGGGGGTCTGACCCCCCGGGCTCCAACCCCTTCCAAAAACCGTCTAGCGTCTAAGTTAGAGTACCATGAGATAGTATACCAGATTTGATGGTTCTGAATTGAAAACTGCAGTTTTTAAGAGAATTTTGTATGTGGGGGCTCTGACCCCCGGGCCTTTACCCGTTCAAAAAACGGTCTGTCGTCTAAGTTAGAGTACCATGAGATAGTATACCAAATTTGGTGGTTCTAAATTGAAAACTGTAGATTTTACAAAAAAAATAATATTTTCGGGGGGGGTCTGACCCCCGGGCTCCAACCCCTTCCAAAAACCGTCTAGCGTCTAAGTTAGAGTACCATGAGATAGTATACCAGATTTGATGGTTCTGAATTGAAAACTGCAGTTTTTAAGAGAATTTTGTATGTGGGGGTCTCTGACCCCCGGGCCTTTACCCGTTCAAAAAACGGTCTGTCGTCTAAGTTAGAGTACCATGAGATAGTATACCAAATTTGGTGGTTCTAAATTGAAAACATAGAAATGTTATTTTACTGAAGAATAAAGGCAATTTTGAAATGCAGATTTTGCGAATTTTTATATGAGGGGGGCCCTTACCACCCGGGCTGCAACCCCTTCAAAAAATCGTCTAGCGTCTAAGTTAGTGTACCATGCGATAGTATACCAGATTTGGTGGTTCTGAATTGAAAACTGTAGTTTTTAAGAAAATTTTGTATGTGGGGGCTCTGACCCCCGGGCCTTGATCCGTTTTAAAAACGGTCTACTGTCTAAGTTAGAGTACCATGAGATAGTATACCAAATTTGGTGGTTCTAAATTGAAAACTGTAGATTTTACAAAAAAAAAATATTCGGGGGGGGTCTGACTCCCCCGGGCTCCAACCCCTTCCAAAAACCGTCTAGCGTCTAAGTTAGAGTACCATGAGATAGTATACCAGATTAGGTGGTTCTGAATTGAAAACTGTAGTTTTTCTGAAAATTTTGCATGTGGGGGGCTCTGACCCCCGGGCCTTGACCCGTTCCAAAATCGGTCTGCCGTCTAAGTTAGCGTACCATAAGATAGTATACCAAATTTGGCGGTTCTAAGATGAAAACTGTAAATTTTTTATGAGGGGGGCTCCGACCCCGCGGGCTCCAATCCCTTCCAAAAACCGTCTAGCGTCTAAGTTAGAGCTTCCAGATACCAAATTTGGTGGTTCTGAAATGAAAACTAGATTTTACCAAAATTTTGTAGGGGGGGGGCTCTGACTCCCGGGCCTTGACCCGTTCCAAAGACCGACAACCGTCTAAGTTAGAGTACTATGAGATAGGATGCCTGATTCGGTTGTTCTGAATTGAAAACTGTTGATTGTCATGTACATAGAAATGTTATTTTACTGAAGAATAAAGGCAATTTTGAAATGTAGATCTTACGAATATTTTGTGTATGGGGGGCACTGACCAACCGGGCCCCTGACCCGTTCCAAAAACCGTCTACCCTCTAAGTTAGAGTACCATGAGATAATATACCAAATTTGGTAGTTCTAAATTGAAAACTATATTTTACGGCAATTCTGTAGGGGGGCTAACCCCCCTCTCCAACCTCTTCCGAAAACCGTCTACAGTCTAAGTTAGAATACCACGAGATAGTATACCAGATTTGATGGTTCTGAATTGACAACTGTAGATTTTACGAAAATTTTGTATATGGGGGGCTCTGTCCAACCGGGCCCAGCCCCGTTCCAAAAACCGTTTACCATCTAATATTTTTAGTGCCAAAGAAAAACATAATATTCCTATCCTGTGTGCGTGGCCAAACTTTATAAATTTGATCAGGGAGCAAGACGTTCGAAATCGTACGTTTTCCTGCATTCGTTTTGTATGTAACCAAAATCTGTAAACGCGACGAATTGACGTAGTCGACGAATTTGTCCGCGACGAATTGACGTAGTCGACGAATTTGTCCGCGACGAATTGACGCGCGACGAATCGTCGTGGTCGACGAATTGACGCGCGACGAATTGACGCAGGCGACGAATTGACGTAGTCGACGAATTTGTCCGCGACGAATTGACGCGCGACGGATTGACGTAGGCGACGAATTGACGCGCGACGAATCGTCGCAGTCGACGTATTGACGCACGCGACGAATTGACGTAGAACCGTTGTCATGCGTAGATATGACGTCACTGACTTAGAAAAGTTGAAGCAGAAGCATGCAAGATGCATTTATACTATCTATCTTGAAGTGCAACTTTCTGATTTATAGTATTGTATTTGTCTGCTCTTTAGCATTCATACCTATAGCATTTCATGAACTGTAACAAAAACCAAAGCCATTTTAGTAGTACCAAAGTTCCTAGTCAGTCTTTTTTGTACTCCATTTCATCGCGCGTGGATTTGTTTCTGTGTGAAATATTTTGAATCTTCCAATGTTGTTATTTTTTCCATTCGTATTTCTTTACACGTTTTACTTCATTGGTACGCCCTAAAACTTCACTAATCCCTATTTTTTTTCAAATACTGGTATTTAGTAGGAAACGAGAGAAGAAGAAACATTGGCTAATATCAAAGAACTAAGCATAACAACTTGTGCATTTTCACACTTAAAATATTAAGAGAACTGAAGAAATATTAATTGATCTTTACTTCTTTAGTGATTCAAAAGCAATCGCAGAAGAAGCGGTTTTCCTTAAAGGAATAGAAGCGAAAGGGGTGTTCATTTGATTCCTTCTGTTAAAAGCTGGTGGATGAAGACGAAGAAGATGCAAGAAGTTCTTTAGCGGCGGAAAAAAATTTAGCAGGAATTGTTTTAAATGAAAATTCTTGTTCCATTATACTATAAGAAGAAAATTAATGAAAATGTTTAAGTTATTTTATAATGAAAACTGTCGTGGTATGCTTATTAGATCTGTTAGTTCCGGTAAGAACTTCCACATATTTTTTAAAGCGTAGAGAAATAAAAAATATTATAAAATTCATTTCGTGTAAAACGTTTACAGAACTATACTTGAATCCCCAAACTTTTAGAGATATCATTAAATATATTTAAAAACGCAATGCTGTTGGGAATATAACATTTGCAACATTTGCGGAAGATTACATTTGTGTGGTTACTAACGCTTAAAACCTTAATTGCAATCTATTTATCAAACTGCTGTTACTTATCATGTGTCATTTGAATTCAATCGTCTTCATTTAGTTTTTTTAAAGCACATATGCAAAACATTTTTGTTAGAACAGTCACATAAGAACTAATTTCTTGGTATGAGTAATTAAATATATTTCCGCAGTATCCGTATAAGTAAATGTCATTTTGTATCAAATTGTGCCAATTAAAGGAGTTAAATTCATTTATTTTGCATAACGAATGTAACGTACTTTAGGCGTAAGAATAAATGAGCGTAAATATAACGTTAGAAACCATTCAACAACTACTTCCCTCTCTCGACTTACAAGAGAAGGCTCATATACGCCAACATGGAATGAAGCTTCAATATTGGGTAATAAAAAAACCAAGGCCTCAAACCTTTTTGCCGAGAGTTTGTACATCTCTGCCTTTGGCGATAAATGTTGTAATGAAGATTCGCCTTATTTAGTGCCACAACCATGGAAGTCCCTCATTGAGGGAACATTAAAAGACACCATAATTGACGACGAGGACATCCCAACATTTCCATAGGAAGTGGAGTTGCTCACCTCAATCTTTTAAGACTCTAACTCTTTCAGCATGCACCTGGATGGCTATTTTACGTCACCAACCAACAGCCAACTGTATATAAGTTCCTGCTGTCTACATACCTCACTTGCATTTTATCTGAAGATGGGCACGTTTGACGCCCCGAAGGATCTCGTAGATTTAACTTGTAAATAATATATTTTTATGTAATAAACCTTTAATGTGATCTTGTTTTATTAGGTTTAAATCGCACTGAAAGTGTCGATTATTGTTGAATTACTTTTTCTATCTTTTCCCATTTTCGTATTTGTTTCTGTATGTCGTTATAGTTAGCATTTAAGTTGCTGGAATATGAATATATCATGTCTTTTCCCCATTTACTTTTTCAAACTACATAATTCCGATCAACTGTCCATTAACGCTCACCATGTCAATAATATCCAGCTTGGATTAACATTGTGTAACGTGATGCATTTGCTTTGAAAACAATGACTGTTTAATGATAAGCTGAAACAAAAACACACCTCTGAATAATTCAGCTCTGCATTTCCGCATTTTTTTCGATAATTTAAATTACCGCTGTTTCTTTCACTTCATATTTTCTCTCTTACTTTCAGGTGTCTTATTAAATCCATTATTTCTTCCATGACAGATGATTTTTATAAGAATTCTGCCACATCTCAGCGCGATATGCCAAAGGTTTACTCACGGTAAATGGGTTAATTAAATTAGTGAGGAGAGCAAAACATAATTGACACTATGGTGTCATGAAAAATGAAGAAAATATTTCTAGCAAAAAAAAGGGTTGAAAAAATTAAGTAACTTTGTGGAATGCGCGGCAGTGAAGATGAAAGAAAAAATACCTATCAGAAACATCTTGAAATCTTCCACTCATGATTTTTGTTTTCAATTTTCTATTGAAGACGATGCTGAAGTTACATCGTATGAATTCGAGAAAATAAAATAACTTGTTTTTTTTTTTTTTGCGTTTCTATGCATGAAGGCGAGAAGTCTTCAAAATCGTAAGTCAATTCCCCTTGTGCATCGCTTGACAAAGAATAAATTGTTTTCCTTCAAGAGGATTATTCAAACAAACTAGGTTCCGTTAATCTTGAACAAATTGAAAGGGAATTAGTTGAATACTGGCATCGGGGTTCTCTCCATAACCTAAGATTTCGGTATGTGCAATAGAGCTGGGAGAAGAGACAGCCCATCCATTTGGCAAACAAAGCTAATTAGTTCATCAAAACTAATTACGCGGATTACGTAATTAAATATGTTACGCCATAAACACAATTATTTGTTGTCGGTTTCCGCACGTTTCTTATCTCTCACGGTTGGAATAGCGATCGAAGATCAAAGCTGGTCCACTCTGTTTCGACTCTATTCTTACGCAGCGCGAACAGCATCAACTTCAATAAAAGTTTACCATTTTTTTATTCTCCCCTTGCACATTAGATTTCCCTTTCATGTTTGTTTGTGGACGTAGTCCGTTTTCTATCTAACACAGCAGTGCACTCGTAAGATCATGAATTTACATGAGGACGAGATGGAATCTGAAAAGGATCATGTGCAACCAAAAATATCATGATAGGTAGGATAGTAATTTTATCGCGGGGGAAAAAAGGCAAAACTCGCGGAGCAGTCGCGGGTTAAATCTCGAAATTTCGGAATGTATCCCGAAATGGTTTTTAAAAATCAGTGTCCGGTGTAAGCATTTTTCTATCTGGTTGAGTAGTATTTTTATGGCGGGGAGAAAATGGCTTAATTCACAGGGTAGTCGCGGGTTAAATCGCGAAATTTCGCGGAAATATTTTCGGCTTTTCGCGAAATTTCGGGATTTACCTCGGAAATCCGGAAATGATTTTTTAAATCACTATCCGGTGAAAGCATCTTTCGTCTGCTACGCTGCTTACACCAGATACTGATTATAAAAAAAACCGTTCACTGTTTGCTTTTTTTCGGGACTTTCCCCGAAATTTCCCAAAACACCGTATTTCCTCAAAATCTTTTTTTTTTTTGCTTCACGAAATTGCGGGATTTACCTATAAATTTCACGCTATACCATATTTCCTCAAAAATTCGTTTTCTTTGGGTATGTAAGATGCGTTGTCTGTCACAAAAGCGGTTATATTATTAACGCACTGAAATATTGCCTCGCTGACTGCTTTAAAATTTAGTCTTCAAAATAATGCACTGGATTGCATTCAAAGAGGTTTCGGCATTACAGCTTTCAACATTCGTTCCAGCTGATGGAACAGCAATAATATTCAAAATGTACCTATCTTCTGAATCAGTTGTTTCGTCTGCTACAATACTTACACCGGATACTGATTTAAAAAATAATTTTTTGCTTGTAAATATGATATATTTTCGGCAAATAGCATTTCAGCATTCAATTTACATTTGGAATAACACCAATACCTTTTGACAAATTTTCCAAGTATCCAATTTGGAAAGTGGGATGTTAGCTGCACAAAAGGCAGCAGTTAATTTCGAAAGTTCAGTTGAGCGATGCTGTTCTTGTTTAGGTTCTTTTCTCAATTAATTCATCAACATATTTCTGCATTCTTTTCGGTTGACTGTCCGGACACAATTTTTTTTATGCAGCTTGCTTGCTAAATGCTTTTACAACTATCCTTTCTTCGGAATGGCACTGCTGTTTTGCAAGACGAACAGAACAATAGTTTTTGGTTCACATGAAACGTTCGTTTGCTGTTCTGATTGCATATTTCAATTGCGCTTATTTAACTCCCATGGCTCATTCTCAATATTAACAAACAATATCTAGAAACTTTATAAAGTTAATAATCACACGAAATCACGAACATTTTCTAAGCTAGGCGTTTGCGAAACTCTAACACTTTTTCTGTGAGCTGCTTTTCCTAGTTAAACTACTAATACAAATGAATACATCCGGTTTACCAGAGCGTCAAGTCGTCAAGGTCATTCAACAGTAGCGGGGGGTGGAAATCACGAAAAACCACACGTGCGTACTTCATCAGAATGCGTGCGTACTTCATCAGAATGCATGCGACCTGGAATTACCCGTCAAGTTTATTCGATAAGAGTTTCTTCGTAATGAACAATCTTGAGGGATATTGCAAGGTTTAAAGTTCAGGTGTGTACTTTGGAGTAGAATTTCTTTGAGGAATATTTTTCGCTTAGATTCTAATGAAGGCAGTAGTAAAAATACTTAAATATGAAAAGTAATCTAAAAATTATAATAGAAATTCGGCGAAAATAGGAAAAAATGTGGAATTCGCCGATATATTTGACATTCGCGAAATTACTGAAATCCCTTAAAATTCGCGAAAACATACGCAGAAATTCACGCTGCGACACAATTACTAGTCTAATGATGGGTTCAAAAATTTCCGGAACTTTCTTTTTATACGGAAAGCAATAGCATTACCGTTATTTATACCGCATTTTCTTCTAAATCATTTCCTTAGGCAGTGACATAATTTTTTCAACATTCATGAAACTGTTTGAAGCGTTGGAGGAATCCATCATTTGAAAAATGTTTTAGCATCTTTGCCGCGTTTTCCATGATTTCCTTAACACTCGTGAATCATCCTTCTACCAAAGAAATTTCAACCGTAAAAAGAAATAAAACTCTGGTTGTGTCAAATCAAGAGAATGTGGGGAACACTAGTGACGTCACTGTGCTTTGCAAGGTACTATTTGGTCATTAGGGATTGATGTACAAGACGCCTTGTCAGATAGCAAAAAGAAAATCTTTGTTGTTAATTTTTCCGAACTTTTCCTTTGAATTGCATTCCTGAGCCAACTGAGGATGTCGACGTATATTTCCTTATTTAGAGTCTTCCATTCTGGAATAAGTCCATAGTGGACAGTACGCTGAGAATCAAAGAAAATTTCTAGCATGACTTTTGCTTTCCTTCAGTTCAAACGGGGTTTCTGTTTTTGGGGTGATGATGTTGATTTCTATTCACAGAACTGATGTTTTGTCTGTGGATCCAAAAAAAAAAAAAAAAAAACACGTCTCGCCTCCATTATTATGTTGCTTAGAAAATTGCCGTCTTGATAGGCCAAGAGATTAGATCTCCTGCAAGGGTCTTTCACGTTTCTTATTGTTCAGGATTCAGTAATTTTGGAACCAAGTTTGACAAACGTAAAGCATGTTCAAATCATTGTGCAGTATAATGTGAACACATCCAATTGATATTTCTACTTCTTGCTGTTGAATTCTTAAATTGGATGTGTAGCTAAATAGTTAATACCAACACTCCGATCGGTTCGGTACGCAGTAGAAATGAAAAAGGTCTTTCGCTAGACCTTCGTTCAAGGCCGAATAATATGTGCTTAACAAAACCAATAATAAGAATAATATGCGCTTAACAATAAGTAAACAAAGTGCAAGTCATACTATTAATAATAAAACCATATACTGTCCTGAGTTGTATGCAAACAAACGGAAAATCTTTTCATTATAATACAAAGGATAATACGTAGGCACGGTGATATCCAACTTGAGATAATATGTTCACAACACGTAGATACTCCACTATAACACAATAAAGCATTTTTACTGACGCCAACTGATGCCATGTTTGTTGTAGAAGTTCACTTTAGTCTTATCACATAATTGCGTCGCTGTTGGAGAACACACTTAATAATAGGAAATACACATTCTTGAAACCGTGTAGCGTAACTGAGTCTAATGGTCGGGAAGATTACACTTAATAACTTTGCTTCCCTTATTCAGCAGCAGTTAATTCTATTAACGAACAACATACACAGACACGACCTCGTACAAGCATCAACCATAGCAAAGAGAGGGTTTTCTTTCCAACCGTTCTCACCTCAGAGACAGGGTGAAAGACCCTGATGTGTGGTTTCAAGGTACAACTAGTTCCTCTCGATGGGTGAACAACAGCTGCGCCCGCCCCGCAGTGATATCGTAATCCATCTGGAGCGGCTGCAAATCTCTCACGATCTGCTTTTTTTAGCACGTGTTTTGTAAAAGAAGATCGTGCTTATTATATCGTTTGTCCGTCCGTCTGTAGACACGATATCTCTGCAACTATTAGTCCGATTCGAAAAATTCTTTTTGCATTGGGAAGCTTGAAATATGCGAATGATGATCCTTTATTTCGTTTTTTTTTTTTTACGATGCACAATTTCGCCGCTAGAAAGCGTAAATGCAGATGATGTCGAATTTAAAAATACGTTTTATTCCACATATTCGCTTCTAAACATCTGATTGAAAAAAATATTTTATCTTTCGATTTCATTTATGTCGAAGAAGATATTGAGTGTAGTTACTTTTTCAAATTACCCATAGATTTTCCGCTAGGGGGCATAAAAGTAAATTACGTTTTCCTCGATATCTCTTCTTCTAAAACTCCGATTTGAAAAAATGTTTTCTTTAGCGGATACAGCTCCTGATGGAAAATCTTTTGCATATAATTTCTAATTTTTGGCAAAGAATACTTTGGTCACCAGGGGGCGTAAGTGTTAATTTTTGCTTCTGATGTATTTGCCATAACATATGAGCTTCTAAAATCTCAATTGAAAAAGTTCTTTCGTGGACCGATGCCACTTACGTCAATAAACCTTTTAGGAATTATTTCTTTTTAAAATATTGCATAGTTCCTACGCCAAGGGGCGTAGATGTATATCTCATTTTTGTCAATATCTCTACTTCTAGGAGTTCGATTTGAAAAATTCCTTCTTTGTTGGATGGTGTTTCCAGTGTGACATGTTTTTCATATAATTTCAAAATTTTCAAGTAATTCACAGACTTTCCGCTAGGGAGCGTAAAGGTAAATTGCGTTTACCCCTATATCTCTGCTTCTAAATCTCCGATTTGAAAATTTTTTTCTGCACCGGATACAGCTCCTGATGGGAAATCCTTTTCATATAATTTCTAATTTTTGTAAAATTGGTTTGGCCACCAGGGGGCGTAAGTCTTAATTTTCGCTTCTCATGTATTTGCAGCAAAATATGAGCTCCTAAAACCTCGAACGAATTTTTTTTTTTTTTTGTGGATCGATACTACTTACGTCGATAAATCTTTTAGGAACATTTTCTTCTTAAAATAACACATGGTTTCTATGCCAGGGGCGTAGATGTATATCTTATTTTTGTCATGATCTCTACTTCTTGGAGTCCGATTTGAAAAATTCCTTCTCTGTTGGATATTGTTTCCAATGCGAAATGTTTTTTCATATAAATTCAAAATTTTTAGTAAATCATAGGCTTTTCGCCACGGGGCGCAAATGTAAATTGCGCATTCTGCGTTATTTCTGCTACTAAAACTCCGATTTGAAAACTTCTTCCTGTATCGCATACAACACCTGATGGAAAATCTTTTTCATATAATTTCTAATGTTTAGGAAGAATCGTTTGGCCACCAGGGGGCATAAGTGCTAAATTCTGCTGATGTATTTGCATCAAAATCTGAGCTCCTGGAAACTTGACTGAAAACATTCTTTCGTGGACCTATACTGCTCAAATCGAAAAACATTTTGGGAATACCTTCTTCTTAAAGTAATACATGTTTTTGCCGCCAGAGAGCGTAGATTCATATCTTATTTTTGTCGATATCTCTGTTTCTAAGAGTCCGATTTGAAAGATTCTTTCTGTGTTGGAGAACGCATCCGGTGCGAAATGTTTCTCATATAAATTCATATCTTTCTTAATGCACAAGTATGCAACCAGAAGGCGTAAGCTCACGATTTCGTTTACAGCAATATCTGAGGGATTACAAATCCGATTGAAAAACTTCTTTCTTCCGTCAGATACTATTGTTTCCCATACTGGTTCCATTGACTTTGAATAGCTTTGATAAATTTAATTTGCGTCAGAACTGAGTCAAAGGACGTGCTTATTACATCCGAAAATTCGGTGTCATCTTTCTTGTTTTTTTAGCGTTGAGAGGCTACAATTCCAACACTTCTGACGCTATTCCCTTTAGAATGCTTCTTTGGTCACATCAGGTAATGTTACTAATGCGCTCGGGATTTTCGGCAGCTGAAGAGGTACTCAAGCTTTGGCACCTCAACCATATGGCGTTTTCAAGGAAAGCAGACAGCTGAATGCAAACTGGATAATAGAACACCTCAACAATTTGAACGCAGTTACGTGTGTGTGACAACAAATGAATAGATGTAAATGTTATCATTCATTCGAAGAAACGAGGTCACGTTAGTTTGGCACGCGGTACTGTGGTAAGAAACGCAGCATTATTTGAAGAGATTCGAAATGCGCGGCAACTCTAGAGAGACGCTATCATTGTAACCCTTTCTCTGGTTATGATCTCTAAGGTTTCGCGAATGGCAGTAGATTTGGGTGTGAATTTGCTTGGGGTCTATTGCCATTCGCAAAACCTTAGATATCATAACCAGCTCCAAGGCTTTCAATGATAGCGTCTCTCTAGAATTGCCACGCATTTGGAAACAATTCTTTAAATAATGCTACATTTTCTACCACGGTACCGAGTGTCCAACGAACGTGACTCGTCATTTTTTCGAATTAATTATCACATTTGCGATTTTTTTTATAATGCAGTCCCTGTAATGAAGTCCCGTAAAAATATTTGCTCTAACTAATCAAACCAGTGTTACCACTTAATGCACATAAGGGACGATCAGAAAAACTTGGGTAGACATCAGCATATTCTGGAGCTGTTTTTCTAGACGCCATTTTTCAAAATGACAGCCGTAAAATTGGTAATTAGACTATCTAGGCTCTAAAATCCGTGGAGAAATGAATGTAGATTCAAAACATATGTTTTTTACATTAACGAATTCAAATTGAATGTGTACAATATCATACTGCTGTTATATATTGGATAAACAGGTTTACTTTAATTTGTGACGTAAGAATTGAACCTTATTGGAACAAATATTCAAACTAATTTTGTGAAAAACATATTGATACATTCATACATAAATACACAGAAAGTAAATAAAGAAGCACATCTGGTCTATGTAAACACTCAACATGTTTAAAACAAATAATGGTTATGGAAGATTACTTAACAATAGCTTCAACTATAATCGTTTGCATTGTTCTCCAGATTTACAGTACTCTGTGCAATTTACATACACTGGCGTGCAAAAATTAAGGACGAGACGGTTTCTAGAATGTAACGACGTGCAGAAGTGCTCCACATCGACTCAAATCATACCATAAGATCCCCAAGATGTAAGAATATGAAACAAGTGAGCAAAACCGTCCAAACAAGGAATCCAAAGGATACAAAGGCACTTTATTGAAAAGGTAGCTTCGAGCACAACTGGATAGAAGACAGACACGTCCATGTGACAAGCGGCTGCCAAGAAAAATCCAGGCTTTAGTAGGAGATATGATCACCCCTGACTGCGTTGCAGGATTTACAACGTCTGTCCATGCTGAGGACGAGGTTGTCAATGAGCTGTTCAGGCATCGCGGCTTATTCCTCTTGTAGCGCCAATCGCAGCTGCAGAATCGTTGCTGGCGGCTGGTGACGTGCTGCCAAGCGTCTCCCGAGAAGGTACCACACGTGTTCGATTGGATTTAGGTCTGGGGACCTTGCGGGCAAATCCATGCGTTGAATATCTTTACTCTCCAACACCTGTACGACAGCCACTGTACGATGAGGTGTAGCGTTGTCGTCCATGAAGAGGAACTCAGGACCCACAGCACCTCTAAACAGACGCACGTGAGACAGGAGAACCTTGGTACAATAGCGAACACCAGTGACTTAACCTCCTTGGAAGGTGTGGAGGTCAGTACGGCTACCAAGCATGATACCACCCCAAACGAGAACACCGCCACCTCCTACCAGGACCCTTTCGATGATGTTGGAGGTGTGATTGCGTGTTCCCTGCTCTCTCCAGATATGTATACGTCCAGAATCGCTCCTCAGACTAAATCGGCTCTCATCCGTAAGGAGAACTTGGCCCCATTGCTGATGTGTTCAGTTCTTGTGTTCCTGGCACCACAGAAACCGCCGTTTCCGATGACCAGGCGTTAGTGGCACTCACCTTACTGGTCGTTGTGCAAATAGACCACCTTTGTGCAGCCTCCTGGCCACGGTAAAACGCGATAACGGATGTCCAGTTTTCTGTTGCATGTGCCTTGCGATTTCTCCCGCTGTCGTCCGCCGCCATGGTTGCTCGTGGACGACCACTGCTAAACTCTCGGACAGCTGTTCCTGTAGTTTGAAATGCTCTCCAAGCTCGTGAAACGATGCTGTGAGCGATCCTGAACTCTTCGGCCACACTGTCACACTTCGACCTTCTTCCAACTTCCCAATGATGCGACCTCGGGTAAAGTCATCCAGATGTCGTCTACTGGATTGCCTGTTGGCTTTATCACAGGGTGGCAGCAACTCGACGTCGTTCAAAGCGATGTACACCGGGCAATAGCTTTCACCGAATTGCTGAGCGTACACCGTCCGTGTGATTTATACCCTTTCGACACACCCCCTACGTCATACTGTATATATGCGCATGCCCTACCGTACCGGAGTGGTCTTTCGGTCCGTTCTGCCTGTTCGTTTCGCTGTTATGCTAATTTCTCCTCTTCGTCCTTAATTTTTGCACACCAGTGTATTTTAATTTACATTTGCATCTGCAAGTAACGCAAGTTGTACATGTGCACTGGACAAGCAGTTCCTAGGAAAAAGTGTTATGATATAGTTAAAGTTTTAGAATACCACTTGACGTTTTGTACCATCCAAAGTCTGTTGGTTGTAGCGTTTCGTCAGAGCTTAGTCCACTAGAAAGAGTTAAGTATTCCCGAAGAACAAAAAAGCATCGTCTCAAACGTCCATTTCTAAATGAGAATGATGAAGGAGGAAGTTGGGATCAGCTTACTTGTTCATGCGTATACATTGAATAGCGTAAGTCGTCAAATGTTTTGTAATTTGTTGAAGGACTTAAAACCTTTACAAGATACTCTTCTGCTTTGTCAAGTGTTTCCTCAGACAAGAAATTCTCCTCCGCAAATCCAAGCAAACATTTTTTCTGGAGCAACTTTTAAAGCAGAGGGCTCTGTTTAAATTTTGTTAGTGACATCACAACGGGTAAGGACATGTGCCTTTATTACAACACTAGACATCGCAGTCCCAATATTTTTCGCCAGTTTGTAAAAAGGAGCGTAGTGCACTGTGTCTCCCAGTCCTACCTTTATCCACATTTCCTTCAATCAATTTGTAAATAGTTGAAATATGTATCTAAGTAAAAGTACAACAACATCAGTATCATTTGATAGCATTATCACACATTTAACTCCTGGCTGAAAGACAGCGTGAAACAAATGAACTATCAATGTAGCATCAGCTTCTTCAAAGGGTACTTGTAGATCAGGGCAGATCTGAACCTGCTGATTTGTAACTATAAGTGCATCTTGGTTACAATTGTTGCCTGTCATAATTCCACTTAACACCGTGATGGTAGATACCTCTTGGGCTTTGCCAATGAAGCAATCACTGGCAGCTAATTGCAACATCTCTTCGTTTTTGTTGGAAGATCAGAACCTTTCCATTTGAATTAGAATAGGAGTATCACATCCCTATACTCATCACTTCAATGGGATCACCAGCATTTCTTCGTTCTCTTTCTCCTTCCTTAAGAGACTGCCAAATGTAGCTGTCAAAAACAAAGTCTATTCGGGTTACACTTTGTTGCACTGGTCCAAACGTTTTCGAACATGTTTTAGAAATTGTCCAAATCTTTGGTTCTTATTTGCCGTACTTGCCACATAAAATCGACAATAACAGCTGTTTACATGATTTGATGCTGATGTAAGTCATAGTCTCTTTTTTCAACTGAAAGAAGGTACTTCACTGGCTTGGTTGGAAAGCCACTGTCATGGAATAGTGTGTGTGAGTGCAATAGGTCATACTTCATTATGTCTTTCATTTTTTTCCCTCTTTCTTTTACTACATGCACACTTCGTTCAGCGGCAATGATATATTTCTTTGGTACACCTAGTGATGACTTCGACTTTGGGAATTTTAAAGGTGTTTTAAGGCGTTTTTCTTTCCATGGTAGGTACTTTCACCTTCGAATTTGTGTCTGAATGTTTTTTAGTTCTTTTTACAAATCTTTCATTTCTAAAAGCTGGGTAACCTTCTTCTTCAAGTTCATTCACTTTCGTGATGATGCCTCCCCGGTGGCGCAGTGGCCTAAGCGATGGCTTCTGTTCATTCGCCCGAAAGGGGTCCGTGTTTGAATCCCGGTGAGGCATGGATGTTGTGTCTGTCTTACGGCACCGGCTCTCTCCCTTCCCTGGAACCAGTAACCCTAAATTAGGGACGGGCAACTGCTTATAGTCCATTGAGATGCTCACGGTGGTCGTTAAACATCCACACAACCAACTCAACCAACCAACTTTCGGGATGTTTAACGCTATCTCTGTTTAGGCGTAACGCTATCACTGTTTGGTGATGAAGTTGTGGAGTTGCATTGGACTAGACATTTCGTAAGCCTTTAGCGATCATGAATTCACAAAGCATGTTAACTGATAAAGCTACATGGGAAGATAAATTCCCAGTCAATTCGTAATGGATTGTTGTTTCTCTGTATCCAGTGCTATTAGTATCAATGATTTATCTGAAAGAGTTGCTTATAGCTTCATGGTATGGTAAATCCCATTCAGTTACATATGTGTTTTGCCTTGTCTGCCCTATTACATCTTTGGAACTCTTTTGAGACCTCTGAATACTTTCTTTAAGTTTCATCTCAGGTGGCACAGTACTGAGTGGTCGACTAGTTTCTCGAACTATAAAGTGGCCTGTAGTAAACTTCTGGTAAATTTCAGTGTGTTCTACTTGTAACAATCGCATGTTCTCTAGATACCATGATGCATGCCGTAAGTAGTTAATACAGTACTATCAAATTCATAAAACATAAGCAGAATACCTTGAATAGCTTGAAGATGGCTTTCCTAATCACCTTCCCTGTTCGCTGCTATTAGGAACTTCATCAGGTTGACTAGTTTAAGGAAAGTACTCCAGTATTTACACATCTCGGACCTTTTGGCACACTAATTAAAAAATTGTTTGAAGTCCTCATACAACTCTGGTATAATAAACAAACGTTTTTTCCTTGTCCACTGCTATTAGAGACTTCATCAGGTTCTTTAATTTAAGGAAAGTACCCCAGTATTTACACATCTGGGACCTTTTAGCACACTCATTAGAAAATTGTTTGAAGTCCTCAGGCAACTCTGGTATACTAAACAAAAGTCTTTTCCCTGTCCGCTGCTATTAGCAACTTCATCAGGTTGATTAGTTTAAAGAAAGTATCCTAATATTTACACATTTCGGACCTTTTGGCACACTAATTAAAAAATTGTTTGAAGTCCTCATGCAACTCTGGTATATTAAACTAAAGTTTTTTCCTTGCCCACTGCTATTAGAGACTTCATCAGGTTCTTTAATTTAAGGAAAGTACCATAGTATTTACACATCTCGGACCTTTTAGCACACTCATTAGAAAATTGTTTGAAGTCCTCAGGCAACTCTGGTATACTAAAGAAAAGTCTTTTAAACTCAGTAGGGGATGATTTTACATTCTTCTCTATGAGTTTAGATCTCATGTTTTCTGCTTGCTTGGTAGTTTGAGCGTATTTTGCTTTACTACTAGACTTCCAAAATGCAATCTATTTCATCTTCAGTAGTACTTCCTCAAGAACGTGGAATCCTTTGAGAGATCTGTAATAATGGCTTCCATTCATCACCGACTCCGAACTCTTTATCCTAAACACTTTGCACTCAATTAGAGTATCCTGACAACCACTGCCCCGCAGATACTCCCAATAACATGCATGCCAGAATTTGCACAACGGAAATTTCTAAGCATTGGAATTATGCCTGGAAATTCAGATGGATTGGTATGATGTCAACAACAATGTGGTACACACCCTCATCCGAAATAGCGGGCAAAGCTGACTGTATTAGTTGTGAACAGACGTCCTGTAAGTTTTTCAGTGCTAAAAAGACGGTTGTATACTCTGTGACGGGTTTTGGAATGAACGGTAGGAATCCCACTTGCATGCGAAGTGGTGTTGCTGTTGATACCAAAGGTCGACATCCAGACCATATTGGAACAACTTTAGCGTTTCTTTCTTCAGTAATTCCATATTTGATGAGGCTGAATGCAAACTCAGTTTGGTCATGTCGCTTTTATGTGTTTTCTGGGGAACGTACTGTAGAATTTTCTGAATAATGAAACAGTCAGGTAGAGCTCATTTGTGAAGTGGTTTCTTGTAGTTCAAAGGTCTCTGGAATGGCAGTTCTTTATGTAAATAGTGACTCCGTTGATTTAAATTGCTCTCAGGTATCTTTGGCTTACTTGGTATTTTTTGTGGAACCAGGACATACTTAAAAAGAACACTTACAGTATCGTGGGAATCATGAGTACCTGATATTGTTGATCGATCGTCGTGATCAAAATTGTCAGTGGCTGCAACAGTGAAGTTTCCGTTATCAAAATGACTAGACAATGGGGTATTTCCTTCTCCGCTTGCTTGTACAATGTACGTTGCTAAATTATGTTTTTTTCTCAATACTTAGTTGTAGCTAACTGAAACTAATGCTTTGTTCATTCATGTAATTAAATCTCGGCTTTTGCATTTGTCACATATACTATGACCTGCCATGACATGTAGCGGTGTCTGTGTTTTTCCGTGATGAAGAGGGTAATAGAGTATTTGGAATATAATTTTTGCATAAACAGCCATTTGTTTGTCACTGAATGCAGGAGTACTAATTTCCTCCTAAATTACATGCAGAACACATCAAGTCGGGTGATTCATGCTATGTGATTGTAGAACAAAAAGGCTGTTTCCTATAAAGATCTGGCCATTTCTTCAGTGGAATCAGTACCAAAGGAATTGTATTACAGTGAAACGGACGATGGATCAGAGCACAAGTTACTGTCATTTTTAGCACGTCTTTGGTAAAAAAAGATCGTGCTTCTGTTATCGGTTTGTCCGTCCGTCCGTCCGTCTGTACCCACGATATCTCTGCAACTATTAGTCCGATTTAAAAAAATTTTGCATCGTTAAGTTTGAAATATGCAAATAATGATCTTTATTTCGCCGGTAGAGGGCGTAAATGCAGATGATGTCGAATTCAAAACTACGTTTTATTCCACATATTTGCTTCTAAACATCCGATTGAAAAAAAATTTATATCTTTCGATTCCATATATGACGAAGAGTATTTTAGATATAGTTACTTTTCCAAATTACGCATAGATTTTCCGCTAGGGGCGTAAAAGTAAATTACATTTTCCCCATAACTCTTTTTCTAAAACTCCGATTTGAAAAACATTTTCTTCAGCGGATACATATCCGGATGGAAAATCTTTTGCATATAATTTCAAATTTTTGGTAAAGAATACTTTCGGCAGCAGGGGGCGTATGTGTTAATTTTTGCTTCTGATGTATTTGCCATAATATCGGAGCTTCTACAATATCGATTGAAAACATTCTTTCGCGGACTGATGCCACTCACATCGATAAACCTTTTTGGAATATTTTCTTCTTAAAATATTCCACAGTTTCTCCGCCAGGGGGCGTAGATGTACATTTTATTTTTGTCAACATCTCTACTTCTAGGAGTACGATTTGAAAAATTCCTTCTTTGTCGGATAGTGTTTTCCGTGTGACATGTTTTTCATATAATTTAAAAATTTTGAAGTAATTCATAGACTTTCCGCTAGCATGAATAGCGGTAAATTGCGTTTCCCCCTATATCTCTGCTTCTAAATCTCCGATTTGAAAAATTCTTTCAGCACCGGATACAGCTCCTGATGGGAAATCGTTTGCACATCATTTCAAATTTTTGTAAGAAATGGTTTGGCCACCAGGTGGCGTAAGTCTTGATTTCCGTTTTTGTTGTATTTGCAGCAAAATATGAGCTTCTAAAATCTCGATAGAAAAAAGTCGTTTGTTGACCGATATTACTCATGTCGACAAACCTTTTAGGAAGAGTTTTTTCTTGAAAAAATGCATGGTTTCTACGCCAGGGAGCGTAGATATATATCTTATTTTTGTCAATATCTCTACTTCTAAGAGTACGATTTGAAAAATTCCTTTTTTGTTGGATAGTGTTTCCGACGCAAAATGTTTTCCCTATAAATTCAAAATTTTCCAGTAAATCATAAACTTTCCGCTAGGGGGCACAAAGGTAAATTGCGTTTTCTGCGTTATTTCTGCTCCTAAAGCTCTGATTAGAAAAATTCTTCCTGTATCGCATACAAGACCTGATGGAAAATATTTTTCACAAAATTTCTAATGTTTGGTAAAAAATGGTTTAGCCACCAGGGGTCATAAGTGTTAATTTCTGCTTCTGAAGTATTTGTTGCAGAATCTGCACTCCTGAAAACTCGACTAATTTAATTTTCTTAGACCGATACCGCTTATATGGATAAACCTTTTGAGAATACTTTCTTCCTAAAATAATGCATAGTTTTCCCACCAGGGCACGTAAAGTCACATCTTATTTTTATCGATATCTCTGTTTCTAAGAGTTCGTAAGCTCACGATTCCGTTTACAGCAATATCTGAGGGATTAAAAACCCGATTGAAATTCTTCTTTCTTTCGTCAGATCTATTGTTTTCCATACCGATTCCATTGACTTTGAATAGCTTTGATAAATTTAATTTGCGTCAGAACGGATTCAAAAGACGCTTATTACACCCAAAAATTCGGTGTCACCTTTCTTGTTATATATGAGTTTAGATTGGGACACCGGGTGTCCGATGCAGCTCGAAATCTCAATACAGCATTTGAGAAAGGCATTGTTTGTGAATGCAAGAGACAACGTTAGTTTGTTAAATTCCGGTTCCGTGATATGAGCCTCGAAGACGAACCACGCTGTAGACCAGAAAAAGCTTTCTGTGATCTTGAGTTGAACACCTTGATTTAATCCGATCCATGTCATTTGAAGAGTACGTAAACATTTCGCGACGTATAATGGCCAAAGACAAACTTAAGAAACTGGGTAAAGAGGCACCCACATGTGTTGACGAACAGTGCGAATCACGGCAATATAATATTGGCTGTTCTCTGCTTATCCTCAACCAACCGAACACCATTTCATGATGCTTTAGCACATGTGATGCGAAATAGGTACTGTATAGCAAAAAACTAAGTTTCTGCGCAATGATTCGACCTCGGCGAATCCCCGAAATACATCCCGGAGCCACTAAATGATCCCAGTAATACGAGTGTACGATTGTCAGTGTTTAGCGATCCGCTGGTAGTGTGATCCACTCCTCTGCCTTTCTATGGTAGTGTGATCCACTCCTCTGCCTTTCTATGGTAGTGTGATCCACTCCTCTACCTTTCTATGGTAGTGTGATCCTTTCCTCTGCCTTTCTATGGTAGTGTGATCCACTCCTCTGCCTTTCTATGGTAGTGTGATCTACTCCTCTGCCTTTCTATCGGGTGAAACTTTGCCTGGAAAACATTATGCCTGGAAAATTGTCCACCAAACAGCTGGTATTAGTCAGTCACCATAGGTTTTAACTTTTCCACGATGACGTGAGACCTTACGCAAGCGAGACAGCACAAAAGCTGCACTATTTGAGGTACGAAACCTAATTGAATTTATTCATCTGATATGTGTCCTACAAAATATCACTACTTTAAGTACCTCAACAACTCTCTACAGGAAAAATTGTTTCCCAATCAAATATCAGAAGAAACCGCATTCCATGAGTTTGTAGTTACCCGAAGCACTTTAGTTCTTCAAGATAGCATATAAAAGGTTATATCTTGTTCGAAAAAGTGCATTGTTGCTGTCAGTGATTATTCGGATTAATAAAGTTTAGTTTTCACTGTATTCGCGGTGTTTGAAGTTTCGATCAATATTCCGACATTTCATCTGCAAAATCTTAATAAATTTACATCCGTAAATCAAACACAATATCTCTTCACCATGAGAAATCATACACACGAATGTTTTTTTCCTTTATTTCGGGATTTGATAACCAGCTTGAGTATCTAAAGATAAAATAAATCAACTTTCCCTAATTTAGGGAGACTGTCAAGGGGCAGCGCCGAAGTCAAAAACAGCATTCGTGCCTCATCCTGGCACCGGGCCCATCTGTTATGATTAGTTACTGAAGTTTTGAATAGGTAACAAGCTGAGATATGGTCAGCATTTTCAGCAACAAATCTTTCAACTAAAGAAAGTTTATATTACTTCCAGATTTCCCATAAAATTCTCAGCCACTTTTGGTTTTAAATTTTCCACTGGGTGGCGTAAAAACATTTTGAATTACATAGAACAACCGTCACCGTAGTTGTCAAACTGGAAATTTTCACTTTGTGTTCGACAGCGGTAATCCTCTACAATATTTTTTGAACTTTTCAACCACTTAACATTAGCTTCATTTTCTGGTTTTGGTGGGTTAATGATATATTTTCGCGATTCGCGTCGCATCTGGTCGTTAATCAAAGCGCAATGTTAGAAGAGGGCAGTTAATGGCATTGCCAAGATTATCAGTAAATTTCTTTACGCTGTCTGAAGAAACAATGTGTCCGCTACAAGTGGTATTGATGTATATCCGAATTTTTCATATATGTGTCTTCTAGTGTTCTTATTTTAGGTGGTGGAAGTTTCACGACAAAAATGAGCTACTAACTCTTAAAACGGTAAGCAATTGCCCAACCCTAATGTAGTTCCATAGTTGCAGGGAGTTTACAAAGCTAGAACGGCAAGACAAGTCTACTCACATACTTTATCCAGGACTCGAACATAACTTGCCAGAAAACCAGAAAACAGCACCTTTAACCACTCGCTCGACGGGACGGCCTTGTACACTTTGGATTAGAAAACTTCTACTTCAACAGATACCTACAAAACTAGTTCAGATTTTCCACGCGTATCTTGCATTTTGCTGTTAACTATATTTCACTACTTGACGTAAATACATATTTGCATCTTACATAATATACACTGAGTGTTCACTGAAATATAACCACCCCTATCAAAAGTGGTTGTGGCTCTTTAACTACGCGATTTCCGAGAGGGCGTGATTAGTCGAATGACGTATTATAGCATAAACATATAAGGTGCGAATGGAGCAGTAGGTAGTAAGTTTCGAAGTGTGATGGGTAAACGAAATGATTTATCGGACTTTGAGAAAAGAGAGATCCTGGGAGCTCGGAGTGTGGGTGCCTCGATTTCTCAAACGGCAGAACTTTTGAGTTGTTTGCGAACTGCCGTAGTTAAAGTGTATCAGGACTAGCGTGAAAACGATTAAACAACGTGCCGTAGGCAAAACTGCTCAGAACAGTGAAATATTTATGTAAGAAGTGAGTGCCGGTTCCGAAGGCTCGTACAGACTAACAGACGCAGTACTATTCAACAGTTAACTATCCAATACTACAGAGATCATCATGCAACAGTATCTGTCATGACCGTACATCACAATCTCGCATGTATGGGTTGTAACAAAAGACGACCCCGACGACATCTTCTCTTGCCCATGGTTCATCGGCGCAGAAAATTTGCCTGGTGAAAAGATCATGCAAATTGGACGTAGAATGACTGGAAAAAAGTGTGCTAGTCTGACGAGTAGCGTTTTCTACTCCACTTCGTGGATGGTCGCGTACATATTTGGCGCAAACAGCATGAGGCATTCGATATATTCTGCATGGTCTCCACAGTGCAAGCCAGTATAGGTAGTTGTATGATGTGGAGCACGTTAACTTTGACAGGATCTTGGACTCTTGATGTATGTGGAACGACATATGGGTGGTGAACACCATCGTGAATAGCTTGCTGCCTCTATGCACCCAGAGATGTTGCCCTTTCTTCCGAATGGCGACTGTATCTTCCAAGATGAAAATGCACTGAGCCACAGGTCCAATGCTATGTAGGAATAGTTTGAGAAATACAGTTCAGAGCTCCAATACATCGATTGGTCTCCGAATAACCCGAAATCCTTCCCATAGAGCACTTGTGTGACACTATGGAATGCCATATCAGGCGTGTGTGTACACCAATCACCTCTATACCTGCATTGAAGGTCGCGTCACACATATCTTGGTTGGCCGTATTTCCCAACTACTTCCGGCTTCTTATTAAATTGATGCCACGTCGGACATCTGCTATACTGAGGAAGACCAACAAAGTATTAGTGCCACCCCGGTGGCGCAGTGGTCTAAGCGATGGTTTATGACCATTTGTCATTCGATAGGTCCGGGTTCGAGTCCAGTAAGGCATGGATGTTGTGTTTGTCTTTCGGCACTGGCTGTCCCTCTTCCCTGGAATCAGTGGCCGTAAATTAGGAACGGACGACTGGTTATAACCAACTGAGTTACTTACGGTGGTCGTTAAATTACCAATAAAAATAAAAGTATTAAGTAGGTGCTCATAATTCTATGATCATTCAATGTATGTGCCAATAGGAGTTCGACTGAAAACCTGACAAAGAAAAAGAAGAGTAAGTGATTTGCATGTGTGCCTATTTTTATCAGAATAAAAGTAATGATCTCTGACGTAAATAATGGCTCATTTTATATAATCTTCTTTAAAGAAAGATCGACATGCAGAAATTGTGTTGTATCATCCTTATATTTTATTTCTCTTTTTTCACACTTTAAGATAAAATAATTAAAACTAATAAATTAAAAAAAAATTAATAACCAGAAAGAAGCTTTCAGAGAAGGGGGAAAATCAAAGCTTGGAAAGGAGCAGAAAATGCTTTAATCAAACAAATATGAGGATTATAGAAAACGGATGAAAACCAGACAACTTTCATTACAAAAGAACTTTTGCAAATAAAAAATAACACCCAAATCGTTTTGTGAATGAACAGTGCTACTTATAATCGGTAAACCAAGTTTGCTTAATTTTCATTAATAAATCTGATTCGCACACGTTTTGTTTCCATTGAGACAACGGGTGTTCCATGTAAAGTTTTGCACTCTAATTTCAAATGTGTTTTTCAATTTTTCTTTATCGCGTACTTTTCTAGTATACCATGTTTCGTATTCTAGAAAAGTATGTTCCGTATGTATTTAGCCCTGTAACGAAACACATACGGAACTAAATGCAAAAAAAGTGCGTAGGAATAATTTGACGAATATACGCTCATGAGTTATGATAAATAAAAATTCCACAAGTGCTACCAGGTGATATGTGACTCTGCAAGCGCTAGAAAAACGTAAACATGGTGATATGTGACTCTGCAAGCGCCAGAAAAGCTTCACATGTTGTCTTTATAGCCGATTTGGTGGATATAAAGACTACGGGTGGCGCAGCATGCCATTCGCACATGTGGTACGCGTTATGGCTCCTACCTTACCATAAGGTGCGTTGCTTGTCAAGCTTTATTGTTAAAACAGCGGTAATGAAACTATTGCACTTCGAGAACTGTGGCGCTTTAAGTACTGTATTACTACTACAAACCTAAGTAAAATGATTTTACTCTTTCAGAATATCGTATCATTAGCAGTGACATAAAGACGAGGGCGCAGCCGATTATGCCTCAAGCGAGAGAAAAAGTTACTACTGCCATCATGGATCACGGAATGGGTAAAACACCTGGTTCCAGCAGGGCACAAGAAATATAATGGCAACTGGGTATTCCACACCCAACGGTGCGAGACATTTTGTACAAAATGCCCAATATTGACCCTACAAGGCCACCCACACTCAACAATTGCTTCATCGCGATAGGCAAACCCTATTGACTTTTGCTCTTGATATTCCTGGCTCGCATGACGATGGACGATGCTTGACCAATGAAGATCTTGTGGAGTGGCGAGTCTCATCTGCACCTACACAGCAATGGTTACTTTCAGAATTGTCACATTTTGGCTGAGAAAAATTCTCGTGTGTTCCAAGCGATCCCGTTGCACACGCCGAATGTTACAGTGTGGTGTAGTTTACGGCATCTTTTATCATCGGCCCATAAGTTTTTGAAAAAAAAAAGCGTCCACCTGGACTTGGTCATTCAATGCTCACACATATCGCGAGATTCTTTAAACATTAGTGGTCCCGCAACTTCAGTAGCGGCGATGTTTTGATTTGGCAATGTTTATTCAGGATGGAACACCATTTCATATTGCATTGTTGGCACAGTAGCTGTTGCGGCAACAGTTTGCCATCAGCACAGTGATTAGTCGTGCATTTCACACAGCCTGACCACCTCATTGGCCAGATTTTAACCGCTGTGGATTTGGTTCTGAGGACATCTCAAAATCCTGGTTTATTACGGCTATTCTCCCGATTTGGCAGTTTTGAAAGACAGAATCGTACAATATGTAAAACAAATTCATACGGACCATTGCGTTCCAGTATGGAAAACGTCGATCAACGCATGCCGTCTTTTAGAACATCTAAATGGAGGGCCCATTGAACCATGTCCGTAACCTATATCAAGTTAAATGGTAATCACCGTTTCCAATTAGATTTTAAGGTTTTCTATAACCATTACACCTTTCCCCATGTGTAGTCATTTTGGGTTTTCAAACTGTGAGAGTACATGTTCGCGGAAGTAGTCATACCGCGTGGGGTTGCATTTCGTCAAAGTGCGACGCCCATACAGAGCTCTCAATTTCGCTTGTTCATGAGAGTATTCCTACCAAGTTTAGTTGCTTTTCTTTCCCCAGGCGTTTCGCACCAGGGCTCTGAACATCTTTTGTTCATGAGAGTATTTCTGCCAAGTTTAGTTGCGTTTTTTACCATAGGCGTTTTGCAACAGGGCTCTAAAAATCTCATGTTCATGTGAGTGCCATGATCCTACCAAGTTTAGTTGCGTTTCTTTCCACAGGAGTTTTGCTACAGGACCCTAAACATCTCTTGTTCATGAGAGTATTCCTATCAAGTTTAGTTATGTTTCTTTCTATAAGCTTTTCGCTACAGGGCTCTGAACGTCTCTTTTTCACGAAAGTATTTCTACCAAGTTTAATTGCGTTTCTTTCCATAGACGTTTCGCACCAGGGCTCTGAACGTCTCTTTTTGACGAGAGTATTCCTACCAAGTTTACTTGTGTTTCTTTCCATAGGCGCTTTGCTACAGGACTCTGAACATCTCTTGTTGACGAGAGTATTCTTACCAAGTTCAACTGCGTTTATTTCCAATGGAGTTTCGCACCAGAGCTCTGAACGTTTCATTTTCATGGGAGTCCTACCAAGTTTAGTTGCTTTTCTTTCCCCAGGCGTTTCGCACCAGGGCTCTGAACATCTTTTGTTCATGAGAGTATTTCTGCCAAGTTTAGTTGCGTTTTTTACCATAGGCGTTTTGCAACAGGGCTCTAAAAATCTCATGTTCATGTGAGTGCCATGATCCTACCAAGTTTAGTTGCGTTTCTTTCCACAGGAGTTTTGCTACAGGACTCTAAACATCTCTTGTTCATGAGAGTATTCCTATCAAGTTTAGTTATGTTTCTTTCTATAAGCTTTTCGCTACAGGGCTCTGAACGTCTCTTTTTCACGAAAGTATTTCTACCAAGTTTAATTGCGTTTCTTTCCATAGACGTTTCGCACCAGGGCTCTGAACGTCTCTTTTGACGAGAGTATTCCTACCAAGTTTACTTGTGTTTCTTTCCATAGGCGCTTTGCTACAGGACTCTGAACATCTCTTGTTGACGAGAGTATTCTTACCAAGTTCAACTGCGTTTATTTCCAATGGAGTTTCGCACCAGAGCTCTGAACGTTTCATTTTCATGGGAGTATTCAAGGTCAGGTGATGCGTAACATCACAGCCTCTCCTTGACAAATGTCAACCCCGCCTTCTCGTGGTGCATCCTGTTCCCACTAAAGGGGCTCTGACGACCGCCCATAGCGGTATAACTATACCATCGGGATCAGAGGAAATGCTATCCCACACTCACCAACCCGCTTGGCCAGCGTGGTGAGTTATGGCCAAACCCTCCAAAATGATTCCACAACTTAAATCTTGGCCCTCAGTCTCCGGCAGCTGGAATGTACCTGGCCAAGGCAGCGGCCAGTGCGACATGAAGGCAGAGGGTGCTAAGAATCCCCGGAGGACCGGACTAGGCTGCCATCTGATGCTGACCTTGGCTACTTACAATGGACGCTCCCTATCTTCTGATTCAAGGCTTCTTGAATTGGAAGAGGAACTACAAAGGATCAAGTGGGACATCGTGGGGCTAAGTGAGGTAAGGAGAAAAGGAGAAGATCTCATCGAACTGAAAAGTGGACATCTCTTCTACTATCGTGGGACAGATACTGGCAGAACTAGTGGTGTTGGATTTATAATAAACAAGAAACTGAAGGATAAAGTTGTAGAAGTTGAAAGTTCCTCTGACAGAGCTGCACGACTTGTTATTCAACTCTCGAAAAGATACCAGGCTCAGATTATTCAAACTTATGCACCCACCACAAGTCATCCCGAAGAAGAAATTGAAGAATTTTATGAGGAAATTTGTCATCTAAATAATAAAGGTAAGCAGCACTTGAAAATAATTATGGGAGATTTCAATGCAAAAATAGGGCAACGGCAACAGAATGAAACTTCGGTAGGTAAATTCGGTCATGGCAACAGAAACCAGCGTGGAAATACTCTCGTTGAGTTTGCAGAGGCAGAAGGGTTTTTCATCTTGAACTCCTTCTTCAAGAAAAAGCCACACAGGAAATGGACATGGAGACATCCAAATGGGACGACAAGTGAAATTGATTTTATTATGTGTAACAAAAAATTCGTCATAGAAGACTGCAGTGTGCTAAACAAGTTCAACACAGGTAGTGACCATAGATTGGTGAGATGTAAGATGCACCTCAACACTAAACTTGAACGTGGCAAGCTCATAGGACAAACAAAATCTATTGACATAACCAACCTTAAAACACCATAATACCTTCAAGTTAGAACTGAAGAACAGGTTCTCTGCTTTAGAAGGCCTAACATCGGAAGAAGTGGACATCTCTGAAGTTAACAGAAAAGTAACAAAAGCTCTTATGGAAACAGCAACAAAATTAGCTGGGTCTAAGAACAAGTTGCATGTGAACAAATTATCAGGAAAAACGAAAATGTTGATGCAAAAAAGAAGAGAGATGAGGACAACTAAAGAAGATGTGACTTCCAAAGTGGAATATATAGAGCTATGCAAGACAGTAAGAAAAAGTATCACTGAAGACGTAAGGAAATTCAACTGTGAACTAGTGAGGAAAGCAATTGAAAACAACCAAAGCCTAAAGATAGCAAAGGGACATCTCAGTAAGGGAAGAAAACAGATTATGGCACTGAGAAAAGAAGATGGTTCTGTAACAAGAAATAGAGGCGAAATTTTGACAAGAGTGAAAGATTTCTACTCCAAATTATATGAAAGGGATGATATATGCACTCCAGACATCATGAAAGATACCAGTACCAGAGTTCCTACAGTCCTTCCAGCAGAAGTTGCACATGCAATCAAGAACATGAAGCGAGGAAAAGCTCCAGGAGAAGATGGAATTACTGTAGACATCATACAAGAAGCAAGTGGAGAAATCGAAACAGTACTCGCCCAAATTTTCACTCGATGCCTTAATGAAGGAAAGATTCCTGAGGATTGGAACACCGCTACAATGATCCTGCTACATAAGAAAGGTGACATTGAGGATCTCGGAAACTACAGACCTATCAGCCTCCTATCAGTAGTTTATAAAATCTTCACTAAAGTTCTTTCACACCGCTTGAAGGTAACACTGGACATGGCTCAACCGAGAGAACAAGCTGGATTCAGGAGTGGCTACAGCACAATAGATCATATCCACGTGCTGAGAGAACTAATTGAAAGAGCGAGGGAATATGAACTTCCATTGTGCATGGCTTTTATCGATTATGAAAAAGCCTTTGATTCGGTGAAACCATCAGCAGTTACAATGGCTCTGAAAACCTGCGGTATTGAAGATGCATACATTAATATTATTAATAACATCTATGAAAATGCAAGTGCAAAGATTAGGCTGTTTGAAAATACAACACACATAAAAATTGGAAAGGGAGTGAGACAAGGTGACACCATATCTCCGAAGCTCTTTAATGCCACATTGGAGGGTGTTTTTCAGTCACTGAGCTGGGAAAACAAGGGGATAAAGATTAATGGAGATTATCTAACCCACCTTCGTTTTGCTGATGACGTAGTCATTTTTGCAACTACCCCCATCAGAGCTGCAGAGTATGATCCAGGAACTTGCTGACAAGAGTAAAGAAGTGGGATTAAAAATGAACTTTCAGAAGACAAAAGTGATGTTCAATGCTTTTACAAGAAATGAAGATTTATCGATTGATGGAAAAAAGCTGGAGATAACAGACACGTACGTTTATCTTGGACAGCAGATATCAAGTGAGGGTCACATTGATGAAGAAATTAATCGGCGTACAAAACTTGCCTGGAGAGCTTTTTGGAAGAAACAGCATAATTTTCAAGAGCAATATGCCATTATGTCTTAAAAGAAAAAGTGTTTGATCAATGCATCCTTCCAGTGCTTACGTATGGTGCAGAGACGTGGACCTTAACTAAAAGAGACATACAAAGGCTGCAGACAACTCAAAGAAGCATGGAGAGGTGCATGCTTGGTGTAACCAGGAGAGATAAGAAGAGGAACTCGTGGATCCGAAAAATGACAAGAGTGGAAGACATCATGATCAGAGTTAAATCCCTGAAATGGCAATGGCTGGACATACTGCCAGAAGGACAGATCATCGATGGACAGCTGAAATTTTAGATTGGATTCCAAGGGACAGGAAAAGACCCAGAAGAAGACCACATGGGAGATGGGTGGATGAAATTCGAAAGTATGCAGGGGTGACATGGAGGAGACTGGCACAAGACAGACCGTTGTGGAGGAAACTTGGGGAGACCTTCGTCCAGCAGTGGATTGATAATGGTTGACAATGATGATGATGATGATGATTCCTACCAAGTTTAGTTGCGTTTCTTTCGATAGACGTTTCGCTACAGGGCTCCGAACACCTGCTCTGTAATTGTGATCACCCGGAAATCGTCTGTGCTTTACTATCTGCTTTTGGCTTCACGTTAAACAACTGCAACACATATTCATTACTCATGGGATCAAAACGTGTCTTGCCATAAATCCCAGTAGCATACAAACGACTCATGTTCCTTTTGTGTAGAGCAACGTTCTTACTTCCGTACTTCAAAGTAGGAACAATTGCACTATCATACACAGTAATTTGGAAACTTTTCGAAAAACGCAGACGTTGTCAAATCCTTCCAAAACATCAGTGACTTTCGAAACTTAATTCACTTGAATTACTGAGTTCACCATCTTATGGCGTATATAAAGTGTTGCAATTTCAATGTATCAATTTCAAATAAAGTAGAAGGGAGAAGCACAAGAAGTGTAACTGAAAGCATAGCATACTTTGTTTAGATTCAAATGAAAAATACTCTACGTGTTTCGCCAAGTACCTCAATGTAGTTTAGATTTATTTTTAGTGTAATTGTTTTAATGAGAATTTATCGTAAGGGATTCTTAAAAGGATAATACATTTTCTTTCCTTTTCCGCAAAAATGATAATATTTCAAGTGGTTTTCGCTCTTTTGCAAATGCATTTCAGCGAAGGTATTCATGGGATACAGCTTTTTTATTGAGAGAACTGACATGGGTACTACTTGTGTGCGACATTTATGATTCAAGTGCTAGCTAGCAGTGTGACTTAATGTTTGCTTTCGTCTTTCACAAAATGCCGTTCCAGTTGTTGAAATGCTTCTCAGTTTGTTGTTTCTGTATGTAAACATAATATTGCAAAATGATTTGAGACCGCGTTAGTTTGCCGAACTAGCAAAACTGCTAATGAGCCTTCTCGAGCAATTTGTAATTATGCCATCCTGCGCAGTTCCATTAACGAAGCTCTCTTGAAAACACAACCGCAAGATAAAATCCCTAATGAAGGTGGCAAGCGTTCATCATCTTCGGTCTTAATTTCTTGTTTGTCACATGAGGGTGTTGACTTCTGACTCAAAAATATATTACAAGGACTGACGAATATCAACAGCTCTGCTTCTCTCTCTCAATTTATCTCTTCTTCTCTCATTTTTAGAGAAAAAGATAACATAAAGTGATCTAGTCAATAGTCATATAATTTTTAGCGTAATCGAAATTTAAAGTTAATACAGTATTCGCCGAGTTTCAGTTACATTTAATTAGAGAAGGATCGATACACGTGCAAACTGCAAAAATATCCAAGAATTTTGGGTGAAAATTCTTGAAGGATATTTTTTTATTTGAGGAGGAATATATGTAGTTCACCATCATGCAATACGGGGAGTTCAGTTACAACGACAAATTTCTCTATTTCTTCTTCCTCCTGGGAAATCTTGATAATTCTCCACGCACGAGAACTGAATACGTCATTCGTTTAGAAAAAAATGGCGGTTTTGAAGTACACACCATATTTAAAAAGTCCTTTGATGTATCAACAGTATATTGCTGTGTGATACTATGTTCAATCGAAAATATATCTCACAACATGTTTTGATCTCTAAAGTATTCATGAACAGATTTGCTCTGTGATACTATGTTCAATCGAAAATATATCTCACTACATGTTTTGATCTCTAAAGTATTCATGAACAGATTTGCTCTGTGATACTATGTTCAATCGAAAATATATCTCACTACATGTTTTGATTTCTAAAGTATTCATGAATAGATTTGCTCTGTGATACTATGTTCAATCGAAAATATATCTCACTACATGTTTTGATCTCTAAAGTATTCATGAACAGATTTGCTCTGTGATACTGTGTTCAATCTAAAATATATCTCACTACATGTTTTGATCTCTAAAGTATTCATGAACAGATTCTGTTTTGCTCATCGAAGCGACATTCATGTTGATGTGAAAGAAAGATGTCAAAAATAATTATATGTTGAATATGGTGGCACAAAATTGAAATCAGCTCAATTCATTCAGTTGAAAGTCCAAAAAAACTTTTGTTAATGGCCATAGAAAAGGAAGACAAAAGCTGAAATTCTTTTTAAATACCTACCGTATTACTGAGTGAATTGGAATAAATGTTTTTGAAAGATCACGTATATATTTATTACATTGACAAGGAAAAAAATTCCAAATTTTATGCTTCAGATTTGAATCTTTTATTCTCGATATGAGAAGATGTACACTTTTTACTACGCGTCTACAAACCGTTCCGTTCGCCATGTGGTCAGACGCGCGAGATTCCGGATATGATCTGAAATGAGCTGAGGTCCAATTCCCGAACGAAGCACGTACTGGGTGCTTGTTCCACTCTCGTTGTCTGTGTCTTAAATTTGGGAAGGGATACCTCTTACAGTCTTACATGATCAGTGGGGTAGTAAACCACTTTCTCAAAGAATGCATTCCCTAATCGATTGTGTTGAACAGTTTGCTTTTAATGCAGGCAAATTCAGGACCTAACAACTTTTGAAAATACACTGCCAGGTCAAGGCAGTTATAATGAATTAGTTCTTACTGGTTTGTTGTTGTAGTAATTATTATATCATGAAGTCTTATGCTGGTTGTTAATGAAGACACTTAATGAAAAGAGACCCAACGGCCAGACAGAGGTTTGACAGTACTATGAACTGAGAAAAACGTACTTACTTAAAAACCTTTTATTTGAAAACTCCTGGTATCATCCAACACACACACTACTAGTCACACTAATCGTATCACAATAATGAAGAAGAACCTAATCACATAGAACGAAGCCCCGGCACAAAATAACGTAGCTCTTTTCACATCGAACAAAAGCTCTCTCACGTAACACAAAAGCTCTCCTCGCCTATAAGCAAAACCTCTCTCCTAGGTATCGTTGAACGCGCCTATTTATACTGCCTACCACCACGTCATTACTACACTCGTTGCCACATATCATTCAGCGGGAGAAATAACATCTCGTTAAGTAAGAAGATAACTTACATAGAAAAATAGAATAACGAGAGATAGTAAAATCAAAAGGAAACTGAATCTAGAGTATACGTTACACAGTGTCTTTTCAAAAGTTATTTGGAACCAAACCAAATTGAAATATGTATCTGCAGACATATTTAAATGTAACTATACTTTCGGTACCATGTGTTTCCAAGAAATTTAAGGAATACTGTAGGGCCAGACATATCAATTCTTAGATAATACCTTTTGTTTCCCGCCGTATAACGAGCTACCGCCTCGCCTTTACTATACGATCTGCCTATCAAGGCGGCTGAAGGCGTCCTTGTGTAGAAGAATAATTATCTCGACAAAACTCAGTCCAGTACACGGAAATAAAAAAACAGAAAGATTTTATTATTCCGATAACATTTGCTTCACGGGTTTCCGATGACTTTCCGCTCAGGTTCCCCGTGCTGACCACGTGCTATCGTTCCACAATTCTTTCCGCGATACCCGGTGGACGAAGGAATCCTCCTTCCCGTTCACCACGCTGCACTTCTGCGATACCCGCAGCCCTTCCGTCAAAAACCGGTGTGCAAACTAGGACCCTCTCTCCTTGACGACCGAAGCTCAACTGTCTCACTCAATTCTCCTGGCCCTTTTTGTCCTCCCCCACGCATGCGCAAGAAAACTCGTTAACCCGGTCAGCACGTGAAATACCTGAACTCAGGAATGTCGTCGGTTACCCTCAAGCAATTACAACCGTGCACCTATACAAAAGCGGTATGACAACTTGTTTAACAGAAGCACTCGAGCAGCCGACTCTTCAAGGTCAGGTGCCCCAGGTGTTCATGCACCACTCCCTTAATCCCCACACAGGATTAAAATTGTACCACGTGGGTGGTGAAGAATATCAGTTCTTAGCTGAAGCAACAAAATGGCGGAATGAAGTGTCCATACGCACGTGTTCATCACAACATTAAAATTAAATAAATTCATAATTGACAGTTTGATTGCGGGCGACCCTTACAGGCCCCCACCAAATGAACGAGAGATGCGGTCTTTTGCCGTATTCTCGAGTCCTTACATTGCCCGTGGATCTTGTGTGACACAACATAATAAACTTGATCACATCTCGCTCGTTCTGTCGCACGTTATGTAACATATACACTTGTACCATCCCGAGACCTTCTGTGAATCTACACCTGTGCCGTAATACATTCTCACCATTGCGCTGCACTACTCTTTAAAACTGAGTCTTGACAACGCATCGGCGTGAGGGATTAGTTTGCCCGCGACATAAGATATGGTTAAATTAAATTGGGAAATAGCCAAACTCCAACGCTGTAATTTTGAGCTTTGCGATGCGGAACGGGTGAGAAAAGTAAGGGGGTTGTGATCGGACATAACTTCGACCCGGTTACCGAAAATCCACCCTTCAAACCTTTGCAAACCCCATACTATGGCGTACGCCTCCATATGGCTGACCGCCCATCTGGCTTGCGCCCCATTTAATTTTTTGCTAGCATAGGCGACTGGCCTAATGTTGCTTTCCTCATCCCTCTGACTCAAACAACATGCCACCGCAAAGGAACTCGCATCCATGTGTAAGATAAAATGTTTACTGAAATCCGGGGTGTTTAATACCGGTGCCTTACACAAATTTTCCTTCATAGTCCTGAATGATTCCTCCCAACTTTTTCGACCAAACTACCTTATCTGCCGCCCTTTTTCCTGTGCAATCTGTTAAAGGTTTAGCTTCCCCCGCGAAGTTGGGTACGTAATCACGGTAATACCCACATAATCCCAAAAAGCTGCGTATTTCCTTTTCCGTCTGAGGGGACAAAAGGTCCCTGATGGCCTGCAACTTCTCGGGGTCTGGCCGGTGATGGCCCGAGCCGACCACGTGCCCTAAGTAATTCACCTCCGTACTGGCGAAACAGCATTTGTTCAAATTTCCCGTGAAGCCTGCCGCCTCTAAACTTTCAATTACTCCTTTCAAATTTTTCAAATGCTCCTCCCATGAGCCAGAAAAAATAGCAACGTCGTCCAGGTACGCTATCGAATAGTCTTGGTGCGGCGTCAAAACCTTATTCATGGCTCTCTGAAAAGTAGCCGCCGCTTCTGACAACCCAAAGGGCATTACTTTGCATTGATAGAGCCCCTTATGCGTTGTGAAAGTGGTATGCTTTCTACTGTCGGGGTCCATTGGGATTCGATAGTACCCCTTTAACATATCAAGCGTAGTAATATACCGGGCTGACCCCACCTTTGCTAACAAATCTGGGATATGAGACATGGGAAATGCGTCCGGAACAGTGTGAGAATTTAACATTCTGTTATCTACACACATCCGAACCTCTTCCTTTTTCTTAGCCAGGCATACTACCGGATGACTATACTCTTCTTTTGATTCTCCAATCATCCCGCAATCCCACAACTCCTGGACCTGGCTCTTCATTTCTCTCTGCATCGAGTGTGGCACCTTGTACCTGTGCTGGGTACGAAGTACGCTTTCCGGCTTGAGTGTAATTGCGTGCTTCTCCACTGACGTCTCTCCCACTTCTCCCGAAAAGAACTTCTTCCAGCTGCTCACCAGCTCCTGTAACTCCCTAAGCTGCTCCCGAGTTATCCTCTCCCTATCTATCCTGATTTCTTCAGGTTCTTTTGCTTCCTCCGTTTTCCTCATAGGAGCCTCCTTAATTTCGCCGAACTCCTCATCGGTCTCAAAAATCACTTCAACTACACTGATCCGGAGCTTAAACTCTCTTAGCTTCTCCACGAGTACATGCCGAATCTGTCCGTTTCCTAGTTCAACTACATAGCTATTGGATCCCCGTTTCTCAGTTATGTGTACTGGGCCGGTCCACCTAGCATACACCTTATTCTTGGAGTCCGGGATCAGGGTTATCACTTGGTCTCCCACCTGAAAGGATTTCTGACGCAGTCGACGGTTATAATACGACGTATACCGTTGCTGCTGTTCCACCGTCACCTCCTCCACTTGCTAAACCGCCTTCTCCATGCGCTCCTTCATTTGCAGCAGGTACTGCTCCGCTGATACTGATATGCTAACGGGCAGCCTACATTCCCCCGCCCAATTTTTCTTCAGAACGGTCAGCGGTCCAATGGGCTCTCGCCCGTATAACAACTGAAACGGGGCCGCGCCCGTTGCAACGTTGGGAACCTCTCTAAAGGCCCATACTAAATATGGCAAAGCCTTATGCCACTGCCGAGGCTCCTCCCTTATCACATGATGAAGCATTCCTTTCAAAACTCTTATCACATGATGAAGCATTCCTTTCAAAACTCATTGTTGCCCAGTTGGGGGTTTTCCCTTTAAATTTAGGAAAACATTTAGGCATAAGGAGAAATTGTGAGATGCTGTGATGTCCTAATAATTATCACGATCGCAGTGACCGGAAGAAGCGAAGCCGGTGGTCCCCGTGATGTCATCTGCAGAAATTCCGGGGTCATTAATCAGTTCAATTTGGGGTCCCGACCCATAGGTCTAGCCATAGATACTTCCTTAATTCAGTTAGTCATCTGCGCGTTTAATTTTTCCCTTCGTAGTGTTGCCGACTCAAAACAAAATTGCTCCCTGGTTTTATGGAACGGTCTTTTTATATTAAAATAATAATAGTTGTTGTGTTTTCATCTCTTTATTAATGCTTAAAGCTATGTTAACGCAAATACTGTAATGCGACAAGATTCCAGATAATTGGTATCTCCTGATGCTTTCACTAAGTCTCAAGCCTTGTGCTTATTAAGAAAAGCAAAATTAACACATAATACGCGCGCGCGCACGTAATCCTAGAAAACTCACTTCAGAGAATACAGCAAAAGAAAAAAATCCGTTAGTATAGGCTCTATCAGTAACACAAATTACTTCAAACAAACTATTCCGTGTCTTTATTAACAAGTTAAATATTTCATTCATGTGAATGTTTCTGATTTTAATTTGAACTGATTAATGACTGACAAAATAAAGCTTGCTTTTCACCCTAGGGATTTTTCTCAGGCAACTGAATTCTGGCAAACCTTAGGAGCAGAATAAATGCGGTAAAAATAATCGTAAAAAAGAATTGACAAAAATGCAATTTCTGTCGACAGCTGAGAAGCAGAATGGATAACAATTCAGAAAACTCGTCTCAAAACGATTGCTGAGATGGCTCCTGGGTGAAGGAATGAAAGAAATGAAAGTCCAATTGTTTTCTAATGTTTCTATTCTTATAAGATTCTTTGTAAAGGAGGTATTCAGTGAGACAAAAGGAAGCTATCACAGAAATTAGAAAATGCATGAAAGACTCCCCAAGAGAGAGAGAGTATCTCTTTGCAGAAAAGATTACGCCCGAGAATAACAAAAATATGTAACGCAAACTTGCATTCTCAGAATTCAAATCCTCACAAGTGCCTCATAAAAACTACTGCAAAATACTATGTATAAAACACCATCCTCTCGAGAAGTCAACGATCAACAATGTTTTCAAACTATTCCCTAAGAGGGTTTGCTTCTTCGTGTTTCTGTACGCGATTAAGAATTACCTGTTAAAACGAATCTCTGTGTAAAGATACAGTTGTTTACACATTCCGTTTATGACATATTGTGCCATCAATGTTTAAGGGAAACAAAAGCTGTTCGAAAATAAGCTCTTTTGCGGCTTTATTCAAACAAGTATAATAAGCCCCAACTTTCTCTTTTTGCGATCCACGTGCCTGACCACTGACCAAAATTTAAATTTTGGACTTTTAGGATTAGAGTTCAAAATATCAAGACGTATAGCAAAATGTACTCCTAAACAAAAAGGAGAAAAGCGATGCTCCACAAAGCAGGCGTAATGAAATTTTTAATGAAATTTAGCACGTGCATTGAGGAGACGAAGAACGGAATACAATATCACGACAGTAAGATTCTTTATTTAAGAAGAGACGGAGCATAACTATTACAAATTAGTACCTCGAAAATCTACTTCTGGTTGGATATGTGGGGAGTAAAAAG
This sequence comes from Macrothele yani, assembly GCA_039090855.1. NCBI lineage: Eukaryota > Metazoa > Arthropoda > Arachnida > Araneae > Macrothelidae > Macrothele > Macrothele yani. The sequence goes on along the minus strand of CM077008.1, from coordinate 51,096,642 downwards.
GCCTTTGATGTTGTCCTGTGAGAAGTCGTGCCAAGGATTCTACAATGCTGCACAAGATCACCGACATTCCGTGATGGCCGCAGCTAATACCCCAGAATAATCGAGACATGATTGATAGGTAAATGGTCCGAGGATCCAGCTGAGCTAGAGAGGGTTGTAACACTACTGAGGTACAATGATGCGGTGATAATGCTTTATTGCTCCCAGTTCACCCACGAGAGGCAAACCATGCGCAGTAGAGCTTTATCCTGCTAATATAGGGCCCCGGACAGACGTGACTGAAAGCCTCTCTCTACGATGAGAAGCTAACGAAGATTACAGGAACTGAAGCTAACGAAGATTACAGGAACTAACAGTCCACACAGCATCGCTGTTAGTGGCGGTGGTGTTGAGCTCCTCAACTTATTAGGGATGTATGTCCAGCACAGTTCTCCAGCATATGTGAAGGCCGTGGTCATCCACTCTAAGATAGAAAGGGGATTCAAAACTAAACACGATGTGACACCAGTAGGAGGGAGACAATGATTTCCGGACACGACCCCACTACAGATGGAACCGCCTTTGCAGAGTGGATAATGGAAGACGTCGGAAGGGGGAAAGAGAATGGTGTCCTGATCCTGCAAGTTGTCTCGTAGAGGTGCGCGATGATACACGGTGCTGGGTAGAGGTCGTAGCATCTCACTGGATGGTAAGGAAAGAAGCCGTCAGAGTGGTTGTGGCTTTTCTAATACCATCTCACTGCTGCATCATTAGGGCTCAAATAGGGGGTAATTCGTCGGCACGATCAAACTGCTGCCCGAAGTTCCGCGTTGTGAATCCTCTGAAATGTAATCAGCTATTCGTAGGGTTTTCTAGGGAGTCGTAAAGCCATGGTTAGCGGTAAATAAAGCTAAAGCCCCTGATAACTCAGCCAGAAGGTTCACAGTGAGCGTCTGACAGCCTTTGTCTTGTTAACTGGGTGTTGGTTTCAAATGTTCTCTGCGAAGACCTGGACGTTCATTGGCTATGTGACTTTAGTCATTTGCCTGCGTGGACAGAAAAAATTAGTGTATGCTGTGTTTCTCTGTTAACGAATGAATTAATCGATTGTTTGTATAAGAGTGTATTTGTTTGTTCAAACCAGATTTTTAGTTTCGTGTATTTTGTATTAAAAATAACGAAGGAAATAACAAGAGCCTTCTGTATCTTTTGATTATTGAATATGTTCTTCTTATTAAGGCTGTCAGTTAATACACGCCGATGTACGAGCCGGAATCTGGTGTCAACCGTACAAATCGATGAATTTCAGATGCCTAGCTTAATTCTACAAGCTGGTGAATGTCGGTTAATGGTTTAAGGTTGGTTTCAATGGATTGCTTTGCATCGATTCGTACTTACAATAAAGAGCCAAAACCTTTGGACCATCAGACTAATATGATGCTAGTGCTACACGTGCAGAAAGAAAGAGGTAGCTTAACTGTAAATAAAAAAATACCTGCATTAAAATTCGAGAACATGCAACACAGGGTAATCTTATCTTTTATTTTATGCACCCTTGAATTTCACTATTTATCATGCACAAATTACTGAGTTATTCTGAATATACGCATCTGGAATTTGATAAAACTATTCCAATCCACATTTTGTTCATCTGAATATTTTAATATTAACCTGCGAATTAAAACATTTGGATCATTGCCTGAACCTAATAAAGGGATTTAACATAACGCTGGTGCGCTGAATCTGAGAATAAAATCCATTTTTTGCTATCACGCAAGGAATTTTAGCAAAATCGCAATAGCTGTATGATACCATTACATGTGGAATATGTGAATATTATTAGAAATACACATATTTAGAGCAGCACCCAATGTTAAAATATAACAGATACTAACGAAACTAACACAAAATATTGAAATTAAATACTACTATGCCAGTACACTTCACAAATAACTGATTCCAGTTAAATTTCATATATGACATTTCTAACGAAAACAGTAAATATTTTTACTATGTACTGTCAGTGTCACTATGACAGAAACAAAATAAATTAGCACAATATTTTAGAGTTTCATTTGAACCCGTCTTGGCCGCCCATGGTGGCGCAGTGGTCTAAGCGTTGGTGTCTGAACATTCGTCCGAGAAGGGTCCGGGTTCTAATCCAGTTGAGGCATGGATGTTGTGTTTTTCTTACGGCACTGGCTCTTTCCCTCTACTGGAACCAGTAGCCCTAAATTAGGGACGGGCGACTGCTCCGGTGAGGCATTGATGTTGTGTTTGTCTTACGAAACTGGCTCATTCACTCCACTGGAACCAGTAGCCCTAAATTAGGGACGGGCGACTGCTTATGACCACTGATTTGCTCACAGTGGTCGTTAATCCTCCAACCAAAAAAAAAAAAAAAAAAAAAAGAAGAGTCACTCGAGTTTCACTTGACCCTTGTTGCTACACGAGTTGAACCCTTTAGCAAAGACATTGATCTAATGGCCGCTTTTTTGCTGTAAAAGTTCGTCTGCTGCTCCTACTTCTAAGTGTTTTCCTGGAATTTGTGGCTTGAGCATCCAACAATAGCTGGCGAAAATATTGATGTTCCACTATCCTTGATATCTACTCTCAACCGCCTGCAAATCTTGATGGAGCCTTTCGTCTTGTGCTTCCATAAATAAAAACAGGTTTTGAGGAAAGTTATCAATGTCAGTGTGTAAAAACTGTATTTGCAGACGTATATTGCGCCAAGTCCCTGAAAATCTAGCATTTGTTCACAACGTTCTTGTAATCGGGAGCCTTGTGGCTAAACCTTGCCTTCTGAAAAAGCTTTGACGCTGTACTCTGGTGGAGCCTTGTCACTGAGCCTTACCTTCTGTAAAAGCTTCCATTCAGTAATCTGGAGCATTGTTACTGAGCCTTGCCTTCTTCAAAAGCTTTCATTCTGTAATCTGAAGCCTTGTCACTGTGCCTTGCCTTCTGTAAAAGCTTCTATCGATGCTGTAATCTGGTGGAGCCTTGTCACTTAGCCTTACCTTCTGTAAAATATTTTTATTCTGTAATCTGGAGCCTTGTATATGAGTCTTGCCTTCTTTAAAAGCTTCTATTCTGTAATCTGGTGGAGCCTTTTCACTTAGCCTTACCTTCTGTAAAAGATTCCATTCTGTAATCTGGAGCCTTGTTACTGAGCCTTGTCTAATTTAAAGGCTTCCATTCGGTGATCTGGAGCCTTCTCCGTGATTTTTGTAAAAGCTTTCCACGATGCCTTCCCTTTGGAGTACATCGTTGATTCAAATGTATCATCGCACAAGAGCTTTCTTACATCGGAATAATTAAACATGCCTTCATTCAACTTTGCTTCTGAGAGAACTGGAAATTTGTCACAGAAGTATTTAAAACAGGCCCCGTTTATGTGTAAAGCCTTTGTAAACTGGTCATTAAATCAGACTTAATGTCGAGAGGTGGTAGAAACACTTCCAAAGAACTGACAAGATTTTGGCGTACTACAACGTTCTTGGAACCAACGACCAAGTGATCTCGAGGCGTCCGGTCCTTCTGAATCCAGTGACGACCTCGCGCCCTGCTGTTCCACTCACAAATAAAGCACGGATATTTGGTGTAACTATACTTTTGACCCAACACCTTAGACAGAACTTCGATGTCACCACAAACGTGCCAATTGTGTTCATGATACTTGATCCGCGATAATAGCTGTTCAATATTCTCATACGATTCCTTAACGATCACTGAAGGAGTGACAAGAACTGAACCAAAACATTTCCGTTGAGAAGTAGTAAACCCCTTTAAACTTATCTTCCATGCATCGATAAACAGTCACCATTCATTTAGATCGTATTTCGGAAATCGAAGCTTTAGTTTCAGTTCAGGGACGTTGTTGCAATACACGAGAGGACCTTCTTGCGAAAAATAAGGAAGGAATTGTTTTTCTTGGTGTCTGTACCTTCGCAGTTTGGCTGAGTGAGTCTTTCTCACCAAGTCTGGACTCAAAAATCTTAGCGGCGCCTTTAGGACTTACGTTTCATCAAGTCATGCAACTCACACCGAGTAAAAAACTGAGATTCTGTAGAAAAGACCTGTGGCCGAAAGTTACTATCACACGTTCCACTTTCAATGATGCCAGCATCAAATTCAGATGATCATTCTTCAAGACTATGAAAGAGAAGGAATTGGAATACCTGGTCCCTGAGGGACGAGTAGAATGGCTGAATGGATGATTTGATGAGAAAAGTCCTTGTGTGTGTTTGTGTGTGCGTGTTTTACTCCTTCACGTTGCACGAACTAAACTAACTGTCACTTCGGTGATCTGAATGTTCTCGCTACACCATTCGTATTCCAAAAGGTAATGAAGTTGTTTTGCCGTTGATCCATTCACGAAGCTGTTCTATACATATTCTGCAGGCCTCCTATGGAGACCAAATTTTACCTTAATCGCCACGTTTCATCCCAAGCTACGCATGATACGCCTTTTTAACAAAGTCCGATTTATTCTGTCTTTGCTTCACTGTTTCCTGTTTACCACATATGTAATAAAAATAGTCATGATATGTCATATAACCTCGACGCGACATGATGATTTTACCTGTACATATATCTGTCTGCTGTCACGCAATAACTAAACTTAGACCGACTGACTTATATTTATACGTAACAGTTCCTGTTTCTGGCATTTTCCAGAAGCAACACAGAGCCGCTCTAAGTCCAGTAATATCTTTCTTATATATATCCTCCTCTTTTTTCCATATGAATCATTCAGTACCTGCTGCAAAATGAAAGAGTAGCGAAACAGTTTATAACAATAATTTTGTATAAAGTAAACAAATGGAAATGTTAATATCATTCCACGCCTTTCTGATTTTATTACTCTCACAAAATGATATCACCTAAACATAAATAATTCAATACCTCAAAATCGATACGTTATTGGAATTTTATGGCCTCCATTTTGGATTTAGTGTGGTGTCCATACCGTAAAAACATTAAAATGCCCGACGCAATGAATTCATCGCCGACTAGCGATATCAGTCATCATGGTAAGTAGATGGCTTAAATTTAGTATACACGATTTTTCTGCAACAGAAACGAATGGTAATAAATTTACTAAACTATGGATCTCTTCTTTAACATTAAGATATAGATTCCTTCCCGTGGAAGATTTTATTGGCAAGCTATTTGGTAGGATTTGGGTTGTTGTCGTAGTCATTGTAATAAACTCTCCTATTGTTGTTCACCTGTAGTGAAAATATGCTCTTTCATTAGGCCGAACAGGTGAAAAACGTGTTCCGCGAAGAATGGGCTGCAGGAGGAAGGTTCAGTCGTTCCAAGATCACTGATGCCTCAGCTGTCGTTGTTAAATGAACCATGTGTAACTTTGCGTTATCTTACCACAAGATTACCTGTTTAAATTGCTTTACAGGCCTCTTTTTGCGGATGGCTGATCGAAGAATTTCTTTTACGAGGGTAGTGTTTTTTTTTTTTTTTTTGTCATCACTGTTGTTCTCCGGTCAAGAAATTTCACCAAGAGTACGCCGTTTGCATCCCAAAACAAAGCAGGCATTACGTTTCCTGCAAACTCTGACCTTCCTTGAATTTTTCCTCCCTTCAGAAACATTCCTAGCGCCGTTCACAACCGTGATTTCTCGAGTAAATTAATTTACGCAAGTCTCATCACAGGTCACTATCTAGGGCAGAGGTGGATCTCTCTCAGACTTAAAGCGATGCAAAATCCCTATGCAGATGGCTGCGTGGAACGACTTCTTGTGAAATATCAGCGCCTGTATTATACAAGGTGTCACGCATTTCTGATGCTCAGATGCTCGTGGGTGATTTTGTTTACATTATTAATACTGGTGTTGAATATTGCAGCTACGTCACAGACACTTACCTTCTTCTTTTACAAAATTACCTGTTGAACACCCTCGATGTTCACTTAGGTGCAGCTGTAGACGACACTTAGCTCTGCGTTTATTTTCTACACCTTCTGTGCCCTCGAAAAACTTGTTTCACCAATCGTAGCCTTTGACGGCGTTTTAGTCGTTTACTGTGTTTGCTATCTTTGCAATATTTCAGTAAGTTTAACCTTCTCTATTACCAGAAATTTAATACTATAATGCTGTTCCGAATTCACTGGCATCTCTTCATACAACATGCTTTCCATAATGTACCCGGCACGCGCAACGTCGAGGAAACCTATCACAGGTTATAGCGTAAAAATCCAATTTCGCCGATGATGAGATTTCAGTGCACATCTTCCATATCCGGAGACGGTTATTCTACCGTATTAACTACACCGACGAAGGCTTATCTCTGTAAGTTACCATTTTGGCACGTGCATCACCTCTGAGGTAGCTATAAGTTAAATATCCCCCTTGAGAAAGGCGAGTGAACGAAACCACAGGTTTCTTCGAGGCAGCAGACAAATCATGCTTCAAGAAACTCTCTGCAGAAGAAAGCATTTTGATTAATTCCCGTGGGAGTGTGGAACAAGCATCACACATTTGTCTTGAATCTTAAGGCGATGAGAATCATTTTATGACGAAGGTTAATCGCTGCAACGTACCGTTTAGACATACACTATATTGAAAAAAGTCACGGGGCTCCCCTTGAAAAGAAAATGAACGTATCTGCTGCGTTGTAAGGATGCGCGGTACAGCTGAAAACGGTATAAAAACAAGCCAGCAGCTGACCGCAGTCATACCGCACTGTGAGGTTGAGAGAAAATGTTACAGCGGGAGAGAATTGACTTTCAGACAGGAAATATTTTTAGGTGTTATATTAGTGGGTTACCCATTAGAGAAACCGAGAGGCGTTTAAACATAACCAAGTCAACTGTTTTGGATGTACTGAATAAGTGGAAGACACATGGCGTGCCTGAAGTAGCAAAACGTACCGGTAGACCAAAGAAAATCAATGATAGAGGACGTCGAAGCCTGAGGCTCAGCGGTCACGTTCATGCGAGTTCCGTATATATTGGTTTGTGTTGTGTGATATTAGTGTTTCTTCCTTACCTGTTTGTCGCCGTCGATTCGTGAAAGTCCACTGATTATTTTAAGTCTACTCCCGAGCGGGTGAGTTTTTTTCTTTTGCTATTATCAGTTTATTTACGTTCGACCTTGCAGGTCGGCGATGCACACTTCCTCAAATATGCAAATGGCGACTTCCGGCGGAGAGAGGCGGAGCCCAGCCCTCGCTTCCCGTGGTCCATCATCATCATCATCATCATTTCCGACTGATGTCAGCGTCCCTGCGCTATCTTCCCTAGCTAGCACTGATGCATTACCCTCTCCGAGTGGTGCGTTCGGTAGCCTTTCGGGTGTCAATCCGTTGACTTCCCCAGCTACGTCAAACCTTTCAGCTTCTGCTCCAGTTGATGAAGCCATGGATATTACTGGTGGTGAAGCCTCTTCCAGTTCTTCTGTGCCCGTTCAGTCGCCTGCCACGTATTCTAAGGTTGCAGCCTCTTCTACTCCTCGACAGCTTTCCAAGGATCTGTTTGCAAGCGCTCAAGCTTTGCACATTTATATTTATCGTGCTGGAAACAACATTCTTCTTGAAATTCCAGCAGGCTCGCCCGCCGCGACTGCTTTTTTGAAAACCTGGCTAAGGGAGTTAGTTTTGAGGCTCTCCCAGATACACCGATGCGGATCTATGCCGATGCCCTTCAAAGCCTGTTTCCCCCAGACGCCATTTCGCATATGTTCCGGCGGGGCCGGACGGTTGTCGTTTATCTTGTCAAAGTTGAATATGCCAAGTCTGTCCTGACGACAGGCCTAACCATTGGAGATCGCCAACTTACTCCAGAACCAGTGGCCCAACGACCAGTAAATGTTTCCTTTTACCCTGTACCCCCAGAGGTGACTGACGTCATGTTATATGCCGGGCATTCATCTCTGGGGCGAGTCGTTGGAGGGATTCAAACACACTTAGCTGCAAAGAACGACCCGATGCATGACACCATCCGTGGAGCCCGTCGAGTTGCACGTGTCGTTTTTCCTTCCCAAGAAGCTATTGCTCAGCTCCCAACTCACTTCACAGTTAAGTGTGATGGTCAGACTCGCCAAATTGATCTATTGACTGAATTCCATTGCAGTCAGTGCAAGGAAGTTGGACATTTCTACAAAGAGTGTCCTATTGCACGGCCATTTACTGGTTCTTCTGCACCACGGATGGATACTCACTACACCCCTGTTGGTGCCTCATCACTATCTTCAGCACCTGCTGATCCTCTTCACATAGAGATCTCTCCTAAGTCGACTGCCTTACCACCACCTGCTTCTGTAGAGCATTATCCTGAATTACCACCGACATCGCCTTTCCTTGCTCCTGCACCACCTGGCGACATTACTGATGCTGATGGAGGGGTGTTGTCTGATACTGAAACTTCCAATGCGGACACCGACACTGCTTACCTGAGCGTCAGTGACCACACCTTCAGTAATGGGTCGGACGCGACCTCTAGGTCTCGCACTGACAAAAGAGAAGCCCCAAAAGCCCCCGACGATTCCTCCAAGCGGCGGAAGCCTCAAGGTAAATCGCCACTTTCTACTCGATCTCGTACGTCGGCTTCTCGCCTGAAAAACTGTGATTTGTCTTCGAACCCAGAAGACTTTATCTTACCTTATGATGATTTTCTTGCAAGACTGCAACAACATGTATTTCCGTCGACTCCTTTATCATATCCAGAGTTATATGACGTTTTCTGTCGGAAATCGTTGCCTGGGGGATTCCCTCCTTTTGTCCAGGCACATACGGCTCAGCTTCCAGCTGTGACTGCGCAGTTGACGGAGTTTGACTGCATCTATCAAGCGCTTCGTAGTTTGTCTTCTAATGATGCTGCTGCTGTGAAAATGATGCATCGTCGATACACTAATCTTCGAGACCACTTGCGTAAAGTGCTCACTCCACCTTCTGATTTGGCGCTTTCACGGTGACGACCTTCAACTGTCGCGGATTTGCGACCCCTGATGTGAATGCCCTTGTCTATGAGGACCTCGCGGCGGATGCCAGTGATGTCCTCCTCCTTCAAGAGACTCGATGTTCAACTGATACGCCGACACACAGATGGCGGTCGTGGCCTTACACATTCTACCATGCGTACCGCCAATCTAGGTCTGGTGGCATTGCCGTCGGTGTACACCGTCGTTTAATGCAACGTATATCTTCTATTTCTGTCAATAACTTATATTCAGAATTATTGCAATGCCTTACTTTCTGTGTTGATACTGTAACTTTTCATGTGTTTAATGTGTATATACCAACTGAAGAATCATTTGTTGATCCACTTTTTCGGAGTCTACGTGCAGCGATTGCTGCGATTCCCTCCGGGGATTTTTTCATCATTGGAGGGGATTTTAACTGCACGATGCAGCCCTCTGTAGACCGCTATTTGTCGCACTGAGAACAACGTGCGAATCTTGTCTCCAAGTTAACACAGTTTATTGCTGATTTTCAGCTTGTTGACTCTTTTCGCCAGCTAAATCCTCAAACCATTTCATTTACTTGGTGCAATTCCCCGACGCAGTTTTCTGCTGCCGCTCGATTGGACCGTATTTATGTTGTCTCTTCTTTGATTCCCACTATTACTTCGGCACGGCACCTCCCTACAGTGTCCTCCGATCATAGCGCCGTGTCTCTATCTGTTTGTGTCTCCCCATCACCACCTTCGGCTCGTCGTGGATGGAGTTTTGATGATACAATTTTACAAGATCGATCTTTCTGCGATACAGTTGAGCAGTTCCTTGCTGCTAGGAAACCTCTGCTAGCTACTACTCCGAGTGCCCTGCGCCTGTGGCTCGACATTAAACAAGACCTTCTATTATTGGTACGACGCCTTTCATTTTCCATCACTACCACTCGTGCGATGGCGATCAGTAATCTTCGGGGTTTACTTTCTTCGTTACAAATGTCGGATCCACAGTATTCAGTAGTTCACGATGAACTACACGCTCACCTACAACCGCTTGCCCAACAAGCTGTGCGTCGACTTCGACTTCTGCATCTATCTACATCGACACAAGCCTTTGAAGTTCTTTCCAAGATGAAATCTTCGAGACGAGCGTCAACCTCACTTCGACATCTTCGCCTTCCTAGTGGCTCCACCACGTTCGACACATCTCTTATTTGCTCCCAAGTCCGTCACTTCTTTCAGGAGAAGTTCCGAGCGGTCGCGCAGGTTACTGATCTTTCTTCTTCTCCCCTTCTCTCTTCTCTCCCTCAGGTCCCGCCTTCTCTCTGTGCTCCCCTCACTGCTGAGTTTTCTTTACCTGAACTTCGAGAGGCGTTTTCCTCCCTGAACTCCCATGCCTCCCCGGGACCTGATGGTCTTCCGCTGTCCTTCTACCGTGCTTTTCTTCCGTCCTTTCTACCTTTTCTTTCTGCTGGTTTTTCTTGTGCTCTTTCTTCTTCTGCGCTTCCGCCGGAATTTACAGTTGCTCATGTCATCCTCCTGCCAAAGAAGGGGGACCTCCTGAATCTGACAAATTGGCGCCCTATCTCCATCCTTAATATTGATTATAAATTTTTCACGAAACTCCTTTCTCGACGTCTTAACTCTGTCCTTTCGTTTCTTGTTTCTCCCGACCAGTCATACACTGCGCCTGGTCGATCTATCGCTAACAACATTTCTTTTCTTCTTAATCTCAATTTTCTTGCTCGCAAACATTCAGAACCCCTAGCCCTATTTAACATTGATCAACAGTCTGCTTTTGATAACGTTTCCCATGACTATCTCTCTGCTGTTCTAACCCATTTTGGCTTTCCTTCTGCTTTTGTCTCTCTCCTTCTCAGTCTTTATCGGGGCGCTCATTTTCATGTTCGGGCGGCATCATTTTTGACGGCACCAATCTCTTTCCAACGAGGAATCCGGCAGGGTTGCCCCCTCTCAGGGCAACTCTTTGCCCTCGCATTTGAACCTTTCTTGATTGCCAGCCGTTCATCTCTTCTTTCTGCATTGCCGTTGACCGTTTCTAGCACCAGGCATCACTGTTTCGTTGTTTCAGCCTATGCAGATGACGCCACTTTCTGTCTCCGACGAGATGAACAGTTTGATATTCTACACTCCACGTATCAACAGTATGCAGCTCTCTCTGGTGCGTCCTTGAATGTGCTCAAGAGCACCGGGTTGTGGTGTGGGTCTTGGATGGGTCGCACCGATGCCCCATGGGGTGCGGTGTGGTCCTCCTCGACCCAGAAAATTCTTGGCGCCCAGATTGGACATCCATTCACTTCTGGAATTATTACCTGGAATGGACTCCTTCCTCGATTACAACGCTCAGCTGCGTTTTGGCGATTCACGCATTCTTTCGCATCTTACATTCAGAGAGCGCAAATTGTCCAGCGTTACCTTCTATCCCAATGCTTGTTTTCTTGGAACTCATCGGTGTTTACCTCGGCTCGTTTCTCTACTATCAACAGCATCTTTACTTCAGTGATTTGGTCAGCAAAGCATTGGGTTGGTGCTACGACTCTCACTCTTCCAGCTTCTTTGGGAGGAATTCGCCTACCGGATGTACGCCTTTACTACCGAGCCTTTCGCATCATTTCATTCCTTCGCCTTCTTCTCACTCCTTCTCCATCACTCTGCTCTACTTTTGATATTCTGATCTCTCTCCGAGATCCATCCTTTTCTTTTCTTTTATATCTTCGGATGGACTCTTATCCTTCTTATTTTAATCAATTTCCACCCCTCATTACTCAAGCTCTAGCGTTCTTCCGCTCACTTCCACTTCTTCGCCAAACTCCCTCTACTACTCGTGATCTTCTTGCCGAACCACTTTTCTTTTCGACTCTGATTCACCCTCCTGATCAACCCTACTTCATCTTCCCTCCTTGGGTCCGCTCTGGAATCTTAACTGTTCAAGCTTTAGTTACTGCTGACCTTTCCTGGAAGCCCCTTTCCTCTCTCTTCCCCGCTTCTACTCCCCTACTGGAAGAAGATTATGATCTCCTTCGTTCTACTCTCTGTTCTCTCTTCCCTTCCCTTGTTTCTGATCTCATCTCTGTTTCTGGTCCTAGCCTCTCTATTCCTTTCTTCCTTCCTCATCGTGCCTCTGTTGCCCCCATTTCTTCTTTTTCCACCGGCTCGATATATACTCTTCTTAGCACACCCCTTGCTATTCCCCACCCACTCCCGGATGTTTCTTCTTCGCTTTCTTTGACAATCTGGTCTGCATCTTCTTCGCCGCTCTCCTCCCCGCTGGAGCTTAACCTTCAATGGCGGTTTCTCCACCGTCGCCTTCCCGTTCCTTCCTCTCTCTTTCGTATGTCTATTTCTTCTACTTCACTCTGTATTTTTTTGTGGTTCTGAAGGTGATGTTCCACACGTTTATTGTCACTGTCCCATTCTGCTACCTCTGCTTCATACTGCTTTTCGTCTTGCTGGCATCATTTGTTCCAGGGATCTTCCTTTCCAATCATATCCATGGCTACTTCTAACTAAGCATCCTCCAACTAATCTTCCGGATGCTTCTGCCTACCTATTCGTCCTTGTAAAGCATGTTATTCATCTTTACCGCCTTTCTATACGATCACGTTCTGCCACACCTAGCATCCTTTCTGCAGGTGCAGCTCTGCGGAAGATTTTTCGGAATCGTATCTTGGCTCGTCTCCGGCTGGAGTACTTTGCAGCGACCACCCCCAATCTCTGGTTTCCTTCCGGTCTGCCTGGGCGCAGGAAACCGGGTGGTTCCGAGTTGACGGGTCGACGCTGTATCTTTCGTGTTAATTGTGTTGTGCTTTCTCCCTTACTTTTCCATGTGCCTTTTGGGACACAGTGTATGTTTGTAATTATATTTTGTTATTTTGTTGGATCTGCATTTCTTTGTGTCTGTTCTCTCAAATGGCAGGTTATGTAGTTGTCCACCGTGGCGTGCCTTTCTTGGCATAGGTTTTGCGAATTGTTAACTAATGTGACTCGTTTTCTTTTGTTTCGGTACAGGTTTGTACCCGAGTCTAAGCTGCATGTACCACTTTCTTTTTTCATTTTCTTCCTGGTGTTTTATGATATATATGTACCATATCTTATGGTCACCTTATTGCTGTCAGTTGGCGTGTTATTGTTGGTTGCCTGTAATTGTATGCTGTTGTAACCTATCTTCATTGTACATAATTTTCTGATATTGTCACTTTTTTTCGTACCTTGGTTTGCCATGTACCCTGTTTATTGTAAATTGTTCGTCCATTGCTTCTTTTTCCCTACTGTTATCTGAGACAGCGAAGTTCTGTTCTCTATGCTTGTAATTTATACAGCACGCACATTGTGTATACTGAAGTTTTACATCGTTCCTGTTCACTGGACCATTGTACTGTGTATTATATATTGTTATGCAACAGGGAACAGCACTTGCTTGTTCGTACCTCTCACTCGAATGTTCTGTTTCCCTGTGTACCCAGTGTGCTTATTCCTTGTTTTCCTTTCCAGTCATGTAATGTTTGGCTTATCACAGGGTTCATGTTCGAGTCCGAAGTTCCCGGACTCTCATTCCCCTGTTGTATTTGTGTTATGTGAACGTGACCTCGCTGCACACTTTTCACGCTCTTCGTTCTGTTTGAGTTGGTGAAAGTTCATTGACCTGTAAATACTGTATCATTTTATACGATTTTCTTTTTCATGCTTTCACCAGTTAACGCGAGCGTTGTGCTTCTTTTTTTTTTCGCACTCGCTTGCGGTGTTCATCACGGATAAGCTGTTAATGTTTACCGTGTTGTTCATGCCTTGTTTTTGTTATTGTGTTTCTTGAATTTGTACATTTTTTTTAGTTTTCTTGTATGTATACAGTGTACTTTTGTTCGGCATTTCTGTTGGTACTAGTTCCTTTGTGATCCTTTGATCCTTGGTCGAGTCCAGGGTCACTATAAATTTTGTATCAATGTTGATTTTTGTGAATTGAGCTTACCATCAAGTGTGAATTGTAATTTTTATTGTTCTGTTTTTGTTTAGTTGACGCTTGCCATTCACCTGTAGTGCGTATTATGTAACTTACCGTAATCTGTATTATTTCTCTGGTACTGTGATTGCTGTCATTATCAACTATCTCTCACTGGTATTTTTCCTGTTCACAGTGCACCGTGCTGTTTGTATTTCTTGTTTGTTTTGTATCCCCGATGTGCCCCGGGGGTTTTGCACTTGCGTTTTTGGCGTTCTGTTTTGTATCTCCAAACCTCGTGCGATTTCTGTTCGAGGCGGTGTCATTGGGCTCACATTTATTTGTACCGTTTTTCAAATTGTGCATGATGCTATGTTGTTCCTTTATGTTTTTCCCTCTATGTTCTTGAGTGGTGATGCCCGTTCACTTGTAGATCTGTTTTCTCATTGTTTAGCGTCGCTCAGTGTGGCACGCCTTAATCTTGTCTTCAGAATCACTCACTTGAGTGGTATTCATGTGAATTTTACCGGGTTTGTTGCGCACTGTTGGTGTACAGTGCTTACTGTATTTATTGTTTCTATTTCTGGTTTTCCTGATTGTTAATAGAGTGCCGTGTTGGATGTGCTTTTCTGTTGTTAGGCGTTCCTCGATTACATCTTGGGTATTGCCAGTGCCAATTGTAATTGCTTTCGTGTACTTTGCTGTCTCTGTGTATCGTGTATTTTACCACCTTGTTGTGGTTTTTAGCATTTTTCATATTATCTTGACCGGCGTAGCCGCATTCATCTGTTGATAATGTCATTACTTTCATTCATTGTTTAATTATTGTTTTTCCCACTTTGTGGTGCGCCTGTATTATTTTATGCCTAAAAGTTGAATAAAATTTGTTAATACTCAGGAGAGTCATTACAGCTAATCGACGGAGTACTGCAGAAGACTTCAATGTACAGGCGAGTAAAAGTGCTGGAACCTTGGTATTTACACGTACTATTCTTTGAGAACTTCATTCTATGGGTTACCGTGGTCGTGCGGCTGCTCATAAGCCTTTCATCTCCACTCGGAATGCAACTCATCGTTTATCATGGTGTAAAGAACATTTATTCTGGACCGTAGATCAATGGAAACGAGTCCTACGGTTTGTTGAATCCCGATACACCATTCATCAGTCTTATGGGCGTGTGTGGGTATGGTGGCCGCCGGTGGAACGCTATTTACCGCAGCGTGTTTTTCCTACGGTCAAGCCTGAAGCTGGCAGTGTACTCGTGTGAGGGTGGTTTTCGTGGTATGGTACCGGCCCATTGGTTACCGTGGACACATCTGTTTACCAGCACGTCTACCTCGATATTCTGGGTAATTATGCAAATACCAACTCTGTGGCAATTGTATGGAACCTAGCCTTTTTGGTACCAACAGGATAACGCACCGAGCCATAAAGCAAGGACTGTTGAGGCGTGATCTGACGATAATTCCGTATCGTGTGTGGACTAGCCAGCGCAGAGCCCAAATCTTAATCCTATAGAGCACCTATGGGATGAATTAGAGCGCCGCATAAGAAGTTAGGAATTCAGGTCTACTACTAAGTAGCAGTTAGCGGCAGCATTATGTACTGAATGGAAGCGCATACCTATCGCTCTGTTCCAAAACCTTGCCGAAAGCATGTCTCGAAGGGTCAGTGCATGCATTAAGGCCAAAGTTGGTTTCAAAATATCTTTATTCAAGGTAGAAATCAGGAGACGAACTAATAAGGACGTCTTAATACAAATAAAATACGATCAAAGATCGTTACACCACTAAAATCTATATACAAATATACAGCATAGTGCACAAGTTGAAAAATGGAGCAAACTCACAGCTCGTGATAAATGAACAGCGACAAGCATGTCTGGGAATCTCCAAACACAACAGAACCAAATTAGGGATGATTTTAACAAAAACTTATTGCTCATAAGTGCATTACTGTGCGATTTACAAACTTGTTCAAGAAAATATTGAGAGCTTCATGAGACAACATTTCTCTTGCAAAAAAAAGTACAATAAGAGTGTAAGTTTTAACACACCATAGTTACAAGAATGTACAGTACAAAGCAATTGACAAACTGATCATAAGACAAATCAATACAATGATGAATATCAGTAGAAGAACAAACTTGGACTTCCTGGTGTAAATAGAATATATTACCTGTTTGGCAATATTCAGAAACAATGTACTAATATACAGCACAGTGTCAACATGTTACAAATCAAAATAGGACCATATACAGAAATGTAACACTATTCTGTTGACCAGATAGAAAATGTAAGTAGAATAAGAAAACACACGATGAATAAAGCTTTAACGTATTCTCACTATCCATATTTAGTAATAGAAGAATGATAGTACCAAGTATCACCTCACACAAAAGAACAAAATAGGTAAAATGTTTTTCAAAATATATTACTCATGAGTACAACACCATGCAATTGACTAACTTGTGCAAAAATAAATACAGTAAGAATCATTAGTCAACATGTCTCTCGAAAGAAGGTACGATATGACAGTGAGTTTTAACACAACATATTTACAAGGATGTACAGTACTATGCAATTGAAAAACTGATTATCAGACAAATCAATGGAATGTTTAATAACAGGAAATAACTAAACTTGGACATCCTGATGCAAATAAGATGGATTACTTGTTCCGCAATATTTTTAAAACTATGTACAATTACACAGCACAGTACAAACATGTTCGGAAAACAAAATAGAACAAAATTACAAAAAACAACACTATGCAATTAATGCTCAAAATGTAGTCGAAAGACGAACTAACTTGAACGTCAATGTGAGAAAAAAATACAAGATGAGTGTCACAAAAAACAATTTACTGTGTAAACACGTATAGCCCTTTATAAAAAACCAGTGCGGTAAATTTCCAAGCTGCGCAAAGATCTTTAAAACAGATTGTTGAGATTACATATGCATTTCTGATTCAAAAAGGTCAAATACCAAATCTGCCGACCATCAGGTACAATGACGCTGGCGAGCTGGTAAACCATGAGGCAGCCGGTGACCAGGTGGCAAGGAACTGGCTCTCCCGACGCTGAGTAACTGCAACAGAATACTCTAGCCGAAGTCGAGATGTCAGGAGGTCGCGGAAGTGGCATAATAATGCCGTAGAAGTTTCATGCACAGTCAGAGGAGTAGTCAAATCTCTGCAGCGTTGATGAAACACGTAGATTACATGCTTCGCTAAAATAAAAATATAGGCACAGACTGATGGAAGCTTGACTGGGGGAGAGTTCTGTAGCAGAAGAGTCCGATATGCATCAAATGTAAGATCTGCTGTAATGGAACATTGGGCGATAGTAAATGCCAAGTTCAGCATTGGGAGTAATATAACACAGTGTTGATAGACATGGGAGACATCAGCCTCCCGAGCACAGAAAGGGCAAAGAGGGGAATCGAGAAGAGACATTCGGAAAGGAACGGAGGGAACAGGAAGGCGGCGATGGAGGAACAGCCAATGGGCATTAATTTCTAGAGGAGCAGAAAGAGGAGACAGGGCGGCGGACCACACCGTAGCAGTGGCAGCAGGGGGAACATCAGAAATGGGGAGAGGAGGAGAAGAATGGGACATAGAGAGGAACCGATAAAGAATCGACACCGAGAGGTAAGGAAATGGGATGAGCTGAGCCAGAAGTAAGCAAGAAAAGAGGAAATGGGAGAGAAGCAGAAGGAACAAAGGAAAGACCTGAGTGGGAAGCAAGATGAGGAAATTGAGAAATGATAGATGAAAGAATAGAGTCGTAGATGTCCCGAGAGGAGGAGGAGAGGAGAAGAGAGGGAGGGAGGCCGGCGAAGGGTCGCCAGGAAAGGTCAGGGTTAGTGAGATCTTTAACTGTTACTACACCTGCTCGGAGCCAGGTAGGATAGGCAAAGTACGGAAGATGAGAGGGGTGAAGAATCGAAGAATAAAAGAGGGGTTCAGCAAGGAGCTCAGTTGTGGAATCAAGTGGAGAACGAGAGAGAGGGAGGGAACGAAGGAAAGTTAGAGCTTCACGGTAAACAGGGGGAAGTCGAATGAGGGTGAGGGGTCGGTGGTCCATGAGTAGTAAGGAGCGAAAGGAAAAGCTAGGGTTACTCGGGGAGGCGATGACGTCCCTAGCTAAAACGGCATCTGGTACTGGCGACGTAAAGAGACGGAGAAAAGTAGTAATTCTGACGGCCTTGTAGTACTCCTGTGTATCAATGAGTCCGATGCCGTCGTGATCCGGAGGGAGGCAAAGCTTTGTGGCACTGACCCAGTGGTGGCAGGTCCATATCAGAGAAGTAAGACATCGGATAATTTCATGAAGGCGGAGTTGTAGAGACTTGACACCAAGCCAGGAGTGTGCGCACAAGGAGATTAGGTAAGTTCGAGAGAGGCGAGCTCTCTGGAAGAATGATGAGCAGAAGTGGGCTCTCCTCCAGGAGGAAGTTGACCTGAGAAAGCGTGGGTGGATAGCATTCCACGTGTAGAGGGAGGCAGCTTGCAAGGAACCAAGATGAACTCCAAGGAAGCGCTGTGAGATGGACGACCAGCTTGCTCCCCAAGGGGTGTCTACACGATGTGCCCATGAGCCGCACCATAAACCAGTGCTTTTAGATGAGTTGAGCGCTGCACCGGAGCATGAGGCATAATCTGCGAATAGACGTTGGAGACACGTAAACTGTGAGTCATGACGGATGCAGATGGTGACATCATCTGCGTATGCAACAGAGGTGGTGGCATGATGTCTTGTGCAGGCAGAGAGTGGTGGCAGAATTTCTTTAAAGGATTGGTGTACAGAGCGGAGGAATGGTTCAATTGCGATTGCAAAGAGTTGTCCGGAGAGTGGGCAATCCTGCCGCACTCCCCGACGAAAGGGAATGGGCGCTGTGAGAAAGGTAGGCAGCTTGACCTGGAGAACGGCGTCTTGATAGAGTGAGAAAAGAAGAGAGACGAAGGAAGGAGGAAAACCGAAGTGAAGGAGTGTAGCCGATAGATAGGAATGTGAGATATTATCAAAAGCGGATTGTTGGTCGAGAGAGAGAAGGGCGAGGGGTTCAGAGCGAGATCAGGCAAGATGGATTAGATCATTAAGTAGATGGATATTATGAGAAAGTGAACAGCCGGGAACTGTGTAAGTTTGATTTGGGGAGAGAATGTGAGTGAGAATGGGGTTAAGGCGTTGGGAAAGAAGTTTAGTATAAAGTTTATAATCTAGATTTAAGAGGGAGATAAGGCGCCAATTCCCCAGGTCAAGGAGATCACCTTTCTTAGGGAAAAGGACAACATATGATACTGTGAATCGCCTTGGTAGAGGGGAGTGATTAAAAGCAGCAGAAAGTGCAGAAAAGAGAAATGGTAGAAGTAGAGGTAGAAAGGTTTTATAGAAGAGAAGAGTCAGGCCGTCCGGACCCGGTGCGGCACTAGAGCTTAAAGAAGAAAACGTAGAGAATAGTTTAGAGAACATGGGAGGAAGGAGGAGGGAAGAGGCAAGATGGGGAGGAACTCGTGGTAGGTTAGAAAGAAGTGATTCCAAAGCTGAAGAGGATGGCGGAGGAGATTCACAGAACTTCTCTGTATAGAACTTTCGGACCTAGGAACATAGAGTGAGTGGATCATCAGACACCTCTCCAGATGGGAGGCGAAGGTGCCGAAGTGAATTCGATGCTGTTCGTGTTTTTTCCATGGATGTAAGGAAATCTTAATTGGATGCGTCTGGCGATAGATGTTGTAGCCGGAGACGTCGTAGAGCTTGTTGAGCCAGAGGAAGGAGGATTGATCGCAGTTCATCTTGATAGTGGCAGAAGAGAGGATCACTTAGGCTTAGAATGGAGAGCATGGAACGGACATGGTTGAGACGCATGTTTTGAAGAGTTTTTGCTTGAAAAGAAAGTTTGCGAACGTGGAGAACGAGTTGCTGTTTAGTTTCTAACCAAAAAGTCAGACCACAAGGAGCTGATTGAAGTTGAGGTCGTTTGTCCTCAAGGAAGGAGCGTACTGAAGTACAGGAGTCTGGATATGTAAGAGGAGTGTCGTCAAGAGTTTATGGACGAATTGTACGGGGTTGTGCGGGAACTGCTTAAACAATAAGAACGATGGCACAATAGTCTGAAGAAGCTGTAGGAGTGATAATAGATTCTATTCAGTCACAGCTGTAAGCAGAGTAGATGAGGCGTAGTATCTGTCAAGGCGAGCTGTGTACGGATTTTGATTATGTTGGGAGCGCCAAGTATGTACAGTCGATGAAGGATGGAAATGACGGTGAACATCAATGAATGAGTTGTCGGAGACCACTGACTGAAGAAGATTCACCAAGTTAACACGGCGTTCTCTGGTGGAAGGAGATCGGTCCAGGGTAGGATTCAGAGTGCAATTGAAATCCCCTCCAATTAAAACATGATCTATGGGGGAATGCGTCACAAGGCACGACGAAGGCGAGTAAAAAGTATTGTCAAGTGGGTTGAAGAGCTTGGAATATAAATATTAAATATATGATAAGATGTGGAAGCTATGGTGAATGATGCACACTGTAATAGGTCTCGACATACGATTCGAACCGAAAAAGAGGTGATAATGTAGTTGAAAGTATGGCGGATACCTATAGCTAGACCGCTATGGGGTGATAGTTGGTAGGCATGGTGAAATGTGTAGTTCCACTGGCGCCATCGTGAGAATATCGTAGTGGATTGGCAATTTGTTTCTTGTAGTAAGAGAAGATCAGCTCCTAACGGAGTGAGGTCTTCATGTACCAAGGCATTAGAAAATGGGGATGCAAATCCCCTGCAATTAAGAGATACAGTCTTGAAGACTTTTTTCCATTAATGCTTGCTGAAGAACCTTCACAACAGGAGGAAATGATTTGAGTCGATTAAAATAGGTTTTAGCCCACGGATGTTCCTTGCGAAGGCGAGAGATGCATTGATTAAGGACTTGGATCTGATCAAGCACTAGAGGGAGAAACGATGCGTACTTTGAGGTAAAGCATGCGTTGTGGAGTGGTCTGTCTTATGTGACAGGTATTGATGTAAATCTTCATATGAAATCGGCCCAGTAGGAACCGAGCCATCCTTAAGGTATTCGACAAGATCCTCAAATTTGAGAGGAGGCTCTTCGTCGGCCTGGACAGAAGAGGTAACAGCCTTTGATGGTGAATTCCTCCGAGAGGTACTACCAGTACGGGGAGAGGTACGGGGTGATACGGCAGTCTGCTTCTTCGGTGGGCGTCTTCGAGAAGAACCACGACGTTTCAGCGAAGGCTCAGTCGAGCTCTCATCAACTCGAGATTCGTGGCCAGAAAATCCGTCATCAGCAGATTTAGAAGTATCGATGATAAGGGCAGTGGAGAAACCCCCTGAAGGGGACTCCGCAACAGAATGACGACGCATGGGAAGCGAACAATTAAGTGAGGGAAAATCCAGTTGCTGGTCGAAGGAAGAAGAGTCCGTAGACACGCGTTGACCAACTCCTGCAGTCGACTTTTGTGAAAGTTTCGATTCTGAAGCTTTCTGTGCAGTGGAAGAAGATGTTGCTCGGCTCAGAAGAGGGCCAGAAGTTGTAGGAGAATTATTAGGAGCCTGTGATGCTAGATGTGGGCAATGCACATGTAAATAATTCTCTCCGAGGCAAAAAGTGCAGTGGAGGGAGGTAGTCACTTCAATTCTCCTACGTTGCTGTCCACAACGAACGTTGAGCACCTTTATGCAGGCGAGCAAATATTAATCAGATGGAAAGATCACTCTTGCACTTCGACGAAATCCCCCTATGGATTTATCGTCTAGATCTCTCGGCGCGGCTGAAAGAGTAGTAACGGGCCCAACAAGTCGGCCGAACTTACTGAGTACAGAGCACAGCGCAACGTCTGATACCTCAGGTGGAACCGGATAAAATGTAACCTGGATGGGACGCTGAGAGACAGGTTCTGGTAGAAGCTGGACGTCCTTGAGGGACAAACCTTCTGTCAAGACAAGATCCGCATGCTCTTTAAGAGCAAAGTACACCAACACAGCTCGAGGTTTTCGAGCCATGTGAGTAATACTGGCTCCAGCTGGAAGAATCTGCTTGAGAGCCATACTATATTCTTTCAACTTTGTGTCTGGGAGCGCATCAAAACACACTCCGAAGTCCATTGCAGAATAGAATTGTTTTCCCGCTAGAGAATCTTCGGGAATATCTATGGTGGCAGTAGTGCCATCAACACTGACGTACGAGTCTGGTAAGACTTCTGCAACAAACTTAGAAGGAGCTTTTGTTCCAGTAAGAGCGGCAGAGTATGCCCTAGGAGCAGGACTCGAGCGTGAGGGCTGCAACGTAACCGGCTGTTTGAACTGAGTTGAAGTAGAGGGTAAATTAGCAGCGCTGTCAGACACATCCATGTCTTCACTTAAAGCAAAAGAGGGTTGCGCTGCACAGACGTCACTGGTCGAAGCAGGGCAAGAAGCTTGAGCTGTAGTTGAGGAGTCACTTTCCACTTCTAGTGGTTGGGTGACGTCACCTACAAGCATCGGAGGAGATTGGTCTCGTGCCGAGGAGGAGGAGGAGGCGGCAGGAAATGCCTCGCTGATATGTGCGTGGACATCGCTCTTATCAGCAGCAGCCGCCGCCATTGTTAATGACGAGGGCTACCTGAGAATTTTTTTTTTTTTTTTAGAGGTTCAACGACCACCGTGAGCAACTCAATGGGCTATAAGCAGTCGCCCGTCCCTAATTTAGGGTCACTGGTTCCAGGGAAGGGAGAGAGCCAGTGCCGTATTTCCTGAGAAATCGACCAGCTCGGTCGACAATTCAAATGATGATAACAGAAAAAATAAACTACTCACCAACTTGGGAGATGTATCAAAACAAAGCACGAACCTTCAGCTTGAAGGAACACGAAAGGAAAATGACGAACCACACGATAAAACACACTAAATAGGCACACAACACGGAGCTCAGAAAAGCGTGACTTAGGCCACAGGTTTTTATTTTTTATTTTGATTGGAGGTTTAACGACCACCGTGAGCAACTCAATGGGCTATAAGCAGTCGTCCGTCCCTAACTCAGGGTCACTGGTTCCAGGGAAGAAAGAGAGCCAGTGCCGTAAGACAAACACAACATCCATGCCTGACCGGGATTCGAACCCGGACCCCTTACGGACGAATGATCAGAGGCCAGCGCCTTAGACCACTGCGCCACCGGGGCGGCAGGCCACAGGTGGACCGACACCGTACTGATTTATGTCACTAAATGCTATATTGTGTTTCTCTTCTAGGTGTCCGGTAACTTTTGTCAATATAGTGCATGTGTCACGTCTGAGGTAAGTACATCACAATGTATTTTTACTCTAATGATATATGTTATTATTTTCGGTACAGAACATGCAGATTTACTATAAAAATTTCAGATTAATCGTGAACTATAATCGTCTACAAGAACGGAGCCAAAATATATCATCTGTGACTGAAGTTTTAGCAATAAATCTTGTTTCCGAATTGTTTTATTTATCCGTACATGAGGTATTAATGTCAGGAACAGACTTCAGATTGAAAATTATGCGGCAAAATTATAATATTCTCTCACTAAAAAAAAAAAAAGCTTCGGTGCTCCACATCATCTCAGTTCACCCTATTTTATTCAACTAAAGTAATGCGTTTTAATGTTAATGGAGTCTTTCTTTCCTCTTTCAGTTTCCTTCAGAAGATATTAAAGTGTTATCTATGAGGAATAATTCAACTTAAAACGGTGTAGATGGAAGCAAAAGCTTTTATTTTGAAATTAATGTTCCATACGAAGCTTCAGTAATACGCTGCTGTGGATACATTCCCGTTGCGACCACTAGTTTTTGCAACTGCAGAGACTGAAGGGAAAAAATTGTGTTCGCTCTAACTTCTTCAGACGTTTATGGGTATGCGGTAAGCAATAAATTTCTTTGTTTGCTTTCTGCTGTTGAAAGATGTTTTTGTTGCATACTCAGCGGCCATTTTATGATACTCTCCTGACACTCACGAAATAAATTGCTTTAATTAAGGTTTACTTAAGTGTTGTCTGATTCCAGCACCACCCTTGCACGTCAGAAACCGAGAGCATAATAATTTATAGATGTCATCTCATTCCCACAATCAGATGCCCTGTCTGTTCGCGCAAAATATTAAACTGCAAGTTTCATTTCTTCTACTCTTCATTTTCATAAGATCTGCTCTTAAGTATTAGAAACTGAAATTGCTTCTCTGCAATAGTAATTACAATGCATACCCATTACTTTAAGCTTTCGAATGAGCGTCTCCAGTTTTTGCCAAACAGAAACTATTTATGCAGCACTAGCTTTTTATATGCTATACAAGAACGGATGCTCAGCGAGCGGTACCTGCTCCATTCTTCGGTCATTTATAATACGAAAAATCAAACATTAGGTGAAAGCAACTACAGTTTTCGCAATACGATACATATAAAGAACAGCATTTTATAAGAATGGAAATGTTGGACCAAAATAAATGAAAATTTCCGAAAGGTAAATGCTGCAAAACTAAGATCTCCAGTTATTTCAAATTTTTGAACACGACGCCGGACTTGGCTCTTTTATTTTTTATCACATCTATAGACCCTTCCAGCATGTAAGCTGTCGCCCATTTCTAATTTTCGATTCATTCTTCCCAGAAAAGGCAGAATACCACTCAAACAAAGGTCTTCGCTCTTTCCACGTTCATAAGTGACACACGGAAAAATTATCATTGGCCGCCACCGGGAGTCGAACCCAGGGTCTTCCAGTTACGCGCCGTATATGCTTCCCCTACACCACAGGGGTCTCGAATTCCTCCAGACTCACACACGCTAACTGCCAAGCCAAGTTGGCAGGTTGCTTCTTGGAGCCCTGCACAATGCTGGGGACTGGTAGACCCTAGGTTCGACTCCCGGTGGCAGCCAATGAGAATTTTTCCATGACTCACTTATGAACGTGGAAAGAGCGAAGACCTTTGTTTGAATTTCCTGGTCCACGTTAAATGTCTGTATTAATTATTCATTCGCCTTCTAATTATTTCTTCAGTTGCTTCTAACCATCTTTAGTGAATCCCCAGCATTGTGCGGGGCTCCAAGAAGCAACCTGCCAAATTGGCTTGTCAGTTAGCGTGTGTGAGTTGGTAGGAATTCGATGCTGTTGTGGTGTAGCGGAAGCATATCCGGTACGTAACTGGAAGACCCTGGGTTCGACTCCCGGTGGCGGCCAATGAGAATTTTTCCGTGACTCACTTATGAACGTGGAAAGAGCGAAGACCTTTGTTTGAATTTCCTGGTTCACGTTAAATGTCTGTATTAAGAATACCGCTCATGGAGAAAGAACGCGACAGTACAGCTTCGTGCGAAGTTTATGCCCAGGCGCAGCAGCACGATGAGACAGAAAACGATGCCCAAGATCTCTTGACTAAGCGAAGTAACTTGGTAAACTTACGTCAACCAGTTAGAAACAAAGTACACTTATGGGCACAAAACATTGCAACATCATTAAGCAAATAACAAAGATGTTTTATCTGTCAGGTAGTAGAACATCATACAGGGTATCTTACGGAGAAATGGCATACACCTCGACCTGGATGTCGTGACGATATTTTCGACAAACGAAGTATCTTCGCATCGTTGAGCATACACGAAGCATAAAGTATGTCCCGCATTGTTGACATATCCCGCAGTAAGATGAATGTCCTACATTGTTGACCGTACCTTCAGCACGAGGTATTTTCCACATTGTTGAGGAAATCTGCAGCATGAGTTATGTACCGCATTGTTCAGGAGAGCTGCAGCACGCGGTATGTCCCGCATTTTTGGCGAAACCAGCAGTAAGAGGTATGACCCACATTGTTGACAATACTTCATCACGTGCTATGTTCCGCATTGCTGACGATACACGCGGTAAGAGGTATGTCCCACATTCTAGACGATAGATGCAGTACCACGGTATGTTCCGCATTGTTGGCGATACCAGTAGTAAGAGGTATGACCCACATTGTTGACAATACTTCAGCACGAGCTATGTTCCGCATTGCTGCCTATACGCGCTGTAAGAGGTATGCCGCACATTCTAGACGATAGATGCAGTACAGTACCACGTTATGTTCAGCATTGTTGGCGATACTAGCAGGAAGAGATATGACCCACATTGTTGACAATACTTCAGCACGAGCTATGTTCCGCATTGCTGACTATACGCGCTGTAAGAGGTATGTCCCACATTCTAGACAATAGATTCAGTACCACGTTATGTTCCGCATTGTTGATGATACCCCTCCGTAAGAGGTATGACCCACATTGTTGACAATACTTCAGCACGTGCTATGTTCCGCATTGCTGACGAAACACGCGATAAGAGGTATGTCCCACATTCTAGACGATAGATGCATTACCACGTTATGTTCCGCATTGTTGGCGATACCAGCAATAAGAGGTATGACCCACATTGTTGACAATACTTCAGCGCGTGCTATGTTCCGCATTGCTGACGATACACGCTGTAAGAGGTATGTCCCACATTCTAGACGATAGATGCAGTACCACGTTATGTTCCGCATTGTTGGCGATACCAGCAGTAAGAGATATGACCCACATTGTTGACCGTACTTCAGCACGAGCTATGTTCCGCATTGCTGACGATACACGCTGTAAGAAGTATGTCCCACATTCTAGACGATAGATTCAGTATCACGTTATATTCCGCATTATTGATGATACCCCTCAGTAAGCGGTATGACCCACATTGTTGACAATATTTGCAGCACAAGCTATGCTCCGCTTTGGTGACGATACACGCGGTAAGAGGTATGTCCCGCATTGTAGACGATAGATACAGCACCATGTTATGTTCCACATTTTTGACGAAACTTCAGCACGGGGTATGTTCCATATTGTTCATTAGGTTAGTTGAGTATTCGGGATAAAGAAAAAAGATTACGTTTATCGAACATCCGGGACAACACAAAAATTAAGTTCGTTGAATATTCGAAAAAAAATGTTTCGAACATTTAAGACAAAAAAAAAAAAAGATTACGTTCGTTGAATGTTCAAGACAAAGAAAACGTTAGGTTCGTCAAATATTCTGGCCTAAGGAAATATTAAGTACGTTGAATATTTGGGATAAAGAAAACAATAACGTGTAAGGCTGTCTAAGGTTTTCCTCTACAGAAGAAAACAACGTTTTCAAAAAGTCTAAAAAAGGTCAAAAATGTTCCTCTGCAGAGGTAAACGTCAGGTGGTGGACTTTGTGACGTACTGCAGAAGTGAAAACATGTGTCAAGACGAAATATATACAGCGATACATTCTGTCCGTGTAGCTCAGTTGGGAGAGCGACTTACTTCGGAGTGAGGGATACGGATTCAATGCTCGTCGCGGACAAACTTGCATTTTCACAGCTTCTCCTGTTCAAGCAATCAGATTTCCCGTTAAGAAACGTATAATTTCTCTTACCAGAACTTTTTAAATTTCAGATTCGCTAAATGTGAGGATGACTTTGTTTTGAAAAACAATGTATTTTTAATAATATAGGAAAAGACTTTGAGAGATATATTATCTTTTTGAACAGAAACAATCAGTTCTGAAAGAAATGCCTCGAGTTATTTTTACGAAAACCCTGATTTCTACAATGCATTTCTGACAGCAAGATCAGAAAAGCTTACCACTGATATTCCCTGTCGCGTGTCCAATACAAAACTGAGTGTTCGTCACATTTACATCACCGAATGCTTTTGGAATTCGATGAAATTCTTTAAAGCGTGATTAATTTGCAAAATATTTAAATTATTGTTTTATTACAACTTCTAGTCCATCTGCTTAGCCTTGTGCACCACTAACGGAAGGAACCATTATTCTCAGGTTACCGTCTGGATTCTGACCATTCGTCCGAGGTGGGTCTGGGTTCGAATTTCGGTGAGACATGGATTTGTGTTTGTCTTACGGCACTGTATCTCTATCTTCCGTGGAACAAGTGGCCCTAAATTAGACACGGACAACTGCTCATAGCCCACCGAGGTGCTCCCGTTGATCGTTAAACCCTCAAACAAAGTTTTCTCGAATTGCCGGTGATAAAAATTTGATTTTCTTGATAGGGCGCAGTAGATTTTAGGAATTTATAAGTATTGAAACGTTTCGAGAAAAGTGCTTTCGCTATAACAAGAAATAACGATTGTCCTTCGAGCTTCAAAGCACAATGATTTCTTATATATATTAAGGTAATAAAACGTAGTTTGTCACAATTATTTATTTTTTCAAGCCGACCAAGGTTTCGCTGGGTATTGACCTAGGTTCATCAGGACGAATGGCACGTAAATATTCAAATTGTATTTGACATCATAAATGGTGTTTACAGTCACGTGTTTTTGTGAGATGCTTCCACGCGCTTGAGAGAAATGGCGTGGATGCCATGTCATTAACACGTTGCGAAGACTTCTGATATATATGGAAAGCTTCCAAAATATCAAGTTTGGTGGTTGAATCTGTCTTGTCAATTAATTTTGCTTCTTCAAAGATAAATGTGTGGTCCTTTTCGTAACAGTGTTTAGCCATCGATGACTTCTTTATGCCAAAATTCCTAATGTAGGTTCACACGGAATTAGATAAATTCCCTCAGGAGTTGTTTTTTTCAACATAGTACTTTAATCCTAAAAATCTCATTTTTTATATACGTTTAAAAATCACCTTAAAATTAAAGGTTTTAAGAATTTTTTGTAATTTTGAAGGCAATGTCGCGAGAAAATGGAATAATGGCCAACTTCTCTCGCAATGGGCGCATCACAGGAGTTGATGTGGAGATAGGCTTCGATTTC
Organism: Macrothele yani; assembly: GCA_039090855.1. Classification (NCBI taxonomy): domain Eukaryota; kingdom Metazoa; phylum Arthropoda; class Arachnida; order Araneae; family Macrothelidae; genus Macrothele; species Macrothele yani. The sequence goes on along the minus strand of CM077008.1, from coordinate 51,068,007 downwards.
CAGAATTTTGTTAGAGCCTTGTCTATAATGGAAGTGTTGTAACCTCGCTCTACTGCAACACGTTTAAGGAAATAAAGTTCTTTTCCAAACTGTCTTTATCTGAACATATATGTATCGCGCGATATACGCAAGTGTAAAAGTCGCTGAGTTTTTGTTGATAAGGGTGATTGGACTTGGCATGTGGAGGTAAAAAAATAGCGAAAGGCTTCCGATAAATTGTGTTTGCGAGAGATACATTTAAGCTGAGTTACCAGGACGTCAAGGAATGGTAGGCATCCGTTAGTTTCAGTTTCGTAGCTGAATTGAATGTGAGGATCAATGGAATTTATAAGTTTGACTAATATCGGAATTTCAGAATGTTTTTCCCTTCCATAGAACGAAAGTATCGTCTACAAATATATATATATACACAGTGTGGCAAAGAATTTTTAAGACTGGGTCTGTACAATGAAATAGAAACACGAAATTATAATTTGGTTTGGTTTGTTATTCAAAATAAGTCCCTCCGGCTTCAATACACTTGTTACAGCGATTTCATAATGATTCGAATGCCTGTTCCAGTTCACTTTGCGGAATTGTCACCAAAGCACGCTTCGAAGCTGTTTGTATGGTCGAAATATCATCAAAATAACACCCTTTTAACGTCATTTAAAGTTTTGGGAATAAAAATGTCGCAGGGTGCTAAATCAGGCGAATACGGTCGATGATTCAACACATAAACGCTATTTTTCGCCAAAAATCTACGAACAAGAAGTGAAGTGTTATTGGGTGCATTATCGTGCAACAAACACCAACTGTTTTCATTCCGATATTCTGGACGAATGCGACGAATTCTGCCCATCAAACGCCTCAAAACATTTAAATAAAACTCACCAGTAATTGTTTGTCCACTTGGAACAAATTCTTTGTGGATGTAATACCCTTACTATCGAAGAATGTAATGATCATTGTTTTGATTTTCGATGGAACTTTTCTTGTTTTTTTGGCTTGTGGTGAGTTTTTTGACTTCCATTCCGCACTTTGTCGCTTTGTTTTAGGATCATATTGAAAACACCATGTTTCATCACCGTAACAATCGATCTTAAGAAGTTTGGATCATTTTCAGCGGCTGAAATGATGTCTCTGCAAGGTGCACTTCTCCTTGATTTTTGTTCATTGGTTAACGTGGGTGGAAAAAATTTAGCACAGACATTTGTTTTGCCCAAATCTTCATGCAGGATGGTTCGAATCGTTTCTTTGTTGATGTTCAAAAACTCTTCCATCATTCTTAGTGACGCACATCGATTGTTTGCCCCGAAATCACGCACTTTTTCAATAATCTCAGGTGTCCTAGATGAACTTGGTCTTCCGGTATGCTTATCAACTTCTAGCGTATCTCTTCCATCCAAAAAACGTTTGTGCCACAGGAACACATTTTATCTACTTAAACAAAACTCACCGTAAACTTATTGCATCATTTGGTACGTTTCCGAGGCACTGTTGCCAAGTTTTGCGTTAAATTTAATAACAGCCCTTTGTTCCATCTTAATAATTCAACATGAAAAAAATTGTACTTCTCTAATGAACGCCCGTTTCGTTTGAGTTACTTTAACAACTGCGCAGTACTTTTGGCAGAAAGCAAGCAGATGGTCACGGTTTATAACGCATTCACGATTACACTGGTGGCGCCACCGTAGGCTGAAATCTAGCGCCAGTCTTAAAAATTCTTTGACGCACTGTGTAAGTGTCACAAGAATGTAGCTTTTGAGATCAACAATGATTTCTTATTTGGCAAACGAATTGATTTGTATATCAAATGTGAAGAAGCTGGCTTTTTGGAAGTCTAACTGTAGAATGCTACCCAGATTGAAATTTTCGTTACCATTAGAAATTTTCTTGTCAAATAGAATAACTGGGAAAATGCTTTGGTGGCTTCGTTCATGAACGATAAACAGAAAAATACTTTGAATTTTATGATTTAATAAGCAATAATTTTCTAACATGTAATCCAACGTTCTGATTGTATTTCTGGTAAAGTTGTAATATTGTTTAAATTTCCACTTAAACATTACCTATCGTACTATCGTTGGTTCTTGTATCACGTTATGCTCCGGATAACTAGCACAAAACCCTTAATTATATAATGAGCAATATTAGGCTTCCTAACGACCATAAAAGGAAGTCGAAGCACAAATGTTCGATTGAGTTCATGTCAGGTGAATTTGGAGGCTAGGGCATTAACAGAAAGTCACCAGCTTGTCCCTCTAACAACTCGTTGACGATTCTGGCAGTGTGGCATGCAGAATTATCGTATTGGAATGATGGCCATCACCAGAAGAAAACATAGTTGCCATGAATGGGTGAACTTGGTCCGCAAGGATGTTCAGATACCTGACAACTGTCAGAGATTGTGCTATTGTGATAATGGGGCCTAAAGTGTCCCAAGAAAACTCGCCCACAGCACAATGCCTGCTGTGTACTGTTTTACTCCGCCAAACAGTGCATCCAGGTGTCATAGCATCGGTTGGTAATCCGCGTGTCCGCGCTCGGCCGTCTACATGATGCACCAGGAACCTTGAATCGTTAGACCAGGCCACTTTCTTCCAATCATCCGCTGTCCAATCTCGATGATCTTAGTCCCATTTTATGCGTTCTTGGCGATGACGAGCAGTGAGCATGGGGATCCGGCTGGGTCTTCGGCTACGCAGGCCCATGCGCAGAAGGCTGCGATGAACTCTGTGCTATGACGCATTGCCCTGATAACCACTGTTGTAGCTGCGGGTGATATGTCGCACTGCGGTGCTGCGGTCACTGTGAACAATGCGTGAGAGTCTCCGCTCTCCCCTGGCATCAATGAGCTACGGACGACACACAGCTGGACGACAGTTTGTCGTTTGGCCATTTGCGTGCCACTTTTGATACGTACTCACTACAGCGGCACGTGAACAACTCACAAGCCGCGCCGTTTGCGAGATCGTAGTTCCGTGGTGCCGTGTCATCATAATTTGTCCTTTATCAAACTCCGATAAATAGGCAGGTTTTCCTATTCAGACTCCGAACACTGTACTAACCGAAAGCCGGTCCTCGGGTTGTATATATACTGCTCTGGGAACTTCACCTGCGCCACCGTTCGGTCTCCAGGCGCTCTCATTTCTCTAAGCTGAGGGTGGTCATATTGGAATGATTCATCGATGTATATACAGGGTGCACAGGAAAGTCCCTTTAGCATCGAATAACTTGCTAACGGAGAGAGGTACAATTATGCAAGTCAGATAACGGTATAGTACAGCTACTACGCCCGATGGAATGCAACCAATAGCAGCGCTCCTAGTGGCGAAATGCGGAAGTTAGACATTGCAAATCGAAAAGGAAAAGAAAGAGAGAGCAAATTTCCAATTACAAAATTATAGAGCATCAATTAATTAGTACAAAACGACATTTGTTTCACACGGATAAGATAAATTGTCGCCTGAATAACCAAAAATGTCCGACTTCGATGTGCGACCTTTTGTGTGAACGTTTGAAGGGTACAGGTATAGGTATGAGCAAATACACACAATTTATTGCATAAATGCGCACTTATGTCAATACAGTTTGATGACGTCAGACAAAACAAAAATAAAAAGGCAAACTGGCGCACAGTGATAAAAAGTTAATGTCGAGTATGTGAGAAGAGTTTGCCATTGCCCACGATACACATTTGTATTCGTGAAAGTAACTCTGCATGCACATTCCTCAGAATGGAAGGTGTCACACTATTGCAAGCATCTGTAACACGACGACGTATATCCAGCAGACTTGTAGGCGCTGTTGCATACACCTGATTTTTTACGTAACTCCAGAAATCCAAGCTCGCCATTCTCACACAGTGCACGTAGACCTAAACTTCTGATCTGAGTACATCCTGCTACTGGTTTTTATATGGTAGGTACGGTACAACGTCACAATCTGCATTTGCATACGGCTACATTTGCGAAATCTGAATATGCGGATTCGAATCGTCGCGCATCGATTTCGGACATTGTAGGGTATTCAGGTGACAATTTATCTTATCCGTGTGAAACAAATGTCGTTTTGTACTAATTAATTGATGCTCTACAACTTTGTAGTTGGAGATTTTGCTCTATCTCTTTTCGTTTTCGATTTGCGATGGCTAACTTTCGCATTTCGCTACTATGGGCGCTGCTATCGGTTGCATTCGATCGGGCGTAGTCGCTTTACTATACCGTTATCTCACTTGCATAACTGTTCCTCTCTCCGTTCGCAAGTTATTCCAGACTAAAGGGACTTTCCTATGCACCCTGTACTTATCCATCCAGGCTTTCCGCTGCTTGCTCCACACATTGTACTTATCCAGCCAGACTTTCCGCTGCTATCTCCACTCATTCTACTTATCCACCCAGCTTTTCCGCTGCTTGCTCCACTCATTGTATACTTCGTTCCCATCTTGTCAAAACATACGCACGCCATTCACTCTGACTTCAAGACTGTTGCCACGTAACATTCAGTGAGTGAGAAATATATAACGTTAAGGTTGAAACGTTTAAAGAGAATGTACTCAGAATTTGCATATGGAAAGAAACTAAAAATGAAAGTTAAATTAGAATACACGTCATAAAGTTAGCTTCGATTTTTCCCTACGTTTCAAGACTTACTGTTTCTTTGTATTCATCCCTTCGTTTGCGCTTTGATGCAATTTAAATAATTTCATGATATGGCAGCCAGATCCTGTGAATTTTAAAGTTTCTAGACATTTGGCTGATTGATTTCTCTTAGACTGATTCCTCTCTGGACTCACTATAGGGAAATGAATATCAGGTAAAGCAGTTCTCGAAGTATACTAGTGATAAATCAGGGAATGAATAGCAAGGCAGACGCATTACTTCCAGTAAAAAATGGTCATTAGTCTGATGGATTCTATCCCTTTCTACAAACACTTTGTCCTCTGCAGTTACTTTCTTTACTGCCCCGAGAAGTTTTTATGATGAAAGGCATTACTGAGCTACAGATATCTTACCGTATGTTTTGTGCCTCTCGCATGATCTACTTTTACTCCCTTCTTCCTCGTAAATAAAACTTTACTTTTAGGTTTTAATAAACTGTTGTGGAACTGTTTTCTAATGAAATTTTCTCGTAAATCTTTACGAGAAATCATTATTTAGATAAAATGAATTAGGTTTCAAGAAGTTCAAGTTGGGTCTATACCATCAGAATCGATTAAAAATCATGCAATGTTATGTGATTTCAGGGACTAAATGTGCAAAATTCGTGGCAAGTCACGCTAATTAAAATTTACATAAATATCTTTCCTTACAAATAGTTCTAAAGTAATAAAACTTGTGAATCGCGTAGCATTTGTTGTGGTAATAATTCTGCAGTTTTACTTTCAGAATAAAGTCTTCCAAAACTGTTAAAACTGGAATGAATATGTATAAATGCGGCGAAATGGAAAATTTTGGAGGTTAGTTTTTGAAATTCAACAAGAGGGTAAAAGGGATTTTTTTCCAGAAAGGATCTTTTATTGGAAACGCCGTTATGTTTTAAAATTCAGTAATGTTAGAAGGTAAAAAATAATTTTCTTCTTACACTGCCAGACTGCATTATTTAAACCTACGTCATATTTTGTCTGTGGTTGAGCAATATCATTGACAATCAGAATAATATCAAACAGCGCTAATATACAGCCTGAATGGAAAACCTTCGCCTTATCGCGATTCACACTTGCAGTCAAGCCTCTTCGAAATCCTAACAATCCTACCTTCTGGAATTCTGCTGCATATGGTATCACGCTTTAATTTTTAAATCGACGAGTACATTTTATTATGCGTTAAAATTAGCAAGCCACAGATTTGATACCCCTTTTCCGGTATAATTGCCTGCGATTAAATTGAATTTGTAAAGAAAAATCTTTGTTGCAAATCCAATGTGCCTTCTAAAGAACAAAGATGCCATCTTTTAGTAGTATCTGTTTTAGTTCCTATTGAGACAACCAAAAAATAATTAACATCAGAGACTTCAACATCTGTTCCTGCGAATTTATTACAAACTACAAGACATGACGTTAAGTAGATTTTTCTATAAACGATCTACAGACAGAGAGACAAACATGTATTATTATAGATAGAAAGATTTAGTCAGTTAGTTAAGTTGATATGCAAAAAAAAAAAAAAAAAAAAAATACAGAAACTCACAGAATGTAGTGCTGCTTTTAATTTACGACATCTTGTGCAAGTGAGCCACTTTTCAAACAGTATTGTTCTTACGCGGATTATAGGATGTTTTGTGGTACTGCGTGAAATATTAACGCGCTGTTATTTCTTCTTTCTTAAACTAAACATGGAAGTTCTAATTAATTTGTTTTGCAAACCATACAGCACAAAGCGTTTTAGATATGTATCAATAATGTTACAATCTCTCATTTTCATTACACTTTCAGAGAAATCTTACAATTACGTTTCAGAAGCATCTATTTTGGAACATAACTCTTTGTACATTACGGTTAAGTTAAAAATAGCTTACACCGATAATACTGTTTTATAGTATCCACTGTACATAATTGCTACCTTAATGTTACATTTCGGCGATATTTAAGATTTTTGGTTTGGCAACGGCGTGGATGCGCATGCGCATTTATGTCATCTCACTGAAGCACTCTTGTAGTCGTATTTCCACGTGCTACTGGGATATTCTTTGGTGATACTGTCGTACTCGTGTTAGCTAGTTAGTTGATTTAATATTTCATCCTTTTTTTTTTGTGATTCAAGATCATGTGAAAGCAATTGTTTTGATTATTATAATTTTTAAATTCTGGAAAGCATTTTATAAAATCTAAGTAAATGGCTACTTGTAGAAGGAGACATACTCAGTTGTAATGAGGTGGTGCTTTCTTGCCAATTTCTGATGGACAATCTTAGCAACTTGATTGTGCTTGTTCGTGTAATCTGTGGGAGGACCCTGCACCTTGCTGTGATATGTTGGATGGCCTCTGGCTCTTAATGGTATTGCTGACATATGTCGCTTTCCACTGACGTGTCTTTCAGGATATGTTTCCTGCAGTTTCTGGTGTTTACAACTTCATCTTGTATAGCGATCAGGAACTCTTCGGTCTCTAGCAGTGATCAGTTTGTTAGACGTGCATTGGAGGAAATCTTATCCACATGGTCTGATTGCAGATCGTTGTAGTGCCTTCCGTATAAGAATTTCTTGCCCCAACGTCTTTTGGGGGGGGGGCCTCCCTCGTTCCAATCTCGATGTTCTGAGTAGAGAGTGTGACGTACCTGCCAGCAGGACGCACACGACATAAAGGCAGATAGGAGTCAGAATGAGCGTCTGCGTAACTAAGTTGGTAGAGCGTTTTGTTCCGGAATAAGCGGACTCGGGTTCAAATCCCGGCGTAGACCAAAAGTGACGGAGAAATTTACTTCGTTATAATGGCGCCCGAACTATCCGGATGACCCGACCGTTCAAAATCTCGCATTGGTGTGATGTTCTTTCCACACCGCGAGAAAGGAAAAATCAGAGAATCTCTTCTCCAGCGCTTCGAAAAATAAATGTGTGTGACATTGCATTCCACACACCGGGTTGACTGGGAGTTCTCAAGTGCACGTTCTACAGTGGATGGCTGCCTGCAACGATTCATGGTCACGGCTGACCCGTGGCTATGCCCTCGGCCCTCTTTCGGGGGGGAGATGTGACGTACCTGCCAGCAGGAAGCACACGACATAAAGGCACATAGCAATCAGAATGAACGTCTGCGTAGCTCAGTTGGTAGAGCGACTTGTTCCGGAATAAGCGGACTCGGGTTCGAATCCCGGCGTAGACCAAATAATGACGGATAAATTTACTTCGTTATAAGAGGTCTTGGGCTGTGTACTTTTTGTCACTCTGGTTTATTGCTTGGCGATGGGGCCCTTTGCTCTGGTAGAAGTATTTTCTAAGGCTGCTGATGTCTTTGTTTCGGTGTTCCAGGAGATCAATCATTCCCCGTCCACCTTCTGCCAGTCCAATGGTCAACCTTTCTACCGCTGACTTCGGCTGATGCTGGCGATGTTTAGTGAGGGTTGTATTGGTATTAAGCATTATTTCATTGAGCTTTGTTGTGGTCCACTTGATGATTACAAAGGAATGTGCGAGAACTGGAACTGCGTATGTGTTGATAGCCAACACATCACGTGCATCATGCTTTCCTTGGTTCATACCTTGTGTCTTGCATTTCTTTAGGCCTAAGTCCATCCCGATGTCATTGCTGAAGGCCTCGGGGATCCGGATAAGCTGCTGGAGTTGGTTCTGCGCTGATGCGTTCAGCTTGATGTCATCCATGTACATGAGGTGGGAGAGCTTCTACTTGCTGGTAAACCCATACTTGCTTTCGTTGAGTATGGTTGACAGCGGAGTGAGTGTTAAACAGAACATAGTGGCCTAAGTGAATCTCCTGGAAGATGTCTCTCCTTATGTTAATGAGCTTGGTCTTCATGTTCTCAACTTTGATTGTTGCCTTCCATCATGTCATGGCCGCCTTAAGAAAATTGATGACTACCGGACTTACTCTGCAGATTTCAAGGACCTCTATCAGCCAGCTGTGGGGTATAGAATCGTAGGCTTTACGGTAACCGATGCATGCTGTGTACATGTTGCGGCGTATTTTGAAAGCTTTCTCCATTACAACAACGTCGATGGTAAACCATTCCTTGATTCCTCTACAGTCCAGTTGGTATCCTTTCTGCTGTTCTGCCATAATTGCTTGTCCTTCTATGTGCCTCATTATCTGATTGGCGATGAACGCTGTTAGAATCTTATACAGCGTAGGAAGACCCGCTATTGGTCGATAATTGGCTGGATTTCTTGTGTCCTCATCTTCAGCCTTTCTTTAGTATCTTTACTCCCTGGGTGAGGAAATCCGGGATTAGGGATGGATTTTGGGTCATGTTGGTCAGTTGATCTGCCAGGTATTTGTATGTACAGGTGAACCTCTTGTACCAGTAGTTGTGGATGTTATCAACACCTGGTGCTTTCCAGCTGTGTGGCTTAGCTATGGCTTGCTGAAGGTCCTCTGCTGTGATCTTCCAATCTGTTATTTCCTGATATTGGCTCGCTGTCCTTTATTCTCGCTGTAGCCATAAGGCTTTTCTGTTGTGGTTCGTATTCCTTGCCCAGAGGTTACTCCAGAATTTTTCTACTGCTTCACATTCTGGTTGTCCTTCGCCTTTGGTGTCTTTCTTTGTAATGTTACGATAGAAGCTTTTCGCATCGTTTTCGAATGTGTTATTGTTCATATGTCGCTGTGTGTTCTCTTTGTATCGCCTTAGTCTCTTTCTGATAGATACTAGACTTTGTTTCAACGTGTCAAGTATTCTTCTATTTGCTGGTTTTCTTCGAGCCTGGTGTGGACTTTGGCGCTTTTCAGGATGAGCTTTACTTTTTCTACCAGATTCTCGGACGTCTTTCCCTTTATGTACTGTGTGAGTTGGCAGCTATTTTTCCGGAGTTCATCAACTCAACCCTGCAATCTTCTTTGCCCCGCTGGTTAAAATGAGTTTCTTGGTCATTTGTTCCTTCTGATGGATGTTGTTTTTCCTGTTTAGTCTTGTGGCTGCAACTGAGGCACAGTACACAGCGGAGTGGATGGATTCTAACGTTTTCAACGTGGTGCCATTTTCATCTACTTAGGTTGGTAGCACAGGACTTGTTGAGATTATCTATTTTTTGCCATCGACCTCTATTGGATCTTTGCATCAATATTCTATGTCTCATGATAGGGTCCATTCCTTCAAACTCTAGGGTGGCTGTCCTGAATTCGTGGGCAACCGCTGAGGGCACCCGCTGGCTTTTTTCGGTCCGGTCTTCTGACTCTGTCTCCCGTTTGTCATCAGACTTTGATTTCCCTTCTGCAGCGTGCTGCTCGCTACTCTGTGGTTGATCACCTAGTTCTTGCTTGATGGCTTCCAGGACGGCAGATGGTATATTCTTCGCGACAATGGACAGTCTCTGATCCGCTAGTCGCTGTTCGCTGACTTGAATATCTGGATAATAATAATAATGATACTATTTTTTTATTATTATTATTATTATTATTGATTACATTTATTCTAATTTTTAGCAGGTCTTTTGTAAAAAAATATCGTGCTTATATTATCGGTTTGTCTGTTCGTCCGTCCGACTGTAGACACGATATCTTTGCAACTAATAGTTCGATTTGAAAAATTATTTTTGAATTAGAAAGCTTGAAATGTGCGAATGATGATATTTTATTTTGATTTTGTTTACGATGCACAATTTCGCCGCTAGAGGGCGTAAATGCAGATGACATCGAATTCAAAATATATTTTATTCCATACATTTGCTTCTAAATATCCAATTCAAAAAATTATTTTGCCTTCCGATTCTACTCATGGCGAAGATTATTTTAAGTGTAGTCACTTTCTAAAATTATGCATACATTCTCCGCTAATGGGATTAAAAGTAAATAGCGTTTTCCCCGGTATCTCTGCTCCTAAAACTATGATTTGAAAAATTATTTCTGCAGCGGATGCAGCTCCAGATGAGAAATCTTTCTCATAAAATTTCTAATTTTTGGTATAAAACGGTTTGGCCACCAGTGGGCGTGAGAGTTAATTTCTGCTTCTGATGTTTTTGCAAAAACATCTGAGCTTCTAAAATCTCGACTGAAAATTTTTTTAATGGACCGATACTACTCACGTTGGCAAACCATTTGGGAATATTTCATTCTTAAAATAATGCAGGGTTTCTCCGCCAGGGGGCGTTGATGTATATCTTATTTTTGTCAATATCTCTACTTCTAATGGCCCAATTTGAAAATATTTTTCTTTGTTGGATAGAGCTTCCGGTTCGACATGTATTTCATATAATTTCAAAATTTTCAAGTAATTAATTGACTTGAAAAAATTAGGGGGTGTAAAGGTAAATTGGCGCTACGGGGAGGGGAGTAAAGGTAAATTGCACGTTGCCCATTGTCTCTGCTTTTAAAACTCCGATTTGAAAAATTCTTCCTGCACCGGAAACAGCTCCCGGTGGGAAATGTTTTGATTGTAATTTCTATTTTTTTTTTTTAAATATGGTTTTGGACACCATGTGGCGTAAGCGTTAATTTTTGCTTCGTAGGTTTTCCCATCAAAATCTGGGCTTCTAAAATCTTGATTGAGAACATTCTTTCGTAGACCGATACCGCTAATGTTGATAAACATTTGAGAATATTTTCTTCTTAAAATCATGCATGGTTTTTCCGCCAGGGAGCGTAGATGTATATCTTATTTCTGTCAATATCTCTGCTTCTAAGAGTCAGATTTGAAATATTCCTTCTTTATTAGATAGCTATTCCGATATAAAATGCTGTCATATAATTTCAAAATTTTCAAGTAATACACAGACTTTCCGCTACGGGACGTTAAAGTAAATTCCGTTTCTCCCGTTTGTATTGTGTTTCTCCATTTGCTTCTAAAATTCCGATTAGAAAACGTTTTTCTGCACCTGATACAGCTGCTGATAGTAAATCATTTGCCTAAAATTTCTAATATTTGATAAAGAATGTTTTAGCCACCAGGGGGCGTAAGTGTTAATTTCTGCGGCTGATGTATTTGTAGCAAAATCTGAGCTCCTGAAAACTCGATTGAAAAAATTATTTCTTTGACCGATACCGCTCAAATCGAAAAACCTTTTGAGAATACTTTCTTGTTAAAATAATTCATGGTTTTTCCGCCAGGGGCGTAAAGGTATATCTATAATATTTTGTAGTTCACAGTTCTGTCGATAGGTGGTGGTTGTGTACTTCAGTTTGCAGCTGTATCGCCACTTCTAAAAACGCTATTGAGAAATTTATTCTTCACTGTATGCCATTCCCTACAACAGAGATGTTGGGTGTTATCATTTTTAAGTAACGCAAATATTTCTCACTAGCTGCGTAAAGGTCAAACGCTTTTTCCATGAAGAATAATTTTCGCCTATTTTCAACTTTTCCGCTATGCAAAGTTTTTCCGCTAGCAGACGTAAACTTAAATAATGTTTCCTTTTTTATATTGCTTCTTTTAACTGTTCGATTTGAAAATCTCTTTTTCTCTGATACCTTGCTTGTAGTATAAGAAACTTTTTGTTCACCATTTGTTAATTTTCGTAACATGCTCTTTAGCCGCTGGTGGAACTAAGTAGATGTTTCTATTTCTGGATGTTTTATCGATTGTTGGAACCAGTTGATTGTTTTCCAAACCGGTTCCATTGATTTTGAATAGCTTTGTTAAATTTAATTCGCGTCAGAATGGATTCAAAAGACGTGCTTATTACATCTGAAAATTCGGTGTCATCTTTCTTGTTATTATTTTAATTTACTTTTCTTATTAAATTTTAGGCTACTTCCTTTGCTCTTTGTTAGGCCACCAACTTTATTTGACCCTGAATAATATAATTTTTCGAGCAGAAAATTAAATAGCCGATGTCTTGCTTGGCCCAGCTAAATTGAAATTTATTATTTTAAAATCATTTTAATTTGTTGATATGCTTGATTTTGCGCTAATATTTGTTGAAGTGCTCATTCCAGATTTATTCACTGCAACCCGAAGAATGTTTAGAACAATTTTTTTCAGATTTATTAATGACCACGGGATTAACACTATTTGTGGCGTGGTAGCATAAAAAAATTCTTGCCATGGGTCGCTGAACTTCTTTTGTCAAAAGTAAAACAGTTAAAGGGAATATTTCATGCACACTGGACAGCTTCCTAAATGTCTGTACCAAAAAGATAATCACACGACATTTCGTGGTCTTCTTAGTAACATATTTATGATTTGTTAGTTCATGACCCTAAACAGAGCTCTAATTTGAAAGAAAAACTTATTTTCTTTAAAATTAGGAAACCATTTTGCATAAATGAAAAGTATTCCTCGCTAAAAAAAGACGAGGATTTTAAATCATATGTAAATCACCTTCACAACAAGAGAATATAGATTGCTTACTATACTGTGCAAATTAATTGGAACAAAGTAAAAAATCACTCGTTTTTCCAAAACTATGCCTTTATATCATTCTATTCCTTGACATACACTGAATAATACCTGTATTAGTATGAAGTATGTCCTCCTTTAGCAGAAATGACCTCTTGAATTCGTTTTGGCATTGACTCCACTGATTGACTGCACATATTTTTGACTTCATAATCGTGGAACCACACTTTTATAGCATTCGTTATCATGCGTTCTTTGGTTGTACAGTCCATTTTACCTAAACGTCTCTTCAAAATTTTCCACAAGTTTTCTATGGGATTTAAGTTTGGTGAATTTCCAGGCCAATCAAGCAAATGAATTTGATTTTCCAGCATGACATTCTTGACCAATTTCGAATTGTCTCATGGGGCCAAGTCGTGTTGAAATGTCCCGTCAAAAGTTTGGAAGAATGGAACAATCCTACGTTGTAATATTTCTACGTACTGGGCTGAATTCATCATACCTTGAACAGGAACTAAGCTTCTGGTGCCATGTGATGTCAAAAACCTGCAAAACATCTGTTTCAAAGAGTGTTTTACAGTTTGTTTGATATGCTCAGGTCTTAAGGGTTCCCAGTTGCTTCGTCTAACGACATTTGCTTGGTAACCCTGAAAAATAAATGAGTTTCATCACTGAAAATTACCTTTTTCCAGTTGTCAGCAGTCCATGATTTATATTTTTTGGCCCATTCTAAACGTTTGATTTTCATTTTCGCATTCAAATATTGTTTTTTCGTTGGTCTTCTTGCCTTCGGGCCAACTTCCAGAAACCTACGGCGTACAGTTGAATCACTAACATCACAACCACTAGCCAATACATCTCTTTGAAGGTCGGTGCTTGTTTTTTTTTTTTTTTTTTTGATTCATTTTACTATTTCTGATTAGATATTTACCGGTTCAGGGAGTTATTTTTTATTTTCTTCCACATTTACCTCTCCTTTTTGGAGACGATGATCCAGGTGCATTGTATCGCCTAAGCAGTCTTGATACACTTGAATTGCCTACACCAACTGCAGAAGCGATATCTCTCACTGTCATAGAAGTGTGATCCTTCAGAGCAATTATTTTTGCACGCTTCCTTGGGGAAATATCCATTTTTCAGTACACAAGAGCAACACGTACTCACAGAGAGCAAAAACTAACTTCCGCCTGTCACACACGAAAGCTCAGAACTGAAACTGAAGTGCCTATTTCCGGTTTAAAACCGGTCAATCCACATTCTTACTATCAAGTTCTAACAGTCACACCACCTCACAGCTCATAAACCCGTTTTATGTGGGTTTCCGACATCAACTGGTGATCACATTACAATTCTGAGAATAAAATAGCTTGTCCCAATAAATTTGCACGGTATAGTATATATAGTGCCTGTAAAAATAAAAACTACATTTCCCCTAGTGGCCAAGAGAAGTTGTGACTTACTACAGAGGTGAGGTACGTGTCAAGACGACAAATATTCAGCGACAAATTCCGTCGGTGTAGTTTAGTCGGTTAGAAAAAATGGCTCCGGAGCAAGGAGGTGCGAATTCGATCTCATCAGCGACACATTTTTGTTTTCACATTTGCGCCAGGCTGTAGAAAGAGAGATCTACTGGCCGTTGGATTTTTCGAAAAATCGGAATGTTTGGGCCACATATCGTCCGGAATTAATGAACATTTCTTCTTCGTTTAAAAACAATAACAGGGAGATAATGCAAATCTGCAGCGATAAATTCCGTTGGTGTGGTTTAGTCCGTTAGTACAACTGGCTCCGAAGTGAGGAGATGCGAGTTCAACCTTCGTCATTGAAAAAATTAGTGTTTTCACAAAGTCATTTGGAAAGGTTGCAATTAACTGGTTTATATTTTAAAAGTTGTCACTAAGTCAAGTGGCAGTTGAAAAATAATGCCTGTAGGAACAGAATTTTAGTCTTTATGTTTTGCTAATTCAAAGCACGTGTGGGAACTTCTTCATAATGACTGTTCAGTCAGCTGTGCATAAAAAAAGAACATTGTAAGCTATTTGAAAGCTGAATAAATCCGTCCGAATAAAAAACAGCTTTGTTATTGAGTTCTCTTTTCATCAGAATTAAGAAGTATAATCCGCACGAAATACATAGCTGAGAGAGGTAAACCATTATAGGCAAGCCTGAAGTCACCCGTTTATTTCCCTCTGCTCACATATCTCGTTCTTTCCCGTTTCTCTCTGTGACAAGTAACATGGTCAGTCTGTCACTCGGGCGCAATCAAGTGCAATTTACTTTGCTGCAGAAGGAAGTATATGAAGAGAGCCTGTCCTTCTCGGTGCACTTACCTGCAACGTATTGAATTCTTTCATTTACGATCTGGATTCGTTTTCCTTAAAGAGAGCTAGGAATTTAACGAAATACTCGCTAAGGTTTGTTCTGATTCCACAAATAACACTTCCACTCCAGCAGAAAATCTAATAATAATCGGTTGCTCTATAAGAAATACCACGTGCTTAGCACAGAGCAAAACAGAACGTAACGCACATCTCCTATAAATTGGTTTTATACAGCTTCATGCATACATATATCTGTATAACGTTGGTGTTTTACACTGCTCAAAACAATTTGGGGGATATCGTAGTTTTGAATGAAAACTGTGAGTGACAGAAAACTTAGGAGGTTGGAATAGGAACTACAGACATCACACGCTATTTAAGAAAAAAAATATAGCCGAAACAATTAGTAATTTAAATTTAATAATTTTTTGAGAAAACGAACGTAAAAATACATATTTATGCATATCATAAAAATGAAAATAAAGTTACATTTTTTGCCAGAAAGTTGGATATAATAGGGGATATGGTTCACCCCTGACACAAAGCAATGTTGCACACCTGTGAGGCATAGAGTCAATCTGAGTATTAATGAGAGATTAGGGAATTCCATTCCACTCCTGCAGAAGAGCACTTTCCAATTGCGGGATTGTTTGTGGAGGGGTAAATCGAGCAGCAACACTTCTCCCCAGAACGTCCGATACATGCTCGAATGGGTTCATGTTTGAGGAACATGATGGCCAGTCCATTCGGATTATTCCCTCGTCAAACAAGAAGTCGTGCACACATCGAGCCTGATGTGGCCTGCAATTATCGCCCACAAAAATGAATTCATCTCCGATTGCTGCAGCATTATGGACGACAAATGGTCTGAGGATCTCATCCTTATACAGTACTGCAGCATGTGTACATTTCTGATGATATACAGGTCGGTTCGAGCATTGATAGAGATGCTGGCCCACACCATCACACTGCCTACTCCAAATCGAACACTTTCTTGCTCAAATAACGGGTTGTTACGAGTACCTCGTCCCCTCCGAATGATGAGTCGCCTATTATCAGGATGTACAGTAAAGTGCGACTCGTCTGAAAAGAGCACATTGCTCCATTCATTTCTTCTCCAATCTGCATGGTCCTGTACCCAAAGTCTGCTGGCAGCACGGTAGCGTGCGGTTAAAGAAACACATACCATTGGTCGTCCAGCATACAAACCAATACTGTAGAGTCGGTTCAGAACAGTTTGCGTTGAAACATTTGTGCCAGTAGCCGTACGGAGTTCGCGTTGCAAAAGAGTGGCGCTCATACTCAAGTTTCTCCTGGCAGTCAGTGTTAAAACCCGATCTTCAATTCTTGATGTTGCTATCCTACGACCTTGGCTGGTTTACACCTTACATTTCCGTTATCTGAAAACCTAATCCAAAATCGGGAAGTCACGCTTTCAGACATTCTAACGGCTTCCACTAATTGTGATTGGCTTTGATCCGCTTCTAAGCAAGCGATAGCTCTCCAGGCTACAGATTCGGGTAAATCAAGTTGTCCGGACATCACATTCATCCATAACATACATTAAAATCATGTGAGTCGTTTTATCATGGACTAAACGATCGTACGATACATGCCACTTTTCATTCGCTGACGGAAATACGCCATCTTTAACGTCAAACAAATATATTTGCATACTCAGGTGTTTGTAAGTGTGCAAAAGTTTCATTAGAATCATTTTCCTTCAATTTCTCTTAGCATACAAACAGTTGATGTCAGTATATAGTTCATATCAAAACCACGATATCCCCTAATTGTTTTGAGCAGTGTATATTGTAGAAACCTAAAGGTGAATGTGAAAAAAAGACTTTGACACAAGAAAGTTACATATTTTGGGGAATATGGAGGACATTTTCAACCCCCATGAGAAACTCTTAGGACTATAAGAACTCAAATGTCCCTAATTTGGGGCCAGTGGATTTAGGGATTTAAGTGAGCCACGATCGAGAGACAAGCATATCATTCATGTCTCATCCAACGCTTAGACACGGGCTCAATTGAAACAATTAGCCAGAAACTAGCCGCCGTACTTAGTTGGCCACCAGCTGACGATCTCAGCTTTTATTTCTACGTAAGAATGACTGCAGACATGTGTTTACGTGTGTCTTCGTGTAAGTGTATATTGTTTTCTCATAGGTGGTCTTTCTGATTGCGTGGTCTACCAAATAACTCTTCAGCACTGTATCGAGCTGGAATTTTTTTCCAAAGCATTAAGTGTGCGTACACCGCCAACTCAATTAGAAACAACATTTTACACAGATGTAAGTAAAGCAGCGTATATGCAAAATGCGTGGTCACCTGCGTCACCACGTGATCTAAGCAACAATTTAACAATGTCACTAGGAAGTACTAGTGAGTAGCCTTGATCACAATGGGAAAAACGAAGCATCTTTCAGAGTTCGACAAAAGAATTATTGTGGATGCCCGTCTGTCTAGAGCAGTGGTTTCAAACCCAGACTCTTGGAAGGGCCACTTTCGAATTTTTCCAGGAATATAGGGGCCGCAGGAATATTAATAAATTTCTTATAAATAAATATCAACTTTACAAAACTACACCAATGGCTTTGCACTACAGTGGAATATTATTTCTAATTATCGGTAAATAGTAAAGACAAATGCTTCGTCAATCACTGAAAACAATCACTGTTACGTAACAATTATTTTTCACTTAAATCTTAAAACAATCACATTTTCTCAACTGAACACGGTACAGGGTACAGAAAATATTACATTTTCTGACCAGAAACTTGGACTTGCTACTTTTTCACTAACTTATCGATATTTGGAATAATGTCGTTTGAAGTGGCAACTGTTAAAAGTGAGCATAAGCGACTGTCATTAACCTATTCCTTTCAAGACATATTACTTGGTTCATTCTTGAGAACAACTGTCCGCATGAGCATGTTGTTCCGGACATAGGCAGAACATGTGCAACTAGGTTATGAATGTTTATGTACTTGTCCTTTGAAACTAACTGGTAAAACTCTGTTAGATTGCAGCTGTTGAATTTTTCTTTTAGGAAAGAATCACACTGAAAATCTATTAATTCGCGCTGATGTTCTTCAGGTGCGTTGTCAGCATTATAGGAAAATGGAGTCTTGAATATATTGAAAACATTTTCCACGTTTTTGAAACATTCAAACCGCCATACAGTTATATTCTTCGTAAATAAATTTCGTACTTATAAAGCAGATGGCTTTGCCAAGCATTGATATGTTGATAATATATTTAATATATTATAATATACTTGAAAAAAGGGCGATTTATTTTTATTTTGTAATTATTCACGCTGGCCGCAAAACAGTTGGCGCCGGGCCACATGCGGCCCGCGGGCCGCGAGTTTGAAACCACTGGTCTAAAGTGACGATTTTGGAAATAGCAAATCTGACGGCAATTTCAAAAGCTGAAATATCCCGGGTCTTTAATAAGTAAAAAAATAGCCAGCATTGCTTGTATAAGAGACGTTACACTGCCGCAGCGACAATAGGTCAGGAACGAGACCGCTGTCGTCTGAGAAGGCTTGCGCGGAGAAAAAGGACATTCTTTTTGCAGCAATTGATCAAAGCATGCAATGAAGGTAGTTGCCGAACCATATCTCAGCACATTATGTGCACGGGATTGAAGTGGATCGCAGCAATCGCACCCCTTTGCGGAAACCACTGATTTCTGAGAAACCGGAACCTACAGTGTTATGAGAAACACCGTGACTGGAAAAAACTCATTCGGTCGGACAATTCAAGGTACAACCTTGTTCTGTACCGACTGTAAGTAGAGAGTTTGTCGTGAGAGATATGAAGCAATGGACGCAGATTTCCATGTTAACACAGCTCAAGGTTCTAGGGATGGTGTCTTGATATGAGATATGTTCTTTTGACACGCAACGGGTCTCCCTGATATTGCTAGAATATCGAGTGTCCTCTAAGGATTATGTAAACATTTCTACCGATCAAGTCCATCATGCAATGCTGACTTTTCATCCATCAAGTGGTGACTATATTTTGGACGACAATGCTACTGTCCAGCGAGCAAGATGCGTTCAGCAGTGGTTTAGTGAGCAACACAGCGACTTCCACCATTTTCCTTGACCACCACAAAGCCCGTATCTGAACTCCTTTAAGAATGTACGGTATATGTTAGAAAAACAGATCCTGGAGCGATGTCCTCTTGCAGCAAATCTGAGCGAGTTAAATGGCTTTCTGGTGAATGCCTGGCATGCTGCAGACGTATGCACTTCAACGCTTTGTGGAAACTATGCCAAACCCCATACGTGCTGTAATTCAGGCTAATGGAAGCTCAACCCGGTATTGAATGAAAGTTTTTAATTTAGTGAACGGGGTGTATGTATTAACACATACTATTTTTTCCTTGAGGGGATTAGCGACAACTCAAAGGGCTCAACTCTAAGGGCTATAAGTAGTTGCCCATCCCTGTTTTGGAACCATTGGCAGCTGCATTTCGGGACTATGAGTGCTGCATTTTAGGACCATGGGTAATGCAGCACCCACATCTCATTAGGGTTTTTAGCCCAGGTCCACCTGTACGAACTTATCTTGTTGAAAGTAGCTTTCAACAAGATAAGTTCGACATATCTTGTTGAAAGCAACTTACAAGATATGTCGAACTTATCTTGTTGAACCGCGCTCCGGGGCATCACTTTTTTCCCGAAAGTTCTGTTTAAAAAATGAAAACAAAAGCCACTGCTTCGAGGTGTATCCATCGTTATAGATTATGTGTTTCTTAACGATTCGCATTCAGGTTCTTCAGATCTCCAAGAAACACATCCACCCACCTAGTTCTTGGTCTTTCCCACGGGTTGGCTTATTTGTTTTGTTATTTTTTTTTATCGGCACCTCCGTCACAATTCTTCCGCCTGTTCTCAATACATCTCCGAACCATTCAAATCTCTGACTTCGAACAAATCAGAAAATGTCTCGTTTTTATAAAACTATTGATGTTCCACATCATGACTTCAGTCTATCTTCCAGTTGCCACGTGGAACAGAATGCCACATATATTTCTCAGTACTCTTATTTCAAACGTCACAAGAAGTCTGTCATCAGTTTTTGTTGATGACAAAAAGTCCCGGCTTCATTAGGTTTAATTAGTGCGTTTTTCCGAATATCACTTTCATTCTTAACGAATATCACTTTTGATATTCGTTAAGATATATATTAAACATTTCACTTTTGATTCTTGTACATAACGCCATGGGAGGAGCTACCACTTCTAATCTTAACACGACATTCAGCTGAGTAACATGCTTTCCCACAGAGAAGGAACAATTAACTTGCAGTTACTATTAGGAAAGGCAAACAGCATACTTTTTCTGCTTCACAAAATAAAGCCATCTATTCTGAGACGCACAAAAAACTTTGCATCAATAATACCCGACGATTAATTATTCAGTCAGTGAAGTGTTAGGAAGTTATTACTGCACCATCAAATTATAACTGTTTTTAACGAGTTCGTAATCGTGGTTACATAATAAATCGTTACATGAATGGAATGGTGTTTCAGTACACGCAAAAGGGAAGTTGTAAGAAAAAATATTCTCTCGTGGGATGTACTAGTTAAAAATTGAAATTTTGCGAAACTTAACCTGCCAAACATATGAGACGATAAATCGTGAAATATAACTCAGGAATTTTAGGATTGCAGAAAATCTGATGCGTAAATAAAAAACACTGATAATCAGATTTTTTTTTCTTAATTCTGCTCGGGGCGGCGTCTTTTCTTTTTCTTCATTTTTTCTTCGCTTTACTTCGTTTCAGCGGTTCAAGTTTCTTCCTATGAAAGTAATCCTTCGGTTGTATCGGATCTTTTGCTTAGTTTACAGTTAGTATAACTTTTTGAAACAAGGAAAATTCGGAAGAAAGGACTAATAAATTGCAATCGATATTCTTCAAGCTGGATTTTTTTTCTTGAAAGCGCCAAAGAAATTTTTGTCATATGCCCGGAGGCAAAAGTTATTAATATTTATCTTATTAATCTTAAGTAGTGTCATAATTTTTCATAACATCATTAAGAAAATGGGTAAGAAAATAACTGTCCGCATTAATTACATAATATATTTTGGAAACGTTAATTATTATTCCACTTGTCAAGGTGTTCTGATGAAAACTACCATTTTCATAGAATAACAAAAATACATAAATATATAAACAAACTAAAATGAGTAGAACACTTTTTACTTCATCTAAGAAGAAATACTTTATAATTACTTTCCACTCTTAAAGTTTAGTCTTTATCGTGACACTACTGCTTTCATTCGTCTGGGATTCGTTATTTTGGTTTTATTTTGTTATCCATGGTCCCTGTAGATACAATTCTTCATAAACCAAAATGACATTATCTATGGCTTAATTTTTTGTGAGTTGCGAATGTTTTAATTTAGAAATTAAAAGTTACCTAACCTAATATTACCAATAATTAATATTGCAGAATTATGCGCTTCATTTTTCGATAAAAAGTATTTTTCCAAGCTTTTCAAGATTCTGAAAAGTAAAAACAAGTGATCGATACTGGATGGATTAAGTTTCAGTAAATTTAATATTATACCATTTTTTTTATTTTCTTCTCCATCCTTTAGTTATGTTAATATTTAATAAATTTCTTATTAGCTTGGTTTCACTTATTTTAAGTGTATTAATTTCATTAAATTTCAGCTTTATGTCTCAGTTTTTGAGTAATTTCACTTCATTAATTTAAGAAATGATTTTCACAGTGAATGTTTGATTTATTAGAAATAGTTATTTTACTTCGAAATAATAATTAATACAGACATTTAACGTGGACCAGGAACATCAAACAAAGATCTTCGCTCTTTCCACGTTTATAAGTGAGTCACGGAAAAATTCTCATTGGCAGCCACCAGGAGTTGAACCCAGGGTCTTCCAGTTACGCGCCGGATATGCTTCCGCTACACCAGAGCGGCCTCGAATTCCTCCAGACTCACACACGCTAACTGCCAAGCCAATTTGACATCCGGCGCGTAACTGGAAGACCCTGGGTTCGACTCCAGGTGGCGGCCAATGAGAATTTTACCGTGACTCACTTATAAACGTGGAAAGAGCGAAGATCTTTGTTTGATGTTCCTGGTCCACGTTAAATGTCTGTATTAATTATTATTCATTCGCCTTCTAATTATTTCTTCAGTTGCTGCTTACCATCTTTGGTGAATCTCCAGCATTGTGCGGGGCTCCAAAAAGCAACCTGCCCAATTGGCTTGGCAGTTAGCGTGTGTGAATCTGGAAGAACTCGAGGCCGCTGTGGTGTAGCGGAAGCATATCCGGCGCGTAACTGGAAGACCCTGGGTTCGACTCCCGGTGGCGGCCAATGAGAATTTTACCGTGACTCACTTATAAACGTGGAAAGAGCATAGATCTTTGTTTGATGATACTTCGAAACAGCTTATTTTTTGTTAAAGATTCACTTTGAGGTTTACACAATGTAAATTGCATGGTCTTGCAAAATCTATAATTTATTCAGCAGATCTCCTTTTATCAATTGATATCCGAATTAATAATGAGGAACTATATATACACCAACTATGTAGAAAAGTGTAAAACTGTACTAGTAATCCGATTTAATGGCGTAAGTGTATATAAATAAATGTTTTCAAACTTTCGCACATCAACCAGATGGCTTTTTCAAGGAAGATAGAAACTGCAATCTGAATAATAGAACGCTTCAACAATTTTAATGCGATGACTTGACTTGGCAATAAACAGATACGACGTAATATTCATTTAAAGACTCGGTATCCTGGTAGGAAATAGGCGTTTCTTGTAGAACTGGTTCCAAATTCGTGGGAACTCCAGTTTCCAAATTTGTGGCGGGCAGCTTTGTTACCTGGGCACAATTCCCTACGTGTCAAATGTGTCTTACAGAAAACCAAGAACGCCCTCAAGAAGATGAACTACGGCGTCGGTATGAGGTCTCCTTCAACTTTATATACTATGCTAAAGCAAAATACTGACATACCCCTTATTTCCAGCGAGTTAGGTGTTTATGCAATCCCGTTACAATATCCTGACGACTCCAGGCGATGCTATATTGGAATGAACCAAGCGTTTGTTTAGAATCAGAGTCAACGATCATAAAAGGGACACAAAATACGGTAAAATTCCATGGCCCTATCAATAAAAGTCAAATTCAAGTCCGCTACTTCTATGTGGGATGATATAAAGAAATTAGCTACCTTCTTTATCCCTAAATTTGCAGCCATTCATGAAACCTTGTTGATCATTACCAACAGTGACGGTTTCAATTATATCGTCTCCCTGGAGTTGCCATGAGTTTGGAACCAGTTCTTCAAGTAACCCCTTTTCCTTACCAGGATACCGCGTGCGCAACCAACGCAATTCCTCGTGTCTTTAAATCAATATTGGCCTCTGATCATTCGTTCGAAAGGTTATCGGGTTCGAATTCCGGCGAGGCATGAATGTTGTGTTTGTCTTACGGCACTGGCTCTTTCCCTTCCCTGGAACCAGTAACCCTAAATTAGGGACAGCTGACTGCTTATAGCCCACTGAGTTCCTCGCGGTGATCGTTAAACCTCCAGTAAAAAAATCAATATTACGTCGTACCCATTTGTTATCAAGTCACCACGTTAATAATGTTGTAACGTTCTATTTTTCAGATGGCAATTTCTGTCTATCTACGTTGAAAAAGCTATCTGGTGAAAGCTTGGAAACCTTTATTTATACACTCTTACGCCAGTAAATCGGATTACTACGGTAGTTTTATTAATTGATATCCGATTTCCTAATTTGGTATTTCATCAGCAGTGCTTTCCCACATTAGATTGAAAATTTAAATTCAAAACCTTACACTTCGGTCTCGTAACAAGCAAAAAACTAAAATAAACTGACGTAAATTCGGGTTTACCAAATTGTTGATCTCTCTGTCATGTTTTCCATGCACAATGACGTGAATTTGTCAATAATAGAGCTGTAACGACCTTTGCTATCCCTACGTCTCTTTATGAAAAATGTTGAAATCCTGCAAGAGTCATCCCATTTTATTGGTTAGTTCGATCCATAGAATCACACACTCGAAAATATCGAGTTCAGACTTTTCTTTGTAATAGTAACAACAAATAGTTTAATTCTCTTTCACTGCGTGGCTTGGGAATTAATGTAGGGCAGTGAATGGAAGAAATCGCATTCTTACTTTTCCATTAGCGCGAAAACCATAGGGCTTCTAAAACCTCCTGTTTCCTATCACGCTCCAAGATCAAGAGTCAAGGTACTCAAGAGTCAAGGTACTCAAGAGTCAAGGTACTCAAGAGTCTTCTCACCAGACCCAAAATCGTCTGCCAAAAGGTGCGCTCACCAGCGTGCGCGCGCACACACACTTGAGAGTGTCACGCCATGGTGGGGAGTTAAGCACTGACCACCTGGGGTCTCGGTTTTGGACACAGACAGTCATAACTCTTGAGTGACACCTCTGAGGAACACGTATCATTTGCGTACACATTAAATGGTGAAAATGCCTTATTTCTTATCAAAAGGACGTAAAGTTTAATCTATGACTATTTTCATAATTGAAAAGCTGAAAACGAATAGGAGGAAGCTCAGAACTGCAGTTCTGTCCCTCTCAATGTCAAGATTTCAAGCAGGCATTGATGAGCTTCATAACTGCTTCACTCCACGCTACACTTCGCCTTGGGCAACCAAACTTACCCAGTTTCTGGCGTAGCATTCAAACGTGGTACTCAAGAGTTGTGTGTGTGTGTGTGTGTGTGCACCTTAAGAAAACCACATGTTTCCCCTGACCAAAGGAATTTTTCACACTCCCTAATTAATCGGGCTCCTGAGTTTATCCTAAGCAGTTTGGCTGCCTGTAAAACAGCCGTTAAGCGTCCTTCTCGCATTCACACACCCTGATACGATTATTCCTGCCACACAGGTACACTACTTTTGATATTCTTATCTCGACAACTCCGTCAAAATGCCGCGCACAAGGGAATCCCAAGTGGAAATGAACATATTAATACATATTTATTATTATTATTATTATTTCTGAAACCGGATTAGAGATTCTTACAAAAGCCTTGAAAGTATGCATTCTTTTCCACTATTTGAATTTTACGTTAACTGGTTCTACATAGTTGCATTGAACATCATCCGTCGCCTGGGGGGTACATTTGTCTCGTGGCGTCGGTCCCGACTATTCCTTGGAACCAGTGGCAGGAAATTAAGGACTGACGACCGCTTGCAGCTCTAAAATCTGCCCATGGAGAAAGTTAAACCCCTACCTCCCCATAAAAAATACGGAAGGGATGCAGGGACAGGCCTTAGTAGTACCAGAACCCGGTTGAATGACCGATGATTAGCCACAAGCCAGCGCTTCTGACCACTCTACCAGCCATTTGCAGAAACATGAAAAACCACTTGATTTTCAAATATACGAAAACATCTTAACGACTCTACTTTTCAGCAAAGTCCAGCTTCTGTGATCCAGCATTTTGTTTAAGCTTAGAAGCCCCCAGTATCAACCATCCAAGGTGAACCCCAACCATATGAAAAATTCTGAATCCCAATGGAATCATGCTTACATCCATCAAGTGCATTGCCAATTTTTCCCTTAGTTATACTGTTTAAAGTAGGTGCTTATATTTGTAGAAGCACATCTCGTGCGCATCTATCTCCTTTCAGAATATCTGCACTTCGGCACAGAAATTATTGTAGGCTACTTTAGTTTTTTTGGAGTTTAACGCCCAACATGAGCAATTTTATTGGCTACCGGCAGTCGACCGTCCCTAATTTTCTAACACCGGTTGCCGGGGAAAGAGATAGCGACATTGCTCAACCTCACCACCCATACCTCCTTATGAACTCGAGCGTAGGCTCAGCTCTGACTCCTAGTCAGAAACACATTCCTCTGACCGCTCGGCCTAGGGTCTTGCACAGTTCGTCGAACGCAGAGTGATCCAAATCCGATTAGTACAAAAAAGATAATTCGTACAATGGACAATTGGCCAAACGCTATTTCGTCCAAATGTTCGATTAGTCCAATACGGATTCCTGCACTGATAAGACGCTGCCTAAGTGGCGTTATGGTCTAAGCATAACGCCACTCATTAAGATGAATAGTCTCCTGACGAGTCATCTTAATGAGTCCGGGTTCATACCCCGGTGAGACACGGATTTTGAGTTTGTCTTACAGCACAGGCTCTCTCCTTTCTGGGAGCCAGTGATCCTAAACTAGGATCACTGGCTCCTAGGAAGTTGCTCACTGTGGTCGTTAAATCCCCAAAATAAAAAAAGGAATGAGGATGAAACTGGTCTAATCCGTATTTGTCCAGTGGAACGAATTATCGAATCAATCCCAATAAAAACCATTTTGCTGGGCCAAGATCCAGCAAGATCCAGCGCTGGAAGCCAGACCTGCCAGCGGCTCAGCACCATGGTGCCGGTGCCAAAAAGTAAATAAAATGTCCCGGCAGCCAACGCATGGGCCAGCAGTTGCTGCCAGCGGTGGGCCAACAGCTGACACCTCATCAGTTGGCATATGCCACAACACGGCCATCACTTATCCGTCACGGAATGACATAGGAACAGAAAAATATAACAAAAAACAGGTTAACTAATGCTGAACGTTTTTCGTACAGCGTCATATCTTGTGTGCACCACTTGTTGGGTGCTTCGAGGATGACATCACAACTCCTAAACGTTTCCCGGTCAGCGCCATTTTTTTCCTTCCACGTGTCGATGTCACTACTCGGTCGGTGCTATTTTTCCCCATAAGGGAAGTTTTACTGCAGGACGGCACATCGCTAGGGATATTTTCTTCCGCGATCTGAATAAAGCCGCTACGGTCAGGCTGTGATCGAACCTACGACAGCTTGGTTGCGAGGCAGGTGCTGTAGCCACAACACCGCGGTTCTTACTTGGCGATCCTGCTTGAAGCTGAACTTCTTTTCTGCGCGATGTGTGAAACTAAGCTTTTTGATTTTACAATATCGCGAGTCATTTTTCGTAAATGTCGGTTTTATATAATTTTAAAATTTATTTTTTCAACGTAATGCTTTTTTTTTTTACAGTGAGGGAACTTCACTCATTTTCAAAGGATGTACAAATTAAAGATGTTTCTCGAAGTATAGTGATGTGCTTGTGTTTTCCAAACGCGATTGTTTGATTCATTTATGTGTTCATGTCATATCCTGCTTGTATGTTGTGACGGTTCACATTGCCTTAGCTTACACGTGCCTCCATTCACTTTTTTCAAAACTTCGTATCTTAATGACATATCAAAGGAATACGTTCACATTATTACACTGCGATTAAAAAAATCCATTATCGGCACACCAGATAGATCGAATTTTGGCAAGAAATATGACACAGCTTTATCAGTACGTTATTCAAATATTCTTAGATAAAAAAAAAAAACTAAACTAAACTTTCCTTTGTTTGAGCCATTATAGCAATAATCTTCAGCACAGAAGTAACTACTACAGATTCACGATGGTGTCAATGTCTAACTGGCAGCTAACCGCGCACGTGTTGCTTTTGCACATGCGCAGTCGCGCTGCTTGCACCTGGTAGTTGAGTAGAATTTGTTGCCAGCTTCGGACCAGTCTTGGCACTAGCTTGGAAGTCCGTAATTCACAGCGCAGGAGTCATGAGCGGTGGACTGCCAACTGATAGTGCTGCCACCTGCGGATTGCTAACGTGCCGTGAATAGCAGATTACAGTCAGCAGTGAACGATCACTGCCAGCTGGCGGCTAGCAGTTTCCCCACACTTGTACTTTTGCTGGAATATACCATGCGAAACAAAGCTCAACCGCTGTCGTATGAATTTTTTGTTTGTTTTGACTGGAGGTTCAACGACCTCCGAGAGCAACTCAATGGGCTATAAGAACTTTCCCGTCCCTAATTTAGGGTCACCGGTTCCAGGGAAGGAAGAGAGCCAGTGCCGTAAGACAAACACAACATCCATGCCTCACCGAGATTCGAACCAGGACACCTTTCGGACGAATGATCAGAGGCCATCGTTTAAACCACTGCGCCACCGGAGTGGCGTTGTATGAAATCAACAGTAGTCAAAAGAATATAAAATACTATTACATTTAACGTGTATTAGTTGGATAAAGTACTTTCCTTATTTGGTGGCCTGCGGAAATCATCTTTACCTTTTATTTGTCCAGAAACCTTCAAACTTTGTGTGAATGGAATCTTCAGGCTACATACACTGAAGATCAATTGAATTGGAGACAGCTGGCGTTATGCAAATGTGGCGCAGTGGGAAGCCCTGTAAACGGAAACTACATGACGTATGCAGCGATTCGATAATATAAGGAGTGATGCGACGGGAATCAGTAAGAGTCAGAAGCAGTATGGGTAAGACGAAGGATCTAAGCGCATTTGACCGTCGGCAAATTGTCGGGGCCCGACGAATCGGTAACTCCATCTCGGAAGTCGTGCAGGCACTGGGATTTTCACGAGCTACTGTGTCACGGGTGCACCGTGAGTACATCGAATCCGGTAAAACCATCCCTGCAAATGCCAACTGCCGTTGACAACAGCGTGTGGATGAGTGGGGTCATCGTCGCCTAGCTCGCATTGTAACAGCGGATAGACGTGCCACAGTGCAAGATATTTCTCGGCAATTAAACGCTGGTACCCCAAAACGTGTAAGCTTCCACATCATCTAGAACCATCTCCTTGCTATGGGGTACAGAAGCCATCATCCCACGAGGGTACCGATGCTGACCGCACATCACATAGGGCAAAGATTAGCACGGGCGCTGGAACATCGCTACTGGACACTAGACATGTGGAAAAATGTTGCCTGGACTGATGAGTCGAGATTCACTTTGGTACATGCGAATGGCAGGATACGAGTACGGCACAAATCACATGAAGCGATGGATCCTTCTTGCCAGCAGGGTACTCTTCAAGCTGGTGGGTGTGGTATTCTCGTCTGGGGACTGTTTACGTGAACTGAAATGGGGCCCCTGGTACGTGTGATATTGTCCTTCACAGGTCAACGTAACTGGGATATCCTGGACGACCATTTGCTCCCGTTTGTGCGTCTTCAACATCACATTGGGGACCTCATCCTGCAACAAGACAATGCAGCTCCCGAATTGTATCCGAATGGTTGGATGAACACTCCACCGACGTGACCTCGCTTTCTTGACCAGCTAGGTCACCTGACCTGAATCCCATCGAGCACATCTGGGATGCCATCGAGAGAGATGTTCGAGGATCTGACTCCCCTCCATCAAATCTTCGTGAACTGTGGCAGCTTGTTCAGGTGTCGTGGATCCGTATGGCTTCCCAACGTTTCCGGTGTCTTGTCGAGTCCATGCAGAGACGAATCGCCGCCGTCATCAGGGCGAAAGGTAATGCTACACGGTACTAGACAGGTATCTCTAATTAAATTGATCTTCAGTGTATAGCTGGCAAGAGGTAATGGATAAAATTGATCTTGCATTACTAAAGAATGTGGCAACGGTGCATGAAACGTTTGTTTTTTCACTTTTGTTTAAAAATGCGAAAAGTCGTTTTACGCACTGATGTCTTCTGATATCTTCATATTAATTAATATTAAGAACTCACATTAATTACGTAAGTTAGGGAAACAAAGGATTCAAACTTGAAATAAGCCGCCGGAAATGATAGCGAAATATGTTCCTCTTAATAGCGAAATATGTCCCTCAGAAACCCCTAAGCCATTCCGGAATAATGGCTCTTTCATACACCTCGACCTAATACCCCACTCCCGTGGACAAAGAAAATCAGTTCCTTTCTAAAGCAGGGAAAAAAGAACACAGCCTAGGTCATTTACGAGTCTTTAATGGCGTCTAGGGAAAACAGCTTGCGAATTGTTCGTTTAGCATATATAAGAAGGTCCTCCCTCCTACGCGACACCATCCAATTAAAAGACATCTCGCACCGGAGATCATTAAAAAATACAGAGAGATTGAGATATAGAGAGGTAGAAAGAAAAATGGGAT
Source organism: Macrothele yani (assembly GCA_039090855.1). NCBI lineage: Eukaryota > Metazoa > Arthropoda > Arachnida > Araneae > Macrothelidae > Macrothele > Macrothele yani. The sequence goes on along the minus strand of CM077008.1, from coordinate 51,037,752 downwards.
CAATTAGCTAGTTGATTTGAACATATAGGAGAACTGTCGATTTTGTCTTGGGATTCAAGAACAAAAAAGGAACCATAAGACAGGCGCGAAAATGTTACATATACAGAATGTTCCAAAAGTTTTGCCTTGTTTCTAAAAAATATTAAAAACAGTTATACTATTAACAGACATAAGAGTTGAAACATTTCAAAGGTAATCATGTAAAGCGTTTTATAATACAAACTAATGCATTCTATATCTTCCTCTTTAGTTGCATGGAGGATTTTCAACCTGCATTCAATTACTCGTCCTGCCCGTTGCAATAAATCCATACCAACTGCAGCAGTGGCTTTCACCATCCGTTATTTTGGGTCCTTTAATTTACTCAGATTTTCCCTATATAATCTGTCTTTGACGTATCCCCATAAAACATTCAGTGGGGTTATATCAGGTTAATGGGCTTGCTACAGAATGGTGCCATATGGGCTCAATTCAGCAACCTAGGAACACAGTATCCAAGTACGTTCGAACACTTGTTTCCCGATGTGGATGAGCGCCCTCTTGTTGAAAGATAACATCTGATAGAAGGTATTCGATTTGTGGCATAGGAAAATTTTGTACCATATCTAAGTAGGAGTTTGCATTGATAAATCTTTCCTAGAAGGAAAAATGAGTAATAATGCGTTTGTGCATGAGCCCACACCAAATATTAACTTTAGGGCTATGCCGAATATAAGTTTATGAGACATACGGATTTCCGAATACCATGTGTCCGTTATGTCTATTTTCTGATCCTGATACATGAAATATGTATTAAGCCATCATTAAAAATCACATTTTCGAGAATGTGTTCGTTATTATATATGCGATACATTAAGTTACAGATAAATTCGAAGCAGCGAGGATTATCGTCCTCCACCAAACATTCAACAATTGGAACCTTGTATGTATATAACCGTAGCCTTTTATAAAAAAAATAGCATCATAGTGTACCACCTTGTCGGGTTGATTTCCTAGAGCTAAATGCTTTCCGTACTCGATCCACGTCGTCTATCGAAATGCTGAGACATCCACTTCTTGGCATGTCCAACATACTCCCAGTTTCTAGAAATGCATATTCCCACTGCTTAATACATTTAGCGTCTGGATGATTCCTATCGAAACGTGTACACATTTATATACACTTGAATTACTGCTTTCGTTTCAAAAACCAACGCGGACGCCACGCAAATCGCTTTTTCCTGCACATTCGCCTTTGTAACTTGTAGCTATGAACAGAAAGAACAATTAAAACCATCTGCATGCAATGAAAGACCACAAAACTTCAGGTGTTTGCCTTTCAATCACTGTTAATTACATTTTTGTAAGGTGTATTTATTTTTAGTTAATTTCCTAAAAATAGGGCAGGAGTTTTGTACCACCCTCTGTATTCTTTGTAATTAGAAAAAAAGGGTTTTATGCGAGATCTTAATTATTGATTTTATTTCCTGCTCCTCTGAAGTAGAATCTACAATGTTTCAGTGAATGCACAAAGAACATGGAGCATATTCATGATCACACAAAGGTAACCCATGCTGACATGTGTACTTCAATAAATTTGTAGAATTGTAACTACAGCGCATGCACGTATACTCCTATTTATTGACGTATTTTGAAAGGAATATATCTCCAAACTTCATCACAGTTAATTATACCAATGCACAATTTATGCATCTTTTCGCTCAATAATGAACTGAAAAATTAATACTAATTACTAGTGATATCCTAAAGTTGATTTGATATAAATGGAAATATTGAACTTTATGTATTCCTTCCGAATATTTTCTTCGTAGAAATAATGCAGTATATTCCCTGACTGTTCTTTAAGTCTTCACGATATTTTATTCCTACGCATTATCTTCGATCCCAGTTGTTCAATGATTTCTTGTGGCGGAAAAGTCAGCGTGTTATAAGATGTCTTCTGAGAAGTTTCCTCTTTCGTGGCATATTCCAACAGAGGAAGAATAAAAAGAGCTTGAAGATAACCCCAAAACAGACGGAGCACCGATGAGTGCTCCAAGGACAATCCTTTTCTGTTCGTAAACTTTTGATGTGTTTTGCTCAACCTTTGACCTCGATCTCGTCCACGTCATGACGTGTCGCTTGCAGGTGGCATTAATGTTCTGTAGATAGTGCCATCTATCAGCAACAGCCAGTGACGTGTTATTTGCAGTTGGTCAAAGTAGGGGGAAACAGAGATATAGAAAACAACAAAAGCAGTTTATTGAGTGACACGTCCATAAATAAATACAGCTCGCTCTACTTTTTATAAGAATTCTAAAAGAGGACCGAATAAAATTCTTAGCACAAAAGTTCGCGGGTGATTCGGTTAAGAATATAGGACTGTTTGTCTTCCATGGACACCAATGTATTAATCCGGTGTTAAACGTTCTTTTGTTTTTTAAAATGTTTAAGAAAATACACTGACGGAAAAAAATCCCAACACCAAGAAGGGGTTGTGTTAGATAAATGATAGTTGATAGGCGGTGAGAGTACATCTGTAAGATGACGTCTATGCAAATTTCGCGCTCGGCGCATACGTGTGGCGCTAGTAGCGCCCCTCGGAACATGCAAAGCAGGTTTGCTGTAAATACGCGCTGTACCGTTCGTGAGCTTTAATTATTGTTGAGAATCGACGTAGGGCGTTGATGTTAGTCAAGAATGCCTTTAAGAAGACGAAGAAGCCATTATCAACAGCTCACAGAGTTTGAACGAGGTCGTGTAATAGGGCTACGAGAGGGTGGATTTTCTTTCCGCAATATTGCAGAACGACTTGGCAGGAATGTAGCCACTGTGCATGATTGTTGGCAGCGGTGGTCAAGGGAAGGTACTGCCTGAAGAAGACCGGGTTCCGGCCGGCCACGTGGCACTACTGAGAGGGAAGACCGCCGTGTACGGTGTATGGCCGTGGCGCATCGTACCGCGTCTGCGGCAGCAATTCGAGCTGCAGTTGCCACCACAGTTACACAACGAACTGTTACAAATCGGTTACTTGAAGGACAGCTCCGAGCCAGACGCCCTGTAGCGTGCATTCCACTTACTCCAAACCACTGCCGTTTGCGACGTCAGTGGTGTCAAGCTAGAGCTCATTGGAGGACGGAGTGGAGATCTGTTGTGTTTTCTGATGAAAGCCAGTTCTGCCTGGGTGCCAGCGATGGCCGTGTGTTGGTTAGAAGGAAGCCCGGTGAGCGCCTGCAACCAACCTGTCTGCGGCCGAGACACACTGGACCTACACCTGGAGTTATGGTCTGGGGAGCAATTTCCTATGACTGCAGGAGCACTCTCGTGGTTATCCCACGCACCCTGACGGCACAGTTGTACGTCGGTCTGGTGATTCAACCTGTTGTGCTGCCATTCATGAACAGCTTTCCAGGGGGTGTTTTTCAGCAGCATAAAGCTCGCCCGCATACCGCTATTGTAACCCAACATGCTCTACAGAGTGTCGACATGTTGCTGTGGCCTGCTAGATCACCAGATCTTTCATCAATCAAGCATGTATGGGACATCATTGGACGACAACTCCAGCTTCACCCCCAACCAGCATTAACCGTCCCTGTATTGACCGACCAAGTGCAACAGGCATGGAACTCTATCCCACAAACTGACATCCAGCACCTGTACGACACAATGCATGAACGTTTGCGTGCTTGCATTCAACATTCTGGCGTTTACACCAGTTATTAATGTACCAGCATTTCACATTTAAAATGGCTCTTCTCGCGCTTACAATAAGCTGTGATCTTGAAACCTTAATCGATTAAATATGTTACCTATACAAATGTATTGCCGCCATTTCATTCCTCTACAACTATTTTTTCGTGGTGTTGGGATTTTTTTCCGTCAGTGTATATTAAGTGGGCACTGACAATTTTGTTATTTGTAACTGACAAGGCAGACTGGAAATTTCTGCAGGCCGCACAATGGCGTAGTGGTCTACAAGCTGGCTTCCGATCATTCGCCTGAGAAATGGTCTGGGTTCGAACCCCGGGTAAGGAATAGATGGTGTTTTTCTCTGAGGTTCCCTGGAGCCAATGGCCGTACATTTTAGACAAGTGATTGCTTATAGTCCATAGAGGTGCTCACGGTGGTCGTTAAGGTGGTTCCACCTAAATTCTCTGCCTTATGTTTCCAATGGTAATACTTCTTTGCATATTTTCTTCGCAATTAATGTCTTCCCAAGGATGAAAGTTTACACATCGATAAAGCTAACTTTAAGTTATAGCACGGGATACTTAGTACTTGCTGAAACGTGACCATAATAAAGCAATCCAGCATTTGTTTGTCTACGGACATCATCAATGTACAGGTCGCGCCATCTACTAACAGGGGTGAACATTACTCAAAGAAAAATGATTGATTTTTAATATAATTATGCTTATGTTTTAGCAATTATTAAGTATCCCATGCTATAACTTAAAGATAATTTTATCGATGCGCAAATTTTCATCCTTGGGAATACATTAATTGCGAAGAAAATATGTAAAAAAATTTACCATTGAAAACATAAGGCAGAGAATTTAGGTGAAACCACCTTAAACCTTATAATAATAAAAATGCTTACAAAAATATTGAATAGTGTGTATTCGTTTTTCATAGTTTCTAACATTAATATTTTATGACAGTTCTTTACCTGAAATTCAAAGTTGCTGTGATGAAACATTTCTCCACTTACGTATTTTGCATTAACACCAGCCGTCCAGGTAGTGCACTGGTCTAAGTGCTGGCTTCTGACCATTCGTCCGTGATGGGTACGAATTCGAATCCCCGTGAAGTTCTTGTTTGCTTCTAACAGCCCAATTTGAAAAATCCTTTCTTTGCCGGAGAGAGTTTCCGGTGGGGAATGTTTAGCATATAATTTCAACTTTTGCTTAATGTACAAGTTTGCTACCGGAGGGCATAAGTTCACGTTTGCGTTTACTGCAAATTTGCAGCAAAATACGCGCGTCTAAAAACCCGATTGAAAAATCCTTTCATAGTCAATGTTAGTAACTGCGAAAAATATTTTTGGGCATTGCCTTCACAAATTAATGCACAATTTCCCCACTAGGGGTCGCAAAGTTTTAATCTCTTGTTCTCGATATCTCTGCTACTAAAAGTCCGGTTTAAAAATTAGTTTAATGCCAGATATCATTTACTTTGTGGAACACTTCTCCCGTACTCATGGGTTTTCCTCTTCACACTTCTTGAGGTAGATGGTGTTAGTGTGTATTTTTGTTTACATCTACATCTCTGCTTGCAAAAATCCAGTTGAAAATTGTCTATTTTTACTGTATGACATTCACTACAGTAAAGGTGGGAAACATTATCCTCTTTAAATAATGCACAGTTTTCCTGCTAGGTTGCTTGAATGCCAAAACCTTTTTCCTGCTTTCTCTGCGTCCAGCAGAGGCATTTTAAAAATCACGTTTAAAATTATTTAGCATAGCTTTTGCTATGAAGAATACTTTTCGCACATTTCCGACTTCTTTATTAAAACTTTTTCAGCTAGGTGGCGCAAATTTACACCATATTTTCCTCTCTCTGCATATTTATTTTCGATTGGGGCTTTAACGACCACTTTGAGCAAATCAAAGGGCTATAAGCAGTCAGTCGCTCATCCCTAATTTAGGGCCTCTGATCCCAGGGAAAGGACAGAGCCAGTGCCGTAAGACAAGCATAACATCCATGCCTCACATTTTCCTCTATATCTCCACTTCTAAGTGTTCGATTTGTGTTAAATTTCGTTACGCACTTATCAGCCGCTATTGGGGAAAAGTACCTATTTCGATTTCTAGATGCTTTATGGATTGTAGAAATCCAGTGGATTTTTTTATCACGTTCCATTGATTACACTGGGGAACATTGTTTTTTTCTTATTTTCTGTTGCATGAAAATTTGAAACTGGTTCTAAGTATTTTTATCAACGCTGATTTTAAATCTGAAATCGATTTTCCTCTGCATGCTCTACTTTTCAGGCAATTTGAAACTTGTGATTTTCGCAAAGAGGGTCACCCATTTCTATTTACAATAGGAATAGCTTGAGCACTAGGTTTACATCTAACCTAACCTTAGACTAATTAAGCTAATTTTTTTAGAAACATCAGTATTCTTTATCTTAATTGTTAATTTTGAATTCTAGAGATTTATCGGATTTACACAAAAATAAACACCAGTTTTGTTTTGTTTTTCAGATCTGATAATCGCTTCTCCAAGTAGACATAAATGTATAAATGATCCTGATGCATTCTTTTATGTTGGTGGCTGCTACACACTTCGTCAAAGGCGTAGTATAACCACGTTTGTGAAACGTGCCTATAAAGCTTATTTTGAAGTTCCCTTGGCGACCAAGACCAGAAATGGGCTCCTCACATTGTGTGTCAAAATTGTAAGGAAATGCTTCGTGACTGGACAAAAGGAAATCTAAACGGTCTGCCTTTTAGAGTTCCCGTGATTTTGTGAGAACCCAAGGACATCGTGCCAGTGCCGTAAGACAAACACAACATCCATGACACACCGGGATTCGAACCCAAACCCATCTCGGACGAATTGTCACAAGCTAATGCTCAGACCACTAGGCCACCCGCGGCGGCCGAATGCAGCTTAAATCGTAGTACTGCAGTTTCAGATGCAAGCAGCTTACGAATAGAAGTGGCAACGAAGGAAACTTTTTTTTTGTCCAGCTGTAATTACGGATATAAAATGAATTCCAGTGTTTCTAAACAACAGGAATGAAAGCTTGTTATATCCGCGAAATATTAATGATTTTTTCATACTGGTTGTACTGAGAAACGAGAAAGAACTTTATTCTTCTTTTCATGACAATATCGTTAATGAAAGTAATCCGGTTAATGACAGGAGCAGAGCTTAGATCCCCTTACTGTTCAGTTATTCTTCAGGTAGAGATTAAATAAGCATCGGTGGGACTTTGTTTGTTTTCCTTCAGTTGGTTCTTTCTAATCATTGGAATCTGTTGCCCTGCGAAGTTCCTGCCAGCCTCAGATCTCAATAATTACAGTTACCCACTAAAAAAGTGATGATCCTAATGAGTAGCATTCATCGTAACCCCCCCCCCTCTTCCTCCACGAAGTGAATATTTGATGTAAAATAATCTAACCAACATCTTGGAAATGAGGTTAAGTCAAATGGTTTGTTTTGTTTTATTTTGTCCAATATGCTTTGACGACGACATTAATTTTGTTGTTTTTTCGTAAAAAGAGGAGTTAACGACGACCACAATAATCTCTAAGGACTATAAATTATCAACCGTCACCGATTTAGATCATTAGTTTCAGTAAATCAATAACACTAATGCTATTGGAAAAACTTGACCTCCATCGCAACTCGAACCAAGGCTTATCTCAAAAGAGTTGATCGGACTTTCATTTCAGCCAATATCTCTATATTGCGGTGGATTTCGAATTCCTGATGTGCCAACAATGAATGAGTTCACAGAATGATTTTGTAATGCTGACCACCTAGGTGAATTACGACGTGGCAGAATGGCCCAAGGAGTGAGCCTGTCACCAACAGTTCAGGCTGGACCGAGTATCAAGTCCCGAATGGAGCATGGTTATCCAATGGCGCCGTTAATGCCTACCACAGTAAATGAAAAAAGAAGTTCACCAGTGCGTGCTTCTCTGTTGTTGAAAACTACTAAAGGAAGAACATATACTATACGGGCAAACGTCACCGGATACCTAGAAGAAAAACACAAAATAGCATTTTATGACATATATTTGTACAGTGTCGGTCCATCTTTGGCCTTAATGCATGCACTGACCCTTCGCGACATGCTTTCGAGAAGGTTTTGGAACACAGCGATAGGTATGCGCTTCCATTAAGTACATAATGCTGCCGCTAACTGTTATTTAGTAGTAGGCCTGAATTCCAAACTTCTTGTGAGACACTCTAATTCATCCCATAGGTGATCTATGGGATTGAGATCAAGGCTATGTGCTGGCCAGTCCACACAGGATATGGAATCTTCGTTAAAACACGCCGTAACAGAACTTGCTTTATGGTTCGGTGCATTATCCTGCTGGTACCAACAAGGCTCGGCTCCATAGTATTGCCACAGAGTTGGTAGGGCGTACCTCTCCAGAATATCGAGGTAGAAGTGCTGGTTAACAGGTTTGTCCACGATAACCAATGTGCCGGGACCCTACCTCGAGAAACACCCTCACACGAGTACACTGCCAGCTCCAAACTTGACCGTATGAACAGTACATTTTGGTAAATAGCGTTCCCCGGTGGTCGCCATAACCACACACTGCAATCAGACTGATGGATTGTGTTTCTGGATTCATCAGTCCATAGTCCATAGGACCCGTTTTCGTTGATCTACGGTCCACGATGAATGTTCTTTACATCATGCTAAACGACGAGTAGCATTCCGAGTGGCGACGAAAGGCTTATGAGCAGCCGCACAACCACAGTAACCCATGGAATGAAGTTCTATGCGAATGGTACGTGTACATACCGAGGTTGCAGCATTTTTACTCGCCTGTACTCTAGGTCTGGTGCAGTACTCCGTCGATTAGCTGTGACGACTCTCCTGAGGCTTCGACGCCCTCTATCACTGATTTTTTTGGTGGTCCGCCGGTACGTTTTGTTGCTTCAGGCACGCCATGTGTCTTCCACTTATTTAGTACATCCAAAACAGCTGACTTGGGTATGTTTAAACGCCTCTCGGTTTCTCTTATGGAGAACCCACTAATATAACACACCCAACAATCTTTGCTTTCTCAAAGTCAGTTCTTTCCCTCCGCGACATTTTCAGTCAACTTCGCAGAGCGGTATGATCGCGGTCAGCTGCAGGCTTGTTTTTATACCGTTTGCACCTGTACCGCGCATCTTAACAACGCAGAGGATCCGTGCACTTGCTTTTGAAGTGATGTCCGGTTACTTTTGTCAATATAGTGTATGCCGCTGTTCATATAATTTCCTGCACTGCATTTAGAAATTTTAGTTTCGATTTAGGTGCATAACTTGAAACTTGAAAACGGTAGTCTACAACTGGCTGCCCTGATAGCGCAGTGGTCGAAGCGTTGACATTTGACTGTTAGGCCAGGATGTGTCCATCCAGGTTGGATTACCGATGAGGCATGAGGGATATGTTTTTCTTTGGGCAATGGCTCTTTTCTTCCCTGGAGCCAGTGACCCTAAATTAGGGATCAGGGACTGCTTATAGCACATCGAATTGCTCACCGTCGTCGTTAAACCTCCGAACAAATAAACAAAAAATAATCCACAACTGAGAGAACATGGTATTTGCACAAGTGAGGAACCTGTTTCCAAAAGAAATGTGAATTTAAAGGAAAATAATTTCTTCTTCAGTACGATGTATTTTAATCCAAGCAACAGGATAAGGCCACGACAATGAATCTCTAATGATAATATTCATAAATTGATCTCAGTGCTTTAAAATAAAATGTTGCTATCGCATCAAACAAAACAAGTTCAAATGGCATAGTAAAGATATTAAGGAGTATGTGATGCTCTCACAAAAAAGGCGTTATTCTTCTGGAGGGTGATATTCCTTTTCTAAAATGAAAGCAATGAAATTTCCTACTGAAAAAAGAGATGGATAACTGAACTATAAATAAATTAAAAACAAAAAACAAATTTTTACTGCTTCCAACAGGAAATGCAAATGCATATAACTTAAAAAAAACAGTCATTTAAACAGCGGTCGTGAATAAACAAGCAGATACGTACATTACTGTTACTTTCTAGGACGAACGCAATTGGCTGCCTTCAGATTTAATGTTAGATTCGTTTAAAAGTAAGACAAAAGGTTCTTTATATTTTAAACTGAAGAACTTCCATTAAACACTTTAATTAAAGTAAGGTTTACTTAGATACAAACCATTCAAACACAAACAGAGGTATTTCTGTAACGTTTTTGTGTTAAAGGCGAAACAATTCCCATTTTATTTTTGGAAGATTCTCTTAGGATTCATTCACAAGTAAGAGAAAGCAGATTGCGTCCTTAAAATAAAATCCCTGAATACGTTGGTAATCGTTATTAAGAAGCAAAGATATTTTTCACGGATTTCATTAACACACAGGGATACATATGAAATATTTTCTCGTGCTCTGTTTAGTAGCAAACTATTTCAGATGTGATAACTGCATGAGACGTCATTATATTTACTTTTACTCATTGAATTGTCAAGATCTACTGATGTCCAATTAATTGCGTTCAAATAATAAGCTAGTGTTGTATAACACATGATCGAGTTGGTAATAAATTCAGTTCACGGAAAAATCCATATTGTACTAAAATTACTAATTGATGGTTACAAAATACATGATAACTCTGCTGTTTCAAAACGGCATCGTAAACAGATCGAGCTTCAGCGGATCATTACTACGAAATATCTTCGAGAAATTACTATATTTGGTAATTTCACAATTGCTTTACAAATGGAATATAACGGAATCTAAAAAGCAAAACATCGCTGGAATTTCATTTTATATTCTGTTACGTTTCCAAAGATGAAGTATTACATTACTACTGCTTCGTGTTTTGCTTTTATTATATTCTATCACCTCGTAATCTCCCTTAATTACCAAAAATTGCATAACAAACCGAAAGGCTGAAAAAATACCTAAAAGAAACAATACTGTTGCATGCAATTCCTCCTAACACGTTCAGAAAATGCGCTGAGAACTTAACTGGGGAGATTGACGTTTCGGCATCAAAAGCACTTTTTTATCAGATCCTTCGCATAAGAAAAAATTATCGAAATTTTCTTTAACGTATTTACTAAACTTCTACCTCCACCAACCAACAAGATCAAATCCTAACTCTATCGGTGACACCGCTAATTTTTTGTTATATTTCATGTTTCGTTTTCATAAAACCTTATGGCCTCTAATGTTCTTTAGATATGCGATTTACAGCTTATAAGACATAATTTGACTATTGTTCTCCCAAAATTTTCGAATATGCATCGTTACCTTTGCGCTATTGAAAAGGCTCCATTGGTTTCAGTGAAAGTACAAAACTAACGCCGAGGAGCAAACGCACCACACATGTGTGACGTACTACAGAGGTGAAAACATGTGTCAAGACAACAAATCTGTAGCGCGAGATTTTGTCCACGTAGCTCACTTGGGAGAGCAACTTACTCCGGAGTGAGGGGACACGAATTTCGATGTCCGTCGCTGACAACCTTGTGTTTTCACATTGGCGCTCGATTGTGGAAAATGGATCTACTGGCCGTTGATTTCTTTGAAAAATGTGTGATGTTTGTTCCACACTTTGTTTGGAATTAATGAAAAAATCCTATTTCACTTCAAAGACAAAAAAAAAATCAAGAGGAAGATGATGTGACGTACTACTGAAATGAAAGCATGTGTCAAGATGACAAATCTGCAGCGAGACATTCTGTCCGCGTAGCTCAGTTGGGAGAGCGACTTACTCCGCACTGAAGGGACACGAATTCGATGTTTGTCGCGGACAAACTTGTGTTTTCACACATGCCTCACTCGGGATTCGAACCCGCGCCCATCTGGGGATGAATGGTTAGAAGTCCGAGCCTCAGCCTACTCGGGAAGCACACAGTTCAGCCGACTACTATTCTGGTACCTGCCATTCCAATGGCAAACATGCGTCTTTCGCGGAGAAGATTCCAATGCGCAAACAAAATCTGAAATTCAATCTTACCCAGGTAGCACAGCCTAGCACAGCCCGTGTCTCTTTTTCTCTTTCCCTTATTCCCTCCCACTTTTCCTTCCTTAAGGGAGTTATCAATTGTAAGGGAGGCTTAAATTTGTTACCAAGTGTTATTCTGCGAATTTTTGAATTGAAGTTATTTATCAAAAGAGACTATATTTATGCTGGTATTGAAATTTATATGGAAATTATAGAAAATTTAAATTTGGGAGATGGGTGGATGCATTTCGAAACAAAACTGAAATTTTGAATACGGCCATGAAACAAAATAGAAAAATAAAATAAAATGCACCACTGAATTTGGTAACTCCCAAAAGTTACTATTGTATTGTTTGCGTTGTTTGCGTTTGATGAGTAGATACACCTGAAAGTGTAAGAAAAGGTAACTATTGTTTGCATGTGTACCAAATTTGTAAACAATAAAATTTAATGGTATACAATGTACACGTGTAAATAACCTTTTGGAAGTGGCGATGATCAAATTAGCTAGTTAGGACAAAAACATTGATTTTACGGCTATAACCTCAGATTACTTTCCCACCTCAGTCATTGCTGAGGGGGATGCACTTGAACCATGTGATGAAAATTTAAACTGAAAATATCTAAAACTTCACTGCACTAAGGTTTAGGTTTTTGAAAGGCCACTTGGCCTATATTTATTGTAAAACTTAACAAGTGTGAGAGTAAATTTTGACACAATTTCAAACCCGGCCACAGGGCCTAAAAACAATAAACATCTGGCAGCTTAACAAATATCGCACTAGTCACAGTACCAAAACAAAATATAAATACCAGAATTTGATTGAATTACACCGCACAGCACAAACACTTGCTTTAACATGGTGTGCAACTTAAATAGGTGGAAGGTAAATCTCTCTCTCTCTCTTGAAAAAAAAATTATTATTATATGCATATGTTTACACCATGTTATTCTAATCGCTAAAACCAACCCTCTCAGACCAGTCTTCTGAATTCACTTTTTTAACTAACATATCAACTGCCAAAATTTTACATAATGAAAAGTTATTTTATACCAGGTTCTACATTTCCGGGAAAATTTGTCTCAAAATCAACAACCTTGCCTTCAATCAACATTTGTCTTAAAATCTACATATCCTAAACATGTAGCATTACCTGACACTGAACCAATTCTCGACACTATACAAAACCCAATACACTAAATACTCTGCTCAATTTACTCGCAAGTTATCATAAAAATCCAACTATTCAAAAATTCCCCACTATAAGTCCTCCAAATCTACCAGCACCCATGTAGAACTAAACTCGGGCATTAAAGCCAAACAATCATCTCACTCAACGAATTCCACTTGCCTCGAAAAACACGATTTCACTGCAGGAACAACAAAGTTTGAGTCTAAAGGCGGGAATGGGTCGTGAATCCATTCCCAGCTTATACAGTGTAGTGGAGCAAAGTGCGACCTAACCCGTTTCTGTTCCCTCACTCTGATTTGGGGACAACCCATATCACTCCCCTCATAGGTACCACCTCCTATGGACCGAACAAGCTTACTCGGGCAGAAAACAAATCCCCCAATTTGTTTCGTGCACCCTTTCAGACCCCGCGGCATGGTCTACATAGGGTAAAGTATCTCACAAGAGTTCTCTTGTCCCCCAAAATATCTCTTCATCTATTTTTCAGAAAATTCAATACATCACCCTTTTCCCCAGAAAATTACTTCTTATCCTATTTTCCCCAGGAACACACTTCATATCCTTATTTTCGCAGGAACACACTCATTTCCCAGAAAATCACTTATCTTTATTTTCCAGGAACATACTGTACATATTCATTTCCCAGAAAGCTCAATAACACCATACTTGACACACTATACCAAACCTTACTTTATTTCCTGAAAAATCTATACATCACCATACTTCCTAGATCACTCTCTTCCTGAAAAATCATCACTTCTTGAAGAAACACAACAGCTATTCAGGTTCTTTTTTTTTAGTCACACTATACATATGCTCATATCTGCCTGTATGCCCAATTCTTATATTCTTTCTCCCATAAAAACCTGTTTTTCTAATCTACGGGCAGAAACTAGAAATTAGCTCTCACTAATACAAAAATTAAATTTTAAAGAGTAATTTAGCACCTAAATTTACCAAAACACTAAACCAAAATAATTACCAGCCTACAAGAAAAATTCCCAACTACATGGCACCTACGCTAAGTTCATAAATACAAATTCTACTTCACAAATACAATAATCACCGAGCACAAAAAGAGTTAAATTTCACCTAAGAGAAATACTGGTCTGGAGAGCTGTTCGTTCCGAAATAACTTAATATACTTATTATATCATCTATCCCTACATGACCCAGAAAATTATCCACTTCCACTTCTTTGTTTCGTTTTGTTTTTCAATTACCTATCCACAGAAGATGACATGAAATTTATTTAAACAGCCTAACATTAAATCAGGTGGTTTCATTCCTTAAGCACACCAGAACACTAAAATACAAAAAAAAAACCTGAATGAAAACATTTACAACTTTTTTTTTCTTTCTTTGCAACATATTTTTCCGACAGCCCCATTTCAAAGCCCACTTGCTTAGATAGTTGAAAAGAACCCACAACATAAGATTTAAAAAAAAAAAAATTTGCTAACAAAAAAAATTACCTTTAGGACCGGAGCAGCAACACTTCTTGACAAACACGCCGAAGAGAACACCACTGTCCCGGTTGATTTTCACTTCACTTCCAAAGTTTTTTTTTCTTTTTCTTTTCTTTCTTATCGCGAGTCTGGCCAATGAAACAGGAAACGGGCATTTTGGAACCATACTGGTGGTTGTAGTCAGAAGTGGTGGGACAAGCTCGGCGATCCAGCAGTCGAAATCTATGTTATTCGCAGGGCCGTCCCTGATGGCCATGGCCTTCTCCCCGAAGCCAGGGCGCATCCCAGCTTAAATATGGAGGCAGCAACTCCCCGAGGTGGACTTTCGGTCCTCAACAGGCATGTTGGACTTGGAAGTAGGAAATCGGGTCTGGTCTGATCCTTCTCCGCCATCTTGAGGCTCGCCTTCAAGACCAACCCAGTGGTCGTCCGTTACTGGATCCATTATTGGACATTTTTTCATCTCTGGCAAGGAGATCCTTGCAAATCATCATTTTAGCTGTTGTCATCTTTTTGATTCCAATACGAATTTTCATTCTGACTGCCCCTCCCCACCAAAAAGGCGAGGAGAGAAAATTTAGCTTTCCGCTGTCAACCAGCTAGTGCAGCGACCAGAACAAAAGTCTTCTCTCAACGGATAAAACTCTGGGGTACTTGAAATCGCTGACCCCTCCCATTGGTCGAAACTTCAGCCTAGCAACTAACGACTTCCCAACGGAATTTCACTCCCACGCAAGCCAGGTGTGACACTCTGACCTTCACACGTAGGGACCAAGCTTTTGACCCTGAGGTCTAAATATAGATTCTGTTGCTGAATTCCTTACCCAAAAGACGAAAACATGTTGCACTTTTGGGCGACTTTTCACGACGTTGGGAAATGAGGAACGCAAAATGGCGAAATGAAGAATTCTTGCCTTGCAGAAAATCACTAATTTTAATTTTCTTTTTCTCTCGTTCCGTGATGTTAAACTAAAATTAATTTTGATTCTCTGAGCTGCACACCTACTCGCCTTTTCCTATCGCGATAAAAGAACAGATAAAATAATTATTTCCAAAAGCCCAAAGTCAGTTAAATCAAATATTATTCTCTTTTTTCTTTTCTTTAACATGAAATTTTGCTTTCCTGGTTGTGATTAAGACAAGCGAATTTTGCGCACGAATTCCCCTGCCTTTCAACCAGGAATTTTCTTCTAACGTATGTCATGGGAGAAAATTTTGCATTAATTAATCTCCGATAAACCAACAGAAAGATTGCTCAGGTCTCTCTAAAATTCACCAGAATTTAAAATTTTCGCCATGACACAAGCTAAGAGCTGAAGAACATACCAGGCTGACATTCATTCGTATTCATTCGAGTGGGGTATGATTATTTTTTCTTGTACACTTGATAACGGATATCTCTTTTCTCATTTTTGTTGAATTAGATTTGCATAGCTGTTCACCCTGCTCAGGAATCAACAACAAAGCACAACTACCATAACGAAAGGAAGCTTAAGTCGTCCAAGTAATAGGTCTCACAGAGTCATGTCTGACGTACTACAAAGGTGAAAACATGTGTCAAGACAACAAATCTGCAGAGGGACATTCTGTTCGCGTAGCTCATTTGAGAGAGCGACTTACTCTGGAGTGAGAGGACAAGGACAAACTTGTGTTTTCACATTGGCGCCCGATTGTGGAAAATGGATCTACTGGCCATTTGGTTCTTTGAAAAATGTGTGATGTTTGTTCCGCATATTGTCTGGTTCGTGACGTGGATCTGTATGCTAGACTCATTGACTCAAAACGGCCGCAGCTGGTTTATTTTCGCCGTAGAGACAAGAAAAGGTGATACAAGTTTATTCTTTCAAGTACTTGATCGCACTGTTGATGTAAAAGCATAGTGTGAGGTTTCGTAGTTTAGTGTATGGTTTTCGTAGTTTATAGATGGGTTGTCCTAGTTTCTCGTATAAAATACTTGAAATTATTTTGGGGTTGGAGCATAACTTTCCCTGACGGCCTAATGATGTTAATAACTGCAACCTCTCTGATTGACAACAGTCGTTGCAGTATGTCTTATGGTGAATATTAAGCTTGTATGTTATCTTGAATGAAGACAGTTTTCCAGCAGTTTTTCGAATATTTTTTGGCTAGCAAAATCTCTTCCTTGGGTATGAACAGTATTCATTAGTCATTACGCTGTTGTAACTGTTGGAAACATACCTACGTCTCACAGCGGTCCTCAAACATTGTTCCCACATGCAGACAGGAAACCGTCTTTAT
Organism: Macrothele yani; assembly: GCA_039090855.1. Taxonomy (NCBI): domain Eukaryota; kingdom Metazoa; phylum Arthropoda; class Arachnida; order Araneae; family Macrothelidae; genus Macrothele; species Macrothele yani. The sequence continues at coordinate 51,021,171 of CM077008.1, read as the reverse complement.
TATTTCTTACAGCTCTGCGGTAACTGCGTAACTGAATTGAGAACTGGGGCTGTCGTGTGTTCACTCCGAGGGAAGACACCTGTGAGAAAAATTAAACTTGCTTCTGTTCACAAGTTTTCACTCTTTGTAGCGACTATTTTGTTATGATGGTCGTCTTTTTCTGCTGCGATGATTTCTTTCAAGTAGTTAATGCGTGTTGAGCTATGATATTTACTGTCTATCCTTCAAATGCTATACTATCTGAAGCTCCATGTTTATTTATTTCTTAAGTATTAGAAATTCCGTTTATTTTCTATTCATCGTGCGGCTCCTATATTAAATATTTAATATTAATAGTGCCTCGTCATTTTCATCCATTTTTTCCTTATTCAAGGTGAGTCATTTATCTGTATACAATAACGTCTGAAGTTTCTAGTCTGTCCGTTGGGACTTAGCGCTATAAACGCAAGGGTGAAAATATAGACATCGCGTTTATTCATATCACAGTAATAACAACAATAACAACACTAACGTCTTTTGCATCATGATTAAATTGTTAACTGTTTGAGAGAAGTAACAGGGATTTTTTTCTGACAGTTGCCTGCTCGGTTCAGTGAGGCGTTAGTCCCTAAAAGCGACGAAGACGGACTTTTGGAACTTTAAATTTGTATGCACATTGTTTATGTTTTTAAGGTCGTCCTTTAAAACAGAAACGTGAATTATTCTCTTCTTCAGATATCTTCATGGGCTCACTGCTTGAGCTTTCGATTCCTCATTCCCGATCATGTGAGACACTCTCTCGCTAGAATGTGAACTGAGGCATGTAAGAGAGATTTTCCACTTTCTCTGCTTAAGGTGTTGCTGGAGACACCACGGATCCCTTCTTATTTTAACTTGCTGTTTTCAACTTAGGACAAGAGTGGAAGTGAGACGTTAAAGATACCCTCAACTGCTGTTGTTACTTTGTTTCCTCCTTGGGATGCCAGAAAGTTGGGACTAATCTTAAGGACAAGATTTCGTTGACTTTCTACCACGAAGTAACGGTTCTGAACTGTTTTGTTTTAGTGGTTCAGAGTACTATCTACTATTATTCATCCAGAAGTTATTCAAGATGCTTTTCTTAACTTCGGTGCTAGAAGTTCGAATAACTTTGGTGCTAGAATCTATTCAAAGTGCTTCATGGGACTGTCTACCACTCACCGTCCATAAATTGTTTGAGGCTCTTTCTTCACGGCTTCAGTTGACTGTCTACCGCTGCCCGTCCAAAATTTAATCAACGTAATTCTCTAACGCTGCTAGTGGATTGTCTACTGCTGTCCGTCCAAGAATGCTTCAAGATGCTTTTCTCATTGCGTCAGTGGACTTTGTAACCGCTGTCTGTCCGTCGATGATTCAAGGCAGTGTTATTATGCTTCGTGGACTATTCCTCTATGAGTTGATTCTTCTATATTTACCTTGTGGACTGTGTACTTTGCATGTTATACCTTAAAATCAGGTAACACCTTTCTGAGCTCTATGTGTTTGATGAAGACTTCAGTATTCGTTCTATTTAAATTCAGATATGAGTGAACTTGTTTTCTCCGGTAATACAAAACGTGAACCTTATGCTGAAATTTATATTTCCTATTTCTTATTTTACCTTCCGTTAATTATATTATACCTTCCTCTATTAAAAGAACGGTTACCAAAATGTAACTAAGAAGTAAATTTCAAAATACCTAAAATCTATAACATTCCCGTTAACTCATTTGTCAGAATTAAATAGATTTGCGATGCAAGATGATAATCTAAGCAGAAGGTACTTCACCAAATGACGAGTCTAACTTTTCAATTCAATAGTTGGACATGATCCTTGTCTTCCTCACTGGATGCGTCTGAAGAGACAGAATCTTCTTTTGCTTCCCATTTCAACTGCCTTTTCATTATTTCTTCTGGGTAGAACTATTTTACATGAAGGTTTTCTGTTTTCTTATCTGTAGCTTAACTCATTACCTCTGGGTTTTTTTACAGTTAGTAGTATGGAAACATTGCTTAGTCATCAGTTTTGCAACCTGCTGTCATTTTTCATAGTATCTTTTCTCATTTTCATTTCATTTCGCTAACAAGACCCATTCGCTATCAAGGAATAATTGAAAGCTATAGCAAATAATTTCCTAAGTAACTGATGTCCTGTCCTTCACGCTCTAAGCATTTTACGCCGAGAAAAAGTAATGCAAAAATTGTGGTTGCTGCATCAGTAAGGCTCACGAGATCCTTAATCATAATAAAAGTGTTGTTACGTATAATGGCACTGGGACAGCCAATCGCCTGTTTGATTACCAGCAGAAAACGACCTAAGAAATTATATTGACGTCGCAATTGGGCAACCTGAATGTAATCAAGAGTGCAACGGTTTGCTACTCTTGATTACATTCAGAATGTCCAATTCCGTCGTCTTTATTTCACATTGACGAGCAGAGTGTCCTCTCTATAGATACTCAGTTGTTTCGTTTTTCCAATGAAATTACAGGAAACTCGGGCTAGATATTTCTTAGGCTAGTGGAACTGTTCTGCTTTAGACCTTTAAATTCGCTGGGCATGAACTCGAATCCCAGGGGAGAAATGGATCTAAGATCACAGGTTTATTTCATTGCATGAAACCAGTTGTTATATTTGCAACTCTCATAGTCAGCGTTAAATATTTTACACTGGATTTACTTTCCCTGTAAACAAATATTCAACAACAGACTATTTTAAATCGCATATAGTGATACATTAAATTGGGACTATTCTATTGTTTGATCCCACAAATCTGAGATATTATTTCTAAAGGGATTGTCGATGGGTACGTTTTGATAGGTAAATGACTTCTCTTGAGCTATTACAGGAAGGATATATGTTAGTATAATGTGTTTCTTCAATAGCGAGGGTCAGCAAAAGGATCCGGAATCTAATGCAAGGCCTCACCTTAAAATTACTTATCTTAAGGTACACATTTGCGTTTAAAAAGTGATTTTTGACAAAAAAACAATGCATTTTCAGTTTCCTACTGCATAAGAATGCCCCATTTTTCTACTTTCTAAAACAATTTGATTTTTGTTTCTACGTTAATTAGAAAGCGAGATGTATCTTAAATCAACAGAAGTAGCGAAACATCTGCAGGAAGTAGTGGGCGTGGTAACATAAGCATACGCATTTCTTCAAAGCGAGAACTTCAAATGATTTACACAGTCGAGACAAAAATTACCACCTCCTACTTTTGACGTTAACAGCGCGTAGCCAATGAAAGAAGGTACGTGTCGTGAGCTGGCTTGGAGGGTGTATAAGCTGTGCTGTAGGCATTCTGAAAACATATCACTCGTTCCACTCTTGGATAAAAGGAGCGATTTATCAGATTTTCAAAAAGGGATGATATCGGCTTTCGGGCCAAGGGTAGCAGTATTTCTGAAACTGTGCAGTTTGTGAACTGTTCACGTACTGCTGTGGTTAAAGTGTATCGTAATTGGAGAAATGACACTATTGGAAATAAGCGATGTGGAAACTGCGGAGCACCACGTCGGCTTCGAAAACGCGTGAGGGCCGATCGACACCCTATAGTGGGGCAACTCACTGGCCGAATGAACCAGGGGGCTACAGGAAGTGTGTCTAAAAGGACAGTTCAGCGAACCCTGCTGCGTATGGGGCTCCGATGAAGAAGGATGGTCACTGCACCTAAGGTACATTGGCAGAAAGGTTTACATTTGCACGGCAATATCTGGATTGGACCTCCACTGATTGGCAAAGGATTGCCTTCTCCGATGAATCACGTTTTCTGCTTCATCGAATGGATGGAGGTTGGCGTATAAGGCGAGAATCATCGGATAATAAACATTCTTCGATCATTGTTGGAAGAACACAAGCTGGTAGGGGAGCATTATGTTCTGGGAAATGTTTTCGTGTCTTTCCCTGTGTCCACTCATACCTGTGGAAGGCACTATGGACCGAATTCGTTATGAATCCATCCTTGCAGACCACGCGCACCCATGCATGCTGATTGTCTTCCCTGGGGAGGATGGGATCGTCCAGTACGACAATACGACGTGTCACACAGGTAGAAATGTCCGAGAGTGGTTGGAACAGCACGATGGAGACATCAAAGTACTTCCCAGGCACCGCTAGTTCCCCAGACTTAAACCCAATTAAGCATCTGTAGGACCACCTCGATCGTCTTGTTCACTCTATGGATCCTACACCACGCACCTTCCAGCAGCTGTGAGTGAGATGCACTGCATTCAGCATGCCTCCACACACCAGTGAACACCTTCCAGCACTTTACTGAGCCACTCCCAGCCCGTCAAGCTGATGTCCGTTCTGCACATGGCGGTTACTCTGGATATTAGCTGGTGGTCACAATAGCGTGACTTGACCGTGTATTTAATTAATCTTGTTTGTTTCATTTAGATGCAGAACGTTAAAATATATTTATATCTTTTAACAATAACGATTACGATACAGTATCTTAATCGTTATTCGAATTGATAAATAATTGTAATCGTTGATACCTCACGAGTGTTGCTGTATTGCTGCATTTTTTTGACAGAAGTTATTTTCGGGCGTTCGCTACGTCTATACTATTGCTGTTTTTTCAGTTCTTTGTATTCTGTTTGTTGTATTTCAAGTGAAAGTATGGGAAAGTTCCGTAGCATACGTAGGAGTAAAAGAAAATTTGCCTCCAATCGTTTTTGTTCTGCTAAAATAATCAGTGAATGCATTCCAGACAAAGACAAAGGTGGCCTTTCCAGTATTATTTTGAACACCATAAAGCCAGTAATATGGTATTGTATAAAGAGGACCTGCTAAGAAAATGGCTCTATGGAAAAACTCAGAACGCCAATGAAAGTTTTAATGGAACTCTTTGGCGACACATTCCAAAAAAAGTTTTTGCTGACCACGAATCATTTCCTTGTGGAGAAAAGAATGTTATTATTCAATTTAATGATGGGTCCCAGCAAAAACAGTCTTATTGGGCCAGCACTGGGCCATTGTTGGCAGTCAGCACTGTCAGCAATCTCCCAGCACTATGTTGCCACTGCCGAGCCGTTAATAAAATGTCCGGAGGGCCAACAGAAGGGCCAGCAGTTCAGGCCAACAGCTGGCCAACAGTTGGCACCCCGTCAATTGCCATATGCCACAACAGGGCCATCAATTGTCCATTACATGCAGTAGCTGCCATAAGTGGCCCTTCAGCTGCCCTGCAAGCACGTGCCAGAAATTATGGCTAGACTAATGTGGTCCGCTAGTTTTCCGGTAGTGGCAGCCAGCAGCCGCGTGACGTAACTGGTGGCTTGCCGAATCTTGTCCGCCAATTTCCCAGTAGTAGTAATAAAAAAAAAAAGGATATTTGCAGTTTCCCAAAGCTACAACTTTTTTTCTACCCTTACGAAACTTGTGAATTATAATAGCACTGCTCTGGGGAAATTTTCTCAACAGACCGGAAAAACGCCCTTTTGGATCTGGGTAAATACGAACCATGGCCGTCGGCTATGGAGCTGAGCTCTCTACGACCGGACTAATTTGCAACGCACGAGCGTGTGTTTGAAGCTGTCTGTTCCGTGCGGAATGTGTAATCGAATGGTTCCCTCATTTTTTTTACAATATTGCGACGTATTTTTCATAAAAGTCAGTTTCATATAATACATAAATTTATTTTTTCAACGTAATGATAGTTTTTTTTTTACCTTAAGGGAACTTCACTCATGTTCAAGGAGTGTGCATACTTATAGTCGCTTTCCAAAGTTTTGTACTGTCCTTGTCATATCGAAAGGAGATTTTTGAATTAATATATATTTACCCGGGTTCATGTCACATTCCGTTACATTTTTAACGTTGTATCTTTCCTTTCTGTTGTCCGAAGCTACATTTGTTTTAAAGAGGAAAGATATTTTATTTTACTTCTCGTTATTTTTAGAAGCGAATTTCTCCCAGTCTTGTGTATTCAACCCATGGATGAGTACATTATATCCACATAGCGTTGCTTTTTTTTTTCTTTCAAATAACTAATAAATTTTGTACGCGTATAATTCCTTCTTTTCTTCCAACAAACGTTTTTTCAATGGTTTTCTAGGACATTTGTTTCAAGCAGTTTCAAATTTTTTCTTGGTATTCATGCACTCCATTCCACGAATTGTTATTCATGGGAATACACTGGGTGTATTTCATGGCTTAATCTGATATCTTCGTCGACGTGGAATTCTTTAGGAAATTAATTCGCCATCCACTAAAATAACACGCTGCCGATAGCGTCGTCTTCAACTAACTGCTACCATGAGTTGCTTCTGCGCATGCACAGTCTCGTTGCTTCCACCTGCTGTTAGGGTTGCATTAGTTGCCAGCAACGAGCCACTAGTGGCACTTGCTTGGAGGCCCACAATTCACGGCGATGCTGCAGGCTCATCAATGGCTCGCCAACTAATAGCGATGCCACCAACGGACCACTCCCGCGCCGTGAGCGGCGGATTTCGGCCAGCCGTGACCCATCACTGCCAGCTGGTGGCCAGCAGTTTCCCAGCACCTGTGTTTTTGCTGGGGTACAAAGGATTACAAGGTGTGTTTAACAAACGAGGAACAGATACAGGCTACTACACTCGCCAGAGATACATATTTTTAAATAATTTGCGTGTTCATGAATCTCGACTACTTTCCACACCAGTTATAAACAAGAAAGATGACACCGAATTTTCGGGTGTAATAAGCACGTCTTTTTAATCCGTTCTGACGCAAATTATGTTTATCAAAGCTATTCAAAGTCAATGGAGCCGGTATGGAAAACAATAGTATCTGGCGGAAGAAAGAAGTTTTTCAATCGGGTTTTTAATCCCTCAGATATTGCTATAAATGGAATCGCGAGCCTACGCTCTCTGGTTGCAGACTTGTGTATTAAGAAAAACATGAATTAATATGAGAAACATTTCGCACTGGAAACGCTCCCCAACACAGAAAGAATTTTTCAAATCGGACTCTTAGAAACAGAGATAGCGACAAAAATAAGATGTAACTTTACGTCCCCTGGTGGGAAAACCATGCTTTATTTTAGGAAGAAAGTATTCTCAAAAGGATTTTCCATATGAGCGGTATCGGTCCAGGAAAAATTAAATTTAGTCGAGTTTTCAGGAGCGCAGATTTTGCTACAAATACATCAGAAGCAAAAATTGACCCTTATGCACCCTGGTGGCCAAACCATTCTTTACCAAACATTATAAATTATGTGAAAACTATTTTCCATCAGGTCTTGTATATGATACAGGAATGATTTTTTAAATCGGATTTTTAGAAGCAGAAATAACGCAGCAAACGAAATTTGCTTGTGTGCCCTCTAGCGAAAAGTCTATGATATTCTTGAAAATTTTGAATTTTTAGGAAAAGCATTTCGCATCGGAAACACTATCCAACAAAGAAGAAATATTCCAAATCGGACTCCTAAAAGTATAAATATTGATAAAAATTACTGAAGAGCAAAACTGAAGACTAAGGAAAAACTTAACTAGTGCTAGGTCATACAACACTGCGGAGTACATGACATATATATATTTTTTAAAACAATTTTAGGTGGGAATGTTACTTGCATCTATGGCCTTGCAGAAACCCATTTCCAACTAGGTCTTTGTGGAAGTGAGAAAATGCAGAGTTTTTGCTGGTCCTTTATAAAGCCAAGGCTCAGTATTCTCGACACCTTCTACATTCAGTTGTTTTATTTTATTTTTTTATCTTTTCTCCTTTTACTCACACCGGTAGATACATAACCTTTTCTATGTTGTACTTGGTGTGAGTCAAAATTATATATGTATTTTTTTGCTTAGGTATCTTCTTAATAGAATATTGATAAAAATAAGATATACATCTACACTCCCTGGCGTAGAAACCATGCATTATTTCAAGAAGAAAATGTTCCTGAAAGGTTTGTCGACATCAGTAGTATCGGTCAACAAACGACGAGATTTAAGGAGCTCATATTTTACTGTAAATACATCAGAAGCGGAAATTAAGACATACGCCACCTGGTGGCCAAACCATTTTTTACAAAAAATTGAAATTATGTGCAAACCATTTTCCATCAGTAGCTGCATCCGGTGCAGAAAGAATTTTTTAGATCCGAAATTTAGAAGCAGAGATATGGGGGGGGGGGGCAATTTACCCTTACGCTCCCTAGCGGAAAGTGTATGAATTACTTGAAAATTTTCAAATTATATGAAAAACGTGTGACTCTACAGTCACTATCCAACAAAGAAGGAGTTTTTCAAATCGGATTCCTAGAAGTAGAGATATCGACAAAAATAAGATATATATCTACGCCCCCTGGCGTAGAAACCATGCATTAATTTAAGAAAGAAATGTTTCAAAACGGTTTGTCGACGTGAGTACTATCGGTCTACAAACAACGTTTTTTTCAATCGAGAATTTAGAAGCTCATATTTTGCTGCAAATATATCAGAAGAGGAAATTAAGACTTACGCCCCCTGATGGCCAAACCATTTTTTCACAAATGTGAGAAATTATGTGCAAACGATTTCGCATCAGGAGCTGTATCCGGTGCAGAAAGAATTTTTTACATCGGATATATTTTTTTTTTTGATTGGAGGTTTAACGACCACCGTGAGCAACTCAATGGGCTATAAGCAGTCGCCTGTCCCTAATTTAGGGTCACTGGCTCCAGGGAAGGGAGAGAGCCAGTGCCGTAAGACAAACATAACATCCATGCCTGACCGGGATTCGAACCCGGACCCCTTACGGACGAATGATCAGAGGCCAGCGCCTTAGACCACTGCGCCACCGGGGCGGCTCGGAGATTTAGAAGCAGAGATATAGGGAGAAACGCAATTTACCTCTACGCCCCCTAGCGGAAAGTCTACGAATTACTTGAAAATTTTGAAATTATATCAAAAACATGTCACACTGAAAACACTATCCAACAAAGAAGAAATTTTTCAAATCGGACTTCTAGAAGTAGAGCCATTGACGAAATTAAGATGTACATCTACGCCCCCTGGCGGCAAAACTGTGGAATATTTTAAGAAGAAAATATTCCGAAAAGGTTTATCGATATTCGTATAGAAGTAGACATCCGTCATATATAACACGATATGCAACTTGTTCATTAACCACCTTTAACGAAATGATGAAGATCACTTCTACATTTGATTAAATTAAAAACGGTATTTACAAGTTAAAACATATGATAGATAAAAACACTAGATCTTTCGATCACACTAGTGATCTCCATCAGGTCACCCACCTAATGGCCTCAGGGTACGTCGACACGCAATATATAGGGATTATTGATGACCCAAATAATGGGTAGAGCGCCTGCTCACGAACGTTGTTGTGAACACAGAGAGAGAGAGAGAGACATAGAGAGAGACAGGTAACAGGACTACGAACGAGTAGAGTCAAAATGATGTTACACAAGTATTAATAGTAATTCAGCTGTAATTATTATTTCCGCAATGTCCAAGTAGAAAGTAGAACAGTCTATGTTCGTGGGAGGAGAGAAGGTACATCGTCATTACCGCAAATACCTCTATAATGGTGAATATACAAGCTTTCTGCAAATAGGGTCATGCTTCTGGTGCTGTGTGTAATGAGGATTTTACATTCATCCCATAATGGTCTATGTGTGCCGCTAGCTACCAATCGGGCTAGGGCTGTCGAATGTGAGCCTGTTCTGACATCGCGTGAGTGTTCAAGAAAACGGGTTTTTAAATTACGTAGGGTTGAGCCTATGTACACTTGATCTATTTCATTAGGGTTTAAAGCTCTCAGGGGGATAAGCCGTACCTGCGTTTGGTTTCAACGGGATCCCTGTCACGTTCAATTAGTGTGTTCAAATTGCGTGTTTGTAAACCAAAGTTTATATTAAACCTGGCACATGCATGTTTTAAAACGCTGGTGCAGCCGGGAAAATAGCTCATGGATCCAACGTACCTGGTAAGGGTGCGGGTTTTTTCTAATGCGGTAAACGCAAGTCGTCGATGTCTGCGGAGAATGGTATGTACCAGGTCTTTCGGGTACCCGAATTCGCTAGCAATGACAAAGATTCGTTGAAGTTCGATGCGCCGTAGGCGTACAGATGACGAATGCGTAAATGCCCGTCGTACCAGGTAGCGCAGGGAAGCCAGCTTATCAGATAAAGGCTGCGCTGAGTTGTATGGGGCTATAATTGGGTGGGATGTGGGTTTACGGTACACTGAGTATTTTAAAGTGAAGTTTTGGGGGTCCCATTCTATGAGCAAGTCTAAGAACGGGAGTTTTAAGTTATTTTCCAATTCCAAAGTGGGGTTTATGGAACGATATTTGAAGTTTAACATACTGAGAAAATGCAGCACGTCGGAATGCGGATGTGGCCAAAAGACAAAAACGTCATCCACATAGCGGGTGTAGAGGAGGGATTTGAGCGTACATACGCCAAGTACCTAATTCTCCAGGGTTTTCATGACAACCTCGGCGAGAATTGCTTAGAAGGGTGAGCCCATAGTGGCGCCTTCTTTCTGCTGAAAAATAACATCGTTGAATTTAAAATAAGACCTAGATGCAACGAGCTTTAAGCTGAAAGAACAGCCTCTATTTCCAAAGTGGGAGAGGTGAATTATGAGTATATAATTTTTGACAAACGATGTTGTGTGCCTCTTGAAGGGAAATACTGGGGTATAGCGACACCACATCCAAGGAGGCCATTATAAACGGCTTGTCTTGTGAACTGAATTATTTTATAAGATTAATAGCTTGTAGAGGGCTATTAATTGAAAACTGATAATTATTTAGGATGGGGAGAGAAATTTTGCAAGGGCTTTTTCAAGTGGGAGGATAGGAGACGCATACGAAGAAACTAAGGGGCGGAGGCGGTGATTTTGTTTATGGAGCTTGATCTTCCCGAAGATTTCAGGGACTCTGGGACCATTAGGAGGGTTCATATTATCGGAAATTGTTTTAGGTAAGTGGCCATGATTCTTCAACTTTTCGACGGACGCAACGGTTGTTGAGACAGGATCAAATCTCAAAATTTTTTGTGGAATTGCTTCTGTAGTTTCTTGCATCTTTAAGTGGTATGCATCACGGTTCAAGATTACAATCTTATTCGATTTATCGTCGGATATGATAGCCAAGTTAGTGTATTTTTGTAATTCAAATAACAATGACGACAGTCAGAAAGTTTGTCAAGCTTGATCTTTTCTTTATTATGACTTGCAACCGTAAATGGCTAAAAATGACTGAAAACTTGAACGGTCAATCTGTCGAAAACCGCCCAGATTTAGTCGCAAGAGTCTACCAATTAAAGTTGAAAGAGTTAATGGATGATATAACTAAAAGGACTATTCTTGAGAGTTCCGGTGGCCAAAGTTCATGTAATCGAATTCCAAAAAAGGAGACTTCCCCATGCTCATATGCTCTTGATTTTGAAAGAAGAGGACAAACCAACATTGCCTGAGAAAACTGACCAAATTATATCGGCAGAACTACCAGATAAAGAGCATTTACCAGTTTTACATGCAACTGCTGCGAAACACATGGTTCATGGCCCGTGTGGTGAAATAATCACAATTTACCCTGTATGAAAGATGGCAAATGTACCAAGCAAGTTCCTAAGTCTTTCCAAAATGAAACGGTAGCTAAAAAAGGGGGGTATCCTTTATATCGCCGAAGAGAGAATGGTGCAACCACAACTGCTCGTGGTAAAATTATTGATAATAGCTGGATTGTCCCTTATAATCCGTATCTTTTGTTAAAGTACAATTGTCACATTAATGTCGAGGTGTGAGCTACTGTGAAAAGCGTGAAATACCTTTTAAAGTAGGTATACAAAGGTCATGACTGTGAAAATGTGCATATAACAGAGCACAACACCAAATACGACGAAGTAAAAAGTCATGTTGATTCCCGATACGTTCGCGCACCTGAGGCAATGTGGCGAATTCTTAGTTATGATATGCTTCAGCAATCTCATACAATAGTTAAATTACCTGTTCACCTTCCTGAAGAAGAGAACATTACCTTTAATCCGGAGCGTTTAAAAAATGATCGAAATTCAGTTGTTCATATTGCTCAGAGAGATGCAATGCTGACAGCTTGGTTCAAACTAAATGAGGGCCATGAAGATGCGCAATCTATTTCATATGGCGACATGCCAAGACATTATGTGTTCAATCAAAAAAAGACAATGGTCCAACGAAAACGTGGTGGAGATAATGTGATTGGAAGAATGTGTTCAGTGAACCTTGGCTCTGATTCAGAAAGATATTGTTTGAGACTACTGCTACTTTATGTGTCTGCAGCGAAAAGCTTTACAGATGTAATAACAGTCAATGGAATTCCATATGATACATTCTAAGAAGCTGCATTTCAGAAAGATTTAATTAAGAATGATGAAATATGGGAGAAAACCCTAGATGAAGCATCAGTTTGCAGCATGCCTCGACAACTACGAGATTTATTTGCATATTTTCTTATATTTGTTTCACCACTCAATGCACAAGAATTGTTTGAAAAATATAAACCCCATCTTTGGAAAGAATTTGAACACATGAGAACTTGAAAATTTCAGATTTTAAAACATTTGCAAAGAAAGGTATTCTGTGTCCCAGAAACTCTGATGTTGACAAATTAAATGAGAATGTTCATGATCTCTTAGAGGGGACAGCAAGCACATACTTAAGCTATGATTCAATTGATGCCGTTAACGAAGAAAATACTGAACAGTATTATCCTATAGAGGTTTTTAATGAGCAAACTCCATCAGCAAAGCAACTTCACTGAAAAGGTGAAGTTTGGAGCTATTATGATGCTGCTGAGAAACCTCAATACATAAAGAGGTTTATGCAATGGAACAAGACATTGGGTTCTGCAATGATCAAATTGGGTTTTAGTCCTTTAATTCCATTGCATATAAAATTGTTTTTATTCCGCGAATTGACCTCCCATTCACATTAAGACGACGACAATTCCCTGTAAAACTCGCCTTTGCTATGACCAATAAAAAGTCTCAAAGTCAAACACTGGAGAAAGTAGGTATCTACCGCCCTGAACCAGTGTTTAGCCATGGAAGACTTTATATTGCATTGTCAAGAGTTCGACGGTTGAATGTCACAGTTTAGCCGCCCCGGTGGCGCAGTGGTCTAAGGCGCTGGCCTCTGAGCATTCGTCCGTAAGGGGTCCGGGTTCGAATCCCGGTCAGGCATGGATGTTGTGTTTGTCTTACGGCACTGGCTCTCTCCCTTCCCTGGAACCAGTGACCCAAAATTAGGGACGGGCGACTGCTTATAGCCCATTGAGTTGCTCACGGTGGTCGTTAGACCTCCAATCAAAAAAAAAAAAAAAAAAAAAAAAAAAGAATGTCACAGGTAAAGTAGTCCATGGGCAAGAACAAGGAAAACTACTTCCAGATTTCGAAAAGATATTTACAATAAATATATTGTACAAAGATATATTCCACCGTCGTTAATAAACGCTTGAGTAGCAATAAGTGATATTTAGAACCCGTTGTGATCTGATCTCAATGGGCTTTACAGCTAGTAATTATATAAATGCAATGAACTAAAGAAATTAATGTCCCATTACTTGTTATCACATGTTATGGAAAAGTAAAGTGATAGATAAGGTAAAAATTAAAAAAATTCATATTTTTTCTGTGTTTATGCATTAAAACTTTTATAATTCTTTAAAACATGTTAGTTTGATTTGATTGTAGTTAATTGCATCTTACAGAGTATGTAAATGTTATTCCACTTTAAAAAACGTAGTTCCTTAATACACTGCCGGACAATTGCTAAGGACGGATAACAATAGCAATGATAGCAACCATAAAATGGGCCGCCCCGGTGGCGCAGTGGTCTAAGGCGCTGGCCTCTGATCATTCGTCAGTGAGGGGTCCGGGTTCGAATCCCGGTCAGGCATGGATGTTGTGTTTGTCTTACGGCACTGGCTCTTTCCCTTCCCTGGAACCAATGACCCTAAATTAGGGACGGGCGACTGCTTATAGCCCATTGAGTTGCTCACGGTGGTCGTTAAACCTCCAATCAAAAAAAAAACAACAAAAAAAACCCCATAAAATGGAAGGGAGGAAAATGTGGAAATTAGCATAAGTGTGGGATACAGTAAGACGTGTTGTGCGTATGCAAATTTTGGATTGCCGAACTTGTTCGTGACGTCATAGCGCTGATAAGAGATATAAAGGATTTGACGCGTATTGACCGTTGTTGTTCAAACGCAAAGTTGAAAGAGAAAGAATCAATTGACGAACTTGCAATTTTCAGTATGTCTTCCCGACATCACCTAGATGATTTTACGCGTGGCCGTATTATTGGCACGATTGAAGAAGGGCGAAAAATAACAGATGTTGCCAGGGAGTTCGACGTCAGCCACAGTGTGGTTTCAAGGATTTGGAAATCATTTCAAACAAGTGGAGAGTGTAGCAAATGTCACGGGGGAGGTCGTGTTCGTAGTACGACACCTGCAGAAGATCGGTACATAGTGCTATCAACAAAAACACACCGGCGCAGCACAGCTAGTGAGGTAGCAAATCAGTTTATGGATGCTACTAGCAAGCGGATCTCCCGAAAAACTGTCGCCAGACGTTGCATGAAGGAGGACTATACGTCCGCCGTCCTGTTGTATGCATCCCATTGTCCAGACGTCACCGTACCGCCCGTTTGCAATGGTGCCATCAACATCGCAATTGGACTGATAACGACTGGTCTGCTGTCCTCTTCTCAGATGAGAGTAGATACAGTCTATCGTCTGATTGTCGACGACAACTGATCTGGTGTGATAGTGGTACTGCATATTGTCTAGCAAACATACAGGAAAGGGACCGATATCCGACATGTAGTGTCATGGTATGGGCTGGCATCATGATCAATGGCCGTACGTCCCTCTATGTGCTTCCAACTGGGACTATGACTGGCCAACGATACATTAATGATGTTCTGCTACCTCATGTTCGCATGTTCCGTGGTGCTGTCGGTGATAGATTCATTTTCATGGACAACAACGCAACATGTCATCGAACAGTCGCTGTCCAGGAGTGTTTTGAGAGCGAGGATATTCAACGCCTCGTATGGCCAGCACGTTCTCCAGATCTGAATCCCATTGAAAATGTGTGGGATGCTTTGGGGAGGAGTTTTGCTGGTCGCCAATGCCCTCCAATAAACAAGGATACCATCATCCGTGCACTGACAGAGGATTGGGATAAATTACCCCAACAGCTGCTTGATAATGTTGTGCAAAGCATGACACGACGTGTGGAATCTTGCATCGCCCTCCATGGTGGCCATATCCCGTATTGACATCTTACGCCGGAACGCCTGCGGACGGTAATTGCATTTTTTTCACATTTACGTATTCTGCACAAAATGGCCTGTTTGTACCTTGAACACGTTCCAAAGCCTTGTGGATTTCAGAGCACAATAAATTGTCTTTCTTGTAATGTCCTGGCATTCTGACATTATTTTATTTCACTTGGCATCCAACCATACTTACTTTTTCATGCGCTATATAGCCGTTTATGATCCGTCCTTAGCAATTGTCCAGCAGTATAATTTTGTTATTTAGTGTTGTCGGCGTATGAAAGGTTTCTGCGCCAATCTGGGCACCTCTTAAGCACATATTTTGCCAAAAAGTTTTCTTTTTTCAGCACGTTTTATTACTATTCATGTGTTGAAGATATGTTTCTTGTGTATGCAAAGTTTTTCCATAATTTGTTGTCAATTTGAAAAAAGAGCCTCCATCGTATGCGTATACCTCAAAGCAATAACTCGAGTTCCGAGGCCGCTCCGGTTGCGCAGTGGTCTAAGTGCTGGCTTATGACCATTCGTCAGAGAAGGGTGCGGGTTCGAATCCCGTGAGGCATGAATGTTGTGCTTTTCTTAAGATCGTGGCTCTCTCCCTTCCCTGAAATCAGTGGCCCTAAATTTGGGACGGGCGACTGCTTATATCCCATTGAGTTGCACGGTGATCGTTAAACTTCCAATTAAAAAAGTTTTGAGTTTTATAATTAAGTAGATAACATCGGTATTTTATCAACGGTAGGATAAAAGACAATCCACAGTTCTAGACGCATATATAAACAGCTTTCGTCGAATAGTAATTGCGAAGCAAAAACATAATTTGGTCGTTAAACTCATATTTTACAATGGCTGACACACATCCAAGAAACAGCTTCTATTACTCTCCATTATACTTACAAAATCTGAATGGTTTTTTTTTTCAGCTCTTTCACGGGCGCTCGTACATCGTTCTATATATTTTAGAGTTGGTAGAACGTAGCACGTTGCTTGATATCTGCCGCTATTCATATGGATCACCGCGTGTTTCCAACAATACACCCGTCCTAAATTTATGGTTTGTGACGTGCCTGCCCCGCAGGACGCACATGAGATAAAGGCAGATAGCAGTGAGAGCACATGCCAGTGTAGTGTAGTAGATAGCACTCGGAGCTCTGGAGCCGAGAGTTGCAGGCTTCAATCCTGCCAGTGGCAAAAAAATGATGGAGACATTTACTTCGTCATAAGTTGCTTGCTGGGAGCCGAAAAGATGTACAAAACAAAGAAAGCATTGTAATTTATTCGGAACTAAAACCAGCTTCGCTATAAGTCACTACTCCAATATTTCGTGGTGTTTCATCAATGCAAATGAAGACCCCTATTCAAGCGATCTATTTTTGTACACGATAGCAAACTGAAATATGCGTGAGTTAAACATAGTGATAATTCGTTTTTGCAATTTCTTGCTATGTGTGTGTTCCTCCAGAATAACTTGTTTCCTTCGCAAGAAAAACTTCTACATTCAGTTCATCTCGATCTCAGACGGTGGTTGCCGAACTCTCGTTAGTCTCATTGACTGGGCGAATTAACTATCAATGGCTGGTGTTGTAGTATCACACTGAACTTCACCGTCTGAATAAACAGACTGTTTACTACCAATCCTTCTATTAAAGTTGTAAATGAATATTCGAAATAAATAATTCAAATATTCAAATGACCGAAATTTATGCTTCAGTGTTTCCCACGGGTATCACCAAAAGTGAAAAGCTTCAATACCTTAGAGAAGAAGAAGAAGCAAAAACTCCCAAGAATATTTGATAGCAGCACCTTTAAAAGTTCTTTTTCACGGAATTCGCCGGCACACTTCACGATGTTGCTTGTCCGATCTTCAAATTTCAAGAGAAGCTCTTCTCCATGCAGTTCGAACTCCAGATACTTTTCAGCGTAGGATAAAGAACAAAATTTGTTTCCTTGAAACTCTTACGTAACGAGATACATCGCCCTTTTTACTGTACTAACTGTTGTTTTAATCATAATATTAGGTGTAGAAATAAGTTGTAAGGCGGTTTTTGTGTGACGTATACCGCTAATTTATCAATATACATTCCCCCGCGGTGTTGTGTCAATATACATTCTCCCGCATTGTTGTCATGCGACCGCAACTGGTCCAGAGTATAAAATGTGATACAGACGTTTGCCCAACAGTCAAACGCACTTGCACATCGGTAGGTGAAAGATGGCAAGCGATACTGCATTTATTCGACACTGCATTTGTTACGAATTTCATCAAGGAAAAAGTGCTGCGAAAGCATGTGCAGCGATCTGTTCTGTTCTGGAGGAGAATACTGTATCGAAAAGCACTTGTGAGTTTTGGTTTAGACGGTTTAGAACAGATGATGTTGATGTTAGCAATTGAGAACGCAGCGGCGTGCCGTAGAAGGTTGCACGTGAGGATCTGCAAGGATTTCTGGATGAAGATTCGTCTCAAACGCAAAAAGAACTAGCTGAACAATTTGGGGTAACTCAACAAACTATTTCCAATCGTTTACGCGCAATATGAAAGATTCAGAAGGAAGGAAACTGACCTGAGCCAAAAGAACAAGGATGAGCGTGTCACGAAATAATTGAATCTGTTGAGCAAACAACATAGAAAGCCCTTGTTGTGGAAAATCTTTACGGGTGATGAGAAGTGGATATGGTAGGACAATGCCAAGCCCCCCCCCCCCCAAAAAAAAAACACTGGATAGACGGCGGAAATCAACACAGAAATTCAACGTTAACACGAAATCAACATTTACTTAGTATTTACTTAGTACTGGGTAGACCCCGGTGAAGCAACGACTTGGACACTGAAACTCAATATTCACTCCAAGAAAGTGCTGCTGTGCATCTCGTGGGATATGAAGCGTGTGCTCTATTATGGACTATTGGAACAGGGTCAAACTGTTACTGCTGATCGCTACAAGCAACAATTGCTGCGATTGGACCAGGAAATTTGTCGGAAACGTCCATTAACAGGCAAAGGATTGCTTCCCGTGAAATTACTGCATGACAACGCTAAGTGACATGTCGGGAAATCAGTCAAGGAAACGTTATTGACGCTTGGCTGGGAATTTTGGAGCACCCGGCGTATACATATAATAAGATAATACAACGTATTTTGTCACAATTTTTTTTCAAGCCAACCATGGTTTCGCTGAGTATTGACCTAACTTCATCAGGACGAATGGCACGTAAATATTCAAATTGTATATGACATCATAAATTGTGTTTACAGTCACATGTTTTGGTTAAATGCTTCCACGCGCTTGATAGAAATGGCGTGGATGCCATGTCATTATCAAGTTGCGAAGACTTCTGATATATATGGAAAGCTTCCAAAATAGCACGTTTGGTGGTTGAATCATCATCATCATCATTGTCAACCATTATCAATCCACTGCTGGACGAAGGTCTCCCCAAGTTTCCTCCACAACGGTCTGTCTTGTGCCAGTCTCCTCCATGTCACTCCCGCATATTTACGAATTTCATCCACCCATCTCCCATGTGGTCTTTTTCTGGGTCTTTTCCTGTCCCTTGGAATCCAATCTAAAATTCCGGCTGTCCATCTATGGTCTGTCCTTCTGGCAGTATGTCCAGCCCATTGCCATTTCAGGGATTTAACTCTGATCATGATGTCTTCCACTCTCGTCATTTTTCGGATCCACGAGTTCCTCTTCTTATCTCTCCTGGTTATACCAATCATGCACCTCTCCATGCTTCTTTGAGTTGTCTGCAGCCTTTGTATGTCTCTTTTAGTTAAGGTCCACGTCTCTGCACCATACGTAAGCACTGGAAGGATGCATTGATCAAACACTTTTCTTTTAAGACATAATGGCATATTGCTCTTGAAAATTATGCTGTTTCTTCCAAAAGCTCTCCAGGCAAGTTTTGTACGCCGATTAATTTCTTCATCAATGTGACCCTCACTTGATATCTGCTGTCCAAGATAAACATACGTATCTGTTATCTCCAGTTTTTCTCCATCAATCGATAAATCTTCATTTCTTGTAAAAGCATTGAACATCACTTTTGTCTTCTGAAAGTTCATTTTTAATCCCACTTCTTTACTCTTGTCAGCAAGTTCCTGGATCATACTCTGCAGCTCTGATGGGGTAGTTGCAAAAATGACTACGTCATCAGCAAAACGAAGGTGGGTTAGATAATCTCCATTAATCTTTATCCCTTTGTTTTCCCAGTTCAGTGATTGAAAGACATTTTCCAATGTGGCATTAAAGAGCTTCGGAGATATGGTGTCACCTTGTCTCACTCCCTTTCCAATTTTTATGTGTGTTGTATTTTCAAACAGCCGAATCTTTGCACTTGCATTTTCATAGATGTTATTAATAATATTAATGTACGCATCTTCAATACCGCAGGATTTCAGAGCCGTGGTAACTGCTGATGGTTTCACCGAATCAAAGGCTTTTTCATAATCGATAAAAGCCATGCACAATGGAAGTTCATATTCCCTCGCTCTTTCAATTAGTTCTCTCAGTACGTGGATATGATCTATTGTGCTGTAGCCACTCCTGAATCCAGCTTGTTCTCTCGGTTGAGCCATGTCCAGTGTTACCTTCAAGCGGTGTGAAAGAACTTTAGTGAAGATTTTATAAACCACTGATAGGAGGCTGATAGGTCTGTAGTTCCTGAGATAATCAATCTCACCTTTTTTATGTAGCAGGATCATTGTAGCATTGTTCCAATCCTCAGGAATCTTCCCTTCATTAAGGCATCGAGTGAAAATTTGGGCGAGTACTGTTTCAATTTCTCCACTTGCTTCTTGTATGATGTCTATAGTAATTCCATCTTCTCCTGGAGCTTTCCCCCGCTTCATGTTCTTGATTGCATGAGCAACTTCTGCTGGGAGGACTGGCAGAACTCTGGTACCTTTCATGATGTCTGGAGTACATGTATCATCCCTTTCATATAATTTGGAGTAGAAATCTTTCACTCTTGTCAAAATTTCGCCTCTATTTCTTGTTATAGAACCATCTTCTTTTCTCAGAGCCATAATCTCTTTTCTTCCCTTACTGAGATGTCCCTTTGCCAACTTAAGGCTTTGGTTGTTTTCAATTGCTTTCCTCACTAGCTCACAGTTGAATTTCCTTACGTTTTCAGTGATACTTTTTCGTGTTGTCTTGCATAGCTCTATATATTCCACTTTGGAAGTCACACCTTCTTTAGTTGTCCTCATCTCTCTTCTTTTTTGCATCAACATTTTGGTTTTTCCTGATAATTTGTTCACATGCAACTTGTTCTTAGACCCAGCTAATTTTGTTGCTGTTTCCATTAGAGCTTTGGTTACTTTTCTGTTAACTTCCGAAATATCCACTTCTTCCGATGTTAGGCCTTCTAAAGCAGAGAATCTGTTCTTCAGTTCCAACTTGAAAGTATTATGGTGTTTTTTAAGGTTGGTTATGTCAATACATTTTGTTTGTCTTATGAGCTTGCCACGTTCCAGTTTAGTGTTGAGGTGCATCTTACATCTCACCAATCTATGGTCACTACCTGTGTTGAACTTGTTCAGCACACTGCAGTCTTCGATGACGAATTTTTTGTTACACATAATAAAATCAATTTCACTTGTCGTCCCAATTGGATGTCTCCATGTCCATTTCCTGTGTGGCTTTTTCTTGAAAAAGGAGTTCAAGATGAAAAATCCTTCTGCCTCTGCAAACTCAACGAGAGTATTTCCACGCTGGTTTCTGTTGCCGTGACCGAATTTACCTACTGAAGTTTCATTCTGCTGCCGTTGCCCTATTTTTGCATTGAAATCTCCCACAATTATCTTCAAGTGCTGCTTACCTTTATTATTTAGATGACGAATTTCCTCATAAAATTCTTCAATTTCTTCTTCAGGATGACTTGTGGTGGGTGCATAAGTTTGAATAATCTGAGCCTGGTATCTTCTCGATAGTTGGATAACGAGTCGTGCAGCTCTGTCAGAGGAACTTTCAACTTCTACCACTTTATCCTTCAGTTTCTTGTTTATTATAAATCCAACACCACTAGTTCTGCCAGTATCTGTCCCACGATAATAGAAGAGATGTCCACTTTTCAGTTCAATGAGATCTTCTCCTTTTCTCCTTACCTCACTTAGCCCGACGATGTCCCACTTGATCCTTTGTAGTTCCTCTTCCAATTCAAGAAGCCTTGAATCAGAAGATAGGGAGCGTCCGTTATAGGTAGCCAAGGTCAGCATCAAATGGCAGCCTAGTCCGGTCCTCCGGGGACTCTTAGCACCCTCTGCCTTCATGTCGCACTGGCCGCTGCCTTGGCCAGGTACATTCCAGCTGCCGGAGACTGAGGGCCAAGATTTAAGTTGTAGAGTCATTTTGGAGGTGTTTGGCCATAACTCACCACGCTGGCCAAGCGGGTTGGTGAGTGTGGGATAGCATTTCCTCTGATCCCGATGGTATAGTTATACCGCTATTGGCGGTCGTCAGAGCCCCTTTAGTGGGAACAGGATGCACCACGAGAAGGCGGGGTTGACATTTGTCAAGGAGAGGCTGTGATGTTACGCATCACCTGACCTTACATCCCTATATTTATTAGCAAAAGTCTAATAAATATTGTGGTTGAATACGTTGTATTATCTAATTATATATACACTGCTGGCCACCTAAAATGCAACACCAAGAAGGACACGAGATAGCAAAGCCAGATTTACTGGACACATAACAACAGATACAAAGATGAAACGATTGAGCTTACAGGCCTGTGCGACTTGCGAAATACGCAGTGATCGATAATTCGTGTGGCCCCCATGGCTGGAAATAACGGCCGCTACTCGCCGCGGTATCGAACGAAAGAGGCTTTGGATGTGGGCTTGGGGTATGTCGGTCCTGGCTGCTTCCACACGCTGCCACAGTTCATCAGGCGTATCAGCGGGTGGTGCTTGACGGGCCACTCGGTTGCCGATCAGCGACCAGACGTGTTCGATGGGGGACATATCGGAAGAACAGGCGGGACACTGCAGCAGTGACACCTGGTGGGCCGGGAAGAATTGCTGCACGATGCGTGCCACTTGCGGGAGCACATTATCCTGTTGAAACGTGACCGCTGGCAGGACCTGCAGGTAAGGGAGGAAAACAGGCTCCAAAACGTCGGAGATGTAGCGGTGGCCGTTGAGTGTACCGGCGATGCGTACCAGAGGGTGCGGGTGTCTTATCCAATTGCGCTCCAAACCATAACGCCAGGCGACGTACCGGTGTGGCGATGCATAAAGCAGGCGTCATACAGTCTCTCGCCGCGGTACAGCATCACGCGGATCCGACCATCATGGTGTTGCTGGCCGAAGCGGGATTCGTCGGAGAAGAAAATGTCGTGACAGTCAGTAGTCCAGGTGCGGCGTTCAACGGTCCACTGCCACCGCACTCGCCAGTGGTGTAACGTCAATGGTAATCTAAGCAATGGGCGCCGTGCGACAAGTCCCCGCTCCTGCAGACGACGTCGAAAGGTATGTGCTGACACAGGTTGTTGCGCAACACACCCTAATTCCTGCGCTAACGTTCGTGATGTGGTGGTGCGAGCCGTCAGTGCCCGCCGCACAACATGCCGGTCCTCTCCTTCGGTGGTGTGCCACGGCTGCGGCAACCGTCCGTCCCTCCTGCACCCACCGAATCCATACTCGCCTAACTGTGGCTGGATGTAGTCCCACACGGGTGCCGATGTCTCGGTACGATAAACCGCTGTCGCGATAAGCCACTATTCGTCCTCTGTCGAGCTCCGAAAAGTGCTGGAATGACTGCCGTATTCTGCGATGAGGCATCAGGAAGCTTCCCACGCACAAGTCTGGCAGCACAATACACTTACACCCCGTCTTCTGTGCACCCTTCTTATCGTGCTTCTCGGTAGCGTGCCGGGCGCACATGATTTGCATATACATTGCAATGCTAATCGTTTGGATGTTCTCTTGCGGGTGACGCATGCTGCGAATTTCAGGCCAATCGGTTGCTTCCTTCTTGGTGTTGCAATTTGGGAGGTTGCCAGCAGTGTATAATCGTCACAGGACTAGTCTTTAAGATCAAGTACCCGGTGTATAGTCTCGACCTAACTCTTTCAGACTATCATTTTTTCTGACCAATGAAACATGGTGTGTCTGCTGTTCGGTTCCGGATATATGACTAAGTGCAAAAATGGGTTGACGACTTGATCGCGTCAAACGACGAAGTATTCTCCATAGCTAGAATGCGTCAGCAGCCCGACCTATTGCAGAAGTGATAGATAATGACGGCACATATTTTGATTGGTAATGGTATTGTTGTTTTCTCTCAAATTACATGTTGCGTTGTCTTAAAACGCTTTAAAACTTATTTGAACACCTATTAGAAAACATCATTCCCCAGAAAACATTTCCTACTTTCATGTATTAATCTTTTAATTCTTCATAGATTTTTTTACACGTATCCGGAATTATTATTCCTAAAGATTCTGCAAAAATAGCTGTTGTAAAGTTCACGTTTTCATTCGAACGCTCAGTATTTGACTTGCGATCCATAAACAGCCCTGGAAGCAGATTTTTGGCGACTCTCTCTGTTTGCAAAAAATATCGAAGTGCCCCAAATCTAAAATTATTGATATGCCAACATCACTATTTCCTGTTTAATAGTTTTTTTAGCAAAAAGTCTAATAAATATTGTATTATTTGTATTTACAAAATAAGTTTTTACTAATGTTTCTGGTTGCAACTGAAGATACCCCTAGTAAAACTTGATGTGTGTATAAAACATAGCACACGTTCTTTCCCAAGCAGCAGCCATAGCACTTTCTCTACGACAAACTGCCGGAGATTTTATTCCACTCATTTGCTAGCATTACAATCCCGATCGCATTTGCTAGCATTACAACCCCGGTCGATTTTGCTACCATTAAAATCCCGGTCACATATGCAACGGTCGCTTTTGCTACCATTAAAATCACGGTCACATATGCAACGGTCGCTTTTGCTATGACACCTCGCAGCACGACGATGCGTCGATGAAGGGTTGCAGCAGGCACTCAGATGTCTTAGCCTAGAGGCCTCTAGGCTAAGACATCTGAGTGAGCCCTTGGGCTAAGACAATTATTGACTGGGCCCCCAAAGCTAAGCCATCTAAGTTGGGTCCTAAAGACCCTTTGAAGGAGAATCATTATGAAGTGGGTTGAAACATAAAACTCTAAAAATAGGCTTGTGACGTTTAATACGTAGTTCATTCTCACCCAAAGGGTTTTTATAACAAATCACCGAATCCCCCACTGTTCTCACAAGATCATGAGTTAAAAGCTTAAAATTCCTAGATTTTGTCTTCGATTTTGTAATAATTCAGCATTGTAGGTATACTTTTCTTGGGGCATATATTTTGCTGTGAAATGTGAAGCCACAGTGTACTTCAATCATTAACGCTTCCAAGTACAAGTTGGGAGGCGTGGGCGGATGATATTAAAAAAACTGAAACTATCTCATCAACCCCGCTGTGAACAGCCACCTGACACCCTTACCCTCAGTGAGTCACTGCGTTGATATTAGCTCGTCCTCTAGCCGCTGTTTGTGATCAAGTGGTAATCATACAAGACAAATCTAAAATTATTTTATAAACTTCTGTCTCTCTATAAGTATATAAGCTGTGATTCACTAAGGGTAAAGGTTCCATGTGGTGTAGCGGCATACCTCTGGGCCCAGTGGGCCTCTAAGCTATAGCCCCGTTAGACCCCCCCCCCCTTAATCCATGACCATGGGTGTCAGTACGTTTTGTTGCCTTATTCTGTCCATAATGCCGCGTTTCACACTTCAAACATCAGGAGACAGCGCCTGTAAGGTGTCCCGATGCCGCCCGGGCCTGCGCGCTGCTCACAGCTCTTCCCAGAACAGAATGTGAAGGACCTCATCGGCAGACAAATTAACGCCTATGCATAACCTCCTCGCAATATCGATGTAGTTTGGAAAAAGGTCAGTGACCCACTGTCAGCGTACTACGTATGGTCAGCTGAGACCGCCTGTATTTCAATTTTATTAGACGCTTCGGAATGTTCTTCAATATTGAAGAACAGGATTTGTGTGCTTAAGTCAAATCACTCTCCCTTTCTCAATACCTGAGTGATTCGTGGGACAGCACGCAACGAGAATTCACTGGTCTTCAAGAATGCGCATTCACTTCTCCAGGAACTACATCACGAAGCATATATTAATCACTTCCAAAACATCGCAAATTACAGCAAATTTATTCTATACGTACTTCCAATGGATTTTTGGCAGCACGTGGGTTTTAATGAATGCCTTTATAATTTAAATAGTATAATGTAATAATGCCATTCGCTAAAGGAGAGAGAAAAACTGAACCTGAGCTCTAGCGAAATACGTTGGAGTTGCCATGACTTGCTCTTTATGGTGGAAAAGCCTAACTAAATTTTGAAAGAAATACGAGATTACACCATATAATACACATTTTGTAGATGACAATCCAATTTTTGGTGTATATGTGACAAAAATAGTAAGTTAGACAATATCCGAAAATTTGCAAATTTCATCGTCCTGGAGCGGGACTCAAATCGGCGTCTTCCAGATAGCTCCCGGGTATGCTAACCACTACACCATCCAGAACAACCAAGCCTCAAGTTTCCGATTAATTTGAATATAGCCATCACAGGATTCGCTAGTCGAAGCAATCGGCATTTATGTTTAGCGAATCTGGAGGTTAAGAATCCTATCGCGTGGATGCCCGGAGGAGCAATAAAT
Organism: Macrothele yani; assembly: GCA_039090855.1. Classification (NCBI taxonomy): domain Eukaryota; kingdom Metazoa; phylum Arthropoda; class Arachnida; order Araneae; family Macrothelidae; genus Macrothele; species Macrothele yani. The sequence continues at coordinate 50,995,170 of CM077008.1, read as the reverse complement.
CATGAAAGAAATACGGGATTACACAATATAATCTGAGGATTCTAAACCTCCAGATTCGCTAAACATGAATGCCGGTTGCTTCTACTAGCGAATCCTGTGATGGTTATATTAAAATTATTCGAGAACTTGAGACTTGGTCGTTCTGGGTGGAGTAGAGGTTAGCATACCCGGGCGCTGTCTGGGAAACGCAAGTTCGAGTCCTACTCCAAAACGATGAAATTAACGGATATTATCTAACTTACCATTCTTGTCACATTTACACCAAAAATCGGATTGTCATCTTCAAAATTTGTATTAACTAAATATGTTTCCAAACACAGTCCGTGTTTAAATTAAGGTTGCAAATATCGCGGATAAACACTCTTTGAGGGCTGCTTCGGTAGTTGTTTCTCCTGGTAAATAGCAGAAACAACTACCGATCTACTTAGAAAAACTTGCCGCAAACTGTATCTTTCATTGAAAGCAGAAAGGAAGTTTAATTTGTTCAAGATTATCGAACAGTATCCTTTTTATATCTATTAGAAAATCCTGCAAGTGCACATGATTTTGTTTCGTGCTAGATAACCATTCATACAGCTCATCTGGACAAAACTTCGTTCCCATTGAAAATTTCAAAATTTGGTTTTTCATTCAGCAGCAAGATGTGCTTGAAGTTGGTGCAATTTGTTTCGGTGACCGTGATGGGCCAAGGCCCCAATCCCGGACGAGTTATGTGTGGTGCGTTTGCCCAAAGCTGCTGGCTCTGTCACCTCGCTGGCATCAGGTGCCATAAATTAGGGACAGGCGACTATTTATAGCCTCCATAGTTGCTAATGGTGGTCGTTAAACCCTGAAAGGCTAAAAACAAAAAAAAGCTCCATCCAGCGTGTTTCAGTAAGCAAGTTCGATTGGCAAATTGGCAAAGCAATGAAAATTAGCTGTCTTACATTTTTATTGATTTTTTAAAAACAGTAAAGCATTAGTCAGCAAACTCGCAACGTTTATTAGACAGCGTGTATTTATACCCTGTCTACAGATATTTACCACCCTTGATTGTGTAAAAAAGGTAACAAATCATTTTTTTTTCGGAAATAATTCCCATACGACACGCCGTAAGTTAATTATGCACAATACCTTTCAAACACAGTATTCCGCAGCAAGTCGGGGAAAGAAAGAAATATCGTAAAACACTTTTTTTCAGTGCAATGGGTTGCTTGACTCAGCGAATTTAATGGCGTTATTTAAACGTGCTTAATGACTGGAGGCGATCTCATGCACAGATTCTGCGCGCTGAAAAGATAAAAAAAAACAAAAAAAAAACACGGCAGACTAAGGAATTGACAAGGGATAAAATCGCTGCCGAAAAAATGTTTCACTTCTGTTATAGCTGTCTGCCAAAACTAATAAAATGACAAAAGATCCTACAGCATTACTACATATATTCAGAGCACAAACCCGTTTGTAAAACATAGCTTTATAACCTATTTTTCTTTCAACATTTTCTTTCGAAGTTCTGAAGAAATGTGGTTTACTTTTTATGGAAGTTTAATGACTTACCTCTTCGCTGAGATGTAAAAGTCTCAGAGACTTCATTACCGAAACTGCTTTACACCATGTAACAACTTTCTGAAAAGAAAATTACAAAGTGAATATCAAGGTTCTTGAATTAAGCCCGTTGAATACTTTACAGTACCCTCATACATCTGTCACTTATTATCATTAGATATATATAAATTTCGAATATCATTAAAAAGCTCTACGAACCGTTAAAATGTGATACTTAAATCTTTCATATTAGCTGCGTAATGTGATAATTACCATCATTAAATTTCAATAAAACTCATTTTGCAGTACAACCAGCACTCTTCATGAGGACTAAAAGATATCGAACTAGATAAAATTACATTAAAGGTATGCAAACGTTTTCGCCATTTTAAGGAGAATGAGAGAGGAACAATCAGGAAATCAGTATACAATTATTTAAGGAAATATTAGCCGTTAGCATCAATGACCTTTTGTCATTTTTCCGGCAACAAATGAAAGCCCCTGTGACAGAAGGACTCGAGTTTTGAGCTGAAGAACGCACAACTCTAGTAAACCACTGTTGGGCTAGGGCATGTTGCATAGAGGGAAACAGACAAAAGTCTGAGGGTGCAATGTCCGGGCAGTACGCCGGGTGCGGTAAAACCTCAAAGTGTAACTGTTCAAAGGCTAATTTCGTGATGGCACCGACATGTGGTCTGGTATTATCGTGTAACAGGATGACTGGGCGGCGTTCTTTACCTATCCATGGACGTTTTTGCTCGATTGCGGCGTTCAGTTTCATCAACTGATCGCTATATCGTTGTGTAGTGATTATTTCCCCCGGTTTCAACAGTTCGAAGTATAGCACTCCATGCATATCCACCCACCACATGCAAAAAAGCACCTTTACCCCGTGGATATCCTGTTTTGCAGTGGATGTTGATGGCTGGCCTGGGTCGACCCACGAAAGCTTGCGTACGGGGTTGTCGCAGTAGACCCATTTTTTATCACAGGTGACAACCTTCCGCAAAAAATTCTTCCCTTAAAACCTCTTCAGCAACGACATACAGATGCCCAATCTTTGACCAATATTACGCTCCGTTAAAATATGCGAAACCCACTTACTAATCTTCTGGATCTTTTCTAAGTCCTGTAGACGCCACACCACCATCGATTGAGCCACTTTCAAACGCTTCGCCAAGTGCGTGGTCGATTGTGTGGCATCCTCTTGCAACAGCGATTCCAGCTCCTTGTCTGCGACTTCTTGCGGTCTACCTGCACGTGGCTTGTCTTCCAAGCTTAGATCACCTTTCTTAAACCTTGCAAACCATTTTCGACACGTCCGCTCACCTATAACCGTTTCGCCATACGCCTGACATCTTGAACCGTATGCTTCACTCGCACTTTTCCCTAAATTAAACATGAATAACAAACAGTGCAGCGAATGAACTTTATCGAATGCAATGCTAGGCTTCTGTACGAACTGACAGCACGCGTTCCAGGCCGGTTAGACCCCTACAGCGCCCGCTAGAGGGGAGCGGCGGAACCTTTTGCATACCCCTAATAGTATTTTATTCAGACAGAGGGAATATAAATATTCTTTTGTGTTCATCACTTCACCACATACTGCATGTGTCTTTCACGCCATTCCAGCAGTTGTTAAGATAGAGTTACACAACTCAATGTTTATGATTTTTTAAAATACCAAAAAATTGCCCAGCTGCACTTTTTAAAATTTGTTTTCATATGATCGAATTAGTTTTGGTATTAAATTTTCTGTAACAAAATTAAAGGACGCCACCCGTATTTAAGTTTTAGAATATTTGATCTGTTTCTGTTCACTTGAAAATATCAGAAGAACGTACTGACATATTTGTTTTTAAAGCTGCTTCCATAGTGACCATGAAACGGACTTAGCTGATGCCCGCCTTATTCTTAAGTCTTCTCTTTAAATGCCCTAATATATTGCACAAGAGGTTTAATCACATTCGGATAAGTTACGAACAGTAACTATTCTTCTATTTCCACAGTGAATTACGAACTTTTGCTACAATTTCATAGGCTCTAACTGGTGTTTAGACTCCAGAGTATTCTTTGCTTCTGAACGACAATCATTGTTCGTTAAAGATAACAAAGCCACGAGAATCATTTCTCCGCTGAGACAAAAGAAATGGTCTCATTTTCGAAATTTGCTTTATTATAAGTATCCACTTCTTGTGCAGTTAGTGAACAATATTTTTCTATGATGATCATGATTTATACTGGTCTATGTAATCTGCATTTAAAAGAAAATTTGATTATCTTCTTTGAATCTAGCTTGAAAAAGAGATAAGTCGAATTCAAAAACCGAAAATCACAGACACCCTGACCTAAAGCAAATATAAATAAATAAATAGACAGGTATCAGCAAAAAGTAAGTATAAACGTACTGTTTGCGCTAAATAGTTTTAATAAAAAATTAATCTTATAATGATGTATATCTACTTTCATTACCATATATAAACAAAGGGAAGTGCAATTTTGTTTCGTGAAGGCACTTCATAGCCTATCGATACCTGAACTAGAAAGGTCTACTAGAATCGTTCAAGTGAAACGTAATTGGGGAGCAGGAACTATTGTAGTCCATATGCCGTCGCCTGTTAAGCCGCTTCTGTACACAGACAACAGAAAAATAAGAGCAACGCGCCACCACAGATGGTGATTCATCATAGCACAAATGGACAGTACAACAGGCTGTTACTTTGTGCTCGATATGAAATACACTGAAGTGCCAGAAAAACTGGTACACCAGTCTAATACTTGGTAAGTCCCATACGGGAGCGCAGGACTGCAGAAATACGACGGGGCATGAACTCCACTAGCTTCTGGAAATATGCTGTAGGCAATGCACACCATACTTCCTGCAGAGCGTTCCACAGTTCGGGTGTATTCCGAGGTCTCGTATTCCTGTGTTCGATAGTGCGTTGCATGGCATCCCAAATGTGTTCTATCACGTTCCGATCTGAGGACGTGGGTGTGAATGGCAACTTCACAAACTCAGATTAATGTTCCTCTAACCATATTGTGGCGTGCTGACACTTTTGTAGAGGTGCATTGTCCTGTTGGAACAGGCCCAACCCATCAGCATGAATGCAGGACATGAACGGGTGTACCTCGTCAGAAAGGATGCGCACATAGCGTTGGCCGGTCACAGACGTTTGTAGACGTACCCGGGGTCCCAGTGAAATCCAGCTAAAACACTAAATACCAATTCGGAACCCCCACCCCACCCCACCCCAGCCGGTACAGTTCCTTGTTGACTGGCGGGATCCATGGCTTCATGGGATTTGCGCCTCACGCGAATCATTCCATCTGCCCGATATAGTTCGAAACGCGACTCGTCAGAATGGGCTACTTGTTTCCAGTCATCAAGTGTCCAGTGGCGGTATTGCCGTGCCTAAGTGAGGCGCATAGCTCTGTGTCGCGCACACATCAAGGAGACTCGAGTTGGGCGTCTGCTCCCAATGCCCATATCGTGAAGGCTACCTTGCACAGTCCGGACGATGATGCTTGTTGAGGCTCCAGCATTGAATTCCAATGATACCTGCGAGAGTGTTGCACACCTATCGCGTGAAACAATTCTTGCCAGCCGACGATGGTCACGTTCACCCAATGTCTTTTTACGGCCACACTGGTATCGTGGTTGGAGGTTTTGCCGCAATTCTTGTAGTCACGGTACACCCTTGCAATGGTCGTCCGAGAAAATCCGAACTTCGTTTCTACCTCCGAAATACTATGGCCCATCTCACGAGCGCTAACTATGGACACCGCGTTGAAAATCGCTTAAATCGTTATTACTTGTCATTCGCATGCCGCAAACAGCTCTGACAGGTGGCAAGGATGTCTATCGTTTTATATATGCACTGGCGGACGCAACCGAGTACGCGCATAGGTGACGCTTCAATGTATTTTGCTGAAGCTCGTCTGTACCAGTTTTTCTGGCACTTCAGTGTAAATATGCCCAAGTAAATGCAAAGGCCCGTCACCAGTTCCTCACCAAGGAAGGCGCATAGGGAGGGAGCTGGATCGTGTTGGAAGAGACAACGGTCATTTCCATAATACTGCCACATTGTTGGTCAGACAGTATCATCCAGAACGTCGAAGTACACGTCATAGTTTATGGTTTGTAGTACAATAACCAACAGACCGAGTTCCATCCAATTAAAACAACTCCATACCATGATGCAGCCTCCGCCGTAGATATGAGTTTGGTATCAGAGATAAGATCAGATCGCATATTTGTGAGCCAGATAAAACCGGAAATTATACTTTATTGGTTTTAAAAGTTACCCAAAACCGGAATAGCTAAACATCACTGAGCTATGAACATCATCAGCAAACTTGCATTTATCAATAATTTTCTTATATGTACTAAATTGCTTTGTACTGTATACCATATTGCTGCACATTACGATTGCCGATTTTAACATTTCCGCAAAATGGAGTACTCAGCGGAACTTACATATACTCTATATAGACAAAAGTCACCGAACACCCCTTCCAAAACAAATGAAGGGATCCGCTGCGTTGTTCAGATGCGTTTTACAGCTGTATACGGTATAAAAACAAGCCTGCAGCTGATCGTGATCATATCGCACTGTGAGGTTGAGTGAAAATATCGCGGTGGAAGAGTACTGACTTTGAGAAAGGAAAGATTGTTAGGTGTTATATTAGTGGGTTGTCTATCAGACGGTCAGTGCACATCAATACTACCGAGATGCGTTTAAATATACACAAGTCAACTGTTTTTGGATGTACTGAATAAGTGGAAGACACATGGCGTGCATGAAGCAGCAAAACGTACCGGCCGACAAAATAAAATCAGTGAGAGAAGACGTCGAAGTCTCAGGAGAGTCGTTTTAGCTAATCGACTCAGTACTGCACAAGACCTAAGCGTACAGGTGAGTTACAATGCTGGAACCTCGGTATGTACACGTACCATCCGCAGAGAACTTCATTCCATGTGTTACCGTGGTCGTGCGACTGCTCGTAAGCCACTCGGAATGCTACTCGTCGTTTAGCATGGTGTAAAGAACATTTATCGTGGACCGTAGATCAATGAAAACGGGTCCTATGGACTGATGAATCCAGATACACGATCCATCAGTCTGATAGCCATGTGTGGGTATGGCGGCAGCCGTGGGAAAGCTATTTACCACAGTGTACTTTTCCTACGGTCAAGTTTAGAGCTGGCAGTGTACTCATGTGTGGGTGTTTTTCGTGGTATGGTCCCGGCCCATTGCTTATCGTGGGCAAACCTGTCAACCAGCACGTCTTCCTCGATATTCTGGACAATTATGCCCTACCAACTCCGTGGCAATACTATGAAACAGAGCGTTGTTGGTACCAGCAGGATAATGCACTGAGCCATAAAGCAAGGTCTGATACGGCGTGGTTTGACGATAATTCCGTGTCGTGTGTGCACTGGCCGGCACAGAGCCTTGATATTAATCCCATAGAGCACCTATGAGATGAATTAGAGCGCCGCATTAAAAGTTTGGAACCAAGGCCTACTACTAAACTACAGTTAGCGACAGCATTATGTACGGAATGGAAGCGCATACCTATCGCTGTGTTCCAAAACCTAGTCTAAAACATGTCTCGAAGGGTCAGTACAGGTATTATGGCCAGAGTTGGACCAACACCGTTCTAATGTATGTCAATATATGCTATGTTGTTTTTCTCTTCTGGGTGTCCAGTGACCTTTGTCAATACAGTGTATATTTGACTGATTTTATTTTTGGTTACAAGAGAAGTGAAGGAATGGACAAACAAAACTAAAAACTAAGATGCAAAATCATGAAAAATCATGCAGAAATTAGTTCTACATAAAATCAATTTGTTTAATTTATTTATAATGGTATGTAAGATTTTTAAAAATGTTACCTATAATTTTATTTGTTTATGTACAGATGGGAAAGTGTGTGAATTTTCAACTAATTGATCAACATGGAACGGTATTTAGTTCAATGAAGGTTGAAGACTCGTGCAAGAATGAATCACTGATACGAAAAAATTATTCTTACTTAAGAAATATGTTTTTCTATTTGCCAAAACAATATCGAATCATATGGAGAACTGATTATAGAGACGCACGTGAATGTAAACTTTGACAATTCCTGCATGCTATAAAATTCAAAAGAACAATCTTTTTTTGTGTTGGGTGGAAGGAAATAGGAGTTAACGACAACTATGAACAGCTTCATTGACTGCAACAGTTGTCCGTCCATAATGTATTGTCGCTGTTTCCATCGAGTTGAAAGTGCCAGTGCGGTAAGGCAAACACACAGCCCATTACTTATCTTATTACCAGAACTCCATTCGGACTAACGGTAAAAGATCAGGGTTTAGACCACTACACCACTGGTCTGCTACAAGACAATCATGCAGTCTATAGAGATAGATGACTCATGCTTCGCAATACTAGCTCATGGTATAAGGTACCTTGTGAAAAAACAAGTCTGTTTATGACGGAGATCGAACTGGATCCCCTCACTCCGGAGTAAATTGCTCTCCCAACTAAGCTACACGGAGAGAATGTATCGCTTCAGATTTGTCGTCTCGTCACGTGCTTACCTGTGTATTACGTCACAACCTAAGCTAGTAGCGTCATTGTGTTAGAGTACTTACACTGTAGTACAATGACAAACCCTTCCGTGAGTGATGTAAAGCTGTTTCCATTCTCCGATCTTTAAAGGGTATTATGTCCCTATTGTTATCAAAAAGCGCAACATGGTGCCTTTGTGTCGATACATACAAGTCTAAAATAAGCATCCTGTAGCATCTTCTACTTTCCTTTTCCCGGAGAGCACATGTATTATGTCGCATGTCTGTAAAGAATGAGGATGCCCAAGGTGGCGGTATTCCAGGATGTTCTAGATATGCTTAACAGGGTGAAAATACGGTAACGTGATTGATCACAGTAGGGTGTTGTCATGACGCAGACTCTGTTGAGCTGCTTGCCACAAGTGCTTTATCTCATTTGACGGCATTTGGCGTGTTGCAATAACCAATGAACTTCATGAATATTTTCCACGTGTCATTGTGCTGTAAACTTTCTTGTGATGAAGACCGATTGAATTCGCTGGTCTTGGAAATGGCCGTGGTTGCAGTAAATAACCAGGAAACAAATAAACTATATCTTATTTATTGCAATTTCTTGCTGTATTTGTATCTGAGATGATTAGTGGTGGCCTAAATTTTGCGTTAAGCGATTTGCATTATCTCAAACTGTCAAGATATTATAGTAATTAAATTTCATGGGGCTAACTTATTACTCATTCATTTATGCTCTTACATACTGTGACGTACTGCAGAGTTGAAGACATGTGTCCAGACGACAAATCTGCAGCGAAACATTCTCTCCGCGTAGCTCAGTTGGGAGAGCGACTTACTCCGGAGTGAGAGGACATGGACAAGTTGGTGTTTTCACAATACGTCACTTGGTATCTTCTCTGAAGTTTTTCTTATACCCAATGACTTATAAAATAATATTTATTATATCCTTTTTCTATGCTGTTTAAATCAAATAAAATATATAAGCTACAATCGCCCTAAAATTTTGGAACCATAGATTTCTCGGTTTCTTAAGTGTTAAAGTCAACCGTCTTACAGAATCCTGCGAAAGACTATGCCCCTTTTTCACAGTTAATTTTAAAGCGTTTTCCCGTAAACTACTACAGTTCTCAATTCAGCTTTCTTACTTAAGGAAGATATAAACCTTCTCCGATGCAGTTGCTAAAATATTACAGGTATCATTGAAAATAAAAAGATATCCGAGCTAAGACTTTTAAAGATTTGTGACTTTCTCATCAAAAACCCATTAAATGATCTTTCGGAGTAAAACAAACTGCTCTTACTTTGGCTACCTTAACTTTTATGTGACAAGAAAAATGCAAGGAGGCTTATTGTTACTATAGGATGAAATTCCTTCCCATGAGAAAGTAATTTAGCTTTTATTGGAGACGTTTTATGCAGCAACTTTGCAGGTACGAAGTTCTTCGACTTTCAGTACGCTTTTTGTTTTACGCAGCAGCGCAGACTTAATTTATTTTTACGGTAGAAGGTGTCCCACCACGTAAAGATCTGTATCATCGTATCATCTGGGTAAGAGGAAGAAATAAATATAACTACCAAAGTCTTCCAGTATTAAGTTCCGTCGAATGAGTTCGTTATATTGCACAGAAGTCTTAACTTGAGCTTTCAAACAAATTTTATTTACTGTCTTCGTAAGGCGCCATCAATTGGAATCAGGTACTTTGCTTGATTCGAAGTACATAGATTTATGTACACTGCTCGAAATAGAAGATACCACACCATGAAGGAATGCTCAACATGAGGCAAAACTTACCTCACATGTAGACAAGCTGGTGGACAACAAGTGGTTTTTATTTCTGAGGGATTAAACGAACGCGATGGGTGAGAAGACAGAACAATGTAGCCGGAGTTAGGATGTCGTATGATTGCCATACTGGGCTATAGATTTGGTACCATAGCGTGGCATCTAGTGGAAACGTCCCCGGATGGTGTCCTGAACTGACCACGCGTCGTCGAACTGTATCTGCATTTCATCGACATTGCTAGGCGGACGTTAAGTCGTCGGCTAATGACGTCCGGCACATTATCTTTTGGGGATAAGTATGCAGAATCCACTGTCCGGGACAGCACCCAGACACCTTGTAGGCACTCTCTTCTGATGTTGGCATTGTGTGAACAGGCATTATTTTGTTGAAACTGGGTTCCCGCGATGCTAAAGAAATAGGACAGCAAAACGAGCTGCAGCAGCTCATCGACTTATTGTCGTGGTATTGTACGCGCTATGCTTACGACCGGTGAACGGCCGTTGCAACTATTGGGTCGTTTCATAATTATTGGTCGATTCGGACACAAAGAAACAAACAGCAGTAACATGCGACGAAATACATTTTATTCCGATTAATTTCTGCTCTCGTCAGCAATACACTGTGCCCAACGTGTTTTCAGTGCAAAAATGCCACGGTGGCAGAAACTGGCATCACAGTGGTCCGAGGAATTGCTAAAGGCGGAATTCACAGCATTCTTGTTAGCGAACCGTTTGCCCCTCAAGAAGTGGTCCAAATAGCGAAACATGTGAAATTCTGAGGGGGCCAAGTCAGATGAATAAACAGAGTGAGAGAAGACCTCGTACCCCAAGGCGTTGATTTTTCGCATGCTTCCAATAGACACATGCGGTCGTGCGCGATCCTGAAGCAGTATGGGACCCAAACGATTGGAGAGCGATTATTGTTTGCTGCATAATTTCTGGTGACATTCGTTCGGCTGACGGCAGCGCACGTCCGTTGTGATTGTTTGACCTCGCGGCAAAAACTCATAATGAACCACAGTTTTGGCAGTCCACCACACGGAAATCGGAACCTTCTGTGGGTGCAACTCGAGTTTGGACATGTGTTTGTGTGGTTCCCTTTTATCGAGCCACGGCGCTGTTTGCTGCCTTTTGTCACAAAGCACCGATTTTTCATCAACCGTAAGGATCCGATGCAGAAAGGAGGAACCATCCTCACGTTTGTAGAGGGCAATGCATGTTTCCAGACGTATAGGCTGCTGTTAGGTGAGTTCGTGTGGAACCCAGGTATCCAGTTTCTAACCTTTGCCCATAGCTTCCAGGTGTCTGGAAACTATCGCTGATGATACGACAAGTTCGGCACTGAGCTCATGTACTGTGGACGTTGGTTTTTCTTCCACTTTCCGCCTGAAATGTACAGTGTCACACAGAACCGGACGACCGACCCCTGACTTATGGTCGATGGCAACATTACCGGGCATGGAACTTGGAAAACAGTCTACGGACAGTTCTGTGACTCGTCGTTCCAACAACCCACGCTCTATTAATATTTGCGACCGTTTCGGAAACATTCTGGCCAAGTTTAAATTCTTGAAAATCACTGATCTCACATCGGGTTGCTTCAACATATCCCCAACTGCTGAGATGTGTCTGAAATACAGTTTTATACACGCGGACTGAACCGATACAATTTGCATTGGCGTTTGGTAGTTCCTCCTACGAGGCGTCCCTTGTAACTGGCTATGCAAATTCGCCTTGTCAGCATCGGCCAATATATATGAAACGACCCAATAGTAGAGTCCTATTCTATGAAACCCGGCCATAGTGAAGAGCTGTATTACGCTCACGAATGGTAGTGAGTTTGAGGACGATAACCACGTCGTCTTCAGACTCACAATTCGCGATCATTGGCGCTGGGATAGAAGCGTGAGCACAGTAAGGTACGACACAGTTGTAACCCTGAGTGACGAAGTGCAGGCGTGAGTGGCTATTGTTGTAATTGCTAAAAAACAGCTCAACCCTGCATCAGCCAATCTGCGATTTACGAAATGCGTCGGTACGGGGATATCTATAGCTGTCTGTAGAACTCGTCGAATGCAGTCCGCTGTGGATTGCGGTGCTGCTACAGCTTGTTGTCGAATGCGGCGATCGAGGAATTTTGAATGACAGACCACTTATACCAATCCCAGTATACCAACGCGTGTTACCTTTCTCCAAACAACGTCGCCACATTCGGCAGCCAGTCGTTGGACCCCGAGGCGTTTCTCCCGTCATGCAATGCAGAAATCAACCAGCCGCACGTATCCCTATGATGAAGCTTCTTGTAGAGCTAGCTGTCGGTACAATGATAGCATTTTCGATGAATTCGTCAAGAAATTCTCTCTCACTACAAATATTTTCGCCACAGAGATCCCTCTGATACAGTGGTCGACAAGTCCAGGCGAGGACGGTAAATCTTGGCTAAGCTGTACTGTTCTGACCGCTGTCTCTCTCATCTATCATGCGATTGGTTCGGAACAGCAACCATTTATATAATCCAACAGTCGACATATGTGTAGTCCGAAATAAAAAAAATATTTTTAAATTGGCGGATAAACACGGATATCCAAGGACGTTGGTTAACAGATTAATCTGCACAATTAGAAATAAAGAATCATAAGTCTAGAACAAGACCCTAAGACTAACAAACGGTTTGTGGGAGCATTGGATCAGCACCCACACATCACTAACGCACTATCACGCATATTCTCAAAGCATAACATACAATTCGGAACCCGATCAAAAAATATTATATCATATGTTAGAAAAGATCGAGCAGCAACCGATATTATGAGCAAATGGGGAGTGTACAACATACCACTGTTAGACACCTCATCAGGAGAACACGTTAGTAACTATACAGGCTCGACACGGAGAAATTTGGGTATTCGTGTCCAGGAACATAAGTATGATATTCAGAATTTCCGCAATAACACGGCGTTATCTAGAAATGTAGTAAAAGGAACACTACAACCAGACTGGGCGAAAATTATACTGCTGTACACCACTTCATATGTACACTCACTGCACCTTGCTGAAAGTATGTACATTGAAGCTATAGGGGACAGGTGCTGCAACGATAACACGCCAGTGGACATACCAAAAGTTTGGAAAAACCACGTCGCCGATTTGAACTTTAAATTACAACTATAAAATAAATTTAATAAAACAATAACATGTGGATTTGAAAATAATTTTAACAGTGCAACACAATTTATATTAACATGTGTAACTAAAGTCGGAAATTCTATGTATTGCTCGGCTGTGATGGCAACAACTTAACCTTGTTACGCTTGAGAACTATACCATGGTACATTGCTGCACTCCTATAAATAGTCTACGCAAGTACCATATTACCTCTATTCCATCTGATGATGGGGTAAATGTTACCCCGAAAGTGCTAGTGGAGGTTTTAATTTGTAAATAGCTTTCATATTTTATTAAATATCGTACATAGACGGTGGTATTTGTTTTTATGAGATATAACCACCAATGTGCATAGCGCTGCAACAAATACTTCCTGGTCGTGACACATTCTATGTTAAGCAATGAATGAGAAAGTCTTCCGTGGAAAACTCTTAAACGTAATTAATAAATAGGAACTGTACAGCAATTATACTCAAAACAGTATAACTATACTAATGATCTGAATTTCTTGGAATAGAATAGAAATCAAAGTTTCCAAGCGTTCGCACATCAACCAGATGGCTTTTTAAGGAAGCTGTAGATAACAAACTGAAAATTGAAAAATATAACACTTCAACAATTTGAACGTGGAGAATTGACCAAGCTGTAAATGAATAGGTGAAAATGTGATTATTCATTCGAAGAATCGTCGAGTCATGGTGGTTGGGCACACGGTATCGTGGGAGAAAACGCAGCATTATTTGACGAATTGGAACCAAATTCGTGGTAATTCTAGAAAGACGCTATCATTGCAAGCCTCACTGTTGGTAATGATCCCTAAGGTTTCGTGAATTGCAGTATATTTAGGCGTGGAGTCGGAAGCTAATTCTTTATATCATCCTACATAGGATCAGCGGACCTGAACTAGACTTCTCTGGACAGGGCAATGTCAACCTTCCTTGGAAAGGACATTTGGTTAATGTGCGAAATCTTGGAAACTTGATTTCTATTCTACGCCAAGAAATTTAGATTATTAGTATAGTTATATTATTTTGAGCTCTTAAATGTAATAAAATAGGGTATCTCTGTCATACCTTTGCAGGTATGCCCAGCTTTGCATCAGCCAATCTGAGCACCAAAATTTCTGAGATCATTTGCATTTCCATTTGGGTACAATACTGTGCCTATTATGCCTTCAATCGTAAATATAGCGAACAAGAACTATAACTAAAACAATTAGCACAGCAAAACTAACGAATGCAATTCGCTAAATGGTTACATACCGTGGAATATCTCTGCGGACTTCTCACAGCACGTAGGCTTCCGTGGGCCAAACAGTACGGTATTTGTTGCATTACATTTTCTGTCAGAATGCAGTATTTTCATATGGAAGATAAGGTGATAAACGCTGAACAACAAATTTAGACCTTTCTCCTTTTTCTTGCATGGTAATACTCGATTCTGATAGAAAATCTTACGTTCGTATTGTGTTTCTATTAGGTAGTTTTCGGGAAACGTTATATTTTAATAAATTTGAAAATGCATATTTACAGTATTTAGTACCCACATTCTGTTACCATTGGTCAATATGAGCTCCATTTCTTTTATACGGCGATGACGTTGTTACTGTCAACAATGATGAAGAGTAATCGACTAATTCGTTATCTACAGCACCTAATTGGTCTGCGAAAAATCTAAATGGGAATGTAAAAATTGTAGTTTCAATTACATATTGAACCCCTTTTCTGGGTGAGCAGTAAACATTCTTTTGACGTAGTCCTTATAGATAGTTTCTGCTTTATTGCTTCCAGGGAAGTGAAACACAACTTCTTTAAGACATTCCTATATTTTCTTTTTCTTCCGCCCCAAAGCCATTTCAAATCCAACATTATTCACCAGCTCTCTAATCTGAGATCTTCTAAATATACATTCTTTTATTTATGCATCACTAAATCTTCGAAATTGTTCGTTGGGATTTTGAAAACCTTTGGTATTCCCTTGCATAACATTTACAATTATTTTCATCAAATCCAATTTTATAGGTAATGGTAGAAAGTATATTTTTACAGTAATTGTTCAACCAGATTTGCATGTATGAGTTTTTTCTTCCTTACTTCCAGATATTTTCCAGGCCATCGCGAATTGAGTAATTCTTGGATTTTGCTCTGACGTCCCAAGAAAGATCTGCCTTTAAACTCAGTTTATGTATCCACTTTTTGTATTACTTGGAAAGAAAGCATTTGTTAACACCTTAACATTATTGCAACATATAAATACAAGCTGGGGTATTCTTTTCCAAATGAGTCTAACGCTGTAGTTGTGAAACTCTGAGTCCTCCTGGTGCTCTGTAAAAGTTAAGATCCCTAAGCAGATTACTTGTTTATCATTGAGAAATCGTATGCTGCTTATCGGAGTTTTTCCGGTCAGTATTATTCACCATTAGTAAGATCTAAATTGTCTTCATATATCTCTTTCTCTTCCAAGTCATTGGATTCTGGTGGTAATCTAACGGGAAGACTTCAGCTATGTGTAAATGGTTTTATAGCTGAAGCCAGGTTTGGTTAAATGATTGATCGCTTGTTCTTTCTGGCTTAGCCATGTATTTTAGAGATATAAAAACAAGAGTTATTTATGTGGCCCTGTTATTATCTTCAGATCAAGGCAAATACACTGATGGCCACCCAAAATGCAACACCAAGAAGGAAGCATCCGATTGGCCTGAAATTCGCAGCATGCTTCAACCGCGAGAGGACATGCAAACGATTGGCATTGCAGAGCATATGCAAATCATGTGTGCCCAGCACGCCACCGAGAAGCACTATAAGAAGAGTGCACAGAATGTTGCGTGTAAGTAGTGGAAGTGTGTTGCGCTGCCGGACCTGTACGTGGGAAGCTTCCTGTTGCCTCGTCGCAGAATACGGCAGTCATTCCGGCACGTTTCGGAGTTCGTCAGAAGACGAATAGTGGCTTATCGCGACGGCGGTTTATCGTACAGATAAATCGGCGCCGTGTGGGACTACATCCAGCTACAGTGAGGCGAGTATGGATTCGGTGGGTGCAGGAGGGACGGACGGACCGACGTGAACGATTGCCGCAGCCGTCGCGGCACACCACCGACCCATAGGACCGGCATGTTGTGCTGCGGGCATTGATGGCTCGCACCACCACATCACGAACGTTAGCGCAGGAATTAAGGTGTGTTCCGCAACAACCTGTGTCAGCACGTACCGTTCGACGTCGTCTGCAGGAGCGGGGACTTGTCGCACGGCGCGCATTGCTCCGATTACCATTGACGTTACGCCATCGGCGAGTGCGGCGGCAGTGGGCCGTTGAACGCCGCACCTGGACTACGGAATGGCATGACATTGTCTTCTCCGACGAATCCCGCTTCTGCCTGCAACACCACGATGTTCGGATCCGCGTGTGGCGGCACCGCGGCGAGAGACTGTATGACGCCTGCATTATGTATCGCCATACGGGTCCGTCGCCAGACGTTATGGTTTAGGGTGCAATTGGATATGACACCCGCACCCCTCTGGTACGCATCGCCGGTACACTCAACGTCCACCGCTACACCTCCGACGTTTTAGATCCGGTAGTCCTACTTTAACTGCAAGACCTGCCAGCGGCCACGTTTCAACAGGACAATGCGTGCCCGCACGTGGCACGCATCGTGTAACAATTCTTCACGGCCAACGAGTTGTCACTACTGCCGTGGCCAGCCTGTTCTCCCGATATGTCGTCCATCGAACACGTCTGGTCACTGATCGGAAACCGAGTGGCCCGACAAGCACCACCCCTGGCTACGCCTGATGAACTGTGGCAACGTGTGGAAGCAGCCTGGACCGACATACCCCAAGCCCACATCCAAAGCCTCTTTCGTTCGATGCCGTGGCGTGTAGCGGCTGTTATTGCCAGCCATGGGGGCCACACGAACTATTGATGTCTGCATGTTCCGCAAGTCGCACGAGCCTGTAGGCTCAATCGTTTCATTTTTGTCTCTGTTGTTATGTGTCCAGTAAATCTGGCTTTGCTATCTCGTGTCCTTCTTGGTGTTGCACTTTGGATGGCCAGCAGTGTATTACTGATGAACGATTACCTTTGATCCTCTTGTGTAAATGATTAACACACGAAACAACAACAATGGGATGCAAACTTCTCCAACTGATTAAAAACCTGGTATCCGCAGTAACGATGCCACACCTTTTTCATTAATAGACTAAAGTGTTTTATTTAATATTTGAAAAGAAGCTCTGCACAGATATAGCCACTTAAACGTACGGGATTTTCCCTCTTAGGAGACGCATATGTACAAACGCTATTCTTACGAACTCTGATTCTGTTTCTCTGACAAATATTTCCATCAATACTCTCACGTTTTCGCATATCCCTTCATTTTTCATAACGTACAGTTCTACCACTAGAGTGAGTCAGTGTATACGTCTATTTACAAAAGTATCTCGGCTTTTAAAAATTCGATTGAAAAAAATCCTTTCTTGTTGGCCGACCCTTGATTATGAAGAATATTTTGTGCCCGTTTTCTTCCTAAAATAATTCACAGTTTTTCTCCTAGACGAAAACTGCATGTATTTATGCCACTTTCTCCACCATGTCACTATTGCTAATTGTTCGATTTTCAAAATTCCATTAACCGCTGATACCTTCAGCTTTGAGAAACATTTAGCATACATTTTGAGACCTTTAATAATGCACCTTATAACCTTTAGTTAGCTAAAAACGTTATTCTTGATTGCATTTCTTTTTTGCCTATTTTAAATAGCCATTTGATTTTCTTTTTGCACCTCGTGCCATTCACTTTGAGGAACCCTACGCACATTGTGGATTTTAAATAGCGTGCGGGTTTTCGCTAATAGCGGAAATGCTTTCTATTTTTCGGTGATTTTTCTCTTTTTCTTTAAAATTCTTTTTGCGTCGGGAAATATTAGAGAGACGCGTCATTACACCCAAAATTCGCTCTCATCAATCTTATTTTTAAATAATAAACTACTTACGCAGTTTTGTAAGGGGTGAATAATTGGTGTTTGTTCATGATGCCTCCTAGTCGTTTAGAGAAACCGTCAAAAAATTGTGGCGATTTACATTTTTTCTACATAATACAAATATACAGTTTTTCCTTTTTTTTTGAGAAAAATTCTCGTTTCTTTAAAGTTCAGCAATCACGTGTGAATCGAAAAAATGAATTTTCCATGGATAGCTTGGGCACAATTTTCACTGAAGCAATACAACCTTCTGGTTGTATTGCTTCAATGAAAATTCTGGTTGCAATATCCAATTTTCACTTGGAGCCGGAATTCTTTTCCTCGGCAAACATGAATTTTCTTATGATCAAATATTACGGCTCTCTGAAATATGAACTGATTAAAAACTTTAGTCAAGTTTGTATCGCCTCAATAAAATCGTATCTACATAAAAATATATTTTGGATTTCACTATATCGAATTTTCGAGAGCTCTGTCAATACCTATGCTTCAATAATTCCATACTACAAACCAACACGTCTTTCAGGTTTTGCCTCCTCATATACAATTTTCCTACGCAGAGCATTATGGAGCTCAGGAACGTTGATTTATTAGCTTATTCTTTCAAAGAAAAGATTGTTGTAACTTACGCTGTAAATCACATTTACTTGCGTGACATTACAGCTTTTTCTTTTGTTAACTTGGTTCACGCTTGCAAAAATGCTACTGCCTGTAAATGTTTTGTTTTAATATTTTGTACAGTTCCTTGCTATTAATTTTGTTTTTATTACAGGTTTTTTTTTTCGAGTTATTAATAGTTTTCGGGAGGGAAGAGCTTTAGAAGCTGGATATATCTTGCTGCTGCTTCTCGGGTATTAAATATTATAATTTCATTACATATTTCTAATTCTTTGACATTGCACTTTTAGGTTCACTGTGTTATAAAAATAAATATCTTACATGTTTAATTAAATTAACGAAATAATTAATTGCATAATTAGCCAAATGTGATTTATACACTCACTTCAAACTTGCATCAGCTGGGAATTTTGGACTTACATTATGTGTAATGTGGAATAACTTTTTATTTAACTGAATATGTTAATGTTTCCTGAAGTGTCTAACATGACACTTCACTGTAAAGCATTGCAATGATTAGAGACTAAGGCTTAACTTGCCGAAGTAAAATTGCTTCATCGTAAAGCTTACTGAATTAACTTCAGATGACACGCTGATAGCTTCCCTTCGTTGAAAATGCATGAAACACTAATTAACTTATTAAGCAGTAGGCAAAAGAATTGCCAGATGGAAGTCAAGTAAAACGTACTTACTTGATCCATTGTTTATTTGTCCTTTGCAGGAGTATATCATTCATCAAATACACAGTTCAGTTAGTAGTCTCGATCACAGAAAGCATCAACTGTAGAATATAAATCTAAATATTTATCACTGACCGTTGTCGCTTTTATAAAGCATTTCGTAAATAAATCAACTGTCGTCCTTCAAACAAAAGATACGTTTACAAGTCACAAGTCAGACTGATCAAGAAGTTCTACTGTCGAAATAAGCGACAGGAATAATCAACTACGCGTCATACAACAACACTCGTGGTAAAAAAATGCTCGTGTTAAATATTACTTGCTCTAAACAGCAGTCATCATCATCATCATTGTCAACCATTATCAATCCACTGCTGGACGAAGGTCTCCCCAAGTTTCCTCCACAACGGTCTGTCTTGTGCCAGTCTCCTCCATGTCACTCCCGCATACTTTCGAATTTCATCCACCCATCTCCCATGTGGTCTTCTACTGGTCTTTTCCTGTCCCTTGGAATCCAATCTAAAATTTCGGCTGTCCATCGATGGTCTGTTCTTCTGGCAGTATGTCCAGCCCATTGCCATTTCAGGGATTTAACTCTGATCATGATGTCTTCCACTCTTGTCATTTTTCGGATCCACGTGTTCCTCTTCTTATCTCTCCTGGTTACACCAAGCATGCACCTCTCCATGCGGCTTTGAGTTCTCTGCAGCCTTTGTATGTCTCTTTTAGCTAAGGTCCACGTCTCTGCACCATACGTAAGCACTGGAAGGATGCATTGATCAAACACTTTTCTTTTAAGACATAATGGCATATTGCTCTTGAAAATTATGCTGTTTCTTCCAAAAGCTCTCCAGGCAAGTTTTGTACGCCGATTAATTTCTTCACCAATGTGACCCTCACTTGATATCTGCTGTCCAAGATACTCATACGTAAAAACACGAACTCTTATCTTCAGCTTGATATTACGTCATTCCTATTTGACCTGTTGTCTGGCTGCCAAACACAAATTCAACGAGAGAGAGAATGTAGCTTTAAGACTGAAAAACGTTTAGCGAGAACAATTCAAAATTTACATAAGAAGACAAGTATTAAAAAGGAAGATAATTATTGATTATGATGATGATATAACCTGAAGATACATCACAGTATCTTCAGGTTATATCGTCATCATAATCAATAATTCTGGATGCACTGCTGGAAAGGCCTTCCAAAGTCTCCTATATAATTTTTGGTTTTAAGTAGCTTTATTTCACGTCACTCCGGTATGCTTTCCAATTTCCAGTACCAGTCTCTGTGTTGTATTGTTATGGGTCTTTTTCCTGTCATCCTGGATATCGACAAGTTATATTAGTCTGATTGTTTTACAGAATTTATCATGACGTAGTTACTTAATGTATTTTTTCCTTTTATAACGGACGTTCTGTGGTGCACATTTCGTTAATTCCCGTATTTCTGTTACAACATTATTGCGTGTGATTTGCTAAGAGAAAAATTAGTTAATATAAACAAAAACTCAAAGATCCGTTATTAGGCGTAAAAACGTAATTTATTTTGCAAGCTTTCGCTTCCAACGGGAAGCTTCGTCAGGCAGCGAAAAATAAATAGATGAATCGGAACAGAATCAGAGCATAATTGTCTTTACTCAGTTTTAAGAAGAATTAATTTTTGTTTTTAGAAATCAATATTATTCTTGCTTCATCTTAATCAACACCATTGCATAAAGAAATTAAAGCCACTGAATATATTTTGTTTTTGATTGAAGGTTTAATGACCAACTTGAGCAACTCAATGAGCAATAAGTAGTTGCTCGTCCCTGATGTAGGCCACTGGTTCTGCGGAAAGGAGAGAGCCAGTCCCGTAAGACAAACACAACATCCATGCCTCACCGGGATTCGAACCCGGACCCTTCTCAGACGAACGAGCATCAAATAGCGCTTAGACCACTTCGCCACCGGGGGGGGGGCTCTGGGTGTAAAATCAAAATTCTATTAATACGTAAGAGGGCTGAAAATTTCTGAACTTCTGTCTCCACTTGAATGAAAAAATTATTGGTAAAATTTTGATGCCACGTATCTTTCCCGACAGCAGTAAAGTATATCCCAAGTAAAAAAATTTCGATGTAACGAAAATAATCAACGGAAGTAGTCAAAATCATTGTTGAAATCTGATTTTTGAAAGCTACCCCATAAAGTGGCGCAACGATGGTTAATTTCATTGCTACTCAACAATATATTTTACTAGACTCGACGAATATTATTTCCTCACGTTTTACATAAACGTAACTATATCTCATTGTAATATGCGTAAATTGCGAGAACCTGATGCTAAATGTACTAAAACAAACATTATAAAAAATGAATTTTGATGCTATGCATCTTTCCCGATAATACTAAGGTATGCGTCGTATCGAAATTTGGTTTCCCCTCGGGGAGAAGGGGTTACCTGCTATCAACGAAAGCTTTAAAATGATGTGTAACACAATGCGCTGTAACATGTAGATATCCTAGACCAAACGTTACCAATCCCCCTTACTAACACCCTTACGATTCACATTTTTATTCTATCTTGAGATTTCCAACTGCGACAGTCCAACTGCGCATGCGCATTTGGACTTTCGTAGCTGTATCACATTTCATCGGTGTCAGGGTGGTTTCGTGCATTCCTCTAAATCTGAATAATATACCCTGGTTTCCATAAGTTAAGCAACAAATGGAAAAGTCGCGATAACTCAAAGCGTATGCAACCGATTCGGATGAAATTTAGTGGTAAGCTTTATCAGACCAAATCTAACAAAAAAACGTAAGAACATGTGATACAAAGCATTTATATTTTTTATGAGTAATGTAAATATGAAAATACAGAAATATAGGTATCAAGAGGAAATAGCATTAGGTACTTCGATACGTAGTGTGGTTACTCCGAACAGCAATACAGCCCCGACAGCGATGTTTCACGATGTTAATTACGGTATCGGGCAGTTCCGTGGTTAGCTCCGTCCATTGCTCGAGCAAAGCAGTGCGAAGCACCTACCGGAGTTCGAGGAAGGGGCTGGAGGCCAGAAACAAGCCTCCCAAGAGCATCCCGGACATGCTCAATGGGATTCAGATCAGAAGAGCGTGCTTGCCGCTTCATACGGACTTTAGTCTCCTGTTCCAGGTACTGGTGCACGAAGCGAGCTGTGTGAGGGGGGGTAGGGGGGGCGTTCTCCGCCTGCAGTATAAATGTGTCTCCAACTGCGGCCGTATGCGGACGAACAATAGGATCCAGGAAGTCGTCTATATAGCCTCTCAGCATTGAGGTTTCCATGTGGAAAACATAGAGGTCGGTGAGGCCGCCTAACGATATGCCTGTCCACACCAGAACACTACCACCACCATACGTGTCCCTTTCCTGGATATTAGTGGGAAGATAGCGAGTACTGGCCTCTCTCCAGGTGTATACTAGGCGAGAATCACTCTGTAAACAGAATCGCAACTCCTCAGTGAACTGAACGGACTTCCACTGATTTTGAGTCCAGTTCACATGCATTCGTGCCCAATTGAAACGTTCTTTCCGGTGGCGGAACGGGAGGGGAACGCATAATACCGTTGGCCGAGCATACAGTCCGCCTGCATGTAGCCTTCTGCGTACCGTCGAAGCTGATACCGTCCGTCCGGTGGCTGCCGCAAGTAGAGATTTGAGATAAGTCGGTGCAGCAGTTCTGTTCTGCTGTGCCGAAAGCCGCAAATACCAGGCCTACGCGGAGGTCGTCGCTCTTGGCCTACCTTTGCTGTGTACCTTCGGGAAGCTGCACCCGTGACTTGGAACTACTGCCACTTCCTGCTGACCACAATACTATCGACGCTGAGCCGCCTTGTGACGTCTGCCTGCCGTTGCCGTGCTTCAAGGGCATCTATCGCTCTGCAGCCTAACTCCGCTGGTAAATGACGTCTCGAAGCCATGTTAACAAAATTGCTATCTCGAAATCTTGTCTTTCACCGCCGCACGTGAATTGGTTTCTTCCTCCGAAACAGCTGGTATTAAGCTCTTTCTCATTTGTATAAAGCGCTGCGAACGCCACTCATTTGCCTTCTGCACATCGATTATGTATTCCTTCGTCTGTAACATATGCAAAAGTCGTGCAATTTCGCCAGTGTAATAATATAATAATAATAATAATAATAATAATAATAAATATTGATTTCGAAACCTAAACAGTCGAAATACTTTTATTGTCGCCGCTTTAGTTTAGTAAATATTTACATCTTCTCTCTCTCATAAGATTCATATCTTCTCTCTCTCTCTCTCTTTGTCATTGGTTTTACGACAATAACGTTTATTAATCCACCTACCTAATTACCGCTCAGCATTCGGAATTAGAACAATTTACTGTTTGTTGTTATGACTTTATTTCGCTTAATATGTACCCGACCGTGTCTCCGTGTGGTCGTGAATGACGCGAATAATTGCTATGTGTTGCATGACAAACATGAACTCTCGAATCACTCATTTTATTTCACACCCTGTGGCGTGAAAGAAGTCTTGACTTACTTCCACGCTATTTTAAACACATCAACATACTAATAAATTGTTGATAAATGAAACAAATCTTAACGGCCAGACGAAACATGTAAACAGAAGTCAACTTACGAAAAAAGTCCTTTATTCGGAATGGAATGCACAACACTCTCCACACATTTATCTCAACACTATTCAATTCTCTCGTACAACACTTTCTTAACAACGCTCATCATAATCGCTCACAATAATACCTCTCAATAATCGCTCTTATCAACACACCCCTCTCACAACAGATCAGTTGTCCTTTTTATCTCTTGTTCTTATCTTATTACATGCATACGTCACGTGCATTCAACCTCAATTGTGTTGCCAAACGTATTCGTTTGAAGGAAAATATATTTAATTAAGCGTAAAGAATACTGAGAATAAACTCAAGATTTACATAGGGAAATAAACTAAAAAAGGAAAGTTAATCTAGAATATACGTCACATCATCTCCCTCGTAATTTTTTTTTCTTTTTTTTTTTTTTTTTTTTTGCCAAAAACCTATCAATTTTGTAGAGGTATTCTTTCAAACAATCTGATCATTCATTCAACCTTTCAGATAAGAACTTACAAAAATTGATGAAGAGATTTGTTGACCTGTTGCTGTAAGTGACTTCTCAGTACATATAGTCTGAAAATATCAATAGTTCAATAAACATTCATAGAAAACTTTCTGTACGATTTCAAATCTTCATTTTATACTTCGTGATAAGTACTTTGTCAATACGTGTGGAGAACACTCACCAATATACATATAAGTAGCATAGTAGTAAAAAAACTGCGTATGGCAGGAAAAAAAAATACAACATTTTTAACGTGATTAATTACACATTCGTCCACTCCTGATAACTTCTCAGGGAAGACAAAACATTCAAACTAAGTTAAGTGAATATTGTAATACAGTGTAAATTTAGTTAGGTGAAAAAAAACTGCACTTGCAGAAAAAAATTCAACACCAACTCAACAAGTATCAAGCACAAGAAAAGGTTAAACATGGAACAACAACACAAAAACATTTAATTGCTTGGCGGCCAGGGCCGACTTCGAACTACTCCCATGCATTCGCACACCGAATTTTGAGATGGGATAGGGGAAACCCTGGAAAACCCTATCCTGGGAGTGAAATCTTTATAAATATCATCAAAGGCAATGTTGAATTTCATGTTATGCCGAAAAGACAACATACACAGAATAAAACGACAAGCATTTTGTATTAAAAAAAAGTTAATGTGGCGCCACGCCAAAAAAAAAAAAACAAGAAAAAAAAACATTACATACTGACAAGATAATGCATGCGATATTTTGGCTTCAAAGTTTGTCAAAAAAAAAATCTGTGATATTTTAAACACAGAGAAAATTTCAAATAAATGGCCTTTATAAGGCAAAGTTCTTTGATATTTGTTTGTCCTCACATTTTGTGATAAAAGTTCAGTGATTTTGGTTTTGTCTGGAGGACAGAAAAGTTCAAATAGATAGTCTTTATAGGTATCAAAGTTCTGTGATACAAGAAAGTTCACATAGTCTTCACAGAGCAAAGCTCTATATTGTAAAAGTTCCTTTGCGCTTGAAAGTCAGTTTAAAAAAAACTTTTAACAGTACCTGTTGCTCGCAAAGAATACCCGTGTGCGGACACGCTTATGTTGTTGTCGGGGCGACAACGGCACTCTCGAGGCTTCACGCTTCGCAGGCTGAGCTTGCAAGTCACTGGATCGCCGGGATGTGTCAGGAATTCCCGCGGACAAGGCAAGCTGACCAGAAGAGGCAGGGTTGTCAGTCTGTCGCAAGGAAGTCTCAGGCCGGAACGAAGAGGTCTCAGGCCGGAACAAAGAGGTCTCAGGCCGGAACGAAGAGGTCTCAGGCCGGAACGAAGAGGTCTCAGGCCGGAACGAAGAGGTCTCAGGCCGGAACGAAGAGGTCTCAGGCCGGAACGAAGAGGTCTCAGGCCGGAACGAAGAGGTCTCAGGCCGGAACGAAGAGGTCTCAGGCCGGAACGAAGAGGTCTCAGGCTGCATCAAGGAAGTCTCAGGCTGCATCAAGGAAGTCTCAGGCTGCATCAAGGAAGTCTCAGGCTGCATCAAGGAAGTCTCAGGCTGCATCAAGGAAGTCTCAGGCTGCATCAAGGAAGTCTCAGGCTGCATCAAGGAAGTCTCAGGCTGGCTTGGAGACGAACCCGGAATCTGAGAAGGATGAAGATCCGGTCGTTTCCTTGGTGGTCGAAGAAGCGGTGTATAACTAGAAGGGCGCTTCCGTGAACGACGAGGAACGGTGGAGGAAGGTATAGGCTCCGTCCGTCCCGAGCGAAGATACCAAGGACGAAAACCTGGCGGATGCAAATGCTGAACTCTATGTCTGGATTGTAGCCCAAGACTAGAAGTTGCACTAGGAGAGTGTGGAACAGGAGGTGAAAATTCAGGCGGCGGACGCTTTGTAGGTTGAAATGGCACACATGGCGAAAGAGGACGGTTTTGCCCTACGGCAGATAGGTCAAATGTTTCTGAAGTAGGAAGCTGCTCAGCAGAAACAGAAGGAAAGATTTTTGTTCTTGGAGACTGAAGAACCTCAACAATATTGCCTGATGATTCAGATTCAGCAAGAGGTACGACTCTTTTAACCACAGGAGATATGGAACTGCCTGATGATGAAATGTCAGTTCTTGTTCGTTTTAAGTTTTTTTATTTAAAACCAAACGGAGGCACTATACGTGAAGAAGTAAATGGAGCGATTGGAGTATGAGAAGCAGATGAAAAAGAATCTCGTTGCACACGACAAGAATATCCAGAGGAACTGGAAGCACTAGAACTCTCGTCTTTTGAAAAGGAAGGAGACGGAGGAGTTGAAATAATGACAGCACCCCGAGTGAATGGAATAATGTCAGAATGTGAATCGTTAACAGTAGAAGCAAAGATCTGCTCAGACGAAGGTAGAGAATCGGACGGGACAGGGGTGGGGTCAATAATTTCATCATCATTTATACATACTTGTGAAGTCCCACCATCTGCCTGAGGATTCCTACTAGATTTAGGGTCAATAATTGCATCAGTGCTTCTAATAACCCATTTCCTACATTGTTGCACATGGGCAGAATGTAGGGAGCCATCTGGCTTCTTTAATATGACATTATTATTGTACACTTCTACCAATTCAAAGGGGCCTTCATATAAAGGTGCAAATTTTTTAACGAATGTGTGTGCAACGGAAAATTGGAAATGAGTTTCCAATAAGACCAGATCTCCAACTGCGAGATCCGGTTCCCTCCGTTTCGCATTATAGTGCCTAGCTTGGCTTAATTGAGCTCGACTAATAGCAGTCCGTGCCTTTTGCGCAAGTAGTTTTACAGAATCAGGTGTTGGTCTTTGGTTGGTTTCATCGATAATGCCAGTTAAATTCTCAAAAGGGGTGCGGATTTTGCGCCCTAGAAAAAGTTCAGCGGGCGTAAGCCGCGTTGATTCATGAAATGATGAGCGAAGGGCGAAACAAAACATTTCAACATGTTCGTCCAAACGCTAATGATTATTACCATAGAAGGTTGACATCATCTGTAGTAATGTTAGATTCACACGCTCAGCCGGATTGGCTTGAAGGTCATATGGACTTATGAATTTATGTTTGATTTGAAGCCTCGCACACATTCGCTCAAATAACTCCGAAATGAACTGAACCCCGTGTCCGAGACTACGGTACGGGGACAGCCAAATCAAGTGAAAACATTATGTATTAGAATATCACATAATATATCAGCCATAGCTGCTTTCATGGGGAATGCTTCAACCCATTTAGAAAAATTATCTGTAACAACTAAAATATAACGAGATTTAGTTTTAGTTGACAATGGATAAGGGCGCAATAAATCTATAAAGATAGTTTCAAAAACATAATTATTTAAATTACAAATAAGGTGACCGGCCGGTCGTTTATTATCATTATTGTTCTTTTGACAGTACTCACATGAGCGAATGTATGCGAGTATACTATTGTACATGCCCGGCCAGTAGGCTACGTCTCGGAGTTTACTACGAGTTTTTCGTGTGCCTAAGTGGCCGGCAAGAGGAATATCATGAAATTCGTATAATAAAGCCATGCGGAGAGACTGAGGTATCGCAGGGCGGTACTCAGCTCTCGAGTTTACAATACGGTACTCAGCTCTCGAGTTTTTATAATACAAAATACCATCGATGATCTCATAATTTTTAATTCGACCCGCTAAAGAAGATTCTCTTGGAGGAGAAGAACCGGCGAGTAATAAATTATAAATTTCCCTAAAATCTGGATCATTCGGCAGTTCAGAAATTATTTGTTCCCTTGAAGTTATTTCTGAAAGAAGAAATAGGGAGGGAGGTTCAGTATCCGCCTGGGCTCCAGAACTGACCGGACAGCGAGACAGTGCGTCAGGAAGTTGGTTTGACTTGCCAGGGCGATACTGAAATTGAACATTATATTCCTGAAGTCGAAGTGTCCATTTTAACAATCTTCGAGACAGATTCTTTGCTGTGGTTAAATATTGTAATGCCGAATGATCCGTAATAACATTGACAGTTAAATGATTGAGATAGCATTTAAATTTGGTGATGGCAAATAAAATAGCTAAACATTCTCGTTCAGTAGCAGAGTAATTACGTTCTGCTTTATTAAGAATTCGAGAGGCATATGCAATAGGATGCACTCGTTGAGATAGAACAGCTTTTAGACCAACACCTGATGCATCGGTAAAAATATTGAACATTTCTGTATGGTTAGGAAAGGCTAACACAGGTGGCGAAACCAAGGCATGTTTAAGAGTATTAAAGGCAGTCTCTGCCTCTGTGGACCAAGCAAAGTGTCTATATTTTCGTTTCAAAGCGAAAAAGGGTTCGCATAGAGTAGCGTACCCCGGAACGAACTGTTGGTACCACCCGGTCATGCCTAAAAATCGCGACAATTCTTTCGCCGACTTAGGCCTCGGAAAGTCCGAAATTGGCTTTATCTTTGAGTCATCAGTTAAAACCTTTAAGGGTAATTTTCAGTCCGAGATATACGAGTTCGTCCCTACCAATTTGATATTTCCTAGGCTTTAACGTCAAACCTGCATTATGTAGCAGTTGGAAAACTTGGTCCAACACAGAGAGATGCTGTTCAAAAGTCTCAGAAGAGACGATAATATCGCCCATATAAACATGGACATTAGGTCCGAGCACAGGACGTAAGACTAAATCCATTAAGCGCTGAAACGTTGCAGGAGCATATGCCAAACCAAAGGGCATTTGTAAAAACTCATATGCTCCAAACGGGGTAATAAATCCAGTTTTTTCAACGGAATCTGGGTGGACAGCCACTTGCCAATAGCCACTATAGCTAAATCCAATGCTGATAGCAAGTTTGTTGACGATAAGTCCTGGAGAATATCACTAATTATAGGCAATGGGTAATTAATAGCTTTGGTTACCGCATTGAGTTTTCGGTAATCTATTACGAAGCGATACTCTCCAGATTGTTTTTTTTTTTTTGGAACAAGAAAAGCAGGTGCTGCCCAAGGGCTAAGTGATTCTTTAATTATCCCCGAATGGAGCATGTCCTGTATTTGTCTTTGGAATTCAGCTTTCTTCTGGTTCGGACATGGATAAGGCTTACATGCAATGGGTTTAGCTCCTTCTGTATCAATAGTATGATACACCACCTGTGTAAACCCTGGTTTATCTGAAAATAATCCTGGTCTGCTGCGTAAAACGTGACCAAGTTTGTTTTTATGTTCAGGCAATAATTTGTCACTTGCAAGAACTGCAGAAAAATCAATTGGCTCTTCTGTGGTGGGAGGACTAATCTCAGGCATTAAGATTAGGCCATGTTCGAAATCAAGTGTGAGCTCAAACATTTTAATGAAATCCACCCCCAGAAGGCAATCCACGGGTAACTGTTGGATTAAAAAGAAAGTATAAGAAACTTGAACTTTGCCAATCTTGACAGGTAAATTAACTGATCCAGAGATTGCAAAAACATTATTGTCGGCACCTCGCAGACATTGCTGGGAGGAGCTCGACACAAGCATTTGGAAAGGTAGCAGCACAGAAATCAAAATTTAATGCCGAGATGTCAGATCCAGAATCAATTTTAGTAGACACCACCACTTTGCCCAAGGTCAGAAGAATATCAGGCAAAAGCGGAGCTTGAATAGTTAACAAGAGAGATTTGAGGTCTTCAGATAAACGAGGAGATAGATTCGACTCATCTACCTCCTGTTGAAGTTTAAATTGTCATGAAACTTATTAGAATGTCTAGATTGATTTTGAAAATGTGGCGAACCACCAGGACGTGCTCAATTGTAACGTGCAGGAGAGGAAGCGTTATTATCATTAGGCTGGCCTTGCCCCCCAGCACAGTGTTTTGGATATGTCTGGTCCACCGGGTAGTAACTATCCCTGGGACGAGAAACGTGGGTGTCCTGATTTCCATAATGGCCAGGATGTCGCACCTCTGGTACCCGACGATGCGGCTGCACGTATCTAGACTGCTGATAGGTGTTTCTAGGCTGATTGAAAAATTGTCTTTGATGAATGTTCTGGTTTGGCTGCTGATACCTCTTGTTTTGAATACGAGGTTCATGGTACTGCGTAGGTTGGCGGCCCTCGTGAACCTGTGAAGATTGTCTTTTGCTGTGGCGGTCTTCATAGACTCGAACGAGTTTTAAGCACTCGTGAATGGAGACAGGACGTCGAACTTCCAGTTAATCCTGCAGGAAGGGATCCAGCTGCTGTAACAATGTGTCACAAATCTCAGACTCGACTGCAGCGGGATCCCATAATTTGTAAATTCGAACTGTTTCCAGGGAGAACGAGACTGGGTTCTCTGACGCTCGCTGTCGCCTGGAAACCGTTGTTGTGCAAGGCCGGCCTTATTGGTGCCGAAAGGAAAGACATCCAAAAATTCAGCTCGAAATTGCTGATAGGAGCCCTCTGGGTTCATTCGACGCCACTGTCTGTACCAGACTTTTGCCGTGTCTTGCAAACATGTGCCAGCAATAGGTATCTGACAGTCTTCAGGAACATTATAAAGGTCAAAATAATCATCCAGATCCTCCAAAAACCTAAGCGAACCGCCGTTTCCCCTAAATATAATAGAACCCGCATGGGGTACGTAATGAGCAAGAATTTTGCTCCTTCTCATGGGGGTGGTGGAGTAAATATTTGTTGAGGCACTGCGGTCAAAGTACGCGGTACATAATCTTCGTACCTCGCGTATTCGCTATCTGGTAAGTCAGAACCGCAGGCCTGGTATAGAGCGCTTGGTGAGTTATGAGGACTCTATAACGCTGAGTACGTAAATTGTCAGCTGTAGAGTTATGAGCATCATGGTTATGTTGATAGAAGAGACCGATAGGATCAGTTACGTTATCCATATTCCGTGACTTCTATGAATCTGTTCGAGGGAAAATTCGGGCGCCAATGTGGCGTAAAAGAAGTCTTGACTTACTTCCACGCTATTTTAAACACATCAACATACTAATAAATTGTTGATAAATGAAACAAATCTTAACGGCCAGACGAAACATGTAAACAGAAGTCAACTTACGGAAAAAGTCCTTTATTCGGAATGGAATGCACAACACTCTCCATACATTTATCTCAACAATATTCAATTCTCTCGTACAGCACTTTCTTAACAACGCTCATCATAATCGCTCACAATAATACCTCTCAATAATCGCTCTTATCAACACACCCCTCTCACAACAGATCAGTTGTCCTTTTTATCTCTTGTTCTTATCTTATTACATGCATACGTCACGTGCATTCAACCTCAATTGTGTTGCCAAACGTATTCGTTTGAAGGAATATATATTTAGGTATCCTTAGCTCTATTTGTTTTTTTCAGGAGATTTAGAACACACCAGCACCTTGGATCACTTGATCTCATTCTCAAGGCTTTTCACCTCCAAGGGCCCCCTCAAGGAGTTTATTTGGGGGAGGGGGGAGGAGGTGTTGAGGCTTTTCTTGCACAAAAAATGTAGAGTATGATCTCTTTCACCTCTTGGTAGTATTTAGGTCTCCTTAGTCCTTTTGTTTTGTTTTCAGGAGTGAGAGCATACCAGCACCTCGAATCACTTGATCTCAATCCCAAGGCTTTTCCCCCTCTGTGAGCCCCCTACAGAAGTTCAGAAGTTTATTGGAGGTGGGGGCATTTTTTTTGGACCTAAAGAGCAGTGCATGATCTTCTTCACAAATTTTGTTAACCGAGCGAAATAGCATTCCAAGTTTGTCTCCATAACAAATCTGCAAAATAGCTGGCCACTGTAACACACTAGTGTGGAAACAGATTGTCAATCTGAAAATAAAAGAGAAGTTCTAGTTTCCCAAGGCATCCAGATTTTATTCATCCAGTTGGGTGTTTGACTGTGCTGATTGGCTGATTGCATATGAAGCTGACACCCCCCCCCTTCTTATTCCAGTGCCGCTAGAAGGAACACGAATCCTATGATTTGGTGGAAAAGAACTTTTAAATTTAATGGATTTACAACTGAGCCTGCCTCTAAACTTGCTGAACTAGCAATGCTTTTGCTGCCAAGTCCTGTCAGCTCAGCTTATAGAATTATACACTCTAAGCTCAGGAGTCATTTAGGTGTCAACAAATGTGGTATTGGATGCTACGAGGGAAAAATGAACAAGATTACTAGTTCTTCAATTCATTGGCAGTTGCATAATTTTAGATCAATGAAATCAATTCTGTACAGATCAAAAATCTTTGTGATGGGAAGTTTT
Source organism: Macrothele yani (assembly GCA_039090855.1). Classification (NCBI taxonomy): domain Eukaryota; kingdom Metazoa; phylum Arthropoda; class Arachnida; order Araneae; family Macrothelidae; genus Macrothele; species Macrothele yani. The sequence continues at coordinate 50,962,574 of CM077008.1, read as the reverse complement.
TGTTAAAATAGTAAGAAAATAGGTAAGCTTTAGTTAATCTATATGTATAAAATTATGAACTGTGTATAATTGTACTTATACGAATCAGGGCTAGAAAAATACCATGGCCAAGATGCCCGGGGCATGTGAATCAGTGGCCTGGGCTGGTAAATAAAAAATCTAGTTACCCAGGCTGGGCAACAAGATTTACAAATAAAGTTTGGAATAGAATTTTCTACTACAAGCAAAACAAGTTAGTAAAATCATGCAATGTATTGATTATGATACGTTTTCCAACATACCAGAAATTATTACTCAAGTTATGAGGACAATGGCTGTGGAATAAATCTCGCTCCTGTGTCCTGACCTTTGACTCCATTTCGATGATATTCAACAGAACCGGTTCAGTACACCTTAAGAATAACATACTAAAGTTTTGTCGCAATAGAAGCAGTTTTACGCAAGTTATGAGAATAATGGCTGTGGAATAAATCTTGCTTTTCTGCAATGACCTTTGACTCCATTTCGTTGATATTCAACAGAACCGGTTCACTATACCTCCGGAACAACATAACGTTTTGTCGCAATCGAAACATTTTTTGGTAAGTTATTGGTAAGTTATGATGCACAAGGGCAATGAAATGGATCCCACTCCAGTGTCCTGACCTTTGACCCCATTTCGTCCATTTTCAATAGGGTTCGTCCCCAGTGGCTCCCTACCACATACTGAAATTTCATCGAAATCCAACTATTTTTACGCAAGTTATGACGCGTAAGGGCAATGGAACAAATCCCGCTCTTATGTCCTGCCTGACCTTTGACCCCATTTCGCCCATTTTTAATAGGGTTCGTGCCCAAGTGGTTCCCTACCACATACTAAAATTTCATCGAAATCGAACCATATTAACGCATGTTATGACGCATAAAGGCAATGGAATGGATTCCATTTTTATGCCCTGACCTTTGACCCCATTTTGCCCATTTTCAAAATGGTTTGTCCCCAGGTAGTTCCTTACCAAGTACTAAAATTTAATCGAAATCGAACCATTTTTACGCAAGTTATGATGCATAAGGGCAATGGAATAAATACCGCTTTTATGCCCTGCCTGACCTTTGACCCCATTCGCCCATTTTCAATAGGGTTCATGCCCAATGGTTCCCTACCACATACTAAAATTTCATCGAAATCGAACCATATGTACGCATGTTATGACGCATAAAGGCAATGAAATGGTTCCCGCGTTTATGTCCTGACTTTTGACCCCATTCCACCCATTTTCAATAGGTTTCGTTCCCAGGTGATTCCTTACCACATACCAAAATTTCATCGAAATCGAACCATTTTTACGCAAGTTATGACGCATAAGGGCAATGGAACAAATCCCGCTCTTATGCCCTGCCTGACCTTTGACTCCAATTTGCTAATTTTCAATAGGGTTCGTGTCCAGGTAGTTCCCTACCACATACTGAAATTTCATCGAAATCGAACCGTATTTACGCATGTTATGACGCATAATGGCAATGAAATGAATCCCGCTTTTATGGCGTGACCTTTAACCCCACTTCACCCATTTTCAATAGGGGTTGTTCCCTGGTAGTTTCCTACCACATACTAAAATTTCATCGAAATCGAACGATATTTACGCAAGTTATGACGCATGAGGGCAATTGAATGGATCCTGCTCTTATGGCGTGACCTTTGACCCCACTTCACCCATTTTCAATAAAGTTCGTCCCCTGGTAGTCCCCTACCACATACTAAAATTTCATCGAAATCGAACCATGTTTACATGAGTTATCGTGCCGACAGACAGACAGACGGACGGACGGACGCACAGACGGACGGAAAAAGCTGGAGCATATGCGCTTCTTCAACCTACAGTTGGAAAGCGTAAAAAAGACAGTCATCGCATGTCATGTTGCTTTTCACTGCTACTCACTGGAAGTTGTTATGGCTATAGAGTGCCAAGGATAGAAGAATATAACTTTTTTAATTATATGCTCTAAGTCCAGAAATCAGAAGCCTATGCAGTTCTGCTCCAAATCTTGTTTTCACATTTTGTCAATAAACACAGGAGGCTAGTTCCATAAGAGGCTAAATGCATGCCTCTGATGGAACTAGCCTCCTATGTTTATTGACAAAAGGTGAGAACTTTAACAAAAAGGAACATGGCAGAATCACTAAATTTCTCAAATACTAATTTCAGCCTCATCTTAAAACTTGAGATACACGCATCTGTGCACTGAACATTTTGAGCACAGACCCTTAAAACAAAACTGCATATCTTAAAAGATACATTTTCCTGGGCACACACACACAACTAGCTTTACTTATTTTTTAAGCCCTGATTATTAACATTTCCTAAGTGATTTCTGAAGTGCTTAGCCTTAAGGCCCATAGATAGAAATAGCTACAAATTTGAGAATCAACATGTTAAGCATCCCCTTTCAGATATAATATCTACTCATGAAGAGATGTTTCAAGAATTCACATCACTGTCCACAACGTAACGATTAAAACAAGGCTTTATATAAAATCCAAATGCTGTTTCAGCCATGTTTATTTCTAAGAGTGAAACTTTGCAATACATGTACACAGTTTCGTAAGCCTAATATCTAACGTGTGTAACCGATGTCGTTATTTTTATCAAATTGTAATTAAAATAAATTTTAAAAAGTATCTACTCACATGTTTTCTGTCAATGATGCTGACACACATGCTTTCCTACATGTGTGTGCATTCAAAAAATTCCATAATAAAGTAAATTCTTTATTTGAATGAACGACACGACCGTTGAAGCGGAGCCGTTCTCTACCTCCGGTTACTCCGCCAATACATATCATTTCCAGCCGTGATATTGGTTGAGAGGTTGAATCAAATTTTGTACCTTAATGACTGAATCGCTAGCAAATATGATTTCACCCAAGACCAGCTTGATTTCACCAAAAGTGTTTGCTTTCTAAATTTTGAAATAAACAGTTTTTGGTGGAACTCATTCAGTCCGACCATACTATGGTAAAACGTTGAACAGAAATTTTTAACAGTGTACCTTTCATGAAAGAAATACGTGATTACGCCATATAATACAAATTTTGAAGATGACAATCCGATTTTTGGCGTAAATGTGACAAGGATGGTAAGTCAGATAATATCCGAAAACTTGAAAATTTTCGTCGTCCTGGAGCGGGACTCGAACCCGCGTCTCCCAGAAAACTCCCGGGTATGCTAACCACTACACCACCCAGAACGTCCAAGTTTCAAGTTTCCGATCAATTTGAATTTAACCATCACAAGATTCGCTAGTCGAAGCAACCGGCATTCATGTTTAGCGAATCTGGAGGTTAAGAATCTTATCCAGTGTTTGTCCGGAGAAGCAGATGAATCATAAAAGAAATTCAATTCAAATTGATCGGAAACTTGAAACTTGGTCGTTCTGGGTGGTGTAGTGGTTAGCATGCCCGGGCGCTTTCTGGGAGACGCGGCTTCGAGTCCCGCTCCAGGACTAAGAAAATTTTCAAGTTTTCGGATATTATCTGACTTACCATCCTTTTCACATTTACGCCAAAAATCGGATTGTCATCTTCAAAATTTGTATTATATGGCGTAATCTCGTATTTCTTTCATGATTTATCTGCTTCTCCGGGCAAACACGGGATAAGATTCTTAAACTCCAGATTCGCTAAACATGAATGCCGGTTGCTTCGACGAGCGAATCATGTGATGGTTAAATTCAAATCGATCGGAAACTTGGTCGTTCTGGGTGGTGTAGTGGTTAGCATACCCGTGCGTTTTGTGGGAGACGCGGGTTCGAGTCCCGCTCCAGGACGATGAAAATTTTCAAGTTTTCTGATATTATCTGACTTACCATCCTTGTCACATTTACGCCAAAAATCGGATTGTCATCTTCAAAATTTGTATTATATGGCGTAATCCCGTATTTCTTTCATGATTTATCTGCTTCTCCGGGCAAACACGAGATAAAATTCTTAAACTCCAGATTCGCTAAACATGAATGCCGGTTGTTTCGACTAGCGAATCATGTGATGGTTAAATTCAAATTGATCGGAAACTTGGAACTTGGTCGTTCTGGGTGGTGTAATGGTTAGCATACCCGTGCGTTTTCTGGGAGACGCGGGTTCGAGTCCCGTTCCAGGACGATGAAAAGTTTCAAGTTTTCTGATATTATCTTACTTACCATCCTTGTCACATTTACGCTAAAAATCGGATTGTCGTCTTCAAAAAGTGTACCTTTCATTGGAATTGATTGCTTCAGAGGTAATTTCTTTTTGTTTTATGCTCCGATCATTTTTTAAACATTAGTAGTTCCTCTCAGCCACAGGCTATCCCGATCTTGGTTAGTCACTCAAATGTGCTTTCATCCTCTTTCTCATATTTATATTGCTTTACCGGTCGTCTCACACACTCGATGCGACACACTGATACACATAAACTCTTTTCAACTTCTAATGAACGTCGGTGTGAAAATGTTTTCTACAGTGAATAATTCAGTTACGGCTTGCTGTTTGAACCGCTCATCCGAACAGCTCTCCGTTATCATTCACACCGCGCAGAAAGTGTGCGAAATGCTCAGGTGTCCAGTATGTTTGAGGGACAGAACGACAGTACAAAATCGGTTTTATCTGGATTTATCCAGTCCTACTCCGAATATTGCACTACAGGAAAAACCTTCCAGCCCGCTCTCGTAATTATAGATAGTAAGCAAACGTTTAGAGAGTCCATGAGTTTTAGTTTCCTTTTAAGTGAAAACTATGATTAACCACCGAAAGAATGCCTTTTATCTGAAGGTATTAGACCTCTATTTTTCGATGCACTAAGAATCCTGGTGGATGTCGGAAGCTCAAAATGTCATCATTGTGTGAAAACGTCAACACAGTATACACTATTTTGGCAAAATTCACCGGACATCTAGAAGAGAAACACTACATAGCATTTATTTACATACATTAGTACGATGTCGATCCATCTTTGGCCTTAATGCAGGCACTGACCCTAAGAGACATGTTTTCTACAAGGTTTTGCAACACAGCGACAGGTATGCGCTTCCATTCAGTACATAACGCTGCCAATAACTTTTTCTTAGTAGTACGCCTTGGCTCCAAACTTCTTGTGCGGCGCTCTAATTCATTCCACAGGTGCTCTGTGGCATAATGATTAGGGCTCTGTGCTGGCCAGTCCACACACGATACGGAATTATCGCCAAACCACGCCGTAACAGTCCTTGCTTTATGGCTCAAGCATTATCCTGCAGGTACCAACAAGGCTCGGTTCCATAGTATTGCCACGGAGTTCGTAGGGCATAATTGTTAAGCATATCGAGATAGACGTGCTGGTTAACAGGTTTGTCCAAGATAACCAGTGGGCCGGGACCATACATCGAAAAACTCCCCCACACAAGTACACTGCCAGCGCCAAACTTGGCCATCACACTGTGGTAAATAGCGTTCCCCCGGCTGCCGCCATACTCACACACGGCCATCAAACTTATGGATCGTGTATCTGGATTCATCAGTACATAGGACTCGTTTACATTGATCTACAGTCCACGATAAATGTTCTTTACACCATGCTAAACGACGAGTAGCATTCCGAGTGGAGATGAAAGGCTTATGAGTAGCCGCACGACCACGGTAACCCATGGAATGAAGTTTTCTGCAAATGGTACGTCAACATACCAAGGTTCCAGCATTTTTACTCACCTCTACACTGAGGTTTTGTGCAGTACTCCGTCGATTAGCTGTAACGACTTTCCTGAGGTTTCGACGTCCTCTATCACTGATTTTCTTTGGTCTGCCGGTACGTTTGGCTGCTTCAGGCACGCCATGTGTCTCCCACTTATTCAGTGCATCCAAAACAGTTGACTTGGGTATGTTTAAACGCCTTTCGGTTTCTCCTATGAGCAATCCATTAATATAGCATCCGACGATCTTTCCTTCCTCAAAGTCAGTTCTCTCCCGCCGCGACATTTTCACTCAACCTCACAGTGCGATATGAACGCGGCCAGCTGCAGGCTTGTTTTTATACTGTTTACAGCTGTACCGTGTATCATAACAACGCGGCGGATCCGTTCATTTACTTTTGAAGGGTAGTGCTTTGATATTTGTCAATATAGTGTACATTTCAGCTGTCACGCACATGCAGCATCGTAGCCAATTCCGCGGTCACTTAATAATAATAACTAGTTCTGAAAGCCAGGGTAGGTTTCTTGTTTAGTATTATATTTTATTATTAACATTTTGGTATTTAATTGGGGATGTCACCCTATGGCCGAGTAGTCTGTAGAGCGGCCTTTTGACTAATCAGGGCTGAGAACCAAGTCCCGAAAGATGCATGAAAAGTGTGCTTATCCGACGGGGCTGGTTTCTCAGCCAGTTTCCTGTGCAAAAGTTAAAGATGGGTGATTTCTTTCATACAGCTTTAGATTCCAGAAAGGATTGTTGATCCCAAAACAAACTCAGAGTCACCAGAGAGAGACACGTCCACAACGAGAGTTAATTTCTTTAAACATTGAGTCACTGAGACACGTCAGCAACTTATGCTGTTTCGGAATAAACGAATATATTTTAATGTGTGCAGCACGTCTCCAGAAATCGTTTCGCGCGTAGCATTTAAAGCTAACAATATACTGGTCATGCCAGTACAAGTCAAAAAATGAAAAAAAAATGTCGGTTTTAAATCTGATTATACTGAGTCAGTTTAAGATTTTTCAGGTATGCAGCCATCATCATAATCACTATCATCAATTGTTATCAATCCACTGCTGAATGAAGGTTTTCCCATGTCTTTTCCACACATTTCCATCTTAAGCCTGTCTATTCCAAGTCAGACAAGCATGCTGTCCAATTTAATTCACTCATATCCTAAGAGTTCTTTTTTGGCACGTATTTTGTAAAAAAAGATCGTGCTTATGTTACCGGTTTGCGCGTCCGTCCGTCCGTCCGCCTGTACCCACAATATCTCTGCAACTATTAGTCCGATCTGAAAAATTATTTTTGCATTGGGAAACTTGAAATATGCGAATGATGATTCTTTATTAGTTTTTTACGATGTACAATTTCGCCGCTAGAGGGCGTAAATGCAGATGATGTCGAATTCGAAAATGCGTTTTATTCCACATATTTGCATCTAAACATCCGATTGAAAAAATTATTTTATCTTTCGATTCCATTTATGTGGAAGAGTATTTTAGATATAGTTACTTTTTCAAATTACGCAGATTTTCCGCGAGGGGGCGTAAAAGTAAATGACATTTTTTTCCGATTACTCTTCTTCTAAAACTCCGATTTGAAAAAAATTCCTTCAGCGGATACACCTCCTGATGAAAAAATATTTTGCATATAATTTCAAATTTTTGGTAAAGATTACTTTGGACACCAGGGGCCGTAAAAGTTAATTTTTGCTTCTGATGTATGTGCCATAAACTCTTAGCTTCTAAAATATCGATTGAAAATTTTATTTCGTGGACTGATGCCACTCAAACCGATAAACCTTTTCGGAATATTTTCTTCTTAAAATATTCCACAGTTTCTCCGCTAGGGGCGTAGACGTATATCTTATTTTTGGCAATATCTCTGCTTCTAGGAGTCCGATTTGAAAAATTTCTTCTTTATTTGATAGTGTTTCCAGCATGACATGTTTTTCATATAATTTCAAAATTTTCAAGTAATTCGTAGACTTTCCGCTAGGGGGCGTAAAGGTAATTGCTTTTCCCTCTATATCTATGCTTCTAAATCTCCGATTTGAGAAATTCTTTCTGCACCGGAAACAGCTCCTGATGGGAAATCCTTTGCACGCATTTTCTAATTTTTGTAAAAAATGGTTTGGCCACCAGGTGGCGTAAGCCTTATTTTCCTCTTCTGATATATTTACAGCAAAAAAATGAGCTTCTAAAATCTCGATAGCAAAAAAAGTCGTTTGTTGACCGATACTACTCATGTCGACAATCCTTTTAGGGGCATTTTCTTCTTGAAATAATGCATGGTTTCTGCGCCGTATGGAGAAGATGTATATCTTATTTTTGTCAATATCTCTACTTCTAGGAGTCCGATTTGAAAAACTCGTTCTTTGTTGGATAGTGTTTCCGATGCGCAATGTTTTTTTCTATAAATTCGAAATTTTCAAGTAAATTATAGACTTTTTAATACGGAGCACAAAGGTAAATTGTGTTTTCTGCGTTATTTCTGCTTCTAAAACTCCGATTTGAAAAATTATTCCTGCATCACATACAAGACCTGATGGAAAATATTTTTTACATAATTTCTAATGTTTGGTAAAGAATGGTTTGGCCACCAGGGGGCATAAGTGTTAATTTCTGCTTCTGATGTATTTGTTGCAAAGTTTGGGCTCCTGAAAACTCGACTATATTTTTTTTACTTGGACTGACACCGTTCATATGGAGAATACTTTTGAGAATACTTTCTTCCTAAATAATGCATGGTTTTCCCACTAGAGGACGTAAAGTCACATCTTATTTTTGTCGATATCTTTGTTTCTAAGAGTCCGATTTGAAAAATTATTTCTGTGTTCGAGAGCGTTTCCGGGGCGAAATATTTCTCACATAAATTCATGTTTTTCTTAACTCACAAGTCTGCAACCAGAGGGCGTAAGCTCACGATTCCGTTTACAGCAATATCTGAGGGATTAAAATCCCGATTGAAAAACTTCTTTCTTCCGTCAGATAATTCTATACCGGTTCCATTGACTTTGAATAGACCATACCGGTTCCAATGACTTTGAATAGATTTGATAATTTAATATTTTCAAAGCTATTCAAAATCAATGGAACCATCATACTGGTTCCTATGACTTTGAATAATTTCCATACCGGTTGCATTGGCTTTGAGTAGCTTTGATAAATTTAATTTGCGTCAGAACGGATTCAAAGGACGTGCTTATTACACCCGAAAATTCGGTGTCATCTTTCTTGTTTATTTTTGGATTTCTTCCGTCACTTGGTATCCAATCTAGTTTCAATTTTCCAATTGTGGTCAGTTTTTCTAGCAATATGTCCAGCCCATTACCACTTGAGGGTCGTCGCTTTCATCATGATAGTTATAAATTGAGTCCCTAAGACACGTCAGCATGAGACACGTCATTGAGTCACCGAGACACGTCACTTCGTCATTTCCCTAATCCATTTATTTCTTTTCCTGTTTTTCCTGGTTATACTAAGCATAAATCTCTCCAAGCTTCTTCGAGTCTTCTGCAGTCTTTTTTAGTTGAGGTTCATGTCTCTGAGCCGCGCCCGGTGGCGCAGTGGTCTAAGCGATGGCTTCTGATCTCCCGTCCATGATAGGTCTGGGTTGGAATCCCGGTTAGGCATGGATGTTGTGTTTGTCTTACGGCACTGGCTTTCTATCTTCCCTGGAATCAGTGGGCCTAAATTGGCGACGGGCGACTGCTTATAGCTCATTGAGCTGCTCACGGTGGTCGTTAAACCCTTAATAAAAAAAAAATCATGTCTCTGATACATAAATAAGAACTGGAAGGTTTCATTGATTAAACACTTTCCTTTTAAGACATAACGGTATATTGCTCTTGAAAATTGTGCTGTTTCTTCCAAAAGATCTCCCACCTAATTTTATCGTTGATTTTTTTCTTTTATGTAGCCCCCATGGCGTACACTATAATTTAACTTTCATTTTTTGTTTTATTTCTCTATGTAAATTTTCTGTTGATTCTCTTCAAGCGGTTTATCGTTAATGTTATTATTTTCTCGCTCAGTGAATGTTTTGTGGCATCAGTCTTGCGATCAAGAGTGCATGATGTGTACATGTTTTGACAAGCTAAGAACGAGATATTACACCGTCGAATCAGAATAATATGAGCACCCCCGGAATCACAGTGTACCAGCCCAGGCACGTCACAGAGTGCACGTGACAAGGTCGACCACACGGAGATATAAGCCGCCGGCCAGGACAAATGAGTCATAGCGCTTGACGTGAGCCTAATGGTGAAAGGTCGTGATTTGACAGACATTCAAAAAGGAATAATCATCGGCTACCGTGCCACGGGTGGTAGCATCTCGGAAACAGCAGACAGCGCAGGCTGTTCGCGAGGCGCTGTAGTAAGGGTGTACCAGGAATTGACCGCTGGCACACCGAGTACCTCGTGACGTCATGACTCTGGAGCGCCAAAAGCCATCGACCTCAGAGGAGAACATCGCCTCCGTCTACTGACAAAGAGCAATCGACGAGTAACAGTGTAGCAATTGACCAGGCAAATGAATCCTGGGGCACACAGGTACGTGTCCCCGATAACTCTAGAGCGAAACATATTACGCATGGGTCTCCAGAGTCGAAGCTGCATCACGGCGCCCAATACCAGGCCTATCGGTAACGACGCCAGCATTTCGCAAGGGACTACCTTCATTGGACAATGGAAAAGTGGAAAAGTGTTGCCTTCTACTTCACAGAAGTGACGAGCGATGGCGGATACGGCGTCAGACACGCGAGAACCAACACTCCGGACATGCTTGTCTGTCACGTACAGGCCGGTGGTGGAAGTGCGCATGTCTGGGGGATATTTTCCTGGTATGGCCTCAAACCGCTAGCACCGCTGGATGGGTCCTTGAACGCCAATGATTACCTACCCATTCTCGCTGACAAGATTCATCCCTTCATGATGGACGTTCATCCTGGTGGTGATGATGTTTGCCAACTGGACAATGCGCCGTGCCGCGTCGCTAACGGGGGTTAGCGACTGGTTTCAGGAACACGGCAGCGATGTTTCCGTTCTCTCTTGGCCGGAAAAATCACCCAACTTCAAACCCATAGAGCACTTGTGGGACTATTTGAATCGACAGGTTCGATGTTCCTAACTTCAACCACGTCATCTCCGGGACCTCCAGGCTCTGCAGAAGTCCGAATGTGCACGTGTGCCTCGGCCAACCTTCCAGGGCCTCATTGTGTCCATGCCACGTTGTCTCTCCGCTGTCATCCCGGACAAGTGAGGTTATTCCCATTATTAGGTAGGTGGTTATATTATTCTGATACGACTGTGTATGTCTGGAGTTAGCAGACAAAGTGTGGTGTGGCGTGGTGTGAGGTGCTGTTGGTAAATTATACGGTAGCAAATTGCTGTAATTAGTATATTAGATGTAAACACGCCGAACCTAAGTTGATATAGAGTCACTAATGTGAAGTGTGACGATGAGATAGTTTGTTGATAAATTATGCTCCTGAAGTGCCGTGACGTTTCCACCGATCATTTGCTCGTAAGTGTTTTAACGATTGCTCTCTTCTGGTCGTTAGGTCCCCTAATTTTGCTTAGTGTGTAATTAAAAGATGTTTACGAACTAACTATTTGAGGCTTGATATTACATAATTCCAGTGATATGGGAACAAACGACTGATGGTATAAATTTAATGTTTAAGTAGTGAAATATTTAACTAACAAGCAACATTACACATTCGCTTGATATATATTTGTCCAAGGTAAATGTAGGCATCAGGTATATCTAAATTTTCTCCATCAACTTAAAACATTTTCTTTTGCTAAAAACATGAATGGTCCTACAGTAGCTTTTCGATATCAGAAAAATAAAAAAGTGCAAGGGGACAGGCCTTATTTTTTACTTTTCTTAAATATTCTTATGAAGCACTTGGAAAAGTTACCTCTAGTAGTAACTTTTAGTTTTTATCTCTTCTTGCTGAAATTCAAGAGATATTTTATCACTTCTGATATGATATTCTCAAACAATATTCCGAATTTAAGTTAATGGAACGTTATGAAAAAAGAACTTACTAACCACAATTTCCGCGTAAAATTTCATTGATTAGAATTAGATATCACAAAGGGCGTATTTTAAATTGAGTCAAACTTTATTGTTGTTGGTTATGCAAGCCCCCAGATATACAGTGTATTGACAAAAGTCAACGGACACCACTGCAAAAGCCAATGAACGGATCCACAACATTGTTAAAATGCGCGGTACAGCTGTAAAAGGGAAGCAAGAAAGATGACACCGAATTTTCCGGTGTAATAAGCACGTCTTTTGAATCCGTTCTGACGCAAATTAAATATATCAAAGCTATTCAAAGTCAATGGAACCGGTATGGAAAACAATAGTATCTCACGGAAGAAAGAAGTTTTTCAGTCGGGTCTTTAATCCTTCAGATATTGCTGTAAACGGAATCGTGAGCTTACGAACTCTTAGAAAGAGTTATCGACAAAAATAAGATGTGACTTTACGTCCCTTGGTGGGAAAACCATGCATTATTTTAGGAAGAAAGTATTCACAAAATGTTTATCCATATGAGCGGTATCGGTCAAGAAAAAATATTTTAGTCGAGTTTTCAGGAGCCCAGATTTTGCTACAAATACATCAGAAGTAGAAATTAACACTTATGACCCCTGTTGGCCAAACTATTATTTACTAAACATTAGAAATTACGCGAAAAATATTTTCCGTCAGGTCTTGTATGCGATGCAGGAAGAATTTTTCAAATCGGAGTTTTAGGAGCGGAAAACGCAATTTACCATTGTGCGCCCTAGCGGAAAGTCTATGATTTAGTTGAAAACTTTGGATTTTTAGGAAAAACATCTCGCATCGGAAACACTATCCAACAAAGAAGGAATTTTTCAAATCGGACTTTTACAAGTTGAGATATTGACAAAAATAAGATATACATCTACGCCCCTGGCGTAGAAACCATGCATTATTTCAAGAAGAAAATGTTCCTAAAATATTTGTCGACATGAGTAGTATCTGTCCACAAAAGACTTTTTTTCAATCGACATTTTAGAAGCTCATATTTTGCTGCAAATACATCAGAAGCGGAAATCAAGACTTACGCCACCTGGTGGCCAAACAATTTTTTTAAAAAAATTTGAAATTACGTGCAAACGATTTCCCATCAATAGCTGTATCCGGTGAAGGAAGAATTTTTTAGATCGGAGATTTAGAAGCAGAGATATAGGGGAAAACACAATTTACCTTTACGCCCCCTAGAGGAAAGTCTATACACTACGTGAAAATTTTGAAATTATATGAAAAACATGTCACACTACAAACACTATCCAACAAGGAGGAAATCTTTTAAATCGGATTCTTAGAAGTCGAGATATTGACAAAAATAAGATATACATCTACGCCCCCTGGCGTGGAAACCGTTCACTATTTTAAGAAGAAAATGCTTCTAAAAGGTTTGTCGACATGAGTAGTATCGGTCTACAAAAGATGTTATTTTCCATCGAGAATTTAGAAGCTCATATTTTCCTGCAAACACATCAGAAGCGGAAATCAAGGTTTACGCCTCCTGGTGGCCAAACCATTTTTTACAAAAATTAGAAAATATGTGCAAACGATTTCCCATCAAGAGCTGTATCACGTGCAGAAAGAAATTTTCAGATAGGAGATTTAGAAGCACAGATATAGGGGAAAACGCAATTTACCTTTACGCCCTCTAGCGGAAAGTCTATGAATTACTTGAAACTTTTGAAATTATATGAAAAATATGTCACACGGAAAACACTATGTAACAAAGAAGGAATTTTTCAAATCGGACTCCTAGAAGTCGAGATATTGACAAAAACAAGATATAAATCTGCGCCCCCTGGCGGAGAAACTGTGAAATATTTTAGGAAGAAAATATTCCGAAAAGGTTTATCGATGTGAGTGGCATCAGTCCACGAAAGAATTTTTCATTCGATATTTTAGAAGCTCAGATTTTATGACAAAAACATCAGAAGCGAAAATTAACACTTACGCCCCTGGTAGCCAAAGTGTTCTTTACCAAAAATTTTAAATTATATGCAAAAGATTTTTCCATCAGGAGGTGTATCCGCTGAAGGAAAAAAAATTTAAATCGGAGTTTTAGAAGAAGAGTTATAGGGAAAAATGCAATTTAATTTTACGCACCTTTGCGAAAAATCTATGAGTAATTTGAAAACGAAACTATATCCAAAATACTCTTCGACATAAATGGAATCGAAAGATAAAAAAAAAAATTTCAATCGGTGTTTAGAAACAAATATGTGGAATAAAACGTATTTTTGAATTCGACATCAACTGCATTTACGCCCTCTAGCGGCGACATTGTACAGCGTAAAAAAATGGATGTTCTTCATTCGCATATTTCAAGCTTTCGAATGCAAAAAGAATTTTTCAAATCGGACTAATAGTTGCAGAGATACCGTGGGTACAGGCTGACGGACTGACGGACGGACAAACCGATAACATAAGCACGATCTGTTTTTACAAAAGACGTGCTAAAAAAACAAGCCTTCTGCTGACCGCGATCATATCGTACTGTCAGGTTGCGTGAAAATATCGCGGCAGGAGAAAACCCACTTTGAGAAAGGAAAGATTGTTGGGTGTTATATATATATATATATCAGTGGATTGTCCATAAGAAAAACTGAGAGGCGTTTAAACATACCTAAGTCAACTGTTTTGGGTGTACTGAATAAGTGGAAGACACATGTCATGCCTGAAGTAGCAAATCGTACCGGCAGACCAAAAAAAAAAAAAATCAGTGATAGATGACGTCGAACCCTCAGGAGAGTCGTTACAGCTAATCGATGGAGTACTGCAGAAAACCTCAGTGCAGAGGTGAGTAAAAATGTTGGAACCTCGGTATGTACACGATCCATTCGCAGAGAACTTCATTCCATAGGTTTCAGTGGTAGTGCGGCTGCTCATAAGCTTTACATCTCCACTCGGAGTGTTACTCGTAGTTTAGCATGGTGTAAAGAACATTTATCGCGGACCGTAGATCAATGGAAACGGGTCCTATGTACTGAATGGACTGATGAATCCAGATACACGATCCATTACTCTGATGGTTGTGTGTGGGTATGGCGGCAGCCGTAGTAACGCTATTTACCACACACAGTGTACTGTTCCTGCGATCAAGTTTGGAGCTGGCAGTGTGGTCGTGTGGGGGGTGCTTTCGTGGTATGGTTCCGTCCCATTGGTTATCGTGGACAAACCTGTTAACCAGCACGTCTACCTCGATATTCTGGACAATTATGCCCTACCAACTCTGTGGCAATACTATGGAAACGAGCCTTGTTGGTACCAGCAGGATAATGCTCTGAGCCATAAAGCAAGGTCTGTTACAGCGTGGTTTGTGTGTGGACTGGCCAGCACAGAGCCCTGATCTTAATCCCACAGAGCCCTGATCTTAATCTGCGGGATGAATTAGAGCGACGCATAAGAAGTTTGGGACCAAGGCGGGTTGACGATAATTCCGTATCGTGTGTATACTGGACAGCACAGAGCCCTGATCTTAATCCATAGAGCACCTATGGGATGAATTAGAGCGCCGCATAAGAAGTTTGGAACGTATCGTGCGTGGACTGGCCAGCACAGAGCAACAGTTAACGGCAGCATTATGTACTGAATGAAAGAGCATTCCTATCGCTGTGTTCCAAAATCTTGTCGAAAGCATGACTCGAAAGTTCAGTACATGCATTAAGGCCAAAGGTGGACCGACAGCGTACTATTATATATCAATATATGCTATGTTGTTTTCTCTTCTAGGTGTCAGGCGACCTTTGTCGATATAGTGTATGACTTCTGATTTTCGGGCAATATCGGGTATTTGCTCAAAACTTCGACCAGAAGCCCGATATTGCTCCGAAAATCAGAAGTCATATATCTCGGGACCCGCATAACCAACAACTGAAATTGCAAAGGCAAGATCAGAAGAAGCATCGGGATGGCCAAATCTGTCCTGGAAGAGCTTTCAAAAATCTGGGAAAATCGCCAATTCAGCAAAAGCACCACGCTGAGGCTGGTCAAAGCCCTCGTGTTCCCCATAGTAACTTACGGTTGTGAAAACTGGACTTTAAATGTAGTACGTCACAGACGAATTGGAGCGAGTGAAATTATCAGCTAAAGACGCATGCTGAGAATATTCTCTGTTGTGCATATAACTAATGCATCTATCTTGAGAGATCTCGGCGTAGAAGTGAACATGCGACTTCTTCCGACAATCCAACGACATGTACTAACTTTCTTCGGCCACATCATCCGGCGAGACGGTTTAGAAGAACTTTGTATCAGGAGACAGTCGAGGGTAAAATAACGAGAGGACGTCCTACAGACAGATTCATCGATCAAATAAAAACTCTCACAAATCTATCGGTTGCAGAAATCATAAGAACTGTGGAAAATAGACAAGAATGGCGAACTTTGACTACCGACAGGATGTGAATTAGGTCACGACCCACGAACCGCGCAAACAAGAGAGAGACAAACTTTGTTACAACGACATTGAAGGGAGCGCGAAATTTAGAGCTATATAAACGGGTGTCCCACTAATCAATGCCAAATATTACTAATTAATTCATGGAGATTTAATATATACCACTCACATGGAAAGAGTCGAAGATTACAGAAACCGATGTTCTTGAAACTTACAGGGCTTGTACAGTAAGTTTCAAGAACATCGGATGTTCTTGAAACTATTTAAGGCTTGTACAGTAAGTTTCAAGAACATCCGATGTTCTTGAAACTATTTAAAGCTTGTACAGTATAATTCACACATACTGTGCCGCGGGTGGCCTAGTGGGTAACGTTCGTGACTGCCACGGAAAGGACCTCAGGTTCGATCTCAGGCAAGTACGAACGCTCGATTCACTAAATAACAGCCGTGCGTCGGATGGGCACGTTAAGCCGTCGGGCCCCGGGTACTAGCCCCCCGGTAATAAATAAGGGCGTCTTCCTCCCACTTTCTACTTCGCTTCCGTGTCACTTTCTTATTGGGCACTCTAGCCCAAATCTCCCAGCTGCCTATTTCTAAGGGTTGTTTAAGACCTGTGGTCAGACACTCCCTTCCTAAAATCCTCTTTATATGATCATTTTATGATCATTAACACATACTAACACCCCACTGTAATGGATCGTTTATTTTCGCAGTAGCCATCTTTGCGAAAAAAAGATGATTACGTTCCGTCGACTGATAAGGTAATTTAAAAGCACATCATAGAAACAGAAGACAGAAAACGTCATTGGCATACTATTTGCTTAATATTCGTGATAATAAGATTCAGTCACAAAGTGATCAGGACAAACCATAGACGAGCGACTCAAACATCTACAAAAACGATATCCTCACATTAATGATACTGCTATAACACGTAATAAATTTTGAAAATGTTTTCGAAATCTGTTATACAATGTTCTGTAACATATCCCGAATTTTGCCAAGTATTTATCAGCATAGATTAGAGTGTTGGCGCTAAAAACTGATGACATGCTACAACATGAATTTTCGTACGAAAATTATCTCATGTAAATTGTATTGGGAATGGTCAGCAGTAAAATATATATATTTCTAAAAATGCCTTCGTCTTAGAATTACTAATTTGTGTTGCCTACAGAAATAGGTATTCAACATGATTATTTGTTAGGGCATCCGATTTGTATTGCTGCAAGAAGTAAGCAACAACTGCCTGAACAAACTTCGTAGGTTTAGGCGGTATAATTTTCACTTCAACAGAGTTATTTCTGTAAAGAATTTTTATGTTATCATCTTGAAATAATTCAAGATCTGTTTGTCTCGTTCAAGAATCCAGAATTAGCGAAGTTCTGTCACCGACATCTGCATTAAAAACTTTTGTTATCCAAGATTTTTCATGATCTCATGTTGACTTCTCTTACTCAAAGGAGTTTGCTAAAATATTTAACGGTTTATGTTCTTCAGTAGTTGCTGGCACTCCAGGACAAAACTTTCCTGTGATTTTTTGAAGCAAATATAAACATAACGTTCTAATTTTCCGCCTAATGACCAAGAAATTTAAATAGTTTTACCCTAAAGACGTCATTACCATACGAAATATGTAGTTAAAAGCTCAACTGAAGAGAAAACACGCTTGAAACACTACATTCTCTGACCATTATATCAGCGCATACGCGAAACACCGAACTGAGGTCTACCGTAAATCTGTACTTTAATTTTCCTTTTGTGTTCCTGTAGTCTTAGGTAAATTTGGTTTTTTCTCTTCGAATATTTTCTACGCTTAACGTTACAAATTTCACCCGATGAATCTGCAGTTGGCAACGTCTAACAGCAAGTCAAAGTGCAATCCACGTAGTTAGACTCGAGAGCTATGAGCTTGTGCGTGTACAATGTTTCTCAGGCAATTTCTAGTTGGCAGTCTGAGTATAATGATAGAAAAACTGTGGTAGTGGAGCGATTTATGTTACGTGATGTATGCAATCTTTCACGCATACTTTACGTTCGATGTTGTATGCTTGCATAGAGTCGAGAACAACGATTCATTTATATCAGATTTTGACCTTCACTGTGATTAAAGTTCTGTTGAAACAACTTGTGATTGTTACGAGCTAGTAGAATATTACGAATCGACGTGGTGATTGAGACTAATAAAACATTTGGACTTGTAAGTAACCTTGTTTTCTCTTAATCCTAGAAAATATCATTAATTAGTTAAGTATTTCAGCTACTACGACTAAGAAGAAGTCCAAGATTTTACAGTGAAGTCAATTTATAACGTCAAGTTAAAGCCTACGGGAGATAAGCTGTATAGTGTTTTGCAGTAAAGCTAAAAGTAACCCTTAAACTAGCGAAGCTTTAAGTGTTCAACAGAGGAGCACACACCGAAGTTACATTCAACAAACCAAATTTAAATAACTAACCGTATAGATGGTGATATTTTTTGGATGGCAGCGGTCTTTGAACTGATAATTCTAGGAGTGTGTGCAAAATCGATTTCTGAGACCTCGGGTCTTTCCCCTCTTTGTATTTTATACTATTACATTAGGTGAAATTTAAATTACATTAGACGAAACTGAACATTATTAAATAAATTATTCGAAAGTTCCCGTTTCGTGAAGTAATTCTGGAGCAGCGGTGTGAAAAAACAAAATGCCTTAGATTTAACAGGGAAACTTCAGCACGTATTACAGTTGTTTCCACGTGAAATACCTCTGCGGCTGATAGAGAAAATCGGTCCTTCTTTAAGTCTGCTATTGTTTATCATCTAAAGAAAGAAGGTTTTCTCTTCTAAATAAGCAAATATAAACGTGCTTTCCTGCATTACAACAATTTATTCTTGCATCTTTGCTCGATAAAAACCCTCTCTATTTCTTTATATAGAAAGTACTTTACATCTACATGCAAGATTTCTTGCCAAGAAACACAGCATTTTCACGGATCTGCTGAAGAAAGGCAACAATAAAAAAAGTTCTTATTAATTTCTCAAGGTCAAGCAGCCTCCCTCATTAATTTGGCACTGCACCAGAACTACTTGTTAGAAACAATGCGTAATGTCCTTCAGATCATGCGCTTTTTGCTTTGGAAGATAACTTAATTATTTAATAATTGTTGTTACAGCAATGGAATATTTTTCACCTCTTGGGACACGAATTTTTCGGAATTATTAGATTTGTTCTGGACACTTGTGAATACCATAATGACATTTCTAGCAAGAGCACACAGTTTGGCTTTTGAAAATGCTCTTACTGGGATTTCAGCCCCACGAATTTTCCAACATGCTTAATACATATTGTAAAACTGATATAAATTATAATGAAACACTATAAAAATTTTATTGCATGTGTAATACACATGTCACCCCATAACTGCAAAGCGACTTCAATGCGAAAGACAGCGTCAGGAAATTTCGAAATTAAACGAATTTATGTGTTAGCGATGTTTTAAATCGCTTTCTCTACAAGACATAACACATTGTTTTAACTATTTAGGTGAAAATGCTATATCAAATCTTAGCAGAATGTAGGTGATGAGTTTGTATTCACAGCATGGTGGTCACTCAGCCGTTAGATGAATCAAAATAAAATTTTTGGAGGAGGTTTAACGATCACTGTGCGCAACTTTAACTGCTATAGGGAGTCGCCGTTTTTAATTTGGAAGACAGTGGTTCCACTGAAGGAAGAAAGATAATACCGTAAGACAAATACTGCCCTCATGCCTCATACGGGAGTTTAATCTGGGCCAGCTTATGTGAAAAGTCAGAGACCAATGCTTAAACCACTGCGCTGCCCAGGCATCAAATGACAATTTTAACGGCTGTATTGTGAAAGATATCAAATTGTGATACAAGAATCAGCAAAATTTATTTGGGAAGAAGGATGAGCAAAAACAAATCAATGACTTCAAATAGGGTGTGTGCTCACCTCTAAATGCCAATACAGCAGTATATATTGTATGTGAGGCATCGATAAAATAATGCCCTAAAGGATTTCTTGGACGATCCCTAACCACTTCTCTTCGAGGTTACGGTACAACTGCTGGAATATCATTGGAGTCGTTTGACAAAAGGCCGTACATCTGCTTAGTAAGTCCCAGACATGATAGATAAGGAAAAGGACAAACTAGCTTGTAGGTCAATCCATGTGCGCGATGTCGTCCTTAACATGCTTGACGATTATCCGTATGAGAGCAAACAGTGTGCTTGTCCATGAAGACAAAATAATATGTGATTGTTTCCATATAGGGAAGAAAACTGGGTCGTAGAATTTCCTTTCTATACTTAGAAGTCTGTTCAATCGCCGGTACGGATGCCTCCCTAAACTAGAACGTCATTTCCTCCAAACTCGAGTCGTTCCTCTATAAAAGAGTGTCTCTACGCATTCCATGTTCGCTCCAGATGAGGACTAATTGATTATCCGGATGCGAACAGAACTCCTACTCATCACTGAATAGAATTGAACATTACTGACTACTGCTCCAATAACATTTTCATCCAATTTTCTTTGCCTTTACGGTGGCGAAGTGTTAGAAAAATGCACCCGTCAGTCACCGAGCCTGGAATGGTGAAGGCAATTTGGTATTGTTTAGGTGAATACTTAACTCATCACTTCAGTATATTTACGGCTACTTATTATTCTGCAGTGTTGTTTATTATAATTTTAGAGAGAAGCAATTACATTTATTAAAACTAGACCAACTATTTAAAAAAGACTTGCCCATTCGTAATAACCATTGAAGAATACGAAAGCATTGTTTTTTCGTTGGTTTATGAGTCTTGCTTCTGGACCATCTTTAATCACACATGAACATAAATGGGATGAAGGAAAGGAAGACATCTCTGAAAGCCTCTTGCCCAGGGCCTGTTAACTAGCTAAGGAGATCCCTGAACGGGTGGCCATTGCAAAACTTCAGACAATCTTCTTAAAGGCTGCTTGCTCTTTTTAGTTGATGACTTCATCAGCATGATTTTTCGCCATTCGTGTGAGAGAGTGTCCCGAGGATCTGGCTTTTGACCATTCGTCTGAGAGGTTCTTGCCCTGGATGAGTCATGAGTGGTGTGTCTGCCCGATGGTGATGTCCCCTTTCTGGAATCCGTGGCCACAAATTAGGGACAGGAGAATGCACAAATGGTGAAACAAAAAACAAATGTCTTCACGAATTTTTAATAAAAGGGTGCGTACTTGCAAGTTATTAAAGCAATGTTCCCCAGTACTTAGATTCAAACCAAACTTTAATTTTTAAATGGAACATGAATGGAATAAATTAAAACAGTTCATGGGCATGTGATTCTTAATTCACAAAAAATTCATACTGATTTTTAATTAACAAATAAATACATACTGATTCTTAACACAGAAACGTACATACTGATTGTTAATCCACAAATAAATCCGTAGTGATTCTTAATTCCGAAATAAGTACATACTGATTCTTAATTCAGAAATAAATCCATACTGATTCTTAATTCACAAGAAAATCCATCCATGTTCTTAATTCCCAAATAAATCTCTCTATATTCTTAATTCCCAAATAAATCCATCAATATTCTTAATTCCCAAATAAATCTCTCTATATTCTTAATTCACAAATAAATCCAACCATATTCTTAATTCACAAATAAATTCATACTGATTCTTAACTCACAAATCAAACCATACTGCCTCTTAACTCCCAAAGATACATAGTGATTCTTAATTCATAAATAAACCCATACTGATTCTTAATTCACAAATAAACCCATTCTGATTCTTAATTCAAAAATATTGTAAATCCAAACTGATTCTTAACTCACAAACATACATACTGATTCTTGATTCACAAATAAATCTATACTGATTTTTAATTCACAAATAAATCCACACTGATTCTTAATTTACAAATAAATCCATACTGATTCCTAATTCACAAATAAATTCATAGCGATTCTTAATTCACATGTTATGGAGTTTTAACAGGTAATTCATATCGGAAGTAGTATACTGTGACGTGCCTGCACCGCAGGACGCACATGAGATAAAGGCAGATAGCAGCGAGAGCATACGTCCGCGTAGCTTAGTTGGGATTGCGACTTATTCCGGAATGAGGGGACCCGGTTTTCATGCCCGGCGTGGATAAAAATGACGGAGAAATTTACTTCGTTACAATACCTTTTAAAATGCCTTTCACTGGCAAAATATGTGGATTTTTTGAGTGAAGGTCAAAACTTTGCTGTCCAAGTGGTGGCTTTGTTTAAGGTTCGGTCTTCGAATCAGTCGTCCCAGATAGGTCCAGGACAGAGTCCAGATGAAACACGGCTGGTGAGTTTGACAAATGATGCAGGATCTTTCATGGAATCAGTGGCTTCATAAATCATTAGGGACGGTCGAATGTTTAAGGTCCTCGTGGTGGTAGTTAAACCCTAAAACGACAAAAATAAGTGAAAACTGCGACCCTCTGTGGTGAAACATATCTTCGTCACAGATTTATAATAAGGAAATGCAAATTTTCATTTTCGTGATTCCTCATTTTTTTTTACATAACGACAGCAAGCTGCTTTGTTTATGCTTATTACATTCTCTAAAGCCACACGCACACACACAGACATAGACACACAAAAGCGCTTCTGCCGTTGGCAACAGGGACTGAGCCTAAATGCCAATATGAAGATATTGTGTTATTTCTATCTAAAAAAAGTTGTCGAAGCTTATAATTTCATATTGAGTGCCCCTGATTTTTTTTTATCGGAATGAAAAATAAGCTTTTCGTTATTTCATTCCGAATGAGCTGTGATTAAAAATGCTTTCCCCAAAGCATTGTCGTGGTTTGGATGCGTGCTGTTTCTTTGAACGAGGCAAAACTAAATAATTTCAGTGCATCGGAGACGACCCATTTTTTAATACCACAGAAATAATTTTCCTAGCCACACTTTTTAATATCTGTAAAATAAGGCATTCCAGATAGAGAAATGAAGTTCGCATTCAGGCAGAAATAAATGTCCTCATGCTTTGGCTGTAGAAGTAAATGACTTTTTCTTTTGCTTTGGCCCAGACTTTAAGTTAATGAAAGGAAGTGATTTTATCCTAAGTACAAAGCCTCTCGGGGAAGATTGAAATTCGTTCCGTCGTACTCGATTTCTTTGTTTCGAAAGCAAAGGAACGTGCTAAAGTCCCGAAATGGGAAATTCGAATACCAAACTCTCCTTTTAGTTTTTAAGCCGGTAGCTACTTGACATGAGAGCTATAAAACTTTGGATAAATGCGCGCTCTTTTTTGCAAAGCTTGCATATTGTCTTCCCGTTAGAAAATAAAAAAGTGGTTTTGGGAAAAAAATTCCATTTCTTTATCATTTTTTTTCAATGACAGGCTTTTAAATTTCATCTATATTACTTCGGAAGGAGGGAATTTTTTAAAGGATGAATGAGTTACAATCCATCATTACCGAATTTCATTTCTTTCCGTGAAAATAACTCACCAGCTCTATACCGAAGATTTGAAAAAATAGCACATGACAAGACCGGGCGAGTGAGAATCCAGACATGCAAATTTTCAACCCTTCTTGGCTCGTTGCTCGAAACACATCCTTTCTCGCCTCCTGTCTCTCTAGAATTAGAGCCTTTGATTTATCGACAAGTCTTCGGAAACCGAAAGTGAGAAAGAAAGAAAGAAAGAGTAAGAGGGGGGAGGTAAAAAGAAAATAAAAAAGCTTGAGAACAGGAAAGTTCTTTCGCGTGAAGTTTATTCTCATTTTTTTTTTTTTCGACTAGGCAAGGAATGCCTCAGGGAGCAATTAGCGGCTTGTTGTCCGCTGATTCTCGAGTTCCATTAAGGAACAGGTAGTACAAGCTTCAGCGGGGAAGCAGTGAAAAATAAAACAGATAGTGGGGGGAGGGGGAGGAATGAAGAATTTGCGGTCCTACATCTTGTCAAACCGCAATTGTCACTTTTTTTCTCTCTCTCCCGCTGTTTTTCTCCCTTTGAAACATTCTTCAGCACGATCGTTGTAGAGAATACGATGAATTTGTGCAATGTGAAATGTTAAAGAAACACTGCCGAACCATTTCAGTCTTCAACACGAGAGCATTTCAAGATGAAATAAAATAAAACCTTTTTTTTTTTTCTTTTGGAAAATTCACTGATAAAAACTCATTCACATGGCGAAAGACAAACAACTTAAAACAAAATTAAATTTCACTCTTGTGTATTTCTTCTTTAAAGAGGATATATAACTTATTTGATCGGTCTTTTCTTACGCGTCAAATAATGAGAATGCATTTTTCATCTTAGGTGAAAAAACACATTTAAATGTTCGTTAAAGGTGTTCTTTTTTTTCACTGTGTGGATAGTTCACTAGCAGCTTCAGAAGTAGAGACTTGCAGTTAGAGTTCATTATGTATGACATACCTACGTGTGTTCTGTAATCTGCATTCTATGTACCTCTTTTCGTGCCTTTTTTTTTCTTAAGAGAATAATTCAGAATTTCTTATTGCCTTAAAACATTTTAAGGCCCTTAAGCATAGTTCTAAATCTGCTCTCACACAGCGGCGGCATCAACAAAGCTCAAATTCTGAGCTTAAGTTTGCCATACCACCCAGCTGCTTGAGTGTTCAGAGCAGAGTTGGAAACGGGTCTAATATTTTGGACTCGAACCCGACCCGGACAAATCTGATTTGAGCTTTAAATTCGAATATATCATCATCATCATTGTCAATCATTGACAATCCACTGCTGGATGAAAGTCTCAAACTTTCTTCCACAACGGATTGTCTTGTGCCAGTCCCCTCCAATCACTCATTTCCCACGTGGACTTTTTTTGGGTCTTTTTTTTTTTTTTTTTTTTTGATTGGAGGTTTAACGACCACCGTGAGCAACTCAATGGGCTATAAGCATTCGCCCGTCCCTAATTTAGGGTCACTGGTTCCAGGAAAGGGAGACAGCCAGTGCCGTAAGAAAAACACAACATCCATGCCTCACCGGGATTCGAACCCGAACCCTTTTCGGACGAATGATCAGAGGCCATCGCTTAGACCACTGCGCCACCAGGGCGGCTTTTTGGGTCTCTTCCTGTCCCTTGGAATGCAGTTTAAAATTTCGGTTGTTCATCAGTGGTCCGTTCTCGGGACAATATGTTCAGCCCATTACCTTCAGGAATTTTACTCTGAACGTGATGTCTTCTACTCTTGTTATTTTCCTTATTTACGAGTTACTTTTTATGTTATTTTTGGTCACGCCAAACATGCATTTCTCCATGCTCTTCCAGGTGTCTGCAGTCTTCGTATGTCTTTTTTAGTTAAAGTTCGCGTCTCTGCACCGTACGTAAGCACTGGAAAGATGCATTGTTTAAACACTTTTCTTTTAAGACATAATGGCACATAGCTCTTAAAAATTGTACTGTTTTTTCCAAAAGCTCTCCAACTAAGTTTTATACACTAATTAATTTCTTCATTAATGTGAACCTCGCTTGATATCTGCTGCTCAAGGTAAATGTAGGAATTGGTTACATCTAGCTTTTCCCCCTTAATTGATAAATTTCCCTTCCTGATGAAAGCATTGTACCCATTTCTTTACCCTTCTCAGCAAGTTTCTGGATCATAGCAACTTTGAAGTATTATTTCAAAGACCTCTGAAGGGTTCTTTGAAATATTTTTTTCTATTCAAAAATGAAACGGAAATAACATTGTGTCGAAATCGGGTCAGGAACACCTTGACCCGACCCGTTTGACCCGCAAGAAATTGCTGACCTGTTGACCCGTCACCTGTGATCCGTTTCCATTTCTGGTCAGAAGTGTTGGCTTCTAACTAGTCGTCGAAGACGAGGAAATTGTACGTGCAGTAAAATGAAAAAGTTCGAACGGTAAGATGATCTTTGAAAGAAGTTGACTGAAATGTAAATCCTTGTGGCGGAGTTATAAACAAAACACCCCTGAATGCGATAGTTCTTAGGTGATGTATTCTTTGCTGTTGCATTATACATAGGAGTTGGTGAACTGAGTGAAATGGTCGAGAGCTATATAAATGGTTAGAACTAACAGTGTTTTTCGGGATTTAATGAAAGTCATTAGCAGATTTTAGGACTGACCATATGTAGGAGCCAGTATCTGATTTGGGTCTGATAAGCAGGCCAAGGCCAGCGCTATCAGAAAAGACGCACTACCCGTGCCTCATGAGGGAAGCCAGCTTTTAGGACTGACCATATATGGGCACCAGTATCTGACTTGTGGCTGATAAGCAGGTCAATGCCAGCGCTATCAGAAAAAACGCACTACCCGTGCCTCATGAGGAAAGCCAGCTTTAAGGACTGCCCGTATCTGATTTGGGGCTGATAAGCAGGCCAAGGCCAGCGCTATCAGAAAAAAACACACTACCTGTGCCTCATGAGGGAAGCCAGCTTGGGTACATCGCGGAAGAATTATCAAAAGGCAATACCTCAGGCCACTCTGCCACCGAGGTCGCTTAATGATACCTGAAAATAGCAAAAGTTTAGCACAGTTTTCTCCATGAAAGATGTGATTGCTAAGACCATCTGTGAAATTCAAACCCACATTATTCTGCTTCGGGGTCGAATGCTTTCCGAATTGAGCTACACCGACGGAATTTATCGCTGCAACTTTGCCCTCTTGACATGTGCTTCGCCTCTTTAGTACGCCACATATATCACCCCTTGAGACAGGCGGAAGCACGAAATCGCAGGTTTCATGTCCACCGGAAACCATGATTGAAATAACACTCTGTAGAAGGCATTCTCACTAATTCCAAACGATGGAACATCACACATTAATTCGAAGAACCCAACAGCCAGTAGATCTATTTCCACAATCGGGCGCTAATGTGAAAACAGAGATTTGCCAGTGACGGATTGAACCCACATCCTTGTGTTCCGAATCCGAATGTTTTCCCAATTAAGCTACACCAACGGAATTTATCGCTGCAAGTTTACCGTCTTGACGTACGCTTCACGAACGTAGTACGTCACACACACCTGCATCTGTGGTGCGAGACGCGTTGACTTTTAATTATTCGCTTGAGATGGGTCGGATAGTATGCTTGTCCTACTCCACTGGCTCTCTCTCTTTCCTGGAACCAGCATCCCCTTATCGGAGACGGGCCACTATATATAGCTCATGGAGTCGCTTATGATTTTCATTAAACCCCCCAAAAAATACTAACACTACATTCGTAGTGAGTGTTGCCTTGAAGTGTCCTGTTTATAAACATTATTGCTGAAAAATTCCTAAAAGACACAGAAAAATGTCTTAGACGAAATGCGGAAAACAATCACTGGACGGAATACTTTATCTTCGATAAAAAAGACAACCCTGCGTAGCAACATCACTTGTTCCGAATGTATGCCACGCTGTTCATATACTGTATATTGGATGAAATACTGTCTCCATTATTTTATAAGAGTTACAGCCGGTCCATTCATATACATAGGTGTGCAAAAATTATGGACGAAGAGGTGAAATTAGCATAACAGCGGAACGAGCGGGCAGAACTGACAGAAAGACCACTCAGGAGATAGACTAGGGTCCGGTACTGTAGAGCATGCGCATATATGCAGCATGACGTGTGTGGGGGAGTGTCGGAAGGGTAAAAAGCACACGGACGAGGTACGCTCAGAAATTCGGTGAAAGCTATTGCACGGTGTACATCGGTTTGAACGACGTTGAGTTGCTGCCACCGTGTGATATGACCAACAGGCAATCCAGTAGACAACATCTGGATGACTTTACCCGAGGTCGCGTTGTTGGGAAGTTGGAAGAAGGTCGAAGTCTGACTAGTGTGGTCGAGGAGTTCGGGATCGCTCACAGCATCGTTTCAGGAGCTTGGAGAGCATTTCAAACGACAGGAACAGCTGTCCATGAGTTTAGCAGTGGTCGTCCATGAGCAACCTTGGCGGCGGACGACCGGTATATTGTCCTACAGGCGAGAAGAGACAGACGGCAAGCAGCGAAAGAAATCGCAAGGTACATGCAACAGACAACTGGACGTACGTTATTGCGTTTTACCGTGGCCAGGAGGCTGCACAAAGTCTTCTGTCCAATTCTGCTCGAAGCTACCTTTTTAATAAAGTGCGTTTGTATCCTTTGGATTCCTTGTTTGGACGGTTTTGCTCACTTGTCCCATATTCTTACATCTTGGGGATCTTATGGTATGATCTGAGTCGGTTTTTCGATTCACGACGTTACATTCGAAAAACCGTCTCGTCCTTAATTTTTGCACTCCAGGATATGTTCTGCTTATTTTAACCGATCTTGAAGATAATTCGCTGTACCTTCGAGAAACTGCACCCGTGGGTTGGAACTGCTACCACATCCTGCTGACCACAAAACGATCAACGCTGAGCCGGGTTTAAAAACTCTTACGCCGCCCAGGTGGCGCAGGGGTATGAGCGATGGCTTATGATAGTTCGTCCGAGATGGATTCGTGTTCGAATCCCTTGAGGCATAGATGTTGTGTGTGTCCTACGGCGCTGGCTCTTTCCCTTCCCTGGAGCCAGTGGCGCTAAATTAGAAACTGGCGACTGCTTATAGCCCACTGAGTTGCTCACGGTGGTCTTTAAACTCCCAATAAACAAAAACAAAAAGCCTTTGCGGATTTGCATAAAGCGTTGCCAGCGCCGCTCATTTGCCTTCCGTATATTGATGCTGCATGCCTTCGCCCGTAACATATGCCAATTTCGTGCAATTTAAACTATATTTAGCCCAAATATTGCGATTTTTCGATTTGTTGCTCAATTTATGGAAACCGGTGCATTTCTTGCATTCGAATTTTCTAAGAAAAAAATGCACCTACTCGATCTACCCTGTGCACCTGTGATACAAAAGACGCACTGCACAATTTTTGGAGCGCTGTATAAACTTCTGTTGTAACGTTTTCTGGTGGTGTGACAAACTTCCTTTTGCAGAAAATGTCTTCTCATCGACTATTTTCCTTGTCGGATCAGCTTACTATCTTCTCAGACATGTTATTCAGCCTATCTATTGAAGATCTCTCCTGATGAGTTACTTCTCCGCTTCGAATATTGTTCGGAATTCACACTGAGCAGCAATTGTATTCGCAACCAGGAGAAACCGCTTCCTATCTTTAAACAACCTTAGCACTGCTACTTTATGAAATTAAAAAATAAATCTGTGAAATGCCTTAAATATTCAGTTTACTTTGTACTGACGAAGAAGGTATCTACTATATGTATGTGTCATAGTCACACTCTATCTCAGATGAGAATCTATTATGTGCAAGATGCCAACAAAATGGTTTCAGAGGGACTGAAATTTTGAAAACAGTCTTAAACCACAAATCTTTTGAAGCCTTAGGTTATCTGACAACATTTACACACTACGACGCTGAAAAGTTACTAATCAATTCTGCCTGTTTCGCAGGTTTAATTCTTCGAATGCGCAGTGAACGCAGACTACATATTCAGTGATGTTCAGTTAAGATTTCGGTAAGCGTACACAATTAAAATCAAAGGTGCTTCGCTTTAGCAAAACTCTATAGTTTAGGCATCAACATCTACGCATATGCACTTCGTGCAATGGCTTACCAGCTCTACAGGAACGATTCACTTCCTGATGGCGATATGCAAAACGTTTCTGAATTTTCATCATGCTGTTATCTTCCCGCGATTGGAAACATACATTCTGTGAATTTTCTTCTGATCCAAAACTCTGCATTAGTGCCGACCAGCATTCTAGAAACATCTCCCACTGATCCGAGAAACTGAAGTGAGTTGCGAAGTGATAGGAGTTTCGGATGCTTAAATTAATTTGATTAGTAAGAAGGGGACAGAGCGTTAACTTAATAAACAATTTTAGGACGCCTGGCATTCTAAAACAAAGCAGAATAAACCCGAAAGAAGTTATTTGCTATGAGATTCGACCACATGGGTAACCGTGGGGTTTTGTCCTCCCCTCCCTCTCCGTTTTATGTTCCAAGCACGTGAGTGGGTACCAGTAAAGTGTCGGGATTGCACTGTTTTCAGATATGGGAGGATGTTAAAATTGTCAAGTGGGAAAGGTTTTAGGACGTCTTTATGGCCGCTGTTTCATAGAAAAAGTGAGTTGAAAGAAAGTGAGAACAAAATCTAAGCGCTTGTCACTAAAAAGGAATCGCAAACGCGGGATTTCGAACTAAGTGTGTGTCACTCTCGTCCTGCGTTTGTAAAGCTTTCTACTATTAAAATTGCAATTGATGGAAAACGAAGCCCTAAAAGTAACAGAAAAAGTTGCGAATCGAACAGTGAAAGCAAGGAATATTCCGGCGTTGTGTGTCCGAGAAACAAATTTTCTTATAGAGCCTGACCGTAACTCGTGCAAGGGGAATCGAATCCCAGATCTCTCGATATCCAGCCGACCGCGTTAGCTTTAAACCACGGTGGCCAACAATCCACTGGGTTATATGTGTTCTTCTGTCAGCCTATGACATCATAAATCCGTAAGATGTGCTCAGCTACTGAGACGTCTCCATCTGGTAGGCATTAATGGCACTGGCTATATATTAATTATAGCAGTTAAATCCAAAGGGCGAGATCCAAATGCCCACCAGATGGAGACGTCTCAGTAGCTGAGCCCATCTTAAGGATTGATGATGTCAGAAGCTGACAGAAAAATACACATAGCACCGAGGATTGTTGGTCCCCGTGGTGTAAGGCTAACGCGTTCGGCTGGATATCGAGAGATCTGGAGTTAGATTCCCCAACAGTGGTCGAATAACAATTTTTCGGTTGCTGTGTGTTGCTAAAACGTGGAAAGAGCGATGTCTTCATTTATTCATTGACGGCCACGTATTTGGAGGATTTTCAAGCCTGCATGACTTATTGACGAACTGTAAAAAAGTTGCCCGATACGGACTTTGTATAAGTGAACAGTTAAGAGGGCTAGAATACAGCGAACGCACGAGAACTGAAGCCATTCAGTGTCAGACTATTTCGTGTACTTTAGAGTAAGAGCTTCATTATTACATTTATGCTAATTAAATGCCTGTTGTCTCGTGCCGGTCAGTATGTAGAATGAGTCATTTCTGAGAGTCAAAGAAATTTGTTTTTTCTACTGGCTAAATTTTTAAAGAAGATTCCTCACCTATATAACGAGATTTCGGTGGTACAAGAATTTCCGAAATTTTATTATAAATTCTAATAATTATCTCCGGTCGTCAGCAAATGATCGACCAGCTACCAAATCGGTCCTTAAAGTTTTATTTCATATTAATTTTGCATTCTGGAGTGTAACAATATTTTCATTTAGTACAGAAATCTGCTGCTCCGTTGTACTCATACTAAATTATCACGCTTCATGGTGCATTCGATTATGTTATGCATCTGAGAGATTAGTATTAAAATGATTAAAATGCTCAGAAACAGTTTCAGTTTTTTCGCTGACAAATCGCCTAAGTGTTTATTCGTGCAATATTTTAATCTTCTGCTAATATTATGAGAGACTTTGTAAAGATCCCTAAAAATGTCTTCTTCAATTCTGAGGATGTTTTACAAAAACGAATTCTATGTTTTTACTTTTATAGGATTCCTGATGTTATCATTTTCAACTCGCTCCTTCAAGCAAAGCGCAACTTTGTTTTTGTTGAAGCAAAACGAGGTTTAAGAAAAATATTTTGTGTCTCGAAGAAGGTTTTCCTTTGGAATCTCCAACCAAAAGCCAAACTGCAAACATGCACGTTCCTCGCTTGTTTTTCTTTCCTTAATCTTTGTTTTCACTAGGTTTTAAAGTTTTCCAATGGAAGTAGATTATTTTTCTCTACTTCTGAAATGGATTTCATACTCGACATAAAATTTTAAATCCTAGATTTGAATTACTGCCTTTTCTTGAAAAGTTCAGTTAGGAAACATCAGAAAATATTTTCGCATAAACTCAATTTATACTCGAATGAAACGGTATTAGCTGATATTTTTCTTGCAGATGCATTCCAAATGATTATTACTTTGATACTTTGAAATTTTTACTATGACCCCTTAATTCAATGATTCTAAATATTGTGATTTCTGAAATATTAAGGTCTTATGAAAATACTTTATTGTGAATAATCTGCAGCGCAAAACAGGGCAGTGGTTTATTGTTAAAATGTAAATATTTTTGCAGTTTATGATATTACAGTTGGCTTACATGAAATAGAATTTACACATATTTCGCTTTAACTGAACACTAGAGTTATACAGGTAATAAAACCAAGATTATCATATGCATACCTTTACAGAAAACATTGACTTTTCGCTATAAAATAGCACTACTAACAGATGGATTTGATATTTTATATAGCTTCGGTGCGCCAATAAAATGAAGCTTCACATTTAAACAGTATAACTATACTTGTAATCCGAAATTCTTGGTGTAGAATAAAAATCAGTTTCCTAGCTTTCGCACATTAACCAGGTGGCTTTTTCAAGGAAGGTAGACAACAAACTGCAAACTGAATAACAGAACGGTTCACCAATTTGAACCCGGTGACTTGACTTGACAATAACTGACCGGATGGAACGTAATCTGGTCATTTATTCTCAAGTCAAGTCGTTTAAATCATTACATTCAAGTCATTACGTTCGCATCTGGTCCCTTATTGTCAAATCAAGTCACCGCTTTCAAATTGTTGAACCGTTCAATACAAATTTGGAAGATGTGAATCCGTTCATTGGTGTAAATATGACATATCAGACGACTGTTAAGTCCGATAATATCCGAAAACTTGAAAATTTCGTCGTTCTAGAGCTGGAATCGAACCCACGTCTCCCGGATAGCGCCCGAGTATACTAACCACTACACTACCCAGATCTACCTAGTTTCAAGTTTCCGATTAATTTGAATATAACCATCACAAGATTCGCTAGTCGAAGAAACTGGCATTCATATATTGCGAATCTGGAGGTGTAGAACTGTTCTATTATTCAGTCTGCAGCTTCCTTGAAGAAGCCATCTGGTTGATGTGCGAAAGCTTCGAAACTCTGATTTTTATTCTACACCAAAAAATTCAGATTACTATTATAGTTATATTATTTAAGTATAGTTAGTGTGCAGTTCCTTGTTATTTAATTGAAGCTTCACAATTCTGGCAGAGTCGCCTAAATAAAAAGATTGGATCAAGATACTTAACAGACTTGAAATGATAATAAAAGTGAAACGAATGGTGACATGAACGTAAGATAGAAGCTAAATAACAGAGGGATATTGAAAGCCTACTTCTATAAACACAGGCTTTCAAATTACTCCATCAAGATTTCTATGAGCTTTGAAGTTTATGTTTTACGCAATTCTTTACGCTATTTCTGTTTTACGTTATTCTGTTTATTCTTCAAAATTTGAATTTGGGGTATTATTCGTTGTATTCTTATATTTCTAAATATCTTTCATTCCAATCAAACTGCGTAAGAGTTCCAGAAAAGCTTTTACAAATTCATTATTTTTCATTAAATAATGTGTAAAACTGATTTCTTCTAATTTCTCTACAAAATTATCTCCAAAGTTTTTCCGTAAGAATTTTTACTCGATTTTAATTTGTTAAAGTATCTTCTGAAAAATGTAGACCATTTATGTTTATCTCTTTATTTTTAATTTTTCAACGTTAACTGCCACTCCCAGAAAGATATGGACGTCCAGCGGATTCTTTTTCATTCAGCAAAATATCTTCGGTGAAAGAAAAACATGAAACAAAAAGTAAAAGAAAGTGTGTTCTAACTCAAAATGATGAAAAAGAAACTCCCTTGCGATGCATTTTGCTTGAAATTTGCTGTCAACGTATACTGTCCTTGACTTTAATTGATAATTGTTGCTTCTTCGTTTGTCTCGGTCTTTTATCTTAATTCTCTGTTCCCAGTGTTTGTACTTTCGTTCTTACCGCCACTTGCTGAGCGGCATCTTGAAGCTTATTCCACGTTTATTCTTACTTTTCCTTGCATGATATACCTTCGTGCATAGGATAGATTTACTGCGTCAATTTTACTGAAATTTTATTTTTATCTTGATTGTTCCTGCTATTCCCGTCACTTGTGTCTTCCTGTGCTCTGTGATAAGCTCAACTTTCCTCAGTCTGGCTCTGTGCCATTGTCCAAGCTGAAATAAACTAGCGAAGTATCTTTCTGCTTTACCATACAGGTTTTTACATAAACGTATGACGAAACGAAAGTGAATTAAATATTCTTTGATTACTGTAATCAAAATAAAATGTGAAAAAAAAATGGTTTTGTGGATTAGAAAAATGTTAAAGGAACTTTTCTCGAGTGTCAGAAAAAATGAGCTTTTAAAAAATTATATAAAAATGCAAAGCATTTACAGTAAAAATTTAGATGGCATTTACTTTTGATTTAATTATAAACGCAGGAAAACCACTGAAAGTATATGGCATATACTCTAATTTAACTTTCATTTTTATCTGGTTTTTTGTTTCCAAGTAAATTTTGAGTTCGTCCTCTTTTAACGTTTCAAGCTTAACGTTATATTTTCGCACTCACTGAATGTTATGTTGGCAGCAGTTTGGGGTCAGAGTGCGTGCACAAGTACATGATAAGAACGAGTTCTGCAATGTTGGGCAAGCAGCGAAAAGTGTGATGTGGTGTGAGTTAGTGGTAGTGGTGGCAGCTGCGTTAATCTGAAAGTTACAGTGTCTGTCGATCTGTGATGTATATATATATTTCTTGTCAGTCTTTACAAACTACGATTGTGTTTACTAATTCACGTTAATTCGACTTAGCGGCTATTGTTTTTACTGGAGCTATTACTTAAATGTTTCTTCCTTAGTGAAGTGCGGCTGTATAAAAGGCAAACAGTAAGTAAACCTTTCTTGAATTTGATTTGGCTGACTCTGTTTCTCTTAAAAAGAGTGAATAACGAGAACAAACTTTACATAGCGTTCGGTAAGCAACATATGCACGTTTCAATTAGAAAATGACGCTAGATGTAATAAAACGGCAAAACTGATGCTATAAATCCAGATTACGTTTTGACATACCTTCCTCATTTACAAAATGTTGAAGAGCATGCCTGCTTCTAAAAGCAGCCGAGTAGTCAGAGCACTAATTTGTGCCTGGTTGCCAGAGATAGGCCAGGGATAAAGTCCTTGATGAGGCAAGGGACTTCAAATATTCAAACTTAGTTGAGCTAAATGTATCGTTCACAGAATGTAATAAACTAGAAAGCTATATACATATGCAGTCAATATTCGATGAATCGCCCCTCGATTTACCGCCACCCCTTGGGTCTGAACACAGGTGCACTATCTAAAACATCACTGGATAGTGTCACACCCCTGACATCCGCCAACCGCCAGTTTTATTACTACGCAAAGCTTTTCTCAAAACAAAAACGTATTTGATGTACCACCACTTCAAAGCTATGTGAAATCCCTTCTCGTTTTTTCGGACCATGACTTAGTTTTGGGGAACTTTAATACGTAGGTCGTTCAGAACGTAATACCTGTTTGCGCTTAGAGGACTCAATAGGCGGCGTGTTCCCCGCAGTCAAGATCACCAGTAAAGTCTCATCCTCAGTCAGACGTTATCGAGACTCGTGGCAAGTTTCGTGTTAATGCAATGACTGGAACCGTTGTTGTGCTTGTTTGAAATAGCGAAGCCAATTGAAAATCCCGCAGAGTACGAGGTGCATTCTGCGATTCGCTTTCTTAGGGCTGTTCACGGAGAAGGGGTTATGAACGAATCATCGGTACGGCGGTGAGTCAATCAAACTTGAAAAATCAGGTACTGACTCAATCAAAGATGCGAATCCGTGTCTTTTTATCACGAAGAAACGCCGCCCCGGTGGCCCAATGGTCTAAGCGCTGGCTTCTGACCACTCGTTCGAGATGGGTCCGGGTTCAAAATCCGGTGAAACATGGGTGTTGTGTTCATTTTACAGCACTGGCTGTTTTTCGCCACTGGAACCAGTTGCCCTAAATTGAGAACGGGCGACTGCTTATAGCCCATCAAATTGCTCGTCGTAGTCGCTAAACATCTAAACAAACAAACAAAAATGATTAAGAAAATTATTTGAATCAAACTCGCAGGATGGCGATATTTCAAACGCACTTGTTGAATTCGATTGTACTGTGAAAATAATTTAATTGAAACCTAAAACACAAATGAAAATACACGAGGTTTTTCTCTATTCTAAAAAAAGTAACTGCCGCCGCTGCTGCTGCCGTTGTTTTAGAAATTTCGCGACACTCACGCTTTCCTAGCTCGCAGCGCAGAACGTATCGAACACAAAAATATGAAATTTACATGGTTTGTACAGAATTGTTTGGAAAACACGCTGAAATAAACTTGATTCTGGCGATACTTAGAGAGCTATTGTATTTCAAACTGAAGGTAAGCAAAAAAGTGCTATCAAGTCGTGTTCCGGACACTCTAAAAGCAACAGAACCACGAAACATTTTAGGCATGTAGTGCCATGACCGAATTTTTGCACCTCGTCGCCCTTTGTTTGAATTTCGATTTATCTTACGAGAAATAAGATTTTTAAATTTCACAAAATTCTCTATTTCGCGATGGGATTCATTTAAAAAAATAGATTTATGACAAACTATAAATCATAACGTATTGCAATTTTTACAACATAAACTTACAACTATCATTCCTTTTTTACAAAGCAAAAATTAAGAAAAAATCGTTTTCTGATTTTTAAGCATTTTTTAAAGACGCAAAGAAAATAAGCGAACGGCTTGTCTGTCTTCACGATAACCACAGAGGAAAGTTCTGGTCACGTAACCGGCTGCCATGGTGACGCAGATAATTTGTTATGCATATGTTTTGCTGGTAAAGCTATCTCAGTTGTTTAAGGTGTACGTCAAGTAATTTTGTTTCCTATACTTCCAATGGAAAAACTTCTGTACACATTTTCTTCACAATTAAGGCGTTCCCAAGGATGAAAATTGGAACATCGATTAAAATAGCTTCATTTTAT
Organism: Macrothele yani; assembly: GCA_039090855.1. Taxonomy (NCBI): domain Eukaryota; kingdom Metazoa; phylum Arthropoda; class Arachnida; order Araneae; family Macrothelidae; genus Macrothele; species Macrothele yani. The sequence goes on along the minus strand of CM077008.1, from coordinate 50,925,514 downwards.
AACTTGGAATACTTAATATTTTCTAAAATACGTCTCTTTAAATGTGCTCTATTGGCACTTGTATGTGCAACGCCACAATGTAGGGTGACAAACAGAGCACATTTAAAGAGACAGGGGACCCGGTGGCTGGAGAGTATTTTTGGGCCCAGTATTAGTAGCATATTTAAGATTACACTATGGCTGGATGAATGAAAATAACCAGGAGAAAACATTCCCAAAACATGATGTAAAAAGCACAAAAATATTCCTGCCGTATCCCATGAAACCAATCAGTGGTGGCAACAAAATGTAAAAATGCATCTTTGAAAAATGGATACCAGTTCAGTTCTGTTTTAATCCCCTCCGGGCTGAGTTCAGCTTGTTGAAATTATATCGAAGTAGTGGGCAAAATAATATGATCTGATATCATGATTCAACTGATCTTAATGTATGAAAATTTCCCCCAATTACAGATGTGTACAAATAAACGTCTACGATGCTTTCGAAAGATTTGAGGATGGACTGGGGGCGACGGTATTTTTTGCAGACTCTTCCTAAAAAACGCTGAAAGAACTATCAATTTTTTTCATTTCTTATAGTTTTCGCTCTGCGAAAAGAAATCTGTTGAACTCTGTCAATTCTTCAAGCATCATGCATAATTCTGGGGCCCATTTAAAATGATGGGCCCGGGGCTGCAGCCCCTCTAGCCCCTCTTTTAAACGGGCTCTGGGGACAAATGATGGTGGCACATCTGGGGTTATATCAAACAGTGATGGTGGGACATTCTGGTATAATTAATCGTAATAAAAGTTAGTCGGGTGAATAACATTTAAGCATGTCAAAATAAACTAGGATCGAGTACAACTTTGCTGCTTGTTACTGAAAATTGTTAGCCACAGATATTCGACGTTTCCTGAAATGATGAAGAGGTAGCGTAGGAGTGAGTTAAATAAATCTGCCTGGAGCCGAGATCTTAGTCCAATAACAAATTGTTTGCCCAAGACATTCTGGGCAAAGTGAAGGGACGAAAATCTTGAAGATAACCGGGGCACGCTATGAAAATTAGAAAGAACAGATTTCACTAAAACAAATCTATACCAAAAAAATCATGATTATTACACGATTGTTTATGAAAATTCCAACAACATGACAGACTGATTGAAACATACAGGAGATGTACAACAGGTTAGGAAATCCAAATGATTAAAATGTCAATGAAAATGCGCATGCGGTTTCGGAGCATCGCCCTCTGAACTGTCCGGTCTCGGGCATTAAGAGCTGGCTCAAACGAGATATTGCAGTCAGTGAAGAGGCTATATTGAGTCCAAAGGGTGTTTCTGGGGTTTACTACACCACGTTGCAAATAAATACTGTGGACTCTTAGAAAAAACTGATCATATCTTTGTAGAATGAAATTAGCCCATTATATTTGGAACTGGTTAAAAACATATTTAAATCTAACAGAAAGTTTAACTCAAAATCAAATTCTACATCATGTTCCATTAAAAAATTAGTAATGTTAAAAACAATGCAATTCATCATTTGATAGCTATCCCAAAATATAATGTATGGAATAATAGAAACTTAATATCATATGAGCAGAAACATAAAAATTCAGAGCAAATAAAATCAACTATTAAATGTGATTTTCGCTGATTAATAGAAGTTGAAACAAGAAAATCTAGATAAAATAAAAGTTTTAAGAAATGGATTTTCTTGATTATACCCACAGTTTACAAAAAAGGAAATGGCGTCTTGAATAAAATAATAGATTATTAAGTATAAATAATATGCATTTTAGGAAAAATATTTAAAATATGCAATCTGTAATTCACTAGTTTAATATATTACTGCAGACTTCCGATAACATATAAATAAAAGTAGACTCTACAAAAGAATGATATACAGTAAAATATTAATAAAAATAATATTGTTAATGTATGGTAGTTTTCAGTAAAATGTATGAAAAATTAAATACATGTTCAAAATAAACTAAATAAATAGATATTAACATAAAAAGAAATCGCAGGAATACATTTTTCAAGAATTTGTTACGTTCCGTGGGTACCTCTTAGTGGTGGCTATTTCTTTACTTTTATTTACACTATGGAAAGATCTAAATGAATAATGGTTCGTGGAAGAAAATTATAGGTTTCTAGTAAACCATTAAAACTTGAAATTCATAAAACTACTTTTATAACATTACGATTAAATTATAAAAATTAAAGCGCAAATAATATATTAACAAATATGAATAATACAAATTTTAGGTAATACTAAAAGTTTAAATAATTAAATATATAAAAGTTGAAATAATAAAAGAATGCTAAACAGTAAAATATTGATAAAAATAATATTAAATTAAGTACGATAATACCTACTAAAATATGAGAAAAAAGAAATACATAACTAAAATAAGTTAAATTGAATTCAAACATGGGCCGTGGTTGCACTAGTGGGCAACGTTTGTGATTTCCACGGAAAGGACGTCAGGTTCAATCCGCTAAATATCCACCGTGCGTCGGATGGGCACGTTAAGCCGTCGGACCTCGGGTACTGGCTCCCGGTAATAAATAAGGGCGTCTTCCTCCCCCTTTCTACTTCGCTTTCGTGTCACTTTTCCTATAGGGCACTCTAGCGCAAATCTCCTAGTTTCCTCTTTCTAAGGGTTCTTTAAGAACAGGGGTCAGACGCCCCTTCCTAAAATCCTCTACATATGATCATTTTAATTGAAACATACAAATGTAAATACACTCACGGACAATGAAATTTGCGCATCAAGAAGGAAGCATCGGATGGAACTAAAATTTTATGGACATAATGATAAACATGATGAGAAAAACAGAGCTCCAGGACAATTACAGAGGGATATGTGGCACGCAGTCCGGTCATCTTCAATAGCGCATCACACCGCTTCGTACGGCCATACATGCTGCAATACGGTCTGGCATGGAGGCGAACATACGTCCGATGTTGTCCTGTGGCAGACTGGCACACTCGTTATGAACGGTGTGCTCCCAACCCCTGGTAGTGCGGCCCCGAGGCAGCCGGCGCTTCAACTGGTCCCACACATGCTCGAAAGGGGACATGTCCGGGGAGCGGGAAGTGTCTGGACATGAAGTAGGCAGTCCTGGAAACCCAAACCGTGTGCGGGGGTCATTATCCTGCTGGTATGGCGTAACTGGATTTCCGACCAGGAATGAGAGCACACGGGGCCGTAGGATCTCATCCACGTACCGATGGCTCGTCAATGATCCACATACAACTATTAGAACTGATTGGCTATCGTAGGCAATAGCTTCCGAGACCATAATACCTGCAGTGGGAAAGGTGTGGCGCTCGATAGAGAGGTTGGGATTGTGCCGTTGACCCGGAGACCTCCACACCCGGACACGATGACCATCTGTCTCCCAAAACAAAGCGGCACTCATCGCTAAATACTACCACACGTCGTCAGTATGTGGCGTTCCCGTCGCTCTGGCCTGTCATAATGTTCCGGTGCAAATGGCAGCACACATAAGGGTCGCTGGGATCGTAGATTCGCTTTCACGAGGCGTCGGGAAATGGTTCGTGGGCACACAGGAGCCACTACGTCTGCCTGTATCGTGTACTGTACACCGTGAGATCCGTTAGTGCGTGGCACACGATGTGTCGATCCTCTCTACCGGTTGTCCTCCTGGTCTGCCTGGAGCCACTCCGCAGTGTGGCATGGTCGTCACGTGTCCACTGCTCTCAACACAGTCGGTCGGTTTGGTCAGAACGAGCCACGTGCGGGCTATAAGACTCGACGCCCACCCTGAGGGTTTCAGCACATTGACCCGGCTTCTCTCATAAGTTGCGTAAGTCGACGTCCCTGGCGTTAATCCGGCATTCTTGACACTCTGTACTCTTGCTTGCGTCGGTCGGTGATTTTCACTTTCATGGGGCATCGACTAAACGACGATTTATAAGGCTGCCGGTTCGTGCTTGCAGCGCCACCACAAGATGTACAGTTATGCGCACTCGAACCAAACGTGGATCCTTTGCGTACCAGCACGCACTCTAGCTATTTGCAAAATTTCTCGGTTGTAACATGTTTTCTTTTAAGTGCGCAAATTTCATTGTCCGTCAGTGTATTTAAATAAAAAAGAAGTAGTAGGAATATATTATACAAGATTTCTAATGGATCCAAAAATTGTCTTTTAATGTCTTTACTGTCTCTTTCTGTTCTATCTTTTAATTAACTTTTACTATCTTACTAAAATTTTTTTTTTGTTTATTCCATTTTCTCTATATTTTTATGAAACATTCTATATGAACTACTCATAGTGTCTTCTAAAAGCGTGTTTCTAGAAAAAAATTTATATAATTTGATTCAGGTGGAAATTCCTGGTCGGCCCCTCTCCCGCAAAATGGAATTAAAAGTTCTTTTTCAAAGAACAGAAAAAATGCTTTTAAAAAATTTCGAAAAATGTCTCTTTTTTTAGTATCGTTAAGGATGTTATTTCTAATAGGCGTAAACTTATAAAATAGTTAACCTAACTGAATGACAAATAAGTTTTTTAGAATGAAAGTGAATGAATGAATTGAATGACATGATAGGAAACAAATAAATAAATCCTTACGAATTCTTTATTAAACTCTCATATTCGGCTTTTTGTAAAGTCCGAGATGAGAAACAAAATAAAGAAACATAAGGTAACGCATTATGAACATCTGACGGACTTTGAGCGAGGAAGGATTGTTGGGATGAGAGAAGCTGGATTTTCCTACCGCGAAATTGCCGCCAGCACGGGAAGAATGGCCAGTGCAGTGAGATGAGGATTCGAGGCACAGAAATTCGGGAAATGGCCCGTAAAGTGGCCCGTAACAAAACGGAATGACAGACACCTTTACCGCATGGTAGCGACTGATCACACAGAGACATCCACGGCGTTAGCACAACACTTTCACAGGTCAGGCTTTGTCCTCCAGCACAGCTCGATGTCATTTGCTTAACAGAGGACTTGTCGCTAGCAGCCCATTGTTGCGCATTCCTTTGACCCTCAACCATATGGGCCTCAGGCTGCAATGGGGGTCTCGGGCATTGCACGTTTTTCTTCCTATCCACGAAGACCTTAACATGCAAACGATGCATACATAAATTATCAACAATGAGTACTAGGGTACTCCCTCGATTTCCTTTTTTTTTTTTTTTTTTTTTGAGAGAGAGATATCTGCCCATACTTTTTAGGTTTAACAAATGCATGCGAAAAGTGTTTTCCCTTTCTATGTCAGTCCACTTGAACGAAAGTAAAGCTTACGAATGAATGATGTCTTCCATATTTTTACTTCATTTCAGTCGAGCATCGGAGGAATGCTGATAAAATTATTATAAAAAAAATGATTGCCTCCTCTTGACATTACTAAAAAAACCAACAGCAATATTTTTTTTAAATTTATTTGCAGCACCAATGTAACAGAAAAATATTGTTTATGCTTGTTTTCGATGTATTGGAAGAAGTCTGTATGATTGTTTTGGGTTTATTTGCAGAACTAGCAATGATGCTCGTTCTCGGAATGGTGAATCCATAAAATCATTTGTTGAACATAAAATTAAAGAAAGAGAAAAGTAATTAAGGGAATTAAAAGTAATTTAAATCCGCAACTGATTTACGATTTAGAACAGCGTCGTGACATCAGCATACGGTTTGACGTAAAACAGAGCAGGCTTTGGCGCCCCTTAATTTTAAAACAAAATTTGAAATTTTCAAAGCATTTCAGTTATTCTGACAAGAATATCTTTAAACCTATCAGCATTTTAAGACAGTAAAGCTAAGCCACCCTTTTGAATTTTTTTGGTTTTCAGACTTTTTCTAGGTTTATAAGTGGTTGTTTTTTTTATATCGTGCATTTGCAGGCATCCGGACTTTAAGACCTACCAGCATGCCAATTTTTAGATATCTAGGTTATTTAGAAGTGGTCTAACAATTCGCGAAACGTTCAAGCAGAAAATATTCCAAAGCCACCATTTTGGTTTTTGGTTTTCGGACCTTAAGACCTATATGCAGGACAATTTTCAAATCCCTAGGTCATTTAGAAATGGTCAAACAATATGCGAAAAATTCAAGCAGACAATGTTCCAAAGCCGCCATTTTGATTTTTTTTTTTTTTTTGGATGGGGGTCGTACGTTTCTAGGTATACGGACCTTAAAACTTATCATCATAAGAATTTTCAGATCTCTAGGTCATTTAGAAGTGGTTGAATGATTCGCTGGCGAACACACTCGCATTTTCCCTCTTTGCTTTTTATATACGAGGCGACAGCCGATATTTGCATAGCATTCACGTATACAGGCAGAAAACGCCGACTTTAACAAAAGCGTAGCTACGTCATTAAGCATTGCATCATTACCAGTTTGATATTGTTGCCTGAACTTTCACCGAATTACAAGAGAGTGTTAAAAATAACTGCGTTACCATGGCGGCAGGTCACGGGACCAGAACGTTGCTCTGTGGTTATCGTGAAGACAGACAAGCCGTTAGTTTCTTTCCTTTGCGTCTTTAAAAATCCTTAAAAATCAGAAAATGACTTTTTCTTATTTTTTTTTGTAAAAAAGGGATGATAGTTGTAAGTATATGCTGTAAAAATTTCAATGCCTTATGATTTATAGTTTGCCATATATCAGTTTTTTTAAATGGATCCCATCGCAAAAATAGAGAATTTTGTGAAATTTAAAAATTGAATTTCTATTAAACTAAATCGAAATTTAAAAAAAGGGCAACGAGGTGCAAAAATCCGGTAATGCCACTACATGCCTACAAAGTTTCGTGGTTCTGTTGTTGTTAGTGTGTCCGGAACACTACCTGATAGCACTTTTTTGCTTACCTTAACTTTGAAGTACAATAGCTCTTGAACTATCGCCAGAGTTGAAAAACGGTTTATATCAGCGTATTCTTCAAACAATTCTCTACAAAAGATGTAAATTTCATATTTTTGTGTTAAATACGTTGTGCGCTGCGAGCTAGGAAAGCAAGAGTGTTGCGAAATTTCTAAAACAGCGGCAGCAGCGGAGGCAGTTACTGTTTTTTAGAGTAAAGAGATTTCACATTCACACAGCAGCTTATTCAGCTTTTAATAGATCTGAAGTAAAGAGTATTTATGGACCATCTATAAATTATTCATAGGTGTAGCTTTTTAATCAGCGTTGAAATGATCTTTCAGAATTGGTACTCACTGACTCCACAGTTTTATTCAACTTATTTACACACTTACCTCCTCTCTCAGTTTTTATAACGAAGTAAATTTCTCCGTCATTTTTAGTCTACGCCGGGATTCGAACCCGGATCCCCTCATTCCAGAATAAGTCACTCTACCAATTGAGCTACGCGGACGTTTTATTCTGATTTCCTATCTGCCTCTATGTCGTGTGCGTCCTTCTGGCAGGTACGTCACATCTCCTGGTACGTTACATTTTTACGGTCGTATAAACAATAATATTCGTGTTAGTTTTGACTATCAATTTTGTTCTGATGAAAATTAAGTTATATTAAGATAAGTCTTTAAGTGGCAATTTTTGCAACACAGTATTTTGAACACGTATGATTATATTCTATAAAAGCAATCTAGAAAATGTCATGATTCAGTTTTACGAAATCAGTCCTGCTCTCTGAATTTACATAAATATTAGTAACGTGTCTTGCATAATCACGTTTTGTAGTTTTAACTCGGTGCTTGCTGGAATTGTTACTCCATACATTGATCTTATTGAAGAAATCGATTTTGAGATGAAGAATTCTGCTTTTGCAGGGGTTTGTTTTACGCAGGACAGCTGATAAGTCAAGCCTACGCCTGAGTAGTGACCTCGTGGCAGCAACCTTCAGCCGCAATGGCGACAAGTTTCATTCCTTTCCTTATAGCGATTGAGAATCAGTGTCTGTGTTTATATGGCGTCGTGTAATGAGGATATGTCAACGAAGTTCAAACAAGGCAAATTAAATGTATATCAAAATAAACTTTTAAATTTCGTCAGTGTGAGCCGGGGAATACCAATCTTGTCGACTAACCTCGCAATGTAAGACCAGTTTCGGTGACATTAAAATCACCAAGAAGCAGGTGAGGAATTCATCTAAAATGGCTGCCGTATCACCCGAATTTGGGTCGCAGCTACTCTTGGAATCTTAAAAAAAAAAAAAAAAAAAGAAAAAGAGTATGGTATATCATTGCTCCACTCAGCTACCCAAAAATATGTTCTCGGTGGGTGCCATGCATGTAGACGCCATAAATTAAACAGAAACGTCTTAAGTGTTGTGAAAGACATTTGATGCGTCATTGTGAAGATGACGATCGATATCTGTTGAATATTGTTGCTGCGAATGAGTCGTAGATCCGTAACTTTGAAGAAAAACTACAGAGAATGGATTATATCGACACGCTTCCTCTCCTCGCCGCAAAAAATACGGAAATGTGCAGTCTGCTAGTAAGGCTTCTTTTTTTTTTAACTATTGTTTAGGACTCACACGAAGTTTATCTAACAGAATGTTCCGAAGCTGGGAATACTGTCATTTCAGCACTTTACATTGAAACAACGAATAACCTACACCGAAGGGTGTCTGTCTAGTTAGGAAGTAAACTGCACCGGCTTTTTGTACTGGTAGTTTGAACTATGAGAAGTATGAAGTATGAGAAGTGCTGGTAGTTTGAAGTATGAGAAGTACTGGTAGTTAGGAAGTAAACTGCAGCGGCTTTTGTACTGGTAGTTTGAAGTATGAGAAGTACTGGTAGCTTGGAAGTAAACTGCACCAGTTCTTTTACTGATAGTTTGAAGTATGAGAAGTATAAAGTACTGGTAGTTTAAAGTATGGTAGTATGAAGGTAGTTTGAAGTATGAGAAGTACTGGTAGTTAGGAAGTAAACTGCACCGGTTTTTGTACTGGTATTTTGAAGTATGCGTTTCAAAAACGCATACTTCTCGCGGAAGAAACTAATACTTCTCGCTCAACACTTGATGCTCTGCAGAGGCAGAAATTTGAGGTTCTCTCCCATCCGCCCTACAGCTCGGACTTGGCGCCGAGCTGTTTACATTTCTTTCCAAATTTGAAAAGGGGTCTCATAGGGTCTCATTTCACCTCAGGTGATGGAGTAAACGATTCGCGGTGTCACATCATGGACCAGACAAAAAAAGCCTTGAATTCTGCATTGACAGGATGTGCAAGCTTGTCTTGCGTTGGAAAAATCTGAACGGCAAGGCGAATACGTAGAAAAATAGGTAGGTCAATTTGTACCTATCATATTGTACTTTTATTTCGATTTTTGTTTGAGCAAACACATCTTTTCTCTTTCTGGAAATTTGACTGTGTACATTAGTTCTCAGCCTACCGTAATTACTCTGACGAACATTTCATTCTTCAATCTTCATTTCAGCTACACGCTGAGCGAAGATCATGGCAAGAGAAAATCGGAGAACGTAGTGCAGAATTCATATCGTTGCTAATACGATTCATGCTGAAACTGGGAAATATTGAAAACGTTATGAAATGTAAACCATCACATTGTTACTTATCAAATTAACCAGTGCTTTGAATTTTCAAGTTATGAGTGTATAATGCTTCTTGGTGATTATTTGTCTATTGTTAATGCCGTTGTTTCAAAAACATAAGCACCTATTTCTTACTAATTTTTGGCCTACAAATTTTTCATCTTTAGTGACTTTTTTTTGTTTACTTTGGGGAGGAACGACCATTGTAAAAAGAACAAAGAATTTCCAAAAATTTCAAGAATTTACAAAGAATTTCTTGTCTTGAATTTAGATCTGACCGCTCGGCAAACAGGAAATAGCCTTCCTTACTATCATTATAACAGAGTTCCCCATCAATACCATATTAAGAGGATGTTATTGTGTTCACATTTTGAGCCCATATTTAATGTAATGTGTATAAAGCTAAATACACTGGCGGAAAGTGAAAAAAGAACACCAAGAAGGAATTGGCGGATGATCATGAAATTTACATATGTTAATGGGGTCGAGTTTACGTAGGTGTGATGTTAATTTCGGGACCAACCGGTGAGCGCTTACGCCAAAGCACGGCATAATATGCAAATTATCGTCGGTGATATTTCAGGAGTACGGCGAAGTGAATGTAATCAGTCGTCGGCGTACGGACACGTGCGAAGACCCTGAAGAAGCTGCAATGCCTGGACATGGAAGACGTGTACGATTTCAGCAGTTATCGGACTTTGAGCGAGGTAGTCTAGTCGGACTCCGCGAGACCGGGTGGTCGTATCGTTGTATTGTGAAGCGAATTGGACGGGAAGTATCGGTGGTGGTACGAAGGTGGCGTAGATGGTCCGAGGAACATTCCCACACGAGAAGACGTGGAACCGAGAGTCACAGACGGACTGATAAGCGGACCGATCGACGCATAAGAAGAGTGGCGTTGTCAAGCAGAGCATCCACTGCGACGCAAATCCGAGCTACCGTTGCACCTGAGGTGACTGTGCGAACAATACGCAACCGTCTACTGGATGCAGGATTACGTGCACTTGTGCCTCTTGCATGTGTACCTCTGACTCCAGCCCACCGTCAGGAACGGCTGCAGTGATATCGCCAACGTCTGCACTGGAAAACGCAATGGCGATTTGTCGTGTTCAGCGATGAAAGCAGATTCTGCTTGGGAGCCTCCGATGGCCGTATGCGTGTTCGCAGACGCACAGGGGAGCCTCTCCACCCTTCTTGCATCCGCCAGCGACACACAGGGCATACACCGGGTCTCCTGGTGTGGAGAGCGATCAGCTATCACTCCCGTACACAACTAGTGTTTGTACCGGGTACGTTAAACAGCACCTCCTACATCAACAAAATCATTCAGCCCGTAGTTGTGCCATTTGTAAGGTTTGTCCATCGTGGTGTTTTCCAGCAATATAACGCACGCCCACACACGCACGTGCAACGCAACATGCACTTCAGGGTGTGAGACAACTTCCATGGCCTGCGCGTTCACCGGATTTGTCCCCCATTGAGCACGTATGGGATTTTATGGGACAACGACCCTTACGGTCTTCACGGCCAGCCACGACCATCCCCGATTTACGCGTCCAGGTTGAGGATGCTTGGAACTCAATACCCCAAACTTACATCCAACATCTGTACGACAGACTCCATGCCAGAATTGCACAGTGTGACGCAGTTCATGGCGGTTCAACCTCGTACTAACCATGTTACACGGAAATGTTATTTTTCAGTTTACCAGCAAATACAGCTGTATTTTGCCATAATGTCTTGATCATGTTATCTTCTATATTTCGTTATTATGCTGTATAAATTTCGTTGGTATCAGATGTCTCCTTCTTGGTGTTCTTTTTTCACTTTCCGCCAGTGTATCTTGATATCTTTCTCACTGTTAACGAGGACTTCATGTACAGTGACGAAAACGATTCATATATTACTAATTTCATTTATCAAAACCATAACATAATGAAAAACGAAAATTTTGTTAAATCATACCTTATTTGAGCTGCTGATGAAATATATTGACAGATACATTGTTATTTTTGCATATCTTCTGGTTTTAGAGAAATAAGCAGAGTTGCCCGTTATGGTTTATATGATGAAATGGTAAGAAGTTTCGATTTTGTCTCAAGAGTCACGTTCTAAGACGCCATCAATGTTTTCAAAAAAATATTCCTTATCAATGGAAATATACAGGGTGTTTCAAAAAAGACGCAATCCTAAAATGAAGAATTTACGGGCAGGCAAATGTTATGTCAAGTTTTCAGTGTTGGTGGCAGCACGGCACCCAAGATTATCCGAGGAAAGCAGTTGAACCTCCTTGACTCGCAATAGTCTCACTCAGGCTTCCAATCAGTTGTGCTATTTCAGCCATGTCGTTTTCCAAGAAAGAACGTGTGTTTATTGTGAAGTCTTACTTAGCGTATAAATCTTATAAACGTGTGCAAGACAAATTTCAGCTGCATTTTCCTTGGTCTTCGGTCTGCAGCGAGTGAACAATATCGCATTAAACTGCTAATTTCCTGAGATTGGTAATGCGGAGGACAAGAAGAGCCCAGGACGGCCATCACTGTTAATTGCTGAAGTTCGGTACGATCTAACTAAACGTCTAACTCTCTCACCGAGAAAATCGCTTCGAAAAATATGTTCTCAAACTGGATAGTCAGCAGCTTCTGTTTTCACGGCTACAAAGAAGTTAAAATTACATGTTTACCGTATTGGTGTTTTGCCAGAACTGAAAGTACCAGACCATGAAAATCTTCTACGATATTGTCGTTGGTTTCGTTTGTTTGTTAATGAAAATGTGATTGAGGTGTTGGTTTCACTTGGATGGCTATGTGAATAGTCAAACCAGCCGAATACGGAGGTGTAATGACCCTCACGCATATTTTTTTTATTGTACGTTTAACGACCACCATGAGCAACTCGATGGGCTATAAAATATCGCCCGTCCCTAATTGAGGGCCACTGGTTCCCGAGAGGGAAGAGAGCCTTAGCTGTAAGACAAACACGACATCCATGCCTCACCGGGATTCGAACCCGGACCCTTCTCGGAAGAATGGTCAAAAGTCAGTGCTTAGACCACTGCTTCACCGGGGCAGCCCTTCACTCGTGTCTGGAACGATAATTAAATACCCTGAAAATTGAAGTTTGGTGTGCTATCTCGCGCCGTCGTGTTAGTGGGCCTATATTTTTTGACAAAACTGTAGATGGTGAAGTTTATCGTAACATAATTCAACAGCTTATTGCATTGTTGGGGGGTGAATGAACGAGAGTGTTGGTTTCAACTGGATAGTGCGACCTGTCATAAAGCAAATGAAACGAAAGCCATGTTACAGGAATTCTTCGGGCGTCGCTTGATCTCAAAAAACTTGTGGACCTCAAGATTTCCAGATATTATTTCTCCAGATATTTCCTTTGGAGGCATTTAAAAGGTCAAGTGTTTCACAACATGCCTCATACACTTGAAGAATTGAAGGCAAACCCTGAAAGAGAGACTGGAACCACATAACTGAACAAACGTTACGTAAGATGGCGGCAAATGTCATGAAAAGGGTACTAACTTGCATCCAGATCAGACCAGATGTAGAGGATTTTAGGAAGGGCGTGTCTAACTCCAGGCCTTAAACTACCCTTAGAAATAGGAAGCTAAGAGACCTGGGCTAGAGTGCCCAAAGAAAAGTGACACGGTAGCGAGGTAGAAAGGGGGAGGAAGACGCTCTTATTTAATATCGGGGGACCAGTTCCCGTGGTCCGACGGCTTAACGTGCCCATCCGCGACTCACGGAGAATATTTAGTGGTTGGAGCGTTCGTACTTTACCGGGATCGAACCTGAGGTCTTCTCCGTAGCAGTCACGAACGCTGTCCACTTGGCCACCCACAGCCTCGAAACTGCATCCAGGCTAGGCGAAATCATTTTCAACGCTTGTTGTTAAGGTAAAAGTATGTGTAATGTGTTGCCCTTTTTTTGCGCTTTGTGTAGAGCAAATCAATGAACTTCATATTGTGAACAACACAGTTGCGTACTTTTGAAACACCTTGTATCATCACACTGAAAATGAACGCAACAGTGCCGTTTATTTCTACATACGTGTTATTTTACTGTAAAAATACATTACTTTTAACTCAAAAATTAAAATTAAATCTGTTAATTATTTTGCTGATTTTGTACAAAATTGTGTCAACTGAGCGTTGAATACAAGTAACTTTCGTATCTTTAAATACAATATTTTTGCATTCTTATACTGAATTGAAGGCATTCGTAAATTTCATTTTTGACTTGATACAGGTTAGAACGGGAGTTTGTTCTAAATTTTCCTTTTTCTTTTTCGCGCAAGGGTTCTGGGATTTCTGTTGGATATTTATCACCATAATTCCCTAATAATTTTGTAGGGCAGTGTATGAAGAATTGCAGAGTTTTCTGTAGTTTGTCATTTACAAATTACTGTCACGCATTTGAGCGATCAACATTTATTCCCTTGCGATGAAAAATGTTTCTTTACGCACTTTAACAACAAACAACGAAATCCAAAAAGAATAAGGAACAGAAACTTCTAAACTCCAATAGGCGAAAATACAGTGATGTGCACAAGAAAGATTTTTTGGAAGAAAAAAAAAAGCCTTTTTAAAACTACTGAACTTTGCCAATTTTTTTCTTGGATTTTCCTTTTTTTCTCGGCATCGAGCGAAAAAAAAAACGAGTGAAAAGTGTGTTGCGTACAAACTCATGCTAGCAAAATATTTTTTCCTTTTTTGTTCAAAATATCGGAAACAATTCTCTGGGTGAGAGAAATATATTAATCGGTGGAAAAGGAAGGAGGGGGAGGCGGACTATGGAGCTCTGGCGACGACCCAGAATCGTTGGAATTAAAAACAAGAATTGAATTACACGACCAAATTTATCGCAACTTTCGTGTCGCTTCTTCCTTATTTTCTCGTCGGGAACGGATTTGTTATTTTATTTACTAATTGAAAATGTTCGCCTTTAAGGCATAAGCTATGACTCATTTCACAAAAGTGACATTAATTTAGTTATTAATTAACGTATTTTTGCGTAAGAAAGAGAAAAGGGAAAACTACGAAGTCGAACGGCACGTGGTTTTTGATGAACACAGAGGCGTTTAGGGCTTACCTTTCCACTACTCCGTCTTATCGCAGCAACTTCATTTCCGTGTTAAACTGTTTTCAAAGTGTAGCTAATTACTTCCTCTTTTCTTTTTTCATTTAGATTTTTAGGTGGTAATCAAGATTCATTTCATGAAATTTTCCCTTTTACACGACAGTTCTTCAGTTACTGGGAGTTTGGGAAAAGAGAAACAATTTTTAGACTTGACTTTTCCACAAACTCAGTGACTGAAGATACGCAAGAGATCTCTCATTACTTTCGAAAGGAAAAAAAGGAAAAGAAGATAGAAAGGAAAAGAAGAAATAAAACTAGTCTCAGTATTCCGATGTGAAAAATATTCTAGGGTTCCCTTGATGCGTACACAATGATATGACACCTCATTAGGTACGGATCTGGGTCAGAATTCCCACAGACACTATCCCGATAGGCCAAAATCCCGACAGCAGAAATCCCGACAATCCAAAATACTGACAATTCAAAATTCCGAAAAGAAACACGTGATGAGCTCATGCTTTATTTAAACGTTACATTTGGAATCCCAGATAATCTTTCAGATTATTTTCGACGTGATATTTCATTTTTAGCTAATAGCACTATTTAATCAATATTTATATAATATGATCAATTATTTGATTTATTATAATAAAAAATATACTGACATTTGGAAATACTGAAATCCTACTGAAATCTTTCAAATTCTTTTTTACGTGATATTTTATTTTTAGCTAATAACATTATTTTATTTTTAGCTAATATAATTATTTTATTTTTAGCTAATATAATTATTTTATTTTTAGCTAATATAATTATTTTATTTTTAGCTAATAGAATTATTTTATTTTTAGCTAATAACATTATTTTATATCTTTAGCTAATAGCATTATTTGATCAATATTTATGTAATAATATTTAATCAACTCTATGGTTTATTATAAGAAATGCTGAAATTCGGGTTGTCGGGATTTTAGTGTTGGCTGGATTTTGAGTCGTTGAAATTTTGGCTTGTCGGGAAAGCTACCGTCGGGGTTATGTCTTGATCCGATTAGGTACACCTTTCCTCGTCACAGAAATTGCACTCTAATAAGGAAGACATCACGTGAGCAAAATGTGCGACATAAATATGGCAAACCAGAAAGACAGGATTTTGAGTTGTCGGGATTTCAGCTGTCAGGATTTTGGCTTGTCGGGATCCGATTAGGTACACCTTTCCTCGTCACAGAAATTGCACTCTAATAAGGCAGACATCACGTGAGCGAAATGTGCGGCATAAATAAGGCAAACCAGCAAGACAGGCATCAGTGATCGTTCCATTGAGGGTTGAAATGGGCAAAACGAGTGATCAGAGGGACTTTGAACGTGGCACGACAGTCATGCCGGTTTGACCATCTCCCAAACAGCTGTCTTGCAAAGCTTTTTGCGCACAACTGCTGCAAGAGTTTACCTTGGTTAATGCGACACGCGAAAACCTCCAACAATCGTCGATCTTGTATATGAAAACAACTGGTGGATCAGAGAGGTCAAAGGAGACTAGCTAGAATCTGGCAAACGAACAGATGGGCCACAATCCGGCCAATAGCTGCAAAATTAAACGTTGGTGTGCCACTGTGATCTTCGAGCGTTCACCATGTCGAACCATATCGCCAATATGCCACATCCGAGTTCATGTCGTGTACCGATGTTGTTGTTTTTTTTTTTTTGGTTGGAGGTTTAACGACCGCAGTTAGCAGCTCAATGAGCTATAAGCAGTCGCCCGTCCCTAATTTAGGCTCACTGGTTCTAGGGAAGAGAGAGAGCCAGTGCCGTAAGACAAACACAACATCCATGCCTCTCAGGATTCGAGTCCGGACCCATTTCGGACGAATGGTCAGAAGCCATCGCTTAGACCACCGTGCCAACGGGGCGGTAGCCGATGTTTTCACATAAAAATAAGAAAGAGGATTTCCAGTGGAGGTGGAAATATTGAAACCGTATGTTTGACGTGAAGAAAATGGTCACCTGGGCGGACAAATGTGTATCAGAATCCGATCACACGTTAGGTTCCGCTGATAGCTATATACAAACAATGCAGCGTATCTGAACATTTTGAGGACCAAATTCTACCCTACATGGCTCCGTTTATCCTCAAGCAGATGGACACGTCGACCAAGAATCCACACATAAGACTCGTATCGTCCCCGAATGGTTCCAGGAAAGTGCAGATGAGTTTTCCGTCCTTAAGTGCCTACACATACAGCCTATTCAATTCCCATTCAGGACCTACGGGATGAGATGGAATGGGCTGTTCGCTTCGAGAAGGTTTTAGCCCAATTTGCAGCAATTACGCAGTTCCATTACTTCCGCATGCCGATGAGTTTTTCATGCTTAAGTTGCCTCCACATTCCTCATGTTTAAACCCCATTCAGCATCTACGGGATGAGGTGTAACGGGCGGTTAACTTTGAGACTGGGCCGCAGTCTAATTTACAGCAACTGCGGAACTCAATATTTTGGGCACGCCACAAGATTCCTGCCCGACTCTTGGAGCACATGTTATGATCCATTCCTCTACGGTAGGGCTGTACTGCAGGCGAAAGGTGGCCAAACACAATGCTAGGTAGGTGTACCTAATAAACTAGCATGCGGTTTCTTCATCTTATGACAAAGAAGGAAGAAAAAACATTTAAACAGCACCCACGGACTTCGCATATTCACCACGTCTACAGTCAATATTTAGATATAATGGAAAAGGTAGAATATTTTTGAATCAGCAATTGAAAACTCCGCATCCAAGTACCTCATGACCGTATATGCAAATGTTTAGAAATGACGACCAATAACTAAATAGTGGCGCGCACAGCACATGGGAACCGAGCATCTAGGAGGGTATATCAAGAGCAAAGCTCGTACGCAGTACAATTGTGACAGCCGATTGCAGCTGCATTAAACTCCACGAAGTGAGAGGATGCTCCGACGTCGGAACCGTGCACCATACAAGCCAATGGGTCGAAAAGGGAACATCCCAGCTGCCCGCGGTCAGTGGACGGCTCAGGACAAGGACTGAAGAGCTGCAGGACAATTACAGAGGGATCTGTGGCACGCAGTCTGGTCATCTTAAATAGAGCGTCGCAAAAAACGTGAGACGATGCATGCTGCAACCTGATTTTGTCTTGCGGCAGACTGGCTCACACGGGTTGGACGGTGTGCTCCAAATCCCGGATAGTGCGGTACGGCGGCAGCCTGCGTTTCAACTGGTCCTACACATGCTCGATAGGGGGCATCTCCGGGGAGCGGGCTGGCCATGGAAGTATCTGGACATAACGTAGGCAAACCTGGGCAATCCGAGCCGTGTGCGGACCGACATTACCTTGCTCGTATAGCGCACCTGGAATCCCGGCCAGGAATGGGAACACATGGCTCCGTACGATCTCATCCACATACCATTGGCCCGTCAATGATTCACGTACCACGACTACCTAGCAAGCACACAAGCGTTGGGAAACTGCTGGCCACCAGCTGGCAGAGATGGGTCACTGCTGGCTGAAATCTGCCGCTCACGGCCCGGTAGCGGTCCGTTGATGGCAGCGCCATCAGTTGGCAGTCATTGATGGCCCTGCAGCATCGCCGTGAATTGCTGGTCTCCAAGCAAGTGCCACTAGTGGCCCGTAGCTGGCAACCGATGCAACCCCAACACCAGGTGGAAGCAATGATACTGCGCATGCGCAGCAGTAACACGTGCTGTGCCTCTCGTAGTACCAGTTAGTTGAAGACGACGCTATTGCTATTGTGTTATTTTAGTGGATGTAAAGAAAAAAACTTATGTAGAGAGGCGAATTAATTTCCTATAATGAAATGCCACGTCGACGAAGATATCAGATTAAGCCATGAAATACTAGATTACAGCCATGAAATACACCCACTCCATTCCCATGAATAACAAGAAATAATTTCTGTGTAATCTTTCGTTTTAACATACACTAAACTGCTTAAAACAAAAGTCCAGGAAAAACATTAAAAAAACGTTATGTTGGGAAAAAAAGAAGAATTATACGCGTACAAAATTTATCAATTAGTTGAAAAAAAAAGCTAAGTGGATATAATGTACTAATCCATGGGATGAATACACAATACACAAGATTGGAGGATTTCACTTCTAAAAATAATGAGAAGTAAAATAAAATATGTTTCCTCTTTAAAACAAATGTAGCTTCGGACAGCGGACAGGAAAGATACAACGTTAAAAATGTAACAGCATGTGACATGAACTGGTAAATATGTTAATTCAACAATCGTCTTTCAAGACGACAAGGACAGCACGAAACTTTGGAAAGCGCCTTTAAGTTCGTAGACTCATTGAAAATGAGTGAAGTTCCCTTAAAGGTAAAAAAATAATACAATAGTTACGTTGAAAAAATAAATTTACGAATTATATGAAACTGACATTTATGAAAAATACCTTTCAATATTGTAAAATATAAAAAGAGAACCATTCGTTACACATTCCGTAGGAAAGAGGTTCAGCTTCAGGGGCGTTTTTCAGGACCTATTTAGGAAATTTACCCAACACAGTGCTGTAGTACGAAGTTTCGTACGGCGAAAAAAAAGATAATTATAGCTTTGGGAAACTGCGGTTATTCTTTATTATTTTTTATGGCTACTAGTGGGAAATTGGCAGACAAGATTCGACAAGCCATCAGTTACGTCACGTGATTGCCGGCTGACACTGCCGGGAATCTAGCGGACCAAATTACGCTGGCCATCATTTATGGCACGTGCTTGCAGGGCCGGAGAACGGCCACTCGTGACAGCTACTGCCTGTGATGAATAACTAATGGTCCTGTTCTGGCATATGACAACTGATGGCGGTGCCACTGTTGGCCCGCTGCTGTCCCTAACTGTTGGCCCGCTGCTGTCCCTAACTGCTGGCCCATGTGGTGGCTTCCAGGACATTTTATTGGCGGTTGGGCGGCGGCAACACAGTGCTGGCCCACCGCTGGCAGTGCTGGTCCAGTAAGACTGGTTTGGCTGGGTAGAGCTGATCGGTTATTGTAGCTACCCAGACCACAGTGCCTGTATTAGGGGAGGTGTGACGCTCGATTGCTAGGTTGGGATTGTACTGTGGACTCGGGGACCTCCACACCAGGCCACGATGATCATCTATCACCGAAAGGAAGCGGCACACATCGCTAAACTCCACACGTCGCCAGGCTGTGGCGTTCCACGTCGCTCTGGCCTGGCACCACTACACGTTGAGCCGGCGATGTTCCAGTGTTAATGGCAGCACACGTAAGGGGCGATGGGATCGCAGATTCGCTTCCGCGAGGCTTCGGGAAATGGTTTATGGGGGCACGGGAGCCTCTACATCTGTCTGTATAGCGGACTGGATCCCCGTGGAATCCGTTCGTGCCTGGCCCACGATCGGGGAATCCGTACTACCGGTGGTTCTGCTGGTTCTTCCGGAGCCGCTCCGCCCTGTGGCCGTGCCGTCACGTGTTCACTGCTCCCAACACAGTCAGACAGTATGGTCAGAACGATCCACGTGGCGGGTTATACGACGCACCGACCACCCTGCGATTTTCCGTCCGATGATCAGGCCTCTCTCAAAGCCTGTAATTTGCGTAAATCGACATTTCTGGCGTCTACCCGGCTTTCATGTCCCTCTGTACTATTGCTTGCATCGGCCGGTGCTTTTCGCTTCCATGGGACATCGACTACAAGCCGGTTTGTAAGGCTTCCGGTTCGCACTTGCAGCGCCACCAGAGGGTTTACGGTCATACTCATGCGCACCAAACGTGAATCATTTGCGTACCAGCACGCACTCTAGCTATTTGCAAAGTTTTGCGGTTGTAGCATGTTTTCATTTAGGTGCGCAAATTTCATTGTCCGTGTGTGTAAGAAGGACATCCTGAAAGTAATGCCTCGTCCTTTATATGATTTTTTATTTGTAGCAGCAAGAATGTGAAACTCGGTGACAACATACTTGGACATATTGTTAATAATGCTAGCACATTCAAAGTAGTGTCCATCACTTTTCGTACATTTTGGGCATTGGTAAAATCCATTTTGGAAAAACTCCTGAGGCTATCGTTTCATCCTTGAGTTCACAGCCAGTTTAACGTCTATCACATCGTCGAAACTTCCCCATTTTGGTAATAGACTGTAAAGCCACCTTTGAGGTGTGGGGACCTGCGTTATTATGATGTTAGACAACACTGTGAAGTGGAATGTCTCGTCTTCTCCTTTTGATACCTTCCTTTAGCTTTTTCAATGTCTGCGCATACTGAGCACTGTTTACTGTTGCACCCCGTTCAACGAAATCAGTCAAAATGACACCGATTTTGTCCCAGAAAATTGTCACAATCACTTTCCTTGCGGAACGAGTTTTTTTTTCATCTTTTTCTGTCGAGGTGAAGATATGCGGTGCCAGTCCATTGGCGCGCGTTTTGTTTCTGGGTCATGAAAGAACACCCAGGTTTCATCCCCCGTCACAACATTAGAGAAAAGCACCTAGACGTCCGTCTGATTAGAGAAACGCACCTCGCCCATCATTGTGTAGCCCCAGATCATTAATTAATGTTTCCATAGCACTATGAGCACAATGAATTGCATCACACAACTCCTGGATGATGGCATGACGATCAATTGTGATGAGGTCAGTCACTCGTTGCCTGTGGGCATCTGTCACTGCAGTTGCGCGTCTTCCACTCCGTTGTTTGTTCGACACTGAACTTTCTCTCTCTCGAAACCTTTTCATCCCTCTTCGGACATTACTGATATCGATTGTGATTGCTCCATACACCGCCAGGAGTCCTCTGTGTATTTCTAGAGCCTCAGATCCCTCTTTTTCTAGGAATTCAATTACGACTCGCTGTTTTTCTCTGTCATTCATGATCTTTGTTTCCGATTCTGTAAAAAAATTGTTCCGACATTGGTAACATATCAAAGTACATGTCAGTGCAGTTTCATTAAAATCATTTCAGAATTTCAAAAAATATTAAGGAGGAGGCATTACTTTCAGGATGCCCTTAATATATTTATGGAACTCCTTTCCAGATCGTTGCTATATCTTTAGCATGCCAAAATTTGTTTAGCAAATACATTTAGAAGATGGGCGGGTGCTGTTTCTGCATCTAATGAAAACAGATACTGGGAATGTTCTTCGGTATTATACTCCATTTCTGTACAACTCCCAGGTCTGTATATAAAAATTTGAATACTTTCGCTGGAAGACGAAACATCTTTTCCAAATTAAGTGTAAAAAAACCCAAACGAAATGTGAGAGGTTGCAAATTTCAGCCAAAGCAAGAAGTCCCTATTCGAAAGCACCAACCCTAATACCCAATGAAACTATTTGGATTACACATGACCAAAAAAGGCAAAGTTATCTGAGGAAGATCAAAATTACTTTTATCTAGCTTCCTTTCCTTTGGCATAGTTTGGTTTTCAGAATGTGGGAACAAACGAACAATCAAAGCAGGTAGACGTTCCAGTAGAGTCAACCTTACCAGAAAATGAGGCAAGGAAACCTGCGGTGGGGTTTAATTCCGTCAAAAGCATCCATTCTAAGCAATTTTGATGCACTCAAACCACTACGACCATTAGCGTCTTATCTGAACAAAAGAAGCAATCCGATTAATGTACAATAGTTACGATAACGAACGGAGTTTCGGCTAGATGTTTCTTAAGAGTATTTTTGCGACTTTGATTTCTGATTCCCATTCTATCTCGAATAATGGTTACGTGCATTAGCATCATACACTAAGAGAATAAACTTACATAAAGGACGTATGTCTTCTTTTTAAGCTTCCAGTGAATTCAAATAATTTTTTTATCATCGATAATTTCTAGATGGCAGTCTTTTCAAATAACTTTCCGAGTGCACTATGCAAAAATTAACTGAAATGCTGCATTCAAGGGAATAAAGTTCACTTTGTTGTTCAAAGCAGCAATTCTAATGGGTATTTCTTACCGACGAGACGAATCTATGTAGAAATTGATAAGTAAAATGAAATGGATTGCATTTATCGATGATAGCATTTCTCAAATCACTTAGACATTTTGCTTGTTTTTGTGAACGTTTTGATGAAAAGACAAAAATTCCGCAAATGTAGTCACTTCATACGACCCATAAAATGTTTATGACAGAATCAACTGCGTTTCTGTTGAAGTAAGTCCTACAGTCAAATAGTTTTCTAAGAAAGAAACTGCGAACTCGAGTATTTAAACCCACTGTGCTTCAAAGCTTTTTCTTTTATAATTTTTAACATACACTCATGTCCATAAGAAAAAGAACAGTTGAAAGGATTCGATCTAAAATATTGCTTTTTACAATATATTTTCATTAGGTAATACAGATCAATTGATCAGCATTTCAGTGTCATGCGTACCAGGCGCGGCGATGTAGCTAACTATCTCTTTTGCCCCATCTGGCTTATATCAACTGCTATACGCGCTGCTGCATCGAATCAAATAATGTGTGAAAGGTGTCCTGTGGAATAGCCATCCGGGAAGCATTTACCAGAGTCCAAAGTTCATCAAGAGCTGCCGAAGGACGGTCGTACCGTTGCACCTGTCGTATGAGGATATCCCAAAGTTCTTCTATCGGTGATAAATCCGGCAATGTAGCCGCCATGGGAGAAGTGGAACATTGTTATCCCTAAACAAGTTAGTAAAATCATGCAATCATTAATTATGACACGCTTTCCAACATACCCCAACTTTTTTCTATTGCGTGTGCTTTTTTTAATGATTTATTGGACCTGGTGGTACAAAGATGTACAGCCAGACATAAACAGGAGACAGAAATTACACAGCAACACGTACAAATCATACATGGTTGACAGCATGCCAAATGTTCAATTTACAGTGTTGATCATGTAACACATTGTGAACAAGTATACCTCAAACATGGATTTTACAGTATGCTAAATGTACACAGATAACCAGTGTTGGACAAGTAACACATTCAGAGCCAGTGCCGAAAGACAAACACAAACATTCATGCCTCACCGGGATTTGAACCCCAACCTCTTCCCGGACGAATGGTCATAAGCCACTGCTTAGACCACTGCGACACTGGAGCGGCTACCGCAAATCATTACTCAAGGTGTTACTCAAGTTATGAGGATAACGGCTGTGAAATAAATCTCACCTCGCTCCTATGCCCTGACCTTGACCTCATTTCGATGGTATTCAACAGAACTGGTTCAGTGTACTTCCGGAACAACATACTGAAGTTTTGTCGCAATAGAAGCAGTTTTAGTCAAGTTATGAGGATAATGATTGTGGAATAAATCTCGCTCCTGTGTCCTAGCCCTTTGGTCCCATTTTGATGATATTCAACAGAACCGGTTCAGTATATTTCCGAAATCACATGATAAAGTTTTGTCGCAATCGAAGCACTTTTAAATAAGTTATGACGTATAAGAGCGATGGAATGGATCGTGCTCCTATGTTCTGACCTTTGACCCCATTTCGTACATTTTCAAAAGGGTTCTTTTTCTGGTTGTATCCTACCACATACTAAAATTTCATCGAAATCGAACCATTTTTAAGCGAGGTATCGTGCGGACGGACGGACGGACAGGCAGAGAGACAGGCGGACAAAGTTGGAGCATACATGCTTCTTCAACCTACGGTTGGAAAGCGCGAAAAAGGAACCATAAGAAAGTTTAAAATATTGTGACAGCAAGGATTTTTCTGTGGCTGTTGAAAACTTTGTGACGTCCTTAAGAAATTCGGGTGAGTTAATCTTTTTTGAGTGAAGGTTTTACGACCATCATGAGTAACACAATGGGCTATAAACAGGCTTCCGTTCCTGATTTAGGGCGCCACTTGTTGCAGGGAAGGCAGTGAGGCAATGCCATAAGACAAACACAATATCCCTCATCGGGATCCGAACCCGGACCCTTCTCTGACGAATAGTCGTAAGTCAGAGTTAAGACAACTTAGCCACCACGGTGCTGTTAATCTCCTCAGCCGGTAATCCTGCAGCAGCAGTTTCGCGAAATCGATGGCTTAAATTGTTTATCGTCAATTTGCTTGGAGCACTCTGCTTTTTGGACAAATCCGAAAAATTCCTAATTCATAAGACTTTTCAGCAGAATAAGCTTTTAACAAATAAACTCGTTCTTCTCGCACGTGAGTTCCATCAACTGCCTACTTAGCGACGGAAGGCGTGAGCGAATTCTAAAATTTGCACAAAAATCCCACCTAAGTTTTCAAATACACTTTTAGTTTTGATATGACGTCAAATGGCCGTACATACGAGCTACGTGCAGCGTATTGCATTGAAGAGTTCTCGCATGGAGCAATCACCCCGATTTACCTCACACCGATTTAGAAAATGCCTTCAGAATATTTTGAAGTCAGAGTTTGGGAACTTTTTATATCACCCTGTAGAATCGCAGTTTTCAAAAAGTTGGAACTTTTTGTTATTAATCACCTTAACTGTTCACCAAAAGGAGCAAAGATAAATTCAAGTACAAGAGCGTGTGCCATTTAAATTTCAGCGGCATTTATATTAACTATATCTCTACTACATGACAGGTTTTCTTCATGAAAAGCAAATATCACCACGTTCTAACATGCTTTATCGGGGCTTCTTTTTTTTTTTTGCATTTGCATGGAACATTACATATGTTGGATTAACACTTTTTGATGGAGACTGACTCAACTGTTGAACCCCATTTACAACACGAGAGCATGCATACGCGCTAGGCAATGCGTCTCATTATAGCAGTCGACACACAAAAAAATGCATCTTAGATTCCCTAAGTTATTTAAATTTCAGATAAGACGTGAAATTTGTCTTGGAAGGAACACGCATCCTTTGTTTATGTTGAAAAGATAAATTATTAAGTCATATATATAAATAATGCATAACATCAAATATAAAAAAACAAATTCTTCACTTGTTTCAAATGCTTTGCTTTGTTGTCTGCTTTGGACAAAGGGCGTTTCATTCCTGTAGTGCATTAATTTGATGCATAAATAAGAGTGAATCTACTTCCCAGTATATGAAAAACAAGATAGTAAAATCATGCAATGCATTCATTATATTATGATACGCTTTCCAACATACTAGAAATCATTACTCAAGTTATGAGGATAATGGCTGTAGAATAAATCTCGCTCCTATGACATGACCTTTGACCTCATTTCGACGATGTTCAACAGAACCGGTAAAGTATACTTCCGGAACAACATGATAAAGTTTTGTCTCAATCGAAGCATTTTTACGCAAGTCATGATGCATAAGGACAATGGAATGTACACCGCTCCTATGTCCTGACCTACAACCCCACTTCGCCCATTTTCAATACGTTTAGTCCACAGATGGTCTCCTACCACATACTAAAATTTTATTGAAATCGAACCATATTTATGCAAGTTATGACGCATAAGGCCAATGGAATGCATCCCGCTCCTATGTCCTGACCTTTGACCCTATTTCGCCCATTTTCAATAGGGTTCGTCCCCAATTGGTTCGCTACCGCATACTAAAATTTCATCGAAATCAAACCATTTTCACGCGAGTTATCATACGGACGGACGGACAAACCTAGAGCATACACGCTTCTTCAACCTACGGTTGGAAAGCGCAAGCAACAGTGCGTCCACTTTGCCTGCTTCTTACTGTGCTGCTTTTAAAGGTTTGTTCCTCAAATCTTATGCAGCGTAACTGAAACAGTCGGTAATGGAATATGAAAATGCCAGGGTATGTCAATTGTTCATGCCGTTCGCAGCAAAAAAGTTTAATGATCCAAAAAAGCCATACACACACTCATTTCCCTGTGAAGCGTACAGGTCTTTATTTTGTATGGTATTTTACTAATGTTCCACCTCAGCCACGATCCCATGGCGATACCTCTCGACAGGTTTCGAGGACAGAAACTCTGTGATACTCGATTTCACATCTATTGCTGAAGCGAAGTGCCGTCATTGTAGGAAATGGGCCATGGAGCGAAACGGTAGCTGTCGGATGGGAAACGATGCGGACTGTATGGTTTTCAGCATAGTTTTCAGCGGGCCGTTCTAAAAGTTTCATTTGGAATATAGTTTTCAGCGGGCCATTCTAAAAGTTTCATTTGGAATATAGTTTTCAGCGGGCCGTTCTAAAAGTTTCATTTGGAATATTATCTATTTACTTGCAATAGTTTTCAGCGGGCCGTTCTAAAAGTTTTATTTGGAATATTATCTATTTACTTGCAATAACAGCCGCGTTCTCTTGATAAGCGCTGTGAAATGTTGACGATGAGCAACATGCACCTGCTACAATTGTTCGGCATGAAGGTTCTCCTCCACACCCTGACCGTCTGGCACGAGTTCCAAGAGCATGGGATTCTCACAATTCTTCCAAATGCACAGCATAACTTTGTGAAATTCAAAAATTTGTCGGTGACGAAAATCGGCGCCTCCTCGCTCTGGAGCCAGTTGTTCTAACCGGTTGAACTACACCGACAAAATGAATCGTTGCAGAGTTGTCCTCTTGACACGTGCTTCACCTCTATAGTACGTCACATCATCTGCCTCTTATTTCATTTTTTGAAGCGAAGAAGAATTTTTTTTAATTCCAGATGATGTGTGGAAAAAACATCACATACTTTTCGAAGAACCCAGCAGCCAGTAGATCCATTTTCCACAATAGGGTGCTAAAGTGGAAATCGCAAATTTTTCGGAGATCCGTCGGTGAAATGTGGAAATCGCAAATGTTTCGACTGTCCGTCGGTGCAGTTTAACTGTCTAAACTGCACCGACGGACCGTAATTTATTTTTGGAGATATGTCGTTTTGACACATTTGTCACCCCTGTCGCACGCCAAAACTTTTCTCTAGAACGGCCCTCTTTATATCAGTGATTGTGTGTTCTGTACTGGTCCCAGCTATTGTTTCGTACTGGAATGGTAATATGGGAAATCCACTTTTCACCACCTGCGACCAGACGACTCCTAAATATATCGTTCTGTGAATTTGTCAGCAATCTGCGCCATAGAACGACATGTTGTACCACCTGCTGGGGTGTCAGTTATTGGGGAACCATTCGATGGCTTCTGGAGGAGAAAACAAGATGATAGACGTCACAAATGATGGTGGATTGGGAAGACCCAACCAAAGCTGTCAATTATCGTGTACTGAAACAGGGGTTCGCTGTCACGGCTTCGATCTGCCTGTCAGGGTTTGTCCTTGTTGGACTCCCGACATCAGCTTGTGTTTCCAGATTGATGCACCTAGCATTGAAATATCGATATCATCTTCGAGCAGCGCTTCCTACCACTGATTCCTCGTCTTGATCTGCACAAATTTCTGGTGCTGCTGTTTCAGCGTTTAACCCGTTTTTCTCAATAATGACGCTGACCAACCGATTGCGCGGCGCCATATGGAGTCATCATTCTCGCACGTTATCATGGTATCCTGTCGATGCTGGCGCGCATTTTTCTCAGGAATGGAGGCCCAACTTTATGTGTAGCCAAAAACGGGGTGAACTCTTATCTCACCCTGATATCGTGCAGTGGTACATCTCGTATGTGACACATTGAATTTAGCAATTCGTTCGCTTCCCCTATAAAGATCTGTGTTGTTGTGAAATCGTTTTCGTGTGTATGATCTGTGATACTGCTTGGGAACATGCAGAAAGGCACCTATAAAAGGAGACTGAATTATGAGATGAATCATCGCTCTGTGAGAATACCAAAAGTATTCCGAATATTGGTGCTAGAACGGAATGCAATGACTTATGAACCTGTCAACTGCTTTCAACCCTCGGACGTGCTCTAAAGAAACGCTTGCTAATGTGTTCAATGTATCATTGGTGACATTCCAAACTTAAACGGTAGCACCATAGTTAGACAAAACGTTTTCATCTAAAATTAGATAATACAGAGGGTGAGTCGGACGTTTTGCAATATTTGGATCACTTTATGTTTTCATAAGTACTTTTACGACGAAAGCTGACTAGCATTCAAAGTACAGGCCATCGTGTTGCACCATCTTTAGCCATCTGTATGTCAGTTCTTCGATTCCACGGGGGTACCAGTTCTTGTCCGTCGAGGTGAAGAAGTCTTTCATTCCAGCTGGCACCTCCTGCGGGTTGTTGAAGTGCTGCCCGCAAAGGAAGTGGGCCATTTACCGAGACAAGCAATAATTCGACTGGGCAAGGTTCGGACTATATAGTGGATGTGGCATCAGTTAGATGCTATCAAGTTCCTGGAGTTTTGTCCGGATCATTCGCGCGGTATGAGACCGAGCGTTGCCCTGCTGTAGGAGAACACGCTTTCTGTTCATCAGTACCGGGTATTTCTCCTCCAAAGCGGCATACATCCACTCCAGCTGTTCAGAGTAGAGGTTAGCGTTGATGGTCCGACCGTCTGTAACAAATTCGTAATGGATTATTCCCTCAATATTCCGCCAGACGCAGAGCATCACTTTTTGCTCGAAGCGCCCACGTTTGGCAATAGGCTCAGGGGGCTGTCCCGGGCTCAACAACTGCTGTTGTGTGTTATGGTTACGGAAATAGACACACTTTTAATCGCACGGGTTTTCTAGGAGTTTCGTGCACACTTCCACTCGGCGGTTTACTTCAACTGGCGTCAGTTGAAGTAAACCGCAGAGTAGAAAATGCGGGTCAGATGCTGTAGACTTTGCTGAAGTCCAGAAGGTGATGAACCAAGGTGGTCTGTGATATGCCCAGCTCGCCTGATAATTTCCGACTGCTGGTTGTAGGGTCTGCCTCAACAGCATGGCACACGACCTCCGAATCCACGATTCGCGGCCTACATAACCTTGGCAGATCGTCGAGGTTTCTGTCGCCTCAGCGAATTTCTTTGAACCATCTGATTGAGATAATATGATCCACAGAACCTTTGCATGACAATTATTTCGCGTCCCTTGAGCAGCGTTATAGCCGAGTTCAAAGTCGTTAAGCAAAAGTTCCCTAATTAGTCGGTTATGGATGTTCAACTTTTAGGCGTCCCAACCACAGACAGAACGACAACATGCAATGCTGTTCAGATCAACGACTCCCACTTTATATCCCTTTCGAATGACTGCAGTGCTCCACTTGGACGAGTTTAAATACGTTGCATACCCACTGCAGCACATGCGTTTATGCAAATATTGCCAAACGTTTGACTCGCCCTCTGTATTTTAATCATTTCATAGCTTTATTGCATCAACACAAGAAATGCGGCCTTTCTTTCTTTGAAATATGTACGTTTTACTGGATTTAAATATATTTTTGCAAAATGGAGGTTAACTAATTTATCCTTTGCTAAGGCGTATTTCACAGAAGTTTTGAAAAAACTGCCTTTCAAATTATTGAAGATACATACACTCAGCAAACAAAACATTAGAGATAGATGTGATGGGCAGATGACTTTTTGCATCTCTCGCGCAGAGTGAGAAAAAAAAACGTTGGCGATAAATAGGCTGACAGTAGGGCTTCCCAACAGTTTATAGCAATCGACGAACATGGGTAAACGTGATTAACTGAGCGACTTTGATCGGGGATGCATTCTTGGCGTATCACAGGTGGGTCATTCTACAGCCCAAGTGTCCGAGGGAACCCTATGGTTCCCGCGGACAACCCTATCAAGGGTGACTGTTGCCCCCATTGATAGCGAGAATACCATTACGACGCACAAGACTAGAGTGCAACCGATGGCCGACCACATACCATTGATGACTGGGGTCTATGTAGAATATCCTAGGCGAGTACAAACCTGCCGTTTGGCAACAACGGCGCAAATCACATTCAGGTTAAATCTCAGAGGCCCAAAAGCGTCAGCGAGCGAATGGTATGACGCACTATGCATACCATGGGCTACGAGAGCCAACCCCCCCCTACTTGTGTGCCACGGGTTGACTGCTCGTCATCAGATATTACGCCTCGCTCGCCTGGTACCCGGATCATCAAAACTGGATCTCTGCAGAATGATCACATGAATCCCATTTCCAACGGAACTGAGCTGACGGGAGGGTGTAGGTGAGGCATCGACATCATGACGTCATCGCCCCATTGTGCCAGGTCGGTTGTGTTCAAGGTGGTGGTGGGATTTCAGTGGTTTGGAGAGTCCTTCTTATGGGACAAATTAGGTCCCTTTGTGTGTCTGGATGAGTTCTGAACCGTTGCGCGCTTCCAGCATGTCCAAGCTGCTCAGCTACACGCTTTCATGGCCTTCGCGCATCCTGTCATAAAAGTTCTGTTCCAGCAGGACAATGCGCTGCCCCACTGGTCGGAAATCGCGCAGATATTGCTTTCGGAACACACATCTGAGTTTAGAACCGCCCATTGGCTTCCAAGGTACTCGGATTTAAATCCTGTGGAAGCTCTCTCTAGGATGTCGTGGAAGGGACAGACATGAACAGGAAGAATTGTGGTCAATTCTGCAACAGGCATAGCTGCCATTACCTCCGGAAATTCTTCAGCATCTGGTGGGGTCGATGCCTCAATGTTTTCAGGCTGGTATTCGCGTTAGAAAAGGACCAGCACGCTGTAGTTAGATATCTCTAATGTTTTGCCCATTGTGTGTATTTTTGACATCTGTATGAAATGAGAACTGTGCATTCAGCATGATTTTAAAGAACTGCACCATCGAGAAGTAAAAGCCCATAAAATTATCCTTTGAAGCTGACTGAACATAACGGACTGCATAAGGGGCACATCTCCTGGTTAGCACAAAAGGTTCTTTTGGTAAGCCATTCCAAAACGTTTACACAACAGCATGAATTCATTTATTCATTAGTTTAATATTACAATATACACTGCTGGCCACCCGGAATACAACACCAAGAAGGAAGCATCCGATTGGCCAGAAACTCGCAGCATACGTCTCTCGCGAGAGGACATGCAAACGATCAACATTGCAGGGCATATGCAAAACTTTTGCACCCGGCACGCCACCGAGAGGCACTATAAGAATGGGTGCTCAGAAGGTGGGATGTAAGTAGTGGAAGTGTATTGTGCTGCCGGACCTGTGCGTGGGAAGCTTCCTGATTCCTCGTCGCAGATTACGTCAGTCATTCCAGCACGTTTCGGAGTTCGACAGAGGACGAATAGTGGCTTATCACGACAGCGGTTTATCGTACCGAGACATCGGCGCCCGTGTGGGACGACATCCAGCCACAGTGAGGTGAGTATGAATTCGGTGAGTGTAGGAGGGACGGAGTTACCTAAGCGAGCGATTGCCGCAGCCGCGGCGCACCACCGGACTAGAGGACTTGCATGTTGTGCTGCGGGCATTAACGGCTCTCACCGCCACATCACGAACGTTAGCGCAGGAATTAGGGTGTGTTGCGCAACAACCTGTGTCAGCACGTACCGTTCGACGTCGTCTGCAGGAGAGGGGACTTGTCGCACTGAGCCCATTGCTCAGATAACTATTAACGCTACACCACCGGCGAGTGCGTCGACAGTGGGCCGTTCAACGCCACCCCTGGACTACGGAATGGCACGACATTGTCTTCTCCGACAAAACCTGCTTCTTCCTACAGCTCCACGATGGTCGGATCCGCGTGCGGCGACACCGCGGCGAGAGACTGTATGACGCCTGCATTATGCATCGCCATACCGGTCCGTCGCCTGGCATTATGGTTTGGAGCGCAATTGGATATGACCCCCGCACCCCTCTGGTACACATCGCCGGTACACTCAACAGCTACCGCTGCATCTTCGACGTTTTGGAGCCTGTAGTCCTCCCTTACCTGCAGGACCTGCCAGCGGCCACGTTTCAACAGGACAATGCGCGCCCGCTCGTGGCACGCATCGTGCAACAATTCTTCACTGTCCACCAGGTGTCACCGCTGCCGTGGCCAGCCTGTTCTCCCGATATGTTGCCCATCCTACAGTTCTGGTCGCTGATCGGCAACCGAGTGGCCCGGCAAGCAACACCCGCGGCTACGCCTGATCGGCAACCTAGTGTCCTGGCAAGCAACACCCGCGGCTACGCCTGATGAACTGTGGCAACGTTTGGAAGCAGCCTGGACCGACATATTCCAAGCCCACATCCAAAGCCTCTTTCGTTCGATGCCGCGGCATGTAGCGGCTGTTATTTCCAGCCATGGGGGCCACACGAACTATTGATGTATGCGTGTTTCGCAAGTCGCACTGGCCTGTAAGCTCAATCGTTTCATCTTTGTATCTGTTGTTATGTGTCCAGTAAATCTGGCTTTGCTATCTCGTGTTCTTCTTGGCGTTGCTTTTGGGTGGCCAGCAGTGTATATAAGTCGTCAGGCTTTCACTTTTCTCTGAGAAGACGTTTCAAAAGTGTGATTACAAATATACTGCAATATATTACGTATATCAACACGGAACTTACTCTGTATCTCTCGGTAAATCTGCTTCTGTCTGTCTTTTTACCTCTTATTCTCTTACTATCTCTCTCTCTCTCTCTCTCTCTCTCTCTCTCTCTCTCTCTCTCTCTCTCTCTCTCTCTCTCTCTCTCTCTCTCTCTCACTCTCTCTTTGACTCTGTTACTCTCTCTCTCTCTCTCTCTCTCTTGCTCTCTTTTTAACGCGGTTTCCTTGTTAGAAAACAGATTATCGCTGCTAACATCAAAGTGGCTCGTGATACAAGAGGGAAGACGCAATATGTTCCGTGCATGGAAAAGGCTTTGGACATTACGGGCAACACGTGACCGTGCATTATCCTACTAGAATATAGCTCCAGGACAACTCTGAAGGAAGGGTATCACCTCTGCCTCTAAAACATCATCGACGTACCGCTGGCTGTTGAGGGTTCCCTCATTTCGTACCTGAAAATTGAACCCAAGGGCACATCAAACTATGACGCTTGGCGATGGGACGGTATGCCGCTGTAAGGTGCCGTTCACCACGATGTCTTCGACTATGTATGCGATTATCATGGTGCGTTAATCTGAATCTTTTCTGTACAGAAAATACGACCTATTGCCAATATACGCGCAAATGTCTGTGCTCTAGACCGCATTGCATGCTGAGGCGTCTGTGATTCAGAATCAAAGGAACGTGCAGCAATCGGTTGCTAGCGACGAGTCCTGCGTTAAACAGACGATCGGTTGCTAGCGACGAGTCCTGCGTTAAACAGACGATCGGTTGCAA
This sequence comes from Macrothele yani, assembly GCA_039090855.1. Taxonomy (NCBI): domain Eukaryota; kingdom Metazoa; phylum Arthropoda; class Arachnida; order Araneae; family Macrothelidae; genus Macrothele; species Macrothele yani. Next base: position 50,891,894 of record CM077008.1, on the reverse strand, counting down.
GCGACGAGTCCTGCTTTAAACAGACGATCGGTTGCTAGCGACGAGTCCTGCGTTAAACAGACGATCGGTTGCTAGCGACGAGTCCTGCGTTAAACAGTCTTTCAGCACGTCGAACTGTGCTGAAAGACAAAGTTTGACATGTAACAGTGCTCCTATCCTGCCCTAACACCGCGGGTGTCGCTGTGCGATCAGTCATTGCCATGCGGCTGAGGTGTCTGTCATCCCGTGAAATCGTCCGATATTGCCGTCCATTTCTCTGATTTCTGTGCGTCCGAGCCTATATGTCCACTCACGCAATGTTCGCGTCAGTGTGCTGCCGTTTTGTCTTGTAGGAGTGGCGTTTTCTCTGCAAGAAAATCCGGCATAGGATTCTGATGGACAAACATTCAAGTCCATTCGCTCAATGTTCACAAATCTCTGGGATGCCAATGTAAAAAGTGATATATTTGTTGTGGGGCCACAGATAAAGGCAATGCTGATCTCAGAAGTACCAGAGAGCAAAACGGCTGTTGTTGAAAAGAATGCCTGGCAGTCATTCCGTCTTGTCTTGCAGTGATTGAAATTCTTGGAAATGGGAAAAGCACCAACTACATATAGCTTGTGGAAAATTTACTATCAATTTTGGAAGGATGCATTGTCGACTGACATTGAAACTTCATTACTTCCATTTACATCTCAATTTCTTCAGAGAACATTTGGGAGCGGTGAGTGATAAACATGATGAGAGGTTTCATCAAGTCATGGAAAAGAGATATCAAGGAAGATGGGATGAAGCCCTGATGGGAAACTACATATGGAATTTGGGACTCCATGATAGTAGTGTATCTTTTTAGGACATATTTATACTTCTTGTCTTTAATTGTTTCAACTCGTGCTGTGTATTGATAGTATTAAAGATTTGTACTCTCTTACATCCCCTGTCTTAATATGCATTGTAATACACGTCCTATGTCGTATATTATACAACAACATTAATTTTGGAGTTTCGTAAATCGTGGCTAAATTATTGATGCTATGCCAAAAATAGAGGCAATTTTGAAATCCTAGAACCAGGATTAATAAAGAATCATCAAAATATTCAAATAAGCACCATTTCTTTTTCAGATTTTGCTACACAGTGTAATTCAATATTGATATAAACGTCCAAATGATGAGCTTCCTGCAACAACATCACCTAAACAATCGAAGAGAAAGAATATATACAGGGTGTTTCATAAAGAATGTCCCGATTTGAAAAGTGGATATCTCAGCAACTACGAACCACCGATGAATGCGACTCGTATCATGTCTACGGGCATGGCCCAGAGTTTCTTATGACTAGCGCTAGATGGCAGCACGAGCGTCCAAACAGCCGCTACGTTTAGTGAGTGAGAAGATGGCGTCGAGACAACAGAAGCAACAGAAGGCGTTTTGTGTGTTCGAATTTAGCAAGGCCATGTCCGTGATTACGGTACAACTTTTCATGTAAGCGTAAAAGTTTCGCGCCACAATTTTTGCTTATGGGGACTGGAGAATCCACATGAAACCTCCAACATGAACGTGATTCATCAAAACTGAATGCTTGTTTTTGCGCGGTTTCTGTTAGAAGAGTTTATGACCCTTTATTTTTTGCGGACAACATAGTTATGAGCAACTCCTATCTTACAGTGCTGAAGGACGAATCTGAAGATTACATTTTGCAGAAGGACGGTGCACCGCCACATTGGAACCTCCAAGTTCGTCGGTTTCTAAACGACACATTGCCTCAGCGTTGGATTGGACGCAGGGGACCCCATGACTTGGCACTACACGCTTGGCCTCCAAGATCTCCAGACATCACACCATGAGGGGTTTTTTTTATGGGGATACGTAAAAGACCGTGTTTATGTTCCCCCTTTACCCGCTGACTTGGATGAGCTCCGAACGAGAATCACGGCTGCGGTAAATTCTGTGACTGAAAACAATCTCCGACGCGTTTGGGATGAATTCAGCTATCGGCTTGATGTAGTCCGTGCAACAGGTGGAGGGCACATTGAGCATTTGTAATTGTGGTGAGTGAAACTTTAGATCTTCTCTTGGATCTTTGTCTTGTAACTATCCCACATTTGCCTTATTAAAAATATTACTTTGAAATCGTGTCATTCTTTTTGAAACACCCTGTAGACTATTTAAAATTATCGCACAAAAACAACCTTAGAATAAAAGAAATACTTGCACGAAGAACATAAATTTGATATATTAAATATGTCGTTACTGTTCTATACATGTAATTTTATCAAGCTGAAAATATGTATCATCAAAATTCTGAATGGTTGTACATATATCTGATTTAGCGCAGTCATGCAGAGAAAAGACTATCAGAGCGGCGTTGTGTTACTGCCCTCTGTTCAACACCTAGGCTTTTAGTCGTGACAAGGTGTTATGATTGATTCTTTAAGCTGTTAAGCGTAGACACATGCGTAAATTCTACTTGTATGTGAACAAATTCTTTTCCTAGTATTTTTCAGGGCTTTGACTGTTTCCTGCTGTAGAATTAATCACCAGTTAGCGAGAGAAGCTTTAATCGCCTGTTTTACAGAAAAGAACAAATCAGGAGTTACACGAAAGGGTTTATTCCAATGTTTTCCATAAGGAAATAAGCAGCTGTTTCAAAGAAATCGTGTTCGTCACTTGTACTCCCTACATAAAAAAAAATGTGCTTTCTTGAGCAAGTAGCCAACGACTGGAATTCTTTACTTTTAGTAAGACCTTTGTTGTAAAACATAAACTAATAAAATACGTGTGCAGGTGGAATCCATTCAGTACGGATAATGATAAGTATATGACTATAAAATAAGGATGAAGAAGAACATCCTCCTAAGTAGTCCCATCGGTTTCAAAATCAAGCATTTTTAATATGTACATAGCTTGCCCCAAAACAACTGAGAATATTTAATAAAAAATGTGTAATACTGCATTCGACCTTGGCAGAGAAAACGGTATTTGTTTTAGTAACCATAGCAACCGGTCAAATCTGTTTATCACGCATGCGTCATCGGTAGTGTGCAGTTTAATATGCGTTGTTTCGTGAACCCCTAACAAGTGTTTTTGCGCTTCGAAAAAAGGGGTATGTGAAAGAGGAAACAGGATGCGCCATTAAATTTTGCTATGGACTTAAGAGGTCTGCCGGAGAGACTTTTCGTCTTATACAAAACGCTTATAAACATTGATTTCTAGGAAAATCAAAAATTTACAGATGGCATAAAAAATTCATGGATGGTTATGAGCCGGTGGCTTTAATCGCGCATGGAGGAAAACCTTCAGCGAGTGTTACAGAGGTAAACATCAATACAATAGGTGTTATTAACAGGAAGACACACGCCTATCGATTAGAGATATCCTATCCAAGTTAGGCTACACATTCCAAAATCATCAATTCACGGAATTTTAACCGAGCATTTGCCATGAAATGGGTTTGTTCAACTTGGGCTCCCCATTTTGTTTTTCATGTGCGGCCCAGTGCAAGGCCGCGAATGGTCAGTTCTGTCATTTCTTATTTGAAGAAAATTAATATTATGTTGATGCTCCAACCTGCATATAGTCCAAACTTGACACCATATGACTTCTCGTTGTTCCCTATTTTAAAAAAGTCATTACGGGGACGACTATTTGAGACTGATCAATACCGTATTATAGGTACGCAGGAGTGCTTCAATAACATTCAGAAGAAGAATTCCAAAAGACATTCAAAAAGTGGGAGGAACGTTGGTACACCAGTATTCGATGTAATGCGCAGCATTTCGAAAAAGATTACCACTTCTTTGATATTTAAGGTAAGCATATGTTTTAACGAAAACATTCTCAGTTGTTTTGGAACAACCCTTCTAGATAATACCGGCAAATCACAGGGGACAAAAAGCATTCGAGCAATATGCAAATCTTAGAAAGAGATATTGTATATAGCTTTGCATTAGAGACATCTATCTATCTACACTCACGGACAATGAAATTTGCGCACCAAGAAGGAAGGATCGGATTGAACTGAAATTTTATGGACGTAGTGATACAGATGAATGATACACATGATGGCAAAAACAGAGCTGCAGGACATTTACAGAGGGATCTATGGCACGCAGTCTGGTCATTTTCAATAGTGCGTCGCACCGGCTCGTGCTTCGATACATGCTGCAATACGGTCCGGCATGGAGGCGAAGAGACGCCTGATGTTGTCCTGCTACAGACTGGCCCACACGTGTTGGAAGTACAACGAAGTAAATTTCTCCGTCATTTCTGTCCACGACAGGATTCGAACCCGGATCCCCTCAATCCGGAATAAGTCACTCTACCAATTGAGCTACGTGGACGTTTTATTCTGATTCCTATCTGCCTTTATGTCGTGTGCGTCCTTCTGGCAGGTACGTCACATCTCCTGTTACGTTACATCATCTCCCTCTTATTTATTTTTTTATTTTTTTTTCGAAGTGCTGGAGAAGGGATTCTCTTATATTTCCTATCTCGCGGTGCGCAAAGAACATCACACCAATGCGAGATTTTGAACGGTCGGGTCATCCGGATAGTTCGGGCGCCATTATAACGACGTAAATTTCTCCGTCATTTTTGTCCTCGCCAGGATTCGAACCCGGATCCCCTCATTCCGGAATAAGTCACTGTACCAATTGAGCTACGCGGACGTTTGTTCTGACTACTATCTGCCTTTATGTCGTGTGCGTCCTTCTGGGAGGTACGTCACATCTCCCCCCCCCCAAAGAGGTCCGGGGGCATGGCCTGCGGGTCAGCCATGACCATGAATCGTTGCAGGCAGCCATCCACTGTAGAACGTGCACTTGAGAGCCCCCAGTCAATTTTTTCGAAGCGCGGGAGAAGGGATTCTCTGATTTTTCCTATCTCGCGGTGTGGAAATAACATCACACCATTCCGAAATTTTGAACGGTCGGGTCATCCGGATAGTTCGGGCGCCATTATAACGAAGTAAATTTCTCCGTCATTTTTATCCGCGCCGGGGTTGGAACCCGGATACCCTCATTCCGGAATGAGTCACTCTACCAATTAAGCTACGCGGACGTTTTATTCTGATTCCTATCTGCCTTTATGTCGTGTGCGTCCTTCTGGGAGGTACGTCACATCTCCTGGTACGTTACAGACGGTGTGCTCCAAATCCCGGATAGTGCAGCACGACGGCAACCGGCGTTTCAACTGACCCGATAGAGGACATGTCCGGGTAGTGGGCAGGCCACGGAAGTGTCTGGACATGACGTAGGCAGTCATGAGGAACCCGAATCGTGTGCGGGCGGGCATTATCCTGCTGGTATAGCACACCTGGAATCCCGGCCAGGAATGGGAGCACATGTGGCCGTAGGATCTCATTCACATACCGCGGGCCCGTCAATGATCCACGTACCACTACTAAAGCTGATCGGCTATCGTAGGCAATGGCTACCCAGACCATAATACCAGCAGTGAGGGAGGTGTGGCGCTCGTTATCGAGGTTGGGATTGTGCCGTTGACCCGGGGACCTCCACACTCGGCACGACGATCACCTGTCCCTAAAACAAAGCGGCATTCATCGCTAAACATCACACATCTCCAGACTGTGGCGTTCCACATTGCTCTGGTCTGGCACCACTGCCTGCACATGGAGTCGGCGATGTTCCGGTGTTAATGGCAGCACACGTAAGGGGCGCTGGGATCGCGGACTCACTTCCGCGAGGCGTGGGGAAATGGTTGTTTGGCAGACAGGAGCCGCTACATATGCCTGTATAATGGACCGGATCTCCGTGGGATCCGTTCGTGCCTGGCGCACGATCCGTCGATCCCCTCACTACCGGTGGTCATTCTGGTGCGTCCGAAGACGCTCCGCCGTGTGGCAGTGCCGTCACTTGTCCACTGCTCCCAACACAGTCAGACAGTATGGTCAGAACGTTCCACGTGGCGAGCTATACGACGTGCCGACCACCCTGAGGTTTTCAGCTCTATGATCCGGCCTCTCTCAAATTCCGTAAGTTGCGTAAATCGACGTCTCTGGCGTCTACCTGGCATTCTTGTCACTCTGTACTCTTGCTTGCGCCGGCCGGTACTTTTCGCTTTCATGGGGCATCGACTTCATGCCGGTTTATAAAGCCTTCGGTTCGTGCTTGCAGCGCCACCACAGGGTGTGCGGTAATGCGCACTTATACCAAACGTGGATAATTTGCATGCAAGTACGCATTCTAGCTATTTGCAAAGTTTCGCGGTTGTAGCATGTTTTCTTCTAGGTGCGCAAATTTCATTGTGAGTGAGTGCAATAAAGCATTGGTCCACGTTTTCGAACAGTCACGACTCGCAGATGCCTAGGAATTGATTTTACAAGATTTCGAACATTATCCATGTCCGCTGCAGCAGTTCCGCCAGTTTCCTCCCATTCCGTGGAGTAGGATCAGCAGTTCTCACACCACGTTTTAACGTATCTAACAAATGCTGGATTGGGTTATAGACAGGGGAGTTTGGTGAACAAGGGAATGAGGCGAATGACTTGTGCTCCATCTGGACATCTCATGCACAACCGTAGCAAGGGTTAACCTTGCTACGGTTGTGCGTGAGATGTCAAGACGAAAACCTCCAGAAATCAGCAATCGTTTGGACGAAAACATTTGGTAGATCAAAGTGGTTCAAATGAGAGTAGAGACCGAATCTTTTTTGTCTCTTGTTGCTAATTCGCGATATGCTCCAATAAGTGATGCGTTCGAAGATAACCGTCGGCTCATCAATCATGAACAGTATTCTTCGTTGATTTTGCGTTTTGTGGGGTCGGCTATCCGCTTGCAGGATTCACGACTGTCAGCTTTGTGCACTCTGAAACACAAGGTTTCATCCACAGAATCGCCGTTTTTCGCGTGACGAACCATTCCAAGTAAATCCTTGATACGGTTGTGCGCGAACCTCCTAGGAGAATGGCTTCTTGGGAGATGCTCGTACCGGCAGAGCTGGCGTTAGTTATCATTCTAAGTTCATAGTTGCTAACTTAAGATCACTATTTTGCCCATTTTGACCTCGGAAAAACGTTAATTTACGTGTTGTACTGAGCCACGAGGGTAGAAAGGTGTGTGTGTGCGCCTAATAAACTAGCATCTGGGTTCAGTAAGATCAGACATCGTGGTACGATCTGTAGCTAGGAAATTAATTACACATCGAAAAGTAATTCAGAAAAAAACATGAGGGAATATACACTCAATAGACAAAACATTAGTGATACAACGTACCTACCTAATAGCGTGTTGGTCATCCTTTAGCCCGAATATGAGCCTGGGCACGCACCGGAATCGACTCCACCAGACGCCAGAGGGTTTCCTGAGGTCATGCCAGCAATGCGTGTTTCAGTATTGTCAATAAGTTAGTCCTAGGCATCGGTCCAGCATCCATGGATCACATGTTGTGCTCCACGACATCTCAGAGAGCTTCCACATGGTTCAGATCCTTGGGAGCCACAGGATGGGTCCAATCTCAGATCAGTGATCTTTGAGCCATGATTGGGTGTCCGCTCGAGCAGCTCATTGTCCGGCTAAAGCTGACCATCCACCGCAGCATACGCGAAGGCCATGAAAGCGTGTAGGTGATCAGCCAGAACATGCTGACCGCGAGCAGAGCTTGAAGGCTTATCCAGACACACTAAGGGACTTAATGTGTTCCAGCATAAGGTTTCCCAAGCCATCACACAGCCACCGCCGCCTCGAGAAGAGCCAAACTGGCACGACGGGACCATGGGCTCATGTTATCGACGCCATGTTTGCCACCTCGTCAGCTCGGTACAGATGAAAATGGGATTCATCTGACAACACAAGGCTGAGCCGCTCTATACAGGTCCAGTTTTGATGTTCCTGGCACCATGTGAGACATAATGTCCTATGTCGAGCGGTCAACATTGGCACAGAGTATAGCGTCAGCTTCTGTAGCTCAGGGTATACAGCGTGGCCCGTATTGTTCGCTCGATGACGTGTTTTGGGCCACTGATATTTAGCCTGGATGAAATTTGCGTCGCCGTTGCCAAACTGTGGGTCTGAACGAGCGTCAGTGGTCTACATCGTCTCCAGTCATCAATGGTGTGCGGTCGCCCACCACATGTTTTCTAGGCGTAGGTACCTCCATCGATGGTATACCCGCGGAACACCCTTGATACAGTTTCCCTAGAGAACCCTAGGGTTCTTACCACTTGGGCGATGGAATAGCCCATCTCTCTTGCGCCGACAATGCGTCCACGACCATAGTCGCTGAGATCACCCCGTTTACCCATGCTCGTCGATTGCGATACGTTGTTAAGGAACCTGATGTCGTCCTATTTATCCCCTGCGTTCGGTTTAGGACTGTTTGACTCTGCGCGTGGACGCTCATGTCGACTTCCCATCACCCCTATCTCTAATGTGTTGTCTACTGAGTGTACGTATATGTCAAACCCTGTGTAGTTTTCAACAACTGTGAAAGTGACTGAATCTGGAACATGTGGAAGACATGTCTTCCACATGTCCTAGATTCAGTCACTTTCACAGTTGTTGAAAACCACACAGACCTGAAGACATGTCATATGTGGAAGAGATGTATTTGTCACAGGCAAAGACATGTCTTCTACATAAGACATGTTTTCCACATGTTCTAGATTCAATCTCTTTCGCAGTTGTTGAAAACTACACAGACCTGAAGACATGTCTTATGTGGAAAACATGTCTTTGTCGTAGACATGTCTTTGTTTAAAACTACATGACCTGAAGACATGTCTTATGTGGAAGAGATGTTTTCGTCACAGGCAAAGACATGTCTTCCACGTGTCTTCCATGTCTTCAGGTCATGTCTTCCACATGTATCTAGGTCATGTGGAAGACATGTCTTTTTATGTACATGTCTTCTTCGCACATCACATCACTGCGGCTACCATATTATAAGCAAGGGGAAGAGCTGGTGGGCATATCTTACTGCACTGCACATGTCAAAAAATTAACATGCAGTTAATTGCCTCTACAGTTTTCTGAGCAGCTGTAGTCTTGCAAATCGTTCGATTTATGTGAGATTTTGTGTCTTAAATAAGGCAGTTGAACTGTATTTGTCCCATGGCTCCAGTGATTTTGCTTCCTCGGAAGCACTAGTCTTAAATAGAAGAAAGCGATTTAACGCCCATCGAGGCCGTTCAACTTCGAAGTAAGCGAAAAAAAGAACGTCCTCTATCAGTACAGAATTTAAACCCTTTTACCGACCAATGTATATGAACTAAATGGCTCTCAAAAATGTCGACATTCCTCAAACAGAAAAAAATGTCTTCGTAGGAGCCTCGTTTTACGAGAACTACAGCAATACCGTACAGTTCCTCCTACCATGTCACTGTAAATAAAACGATCACATATGTCAAACGCTTGCATTAAGTCCCTTGTTGTCCTTTCTCCATGACTCAATGCATGATGGGGAAGGTCTAGTCCACCTGGCATGGACATCATGCCATTGGGTAGAAACGAGTGACTCAAACAACTTTCTACTTTCCTGTGCTTGTCGTCATTGTTTTAGCCCTTTCAGCGGCATTTCAGTCCGAAATAGTTAGTGTAGACGTTCGCTTTAAATGCCCAAGTTAAATAAAAAAGAGAAAGAGAAAGCAGCGCTTTTTGATGAGAAGGGTCATCCGTTCCAGCCTCGTTAATCCCTAATTTTTAGACAGAGAATATGTTCTGTCGAACTGAATTTAATTTATTTTTCTAACCCTGGGTTAATTGGTTCTTCCCGGTTAAAGTGTTAACTCCTTTTTGCAAGTATTTAAATCAGAACACCAAATCTGTATTGCCATTCGTTATTGCTTAATTGTGATGCAATGTCGGAATCCTTAATCAAAAGTACTTTATTCACCGCACTAGACGTTATAGCTACCGAGACTGCAAAATAGCACATCATTATCGGCAGCTTAAGCAGCAGCCTACTTGTCATATTCCCTGGTACCGTCGTTCCATCTCATTTGTGTCTTGGTGGAATCTTTCTCTTTTTCCTCACTAGCGGCTCGAAGGCTTTCAAACGAGCATTCAGAAAGTGCACTTCTAAGCTCATTGAACAAACTTACTCTCTGAATTTTTCTAGGAAACCTTCCGCTATTTGCTTATAGTTAGGATATTTGTAGTTTCCCAAACACTTCTTTACAACTTCCTAAAAGCATTCAAAGCCTCTCTTTCAAAGTTTCTGTTTTTGTTTCAAACACTGTCTTTTAGGAGTTTTCGAATGTCTGGTATGAAACAAATGCCTTCTTCCAGTTTGGCGTCTGATAATCCCGGAAACTTTTACACTTATGCTTAAAACTCTCTCCTTCTTTCGGGAGAGCTTTTACAGACAGCTTTTTAAGCCCAAGTTTGATAAGACGTTAAGGGACTATTGGGATCAACCAAACTCTCCAGGATGCCATATTCCTTTTCCACTTTTAAAGCAGACTTGCTTAGCCATTGTCCTTTAATTCATTGTTGGCCCTCTGCTCGGCTGTCTGATTCATCCAAAAAGTGTAGGTATTTTGTATGTACTCCTTTCTGTTCAAGGAGCAGAAACAATGCTTTAAGATAACTACACAGGAACGTGTCGAAGTAGGGGTATGACGTTTCGGGTGCTACCCCCCCCCCACACACACACACACACTCCGCCCCCCAAAATTGAAACCTTTTTATACCTCGAAAACGTAATTTTAAAGGGCAAAGTTGTGTTAATACTTCAAATTGTTTTTATGTGTCACGGCAACAATTGAACGTGTTTTCTCCATGAAGACGACGAAGCTGCAATGAGCCAAGGACCATGATATTCCATTGCAATGAAAAGCCAATACATGGCCATAATGAAAGTTTCTGTAGCGACGAGGAAATGCCAAATTTGAGTTCCGTGACTTATTTCAGATTACTCTAAAGCACGGTGAAAAGCAAGAAGTTTTGATTAAAATACCAAGAGTCACATGAAGACAACAAAATCAACGCTCTAATATAAACACTGAAAACCCAGAACACATATACAGGATTTAAATTTATGTACCATATATACACTATCTACCAACAAACAGTTGGACACCTGTGATAGCAAAGGAAAACAAAGTTTTTTCACCTCCAATAGTTGGTAGAGCCTCCACGAGCTGCGATTACAGCTGCGACCCTCCGGGGCATACTCTCAACCAGGCGTTGTACGACAGCTAGCGGTATTTTCTTCCACTCGGCTTGGAGAAGACAGGTCAGTTCCTTCACCGATTTCGGACGGTGGAGGCACCCCTTAAGTCGACGCTCCAGCTCGTCCCAGAGGTGCTCAATAGGGTTAAGGTCCGGGCTCTGAGCAAGCCAGTTTATTCGACTAACCCCATTGTCACCATACCAACCCATGGCAACATGACAGGTGGCATTACAGCTACCGAGACTGCAAAATAGCAGAATTGAAATTATGATACCGTTGGATCGCCCGCAATGAAAAGGAGAACTGGCCAAAAGATGCGCCAAGTGCTTTAAAACTTGGCAACAGTGAGGTGTTACCCAATATTGAAACATTGTTTCACATACTAGGTACTCTATCAGTGATAATTTCAGAAAGTGAGCATTCGGTTTCAAAAATGCGTAACTTAAAATCATATGAATGTAAGAGACATAAGCTTGGGCCCGGGGTTGTCAAAAGAATCCGGGCCCGTCCCGGGATCGGACGGGCTCAGGATTAATTAGAGCCAAAAACCCGGGCCCGGGCCTGGTATTACACATTCTGAATTTCATTACTGATTTATTTATATATTTCCAATTTCGTTGTTTATAAGTTACCTTCACGAAAAACTGTAATTAAAAAATAATTCCTTGGATATTATTGTTATAACTGGCTACCAAAGATTAAAGAATTTCTAGTGTTAAATACAAGGCTGGTGCCACTTCTATATCTGGAGCTTGATATCTTCAGCAATGCTTTTTTTTTCTTTTTTTCTGATTCTTTTTCGGAAAAAAGGAAGACTTCTTTGAAGATTTGGAAGATGAATTTGAAATTCATGATCCTAATCCAGATGAAATTTGTAAGAATGTGGAATTGCGCATGGGAGAAACACACTTTGAAGCTGTGGATTTGTTACCGTGGTGGAAGAATTCTCAATCGCCTTAGCTAGTTGCCATTGCGAGACGTGTCCTATGAATGCCAGTCAGTAGTTCTGCAAATGAGGGTGTTTAGTGCAGCAGGTGAAGTTGTAGAGGAAAGAAGATCAAGATTAAACGCTGAAGCATTAGATGTGATTCTTTCTTTGAGGAGTTTCGAGAGACTTAAACGGTAAGCAATTTTCATGATGAACTTCATGGAAACTGCACACACATAGAATAATATCGTGGTTATTACACTATTAAGTGCAAAGCTTTGTTAATGTTACAAAATGCGAAATAATCTGGTCTGGAATGCTCAGGCTTTTTTTTTTTGTTGGAGATTTTCTTACATGCTTTTTTATACTTTACTACATCAGTGTAAACTATTTTTACCAGTTAGAATCTATGTAAATTATATTGCAAAATTTAGCATTCTAGAGTCAAAATTTAAAACACGTGCTACTGTCTGTAAAGAGTTATATGTTTTGTAATGCGATTTATTCAAAATAAAAGGAAATTTAAAAATCCAAATGAAATAGCGAATTGAATGTTTTGTGTTTCTTAAAAATTTTCTTATCTTCAGCTTTTGGCAAAATCACTGATTTCCTTGGTATAGTCGAACGGCATGTGCATCGATTATTTATTTATTTTCTAATCCACATTTAGAATATTTGCTTTTATACATAGTGTTTCGAAGAACATGGCAATATTATGAAGTGGATTAACTGAAGTAAACGTTTTAAACTAATCCTTGATTGGGCCATAGCTTTGTCTTGCTAAGAAAATTTTTAAAGCCTTGCTAAGAAAATTTTTCTGAGTACCCGTGCGGGCCCGGGCTTAGCAAACACATGTAATCAAAGAAAGCGGGCTGGGCCCGGTCTCCTAAAATTGAGCCCGAACTCATCTCTAGTACGTAATACCATATCGAAACTCAGATCCAATGGGTTAGCATTTTTTACTTTCATCGAGAATTCACACCGAAAGCTGAAGAAGTTTTAGATGAACTAGCAAAAAAACAAAACAAAAAGAAAACACACCAGAAGGCTGGAAAAACGACTCACGTAATAGTAGGTAAAAGTAACATGAGAGTTGAATCAAATATTTTGTCGAAATGAGTGTCGTCCGCATGAGGGATTGTTAGTCTTACTGTACAATGAAAAGAAATGCGCCATTATACAAATGAAGAATGTTTCACTAGACGGTAAATTTTCATTTCGTTCTAGAATTGCTTGTATCTTTTAAACATTTAACAGTAAGTAGTGTAGTATTCTTGTTTTCAGAACAGGTAAATGGCAAAATATAAATAGACAACCATTATGTGGTGTTACGAATATGGGTAATATTAGGTGTATAAATCAGTTTTAAAGCGTTTTAAGACAACGCAACATGTAATTTGAGAAAAAAAACCAATACCTTCACGAATAAAAAAATGTGCTGTCATTATCTATCCCCTCCTATCATCAGTCTGACAGCTGACGGAATCCAGCCATGAAGAATACTTCGTCGTGTGACGCGATGAAGTCGTCAACCCATTTTTGTACTTCGTCACATATCCGGAACCGTACAGCAGACAAACCATGTTGCATTGATCGGAACAAATGATAGTCTGAAGGGGCTATGTAGGGACTATACAACGGGTGCTGTCGGAAGAGGAACAGCTCTCGAAGAGAAAAAATAAATAAAATCCGAGTAGCTGTCAAAACTGTTTCTGATAGAGGGCGCTGTCGCCCCGTGGGAAAAGAGAACGAGTGTTTTGAACACGATCGAACTCACGATGAAAAAAACGCCGGTGTTTTATGTTATGTATCTTTAGTATGTGTGCGGTCGGCCATCTGTGTCATGTATTAAATGTAGGTTTGATGTTTATTACTGCCTCTTGAGTGATTCGTCTCAACTTCGGAGGAATGTGGATTAATTTGCTATTGTTAATTGATTTAACGACTTCAACACACGGCACCCAAGAACCGTCGTTCAAAAATTGAATGTAAGGTAAGAAGTACTTTTTCTTCAATACTGTGCATTCCTGATTGATTTGAACGGCGACACGTTACATAATGGCATCCCTGCCTGGATTTTGAGTTGAGGTATTTTAAACATAGCACAGAATTCGTAGCCGAGAGAATTCTTCCGTTTGTTAACATTCTGATATATTGTTTCGAACGAAAACATGGCCGAAGAAATTAGAGCTAGATTGAGACAGAAACGCGGCGTGATGAGAACTTCCGTTACCAAAATTATTAAGCTATTGGAAGCGGAACTTAAACTAACTGATGTGGATATAGATAATCTTGAAGAACTTTTAGAACATCTTAATGAAAAATCAACAGAACTAAAATTAATTGATTCCGAGCTGGAAAATGTTTTAGATCCAGGTTACTTGCAGTCTGAGTTAGAAAGTGCTGAAGAATATCGTGAGAAAATAACTACATGGAGATATAGAGCGTCGAAACGAGTTCATATATTAAAGCAAAATGTTGTGAATAATGGCGTGTCTCTTGGTCAGAGCCCCGAGCTACATGAATCAAGAGAAGAACGAGTGAGGGACTCTGGGACTATAAAATTGCCGAAGCTATCTATTTTCAAGTTTTACGGGGATGTGAGTCAATGGCTTACATTTTGGAATTCTTTTGAGTCGGCAATTCATAAGAATGATTCTTTGAACAAAGTAGATAAATTTAATTATCTAAAGCTCACTTAGGAGGTACTGCTATGAACGCTGTACAAGGATTTGCTATCACACCGGAAAATTACGACATTGCTGTAAACATGTTACAAGAGTGATTTGGGAGAAAGGATTTGTTAATAAATGCACATATGAGTATCTTGCTTGATCTTTCCCCTCTCAAGAATTCCAGTGATATCGGAACATTTCGAAAGTTGCTTGATAATGTTCAAAAGCAAATAAGAAGTTTAGAGTCGCTGGGAGTTTTGTCAGACACGTATGGAAATCTTATGTGTCCGATGCTGTTGAAAGTGCTCCCCGCTGATCTGATCTTAGAATTCAATCAACAAAGTACCAATGCCAGTTATGACATCAAAGATTTGATTGAATTTTTAAGGAAGAAACTGACCTCCAGGGAGCGCACTTCTGCTAGTGTTTCGGTCACCAGAGACTGGCACAACAGTTTTCCAGCCACTTTTGCTCCTCGGTCAGGTGGCTGTGGCAGGAAGTCTCACGTTACTCGAGAGAAAAGGGAAATACACTGACAGCAGCTGAGCTATTTAGTACTAAACTGACAGAAAAGAAAAAACTCGTTTGTGTTTTTTGTGACAAACCTCACGCAAACTCTGAGTGCAAAGAAACTCGAAATCTGTCTCTGGAGGAAAGAAAATCTATTCTGTTAAAAAGGGGATGCTGTTTTAGGTGTCTTAAACCAGGACACGTTTCACGTTCTTGTAAGGTAAAAATTACCTGCTCACACTGTGGTAATAGATATCTATCTATTATGTGTTTTCATAAACACGAAGAGAAAGATAAGAAACCAGAAAACAATAAAGAAAATGATAGAGCTCTGGAAGCCAGTGTTTTGACTAACAATTCCTGTTCCAAGGAGGTGTATTTACAGACTTTAATTGTTTGTATTAAGGAGAATGACATCAGTCGTTATGTACGAGGGATTATTGATACAGGTAGCTCGAGATCATATGTAAGTGAATTTGTCGCTAAAGCACTGAAGTTGAAATGCAAAGGGGAAGAAAAAGTCGTTCATGGACTTTTTGGGGGAATAGAAAAAAGTGAAAAGCACAAAAGATATTCGATTCAATTAAGCAATCTTGACGGAGATTATATTTGCGAATTAGAGGTGATGGATCAAAAAAGAATCTGTGCTTTCATTCCGAAGTTAGAGGACTCTAAATGCATAAAAGAACTGACAAATAGTGGAGTTTTCATTGGCGATATTTCCATAAATGAACATGACTGTCTGTATGAGAAAGATCCGAAGGAAATTGATTTTCTGATAGGAGCTGACTTCTCAGGGAAGTTATTTACAGGTGAAATTGAGCACCTTTCCAATGGATTGGTGGCAGTAAACACACGTCTGGGATGGACGTTTATGGGAAAACAGAAGAAAAAGAAGCCAGTAAATCTAATGTCCTTATCTCTCTCCACTTTGGCGAATTAAACCTTTCTGATTTGTGGAGACTTGATACTTTGGGGATTCTCGATCCAGGCGAAAAGATCGCGAGAACGGAGCTCGAAGACCTTGCGAAAGATCATTTTATTTGTAATGTTTCAAGAGACCAAGAAGAAAGATATATGGTTTGTTTGCCATGGATTCAAGATCACCCTCCTCTGTCGGACTGCAGGGAGATAGCAGTTAAAAGATTGAAGAGCTGTGTTAAATCTTTAGAACGGACTGAGAAGTTAGATGCTTATGAAGATGTTTTCCGGGAGTGGCTGAAGGAGGGCATTATAGAAGAAGTTAAATCTCCTGAGGAGAATGTGAAAACGGAGCATTTTTTACCACATCATCCTGTTTTCAAGGAGAACTCAACGACCAAAGTGCGACCTCTGTCTTTGATGGCTCGGCGAGAGGGAAGAATTCTCCCTCCATTAACGATTGTCTGGAAAAGGGACCGAATGTTGTAGAACTTATACCCTCAATTATAAACAGATTTCGGATGGAAAAAAATGGGGTAACTGCCGACATAAAGAAAGCTTTCTTACATATTGGACTTCAGCAGCATGATAGACCATTTTTGATGTTCCTGTGGTGGGAGAACGGTAAGGAAGAAAATCTTAAAACCTTCCAGCACCGAAGAGTTGTTTTCGGAATTTCTTCGAGCCCTTTCCTGCTGGGAGCAACAATGGAATTTCACCTGAAGAACGAGCCGGATCATCTGCAAGAAACGGCGAAAAAGCTCCTGAGGTCGTTTTATGTTGACAATTGTGTTTCTAGTGTGAATAGCCGAGAGGAGCTTGAAAAGTTCATTTTTGAGTCACGAAGTATCATCAGTTTAGCCAAGTTCGATTTGCGAGGTTGGGAGCATGCTCCTGCGTTGACAGAATTGGAGATGAAGATGGAGATGAAAGGAAGGTCCCAGTGCTGGGATTAAGTTGGACACTGAGTTCAGATGAGCTGTCTATTGACATGAAGGGGCTCTCTAGCGATGAAAAGTTCCCATTGACAAAACGAGAGATCCTCTCAGTTGTCCATCGAGTATTCGACCCCATTGGATTCACGTGCCCGGTCACACTGGGGCCAAAGGTTTTGCTGCAAGAATGTTGGAAGAACGGGATTACTTGGGACTCTAAGCTGCCTCCGACTATATCTAGAAAATTTGAACGTTGGAAGACGCAATTGGAAGGCTTAAGTGCTGTGCTGATTCCACGATGCATACTAAAGGATGCTTCAGCCAATTCGGAGGTATCTCTACATGTGTTCTGTGATGCAAGCAAGATAGCATTTGCTACTTGTATTTTTGTCCGATGTCAAAATGATCGGTCCACAACGTGTCAGCTAATACAAGCACGTTGTAGAGTCGCCCCTTTTAAATTACCTTCCATACCCAGGATGGAACTCTTGGCCTGCACTATTGGAGCTAGGTTCGCAGAAACAACGAAATCAGACTTGGGGCTGGGGAACGTGCCTACGTACTATTGGTCTGATTCTATGAATGTGTTATACTGGATAAAAAGAAATGAAAATTGGGCAACCTTCGTTTACAATCGTGTTCAGGAAATTCGGCGGCTAACAGACCCAGAAGACTGGAGGCACATTGCCGGGTCTACGAATCCTGCGTATCTCCCTTCGAGAGGATGTACAGTGAAAGAGTTGAAAAATTCTCGTTGGTGGGAAGGTCCGGAGTGGCTAAAATTACCGTGTGATGAATGGCCAGCCTCAGAAGCGCTTCCAAATTTGGAGGTTGTGAATTCAGAAAGGCGAAAAACTATTGTGTCTGCTACTAACACAGAAATTGAGAAGGTTTTTGAATATTCTACGAAGATCTCCTCGTATAGCAGAATAATCAGAGTCATGGCGTGGATTTTTCGTTTTTACAGGAATGCAAGGCCAAACGAACTGAAAGATGTTTCGGTGAGTTAAGTGTAGAGCAAGTCGAAAAGGCCGAAATGGTAATGTTGAAAGGAATCCAAAGACAGAGTTTTGGCGAAAATAGAGAAACTTCTCTGAAAACCTTTATCGACGTAGAAGGGGTGCTTCGAGTCAATACGAGAATCACCAAGAGAAAGGACTCGGAGGCATTTCGTCATCCAGTAGTACTGCCTTCTAAACATCACATAGTGAAAACATTAATTTGGAAAAAACATGTTGAACTAGGCCATGCTGGTCTGCAGATCCTAATCTTGACTATGCGTGAACGTTATTGGATAATAAAATGCAGAAAAGCGATACGGCAAGTTATTAAAGAATGTGTCAGATGCAAAAGGTATACTGCACTTCCTTTGGAACCACTTAGTTCGCCTCTTCCTGAAGATAGAGTTAGAGATGCCCTTGTCTTCGAAGTGGTTGGCATCAATTTATGTGGACCGTTGGTTTTGAAAAATAATGAAAAGAGTTGGATAGTACTGTTCACCTGTGCAGTTTACCGAGCGGTTCATCTAGAGCTGGTAACGTCTCTGTCGATCGATGAATTTCTTCTGGCACTTAGAAGATTTATTGCACGCAGAGGACGTCCAACAACCATTTATTCCGACAATGGAACAAACCTAGTGGGAGCAGCTAAGAACTTGAAATACATTCATTGGGATAGAGTACAAAGGAATGCTGCGGCGGAAAAAATTCAATGGAAGTTCAATCCACCCTCTGCCCCTTTTTGGGGAGGATTCTGGGAAAGGATGATAGGCATGGTGAAGACTGCGCTCAGAAAGGTACTGGGTAAAACCAGTCTACAGTACGAAGAATGGCACACGATTCTCTGCGATGCGGAAGGTGTGATTAATTCGAGACCGCTAACATACCTTTCTGAGGACAGTGATGACCTCGTTGCCCTTACACCGGCTATGTTTTTGCAAGAGATCAAAGAGATAGGAGTCCCCGATCTGGATTTGATTGACACCAAAAGACTGAACAAGCGATTTAGTTTTAGGCAGAGGATTCGGCAGGATCTCAGAAAACGCTTCAGAGTCGAATATCTGGGGCATCTCAGAGAATTTTCAAAGGCTCAAAGGAGATCCAACATTGCGGAAAAGGACGTGGTCTTAGTGGGGGACGACAAGACTAAGAGACTCAAATGGCTTTTGGCCAAGGTGCAAAAACTTATTCCGGACAAGGACGGTGAAGTCCGTGTTGCGGAAGTTAAGACAAAAACAGGATCGTTATTGCGACCAGTGAAGAGACTTTATCCTTTTGAGATTCGAGCGAGCGAGCGCTCGTCCCTTTCAAGTCCCTGAGCCTCCTGAGAGACGTCGAAAGGGGACCTACTTCCAAAGACATTTCACATGGCCCAGTGTTGTCAGAAAAGAAAGAAGAAGCGACGGGTAGTGGAGACTTGCGATTTTTTTATTGTAGGTTTAACGACCACCGTGAGCAACTCAATGGGCTATAAGCAGTCGCCCGTCCCTAATTTAGGGTCACTGGTTCCAGGGAAGGAAGAGAACCAGTGCCGTAAGACAAATACAACATCCATGCCTCACCGGGATTCGAACCCGGACCCCGTTCGGACGAATGATCAGAGGCCATCGCTTAGACCACTGCGCCACCGGGGCGGTGGAGACGTGCGATCCCGTTATGGACGGATCTTAAAGCCAGTGCGGCGAATGAACTTATAACGATTTATGTGTTTGAGTTTCGTGACTGATCCAGAAGCTCAAAGGTGGGAGGATGTCGGAAGAGGAACAGCTCCCGAAGAGAAAAAATAAATAAAATCCGAGCAGCTGTCAAAACTGTTTCTGATAGAGGGCGCTGTCTCCCCGTGGGAAAAGAGAACGAGTGTTTTGAACACGATGGAACTCACGATGAGAAAAACGCCGGTGTTTTATGTTATGTATCTTTAGTATGTGTGCGGTCGGCCATCTGTGTCATGTATTAAATGTAGGTTTGATGTTTATTACTGCCTCTTGAGTGATTCGTCTCAACTTCGGAGGAATGTGGATTAATTTGCTATTGTTAATTGATTTAACGACCTCAACACACGGCACCCAAGAACCGTCGTTCAAAAATTGAATGTAAGGTGAGAAGTACTTTTCCTTCAATACTGTGCATTCCTGATTGATTTGAACGGCGACACGTTAGTAGGTGCTCTAAAACTTCGCAGTCGAGCGTCAATAACGTTTCCTTGACCGTTTTTGTGACATGCGGCTTAGCGTTGTCATGCAGTAATTTCATTAGACGTAATCCTTTCTCTGTGAATGGACATTTTCGACAGATTTCCTGGTTCAATCGCAGCAATTGTTGCTTGCAACGATCAGCCGTAACCGTTTGACCCGGTTCCAATAGTTCATAATAGAGCACACCCTTCACATCCCACCAGATGCACAGCATAACTTTCTTGGAGTGAATATTGCTTTTAGGTGTCGAAGTCGTTGCTTCACCGGGTACTACCCAGTGTATTTTTTGCGTTAATGGTTGTCGTACGATATCCACTTTTTATCACCTGTAACGATTTTCCACAGATAGGACTTGCTGTGTTGTTTATTCAACAGATTCAAACACTTCATCACATGCTCATCATTGTTCCTCTTGCTCAGGTCATGTGGCACCCATTTTCCTTCCTTCTGAATCTTTCCCATTGCGCGTAAACGATTGGAAAATGTTTGTTGAGTGACCCCCAGTTGTTCAGCAAGTTCTTTTTGCGTTTGAGATGAATCTTCACCCAGCAATGCTTGCAGATCCTCATGTACAACCCTCTACGGGACACCGCTACGTTCTCAATCGCTAAAATCAAAATCATCTGCTTTAAACCGTCTAAACCAAAATTCACTAGTGCTTTTCCATACAACATTCCCCCAGAGCAGAATAGATCGCTGCACCTACCTTTGCAGCACATTTTCCTTCATGAAATTCGTAACGAATACAGTGTGGAATAAATGCAGTATCGCTTGCCATCTTTCACCTACCGATGTGCAAGTGCATTTTGACTGTTGGGCAAAAGTCTGTATCATATTTTATACTCGGGAGTCACATGACAACAACGCGGGGTAATGTCGGATATGTAAATTAGCGGTATACCACACACAAGAATCGCTTTAAAACTTATTTGTACACCTACACTATCTACCAACACATAATTGGACACCCCTGCAATCGACGATATCTGTGGTCCTGATACACGTCACGACCGCCGCCGTTAAATATCGTGTGGGAAACAACAACGCAACCAGTCGCATGCAAGATGCCACGCAGTTCGGAACTCTCTGATTTCGAGAAAGTTGTAATCATCGGGTATCACAGAAATGGCCGATCCATACGTATATCCAGCTAGTTGAAGTACCCAAAATCGACAGCGACCTACGTGATTGTGAAGTGGAAGATGAGAGGTGACTGTCGGAATGTGCCCCGACCCGGCAGACCCACAAAACTGGGAGTGACGGGTGCTGGCCATAGAAATTCGGAGAAACCGCCCCAATTCGATGGGTCACATCCGCGAGGAGTTCCAACACGCACCCGGGAGTGTTCTTTCGATGAATACCATCCGTAAGGAAGCCCATCTGCTCGGTTATCATGGACGTGCTGTCGCCCACAAGCCTTTGATCACCAAGTCCAATAGCGCTGCTCGGCTAACGTGGTGCAAAGAACGTCGACAGTGGACCGTTGAACAGTGAAAACAGGTTCTCTGGAGCGACGAATAAAGGTTCACCCCCTACCGTTCGGATGGCAAGGTCTGGTTTTGGCGTCTGCCTGGAGAACGCCTCCTGACGGAATGTATTGTGCCAACTGTGAAGTTCGGCGGCGG
Source organism: Macrothele yani (assembly GCA_039090855.1). Lineage (NCBI taxonomy): Eukaryota > Metazoa > Arthropoda > Arachnida > Araneae > Macrothelidae > Macrothele > Macrothele yani. Next base: position 50,869,995 of record CM077008.1, on the reverse strand, counting down.
GGGAATTATGCAAAGGGGGTGTTTCTCTTGGTGTGGCACGGGACCCTTGGTCGCAATTCCTGGTGGACTCAACGCCGAGACCTACTGCGTCATTTTGGATGACCATGCGCTTCCTACGTTGTGGCAGTTTTACGGGGTGGACCCATGTTACTTTCAGGATGAAAATGCCACCTGTCATGTTGCGAGGTCCACCATGGCTTGGTATGGTGACAATGGGGTTGATCGAATCGACTGGCCTGCGCAGAACCCGGATCGTAACCGTATCGAGCACCTCTGGGACGAGTTGGAGCGTCGACGTAAGGGGTGCCCCCACCGTCCGAAATCGGTGAAGGAACTGACCTGTCTTCTCCAAGCCGAGTGGAAGAAAATACCGCTAGTCGTCGTACAACGCCTGGTTGAGAGTATGCCCCTAGGGGTCGCAGCTGTAATCGCCGTTCGTGGAGGCTGCACCAACTATTGATTGTGAATAAACTTCGTTTTCCTTTGCTATCACAGGTGTCCAATAAATTGTTGGTAGATAGTGTATTAAGAACGTTAATAATAATTTCGAACAGTTATAGTTCGAATATTTTTACTCCGATGCTTCATACATTTTAAAAATACACTCATAACACACTTAGTTATGTAAAAAAAAAAAAAGTACGTAAGCCCCACGAAAAATATTCCTGGGCACACCACTGTAACCACGTGTCATTTATCTGTGATCGTTGTAGTTAAGCTACTTGAGAACTAATGCAGCATTTTTATAACGCTCTTTGCTCAAACTAATTAACTGTTTGCAGTGTGAACAAGATTTTTTTTTCTGATGGCTCTGAAACTGTCTCCTTTTTTTTTTACGCATAATCATTTTACGAGCAATTGTCAAATGATTGTAAATTCAATAAACAAAGGAGATAACCTTAAAAAATAATTGTTTTGTACCCAAAAACAGACGAATTAATTGACAGAAAAATAAAATTTTATTTTGTGGAAAAATGGTATGCAATGGAATTTTTTCCTGTTTTTCCTGAAATCAGCAGCCAAAGATTTTTGAAAGAAGTGTAAAATTTTTTCAGGTAATTGTTCGATCGCAGACATGCGTATTCATTTTTATTTATCTCTGCCAAAAAACCCCGCAAAGAGTGCCTTCCATTATTGCTGGGAATAATTTATTTTTAACATAACTGAAAGACACAACAAGATCAGAAACTGAAGACGCATGAAATGAAGCTCAAAAAACAGCATTTTTGTTACAAAATCCGTCGCCGCTTTTTCGCAACTGAGAACTGATCTTAACGTGACTGCATGGATAGCATCTCACAGAATCTTCCATAATTCATGCTAATTTAAGATTCCGGAAAATATTCAAGTACAACGGTTAAATTGAAAATTGATCATTAGATTGATAGTAGAAAGAAATTTTAATGTGCCGTAAAAGTCAAATAAAAGTATTCCTTAAGTTGATTGTTTAAAAAAGAAAGTTTTTTTTAAAGTATTAGGCAAACGAAGAGCGGTGCATCGTTTTATTTTGCCCAAAGAGAATATATACACATATCTTCATTTTCTCGAAGTTGAAGAAAGTCGTTTTTCTTTATTCAGGAATTATATCGAGGACCTAATATCTCCTGACGTAGGTAAATATGTTCTACGCTTGACAGTATATATTTAATATTTATACGTTTACTGTGCATTGTTTGACAAAACCATGTTTTCTTATAGTTCAAACAGGCAATCTGTTGTAGCGAAAGAGGTTTTGCTATCGCGTTTAATAGTTTTTTTTCCTCTGTTTCAAGATCAGTTCTTTTACATCGTTTTTTTTTACTAATGAGCATTTCTTTCCTTAACAACAAAAACTAAATAAATTTGTGCTCCCGTTAGATGTTTACCTTGCTTCCAGAGCATATTATAAAAAATAAGAGTTGTTCGGAATGTGCTAAGGTGATTAGCAGAGGTCTCAACATACAGATTGAAAAATCAGAACAAAAAGAATCATGACATGAGAAATAAGAACGTCGGAAATAGCAGGATTAGTTAAGTGGCGCTTGAGATGCTATTCGAAAGCCCTTTGCAAAGTTCATCCTTCTTTCTTTCTTTTTCTTTTCCTTTCTTTTCTTTTTTTAAGAGTCAGAAACACACACACATACACAAAAGGTTTATCGTTAAAGGTAAGCACCATTTAAGCGATAATGATAGCATAAGTCTCTAGCGCACTTTGATCTCATGAAACGTTAAAAAAAAGAATCAATATCTATTTATGGGTCTTCTTTTTTTTAAAGTATGAACTGCTTGCTATCTATTTTGTTCTTTTTTCGTCCCTCAGTATTCTTTAAACATTTATTATTCCTTGTGTTTTCTGTCTTTTATTCATTTATTCAAACCATGCTTACTCTTCGACCAATTTGTTTGCTTAAATATGGAACTCCCGATCTGTTCAAAATTAGTGGTTTCCATCATAATAAGCAATGACACTCTCAAAGTCTCCTGTATGCGATGTTTCCAATAATTTATGCTGCATTTTAAGGTCGTAATATAAAACCATACCTTCAAAATTACATTGGGAGAAGATAAAAATAAACTTGAAGTTTGTTGAACGTTTACCGTATTTTTCGACTATAAGTCGATATGGAGTATAAGTTGTATTGGTAAAGTTTTTCAATTTCCTTATTTTCATTCATAGATAAGTACATCATGGGTATACGACGAAGCTGGAACAAACAGAATTAGTGTTCCGAAATTCTGTAACTATGTTTTTAAAAGTTTAATAAAAATCAAAAGGAACAGAAAATGACTCTTACGTAATGATTGCTACCAACCAATTAGTTGCAGGTCAGCGACGAGGTTTAGAAGTTTAATCATCGCGAGATAAAGGAGGTACACCCATCGTAGTTCTGGCGATTTTGCAAATTCAGGGTTGAATGCCCCCTACAGGTTCATGGGAGGGACAGAGAGGATATTTTAACATATAACAGCTGCCACTTCAAACTAGTCGCAGCTATTTTGCTCTTTCCATCGAACAGAAATATCCGTTTCAGCTGCTTTTAAACAAATCGTATGCTTTCGGAATGGTTCCCTGTGAAAGATCAAAACCATCTGTGTACGGTAAATAATTTATTCACAAAAGACGAGCGCTTTCGAGACCTTCAGGTGGTCTCTTCACCAGATGTAAGAACTAATGGAATAAAATACACTTCATAAAGTCTGTAGTTTAAAATAACGTCCAGCGTAACACAAGACGACTGATGATATGACATAACACGGTGCAAGGTTCAAACGCAAAAAGCAGGCACGCTTTACTAACAGAGTTGAGTTAAGTTACGCGATGTTGAGTTCTTGATGACGTCTTCGTTAACGAATCACGATAGCTGGATTCTTCTTGAATACGGTGTCTCCATAAAAGGGGTAGAGCCACAGGTTGGTCGTCATCACAACAGTAATTTAAATATTTCTGTACCACAACAACTTCGCCATACCTCAAAGACAATTCATTGGGGGAATACAGATATTAAGTTAATATCGTCCCATATAGGTGTATAGTTTTCCTCTGTACAAGTTCTGGCTAATGCTGTTAAACAACTTCCATTTTAATCTAAGTGTGAACCAGGCTGTCTCTGTACGATGTGCAAAACTCATTATGTTCAATTTGCTAAGTTAAAAACGTGATTTACAATTTAAAACACAAGCCAGTTAAAACACCGCAAGCAAGATCTTTCACGGCTGAAGCAGCTTCATCTTGCTTGATGGATCTTGCTTGCGGTATTTTAACTGACTTGAGTTTTGAATTGTAAATAAAGTTTTTAACTTTGCAATTCGGACATCGTGAGTTTTGCACATCGTACAGAGACAGCCTAGTTCACCCTCAGATTACTTGTTGTACGAAATACTTAAACTGTTCAACTTCCATTTTTTTATAGTACGATGATGTTCCAAAATTTGCCGCCCCGGTGGCGCAGTGGTCTAAGGCGTTGGCCTCTGATCATTCGTCCGTAAGGGGTCCGGGTTCGAATCCCGGTCAGGCTTGGATGTTGTGTTTGTCTTACGGCACTGGCTCTCTCCCTTCCCTGGAACCAGTGACCCTAAATTAGGGACGGGCGACTGCTTATAGCCCATTGAGTTGCTCACGGTGGTCGTTAAACCTCCAATCAAAAAAAAAATGTTCCAAAATTCAATTGCGTAATCGTCGCGAAGCTGATGAAGAAAGCACATAAAGGTCTCGAAAGCGCTCGTATCTTTTATAAATAAATTATTTCACTTGCCTAGATGGTTTTTACATTTCTACTTGGATTTATCCGGTGCGTAAATACCCACACCGAGTATTACTACTTAACTCAATTTTGATTGTGTTTCACGTCTCGAATCGGGACTGAATTAAAGGTACAATATATGTATTGTTTTCTTATTAAAAATTTCAATGACCAATTGATTAATAAGACGATGTCATGTATAAGTCGAGGACCAAACTTCTGTAAACAAAACGTCTCGTCTTATATGCAGAAACATACGGTACTTGAGGTTTGCAATAAACGCACAAATTAAAAAATTAGAAGCACAATTCTTCTAGAAACTGTCTTTACTGTGCAAAGCAAAGAGGAAACAGAAATGTGCATCGGTTTTATAGATTTTGAGTACGACTTCGAGAGAGCCAACTATCTAAAGTTGATAAATCTTCTACAAAACTTTGGACTGACGGAAGACACCTAAAAGTCATAAAGAAATTACACAGTTCTTGGGTTTTTGCTTGGCGGAGCGTCATGCCTGCCCTCAGGTTTTAGAACTGCCTTCCTGACTATCCTCGAGTTTTAAAACTACCTTCCTACCGGTTTTAATACTACATATAAGTAGGCGCTTCGTCAATATTTAAGTTTCAAAAATTTACTTCCCTACGGCTCTGAAACCCCAACACAAAGCTACAGTTTTAGCATCTATACACAACTGTGTTTACAAATAACGGAAAATAAAGCCCTAATGCCCTTTAGAGTTGAGAACAGCACAACTTTAAAGGTCACTCCTCTGGCCGAGTGGACAGAGCCGCTTGTGTTTGACTAGTCGTTCAAATAGGGCGCGTATTCAAATGATCTTAAGATGCCGATTATTAACCTCCGAGGAGCCAGTGATCCCAAATCAGGGACAGGCGACGGCCTTCGACTTGGGTCAAATTTGTAAAGGAAAAATTGCCACCCCGGTGGCGCAGTGGTCTAAGGCGTTGGCCTCTGATCATTCATCCGTAAGGGGTCCGGGTTCGAATCCCGGTCAGGCATGGATGTTGTGTTTGTCTTACGGCACTGGCTCTCTCCCTTCCCTGGAACCAGTGACCCTAAATTAGGGACGGGCGACTGCTTATAGCCCATTGAGTTGCTCACGGTGGTCGTTAAACCCCCAATCAAAAAAAAAAGTAAAGGAAAAATTGCTTAGCAAAATATGCTATGCGTATTTTTTACGCTTTCCAACCCTAGGTTGAAGCGCATATGCTCCAGCTTTGTCAGTCCGTCTGCACGATAACTCACACGTGAAAATGGTTCGATTTTGACGAAATTTTAGTATGTAGTAGGGTACCACCTGGGGACGAACCCTATTGAAAATGGGAGATGCAGAGTCAAAGGTCAGGACATAGGAGCGGGATCCGTTCCATTGCTCTTATGCGTCATAACTTGCGTAAAAATTGTTCGATTTCGATGAAATTTTAGTATGTGGTAGGGAACCACCTGGGCACAAACCCTATTGAAAGTGGGCGGATTGGGGTCAAAGGTCAGGACATAAAAGCGGGATCCATTCCATTTTGCCTTTATGCGTCATAACATGCGTAAATATGGTTCGATTTCGATAAAATTTTAGTATGTGGTAGGGAACCATCTGGGCACAAACCCTATTGAAAATTGGCGAAATGGGGTCAAAGGTCAGGCAGGGCATAAGAGCAGGATATATTCCATTGCCCTTATGCGTCATAACTTGCGTAAAAATGGTTCGATTTTGATGAAATTTTAGTATGTGGTAGGGAGCCACTGGGGACGAACCCTATTGAAAATGGGCGAAATGGGGTCAAAGGTCAGGACACTGGAGTGGGATCCATTCCATTGCCCTTGTGCATCATAACTTAACTAAAATGCTTGGATTCCGAAAAAACTTTATCATGTTGTTCCGGAGGTATAGTGAACCGGTTCTGTTGAATATCAACGAAATGGGGTCAAAGGTCATTGCACAAAAGCCGGATTTATTCCACAGCCATTATTCTCATAACTTGCGTAAAACTGCTTCTATTGCAACAAAATTTTACCATGTTGTTCCGGAGGTATAGTGAACCAGTTCTGTTGAATATAATCGAAATGGGGTCAAACGTCAGGACACAGGAGCGAGATTTATTCCAAAGCCATTATCCACATAACTTGAGTAATGATTTCTGGTATGCTGGAAAGCGTATCAAAATCAATGCTTTGCATGATTTTACTAACTTGTTTTTTTTTCCGTAACAATCATTTAGAAATTTCAGATTTGCTACATATATAACAGTACTAACAGTTAATATTACCACACGGTGGCTGAGTTTTATTTTTAATCTTGATTCTCAGTCATCCAAAATGATTTTCTTCCTTACCAACTGCCTCAAGGAACAGTTTGCTTTTCACCATTATTGAAAAATATCCCCTCTACAGGAGAGTTATATCCAAAGGAGAGTTGACCACTCAAGATGAGCTGATCCAGAACGTGGGGAAGTGGTGGGGCGTGTAACGGTGAAAGCTCTTTTGATGCAGAATAGGAAAAGACGCTAACCTACTTTTTGACCAATGAGTCAACTATACCATTCTCTTTCTTTCCTTCCATTTGTTGCTCAGATTCTGTAACAGTGATTATCCGACGTGGTCCTGCTTCTAATCGTGTCCATCACAAACAGGGATTTTGCAATTCTGGCAAGATGGTGACTCGCGTTCGACTTCTTTACAGCTCTGTCACTTTTGTTGTAAACTGCGATTTTTCACAGTTAAAATTCACCTCTAGTTTTGGAGAATTGTCATCATTGCCACTGTGATAGGACAATCAATATGGAGCTCACGTTTATTTGAGTTACACATCAGAAGAAAGAAATTTGCCATATGCACTGTACGGCACCCTTGCTGTTACTTTTCTTCGAGAAACGGCATCGCTGGTACTTTATATTTTTTTGTGGAATTTGCTATCTATACAAGAGAAAGTTCAAATTTAATATTGTGCACGTTTAGTGAAAACAGTGGTGACTTTTATCGTCAGTCAAAAGTATGCCCTAAAGACGCTCATTATTAAAAAATAAATTGTCCAATTCTTTTGCTTACCTATGAAACTTGCATCTCAGATATATGCTACACAAAATCTCTAATTGTTCCGTAAATCTGTGGAATCGTATCGCGTGTGCAATATGATAGCGGAAAAATTTCAGCTTTCCTGTAATCATTACATTTGCTCTTTGTGGTCGTTATACAATACAAACTAATTTAAGTAACTGAAAAGAGTTACCATTAGTTATTATTTTCAGTTGCTTAAATGTTGTTACATCCCAGAAAAAACAGAAGTGTTGGGAAACTGCTGGCCACCAGCTGGCAGTGATGGGTCACTGCTGGCTGGAATCTGCCACTCACGGTACGGTAGCGATCCGGTGGTGGCAGCGCCGTCAGTTGGTAGCCATTGATAGTCCTGCACAATCGCCGTGAACTACGAGCATCCATGCAAGTGCCACCAGTTGCCCGCAGCTGGCCAGCAAAGAACTCAACAGGAGGTGGAAACTGCGGTACTGCGCATGCACTGAAGCCATACGTGCACAGTCTTTCGTAGTATCAGTTAGTAACTGTTCGTTGAAAACAACCCCCTTGCCATCGTGTTGCTTTAGTGGATGTTAAAAAAAAGCCATATGTATAAAGACGGATTAGTTTCCTAATGAAATGCCGCGTCGACGAAGATTACCGTCGGAGGAAAATTACATACAGTATATAAGTAATGAACTGTAAGAAATAATCAATTAATCTCATGCATTTATAGAAACTCATTTCGTAGCAAAATGTCTGCACTAACACACGAAGAATCGATAATACAAACAGCCATGAAGCACACTCACTCCATTCCCATGAACAACAAGAAATAATTTCTGTATAATCTTCATACACTAAACCGCTTCAAACAGAAGTACAAAAAGACATAAAAAAATCCTTGTGTTGGAAAAAAATAAGAATTATACGAGTACAAAATGGATATTTTTCTCACAAAATTATCTAGTATTTGAGAGGTAAGGGACGCTATGTGAATATAATGTATTCATCCATGCGTTGAATACAATAGATTGGAGGATTTCGCTGCTAAAAATAACCTCAAGTAAAACAAAATATCATTCCTATTTAGAACAATTGTGGCTTCGGACCGTGGAAAAAAGAGATACAACGTTAAAAATGTAACAGAATCTGACATGAATGTGTAAATATATTAATTAGACAATCGCCTTTCAAGACCACAACGACAGCACAAAACTTTGGAAAACTTCTTTAAGTTGGTACACTCGTTGAAAGTGAGTGAAGTTCCCTTAAAAAAATTAAAAAAGTCGTTACGTTGAAAAACTCATTTATAAATTATATGAAATGAACTTTTACGAAAACGAACTCGCAATATTGGGAAATTAAAAAGCGAACCCTTAGTTTCACATCGCGCAGGAGAGACGGCCACGTGTGGCAAACTTGTGTAGTGCTTAGATCATTCCCTTCGCACCCAAGCAGTCCTTGATTCAATGCCAGTCAGATCCGTCGGGCGATTTGACGGATCTGTTGAGCAAATTTCTTAAGCGCCGTGACATCATGCAGGAGTTTCGTTGGGAAAAAAGCAGTTGCGCGCGCGTGTGTGTGTGCGTGCCAGCGCACGCCTTTGGTGAACTGTGATTATCTTTCTTTTTTTGCTACTATTGGGAAATTAACGAACAAGATTCGGCTAGCCATAAGTTACGTGACGTGTTTGCCACTGCCGGGACACTGACGGACCACATTAGGCCAGCCATCATTGATGGCACGTATTTGCAGGTTCTCTTAAGGACCGCTTGTGGCAGCCACAGCCTGTGATGGATAACTGATGGCCCTGTTCTGGCATATGACAACTGATCGGGTGCCAGCTGATGGCCAGCTGCTGGCCTGAAATGCTGGTCCATCTGGTGGCCGCTGGGACATTTTACTGACGGTTAATTTAACGGCAACCTAGTGTTGGGCCAGTGCTGGCACTACTCGCCCAACAAGACTGTTTTTGCTGGGATGTTATTAGCCGGAACAACAGCCGAATAGTTAGAGACGTTGTCTTCTGATTCGTCAAACGAGTCAGAGCACGAATGAAGGTATGGCACCCTTCAAGAACTGTCCTTATACACTACTGTTTGTAAAATGAGCAACACCATGATAGACTGCTGGTATTAGCTTGGGACTTACAGGATATGGGGAACAGCATGGGATTTGCAAATGATTAAAATGTCAATAGAAATGAACTAGCGATTTCAGAGCAGTGCTCTCTGAACTGTCCAGCCTTAGGTATAAAGAGCTGGCTCAAACAAGGTGTTGTAATAAATGAAGAGCCGATATTCAGTCAAAAGGGTAATTCTTGTGTATCACTATGCCCACGTGACGGAACACCTGGCGGACGAGTCGCGATTCAACTTGTGAACACCTGACGAACGAGTCGCGATTCAACTTGTGAACACCTGACAGTCGAGTCGCGATTTAACTTGTGAACATCTGACGGACGAGTCGCGATTCAAATTGTGAGCACCTGACAGTCGAGTCGCGATTTAACTTGTGAACATCTGACGGACGAGTCGCGGATCAACTTGTGAACACCTGGCGGACGAGTCGCGATTCAACTTGTGAACATCTGACGGACGAGTCGCGATTCAACTTGTAAACACCAGACGGTCGAGTCGCGATTCAACTTGTGAACACCTGACGGACGAGTCGCTATTCAACTTGGGAACACCTGACGGACGAGTCGCTTTTCAACTTGTGAACACATGACGGACGAGTCGCGATTCAACTTGTTAACACCTGACGGACGAGTCGCTATTCAACTTGTGAACACCTGACGGACGAGTAGCGATTGAACTTGTGAACACCTGAAGGTCGAGTCGCGATTCAACTTGTGAACATCTGGCGGACGAGTCGCGATTCAACTTGTGAACATCTGACGGTCGAGTCGCGATTCAGCTTCTGAACACCTGACGGACGAGTCGCGATTCAACTCGATGCACCATGATGATCACATACCTGATCGAAGGCATCGTGGTGAACGGCACTTTGCAGCGTCACACCGCCCGAATGTCTAGTGTAATGGTGGTTTAGGGCGCCTTTGGGTTCAATTCGCGATAACGTCTGATATGAATTTAGGGAACTCTCAACAGCCAGCGATACATCAGGAATGTTTTAGGGGCTGTGGTGATACCCCTTCCTTCAGAGAAGCACTGCTGGCCCAACAAGACTGTTGTTACATTCCAGTAGGACAATGCTTGTGCACATGTGGCCCAAAATGTCCGAGGCCTCTTCCATGCACGGAAATATCGCTTCTTTCCGGGCCTGAACGTTCGTCGGATGTATCCTCGAACGAAAATGTCTGGGATCTGGTAGCTAAGCTTTTCGCCAATCAGCATAATGAACTCTGGTCCCGCATAGAAGCAGCCTGGTAGACTATGCTGCAGGACGATATCAAAAACCTCTTCCGTTAAATGTTATGCCATATAAAGACAGTTTTTTTGCTCGAGGTGGGTTCACACGATAGTGAGTTTCGAAGAGACAATTTATTATATAACTAAAAATGTGCTCAATTATCTCCTGTAACATGGAAAATCTGTGATATAAATTTCATTTGAATAGCGCGATTCTTTCTTGGTGTGGGGTTGCAATTTTTGCAAACAGAAGTGTGCATGTAGAAGGGACGCTAAGATGTTCAAAGGGGTAGTTAAATGTAAAAACAAAACATCATCTTTGCCTTTCTTGTTCAAAGTAGCCTTTTTATTTAAGTCTCAGTCGAACCTCGAAATGTATTCAACAGTCACTTGCCCGCTGTTCTGGTTCTTTGCATTTCAGCTGAAAAATTAATTTTCTTTATGAGCTAACGTTTCCTGTGTTTCTCTTTCTTTTATCCGAGTAGTACGAGTATTTTCTGTTCCGATAAACCCATGTCTGCTTTTGCTGTCTGTGCTGCTTCAAATCTTTGCTGATTTCCGTAAGGCCACGGTAGTCCTTTTGTTAACCTCCATCTCTTGTTGTTGGTTGTACTGGTGAAGAAAATCGATTGCTAAGCTCTAACGCAGAAGTAGCATGCTGTTCTTTAAGACCATTTAAACAATTCTTCATTCTTTTATAAGCTTCCGTTGCTCTAGTTTTCCGGCATCGACAACGATACATCTCAATATATGATGATTGATTCCTGTGTTGAGATTGCAAAGCGCATCGCAATTTTCCTTGACAAATTCCTTTTCAGAAGTTACGTAACAAATCTGATTTTTCATTGTCTGGGCATCTCTATATCCACATTTTGTAGATGAGAATCCGATTTTTGGTGAAAATGCGACACTTTTAACTTTTTCTGAATGAAAAGTTTGCAAACCTTTCATTTAGATAAAATTCTAAATGAAAAGTTTTTAAACATATGTAGATTCAGCAAATAAAATTTTTATGTTGTAATTTCTCGTAATGTGACCTACACATTTATATTTCACTGTTATTGTCTTCAAAATTTCCCTTTCAAATTTTTGATGCTAATTTTTAGATTGTTCCTTCCTTATTACATAGAAACTTAAAGCTTCCAAACAGATTAGCTTTTTGATCGAGATAATTACTGAAGGTTGATTAGAATTGAATTATGTATATGTAATTGTCATTTCTTCTCACGTTTCTGCATCTTAAAAAGGTTTCTGGTAACATGCGTCGCATAAATATAGAGACAGAACAAATTCTCGAGTAAAAAAGAAACAACAACGAGCAGAAATGTAAACCTCATATTTAGAGCAAATATAGCATAGGACGCGCAGCTGTACAATAGATTGACGGAAACATAACAATTCCAACTCCAAGTACAAGAAAAAAACAGAAATACGCTGTCTCAAAAATATAAAGACTTACTAGTTATGAGCACCTCCGGTACGAATAGTGGAGCCGTTGTTCCTAATAAAACTGAAAACCCGATTGGGCATGTTGTCCACCAAGGGATGCAAGTGTTCTGGACGGAGTGCGTACCAGCTTCGCCCAATCTGCTGTTTCAATGCCACCACACTTGAGAACTGCCGTCCATTCGCATACATATCACGAGCGAGGATACCCCAGAGGTTCTCGATAGGGTTTAGATCTAGACTGAGAGCTGGCCAATATATTACGGTCACATGATGAGTGTTAAACCAGCTTTTCGTTGAAGCAGACCGATGGATAGAGGCATTGTCTTGCTTGATAGATAATCAACACCCGCTAGAGTTTCAGCAAACGGTAGAAGGTGGCTGCTGAGTATGTCCTGATACGTTTCGGAGTTTCGCCTGTCTTGCAGGAAAGCGATACCCGTTGTCCCATTGAACGCGAAAGCTCCCCAGACCATCACAAATCCCCCTCCTTTCTGTCTGCTGAAGAAGGTGCGTGGCTCGATCGTAAATCATGCCAATAGCAGTTCCAACCGTCAGGGCCGTCCAGGTTGAACTTTTTCACATCGGAGAAATTAGTTGTGATCCACTCGTCCGTCCAGTGCATGAGAATGCTTGGCCATAACAATCTGGCCTCTTTGTGGCGCCGCGTTAAGTGTGGCAGACGGCGCATTTTACGGAGCACATAGTTGCGACTTTTCTTGATTCGTCGATGAACTGTGTCCTTTGAGACGGTGGCACCAACAGTCCGAGAAACTTGACGTAGTGATAACCTTTGGGATGAAACTAAACGCATGTTGGCACGATCATCTCATTTGGTTGTTATTCGAGTCCTTCCAGGCCGGTTTCTGGCAGTTAACGCACGGCGTTTCGATAAAAGTCTGATGAAAGACTGCCCTACTCCTCCCCATGGCTTGACAAATTTTCGCTACAGGCAATCCATTTGCTCTCAGTCTCCAAATCTTCTGCACCTCCTCACCAGGAAGTTGACTATTGCGTGGCATTTCGGCAAATGAATGTTTGACGGCAGGTCCGCTGTCTTTTGTAGGCTGGACCGAATTGTGGCGCATGCGCGTGCGTACAACATGCTAATTTGTACATCTCATTTGAATGTGGCTACTTTAAATAGTTGTCTTTATATTTATGAGACTCCTAAAATTACACTATTTCACTTTGTGGTGTTCTTTTCACCCAATCCTGTCATCTCGGCGGATCGAAACGTTTGTTGTAGGGTTATGTCTAATTAGGTACCACTTCAGCTTCCTACCTATATTCGCATTGATTTAAAGGCGCAAAGTAGATTGTATCTATTTTTATTCGACGCACCTTATTGAATCATTCCTAGCGGATCCACTTTTTTCACAGTATGGTTTTAAATTCCTTGGAATGACAGCGGTAAAACCATAGTATTGAATTAGAATCAGCTGGTACCATTTGAAGAGAAATCATGTTTAAAGATTTTGCTGATTACGCGGATATTATTTAATAGGTTAACTGTATGCAATTACTGTACTTTAAGGAATTGTAACACGGAAGATTTTTTCATTAGCATGAACGAAAGCCTTCTAAAAAAATCCTGTAACTCAATTTTAAGGTCACAAAATGCATAAAAAGTTTTCAAATGTTTAGGAGAATTATGATGTTCCTCCTAGATTTTCAGAGTTACCGTTCAAAATGTTTTCCAGTAAATGAACTGCGAAAAAAACAAGAGGAAAGAAATCCCATATGCGTTTCGCCAAAGACATTGCTGTTTTTATCATAATAATGATTCGAAAATTTGCAAAAAATAAAATAATGGGATATTTATACTTTACATCTAAAACATCTCACAAAAGCATTTCTTCTCACTGATATATATTTTTATCTACACTGAAGTGCCAGAAAAAGTAATACTTGGTAGGTCCCCCACGGGAGCGCAGGACTGCAGAAATACGACGGGGCATGGATTCCACTAGCTCCTGGAAATATTCTGTAGGCAATGCACACCATACTTCCTGCAGAGCTTTCCACAATTCGGTTGTATTCCGAGGTCTCGGATTCCTGTGTTCGATAGCGCGCTGCTTGGCATCCCAAATGTGTTCTATCACGTTCAGATCTGGGGACTTGGGTAGGAATGGCAGCACCCCAAACTCAGATGAATGCTCCTCTAACCATAATGTGGAGTCGCGACACTTGTGTGGAGATGCATTGTTCTGTTGGAATAGGCCCAACCCATCAGCATGAATGCAGGACATGAACGGGTGCACCTCGTCAGAAAGGATGCTCACATAGCGTTGGCTGGCCACAGACGTTTGTAGACGTACCAGGGGTCCCAGTGAAGTCCAGCTAAACACACCCTATACCATTACGGACACCTCGCCTGCAGGTACAGTTCCCTGTTGACAGGCGGGATCCATGGCTTCATGGGGTTTGCGCCACACACGAATCCTTCTATCTGCCCGATACAGTTGGAAACGCGACTCGTCAGAACAGGCTACTTGTTTCCAGTCATCAATTTCCGGTGGCGGTGTTGCCGTGCCCAAGCGAGGCGCATAGCTCTGTGTCGTGCACCCATCAAGGGGACTCGATTTGCGCGTCGGCTCCCAAAGCTCATATTGTGCAGGGTACGTTGCGCAGTCCGGACGCTTATGCTTGTTGAGGCTCCAGCATTGAATTCCGATGATACCTGCGAGAGTGTTGCACGCCTATCGCGTGAAACGATCCTTGACAGCCGACGATGGTCACGTTCACCCAATGTCTTTTTACGGCCACACTGATATCGTAAGTTGGAGGTTATGCCGGAATACTTTTAGTCACGGTACACCCTTGCAATGGTCGTCCGTGAAAATCCGAACTTCGTTTCTACCTTCGAAATATTATGGCCCATCTCACGAGCGCCAACTATGGCACCGCGTTAAAAATCGCTTAAATCGTTATTACTTGTCATTCTCATGCCGAAAACAGCTCTGAAAGATGGGAAGGATGTTTATCGCTTTATATACGCACTGCCGGACGCAACCGAGCACGCGCATAGGAGACGTTGCTATGTATTTTGCATAAGCTCGTCTGAACCAGTTTTTCTGGCACTTCAGTGTACATATACACTGGTATGCAAAACCTAAGGACAAGCCAGGTTTTCACCTTTAACGTAGCATAAGAGCTGCTGCGTATGTGAAATTCAAGTCATAGGAAGTCCATAGCTTACCAAAATGATGACGAAACCGACAGAACTGCAGATACTAAGGGATATAGTGGAACTTTATTCAGAATTGGCTACATAGTACTGGGTGCCATGATACAGATGCATCACTGCCAAATACGGTACAAAAGGAAGAGGAAGCCCTCAATAAGGGATATGATCACGCTGAACGTCGATGAATAACTTGCACCATCTAGGTTGTTGATGAGTGAACGTGTTCTTGAGGTAACGTTGCTCATTCTTCAGCCATCGTACAACAGAATGGGGCGTTCTCGTCCATTAACACGAACTATGGGCTAATGGTACATCCGAACAGACAAACATGAGGAAGGAGTACCTCATTACAGCAGCACCCACCGGGTACAGTACCTCCTTCCAGTATCTGGAGCTCCGTATGTCAATCGATGAGAATACGTCTCCATAAGAAAACACCGCGACCGCAATATCATTCCCTTTCATTGACGTTTTCGGGGCGGTACCAAGTGCCTACGCCAGATTAGCTGACGTCCAAAATCGCCAAACAGACTAAACCTACTCTCATCGGTGAAAAGTACCGTACTCCACTGTTCTGCTATCCAGTCCTTATGTTTTCTGGATCCCTTAAACGGTGTCTCTGGTAAGCAGTTTTAATAAAACACAGCGTACTGGTCGTCGGAAAAACAGTCCACTTTTGTGTTGTCACCTGGCCACTGCGATTTGCGATATCTTGCGTCCTGTGCTCATGTTTAGTTGTTTTGCAAGGCTACTTGCTGTCTGGTGTCGATCCTCCTTGGTTTGTAAGAGCAAATAGCGGTCCTCACTGGAGGTAGTTTTTGGTGGACGACCACCAAATCTTTCGCACATCTGTACCTGTACGTAATCCCGAAGGCCAACCACGCACGCGGTACGATACTATGAACGATACCGAGCTCTTGTACCACAATCATCACAGTTCGCCCTTGCTCGATCCTCGCAGTTATTCAACCACGAGTAAAATCATCAAGATAATCTCGACTGGCCATTTCGTCGTCTCCAGCACACGGCAAACACAATAGGACGTCTGTAACACTTATGCACAAAGTCCTGTGATTTGTGTTCAACTGATGCTTTTGACTGCTTTAGAGTATTTTGTTATCACGTCATGCAAACCACACTTCATGCTCCATTATTACGCTTGTGGTGTTGCTTCTATTTTTAGACACGGTACTAAGTCCCTTTGTGTTTGGATGCTGCTGTTATTTACTGCATTATTTTACATTTTACCCTTCTTCCTTGAGTTTTGCCACCATTCTTTTTCCACTGAAGGGGCTATGACAAACGTCACATAGCGGTATAGTTATACCACCCCAATTAATGGAAAACGCTCATAGACCCACTTGGCCAGCTCGGAGACAGTCGAAAAGGAAACAAGCTCAAGACAGAATGGTTGTGGAAAAAATTGGGGAAGACCTTATCTAGAAGTGGGTTTATAATGGTGTACAATAATGACGGTAGGTGATGATATGTTTGGGGGTTTAATGATAACTTTGGGAAATCCTGAACTCTACAAAAACACGTGTGTTCATCATTTGGGGCCACTAATTCCAGGGAGAGGACAGAGATCGTGCCATCCGACAAGCACAATGCCCATTTTGGGCGACTGGACCAAACCCCGCACGTCAAACCACTCGGCCAGTGGAGCTAAATTACATTTTCTATCAGAATTTTCTTCATAGTATTTAAATAGATAATTCAGTAAAATAGCTGAAATTAAGATGGCTGCTCTGACAGATGCCCCGTAGATTGGATACTTAGTAGCTGGAAAGCGCAACATCATTTGAATCATATCGCTACTGTTTTTTTCCCCAGAATATCCTGAAGAAATAAATTTGTAGTTCACGCAATCCCAATTCATACGTTTAACGAATACCAGCAAATAGAAATATGTATATACTTTCTGTCCAAGTTGTGAAGACGTCACAAATATTTGTGAAACACGCAGTCACATTTAGGTACTTACTACAAATAGACAATACATTAAGTATACATTTAGTTTTACGCATTGAAAAAGGCCCTTGTTAGTGCTGAAAGCTTGATAAATGCAGAGCATTCTCCATGTGTACACGACGTAATGGTTCAACGTCTTTCGAACTAGTAGACAATATACATATTAGTAAATAGTAACGCTGTACTAGCGATCCGATTTATTGGCGTAGGAAATAAAAACATAACCGTTTCCAAGCTTTCGCACATCAACCAGATGGCTTTTTCAAGGAAGTTAGACAGAAACTGCAAACTGAAAAATAGGACGCTTAACAATTTGAACGCGGGAGCTTGACAATAAATAGATGCGACGTTACATTCATTTAAAGATACGAGGCATCACGTTGGTTGGACGCGGGATCCTAGTAGAGAAAAGGCGTTACTTGAAGAATTGGTTCCAAATTTGTGGCAATTCGAGCGAGACACAATCATTGCAAACATCGCTGTTGGTAATTATTCCTACGCCAATAATTTGGATCACTAGTACAGTGTTACTATTTACTACTTAATTGGTGTACTGATCCTCGTTATAAATATACATATTGTTTGCTCTCGAACATCTTTAATAGTAACAAAAAAGTTCCCTGAGAGAGTTTAGATCTTAGAGAATATTTTTTCGAAAGTTGTTAAAATACTGCCTACAAATAATCGTTACTTACAAAATATCTAATACTCTCTGCTAAAATCTTCTGCTCTTATGCTGGCCTCTAATCTTCATGAAATATTCTTCACCAGTATTTTAAAGAGGTCCTTCGATTTGTCCCATCATTCGGCCTTAGTGACAAATTCAGCTTTGTTTCTTGGGTGATCTCTTCCATGTAGCCAAAGATCTAATTTGTCTCAAAGGCTCCCTATGGGGTACATATTAGGACTCTGGGTTCATCAGTCGAAATTTTCAACGCTATTGTCTTCAAACAAATTCGTAACGACAACAGTAGTTTGACATTTTTCTTCGTCCTGCTGATAGAGTCCCCATATAACTTCGAGGACGCCGACAGAGCACAATTATCCATGACGTTCTGTCATGGATAATTTTGTTGTATATCTGTTGGTAAACTAGCTCAGCATTGAAGGTTTTGTTTAAAAGTACTAATGGCCCCAAGCCGAACCATGAAAATTGGCCCAGTACCATCACGATGTTTCCACTGAATTTCATTGTTGGGTCGATACAGTCTAGAATGTGCCTATATCCCGGAATCCGCCACACGCAGAAATGACAGGTGCACTATGTGCCGTGATTTTTTGGCCCAAAGCACAGTTTTCCATTGGTCTACAATCCAAGCCTGACGTTCTAATCACTACGTGAATTGGTGTGAGGCCTTAGACGAAGTCCTTAGAAGATTTCGGATGACTGCTCGACCATGGTAATCATACTGTGCAGTACACTGTGCTAACATCAGTCCCAATAGTCTCACATTTATGTTATGATATTTATGTTATAGTAGTGTATATGCTTTAGTGTAAACTTTTGAACCATGAGTTACACACTGTGCTTTTGCAGATTAATTTGCGGTAAAGCGACGGTTGCTGCAGTAAGAAGGAACACCACTTTAGGCTTCTATCGAAAATCCTTGCACACCTCATCAGATTGTTGTATTTTTGTTTGCTAAAAGAAAAATGAAGACTTTGTTGGCAAAAAGATGTGAGTCGAGATTCCGTAAAGTATAGAAGTTTAAAATTATTTCGGGTTTTACCCAAAAATTAATATGTGCGAGTTACGCAGACCTACTTTCAACAAATGCAATTCACCAACATCATCCATTCTGTTGCACAACGTTAATGCAAGATGTGTAGGAGCATTGTAGTCCGGAACGTCTCAGGATAAGATCTACGAATGATTAGTAAAATAGATAGTTTGTTTAAGCCAAGTTCGGGTGAACCATCACTTAAAGTTTGTTTTTGTGTGTTTGGATCAACCCATAATAAAATATTGTGTTTGCTGTGGAGCTTTTGGGTCTGGTGATCCAGAATTATACCGTATAGGAGGAAAATATAATGACCACCTACCTACCTAGTATTGCGTAGCTACTTCTCAAGCCTCTACCACTGTGGCCATGCGATAAGACATGGATTCAACGAGTCCTAGGGAGGTGTCTACTGGTATGCTGTACCATACTCGTGTATGTGTGGCCCGCAGCTCTTCCAGTTTCCGTGGCAAAATGTCCAAATGCAGAAACTTCTGAACAATATGGTCCCAAATGCGCTCAACAGGAGTAGAGCCATAGACGCCCATGGAAGAATATGGAAGTATTTCTGGTGCTCCTCAAATTATTCGTGTATGATACCGGCTTTATAACACAACACATTTTCCTGTTAGAACACCCCATCTCCATCGGTAGACATTGCCAGCATAAAAAGGAAACGGATGGACCTGGTCTACAATGGTGGACAGGCACACGGTAGTGTTGAGGCAGCCATCTATTGTTATCAGATGACCAAGAGTGTCCCAGAGAATTATCCCTTGGAGACCCCTCACCCTTGCCGGAACCCGTAGGGTTACGGCGTCATGTACATCTTCTAGACAGCTGTTCGCCTTATCCGTCAAAGTCCTTAGTCCACTCGCTGAAATAAAAAACTTGATTCATCATCGAAGGGAACTTTCTTCCAATTTTCCACTGTCCACTCCCAACATTTTCTAGCAAACTCCATTAGTTATCACCGTCGACGTGATATGGTAATGCGTTTTGCACATTAGGACCGTACGTGGAGGGATCATTGCCTTTTAACTATGTATACGCCCTTCCCTCTGGTTGCAGAATACGATCAGCTGGGCCAAGGCAGAACACCTCTTGATCCGGACAATTACGACAGAGCTTCCTCTCTCCCTAAGCATTAATAAGCAGTAGCTGTTCGACCTTCACCAGAGAGTTATGCGTCGCTCCTATACGATCCGTAAAACTTTAACTACTGCAGCCCGCGAACTGCACATATTCTTTCGGATACTGCCACTCGTTTTTAGCACGTCTTTTGTAAAAAAAGATGGTGCTTCTGTTATCGGTTTGTCCGTTCGCCTGTACCCACGATATCTCTGCAACTATTAATCCGATTTGAAAAATTGTTTGCCGCCCCGGTGGCGCAGTGGTCTAAGCGATGGCCTCTGATCATTCGTCCGTAAGGGGTCCGGGTTCGAATCCCGTGAGGCATGGATGTTGTGTTTGTCTTACGGCACTGGTTCTCTCCCTTCCCTGGAACCAGGTACATTAAATTAGGGACGGGCGACTGCTTATAATTGAGTTGCTCACGGTGGTCGTTAAACCTCCAATAAGAAAAAAATGTTTTTGCATGGGGAAGCTTGGAATATGCAAATGATGATCCTTCATTTCGTTTTTTTTTACGATGTACAATTTCGCCGGTAGAGGGCGTAAATGCAGATGATGTCGAATTGAAAAATACGTTTTATTCCACATATTTGCTTCTAAACATCCGATTGAAAAAAAATATTTTTCGATTTCATTTATCATCATTATCATCATTGTCAACCATTATCAATCCACTGCTGGACGAAGGTCTCCCTGAGTTTCCTCCACAACGGTCTGTCTTGTGGCAGTCTCCGCCATGTCACTCCCACATACTTTCAAATTTCATCCACCCATCTTCCACGTGGTCTTCTTCTGGGTTTTTTCCTGTCCCTTGGAATCCAATCTGAAATTTCGGCTGTCCATCGATGGTCTGTCCTTCTGGCAGTGTGTCCAGCCCATTGCCATTTCAGGTATTTAACTCTGATCAAGATGTCTTCCACTCTTGTCATTTTTCGGATCCACGAGTTCCTCTTCTTATCTCTCCTGGTTACACCAAGCATGCACCTCTCCTTGCTTCTTTGAGTTGTCTGCAGCCTTTGTATGTCTCTTTTAGTTAAAATCCACGTCTCTGCACCATACGTAAGCACTGGAAGGATGCATTGATCAAACACTTTTCTTTTAAGACATAATGGGCATATTGCTCTTGAAAATTATGCTGTTTCTTCCAAAAGCTATCCAGGCAAGTTTTGTACGCAGAATAATTTCTTCATCAATGAGACCTTCACTGATATCTGTTGTCCAAGATAAACGTACGTGTCTTTTATCTCCAGCTTTTCCCCATCAATCGATAAATCTTCATTTCTTGTAAAAGCATTGTACATCACTTTTGTCTTCTGAAAGTTCATTTTTAATCCCACTTCTTTACTCTTGTCAGCAAGTTCCTGGATCATGCTCTGCAGCTCTGATGGGGTAGTTGCAAAAATGACTACGTCATCAGCAAAACGAAGGTGGGTTAGATATTCTCCATTAATCTTTATTCCTTTGTTTTCCCAATTCAGTGATTGAAAGACGTTTTCCAATGTCGCATTAAAGAGCCTCGGAGATATGGTGTCACCTTGTCTCACTCCCTTTCCAATTTTTACGTGTGTTGTATTTTCAAACAGCCTAATCTTTGCACTTGCATTTTCATAGATGTTATTAATAATATTTAATGTATGCATCTTTAATACCGCAGGATTTCAGAGCCATTGTAACTGCTGATGGTTTCACCGAATCAAAGGCTTTTTCATAATCGATAAATGCCATGCACAATGGAAGTTCATATTCCCTCGCTCTTTCAATTAGTTCTCTCAGCACGTGGATATGATCTATTGTGCTGTAGCCACTAGTGAATCCAGCTTGTTCTCTCGGTTGAGCCATGTCCAGTGTTACCTTCAAACGGTGTGAAAGAACTTTAGGGAAGATTTTATAAACCACTGATAGGAGGCTGATAGGTCTGTAGTTCCTAAGATCCTCAATGTCAACTTTTTTATGTAGCAGGATCATTGTAGCATTGTTCCAATCCTCAGGAATCTTCCCTTCATTAAGGCATCGAGCGAAAATTTGGGCGGATACTGTTTCGATTTCTCCACTTGCTTCTTGTATGATGTCTACAGTAATTCCATCTTCTCCAGGAGCTTTCATCCGCTTCAAGCTCTTGATTGCATGTGCAACTTCTGCTGGGAGGACTGGAAGAACTCTGGTACTAGTACCTTTCATGATGTCTGGAGTACATGTATCATCCCTTTCATATAATTTTGGAGTAGAAATCTTTCACTCTTGTCAAAATTTCGCCTCTATTTCTTGTTACAGAACCATCTTCTTTTTTCAGTGCCATAATCTGTTTTCTTCCCTTACTGAGATGTTCCTTTGCTATCTTTAGGCTTTAGTTGTTTTCAATTGCTTTCCTCACTAGTTCACAGTGGAATTTCCTTACGTCTTCAGTGATACTTTTTTGTACTGTCTTGCATAGCTCTATATATTCCACTTTGGAAGTCACATCTTCTTTAGTTGTCCTCATCTCTCTTCTTTTCTGCATCAACATTTTGGTTTTTCCTGATAATTTGTCCACATGCAAATTGTTCTTAGACTCAGCTAATTTTGTTGCTGTTTCCATAAGAGCTTTGGTTACTTTTCTGTTAACTTCAGAGATGTCCACTTCTTCCGATGTTAGGCCTTCTAAAGCAGAGAACCTGTTCTTCAGTTCCATCTTGAAGGTATTATGGTGTTTTTTAAGGTTGGTTATGTCAATACATTTTGTTTGTCTTATGAGCTTGCCACGTTCAAGTTTAGTGTTGAAGTGCATCTTACATCTCACCAATCTATGGTCACTACCTGTGTTGAACTTGTTTAGCACACTGCAGTCTTCTATGACGAATTTTTGGTTACACATAATAAAATCAATTTCACTTGTCGTCCCATTTGGATGTCTCCATGTCCATTTCCTGTGTGGCTTTTTCTTGAAGAAGGAGTTCAAGATGAAAAACCCTTCTGCCTGAAATTCTGTGGATGAAATTCGAAAGTATGCAGGGGTGACATGGAGGAGACTGGCACAAGACAGACCGTTGTGGAGGAAACTTGTCAGGAGACCTTCGTCCAGCAGTGGATTGATAATGGTTGACAATGATGATGATGATGATGATATATCTTTATCAGTATATGGGTACCTACTATACCGTGCAAATTTATTGGGACAAGCTACAGTATTTTATTCTCAGAATTCTAATGTGATCGCCAGTTGATGTCGGAAACCCACGTAAACCGGTTTTAGCAGCTGTGAGGTGGGGTGACTGTTAGAACTAGATAGTAAGAATGTGGTTTGACCGGTTTTAAACAGGAAATAGGCACTTCAGCTTCCGTTGTAAGCTATCGTGTGTGACAGGTGGATGTTAGTTTTTGCTCTCTGTGAGTACGTGTTGCTTTCGTGTATTGAAAAATGGATATTTCCTCAAGGAAGTGTGAAAAAATATTTGCTCTGAAGGATCACACTTCTATGACAGTGAGAGATATCGCTTCTGCAGTTGGCGTAGGCAAATCAAGTGTATCAAGACTGCTTACGCGATACACTGGATCTGGATCATCGTCTCCAAAAAGGAGAGGTAAATGTGGAAGAAAACAAAAAACAACTCCACGAACCGATAAATACCAAATCAGAAATAGTAAAATGAATCCAAAAATAACAAGCACCGACCTTCAAAGAGATTTATTGGCTAATGGTTGTGATCTCAGTGATTCAACTATACGCCGTAGGCTTCTGGAAGTTGGCCAGAAGGTAAGGAGACCAACGAAAAAAAATATTTGAATGCGAAAATGAAGATGAAACGTTTAGCATGAGCCAAAATATATGAATCATGGACTGCTGATGACTGGAAAAAGGTAATTTTCAGTGATAAAACTCATTTATATGTGCAGGGTTACCAAGCAAATGGCGTTAGACGAAGCAACTGTGAACCCTTAAGACCTGAGCATGTCGCACAAACTGTAAAACACCCTCTGAAACAGTGGTTTTGGGGTTTTTTCACATCAAATGGCAGTGGAAGCTTAGTCCCTGTTCAAGGTATGACGAATTCAGCCAAGTACGTAGAACTATTACAACTTAGGATTGTTACATTCTTGCAAACTTCTGACGGGACATTTCAACATGACTTGGCCCCATGTCACAATTCGAAATTGGTCAAGAATTTCATGCTGGAAAATCAAATTCATTTGCTTGATTGGCCTGGAAATTCACCAGACTTAAATCCCATAGAAAAATTGTGGAAAATTTTGAAGAGACGTTTAGATAAAATGGACTGTACAACCAAAGAACGCGTGATAACGAATGTTTTAAACGTGTGGTTCTACGATTATGAAGTCAAAAATATGTGCACTCAATTAGTGGAGTCAATGCCCAAACGAATTCAAGCGGTCATTTCTGCTAAAGGAGGACATACTTCATACTGATATATTCAAGGCATAAAATGATATAAAGGCATAATTTTAGAAAACAGAGTGATTATTTACTTTGTCCCAATTTTTTTGCAACGAATAGTACTACACTGGTGGGCAAAAATTAAGGACGAAGAGGAGAAATTAGCATAACAGCGGAACGAGCAGGCAGAACGGACCAAAAAACCACTCAGGAGATAGACTAGGGTCCAGTACGGTAGGTCATGCGCATATATGCAGCATGACGTAGGGGGAGGGGGAGAGTGTCGGAAGGGTATAAAGCACACGGGTGGTGTATGCTCCAGTAATTCGGTAAAAGCTATTGCACGGTGAACATTGATTTGAACGACGTCCAGTTGCGGCCACCGTGGGATATGGCCAACAGGCAATCCAGTAGACGACATCTGGATGACTTTACCCGAGGTCGCGTCATTGGGAAGTTGGAAGAAAGTCCAAGTGTGACTAGTGTGGCCGAGGAGTTCGGGATCGCTCACACCATCGTTTCACGAGCTTGGAGATCATTTCAAACGACAGGAACAGCTGTCCGAAAGTTTAGCAGTGGTCGTCCACGAGCAATCACTGCGGCGGGCGACCGGTATATTGTCCTACAGGCGAGAAGAGACAGACGGAAGACAGCGGGAGAATCCGCAAAGCACATGCAACAGACAACTGGACATCCGTTATCGCGTTTTACCGAGGCCAGGATACTTCACAAAGGTGGTCTATTTGCAGGACGACCAGTACGGTGTGTGCCATTAACGCCTGCTCATCGGAGACGGCGGTTTCTGTGGTGCCAGGAACACAAGAACTGGACACATCAGCAATGGGGTCGAGTTCTCTTTGCGGATGAGAGCCGAGTTAGTCTGACGAGCGATTCTGGACGTATACACATCTGGAGAGAGCAGAGGACACGCAATCACACCTTCAACATCATCGAAAGGGGCTGGTTCGGAGGTGGCGGAGTTCTCGTTTAAGGCGGTAACATGCTTGGTAGCCGTGCTGACCTCCACATCTTCCAAGGAGGTTCGGTCACTGGTGTCCGCTATTGTGTTGAGGTTATCCTGCCTCACGTGCGTCTGTTTAGAGGTGCTGTTGGTCCTGAGTTCCTCTTCATGTACGATAACGCTACACCTCATCGTACAGTGGCTGTCGCAGAGCTGTTGCAGAGTGAAGATATTCAACGCATGGATTGGCCCGCAAGTTACCGGACCTAAATCCAATCGAACACGTGTGGGACTATCTCGGGAGACGCTTGGCAGCACGTCACCAGCAGCCTGCAACGATTCCACAGCTGCGATTGGCGCTACAAGAGGAATGGGCCGCGATGCCTCAACAGCTCCTTGGCAACCTCTTCCTTAGCATGGACAGACGTTGTAAATCCTGCAACGCAATCAGGGGTGATCATACACCCTACAAAAGAGTGGATTTTTCTTGGCAGCCGCATGTCACGTGGACGTTTCTGTCTTCTGTCCAGTTTTGCTCGAAGCTATCTTTTCAATAAAGTGCCTCTGTATATTTTGGATTCCTTGTTTGGACAGTTTTGCTCACTTGTCCCATATTCTTACATCTTGGGGATTTAATGGTATGATTTGTGTTGATGTGGAGCAGTTCTGAACGATGTTACATTCGAAAAACCGTTTCGTTCTTAATTTTTGCACGCCAGTGTACACATACACACTGAAGAAAAATTGAATTAGAGACAGCTGGCGTTATGAAAATGTGGCGCTGTGGGCGGCCCTGTGAACTGAAACGATATGACGTATGCTGCGATCCGACAATATAAGGAGTGATGCGACGGGAACTAGTAGGGGTCGGACGTAGTATGGGTAAGACGAAAGATCTAAGAGCATTTGATCGTCGGCAAATTGTCGGGGCCCGACGAATCCCAGTGCATGCACGACTCCCTCTCAGGAGTCGTGCATGCACTGGGATTTTCACGAGCCACTGTGTCACGGGTGCACCGTGAGTACATCGAAATCGGTAAAACCATCCCTGCAAGGGTCAACTGCCGTGCACAACAGCGTGTGGATGAGCGGGGTCGTCGCCGGCTACCTAGCATTGTAACAGCTGATAGACGGGCCACAGTGCAAGAAATCACTTGGCAATTTAACGCTGATGCACAAAAACGTGTAAGCATCCACACTATCCAGAACCATCTCCTCGCTATGGGGTACAGAAGCCATCGTCCCACGAGGGTACCGCTGCTGACCGCACGTCACAGGGTGCAAAGATTAGCATGGGAGCGAGAACATCGCCACTGGACCCTAGACATGTGGAAAAATGTTGCTTCAACTGATGAGTCGAGATTCACGTTGGTACATGCGGATGGCAGGATACGAGTACGGCGCAAACCACATGAAGCGATGAATCCTTCTTTCCAGTAGGATACTCTTCAAGCTCGTGGGGATAGCATTCTCGTCTTGGGACTGTTTTCGTGGACTGAAATGGGACCCCTGGTACGTGTGACATCGTCGCTCACAGGTCAACGTTAGCGGGATATCCTGGACGACCATTTGCTTCCGTTTACGCGTCTTCAACATCCCACTGGGGACCTCATCCTGCAACAAGACAATACGCAGTGCCATCGCTCCCAAATTGTATCCGAATGGTTGGATGAACACTCCACCGACGTGACCTCGCTTCCTTGGCCAGCTAGGTAACCTGACTTCAATCCCATCGAGCCCATCTGGAATGCCATCGAGAGAGATGTTCGAGGCTATGGCCCCCACTATAAAATCTTCGTGAACTGTGGGAGCTTGTTCAGGGGTCGTGGATCCGTATGGCTTCCCAACGCTTCCGGTGTCTTGTCGAGCTCATGCCGAGACGAATCGCCGCCGTCATTAGGGCGAAAGGTGGTGCTACACGTTTACTATCTCTAATTCAATGGCTCTTCAGTGAAAATGTAGGTATCCAGAAGATATAATTTACTTCTTTATTAATATATGCTATCGAAAGGTATTGGGCATGGGTACATGTTTTTTGTCGCATAAAAAGAAATAGCTCGTTCCGAAGATTTTGAAATACTTGTCTTTTTGGAAAACAAATTACGTGTACACTGTACAAATTCTAGAATATGTATGCAAACGCCAGTTACAAGATATGCTTGTCATATGTATAAGAAAATCACTTACACAAGTAAAAATAAAAAAAAAAGCCTCCAATTCGGTAACCCATATAGTTGACCTCAGTTTCATTTGTAAATTGTAGTCATAATTCAGTATCCCCACAATATACGACTCCAATCCACAGTTTGCAAAATATAAGAAACACAGCTTCTACAAGAACACAGTTGGTAAAACAGGTTATCTCCTGATTTAATTACCAGCTAAACAGATTAGACGTTTTATTCCTTGTTTTTTGGTTGACTGTGCATTTATATCTCAATCATTTTCAAATGAAGCTTAATTATGAAACGTTATTCCGGTATGCTTGTTTCTTTTATTCTTACAAATAAAAGCTACACGGTAAATATGCATTCTAATGTTAAAAATATTGATCAGCATGACGCTGATCATCGTGAATATTCAGGAAATTGTAGTCATAAATTAACTGTAATTTAACATAACACGATCGCTAAATAGCTGAAAGAACTGAGGTGAATCCATAATACAAGTAGAAGTTGTTCCTTATGAAACATGGCTGGCTATTCTCTCGATCATGGGAGGACCAAAAACCGAAGCACTTTACGCACTTTTACCTCTTTGGGTCTGGCAATGATTTAGCTGAAAATGTCAACCAAAGACATTAGAGGATAATTGACAGGCAACAAGCATGCTACCTCCGGAATAGATTGAAAGCCACCACTGTAGGGAATAACAAGTGTGTTGACCTCTTTGCGTGTGCATTTAAGTTCTAAATCTTTGGATATATCTTTAAGATTCTGGTGTATGTGACGCGAAATATTCCTGTTTAGTAGAGTTTGTTTTTATTTGTTTATTATTATATTCTGTGTATATGGCCGGCCCCGATATGTTCAGGTATTTTCTTGCTTACTAGTTTTGTTTTGCTTTTTCTCGGATATAAGAACTGGCTAATTATAATTTGATCTAGAAAGTTCTTGGATTGTACTCGGACAATCTTTTTATATAATTTCTGCAATATATTATGACTTGGAACAAACACTGTTGATTTCCAATAAGCATTGTTCACTGCTAACCCCCCCCCCAATTCATACATGGTCAATTATCCCCGTCGTTTCAGTACCGCCAACTCCTTTAATGTCTTTGGTGTCAACACAGAAGTCGCCGCCCCGGTGGCACAGTGGCCTAAGATATGGCTTCTAATTCCGGTGAGGTATGGATGTTATGTTTGTCTTACGGCGTTGGTTCTCTCTCTTCCCTAAAACCAGTAACCCTGAATTAGGGACGGGCGACTGAGTTGCTCACGGTGGTCGTTAAACCTCCAATCAAACAACAAAACAAAACAAAAACCGAGCAGTCGATACTGCTGATTTCGAATTCTGAAGAAACATCATCGACATCATCAGTGTATGAAAAAATTATTGAGTTTTAATATAATTATGGTTACGTTTTAGCAAATATTAAATATAACATCCTACAAAATAAAATTATTTTTTTCGATGTGCAAATTTCCATCCGTAGAAAAACCTTAATTCCAAAGAAAGTGTCTACACAAGTTTTTACGATTGGAAACAGGACAGATTTTTTTAGGTGGAACCACCCTAAAAGTCGAAATCAAAATCCGCTTTCACTTCGATGGCTTTAGTTGCCTTTAACGCTATAATCACGGCATTAATACGGTTTTGAATAACTACCATACGTACAAGTTTGCACACGATGCTGTTACTTTAAGACTTCGTGCGATTTTGTGAAATTCATATTTAGAACGGAAACTCCGTTATGACTACTTGTACTTGTACACAGAACTGCGAAGATTTAATACACATAGCAATAATTACTGTAAATACGAGATTAGTCAGGGTCTTCGTCTGCCACAAAGCACCTGACTGTCGTTATCGAGGAAAATTTGCGACTAAAACACATGGCGTTGTCGTTTTGTTTTCGAGAAATGTGAACATAAACAGATTGTACAGTTTCACGAAACCAAATGATCAAGCCTCTGGCACTATTTGCTCCTGCAAACGGAGGTGAGGAAGTTCAAAGTATTTGTTTACATATTTGAGGCTACCTCCTTTATACAATACTTAAGGAGTAAATGGGTTTGTATTTGTAACAGAAGAAGTTAGTCAGGTCTCAACTTCATGTTTGGGAAGAAATAGCAGGCATTTCAGTTTTACCTTCCGTTAACAATCGAGTTTGTTCTGCTCAGTAGAGCAGATTTGTTTCGTTAAAGAAAGCCTTGCGTTATTTGCAATAAGTAGCCATAACGTTTGGTTAAAAATTTGAAATCGGACGGAAAGTAAACTGGAAATTTTACTCCGGGTTCCCTAGAATTTGAGTCAGGGACCTGAACGTTCGGGTCCAGGCCCGCCTTTCCGAATTAAGACCAAAGCACGCCTCTAAAAGGTATTGCAAAAGAAGTATTACAAGCCAAAGTTGTTAGGACGTATATACTCCTTGGTGGGCAGTTCCTTCTACTACTCTCAGAGGAATAAACCTTCACAAACATTTTTATGGTCTTGAGAGACCTATCACACGCTTCGTCGAGATGATATCGCAGGAGTTTAATGCACAATTTTCAAGGCATCGTCCCAGCATGTCACAGGCACGCTCTAAGGGCAACAATTTAGTTGATGGTAACATGATGACACCTTACAGTCATCAACTCGTTTCTTTTTCAGTACAAGGGCGGGCATTTTCATGCTGAAATAATACGTTGTTTTACCCTATAGGCACGACATCGTAACGGGATTGAGGATTTTTTCGATATATCGAGGACGTCCGATTTCCTGTAATACAAGCGAAACTGGAGGGTCAATCAATGGAGATAGCTCCCGACACCAGGATGCTTGCTAGTGCGACTTACATTCGTTCGATTGCTACGTTGTCCATACCGTTGCCTCACGTGTAACCGACGACTATCTAGCTGAAGACTGAAGCGTGACTCATCATTGTACACTACGCTGTTCTTCGACCCAGTAGCTTGGAAGAGGCGCCACTCCAAGCGCTGACGACGATGGGTAGGTCTGTGATAGATAATGAGATGGGTATCTTGCGTGTGTAAGTCTGCTACTTATTGACTGTTTGAAATGCTTTGCCGTGTGACTGATATTCGGTAATATCGGCCTTCTCATGAATGAGTGCGAGAGTGTCGGTTCTGTAGGAGCCTGTTGACGGATATCAATCCGAATTATTCTGTGACAATGACGCTTCCAAACTAACGGTTGCGCATGCCTTCTTTCATTCACAGTGGATAGCAACGACGGATTGTGGAAATGTGTTGGTCAACATGTGACGCAATAAGCCGAGTCGACCAGCCGGCTTCATGTAGGTCAGCAATGCGTTATTTTCCAAATTACGTTAACTGACCATAATCACTCCGCTGTCAGGTTCTCTGCATTCTACTTGTGATGGCTTTCCTCTATTTATCATGTTTCAACAATCTGTGATAATATTACTCGGGTACGCATTGGGAGTACACACTCCACTCTGTACCTCCCACTCCATAGTCAGGTTAGCTTTGCCGGGTATATATTGGTATATGTACTATATTTCCTGGTACAGCATTTTTATTTTCCTAGTATAGCATTTTTATTTTCCTGGTATAGCATTTTTATTTTCCTGGTATAGCATTTTTTACTTTTTATTAGAGTGTGATTTCTCATCTCTTTGTTTTTGCAATGTTATATTTAGGAAGCCATGAAAAAAGAAGCTGCTATTGCGTTTTCTTTTTTCTTTGTGATCTGAGAAATGGGCACAAACATTCATTCATATTTCATTTACAAAACTGCGATAAAGCAGAACAACAAGACTTATGCTTCGGAAAAGGCCTCGTGCTATTTGAGGAATGCTTCTAATGCCTCAGTACGGTCTGTGCTTTAAGCTAGCAAACTAGCACTCTCAAGTTTCGTCGAAATTCAGGAACTTTCACTAGAATCATCGTCTGAACTACTTAGCATTTAGACGAATGAAACAAATTTCTGAACGTTAATCCCACCTGCGGATGTAAAATATGAGAACGTTTATGAGAACGATGAGTTACAACCAACATGATATGTGGTGGTTAAGCCATTTTTCGTTCATTTCGTAAAGTTTTAACTGGGAAATTCAAAATTTTTTTAAATGAACAAGCAAAATCAATAGACAAATAATTCAATTTATTTGACTGCCATATAGGATTTACAAGTGTACAATAACTAGAGATTTATCATTGTCAGAAAGCACATTCATTCACATCCTGAGAAAAACATTCAACGTTACACAAGTGATAATTTTTTGCTTTTTTTTTTTTTTACATTTTTTAAATAAATTCACTATCCATTTGCTTTACACAGAAGATATGTTTTTCAGGAAAAGAATTCACAGACTCCCGAAGAAATGACGTAGAATACAATATACAGAATAACGCTTTTAGCACAAACTTCAATTGTACAAGGAAAAATATACATTCATAGACATATATAAATATAAATGCAGAAACTCAAAATAGTTTATCCAAGCATTGTGTTTTTCAACTTTCAATTCCGCAAAGAACGACCGTCGAATAAAAATAATTATGGGTTTTGGCAATATATGTAAATGAAACGTTTCGCATTTTCCTTTTTCTAAATATTCTTCTTGCGTGCGGTAAGTAATAATATTTGTTTCGTGAATAGAATTTCCAGATTCTGAAGCGACTGAGAGAATCCTCATTCATATATTTCGATTCTAGAAAAGAAGCCTTTCAAAAGGTCCCTCAACCAAATTAATTATTTCAACTCCTTTCCTTATTTTTAGAATCAAACTGTCTTTCAGTATTAACTATCATTTTTCTATCTTTATATTGCTGCTGACAAACTGTATAAATCAATCATACGTAAAAACAATGTCAGTAAACCTATAAACTGTAATTGTATAATTTCAACTACTGTATTCCCTTCTTGTATAATTTACACTACAAATAACCCGCTTGCAAAATAAATTAAAAAAAAAATTATAGATAAATATTGGCTATAGGGTCAAACGAATAATTTAACTTATCGTTCCTAGTCTTCAAAGGCTGAAATGAATAATCAAAATTAGTTCATTGTTCTTGTACTACAAAAGAAAAATGAAAAAGTTAATACAGTTTCTAATTTGGAGTAAAACTGGCTACAATAAGTCAACTACGCTTGAAATCTAAAAGGTTATCTCGAAAATAAATCGCACCTGCTTTTGAACAAAATATTAAAGAAGTGGACCATCTTAGCAATTCACAAGTGCAAAGACATTTAATGATATTTTAAATAGCACATAAAAAACTGGTTTAAGTCTTTTATTGGTCTTTTAATATTTAAATATTTCAGTTGTAAAACATAACCTCGAATTCAACCAAATAAATTTCATCAAAAATACCTTAAGTTTTACTAAATTTTAATGTGATTTGCATGCTAAAATAGTTTATCATCATCAAATGCCAGATTGAAAAGCAGTGACAGCTCGTTATCGTTATCAGGATAAAGAGCAAGGGTCGTCTTTTCAAATAAATGACACTCCAACTGTCGTCGTTCTCCGGAAAACAGGGAAGAAATTAACTGGTTTATCTCATTCTTTCAAAGTGCTTATAGCACGTTGGATCAGAAAAACACATTTCAGTGGCGCGTTTAGAAAAATATATACAGAATAATTTATTGAACATTATAATCATCATGTTGCAAGTATGAATCAGTTTCACGAGCCCTAAGCAATTTCACAATTCTGTATCTACTTTACAATAAAGGAATTTGTCGAAGAATTTTACGGAAGTTAAGCTATAAAATCAATTATGGATATACGACCATTCGCTGAACAGATGCATAAGATTTTTGCGGCAAGTATATTTAGACGATGCTTCTCAATTTGTCCACTACAGCTGAAGGACTTTAATGAAATTATCTCGTTCCGCTGTCCTACTGATGAGGAATGAAATTCGTAGTTCTGCTACTTCAAAATGAAATTAAGTGGTATTGTTTTTACGAAATTAAACAGAAACTTTCTTTACTAACCAGAAACAACAATTTATATTTTGCGTGATCCATGCCCGATGAAGATTGTATTTGATCGTTTTTTGTTTTGTTTTTTTGCACGAGTATGCTTCCAATAATATGTGGTAAAGAGAAATTGTGAATGATTGAATATAATGAACATTCAAAACGAGACGAAAATTTAACAACCTCATTTCGAGCGTCTTGTGTCTGTTTATATTCGAAAACTAATCAAGATTTCCTTATATATTCTCGCACTTCTACCGGCAAATTATTGGATATTTCAAAAAATTACCCATTTTGAAAATGAAGGTGCAGCTGCGGCGATGATGATTTCCCTCAGGATTTTACTTCCATAATTGCGTTTTTATCTTTCTATACACTGTTTATTCTGGTTCACTGATTCGTTCATTTTTCGGTTTCTCCTTGATTCAAATTAGACGAAAAACCTTTATAGCTCGAGCTTGAATACAAGAAGGTTGCATATGAATTGAAAACGAGTAAGAGCAATACGGCGGCAAATATTTGCTAAAGATCGCTGCTTGCCAAAAAATATACCTTTTTACTTTATTCTATGGTAAACACAACAATATTACACTTCGATATTTGAATTAGGCGTGAGTAATATTCACATCTGCTTCCATTTGTAAGAAAACTACAGTACTTCAGTTTTCAAGACTATTTTCATTTAACACGTGTACGGATGCAGCAGAATGAGATTTCGGTGCTCTAGAGCGAAAACTAATCGAATTAAACTCTTAGACATAATCCTGTTCCTTTCGGGATTTCTCTGCTCTCCTACTGATGTCTTTAAATAGTATATGAATATTTATTTGCCGAAGTCGGAAATGACGTACTTGTACAGCTTATCTGTTTTGTTTAGTGTGTTGATGCCATATAATTGTTACATATTTATGAATCCCTTCAAAACATTTCCTAATGTCATCTTTCTTATAAATTTTATGCGAGCAGCTTCATGTTTGTGGTCTTTTCGATTTACCATTCAAGAACTGAATGATATATGTCAAGAAAATTTCCTGATGTAAGAAACAACCATGAAAATATGAAAGTATAGTAAATGGACTGAAGTTACTGTTGATGCCGGTAATATATTAATAAGTATTTTTTTGAATTGTACAATTTTTGACCTTTATTTTTCAGTGTTATGACCAACGACATTTTTTTTTTTTTTTTTTTTTTTTTTTTGATTGGAGGTTTAACGACCACCGTGAGCAACTCAATGGGCTATAAGCAGTCGCCCGTCCCTAATTTTGGGTCACTGGTTCCAGGGAAGGGAGAGAGCCAGTGCCGTAAAACAAACACAACATCCATGCCTCACCGGGATTCGAACCCGGACCCCTTACGGACGAATGATCAGAGGCCAACGCCTTAGACCACTGCGCCACCGGGGCGGCGACCAACGACATGTTCAGCCAAATTCATTGATATCTTGAAAATAACGTGCGTAGTTGCTTATCGTTGCTAAAGTTTCTTCATTGATTTTTTTTTTTTTGTTAATACCGAAGTTCAGAGTAATGCAGTTAATTTTCTTGAGATTTCAACTGCATAATTTTCTTTTCAATACCATTTATAATTTGTTGCATATCATGGAATGAAAATATGACTATTTTTTGAAAAATAAGTTTCTTCTTTGCCTTATATCCAAGTTATGACACTGTTATTCAGCCTGTTGTTAAACAATTCCGTTTTCTTTACAACCCATTGTTATTATTTATATTCGAGCAACATGAATTTATATTCGACCAACAAGAAAAGTCCTGCTAAAATCCTTTCATGTTCTTTTACAGAAAAGTTAAGTCTCAGACTCTATTCTTTTATCGATCTAACGTTTCACGATTAGTGCGGGGTAGCATGTTCTGAAATTTGAATAGTTCCTCTCCATACGAAAGAGGAACTCAAGAACAAATGTAAAAAAAAAAATAATAGACATGAAGAACGTAAAACAAATGCAGGAAAACAAAATTATTTGCTTGGAAACTAACTGCAATATTTTTATTTTGTTTTTCGTTTTACCCCCCCCGTTTATTGAAAATGTTTTAGAATTTAAAAATAATTTCCATAAGCGAGATCTGAACAAAATGTCCAAGAAGATGTAATGAAAAGTTGTCTTATTTGTTTCACAGGTTTGTGAATTATATGACTTTTGTTTTAAAAATTTTAAGTGCAAGAAAGTTTAGTCAGAAATTTTTAGATTTCCCTTCAATTTCAAACGTGTCTTTTAGCAAATTATAAAGTGTATCCCATTATTTATATCAATCTCCTTCGAATTATTTTTAGTAAGCCTTTAGCACTCCGTCAAAGAAAACGAAATCTACATAGCAGTAAAATCCTTCAATGCCTCGTTTCAGTGTCCTCTAGATCACAGAGACGCGATTATAACCGAGACTCATGTGATTTGAATGTGTTGCCTGACGAATTAGAATATTTTAAGTTAAATGCTTGGCTACCGTTGCATTACATACTATACTGTGCGAATTAATTGGGACAAAGTAAAAAATCACTCTTTTTTCTAAAACTATGCTTTTATATCATTCTATGCCTTGATATACACTGATAAATACCTGTATTAGTATGAAGTATGTCCTCCTTTAGCAGAAATGACCTCTTGAATTCGTTTTGGCATTGACTCCACTAATTGAGTGCACATATTTTTGACTTCATAATCGTGGAACCACACTTTAATAGCATTCGTTATCATGCGTTTTTTGGTTGTACAGTCCATTTTACCTAAACATCTCTTCAAACTATTCCACAAGTTTTCTATGGGATTTTAGTCTGGTGAATTTCCAGGCCAATCAAGCAAATAAATTTGATTTTCCAGCAAGAAATTCTTGACCAATTTCGAATTGTGACATGGAGCCAAGTCATGTTGAAATGTCCCGTCTGAAGCTTGCAAGAATGTAACAATCCTACATTGCAATAGTTCTACGTACTTGGCTGAATTCGTCATACCTTGAACAGGAACTAAGCTTCCAGGGCCATTTGATGTGAAAAAAAAATACCCCTCTGTTTCAGAGGGTGTTTTACAGTTTGTTTGACATGCTCAGGTCTTAAGGGTTCACAGTTGCTTCGTCTAACGCCATTTGCTTGGTAAACCTGCACATATAAATGAGTTTCATCACTGAAAATTACCTTTTTCCAGTCTTCAGCAGTCCATGATTTATATTTTTTGGGCCAAGCTAAAGGTTTTATCTTCAGTTTCGCATTCAACTATTGTGTTTTCGTTGGTCTTCTTGCCTTCCGGCCAACTTGCAGAAGATTACGGCGTACAGTCGAATCACTAACATCACAACCACTAGCCAATAAATCTCTTTGAAGGTCGGTGCTTGGTTTTTTTTAGATTCAGTTTACTATTTCTGATTAGATATTTATCGCTTCGTGGAGTTGTTTTTCGTTTTCTTCCACATTTACCTCTCCTTTTTGGAGACGGTGATCCAGATGCATTGTATCGCGTAATCAGTCTTGATACACTTGATTTGCCTACACCAACTGCAGAAGCGGTATTTCTCACTGTCATAAAAGTGTGATCCTTCTGAGCAATTATTTTGGCACGCCTCCTTGGGGAAATATCCATTTTTCAATACACGAAAGCAACACGTACTCACAGAGAGCATGAACTAACATCCACCTGTCACACACGAAAGCTCACAACTGAAGCTGAAGTGCCTATTTCCTGTTTAAAACCGGTCAAACCACATTCTTACTCTCAAGTTCTAACAGTTACACCACCTCATATCTGATAAAACCGGTTTATGTGGCTTTCCGACATCAACTGGCGATCACATTACAATTCTGAGAATAAAATAGCTTGCCCCAATTAATTTGCACGGTATAGTATCTCTCCACTTGCTTAACATCTTTCAAGAAAGTTTCGAAAAATAAAAGGTTGGAGTAAATTAATTTTTTTAGGTCAGTTCTGTTAAGTTCAATCAATTTCTTATTAGATTTATGAATTTAATTTTCTGAATTGTTGGGAAGAATTAAAAAAATGGCAATTCTCGCCTACTGTAATTTTGCAACGCAATTAAAATTACAGTCTGGAAGAAGGAGAATGCTCTAAGCTGCCAAAAAAATGCGTACAGTATTGGTGCACGAAAATGGTAATAAAAATAAAATTAGAACAGGTAGATTTCAACAATTAAGAGCTTGATAAGATGGAAAATGTCAGTGTTTTTGTTCCCTGGTAAATTCAACGGACTTGTACATTCTCGTTTTTTTCCCTTGGTAATAAATGTCTGTATAATATCCTGAGAACTACGCATATGAGGTATGGTGGCGTTCTTCAGTGTTGCTGCAGTCTTCCATGGAGGCGTTTATCCAAATATCTAAATTCTAGAAAAAATTACCACGATCAAGTTCTGGAAAATACGAATGATGAATACGATGCTAAGAGAGATATTTCTGGACATCATGGTGAGGAATATTAGGCGAAAGCACTAAACTCTCAAAACTTGAAATAATTCATGCAATTCACTTTACACAAGTACACACAAACTCAAACGCAAACATATTTTCGAGAGGCTAAGCTCTATAATTTGAATTTATTTCTGAGCTTCATCGCTTTAAAAACTGTATGAAGCTTTTCGGCAAGGAAGTCCTGAACCTTTTTGCACATTTCTTTTGTGGTTCGATGATAATCTTTCAATGTAATTCTGCTTCATTTAAACAGTGTCGTCTAATAGTATTTTCACAAAATCATGGTACAAAATTTAGTAATTGTACTTTCGTGAATATTAACAGCCTCCCCTCCCCCGGTTCCCGAGGGATTAATTTTAGCCGGCAACTAGTCCGAAATAGATACTCTGCGAATCCCAGATGAAGCACTGGTGGGATTTTCGTCCTATGGTGTTAGCTTTTCCTTTCCCTAGGACCAATTACCGTAAGTTAGGATAGGGCAACATCTTTTAGACCTAGGCACTCACAATGGTCATTGAAAGCCAGAATAGAAAAAAAATCAGCCTTCTCAATCTCTGCTATCGATAGTAGTTCCGTCAGGGCCTGTGCTTCACATTCACAATTTTTTTATATAAGCCCATTGAGTTGCTCACGGTGGTCGTTAAACCTCCAATAAAAAAAAAAGCAATTAAAAAAAAAATTTTTTTTGGTCACATCGTAGTAACTATGAAAACTTTTTATGCCGCCCCGGTGGCGCAGGCCTCTGATCATTCGTCCGTAAGGGGTCCGGGTTCGGATCCCGGTGAGGCATGGACATTGTGTTTCTCTTACGGCACTGGCTCTCTCCTTTCCCTGGAACCAGTGACCCTAAATTAGGGACGAGCGACTGCTTATAAGCCCATTGAGTTGCTCACGGTGGTCGTTAAACCTCCAATAAAAAAAAAAGCGATTAAAAAAAAATTTTTTTTTGGTCATATCGTAGTAACTATGAAAACTTTTTATGCCGCCCCGGTGGCGCAGGCCTCTGATCATTCGTCCGTAAGGGATCCGGGTTCGAATCCCGGTCAGGCATGG
Organism: Macrothele yani; assembly: GCA_039090855.1. NCBI lineage: Eukaryota > Metazoa > Arthropoda > Arachnida > Araneae > Macrothelidae > Macrothele > Macrothele yani. The sequence continues at coordinate 50,830,978 of CM077008.1, read as the reverse complement.
ATGGTGTGTTTGTCTTACGGCACTGGCTGTCGCCCTTCCCTGGAACCAGTGACCCTAAATTAGGGACGGGCGACTGCTTATAGCCCATTCAGTTGCTTACGGTGGTGGTCGTTAAACCTCCAATCAAAAAAAAAAAAACATTTTATGTATATTTTCTTCTCAAAATAGAGCCCAATTTTCGTGCTAGGGTACGCAAAGAATTATTGTTTCTCTCGATATCGCTACCCTTAACTGGTCGATTTAAAAATATTTTTTAATACAGGATACTGTCTTGTGAGAAGCTTTGCTTGTACCTGTGGAGTGTTTTGTAGATCACGGTTCTATCGCAAGGTTGTGTTTATGTATAATAATATTTCTGTTTACAGCTTCTAAAAACCCAATTGAAAAGATTATTCTTTTATTGTATGTCATTCGCTACAATTAAGATGGGGAACATTATCCTCTTTATATAATTTACAGCTTTCGGATAGGGGACGTAAATGTCAAAACTTTTTTCCTGCTTTCACTGCTAACATAAGCCGCATTTGAAAAATGATTTTTCCTTAACACAGGTTTTTCTACGAAGAATGCTTTTCATATATTTTCAAATATTTTATTACAGTGCATGAAACTTTTTTCCGCTACGGGGCTTGAGTTTATATCATGTTTTCCACTATATTTCTTCTTCTGTTTTATTTGAAAATCCCTTTGTCGCTGATATGTTAAACTTTTTAACCACAATTTGTTACTTCTGGTAATATACCGCTTAGCTGCTGATTGAAGTAAGTAAATCATTATATTCCTGGATGATTTATCGATTTAAAAATCTGTTTGATTTTGTTTTCGTAACAGGTTACATTGACTATGAAAAACTTTGAAGATTTTAATTGGGGTCGGAAAAAATTCCAAGGACGTGCTCATTACAACCAAAAATTCGGTGTCATCTTTTTTGTTGTAATTTAAAATCAAAGATGCTTGTGGTAAAAAAAAATATTTAACCCATTGTAACGTATACTCTATATTCACTTTCCTTTTGATTTTACTATCTCTGGTTATTTTATTTTACTATGTAAATTATCTTCTTACTGAACGAAATATTATTTCTCCTGATGAATGAGATCTGGCAATGAGTGTAAGTCATGCCGTGGTGGTAGCTAGTATATATAGGCGCGTTCATCGATAGATAGAGAGATATTTTGTTGTTATAAGGAGAGCTTTTGTTGTTATAGGGAGATCGTTTGTTGTTATACTAGAGGAGCGTTGTTGTTGTGAAGGAGAGAGTTTCGTTCTATGTGATTAGTTTGATTCTTCATTATTGTGAAACAAGTTGTGTGTGTGTGCTTTGGATGACCAAGAGTTACATAATAAAAGAGCTTTGAGGAAGTACGTCTTTCTCAATTAATAGTTTTGTCAGACCTCTGTCTGGCTGTTAGGTTTATATCATTAGTTTATTACCATTAACAACCAGCGTTAAGACTTTATTCATTCTAATTACTGCTGCAACATTACTACCAGTTATAAGTTTGTTCAATACTATTACTACACTACTAGCAGGAGACTTTATTCATGTTCTTAATTAACTAGTAACAACAACCATTTGAATTCACTATTTGAAGCTTAGTACAAGCATATCATTCAGTAGCAGAAGCATTATACTTAGCTGGTAGAAAGAGCTTATTCATTATAATTAGCTTAGCGAAAAGCAAAATAAAGCTAATTCATTATAATTGGCGCCCGAACTTTTCTCGAACACGAGATCTTGACAATTATTACCCATGTCTTCCTTACCTGAGACAACTTCAATTTTCCACCCCAAGGCAAGTTCCGAGGGTGATGGTGTTTTTTTGGACAATTTGCAAGAAGCCTGTGGGTCTGACTTTGATATAAGTGATCTACACGCACGCAGGCATTCTTCACAATTTCGTAATACACCAGCTTCCTATTACTCTGAGTCGCGGATCGAACCTGAGGGAGTTCAATCCTCTCAGCGAAGCAGAATGCTTGCCCATTTCGTGCCGCATGCAGGAACAATTCATTTCAATGGTTTGGAGGGGTCCTTAAAGTTCCTCGAAGATCTGGAAGATCATTTTGATCTATATAATATTCCTGAAGACTGCAAAGTCCAAATCGCCGGCACTTGCTTGAGGGATACCGCCAAGACCTGGTATCGGCAGTGGAGAGTGTCGAACCCAGATTCTCATTATGAGAATTTCCGTGCAGAATTTTTGGAGGTCTTTTCTTTCGGCCTCAATCGAGCTAGCCTTGCACAACAGCTTTTTTCTCGTCAGCAAGGTCCCAATGATAGCCCTGTTGCATTTGCGTTGGAAACTACACGCTTATATAACCTATGGGATCCACATGCCAGTCATGTTGACATGTTGGATACCCTCGTGCAGCAGCTCGACCCATTCTTACAAGATTTTCTTGAGGTTCGACACCCTGCCACAATTCATGAATGCCTTCGCCTCATACGCACGTATGAAGAGCGACATGGTAAACATGGTTCAACTCACCATGCTCGGGCACCCCGCGAGGCTTATTAGGAAAACCCCCAGCGTCATAATAGGCATAATAACTTTCAGCGCGAGCATACACAAGTGCACACCCTAGCTTCATACGTTCCACCACACAGAAGAGTGGCAAACCAACAGCGAGTTTCTGAACAATCTTCGGGATATCGTACAAATGCACAGTATGCTCGACCCCGTTTCAATCAGCAGCATTCGGAACGTTTTCATGCTCAGGGCAATGATGATTTTTCTGCCCGTGCTGAGGGCAGAAGTAATAGATATGAAAATGTCAACAGACGCGCGGAGTTCCCGACGCAGGTTTCACGCAGTTTTCCTCATCGTGAAAATTTTCCCGATACCCGGCAGGGTCGAGGTTTCAGACAGCATGATAATCCAACCAGGAATCCTTTAAACTTCCAAAGGAAGTAGACCAAGGGTCGGTCCTGCTTCCTGATACCAAGCATTCTGACCCTAAAACAGTATTAGTGACTGTTCAAACTCCTCAGTTGCCTGATGTATTCTTGACAATTGAAGATATTATTGTCGAGACAAAGTTCGACACTGGTTCTGAAATATCAGCCCTAAATACAAAGTTTTGCACTGACAATTTTCCTGCAATACTAGTTCAGCCTGCGACGCAGTATTTGCGAGGTGCAAATAACGAAATCTTCAGTATCACAGGAACTGTCACATTATCTTTAGGGCTGGGAAAAGCTTGTTTTACGCATTCTTTCCTGCTTATAGACGAGCTACCTGTGAAATGTCTAATGGGAATGGACTTTATTCATAAGTTTCAAACAACTTTGAATTTCGTACAACATGTGATTTCCTTTCCGGAACCTGTCGAAATGATTCCTACGGTTCCTGTAGATATAACGAGCTTGTTATTGAGTAACCAATTGAATGAGAGGCAACGAGACCAGCTTTCTCTCCTTTTACAGGAAAGCCCTGGTTTATTTTCTGATCAACCTGATTTCACACAGGTGGTTTATCATGTCATTGACACTGATGGTTCGAAACCAATTGCGACGAAACCTTACCCTTGTGCTCCACATAAAAAACAGGAAATGCAACGTCAAATTTCTGAAATGATTAAGCAGGGCATAATCAGGGAATCAACAAGCGCCTGGGCTGCTCCTGCCTTTTTGGTTCCAAAGAAACAACCCAATGAATTTCGTTTCGTGACAGATTTCCGCAAGCTCAACCAAATCACAAAAACGATCAATTATCCACTACCTGTCATGTCGCATATTTTAAATGACCTGTCGTCAACCAAATGGATGTCAACCTTGGATTTGGCGAGTGGATATTGGCAGGTGGCAGTACATCCGGATTCTGTCGATAAAACATGCTTTGTGACTCCTTTTGGGGCTTATGAATACCTACGTATGCCCTTTGGACTAGCTTCTGCACCTGCTACTTTCCAAAAGCTTATGGATACGGTTCTCAGACCTGTCCTGGGTCCCCATGTGCATGTATATTTGGATGATATTATTATTACATCCGAGACTTTTGACGAGCACCTTTCTCTGCTCAAACAGGTGTTCCAACTCATATACAATGCTGGCTTGACGTTAAAACCTAGCAAATGCCAGATAGCGAGGGACGAGATTGTATATCTGGGGTTAAAAATTACTCCCCACGGCTTATTTACTGATAATGAAAAAATTAGGCCTATTGTTGACTTTCCTCGGCCTAAAACAGCAAAAGAACTATCACGCTTTTTGGGAATGACCGGATGGTATCAGCAGTTCGTCCCCGCTTATGCTACAATCTGTGAGCCATTGTATGCTTTAAAACGTAAATACAAGAAGTTTGTTTGGACACCTGAGGCTAACGCTGCATTCGAAACCCTGAAGTCTGCGTTGACTCAGCCTCCGGTGTTGGCTTTCCCGGATCATACTAAGGAATTTGATATTTATACTGATGAATCCGGAGTTGGTCTTGGTTGCGTTTTGTCACAAGCTGGGTATCCAATAGCTTTTGCGTCTCGTACTTTAGCCAAAGCTGAACGCAATTATTCAGCTACGGAACGTGAATGTTTTGCTGTTGTGTATGCGCTGAATAAATTTCAATGTTATCTTAATGAATTGACAGTTAACATAATTACGGATCATTCTGCCCTTCAGTATTTGAATTCGGCTAAGCACCTATCTCAAAGAATTATGAAGTGGGCTCTGAAGTTACAAGAGAGCAATATCAAAATTTCGTATCAGCCAGGTCATAAGAATCAATTACCGGACGCATTGTCTCGCGTTCCGATTAGTAGGGTCCCCACAGAAACTACTCCTGGATGTCAGCCTTTACTTCTAATAGCTGATATACCATCCAGAGAGCAGATAATGGCAGAATTAATAAATGATCCAGATTTTGGGGATATCTGTAATTTTTTGCTTGCGGGTTCGCCCATACAAAGTGATCCTTCTCTGGCTGGAAGGTCACAGCATTTTGAAGTAATAGAGGGTCTTCTTTATTATACAAAATCTAGGACTACTAGGGCAGAGTTTCGCCCATGTATTCCGCGAACCCTTAGAATGGCCCTTTTAAATGAATTTCATGACAAATCTCTTGCAGGCCATTTAGGTATTCGCAAGACCCGTTGTAAATTGCGGGATGTTGCCTATTGGCCTGGCATGTACCAAAGTGTGCTCGCATACGTTCAATCATGTCACTTGTGTCAGATTAATAATTACCGTAATGCAAGACCGGCCGGTCACTTGAAATCTAGTTCAAGTTCTCATGTTTTTGATATTATTTCAATAGATTTATTGGGATCTTATCCTTTATCTGTTAAAAACAAAGCTCGTTACGTTTTAGTACTAACTGATAATTTTTCTAAATGGGTTGAAGTTTTTCCCATTAAAGCCGCTACGGCAGAAGTTATTTGTAATGTCTTAGTTAATGAAGAATTATCTAGATACGGTGCACCTAATAAAGTAGTTTGGGATAATGGTCCTCAATTTATTTCTGACATTTTTGAAAGAATGTGTGCGAGACTACACATTAAGCATAAATTCATTTCCCCATATCATCCCCAGAGTAATCCTGCGGAACGCGTTAACCGTACGCTAGTGAAAATGATTGCTACATTTGTAATGGATCATCATGAAAGATGGGATGACCATTTGGAGCTTTGTGCGTTCGCCCTCCGCTCGTCTGTCCACGAATCTACTAAAATTACTCCTGCAGAACTTTTTGTGGGTCGCAAAATTAAAACCCCTTTTGAAAATTTAACGGGGATTATCGACGAACTAAACCAGCGACCAACTCCGCAACCAGTACGCATCATGGCAGAAAAAGCTCGTGTTGCAATGCTAGGAGCACAAGCGGCTCAAGCGAGATATTATAATCCTAGGCGTAGGGAACCAGATCTTGTCGTTGGAGATCTCACTCTCGTGGAAACGCACTTCCAGTCTTCTGTTTCGCATACTTTAGTGAAGAAATTTGCACCCAGCTACGAAGGTCCATATCGGGTGGCAAATGTGTTTGAAAATAACATTGTTCTTGAAAAACCGGACAATCAATTTCAATACGTACACGTTGATCAATGTCGCAAGTATCATGAACGAAATATCGATTTCATAATCAATCCTACTCAACCTTCTGTTCCACAGACTCAAGAGTCTATATCTCACGATCAACCGCCAGAAATTTTGGACGAACCAACAAACATTTTTGAAGAATCTCCAGTGATTTTTTCTTCACCCTCCTTTCCTCCACACGGGTTTCCAAACACGCAACCTGATTCTCCCTTGAGACCAAGGCTCGACTCCAGTTCTTCGAATACTCGTATCGTTCCTTTTTCTCCAACCATTGCCAAGACTATTGCTGCGCCGTTTCCTGATAACTCTGCACCAACGCAGGCTCCTACTTCTTTGAATACCTCGTCAGAAAGTATTCCTATAGGCAAATCTAAACATCGCCCTGCACGACCACTGAATTACAGCAGCGACTCAGAGGCTTCGGACATTTCTGATTTATCAGTTATGAACAATAATTTCAATATTACAAACCGTCCAGAACCACCAAAAGCTGGGCGTAAACGTAACTTGTCTCCCCAATCTGCTTCGCCGCAACAGCGACGACGGCAGAAATCTTTGCATCCGCCCGGGTTTCGCCACTGGAACCTACGTTCAGGGCAAACAGGGCCGATGCCTGCTGCTACTCTTATGCCACGAGGGCGTAAGCGAAAGCAAACGATGTGGCCGGAGCCACGTCCGTCCAAAAGAATACTGGAAGGACACAACGGGCCCCAGCACAAAGGGACTCCATATCAAAAGCCTGGGGGAGCCCGTTCCTATCAGCCGCAAGGATTTCCGGACCACCAGACTTCGGCCGTTCCTGATCGACGAACTTCAGCCATTCCTGACCGTTCTTCTCAGCCGCAGGGATTTCCGGCCCGCCAGACTTCAGCCATTCCTGACCGTTCTTCTCAGCCGCAGGGATTTCTGGACCCACAGACTTCAGCCGTTCCGGACCGACGGATTTCCGCCATTCCTGATAGTTCCCGTCAGCCGCCGGGATTTCTTGACCGTCAGCAGACCGATGTTCCAGATCCATTAAAGTCCTTGAAAAGATCTAAGCCACCTGATTTTACCAGTCCGATTAGGCCTGGAAAACGTTATCGCACTAGAGTTTTTTATGCGTCCTCGAGATAAGTAAGTTCTCGTGGACAGGTTCTTTTCTTAGTTTGTTGTTTTTCCTGGACGACCAGTTGGCGTGTCAGAATTTCTTTTTTTCGTGTGGGCCTATGCATTCTTTTTTGTGTATATGTGTGGTTTTTTTTATATTTCTTCTATGTCCATCTACTAATCCCAATTTTTTTTATATATCTATGTGCTTAGGGGTAAAATAATAAAATTGTTACTGTTAGGCAGCTCCAGGTAATCTTCGCTGCTGATACAGTTGGTATGTATTCAACGAATAATGCGAACGTAATTTGAAATTAAAATAATAAAATTGTTACTGTTAGGCAGCTCCAGGCAATCTTCTCTGCTGATACAGTTTGGTATGTATTCACCGAATAATGAGAACGTCATTTGAAATTAAAAAAAGTGATTCCTGCTAGGCAGAATAAAAGGAAGGTATGCCGATGCAGGTTTGTTTTGTTCAACAATACAAGTTTCACAGACGAATACATATTTCTTAATTTTGTCATGCCAAGTTTGATAATGTAAATACTGCTGCCACCAAACAACAAAACAAAAAAGAGGTCGAGAAACGTCATTCAACGAAGTGTAAGACTTACACTCCAAAATTGATAGGTTTTTCGAACAAAAAAAAGAAAAAAAAAATTAAGGGGGAGATGATGTAACGTATACTCTATATTCACTTTCCTTTTGATTTTACTATCTCTGGTTATTTTATTTTACTATGTAAATTATCTTCTTACTGAACGAAATATTATTTCACCCGATGAATGAGATCTGGCAATGAGTGTAAGTCATGACGTGGTGGTAGCTAGTATATATAGGCGCGTTCATCGATAGATAGAGATTCTGTTGTTATAAGGAGAGCTTTTGTTGTTATAGGGAGATCGTTTGTTCTTATACTAGAGGAGCGTTGTTGTTGTGAAGGAGAGAGTTTCGTTCTATGTGATTAGTTTGATTCTTCATTATTGTGAAACAAGTTGTGTGTGTGTGCTTTGGATGACCAAGAGTTACATAATAAAAGAGCTTTGAGTAAGTACGTCTTTCTCAATTAATAGTTTTTGTCAGACCTCTGTCTGGCTGTTAGGTTTATATCATTAGTTTATTACCATTAACAACCAGCGTTAAGACTTTATTCATTCTAATTACTGCTGCAACATTACTACCAGTTATAAGTTTGTTCAATACTATTACTACACTACTAGCAGGAGACTTTATTCATGTTCTTAATTAACTAGTAACAACAACCATTTGAATTCACTATTTGAAGCTTAGTACAAGCATATCATTCAGTAGCAGAAGCATTATACTTAGCTGGTAGAAAGAGCTTATTCATTATAATTAGCTTAGCGGAAAGCAAAATAAAGCTAATTCATTATACCATGTTTGCACGACTCTGACCATAAATTTCTAGATGTTTTATAACTTTTTAATTTGGTATGACATATAAGGTCTTAAACCGTTTCCATTTCAAAGGTAATTTGTTTCAGATTGGAGGTTTAACGACCACCGTAAGCAACTTGCTCCATATGAATGAAGTTTTTTTTTTTTTGAAAGTTTACTGGCTACCATGAGCAAATGGTCAGGGTATAAGTCGTGTTTCGTACCGAATTCGTGGCCACTGGTTCAAAGAAAAGGAGAAAAACCAGTGCCGTAAGAGAAACATACTATCCATGTCTAATCCGGGATTCGTACCAGGCCTTAACTCTGACTAACTGCCCTCAGATCTTTCGTTATACAGGTCGGCTGGATGAAGAAGATGATGATTTCGTCAGTAGCTGTAGCAATGTTAGAAACAGAGTGGTAACTTGCAGGCGGCCACTACATTGGGAGCAGGGGAGATGCGGTTTCCCTCCCAGTATGATCACACAAGGGACGTAAATTCGTGCTCTGAGGGACGTAAAATATAGAAATGCACAACCTGTAAATAAATTTACTGATTTTTAAACCTACTCTGTTAGGTGTGGGTTGGCCAGATGTCCGGCTTTTTGAGGACATGTCCTCCTTTTCTTACCATATCCTCCAGGCATTAAGGGAAATAGCCTAAATGTCCGGCTTTTTCAATACGGAATAATTCAATTACATTTAAATTTTGATCACATTCTTCTATTCTAATCATGTATCTTATCATGCTGGTACTAAAATGTATTCATTCACTTCTGGCTTCTCGCTTGCGCATACACTTCTTCTCCAGACATTCCTGCAGCTTCCTACTGTAGTGAGTCATTTGTGAGTCAACAGTGCATAGAAAACCCGCCGGTGCGCGTTAGTCTTACTGTTGTTCCTTTTTTTTTTTTTTTTTTGATTGGAGGTTTTACGACCACCGTGAGCAACTCAATGGGCTATAAGCAGTCGCCCGTCCCTAATTTAGGGTCACTGGTTCCAGGGAAGGGAGAGAGCCAGTGCCGTAAGACAAACACAACATCCATGCCTGACCGGAATTCAAACCCGGACACCTTACGGACGAATGATCAGAGGCCAGCGCCTTAGACCACTGCGCCACCGGGGCGGCTATCTGTTGTTCATCATACGTGCGTGAACGGTGACGTGCGATATAGTCGTACAAACAGTCTGCTTGTTTTGTGTGTTGTGAGTCTTTGCTGTGAGTTTTTTTTTTATTTGCAATTCAAGTTTCTTAATCAAGCAGTGAATGGTATACTGCTAGTTAAATACCATTTGAAAAACAAGTCATGCTCTGAATTTCACAAATATTTGTTTAAGAAACCCGATGTACTGAAGAAAATCTCTTCCAGTGAAAAATATAAGTAAAAATGTCCAGCGGACTAAAATCTTTCTTTTGTTTTCAAAGTTTTACAAGTATAAACTCTCAAAGAGTAAATTCTGAATACAGAGTATGCGCGGTGGTTATGTCCTCGTTTCACTCGAAATGTTTTCAAATTCCAAAAGTCATCTGGTCGTCCTGGTTAGGTGTGAACCGAAGAACCGAAAGGAACTGTTCGAAACAGCGCAGAGAGGCTTATAGAACAACAACGTAACTCACCACTGTGTCCTCTCAAAATATGCTGAAGGGATGACGATGTAATTAGCCATTGATCTAATTAGCAATGTTTCAGACTCATATTAATTATGCTATCTTATCGTGGGGACAGACGACTAAATATAATTTCAAAAAACTTCAAATTTTTCAAATATATATATATATAAGATTAATTGACCTAAAATTCGATATAAATACACAACTATCACTATATAATAACACAAGGGTTTTCCCAAACAAATACAACATTCTTACGAGTAACTTTATTTTAATATTGGGAAAATTATGTTCAGGCGAATTAAGAATAATTTACACACTGACATCATACAAATTGTACAACAGATACATTCGCACGGCACACTCACTAAATCACATATTCGGTATCCGAAGACGGAGACTATGAAGCTAAGTATAAATTACATTGGCCCACACTACTAGAACTCATTATCGACGGAACTGACTTCTCTAAATAACTTTAACCTTTTTTTAAATTAAAAGACTTCATAATGAATTGCAGCTCCTCAAATTGTTGATTGTAGCGGAGAAGGACTATGATTATTATTACTATGACTTGTATAGCTCGATGTAAATTGATTTTCAATGGTTATTACCTGTAGTGTTTATCAACTTTTTATTATCATTACCTTTTTTTCTCTAAAATACTGACTTGTTTGCAACTTCTACTGGTGACCACACTGCACAGTTTGTCTAGGGATCATGTGACCTTGTCAGGCCTTGCTGGCCTTTTCCCCTGCTTCCTTGCTGTGCTTTGTTTTCAGTTGATATTTTTTTTTATAAATGAATTGAATTTGCGTTTCGTCGCAGAAAGTCCCACTGATAGGTTACACTTCAACGAAAGTTTTCCAAACCGTATCCCGAAATCATCTTCCTATGCGTTCAATATACGATACTCACTCATTCTCTCTGGTTAGTTTTCGGCACTTTGATATCGGCATTCATATTACTTTTATGTTTTACTTGACTCTTGGGTATTTACCTAGGTTTCATATTTTTAGTAAAATCCTGTAATAAACCAGATGTCAGATTTTTGAACGATAATAATATTTTTCTGTAACAGAGGTATGAGACAGTAAAAACTGCTAACTATATGAATAAAAGTATGAACTTTTTTAAATTCGAAGGGCGTAATTTTAAGTCTCGCCCTCCTAGATGAAAAAAAAAGCCTTTCTTTTTTAAGGTTTAACGACCACTGTGAGCAACTCAATGGGCTATAAGCAATCGCCCGTTCCTAATTTAGAGTCACTGGTTCCAGGGAAGGGAGATAGCCAGTGCCGTAAGAGAAACACAACATCCATGCCTCAGCGGGGTTCGAACCCGGACCCATCACGGAGGAATGGTCAAAAGCCATCGCTTTGACCACTGCGCCACCGGGGCAGCAAAAAAAAAAAAAAAAGAAGAAAAATGGTTTCTAGGTCCTTGTAACAAGACGTGTGCGGAACAATTGCAACTTGAAATATCCTCTGATTTAAATTGCGATGACCACAAAAATGAAAAAAAAATGCAAAGCAAAGATAAAGAGGTTTCTGTTGCACACCGTAGAAATCCCTTTAATACATTTGATGAAGTTTCCATTTCCTACATATTTAATAAAGCTTATTTGTCAGGATAATTTGCACTTCCGTATTAATGCTTTTGAAATCTCATCTTCAGTCCGCTTCTGGAGCAATGATTTTGCGGAAATGAACTCGGGGAAAATGTGGAGGAGAAAAGAAAACCAGATGTGCCCTGTGCATACGCTTTTCCTGCTAACCGGGATTTTTCCCACATGACATTAAACTGAGACTAGAGCGGTATTTTGCGACGTAGAAGTTTCCATCACTGCCTGTAATCTCATCCTGAATGGCATCATCTTCCCACAATGCCATCAATCACAGCGCTATCGCGTGTCTCTCTTCTTAAACTTTCCGATTACACGGAAAAGTTACATTAGGCCCATAATTTTAGGGATTTATCGGCGTTTGTTGCCGTTCACGAATGCACAGTAGAAGCTTTCCTCCTATGCTTTGTATCTATTCATGATGATTTCCCAAAAATTTAAAGCTGTCCGTCAAGGGATTCTATTCCAGAAGAAAACGTCTCTGATGAATATTTCTAACTCTGAAAAGCAAGACAAAATGTTCGCTGATGTATTCCAGGGATATACTTATTTTGATGCTCCGTAATATTTTTTTATCACGCATATATCACATGTTTAATAGAAAAAAGAGATAAATTGAGGAAAATAAACCTTTTTCTTTATTTCTCCTCCCTTGGACAATCAATAACTGTAAATTCATTTAAATAGAGAAAAACAATTGGCATTTGGTTCTAGAGCGATGAGTCGTTTTTCGTCGCTATTGGTCACCAACGTATTCAATTCAATTTTTACTGAAGTTGTTATGGCCTGTCCGCTGGCACTGTGGTCTAAACTCTGGCTTCTGACCATTCGTATGAGATGGATCCCGGTTCGAATCTCGGTGAGGCATCGGTGTTTTGTTTGTCTTACGGCAAAGACTCTCTCACTTCCCTGAAACCAGTGGCCCTAAATTAGGTACGGGAGACTGCTTATAGCACCTCGAGTTGCTCACGGTGGTCGCTAAACTTCGAACAAACCAAAAAGGTCGTCATATCACCGCCGGTCTCTTAAGTTGAATATGCGTATGCGGAATCTTCCAATACTACCCAATCTTCCAATGACTTGTACCGAAAATTATAAATTTGGATCACTTGATAAAACAATGAAGCAAATGAAAAATAATAAAATGAAAAATTGATAAAATGAAAAATTGTTTAATAGATATAATGCCTTTTAAAATATTGAATGTAAAACTAAACTCATATTTGTTCTTTTTTCTCTTATTCCTCCCTTTCCCTAAATAATAGCCCTTCAGTACCTCAGTCATCACAGAAAACAATGAAATCTGCTATCATACTAGTTAATTACGGATTGCCCTGGCGGTTCCTGTTTTGTTGGACATGGTATTCTTGTCCTATAAAATTTCGTAACTCTCTTGTGTGAACTATGTCATCAAACTTTCCATTTCATTTCAGTGAGGAATAACTTCAGCCTTTAAATGCATTCATACAGAAACCATAATCTCCTTTCGCTTTACCTGTATCAAGTGTTAAAGTAGTTTTTGTCTTTAAAGAGATGCGCATAAAGTTCATTTTAATCTACACACGGTCTCAACTAAATGCACTAGCAAATATGGCATACAAGCGCAGAGCAAACATCTCTGATTTTCAACATTTCAGTGAATACGTAAAACGTGCTACTTTAATAAAGAAACACTTTTCTGTAACAAATACGAATATACCATAAATTCAAAAGTCATCCTACATTCATTCGGAATCAGAATACGCAAGCCGTCCGCGCATTATTACATGCCAGTAATTGAGGAATGATATAAAAGTGAGGTACTACTCTTCCAGAATGTGTTCCGGCATGTAGGATCTCAAGACGTAAACTCACAATGTGTGAGAAGCATGATTGTAGGGTGCTACATCAGTGGTTTTTCACTAATAGAGGTAGAAAATAGATTAAATACTCCTAAGTCAAGTTTGTTGGATTTTATGCAACATTAGCAGAGCAAACATTCCCGCAGCCATCGAAACTCACCGGCAGACCCACCAAAAATTAATGACAAAAACCCCTATAGACTAAAAAGGTAGGTGAAAATTATTCGACGGAGTACGGCAAAAAATCTCCGTTTAGATGCCCCACATGTTTCTGGTATACACGTTTGTACAGGAACCATTCGCAGGGAGCCTCACGTCATGAATTTTTACTGTTGTGTTGCCACCAGCAAGACTCATAACACTTGGCATAATGCTGCTGTTTTTCGGGATGCAAACTCGAGTGTCGGTCTTGGGGTCTAAGACAAGAGGGAAATGTCTTGTGGCTTGTGGAATGATGAGTCATGGTACAGGAGGTACCAGTTAGATGGTCGTGTGTGCATACAGAGAGTGTCAGGAGAACGATTATTAGAGAAGTGGTATGTTTCCATCCACAAGTTTGGAGATGGCAGACTTCTTGCGTGGGGATGTTACTGGTGGAACGTTCTCGGTTCATCGTTGGTGCTGCAGAAAACCTTTAGTGCAGGAACTCATTTAGATATTCTGGACAATTCCGTGCTTCCAACAGTGTAGCAGTACTACAAAGATTAACCCTGCTGGTATCAGCAAGATGAAACACACTTCCACACATTAGGCGTTGTCGGCGAGTGGTTTGGGAGAAATCAAGGTTCCCCCCACACATACACACACATATTTCAGATAGGCCTTCACAAAGCCCTGTTTTGAACCTCACTCAATATTTGAACGCCTGATGAGATTTTTGGAAAATCGTCCTGCTTCACCTCAAGGGCTGGCGAAGGCTACAAGAGGAACGGAATGGAATTCTTGCAGATGCTTTTTAACATTCAGTGGAAAGCTTGCCTTGGAGACTTAATGCTTGCGTTTAGGTCAAAGGTGTGTCAACTCGATACTTTCTTCTTCCAATAAATAATCTTTCATGTTTATGTAGTTCTGGTGTCCGATGACTTTTATCTATATAGTGTATATTTGTTTCTTTCTAATTTTTACATGTTTTGACTTAATTTTTTTCGCTGCCTTATGCATTGATTTCGTTGTTATGCATAATGAAAATATTTCAGAGTAGTAAATATTGCAACAGTAAAACGTATAAAACACTGAAAAGAATGATCAGTGAAATGAATGATTGAATTCCGTAATTTGAAAAATTCCTAAATTAACATACTTAGAAGTAACATTTATCCTTTCAGAAAAATAATAAATTTCCGGTGCAAAACGTTTGTAAGGCCATATTCTGTCCCATAAACTCTGCTGAATTTTTTATTCTTCCCGGGCATATAAATTTCGAAGACATGAATACTAAAGAGCACTTCTAGGGCAAGACAAAGTTACCTGCTTGCTGTGTCGACTCATAGCCGTCTACCAGCGCAAATTTACGGAAATATATTCTGTTCATATGGCACGGAGTGTTATTGAGTTGCTTCCGTAAAGTCATAATTTCATATGAATAGGTAATCAAGAAGTTCTTCACAATAGAGTTGCCACAGTACTGTATTACGTAGACTGTCGTAAATTTCTAAATGTGAGTTTCAATCTTGATGTCATTACAAATTTCCAATTGTTATAATGCCCCTATCCATATCATATATCCACACTTAAATCATACAGTCACAAGTAATAGAGGTAGTTGCCTCCAATGCACGATCTTGATAAGTAGAATCTCTCACTGCAGGGGCGAAGAATTATTCGCTTACATAAACTATGTAATGGACGCTAATTTGCATAATTTACAGAGACTGAAATATTACGGAATTATGCGGTGGACATTAAATTATGTAATTTCATGGAAATGTAAATATTCCAGTCAAGTTCATGTATGTTGAAGATTACCTGTGATAAACTATTAACGATCGCCATTTTGGGCGAAGACACGCACGAAAACGATGTGAAAATAACAAGACGCTAGACGTCTGAAAAATGCAGTATTTCCACGACATTCCAATGTATACCGTTTTTATTCTTTCTATTCACAGAGGACACAGCTATTGTTCCTAGCCGGGGTGATCTCAGGTTTGCAGGGGACGCAGGAAGCAGAAACGGCTCAAGGAAGCATCGGAGTCACGCAAGAGAAGGTTAAAGGTCCGGTTAGAAGTCGGAAGACATGGAAGGGTGTAGGGGGGCTGTAAAGAGGGTGATACAGCCATCTTTGAGCGCGTGCCACACCAGGAAAGCTGGTGACTACCAAAAAGAGGGAGGAAGCAGGAGCCAATGGGAAGCGAGGAAGTTGTATCTTCGAGGATTTTACGTCGGAGAAGAGAGATTTGGAGTTGAGTGCTCGTAGGAGCAGGACGTGTTTTTTCATGAGACGTAGAGTCAGGGAAATGGACTCGGTGCGGTGATGTCCACGTGTGCTGCGATGAGGCATTAAGCCTTTTCTTTTTCGTTGAAAAGCAGAGAAGAGTGCGGCGTGTACGAAACGATTTATACCGGGAATGGCTGTCGTTTACGAGTGAGGACCACGTGCGCGGACAGAAACCATTAAGCCTTTCTTTTATTGTTAGAAAGAGAAAAGAGTGTAACGTGTACGGAACGAAGCAAGACGGTGAATTCTCTCGTTTACGTGATAGGATAAGCGTTTAGGGAACGAACTGACTTTTGAGTAAGGCTCGGAGACGGAAGACGAATTTCCGAAGCACTGAGTAGGTAGCAACTGAAGTAGCCCATGCTAGAGAACAATGGCGGCCGAACCCAAATCAATAAAGTTGTTAAGTTTAGTACTTTGGCCTAATGAATATTTTATGCCTCAATGTTTGTCTACTATACTACCCATCCCTCTCTTGAATAGCAGATACATTTATAAAAAGCTGAGAGAGAAAGAATGCCAGGCTATAATCAACATTTGCTGATAAATAGCTTTATTTGTAAAAAGAACCTTATTTTATTTCGCCTGCTGGAGGACAATCTTCTCAATACATGGGAGCAAAGTAGGCATAAGCATATGCTAATTAACTTACGAGCTCCGTCCCTACACTCACAATACAAATCTAAATTCTTTGGCCGAATTTAAAAATTTTATTGTATATACAAGTATTAGAACTTTCAGATTTCCCTAAAACCCATCAGTAGATACAGAAGAATTCTGTATCTGATGATTTCCTAGAACAATAATCAGATTCAGAATCTTCTGTATCTGATGATGGGTTCTAGAGAAACCTGAAAGTTCTAATACTTGTATATACAATAAAATTTTTACATTCAGCCAACGAATATAAATTTGCATTGTGAGTGACTCCACTTATCAAGATCGTGCATTGAAGGCAACTACCTCTATTACTTTTGACTGTTTCTGCACGAATTTGAATTCTCCTAATATCATACAGTCACATTATGAGTGAAAAAGCGAGTCGTCAAAACCGCTTTATGTTTCGTACATCAGTCTACTCAGAATGACGCCCCAGTTGGCATTGTTTTAAAAACTCATTAGGACATAAACACAATCCTTCAGTACGTAATTCAGAATTGTTACACTTTGGCTACCGCGAATGCAGTTTGGCTGCATTCCTTTACTATGCATCTTAAATTTGCGTTTTCCAAGAATGAACTTGCATTGAAAAAGTTGGTGAATTTTACAAAGTTTAAGGAACATTTTTTTGATTGTTACTACAATTATTAATTCCACATTACACTGACGTAAGTTTAACATCTGTACAAAAATTCGAAGAAAAACGCTTCTCACAAACATATCCAAGAAGTAAATACAGTAGTTCATAATAAATTCCAAAAAAGACATAAAAGAAATTCCAGTGGTAATTTGTTTCAGTTTAGGATCACACATTTTATCAATTTCTTGAATTTTCTACTAGGCCTGCTAGGCAAAAGTGAATTTGAAATTATTATTACATTTTCATTCAATAATCCTCTGAAGTAGCAGATATAACACTTTACTGTAAGATAAATAAATTAAAAAAAAATCAGTATCGAGTTTCTATGCCGGATTATTCCAGCGGAACAAATAACTGACGCTTCAGTTCACCTAAATATTAATAGCAATAAAACGTACACAGTGAAGATCATTACATGTGCAGTAAGTTTCTTCGACAATTTTGTGTTACAGTCAGTATAGCCATATAGTAACATCTTTTTCTTTTGTTTTCCCACTTATGTTATTTACAAGAGAGATCAAATAAATCGTGAAATATAATAAAAGTAATACTCCTGGCCACGGAAAAGTTATGTACCAAAATATACTTAAGAGTTATTATCATTCACAGAATAAATTACAACAAACATGAATGCAGTTAGAAAGCAATACGATACTATATCACGTTCAAAACATAAAAGGGGGAGAAGAGACCGTTCACGCATCGCAGGGTTCTTCAAAACTGGAAGAAAAAGCGCTGCAAAAGTGGAGTACATTCATTTTAAAGATGCCGAAATAACTTTCATTACAAGCAATTTACAGCACACAGCTTAAACAACAATAAACATGAACGCAATCGATATGCAGCATATGTTTAGCAGTTTAGAGACACTATACAGGTTCGCTTCCAAAGGACTAAGAAACAAAGAGAGGCAGCTAATTCCACCATAAAGCAATGTAAAAACATTTGTCACTGTGTCTCAAACAGCAAGCACTCTTTTGGAAAAATTAAGAGGATATGATTTTTTTTAATTCCTTTTTTTCCTCTTGTTCGTTTCTTTAATCAGGAAATATGAGTACTCGACAAATATAGATGAATACAAAACGAGTGTATGTACATCTTATGTTGAAAAAGATTGCTTTTTCCATTTATCAGACTGTTTTTCATTATCACGAATTCAAAATTATTTTTTTGTTAATGATACAAAACCAATAATATAATTACGTACTTCATCGATACACACTCTACGTCAATAAATATTGTATTTTACGAAAGTATTAATACATTTCTAAAAATCTTGCACCCTGATGGTTCAAGAATGATGAAGGAAATTACACCCCAAAATAGATTCAAAATCAATAAAGAATTACGAAACCAAAGATTTGTCGATAAAATGAAATATATCACTTTATATGTTTCCTGGACATTTTATTAAGACCAATCAGATGCTTTTTTCGATGGGAAAGAAATACATAGGTAATGAAGTTGATCAAATATCACTCTGAACAGAAAAATGCGTTATAACAATGTTGAATGAGTCAAAGCCAGAGGGCCATTCAGCACTTATATTATCTTGGTATATATTACTGGTCACATTACTGGTGTATATATTATTACTAAATATTACTATATCATCATCATCATTGTCAACCATTATCAATCCACTGCTGGACGAAGGTCTCCCCAAGTTTCCTCCACAACGGTCTGTCTTGTGCCAGTCTCCTCCATGTCACTCCCGCATACTTTCGAATTTCATCCACCCATCTCCCATGTGGTCTTCTTCTGGGTCTTTTCCTGTCCCTTGGAATCCAATCTAAAATTTCGGCTGCAAGATGCGTTCTTTCCCAAGAGACGTTGTACACTTGTGGTTTCTAGAATATGTTTAGAACTTATGTCAAAGCAGAAAAACTATGTTAAGAACTTATGTCGAGCAGGAAACGCAAGACACGTTCTACACTTGTGGTTTCTAGAATACGTAAAGAACTTATGTCAAAGCAGCTGAAATGAAAAAAAGCAAACTTTCAAAAGAGAGAAAATATGGTGATGTAATTCATGTTGAACATGACAGCAGCTAGAGATATGAATGCTTGTTTCGTGCAAGAAATTCACAGTATGAGTAAATGAACAAAGAACTTCGTATAGATATGCGACAAGCATAAGGCGTAATCCACAAAGTGCTTAAGCGACGAATATAGCATATGGCAGATTTCTCATTAATGCAGCATGAAGAATTCTTTATGTTCATGGATTTCGCAGAAAATAATGAGCCTAATATTTATAATGCTATCCAAAAAATACATTGAGATTTTACTAAAAATTACGCACGTTCGAAAGAGAGATCTAACTGTGAAAGATAACAGCAGATGTTTAATTAAAGTAAGCAAATGATAGTTTGAAAAGATTGAAGCGCATATCTGAACTATGCAGTGTTAAAGGTAGTGGGAAGACACAAACGAAGAGTTTGGCGAAATTTCTGAAATAATGAGATAAATAAAGTTTCATTTCAGTAACCATTCACGTTGAATGCTTACGTGATGGCAGTGTGAGGCACAGAATGCCAAAAATGATATATATCTATACGCACGAGAGTCATTTCTGAAGTAAAGTACAATGTGGTATCATTCAGACATGCGTGACAAAAAATGTTTGCCAGCGTTTCAGCCAAGAAGTGTGCAGAAATGCGAACTGTTACGCGTAAAAAGCAGTAGTGTCACATTAACAGTGAAACCTTCACGCGGGAAGAATCCAAAGGACATTCACACGGCACCGAAGAAAGTTTGCGGTGAGCAGCCAGTTGTCAACTAGACTGTTTCTCGCTAAGAAGCATGTTTCCACAAGGAACGTCAAAGCATGCAGAAAGTCCGGAAGGCCGAAAACCTCCACAAATTACAGCTTTGCCACGGTGTTGCTTATTCCTCGAAAGAGACAGTGGATTCATTTGTGAACAGACTGCAGCAGGAACTGTAATTTCAACCCTCATCCGTATTTTGCACTTTTAACGGAAAGTTGAAGGAACGGAGTGTATCGGATAGATGGATTCCGCACGTGTTCAGTGACGCACAAACAAGACTCCTCTAGATAATGCTGATCAGCCGTTGAATTTCCCGCATCAAATTTTCGCTATTGATGAAATCTGGATCAGCGATTTTGATAACGAACTGAGATCTATGTCCATTCGGTGAAGTTCTTTCTTCCGCAAATCCAAGAAAGGGCAGTGGAGAATGTCGAAAGCAATGTAGATGATGACCTTCGGCCATCATCATAGACAAGAGTACCAACTAGCAGTAATGTAACAGCACAACGCCGAGATACCCACAGCAACCAACCTGACACTCTGCAATACGTGGTGTTCATTTTTCATGGTGATGATTCTCCATAGTTTGAGAAAGTCGTTACTGATTTGTTAGTGAAGTAC
Source organism: Macrothele yani (assembly GCA_039090855.1). Taxonomy (NCBI): domain Eukaryota; kingdom Metazoa; phylum Arthropoda; class Arachnida; order Araneae; family Macrothelidae; genus Macrothele; species Macrothele yani. The sequence goes on along the minus strand of CM077008.1, from coordinate 50,810,252 downwards.
AACTGAGAATCTTTGCCTCATGCGTCCATAGACCAAAGCTGAGCCGTCTAGATTTTGACTTGCTCTCAAAGCTGAAACTACCTATGCGCGGATTTTTATTTTCCCCTCTGGATTAGACATCATCAATCATTACCCAGCGCATCCATTATCTCAACAAAAATGGCCAACAGGTGAGAATCATAGACCTTCCTAAATCTCAGAACGCTACAGCAGAGAAGCCTGGACACTACATCGAGGGACTTTGGGTTCATATCACATCATTCATTTGTTGTAGGTAGGAGAAATAATAATGACTTAGTTTGCATTGTTTCTGAAATGACCTACGTAGAAAACATCATTCGGTGTAACTTCGCAAAAAATGGAAAGGAAGGCAAAATAATGCTACCCGATTTGTTGAAATCTTATCGGGCTAGCGCAAATGTTTGGCTCAGTCTTCAGGATGTATACCGACACTCCTATAGATACCACTGATGCGTATCGCAAGGGCGCTGTATGATATGCCTTCACCGCAGGACGCACATGAGATAAAGGAAGATAGCAGTAAGAGCACATGTCCGTGTAGCTCAGTTGGGAGAGCGACTTACTCCGGAGTGAGGGGACCCGGTTTCGATGCTCGGCGCGTACAACCTTGTATGTTATATTTGCGCCCGAATTTCCAGGATGACCCTACTGTTAAGTTTCTCGCAATGACGTGATGTTCTTTCCTCACGGCGAGACAGGGAAATGAGAATCCCTTCTTCAGTGCTTTAAAAAAAAAAAAAAATAGAAAAAATGTGTGTGATGTTACTTTCCACACACCAAAATTGTCTGGGATTTCCCAAACGAACGTTCTTCAGCAGTTGACTGCATACAGAGACATAGGGTCCCGTGGGCCATACCCCCAGCCCTCTTTCGGGGGGAGGGAGATGTGACGTGCCTGCATCGCAAGACGTACATGAGATAAAGGCAGATAGCAGTGAGAGCACATGTCCGCGTAGCTGAGCTGGGAGAGCGACTTATTCCTTAGAGAGGTGACCCAAGTTCGATGCCAGGCGCGGACAAACATGTACGTTATAGCTATTCATCAACATGTGAGCAACTGCTCGTATTTGCGATAATCATTGTAACGTACTTCTGAATTAAAAAGCGAGCATCCTTTAGAAATTATTGAAAATGTGTACGAGTGTCATGAAATGAGTTACGTATCTCAGTTACTGCAAAATATTGAACACAACATCTTGAGGTGCATGCCTGGAGCAATATATGCTGCTATTAGCTTCTCTACGCAAGCTAATTTGTTACTTATACCTATGTGCCCTCGCTACGTTTCTTGCTTTTATCATTCTACAACAATCAAGATGTCAAATACCTTGATGGCAGGAGATTACGAAAAAACGAGATATAATACACTGCTGGCAACCCAAAATACAACACCAAGAAGGAAGCATCCGACTGGCTAGAAATTCGCAGCATGCGTCGCCTGCAAGAGGACATGCAAACGATTAGCATTGCAGGGCATATGCAAATAATGTGTGCCCGGCACGCCACCGATAAGTACTATAAGAAGGGTGCACAGAAGGCGGGGTGTAAGTAGTGGAAGTGTGTTGTGCTGCCGGACCTGTGCGTGGGAAGCTGCCTGATGCCTCGTAGCAGAATACGGCAGTCATTCCAGCACGTTTCGGAGTTCGACAGAGGACGAATAGTGGCTTATCGCGACAGCGGTTTATCGTACCGAGACATCGGCGCCCGTGTGGGACGACATCTAGCCACAATGAGGCGAGTATGGATTCGATGGGTGCAGAAGGGACGGACGGATCGACGTGAGCGATTGCCGCAGCCACAGCACACCGCCGAACGAGAGGACCGGCATGTTGTGCGGCGGGTATTGACGGCTCGCAGCGCCACATCACGAACGTTAGGGCAGGAATTAGGGTGTGTTGCGCAACAACCTGTGTCAGTACGTACCGTTTGACGTCGACTGCAGGAGCGGGGACTTGTCGCACGGTGCCAATTGCTCTGATTACCATTGACGTTACACCACCGGCGAGTGCAGCGGCAGTGGGCCGTTGAACACCGCACTTGGACTACGGAATGGCACGACATTGTTTCCTCCGACGAATCCCGCTTCTGTCTGCAACACCACGATGGTCGGATTCATGTGTGGTGGCACCGTGGCGAGAAACGCTATGACGCTTGCACTATGCATCGCCATACCGGTCGGTCGCCTGGCGTTAGGGTTTGGGGTGCAATTAGATATGACACCAGCACCCCTGTGGTACGCACCGCGTGTACACTCAACAGCCACCGCTATATCTCCGACGTTTTAGAGCCTGTAGTCCTCCCTTACTTGCAGGACCCGCCAGCGGCCACGTTTCAACAGGACAATCGGCGCCCGTACATGGCATGCATCTTTCAACAATTTTTCACGGCCTACCAGGTGTCACTGTTGCCGTGGCCCGCCTGTTCTCCCGATATGTCGCCCATCGAACACGTCTGGTGGCTGACCGGCTACCGAGTGGCCAGTCAAGCTCCACCCGCAGCTACGCCTGATGAACCGTGGCAACGTGTGGAAGCAGCCTGGACCGATATACCCCAAGCCCACATCCAAAGCCTCTTTCGTTCGATTCCGCTGTGTGTAGCGGCCGTTATTGCCAGCCATGCGGGCCACACGAAATATTGATGTCTGCGTGTTCCGCAAGTCGCACGGTCCTGTAAGTTTAAGAGTTTCATCTTTGTATCTGTTGTTATGTGTCCAGTAAATCTGGCTTTGCTATCTCGTGTCCTTCTTGGTGTTTCATTTCGGGTGGTCACCAGTGTATACTGTTAATTCCGAGCATAGTTTAAGGGTCAAGTTAAGTTAATTGCAGCCTCTTTCTGTTTGCAACATTAACTGTATGCCTTTGAAACCAAATTTGGGTGATTTTAGATTTCAGGATTATTTCTTGCCTTAGACGACTGCAGTCAGTCAAGTTTTTAATTCTTGTCAATCAAGAAAACAGCACAACGCTACTACCCTTATGCACTGCGATAATGAAACACTAAGAACTTATCTAACAGCGCATTTCACGCCAATTGTCTCTGCTGCCTACTATCTCTAATGATCCTCGATTTCTTTTAGAGAATCGTTTTCATTTCCATCAGATTCCTGTGAGATAGAATGGATCCATCATTCTGGAAGGTCTGATATGTTATCTGCAGAATTCGTATATGGTGACTGTAAGAGTCATGGAGGATGCTGAATATGACAAGAGTTTTGCACAATGGGTGTCCTGTGGACTGATTAAAATTTATGAACACACCCTTTCTGTTAGAATATATCTTCATCGTTTCGGAATGAGCAGGATCTGATATAAAACGTCTTCATTTGAAGGAAAAGATATTTCGTTAAGCGGGTAGAATACTGAGAATAAACTCAAGAATTACATAGGGAAAGAAACTAAAAAAGGCAAGTTTATCTAAAATATACGTCACAGAGCAGCCGCCCAACTCGAGTCCCCTTGATGGGTGCACGACACAGAGCTATGCGCCTCGCTAGGGCACGGAAACACCGCCACTGGACACTTGATGACTGGAAACAAGTAGCCTGGTCTGATGAGTTGCGTTTCCAACTGTATCGGGCAGATGGAAGGATTCGTGTGTGTGGGCCAACCCCATGAAGCCATGGATACCGCCTGTTAACAGAGAACTGTACCGGCTGGTGGGGGGTCCGTAATGGTATGGAGTGTGTTTAGCTGGACGTTACTGGGACCCCTGGTACTTCTACAAACGACTGTGACCGACCAACGCTATGTGGACATCCTTTCTGATGAGTACACCTGTTCATGTCCTGCATTTATGCTGATGGGTTGGGCCTGTTCCAACAGGACAATGCACCTCCACACAAGTGTCGGGACGCCACATTTTGGTTTGAGGAGCATTCATCTGAGTTTGGGGTGTTTTCACTCCCACCCAAGTCCACGGATCTGAACGTTATAGAACACATTTGGGATGCCATGAAACGCGCTATCGAACACTGGAATCGGAGACCACGGAATACACTCGAATTGTGGAACGCTCTGCAGGAAGTATGGTGTGCATTGCCTACAGCATATTTCCAGAAGCTAGTGGAGTCCATCCCTCGTCGTATTTTTACAGTCCTGCGCTCCCGTGGGGATCCTACCAAGTATTAGACTGGTGTACCAGTTTTTCTGGCACTTCAGTGTAGATAAGGGTTCTTCCGTGCAGCATGTGGATATGAATCCTATTCAGGAATTGGAAAATGCAACGAGCATCTAAAGCTATAACGAATTGCTTCTCCCTAATTCTTCGTCTCTGGTTCCAAAGAAAGGAGAAACATTAACGCAGCAGAACGCACAGATCTTACATTCCGCATCAGAAACTCGAATCCGGATCCAACCGGGATGATTAGTCAGAATATCGCACTTAGGACCTTCCGGCCAACAGGGCAACACATGAGTTCCTGCTGTGCGTCACATAGATACAGATTCCTTCCGTGAGTCACATGGACATGGATTCCTTCCATGTGCCTCGTGGTTCCTTCCGTGCGTCACATAGATATAGCGTCTTGCTCGTTCCTTTGGGGAGAATGTAAGGCTCCAGTAGACATCTAAAGATATAAGGAATCGCCTGTTCCCAATTTTAAGTCACTGCGTCCGGAAAAACAGGGAAGAGCCATCACTGTAAGACAAACAGACCACCCATTCTAATCTAAAACAAGAACTCGGACTTTAATGGGATAATTATCAGGAATCCGGTACGTCTCATTTGTCTGGTACCTGGAAGGCATATGAGTTTCTTTCTTGAGGCATACGAATATAGGTTAATTCCTAACGGTAAATGGGTTAGGTTGCCTGTGAGTTTCTTGCAGGTTCAAGTTTTGGGTTATTAAAGCGTCTATAGGACTATATGGAATCACCCGTAACAAGTTTGAACCACTGGTTTCAGGGAAAAGTTAAAATCCAACGCTGTAGAAAACAAACACATCATCTATTCCGCAACTGAAACAGGTGCACAACCGGGATTATAAACCAGAACCCCGCACCTATGACATCTCAGTCAATGGTACGGCATATGAAATCATTCGGTGAGGCATATTGATTACTTCAGTGAGGCATATGGATATGGCTTTCTCACGCACAGCTTAGGGATATGGGTTCTTTGCCTGCGGTATATGGATATGATTTCCTTGCGTGCAGCATATGGGTTACTTTTACGTTCCGTTTTGGGGAATTCAAGTGCCTCACGAGATTCTAAGGTAATAAGTAGTCTCCCGTTCCTAATTCGGGCAAGTGATAATTTTTGGGGGTTTAAAAACCACTATGAGGAACGCTAAGGGATATAATTAGTCGTCTGTCCCTAATTTTGGGACGCTGGTTCAACGCAGGGGACACAGCACGAGCTGTAGGATAAAGAATCTATACATGTTTCATCCGTGACTCTAACATGGGCTAGGCAGGAGCCTGTTCCTCTGACCACTCTGTCCTTGGGATATAGAATATGGGTTCCTTCCCTGCAGCATTGTAGGAATTGTTTATCGTTTTCAGTGTAGTCTTCCAAATATTGACTTCAGCGTCTGCCAAACACATGACGTCACAGTCGTGAGGTATAGTCTTTCTGCCAAACCTCTTCGCGGTTTTGTCCTTGTGTTACCACTGATTACACTCTCAAAGAGCCGTCTGTGTTAAACGACTGCACGGAGCTTATTTGGTGATCCCGGCCCGGCCTGGCCGTCAATATTATTTAGGCTCGTCTCGTCAATTGCAGCTATCATTTACGCTATGCCAGGCCCATGATGTGCCTTTTGCATTATTTTGTCTTTCAATTTAATTTTTTAAATTGTGAAAATTAAAATAATGAAATGAGATCTTCTTAAAAATATTTAGTTGAATATAAGCCTAAAAATAACAACTAAACTTTGGCAATTATCGAAGAATATAACCTTTAAAGAGAGAGAGAGAGAGAGAAGACTAAGCGCTCGTTCAGAATCTCCCTTTCTCTGAACTAGCAAGCTGTAACACCACAAAAGTCAATCCCTATACGGTCTAGGGATAGGAGAAAAAATCGATGGCGTTCCACTCTCTGATACAAATACACACTCCACACAACACACGTTCTCACTCAGGGTCAAATTTTTTGTTGTCAACAAGCCCCAAATTGTTTTTACCATCTAAATACCTACAAATGGTAAAAAAAAAAACAGTTAGTGCCTCTCCTCGCCTCTGTGAGGAGACACACTAACTATGCCCTGGAAGTAAGTGAAACCAACAAAACAGTTAAACAGACCAGGAAATCGGAAAACAAGACTTTTTTCTCTTCCTTTACCATTGCGCTAAAAAAATGGGTTAACTGACCCGTGCCGTATAGACCTGTACAGTCTGTACCATTTTGGCAGGTCGTTTCGTCTATTGCCCATATAGACGTTTCACCAGCACAAGCACCTACCAGCATAATCGTGTCTTGAAGTGGCAGAAATCTCTCACCTTTCCCATCAGACATCTGATATTATTTCACCGAATGCGCATAGCTATACCTACAAATCTGGAGAAAACACAGGATAACTGAAGTATTGTTTATCTACATGTGGTAGGTGATACTGTATATCGATATCGGAAAGCTGAATTTTCTAAAAATTTGATACGGCAGCGTCGATGTATATTAGAATATGTCGCTTGAAGCACTATGACGTGCCTGCCCCACAGGACACATATGAGATAAAGGCAGATAGCAGCGAGAGCACATGGCAGTGAATTATATTGGATAGCACTCGGACTCCGGAGAAGATAGTTGTGGGTTCGAATTCCGACCGAGGCATAAAAATGATGAAGAAATTTACTTCGTCATATTGGCGCCCGAACTTTCAGGATGGTCTGGCTGTTAGGTTTCTCGCAATGGTGTGATGTTCTTTCCACATCGCGAGACAGGAAAAACGAGAATCCCTTCTCCAGTGCTTCGAAAAAATAAATCATTGTGTTGTTACGTTTCACACACCAAATTATCTGGGATTTCTCAAATGCACGTTCTTCATTGGATGACTGCCTACAGCGACACATGGTCCCGGATGACCCGTGGATCATGCCCCCGGCACTCTTTCGGGGCAGGGGGAGGGGCAGATATGACGTGCCTGTCCCGCAGGACGCTTATTTGATAAAGGCAGATAGCAGTGAGAGCACATGCCAGTGCTCTAGTGTAAGCATATCTCTTCATGCCAGTGTAGTATAGTAGACAGCACTTGTAGCTCCGGAGCCGAGAGTTGTGGGTTCAAATCTCGCCCCTGGCATAAAAAAGATGGAGAAATTTACTTCGTCATAGCACCGGTAATGGACATATGGAAATTTTGCGGAGATATCACAGACAATACATTTATATTGGTCTCACATGAGTGAAGTAAACTAAACAAAAATTGAAAACTCATCTAATTTCAAAGCGAGGTAGCGACTTCTGGTTCTTTACGTACTTTTAAATATTTCAGATGCAACTAATCTTTGGCGGGATTGAAATGCATCAAGCGATAAACAATAAAAGCTACTGTACCGTATATTAGGAAGAGTTTTTCAGAACATAAGAGATAAACACTTAAAATTTCCAACGGTATTCAAATTCTGTCGATTTAAAAGATAAACTACGTTTGTTCTTTAGGACAAAAAGGAAAGCAAACAGGCAGATAACAACATACGTAATTTACCCCTAACTCATATTCTGAACCATCAGAAGTTCATTCACTTGAACCATTCATTCGGAAACACTCCAACAGAAATGTTGTCAGGTACGAAAATAGATAAATTTAGTTTCAAATAATATTAAACATTTTCTGAAATCAAACAAAATCTCTTTAAAACAAACTTTTGAGAGGTTTTTTTTTTCAATGTATTATAAAGATATTGCAAAAAACAAAAATTCTAATTCTCAGTTGAAGGATATGTGATTATTAAAAAGTATCATTATTCAGTAACAAAACACTTTTGAGTGCAACATTTCCAAAACCTTGCTTTTTACATAATAAAATCTAATCCGTTAAAAATGTATTTTTCGAATGTGTAGGGAAACCCATATATAAATACATTATTATTGTGAGACGTACATAGCTTCGTTTGTTGTTTTTAGTCATGCACAGACAAAACACCAGAAATTATTTTAGGAAACTTGATCAAAGAATTGTTGAACAACACAGTGAAACATCTGGCAGGCTGTGTATTTTAGAGGTTTTCATTGATTACATTTAATGCGCTGCTAATTAACAGAGACATTGAGTGACCTCCGGTCCAAACATTACGGGACTGATACATGACAGAAAATCATATTCTTGTTTTTCCCCGCATGATATAATAGTGTATTTTTATGGACAAACTGCCCACCGAGACACCCTTTTACATTGTAGTGATCACTAATTATGTACGGTGTTGAATAAGAGCTTACACCGCAACATCTGCGGGGTTTGATTAAAAGAGCATGTATCACGTTTTGTCTCCAGAGTAGTGAAACAGTTTCAGAAACACAGAATATTAATCCTTTCAGCGGCCGACGTACCTGAACCAAATGGTGCACAAAATTGTATGAGCACCCCAAACAGAAATGCTCATATGGTGGCCGGGCTCTATGAAATCTACGGCTAAACAATTGCTTTCTTCCTCGCATCTCAGCAGAACCGACGATAAGTCTGGAAATGCTGATAGGTACTCTTCGTAGTTCTTTATTCTCTGTTCCGTGATGCCAGTCCTAATGGGAAAGGGCTAGTCCTCTGACACAGACATCATGCCACTGGACAGAAACAAGTGATTCGAATATCTCTCTCCTTCCTCAGATTCACAGCCGGTGCTATAGCCCTCATAGCCTTTAATCAGGCAAAAAGGATTAGTGCCAATAATCCCCTTAAATCACCCCTTTGAATAACAAAGCTTAGGGGAATATAACGCTTTCTGTTATGCAGGTTCACTTGTTCCGGAAGAGTTCAGCCCACTTTTTAGGCAGCGAATATATTCGTCCGAACTAATTTCACCACATTTTGCTAAGCTCGAGTTAATTCGTCTCAGCCGGTGAAGGGGTTAATCATAGCCTTAGTGAAGGCGATTAATCAAAACCATAATCATACGGTTGTTTTAAAAATTTCAGGCTGGACAAACCTTTGTGGTCACATTTAGAGTCGTTGCGGATGACCAAGTTTCTTTCATGGGCGACTAAGTTTTACTCCAGCATTCAACATGCTTTGCTTAAAAGTAGACAACTCTGTACCTTTCCTATGAATCCACTTTTCTGTACGAGTTTCCAACAAAGTGAAACAAAAGTTTCATTTGACATTACAAAAAACAAGAGTTTAAAGAGGTAGTTCAAGCTCTCGAGAGTGAAGGTTTTTTGGTTATTCTCCAACAGGGAGACAGTCTGCAATAAAGCTTAAAGTAACTTCCAAGAAGTATGTTGATAAATACGATAATTTGTGCGTAACTTTTTTTTGGGGAGTACAATTTTTAACCTTTTGGATCGTGTCTCATTAAGACACTAGAGTCTTAACGGAAAATGTATTCAACCCACGAAGCGATAATAAACAAAAACACAGAATGAGAAAGAATCGAAATATGGTGCTTGATTGAGAATCGTTCTGTTTTACAAGTTGCACTACATTTCATTCCTCAATTCAAAAAACCATGATACCTTCTAGAACGGTCTTCATCATAACTTTTTCAATCATGTAAGATGTGAATTTCTGTTGTGGCAAATAGGATGGACGCGCTTTCATTCCTTTTGCTCCTTGACAAGAAACAACATTTTACTTAGTGCGAAGAGATTTCACCGGATAAAACGACCGACATGCAAGTGAAGTTTACATCCTAAATGAAATTAAAATGGTCACTGAGTCTACGTTCTGACATATCTGCAAATTTGAGAAAAGGAGTTTGTAGAAGAAACACATACACGCCTTGTTTTGAAATCGTTACTTAGATTTCTTGTTCCGGAATGCTATTGGCTGAAGTATTTATCATATAGCTACACTATCGCTCTGTCACTGTTCTTTCCTTAAAAGTTCTTAGTCGGATGAATATATAGTACATAAAAAATATCACACCTAGTATTTTTTTTTTCGTCTGAAAATCGCTCTCTTCAATCTATCACACTTCCACATGTGTCTTGTAGGACAGTTTCAATATGTCAGCGTCTATAACTTGTTTGTAGTCAGTAGCACTGAATTAAGACATCCGGATGATGTGAAACCACTTCCTACACAAATCCTTTGCGGATTTTAAAGGAGTCCATTAATGGACAGTTGATACAGAAGGACCCCATGTTAAAGGTATGTGCCCCGTATTAATTTTGACTAGTACGTGAGTGAAGAAGGTAAAACCACTCCTTCTATCCTCCTTTCCAGGTTCGGCATGCTGTCCGTCAAATCATTTCCAGGGGAACTAGGGGGCGTGTCAGAGGGTCTACCCCCATAAAGCTGCTCGAAGATCGATCTGAATCTGTGGGACTGTGAATGCCACTGTAGGCAACATGACACGGAGAACCGCTGACCCCGACCCCGCCTCCACCTCCACTTCCGCTCAGTACGGCTGCCAAGGAGCTAAAGATGGGTCGCGCCTCGTGCTCCTGCGAGTCCAGGGGTCGTAGTGGGGCTCCTGCAAGGGGGCAGCGTTCGGGTAGCGACGGTAGTAGCAGAGGGTGCGTTGATCAGGAGGTCTCCAGGGCTGCTGTGTGTCGACTGCGGGGTGTAGCAAATACTGCAGTGGGTGTTCCTCACAGTTCCGACTTCTGCACCGTCGATCTGTAGAAATAAAACAGAGAAGAAATGTAAAAGACAGTGGACAAAACATGTTTATTTGCTCCTTTCTTTATAATTGATAAACAAAATAAGTCATAGACACAGGATTGGGACATTTTTTCTGGTCAAGAAGACATGACTTTGCAAAACAAAATAATAAATATTACAATAAAAGCACAAAATTATGGTGTTTGTTCCACTAGAGCCATTCAGCAAGTAGGTTCCGATCGCGCATCACTCCCGCGCAAATATTCACTTCAGAGTTGCGCTTGCGCAGTTGTGTTGCCTCATCCATTTGCCACACCCTGATGCCATGTTGTGAGGTTGTGCTTAAGTTAAAGATTTGTGCTATGCGTTAATCATGTTTAAGTTAATAGAACAGCCCGCGGGCTGCAAAGTCGGGTGTGTGATAAGGTTTCTGAAAGCGAGAAATGTCATACAAAGTGAGATTCATCTGGTAAATTTGCCAAATTTATGGACAAAACGCAATGAGTGCAGGAATGGTATGGCGGACGGTTCGAATGCTTAATGAAGTGTTATGGGGATTTTGGAGATTTCAAGGGATTTTGATATTAATTTATTTTCATGCAAGGTCAGTCGGCAAAGGAATGTTGGAAGGGGGGTTTGAATAGTGGAAACTGCAATTAGAGGTTGTAAGGTGCAAAGTAGTATTCACGGGCTTAAATCGTTTTATTGGCCTACCTACGCTGCAAACATGGGTATTGTTATCGAAGGCGATGTGGAACGGGCTTGATTGACCAAGAAAATGCTTCTTCTGCCTTCTAGACCCTCTCTCTCCCTCCCTTTCCCCTCTCTGTCTCTCTCTCTCTCTCTCTCTCTCTCTCTCTCTTTCTCTCTGTCACTCGCCTCTCATTATTGCGTGAGAAGCAAAAGAGAGAGAGAGAGAGAGAGAGAGAGAGTCTAGAAGGGAGGAGAAGCATTTTCTTGGTAGGGTCTTGGGGACCAAAATAGAGAAGTAACATGAAATGTTGCATGGATTAGATGGTACACACGAAAGAGCAAACAAGTTAGTAATCAAACAGGCAGCGAGAGGACGTAGAGAGAGAGAGAGAGAGTTTAGAAGGGATGATAAGCATTTTCTTGGTAGGGTCATGGGGACAAAAATAGAGAAGTAACATGAAATGCTGCGTGGATTAGAAGGTACATACGAAAGAGCGAACAAATTAGTAGTCAAACAGGCAGCGAAAGAACACAGACATAGACAGAGAGAGAGAGAGAGAGAGAGAGAGAGTCTAGAACGGAGGAGAATCATTTTCTTGGAAGGGTCTTGGGGACCAAAATAGAGAAGTAACATGAAATGTTGCGTGGATTAGATGATACATACGAAAGAGCGAACAAATCAGTAAATAAACAGGCAGCGAGAGGACACAGACATAGACACAGAGAGAGAGAGAGAGAGAGAGAGAGAGAGAGAGAGAGAGAGAGAGAGAGAGAGAGAGAGAGAGAGAGAGAGAGAGAGAGAGAGAGAGAGAGAGAGAGAGTCTAGAAGGGATGAGAAGCATTTTTTTGGTAGGGTCATGGGGACCAAAATAAAGAAGTAACATGAAATGCTGCGTGGATTAGATGGTACATACGGAAAAGCGAACAAATTAGTAGTCAAACAGGCAGCGAGAGGACACAGACATAGACAGAGAGAGAGAGAGTCTAGAACGGAGGAGCATCATTTTCTTGGAAGGGTCTTGGGGACCAAAATAGAGAAGTAACATGAAGTGTTGCGTGGATTAGATGATACATACGAAAGAGCGAACGAATCAGTAAATAAACAGGCAGCGAGATGACACAGACATAGACACAGAGAGAGAGAGAGAGAGAGAGAGAGAGAGAGAGAGAGAGAGAGAGAGAGAGAGAGAGAGAGAGAGAGAGAGAGAGAGAGAGAGAGAGTCTAGAAGGGATGAGAAGCATTTTTTTGGTAGGGTCATGGGGACCAAAATAAGAGAAGTAAATGAAATGCTGCGTGGATTAGATGGTACATACGGAAAGAGTGAACAAATCAGTAAATAAACAGGCAGCGAGAGGACACAGACATAGACAGAGAGAGAGAGAGTCTAGAAGGGATGAGAAGCTTTTTTTTTGGTAGGGTCATGGGGACCAAAATAGAGAAGTAACATGAAATGCTGCGTGGATTAGATGATACATACGGAAAAGCGAACAAATTAGTAAATAAACAGGCAGCGAGAGGACACAGACATAGACACAGACATAGAGAGAGAGAGAGAGAGAGAGAGAGAGAGAGAGAGAGAGAGAGAGAGAGAGAGAGTCTAGAACGGAGCAGAATCATTATTCTTGGAAGGGTCTTGGGGACTAAAATAATGAAGTAACATGAAATGTTGCGTGGATTAGATGATGATGATACATACGAAAGAGCGAACAAATCAGTAAATAAACAGAGAGAGAGAGAGAGAGAGAGGCTAATAACTCGGATTGATCTTAAATGAAACGTATGAGTTAATAAACATGTTCAGTCTATAAGTATGAAATAATAAACACATTGAGTCTATAACTTTCTCGAATGTATTCATTTGTTTCGTATTTTCCGCCATGAGTTGTAACAAGGCATAAACTATCGGACTTTTAAATGGCATCGTAACAGAAGGACGACAGAGCGTTCATGACGAAATGCGCAATGGTAGGCCTTCACTGTCAGAGAAGATTTGGTTGAGAGAGTGAATGAAAACATTGCGGAGAACAGACGCTTCACAATTCCTGATCTTTCGGTACATTTCCCTAAAGTTTCAGTTTTAATTATTACTTTACGAAATCATTACAGAAAATCTTCAGTATGGCAAGGTGTGTGCACGATGGGAGCCAAAGTTGTTGAAGGAAGAGCCCAAAACGATGCGCACGGGATACGTTTTTCTCCATGAAAACGCAAGTCCTCATGCCGCGAATCTATGCAAAACTTTTTCACCAAATTTGTATAGCAGCAGCTGGTAAACCGTCATAACAGCCTAGATTTGACGCCCAGTGACCATCACTTGTTCCTCCACTTCAAGCGATTTCTTTCCAGCGAGCGGTTTGATGACGGCGATGACCTGAACGCGACAGTTGAGCGGTGTCTCAAAACCTAGACTTCTAAGAGGAGGGTATCCAGAAACTTGTGCTACGGTATGACAAATGCCTTAACGTGCACGGGAAATATATTGAAAAGTAGATTAAGGTATGCAGAATTCATCGCACACTAAATATTAGTAATTAATATTTTTGTTTTGTATTCAAACCGTACTTACTATCTGGATGGCTCTCGTAGTAAAGAAAATGTTACTTTGCAAACGAAAATACAAAATCTCACTTCTGATAAAGAAAATATGGTTTTCTAAAAGGAAATATAGGATCTCGTAAAATAAAGGAGCATGATTAGGCGGCTGCTTCTGGCAAAAAGGTAGTTTTCCAAAGCGATATTTATAGCTTCATAGAAAGAAAAAAATGAATTGTGCTTAATATTTCCATTATTATTATTATGTACACACGAGTAGAAGCTTTGGCGCTAGTTGTCTTACAAAGCACACAAGCAACACGCTTTATATTATCAAGCTCTATCCTGTTATATCAGCAGTACCAAGATCTATCTTCGAAATCTGAACTGAAGTGCATTGATTGCAATCTCGTAAATCTTGGTTCCACTGTGGCAACTACAGCTAATCGAATAAGCAGGAAATCACACAAGAATGAATTATTTTTTAAGAAATTAATCAAGAGTAGTAAACTTTTGATCGAATGCCTTCAATTTTTTTTTCTGAAATTGGATTACGCACTACACATGTTTCTTGAAATACTGTACAACCAACATTTGCAATCCTTTCCACCAAACTTCGTTACGATTTGTAACTTAAAGCGAGCTATTTTGCAGAACGTAATGAAAATAATCTCAGAAGTTTTAAGGAAGCTCACTTTACAATCTTCCCCGTAATGTACTGAGGTTACTCCAATTGCGTTATTTTTCACTTAATCTCAAAACAGGCTGTGAGATTTTCTCTCTGTCTTAAACTGTAGTGAATAATAGGAGAGTCATTCTTTTCATTCTCTCATAGATCAGTAGTTTCTCAACAGCTCAGTGGTTTGTTAAAAACTCAACTATATGGATGTTAAACCCCGTTTTAACACATTTACTTCCTAAGACGAGTTGTTTAAGACTTCCACGCACTCTCAGTACCCTCCGACCATTATATTTCTTCGAAATCTTAGCAAAGCGTTGTAAAAAATGCTAGGAATTCGAAAACCTCCTGAGCAATGTGTCAGATATAATTTTGACTGATTCGATGTAATACTTTGATATATTTCACGCAACTCTGTACAAAAGTAAGTGCGATGAAATAACGAAAAGGAATAAATTAAAAACACTCAAAAGTCCTTCGCATTCGTTAAAGGAAAACAACGTCCATTACGTCTCGAATGGAATCTAGATTGACAAATGTTGACTCTTTGAACTAAATCTGAAACTCGCGTAAATTTTCTTTCAGAACATGGAGAACACTTCGCAACAAGTGCACATTTATAGAAACTTGCGAAATCAAAATAATATCTTCTATAGTGAAGCTTTAGCCGTTCGTTTATAAACACAAATATTGATCATCTACGCTGGGGTGAAGAATTCACAAGACAAAACAACTATGGATTTAAACCTAACGTAAGTAGGCGGAATGAATGATCGCCGTAATATTGTACAGAATTGCATCTTCTCTTTTTTTAAAGGCTGAAATACAAGAGGCGGTAAGTAGTTTGCGTAAATGTGAAATCAATTAATGAGGATTACAACACATTTTACGGGGATTAAAATTTCTTGTAGAAAATCAAAAGTATGAGTTCCAGTTTACAAAACAATAATTTTTTAAATTCCACGAAAGGTCACTCCAGAGAATATAGGGTGTCCCACTCGCTACGTTACCCAAACTTGTATTAATAACATCATAAATAATTACAGTAATTGAATGATATTTGGTAAGAACATACATTAATTCATAGAAATAACACTGCTGATCACCCAAAATGCAACAACAAGAAGGACACGAGATAGAAAAGCCAGATTTACTGGACACATAACAACAGATACAAAAATGAAACGATTGAGCTTACAAGCCCGTGCGACTTGCGGAACACGCAGACATCAATAGTTCGTGTGGCCCCCATGGCTGGCAATAACGGCCGCTACACGCCGCGGCATCGAACGAAAGAGGCTTTGAATGTGGGCTTGGGGTATGTCGGTCCAGGTTGCTTCCACACGTTGCCACAGTCCATCAGGCGCAGCCACAGGTGGTCCTTGCCGAGCCACTCGGTTGCAGATCAGCGACTAGATGTGTTCAATAGGCGACATATCGGGAGAACAGGCGGGCCACGAAGAATTGTTGCACGACGCGTGCCACGTGCGGGCGCGCAGTTTCCTGTTGAAACGTGGCCGCTGGCAGGTCCTGCAGGTAAGAGAAGACTACAGGCTCCAAAACGTCGGAGACGTAGCAGTGGCTGTTGAGTGTATTGGCGAGGCGTACCAGAGGGGTGCGGGTGTCATATCCAATTGCGGCCCAAACCGTAACGCCGGGCGACGGACCGGTTTGGCGATGCATAATGCAGGCATCATACAGTCTCTCGCCGCGGTGCCGTCACACGCGGATCCGATCATCGTGGTGTTGCAGGCAGAAGCGGAATTCGTCGGAGAAGACAATGTCGTGCCATTCCGTAATCCAGGTGCGGCGTTCAACGGCCCACTGCCGCTGCACTCGACGGTGGTGTAACGTCAATGGTAATCGGAACAATGGGTGCCGTGCGACAAGTCCCCGCTCCTTCAGACGACGTCGAACGGTACGTGCTGACACAGGTTGTTGCGCAACACACCCTAATTCCTGCGCTAACGTTCGTGATGTGGTGGTGCGATCCGTCAATGCCCGCCGGACAACATGCCGGTCCTCTCG
This sequence comes from Macrothele yani, assembly GCA_039090855.1. NCBI lineage: Eukaryota > Metazoa > Arthropoda > Arachnida > Araneae > Macrothelidae > Macrothele > Macrothele yani. The sequence goes on along the minus strand of CM077008.1, from coordinate 50,793,605 downwards.
TTCGGTGGTGTGGTGCCTCGGCTGCGGAAATCACTCACGTCGGTCCGTTCGCCCCTCCTGCACCCACCGAATCCATACTCGCCTCACTGTGACTGGATGTCTCGGTACGATAAACCGCTGTCGCGATAAGACACTATTCGTCCTCTGTCGAACTCCGAAACGTGCTGGAATGACTGCCGTATTCTGCGACGAGGCATCATGAAGCTTCCCACGCACAGGTCCTGCAGCACGACACACTTCCACTACTTACACCCCGCCTTCTGTGCAACCTTCTTATAGTACTTCTCGGTGGCGTGCCGGACGCAAATGATTTGCATATTCCCTGCAATGCTAATCGTTCTTCGCATGTCCTCTCGCGGGCGACGCATGCTGTAAATTTCTAGCCAATCGGATGCTTCCTTCTTGGTGTTGCTTTTTGGGTGGCCAGCAATGTAGAACCATGTCATAACACATCTTGAAAATGTCCGCCCTGAACGTTGATACTGGCTTGAACACGAGACTCCATATTCGGAAAGTTCGCGCAAGTTATTCCGGTGTAATCGCTGCCACTGCTTCGCAGATGTTGTTCTTCAATGCATCATGGGTTGTCGGCTTGTTTTGAAACACCACTGATTTAAGGTACCCCAGAGAAAAAATACAAAGCGTGTTAGGTTAGGAGATCGAGTTGGCCACATTCCTTTAGAAATCACGCGATCGCCAAAGAATGAATCAATTTCAGCCGTACTCACATGTGATGTATGGCTGGTTAAGAAGTTGACTCAATCTAGCTTTTTAACAAGTTGCGGAATACACGGTTTACTTGGTGCTGTCGAACTTACGAATTTCCTACGAAATTCACACTGACACTTTTTTATCGACTTTCTCTCCCAATAACTATGGACAAGGAACACACTATCGGGTATGGTTAAGGAAACGATCAGCCTCGCTACAAACGAACAACTGAACTAACCAACGAGGAATCACGAACCTGACATGCGCGACGTCCAAGGTCACAACAAGCGCGTCAAGAGGCATTGAAGAACAACATCTGCGAGGCAGTAGCAGCGATAACGCCTTAGCAACTGGCGCGAACTTTCCGAAATATGGAATCCCTGTGTTCAAGCCTGTGTAGATGCTGAGGGCGGACACTTTCAACTACTTTTATGGTATGGATCTGTTTCTCTAGGATGAAGGTATGTTCTTAGCAAATATCATTGAATTACTGCAATTATGAACGATGTTATTAATAAAAACTTGGGTAAAGTTGCGAGTGTAACTTTACCCAACTTTTTATGGCTCAAGTTTCGAGAATCCCTGGGATAGGAGAAAAATTGTATCGGATCGTATTTTTCTACACGGAAACCACTGATTTCTTCGAAGAACAGGAAAGTTCGTCGACAGGGGTGCCCGGTACACAGTGACTGGACACCGGAAGACTGGAAAAAAGTAATATGGTCCAACGAGTCTCGGTAGATCTTATTCTGTACCGACTGGTAAGCAGAGAGTTTAACGGCAGCACCATGAAGTAATGGTCCCAGCTTTCCTTGAAGACATTACTTAGGGTTTTAGAGGTGGGGCCTCTGTGTGGGGGTACGGAAAGGGTCCCATGATGGTACGGAACGGGTCCCATCATGGTACGGAACGGGTCCCTTGATGTTTCTGGGAAGTCGGATGTGCTCTAAGGATTATTTGACCATTGTTTCTAATCACGTCCGCCCTGCAATGTTACATTTTTATCCAGCATGTGGTAGCTGTTTTATGGACGACAATGCTACTTTACATCGCGCAAGATTTGTTCAGAAATGATTCAGAAAGTGTGACAGGGAGGCCCACTATCTTCCCTGGTAACCACAAAGCTCGGATCTGAACCCCATTGGGAATATATGGGATTTGTTAGAAAAACAGGCCGGGGGAGCAAAGTCCTCTTTCCTCAAATCTGAGCCGGTTGAAGGACTGTCTGCTTCACGCCTGGTAAGCTGTAGACGAAGAAGCCATCCGACACCTTGTGGAATTTACGCTAAACGACATATGTCTTGTAAATCGGGTTGAAAGAGGTCCAGCCCGGTGTTGAATACAAATTTCTAATGCAGTTTCCGGTATGTGTACATCATTTTGATTTAGGGATGTTTTTAGAAGAAACATCGCTGGTAGCACAGTCTTGCAATTTAACGTAAGCCCAACATTGAGCCACCGTCTTTTAGGAGTAGAAGACGGTGGCTCAGTATTTGGCCTACGTTAAATTGCAAGGCTGTGCTACTGTGTTGGGGTTCTCGTGAAATATTAATACTGAACGCATGAAATTAGAGATTTTTTTTAAAGATTTTTGGGCTTAACCGCCAACGTGAGCAACTCATTGGACTATAAGCAGTCGCTGGTCCCTAATTTCGGGCCGCTGGTTCCAGGGAAGGGGAGAGCCAGTACTGTAAGACAAAGACACCATCCATGCCTCATCCAGGATTGGAGCCCTTTTTGGACGAATGATCAGAAGCCAATGTCTCGTACCACTGGGCCATCGGGGCGACGAAGCTTAGATCTTCAGGTCTCATCAACTGTTTTGGAGCAGTCCATATGAACCATGAATTTCAACAGGTTCCTGCACATCTAACTTCGCCAATATTAGAACTTTCCTGGTTTTCTCCGTAAACAAAAATATTAATTTGAATTCAATCCTGGTAAAAAGCAGCCCCCTCACCCAGAAAAAAAAATCTGCATTCAAATCTGTTACTCCAAAGCATACGGAAGTCCATCTTCTTTTTTTTTTTTTTTGATTGGAGGTTTAACGATTACCGTGAGCAACTCAATGGGCTATAAGCAGTCTCCCGTCCCTAATTTAGGGTCACTGGTTCCAGGGAAGGGAGAGAGCCAGTGGCGTAAGACAAACACAACATCCATACCTCACTGGGATTCGAACCCGGACCCCGTTCGGACGAATGATCAGAGGCCATCGCTTAGACCACTGCGCCACCGGGGCGGCGAAGTCCATCTTCGGCGTACACGATTGGGAACTGTCCCCTCAATGCAGAAATACTATTTCATCTTATATTTCAGATTTTGTGCAAAGGTATATAATATATTGTTTTCGAAAAAGTAGCTCCTGTCAGATCCTTATAGTAGAGGGAAATATTATTAAATGAAATATATGACCGCGGATACATTTTCCCTCTAAAGTTTAAATTTTACGTTACTAGAACTTGCAGAGTTAGCACTCAAAACAAAGATGTATCGAATCACAACAAAAGTACTTCGGGTACAAATTGGGACAGGTGTTCTAAATTACAATTCTGCAAAAACTCGGACTACTAAAGTCACAGTGCGTTTTATATGTGTGAAATGTCGGATGTAGAAAACCAGATTTGCGAACACACGTTTCGTAAATTTGGAAAACATACCAACGGGTAGACATACAGACTGACAGAGTTCATGAAATGGTGCAGGTAACAAAAGTGTTTAACATAATGAAAATATTCATAGTAATTTAAAAATAAAAAGTTTTAAAAATGCTTTATTTAATAGTGTGATTGTGTAATATACCTCAAATTCTACCACATATACTGGGTATCCATAATTAAAGTTCATATTTCGCAGTCCACTAGGTTAACTATCGCTCGGAAATACTTCAAATTTGATATTTGGGCTTTCAGCGATGGAATTTTGCTTGACGGAAACAAGAGGATAAGTGGATCTTCATTGTTAACCGCGGTAATCATGTTTAGCACTGAGAAACTGAAGTTATACGCGCCACAGCTTTGCAATTTAAGGTAGGCCCAACACTGAGCCATCGTCTTTTAGGAGTATAAGTCGGTAGCTCAATGTAGGACCTACGTTAAGTTGCAAGGGTCTGCTGCCCGGGGTTGCCACTGCCAATTATGAAAACTACACTTTAAAAAAGTATTTGTAGGTTGAACCAAAAAGTGGTACTACATTATTTGCACCACTCTCTGAGAAAAGGTGCACCATCTTGTGATGCAAACAAAAACAACAACACGGTGCAACTTTGTACCCCATTATGGTACAAGTTTGCACCATGTTAGCGGTTTTGTTTGCACCCCACGATGGTGTTTTCTCAGAAAGTGGTGCAGCTAATGTAGCACCACTTTGTGGTGCAACCTACTACAAAATTTTTAAACCGTGTAAAAGTGCCCGCGATGCCGTATTCTTGAAAAGAAGCTGCTGCGGAATGCGTCTTTTCACTGCAGGTGACTAGGAAACGTCTTAAAGCCCAATACTAGTGCCACCAAAAGAACGTGCACTTCTCGTAAAGTCGTTTTACCCGAATAACAGTTGTGCCTTGACTAAGCACTGCACAAGATAGGAACATTATAAGACTTAAAAACTGGGACAATAACAGCAAATGGGTTTTATGAAGTGATCAGGAATTTTGAAGACACAGGTTCTTTGGACATCAGACCGGGAAGAGGACGGAAGCCAATCGACTGGTAGGCCGTGGAGAACGTAACTACCGCGTTAGAGAAAGGCAGGATTTACAATATCGTGGGAAACAACAGTACATGATGTATTACTCAACCTTTAAGGCAAGCCCACGATTACAGTCCGCAAAGTTATAAGAGCAGTACTACACTGCAATCCTTACATGACTTTTCGTGTGCAACACATTCTTCACTTTGACCAGCATCACGAGGAACATTTTCTGGACAGACGAAACCCATTTCTATCTGCATGGTGCTATCAATATGCACCACACAACGTTCCCGAGATTTCCTCCCCCTCCCCCCGAGACCCTCCCCCATTCTTTTAAAGTTAAAATTTGGTATGGTGTTACTGCGGAATTCGTCGTTGAATCCTTCATTTTTCAGAAACTCTGTCCTGGGGGCTTCGTTACAAACACGCTCTGTCGATTGCCAGTGAGATGCATCTCTTTCGGCAAACCAGTTGATTTCAAAATCTCAACAGCGTCAGAACCGCGATTCAACAGCGCTTATGCAGGATGGTGCTCCCGCACATAGCAACGCCTGTGAAACAGTGTCTGAAGGCACATTGCACCAACGAAAGAATAATCAACCGCCAGTTTCCTACAACTCGGCTAGCTAGCTCTCTGGATATGTATCCGTACGACCTTTGGCTTTCTGGACATCAAAAAATCATCGTCTGGCGTATTCACATAGCGAACTTGGTGGACCTCAATATAAGAATTACGCGCCGTATCCACGTTTCCAATAACATATTTTGATCTGTGGTTGAGTGTACAGTTTTGGGATTGAGCATGTTTCAGAAAACGAAGGATAGCATGTCGAATATGTGTAAACACAAAATGTCCATTCTGTACTCTAAGCATTTTGTATTTTTGCATTTTTCTCTCCTGAAATAAAGCGCCATTTATTCCCGTGGAGGCGAGTTTTGGAATTATTTTTGTTTTGTCATTCAAACAAAATTGCTTTTCCTTAAGAGTGTTCATATCAAATTTAAAATTACTTCGAGTAACAGTTCCAGCTATAGCACCCTTAGAAATGTGAACTTTAATTATGGAAACCTGGTACATGAGTAACTTTAATTTTTAAATCTAGTAAACGGTAGGTATAGAACTAAAATCAAAGGGAATAAATATACCAGCGTTTATAACAGCGAAGCTAGAAGCTACAAACTATATGGAAGGTTCACCAGAAGACTAAAAAGAAAATAGCTCCAATGTATTTGCAAATCAGAATATGCTACTTTATATGGTCAAGATTTTATATGAAACTATTCATCCAAAATCACTGTCTTTTGAGCGTGAAAATAATCTCCAGACATTGCCAAAAATTTAAATCCAAGACATTATCGGGAATTTTTTTTGCCAGCAGTAATCCGCATAAGTGAATTTGGTCATGAATTTTTTGATAGAAGTTGATGAAGGCAAAAATCGATTTCATGGAATAGCACGTGCCAGTTTTACCTGAGTCGTTGCTTGTTGGAAAGCAACGCAGCATGTGACGAGGATTAAATAGTTGCGTCCAACCGAGCGAATTCGATGCGGATTCTGAATGGCAGCGAGAGGGAAAGAATTGAAAAATAACGCTGACTGAAATAACTTTTTCTGTGTCCGTGTTCTTTTATAAGTCGTTCTTCCTTCGGGAGATGTTTACCATTTAAAATTTCGTCGAAAAGAATCTGAGACCAGCTGTCGCTAAACATGATTGTCTTTATCGAAGAGTGCAGAACACTTCAGAAAGCATCCATTAAAAACACTGTGTACTGCAGAATTCCAAAAAAAATTAAACCTCTTATTTTTTATGAATCGTAAGGAAAAGTGAAATAAATTTTCCATTAAAATCGTTTGACTGTATAGATGCTTGTCTATAAAAGAAAATAACACAAAATGATACTTTGGAAGGATTTAGAAGAAATTCCACAGTTATACGTTTATCACAGGAAGTTAGTGAACTGGAAAAGTGCCCAGAAACGACAGAACTATAAAAATATGTGCAGATGATATGCAGAATATTTATCCTTTGAACGATTTTGAAGTTTGTTTTCCATAATCACAATAGGTTTTTTAAAAAAGGTGAATATTAGCTCCATCATATGATGCAACAGTTAGTTCATCAGAAAGACTGGTTTTGAAACTCATAATAATATTTGATTTCAGTAGTTTTCAAATTAACAGTGAAAGCATACGGCATGCTGAAGATTTTTAAACTTCACAATTCCGGTGTTCAGTTTCGAAATATCCTTCCCAGCCATGTCAGATTTGGTCAACAGCTTGCTATAGGGTTATTTAGAAATTATTCTATTACTAATGCATTATTAAACAGACGGGCGAACCTAAAGAAACATAACACGTAAAATATATTTTGTGCATCCTATAGAAATACAGCATATAAATAGATTAAAATAGATTTTGTACATCCCTTCCGATGCTCCCCAGAACGATAAATGTAAATCAGAAATAAAATCTCGCCATTTCAGCATATGCATTCACCTCTATTATTATACATTTCGAAAATATGATGCATTTTATCAGCTTCACAAGCTTTTATTTTATTTCAGGGGTTTTAACGACTACATTGAGCCACTCTGAAGGACATAAGTGGCCGCCTGTATACCTAGATTGGGACTACTGGTCCCGGGAGTGAACAGGCGCACAGGCCATGCCTGTCCCGTGACTCGGTCCCGTTCAGACGTACGAGCAGAAGCCAGTTCTTAGACCTCAGCACCACTTAACCAATTTTTCACGCTAAAGGAATTAGTGCAATCTTCAAAATTTTGGATGCACAAGTTTCTGTGCTTTTCGCAAATTGATTCTGGCTGCTACCGATGTCCGTGGGTCAGAGGCGCGCGCTTCTGTCAAATGACCTCAGTTGGGGTTGGGATTGAGTCTTGGACGACACATGGGTAGCTCACGTCTCTCATGATTATGATTCTGTCCGCCGCCTAAAATCAGTGGCCCCAAATTACAGACGGGTGACCTTCTATTACCCTGGATGCGTATGGCTTTTGTTAAAACACAATAAAATGATGCAGATCATCAGAATGGAGATTTTTTCTCATTTTAAACGAATTTAGACATATACTTTTTGAATTAATCATGTAAAATTTTGTAAATTTAGAAACCTACTTCTGGAGGGAATTATCATCGAGAGGTTATTTTCTGGGCTCTAGGTACCTAAAATGTTAGAGCCCAAGTACAGTAAAGGAGAATACGTTTGAATTAGTTTCATATTTGAATTTTGATACTTTATGTCTAATTTCACGTAAAATATAAATTTACCTGAGCAAATATTAACGGATATACTAGTTAAATGCTGGATATACTGCAGTTGTAAAGAAGCATTCTCCCGAAGAATCTAAAAAAATATTTCTTTCTAAAGATCTTGAGTAAGCCGGAAAACAAATCTTGCGGATAATAGCCTATAAGCCACCGACAGCCGGATATCCATACTAAAATCGTATAGGGAAGCACAACTACCATTCTTTCTTTAAATACTATATGAGAACAAATATTTTCAATAGAACATGTGAGTTCAGGGAGAAGATTTCATACATCGAAATCATGAGGCAATGTGTCACTGCGAAAATTATTTAGTCTATGCCTGGGTTTCCAGCGTTTGATTGTCGTAAGGGACCCACTATCACACATTTTGAATATTTTCAATGGCATGCAACACTAAAACCTCGGTGGACTGATCCAAGCCTAACTCTATTGCTAGTTCTGTGATCACAGCATCTTCGTCCAGAAGACCTTGTAAATCTAGGATCTGCATCTCGTTCGGCAGTCTGCTGCGTGGCCCGTCTGCACGCCACTCCTAAACTTCACAAACCACACACGACTCGTGCTCACTTCTACGGCTTCCCCGCGGAACAAATCCCCTGTCGTCCTTCTGCAGCGGTTTTCTCCAGATTCAGCATTGAATACGGACCTTGTTGGTGGCCATAGCTCATCTAACCGCACATGTCCGCTAACACGTGTCGTTCGTAGCACTGTTGCCACTTCAGCCCAATAGCATGAAATTTGACCAAACTTCAATCATTTCGCTGATACAGCCCCCTACGGGAAGCGGCGGAAACTTAGAAATATCTCCCAATGATTAAAAATCTTCATGTACTGTGGACAATTGAAAATATAATCCCTACATAAGATCCTCGGTAATTAAAATTGAGATGCCATCAAAACAAAACATTTAGAGACCCATACAGCTGATTTTTGTATTCCAAACATACTACCAGGAAAACCGCGTAGAAATCCTTGGCCAGTAAATCATCTGATTTCAGAGTTATGCGAGTCGTGCACTTTGGTTAGAAATCAGCTGAGAATTAACCTCAGAGATTAATAACTATGCATGAATTCGTAGATGAGGATGGAAATTAGGTACTACAGTTTTGAAATTGCTTGCATCTTTTTGTGAAAGGACTATTTCATTTAGTGTGTGGCTGAAATTTCCAAGAGAGTGCAACGAGGATGTCAAAAAACCTTTTGCAAACTTTATAAAATATCCGTGCACCCACGGAAGTATGTGTTTGGAGTGCAGGAGGGAAAATTTCATTTTTGGTGTTTATTTAAAGAACTTTCACTAACAAGATAAACAGATCACAGCTTAAACGCGAGCTGTTTTAAACAGCGAAGGTACATTTTTCGACTTAAAAAAAAAAAAAAAAGGAATGACCTAAGGTAATGTTGGCTTTTACAGTGGTCGAACTAAGGTGCGGTGGTCGGCAATAGATCGTGCTTTCTGACGAATCGTGATTTAACTTCATGTAGCATGATGGTCGCATACGTGGCTGAGGACATGTGGTGACACTTTGTAGCGTCGTACCAGCCCAATGCCAAGTATCATGGTTTGGGGCGCCATTGGGTTCAATTCGCTATATCGCCTGATACGAATTGAGGTACCTTCAACAGCCAGAGATATCGCCTGATACGAATTGAGGGAACCCTCAACAGCCAGCGATATCGCCTGATACGAACTGGGGAACCCTCAACAGCCAGCGATATCACCTGATACGAATTGAGGGAACACTCAACAGCCAGCGATATCGCCTGATACGAATTGAAGGAACTCTCAACAGCCAGCGATATCGCCTGATAAGAATTGAGGGAACCCTCAACAGCCAGCAATATTGCCTGATACGAATTGAAGGAACCCTCAACAGCTAGCGATATCGCCTGATACGAATTGAAGGAACTCTCAACAGCCAGCGATATCGCCTGATGCGAATTGAAGGAACTCTCAACAGCCAGGAATATTGCCTGATACGAATTGAGGAAACCCTCAACAGCCAGGAATATCGCCTGATACGAATTGAGGGAACCCTTTACAGCCAGCGATATCGCCTGATACGAACTGAGGGAACTCTCAACAGCCAGCGATATCGCCTGATACGAATTGAAGGAACTGTCAACAGCCACCGATATTGCATGATACGAATTAAAGGAACTCTCAACAGCCAGCGTTATCTTAGGGATGTTTTAGAGGCAGAGGTGATACCCTTTTTTTAGAGTTGTCCTGGTGCTATATTCTAGCAGCACAATACTCGGCCACATGTCGCCCAGAATGTCCAAGGCCTTTTTCATTCACGGCAGACACCACTTCTTCCCCGGACTACACGTTTGCCGGATACGTCCCCGATCTAACATGTTTGCAACATAGTAGCTAAGCGACTAGCCAGTCAATCGCCTCCGCCTGTCACCACAAATGAACTAAGGTCTCGCATAAACTCAGACTGGCGGGTTATTCCCCAGGACGATATCAAAAACCTCTTCGATTAAATGCCAAGCGGTGAAGAGACTGTTTTTCTTGCTCGAGGTGGCTTCACACGGTACTGAGATTTAAAGCGAAAAAATCTGGTATAACTCTACAAATGTAAACAGTTATCTCCCGTAGCATAAGGAATTAGTGATATAAATTTCATTTGAAAAGCGCGATTCTTTCTTGGTGTTGCAATTTCCAAAATCAGCAGTGCTTTAAGCATGGCTACTAGATTGCCAAACAAATTTAAAATATTTGATATCTTGTTGATTGGCGTTTGCCCAACTATCTTTGGCGTTTTGCTGTGCTGAACACTTAAGGAAAAACATACACTTTCTTAATATATTCTACTGTTCTAAACGGTTGCCTTTAACACGCTATAATATTAACTTGAAAGGGAAACAAAGATAAGAGCTTCTTAAACGAGAAAACAACTAAAACATTTTCATGAATTGAAAGGTTATTTATATAATTTTTGTCAGTGGAAAAATAAAAACTTCTTTCGTTGATGAAACACAAAGTGCATAAAGCACTTCAACTAGAAAAAGAAGTGTCCAAACTTCTTCGACGAAAAAAACGATTTATACATTGTGTTTTCAAACTAGTACGGTAACGTGTTAGTAAAGAATTTTTCACTCATATATTTTCATCTAAAGCAATGATCAGTAAATGGACAAAACAAATGTCTGGGTAAAAGATCATAGTTTTAGTCACTTTTGTTGAACTTTATCTTTCCAATTAATGCATTTTCTAGCGAAAACACATTTTCAATAACGAGAAATTCATCCAAAAACTAAAGATTTACCTTCTTGAATCAAAGTTAGCCGAATTTAGTGAGACATTTTAAGATTAGAGAATTTTCGTTTCATAGATGCTGCCCCAATAAACATTAAATAACGATAAAATGCTTGAATATCTATATATCAGCGAGTTTCTGCTTGGATTTTTATAAACACATAACAGATTTCCCCGTTGTAACGTTTCCTTACTGCTGGCATACTAAGTCACCGTCAACATAAATATTTATAATTCTTTTATCGGTCATCGCCAAACAAATGAGAACAAAATGAAGAAATGAAAACAGTGAGAAATGATAATCATGTGAAACTCACTTGTCTCTTGCTTTGTTCGGCATCTGGTAATGAAATAAAAAAGAAAGAAAAGGAATGCATGAACCAAATCAAACGTCTAAATTACATCTATATTTAGAAAGGGACGCAAATCTTTAAAAATGTCATATTTACAAAATATATTTTCTTTACAGAGAGACTAAAATCTAAATACCAAGGTTCTGGTTGAATTATTCGAAACACGCCTTTTCCTGGATGTTCTGATTAGAATTCTTAGCTATAAAAAAAATTGTCTCTCATGTGGACTATGCATTATTACACGTATACAGCTTTTACTATGCACAATGAGAAAATATATGTGAATTTTTGTTTGTTCTTCATAAAAATTCATTATGTAGTCATCGTAAGAAATAATCCACTTCCACTGATAAATTGCAACATTAATATTTGCAATTGCACTACTTCAAAGCAGTGCCGATGTTTTTCTTCGAATACAGTTTACACAATTGACTGAAGAACTTCTTCAGTGCTTGTAGGAACTGTTAAAGGTGATATATTTTCTGGCGTAACTGCACATAGCATGTGATCATTTTCTTCACTTCCCCTCCCCTTCATTTTTTGAAAAGTCTCTAAATCAACCTTTTCATCGATCATCACGTTTACGATTTTTTCAGAGTAGTGTGCCGACACACAAAAAGGGTTATGACGTATATGTTCCAAATTAACTTCCTATTTTGGTTCTCTGTTTATGTTCAAATTATGTTACTTCTGATTACCTTTCTTACTTAACGTCACATCTCCCGAAAGCTTACTTTTTTGGAAATTCCTGCCAGGCTGTCAAGTCAGCAAGACGAAGATAAATGGCCATTTTTTGGGCAATGGGTGAGACACTCGTAATGCAGCTTTGATGCTAGTTACTTGTCACTATGTTATATCAACAGGTTGTAATTTCTTCGAAAGTGAGTTATTTGTGGTAGCCGAAGCTTTCGTTGATGTATTTAACTCGCTTTAATTCCTCGTTGTTCTTAAATTAACACTTATGTACGTGTCTGCAGCTTTAATTGCATATACTTGGATTTTTGCAGGAACAATAAAGAAAGGTACTCTAAAGTTATAATTAGTTTATTTCTTCCCATTTGTCATGCATAACCAGTGATACGTCTGAACCACCGTTAGGTCGTGTTAGGGTCACGAAGTTGTTCCCCAGCAAAGCATGTTATGAGTACACTCAGCAATATGACTTTTATTTTTGTTTTCACTGAAATAGAAATATTTCGGTCCGAATAATTATAGGTACTATTTATACACTAAACACACTTCCATTGGATACCATACATAAGAAAGTAATTCATGTGAATGAGAAACGTTAACAGAAACGCCTTGTAGTACTCTTATCGTACTTTTAGTACATATAACGTGTCTTGCAACAGTGTCCATTCCAGTTGTTATATTAAATTGGTCGCTCAAATCCCGACATTTACGCTTTTTCTTGCATGATTCTTGAGCTCATCCTTTAGGCTTAGCGAAAAACAAATACATTAAGCACATCTTACATTCTTCCTATCCAAAGAAAAGGTAGAATATTTTATATTAGCACAGAAGAAAATTTAAACGTTAGTCTAAAAAGCTGATCTAAGAATTTTTTCGTAATTTTAAGTTTTGTCATTCGAGGACATTTTGTCTGCTGCACTAAATGAAGAAATTATGAAATAAGAGCAGTGCACCCTAAAGTTATGCGGGGAATATTATGTGCATAACTTTAGAAAAACATTAGCGATATACATGCGAAAATGATTCTACTAAGAGTGCATCTTAAAAAATCATTTTAATTAACATTAACAGCAATAGAAAAGAAATTGGAAATGGGACTTGTGTGATGAAGCATATAAGACTTCTGCAGTAGTGTTTATAGAAACAAAATATCAGATGGACGTTCACTCAGGATTATGATTAATATATGGTTCTCACCAAAGCCTACTGTGATGCCATTAAGAAGCACTTTATGAGTTTTAAGCGTTAAGAGCAACTCAGGGTTCCCACTCTTTTTCTCATACAAAAAACGAGCACTTTTGAAGGACATTTAAGCACCTTGCAGAAAAATGTTAAGAACCTTACCTACTGCATACGGAACAATGGCATGTGCTCAAACATGCCTTAATTACGCAAATTGAAGTTTGTTCATGACGTTTGCACTATTTTTCTGTGTAATTTAAGTTTGTTGATGCAATAAAGTGTACGTAAATTGAAAAACAGTAATTAAAGCTATGAGTTCAAGACTTGAAGTTTGCTCATACTTATCTTATGGTTTAAATTGCAGAACCAAGTCAAAATTGCATCTTGAAAACTTTAATGTTGCATTTAATTTTCTGATGGTATAACCGAAACATTGATATTTACATATACAAAAAAGGGAATACAAAATGGAAATATTAGTACCAAGAGATGGTAATGGGACTTGCTTGGTGGAATCTGTTAGATCTGTTTAATTTAGTACATGTGGTCCTTCACTTTTTCAGCAAATTACTTGTCTCACACTGTTCCATGCTCTCCAGTGGGATTTCAGCTGACATCACATGATGTCATCATAACTACAAACTACAGCTAATCTGCAGCAGAAATCCTATGCACTACATCGCAAATTCTAGATTTCGTGCAGCCAGTTAGACAAATAAGGACTTTTAAGCACCCCAACAAAAAATAAGCACTTTTTAAGGACTTTTATGGATTTATACTGACGGTGGGAACCGTGAAACTGTACGTGCAGTTGAAAGAATTAGATTACGTATAACATGGAGTTTTTCTTTAAAGATACATTTCTTACACAAATATTCTTCACAGTTTAAACATAAATCGATATGAAACTGTTGATTTGCTATTTTGATCACATGAAATAAATGAAAATATGTGCGAAAAACCAAATTAGTTTACAAATGAGTCACATATTTACAAAATTCACACATCATTAACAGATGAGAGATAGGATTTTGAAGAGATTATTTCTTCTTAATACTAAAAATGTGTTTTGTTCATTGGATCGAGTTCGTGCGATGACGCCTCCCCAGAGGCTGAGAGGTCAGAGCCACTGTCTTGTCGCCCGAGCTGGGTCAGCACTCAATTCTCGGATGCTGCATTGGTGGTGTGCCTGTTTGGGAGTGGGGGACCTTCTCCCACTTACCTGCAAGCACTATTCCTAAATCATTGGCTGACGACTGCGAATAGCACCACAAATTTAATCCTGAGTTGGTCATATAGCTTTTACACCCCGAAAGAATAACAAAAATGCATCCTAACAGTATAACGCAAAAGCTTACGGCAAACAAAAATTGTGTCTTGAAAATATTCAATATGCTAATTCCTTGCACAGAAAAGCAAACGATCACGGTCTGGCTATGGAACCAAAAACTCGACCTTCAGTTGACTTTTAAATGAAACTACATGAAATTAAATCCATAAAAAGATCCCATGAGTATAAAGATCACAGATTTGAAACAGTGTTAGTCATACTACCAATCTATACCAAGATGACCACCCGTATGCAAAGTCAGTTACATGGGATACTGACATAACGTAGAGGAGGATATAGCTGATCTGCTAAAAGGGTGGGAATAAGAGGCTGGTGGTTCACTAGAGTGCGAAGGTACGGACGTGATAGATAAAAAGAAAGATTTATCGGAGTTTAGCAAACGACAAATTCTAGGTGCACGTGTCTATCTTGAAAATGTGTGTTGTTCAAGAGCCTCCATGGTTAAAATGGACCAGGAGTAGTGCCAAAATAGTGAAACAACCAACCGGCAACAGAACTGTTAAGAGTGGCGAGAGTTAGACTCCGTCGTCTTTTACATGGAAATTTGAGCAGCACAGTTTCGCAGCTGACGGTATAATGCAATATGGGTCCCGTTATTGTCGTTACTTTAATTTCCCAACGATCTTGGGATATGTATTGTCTATGAATATACTCCACATCAACGATAGAAAAGTTTCTTGTCTTTATTGGCATTTCTCAACGATCCTGAGATGTGTACTATCCATGAAATATTCTATATCTACGACAGTATGAGTGGAGAGCATTCTAGAATTCTCTCGTGTATTGAGCTGTTATGAATTCCTATAAGGCATAGTGTATTAAATATAAAAGCCATTTACAATGAGAGTGTCCAAAACAAAATGATAATCATCTTCAAGAGCAATCGAACGGACACACCACCCCGCATTAGTTTTTTTCCAACAAACCGTCTTCAGCTGTGCTTTTTCACAGATAGGCCACTCCATCATCACCCCCAGCTTAAAGTAATGAGCGCGCCTGAAGACCGAACGGTGGCACAGGTGAAGTTCACAGAGCAGTATATACGTATACACACCGAGGACCGGCTTTCTATTAGTAGAGTTTTCGGGATCAGAACGGGAAAAGCTGCCGATATATCGGAGTTTGATAACGGACAAATTGTGACGACCCGGCGCCTCGGATCTACAATCTCGCAAACGGCGCGGCTTGTGGGTTGTTCACGTGCCGCTGTAGTGAACACGTATCAAAAGTGGTTCACAGATGGCCAAACGAAAAAACCGTTGTCCAGCAGTGTGTCGTCCGCGGCTCATTGATGCCAGAGGGGAGCGGTGACTGTCGCGCATTGTTCAAAGTGACTGCAGGCCCTCAGTGCGACAAATCACCCGCAGGCAGCTACAACATTGGTGATCAGCACACAGTTCATCGCAGCTTTCTGCGTATGGGCCTACGTAGCCAAAGACCCAGCCGGGTCCCCATGATCACTGCACGTCATAGCCAACAACGCATGAAATGGCGCCAAGGATCATCGACACTGTACCGTAGATGATTAGAAGAAAGTGGCCCGGTCTGACGAATCAACATTCCTGGTGCATCACATAGACGGTTGAGCGCGGACATGCCGATTACAAACGTAAGCTATGGCACCTGGACGCACTGTTGGGCGGAAGCGGGCCAGCGACGGCAGTGTTATACTGTGGGCGATGTTTTCTTGGGACACTTTATCCCAATAGCACAATCCCTGATAGCTGCCATGTATCTGAACATCGTTGTGGACCAAGTTCACCCGTTCATGGCAACTGTGTTCCCTGCTGGTGATAGCCATTACCAACAGGATAATGCGCCATACCACACTGCCAGAATCATCAAGGAGTGAGTCAAGTCAAGCATGTTGTGGTAAGAAGGTGTTTGTGCTACTCGCTGCAAATTTCAATAATACAGTATTATGAATACACATGTGTGAAGGATAACTATTGAAAACGTGGAAGATAAACCAGGTAACACATGCAGTTGCTCAACCAAGGTAAATTTCTGTTAAGTTAATTGTCGTTATAACCTACATACATGTCAGTTGAACGTCCAGAAGCTTAGGGACCTAAAGTACCATTTCCAATCGACTTTGTAAGACTGTTAGCATGTGCCAGTGTATAAAGTGTGTTAATATGCCACTACTACTATCTTGAATACTCCTTTTGGGTTACATTTGTATTTTCTAACTGATAACTGTGACATATAATTTGACACCGCTTCAACTTGGCTATAATAGGATGTGCTGACACCTGCCGACATATTGAGGAGTGACTAAGTTCAAATAGCTATTTGCGGTTTATTTGTGATGTGGTTAATTATTATTATTATTATTATAACTAAATATAATGGCAGGTAGAAAAGGAAATGCGGCTTCGAATAAATCCACAGCGGCTGCATCATTTTCTGATAGTACTGGAACTGTAAACATGGACCTCATAATGGTTACCTTGGGTGATATAAATTTAAAAATTCAACAGTCAAATGATGAAGTTAAACAAGATCTCAGACACTCATTAGATGAGATAAATGCGAAACTGGAACCATTATCAGAAATCAAAAAAGATTTGGCAGAATATAAAAAAATGGTTGACCTTGTTGCAGTAAAATATAAAGATATTTGTAATAGGTGTGAGTCTCTTGAAAGAAATAATAAGGAACTAAATGCAAAACAGGATTTCTTACTAAAGGAGAATGATATTAAGCAACATCAAATTCAGAAACTAAACTCTGAAGTCAATGAACTAAGTCAATATTACCGAAACAAGAATTTAGAATTACATGGGCTTGACTTAACACTAATCAAGAATGAATCTGAGTTGAGGACTTACATTGATAAATATGCTGATAAACTTGGGATTACAAATTTTCACCCAACAGATATTGATGTTATTCACCCACTCAAATATGATGCTTTTCGAAAGCCAAATGCAACTGTAATTATACAATTCAAATCTCGAACAGCAAGAGACAGTTGGCTAATTAAGAAAAAGACTGTCATATTGAACTCAGAAATAAATACTACTTTGCCAGCAACTAAAATATTTATCAATGAGAATTTAATCCCAGTTTATAGACATTTATTCTGGAGTGCAAGAAAATTACTGCAGCAAGAGAAAATTAAATATGCATGGGTGAAAAACGGCAGTGTTTTTATAAAGAAGAGTGACCATGATCCAAGGAAAAAAAATATTTCTTGGAAGAATTATATGAATCTGGTCTGGTTCCTTGATGGAAGGTCTTATATTGTGTTTGAGAATATGGCAGGATTTTTTTTTTATATTTGGTAGAATAATTTCCATTGTGTTCATAGTGTGATGGTTCGTGGGATGTCTATAATGTACTGTAACTATAACTTAGGTATGATTTTTTTAATATAATTTGATACTGCCAGAAAAGGGAAATATACATACTGTTTCTTTGTGTGTGTGTGTGTGTGTGTTCTTTTTTGTAGGGTGCTAATCATATATATGCCTACTTTAAATCTAACATAGTGCCTATAACACTATGATTTACACTCAATCTTCAATAGAGGAACGACTCTATTTTGGTAATTGCCTCAAGAACTGGTTTTTGAGTTTCCTATTCATTTCTGATTAGAAATATCTTGGCAGAACATTACACTGTGAATATGCATTTATTTTCCTTAAAAATGCTATGAGGGTAGCTTTCTTGGGTCTCCAACTAAATTTTGATTTGTGATTTTTTTTTAAACAGAGTAGATAGGTTTTCTACTATCCTTCTTTTTTCATTTTCTTTTATTATTATTATTTTTTTTTGCATATAATGAATATTTTTGTGTATCAAATTGAGATATGATACCTGAAATGTTAGAATGATTAGTGTTTGTGCTTATGGTGAAATGATTTGCATTGTGCTTGACTTTGTGATATACTATCCTATCATTGATAAACAAAGGGAGATCACACATATCTATTTTATAGATGTTACAGGGAGTTGCTTTAAACTCTTACAACTTAAGATTATAATTCCTACTAACCAACAGCAAGCAAATAGACAAATTTAATGCAAGGTAATTTATATACAACTATTTTTAATTTATATACCCATAAGTACGGACACTATCCTATTATTGATAAAAAAAAAGAGGAAATCACACATATCGTTCTTATAGATGTTGCAGGGAGTTGCTTTTGAACTCTTACAACTTAAGATTATAATTCCTACTAACAAATAGAAAGCAAATAGACAAATTTAATGCAAGAAAAATTATATACAACCCAACAAATAAATAATATCTTTTCTTGTAGTTCTACAAATTCATTGAAAATTATTCATATTAATGCGAGATCCTTACTAAATAAACTAACTCTTATTGAGGCACTAATTCAGGTTACTAATTCACAAATAGATATTTTATGTATAACAGAGACATGGTTTCCCAGTGAAAATTATAGTGTTGGCTTGGATGGCTATAAGATTTTTTATCAAAATAGAACCCACTCAAGAGGAGGTAGAGTGGCCATTTACGTTAAGGATACCTATCATGATTATACAATTAATAAAAACTTAACATTTACTGACTCTACCATAGAACTTTTGTCAATAGAAGATCAACACACTATTATAATGGTGTGCTATCGCCCTCCAGGATCAAATATAACTCAGTTCTTCGAAAAATTAACAGAGGCATTCAATTATGTGAATTTAACCGGGAAAAGGGGATTTTTATTGGGAGATCTCAATATTAATATTTCTGTTACTAATTCACAGACTCAGTACTTTGTTCAAATATTAACTGCTGCTGGATTTATCAATACAATATTACATCCAACGAGAATTACACCTAACACAGAAACGATTATTGGTTTATCACTCACAAATGCTCCACAAGAGTCAGTTTTATCAGGAGTTATAAATTATGATATCAGTGACCATTTACCAATCTTCACAGTTTACACTTATACACATGTAGTGGAGAAACAGTTAATAAACAAACAAATACGATTAATAAATTCTAATAACCTGGAAAAATTTCGGAACCTGCTTCAAACTATAAATTGGTTAAATTTCTTACCAGCGGAAAATCCAAATATAACATATAACTTATTTACAATATTGTTAAAAGACTCATACGATCAAGCTTTTCCAATAATAACGAAAAGCAATAAAATTAAAAAAAATAGGAAACCATGGATAACAAGGAATCTCTTAAATCGAATAAATAAAAAAAATAGACTGTATTCCAAATTTATTAAAAGTAAACTACAAGTCGACTTCCAGAATTTTAAAACATATAGAAATAAATTGAATTCAGATATTCGGAAGTTAAAAAGAAATTATTACACTAATATATTCTCTCAAAATAACCCTAAATTAACATGGAAACATCTGAATCTATTACTGGGGAAAAATATCAGCCCAGTTATGCCGCAATATTTAACCAAATCAACTTGTAAAATAATTGATAAACAGGCTATAGCTAATGAGATCAACAGTCACTTTATATTGTTACCACAATTGACCAAGCAACAACTTATATTCTCAGGAATCCACTCTACAAAATACCTACAAAATTATTCAAGACTAAATACTTTTCATATGTCGAAAATTACAAGGACTGAACTTACTCATGCTTTAAACCAAATCAATACAAATGTCGGACCTGGCTACGATGAATTTTTTCCAATAGCCATACAATTTGTGGCAGATATCATAGTTCAGCCGTTGTTGCAGATCTATAACTTTATACTTGAAACCGGAATATTTCCAGATGCCTTAAAAATCTCCAAAATCACTCCGAAATATAAGAATGGGTCAAAAAACGACATAAATAATTATCGTCCAATCGCAAACTTATCAATTTTCGCAAAAATACTAGAGAAATTAATTCATACCATACTATTTTCATACATTCAAAGACATAATATATTTCATCACAGACAATTCGGATTTGTACCAAATAAATCAACTGAACTAGCATTATTACATACACAAAATATGATTCAACAAAATCTATTACAAAAACAAATAACAATAGCAGTCTTTCTTGATTTATCAAAAGCATTCGATACCCTAAATCATGATATATTACTTCATAAGTTAAATATTATAGGACTCCGGGGATCTAGCTATAATTTATTCAAAAGTTACTTGTCAGAAAGAATGCAATACACCCAGATTCATCAGAATCGATCCATATTACAAATCATAAACTGTGGGGTATCCCAGGGATCAGTTCTTGGTCCTTTATTTTTTAATTTATATATTAATGACTTATTTGCAGTATTAAAAGATAATGATACAATAATATATGCAGATGACGTAACTATTATTTTAAAGGGAACTGATATGAATGAGCTTACACTAAGAACCAATACTCAGCTAAAATTAATAACAGATTGGCTGAATGCAAATGAATTAGTTGTTAATATTAATAAAACTAAATTAATGATTTTCTCTAATTCACAAGCTTCACAATTATACGATTTACCGATTCTGATAAATGGAGTCAGGATTAATACGGTCTCAACACACTCTTATCTAGGTACAACTATACACAATGATTTGAAATGGAACAAACACATTGAAAATTTAAGTAACAAAATTTCTAGAAATATCAGAATGGTCAGTAGTGCTTTGGCAAACTTAACACCAAAAATATTAATTTCTATATATCATACTCTAATTCAAACACACATTAATTATTGCATTTCAACCTGGGGACAAACCACACAATATAATATTAATAAACTACAGGTACTGCAAAATAGATTTATAAGACTAATAGATCTTAAAACATCAAATAATTTTCAACCAATCTTATATATTCGGTCAAAAGTGAACCCCAATATATATAATATTTTAACAATAAAGCAATTATATGATTATAACTTGGGAAAATAATGTATAAAAGAATTAAAAATGGTATAAACAATGATATAATAACACTAAATATACATACTCATTACCACAATACTAGGAATAGATCACTACTAATTCCAATGTTCCCACAAACTGAGAAACTTAAAATGAATATAAATTATAGTGGCCCAAAATTCTGGAACTCATTGCCCCAAGAACTAACATCAATTAATAATTTTAACTTTTTCAAAATAAAACTAAAAGCATATCTTATGAAATAATTAGTAAATAATAAGCAATTTCGACTAAATGGAAGAAATGTGGGTTGATATGATTATAGAGTGAGGTCCAAACGTTATTTGTTGTTTATTTATAAATATATATGTGATTATGTAGTGAAGTGTATATGATACTTGTTTGTCTAGATATAAAGAAGACTATTGTTGATGGAACACATTGTTATATGTGTTGGTTGTGAGCAAGTACATGTACCTACCATATATGTGTTGGCTTGCCTTTTCTGCTTAGCTTTATGTTTTTTGTATTCTGGGGAGAGGACGGCTATGTCAGGCCTCACGGCCTTTTCCCTCCTTTTCCTAGTTGCTGTAGTGGCAACTGAAAGAATAAATAAATGAAATGAAAATAAATGAAATTCAAGGAACGTGCTGATGGCTTTCTATTAATAACCTGTCCTCCAAATTCACCTGACATGAACCCAATCCAACATTTGTGGTTCGACTTTGAAAAGCGTGTTTGCGCAAAATCACCATCACCCCAAAAATACGGGAACAGGAGGACCTGCTATCGATATTATGATACTAGATACCCCAGAATACCTATCGCCAACTCATCGAATCCATGACTTCCCGGGTAACCGTTGTTTTGCTGGCTAAAGGGGGTCCTACAGCTTATTAGGTAGGTGGTCATAATGTAATGTCTCATCAGTGCATATTGCTTCCAATTTAAAAAATAGCAGCGTAGTAGAGAATTCCAATCAATCGCTTCCAAAACGTTTATGTTTGTTAATAAAATCTTAGCTGATGAAAAATACTTAATCTATAATTAAACATAAAATATTCTACATACGTCACAGCAGTTCAATGCAAATCTAGACTACTGGTCACCTAAAATGCAACACCAAGGAGGAAGCATCCGATTGGCCTGAAATTCGCAGCATGCGTCGCCCGCGAGAGGACATGCAAACGATTAGCATTGCAGGGCATATGCAAATCATGTGCGCCGGGCACGCCCCCGAGAAGCACTATAAGAATGGTGCACAGAAGGCGGGGTGTAAGCAGTGGAAGTGTGTTGTGCGGCCGAAACTGTGCGTGGGAAGAATCCTGATGCCTCGTCGAAGAATACGGCAGTCATTCCAGCACGTTTCGGAGTTCGACAGAGGAAAAATAGTGGCTTATCGCGACAGCGGTTTATCGTACCGTGACATCGGCGTCCGTGTGGGACGACATCCAGCCACAGTGAGGCGAGTATAGATTCGGTGGGTGCAGAAGGGACAGACGGACCGGTGTGAGTGATTGCCGTAGCCGCGGCACACCACCGACCGAGAGGACCGGCATGTTATACAGCGGACATTGACGGCTCGCACCGTCACATCACAAACATTAGCGCAGGAATTAGGGTGTGTTGCGCAACAACTTGTGTCAGCACGTACCGTTTGACGTTGTGTGCAGGAACGGTGACTTGTCGCACGGCACCCATTGCTCCGATTACCATTGACGTTACACAACCGGCGCGTGCAGCCGCATTGGGCCTTTGAACGACGCATCTAGACTACGAAATGGCACGACATTGTCTTCTCCGACGAATCCCGCTTCTGCCTGCGACACCACGATGGTCGGATCCGCGTGTGACGGCACCGCGGCGAGAGACAGTATGACGCTTGCATTATGCATCGCCATAGCGGTCTGTCGCCCGGCGTTATGGTTTGGGGCGCAATTGGATATGACACCCGCACCTTTCTGATACGCCTCGGCGGTACACTCAACAGCCACTGCTACATCTCCGACGTTTTGGAGCCTGTAGTCGTCCCTTACCTGCAGGACCTGCCAGCGGCCACGTTTCAACAGGAAAATGCGCGCCCGCACGTGGCACGCGTCGTGCAACAATTCTTCACGGCTCACCAGGTGTCACTGCTGCCGTGGCCCGGCAAGCACAACCCGTGGCTACGCCTGATGGACTGTGGCAACGTGCGGAAGCAGCCTGGACCGAGATACCCCAAGCCCACATCCAAAGCCTCTTTCGTTCGATGCCGCGGCGTGTAGCGGCCGTTATTGCCAGCCATGGGGGGGCCACACGAACTATTGATGTCTGCGTGTTCCGCAAGTCGCACGGGCCTGTAAGCTCAATCGTTTCATCTTTGTATCTGTTGTTAGGTGTCCAGCAAATCTGGCTTTGCTATCTCGTGTCCTTCTTGGTGTTGCATTTCGGGTGGCCAGCTGTGTATAACACACAGAATAAAAAATGAAGTATTGCTTTGAAAATAATCTTTTTTAAGATCACGTATGAAGTACAATGTAGAAAACAACATCGTTTTCTTGCATAAAATATAGACCAAGTTTCTAGTGGAAGACAAAAACATCCTTCTTGGTCAAGCCAGAAAGTGAAGAAGGTATTTCATCTTATATTTCGGTCATTACTTTTTATAAGGGCGTTACTTTTTATCATATTATGTGTTCTCCCAAATCACTATTTTCGTATAAAAGTGTATCATGAGTTCGTAAAGGAAATAATAGCGATATACTGTTTGCAGATGGTATAAACATTAAATTGTCCATATGCACAAAATGGAAATGTCAGCGGAAATTAGCTCTATTTTTTTAATTTTTGTTTAACTAGATGTCAGTCTAAGATTGGAAGGACAGTATATTCAGCGGTATAGAGACAGAATTCAACTGCTGTCAGAGATCTTTTATGAGAGTGACTATCCTGAGTATCCGCAAAGCTCTGCACATCAGAAACATATCAAGAGACATAGGAGCTGATAACGCGGGCCGACCCAACCGAAAATTTCTCTGCATCTGGGTTAGATGTCAATGTGCTCCGGGTGCCGGAAATCCGGAGTCTGCGACCTACGGCCATGGAGTCATCAGTGGCGTGTTCATCAGATGAATTTCTTTTGGCAAACGTTCATCTGGCAGTGAGGGGGACAGAAAGAGAATCATGAGTGCGCGACCATCCCTGTAGTACCATTATCTCCCTCCCTCCCTCCCCACACAACATCATTTGCGTTCTGGTCCCAATGCCTGTGGTTGCGACTAGTTCAATGTTATCGTTTTCCATCGAGTGAATCATTATACTTAATTTTCTTAATGGTGGGTTCCATTTTTATCGAAAGAAACTGATTATACTCTCTCATTCTTTACTTACTTCCAACATTTAACAGTTTAGTTCATACAAGTAGAGTCATATTACCTGTGTCGATTTAAAAATAAATGAATGCGTTAAGGTCGAAGAAGATATTGCAGTTCCGAAGGAAAAAACATTATGCTGCCTTTGCGTTAAATGTGATCGAATAGTTTACGGTATGTACCTCCGTATAAGCCAAACATTTTTAGATAATGTTTTCGAAAAACAGAGGAGGTCGTTTTACACGCCTTGAAAACAGTGATCCTTTGAAAACCAGTACAAAAAAACGGGCTCATATTTTCCCACGAATTTACCTAATTAAATGCATCCTTTTTGTTACTTACACTTTCCATATCATAAATATGCCCCACCACTAGCTACAATAACTACACTAGTTTTCAGAAATTGAGGAAAAACAGAAAAATAGCGATTATTTGTGAAAGAAGAGTTCAGAATGCATAGAACGTGGATATATGACATGAAATGTAGCACGGAGTGAGAGTATCATGTGGTTTGCTTTTTGTGTGTGTGTGTGTGTGTGTGTGTGTGTGTGTGTGTGTGTGTGTGTGTAGCTGCAACATAATACAGAATTTGGGAAATATATATAGGCTAAGGTTGTCTGTCAACCAATACAAATAAAACCCAAGAAGTTTCAGGCAAAGTATTTTCTCTGCATTTCAGTGACTGGACTTTTAATCTCTGAGTAATGGCGCTTGTGCAAAATTTTTGTTTCAAAGAGAGAATTTAAACTTCTTTGTTGGCTTTTCTTTTTGCGTTTAATATTTACCAATAGTAAGCTCTGGAATCCACACTATTGCTGTCCATCATTCAAGAGAAATCAAGATTACTTCTGCATTATGCCGATTTTAGTTTATACGCAAATACTTTTCTTTCAATTATGAATTGTAAAGCCCGTTTCCTGTTCAGAATCGTCCTCTTCCTCATTCCAATAACATGCCATTTCTTCACTAGAAGCCTTAAAAATCCAGTTCGACAAAATCTTTTCCGTAAAATCTAACAACTCATCAATATCATCATGGCTACTCATCTTGCCAAATTTATTACAATACACTGATGGCTACTCATCTTGCCAAATTTATTACAATACACTGATGGCTACTCATCTTGCCAAATTTATTAACAATACACTGATGGCTACTCATCTTGTCAAATTTATTACAATACACTGATGGCTACTCATCTTGCCAAATTTATAACAATACACTGATGGCTACTCATCTTGTCAAATTTATTACAATACACTGATCGCTACTCATCTTGTCAAATTTATTACAATACACTGATGGCTACTCATCTTGCCAAATTTATTACAATACACTGATGGCTACTCATCTTGCCAAATTTATTACAATACACTGATGGCTACTCATCTTGCCAAATTTATTACAATACACTGATGGCTACTCATCTTGCCAAATTTATTACAATACACTGATGGCTACTCATCTTGCCAAATTTATTACAATACACTGATGGCTACTCATCTTGCCAAATTTATTACAACACACTGATGGCTACTCATCTTGCCAAATTTATAACAATACACTGATGGCTACTCATCTTGCCAAATTTATTACAATACACTGATGGCTACTCATCTTGCCAAATTTATAACAATACACTGATGGCTACTCATCTTGTCAAATTTATTACAATACACTGATCGCTACTCATCTTGTCAAATTTATTACAATACACTGATGGCTACTCATCTTGCCAAATTTATTACAATACACTGATGGCTACTCATCTTGCCAAATTTATTACAATACACTGATGGCTACTCATCTTGCCAAATTTATTACAATACACTGATGGCTACTCATCTTGCCAAATTTATTACAATACACTGATGGCTACTCATCTTGCCAAAGGTATTACAATACACTGATGGCTACTCATCTTGCCAAAGGTATTACAATACACTGATGGCTACTCATCTTGCCAAATTTATTGCTTCATGAATAACACTTCAGGTGTCGTTGAATGTGTGTTCACAGGCGCATGCTTCCTATTAATCACCCAAGTTGTTCTTGTTCTTATGTCCGGGATGAGGTGTAGGGTACATGTCTACCTTATGGTAAAAGCTCTGACCTTTTGCTATAATCCATGGCAATAATATAGGGACGGATGATTACCAGCAGCTTTTGGTGTTCATAATGTTGAAAACTTTTACTCTACAACCTCTCATTAGGCAATTGCTGTTTTATTTTATGCATAACCGATCAACAAAGCAGAATCCACATTTACATTTTTTTTAATTGTGGGTTTTCAGTTGCCGTCAATTATCACTTTATGCCCACATTGTGTTTCTCAAGTAACAATTGTAATTTGCAGTAATAGCTCCACCCCAAATCTGCAAAACTGGCTTTGTCAACGCAATAATCAGAACTTCAAGTTAAGAACACAACTGTTCAAAATCAAAGGGATCAGTACTTCTTATCAACAGGCGATCATCGAATGCTACATTTTTGTACGCTTAGCATTTATTTATCTCTGCAAAAGGCAACGGGTAAATAAATTCTGTACGAGAGTCAAATTCGCACTATTGAAATTGTAAGCAAACGGATGGCTGGAATTTACGCCAATCTTTAGTGCTCGAATTTCAAAAATATCAGGAAACACCACTACGTGTGAAATTTCACTTTGATCATCGAGCAATGGGCTCAAATTGTTTACGCCATTTGCATCATCAACTGGAAAGACGAAATGCTGAATTTTTAGTACTTTAAAAGGGAATAATCTCTTCTTTACAAGAAATAGATGTGCGAGGAAGTAGCCGTTTGTGACAGAACTAGCCTACACAAAAGGTAAACATATCAATTGGATTATGCCCAGTTTCTTTCATGGTTTTTGTAGTAAGTTTATAAGAAACTGTGACAGAAGTAAATGCGCTGGGATTAGCTGCACCCTGTTGAATATTTTCACTTTTAAAATCATACTTTTCTTGAAATCGGTTAAACTATCCACGGGAGCCCAGATACGGTTTCACATTACAACAGTATTTTGGTCTTCCAATTCTTTTTTCAAGTCATGTATGAAGTTAAAACATACTACCAAAGCGTTTTCTGGTATTTGATATCTTTAGTGCATCACATCAGCAACCGTAGCATATTTTCAATGACTTTACTCTTTCGTGTTTTTAGTCCTAACAGCGAATGCCTTAAGATTCATTTATGCTGGCTTTATATTTATCCGAAACGTTATTGTACATACGTGGGATGTAAATTAACAACATGGCTGGCGCTTGCAGTACTTTTATCTTCCCTTCAAACGCTTGTAAGGGCTAGTTTAATGTTTGCAAATTTTGCAACTTTCAGTTTGCTTGTTACTCTTTCTTAACGAAGGAAGGCGAATAAGTTATGATTCACGGTAGTGAAGAGGCCATGCCGAACTGCTTGCGACGACGTGATGCGATAGAGTAAACCGTAGAAAACTAGAAGAAAATACTAGAATTTTTTGCTAAAAATGTGATGTAGAGCACCATAACCGATTCTATGGAACAAGCGTCATTAAAAGTATCGTAACGGTAATGCAAATGTCGAAGTTCGTTCTATCAATTCACTTTACCCAGAAATTAAATAGTACGATTTTTATTCAGCAACGGTTCCCTAGGAAAACAGAAAACTTGGGGTAGCCGGGACAGAAGCAAAATTCCATGTAGAAATATCCACTTCCATAAAAATTGTAATTCAAACTATCACGCCTTCTGAGAGATACGCCGAAAAAGCAGCGACTACAGAGAGAAACGATCCTACGTGAGGGAAAATGTTCGTTTACGTTCTTCTCAAATTCAGGCAAAGTGGCTGATGTGGTTAATCCCCCTTCGTAAGTTGTAATGTACAGAGAAATCGCTTGTTTCAGATCCAGTGACCCTGTTTGCAGGAAAGAGGGAGAATTGCCTGTTCTTAATTCAAGGACTCTAACTCCATGCCTGTTTCTGTCATTCAAATGCATTTAATCGGAATTGAAGGACGGGCATTTTCTCGTAGTTTTAGAAAGAAATGTGGATTGTGCAAAGTGTACGTTAAATAATGCCGCGTACTTGTGTGAACCATCCAAACAGTTTCTTCTACATTTGTAGACAATTTACTTTAAAGTCTCAAAGGCGACATTTCACACCGCTGATTAGCAAATCCGATGCACTTTAATTCCAGTACAAAATGGGTGATGAAGGTAAATCTTGGTCGCCTCACATTTGTTGTATTTCATGTGTAACTTTGTTGACTGGATGGTTGAAGGGATCACGTCAAATGCCATTTGCGGTACCAATGGTTTAGAGAGAACCGAAAGACCACTCAACACCGTATTACTTCTGCATCACTACGATATCTGGAATTACAGCTGAGACCAAAGACACGGTTCAGTATCCAAGTATTCCTTCGGCCATAAAACCTGTTCCTCATGGTCCAGATCTTCCTGTTCCTCAACAGTCATGGAGTTTAGATGATAGTGATACTGATGAAATAAATTCTCACAGCGAAGAAGATATTGAAGTACAAGGCCTTGATTTCTCAGAAGATTCTGTGACCCACCTTATAAGTCAGGAGGAATTAAATGATCTGGTTCGTGACCTTCATGTTGCCAAAACGTCAGGCCGAAATTTTGGCTTCAAGATTGAAGGGATGGAATTTTTTACAACCAAGTACAAAAGTATGTAGTTTTCGTCGACGACAGCAAGAATTTGAGCACTTATTTTCAAACACTGGGGATCTTGTGTACTGAAATGATACAGTTTATTTATTTGATTGGAGGTTTAACGACCACCGTGAGCAACTCAATGGGCTATAAGCAGTCGCCCGTCCCTAATGTAGAATCACTGGTTCCAGGGAAGGGAGAGAGCCAGTGCCGTAAGACAAACACAACATCCATGCCTCACCGGGATTCGAACCCGGACCCCGTTCGGACGAATGATCAGAGGCCATCGCTTAGACCACTGCGCCATCGGGGCGGCACTGAAATGATATAGACTTATTGTTTGAAGCCTTAGGGCAGCAACACAAACCTGAAGAATGGAGACTTTTTATAAATTCCTCAAAAATAAGCTTGAAAGCTGTGCTTCTTCATAACGGAAACACGCATCTCAGTACCTGTTGCATATGCTGCATACATTAAAGAAACATTCGCAAATATGAAACCGTGGCTTCAAAGTATAGTATACAAAAAACACTCATGGAATATTTGTGGCGATCTTAAAGTGATAGTTTTACTCCTTGGTCTACACCTTGGATACACAAAACACTGCTGCTTCTTTTGTGAATTGAACAGTAGAGACAGAAGTTCTTATGTCATTAAAAAGACCTGGCCTAAAAGAGAGTCCATAATTCCAGGTAATAAAAACGTTGTTGGTGAGCCTTTAGTAGGTCCTAAGAGCGTGTACTTACCACCGCTTCACATCAAACTGGGCTTGATAAAATTTCTGTAAAGACATTGAATAAAGACGGAGAAGCCGTTCGTTTTCTAAAGAACAAGTTCCCCAAAATATCTGAAGCCAACATTAAACAAGGCATTTTTATTGGTCCACAAATAAGGGAACTTATGCGTGATCTTGCATTTGAAGGCACTTTAAATGAGACTGAAGCTGCTGCATGGAAGTCCTTTAAAGATGCAATACGCCTCCCAGGTGATGCAGTGGTATAAGCGATAGCTTCTGATCATTCGTCCAAGGTGGGTCCGGGTTTGAATTACGGTGAGGCATGAATGTTGTGTTTGTCTTATGGTCCTGATTCTCTCCCTTCCCTGGAACCAGTGACCCTAAATTAGGGAACGGACGACTGCTCATAACCCACTGAGTTGCTCACGGTGGTCGTTAAACCTCCAATAAAAAAAGAAAGATGTGATACTAAACTTTTTAAGTAACCGGAAGGCAGAAAATTATAAAGAACTTATAACTGAGTTTCTAGAAGACTATAAAGGCCATTGGATCCAATATGTCCCTTAAAATACATTTCCATTACTCGCGTCTGGACTTTTCCCTACAGAACTTGGGTGCTGTAAGCTATGAGAACGGGGAAAGTTTTCATCGGGACACATGCACCACATAAAACCGCTACAAAGGTTAATGGATCCCTAAAATTCTAGCTGATTACTTTTGGACTCTAAAAAGGGATGTAGTAAAACCAAAGTACAGAAGAAAATCTAAAGAAATTACTTTTTAAGTTAAGTGTAATTAATTGCTCGTAACGAAATATACATGCTTATTAGGAAAACGTTACTGGAGGAATATGTCCGATAGCACAATTTAACAAGCAGATTTGTAATCATAATGAAAAATACGGTATGATTCGGCATATATAGTCTTTGTAACGAAGAAATAATGTATTATTGTTATTCAGTGTCATTCAGCAGCCAACATGTTTGATTAAAAACAAAACCCACATTTCTGTATTTTTCATACACTGGTGTGCAAAAATTAAGGACGAAGAGGAGAAATTAGCATAAGAGCGGAACGAGCAGGCAGAATGGACAGAAAGACCACTCAGGAGATAGACTAGGGTCCAGTACGATAGGGCACTAGCATATGTGCAGCATGACGTAGGGGGGGCATTGGCGGAAGGGTATGAAGCACACGGGCGGTGTACGCTCGGCAATTCTGTGAGCTATTGCACGGTGTACATCGATTTGAACGACGTCGAGTTGCTGCCACCGTGTAATATGGCCAACGGCCAATCCAGTTGACGACATCTGGATGACTTTACCCGAGGTCACGTCATTGGGAAGTTGGAAGAAGGTCGAAGTGTGACTAGTGTGGCCGAGGAGTTCGGGATCGCTCACAGCATCATTTCACGAGCTTGGAGAGCATTTCAAACGACAGGAACAGCTATCCTAGAGTTTAGCAGTGGTCGTCCACGAGCAACCACGGCGTCGGAAGACCCGTATGTTGTCCTACAGGCGAGAAGAGACAGACAGCAGTCAGCGGGAGAAATCGCAAGGCACATGCAACAGACAACTGGACGTCCGTTATCGCGTTTTACCGTGGCCAGGAGGCCGCACAAAGGTGGTCTACTTGCTCGACGACCAGTACGGTGTGAGCCATTAACGCCTGCTCATCGGAGACGGCGGTTTCTGTGGTGCCAGGAACACAAGAATTGGACACAACAGCAATGGGGTCGAGTTCTCTTTACGGATGAGAGTCGATTTAGTCTGACGAGCGATTCTGGACGTATACACATCTGGAGAGAGCATGGAACACGCAATCACACCTCCAATATCTTCGAAAGGGACAGGTTTGGAGGTGGCGGAGTTCTAGTTTGGGGCGATATCATGCTTGGTAGCCGTACTGACCTCCACATCTTCCAAAGGAGGTTCAGTCACTGGTGTCCGCTATTGTACCGGAGGTTCTCCTGCCTCACGTGCGTCTGTTTAGAGGTGATGTGGGTCCTGAGTTCCTCTTCATGGACGACAACGCTACACCTCATCGTACAGTGGCTGTCGAAGAGCTGTTAGAGAGTGAGGATATTCAACGCATGGATTAGTCCGCAAGGTCCCCGGACCTAAATCAAATCGAACACGAGTGGGACCTTGTGGGTAGACACTCTACAGTTCGTCACCAGCCGCCAGCAATGATTCCGAAACTGCGAATGGCGCTAAAGGAATGGGCCGCGATGCCCCAACAGCTCATTGACAACCGTCCTCAGCATGGACAGACGTTGTAAATCCTGCAACGCAGTCAGGGGTGATCATATCCCCTACTAAAGACTGGATTTTTCTTGGCAACCGCCTGTCACATGGACGTTTCTGTCTTCTGTCCAGTTGTGCTCGAAGCTACCTTTTCAATAAAGTGCCTTTGTATCCTTTGGATTATGGTATGATTTGAGTCGATGTGGAGAACTTCTGCACGACGTTACGTTCGGAAAACCGTCTCGTCCTTAATTTTTGCACGCTAGTGTATTATATCGGCATTTCTTAATTTACCAAGAAATGTATCACATGAAGATATTTTTCAGAACATATATACTACAAGCAGGTGTTTTCTCGTGTTTGGTAGCACCATTATGTTCTGAAATTTCTGGGTTTCCTTAAATGTAAGCGGTGCAAACGAATGCCATTAGGATTAAAAAATAAAATAAAATCGTGAACTTGTTTCAGTTGATGTATCCTCCATTTGGGATCCCACTTGTTAGCTTAACACCATTTCCTATCGCCCGAAGTCCTAGCTGTGTTTGCACGTCATTCCCATCCAAATAAGGATCTTATCTTTTAAACCACCACTAATTACTGAATCAAAGACGACATAAGTCCACAGTAACACAACGTTCCTAACTGAACAGATATTTTTCTAATAGTTCCAACAAAGCCATTTTCTAGGAACTCCATCTGATAGCCGTGTAACATTTTTCTGAAACAGAATGAAATGTAAGAAATTTACCTTGCGAAAGTTTGATTCTTCGTAGCCTGTAAAACTTATAATTCATTATTACTGTAGACAATTTTTCAGATGTTTTTAACACTATTACGGTCTTATGTTTTGGCAACACAGCATGGTTTCGTCATTTGTTTCAGTAATCGTAATTTTTAAGGGGATGACATAAATAGAAATATTGGTATACTGTGAACACTCAAGAAACGCATATAACATATTAAATCCGTTTATTTTTGTGGGTGGCGTTGTAAGTACAAAGATTCGCCAAGCTTTCGCACTCCACTGGGAGGCT
Source organism: Macrothele yani (assembly GCA_039090855.1). Taxonomy (NCBI): domain Eukaryota; kingdom Metazoa; phylum Arthropoda; class Arachnida; order Araneae; family Macrothelidae; genus Macrothele; species Macrothele yani. The sequence continues at coordinate 50,760,205 of CM077008.1, read as the reverse complement.
TTCTCAAGGCTACCATTCTGGGAAGCTTTCTCAATGCTACCATTGCCTTGAGAAAGCTTCCCAGTGGAGTTAGAAACCTTGGCGGATCTTTGTCACAAAAATAAACGGATTTAATATGTTATATGCGTCTCTTGAGTGATGTTACGTTCCACACACCAAATTGTCTGGGATTTCTCAAGTGCACGTTTTTCATCGGATGGCTGCGATACATGGCAAGGGTCTTTCGGAGAAGGGGGGGGGAGATGTGACGTGCCTGTCCTGCAGGACGCACACGAAATAAAGGTAGATAGCAGTGTGATTACATGCCAGTGTAGTATAGTGGATAGCACTCGGAGCTCCGCAGCCGAGACTTGCGGTTTCGGATCCCGTCCCTGGCATACAAATTAATGGAGAAATTTACTTCGTCATATGGAGTAGTGTTGTATATCGTTAATAGATGGCGCTGTACGTAAGTCAAGTACTGGGGACGTGGCATTTCCGTACCTTTTTTCTTGAATATTAAAATTTTCATGCAGAAATTATTAATAACTGAGCGGTTATAGACTTTTATTTAGGATGTCAGTAATTATTTAAATCACTTACATTACAATGCATCGGCTTTTCTACCCTCAAGCGTATGTAAATCAGAAATAAGATACTGATAACCTAAGACGCTGACAGCAGCTGGTTCAGAAATCACCATCTGGAAAGGGAAAGACTTCACAAAATTCACTCACAAAACTAAGATCCCGAATGAGGGGATCGCAAAAACAGCGCGATTTTCAGCGTCGTCTATGAGCAGAAGGCTGCATTGAATATGTCTTTATTGTCTTAGCAACACTAATAGCGTTCCCCTCAGTTTGGCCTAATATCCTCTTTCACTATTGTTACCGCTCTCGTTTTAGAAAAATTCTAAGTACATTTGCGGATTCATACCTCGTAAATGATTAATTCTAGCCCTCCTTTCTCTTATTTCTGTTGACTTACAGTTTAAAATTTATAATAGTGTTCAGCTTTAGATGCTGGTTTTTGGTTTGGTTAGCGTTTCCTTGCTAATGGGAATTATTTCTCAGGACCGCAACAGATGAATCTTAACAACGAATACAGTTCTACTTATATTCGCCCAATAATGTTTTGTAAAAATGCAAGTAGATTTGCTAGGGTCGGACCAAGTTCGCAGTGGACACAGCATGTAGTAGATTTATTTTTATGCCCCAACAAATATATGGTGTTAATAACCATATGTAAAATTAATAACTGTGTGTGTCATATAGATCTGAATCTCAACAATCCATGGAGCAACGCCGACAAAGAAGGTGCTCAATTCCAAAATTTTGGCAGGGTCATTTTTTGATGATGTCTAACGTTTCCCTAATGCATTGCGATCAGTTTTTAATTGATTAGTGCTGTATATTTCTCAACATCGTCACACTACAAAGAAATTGCGTAGCTGCTGCTTGAAAAGTTTCCGAAGTGAAAAATCCTGATACTATCCCACAATAAGAACATGATACTATTTTGAGAATGTTGGCCTTGGTTTCTCATTAGAAGTTAAAAGCAAAGGCAAAAATAAAAAAATCCTTTCACGTCCTGTTCAGAAAAAAATCAATGTGATATTCGTTTGCACAAAATATTCGACGAAGAAATGGTTATGTTTTTGTCTCGTATTATTTGCGAGGGACGGTTCATGTCGAAGGCTACAATCATATCAATGCAATGTTTTCAATAACATGAAAGGGACATTGGACACCTGCAGGGAATGAGTTTTCGTACAATTCTTAAATGGTTCGCCTTCTCTCAAACTCGACATCCGACCTCAACAGGTTGTTATTTCTCTCTATTCGTCTTCCGGAAAGAAAGCCATCGAAGAGATCAAATTACCGGATTAGATTTGGCCAGTTGTATAGTCATTTTCGAAAGTGAATCACCGTACAGAAAACATTAATATTTGGGGCGGCATCTTTCACTCTGAGTTCCCGAAATAGTAACTTGCCTTAACGTTCCACACTGTTGCTGAAAGAATGTAAACTAAACAAAACATAGGCGAAATAATGACTCTTTGAAATAACTGTAAAAATTCATTTAAAAACGACTGTAGCGCACTATATTTAAAGTTTAATTATTTTCTTTCACGCGAAACAAACTCTTTTATAATTTCCCCTAACCGAGAAAAATAGAAGCACACAGAAGGAATAATCCAATCCAGAATAAAATTGGTATGTGCAATGTACCAATGTACATGTACATAGAAGGAAAAGATTGCAATTTCAAAGCAGTTGGGCGTTTTTTTCGGATAGAACAGCTGCACTAGTGGAACAAGTCAGTAAGCACACTATAGCGCCACCAATAGCTCGGTCACAAGCGGCTACCCGGCGTGGCATAGGCGCTTACAGTTCACGGATACTGTCCTGAGGTATAACATGTCAGATGGTGTCCAAATTGGGGGCCAGTTTCCATACATTCCAGGATGAGCATAGGTGCGTCCCATCATGTCCCAAACATGTTAGATCGGTTAGAGTTCGGGCGATCGCGCTGACCATGGAAGGGTGTCGACATTACGGAGGCAGGCCTGGGGGAGCCGTGCCATGTGTGGTCGTGTATTATCCTGTTGAAAAATTGCTCAGTGGTGCTGTGACAGGAATAGCAACACAACAAAATGTAGAATGTTGCCGACGTACCTTTGAGCTGTGAGGGTGCTACGGAGAACTACCAAGGCTGTTCGTCTGTCATAGGAAATGGCTCCCCAGATACTCCCGGTGTGCGTGCCATGTGCCGTTCCACGGCAAAGACATGATCCGTGCGCTGGCCGGCTAGCCTCCAGATACCTATGTGATGGTCAACGGCACCAAGTGCAAACCTACTCATAACTAAAAGACAACACGACGCCACTGGACACGATTTCACGTTGATCGGGCCAGACACCACTGCAACCGGTGCCGGCGATGCTGTCTAGTCACTGGTAGGCGGAGGAGTGGCCTCCTCAAATGTAGTCCCCGTGCCGCAAATTGTCTGGCAGCAGTCCGGATGGCCACTTCCGTACCTGTAGCCGACGTACATGTAGACATGGATCGTTGAGAGCGACGAATTCGTTTCTGTTCGTTTGGCTCTCAAAATCGCTCAATCCTCGCATTCTGCCGTTGTCTTTAACCGTCACCTGCAACCGTGTTGCTGGGTTGTGCCCGCCTGAGCCGATCGGTGCTAACAGCGGACGATTATCGCGTCAATCCGACCCATATATCCCTGGCGATACGCCGACTTGCCCAACTGGCCTCTCTCAGCCAAGTTATACGTCTTCTCTCAAACTCGCTCAGCTGCTCGTATCCTCACACTCCGTGGAGCTTAATGCAACCACAATCTGCTTTCACAATTCTCCCTGCGTGCCAGCTTTGCTCTTGATATACCCTCCTCGATGCGCAGTTCCCATGCGCTGTGACGTGCCACTATTTAGTCAACGGTCACTATTTTTTTAGTCATTTGCATATTCGGCCTTGAGGTACTTGCATGCGGAGTTTGATCAAGATCGAACGATTTTCTCGGTCTGCTTTGTTTTTCGTTTTTGTTTTTTTGCAAAGAGTGTATTTTGCTGATGATGGAATCCAAAAACAAATCTAACTGTACAATTTTTTTTATTTTATTTTAAGAATGTTTCTCGACAACCAGCTATCATTAGTCTTCAACATTTGTGGCTTTGAACTTATACAATAGTGACTGGAGCGATTCCAAACAGTTAACTGGATTGCAACAGATACTACAAAAATGAAAGCGTTCCATGTTGATTTGACGTGGTTACAACCGAATATGCATAGTAGCTACTTAGAAAGTCTTTCTTAAGCGGCGTTCACATATAGATTAAATCTGCTACAAATCCTGACACGAAAATATTCGTATCATAAGAACAACTTTCAAGAGAATTAAAACAGTTGTGCCCAGATTTTATTGACCATAACATTGTAGCAGAATTTGATATCCAGGAAGCTTCGCAACAGTAGTCCTCTAGGTTTCACTGACAAATTTCCGTGTGGCTTTTACAAAATTAAACACATTTCCAGGTAAATGATAATAATTAATGAAGAAGCTTTCCAGATTTCTAATTTTTGCTGTATCTGGGCTTCGATATAAGAGAAAGGACGAATGTTTCATAACCGGCCAGCTTTAACGCAGAATAATTATATCCACATGTTATTCATTCTTCTACATTGGTGTGAAAAATTTAAGGACGTAGTGGAGAAATTAGCATAATAGCGGAACGAGCAAGCAGAACGGACCGAAAGACCCCACTCAGGAGATAGACTAGGGTCCGGTACGATAGGAATTGTGCATATATGCAGCATGACGTGGGGGGGGGTCGGAAGGGTATAAAGCACACGGGCGGTGTACTATCAGCAATTCGGTGAAAGCTATTGCACGGTGTACATCGGTTTGAACATCGTAGAGTTGCTGCCACCGTGAGATATGCCCAACAGGCAATCCAGTAGACGACATCTGGATGACTTTACCCGAGGTCGCGTCATTGGGAAGTTGGAAGACGGTCGAAGTGTGACTAGTGTGGCCGAGGAGTTCGGGATCGCTCACAGCATCTTTTCACGAGCTTGGAGAGCATTTCAAACGAGAGGAACAGGTGCCCGAGAGTTTAGCAGTGGTCGTGCACGAGCAACCACGGCGGCGGACGACTGGTATATTGTCCTACAGGCGAGAAGAGACAGACGGAAGACAGCTGGAGAAATCGCAAGGCACATGCAACAGACAACTGGACGTCCGTTATCGCGTTTTACCATGGCCAGGAGACTGCACAAAGGTGGTCTATTTGCACGACGACCAGTACGGTGTAAGCCATTACCGCCTGCTCATCTGAGACGGCGGTTTCTGTGGTGCGAGGAACACAAGAACTGGACACATCAGCAATGGGGTCGAGTTCTCTTTAAGGATGAGAGCCGATTTAGTCTGACGAGCGATTCTGGACGTATACACATCTGGAAAGAGCAGGGAACACGCAATCATACCTGCAACATAATTGAAAGAGACCAGTTTGGAGGTGGCGGAGTTCTCGTTTGGGGCAGTATCATGCTTGGTAGCCGCACTGACCTCCACATCTTTCAAGGAGGTTCAGTCACTGGTGTCCGCTATTGTACAGAAGTTCTACTGCCTCACGTGCGTCTGTTTATAGGTGCTGTGGGTCCCGAGTTCCTCTTCATGAACGACAACGCTACACCTCCTCGTACAACGCGTGGATTGGCCCGCAAGGTCCTCGGACCTGAATCCAATCGAACACGTGTGGGACCTTCTCGGTAGACGCTCTGCAGCTCGTCACCAGCCGCCAGCAATGATTCCGCAGCTGCGATTGGCGCTACAAAAGGAATGGGCTGCGATACCTCAACAGCTCCTTGAAGACCTCGTCCTCAGCATGGACAGACGTTGTAAATCCTGCAACGCAGTTAGGGGTGATCATATCCCTTACTAAAGACTGGATTTTTCTTGGCAGCCGTCTGTCACATGGATGTTTCTGTCTTCTGTCCAGTTGTGCTCGAAGCTATCTTTTCAATAAAGTGCCTTTGTATCCTTTGGATTCCTTGTTTGGGCGGTTTTGCTCACTTGTCCCATATTCTTACATCTTCGTGATCTTATGGTATGATTTGAGTCGATGTGGAGCACTTCTGCACCACGTTACATTCGATAAACCGTCTCGTCCTTAATTTTTGCACGCCAGTGTAGCACATCACTGGCAAACAGTATTGGCAACGATATCTCGGCTACTGAAACTTGCAATAAACTAATCCTTTCTTTGTGAAAGACAGTTGATAACGCGGCTGAAATTATTCTTAACCTTTTCAGCTTTAAATACCATAAAATGCTCTCCCGGCATTTCATAAAATTATGCCTGGTAAAAATGTGCATTTGCATCAGGCATGATATGTCTGCATAAACAAGTCGGATTAGAAAAATCATTTCTCCAGAGGATTACTTGAAAGCTCCACCAAATATTTTTCTCAGTAGGAAAACCGTATTGGTAAAACGCAGCTGTTACTAGAGTAATACACGTGGAAGCTTTGCTATTAGATAGTAATACAGTATGTACGTAACAGATCTGCAACGAAAAGTAGCATTGAAACAGTTTTTTCGGAATAAATGATTTATTTAGACTAATGTCTGATACCAAATGAACAAATGCGGTCTGAGAAATCTTTAGTTTTTAGGTACCACCGACTTAAATACCTTAAAATGCTTTCCTATAAATTTTTCAAACTCACTATCAGACTTCCGTCAAAAGGTCAGCTTTTTCGCAGTAGACTTTTGTGTGCGTGTGCATGTGTGTATGTGGATGGGGAGGCTCCATCTCATTAAGATTTTCAACATTCGAAAAAATATTGTCACTGCTTTAGTTTTCTTGGAGGTGGAAGGCTAAAACTCATCGTGAGAGAGAGAATCATTGGTTCTGGGCAGTCTCCAGACCCTGATTGGGACCGAAGTTTTCAGGAAGGGGAGTATGGCCAGTGCTGTAGAGCGGGAACATCAGAGGTGTTTCATTCGAGCCACAGATCATCGCTGATCTCCAACGAATGATTGTTAAGTCCATACCCTCAGACAACTCGGAACCAGGCCCACCTCAGACGGCTCTCCAAAATAGTGCCCACCCTACTACCCGGGCCCAGACCCACCTCGGTCTGCTGTCCATTATCCAATTTTTCAGCTCACTGCGGCTCAGTTCCACTTCGGAAGGTTGTCAAGGAGCATATGTCATAGACCACTCGGGCTCAGTTCCATTTCGGAAGGTTGTCAAGGAGCATGTGTCATAGACCACTCGGGCTCAGTTCCACTTCCGAAGGTTGTCAAGGAGCATGTGTCATAGACCACTCTGGCTCAGTTCCACTTCCGAAGGTTGTCAAGGTGTCATAGACCACTCGGGCTCAGTTCCACTTCGGAAGGTTATCAAGGAGCATGTGTCATAGACCAGTCCGGCTTAGTTCCACTTCGGAAGGTTGTCAAGGAGCATGTGTCATAGAACACTCGGGCTCAGTTCCATTTCGGAAGGTTGTCAAGGAGCATGTGCCACAGACCACTAGGGCTCTAGATCACAGCAGACATTTATTTGTCCAGGAACCAATGCCTGCTGCCTTACACGACTACGTCCGTCGTCCACGGTGCCCAGAAGCTTGTGCCTTTCACTCGGGCAATTGCCAGTCTCAGACTGCTGTCCACAAGCCAGTGCTTAATATTACAGGCCCCAATCCAACCGCTGACGGCTGTACTGATACTCCTGTCTCCAACCAAACAGGCGCAGGACCACCAATCAGAGTCCTTGTGAAGATCGTGCCTCTGACTGCCAGGGCTCAGGACAGCCTTCGTTGCCTGCATAGAAGCCTTTGCTCTCCACATCTTCAGCGAAGGCCCATCTCCATCGGCTATCCAGGAGACCGTGCCTCCTACCACTAGGGCATCGGGGCGGCTGTCTACTTTTTCCGTTAGTTCCTGTTTAGCTCTCTTAGCTGAGTGTCATGTATTTTATGTGTCTGATAATTTTCCTCTGAGACTGTAGCAAATGTGAAAATCGAATTAAAAGATTTTATACAGGAAACAGCAGATTTACCCAGGTGTAGTAAGAAGATAAGGCGAACAACGGCGAAAACGAGTTTATATTTGATTTTCAAACACACGCTAATTTATTAAACTCAGTATGTTTCTGCAAGGAAATTTCAGGAGATACAGTTGTCGCACAAAATCGGTATTTTTCGGCAAAGAAGCTTCAGGTGTATGTAGTAGTCGCATAAATTCAATATTTTTCTCAAAGCAATTTGCCAAACCACATGACCATTGCTAGAAATCTTTATTTTGTGAAATACTTCTTTATAAACATACACAATGCTACTTAAAGAAAACACAACAGAGGGAAGAACACCTATTTCTTAAAATAAACAAAGACATCGCTCTTTCCACTGTTTAACAACACACAGCAACCGAAAAATTGTTATTCGGTTACCGCTGGGGAATTTAATCCCAGTTCTCTCGATATCTAGCCGAGCGCGTTAGCCTTACACCACGGTGGCCAACAGCCCACGGCGCTATGTGTGTTTTTCTGTCAGCTTCTGACACCATAAATCCGCAAGATGGGCTCAGCTACTGAGACGTCTCCATCTGGTGGGCATTAATAGCACTGGCAATATATTAATTACAGCAGTTAAGTCCAAACAGAGAAAATCCTCCAAATACGTGGCAGTTGCTGTGAGTTGCTAAAACGTGAAGGAAAGAGCGATGTCTTCGTTTATTCACTGATGCTACGTATTTTCGCGGATTTTCACCTGTTTCTTAAAATCTCAAACAGATATTTCAAAAGAGTTACATTTGCTGGAGTCGTAAGAAATAAGTATAGATATAGCAAACCAAAAAAGGCATACCCTCTTCAAATAAAAATATATCTTATGAAATTTATTGATTTTTGTACAAGAGAAAAGTAGGAAGCGAAACGACGTCAGTAAGGATGCGGATTATGTGGTTAGAAAAGTACTTACGCGAGGAACAAATAAATAAATTATCTAATGGAATAAGGTTGAACGATACATTACAACATAAATTACTCATGAAATGGCGAATAATGAAAAAGCCTGAAAAGAACGTTGAAAGAATTCTCAATCAATATATGATAGCGCATGTAACGGAAGGCAAAAAGTATTAAGATGGGAATTGCGGAAAACACACTCATGATACCCCCCCCCCCCCAAAGAAAAAAAAACGACATTTCAGCAGTTAAAAAAATGAAACAAGGCAAATGCACATCCACGGCATTTGTCAGATAAAAAAGCAGTAAGTTGTCTTTTTATTAATTTTGAAAGTAAGCTCACTTGAAAAAATAAGATTTCACCCTAGGGGCGCCATGTCGAAGAGATAAAATTTGGAATATTTATTTTCAATTTCTTTAATACAACTTTATCATTCTGGGTATCTGAAATATTTTGGAACTATGACTTTTTTATTCTTTCAATACGTACATACAACTCTCAAATTCCTTAAACAAGAAACCAATAAATATAAAGTATTCATATCAAAAACAGTTGAAAAACATTGCATCCTTATGTCTATTGAAGGGAAATTGGGAAAATAAAAATATTATTTGATTATCAGCGGGATTTTGACTTGAGTTTGGAAACATGTTTTGACTTCTTTTCTTTTTTTGACAGTGGTGTAAACAAAAACAAAAATTGTATGAATCATCTTTAGGCAGAAAATTAGCTATTCCCTCTGGTAAACGCTTTGAGAAACACTTAAGGAATATTGAATGAAACATTTTCTTCCCCTGTTTCGCTAATCCAAGGAAACAGCTTCCGATGTATGACTAAAATCCGCAAGTAATTTGAACCACCATCTCTGAACGGTAGCTTTCATTCCATTTCAAAGAACTCAGTTCAAATAACCGGTCAAGTATCGTTTTCACGAAATCTTTTGGGACCAACGATCATAAATTTCAACGAGCGTATTTCTCTATTTTGTGACAGAAACTAAATTTAAAATGAATTTAAATCCTCATTTCGGATTAAAAAAATCAGCATGCGTTCAGGTATTTTCCATTGCAGAAAAAAAAAGCATCTTTCGCATGATAAGATCGCTGTGGGTGTGAAATAAAACGAATGATTCAAGAGAACACATTTATTTGCGCACAACACTTTGCATTTATTTGTGACATTGACAACCACACCGAGCCACAGTCTGGAACATACATACTAAGTGGAATTAAATCATAACAACGAACAGTAAGGTTTACTAATTCCTGACGTTGCGTGGTGTTTAGGTAAGTGGATTAATGAATGTTATTGGCGTAAGCTCAATGGAAGAAAATATGTGACTCATAAAAATAAACGTTCACTAAACTATAGCCGCAGCAATAGTATTGTGTTGGTGCGAATGAAATGACAGGCCCCCACCACAGCAAAATGGAACCACCCACAGGTGCTGCGGGTATTGCGTCACAGAGTTACTATAAATAGCTTGCACGTGTGTGAAGAATAAGGTTCAAGCGTGGTTTGTTTAGGCGTAACGTGGCTTGCAAAAGAAACATGCAAACGCCGGATTTGAGAGTCATCTTCCTGTATGAATTTACCCTGGGCCATTCTACAGGAAATGCAGCTTGAAACGTTAACAAAGCGTTTGGGGAGAATACAGCCAACGAACGAACCATTCGGCGATGGTTTGTGAATTTTCGAAGCGGAGATACGGACCTGCAGAACCAAACACATGATCACCGACTTGTTGCTGTTTCTGACGATTTTCTGTTACGTGTGGTTGAAGCGGACCCCCAAAAAACGTGTCGTGAGATAGCGGCAGAGGAAGGTGTCTACCACACGATAGTTGCTCGGCGTCTGGCTGCGCTGGGTAAGGTCAAAAAGCTGGAAATGTGGCTGCTGCATGAGTTGACAACTGCCATTAAGACTAGGCGTTTGAAAGACCGCACGTAGCTGCTTGCCAGGAATAAACAGGAACCTCTACTGCATCGAATTGTCACCTGCGACGAGAAGTGGGTCCTTCATGATAAAAGGAAACGATCTGCACAATGGTTAAGCAAGGAACAGCCTGCTGGACGGCATCCTAAGCCACCTCTGCACACCAAGAAGGTGATGCTTCTTGTCTGGTGGTCAACAGCCGGGATAATTCATCGGAGTTTCTTGGTAAGAGTCCGAACCATCACTGCAGAACGTTGCTGTGCTGAATTACACCAGATGTACCGGACATTGCTACAGAAACAACCGGATTTGGTCAACAGACATGGTGTTCTTCTGCTCCAGGGCAACGGCCGCCCTCATGTTGCACAGCGAACGATACTGACACTAAGTGCCTTGGGCTATGAATCACCGCCTCATCCTTACTATTTTCCCGACTTGTCTCCCACAGACTATCATCTGTTTCGTCGCTTTGATCATTTCCTGTCCGGGAAACAGTTCTCGACAGACAACGAGGTTCAATGTGCAGTTGATGACTTCTTCGGGTCCCAGCCACAAGACATTTTTCATTCCGGGATCATGGCCTTGCCGGACAGATGGCAAATATCTGTCGACCTGCAGGTGAAGTTCACAGAGCAGTATATATACAAACCGAGGACCGGATTTCGGCTAGTAGAGTGTTCGGAGCCAGAATGTGAAAAGCTGCCGATTCATCGGAGTTTTATAAAAGACAAATTGAGATGGAACGGCGCCTCGGTACTACGATCTCGGAGGCGGCGGTGTTGTGCTGTGGGCGATGTTCTCTTGGGACACTTTAGGCCCCATTATCCCAAGAGCACAACCCCTGACTGCTGTCAGGTATCTGAACATCGTTGCGGACCAAATTCACCCATTCATGGCAACTGTGTTCCCTGCTAGTGGTGGCCATTACCAAGAGGATAATGCGCCATGCCACACTACCAGAATCGTCAACGAGTGGCTCGAGGAACATGCTGGTGACTTCCTGTTAATACTCTGTCCTCCACATTCACCTGACATGAACCCAATCGAACATTCGCGCTGAATCACCACCACCCCGAAAGGTACGGAAACTAAAGGACCTGCTGTGGACATTATGGTACCAGATACCCCAGGATACCACCCCATCAAATCTATGCCTCGCATAGTGGCCGCTGTTTTGCGGGCTAAAGGGGGTCCAACAGCTTATTAGGTAGGTGGTCATAATGTAACGTCTCATCGGTGTATATGCATGCTGACATCGAATTCTCGTCTACGTGAATGAAGTGTTGTCCTCCTCCTTGTGTACATGCAAATCAGTGGGTTCGTCGATTAGGGAGAGGGGTGAAAGCGTTGCGTTGCCCACGAATAATGAATCCCATTTTATCCTCTCAGTGCATTATCTGCAATAGTTCTGTGTAAAGAAGTACTCTGAAGAACTCCTAAATGTCTGAAGCAAGTTGATAAGATTGAACAAACTCACAAACTGAACTGAAATATTATTGAATGAACCTGTAACGTGGGGTCAATTTTCATTACGAAAGCCTCTGATATGTTTAATTTCCTGTTTTTCCCCGATGGATGTTAGATCACGTGATGACGAGGGAACATTCTGAAGTTTCAAACATTTCGTAAGTTCCTTTGAGTTTGTTTCATCCTTCCACGATGTGGCCTGCCTGTCGCCAGACGAAAGATTAGAAGTATTTGTCTGCATCAATAAAAAAACTACCGGTTTTATGCAAATGTGTATTTTAACGAAACGACTTAAAAAGCTTGCAAACTGCTGTGTTTAATTTATATTATTCACCTCCCTTTGTAATGAAATACTACTTACTACCTTTCCGACTCTTTTCTGTGTTTCAGAAAAACGTTTAATCTTCTCGTTTTGTTATTCACGAGTAGTTAAAATTTTGTCCCTTTTTCTCCGAGAATATAAAATAAAACATAGTAATCCACAAGTCTATGGAAACAGATTTAAGTAGTCTACACAAGGAAAGAAATTCCCCGTCGTAAACACCGAAAGCATTATAAAGAAGAATTCTTTCTTTTAAGCTTTGTTAGACATAAAGCAGCTACATTCACTTCAAAATCTTTTTAAGTACCACGTGAAACTCGAAAGCAAAGTTTAAACCAACGTTTAGGTTTCTCTGCCAAGTCAATTATTTTTTGTGTTCTAAGACAATTACAGAATAACTTTTTCCCTTCTTACGAGTTGAATAATTCTACGCGTTATTTGAATTCTTGGGGACTCTGAAGTATTTCTCGTGAATAAGCTATCGTTAATTTGATTATGAATAGCAAAGATTTTGATTTTAGTATATATATATATATATATATATACCCAGTTTTCGGCAAAACCTTTGAAGTGTGTAAAGAATAACAATGGAGTTTTTCGGTAAAGTACTAATGTTGACGTTTATTTAATTAGCAGAACAATAAGACTATAATCCTTTGAAAGAATGCCATTTTTTTTTTTTTGAGGAAAGTTTTTCTAACTTGAACGATAACTCTTTAGAGAAATGTACTACAAGACATAAAGTTTGTAAAAGTCTAAATCTGAGAGTAATCTCGCTAATGCGTTAAAGTTAAAGATTTCTACTAAAACTCTGTAAGAACATAAATAAATATCTGCTCATTCTTCTATAACGCTTCATTAATGTCACTCAAAGCATGCATTACTTGCCAAACATACCAAATCTGGTCATGAAATGTGTAATGTTCTTTAGTTTTGATGTATCAAAATCTTTGATACATCAAAATCTTTGCTATTCATATGCGAAAGGTCAGTTTCGCAAAAACATTAACATTACGTGAATAAGACTACTGCTTTTACTGAAACCTTACGTAGCATTTACGTGATGCGCGAGATAACAAAACATAGGTATCTCTTAATTAAGCGCTGATTGGCTTGGACGACCAATTAAACAACAAATATGTACTTATAAAACTTCAAGGTCCTTATACAGTATTTTACACACTCTAACGTTAAGCACACATAGTCATAAAATACAGTAACCTGATGTCTTAAACAGGTTCTCGAATACACGGAGTACAGCAGATTACTCGCAACTTCTAGCCGTTTCGACACGCGTATCACCTCTGATATAGGTACATCGCAATAACTCCTTTGCAAATCGTGTTAGATACTTCAAAGTTTGAAGATTACTTTCCATTGCTATTCGAGATGCAGTGACTGATTTCAAGACGGCGAAAGGCCTACATTTGCTTGAAGCAAAAATATTTATCATGTTAAAACGCAAAATTAAACTGGATCGTGCGTGCATGCTCTGCTGTTGGGACCTCCTCAAAAAATGTCCCAGTTACGTGTGTATCACAAGATGCATACATCTTCCCACATTTGGGTTTTTGTTATTCTATTAGTGGTCTGAATTTTTCCTAGAGACATCACTCTTACGACGCATGCAGTGCTTTACGACGACTTGTGAAATTATTTCTTCTATTGTCCTAAAAGGATACTATATACAGGATTTGTTTGTCAAACTAATTTTTATTGCATTCCTTCCGGAAGAGGAAATCTATGACTACATCTTGAGAAACGGGAACAGAAGGATCTAAAGGCCAGGCAGAAGAAACATTTAGCTACTATTAGAAATACAAATTAAGTGTTCTTATAAACAGGATTTGGAAATTATAACTGAAAATGTTCAGTCAACAAGGTCAGTAGCGCACCCAGAAATTTCCCAGTGAGGGAAACGGTGGCAGTGGCTCACAGAATTTTCCCAAGGTGGGTATGATCCCCGTAAATTTACCGGGGAAAATAGTCAGGTGCCATAACAATTAAGAATGAGGTTACCTTTTGTACATATATTCTTATCCAGTTACTAGTAATGTTACTGTACAAGAATGGTAAGATTCGCCCTTCATAAGATTTTCATTTGTAGCAGCAAAAACGTGAAACTTGGTGGCAAAACAATAACACATATTGTTAATAATGCTAGCCTATTTAAAGTATTGTCCATCACTTTCTAAACATTTCCGCCATTTTGAACCCACTGGTAAAATCCATTTTGTAAAAATCCCTGAGGCTGTCGTTTCATCCATGAGTTCACAGCCAGTTTACTGTCTGTCACATCGTCGAAACGTTCCCCAAAAAGGGTGTTTTTCAAAGGGGCAAACAGAAAAAAGTCTAAGGGAGCTAAATGAGGACCTTATGGTGGTAGGGGCATCACCGTCCACTTTATTTTGGCAATAGCCTGTAAAGTCTCCATTGAGGTGTGGGGACGTGCGTTATCATGGTGTAAAATAACACTATGAAGTGGAATGTCACGTTTTTTCCTTCTGATAGCTTCCTTTAGCTTTTTCCATGTCTGCACACAGTGTGCTCAGTTTTTTTTTGCACCCCGTTCAAAGAAATTAGTCAAAATGACACCACGCTTGTCTCAGAAAATTGTTACCATCACTTTCTCTGCGGAATGAGTTGTTCCTTTGACGCACCTTTTGTTTCTACGTCATGAAAGAACACCCAGGTTTCATCCCCCGTCACGACATTAGAGAAAAACTCCTCACCCTCCCTCTCGCAACAGCCCAAGAGGTTCCGGCACATGTCCACTCTTTGCTCACATTGTTCACGGGTTAGTTGTCTTGGAATCCACTTATTAAAAAAGCCCAGATCCCTAATTAATATTTCTATAGCACTATGACCACAATGAATTGCATCACATAACTCCTGGATGGTGACACGACGATCAGCTGTGATGAGGTCTTTCACTCTTTGCCTGTTGGCATCTGTCACTGCAGTTGCGAGCTTTACACTCCGTTGTTTGTCCGGAACTGAATTTTCTCCCTATCGAAAGCTCCTCATTTATCTTCGTACATTACTGATATCGATTGTGGAAGTTCCATACACCACCAGGAGTCTTCTGTGGATTTCTGGCGGCTCACATACCTCTTTTTCAGGAATTCAATTACGTCTCGCTGATTTTTTCTGCCATTCATGATATTAATTTTCGATTCAGAAAACATTTTGTTCCCATATTGGTAACATATCATAGTACATGTCAGAGCAGTATCATTAAAATCAATTAAAAATTTTAAAAGTTATAAAGGAGGCGGCATTACTTTCAGGATGTCCCTTGTATTTCTGGTAGGGTTTCCCATCCAAAGAAGCAGCTACCTTGGCCTCAGGAGATTTGTATTGCGTTCTAGTAGCGGAAGTGATGGGCCCTAATAGGAAAGTAGAGAGTCACATAGAAATTGTTAAGACTGTCCGACAGGGAAGTACGATCTGACATTGTGGCAGAATGCTAGATGATACCAAAGCAGAGTGTGCAAAAGGAAGGAACAGATTATTTTATTTTTTACGTGGCGTATAATAAACACACCCGGGCCGCCGGCTAAACGTTATCCTCCAGAAGCACGGCGTGTCGTTAAGTAGTTGCAGGTGTCAAGCTGGAATCTAAACCTCGATCAACGGAACGGCAGCGGATTGCTTTTACTACTGGGCTATCAAGACCTTTCAAGTGATAATTAAATTTGAAATATTGTATAGCATAACAACGTGACACCTTGCAATATAACTTTACTGCGCTTCCACACATTCTTTGAAACATTATGTGACTATTTTAAACACGAATTTAAGAATTTTACTTACCAAATTTCAATCCATGCAAAAAGTTATATTCATAGTCGAAAATATGAAATTGTTAGAAATTACTACTGAAAATGTACTTATCGGGGTCCCATTACATTCAGCCTAAAGGGCTCATTTTTCATCGGGTGGCACAGGTCGCTGCGCTTCCATGTTTGTCTTTGGCGGAGGGTAACACACGTAGATTTCAAAAATACACAATGTGAGGACTCGAAAAACAGAAGTCGCTCCCTGTTATGATGTCGTATTAAGAAAACATATAATTGTGTTTGTGTACCATTCCTGCATGAAGAGTTTTTTTATTAAATTGTTGTGTATCGTCTCACCATCTACGTGGAATTTAAAATGAATAACAACATTGCACACGGTACTGTCCTTTTTTGTTTTGTGATTCCATAATATTCTTCCTTTCATCTACGAGGCAGCTATAGAGGGTGTTCACACATTTTAGAGCGATTTTGCAGCAATATAATTAACGTTTAAAATAAAATTATTCCCTTCTTATGTTTTATTTGATAGTACCTTGTCTGGACATCTAGATTTCGAAGATAACAGGGTATTTCTTATAATTGGTAGTGCTATTTTATTCCTCTCCTTTTCCACTGCTTTCCATAATCCAATCATTATTTTAGATCTGCGTTCATAAAGCACTCTTTTCAACAGTCAGAATGCACAATAGTCCTTTGGTGACACATCAGGAGAGTTTGAAGGAATATGAGCAAAAGGTATAGACTTGATACCCGTCTCTTTATTTCATTTTTTCAAGAAATGAAGTGGTAGATTTGGATTCCTGACTGGTAGCCTTATACTGATGAAGTTCCATTCTTTGAAGGCTTTGTGAATAAATGAATGGTATCTCCTCTTTAAACACAGGAATAAAACCATTATTTTGGCAATATGTAGAATTGATTTTAACATTCCTTTCAACTCTTTTTAACTTTAATTTCCCATTGTACGAGAAACAATTTTGTAAGTATTTTTCTTTTCTTCTGCGATAGTAAATCGACCCTTTTTTATTACAGTTGTTTAGGCAGATTCATGCTTCCACAATCCATTAGTCGCAATATATCTGCATCTGTCTCCGGCAAAGTTATTTTCATAAAGAAGTCTACATCGTGTTCTGCGCTCAGCCGCATGCCTAGACAAAAGGCGATGAGCATTGCGTTTTTTAGTTTTTTCGGATTCAAATCTTTGTTTATTACCTTGATACCGAGATTTTTAACGACTTAGTGACTGCTATTCGAGTCGATTGATTTTCTTTTAAGACCAGAGACCTTACTTTTGAAATAGTCGTAAAAGTGCGTACCTTCTTTTAATATTCGTTTGGCGTTCTTTTTCCTGTTAAAAGCAATGTTCCACGATTTTTCTCTCTATAATTAATAACATTGCTTAATTTACATTTAGAAATGGTAATTCCATGCTCTTCACAGCGTTTTTTAATTACAGAATACGAATATTTCTCTTCGTAAAGAGCTAAAACGTAACTTTCTATCACAGCTTGCTTATGTGCGCCATTTTCGTTGCAGACGAGATTTAACCGCAGCAGATGTTTCTTTAATGTTCATCTAACATTCTGTTGCCAGTTTCAATAGTTTGAACTTCTCTCATTTTCTATAATTTCTTATCAAAAGCGCTCTAAATATGTTGGAACATCCTCGATATCTGCTACTGAGAGCAGAAAAATCTTTGATACTAATGTAGAATGTAAGTTTTTTTTTAACACATTAACAACAGAAATCGCGCTTCCACGAACTTTAAAAAATATGGAACTTGAAGAGCGGTATTTATTCCCTCCCTTTTGAAAGTACCTAATAGAAAGGAAGCATATTTCACAACAATGTTGTTCCTGCTACATCACTGTTGAAATGTAAATTAATTTGTAATTTGTTAACACTTTAGAGAAAAATATGTCTGCTGGTGAAAATAAACCAGCACGTTTCACTTTTCGGATTCTTGTACATACTTCGCGAAGTTCAGTTTCTCATGAAAGCCTTTTGGCAAAACATTTATTTGAAAAGCTTCGAAGCTCTGAATGTGCCTGTCCAGAGTAGATTTCTAGAAGAGAAGACGTTCTACTAGACGGGAGCTCCTACATTTTATTCCGGCTCGGGTCTTTGGTTTTCATGAGAGCGGCTCTTATGAAAGCAGCGAAAGTAGGAGAACAAATGTTTTATTCACACCGTGGACAAAGACGCATTCACTTTCCCACGTAGACTCTTCGTTCACGCAATACGCATTCGTCATGAAGTCGAACGCTGAATTCCGTCCCAGAAAAACTTCGGAAATTGATATGCAGTTGCTTGTGCTATCGCTGTCGCCGTGTGCAGTCGAAACAAAAGTTTTTCCAACAGCGCCTCTTCCAAAATGACCACAAAAAAAAAAAAAAAAAAAGCGCAACGCACTTGAAGCAAGTTCAGGGAGTTAAGTGCTATGGAATGCTGACCACTTAATTCCTGAAACCTTTTTTTTTTTTTTTTTTGAAATTTTCTGCATATCCACTCTAAAATGCGCTTCTCTGCAATACAGAAAATAGAAAGCGTTATTTCGACATCTTCTGTCCCTTTGCACTGCCTTTTTGAATACCGTACTGAAACTTTCCATTTTCGTGCGTCATAAGATCTTTGTATTGTGTCGAACACACGTAGCTACTCCTTAAATGCATATATGTCTGCTCCCTTAAACATAATTCTGGGTAAATTGGTTTTGTATACATACTCATAATTCTAGAAATTTCATAAAATCACAATTTATAGTGCAAATCAAGTATACATATAATTAATAATAAGGAACTGTGCACCAACTGTACTAAAAATAGTATAACTATAGTAATAGTCCGAATTTCTTGGCGTAGAATGGAAATCAAGAAACTTTAATTTCTCTTCTACGCCAAGCAATTCGGATTACTAATATAGTTATACTATTTTAAGTATACATATTTTAACCAGCATCGTCGACTACATCTGTTTCTTTAAATATCATTGCAAATCATATTTCCCTTTAAACGAATCGTCACATAAAAATTTATTTCAAAACGTTTAATAACACCAGGTGCCCGAAACACGCCACATATCTGTGTTTTCGTTAACTGAGTATGCATTTTTAAAACATTTATGTAACTATAGAACCCGGGTATTCCTTCTAGAACACTTACTTATGGAATACGGCGTTTTCGTTAAATGTAATTACAAAACATACCTTATTAGGACAAATAATTGTATAAATAAAATATAATTCTAGAACGTTGCATTAAGTGCAAAACTATCATTTTATATCGAATGACGTATTTATTGTTCAGTACAATCTTAAAATATATGATATATAATTTTAAAACATTTTTAACGAACGTAATTTTCAAATACATTACTTATTTGCGTTTTTTTTCTTTCCAGAACTTGTATTTTGAGAACACGACTATTGTTTTAAATATAATTTTAGGATATAGGGATTCAATTTTGAATATATATATTTTAAAACGGAGCGTTTCTGATAGAATATTTATAGTGTGGTTCGTCGCATCAAAAATAAGCTCAATTCTTACCGCTAAAATATTTAAGTATTTTCGGTGCGTGTTAAACCATTTTTTTTTTCAATAATTGACTTTTCTACTAAGGGTTTTCTGATATAAACTAAGTTTCCAATTGTGACATACACTGCCCAACCGTTAATATCAGCGAACCCCTCTAATGATACCAAATTAGGTCACACGCAAGCACTATGCCCCCAAATCAACTATAAATATGGTTGTACGGCTATGATAA
Source organism: Macrothele yani (assembly GCA_039090855.1). Taxonomy (NCBI): domain Eukaryota; kingdom Metazoa; phylum Arthropoda; class Arachnida; order Araneae; family Macrothelidae; genus Macrothele; species Macrothele yani. Next base: position 50,740,442 of record CM077008.1, on the reverse strand, counting down.
GACAATACTATGATTGTGAATGTAACACACCTCATTTGACACAGGTAACTAATTTCCATTTTGTACGGATAATTGCTAATTTTTATTTTGTACGGAGCGATTGCTACTTGAGCAATCGCAACATAGTGGCATTTCAGCGGCATTGAAGGTACCTATAGTTGGTGATATGGTATGCAAATTGCAGGGGACTGGGTCTGAATCTGCCAAGCAACCAGCAGGAAAATCTCCGAGCAAGCAGATCGTAACAGAAGAGCTATGCGAAACAGTACTCGCTCAAATCGCAAATCAACATTATCTCAAATCACGCAAACACTATGTGAGACTATTGGCACATGCTAACATCAGTAGAGTATGCCGGACGTTGCATGATATGGCTTACCACAGTCGATCAGCCATTCACAAGTCGCTAATCACTTCGATCAAAGGTGCATGCTGATTAATGTAGTCTATGGAACGGCAATTTTAGACTGTGGACCAATGGGAAATTTGCTTTGGACTAACGATCACGGCGCACAGTCGACCAGTCTGGTGATCATTCCTGTATGCGTCGATCTTAGACTGTAGCCCAATGGGAAACCGTGTTTTGGACTAACAATCATGATGCACAGTCGACCAATGTGGTGGTCTTTCCTGAGTGTGTCGATCTTAGACTGTAGACTAATGAGAAACTGCTTTAGGAAAACGATCATGGTGCACAGTCTACCAGTCTGGTGGTCTTTTCTGAGTGTGTCGATCTTCGACTTTAGACCAATGGGAAACTGCTATGTTTTAGATTAACGATCATGGTGCACAGTCGACCAGTCTGGTGGTCTACCCTAAGTAGGTCGATCTTAGATTGTATACCAATGGGAAGCTATGCTTTGGACTAACGATCATGGTTCACAGTCAACCAGTCTAGTGGTTTTTCATGAGTGTTGCTGATTTCCGGGAGAAATGGTGGTCTTTCTAGATTGTCAAGAAGACAGTTCCTTCCGCACTGTGTCCTTTTGACAATCAAGCTTAGTGGATGCAACGTGATGGTATGGAGCTGTTATTTTTTTGTCTTTTTTGGTTCGGCTTAGGTCCATTAGATGTTTAAGACCAAATTATGAATGCTGGACTCTACCTAGACGTCCTGAAAAATAGTGCTGCAATCGTTGTCGAAGTTGTTTAGGAAGGGCTGACAAATCAGTTAGCAAGACTACACATTATATCACAATGCTCCCGTTCCTACAGATTGGTTGGAGGATATGGGCATTGTAAAATTCGACTGGTCAGTCTAGTGCCTTATTCTAACCTGAACCTGGTACAGAATCTTTGCGACGAATTGAATGACACAGTGCGGGAAAAACGAGATCACCCAACAAACAATGCGGAACTGGGCACAGCTTTGTGATTCGAGTAGCGGAACTTATCGGCGGACATTTACAAAATGACGGGCGATAGTATTCCACGAAGACCAGTGGCAGTCATAAGGGGAAAAGGTTTTAGCACACGATGGAGGGCCAAGAGGTTTAGTACATCAAAATATACAGGTTTGATCTTAAAATTTATACTACACATACCGGTCACTAAATTAGAAAATTTTATTTAATACCGGGTTCAACCCTCTTTAGCCCGCTTTACATCACGTATGTGGTTCGACGTAGATTCCCCAAGGTGTTGGAATGCATCGACGTATACTTAATACCATGTGTTCACAAGACAAGCCTTAAACTGGTTGAGATTCTACAAAAGAACGCTTTGCTCCTAGATCTGTTTCCCTAGCATGTCCGATACATTTTCAGTGGGGTTCAGATCCGGGATTCGTGGTGGCTAGAAAAGTTGGCGAAAATCGCTGTCGCTTCTTCTGTTTCCACTACTCTAGATTCAGTCATGAATTTCCTCTTCCGGAAAGAATTAAATGAAATTGAGACAAATCCGATATTATCCCGCAGGGTAGTAGATGAAATTATTTTCCGAACTCGAGACGGGTCCTAAAGATTCCTCGGTAGGAAAAATTATTCTGACCACCAATAGAAAAAAAATAGCCGAATATGGGAAGATGATTTACATCTACGTGGCAGGGACATTTTCAAGGAGTTGCAAAGCAAAAAAAAGAATATTTTAAGACACGCAAGTGTTACAATACTAATGGCAGGGCATCATATGTGCAGCAGTAGTTTTGGATGAAACCTGAGATGCAACGTCTGCGAACAAAATATAGCTCAATACCAAAAATAAAGGGTAAGATCATTCAGTGAATTTTTTCGAAAAATAAGAAGCACGCTCGAAAGCCGAAAGTCGTTTTCAGTGTACGGTTGATTACGTACGCAAAAGAGCACGCCGGGAAATTATGCACATTCATACATGTTTCAGAATTTCTCATTTACATTCTTTCCAACGACATTTTCATAAAATGTGCCACGATGCTCCTACATATCCAGCCGTAAACATAACATCTTCCCCGTTTCTTCGGGATGCCATCAAAAGAGGCTTGCCCTTATGAATCTTCTGTCAGTATCCCATTTTTATTGGAAGCCATCACGCTGCCGTGTAGTACCACTTTCTTAACTGCCCTCTGAGCTTCTTTGTAAAGGCTGTGCTCTCATTATTTAAGTGTCATTCAACATCTCTATCCCCTCTCCCCCTCCCCCTCTCCACGACACTGGCCTTCTTTCTTCTAACCTTCATGTCACGGGGCAGAGAAATAAAGCGCTCCTCATATTGATGCTGTCGTGTTGTTTTGGAATTTCTGGAAGACAGATCGCTCCATATTTGGACGCTATATAAGGGATCATTAGGCTTGCGACAGAGGGTGGGGTGCACTAAAGGTGGGCGAATCAATAATACTGATTGACGACCATGCGCTTCGATAAACAGCATTCTCATCGCCGACATGCCTTATTTTGCGGAAGACATTCAGATATCCTTCCAAGGGAGATGAAGTTAGGGATTTGATAGTTTGCCATGGTATAATAATGCACGAACATAATTCATCAAACAGCCTTGGATCACAAGTAACTAATTGCTTAAGACAAAGATAAAATATTCTTTAAAACCTTTGGGTTGAAGTTCACAGGGATAGAATTTATGTTCTATTAATTATTCATCTAAATCTTAGTTAAACTAATTAGCAAAAATAACAAATATAAGTTCCAGAGGGTAATGACTTTCGATAATTACTACAGATTTCTACTAAAACCAGCGCAGCTTAAAGAATTCAAACGGACAACCTGGCAACTTTACGTGGGCCGCCTTCACACTATGTTCATGGAAACCGTTCGCAAGTTATGTCAATTGGATATCCACTGCAGGTAAGAACTGCGTTTAAATTATATTGAATCGAATAATATCAATACAAATTTTGAAGTTGTGAATCCATTTATTGGTGTAAATAAAACATGAATGTTAAGTCAGATAATATCCGAAAACTTGAACATTTTGTCGTCCTGGAGTGGAAATTGATTCCGCGTCTCCCTGCTAGCGCCCGAGTATGCTAACCACTACACCACCCATAACGATCCAGTATCAATTTCCCGATTAATTTGAATATAACCATCACAAGATTTGCTAGTCGAAGCAACCAGCATTCATATATCGCGAACCTGGAGCATATGAATGCCCGTTGCTTCGACTAGCGAATCCAGTGATGGTTATATTCAAATTAATCGGAAACTTGAAAATAGGTAGTTCTGGGTGGTGTAGTGGTTAGCATACTCGGGCACAATCCGGAAGACGCGGATTCCATTCCCGCTCCAAGATGACGAAATTTTCAAGTTTTCGGATATTATCTGGCGTACCACTCATGTCATATTTACACCAATAAATGGATTAACAACTTCAAAATTTGTATTGTACAATGGTGTAATCCCGTATTTCAAACATCGAATAATATCAGTGGTTCTTCGAATAAGTATCATTTTTTAAGGATACGCAAGCATAAATATGTTAAATTTAAATCAGTTGGCATTCTCACATATCGTCCATTTACGCAAATACCGGACACTGATTTAGAAATCATTATGGAGATGTACATAAACGTCACTTACGCAACGTATTCGCAAAATACGTGGTCACATGAGACCCCACGTGATCTAGTGCAGCTAGGTAAGACAGCTGCTCGTAGGTACTGGAAAGTAGTGTCAAGTAGAATGGGAAAAACGAAAGATCTTTCAGAATCAGATAAAGCGCTTATCGTTGGTGCCCATGCGGCTGGAACGACGATTTTAAAAACAGCAGAGCTATCCGCTTTTTAAAAAAGATGAGATATCCCGGGTGTTCCCTCTGTGAAGAAATAACACACATTGCTTGCGTACAGGCGAAACTGTGGCGCGACGATATTCTGTCAAGAATGAGATCGCCGTCTCTTGAGAAGACTTGTACAGAGAAACAGGACGTCCTCTATGCGAAAATTGACCAAAGCATTTAGTGAAGGCTGTTCCTGACCCCTATCTCGGCGATATACATTACTGGACAATTGCTAAGGACGGATCATAAACGGCTATATAGCGCATAAAAAGTAAGTGTGGTTGGATGCCAAGTGAAATAAAGTAATGTCAGAATGCCAGGACATTACAAGACAGACAATTTATTGTGCTCTGAAATCCAGAAGGCTTTAGAACGTGTTCAAGAGACAAACAGGCCATTTTGTGCAGAATACGTAAACGTGAAAAAAATGCAATTACCGTCCGCAGGCATTCCAGCGTAAGATGTCAATACGGGATATGGCCACCATGGAGGGCGATGCAAGATTCCACACGTCGTGTCATGCTTTGCACAACATTATCAAGCAGCTGTTGGGGTAATTTATCCCATTCCTCTGTCAGTGCACGGATGAGGGTGTCCTTGTTTATTGGAGGGCATTGGCGACCAGCAACACTCCTCCCCAAAGCATCCCACACATTTTCAATGGGATTCAGATCTGGAGAACGTGCTGGCCATACGAGGCGTTGAATATCCTCGCTCTCAAGGCACTCCTGGACAGCGACTGTTCCATGACATGTTGCGTTGTTGTCCATGAAAATGAATCTATCACCGACAGCACCACGGAACATGCGAACATGAGGTAGCAGAACATCATTAATGTATCGTTGGCCAGTCATAGTCCCAGTTGGAAGCACGTAGAGGGACGTACGGCCATTGATCATCATGCCAGCCCATACCATGACACTACATGTCGGATATCGGTCCCTTTCCTGTATGTTTGCTGGACAATATGCAGTACCACTATCACGCCAGATCAGTTGTCGTCGTCAATCAGACAATAGACTATATCTACTCTCATCTGAGAAGAGGACAGCAGACCAGTCGTTATCAGTCCAATTGCGATGCTAATGGCACCATTGCAAACGGGCGGTACGGTGACGTCTGGACAATGGGATGCACACAACAGGACGGTGGGCGTATAGTCCTCCTTCATGCAAACGTCTGGCGACAGTTTTTAGGGAGATCCGCTTGCCAGTAGCAGCCATAAACTGATTTGCTACCTCACTAGCTGTGCTGCGCCGCTGTTTTTTTGTTGATAGCACTATGTACCGATCTTCTGCAGGTGTCGTACTGCGAACACGACCTCCCCGTGACGTTTGCAACACTCACCATTTGTTTGAAATGATTTACAAAGCCTTGAAACAACACTGTGGCTGACGTCGAACTCCCTGGCAACATCTGTTATTTTTCGCCCTTTTTCAATCTTGCTAATAATACGGCCACGCGTAAATTTTTTTTTTTGATTGGAGGTTTAACGACCACCGTGAGCAACTCGAATTGGCTATAAGCAGTCGCCCGTCCCTAATTTAGGGTCACTGGTTCCAGGGAAGGGAGAGAGCCAGTGCCGTTAGACAAACACAACATCCATGCCTGACCGGGATTCGAACCCGGACCCCTTACGGACGAATGATCAGAGGCCAACGCCTTAGACCACTGCGCCACCGGGGCGGCACGCGTAAAATTATCTAGGTGATGTCGGGAAGACATACTGAAAATTGCAAGTTCGTCAATTGATTCTTTCCCTTTCAACTTTGCGTTTGAACAACAACGGTCAATACGCGTCAAATCCTTTATATCTCTTATCAGCGCTATGACGTCACGAACAAGTTCGGCAATCCAAAATTTGCATACGCACAACACGTCTTACTGTATCCCGCACTTATGCTAATTTCCACATTTTCCTGCCTTCCATTTTATGGTTGCTATCGTTGCTATTGTCATCCGTCCTGAGCAATTGTCCGGCAGTGTATAAGCAGGAAATTGAAGATTGGTATTAGCAGTCATATGCCTATACGGAAATCATTGATTTCTGCGAAGAACCGGAAAGTTTGTCTAGAGTGGTGTCAGGAAGGCGGTGACTGGACAGTGGAAGATTGAAAAAAGGCATGACAAGTCGGTACCGGCACACCTTGTTCTGTACTGACGGTAAGCAAGGAGTTTGGCTGGAGCCTCATGAAGCAGTAGACCCAGCTTGCTTTGCAAACACAGCTCAAGGTTCTGGAACTGCTAACATGGTGTGGGGCACGTCCTGTTGGTGTGATATGAGTCCCCCTAATACGACTCGCCTTGCTGGAAGGTCAGGTGTTCTCCAAGGATTATCTGAACATTGTTGCAGACCAAGTCCATTCTGCAATATTGACTTTTTTTACCTAGCAAGTGATGGCTGTTTCATGGACTGTAATGCTACGCAAGATGTGTTCAACAGTGGTTTAGCGACCATGACTTCCACCATGACCACTGGCCACCAGAAAACCTGGATCTGAATCCCATTGAAAATGGATAGGACATGTTAAAAACCAAATCCGGAAAGCAAAACCCTCTTCCGAAAAATTAAAGCCAGTAAAAGGACTGCCTGCCGAAAGACTGGTATACCGTAGACGTAGATCCAACTATAACACCTTGGAGGACGTCGAAGCCTCAGGAGAGTCGTTACAGCTAATCGATGGGGTACTGCACAAGTCCTCAGTGTACAGGTGAGTAAACATTCTGGAACCTCCTATGTACACGCACCATTCGCAGAGAACTTCATTCCATGGATTACTGTGGTCGTGCGGATGCTCATAAGCATTTCATCTCCACTCGGAATGCTACTCGTCGTTTAGCATGGTGTAAAGAACATTTATCATGGACTGTAGATCAATGGAAACGGGTCCTATGGACTGATAAATCCAGATACACGATCTATCAGTCTCATGGCCTTGTGTGGGTATGGCGGCACCCGTGGGAGCGCTATTTACCACAGTGTACTGTTCCTACGGTCAAGTTTGGAGCTGGCAGTGTACTCGGGTGGGAGTGGTTTTCGTGGTTTGGTCCCAGCCCATTGGTTATCCTGGACAAACCTGTTAACCAGCACGTCTACCTCGATATTCTGGACAATTGTGTCCTACCAACTCTCTGGCAATATTATGGAACCGAGCCTTGTTGGTGCCAGCTGGATAATGCACCGAACCATAAATCAAGGACTGTTATGGCGTGGTTTGACGATAATTCCGTATCGTGTGTGTACAGGCCAGCACTTAGCCTTGATTTTAATCCCATAGAGCACATATGGGATGAATTAGATCGCCGCATAAGAAGTTTGGAACTTCTCCTAAGCAACAGTTAGCGGCAGCATTATGTACTGAACGGAAGCGCATACCTTTCGCTAAGTTCCAAAACCTTGTCGAAAGCAGGTGGACTGACTCCGGACTAATGTATGTCAATAAATACCATGTTGTATTTCTCTTCTAGGTGCCCGGTGACTTTTGTCAATATAGTGTATTTTACTACGATTGTTTTTTTTCTCCAGCCGTAGGAGTAGAATAGATCCAGCAAAAGAACATTACAAGAATTTTATAAAAATATCCGATTTACATAGCAGATAATTCACTCTCATGTTCAGAACAATTATATTTGTATGTGGCTGTTCAAATACTTATCAGTTGATTCATTGAGCTATGAATGAAATGGGCACTCACATTTAAAGCGAACCCATATTTCATTGAGAAATCGATGAACTCTTTTACTCTCCTGCTTATGATATCATCATCATCATCATCATCATTGTCAACCATTATCAATCCACTGCTGGACGAAGGTCTCCCTAAGTTTCCTCCACAACGGCCTGTCTTGTGCCAGTCGCTTCCATGTCACTCCTGCATACTTTCGAATTTCATCCACCCATCTCCCATGTGGTCTTCTTCCGGGTCTTTTCCTGTCCCTTGGAATCCAATCTAAAATTTCGGCTGTCCATCGATGGTCAGTCCTTTTGACAGTATGTCCAGCCCATTGCCATTTCAGGGATTTAACTCTGATCATGACGTTTCCTATTCTTGTCATTTTTCGGATCCACGTGTTCCTCTTCTTATCTCTCCTGGTTACACCAAGCATGCACCTCTCCATGCTTTTTTGAGTTGTCTGCAGCCTTTGTATGTCTCTTTTAGCTAAGGTCCACGTCTCTGCACCATACGTAAGCACTGGAAGGATGCATTGATCAAACACTTTTCTTTTAAGACATAATGGCATATTGCTCTTGAAAAGTATGCTGTTTCTTCCAAAAGCTCTCCAAGCAAGTTTTGTACGCCGATTAATTTCTTCATCAATGTGACCCTCACTTGATATCTGCTGTCCAAGATAAACGTACGTGTCTGTTATCTCCAACTTTTCTCCATCAATCCATAAATCTTCATTTCTTGAAAAGGCATTGAACATCACTTTTGTCTTCTGAAAGTTCATTTTTAATCCCACTTCTTTACTCTTGTCAGCAAGTTCCTGGATCATACTCTGCAGCTCTGATGGGGTAGTTGCAAAAATGACTAGGTCGTCAGCAAAACGAAGGTGAGTTATATAATCTCCATTAATCTTTATCCCTTTGTTTTCCCAGTTCAGTGATTGAAAGACATTTTCCAATGTGGTGTTAAAGAGCTTCGGAGATATGGTGTCACCTTGTCTCACTCCCGTTCCAATTTTTATGTGTGTTGTATTCTCAAACAGCCGAATTTTTGCACTTGCATTTTCATAGATGTTATTAATAATATTAATGTATGCATCTTCACTACTGCAGGATTTCAGAGCCATTGTGATGGTGATGGTTTCACCGAATCAAAGGCTTTTTCATAATCGATAAAAGCCATGCACAAAGGAAGTTCATATTCCCTCGCTCTTTCAATTAGTTCTCTCAGTACGTGGATATGATCTATTGTGCTGTAGCCACTCCTGAATCCAGCTTGTTCTCTCGGTTGAGCCATGTCCAGTGTTACCTTCAAGCGGTGTGAAAGAACTTTAGTGAAGATTTTATAAACCACCGATAGAAGGCTGATAGGTCTGTAGTTCCTGAGATCCTCAATGTCACCTTTTTTATGTAGCAAGATCATTGTAGCGTTGTTCCAATCCTCAGGAATCTTCCCTTCATTAAGACATCGAGTTAAAATTTGGGCGAGTACTGTTTCGATTTCTCCACTTGCTTCTTGTATGATGTCTACAGTAATTCCATCTTCTCCTGGAGCTTTACCCCGCTTCATGTTCTTGATTGCATGTGCAACTTCTGCTGGAAGGACTAGAAGAACTCTGGTACTGGTACCTTTCATGATGTCTGGAGTGCATATATCATCCCTTTCATATAATTTGGAGTAGAAATCTTTCACTCTTGTCAAATTTTCGCCTCTATTTATTGTTGCAGAACCATCTTCTTTTCTCAGTGTCATAATCTGTTTTCTTCCCTTACTGTTATGTTCCTTTGCTATCTTTAGGCTTTGGTTGTTTTCAATTGCTTTCCTTTCTAGTTCACAGTTGAATTTCCTTACGTCTTCAGTGATACTTTTTCGTACTGTCTTGCATAGCTCTATATATTCCACTTTGGAAGTCTCATCTTCTTTAGTTGCCCTCATCTCTCTTCGTTTTTGCATCAACATTTTGGTTTTTCCTGATAATTTGTTCACATGCAACTTGCTATTAGACTCAACTAATTTTTGTTGCTGTTTCCAAAACAGCTTTGGTTACTTTTCTTTTAATTTTAGAAATATCCACTTCTTCCGATGTTAGGCCTTCTAAAGCAGAGAATCTGTTCTTCAGTTCCAACTTGAAGGTATTATGGTGTTTTTTAAGGTTGGTTATGTCAATAGATTTTCTTTGTCTTATGAGCTTGCCACGTTCGAGTTTAGTGTTGAGGTGCATCTTACATCTCACCAATCTATGGTCACTACCTGTGTTGAACTTGTTTAGCACACTGCAGTCTTCGATGACGAATTTTTTGTTACACATAATAAAATCAATTTCACTTGTCGTCCCATTTGGATGTCTCCATGTCCATTTCCTGTGTGGCTTTTTCTTGAAAAAGGAGTTCAAGATGAAAAACCCTTCTGCCTCTGCAAACTCAACGAGAGTATTTCCACGCTGGTTTCTGTTGCCGTGACCGAATTTACCTACTGAAGTTTCATTCTGTTGCCGTTGACCTATTTTTGCATTGAAATCTCCCATAATTATCTTTAACTGCTGCTTACCTTTATTATTTAGATTACGAATTTCCTCATAAAAATCTTCAATTTCTTCTTCAGGATGACTTGTGGTGGGTGCATAAGTTTGAATAATCTGAGCCTGATATCTTCTCGTGAGTTGGATAACGAGTCGTGCAGCTCTGTCAGAGGAACTGTCAACTTCTACAACTTTATCCTTCAGTTTCTTGTTTATTATAAATCCAACACCACTAGTTCTGCCAGTATCAGTCCCACGATAGTGGAAGAGATGTCCACTTTTCAGTTCAATGAGATCTTCTCCTTTTCTCCTTACCTCACTTAGCCCGACGATGTCCCACTTGATCCTTTGTAGTTCCTCTTCCAATTCAAGAAGCCTTGAATCAGAAGATAGGGAGGGTCCATTACACGTAGCCAAGGTCAGCATCAGATGGCAGCCTAGTCCGGTCCTCCGAGGATTCTTAGCACCCTCTGCCTTCATGTCGCACTAGCCGCTGCCTTGGCCAGGTACATTCCAGCTGCCGGAGACTAAGGGCCAAGATTTAAGTTGTTTAGTCATTTTGGAGGGGTTTGGCCATAACTCACCACGCTGGCCAAGCGGGTTGGTGAGTGTGTATACAAGGTGCATGTCAGCTATAGTTAACAACAGCTGCATTTAAAGAATGATGACCCAGAAAAATGTCAATAGATCTTGACTTATGCATCGTATTAAAGAATACGCAAGCGTACGTATGCTAAATTTAAATCACTTTATATTCTCAGAAACCATCTTTTTATATTTCATTCCAACACGAAAACAGAGTGAAATAATTTTCCCTACCAGTTCAGTAAATATACACTCAGTAGAGTGGCGTATATTCGCAGCTAGCTACGCTAGCTGCAAAGCCCAGAAAATGCACAAATAAAAGCCAATTTAATATACACAAATAAAAGTCAATTATCAACGGCATTAGGATATGTCGATGCTTTCGCAGCGAAAAGAGACCGTGCGGATTGGTTTCTTTGACTCAGTCTGGCGAGCGAAGCCAACGGCGTAACGCAAGCAGGTCTTCTAGAGTCTTCTCTGTTCTAATTCGGTTTCGATACGATCGCCTGCTAGCGTTTCCATGACAACATGAATGAGCGCGTATGGAGGCGAAAGGACCATTACTTTGCGCAACGGTTCGCTCAAAAAAGAGAAGACTTTGACTTTCTCTCCGTCACCGCATACTTCCGCCTGTAACAGCGCGTGTTTCGCGAGAGTTGTTTCAGTTTGTGCGAAGTGTCAATGAATTAAAATCAGTGATATCATATCTTAAATTCGTGGCTTTGTTGGATTCGAACTGTTTTGATAATTCTTGTAAAAGCTTCCCTGAACATCTACTGTCGGAAATTAAAAAACGCTATGCTTCAAATTTTGATACAGCTCGACAAAAAATGAACTGCTGTATTCCCTTGATAAATAGAAAAACCTACCAGAAACAGACATTACTTGTTACATAAAATTGAATAAATTGGACATTTGTTTAGTGAGGTGTACAAATTAGCAGACCTAATAATAAAGTTTCCGTCAACAACTGCAACGGCCGAAATAGGTTTTTCTGCATTAAAAAAAATCAAGATATACAGGGTGTCCCAGAATTATTGGACACATTACAAAATTATGTACAAAAAAAAAAAAAAAAGACTATGAGCATTGTCTGTTTTTCTATGTCACGTATTACTAACACGGTTTCTATATTTTTGTTTTGCAGAATTGTTATTCCCAAAATCCGAGAGAGGGCGCTAGGTGTGGCCTGATGAGGAATGTATGAGAAATGCGCAATCAGTAGTCATGCCATCCGTACAGCAGAAGGCGATGTGTGTGTTATGGTTTGCGGAATTAAAGTCTGTCATTAAAGTTAAAATACGGTACCGTTTAGAGAATGGTGGTAATCCTCCGTCAACGAATTCAATTAATGAAAGTTTTCGACGAAGCCCCAGGAAATCTGTTCGTAAAGCAAGCAGAGAACTGTGCATTCCGAAATCGACAGTTCACGATATCTTGCACAAGAAAGTAAAGTTTCACGCTTATAAAATTTTAATAGTGCAAAAGATGCATGTAAATGATCACACTATGCGATACGATTTCGCTGTGGATATGCTGAGTCGAGCGGAAAACGACGAAAACTTTCTCAGTACTGAAATTTTTAGTGATGAATCCGCATTTCATGTATCCGGCATTGTGAATCGTCACAACTGTAGGACATGGGGCAGTAAACCCCCTCAGGCTGCTATTGAAGTGGAACGTCATTCTTCAAAAGTTAATGTGTAAAAAGAAAAGTGATTAGCCCTTTCTTCTTCAGCGAAGAAACCATAAATGGTTACATTTACTTGGATATGCTAGCAAATTTCGCTATACCCCAGATCAAAATATATGACAACGTCGTTTTCAAACAAGACGGCGCGCCTCCGCATTGGTCAACGTGTATACGTAAGTGCCTAAATGAGCATTTCCCCAACAGATGGATTGGGCGTGGTGGTCTCATTGCGTGGCCTCCTCGCTCTCCAGATCTAACTCCATTGGATTATTTCATGTGGGGCTATGTGAAGGATCGTGTCTTTCAGACGCCTTGTACTGATTTGCAGGAACTGAAGCAAATTATCACAGCTGCTATTAATTCTATAATTCCTCAGATGCTTGCCAATACATGGCATGGAATCGAGTATCGCTTGGACGTACTACGAGCAACCAAGGGATCTCACATCGAAACTTGTTAACTTGTGTAGTTACGTTGTAAGTTAGTGCAGTCAGTTTCTTTCTATCTGTTTAATGTTTTGTTATATATAATTTTGTAATGTGTCCAACAATTCTCTGACACACTGTATCTTAAAACCACACAAGACCATGTACATTAGCACAACTCGACTGATTTTGTCAATAAAGATAAAACTTTCTTTTTAAACATGGAAAACTACGCAAAAGAAACTTTTTATGAAAACATAATTCTTAAGTTCACACAAAGGGAAAAAATATTCATGCACAAATAAAGTATTCAAATCCTAATCCCCGTAATTATTTGGTATCATGTTAGCAATAGCATGCAGTAGTTTAAGTTACTTAAACTACTGCATGCTATTTTTAACTGTTACTTAACAGTTAAAAATAAAACTTCGCAATTAAAAAAACCGTACTGCGTGTGGGGGATAGTCCGGGGCTCGGACCCAAGATACGCCACTGACTCAGTAGATAAAACATTAGAGATAGGGGTGATGGGCAGCTGACATGGGCATCCTCCCAGGCACAGTGGAACAGATCCAAACTGGACGCATGCGATAAATAGGCGTACATCCGGGCTTCCCAGCTACGCATTGCAATGCGATAAATAGGCGGACATCCAATCTTCCCAGCGACGTATTGCAATACGATAAATTGGCGGACATCCGGGCTTCCCAGTGGCGTATCGCAATACGATAAACATGCGGACATCCGAGCTTCCCAGCGACGTATCGCAATGCGATAAATACTGTAGGCGGCCATCCGGGCTTCCCGGCGACGTATCACAATGCGATAAATAGGCGGACATCCAATCTTCCCAGCGACGTATTGCAATACGATAAATTGGCGGACATCCGGGCTTCCCAGTGGCGTATCGCAATACGATAAACATGCGGACATCCGAGCTTCCCAGCGACGTATCGCAATGCGATAAATACTGTAGGCGGACATCCGGGCTTCCCGGCGACGTATCACAATGCGATAAATAGGCGGACATCCAATCTTCCCAGCGACGTATTGCAATACGATAAATTGGCGGACATCCGGGCTTCCCAGTGGCGTATCGCAATACGATAAACATGCGGACATCCGAGCTTCCCAGCGACGTATCGCAATGCGATAAATACTGTAGGCGGACATCCGGGCTTCCCGGCGACGTATCACAATGCGATAAATAGGCGGACATCCAATCTTCCCAGCGACGTATTGCAATACGATAAATTGGCGGACATCCGGGCTTCCCAGTGGCGTATCGCAATACGATAAACATGCGAAAATCCGAGCTTCCCAGCGACGTATCGCAATGCGATAAATACTGTAGGCGGACATCCGGGCTTCCCGGCGACGTATCACAATGCGATAAATAGGCGGACATCCAATCTTCCCAGCGACGTATTGCAATACGATAAATTGGCGGACATCCGGGCTTCCCAGTGGCGTATCGCAATACGATAAACATGCGGACATCCGAGCTTCCCAGCGACGTATCGCAATGCGATAAATACTGTAGGCGGACATCCGGGCTTCCCGGCGACGTATCACAATGCGATAAATAGGCGGACATCCAATCTTCCCAGCGACGTATTGCAATACGATAAATTGGCGGACATCCGGGCTTCCCAGTGGCGTATCGCAATACGATAAACATGCGGACATCCGAGCTTCCCAGCGACGTATCGCAATGCGATAAATACTGTAGGCGGACATCCGGGCTTCCCGGCGACGTATCACAATGCGATAAATAGGCGGACATCCAATCTTCCCAGCGACGTATTGCAATACGATAAATTGGCGGACATCCGGGCTTCCCAGTGGCGTATCGCAATACGATAAACATGCGGACATCCGAGCTTCCCAGCGACGTATCGCAATGCGATAAATACTGTAGGCGGACATCCGGGCTTCCCGGCGACGTATCACAATGCGATAAATAGGCGGACATCCAATCTTCCCAGCGACGTATTGCAATACGATAAATTGGCGGACATCCGGGCTTCCCAGTGTCGTATCGCAATACGATAAACATGCGGACATCCGAGCTTCCCAGCGACATATAACAATGAGATAAATAGGCGGACATCAGGGCTTTCCCGCGACGTATAGCAATGCGATAAATAGGCTGACATCCGGTCTTCCCAGCGACGTATAGTAATCCATAAACATGGATAAACGTGATAATACGAGCGACTTTGACCATGGACTCATTGTCGGCCAAAGTGAGATGAGTCATTCTATCAATCCAGCGGTGAGAACCCTACGCTTCCCGAGTACAAAAGTATCAAAGGTGTACCAGGAATATGCAGACAACGGACGGACCAGTACCTAGAGAGCAAGCGATGACCTACCACACGCTACTGAAGACCAGGACTGACGTAAACTATCCAGGCTTGTATATACCGACAGCTTGGTAGCGGCGGTACAAACCACATCCAGGTTAAATAGCGCCGCCCCAAGCGGTGTCAGAAAGCGAATGGTGTGGGGCACGCACGATACCCTGGGCTACGGGAGCAGACCCCAAATTATGAGCCACCGTTGACCGCTCGTCATCGGACATCACGCCTGGCCTCGTGCCGGAAGCATCAAAACTGGATTTCAGCAGAGCTGCGCCGCGTCGAGTGACAGATGAATCCCGTTTTGAACTGTACCGAGCTCATAGGAGGGTGCGGGTGTGGCGTCGACAGTATGTGGCTATGGCTTCGTCGTGCCGCGGGGGAACTGTTTAAGGCAGTGGTGGCTCTGTAATGGCTTAGGGAGCCTTCTAAGGAGCACCATATTTCCCTTAGAGTGTCTGGAGGAGTCCTCAATCGCTGCGCGCTACAAGCATGTGCTGGCTAATAACCTACACGCTTTTATTTCCTTCTCGCATCCTGCGGCCGGTGGTATGTTACAGCAGGAAAATGCGCGGCCCCACAAGGCAGCAAACACCCGTGCACGGTTCGAAAAACAAACACTCATCTGATTTGGGACCATACAATGTGCCTCAGTGTTCCCGGATTTAAACACTGGTGAATGCCGTGCAGTGGAACACCGGTTCCAAGGATCCTGGACCAACAAATCGGGATTTAAAGGAACATCGGTTCCATTGATCCTGGACCAACAAATGTTCCCGGATTTAAACACTGGTGAATGCCGTGCAGTGGAACACCGGTTCCAAGGATCCTGGACCAACAAATCGGGATTCAAGGGAACATCGGTTCCATTGATCCTGGACCAACAAATGTTCCCGGATTTAAACACTGGTGGATGCCGTGCAGTGGAACACCGGTTCCAAGGATCCTGGACCAACAAATCGGGATTCAAGGGAACATCGGTTCCATTGATCCTGGACCAACAAATGTTCCCGGATTTAAACACTGGTGGATGCCGTGCAGTGGAACACCGGTTCCAAGGATCCTGGACCAACAAATCGGGATTTAAAGGAACATCGGTTCCATTGATCCTGGACCAACAAATGTTCCCGGATTTAAACACTGGTGGATGCCGTCCAGTGGAACACCGGTTCCAAGGATCCTGGACCAACAAATCGAGATTCAAGGGAACATCGGTTCCATTGATCCTGGACCAACAAATGTTCCCGGATATAAACAGTGGAGGATGCCGTGCAGTGGAACACCGGTTCCAAGGATCCTGGACCAACTAATCGGGATTCAAGGGAACATCGGTTCCATTGATCCTGGACCAACAAATGTTCCCGGATTTAAACACTGGTGGATGCCGTCCAGTGGAACACCGGTTCCAAGGATCCTGGACCAACAAATCGGGATTCAAGGGAACATCGGTTCCATTGATCCTGGACCAACAAATGTTCCCGGATATAAACAGTGGAGGATGCCGTGCAGTGGAACACCGGTTCCAAGGATCCAACAAATCGGGATTCAAGGGAACATCGGCTCCATTGATCCTGGACCAACAAATGTTCCCGGATTTAAACACTGGTGGATGCCGTGCAGTGGAACACCGGTTCCAAGGATCCTGGACCAACAAATCGGGATTCAAGGGAACATCGGTTCCATTGATCCTGGACCAACAAATGTTCCCGGATTTAAACACTGGTGGATGCCGTGAAGTGGAACACCGGTTCCAAGGATCCAACAAATCGGGATTCAAGGGAACATCGGCTCCATTGATCCTGGACCAACAAATGTTCCCGGATTTAAACACTAAGGATGCCGTCTAAACACTGGTGGATGCCGTGCAG
Organism: Macrothele yani; assembly: GCA_039090855.1. Classification (NCBI taxonomy): domain Eukaryota; kingdom Metazoa; phylum Arthropoda; class Arachnida; order Araneae; family Macrothelidae; genus Macrothele; species Macrothele yani. Next base: position 50,723,113 of record CM077008.1, on the reverse strand, counting down.
TGGAACACCGGTTCCAAGGATCCTGGACCAACAAATCGGGATTCAAGGGAACATCGGTTCCATTGATCCTGGACCAACAAATGTTCCCGGATTTAAACACTGGTGGATGCCGTGCAGTGGAACATCAGATCCATGGATCTTGGACCGACAAATCGAGTGGTAAAGTTGGGGATAATTCTGCGACCGGCATGGCTGGCATTACCTCCGGAAACCCTCCGGCATCTAGTAAAGTCCATGCCTCGACGTGTACAGGTTGTCATTCGCGCTAGAGGAGGACCAACACGCTATTAGGTAGGTGTCTCCAATATTTTGTCCATTGCGTGTACATGCGCAAGGGATTCTTTCTAAAAGCAAATGCAAAATCTCTCTCTTGGAAAACCGAGCTTCGGAAGTTTGATCGCCAATATTATTTCAATTAAAAATAGGCGAGTAATTGATACATTTTGATGGTTTATAATTTATTTGATCGAATCCAGGTGCATTTATTTCTTTTTCTTTACCGCAAAATTGCTTTTCGATACGTTAGATTCCTATCATTGTTTCTTTGTCTAAAAATAAGTTTAGAATGGTCTCAGGAAAAATGACTTTAAACACATTTTATAAATATATATATGTATCTTATTTCCATATCGGATGCGTAATTCATATTCATGTTTACAATAACTATTTCTGAACGCAGCAGCTTAAATATGTATGAACAACTTCTTGGAAATCTCAGTTAAATGTGTTCTAAATTTCTAAGCATAGAAAGTTCACAAAGTCTTTGACTGAAGAAAATGGTTTCGGGAACACTTTACATTATAAAACTCTATGTACGAGAGATCCTTTTTTTTTTTTGGAGGCTGAAGAAGAAATTGGCATTGAAGACGATAAAGCACAGACAAAGAACCTTTGCATCTTGTAAAATATTTATATCGCACGAAAGATTGGAAAATGTCTTCTATAAGCACCCAGCATGTTTGAGTTCAATTTTTTTTTTTGGGGGGGGGGGGGGCTACTTTTATTTTTCTGAATGATACAAAAGACACATATGTGTTTTTTTAGAGCTAAACAATGTGCACTTTTAGCACAGCTGAACACATTTATTTCTGTTAATTCACCCATGACGAACACATATTTTGTGCACTATTTATACGCATTGTTTAATAACTATAGTACATAGAAGATGCATTTTTAGCGCATGGGTGCATAGTATCTACTGAAGCTACAGTAAATAAATTCAATAATATGTGAAGTGATATTTTCTCGATGAAATTGCACTGTAAATGAGCTAAATGTGACAAAACACAGTTTAAAAAACTAAGTTTAGCACCGATTTTTTTTCCATCAGATTATAAGAATATTTAGAGATTTTAATTACTTATAATTACGCTGCTGGCCACCAAAAATGCGACACCAAAAAGGAAGTCCCCGATTGGCCTGAACAGAGAAGCCACACGCCACCGAGAAGCACTATAAGAAGGGTGCACAGAAGGCAGGGTGTAAGTAGTGGAAGTGTGTTGTGCTGCCGGACCTATGCGTGGGAAGCTTCCTGATGCCTCGTTGCAGAATGCAGAATACGGCAGTCATTCCAGCACGTTTCGGAGTTCGACAGTGGACGATTAGTGGCTCATCGCGACAGCGGTTTATTGTACCGAGAAATCGGCGCCAGTGTGGGGCGACATCCAGCCACAGTGAGGCGAGTATGGATTCGGTGGGTGCAGGAGGGACGGACGGAGCGACGTGAGCGATTGCCGCAGCCACGACACACCACCGAACGAGAGGACCGGCATGTTGTGCTGCGGGCATTGACGGCTCGCACCGCCAGATCACGAACGTTAGCGCAGGAATTAGGGTGCGTTGCGCAACAACCTGTGTCAGCACGTACCGTTCGACGTTGTCTGCAAGAGCGAGGACTTGACGCACCGCGCCGATTGCTCCGATTACAATTGACGTTACACCGCCGGCGAATGCGGCGGCAGTGGGCCGTTGAACGCCGCATCTAGACTACGAATGGCACGACATTGTCTTCTCCGACGAATCCCGTTTCTGCCTGCAATACCACGATGTTCGGATCCGCGTGTGGCTGCACTACTGCGAGAGACTGTATGACACCTGAATTATGCATCACCATACCGGTCCGTCGCCTGGCGTTATGGTTTGGGGCGCAATTGGATATGACACCCGCACCCCTCTGGTACGTATCGCCGGTACACTCAACAGCCACCGCACCATCTCCGACGTTTTGGAGACTGTAGTCCTCCCTTACCTGCAGGACCTGCCAGCGGCCACGTTTCACCAGGACAATACGCGCCCGCACGTGGCACGCATCGTGCAACAATTCTTCACGGCCCACCAAGTGTAACTGCTGCCGTGGCCTGCCTGTTCTCCCGATATGTCGCCTATCGAACACGTCTGGTCGCTGACAGACAACCAAATGGCCCGGCAAGCACCACTCGAAGCTACGCCTGATTAACTGCGGCAACGTGCGGAGGCAGCTTGGTCCGACATTCCCCAAGCCCACATCCAAAGTCTCTTTCGTTCGATGCCGTGGCGTGTAGCGGCCATTATTGCCAGCCATGGGGGGCCACACGAACTATTGACGTCTGCGTGTTCCGCAAGTCGCACGGGCCTGTAAGCTCAATCGTTTCATCTTTGTATCTGTTGTTATGTGTCCAGTAAATCTGGCTTTGCTATCTCGTGTCCTTCTACGTGCTGCATTTTGGGTGGCCAGCAGTGTACTTTTGCTTTTAATGCCTCCCCAAAACTTACAAATTTCAATGTGGCATGATGGGTTTTCAGGTGTGCAAGTTTACGTGATTGACAAACGGCTCCATGAGAGAGTGTCAGAGTATGTTTACAGTACTGTCTTTAACCTCAAAGCATACTCTTGAGTGAAAGAAAGACCCTGTTTGCCACTCCGATGGCGTAGTTGTCTAAGCGATGTCTTCTGATGATTCGTCCGAGACGGGTCCGGGTTCGAATCATGGTGAGGTATGGCAGGTTTTGTTTGTTCTACGGCGCTGACTGACTCGCTCCCTTTTGTGGAACCACTGACCCTAAATCAGGGCAAAGGGACTGCTTTTTGCTCACGGTGGTCGTTAAACCTACCAAAAAACAACAAAACAGAACGGAAAACAAAGTCCCTTCTCTTACTTAGAAACGTTACGAAATAGTCCTGAAATCTTTGGAGAAAGTTTAATTCAGACAAAACTGCGGTTATTGCTTTACGGAAAACGTTTAAATTATTTTTGCCAGCCTCAAGAACCAAACTGAAAAAATCGAATCACGGAGTATGAAAATTGTAATGTAAAAATTAGAAATTCCTTTTCAACTGTCTCTTCGAAAAAATTTCTTACTCAGACTATCGAATTGAGATCAGTGAAACAGACCACAATTCTAAAAAAGGACTAATAGGCAATATATCTTAAAGTTATTATTATTATTTGATTTTTTAAGTTTTAAATTTTTCATTTTAAAACTTAAAAAATCAAATAATAATAATAAATTTTTCATCTGTTTCTCTATTTGACAAATGCGGATTTTCTGCTTGGTGGGGCAAAAGTCCCAGTCTAGTGAACAGTATTTTTCACAGTTTTCAAGCAAGTAAAGTGGTAATACAGTTCCGCCACTTTTTCATGTTTTATGTATTCTGTTGATGGAATATAGGGAATTTGTAAATATACACTCACGGACAATGAAATTTGCGCACCAAGAAAGAAGCATCCGATTGAACTGAAATTTTATAGACGTAATGATACAGATGAATGCTAAACATGATGGCAAAAACATAGCTGAAGGATAATTATAGATGAATCTGTGGCACGCAGTTCGGTCATCTTCAATAGCGCACGGCACCACCTCGTGCAGCGATGCATGCTGCAATATATTCCGGCAAGAAGGCGAACAGACTCCTGATGTTGTCCTGCGACAGACTGGCCCACACGTGTTGGACGGTGTGCTCCGAATCCCGGTAAGTGTGGCATAGCGTTAGCCGGCGTTTCAACTGTCCCCCCCACATGCTCGATAGGGGACATATCCGGAGAGCGGGCAAGCCACGGAATTGCCTAGACATGACGTACGCAGTCCTGGGCAATCCGAGACGTTTTGCGGGCGGACATTGCCCTGCTGGTATAGGGCACCTGGAATCTCGACCAGGAATGGGAACACATGGAGCCGTAGGATCTCATCCACAAACCGCTGGCCCGTCAATTATCCACGTACCACTACTAAATCTGATCGGCTATCCTAGGCAATGATCCCCCAAACCATAATGCCAGCAGTGGGAGAGGTGTACCGCTTGATAGCGAGGTTGGGATTTTTCCGTTGACGCAGGGACCTCCACACCCACAAACAATGATCATCTGTCCAAAAACGAAGCGGCACTCATCGCTGAACACCACACGTCACTAGTCTATGGCGTTCCACGTTGCTCTGGCTTGGCAGCACTGCACGCGGAGCCGGCGATGATCCAGTGTTAACGGCAGCACACGTAAGGGGCGCTGGGATCACAGATTCGCTTCCGCGATGCGTCGGGAAATGATTCGTAGGCACACAGGAGCAGCTACATCTGCCTGTAAAGTGGTCCGGATCCCCGTGAGATCCGTTCGTGCCTGGCGTACGATCCGTCGATCCTTTCTACAGGTGGTCCTCCTGGTCTCCACCGTGTGGCAGTGCCGTTACGTGTCCACAGCTTCAAACACAGCCGGACGGTATGGTGAAAACGATCCACGTGGCGGTCTATACGGCACGCCGACCACCTTGCGGTTTTCAACCCGATGATCAGGTCTCTCTCAAGGTCCGTAAGTTGCGTAAATTGACGTCTCTGGCGTCTACCTGACATTCTTGTCAATCTGCACTCTTGCTTGCGTCTGCCGGTGCTTTTCGCTTTCATGTGGCATCGACTACACGCCGGTTTATAAGGCCGGTTCGTGCTTGCAGCGCCACCACAGGGTGCGCGGTCATGTGCACTCGCACCAAACGTGAATCATTTTCATAACAGAACACACATTAGCTATTTGCAAAGTTTCGCGGCTGCAGCATGTAAAGTGAGGTCCGTTAGTGTATTATCAACAAACCGCAGGTACAGGTTGTCTTCTGCTACTTAATGTTCAGTCTCCTCAGCTGCAGTCTACTATGCTTGGGTGTCAGGACTGATAGCCATAATATCTGCCAGGGCTGTCAGTACCGATCGCTTGAATTGTTTATTTTCATTACAACCAATACGTATATCAGTAGCTTCCAAGGAATGTATAAAGTACAATTTTCACCAATAAGTGATAATAAATCTGAGATGTGCCGGTGAATCTGTCCCTGAATTTTACAGCAGTACGGACCATTGCCTAGAATCTCCTTTTTAGTGGCCGAGAGAGAAGCGATGACATTGCACTTTTGCATTTCCGGATGTGTTGGACAAAGTTAGGACTGTTCAGAAGTAAGTCCTTCAACCCCGTATTTACCTATAGTCCCGTAAGGGAAATAAGACTGTTATAACAACAAGAGTTAAATAATATTTTCGGAAAGATCGTTTGCCGCGTGTATTACTGCGATCATTACGTGTGCTTGTATTACTGCGATCATTACGTGTACCGTTTTTCCTTGAAAATAGTTAATCAGCTCGTTGCTCTGGCTGACGCCATCTGCTATGGTCGTAAGACTGACCAGCGTTGCGATGAGTGAAGTCAGACTGAGTGTTGCGGCACGTACTTCAATCAGCTGATTAAATTCAGAATAACATTTTTCTTTCTCCTCGATTCTTGGGATCAAGATCTCTAAAATGAGCCATTTCCCAAGCTCACACGCACGTCCCGCAATTTTCTGGGACACTACGGAATTATATGTAAGATAAATAATAGCTTTTACCTGCTTGTGTAAAACTATGATTTTTAAGGTTTAACTTCAACTTAAAAGTTACTTGGTGATTTCACTTTTCCGGATTAATCCGAACTGTTCGTTACAGCTGAAAGCTTAATTAAGCATAAATATATGCTTTTCAAAATAACGATCAGGGCAATAATCTATTAGATCGTATTTACAGAAATCCAGTTCTACTCTTTATTGTGTCTGTGAGCACATCAAACAATGTTTCCATAAACACGTCGTTCTCATCAACAAGACAAATATACAGGATGAGCCAAAAGTCACTGTGCACCGAGCAAGACAATACACGTACAACAACTGTAAGCATACCTGCTACAATAAATGCTGGAAATGGCCTTATCCTGTGTGTAAACATGCATCCACACATCTGAATATATCGCAGATATCGTTCAGACGCGTGAACATATCGTTCTCAACCTTGTAATTTACTACACGGACACCTGCGATTGGGATACAACGACACATGCGATTTCGTGTTCCTGCAATGCGTACTTACACTAGGTTGCGTGAAGTGTGTGAGATACTGAATCGTGTAACGAGAAATAATAACGAGATTGTCTGCACTACCTGAAGTAACGTGAGCAGACTGTTGTGTTGATGCAATAATATTTTCAGTTCCCTAAGTACCATACTCAGTTGGACTAGATTGGAAACGCAGTGGTAAGTAGACGATGCAGAAACATGGTTTTTGTAACTTTTCTTTCACATATTTGGAGAGTTAGGTTATTACATTGTTATCCACACAGCAGCATCCGTTTCTGCCAAGGTACACATACATTTCCGAGTGTACTTCGTCTGGAAATACGCTGAGAAGTGCCTATAAAAATTTTAAATATTTCTTATACTGTATATCAATTGTAGATAAACATACACTCTCTAATTACTAGTACTTAAAATAAGTTACTACTAGATACAATAACGACCTACGAACTCACGCTCTCACGAACTTTTAACAGTTGTCACACTGATTAATATTAGAACAGCCTTTTAACACTCCCAAAAATTGTATCACATTAGTAGAATTAAAAATATTTGTAAACGAAGTTACGTGGAATTAACTCATGCGGTTTTACTCGAAGCATGTTTTCGTCTCACTCGAACACACTTTTTGACACAGCGTGCGGCTTTTTATTTGCACTGCGAATCGCTGTGTCGTTGCCAAAATGGGTTAAGAAACTTCAAGGCTATGATGGGCCGTTCAGAATGAAATTAAACATGAGCGGTAAAAAATTTACGTACGAAAGATAAACTCGAAAAGGAAGATTATAATAGAGATACAGGGCACATGTACTCCAGCTTTCTTTGTTTTCAGCGTAATAAAGGGAACACAGATATTCCATGGAAACATGACCCACATCTTATATTCTGTCGGAAAGCCACACGATTCCTTACTACCTGACGTCGCTAACTTCATATAGTTAACATTCATGCCATCAAACCAGAAAATCACAGCAGTCCACATAGACTTCTTACGTTACCCCTGGTTGCATACCTAGCGTTTGATGCTATTATTTAGTTCGTAATTTTCGTTCTAAAAGCAGGCAGGTTTGGAACGAACATTACGAACTATCCAAGATCCAAAAACAGGCAGGTTTCTTTTCATGTCCTGCATATACACCCCTCGTATGATGATACGGGATATCTGTGATGGACCTGAGTAATTGCGCAGTTATTTTTCGACTTTTACAGTAAGTCATGCTCTCTGGCGGTCGAGCTCCACGTCCAACAAACTCACATTTTCGACAAGATTTGTGCCTGAATATTTTTGTATTATGCGTTTTTCTTTGCTCATGGGTGATATGGATGATATTAATTGTTGAATAGTTAAGGGATTTAGCTATTCTCGCGATCTTATCATTTGCGAAACCTCCAAGGTCTCTCAGTTTTCTTTATAGAGGAAAAATGCTTTCCAAAGTTAGACTTTGTGGCATATTTAGAGCCACTCTGTTTAGATACTCAAACATTACCTAGATATTTAGAGCACTAATAAAGTGCTCAATAATGAATTTCGTCATTTCTATTTTAGCAGGAACTATACGAGTACATTCGGAGGGGAAATGACACGAGATTCTGAAGAATATTTCCAAATTTGGGATGCGCATCGTCTCACAGCTTCAAATGCCCGCATGAGTAGCACCCTGAGTTTGTTTGTTTGTTTGTGTGTGTATGTGTGTGTGTGTGTGTGTGTGTGCGTGTGCGTGCGTGCATGCGTGAGTGCGTGCACTCAGTGGACAGAAATCATGGATACCTACTTTGTAACGGAGGCCCACCTTTCACGCGGATTAAGGCAGTCATACAGAGACGCATTGAGTCCACTAGATCACGAAAGTGTTCCGTAGGTGTCTTCGCCCATGTTTGCAGCTGCAGTGTCCTAGATTTCGTCGAATTCCTGGATGGATGATTCAAAGCTCGAAAGAACATTTCACAGCACCCCAGAGATTTTTCATTGGGTTCATGTCCGGTGAACGCGGATGCCATTTCATAGAGGAAACTTCCGCGCAACGCTCTTCTAATCGCTGTCGATAAATTCGTCGAATTCTTGGATGGAAGATTCAAAGCCAGAACGGATATTTTCACAGCATCCCAAAGACTTTCCATAGGGTTCATGTCCGGTGAACGCGGAGGCCGTTTCAGGGTGGAAAGGTCTGCATAATGAGTTTCTAGTCATTATCTAGTCACCATTGCATTGCTCCGTGGAGATCGCATTTTTTTGCTGGAAGCGTCCATTGCTCCGCGTTTGAATAATGGCCATGAGCGGATGGAAATGATCTGCAAGTAAGGACATGCAGCGTGTACCATTAAGAGATGCATTTAGACGTACCAGAGGTCCCAATATGTGCCAATTGAGCACACTCCAGTCCATGGCCGAGCCTCCATTAGCCTTGTTGATGTGACGGTTCCATCGCTTTGTGCGGATTTCTTTTTTTTTTTTTTTTTTTTTTTTGATTGGAGGTTTAACGACCACCGTGAGCAACTCAATGGGCTATAAGCAGTCGCCCGTCCCTAATTTAGGGTCACTGGTTCCAGGGAAGGGAGAGAGCCAGTGCCGTAAGACAAACACAACATCCATGCCTCACCGGGATTCGAACCCGGACCCCGTTCGGACGAATGATCAGAGGCCATCGCTTAGACCACTGCGCCACCGGGGCGGCTTGTGCGGATTTCACCAGACACCACCCTTTCATATGCGCAAAATAACTGGAACCGGGACTCACTGCACTAGGAAAACAGTCTTCAATATTTCAGTGTCGATATTCTTCCGCCCAGTTGAGGCGTACAGTCCTGTGACGTAGCGTTAGCAATGGGCCTCTGGTGGATCGGCGAGTAACACAAACTATTGTAGTTAGTGCTCGTTTAAGGATATTGGTTACGACGTTTTTTTCACCTCCTTTGTTGGAACTGACGGTGACATGTTCCACTGCCGCTCTCTGGTTGGTTTGAACAATGCAGGAGAGAGAGTTCGACTACTACGCTCATCCACCACTGTTTCCCACCCACAGCACAGTCCACATTGCGATGTTATTTATAGCGGAAATAGTGTATTCCCGATGCTCTGTTTGTACTGCCGAGCGAGGGTACTGCCATTTCTGTACCACATCAGCGACTGAGTGACCCATGCGTGGGGCATTTACTACCTTCAATCTGTTTTTTTATTAGAGGTTTTACGACCACCGTGTAAGCAACTCAATGTGCTATAAGTAGCCGCCCGTCCCTAACTTAGGGTCACTTGCTCCTTGGAAAGGAGAGAGCCAGTGCCGTAAGACCAACACAACATCCATGCCTCGTCGGGATTCGAACCCAGACCCCTTTCGTACGAATGATCAGAGGCCATCGCTTAGAACACTGCGCCAACGGGGCGGCCCTCACTCTTTCAAACTCTGTTAATTGACGATGTTTATCCATACTGATATCAAATTACCGTCTACGTAAATGTAGTGATGCTCTCTTACCTACATACTTGTCAAGAGGTGGATTCGTCCCATAGTGAAAGGGATGACAGCGTCGCATTGTCAAAGAAACCATAATTTCTGTTCTCTCAGTGATTTATTATTGTCTGCCAGATGCCTAGTTATCAGCATTAATCTACGTATTTATCAGCTCCATATATCGTTGATGGTACGTGCCTATCCACGAACAAAGGCTCCCAGCTCTAAAACATACATTCAAATGTTTGTGATTTTCAGCTTCCTTACAGAAAAATTTGCCAACAAACCCGATGGGTTTATTAGATATTCTATGGCTTGGCAAATCAGAACGTGGATGGATGGACGGATAGATTAAGTAATCCTGCTAGTGTATTTCTAAAAAATTCGCGGTTGCACAATAATTACAGTTATCTCAGTATCATTTGTGCATTTCTTGAGAAACATGCTCATGCAAAACGAATATATCGAATTCAGACTTAATTCTCTATGTTGGGGAATTTAAACTGACGTCATTCTTAAAGAAATGGCATTTAATTTGTGTTTGTAAAATAAAAGCCAAATTCTGGATTCCAAAGAAGAAACTCAATATGAGAGAAAGGAGAAAAAAACAGAACCACCACTGCTTATTTTATGCAAAGTAAATCAACCACAGGAAGCAATTTGAATTGTACGCCACCTGAAATCCAGGAAAGGAAGCATATATTTACATCGTATAGTTTAAAGAAGGAGTTAAGGAATATCTCAATTAGCTTATCACGTTCTCAGCAGCCTGTCAGTTTTTCTTGCTTCTCAATAACTTAATTACCTTGTAACTCGAATGACAGCGGAATAGGTTTTCAGAATTCAAGAGTTTTTCTTACATCTTTGTTTCGCATTTAATTCGAAAAGCAAGTGAAAGACTATTTCCCTTTTGGAAGTTGTTCTCTCAAGCGTTGCATTCTATTTCGGTTAATTAGCAAATTCTTGGAGCGTGGCTGCAATTCTGTACCCCAACCTTATGTCATTTCGCAAGTTGTTTGTTTTCTCAAGAAGCAAATAACGGAGTATCTAATGCAGTTTCCTCCAGTGTTTTTTTTTTCGACTTGTGAGGGTGCGCATAAATTTACATTGCCTTCAAAAATAACCAATTTTCGTAACTAGGTTCACCAAAGCAAAATGGGTTTGCGCAACTGGCTTTTCCTAGTGCCGTTTCAACTGCGTCTTGTGTTCGGAATTAACATCAAGAAATCTATGCTGCGAAGAGATAAACACGCCTTTGACTCACAGTAGTATTTTTTCGCGAACGAGGAATTCCACTTAACTGACGCATTTAAAGTGGAAAAGAAGAATGAAAGAATGACACTTGAAGTAAAGACATCAAAAGTTTTCACAGTTTCTGTTTGTACTTAAAAGTCTCCCAAGGATCACAGCAGTTACATCAGGAAGTTGACAGGTGAAATAAACAACAAATCGATGTAAAAAAAAAACAGTATCATCCAAGCGCACATTTAAAGTGTTCAGAATTTAGAAGTACCCTATTTTTAACTATACCCGTCCATGTGGTTACGTAGTAAGAGACGTAGAAATTTGGCTACCCATGCGAGATGAGTCTAGGTTTGCACGCGGTGGTTTATCGTAGCACGGGTTTTAATTTGGAATGCCCGGCCCGACCCGACCCCGACATGTGCCCGACCTGGCTCAGAATTTCTAGCGTGCAACCCGGCATGCTTCACAACTTCATTAAGTGTTCTCCGCCATTTATTGCAAATAACGGAGCACTTTTCAGCTCACGAGACATTATCAATAAAGGAAACTCTAAAGTGGAGGAGAATGGATTGTAGAAGGAATGTCACACAATAGAGACGAGCAATTTCTCGTAGAAATTCCTCTCATGGTTGTGGTTTAGGCCTTCCTACATACTTTTGTTACAAATGCAAATGCTTTTCCTCTTGTACACTCAAATGCAAAAATAAAAAGCTAGCCCTCAATCTCCAAATATGTAAACAAATACTTCGAACTTCCTAATCTCCTCTGTAGCAACGAATGGCGCCTGAAGTTTGTTTTGGTTTGAAAAAGCTGATAACTCTCATCATGTAAAAATTTCTCGGAAAAGAAATAAAAGCCGCGTGTTTCAGTGGCTAATACCAACGTAGTGAAAACACAATTTTATTTCATCCTTAAAAGAAATGAACTTTCAGACTATCATTCTGTAGTCTGACTTGTCAGTTTAAGCTATAATTAACCAATACATCTACTAGAAGATTCGTTTCACCCAGTGAACTTTGACATCTTATTATATTTAGGACGTCAGTCTTCGTTTTCTGAGGGAAAAATACTTTTTTTGAACGGGGGAGCAAAATGCTAAATCTTTCAGTACAGGCACGAACCCGGAATTTTTTACTTAACTGATGAAAACAAAAAGCCCGGAACGGCACTCGAGCTTATTATACAGCTCTAGGTCAGTCACTTTCCTGGAACTAAAAGCACTACACTGCAAACGCTCGGCACACGTTTAGAACATATTGGGAACGCCTTATTTTTTTTAAAAATGCGTTCCAAATGTATTCCCGTTGTGTTCTACTGCGTTCTGATGACGACAAATGTGTTCCTAATGAGTTTCAAATGTGTTCCCAATGAGTTCCAAATGTGTTCCCGTCGTGTTCTATTCCGTTCTGATGATGATAAATGTGTTGCCAATGCGTTCAAAATGTGTTCTCCTCATGTAAAATGTGTTCTAGTGTAAATTTGGAGACGGGAGTAACCCTAGATCAAGATTGGCGAAACTTGTCGAGAGTGTGTGCCCAAATTGGCGGTAATTTTCTAAAAAAATGTTATCGCGTGAACATCGAAATTTTGAGCAGCAGCCAATCGTTTATTACTTATAGGTTGTTCACAGACAGACAAAGGAAGAGAAATATAAGCAGAGCGATGCCAATGCCAAGAATGTACTTCTAGTATTACCCATGTAATGTACCAGTTATGCGAGGATATTTACTTATGTGTACACTGTATCTGCGAGGATATGTACTATTGAGTACACTGGGTCTGCGATGATATTTACTAATGAGTACACTGTGTCTGAGATGATATTTACTGATATGTACACTGGGTCTTCGAGGAATTTAAAACACATTATCCAACGTCTTATTTTCTCACAACCGCTCTTCTGGAGCCAAACTACGGTGAGAGACCTTATGTGAACACTTCTTACTGTCCCTGTTGGTGATCAAAAGGAGAAGGGTAAAACAGCATGCCTCATTCCTCCTCGTACGGAAATGATCATAAGGCGTGGTACCGTGGTCGTTGAAACCCCTGATCTTTAATTGCCCAGAAACATCACCCCGAGGTACTGCCAGGGAGAATCTTTTCACGCTTCTTCAAAGACAAACTCAGGCAAACTAACATCTTCTCGCTGCCTGAAGGCTCTCTTTTGAGGCGTTTCCCTCCGAAGAAGCTTTAAGGTGAAACAAATCCCTTTCCTCCTGAAATTTCCTAAGCTAGACTTACCTTTCGAAACTCGAAAATATGCCTTAGTAAAAGCTGCGTTATTTGGCAGTGATGGCAATCATTATACATTTATTTACTTATCATAGGTGTTGTTTAAAAACTTAAGGCGTGGCCCTGCTTGCCACGTGCCACAAAATCTGTTTCCGCGTGCCACCTTGGGCACTTGTGCCATATGTTTGTCATTCCTACCCTAAATACCCCATGGAGGTCTTAAACCTCGAGACAAAAAATACATTAATCTTATGGAAAGATGAATAAAAATCGTTGGCGATAATATGTCTGTATAATCTGTACTAAAAGCGTATCTGAATACGAAATGTGATTTTAGCCGCCACGGCGGCCCAGTAGTCAAGAATCGAGGGATTCTAGCCAGCTGTCTGCGTTTGTCCCAGGCTGGAGTCCCGGAGGAGCCAAAGAGGGTGCGCTTGCCCTATAGCGCTGGTTTTCCCGATCGCCAGAAGCAATGGTGCCCTACATTAGGGACAAGGACTTCGCATATTGCTCACGGGGTTCGTTCAACCCCAAAACTAAAAAAAAAAAAAAAATGACGTAATTTTATGCTTTAATTTCAAAAAAATCAGTGCTGGAATCAAGCTATTTGAAGTCATCATTTTCTTTCTCATCAAATGTTCATGTCACAAATAAAATTTACAACAGCTTTCAAAAGACTGCCTTAGAATTTCCATATACACGGTCGAGTCACATTATTGTGACTACCAGCTAATATCCAGAATAACCGCCGTGTGCAACTCGGACAACAGCTTGATGGGCCGCGAATGACTCGATAAGGTGCTAAAAGGTGTTCACAAGTATGTGAACCTGTGAACACCTTTTAGCACCTTATCGAGTCACAGGGTGTTCTATAAAAGGTTTTCACAGGGTGTTCACAGGCATGTGAACACCTAGCTGACTGCAGTGCATCTAACAGCTGTTGGAGGGTGCGTGGTGGAAGATCCATAGAGCGAACAACACGATCGAGGTGGTCCCACAGATGCTCATTCGGGTTTAATTCTGGGGAATTAGGCGGCAAGGACACACTTTCTTTGAAGTCTTCATCGTGCTCTTCCAACCACTCTCGGATATTTTGAGCTGTGTGACACGTCGGATTATCATGCTGGAAGATCCCATCCGCCACAGGGAAGACAATCAGCATGTTATGGTGTACGTAGTCTGCAAGGTTGGTTTCATACCGAATTCGATCCATAGTGCCTTCCACAGGTAGGAGTGGACCCAGAGAACGTCACGAAAACATTCCCCAAACCATAACGCTGTTCCCATCAGCTTGTGTTCATCCAGCAATGGTTGAAGTGAGTTTGTTCTCCGACGTTTCTCGCCTTATACGCCAACATCCATCCGGTCGATGAAGCAGAAAACGTGACTTATCGGAGAAGGCAATCCTTCGCCAATCAGCGGAGGTCCAATTAGGATACAGCCGTGCAAATGTAAGTCTTTTCTGGTGATGCACCTTCGTTAGCATAGGTGCAGTGACCATCCGTCTGCATCGGAGCACCATACGCAGCAGGGTTCGCTGAAATGTCGTTTTAGACACACTTCCTGTAGCGCCCCTGGTTCATTCGGCCAGTGTGTTGATCCACTGTAGCGTATCAATCGGCCCTCACGCACCTTAGAAGCCGACGTTCACTTCTCACATCAATGACACTTGGTGCTTTGCAGTTTCCACGTCGCTTATTCGCAATGGTGCCACTTCTCCAATGACGACACACTTTAACCACAGCAGCACGCGAACAGTTCACAAGCTGCGCTATTTCAGAAATACTGCTACCCTTGCCCCGAAAGCCGCTAAGCATCCTTTTTTGCAAATCTGATAAATCGCTCCTTTTATCCATGAAAGCAACGAATGATATGTTTTCAGAACGCCTACAGCACACCTTATATACCCTCCAAGGTAGCTCACGATACGTGCCTCCTTTCATTGGCTACGCGCTGTTGTCAAAAGTAGGAAGTGGTCACAATAATGCGACTCGATGGTTTATTTTCGTTTTCTGATTAGCTAAAGTTGAAGAGAATATTATTTGGAAGTCGATTGAGCGCACTCATGAATCATAGAAAGCTATCTAGAAATCTCTGCAACGAACTTTACGCCTAACAGTAGGAAATAATATGTATCTCATTGGAGAAATATTGAATGTTTAACCAACATTGGATTTTGGAAATCACGTGATATTAGGATTCCCAAATTTCTGAAAGACCACAGCACAGAGACAGCACAGACTTTCATTCTATTATGATAAGATTAAATGCAACGTGTAGATCACAAAAGCACCCCAATTGAGGTTTGTAAAATAACAATTCATTTAAAAAGTGGGCTTAAAAGCTCGTGTACAAGGTTCATGTCATGGACTTTCGTTAATGAACAGAGAACATCTTGTCGTTCCCACTAACAAACGACAATATGTTTTAAATAATTCTTACTTATCACTTGTATATAAACTTGTAATCACTAAAACATCCAAAACTATCGCTGCAATAACTACCTAACGGCTTTGTGATACATATGCAAAAAAAGTGTTTACTAAGTATTCGTTGATAGCACTTTCATTTGTAGCTCGTTTCACAAGATACCGCATTTTTTGTCATACAATCGCGGATAATCTGCTAGAATATTTAAAAATTTAGGTTCTGCTAATTATAAACGGATACAGATAATACGCCGCTTTAAAAATGAATAACTTTTCCGTATCACGTCGATTTAAAAAAAAGAACCTCGCCGTAATTATCAGGAGAGGTCGTGCATTTAGAAAACTACCAGAAATGTGTTAATAAGATGAAAATGTAAAGCAGTACGAAGGTTGAAATCCAGAAAAAATTGGAATTTTTCGACATTTTGAGAGAAAATATGATGTAATGACGGCGATATTATCATGTGCTGTGGGAAGCTCAACGTTAAATTCCTTCTTGGGTTTTGCAGGTCTAACTACTGAAATGAGGTAAACTCATAATATCTGTTTTTTTATTTACTTGAAAGTAAGAGAAAAGCGTTTAAAAATGACAGTTATATTTTTTTCAAATGCGTTCATCCATTTTTTTTCTTTAGACTGCTGGGTCCTCCCGTGAATCGCGACTTTTCTGTAGTAATTGCACGGTTCGGGATCAACATCGCTGGTACGGATTATATGGCGATTTCCCCTCTGAATTTTACTGCCTACAGAGTATTTGCCGCCGCAGTTTATAAAAATATTTTTTTTGTGTGTTCTTGAATTTCACGGTCTATGGATTATACGAAGAAAATGCCGTACTTGAAGAGGAGCTTACATCACGAACTTTTGCACTTGCCGCACTGAAAATGAAGTCTTTTTAACACAATGAAGACTTATATCATATTCCTATAATGAGTAAGACTGGTAACAAGTAACGTGGAAAATAAAACATAAGGTCCAGCTCGCAGCATATCTTGTATCACTTGCACATCCCATTCATAGAGGGTGTGGATTTTTATTCACCCAATGACTCGCTGTCAGCCATTAACGAAACTTATGCAAAAACTCGAAGGTTCCGATGTACCGGTCAGAAAGAAAATATAACTAAGGTGTAACATATTTTTTATAAAAAAAAAAAGAAATAAGCTCAAACAGGAACATAAATTTAGATATATACATCACAAGAAACAAAATCGCATGGCATGAATGCAATTGGAGTTCAAATATTATCTTTAAAATACGCCAATTACTGCTCAAAAGGCACTGCTGAATGGATATCTGCTGCTTAATTTCTTGCGTGAGTGACGTATTCATGTATTTTTAGAAACAAGCAGATATTTTACATGCAGATTCCCTACACCAGAAAGTGCCGTTCACCTTTATGAATTCATCTGAAAACATTTTGAGAAATGCATTGATCATTTATTTCTTCAGACTGGTGTTATCAATTTCATGGATGTTAAGTTTTAAATGCTTGCAAATCGATTTTCCGTTTTGAGGTCTCCTGCTCTTTCTAAACCATTTGAAATTATGCCAATTTATAATTTTTGCTGCTCAGTGACTTCTCAACTGAAATATATACATACATATGATAAAAAACGAAATGAGTTATCCTTCAAAGTGTTAGGTGTCATTTCGTCCGGGAAAGTGCATATTACAATAGAATCCGTGAGAAACCTTTGCTTAGCAGCGCGGCGATGACCTAACATAAAAGATATGATGCGAGATAAAAATAGTTTACTTCAAAACAGAACAACTTTGTCATTTTTCATTACCTTTATTTTTGTGAAGCCGGGGAAGTAATCTATATCTTTTGAAAATATGACTAATGGATAGTATGACATGATCGATAAAAGGACCTCCATGTAAGTCTTCATGTAGAAGATAAATCTCCCACTATATAAACCGTTAACAAGTGATAAATCGGCTGCTAAAATCATTATCAATAAGATGAATAGAGCATGCTCAGATAATTTCTTCTTTGAAAAGTTACCTCGAACATTTTCAAACAGAAAAATTTCGTCTAGGGTACAATGTGTGAAAACTTGCTTACTTCCAAATTCGAGGTAAAACCTATCTTGCTACTTAATCCTTTAAGTAAAAGAATTTCTTTTATCTTTCGTTTGAAATACCTGGAATTCCAGTAGCTTTTTTTTTTGACAAGAGTAATTGGAAATATAGAATATATTTCTTTTACATGTATAGCGTTTTAAATATCTATGCAATTTGCAAAAGTGTTTACTTATATTGAAAACATTTACAAGACTGCAAATCAAAGAGAGAAAATAAACAAAACTACGAAGTAATATTCCATTTAAGTACTTACCATAACTAAACAAAGAAATGAAATTGATTTCTAAAGAAGATTTTGCCGCCCTTGAGGTGCAGTAGTCTAAGCGTTGGCTTCTCTTCATTCGTCCGAGGTCGTTCCGGGTTCGAATCCCAGTCAGGCATGATTGTTAGCACGTCTTTTGTTTAAAAAAAGATCGTGCTTGTTATTGGTTTGTCCGCCCGACCGCCTCAGTCCATTTGTGGAAACCATATCTCTGCAACTATTAGCATCCCAATTTGAAAACTGTTTTTGGCCTTCAGAAGCTTGAAATATGCAAATGATAATCTCTCATTTCTTTTTTTTTTTTTTTTTACGACGTATACGTTTGCAGCAAGACGGCGTAAACGCAAATGATATCGAATTCCAAATATATTTAATTCCATATATTTGCTTCTAAACACGCGATTGAAAAAAATTATTTTACCTTTCGATTTTAATTATGTCGAAGAGTATTTTAGGTATAGTCACTTTTTCAAGTTACGCATAGATTTTCCGCTAGGCGGCGTAAAATTAAATTGTGTTTTCTATGATATCTCTACTTCTAAAACTCCGATTTGAAAAAAAAAACTCTTTAACCGCTATAGCTCCTGATGAAAAATATTTTGCATATAATTTTTAATTTTTAAAGAATGGTTTGATTACCAGGAGGCGTAAGCGTTAATTTCTGCTTCTGATGCATTTGCAGCAAGACCTGAGCTACTAAAACCTCGATTGAAAAAATTTGATTGCGGACCGATGACTCACGTCATAAACCTTTTCGGAATATTTTATTCATAAAATATTACATGGTTTCTCCTCCAGTAGGCGTAAAGGCATTTCTCCTTTTTATCAATATCTCTACTTCTAATTGTCCGATTTGAAAAATTCTTTCTTTATTGCATAAAGTTACCGGTGCGACATGTTTTTCATATAATTTCTAAATTTTTCAAGTAATTCATAGACTTTCTGCAAGGGGTGTAAAGCTAAATTTCCTTTCCCCCTATACCTCTACTTCAAAACTCCGAACTGAAAAATTATTTCTGCACCGGATACAGCTCCTGATGGGAAATCCTTTGCATATAATTTCTAATTTTTGGGGGGAAAATGGTTTGGTTACCAGGAGGGCTTAAGCTTTGATTTCCGCTTCTGATGAATTTGCAGCAAATTCTGAGCTTCTAAAATCTCGACTGATATAAGCTTCTCGACCGATATTAGTCCCGTCTATAAACCTTTTCGGAATATTTTTTTCTTCAAATAATTCATGGTTTCTCCGCCAGGTGGAATAGGTGTATATCTTATTTATGTCAATATCTCTACTTCTATGAGTCCGATTTGAAAAATTCCTTCTCTGTTGGATAAAGTTTCCAGTGCGAAATGTTTTTCATATACTTTCAAAATTTTCAAGTAAATCATAGACTTTCCGCAACACGCCATTAAAGAAAACTGCGTTGCCCCGTATATTTCAGCTTCTAAAACTCCAATTTGAAAAATTCTTCCTGTATCGCATACAGTTTCTGATTGGAAATATTTTACATATAATTTCTAATATTTGGTAAAGAATGGTTTGGCCACTAGTGGGCATAAGTATTAATTTCTATTTCCGATATATTTGCAGCAAAATCTGAGCTCCTGAAAACTCGTCTGAAAAAATTCCTTCTGGACGGATGTCGCTCACATCGAAAAACCTTTTGAGAATATTTTCTTCTTAAAATAATGCATGGTTTTCCCTCAAGGGGCGTAAATGCATATCTTATATTTGCCGATATCTCCACTTTTGAGAGTTGAAAAATGTTTTCTTTGTTGGAGAGCATTTTCGCTGCGAAATGTTTCTCATATAATTTCACATTTTTCTTAAGGCACAAGTCTTCAACCAGAGAGCGTAATTTCACGATTTCATCTGCAGAAATATCTTTGCAATTAAAAACCCGATATGAAATACTTCTTTCTTCGGTCTGATACTATTGTTTTCCATACCGGTTCCATTGATTTTTAATAGCTTTCATAACTTTAATTCGCATCAGAACGGATTCAAAAGACGTGCTCATTACACCCGAAAATTAGGTGTCATCTTTCTTGTTGTGTTTATCTTACGGACACTGTCTCCCTCTTTTCTGGAACCAGTGGTTCTAGATTAGTGACGGGCGGCTGCTTATAGCTCATCGATTTGCTCTTGGTAGTCGTTGACCCCCCCCCCCACCCCACCCCCACCCCAACCCTCCCGAAACAAGTAGATATTAGGTTGTTGCAGATAAAGTGACGGAATATACAAGATGGAAATTTCAAACACCCCAAATACTGTGCAAAATAAATTTTATTAGAGAAAACGTTCAGCACCATATGCAACATACTTTTACAAACGTGAAACATGTGTCAGTATGTTGTCGTGAGAAAAATAAAAAATACAAGCTTTGAGATACGATAAATCCATGAAATTGCGGTTTCAACGGACTATTGACTGGGAATCGAATTACCCTGTAGAAAGGTGTCCGAAAAGGTGATTGTGAGCAGAGGAAAATTCAGGTGAATAAGGCGGATGAAGCAAGTTATCATTTCTCAACTGGTACAGCTATTGGATCATCTGATGTGCAAAGCTGTCTCGCCTTATCGTGGAGCAGTGTGGGTCCATGGCGACTGACTAGTGGACAGTTTTCCATTCACAATGTCGAGATTCTGACAGTCGTAGCTGATCGAGCGGGGGCAACTGGCACAGTCACCCCCCCCCTTAAATGGACATTTCGTTTTTAAATGGTCCAAATCGTTGATAACTAACTTATTTAGTTTTGTAAAATTATAGTAATAAATGCACTAATTTTCGTAAAAGTGCTTTCAGCGATTAAAATTTGCTCTGAATTTGACGATTAAATGTTCTGTTCTAAACAGAAGGAGAGAGAGAGGGGCAGAGAGAGAGGGGGCAGAGAGAGAGACAGAGGGGGAAACAGAGACAGATAGAGATAGGCAGGTAGAGAAAGAGGAACAGAGAGGGAAAGAGAGACAGGTAGCGAGACAGGCAGAGAGAGAGAGAGAGAGAGAGAGAGAGAGAGAGAGAGAGAGGCAGAGACGGAAAGAGACACAGATAGAGAGAGGAGGCAGAGAGAGACAGTCAGGGAAATAGACAGATGGGCAGAGAGAGGGACATAGATAGATAAATAGATAGGGGGAGAACGCACCCCCCCCCAAAAAAAACTAGATTTTAAGAAACAGAGAAAGCTGAGAGCGGAAGAGAAAACAGACTGACTAATCATGAAAAGTAATGGGTGTGATTTCTTTAATGTAATATTTTCGCAAACGTGCGAGATAAAATCACCTGTAAGACAATGAGGAGCGCGGAAATGACTTAATATAAGACGATGGAGCGTATGAAAATGAGAAGCGCTCAAATCCTTCAAAACAAATTTATTAGACTAATTGATCTAAAATCCAACTCATATACTCAACTCTCATTATACAATAGCGCAAGAGTTTTCCCTAACAAATTTAACATTCTTACAATTAACTAATTATACTACTTTAACATTATATCGTACAAACTGTAACAAAGACACACTCACACGACACACGCAGAAAATCGCACATCCACCCAATTCATTCAAAGACGGAAACCATGAAACAAACTCTAAACTACATTGGCACTTCTTATTGGAACTCACTGCCAACGGAATTATCATTAAATAATATCAACCTATTCAAAAAAAAAAAAAAAAAAAAAAAAAAACTAAAAAACTACATAATGAACTGCAGCCGCTAGATCAATTATGGAAAAGAATTATTACAATCTATGTACATTAATACTAATCTTTTCTTATTGATATATATTGCAATAATGCTTTATTTTCTTCTGTTTCCCACTGTATTGGGCTATACTATGTCAAATGTATCAAATATTTATTTTTCCAACCACCTTGTAATTCATGCTCAGTGAGCGTGGGACTCTATCAAGCCTTTTGGCTTTTTTTCCGTGCTCCCTTGTTGTGCTTGTTTCCATTCACTTGTAATAAAATCTATCCTGCACAAAAAAATAAATGAATTGAATTGAACTGAAGCAAGAAAGATGACACCGAGTTTTCGGGTGTAATAAGCATGTCTTTTGAATCCGTTCTGACGCAAATTAAATTTATCAAAGCTATTTAAAACAATGGAACCGGCATGGAAAACAATAGCATCTGACGGAAGAAAGAAGTTTTTCAATCGGGCTTTTAATCCCTCAGATACTGCTGTAAACGGAATCGTGAACTTACGCCTTCTGGTTGCACACTTGTGCATTACGAAAAACATGAATTTATATGAGAAACATTTCGCACCGGAAACGCTCTCCAACACAGAAAAACAATTTCAAATCGGACTCTTAGAAACAGACATATCGACAAATAAGATGTGACTTTACGTCCCCTGGTGGGAAAACCATGCATTATTTTAAAAAGAAAGTATTCTCAAAAGGTTTTTCCATATGAACGGTATCGGTCCAAGAAAAGAAAAATTTAGTCGAGTTTTCACGAGTCCAGATTTTGTTACAAACACATCAGAAGCAGAAATTAACACTTATGCCCCCTGGTGGCCAAACTATTCTTTACCAAACATTAGAAATTATGTGAAAAATATTTTCCATCAGGTCTTGTATGCAATACAGGAAGAAATTTTCAAATCAGAGTTTTAGAAGCAGAAATAACGCAGAAAACGCAATTTACCTTTGTGCCCTCTAGCGGAGAGTCTATGATTTACTTGAAAATTTTGAACTTATAAGGAAAACATTTCGCATCGGAAACACTATCCAACAAAGAAGGAATTTTTCAAATCGGACTTCTAGAAGTAGAGATATTGACAAAAATAAGATATACATCTACACCCCCTGGCGTAGAAACTATGCATTATTTCAACAAGAACATTTTCCTAAAAGATTTGTCGACATGAGTAGTATCGGTCAACAAACAATTTTTTTTTTCAATCGAGATTTTAGAAGCTCATATTTTGCTACAAATACATCAGAAGCGGAAATTAAGGTTTACGCCACCTGGTATCCGGTGCAGAAAATGTTTTATTTAAATCGGAGATTTAGAAGCAGAGATATAGGGGGAAACGCAATTTACCTCTACGCCCCGTAGCGAAAAGTCTACGATTTACTTGAAAATTTTGAAATTATATTAAAAACATGTCACACTGAAAACACTATCCAACAAAGAAGAGATTTTTCAAATCGGACTTCGAGAAGTAGATATATTGACGAAAATAAGATATACATCTACGTTCCCTTGCTGAGAAACTGTGGAATATTTTAGAAGAAAATATTCGATGTGAGTGGCATCCGTCCGCGAAAGAATTTTTTCAATTGATACTTTAGAAGCTCAGATTTTATGGCAAAAATTAACGCTTACGTCCCCAGGTGGCCAAAGTATTCTTTACCAAAAATTTTAAAATTATATGCAAAATATTTTGCATCAGGAGGTGTATCCGCTGAAGAATTTTTTTTTCGAATCGGAGTTTTCGAAGAAGAATTATCAGGAAAAATATAATTTACTTTTGCGCCCCCTAGCGGAAAATCTATGCATAATTTGGAAAGATAACTGTATCAAAAATAATCTTCGACATAAATGGAATCGAAAGATAAAAGTTAAATAATTTTTTCAATCGGATGTTTAGAAACAAATATGTGGAATAAAACGTATTTTTGAATTCGACATCATCTGCATTTACGCCCTCTAGCGGCGAAATTGTACATCGTAAAAAAAAAGCGAAATGAAAGATCATCATTCGCATATTTCAAGCTGACCAATGCAAACAGAATTTTTCAAATCGGAGTAATAGTTGCAGATATACAGACGACGGGCAAACCGGTAACATAAGCACGATCTTTTCTTACAAAAGACGTGATGAAATAAGTAAATGGAAGTTTCTTTCAAAGAACAAACTATTTTAATGAAGAATTACCGGATTTGATGATTCAAGGTGGAAATTATATTAAATTATGCCTCCCGAATAGAAGGGCTCAAATTTGTTTGGAATGATTCTCTCCGGATTTGATATTTAAAAAGCACAGAGCTGATTTTCTCGTAAAACATTTAATTGAACGCCAGGAAAATAGTGCCAATGTTTCAGTTGTTTTACCGGCTTTGCGATTTTAAAACTTCGCACAACTTTTTTGACGGAAAAAGATTTTCAAAAAGGCATACAATGCAAGGGAGGGGCAGCTCTGTCAGTTTGTATGTGTTTGTGTGTCAGAGAAAAAGAGAGAGACCCATCTACACAGTCTCTATAATCTTTTTTCTTAGACCAGAGCAATCGCCCCCTCCCCCTCTAAAATGAGCCTCTGTATCCTCCCCGTGTCTGACATTACATGTCCGTCGTGATGATTTCACCCGCTTCCAGAAGGAGGAGTGCATCACATCAGCTGTCCATCACCAAACACTGACCTTCGTCTTTCTGGGATGAAGTGCCGGCTTGGGGATGCATTTCTGGGCTTCACCTAGGACGTGACATTACCTCAAATGCCAGCGATTGTCACAAAACCGCCGTTTCTTATCACACGTGACGAAGCGCTTCAAAATGCTGTCGTTTCCCTGTGGAAAAGCAGAGATGAGCAGATATATGATCGTCGGTTTCGCGCTGCTCCGTTCAAATATAGGGGATCGATTAAATGTATTCACCTTCTGTGGAAATGGTTGCACAGTGTCCTCCAAGTTTCTTGCCAAGTTCTCGTATGGTTTGACGTAGATCTCATTTAAACAAGACCTCCAACTTGGCATCATGGGCAGCTCCTTCGGGTCTACCGCGTGGTCCGCTTTCAAGGCTCATATCTCTGGATCGGAAGTTAGCAAAGTAACGTTGCATCTTGCGTTCATTAACTGTTCTTTCTCGAAACGTTGAACTCATATTGCGAGTCGGTTCCGATTCGTGATGTGCAAGTTTAAATTCAAATAAGGAATTGTCTCGAATTTTGATCTGGTCCAATGGTCCTTTTCACTGTAGCACAACTCCCTCGGAACTAATGCCACAAAAAAAATGACCAGTGATTTATATGTAGCAGCCTTGCTTCTACAAATATAGATGTCACATCGGGCAGTGTGTTAATTCCTCATACCAGCCAACAACACGAATCTGCAAATCCGGCATTTAATTTGCAAAAATTAAATATTATGAACGCTTAGAAGTAAATTTATCATATTTATAACGAGGAACAATACACCAATTAAGTAGTAAATAGTAACGCTGTACTAGTGATCCGATTTATTGGCGTAGAAAATAAACACATAAGCGTTTCCAAGCTTTCGCACATCAACCAGATGGCTTTTTCAAGGAAGTTAGACAGAAACTGCAAACTGAAAAATAGAACGCTTAACAATTTGAACGCGGGAACTTGACAATAAATAGATGCGACGCTATAATCATTTAAAGATAAGAGGCATCACGTTGGTTGCACGCGGAATCCTGGTAGAGAAAAGGTGTTACTTGAAGAATTGGTTCCAAATTCGTGGCAACTCGAGACACAATCACTTTCAGTTTGCAGTTTCTGTCTAACTTCCTTGAAAAAGCCATCTGGTTGATGTGCGAAAGCTTGGAAACGCTTATGTGTTTATTTTCTACGCCAATAAATCGGATCACTAGTACAGCGTTACTATTTACTAAATTTATCATTTTAAAAAGATGAATTAATGAAGTTACAAAGGCCGTGCATCCCTCTGCATTTATTACCTACTTAAGTTATCAGGATAGCAAAACATAGAGAGTAAATATTTTGGTCATTTGTGAATGACTTTCTTGCTTTAAAAATTCAAATTTTAAAAAATAACGATGTAACAAATGTTAATCTTTGCTTTAAATATGTGTCCAAATTCAATTGTTCCTATAATTACACGCACAAAATAAATATTATGAACAGTGTGAAACATATTCCTTATTTTAAAACGCTGCATTTAAAAAATCACTGGTTACCAGAATTACGTATTTCGTCAAACGTACTCCTCGCTAAAATTATATCGAACAAATGAAGGCGATATTATATAGATATTTGCATATGAATTCCTCATTTTAAAGCGTTTTTTGAAATCGTAAAGTGAAATTACAAATATTATATGCATTTCTTCACATTTAGGTGCACGTTAAAATATTCCTGAGACCAAATACAGCATTTTCGAAATTCGATCTTAGGTACTGATATAGCGGATATTTATGAGTGAATTGTCCACACATTAAAACTTTCTCTCGCTAGTAAAGCCTTTTCAAAAAAATACTACACCATCGATGTGTTAAAAAAAATAATTCTGAAAGATATCGCTCATTAAGTTACAGGATCGAAAAAGCTCGCAAGAAGTCATTTTCAGGCCATAGTCTACAGCAAGGAATATTTAAAGCAAAAAAAAATATGACTTTGTACATAAAAGCTAATAATACTCTTAAGCGAAAAGATTATTTCGTGCAAGAGAAGAAATTATTGAACACGTTCGAAATAATCATTTTCCAGTTGAAGCCACATTTCGCACAAGCGTCAATGTAAATGATAATAAAATCATAACTTTGGCTCCCGACATTCCTCATAAGAGCGATAAAGTCCCTGACAGTGAGTTTTTCTCTGATACCACAGAGCAAGAGACAGAGCTATATTTTTCTTTCCTTTACTTTACCTGGATCAAAAACAAAGAAGTTAGTAAACTTATGCAATGCATTGATTATGATACGCTTTCCAACATACCAGAAATCATTACTCAAATTATTACTCAAGTTATGAGGATAATAGCTGTGGAATAAATCAAGTTCCTATACCTTCACCTTTGATCCCATTTCGCTTATATTAAACAGAATTGGTCCAGTATATCTCCGGAACAACATACTAAAGTGTTGTCGCAATGGAAGCATTTTTAGTCAAGTTATGAGGATAATTAATGGCTGTGGAATACGTCTCACTCCTGTGCCCTGACCTTTTGCCCCATTTCAATTAAATTCAACATAACCGGTTCAGTATACCTCCGGAACAATATTATAAAGGTTTGTCGCAATCGAAGCATTTTTACGTAAATTTGGACGCATAAGGGCGATGGAATGAATCCCGCTCCTATGTCCTGATCTTTGACCCCATTTCGTCCATTTTCAAATGGTTCGTCCACAGGTTGTTACCTACCACATACTAAAATTTCATCGAAATCGAACCATTTTTACGCCAGTTATCGAGAGGGCAAGCAGACAGACCGACGAACAAAGCTCAAGCATATACGTTTCTTCTACGTACGGTTGAAAAGCGTAAAACAGGAACACTTTATATTAATCTTTAATTTTTGACGTTTCAATGACCATCACGAGCAACACTCATGGCTAAAAGAAGTGCTCCTTCCCTAACGTTTGTCCTTTGGTTCCAGGGATGGGGCAGAACCAGCGCCACATCAAACAAACACACCACCCATGGCTCTTCCGGGACTCATACTATGGCCCTTCACGTATATTCGGTCAGATACCAGCGCTCATAAAAGTCAGCAACTGGGGCAGCTAAGTTGACTGAAACTACACTGTTTAAAAATCCAAGGATTATCCGAACATTTAGGCCAAGGATTATCCGAACATTTAGTCCAAGGATTATCCGAACATTTAGTCCTAGGATTATCCGAACATTTAGTTCAAGGGTTATCCGTACATCGTTGCTCTTAAAGTCCATCTAGTCAATTTTGAGTTTTTAACCACCAGGTGACGGCTGTTTCACGGACGGAAATGCTGCTGTGCATCCTGTAAAGCCACGTGCACGCTTGAAGACATTTTCAGAAAACAAAGTTTGCAAACTATTTCCGAAATGTTTGCAAAACAGTTTTGCAAACATTTCGCAAACAAATTCTTTTGTTCTCGTAGAAGGAAACAATGTTTCTTGTTTTCCATTTGAAATGGAAAACAGGAAACATTGTTTGCAAACACAGCAATAAATAAATGCATATTTTAATTATATTTTAATCTACACTGTAATCATATGTTGATTTTATTTTTAATTACCTGACAAAGAAATGAGTTTCTTGATGACAGGTAAATCCAACCATATAAAAAAATTAAATATCATGGTTGGATTTATATTTTCAAAGGCGCCAAGGCGTAGCTACAAAAAAGGGCACCAAAGAAAGGCCTAGCTACGAAACAGGGCACCAAAGAAAAATGTTCGGAACAGCTGGCTCCTAGGAGAGAGCAGGAAATGATGAGGATTTCGCATGAACGAAATATGCACATGCGCAATCCTTTCGCGCTCTTTCAGAAGGTCGTGTGCAAACATCTGAAACATCTACACTCATTTCTGTAAATTTACAATAATATCTCAAAATCTTTTGGACTCATCCTGGTTAAGTTTCGTTCGGTACTCAGCACCATCTTGCAGCTTGAGGTCAGCTAATAGATTGAGGCCAGAATGAGATCCTTCGTACAGAAATTTCGAGTCCACCAACGCTTTTTCCTAGGTTGATGCAAAACAGAGACCACCACGACAAACAAAGCAGAAGCTATTGCCACGTCCTCCTCGGAAAACATCTTGAAGTCAACTTTACAGATATGAACGCAAAACACCAGTGAAACATGTTCGAGAAACAATGTTTGCAAACTGTTTGAAAACAATGTTTCCAAGTGGGAACTAGGCTTACGATGTGTTCAGCAGCGGCTCAGTGAACATGACAGGGACTTCCACCATCTTTTCTGGCCACCACAAAGTCCGAATCTGAATTTCTTTGAGAATATGTGGGAGATTTAAAAAAAACAGATCCGGGAGCAAAGTAATTTTCCGTCAAATGTGAGCAAGTTAAAGTAATGTCTAATGAACGTGTGGTAAGCGGTAGACGCAGATGCATTCCAGCACCTTGTGGAATCTATACCAAACAGCACATGTGCATCGATTAGAGCTAAAGGAGGTCCAATCCGCTATGAAATAAAAGTTTCCAATTCAATTGCCGGTATGTGTGGAAAAAAGTTATATGGTCAGATGATTTACACTCTGGATTCTTTTACACTGATGACCCGCAGAGAATGTAGTGAGAGCTTCATGAATCGACGGATCCTGCATTCCTTGTCAAATCAATCATCTGGAGCCAGTGCGATGCAATGAAGAATGTTACTTTTTTACTTACTCGGCTCGGTACTTGTGGAAGATATGGTGATATCCAGAGAATACCTAAATACTGTAATAGGCCAAGTGCACTTTGCAATGCTACACATCTTTCCTGCATGTGATGGTATGCTTCTGGATGTCAGTGCAACAAATCGTATGAAGCTCAAGAAAGAATGTCTTATACGTAACATCACATCTTCTCAGAGGCGTCCAAGGATGGTTTAATGAGCACTAGAAGGACTCTCTTCGTTGTGTACCCTGGCTCTCGAAATCTCCTAATCTTAATCCTACTGAAAACGCGTGGAACATGCTGTAAAGAGCTGTTTGCCGTCAATACGCTCCTCGGTCAACACCAACAGAGTTACTGGATATTTTCCTCCAGGAATGGCTATCATTGTATCATTGAACAAAAACGAATTTAAGAACCTCGGGAATAATCCATATATCGTCGCGTACTTGCATTCATTCGCAAGAAAGGTTTCCTCATTACATACTAAACAAAGTTTCTTTCTTTCTTTGTTTTCCTGTATGAGAATAATGTATTTCAGAAAAAGTTTATGCTTCATGCTTTCCTCGAAAGACATTTTCAGGTGACTACATTTACTTTTTTTCGTGTTATTATCCACTGAACATACTCTTGGTAATATGCCCAGTTACCCTGTCTGCAAGGTAATAAATCTACACAGAGAGTGCACCCGCTCCTTATTTCGGATTAAGAAAAACGAAGTGCACATGAGATTCTACTTGCAATTTGACTATCGAATTTATTATAAGATTGTATTGCAATTAGAATTTTTTGTAAGAAACTAGATGTGTTTGCTATTTGGGAATTGAATATTTTATTTGATTATATTTGCTTATAAGAACCCAGAGGTGAATACTAGGTAGATAAAACGCGACGAACGTACAGTTTCTTATATACAATTAGGAATATCTGTAGATCCTTAAAACAAGGAGTATCTGCTTCACCATGAGGAACCAGATATCTCTGTATCTGGTTCCTAAACCAGATACAGGATTAAACTCAGTATCTGAACCAGATACTATCAAGACAATGAAGCTACGATTTATTGCAAATAACTAAAAAGAGTTTAGTATAACTATAAATAACTTCCTATTACCTAGGGCGGCGGATTAGGAATATGTAAATCGTTGTCCCCCAAAAGTCATTACAACCTCAGGAGTTTGAAGATAAAGGCAAAGTGCTGGAGACATGATTCATGTGAAAACGACGACCCACGGTGAAAACGACGACCCACGTTGAAACATGGTGTGACTCGGAGGTACGTGGGAAGATCACGTTTCTCTGGTCACAGAAAATGTCACCAGAGGAGATGGATCACCAGCTGCAAGAAGTCTGTGATCCTCCAATCATGAGCATTCGGAGAGTGACAGAAGGGTTTTCAATATTCACATACAAATGCAATGCGCTAACAATGCCAGGCCTTCAACCTGAGTAGAGACAACAACTTGGGGTCAGTAGAGTCACAAGTGTATGACTTCCTGTTGGAGTGCTGCCAAATGCAAGTGTTTCTTTCGGTACTGCGCATCAGATCGCTGAATCTAATCATAGCACATACCTCAAAGTGAAATTGTTTTTCCAGGCGATGATTTGTTCACTTGAACCTGTTTTCCAGCATGTTGGTTTTTTATTCAAACTCCTGTCCCAAACAAAGTCCATTAGTCCAGAGAGTGTACTGACTTCAGGAGACATCGATATGCATATCTGTAATCCGCAGTACAGGGCCATTGGAAAATTACTTATCGATCATTTCCCGTAGAGAGGAAGAGACGAGATAAAAAATATAGAATTTCAATTTCATTATTAACAATGAAAGAGATTGAGAATGCCATGAGATAAACAAACTTGAAGTCCCGTGAAATACCAACATGCGTTGAACATTTGGGCTATCATATAGAACAAATGATGCCATAAGCGAATGAAGTCCGTAAATGGGTATTTCAAAATAAACAACTGGCGTAAGAATTTCGATGAAGCAAGTTTATTTGTTCTATATCGTAGAAAACAGATATTCACATCAAAAATTGCAAAATCGTAGGAAAACCTTCGCTTTATCTTATTACTGCAGCAGCAAACAGAGAGAAACAAATATGTATTTCCTGTGTCGAGAAAAGTAGTTTTACAAATTAGAGAACTTCAGCTTTTGACAACTCGAATAAAGCATGATCAAACTAACAAAAATTTAAATATCGCACAAATGCACACAATGTGTTTTAAATAAGTAGAATATAGAAGACATCACATGTGCTTTTCATGGAATTACGAAAACAGGGAAACGAAATTCTGCGTTTTACAAATGAATCTCATCTTCTAGACAAAGTAAATGTACTACTCCTTTTAAGCAATTTTTGACAAGAAGCATTTTCGATGAAGTTCGCCGATAATCGGATGCGCCAATCCACGTGAAAAATAACAGCCGTTTTTCATGGTTTTAATAAGAGATAACCTGAAGTGCATCAGTTTATTCTTAATCACTGATATACAGTCGGTAACACAAATAACTTCATGAGTTTTATTTAAATGCAAGTCTTTCTTGCTTAGCGAAACATATCACATCTTTGATTCAAAGGACGTTGATTTCGCATATCATAAAATTATTTTCCTTTAATTACTGTGACGTCATCCGTTTCTTTTTAGCTAGTGTAATTTAGCATTATGTTTAAAAGATTAAGTCAAATTTGAGATAACCGCTTGTTCTACTAATAACGTTTCTGTTTGCAGTCCCAAAAATTGGCAAAAAAATTCAAAAGGCAAATGCTGATTATTTTAAAAAGAAAACCACATCTGTCACTTGTTTGGTAGAAAGATATATCGAAATTTAACGACGTTGTTTTGAATATAACAGCACAGATGATATACTTTTGTTTGTTTGGGGATTTAACGAATAACCTGAACAACTCAATGGGCTATAAGCAGTCGCCCGTCCCTAATTTGGAGCCGCTGGTTCCAGCGAAGGAAGAGAGCCAGTGCCGTAAGCGAAAGACAACATTAATGCTTCACCGGAATTCGAACCTGGATCCATCTCCGTCGAATAGTCATAAGCCAGAGTTGAGACCCAACCGGGGTTGCATACAACATTAGAAATACACGTAAAGAAAGAAAATATTAACCATTCACTTTCTAACTAAAATTGACTTATTTCAAAAAAAGCAAAAATCAAGGTAATTATTATATAAATATATACCGTGAGTAAATTACTGCACTAATTCACTCTTCCTCCACAAGATTGTCTTCTGTCGTTTTATTGCACAGTATTTTTGGTGGGATTATTCAAATACCTGTCTTGTGTTTATACACTTTGTACTCTGAAAGAAACACTTGCTTTCAAGCTATTCTTGAAGCTAAGGAAAAGGGAATGGTTTGACTGATAAGGTTCTCTATACAAAGTACACAGAAGCAGCTACGAGGAGAAAGTAAAAACAAAAGAAAGGGGAAGATCTGACTGTGTCTGGGAGACAAGCGAAGTAAAAGAAGAAGAGAGCAAAGTAGAAGAGAGGAGTAGACAAAACAGCCGACCAAACAGAATACCTGGGGACAGTGCAGGGGTAGGAGGAGACAGAGGGGTACCCACACTGTGGGGGCCACTGGCCGCAGGGCTGTACAGGCTCCGTCTTCTTGCTGTTTGATGACGTAGGCACACGCATAACCAGTCTGGTCCTGGAGGCTCCTCCATGTTCTGTACCTGAAATAACAAAATGAAAAAACATGTAAGCGTTAGTCTTATTCCATAGTTTGTGATGTGCTGCGTTAGTCATTCAAAAAATATCAAAATATCGTTTCGCATGACATATATACCGAGGCATCCATGAGAACTACTATTTTTTTTAAAATCATTCAATAACCTTTATGCTCATAAAATACGCTAACGCGTGAAATATTGTTACCATTGCATTTCAATATGCACACATAAATGAATCAGTGTGGATCAAAATTACTCTCCAATTAAGAAAAAAATACAGGCAAGCTCAGTTCTGATTGAGAGGTCAGTTTAGAAAGTAGGACTTCAAAACTGACCTCTCAATGAAATGAGCTAGTTGAGCATGGTTTCAATGAGCTAGTTGAGCATATTTTCAAAGCGTTTATTTAACTTGTTATAGCCAACACGATATGAAAAGTTGCTTAAATATTTTTTATAAATAATGCTGGATACATTGCGAACACAAAGCAGATCGATACACGAATTACCCAACATGGTACTCTGTCTTCATGGGCTTTTTACATTTCTCAACAATTGCTCTTGCCTCTCGTTTTGATTTTCTGCACTTTTGCTTGCGTTTATCCTGCGAATTCCGCGGCATTGTCGAAAATGTTAACCCGTTCACACGAAAACAATTTCTAAACATTTTAGTTTAAACCACTGCGATATGTTCGTTATACTGTATATTTAAATAGATCTCGTCGAGAATTTGAAAACGATACCACGCTCAGTTGTTTTGCACTCATGGTTGCCTAGATAGACTGAGTCAAACGCGGTGGCACAACCAGAACTACTGCATCATCTCTCCCGTGCACAAGGAGCAAGGGGAGCTTCGTGCGCATGATGTATTGCGCAGTACCCAAATTGTACTCCGTGCTGTTCACAAATATCCGAACACCATTAGTGTGCAGCACGTATTTTTAACGCTATAATGACTTCGATTGGGACCTAAATTTTGTCACAGGCGGAAGACCTTGTCTCGCTCCATACTGCCCGTGGAGTTAGATGAGGTCCTAAGCCAAAACCCCATAAGAATGAATGAGGAAATTAACATAAAACAAATAATATTGTACTGGTAGAAACGTAAACAGTTTTGACAACCTAGTTTGGCAGCCGCGACTTGAAATCTTAGATGACGCTAGTGCAATTAGAAATCCAAAATGGCCGACTTCATTGATGGCGACGTGTAGCATGTATTTTGTGGTTTAAAGAAAGTTCGTTCTGCAACTATAGCGCACTGTGAATCAGGTCTAGGTCAGCCAGCGCTTTCCCGAACTACAGAGGAACATGTACGCGAAGCACACCTAAGATGCCAGCATAAATGGAATAAGAGAGCGAGCATGGAACTTCAGATGCAAAAGCATATGTGGCACGTACCTTGCATGAACGACTAAGCTTCAATCCGCCTAATGTACTGTTAAATAATAATCAGAAATACCAACATGAATTCTAATTCATCAAGAGTGAACGGATTGAGACGAAAAAGGGCTTATTCCGCGCAGCACATGTCCTAAATTTTCAGCCCACTTATTTGGCGCTACCTATGTCCTTAATCTTCTGTGTCAGAATTTTAAATTATGTGCGAAAAGACAAGTTTTTCCGTGACGGAATCGAATTCGTGCCCCCTCACACCGACGTAAGCTTGCTCTCCCAACTAAGCTACACGGGCGGAATGTACCTCTGTAGATTTGTCGTCTGGGGTTGTGATTCACCTCAGTAGTACGTCACATCTGCTCCGGGGAGTTTTATTTTTAAGAAAGCATGCTTAAACGAAGAAATTACAAGAATCTTTGTTTATGCAATTTATGAACGAATTGCTGAAATTATAAGCCTTTTTTATTTATGCGCTTCATTTCCCGGATAGAAGATGGTATAAATATTTCTACGGGTTGGTCAAATGAAAAGGTGACGACAGTCATGGAAATGCACATATACGTACCAGTTAAAAGTGGTTACCGTAAACTTGTAGGCAGCCTACGGTAACTACTTTTAACTGGTAGACAATGCATGTCTGTTCCAGGAAACGTACGGTCACCCTACCATCGCCAATCACGCATTCAACCACTTATTCCACAAGTTCGGGTGCGTCGACAACGTTGGCCTGGCCAGGTCGCGCATCATCCAACAGGCTGTCACGACCTTGTCGGAAACGAGCGTTCCACTTATGAACAGTTTTTCGTGACACGCCATTTCCCCCATACACGGAGAACATCCTCATATAAATGCCGATCACCTTGTTTCCTTCTCCGGATAAAAAGCGTATGACCGCACGTCGTTCACTTACCGACGCAGTTCGCAGTTGAAACGCCATTTTCACGCAATAAACGCTTCAAACACACCTGCTGATCCCAGTAGAGGCCAACGAATGCTGCACATCGCACCATTGCACACGGTCGTTCCGCTCTCTGCGTGACGTCAAAAACCTGTTTCTCTCCCATCACGTCCACTACGGTCGCGAGCTGCATTTGACAATGGTTGGCTGTTCCATATCCTCGTCGGGAAACTTTTGCGCGTCGTCGTCACCTTTTCATTTCACCAAACCTTATACAGGGTTACACGGAAAGTCCCTGATCAGGCCAATATCTCACGAATTGTGGCAGTTAGCGATTTACTTCTTGTGCATTTGTATAGGAAACCCCCTATTGCGCACACAATAACACCACGAGAGATCCCACTGCACCCGGGGGGGTTAGGGGCTATCTCCCCCTTTCAGATAGGGCAAAGAAGTCAATTACAAACTTGTTCAGTGAGTCAAAAATAATACACAAATGTTATTGTCCCATAACAAAAAAATTTAAAATGGTTCAGGAATGTGGCCCCAAGAAAATCACATCCGGAAGCAACAACCGAGTATTTACATAAAGCTACAAGATGTGAATGCATAATACTGTAGATATTTTATTAGTTTAAAAAATACAATTTACATGTTTGCATACTCAAAAAGTTGCCCTTCAGCAACGATGCACGCCTGCAAGCGTTCTACGAGCTGACCTGGCATGCGTTGCAGCATATCCCCATCAACAGAGGCACAGGCGGTATTTATCAGCTGTTGCAGATCTGCTGCATTTCACGGTGGTGTTGCACATACCTATGAATTAAGATAGCCCCAAAGGGAAAAGTCCAGAGGGTTAAGTTCTGGTGAGCGAGGATCCATGCAACAGGACCTCCTGGTCCTATCCATCTTCGGTCAAACATATCGTTTAGCCATCTTGATGCGTTTTCAGTTCTACGTGGTGGTTCCCCGTCGTGCTGGTACCACATGCTCAATAAATGTTGTACTGGTACATTGTCCAAGAAATCTGTTACATCCGTTTGAAGGAGATATAAATATCATTCACCATTCAGTGTTGCGTTGTAAAAAAAAAAAATAGGTTCTACTAGCTGGTTCCCCGAAATGCCACACCAAATGTTGGTGAACCACCTCACTTGATGGTGTGTGTCTCCCATCCAATAGGGATTTTCCTGTGCCCAGTAGTGAACGTTATGCGTATTCACAACGTTATATCATGTGAAGCGTGACTCCTCTGTCCATAAAATGTTTGACAGAAACTCTCGTTCCTCTTCTAAAGCATTTAACACGGCATTACAAAAGCCAAGTCTTTTCTCCACATCTCCAGGCCACAGTGCCGGCTGCGAACGAAACGAATGTGGATGCATATGGTTCTTGTGCAAAATTTGTAGTATACGCTGTTGGCTTAATCCACTTTCTCGTGCAACTTCAGTTGTTCTTCTGTGGGAATGTGCAAACACGTATGAGGAAATATCCGTATCGTCCCGCTTTGGCCTGCCTGTAGGTGAGTGGTGGCAGGCATTGGACTACATGTCTGATAGTCCTATAATTCCGGATGTCAGGCATTGGGAAACCGCTGTGCGTACAGCCATGCCGCTGCACGAGCAATCCGGTTGCACTCGTCATAAATCATGACCATTTCGCACAATTTCTCGTTCGTAAACGCCAACATTAATGTCTGTACTTTACGTATAAAGTTTACAGATTGACGGATTCTTACTAACCTTCTAAACTGGTAAGATCTAAGTAAATGAAAGCACAAAGGGAAAACTTTTCCTACAAACCTTATCAACAGTTCTTGTTCTGAAATAAAACGCAGTTCCTTGACACATTCATTATCAGACATTGATGTCCAATATAGTAAAATATACACTGAAACAAACAAGGAGAAATAGCATAAAATGGCAAAACACTCATCCAATAGGAAAACTGTATGCACATCTAATTGACTTGCGTACGCGACAAAGCGTTTGACTTCCCGTCACTAGTTCACGAAGTGTTGGCATACCGACCACACATGTCTCTTTTGTATTCTGACGATGGAGCAGAATGCATGGCATTTGAAATCTATTCAAATATGCTTCGGACACAGAGACTCAGATAGCTTTCCGCTTTTTTCGCATTTGGAGAGTCCTCTTCCATCTTTTGTTATGGGACAAAAACATTTATGAACTATTTTTGCCTTGCTGAACAAGTTTGTAATTGACTTTTTTGCCTTATATGAAAAGGGGGCGCAATAGACCCTTCACCCCCCCCAAAAAAAATGGGGGAGAGGGGATCTCTCGTGATGTTATTTTGTGCACCGTAGGGGTTTCTTATACAACTGCACAAGAAGTAAATCGTTAACTGCCATAGTTCGTGAGATATTGGCCTGAAAACGCACTTTCCTTGTAACTCTGTATATTACGTAAGTGTTTAAAAGTTTTATTTATAACCTACTTAAAAATCTTTCACGTTTTTCAATTCATGAACGACATATTATAAATTTGCTAAGATTTAAAATACCAACCTTTCCAGCATTCACGCAATAAAAAAGGAAAGTCAGAAGACCTTGCAGGCTGTTCAGTCCCAAGAAGAAATAAGCCGTTAAGGGTCTTTCGTCGTGTAGAAACAGTGGCAGTAGAGTCCAGGTAGAACACATCGTCAGCAAAAGCACAGTAGCTTCGCCACTCCACACACTGTAAGAAATGGAAGAAAATTACGTTTCTAGTTTAAAAGTGAAGGACTGACTTGTTTATAATCACTTTGGAGATCTAACCGACGAAGATTAAAAACAATAATAAAAAACATCAACACAATTTTGTTAAACATTCGGAAGAAGAGCACACTATATAAAACGAAAAATATTTGCTTTTTTGTTATTTTAAGAAATATATATTACCAAACAAGCTAACAAGCTTCAGAAAACTGAAACCGCTTCGTTAGTTACTTATAGCAATATTGTTAGAAAAATACTCAATAGGAATGCGATTCAAGGACACTAAACAAAGCAGAGAATCGATTGCTTCCAGGCCTCATTTCTTTCATTCGGTATCGCAAGATAATTGTTACTGTAAATCTTACGATCCTTATCACACGTTCTATGAGCAGTTCTGATATAGAATGCTAATTAGAGATTTGGCATGTTTCTTTACAACACACGATAGTTCGTTGTAAGGGTTTTCCAACGGTACCTTACTTGTTCACATATGTCCAATGTTTCAAAAAGGAAGGCTCGATCCATTTTTAGTAATATATAGCATACTTAACGGGGTGCCATTTTCTGAGATGCCTCTATAGAAAGGGTCGCACGGCAACTTGGGGTAAAAGGGTAAAAGAACATAGATTAAACTAACCAGTTTAATAGTACTGTATAAGCTGATATGGTATGCTTTTTGTACTTAGGGATTCTAAGCAAGCACCTCTGGTGTGCCAGCTTTTGTGAATTTATTTAATGTGTTGTTCAATTCAGTATCTCAATATTTTATTCAGAACATTAAGATTCATTTGTTAAATTGCTCATATTTCATTCAGTGATGTTTTTGTTCTGTTTAACGACCACCGCAAGCAACTCACTGAGATTTTAAGCTCCGGCTCGTTCGTAATTTGGCTCCATTGATCTCAAGGTTTGGAGAGATACATTGACGTAATCCTAAGACACCATCCATGATTCACCTGGGATTCAACCCTAGACCAATCGGGGACGAAATACTAGAAGCCAACGCTTCGTAACACTCGACCACAGTGTTGGCATTCAGCAGCTTTACACACATCTGCAGATTTCTGAGATTGGATAGTTTGACATTTTGTCTTATGTTTTTTCTCCCAGTTTTGCTTTATGGTTGGATTGTTTCCTTAGCATCACATAACGTCGTACACAATTGTGCTACTGCAACTTACGTGAAACACGTGACTAAAAGTGTTGTGTATCTGGAATTCAGGGTCTGGTTCATTTGCCCGACGTTTACTTCACCGACGGATCATTTGACAGAAAATCCCTTCACCGAAAATATTTTTTCACCGAAAGATCACTTCATCGAACAGTTCATTTCACCGAAGGGTCACTTGATCGAAAGGTACATTTCACCGAAGAGTCACTTCATCGAAAAGTTCATTTCATCGAAAGGTCATTTCACCGAATGGCCAGTTTACCAAAAACTTTGGATTTCATTACACGATCTGTTGAATCG
The DNA here is from genome assembly GCA_039090855.1 of Macrothele yani. NCBI lineage: Eukaryota > Metazoa > Arthropoda > Arachnida > Araneae > Macrothelidae > Macrothele > Macrothele yani. Next base: position 50,683,865 of record CM077008.1, on the reverse strand, counting down.
TGGTGCAAGTTCAGCAGACAGACCGCCGAAACGTTAGGGGATCACACTCAAATTGCACTCCGTGTCACAAAGAACGCAAAGATTTAGTTTTAAGACAAAATTAATTTATTTTAAGTCCCTAGGCCTCGGCCTTTTTAGCAAATTTTAATAATGTTCATAAGGCTTACATAAAAGTCATGCTCAATGCTCATGTTCATAAGGTTTACATGAAAAGTAAAATTAATAATATTGCACATTTTTCAGGCAAAAAAAAATGTAGGTTTCTAGGCCTTCGCTTAGGCCTTTTTAAAAAAAATTTAGTCGTGCGAACCCATGTTCATAAGGTTTACAAAAAAAAGTCAAGTTAATAATGTTGCACATTTTTTCAGGCAAAAAAAATCAAGTTTAGGGCTCTAGGCTTCGGCTCGGCTTAGGCCGTTTTAGCAAATTTTAAACTTGCGTGCTCATATTCATAAGGTTTACATAAAAAGTCAAGTTCACCGAAGGGTCACTTGGTCGAAAATGTTGCACATGGGCCTCGGCTTAGGCCTTTTTAGCAAATTTTAACCGTGCGTGCTCATGTTCATAAGATTTACATAAAATAGTTACTATATATGTTATGTAATGCTTATGAATATGAGTAGGGTTAAAATCTATTAAAATGACCTGCATCTAGGCCTACGATCAGAAAATTAATGTTTTGTGGTTGAGTAAAACAGGAACATTAATTACTTGATTTGCTATGAATATGAGCTCGGAGGATTAAAATTTGACAAAAAGGCACAGATGTAGGCCTTATAATTAACGTTATATTTCGAGAAACCTACTCATGGGGATATGTTTCATAGAAATTAAAAGTGTATTTTTTATACAATCCGATAATGTTTAGGTTGCCAGTTTTTAAAAAACCTGCACCACACTCCAACAGATCTCTAACAACAAAATTCTAAATTTTCGATAAACTGACCATTCTGTGAAATGATCTTTCGATATAACGAACTTTTAGGTAAAGTAATCCTTCGGTGAAATAAACTCTTCGAACAAATGTCCTCTTGATGAAACGAACTTTTAGGTGAAGACACCTTTCGGTGAAATGAACTTTTCGGTCAAGTGACCCTTCGGTGAAATGTACCTTTCGATCAAGTGATTTTCGGTCAAGTGACCTTTAGATCAAGTGAACCATACCCCGGAATTCATACGAGATTGTCCTGTTGACACTTAGATGAAAAATGTGACCCAGAAACATCGAAGTACAACTGTGGCATGATGTCACGTGATTCACCCTATTGGCAGAGTGAGCTGGGGCGACGGCTTCTGATCATTTCACTGAGATAAGCTCAGATTGGAGTTCCGGATGAGGCATGGGTGGTGTTATTCCTTGATGGTTCTGGCTCTGTCCTTTCCCTGGAACCAGTGGTCCCAAGTTAAGGACATTGCGACTGCTTATACACTTCGCGTTGCTCATTCTTTCCGTTCAACTTTGAAACAGAAAATTAATGTTCCGCGACGTTTTACGTATTTAACAGCGGCCCATGTACCTGGAAAAAAATGGTGCCCAAAATGTTTTGCGCTTATTTTCATATAGCGGCCGTGTTTTATGAAAGCTACGTCAAAACGATTCCTTTTCCTCTCTCATCTCAGCAATACCGACATTAAGCATTTTACAGGTGATAAGCGCTCCCACCTAGTCCTTTACTCTCTGCTTCATGACCCAGGGAGAGATGGAAAATCAGGCCACTGGATAGAAACAAGGGATTCTTTCTCCCTTTTTGAGGTTCTTCTTCATCGTAATAGACATTTTATCAGGTAGCCAATGAAAACACTGATTATTGCTACAATTTTTTTTAAATCACTCTCCCGAACGACCGTTTTGAATCACAAGGCTAAAAAAGAAAGAGACTCTTTCAGATTCCCAGGTTCACTCATTTCAGTCGCGTTTGCCCCACTACGTAGCGAATATATTCGTTCGAGCTGATTTTTGCTCTCGTTTCCCTAACCCCGAGTTAATTCGTTCCAGCCGCCCCGGTGGCGCAGTGGTCTAAGGCGTTGGCCTCTGATCATTCGTCCGTAAGGGGTCCGGGTTCGAATCCCGGTCAGGCATGGATGTTGTGTTTGTCTTACGGCACTGGCTCTCTCCCTTCCCTGGAACCAGTGACCCTAAATTAGGGACGGGCGACTGCTTATAGCCCATTGAGTTGTTCACGGTGGTCGTTAAACCTCCAATCAAAAAAAAAAAAAAAAAAAAAAAAAAAAAAATTCGTTCCAGCAGGTTAAAGGGTTAACATGTTACCTTTTTGAGCACTATGCTACTTAAACTACTGTAAGCATCTTTACGGTAATGGAGGTATAGATTACATTTGAAGTCTACGACAACTTTATCGGATACTGAAGGAGTATCGGATTCGGCCACCAAAGAACATGGGCAACCAAATCTTGTGTCACAAGCGAAAATTTTGGGAAGTATGCTATATTTTCGGTGAAAATCCTCCAAATACGTGGCGTCAGAAAATAAATAAATACATTGCTCTTTCCACGTTCCAGAAACACATAGCAACCGAAAAATTGTTTTTCAGCCGCCGCCGTGGAATTGAACCACGGAGCTCTCGATATCTAGCCGAGCGCGTTAACATTTTGTGTAAAGTTAACGCGCTCGGCTAGATATCGAGAGTTCCGTGGTTCAAATCCACGGCGGCGGCTGAAAAACAATTTTTCGGTTGCTATGTGTTTCTGGAACGTGGAAAGAGCAATGTATTTATTTATTTTCTGACGCCACGTATTTGGAGGATTTTCACCTTGGATCTCGCCCTTTGGATTTAACTGAGCAGCGTGTTGTTGTTCCGCGATTTTCTTGTGATTTGGGTTTGTTATTGGACTCTTCGCTCCTTAATTTCACGTTCACCTTAAGTATAAAGATATCGACTTTCATTTTGCTTCGTTTCGAGCGCGGTGAGTGCCTATTTTGTCGTATTTCATCTTATTTACGTTTGGCCGAGCTGGCCAAGCTCGCTACTGGGCGCCGCCATTAAAGATGGCGACTTCCGGTAGGGATAGTGATAGCCCTAATCTCTCTTCCTTTTCTGATGCCCCAGATGGGGGTGTTGCCACGCAAGCGTCCACTCGTGGCGTTGCCAATTTGCCTTCTCCAGCTACGTCACATCTTCCGGCTTCCGCTATCGATGATGACGCAATGGACATCACTGGAAATGCAGCCTCTTCTAGCACTGCCGAGCCCAACGTGTCATTACCTTCGTTTTCTTCTATTGCAGCTTCCAAAGTCTCTCGTCCAGCATCCAAGAATAATTATGTTGGCGCTGAAAAGCTGAAATCTTTCATTTCCCAAAGTGGCAATAATATCGTGCTTAATATCCCAGCCAGCTCTCCAGCTGGCGCAGCTTTTGCTGAGAATCTTGCAAAAGGCGTCCATTTCGATGCTCTTCCGGACACTCCTTTGCGAGTATATGCAGATGCCATTGCACAGCGGTTCCCATCTGAATCTATTCCGCAAATGTATCGAAGAGGACAACTTGTGGTCGTTTATCTGGCCACGGCTGAAATGGCGAAATCTCTCCTAACATCTGGCCTCACAATTGGTGATAGACATCTTTCTGCAGAACCGGTGGGCCAAAGACCCATTAACGTTTCTTTCTACCCGGTCCCGTTGCAAGTGACAGATCTCATGCTGTATGCTGTCTTATCTTCGCTTGGTTGGGTAGTTGGAGGCATACAAACGCATCTTGCTGCCCGAAATGACCCATTACGTGATCCACGACATGCGCCAATCCAAGGTGCTCGCCGTGTTGCGAGGGTCATATTTCCATCACAAGAAGCAATCGAACGGCTTCCAAGACACTTCACTGTTCGGTGCGAGGATCAGGTCAGGCAAATAAACTTCCTGACGGAATTCCGTTGTAGTCAATGTCACCAGGTTGGTCACTACTATAAGCAGAGCCCAGTTGCTCCACCAAAGTCTGTTTCGCACGTCTATCAAGATCCGACGCCTTCTCATCAAGATCCTAGTAGCGCTTCGTCACCGACGGTGGTTCCTGCGAACAACCTACCTTCGGTGGCAACCTCTACGCCAATTGTTGTCCCACCTTCTCTCTCCGAGGAACACTACCCAGTTTTACAATCTTCAACATATTTTTGTGTTCCTGCAGACCCTACAGCAGTTGCTGAGTCCGTCGCGACTGACCAGTCTGATACCGAGACCTCGACCGCCGATGACACAGCCTATCAAAGCGTCAGCGACCAAGCGATGAGTGATGGGACGGAGGGCTGTGTCCGGACCCGTCCTGACAAAAGGGATGCCAAACCTCCTCGCGGCTCTACGAAACGACGGCGACAATCTGGTCACTTTACTCAAACCTCTCCGACTGAAGCTGCTGGATCACCTGATTCGGGTCGCCCTGTCAAGTCTTCCAAGCCAGTTATCTACCTCCTGCCTCTTGAGGAATTCTCTGCTCGCCTACACATAAATGTGTTTCCGGATACTCCTCTCCCTTATAACGAACTGCACGACTTTGCTTGTGCCAAGACTCTTCTTCCTAATTTACCTACCTATGTCAACCGATTTGAAAGTCGCTACCCAGCAGTTGAGAATCAACTGGCACAACTGTTAACTCTTTATAATACTATCAGGAGTCCATCTGCCGAGGATGCTGCCACTCAGAAGTGCATCCAACGGCGGTACAACAACTTCCGTTCCCATTTGGAAAAGATTGTCACTGCCACTAGAGACATGGCACTTTCACTGTGACTTCCTTGAATTGTCGCGGGTTCGCGACGCCAGTGTTGAACTTCCTCGTTTATGAGGACATTTCTGCCGCTGGTGGAGATGTTCTCCTTCTCCAGGAAACTCACTGCTCTGCTGACACTCCCACTCACCTATGGAGACGCTGGCCGTTCACCTTTTACCACTCGTATCGCCTCTCGCGGTATGGTGGTATAGCTGTAGGTGTGTGCCAGCGGTTTTTGACTCAGCGAACTTCTATTTCTGTGACAAATTTGCACCTTGATTTTCTTCAGTGTTTTACCTTTTGTGTGCATAATGTTACTTTTCATATCTTTAATGTATATATCCCCACTGATGAAATATATGTTGCTCCTCTTTTCTGTAATATTCATGCAGCGATTGCAGCGATTCCTCCCGGGGACTATTTCGTTCTTGGGGGGGGGGTGGTGGATTTTAACTGCACTCTGCAGCCTTCTCTTGACAGAAATTCGTCTTATGGCGAATACCGCATGAATTTAGTTTCACAGCTGACTCAGCTCCTTGATGATTTTCACCTTGTCGATTCCTTCAGACGGCTACATCCTGATTCCATTTCCTTTACGTGGTGTAATCCACCAACGTTCGGTACTACTGCTGCGCGGTTAGACAGAATATATGTTTCTGCTTCCTTAGTCTCTGCTATCACTTCTGCTCGACATTCACCCAATGTATCTTCCGACCATTCTGCCGCTTCACTATCAATTTGTGTCTCTCCAGCACCTTCATCTACGCGCCGTCATTGGACATTTGATGACACTCTCTTGCAAGACCGTTCCTTTTGTGTGGAAGTTGAAAAGTTCCTTTCTGATCGAAAGCTGCTGCTCACAACGACCCCAAGCGCGTTGCGTTTGTGGCTTGATGTCAAACGGGATCTTCTCTTGCTCGTTCGTCAACTCTCCTTTACTATTTCCACCATTCGCTCGATGGAGGTGAGTGACCTACGAGGACTCCTCTCCGCGACGCCAATGTCTAACCCGCACTATGCCTCCGTCCGTGATGAACTTCATGCCTGCCTCGAACCGTTTGCTCAGCAAGCAGTCCATCGTCTTCGGCTCCTACGTATTTCACCATCGACGCATTCTTTCGAAGTCCTTTCGAAAATGGAATCCATGCGACGCACGTCAACTTCCATCAGACATCTCCGATTACCTGATGGCACTGTTACTGGCAACACAACTCTCATCTGCTTTCATGTCCGTCACTTCTTTCAGGAGAAGTTCCGAGCGGTTGCGCACTGGGTTCTCCTTTTTCTTCCTCCTCTTTTCTTTCTTCTCTCTCTCAAGTCCCGTCTTCTCTCTGCGCCCCTCTCATTGCTGATTTTTCTTTGCCTGAAATGAGAGAGGCGTTTGTCTCCCTCAATCTTCACTCTTCCCCGGGACCTGATGGCCTCCCGCTGTCATTCTATCGGGCCTTTCTTCCGTCACTCCTGCCTTTTCTTTCTGCCGCTTTTCCGTGTGCTCTTTATTATCCTGCGCTTCCGCCGGAATTTACAGTTGCACATGTCATCCTCCTGCCAAAGAAAGGTGACCTTCTGGACTTGTAGAATTGGCGCCCCATCTAATTCTCAACCTGGATTACAAATTCTTCACTAAACTTCTTTCTCGCCGCCTTAATTCTGTTCTTCCGTTCCTCGTATCCCCGGACCAGACATATACCGTGCCTGGTCGTTCTATTTCTAACAATATCTCCTTTCTTCATAACCTTTCATTTCTTGCACTAAAACATTCCGAACCTTTAGCTTTGTTTAACCTTGACCAAAAATCCGCTTTTGATAACATTTCTCACACTTACCTTTCTGCAGTATTAACTCACTTTAGTTTTTCCCCCGCTTTTGTTTCTCTCATCCTTAGCCTTTACCGGGGCGCCCATTTGCACGTTCGGACGGCCACATTTTAAACGGCCCCGATTCCTTTTCGATCTGGCATCAGACAAGGTTGTCCATTATTAGGACAACTCTTTGCTCTCGCCTTTGAGCCTTTTTTGATTGCGAGTCGAGCGTCTCTCTCACCTGCGGTTGGACCGATTATTTCTAGTACTCGGCACCACCGTTTTCTTGTCTCTGCTTATGCAGATGATGTTACCTTTTGTCTTCGCCGCGATGACCAATTTGATACTCTTCTTGCCACTTATGAACAGTATGCTGCTCTCTCTGGTGCTGCCCTGAATATTCAGAAGAGTGCTGGTCTGTGGTGTGGTTCTTGGAGAGGCCGTACTGATTCACTGTGGGGAGCAGTGTGGTCCTCCTCGACCCAAAAATTTCTTGGAGCTCATTTTGGACATTCCTTTACCGCAAGCACCGTCACTTGGCAAGTTCTCCTCCCACGACTTCATCGCACGGCTGGTTTTTGGCGATTTACCTTTTCCTTTTCCTCTTACTTTCAACGTGCTCAAATTGTTCATCGATATCTTCTCTCACAATGCTTCTATCCCTGGAATTATTGTGTGTTTAAATCGCATCATTTCTCTGCCATCAATAGTATTTTCATTTCAGTGATCTGGTCATCTAGACGTTGGATTTCTGCTGCCACGCGTTCTCTGCCGACATCATTTGGTGGTCTTCATTTCCCGGATGTCAGAACATATTTTCGAGCTCACCGAATCGTCTCCTTCATTCGTCTTCTCCTTTCGCCCTCCACTGCACTTTCTTCTACCCTGAATACTCTTATTTCTCTTCATGATCCATCCTTCACTTTCCTCCTTTTTCTTAGGATGGATTCATTTCCTTCTACTTCTAAACGCCTCCCACCACTTCTTATCGACGCTCTAGCGGTAATTCATTCTCTCCCGCTACTCCGCGCTCCTCCCTCTACCACCCTGGACCTGCTTGCAGAACCTCTTTTCTTTTCCACTCAGATTCATCCAACCGATCACCCATACTTTCTTTTCCACCCTAGGTTCCGCTCAGGAATTCTCACAGTCGAAGCTTTATTAACTTCCGATTTGACCTGAAAACCCCTCTCTTCTCTTTTCCCTGACCCTTCTTCCACCTTGGAAGAGGAGTATGACCTTGTTCGCTCCGCTCTCCGTACCCTCTTCCCACTTCTGGTTTCTGACACTGGTCTTGTTTCTGTCTCTGGACCGAGCCTCTCTCTTCCTTTCTTCTTTCCCTTTCGGGACTATGTTGCTCCTATTTCTTCTTTTTCTACTGCTTCCATCTATGCGCTCCTCCGTGCGCCCTTCACTTCTCCGCACGGTCTTCCTGATGCTTCTCCTTCTCTTTTGCTGCCTATTTGGTCTGCCTCTTTCTCTCCCCTTTCTACCCCGTTAGAGCGAAACATCCAATGGCGGTTTCTTCGCCGCCGACTTCCTGTTCCTTCTTCTCTCTTTCACATGTCTATTTCTTCTACTTCTCTCTGCTGCTTTTGTGGTGTTGAAGGTGATGTTCCTCATGCATACTGTCACTGTCCCGTTCTCCTTCAACTTCTCAATACTGTCTTTCGTCTTGTAGGCACCATTTGCTCTAGAGACATCCCTTTTCAAGCGTACGAGTGGTTACTGCTCACTAAACATCCCCCGGCTATTTTGCCGGATGCCTGTGCCTATATCTTCGTACTCGTCAAACATGTCATTTTTCTTTATCATCAATCTCTCCGCTCTCCTGCTACCACACCTAGTATCCTCTCTGCTGGCGCGGCCTAACGGTCGATTTTTAGGAATCGCATCGTGTCTCGAATACGCCTGGAGAACTTCGCTGCTTCCACCCCTCAATCTCAAGCTTCTTTTCGGTCTACCTAGGAGCAAGGGACCGGATGGTTCAAAATCACTGGCTCTTTCATTGATCCTTTCTTCTGATTGATTTTCCCCCAGCTTCGACTTACTGACTGCATCAGTTGAGATTTGTGTTCTCTCCTCTTGGTGCTTCGTCACACTGTCTGCTAAGTGTTTGTCTTGTAACTGCTTATGATTTGTATTGTAGGGGTTTTCTGCAATTTTTGTGTAATTCGTGTGCATGTACCGTGCTGTATTTGTTTCTTCGTTGCACCTGTCCTTACTAAATTTCTTCACTCATGAGTATGCTTTTGCTGCCTGTACCTTCATTGAGTTGTGCACCGTGTATTTGTTCTCTAGGAGCAATACGAGAGGTATTGCCCTGCGAGACTTTGCTCTTTCTGTTTTGTTCTTGCTGCATTGTGTTGTATCTTTTAATTTATATCTTATTACTGTCTAGCATTTTCACATTCTTTGGCGTCATGTATTTCTTGCTCGTCCCATGCCATTGTTTTTTTGTTTTGTTTTTTTGGACCGATGCAATACTGCACGGCTTGTTGTTTGTATTTTGTGTATCCTTGTGTTTCACTTGGGGAGTTTGCCCAAGTTTTCACTATGTTCTGTAATACTTATCATGTTTTTGTCACATATCGTGTGGTTTCCTCGATAGTGGGAACTTCTGTATTTTTATCGTAGTATATGCTTTTGTTGTGTTTTACATGTTCCCTTCTTTTTGTACACTGCGTTGTACAGCTATATTCTTGTAAATATATTTACCTGTTGTTTTGTGCTCTGCTCTCACTGTGCACGTCATCGCATGCTTTATTAATTAATCTTTACTTTTGCTTGTGCATCATCTTCCTCAAGCATGTATTGTTCCTTATTAATGATTTTAACATTTTGTCATCCTTAGTTGACTGCCGTATCACATTCATTTGTAATATTTCATCGGTATCGTTCATTGTTTTGTTGTTTATTTTGCCATATGTGGTACGCCTGTATTCCCTATGTTTTTGCCAATAAAGTATATTTTGAAATAACTGCTATAATATATATATAGCCAGTGCCGTTAATGCCCACCAGATGGAGACGCCTTAGTAGCTGAGCCCATCTTACGGATTTATGATGTCAGAAGCTGACTTAAAAATACACATAGCACTGGGAATTGTTGGCCACCGTGGTGTAAAGTTAACGCACTCGGCTAGATATCGAGAGTTCCGTGGTTCAATTCCAAGGCGGCGGCTGAAAAACAATTTTTCGGTTGCTATATGTTTCTGGAACGTGGAAAGAGCGATTTATTTATGCAATATTTTCTCCAAGCTAAATATTTATGCACCAGCATTATGCGGTATAATTTATTTTGAAGAGAGGCTTATTTTAAATATACTCAGTGTAAAGAAATAAAAATTTCCGCACGGATTAAACATATTATTGTTCATGCATTCTTAAACTTTACTTTTCTATTAGGAGAATTCAAATTCGTGCAGAAATAGTCCAAAGTAATCGAGGTAGTTGCCTTCAATGCACGATCTTATTAACAAGAATCACTAACGAACCAGCTGACCTACGAACTTTTGCTGAACACTTATCATCCCGAATCCCGACCATAAAACTTTCTATTGAACTGGAAAGTGAAGGTAAATTTCCATTCCTAGATTTTATACTTGAACGAGATGCTGTCACTTGCACCTTGCAACACTCTGTATATAGGAAACCCACTTCTGTACCTACATTGATCCCGGCTTCTTCAGCACATTTAAAAAGCTATAAACTCTCCTCAATCACTTTCCTTCTACGCAGAGGCATCACGCATTCATCTAGTTTCAGCAGACGTAAATGTGAAATTAACAAAATATTCAACATCACCCTCAACCATGGCTTTCCCACCTTTATCATAAAAAAAGCTCTTAAGAAGCTCCACCAAGAAAACGCAACTTCTCTTCAGAGGGACCGACAACTACCTCGATTACTTTGGGGTTTACTTTTCTAACAATTGATCGATTTTTTTTTTAAATTACCATTTTGCATAGGTCCAAGAATGCACTCTGAAAAGCAAAATATACGTAATTCCAAATCAAATAGATGAATACATTTCACTTTCCGCGTCTAAATATTCTGCTTCCAGTATTACTTTTACTTATCTCAGCTGCTTGTGATGAAAGCGAAGGTACCAAGTAAACGAAATTACATATGTAAGTGTTTTTGGTCTTTGAATGAATTCTTCGCCAGGCTGTTTCAGAGATACAGAACGCATTTCTCGTTGGCCCTTATCACAATCACGCTGACGTCTTTACAACAACAATCAGACGGCTGCTTTCAGCGAACAATCACCGCTGAAGCACGTCGCCGCTCTGTCGTATTTAATTAATTTTCGCGCCGCATTTGCCCTCCAATTCAATGAAGTCGTATTAGGAAGAACACTAATCATAGCTTCTTTATTCTCGTACTGAAGACGTTCCACGAAAAGTTATATTGATTTTTAATACATGGCATATAAAGAGATGGAATTATAATTACAATTATGCATCTTTCTACATCACTGATTGCAGCTAGAAGGTGCAAGAGCTTCGGCACGGTGCTAACGAGACAGACACAAACTTTTAGAAATAGCGGAAAGCAAGGGACTTTCCAGTGGCTTGATTTTATCTACCTCTGATTATCTGAATGACAACTCGAATAAATTAATGTAAACATTTGCATATGACTTGGAGAAATTGACAGTCTTACGGAATCGATGGTGTAAGGCAAAGAATCAAGCATCATGTGTTCTAAGCCGATCATCTTCAGGTATTTCACGGAATCTTTTCAGTCCACACGCTCGTTTCATTCACACAGAAGCACGTTTTCGGCATAAATGAGCTTAGTATCTCTAAATGGAAAGGACTGAGGTGCACATAATTTAACGTTCCTATTATAATTAATAAACATTTTTCTCTTACTATGCTATTATGCACGCACGTTTTTCATTTCAAGTTTTAATGGCGGATCTCAGGCCAGAGAGAATCGTTCATCCCTAATTTGGGACAGTCTGGCTAGTGGCCGAGTGGTACCAAGTGCTTGCTTCCAACTATTTGTCTAAGGTGGGTCCTGGTTCGAATCCTGGATGAGACATGCATGGTGTGTTTGGCGTACAACACTGGCTCTTTCCCATGATCCTAAATTAGGAACGGGCCACTCCTTACAACCCATTGCGTTGCTCACGGTGGTCGATAAACCTACAAATACACAAAGAAGAAGACGAATTCTGGCCCACTGGTTCTAGAGCGGGGATACATCCAGCGCATTGGGGTAATTTTAGCCCCCACGCCCCATCCAGGTTTCATTCCGTGCCTATTCTGCCTAAAAGACAGAGTATCCGGGGTGAGACCATTTGGGAGCTTGATCGGTGTTTTGCGGATTGAATGAAACCTGAGAGATGTACAAAGGGCATTCAATTCCATGCGGAAAGAACTTGCTTTTTTACGCTTTCCAACCGTAGGTTGAAGAAACGTATATGCCCCAGCTTTTTTTACGCTTTCCAACCGTAGGTTGAAGAAGCGTATATGCACCAGCTTTTTCCGTCCGTCTGTCTGTCGGCACGATAACTCACGTAAAAATGGTTCGATTTCGATGAAATTTTAGTATGTGGTAGGGGACCACCAGGGGACGAACCCTATTGAAAATGGGTGAAGTGGGGTCAAAGGTCACGCCATAAGAGCAGGATCCATTCAATTGCCCTTATGCGTCATAACTTGCGTAAATATGGTTCGATTCCGATGGAATTTTAGTATGTGGTAGGGGACCATCAGGGGACGAACCCTATTGAAAATTGGCAAAATGGGGTCAAAGGTCAGGCACGGCATAAGAGCGGGATTTATTCTATTGCCCGTATGCATCATAACCTGCGTACAAATGGTTCGATTTCGATGAAATTTTGTTATGTGGTAAGGAACCACCATCCATTTCATTGCCTTTATGCGTCATAACATGCGTAAATATGGTTCGATTTCGATGAAATTTTAGTATTTGGTAAGGAACCACCTGGGGACGAACCCTATTGAAAATGGGCGAAATGGGGTCAAAGGTCAGGGCATAAAGGTGGAATCCATTCCATTGCCTTTATGCGTCATAACATGCGTAAATATGGTTCGATCTCGATGAAATTTTAGTATGTGGTAGGGAACCACCTGGGCACGAACCCTGTGGAAAATGGGCGAACTTGGGTCAAAAGTCAGGCAGGACATAAGAGCGGGATTTGTTCCATTGCCCTTATGCGTCATAACTTGCGTAAAAATGGTTCGATTTCGATGAAATTTTAGTATGTGGTAGGGAGCCACTGGGGACGAATCCTATTGAAAATGGGCGAAATGGGGTCAAAAGTCAGGACACTGTAGTGGGATCCATTCCATTGCCGTTGTGCATCATAACTTACCAAAAAATGTTTCGATTGCGACAAAACGTTATCATGTTGTTCCGGAGGTATAGTGGACCGGTTCTGTTGAATATCAACGAAATGGGGTCAAAGGTCCTAGTACAAAAGCAAGATTTATTCCACAGCCATTATTCTCATAACTTGCGTAAAACTGCTTCTATCTATTGCGACAAAACTTTAGTATGCTATTCTTGAGGTGTACTGAACCGGTTCTGTTGAATATCATCGAAATGGGGTCAAAAGTCAGGACACAGGAGCGAGATTTATTCCACAGCCATTATCCTTATAACTTGAGTAATAATTTCTGGTATGTCGGAAAGCGTATCATAATCAATGCATTGCATGATTTTACTAACTTGTTAAATTTTGTGTTTGGTGTTTTCTAGGGTTCACTTACTTGTTAAAGGAAAATACACAAAAAATAAGTTACGAGAACAAATATTTGTGGAAACAACTTTTTCCTCCGTCACGACACAGGAACAGACCAGGCTATAAAACGACAACTGAACAATCCCATTGCAGGGAGATAGCTTTAGTGTTGAAGATGTAATATTTTTTAGACGCCAAAAACATTCGCATAATCACCTTGATGAGACTAACGCTGGCGTAATAAAGAGTCTAATCCGTCAATACAAGCCACTTGGTCCTATATTTAAATAAATCACCTTGACGTGAATGATTACCAGACACAACTCAGGGAAGAAACGTTTGGGAGTTCGGTTGTGACGTTCAGTACCGAAAACATAACCAAAGGTTAAAAAAATTTAATTAAGTCAACAAAACTGTAGCTTAAAAATGTCGCTCATGTGCCGTTACTTTACTAGGGATACATACTAATGATTTTATTCACTGCGTAGATCTTTGTTTCCACTATGCCTAGCCTATTTTTAAGAACATTGGTACAGTGGCACTTTGGTTATACGTTTTTCACTTCTACACGCAGTTCTTCGTCAGTTCCGATATTTTACCATATTTCAAACGCTTTTATAATTCGGTTATACGTAATTTATTTATACGATTTTTACGATTATACGTTAGAATTTGGATTTCAATTTATTAAAAAATACACGGTTCTTTGATTCTGGTTTTTGCTCTCAGGATCAGCAGAAAATAATGCTGTTAATTCACGAATTCCATTCTGAAGCACTGCTCTCAGATTCTTAGTTGTGAGGACTTCACTTAATCTAGAACCAGGGAGTTTATAGACAGATAGAGCCGTCAATAGAGAAGTTAGATTTCCCTAGGTCTTATGATTTTTGCGATGCGATAAGACACCGTAACTGCAATTTGTAACGTTTCTTTCTATTTCGCCTCCAGTCAAACTTTAAATGAATCATTATTCAAAAACATCTTATGATTTTTTAAAGCATCAATTTTACTATAGTATTTAACGTTTTGAAATTTCGTGTATACGTTTTTTACATTTATGCGTTTTTAAGGCCATCCCCTAGAAAAACGTATAACCGAGATTTCACAGTATTTTTCTCATCCTGCAATCCACTACGCTAATTCTACAGACGATGGAAAAACATCTAGCATCTTTTAGAATCTCGATACAGTCTAAATATAGTCTCATGACTGGCTGGCGCAGTTTTTTCTTCCCTACAAATTCAATCACTGTCCAATATTTCGCATTTAGCAACACTTAGCAGCAAACTTAGCAATATCCATGCACTGCCACATGGCACTAAGTCTTAAGGCACATTGAACTTTCTGTAAATGCAGTAAATTCTGAAGCCACCTTTCAGCGAAAAGAAATCGCCATGTGTTAGCCAACGTTCAACATATTTGTGTTACAAATCAAAGCGTTATCCTATTTTCCGCCAGACGTGCCAAGATCCATCTATCATTTTGGATTTTAAACGAACTAATTAAAAGATAAAACCATTCCGGATTCCCGATAGTAATATGTCGCTCCGGTGACTGAGTGGTCTAGAGCGGTGGCTTCTGATTATTCGTCTGAGATGGGGCCGGGTTCGGGTCCATGCTAAGGCATGGTAGCAGTCCTTTTCCTCCGGGCAGTTAATGGTAGATGTCGGTCATCCACGGAGATTGTATCTCTAGGCCTTCCTTTGCTGTACCTTCGGGAAACTGATTGCGTATTTTGAAATTAGTTCCACAGTATATGGACTACATAATTATTCACATGCAGACATCTTGCAAATTCCACCTCACTTTGGCCTGCTTCTAATATTTTGATTCCTCTTCACCTCATTTAGCCACTACAACAAATCTGCTATTTCAAAATCTTTCCTTTGCAAACGGCAAATAACGTGACGTAAGCCTCTGCAACAACCCCTTTTTTTCTGGGGCTCATTTCCATATACCGATGCCATCGCCACTCATTTGCATACGATACCAATTCTCCCCATTAAATTTCAAGACGCATACCCAAGTATCGTGCATTTCCAACTTTTCTTTCACACATAATAGCGTTTTTCCCCTTCATTTAAGAAAACCAGTATAGCCTAAATCTTTTGATATAATAAGTAAATCATACTCCTGTATTTTAATTTTCATCAAATCTGTGAATAATTTTTCCTGAACAATAATGGAATAACAACTGTTTTGTGGGTTAAATTATAATGCACTTGTGCACTGAAAACTGGAACCATTTGTACATTCTTCCCTTCCTCTTGGCTGGCGAGAATAGTTTAGTTTCTGTTGTGATTAATGCACTTGAAAGATCTTCAAAACTTCTGTTGAAAACTAACGAGATTACGAAGAATTACTCCTAGTTTTACTTCGAAATGCAGTAAACGGCAGCACATGGCTTTAACGTGTTCCAGTTTTGGTTTTGAAGCGTTAACAAAACATCATAAAAATTATTACGACTTTTCCGACACTATAGGAATGCAATGTCCCATGATAGAAGGAATGAGTGGCGAAAGCATATTTTTAAGACGAAAGAAATCTATGAAATCCTTGCAAATAGCTCCTATGAAACGGGAGAAACTGGTCAGAAGAATTGATGATATATGGCCCTGTTATTATGGCGCAATTGCGATCTGTAGTCCATCGATTGGATGCAGAAATCCACGTTGCAGACCATCATTGAACGACTTCTCTCTCTCTCTCTCTCTCTCTCTCTCTCTCTCTCTCTCTCTCTCTCTCTCTCTTTCAAGCCATCGGAGCTCTCCGTGGGCAAAAATGCAGAAAAGAAATATCTCACTCAGTCCATATAATATATCCAATGGAGATTTCTTTTCCTTCGTGGAGTTTATTTTTATCGGCGGCCTGCTATTTTTGATACTTTTGGAGCATCGAAACACGAAATTCTTCTGACATATTCCACATTTTTAAAGTCTAAAATAACGGAAATAAAATTCAGACACGCAAGTGGTCAAAGGCTTCCTATCAGAGAATATTAACTTTTTTTTTTCTCTTGCATTAAAAGACATATATAAAAGTGGATTTTACGTTCGAGATAGTTTTCCCTTTTGACTTTGTTTTCAATACAATTTTCTAGTCGGTATAAAAATGTGCTGCATTACATGGACTCCGTAATTACATTATTTGCCAACATGTGATGTCCGCGATGTAGTGGTCTTACAGGGAATATTTTTCAATGCATTCTGGAAGAGCAGGGGCTTTGAAAACCAACTACGTTTTACTGCTGTCCGTTGTTACAGGGGATATGTCTATAACCAGTACGAAGATGTTTATTCTTTCGAAAATGTATGAGAAAATACAGAGAACTGGTTTATTTATTTTCTAGTATCTCAAGAGAACCTTTTCTCCAACATACGCACACACTGACACATGCACACGGCGAATGTCCTACAAAGACCTTTGTTCAGATTCTTAATCATCAGATACTTAGAACGTCTTTGTCTTGGATGGTGTAACACACAGCATGCTCGTACGGAGAAGCGGGTTCGATTCCCGCTTCAATGAGACGTAATTTTACGTGCTGAACAGTCAGCTAGGCAACTGCTCTTCCTCCTTACCCATTTTATTCTTAAAATACTGTACCTACTCCTTTGTTCTCCATATATTCTACCGTAACCTCAGCACACATTACAGAAGTGTATTCATGTTGTACTAGTATTTGCTAATGAAAAGCAGTCTTCTTTGTGTGTCGTCTAAGAGCTGAAAGCGCTGCATGGTCTCTGAAATAATATTACAATAATAATTCACAATGGTGCCTCTTCAAATTTCGAAGGAGGAAACAAGTTTCTAATGCAAAGTTTAAACAGTTCAAAGCTTGAAAGTTCTGGTAAAATAGTTATTTCTAAACCATATTTAGATAGCTGTTAGCTGTGTGAAACGAACAGTTATTAGCTGTATGAACTGGATAATTATTAGCTATGTGAACTGGAGTTATCGGCTGTGTGCCCAAGAGTTATTAGTTATGTGAACTGGAGAGAAATTAGCTGTGTGAGCTGGTTCTTGAGACCCACTTGTAGACACTCTTCAGACAAGTTGAGCTTTTCGAGTAGAAATGTCTTCTTCGTATCAAGGATCAACTTAATTTTTGTATGTTATTTTAAATACAGTAGGCCGTGAATACTCAAGACGCGTATATAGCGTATTAAATTCGTTCGTTTTTGTATTGTAATAAGCACCAAAGGTTCGCCCAGTTTTCTCACTGATGTGAAGAACCCGTGCGAAGTGTCAACCAAGACATGCAGAATACAGGTCTAAACAGAGAAGTCATGTATTCACCGGACGCTCCTGTATGGAATAGTATTAGGAGAATTGCCCCCTCACACGCACTTTAAAGAGACAGCCAACAAGGAAACGCTCGAAAATCCTCTCCAGGAAGCCAGCATGCAATGATATAGTTGTGAAAACACAAGTTAGTCTGCGACAGAAATCAAATCCGTGTCCCCCTCAATCCGTAGTAAGTCGCTTTCCCAACTTAGTTACACGGACAGAATGTATCGCTGCAGATTTGTCGTCTTGATACATGTTTTCACCTCTGCAGTACGTCACATCATCTCCGTCTTAATTTTTTTTTTATTTGGAGCGAAGAAGGAATTTTTCATTAATTCCAAACAATGTGTAGAACAAGCAACACACATTTTTTGAAGAACCCAAAGGCCAGTGGATCAATTTCCCACAATCAGGCGCCAATGTGAAAACACAAGTTTGTACGGGACAGGATTCCAACCGTGTCCCGTCACTCGGGAGTGAGCTACGCGGACAGAATGTATCGCTGCAGATTTGTCGTCTTGATACATGTTTTCACCTCTGTAGTACGTCACATCATCTCCCTCTTAATTTTTTTTTTTATTTGGAGCGAAGTAGGAATTTTTCATTAATTCCAAACAATGGGTGGAACAAACATCACACATTTTTCGAAGAACCCAGTGACCAGTGAATCCATTTTCCACAATCGGGCGCTAATGTGAAAACACAAGTTTGTACGGGACAGGATTCCAACCGTGTCCCCTCACTCGGGAGTGCTCTCCCAACTGAGCTACGCGGACAGAATGTATCGCTGCAGATTTGTCGTCTTGATACATGTTTTCACCTCTGTAGTACGTCACATCATCTCCCTCTTAATTTTTTTTTATTTGGAGCGAAGTAGGAATTTTTCATTAATTCCAAACAATGGGTGGAACAAACATCACACATTTTTCGAAGAACCCAGTGACCAGTGAATCCATTTTCCTCAATCGGGCGCTAATGTGAAAACACAAGTTTGTTCGCGACGGACATCGAGACCGTGTCTCCTCACTCCGGAGTAAGTCGCTCTCCCAACTGAGCTACGCGGACAGAATGTCTCGCTGCAGATTTGTCGTCTTGACAAATGTTTTCACCTTTGTAGCGCGTCACATGGCCTCTACTGAACTACCAATGATCATGCATTATTAAAAGACGAAAACACATGGCGGCGCACCGTATAATTGCTTGATAAAAATTTATGTAAAATGATCGTGATATCATCCACGTGTTTTTTTTTTCAAAAAATCATCTTTGTTTTTTACGTGTCCTGATTCCCTGCATTTTTTATGTCTAGCATTGCCTTAAAAAAGTGTCCCAGTGGAATGCGAAAGCTTGGCGAACCATTTGTGCTTATTACAGCACAAAAATAAACGAAACTAATAAGCGCTTCTTGATTTTTCATTTTTTTTAGCAAATCGCCCACTGTTATTTTATGTAGTACATTCCTCCAGTTTACAAAACATCTTTTCTGTGATAACTTTTATCGGCGGACCGATATCAGTATCAAAATCTTGTGAATGTTTGCATTGTCGGCATATTGCTGACGATCATGTTACGGAAGAATAACTTTCGCAGAATCTCCGTAAACGCTGTATATAGGTTCTCTAGTTTTTTCTTTCGTTCAAAATACATTAAATGCCCAATACATTTCACTTTCAATAACCTGTGTCGTTACTGACTGATGTGACAAGTTAATTAGCTGTAAACCAGAAAATGACGCACGTGGACATCGAAATGCGTCAGTGAACAGTAAATCATCAAAAATACTGTATATATCATGCAAACAAACCGGTTATGTTTAGCAAAAAAAAAAAAAAAAAAAAAAAGACAATAACTCACTTTTCGCCCATGTGTCAGAAGTCTCATAAAAATTAAAAGTAGTTTGGGTTGAATGTCAGAAGCGAGTCCATTTTTATTTGTTTCCGTATGAATAAGTTATCTTTACGTCATCTAGGACAACGTTTTTCTAAGGACTGAAGAATAGAATCTGATGATCCTTTCAAATTTCCGAAGTTAAGGCATCTGTACTGCCTCCTACCGGCACAATTCCACCCTATTCGTAGGATGCAAGTCAGAAGAAATATCCCGAGACTTTGATATCCGAGAAATAAAGAAACAATCCAAATAGCATAGCCAACAAGTACCTAGTTTATACACAGACTGCTTTGACAAAAGTATTCGGTACCCCTGACCGATCCTAAAAATTGTAGATACACACATTAGCATGCATTTGCGTTGTGCTTCTGGGGGTGAAGAAAATGCGTTTTATCGTCTGGAACAGTAACAGTGTACTAGAAGTCAATATTCCATGTATAACAAAACTCTTGATGTGCGTTGCTGGTTTTATGCCGCATCAGTAATCTTTCCCTATTCTACACTGTAAACCATTTAAATACGTCAAAAAGTTAGTAAAATCATGCAATGCATTGATTATGATACGCTTTCCTAGATACCAAGAACCATTGCTCAAGTTATTACCCAAGTTATGTGAATAATGGCTGTGGAATAAATCTAGCTACTGTACCCTGACCTTTGACCTCATTTCGATGATATTCAACAGAACCGGTTCAGTATACCTCTGGAACAGCATGATAAAGTTTTGTCGCAATCGAAGAATTTTTATGTAAGTTATGACGCACAATGGCGATGGAATGGATCCCGCTCCTATGTCCTGAACTTTGACCCCATTTCGCCCATTTTCAATAGGGATCGTCCCCAGGTGGTTCTCTACCACATACTACAATGTCATCGAAATCGAACCATTTTTACTCGCGTTATCGTGCGGACAGAGAGGCGGACGAAGCAGGAACATATAGTAGTACACTTCTTCAACCTACGGTTGGAAAACGTATAAAAGTGCTATAGCAGATGCATTTAGAAAATACAAAAGACACGGTGCAAAAAGGAAAACAAATGCACTAGGAGGGCACATAAACGTACGGACATTGACCAAAAAACCCTGCTGAAAGTCATGCACGTAGTCTGAAAGTCATGCACGTAGTCTTCAGCAGAAATCTCTGCCAAGCTGGAAAATGCTACATAAATATCTATCAGCGCTAGAACCATCCGCAGAAAGTTGTGTTCCATAGGTTTCATTGAAAGGGAAGCTGTGCACAAGCCTAACAACGCTCTTGTATATTTTCAATAGCTTTTGAACTGGTGTTTGCTAAATGGGCCGTACAGCACCGGAGGAGGATTCTACCGAGCAATAATGTAGTTTCACCACGCTTTCCCATGGATGGATGTGGTCTGGTGTGGTGATAACCGGGAGACCTATTCGCACACGACTTTAAGGTTCAGTGCTGTCTATGCAATGTTTTGGGACTGTTTTCAACTCAATGAGACTTCGTTTCGTTCTGGTTCAGCATGGACCAATGTTTACCATGATACTCAAGACTAGGGGGACTTCAACTAGGGACTCGAGGGCCGCAAGTGGCCTGCCGACGATATTTCCATGGCCCGCCGGGCCATTTCACGTCGACTAGGCAAATATTCTATCAGGGAATATTTAAAGCAAACATAATATAAATTCTGAATTTGCTTGTACCATTTACTGTTCATCCAAGTAACATCTCTCAGAAAACTTGAACATTTCATTGCCCTGGAGCGGAAATCGAACCAGCATCTCCCGATTTCCGTTCGAGTATTCTAACAAGGACAGTGAAGTTCCAAGAAGTTTCGATTTTCTTTCGAGTATGCTACCCAAGACAGTGACGTTCCAAGCAACTGAGACTACGCAAACTTAGCTTAGGAATCTAAACATCCTCAGATTTTTGCTAGTCGAAGCATCCTTGCTTTCTCACAGCGTTTTGATCCCATCCAGAAACAGATGTAGGTCGGAATTCACAAGGATCACAGATAAATCAATGAAGGAAGAAATTTTCTTCATAATACGTAGGAAATCGATAGAATAATCAAAGCAAACAAAATATAAATTCTGAATTTGCTTGTATTATTTACTGGCCATACTAGAACGGGAATCGGGAGATGCGGGTTCGATTCCCGCTCGTCGGCGATGAAACTTTCAAGTTTTTTGAGAGAAGTTACATGGATGACCAGTAAGTGTTACAAGCAAATTCAAAATTTATGTTCTGATTGCTTTGAATATTCTAACGATTTATATTCTGTTTGCCTTGAATATTCTATCGATTTCCCATGTATTATGAAGAATATTTCTTTCTTCATTAATTTGTTCTATCAAGGGAAACATTTCGTTCTGGGGAACGAGATTTGTAAGCGCCGAAATCCACAATGGGGAATAAAAACAATGTTTGTGTCAGAAGGGAGCGGGGGAGATTGAGTCTCAAAAATGAGAATGACTGTTTACATAATATCCGTACTTTTGTGATTTCAAAACATAATTTACCATAAAATTTTTGTTTTATATAATTTAACAAAATATAGTTACCAGCTATTTTAGTCGCAACGCCTGCTTCTGTAAGAAGTGAAAACTAGCTGCTAGTGTCCGCCACCCGCTCTTTGCTACTCATGCATTCTATTCCCCAAAATTCTCATTATCCCATTAAGAGGAACGGATGCCGTAGGAGAAGGCTTGCTTGACCCTGAAGTTAAAAAGGGAGCAGGTAGATGTAAAGCTCGTGATTGGTTGGGGATGTGAAGGGTGCCGAGTAGTTGACCTGAGCCGGATGAAACAATTCAGCCAGCAGACGCGTTTGGTCTTTGAATGCGTGTGCACAATAGCGAGCTATGATGGCAAGAGAAGGAAATTGGAGACAAAGTACGATTTTTTCAATTATACTCGTCGTCCCATTACTTTTTTGTTGAGCATAAGAATAAGGCAGTTTGCCTTATTTGCAGTGAGAACGTTGGGTAATGAAATAATACAACATCAAGAAGCATTAAGATACAAAGCACAGTTCGAAATATTCTGGATTGGAAGGACATTTTCGTAACGAAAAATTTAAAGAATTAAAACACAAGCTAAATTGTTAGCAGTCGTTATCCGCTCACAGGAATATCGTTGATAATCTCAAGTTGTTTCAAACATTAGCCTTTTTTTATTGAAGGTTTAACGACCACCGTGACCAACTCATTGGGCTACAATCGGTCTGCCCGTCCCTAATTTAGGGTCACTGGCTCCAGGGAAGGGAGAGAGCCAGTGCCGGAAGACAAACACAACATCCATGCCTCACCGGGATTCGAACCCGGAATCTTCTCGGACGAATGGTCATAAGCCAGCACTTAGACCACTGCGTCACCTGGGCGGCGAACATTAACATGTCTGGTCTGACAATAGCTAGGCGCGTGGAGGATCTGGCAGCAAATACATTCAGCAATTTAAAATCCAAAAGTTTTGTGATTTCTTCTGTAGCAATGGGTGAATCTACAAATTAAAGACATGTCACTCTTAAAGATATGACATGGGATTCAGATATGTATTCAAAGGAGATAGATACCATGTCTAAGTGTGAGATAGACTTCAGCAACATATCTGCCATAACCACAGATGGTACGTCTGCAATTTCCGTAAAGAAGGAAAGGGTAAAACCTTTAATAAAATCTGACTGAAGGAAAGCAGCAAATCTAAGATGATGGATTTCCACTGCATCATCCACCAAGAAAATTGTGGGTGAAATCCTTCTCAAACTTGGAATATGTAATGACAGTTATTGTGAAAGAGGTAAATTTTATCTGGTTCAACCACAGGAAATTTCGAAAGTTTCTGAGCGATTCGGAAGCTGAACATAGTGATGTTGTGTATTACGCGGAAGTAAGTTGGGTGTGCCGTGGGAAGATGCTTCAGCAGCTTTTTTCTTTGAAGGACGAAGTTCAAAAATTCATGGAATTTTGACATACTACAGAGGTGAAGCATTGAGGTGAAGCATGTCAAGACAGAAAAGTTCTATTAATCATTATCCTCTGAACTTCCTAGTTCAAAACAATATATATCACACGCAAATTGCTAATATCTCTATAAAATTCTTCATATTCTGAAATAATATGTACAGCATTCGAAGGACTTGAATACAGAATATGCGAAACATATTTACCACCTTACTCAGAAAGTGGAATGTAGGTTTTTAAATATTCCTGATCCCCAGTGCTGCATTGTATCTGGCATGCCTACAAAAATCACAGGAGATGAACAGACGGTGGCTTTCCCATCAATTCCTTTGAGGTTATATTCCAGTCGCCTAAGAGACTGACATAAATTGCATCAAATTTCCAACTTCATACTGGCTGATAGGAAGTAAAATTCTTTACTGAAATATTCGCATCCATATATTTTATTCCCCTTCCAGAGGATTTACTCTTAGAACCTTTCACGCACTCATCGTCCTAATGGAAAATCCTTATAGGTCATGGAAAGATTTTAATGCGGTTTTCTCAGCTTTCCTAAAAGAACTGCACAGTAAGATATGGGAAGTTGCCAGATTTTATTCAGATACGTGAAAAGAGAAAAATATTAAATTGTCTCATCCGACAGTCACTTGGCACCTGAATTTAAAGTTATTTTCCTTTCTTGGTGATTTTTTAACATAAAGAAAAAAGAAAGTCACCTATCATTGAATTTCTGCAACCATATAAAGAAAAATAAAAAATATGTCGAATATTTCTGGAATTCTAAAGCCTTCAATCACACTCGGAGTAGGTGAATGAATAAGGTCCAAATAATTACAGTTTGGCTCTCTGGAGAAAAGTGGCTAAAGGAAACCTTTGACAAGGAGAAAACTCAGAATTACTGTATAATATATCGTAAAGAACTGAACTTAAAATGCTAAAACATTCCATTATATATTTTCAAAAAATTAAATAGATTTATTTCATATCTAACTGGTACAGTAGCAAATTGCTTCGGAAGCGATAAATTTCGAATAATTTTCTATAGGTTTTGGTTAAAGCGATCTATAAGATTTTTGGAAAATTTCTCTCAAAACTTTTGCTTTATGTTGTGATACAACGTTGCAGTTAATTTATCAATGGAGAACTGCTCAAGGATTTTCTTAAACATGCAACAGAGTTTCTGTGCCGTGGTACTCTCAATGTAAAGGTCATCAAGAAATTTTATTCATTTTGGCATGTTTTCACTAGGTGGCTTCTATCAACAAGAGACTTGATTTCCGCCCAGAAAGTATACCCCCCCCCCCGTTCCCAAATTAGAAGTATTAGCGCGATACTCTTGTTCAGTGCTAATAGCAGTCGGGCAGTCGGGAGACTTTTACAAAATTGAGAAATTAATTAATCTCAACTCTAGGCAGTCCCAGGTGCAAAAGGGTGGCGTCAACCGTCATCTGAGGGTTCTGTGAGTAATTGTAAACTGTGATATTCTTGAGAAAAAACAGCTGAGTTCTTTTTCCCATCTGGGGTATTCTTTAGCAAATATAGCATGAGTTCTTTTTCCCATCTTTCTCCGTTACACCAAGCATGCATCCGTTCATGCTTCTTTCTTTCTTTCTTTCTTTCTTTCTTTCTTGGAGGTTTAACGACCACCGTGAGCAACTCAATGGGCTATAAGCTGTCGCCCGTCCCTAATTTAGGGTCACTGGTTCCAGGGAAGGGAGAGAGCCAGTGCCGTAAGACAAACACAACATCCATGCCTGACCGGGATTCGAACCCAGACCCCTTACGGACATGCTTCCTTCAGTTCTCCCCAGCAGAGGTCGGTACTTACATAAAATTTCCCGTGTAAAATTGGCAAAATATCAAACGCAAGGGCTTAACTCCTTCCATCTCTCTCCCTTACATGTTACGGAAACCACATTTCGTTGCATACTACGGTTATTACTCAGAACCAAAACCTTTGCGTGAAAAAATGGCGCAGCCCGTTCCACCAGAGAAAACAACCTTGTAATATACACCGATGCCCACCCCATAATAATGAAGGTAAAGGTTTTTAGCAAACCTTTACCTTCATTATTATGAGGGATTCTTCAGTTCAGATTCCATTTTCTCATTCAGATATGTGGACGACCTCATAACCTTTTCATTTGGTTCTCCATCTACAAACATAGATAATATCTACCCTCCTAGTCTAGTGCTATGCAAAACTAACCACCAGAATCATGTACAATTCCTTGACTTAGACCTTGTTATACAAAACAAAAATATTATCACGGATGTTTTTGATAAAAGATTACAATTTAATTTCAAAACTGAAATTCTCAGTGATTGGAACTCCAATATGCTATGCAAAACTAACCACCAGTGATTGGAACTCCAATAGTGCTATGCAAAACTAACCACCAGAATCATGTACAATTCCTTGACCTAGACCTTGTTATACAAAACAAAAATATTATCACGGATGTTTTTGATAAAAGATTACAATTTAATTTCAAAACTGAAATTCTCAGTGATTGGAACTCCAATATATCGAAACATGTATTCAGAAATATTATTATATCTCAATTTATTCGGATTACCAGAATATGCAATAACAAACACAACAGTACCAGACAATTGAAAAATACTTTTCTTTTCCTTTTTGACAAATCACTATCCAATGAGGTACTGCTTATTCCACTTCGAAACTTATTAACCTCTTATTAATTCTAGAAATCCATTTAAAATCAGACTATGCAATATGACTACTTCTGATACTTTGGACTAATTATTTTCGGGCCTCAAACTTAAATCTCTTCTTCCGAGCCGCCCCGGAACCATTAACAAATTTTACTGGCACACATTAGAATACCAACATCTTGTTTTACTTTTATTCCATTTTATTTTATTTCATTTATCCTTTTCATTAGATCCTGCAGGAGTCGCCACACGACTCCTTAGGTTTCTTAGTTCCATTCCACAGGGAACAGACATTTCAAATTCAGTAGGGGAGAGATATGTTTTTGATAGGAGTTAGTTACCTACCGTCCACATTGGAGATGATATTGGGGGGACTAATTGCCAAGGTAAGTTAGTTATATTTCATATATTGTATATTTGGTTCGAGTAGGGAAGACCAGGTGTCCAAAATTAGTAAAAATTTTGGTTAAAAAAAATTGTAACCCTCGTTTCGAGAATTCGTTTTAAAATTTCCTAACCTGACACCTGCACGAAACTCGAACCTAACTCGGATGTCGTGCGACGTCTTTCCCTGATGAGTGGCCTGCGGCACCCGAGTTTTTATATTTCTTTTTGTGTTTTTTCTTATTATATTTCCAGTGTTACTTTTGGTTAGTAATATTTTTTATACCTTGGTTCATTCTCATATACGTTTACGTTTCGAGTTCCAAACCAAGAAAATACAGGGGGGGGGGTTCCAATGAAGGTTCTTAGCGTGAAGTGAGGTATGTATATATATATATATATATATATAGGGATGTAAGGTCAGGTGATGCGTAACATCACAGCCTCTCCTTGACATATGTCAACCCCGCCTTCTCGTGTTACATCCTGTTCCCACTAAAGGGGCTCTGACGACCGCCAATAGCGGTATAACTATACCATCGGGATTAGAGGAAATGCTATCCCAGACTCACCAACCCGCTTGGCCAGCGTGATGAGTTATGGCCAAACCCCTCCAAAATGACTCCACAACTTAAATCTTGGCCCTCAGTCTCCGGCAGCTGGAATGTACCTGGCCAAGGCAGCGGCCAGTGCGACATGAAGGCAGAGGGTGCTAAAAATCCCAGGAGGACCGGACTAGGCTGCCATCTGATGCTGACCTTGGCTACGTATAACGGACGCTCCCTATCTTCTAATTCAAGGCTTCTTGAATAGGAAGAGGAACTACAAAGGATCAAGTGGGACATCGTGGGGCTAAGTGAGGTAAGGAGAAAAGGAGAAGATCTCATCAAACTGAAAAGTGGACATCTCTTCTACTATCGTGGGACAGATACTGGCAGAACTAGTGGTGTTGGATTTATAATAAACAAGAAACTGAAGGATAAAGTTGTAGAAGTTGAAAGTTCCTCTGACAGAGCTGCACGACTTGTTATCCAACTCTCGAAAAGATACCAGGCTCAGATTATTCAAACTTATGCACCCACCACAAGTCATCCTGAAGAAGAAATTGAAGAATTTTATTAGAAAATTTGTCATCTAAATAATAAAGGTAAGCAGCACTTGAAAATAATTATGGGATATTTCAATGCAAAAATAGGGCAACGGCAACAGAATTAAACTTCAGTAGGTAAATTCGGTCACGGCAACAGAAACCAGCGTGGAAATACTCTCGTTGAGTTTGCAGAGGCAGAAGGGTTTTTCATCTTGAACTCCTTCTTCAAGAAAAAGCCACACAGGAAATGGACATGGAGACATCCAAATTGGGACGACAAGTGAAATTGATTTTATTATGTGTAACAAAAAATTCGTCATAGAAGACTGCAGTGTGCTAAACAAGTTCAACACAGGTAGTGACCATAGATTGGTGAGATGTAAGATGCACCTCAACACTAAACTTGAACGTGGCAAGCTCATAAGACAAACAAAATCTATTGACATAACCAACCTTGAAAAACACCATAATACCTTCAAGTTGGAACTGAAGAACAGGTTCTCTGCTTTCAGAAGGCCTAACATCGGAAGAAGTGGACATCTCTGAAGTTAACAGAAAAGTAACCAAAGCTCTTATGGAAACAGCGACAAAATTAGCTGGGTCTAAGAACAAGTTGCACGTAAACAAATTATCAGGAAAAACGAAAATGTTGATGCAAAAACGAAGAGAGATGAGGACAACTAAAGAAGATGTGACTTCCAAAGTGGAATATATAGAGCTATGCAAGACAGTAAGAAAAAGTATCACTGAAGACGTAAGAAAATTCAACTGTGAACTAGTGAGGAAAACAATTGAAAACAACCAAAGCCTAAAGATAGCAAAGGGACATCTCAGTAAGGGAAGAAAACAGATTATGGCACTGAGAAAAGAAGATGGTTCTGTAACAAGAAATAGAGGGCGAAATTTTGACAAGAGTGAAAGATTTCTACTCCAAATTATATGAAAGGGATGATACATGCACTCCAGACATCATGAAAGATACCAGTACCAGAGTTCCTCCAGTCCTTCCAGCAGAAGTTGCACATGCAATCAAGAACATGAAGCAGGGAAAAGCTCCAGGAGAAGATGGAATTACTGTAGACATCATACAACAAGCAAGTGGAGAAATCGAAACAGTACTCGCCCAAATTTTCACTCGATGCCTTAATGAAGGAAAGATTCCTGAGGATTGGAACACCGCTACAATGATCCTGCTACATAAGAAAGGTGACATTAAGGATCTCGGAAACTACAGACCTATCAGCCTCCTATCAGTAGTTTATAAAATCTTCACTAAAGTTCTTTCACACCGCTTGAAGGTAACACTTGACATGGCTCAACCGGAGAGAACAAGCTAGATTCAGGAGTGGCTACAGCACAATAGATCATATCCACGTACTGAGAGAACTAATTTAAAGAGCAAGGGAATATGAACTTCCATTGTGCATGGCTTTTATCGATTATGAAAAAGCCTTTGATTCGGTGAAACCATCAGCAGTTACAATGGCTCTGAAAACCTGCGGTATTGAAGATGCATACATTAATATTATTAATAACATCTAAGAAAATGCAAGTGCAAAGATTCGGCTGTTTGAAGACACAACACGCATAAAAATTGGAAAGGGAGTGAGACAAGGTGACACCATATCTCCGAAGCTCTTTAATTCCACATTGGAGGGTGTTTTTCAGTCGCTGAGCTGGGAAAACAAAGGGATAAAGATTAATGGAGATTATCTAACCCACCTTCGTTTTGCTGATGACGTAGTCATTTTAGCAACTACCCCATCAGAGCTGCAGAGTATGATCCAGGAACTTGCTGACAAGAGTAAAGAAGTGGGATTAAAAATGAACTTTCAGAAGACAAAAGTGATGTTCAATGCTTTTACAAGAAATGAAGATTTATCGATTGATGGAGAAAAGCTGGAGATAACAGACACGTACGTTTATCTTGGACAGCAGATATCAAGTGAGGGTCACATTGATGAAGAAATTAATCGGCGTACAAAACTTGCCTGGAGAGCTTTTGGAAGAAACAGCATAATTTTCAAGAGCAATATGCCATTATGTCTTAAAAGAAAAGTGTTTGATCAATGCATCCTTCCTGTGCTTACGTATGGTGCAGAGACGTGGACCTTAACGAAAAGAGACATACAAAGGCTGCAGACAACGCAAACAAGCATGGAGAGGTGCATGCTTGGTGTAACTAGGAGAGATAAGAAGAGAAACTCGTGGATCCGAAAAACTGACAAGAGTGGAAGACATCATGATCTGAGTTAAATCCCTGAAATGGCAATGGGCTGGACATACTGCCAGAAGGACAGATCATCGATGGACAGCCGAAATTTTAGATTGGATTCCAAGGGACAGGAAAAGACCCAGAGGAAGACCACATGGGAGATGGGTGGATGAAATTCGAAAGTATGCAGGGGTGACATGGAGGAGACTGGCACAAGACAGACCGTTGTGGAGGAAACGTGGGGAGACCTTCGTCCAGCAGTGGATTGATAATGGTTGACAATGATGATGATGAAGATATATATATATACATAACCCGGGGACAGGTTTCGGTTAGTGAAGTTTTCGGAATCAGAATGAGAAAAGCTGCTGATTCATCGGAATTGGATAAAAAAACAAATAGTGATGGCAACGCACCTCGGAGCTGCGATCTCGGAAATGGCGAGGATTGTTGTTTGTTAACGTGTCGCAGTAGTGAGTACGTATCAAGAGTGATGCACAGATGGCCAAACGACGAACCGTTGTCCAGCCGTGTGTCGTCCGTAGCTCATTGATGCCAGAGGGAAGCGGAGACTGTCGCGTATTGTTCACAGCGTTCGCAGCTCCACAGTGTGACAAATAACTCGCAGCTACAAGAATCGTGATCAAAGGCACTGTGTCCCAGCACTCAGTTTATCGCAGCCTTCTGCGCATGGGCCTGTGTAGCTGAAGACTCAGACGTGTCCCCATATGCTCACTGCACGTCATTGCCAACAACGCATGAAATGGGCCCAAGATCATCGGGATTGGACCGTAGATGATTGAAAGAAAGTGGCCTGATCTGACGAATCAAAATTCCTGGTTCATCATGTAAACGGCCGATCGCGGATACGCCGATTTCCAACGGAGGCTATGACACCTGGATACACTTTGGGCGGAAAACGGAAGTCGGCGGTATTGTCATGCACTGTGCGATGTTTTCTTGAGACACGTTAGGGCGCATTATTCCAATAGCACAATCCCTGACAACTGTTAGGTATCTGAACATCGTTGCGGACCAAGTTCACCCACTCATAGCGACTGTGGTCCCTGCTTATGATGGCCATTACCAACAGGATAATGCTCCATGCCACTCTGCTGGAATCGTCAAGGAGTGGTTCGAGGAACATGCTGCTAACTTTCTGTTAATGCCATGGCTTCGATATTCACGTGTCTTGAACTCAATCAAACATTTGTGGTTCGACTTGGAAAAACAGATTCGTGCTAAATCACCCCCACCCTGAAATGTACGGGAATTGGAGGGCCTGCTGTTGACATTATGGTACCAGATACCCCAGGATACCTATCGCCACCTCATCGAATCGATGCATCGCCGAGTGGCCGCTGTATTGCTGGCTAAAGGAGGTCCTACAGCTTATTAGGTAGGTGGTCATAATGTAATGGGTCATCGGTGTATATATATTCTAGTAAGCTGCGCTGTAATAAAACTTTAAGTCATGGCTTGAAGTTAATACGCATTTCTCTTCTACAGTGACCTACGCCACCAAAAAGCGTCAGTACTTTGGGAAATACTGAAATCTTCAGTGTTGGCGTGATATTTATTAACTATTAAAGCGAATGCCAAGTTAATTGTTGTAGTGCTTCATTAGTTAATGAAGCAGATGTTAAATGATATGAGAAGAATCGCTGTTTGCAGGTTCCTGTGTCATTATAGCAGGGAAGCAAATAAATACGTACATAAATTGAAGATAAAAACCAGGGATTCTTGTCGCTCGTAGAGTCTTTATTTGCTCTGATTGGAGGAGGGAAGGAAGATATTGATCTGCCTAAATATACTACGGACACAGAGAAAGTAAGTACCGTTTGAAGATAAAGCAAAAAAGTATTCATGATTAATTTCTGAAGTCGAATAAATTCTACATACCTTAATCTACTTTTCAGCATATTCCCCGCGAATGCTAAGGCGCATTTATCATATCGCGGCGCAGTTTTTGGATACCTTCCTCATAGAAGTCTGCTGAATGGGTTTTGAGCCAACGTTCAACCGTTGTCTAACTGTCGGTAATTGTTTAAAAATCAGGGACTGCTGTTTGGATTCAGGTGTGATGGGAGAGACCCAAGTTTCATCTCCCTGTCACCATACTGCTTAAAACATCATCTCCATCATCCGCGTACGGTTCGAAATTTCAAAAGAAGATCCCACGCGCTTCTATATGTGCTCTTCCGTCAAAATCTTGAGCACCAACCCCTGCACAGACTTTGTGGTACTGAAGCTGTTCTGTAATGATTTCGTAAAGTAATGATTTATAAATTTCAGGGGAATGTTCTGAAAGATCAGAAATTGTGAAGTGGCGGTTGCCCCTAATGTTTTTATTTCCTCTCTCCAGCAAAACCTCCGTGAGCAGGGAAGATCTGCCTGTGCGCAATTCGTCATTAACGCTATGTCGTCCTTCATTAAACATTCGAACCCACTTTCCGCACCATTCCTGCACTCATTACGTGTCCCTAAATTCCGCAAATTTGCCATTGAATCTCACTTAGTCTGACATTTCTCGTATTCAGAAATCTTACCAGAGACCGGATATCGCAGTCGGCGGGCCGTTCTATTAACTTAAACATCATTAACGCACAGTACACAACTTTAACATCAGTACAACCTGACAAAACGGCGTTAGGGCGTTTGCTAATGGACGAGGCAATACAACAGCGCATGCGCAACTCTGAAGCGCATACTTGCGCAGACGTAATGCG
Organism: Macrothele yani; assembly: GCA_039090855.1. Taxonomy (NCBI): domain Eukaryota; kingdom Metazoa; phylum Arthropoda; class Arachnida; order Araneae; family Macrothelidae; genus Macrothele; species Macrothele yani. Next base: position 50,651,420 of record CM077008.1, on the reverse strand, counting down.
CGAACAGTACTTACTTTCTGGATGGCCCTCGTACACTACTTCCAATTTATATTCTGGATTCTCATAACGTTTTTTCCCGCTAAAACCCGTTCTTCTCTTCTTAGTTACCTGCCTGAGAGAATCGTCTTATACCTCCGAAATCTTGAGTTTGACTCTGTTTCACAACCACCGTGTGTTTGACTTCCCATTCTTTCTTTTTATATATAATTAATTGAAAAACAATTACAAAGTGACTTAGGTCTATATAACGAGAACAGCAGATACCAATAGACATACAGGAAAATGCCCTAAGGTATCTGCAATGGAAGTTGCCCATTTCAAAGACCCATGGGCTTTCTGTTAGCCGAACTCAAAAAGGGCACCGTGTTTATGCATTTGTAGATGATATTCTGTTTGCTAGCACCACCTTCGATGAGCATATCCAAAGATTGAAAATGAGTTTCATCAGATTAAAGCAACGTAAAAATCAAGACATGAAAACGTCATTTTCTGAGAAAACAAATCATAAACTATATTGACAAAAGTCACCAGACACCAATTCAAAAGCAAATGAACGGATTTGCTGCATTGTTAAAAATCGCGGTCCAGCTGCAAACGGTAGACAAACAAGCCTGCAGCTGACCGCGATAATATAGCACTGTGAGGTTGAGTAAAAATATCGCGGCGGGAGAGAATTGACTTTGAGAAAGGAAAGATTGCTGAGTGTTATGTTAGTGGGTTGTCCATAAGAGAAACGGAGAGGCGTTTAAACATACCCAAGTCAGCTGTTTTGGATGTACTGAATAAGTGGAAGACACATGGCGTGCCTGAAGCAGCAAAACGTACCGGCAGACCAAAGCAAATCTGTGATAGAGGACGTCAAAGACTCAGAAGGGTCGTTACAGCTGATCGACGGAGCAATTCATAAGACCTCAGTGTACAGGTGAGTAAAAATGCTGGAACCTCGGTATGTACACGTACCATTCGCATAGAACTGCATTCCATGTGTTACCGTGTTCGTGCGATTGCTCATAAGCATTTCATCTCCACTCGGAATGCTACTCGTCGTTTAGCATGGTAGAAAGAACATTTATTGTGGACTGTAGATCAATGGAAACGGATCATACAGACTGATGAATCCAGATACACGATCTATCAGTCTCATGGCCGTGTGTAGGTATGGTGGCAGCCGGGGTAACGCCATTTACCACAGTGTACTGTTTCTACGGTCAAGTTTGGAGCTGGCAGTGTACTCGTGTGGGGGTGTTTTTCGTGGTATGGTCCCGGCCCGTTGGTTATCGTGGACAAGCCTGTTAACTAGCACGTCTACCTCGATATTCTGGACAATTATGCCCTACCAACTCTGTGGAAATACTATGGAACCGAGCCTTGTTGGTACCAGCAGGAAAATTCACCGAATCATAGAGCAATGACTGTTATGGCGTGGTTAGACGGTAATTCCGTATCGTGTGTGGACTGGCCAGCACAGAGCCTTTATCTTAATCCCATAGAGCGCCGCATAAGAAGTTTGGAACCAAGGCCTACTACTAAAGCAACAGTTAGCGGCAGCATTATGTACTGAATGGAAGCGTATAACTATCGCTGTGTTCCAAAACCTTGTCGAAAGCATGCTTCGAAGGGTCAGTGCATGCATTAAGGCCAAAGGTGGACCGACACCATATTAATGTATGTAAATAAAAGCTATGTTTTATTTCTCTTCTAGATGTCAGGTGACTTTTATCAAAATATTGTAAGTCACCAATCATCCCAAGAGGAATTCAACGGATCGCGATAACATCGCTGCCATACAGATACTACCAAAACGAACTTCTGTTAAAAAGGTACCGCAAACAGTAGGAGCTATAACCTACTACAGAAATCACATCACACACTTCTTAGATATTATAGGTCCATTCACTGGCTTTACAAAAAAGAAAATAAGATTTCAAATATTTGTATATAACAAGGGCACAAACTCCGTAAGTCATGTTCAGTTGTGACGTACTACAGAGGTAAAAGCACTTGTCAAGACGACAATTCTGCAGCTATACGTTCCGACCATGTAGCTTAGTCAGTTAGAGCAACTAACTCCGGAGATTCTGCAGCTATACGTTCCGTCCGTGTAGCTTAATCAGTTAGAGCAACTCACTCCGGAGACTCTGCAGCAATACGTTCCGTCCGTGTAGCTTAGTCAGTTAGAGCAACTCACTCCGGAGAGAGGAGAGGACACGCGACCACGACTTCGATTTCAGTCACTGACAAATTCCTGTTTTAACATTAGCGCCCGAACGTAAAAACGAATCTTTTGACAGTTGCGTTCTTCGAAAACTCTGTGATGTTCGTTTCACACATCGTCTGGAATTAATTAATGTAAGTTCGTCCTTCGCTACCAAAATAAAATAAAAAACATAAGAGGGAGATAATATGACGTACTATAGACGTAAAAGCTCGTCTCAAGACGACAAATCTGCAGCTATACGTTCTTTTTTTTTTTTGATTGGAGGTTTAACGACGACCGTGAGCAACTCAATGGGCTATAAGCAGTCGCCCATCCCTAATTTAGGGTCACTGGTTCCAGGGAATGGAGAGAGCCAGTGCCGTAAGACAAACACAACATCCATGCCTGACCGGGATTCGAACCCAGACCCCTTACGGACGAATGATCAGGGGCCAGCGCCTTAGACTACTGCGCCACCGGGGCGGCCTATACGTTCTGTCAGTGTAGCTTTGTCGGTTAGAGGAGACACTGTTCCATCTCCATCACTGACAAATTCAAGTCTTCACACAGTGTAACACAGAATCAATATCACGAAAGAAATCATCTTAAGAACATTTACTCTTGAGTATCATCACTTAGTTACTTTCACTATTTTACTGCACTGATAACAAAGCAAATGACGTAAAATATTATACTACACGAAAATGGAAAGGCACATTATTTATGCCAACTCGCACACGCGTTTAATTTTGCTTTATAATCATTGCCGCTGCTCGTTTGAGATAAATTGTAGGATGGAAGTACTGTATGTACTCAACCTAAACACTTGGAAGTTTAAATACATTATCATCGTGATGCAATAAACGTTCCCTCCGAAAGCACAAATTAACGCTATTGTCGAATTTTTAATTACCCCAGCTCCCAAGTTTCACTGCGTCTCTAATTTAGATTAAAAGTCGTTCCGCTGCGTTAAGATGAAAATTTATAAATACTTTATCAGTATGTCGCAATTTATATCATGATCAGTGCTTGTTTTCATTTCTGTTGAAAAAAATAATGAAACGTTAAGTCCGTTACTGATTACGGCTCCGAGCTTCAGTTACTTTAGGGAAAACATGTCAGTCATATGTGAACGAAAATCCCGAAGCATCCCTAGTTGTGACGAAAAACATTAATACATAGATAAGGTAGTTGCATTTTACACGAGCTGCCGATATTATAAAAATAGTGAGAGAGAGCCAAGAGTGTCATGTTTCGTGAGCCTTTTTAATACAAACTTCTGCCCACGAGTTCAATGAAATTTCCTCCGAGCTTCAGTTTATTAGAAAGGCAGCGAGTCAGAAGTCCTCGCAGAAAGGGAATGTTATATGATGCTCGTCAAGACGCGGACACAGTACCGAATCCCAGTTCTTTAGGAAAATAAATCACTAGAGATTGCAGAATCCTGCTCTGATCCTCTTCCGCTGCTTCACCGTATACGTCATTGATGAAGTTGATCACTTCTTCGCCTTTGCAGAACGGAAAGAAGGCCTCTTGATTTTCCACGCAGAGCTCCTCATAGCTCGTCATGAAGCTCTCCGAGTCAGAAGCCGATATAGCACTTCTTTATCCAGTCCGTTTCTGCTTTATTTACCTTAAGGACACTTATTAACACAAAGGTGCCGGTGCCAGTTGAAAATCCGCTGAAAGCGTTGCGCATCTATTCTCAAGCGTTATAAGCTGGAAAATGTTTAATGGGGCATGAAGATTTACAGACAGTACGGAAAAGCCAAAAATTTACCATCTGGGGTTTCTTTTAAATGTAAGGCACTCGTGGTAATGCTATTTCGGATTCCAAACGAAGAATATATATATATATATATATATTTCTCTTGAAAAGTAGGGGGGATGCTTCAGAATGAATTGTAGGATTTTCTTTCTTATATTTTGTTTAAGATGTTTTTAAAAAAATCTGGATTAAATACTTTGTTTAAAAGAAATCAAAAATCATTACTTCCTGAAAGAAGTAAGATTTCTGAGATTTACTGTTGACGAATACTGCATTTTTAAACAAAGCGTGATATTTTTATGCAAATATTACTTCCATTTATTTACAAATTTTGTAAAATAAACCGCTTTTTTTGTATAATCCGTAGACAGTGAACTTTAGGAATAAAAATCGTTGCATAATCCGTACGCTCGATGTTGATCCAGAAGGATATTTTATAAAGAAAGGTCGCGAGATTCATGAAATGACCTAGCAGCCCAAAGAAAAATATCTTTTTATAAAAATAACAACTATTTTTAAATGCTTATCTGCTGCTTTCAAGTGAATGGAGAGCAAAAATTATTACTTTTTTCAGCATCACTGCTGCTCCCTACTTAGATTTCGTAATATGCAATCCCGTAATTATACAAGTGATCCGTAGTTACACCACGAACGTGCGTAACGCTTTGCTTCCAACGGAACGTGATCGTCAGTAGGAGCGAATAATATCGCCTTCGTGGCACCGTATTTTCTGTCAAAATGCCCGTTGGTAAAAAAAAGAAAAACTCTTTCAGACTGTTCGCAAACATTTTTCCTGTTATTAACGCATTTCTCGTGATTTTCCAAATATGAATTTTGACGCAGATTTTTCAAAATTCAAAGTGCCGCAAAAAATTTATTTTAACCTTTTTAAGCGACGTATTTTCCACATTGGTGTATAATCAGCAGAATCTAAATTTATAATTTTTAACAGATAATCCGGGGACTATATGACTAAAAATTTGGTACTACGTATTTGATGAGAGATCGATGCCTATTCCTTTCAAAAAGGAGCATAATTACAGCGCCTTTGTACTTCCAAATACAGAGCATCAGTACCTTGTGGTTCCCTAATTTGCTGCTGGCTGAATAGCACAAGTGATTTGCTTTACAATCGACATACATATAACTTATTTCTAAGCCGCAGATGAAGGTGACATGTATCTTAAAAACTATTATACGTATAAACACCCAGATCTCTCTCTCGCTCTTTCTGGAACTCTTGACGTCACAGCAACGTCGGCATTGTTGCACCATTACGTAACGATCAATTCGTGTGTGCTCTCCAGATGTCAAGGTGATTAACTGCTATATAATAGCACTCGATCACTTTTAGATGTCAAGGTGATCCTGTGCTAATTTTTAAAAAAAACTTGGATTATCAATGACTCGGGTTTTATTTTTCTGATCTACAAATTTCGAACTGAATGAACTTAATATCACAGCAAGTTGTGCTTGTACATTAATTTAATTTAGCACAATTCGAATATTAATTTGTACGCTTTAATTATCTTTTATTTTTTTCAATTTAACTAACTTTCCGAGTTAGTGCTGATTATGTTATACAAAAAATGATCTATCTAAACGCTCTAACCTACAATAAAAACAGAAACCTTGAGATGTCAAAGTGGGCAAGATTGCATCCAAAAGCAGATGTCGCCCCAATATCACATTGTTGAGCATTTAGATAGTTCCGATTTCTAATACCAGATGTCGCATTATTTTGTAGAAAACGCTTCGGTATGAAGTCTCAAACTAATCATCAAATAGGGCAATCTAAAACAAGCTGTGAAGGGAATAACAAATGTTCCAGAGAAAAAGTAGTTTAACGCGAAAGACCAAAGTAAAAGTTATTAAAGTGAGTTTTAAAGTTATTAAGGCGAGTTTAGTGCTGATTATATTACTCATTTTGCAAAACATTTATCTATCTAAACGCTGTAACCAACAATTGTTAAACAGCAAATATTTTACACAGAATGATATTTATCGCGAGGTCTTTTGAAAAACGGAAATAAATATCATATGAAGTTTAGCCTCTTATGAATGAGTTCTTAATATATAAGTTTTTACTATATTTCCTTACACAAATACGGCGTCTATTTGATTTGTTTTCAGTCTGCTTTAATTGAAAATTTCCCTCCGTCATATGACGGGCAACATTCCCCATATATTAATATTTATTTAAAGCTTAAAAACAACCGTCCTATAACGGGCTACACGCTAGTTCAAAATAAAATTACTGTGTGAACTACTACAATTCTGCAATTTGGGAGGGCTAACTCAATAACATGAGTAGAGTGATTTGAGACTTTCAATTCTATTGTTTTCGCCAATATAGGAAACCTTCAAAAACGTAAACATCACGCATGATATTCTAAATTCCTTTAAATACCATACAGAGGAAAAATCACTACTGACTAAAAATATGCACTTAACGACTGTTTCAAGCTAATTTAAATAGCTCAATTTGGCCATCATGCATATTGGGATTATTTCATTGTAATAAACAGAGACTTGAAAGACAATTCACTAAAATTATAGCGCATATCACACATTGTGTATGAAAATTTATACAGTTCGATTTTACATGTAGATTGAGTATTGAGACTGTATCAGACAGTAACAAGGTAACAAAATTTACTTCTTTTTCGGCGATTACTTACGTTATATTTAGCTATATCTTCGTCTTAATCACTACTTAGAGGAACCAATAGAAGGCATGATGAAGCAGCTTTCAAGCATATGATATCATACGACTCAGTACTGATCGTGACTATTATTCATATACTTTGGAAATAGATCATGAAGCCAAAATATCGAATGGAGTTCAACATGAAATAACCACAATTCGAAACGTAGAATGATATTTCAGACTTAAGAGGGAAATTTAAGATAACTATTCGGTAACATTCTGCCTTTAGTTTAGCTACGGGAAAATGCAGATTGTACATGTTAACAATGGGGCTTACGAATTGCGAAACTCTTTGTTCAGAGATCGCAGAAAGCCGGGTATTATTCCACTCACACATCTGAAAAAGTTGAAAACAAACTGCCCGTGTTTCGGGTAGTAATTGGTGGTCCACCTGTTTCTCGTGGATTTGTCACCTTTGACATGCCTTAAGGGGAAGAACTGGAAACACGAAACTAACAATAATGGACTCCTGTGTGGGACTTAACGAGACGCAGTGGTGAGCATGAAGTTTCATCTGACAAAATAACAGTATTTAATTCCTCCAGTTGGGCCGAAACTGGTTGACAATTACTCGCAATCGAAAATATTTAAGATGAAAAAAGTGGCCAAATACCGTGTTCTTGTAAATGACGTACACAGTAGGCAGCCTCTATTGCTCCTCCAGGAGCCGAGATTTTAAGTTTCACTTTTTCTGTAGACTCAGCTTCTTAACAGTGATATGAAATAACTTATGCATATTAATTGCAGGATGCGGGGGTCATATGATCACTGAGAAATATATATCACAATAAAATGAGTTAAGCTTGGATTGGTACTTCTGCAAGGCAGTCTTAGACATTGCGCCTCCATGTAGCATTTGAAAGGGTTTATAGAAATTGCGGGATACGAGGGCTTCTCTCAGTGATATGATTACTGACAGAAGCTTTTTGCAATCAAACGAATTTAGATTTGATTGGCACGTCTGCAAGACAGTCTTCGACATTGTGCCCCCACGAGGGCTTCTCTCAGTGATATGATTACTGACAGAAGCTTTTGCAATCAAACGAATTTAGATTTGATTGGCACGTCTGCAAGACAGTCTTCGACATTGTGCCCCCATAAAGCATCTTATAAATTTTATAAGATGCTTTATGGGAGCACAATGTCTTATAAATTGGGCTTATAAATTTTATGGCAGTCTCTCTCTCTCTCTCTCTCTCTCTCTCTCTCTCTCTCTCTGTCGTGTTTTATATTTTGTTCCTTACCAGTTGACACCAACTGTAAACTACTAGCAATCACAAATTCGCAGCGAGAATTTTATGACATCTGCTTTGTGTGAATTATCCCCTCCTCCTTTTACAAATCTTTGAATAGAGGACACAGTCACTCATGATAACGGTAATATTTCACAAGATTTTAACATAGTACTTAAAAGGTTATTTATTCATTTAATCAGAGGATATCATCTATTGGATATACACTTTAAAATGTAAGTAATATAATCCTTCACGCAGACAGAGACTCAGAAATACAGCCAATGGGCTCTATGACTAAAATTGCTTTCCTGATTTATTTTCTTAAGAAATTCAATGGGCAAAACTATAATTTATTTTTCTATGTACAAAGCCACAAAATTAATCGCTAGGTTTGAAATCTATTTTATACATGTAACTTATCTCCTCAAGCATTTACTTGGGAGTATCTATATTTTTTTCAATTATCAATTCTCATCTTTTTTCTCCTGAATTTCAGAATTATTCGAAACAGTAAGAAAGTAAAGAGAAAATAATGGAAACTTAAAAATGAATTAGGAAATTAAACAAATGTAAAAGAAAACAAAAAACAAACATGGAATGGAAGTAATATATATTAATAAAACAAAATGTGTGCGTCCTTCGCGATACAAAAAAACTGCTCAACCTAGAAACCTGAAAATTTGCACGAAGGTAGCTTACATACCGAGGATGTGTACCTCTGGCTTAGAGTTTCCGAATTTTTGAGTTTTTCGAATTTTGGAGAAAAACATGGTTTCAGATTTCCCGTGTATTGTTCCGTTTTGTTTACAAATAACCTGATCACACCCAACGTCAAGGAAAGTAGTTCATGATAAATGTTAAGCGTTTCATTTTTAGAATTTCGTTACAATAAATCCTTAATGACCATTTTTGTTTGTAAATACATTTTATGAAGGAAATATATCGAATAACAGTACTACCGTTTCTTTTAGTTTTTACCTGGAGATAGGGTATTCTTTAAGGGAAGCTATTTCGAACTTTTGCAGGCGCGAGATGAAATTATGACGCATGAATTTGTGATGTTAAAATAAATGTATTATTATCTTCCATAAAAAATAAATGCCTATGAATATTTCCATTACAATAAGATTTACTTCGACGAAAATAGTACAAAAAATTCCGTATATTATCATGAACTACTTTCTTTCACGCTGGGTGATATCAGGTTGTATGTAAACAAAGCGGAACGGTACACGGGCAATCGGAAGCTACTTGAAAGCGTTCTGATTTAGTAGTACAGCCGTATTTTTATAATTTAATTAGCATTTTCGTCAAAGAAAGTGAGCTACAAATAACGTTAATTCATTCCTTTCTGAAGTTACAGTTCTGAATCACATTGATACCAACGTCTAGCTATGGTGATGAAATGCTTAAAAAATGATGTTCAACATGTTCTCACAAGAGGGCGTGTACAAGCTCTTTTCACTACATTTCATTAAATTACATTTCACGTATAATTATTCATTTCAAATAATACGAAATAATATTTCTTTATTTAATTAATTAACGTATCCTTACAATTCACGGTCAGATATTAGACCCATCCAAGAGAAAACTACTTGCAGTTAGTTAGTAAACACAAAATCAAATATGTTTCAGCACAAGTTGATTTTGTTCTCTAGCTAAACAAAGCCTACACCAACAACTAACGTCAGCAAAGCGATGGGCTAAAAGCTAGTTAAAAATAAAAGAACCGGATCGGTGGCCGAACGGTTTGAGGCGTTGGCCTCGGATCATTGTTCCCTGTTGGACCCAAGTTTGATCCTAAGATAAGACATGGGTGGCGTTTTTTAAGTTTTGTCGGTGGATCACTCCCTTTCCTGGAAGCGCATGCTCTAAATTACGAACGCACGACTGCTCATAGCTCAACCGAGTTACTCATGGTGATCGCTAAACCTTAAAATAAAGAATAAAAATATTGCGTGATAGTGAAAGTAATAGAAAGTCAGAAAACAAGTACTGCAGGAAGAAAACAAAAAAAGAAAGAAAATCATTGGAAAGAAGTAGAGAAAGAGGGAAGAAAGGAAAGATAAGAAGTATGAGGAAATGGAAAGAAAGAAAACAGGAAAGGAAGGAAGGTAGAACACTGCGCAAAAGGGAAAAGCCAATGAACAGACTGTAATTGCGCTTCAGAACAAGAATAAAAATGCCCTCTCGATTTGATAAAATAAAATGCGGAGAATACAATTTGCGCTACGGAGTAAAAACAGTTAATTATAATTGAATATTTTTAAGCTGATTAAAATCTTTAAAATGAATTCATGAACTTTTCTTCATGCCACTGAAATGAACTGCTCACAATGTTGCAACAACTGTTTATACAAAGAGGCTTAGGTTGTTTTGTCTCACGCTAAGCTATGATATATTACTTGGAGTCCGGAATAGTTCTGTTTTAAAGAAAGAATATTACCCGAAATAGTTTTATTAATAGAATTTTATTATTATGCAGATTACTTCATTTCGTATATTTTCAACCAAGAGTTTAAAAGAACCATGTTATTAGCACCTCCATTTATTAGTTTACCTTTTTCTCTAGACTCATTAGAAAACAATTTTTGTAATTATATTCGCCCCTCGTCGGACAAAACAAGAAAATTGCCGTCTCTGTTGATGATTACTTATTTACAGCCTGCTTAATCTGCTTCCCGTTTCATTCCTTTCTTCTGCAGCACAAAATGAGTACGTAACTAGCCAGATTACTAATCGGGACATTCATTTTTTTGTGGGGAATCCAGTCACAGAGAAATGTTCGCAACTCTAGACACACTGACTGAAGAAATATAATTGTGTCTTGTCAGGCAGGAAAACTTCAACCGGGATTAGCTTAATTGGCGAGCTTTGTTTTCCAAGATTGTTTTAAAATGTTTCCTTTTAGCTTTCCTTTCTTCATTCTTTCTTTACCTTAATTCGTGTCCCTGGTAATTCATTTAAGTTTTAAGAGTGTTTAATTTATTACACTGCTAGTCTTATTTTCTGTTACATTTTTTTTTCATTATTCTTTGTCTGTAACCATGCTTCACAATCCTAAAATATATGTGTTTATTAAAATGTATGTATTTTATATTTATTTCTTACCTCAACTAAGGTATTTAAGGATTTTTTCAAAGCAAATAAAATATGTCAAATTATACTGAATAGCACATATCTCCGCTTTGCAATTTACAATTGCTTCATGTATGAATGATATTTCAATTCCAAAGGATTCATGGGAAGAAGGCTGGAAGAAGAAAGAGTTCAACGATCATGTTACAGTAGGATTAGATATTGTTTTCCTTGCTGCTACAGCAATTTGTGTGTATAGTGTTGCGGTTACTTTACTTAAATTTCGACACCCTTATGAAAATGATTGCATTTTATTGCTAGTCACATGTGATAGACTACCTTTGGACATTCTGATTTATATAACCATTTCTCCAGAAACCTAATTCTCCATGAAATCTGGTTTTTCTACATTTTTCAATACATTTTAATTAAAAGTTCACGACTGAATGCTACCTAACTTCAGATTAACAGAACTATTAGGATTTTCTCCTTCAGTTTCCCACTAATATTATATGTACTGTATTATATTATATTTATTTCTTATATAATACATTCTTTTTCATTGACTGCGCGTTGTACAACACAAAAAATTGAGGTATATAAGGAAAGGACGCATAGTATACAAAGGAAAAGTGTTCGTCAACAAGGCATCCCAAGAATTATTGTGAATTGTTGATTTTAGGAAGAATTTCTAGATAACTGATATTAAAAGATCATTCGCCTTTTTTAATGAGCCATATTGACGTACAGAGATAATCGCCATCGATATCATTGAAATAGCACACCCTAGGTGCTAAAAACTATATGTTCTGTCGAGAGACGTATCAGATTACTCTGATCGCTTCTAAATATTGTCACCGCTTATTCACTCTTCGGGGAAACTTGCGGCATGTAAACGGACGTTTCCTTGCCGAACGGTAATGCCAGGTGCCATGTTATGATCAGATCAGATCAAATCATTTGTAGAGGATTTTAAGAAGGGAGTGTCTGACCCCAGGTCTTAAATAACCCTTGGAAATAGGAAGCTTGGAGATTTGGGCTAGAGTGCCAGATAGGAAAGTCACACGGAAGCAAGGTAGAAAGTGGGAGGGAGACGCCCGTATTTGTTACCTGGGGCTAGTACCCTGGGTCCGACGACTTAACGTGCCCATCCGACGCACGGCGGGTATTTAGTGGTTCAAACCGTTCGTACCTACCCGGGATCGAACCTGAGGTTATCTCCATGGCAGTCACGAAAGCTGACCACTAGGCCCTCCATGGTACCATGTTATGAAGAGGATAGTTACAGGGTCAAAGATCACAGCGTTGTAGTAAGAAACTGTTGAAATGCCAATGAGTTACACCAGTGATTTAAGTGCTATCGTATCTAATCGCTTTCTTAAACAGGACGTCTGCCATTCGTTCCATATTCCGATCGATGATGTCTCTTGGGTCAGTGTGATTACCGAATCGTTGCCACATGTGTGTCTTTGGCAACAATAGAGTACTAAACGGAAGCGAAATTTTTTTCTATAGACACATGACATCATTTTGTATGGTTGTCGGTTAGTTAGAGTCACCGATACAGACATTTATGACGACGGAGATCTGTTTGTTGCAGACGAAGCACAAATGTTCCTCGTGTGCTGAGTCAACTGCCGACAGACCTCTTTTATTGAAAGATAGCAGTTATAAGACGAAGTCCATCTTCCAGTCCTAAAACGATGGGTGTGCATGCCTTCTCGCAACCATCATTGTTAGCATCAGCGGAGTGCAGTATTGTCTCAATGCACATACCCTACAGCATGGCCAGTCAACAATGCGACCTCTCATGTAGAAACCGTCTACCTATCCAAATGACTCAGTTCACACTCCGGACTGTATGACCATTTGGCAATCCGCCGTCTCCTGTAGAAGCAGCCTAGCTATCCAAATAACTGGAAAACGAGTCGTCTCAAAATTCTATGAAAGCTGCAGTTCCTACCGGGGCTTTGGAAAGTGGTTAACTGTTTCTCGCCATATATTTGCAGTACGTATAACCGAAGGGTCGCAATTCTGTTGGCAACCAGTCTGATGCTAGAGTCGTTTCTAAACTGGAGTAGCGAATTATTGCGAATATGTACCTAATAAGCTGTTGGACGGTCTTTGGCTTTGAAATCAGCTTCCATTCGACGGGTCATCGATTCAGCGTGGTGCTGATGTCCTTTTACAAGTATGTCCACCCAAGCGTATGTGATGGCGTTCTTCAACTGTCTAATATCCGATGGAGGAGGATCTCTGTCACGCACGGCTCCCTCAATCTCGTCCCACGGATGCTCTACTGGTTAAGTTACGGGAGCTGCATGTGCAACTTTAGCACTTCGAACTTGGAACCACTGTGTGACGATCTGAGCCTTGTGGCGCACCGCATTATATTGCTGGAAGTAACCCTCCGCATCGAGAAACACCATGGGTGTGTACGGGTGTGCCTGATCACCAGTGATGTTAGGATAACTCTTGGGGCACACAAATGCTATTCAAATGGTATTAAGGAAACCATGCCATTACACCTCCACCAACAGATTGTATAGGTAACGCTAAAAAGCTGGGATCCATCGATTCCTGCTGCTGAGGTAATACTCTGACACGTCTATCGGTGTGCATTAACTGAAAAATACTTTATTCGACCAGGAGACGTTTTCCAGTCCTTCACGGTCCAATTTTGGTGCTCTTCTGCCCACTGCAGACGAATTTGTCGGATGTTTTTATCAGAGAAGATTGTTACACGAAGGAGACGTCTGTTGTTACAGCTCGTTCATGCAAATGTGCGGAGGGTTGTGCATGCTGACACTCTCCGTAGGAAAATGCTGCTGCACTGCTTCTCCTCAGTTGCGGTTGCCCTCGAATATCGACCAGTTGTTTCCATCTTCAGGAAGACCACTGAGGGATCGTTTTCGAGTTTGTGCACCACTCATAAGTACGCCTTCGATACCGTATTTCGTGCGTATCAGAGATGGTTTGCTACTTTTGAGATGCTTGCACCTGCGCAGCTACTATCAAGCTTATTTCAAAGTCGCTTAGACGATGAGTCTTCCCCATATTTCTGCTGTCCCTAGGCTTCATACACTTCTGAATCCTAAGCAGTGAGCTTATGAAATCATCTCGACGTCATACTGCGTATAGACACTCATCGGCAAAAAAAATTGTTGCGCCCAGAAAGAAGCAACCGACAGGAATGAAACTTCGGGGGTAGGTTTGATAACGTAAGCCATGCAAATGATTCAAGTATCACGCTCGGCCGCGCATGCGACGCCAGCAAGGAGAGGTCGTAGCGCTGTGCCTGACCGGCTACATAAGGTCGTCCTGTTGCGCGTTCTTTCCACTCTGACTCGTGTTGTTGTGTTGGTGGCATCCCTTGCAAGTGACGTATGCCTCGCAGAAAAGTTGGGAAGCAATTCGAGCTGTTGGAATAGTTCGAGAAAAGGCCGCATCGTCGGGCTCCGGAATGCGGGATGGTCTTATTGCCGTACTGCTCGGCCTACTAGTCTTGCGGATATTTCCACAGCACGCTGTTGGCGGGAGTGGATAGAACAAGGCACGCAGCAGCGGCAGGAAGCGTCTGGGAGACCTAGACGAACCACAGAGAGAGAGAGAGGACCGACGGGTTGTCCGACATGCGCGGAGTGACACAACAGCCACGATTGCGGATATTCAGCAAGCAGAGGTGCCTTCCATGCATCGTTCGATTAGTTCCAGCACCATTGGCAGAGGGCAGCACGACGTAGGACTACACGCACGCAGACCGTTACGACAACTATCCTTAACACCAATGCATCGTCTCCAAAAACTGCAATGGTGTTGCTCCAGACTGTTAAGGAGATACTTAGAATGGCAGCAGGGGATCTTCAGTGACTGGTCCCGCTTTTGTCATAGAGGAGACGACCAACGTATCCGTGTGTGGAGGCACCGTGGTCAGCGCCAAGACTAACGGTTTGTTGTCGAGCCCCACACTTCCAGGAGGCCTGGTGTCATGGTGTAGGGTGCAATTGCCTACGGTGCCAGATCACCTTTGGTGTTCATTACAGGCACTTTCACAGCCCAACGTTACGTCGTTCATGAAGTCCTACAACCAGTGGCCCAACCTTTTCTGAACGCTCATTCCGGTGCGAATTTTCAACAGGACAAAAGTCGTCCGCATACTGCTGCTGTCTCGAGAGCTTGCCTTCAAAGCAATGACACTCTGCCATGGCCAGCCAAATCAAAAGACTTATCGCCAATTGAAAATGTGTGGGATGCTGTTGGACGCTTTGTCAGCACTCCACCCCTACCGCACCATCTGATGGGATGGCTCATCGCAGGACATTATTAGGAACCTCTACAACTCCATGACGAGACGTCTGCCATGCTGTGTAAGCAAACA
The DNA here is from genome assembly GCA_039090855.1 of Macrothele yani. Taxonomy (NCBI): domain Eukaryota; kingdom Metazoa; phylum Arthropoda; class Arachnida; order Araneae; family Macrothelidae; genus Macrothele; species Macrothele yani. The sequence goes on along the minus strand of CM077008.1, from coordinate 50,636,051 downwards.
TGGCGGCTCGACGCCATAGTGAGAGACATTACTTATTGGCGTGCAGCTCAATAAATATTACCCATATCAGTCCCAATGTGTAATCATTTATTGTTCCTGGTAACCTTTGCCTTCCTCCCGAATAGCAGTGCAATCCGGCACGTCCATCTGGATGCAACTATATTTTTTACGATAAGTGTAAGTGATGATGGCACGTACCTAATAGCTGTCGGGTGTTCCTAATCATTTTCAATTCCGTGCATATTCAAATAAATCACTTTCACCTCTTTAATCTCAAAAAGTATCACCAGCGTCTGCTGGATGTTACAGCTTCAATATCATAGAGTGTAAGCCAAAGAAATCCTTCCAATTAGTAAATATGCCCAAAAGGACAACTAAAGTAATGTTACCTCAACTAGTTTTCACTGAGCACTTTTTGGGCCCAGTAGGTTAAAAGTATATTTAAAAGCATAATGTTAAAGGTATATTTTAAAAGCATAATGTTAAAGGTATATTTTAAAAGCATAATGTTAAAGGTATATTTTAAAAGCATAATCAGTAATATTTTGAAAGCTGAAAATTACTTAGATAACGTATAAATAGACATCATGTTCCACATTTTTCGATTTAGAAGTACCGTTTTTTCAATCTGACGTTCAATTGAAGATATATCGTGGCAAATGAGAAAATCTATAATTCAGAAAATTATGCGCTTAATTGTAAGGGACCCAATTACGTTTTATTATTTCATTTTACTTTTTCCTACATGCAATCTATTTCTTTTGGGGCTTATTTATCCCGAAGAATATCTAGAAGTATAAGGTGTCAATCACTGCAAATATAGGCGCGCAAAATGATGACTACTGTAGTTGGAATGAAAAATATGACTTCCTTACCTTATTCAGGGATTCAAACAATAACCCGGCAGTACGAGGGGCCAAACGTTGTGTTGTAGACAACTCGAGTCTAGATTTAAATGGAATTTCCTAGAAAAATTAGATCATTTGCATTCCGTTTCATGCCATTTTACCATAAAAGGTTTTCTTTCCAATGAAAGCACTGGAATGTTACTTCCGGTTTATCTTTGATCCGATATCTTTAATTATACCCGGAAAGTTTTAAAGAATAATTTGCACTTCTGAAAAGTGTTTCTTTAAATTTGGTAAATAGTTCACGTGCAATTTTTTTTCTAGCGTTTAAGGATTTGTAGTTTCATTTTTCGAAGAAAGTTGAGGATACCATGTGTATACATCCGCAGGTATGTAGACAGACAAACATTTCTTTCATTTACCAGAAGAGATACCGGAAGAGAAATATATTATGCATCGCAATGCCATCTAAAGAAATTAGCACTTAACGATTGAAGTCATAAAGATTCATCTGTATATTATTCCGCCAAGAAAAAGAATGCGGGTGTTTCATTGATTTAATAGCTATTATTTATTCTTAAAATCTCTAAGACTCAACCGATCTTTACATTTACCATGAGCAACAGATATAAAGAGAAGTCCACATAGAAGAAGAGACAAATAATCGTAAAACCTTTGGTAGGCGAGCTTTTAGAAAGAAGCAATGCAGTTTTCAAGAACGATTTACCATTATGTCCTAAACGAATAAGGTTCAGTCAATGCACCATTTCAGTTTTTATTCACAAATTAGAGATATGGACCTGAGCTAAAATGTTATTGAAATGCTGGGAACAACTGGAAGTATAATTGAGGGATGAGGAGAGGAACATATGGATTAAGGAAATGAAAAGAGTTGATAATATCACGATCAAAGTGAAGACCCTAAAATGTCAATGGAATAGTATTATTGCTAGATGTGACCACTGCTGGACAGGTGAAAGACTAGACTAGATTCAAAGGGGCGGGAATGTTGGAAAGAGTGCGATGTGTTCGTACAAGTTCCACACAGAAATGAAGATGGCGTTGCTGCGTTAAGCGAACTTATTTGGAATTAAAAAAAGAAAAAACTCTCAGCTCACTACAAGGGAAGTAGTCGTGATGTGCTGACCTTCAACCTGAGAAAAAGTGTTCCCGTGAGAACCGAAACCAAAAGTTGAGGTTATGTGTGAACGTACTGCGTTTGTGATATTGTTCCAAAAAAAAAAAAATATATAAAATTAGATGTTTTGATTTCCAAACTACAGTGTTTCAGTGATGTGTTGTGAAAATATATTCATTTGATTAAAAATAATGGATTTCCTATTTAAAGGTGGTAGGTACTCTTTATGCTTTCAAACCATTCGTTCAGTGAGTTTAAGAATTATTTTTCGTTTGTTAAATCCGTCATTTGAGATCAATGCGTGAACCTACTTAGAATTTCTAACAAATATGGTTATGAGACTGAATATCTCATATATGACGGAAAGAACGGATGGTTTTTCTGATTATAGTGAACGTACTACCACGTAAATACGCAGTTAGCAAACGCAAAGTAACTAAATTGTTAAGCTACTGAAATAGAGTAAACTGAATAATGGCGTCGTTCATTGGCAATAATGTAGGTATTGCAAAGCTGGATAATTATAATTATCAGAAATGGAAATTCAAAATACAAATGCTACTTATTAGAGATAACTTGTGGAAGATATTTACAGAACCGATTCCCACTGAAAAAAGTGAGACGTGGATCAATCAAGATTCACAGGCACGAACCACAATAACGCTCTGTATCAATGACGATCAAATTGTTCATGTGTTAGATAAACAAACAAGTAACGAGACGTGAATGCTTTAAAGGTAGTATATGAAGGAGGAAGTTTAAGTAATAAACTCCACTTGCTTAGAAAACTGTATAGTTTGCGTTATCATGACGATGGCACTACAATGCAAGAACACATAAATATAATGATGGAAATAGTTCAGAAATTGCGCACACAAGGAGAGAAAATGCCAGACACCCACTTAGGTGCAATTTTACTTAACAGTTTGCCAAATTCTTATGAGAACTTAATTGTTGCACTTGAAGCTAGAGATCAAGACGATACAAATTTTGAATTCATAAAATGTAAAGTACTTGACGAGTACAATAGACGGAGAGAAAATTCACAAACAAGCACAAATAATTCAAATGCAAGTACAACAGTGTTAAAAACTAGTTTTGGAGGTAAAACCCGCAATATAAAACCAAGTAAGTTTTGTAGATACTGTAACAAAAGGAATCATACCAAAAATGAATGTTGGCATTTTACAAGGGAAAGAGATAAGAATAAAAGAAACACAGAGAAAAGATTTCACGAAGGTCAGTCCACATGTAACCAATCTCACAACTTAGTGAAGACAGCAACAATAAAACCAGAAGAAAAGGAAATTGAAATAAGAAAGGAAAATAAGTTTTTTTCACTAGAATCAAAGTCATTGCATAACGAAAACTCTGAAAATGGACAACCGATAGTTGAGCCACAGACACATGTCTAACAATATAGCATTATTTAAAGAGCTTTCTAATGATAAATCACAATTGATCACTACAGCTGATGGCACCCAAATAAAGTCAGAAGTATTAGGAAATATTTTGCTAAGTTGTAAAGCTGAAAAAGATATGATTAGAAAATTAGAGATAAAGAGGGTGTATCGTATGTTCCTAAATTGAAAACGAATTTATTGTCAGTTAGAAAAATTACAGAAAAAGGATATGAAGTATCATTTAAAGATAGACAGTGCATAATAAAATGTGGAGACATTTTTGTAGCAACAGGTACAGTAGACAACTCAAACAGTTTGTATAGATTACAGGCTATAAATGAAAAGGCTAATCTAGTTGCAAAATGTGGAGAAAAATTGATCAGACTTATGGCATAGAAGATTACGACATAGTGATATACAAATAAAAAAAAACAAATGGATAAAAATGGATTAGCTAGAGGCATTGTGTTATCAATTTGTAAGAAGGAAGAGACCTGTGAGATATGCATAAAGGCTAAGATTACACAAAAACCATTCTCAAAACAGAACACTTACAAAACAAAGGGAATACTAGAATTGGTACATACAGATATATGTGGTCCAATGAGAAAAGCCAGTCCAAGTGGATACAAATATTTCATTACGACTATTCTAGATACACATACACTTATTTGCTAAGAAATAAAGATGAAGCAGTGATAAAGTTCCAGTAATATGCAGCCTCAGTTCAAAATAAATTTTGATAAGAGGCCCAAAAGTGTAAGAACAGATAATGGAGGAGAGTATTGCGGAGCAAAATTTGAAAGTTATTTAGCAGAACAGGGAATAGAGCATAAAACCACTATCCCATATCCAACTCAAATGAATGGCATTGCGAAACGCAAAAATAGAAGCTTAATAGAAATGACAAAAGCTATGCTACTAGATGCTGAAATAGATGATAAATATTATGCAGAAGCTGTATCAACTGTTACATATATACAGAATAGAGTTCCTACAAAAGCAACAGGGAAGTCAACCTTTGAAATGTGGAAAGGATACACTCCATATTTAAGTCACATCAAGGTATTTGGGTCAAAGCCTATGTATACATACCAAAACAAAAAAGGAAAAAACTGAGAAATAGAGCTCAAGAAGGAATTATAATGGGCTATGATGAAAGATCTCATTTCAGAGACAAATGAGCTGGTCATAACCAGAACAATAAAATTTGGTGAAAATAAAAAGTGTAGAAACATTTTGTAGACAAAATGAGAAGAAAATTGAAAGTAATCAAGAAATTCTAATTGAAAATAGAATATATTCATCATGAGGTATAGTTAACGGAGAAGAAAAAGATGAATCTAAAAAACAACCAAAACGATCAACAAGAGAAAATAAAGGTCAACCACCAGAAAGACTTTCATATATATATAGCAAAGACTCTATATAGAAAAGATCCACAAAGTTTGGAAGAGAGTCAAGAAATAGAAAATTCAGAAAAAGATAAATGGCTGAATTCAATAAATGAAGAATTAAGAGCAATAAGAAAGAACGATAAATGGACTTTTTGATTTACCTGAAGGAAAAAGACCAATCAAGAACAAATGGATATTTAAAATAAAATATAATGCTAATGGTAATATACGAATTTATAAGGCAAGATCAGTTGCAAAGGGATACACTCAACAACCAGGAATAGAATTTGAAGATACATTTTCACCAGTAGTTAAATATACAACCTTAAGAACTCTCTTGACAGTTGCAGCAAACAAAAAGCTAATAGTTCATCATTTGGACATAAAGACAGCGTTTCTTCACGGAAAATTGGAATAAGACGTATATATGGTTCAACCAGAAGGATTTGAAGAATCAGGTAAAGAAAACCAAGTGTGTAAACTGAAAAAAGAGTATCTATGGTTTAAAACAAAGTAGAAGAAATTGGAATAAAACAATTATAAAATGTTTATGCAACATAGGTTTTATTCAGAGTATAGCAGATACATGCTTACTATCATTGAAGAATAAGGATAAACAAAGTTATTTTGGCTACTTATGTAGACGACATATTAATAGCATCAAACAGCCAAGAAGAAACTGCAAGGATTACAAAACTGCTGAAAACCAGAACGAAATAAAGGATTTAGGCCGAGTTACTTATTATCTTGGTATACAAGTAGAAATTTAAGAAGACGGAAGTTTCCTTCTTAACCAAAGAAACAAGATCATGGAAATTATTCAGAATCATGATACTGAACCTAACAAAGAAAGTAAAACACCAATAAGCACTAACTATGGAAAAGACATACAAGAGCAAGAATACATTAATGAAAATGGACGTTATAGAGAAATAGTGGGAGCGATCATGTACCTCTGAACTGTAACAAAACCAGATATTTCCAATGCTATAGGAATATTGAGTAGAAAAGTGTAAAAACCTTACATAGAAGATTGGAAAGCATTTCGAAAACAAAAAAGAAAAATTAAGGACATCCCTAGGTCTTATAGTGCAGAACTGTTCCGGACAAGTGGGAGTTTGTTGGGAAGAGTGCGACGTGTCCGTACAAGTACCTCACAGAAATATAGATGGCGTTGCTGCGTTAAGCGAACTTATTTGGAATTAAAAAAAAGGAAAAAAACTCTCAGCTCACTACAAGGGAGTCGTGATGTGCTGACCTTCAACCTGCGAAAAAGCGTTCTCGTGAGAACCGAAACCAAAGATGAAGTTATGTGTGAACGTACTGCGTTTGTGATATTGTTCCAGAAAAAAACAACAATATAAAATTAGATGATTTGAATTTCAAACTACAGTGTGTCAGTGATGTGTTGTGAAAATATATTCATTTGATTAAAGATAATGGATTACCTATTTAAAGGAGGTAAGTACTCTTTATGCTTCCAACCATTCGTTCAGTGAGTTTAAGAATTCTCTTTCGTTTGTTAAATCCGTCATTTGAGATCAATGCGTGAACCTACTTAGAATTTCTAACAGAGAAAAGACGCTGAATAAGACCACATGGAAGATAAGTGGCCTAAAGCATGCAGGAGAGTGACACTACTCAAGACAGAGTTGTGAAAGGAACATTGGAAGACCTTCATTCAGCACGGGATTGAAAATAGTTGATGATGATTTGTTCTTTGCAATTTGGATCGCAGTTTAACAAATTTTAAAGTATTTGCTGAACATAAATGATCAGTGGCATATTTTATGATTTCATCCTCATAATCAGTCTACGAGGAACTGTTTAGAAGTAATGAGAATGCTCATATAATAGGGTTACAAATACCTATAACTTCCTTCCGCTGGATAAGGAAATGTTATCCTTTTGTATCACATGTACTTTTGTGCTGCGTCAATACTTTGCAGTCTGTGTAAAACCAATTTGTAATTTTGAAAGTGCAATTGCAAATGGCAAAGAACTGATATATCTAATTTTCCTCCAAGCTTCGTAATATAGCTTCAGAGACATATGGCAGGACACGAACTACCTTTGACGAAAGTAATTCATCAAAACGCCTAAATCTACAAGTTTCTTAAACATTTTGGATGTAGTTAAACTTCTAAAATCTTCGAAAACGACGAATATCTTGCATGAACATCAAATTTCCAGATCTGCAGTTTTACGTTCGTTGCAAAACACACACTCAACAGTCTTCACTGGAAATCACCAAAACATAATAATCGAAACACCTTCTACCTTTACAAAGTTGTTTAACTGCAACAGTTTGTTGTTCAACAGTGAAACCAACTTTCCTGTAAACATCCTGATGTTCAAACAAAAGTTGTTGAGGTTTCCTGATGCTGAAAGGACAAAACATTTTCCCTTCCTTACGGTGATGATTGAATATATGTTGTATCAATCTCCAAGAAAATCATTTCGTAGGTGAAATCGTGACTGATATAGTTACCTGAGCGGAATTCGGATTTTTCATTGAATTCCCTCCATCTCATTTGTGGAATACTACATAACTGAGAGGTGCGAGGAACATAATGCCTTCTTTAAAATTGTGCAAATAACAGTACATTATGTATTTTTCTTTTCTTCTTTCATCCTGTGATTTTGTCCTGAATTTGCTTCCGCTGTTCTGACATCTACGAAGCATATTTCTGACAGGAATTACGAGCAGTACGTGCCGCTGTAAATCTATTCGCTGCATGGCTGCATGCAAGAGCGTCAAACGGTGACCAACAGTTCTGACAGCTTAATGGATGAAGCAGAACTACAGAGTTGACCAGGGAAAGCTCACAACGGCTTCCACATGACGTGCTTCTCACCTCGCAAGCTCTACAACTTCAGTCTTCTCAACAACAGCCCAAGCTATACGTCGCGGACGTAATTAAATCATTAAATCAAAGGTAAACGGAAAGGTCTTATCTGTACTTTGACAGCCAGTCTCGAAAAGCTGCTAACATTGCATTGTTACCTTCGTTTTTATTCAAATCGTAGAAGAACTCGGAGAAAATTTCTCATTTGGTCATTCAGAAAATTCGTGGAAAATCGTTAATTTCTTTCTTATTGTAACAAACTCTCAAGTCAGGTAAAATGAATTTTCACACATAGACGTTAACATTACATCATCTCTTTCGTTCACTTCTACAGCACTTTCCTTTGATTTTCTTGTAAATTACTCGAGAAAACGTAAAACAACTTATAAATCGCTTATTTTTCAAGCCCTTGAAAAGTTTATCTCTTTGTAAGGGGCACGATATACAATGAGCTGAAACTAATGCAGTCCAAAACATATGGGCCATAGGTTCCCCATAAGGCATTAACATTTTTCATATGGTTGTATATATATATATATATACATATATATCCTCTTTGTCAACCATTATCAATCCACTGCTGGACCAAGGTCTCCTTAAGTTTCCTCCACAACGGTCTGTCTTGTGTCAGTCTCCTCCATGTCCCTCCCGCATACTTTCGAATTTCTTCCACCCATCTCCCATGTGGTCTTCTTCTGGGTCTTTTCCTGTCCGTTGGAATCCAATCTAAAATTTCGGCTGTTCATCGATGGTCCGTCCTTCTGGCATGATGTCCAGCCCATTGCCATTTCAGGGAATTAACTCTGATCATGATGTCTTCCACTCTTGTCATTTTTCGGACCCACGAGTTTCTCTTCTTATCTCTCCTCGTTACAATAAGCTTGCACCTCTCCATGCTTGTTTGCGTTGTCTGCAGCCTTTGTATGTCTCTTTTAGTTAAGCTCCACGTCTCTGCACCATACGTAAGCACTGGAAGGATGCATTGATCAAACATTTTTCTTTTAAGACATAATGGCATATTGCTGTTGAAAATTATGCTGTTTCTTCTAAAAGCTCTCCAGGCAAGTTTTGTATGCCGATTAATTTCTTCATCAATGTGACCCTCACTTGATTTCTGCTGTCCAAGATAAACGTACGTGTCTGTTATCTCCAGCTTTTACCCATCAATCGATAAATCTTCATTTCTTGTAAAAAGCATTGAACATCACTTTTGTCTTCTGAAAGTTCATTTTTAATCCCACTTCTTTACTCTTGTCAGCAAGTTCCTGGATCATACTCTGCAGCTCTGATGGGGTAGTTGTAAAAATGACTACGTCATCAGCAAAACGAAGGTGGGTTAGATAATCTTCGTTAATATTTATCCTTTTGTTTTCCCAGTTCAGTGATTGAAAGATATTTTCCAATGTGGCATTAAAGAGCTTCGGAGATATGGTGTCACCTTGTCTCACTCCTTTTCCAATTTTTATGTGTGTTGTATTCTCAAACAGCCGAATCTTTGCATTTGCATTTTCATAGATGTTATTAATAATATTAATGTATGCATCTTTAATACCGCAGGATTTCAGAACCATTGTAACTGCTGATGGTTTCACCAAATCAAAGGCTTTTTCATAATCGATAAAAGCCATGCACAATGGAAGTTCATATTCCCTCGCTCTTTCCATTAGTTCTCTCAATACGTGGATATGATCTATTGTGCTGTAGCCACTCCTGAATCCAGCTTGTTCTCTCGGTTGAGCCATGTCCAGTGTTACCTTCAAACGATGTGAAAGAACTTTAGTGAAAATTTTATAAACCACTGAAAGAAGGCTGATAGGTCTGTAGTTCCTGAGATCCTCAATGTCACCTTTTTTATGTAGCAGGATCATTGTAGCGTTGTTCCAATCCTCAGGAATCTTCCCTTCATTAAAGCATATATCATCATCATCATCATTGTCAACCATTATCGATCCACTGCTGGACGAAGATCTCCCCAAGTTTCCTCCACAACGGCCTGTCTTGTGACAGTCTCCTCCATGTCACCATTGCATACTTTCGAATTTCATCCACCCATCTCCCCTGTGGTCTTCTTCTGGGTGTTTTCCTGTCCCTTGGAATCCAATCTAAAATTTCGGCTGTCCATCGATGATCTGTCCTTCTGGCAGTATGTCCAGCCCATTGCCATTTCAGGGATTTAACTCTGATCATGATGTCTTCCACTCTTGTCATTTTTCTGATCCACGAGTTCCTCTTCTTATCTCTCCTGGTTACACCAAGTATGCACCTCTCCATGCTACTTTGAGTTGTCTGCAGCCTTTGTATGTCTCTTTTAGTTAAGGTCCACGTCTCTGCACCATACGTAAGCACTGGAAGGATGCATTGATCAAACACTTTTCTTTTAAGACATAATGGCATATTGCTCTTGAAAATTTTGCTGTTTCTTCCAAAAGCTCTCCAGGCAAGATTTGTACGCCGATTAATTTCTTCATCAATGTGACCCTCACTTGATATCTGCTGTTCAAGATAAACGTACGTGTCTGTTATCTCCAGCTTTTCTCCATCAATCGATAAATCTTCATTTCTTGTAAAAGCATTGAACATCACTTTTGTCTTCTGGAAGTTCATTTTTAATCCCACTTCTTTACTCTTGTCAGCAAGTTCCTGGATCATACTCTGCAGCTCTGATGGGCTAGTTGCAAAAATGACTACGTCATCAGCAAAACGAAGGTGGGTTAGATAATCTCCATTAATCTTTATCCCCTTGTTTTCCCAGCTCAGAGACTGAAAGACACCCTCCAATGTAGGATTAAAGAGCTTCGGAGATATGGTGTCACCTTGTGTCACTCCCTTTCCAATTTTTATGTGTGTTGTATTTTCAAACAGCCGAATCATCGCACTTGCATTTTCATAGATGTTATTAATAATATTAATGTATGCATCATCAATACCGCAGGATTTCAGAGCCATTGTAACTGCTGATGGTTTCACCGAATTAAAGGCTTTTTCATAATCAATAAAAGCCATGCACAATGGAAGTTCATATTCCCTCGCTCTTTCAATTAGTTCTCTCAGTACGTCGATATGATCTACTGTGCTGTAGTCACTCCTAAATCCAGCTTGTTCTCTCGGTTGAGCCATGTCCAGCGTTACCTTCAAGTGGTGTAAAAGAACTTTAGTGAAGATTTTATAAACCACTGATAGGAGGCTGATAGGTCTGTAGTTCCTGAGATCCTCAATGTCACCTTTTGTATGCAGCAGGATCATTGTAGCCGTGTTCCAATCCTCAGGAATCTTCCCTTCATTAAGGGATCGAGTGAAAATTTGGGCGAGTACTGTTTCAATTTCTCCACTTGCTTCTTGTATGATGTCTACAGTAATTCCATCTTCTCCTGGAGCTTTCCCCCGCTTCATGTTCTTGATTGCATGTGCAACTTCTGCTGGAAGGACTGGAGGAACTCTGGTACTGGTATCTTTCATGATGTCTCGAGTGCATGTATCATACCTTTCATATAATTGGGAGCAGAAATCTTTTACTCTTGTCAAAATTTCTCCTCTATTTCTTGTTACGGAACCATCTTCTTTTCTCAGTGCCATAATCTGTTTTCTTCCCTTACTGAGATGTCCCTTTGCTATCTTTAGGCTTTGGTTGTTTTCAATTGTTTTCCTCACTAGTTCACAGTTGAATTTTCTTACGTCTTCAGTGATACTTTTTCTTACTGTCTTGCATAGCTCTATATATTCCACTTTGGAAGTCACATCTTCTTTAGTTGTCCTCATCTCTCTTCTTTTTAGCATCAACATTTTGGTTTTTCCTGATAATTTGTTCACATGCAACTTGTTCTTAGAACCAGCTAATTTTGTTGCTGTTTCCATAAGAGCTTCGGTTACTTTTCTGTTAACTTCAGAAATATCCATTTCTTCCAATGTTAGGCCGTCTAAAGCAGAGAATCTGTTCGTCAGTTCCAACTTGAAGGTATTATGGTGTTTCTTATGGTTGGTTATGTCAATAGATTTTGATTGTCTTATATGAGCTTGCCACGTACAAGTTTAGTGTTGAGGTGGATCTTACATCTCACCAATCTATGGTCACTACCTGTGTTGAACTTGTTTAACACACTGCAGTCTTCTATGACAAACTTTTTGTTACACATAATAAAATCCATTTCACTTGTCGTCCCATTTGGATATCTCCATGTCCATTTCCTGTGTGGCTTTTTCTTGAAGAAGGAGTTCAAGATGAAAAACCCTTCTGCCTCTGCAAACTCAACGAGAGTATTTCCACGCTGGTTTCTGTTGCCGTGACCGAATTTACCTACTGAAGTTTCATTCTGTTGCCGTTGCCCTATTTTTGCATTTAAATCTCCCATAACTATCTTCAAGTGCTGCTTACCTTTATTATTTAGATGACGAATTTCCTCATAAAATTCTTCAATTTCTTCTTCACGATGACTTGTGGTGGGTGCATAAGTATGAATAATCTGAGCCTTGTATCTTTTCGAGAACTGGATAACGAGTCGTGCAGCTCTGTCAGAGGAACTTTTAACTTCTACAACTTTAACCTTAAGTTTCTTGTTTATTATAAATCCAACACTACTAGTTCTGCCAGTATCTGTCCCACGATAGTAGAAGAGATGTCCACTTTTCAGTTCAATGAGATCTTCTCCTTTTCTCCTTACCTCACTTAGCCCAACGATGTCCCACTTGATTCTTTGTAGTTCCTCTTCGAGTTTAAGAAGCCTTGAATCAGAAGATAGGGAGCGTCCGTTGTACGTAGCCAAGGTGAGCATCAGATGGCAGCCTAGCCCCGTCCTCCGGGGATTCCTAGCACCCTCTGCCTTCATGTCGCACTGGCCGCTGCCTTGGCCAGGTACATTCCAGCTGCCGGTGACTGAGGGCCAAGATGTAAGTTGTAGAGTCATTTTGGAGGGGTTTGGCCATAACTCACCACGCTGGCCAAGCGGTTTGGTGAGTGTGGGATAGAATTTCCTCTAATCCCGATGGTATAGTTATACCGCTATTGGCGGTCGTCAGAGCCCCTTTAGTGGAAACAGGATGCACCACGAGAAGGCGGGGTTGACATTTGTCAAGGAGAGGCTGTGATGTTACGCATCACCTGACCTTACACCCCTAAAGCATATATATATATATATATATATATATATATATATATATATATAAACACTGCTGGACAATTGCTAAGGACAGATCATAAACGGCTATATAGCGCATAAAAAGTAAGTGTGGTTGGATGCCAAGTGAAATAAAATAATGTCAGAATGCCAGGTAATTACAAGCATGACAATTTATTGTGCTCTGAAATCCAGAAGGCTTTGGAACGTGTTCAAGGGACAAACAGGCCATTTTGTGCAGAATACGTAAACGTGAAAAAATGTAATTACCATCCGCAGGCGTTCCGGCGTAAGATGTCAATACGGGATATGACCACCATGGAGGGCGATGCAAGATTCCACATGTCGTGTCATGCTTTGCACAACATTATCAAGCAGCTGTTGGGGTAATTTATCCCATTCCTCTGTCAGTGCACGGATGAGGGTGTCCTTGTTTATTGGAGGGCATTGGCGACCAGCAAGACTCATCCCCAAAGCATCCCACACATTTTCAATGGGATTCAGATCTGAAGAACGTGCTGGCCATACGAGGCGTTGAATATCCTCGCTCTCAAGACATTCCTGGACAGCGACTGTTCGATGACATGTTGCGTTGTCGTCCATGGAAATGAATCTATCACCAACAGCACCACGGAACATGCAAACATGAGGTAGCAGAACATCATTAATGTATCGTTGGCCAGTCATAGTCCCAGTTGGAAGCACATAGAGGGACGTACATCCATTGGTCATGATGCCAGCCCATACCATGACACTACATGTCGGATATCGGTCCCTTTCCTGTATGTTTGCTGGACAATATGCTGTACCACTATCACGCCAGATCAGTTGTCGTCGACAATCAAACGATAGACTGTATCTACTCTCATCTGAGAAGAGAACAGCAGACCAGTCGTTATCAGTCCAATTGCGATGTTGATGGCACCATTGCAAACGGGCGGTACGGTGACGTCTGGACAATGGGATGCACACAACAGGACGGCGGGCGCATAGTCTTCCTTCATGCAAACGTCTGGCGACAGTTTTTCGGGAGATCCGCTTGCCAGTAGCAGCCATAAACTGATTTGCTACCTCACTAGCTGTGCTGCGCCGGTGTCTTTTTGTTGATAGCACTATGTACTGATCTTCTGCAGGTGTCGTACTGCGAACACGACCTCCCCCGGGACGTTTGCTACACTCTCCATTTGTTTGAAATGATTTCCAAAGCCTTGAAACAACACTGTGGCTGACGTCGAACTCCCTGGCAACATCTGTTATTTTTCGCCCTTCTTCAATCTTACCAATAATACGGCCATGCGTAAAATCATCTAGGTGATGTCGGGAAGACATACTGAAAATTGCAAGTTGTCAATTGATTCTTTCCCTTTCAACTTTGCGTTTGAAAAACAACGGTCAATACGCGTCAAATCCTTTATATCTCTTATCAGCGCTATGACGTCACGAACAAGTTCGGCAATCCAAAATTTGCATACGCACAACACGCCTTACTGTATCCCGCACTTATGCTAATTTCCACATTTTCCTGCCTTCCATTTTATGGTTGCTATCGTTGCTATTGTCATCCGTCCTTAGCAATTGTCCGGCAGTGAATAACATCAGTGTATATATATACTATATTGACAAATATCACCGGACACCTAGAAGAGAAACACAACATAGTCTTTATTGACATACATTAGTACGGTGTCTGTCCACCATTGGCCTTAATGCATGCACTGATCCTTCGAGACAAGCTTTCAACAAGGTTTTAGAACACAGCGATGGGTATGCGCTTCCATTCCATTCAGTACACAATGCTGCCTCTAACTGATTCTTAGTAGTAGGCCTAGGTTCCAAACGTCTTTTACGGCGCTCTAATTCATCCCTTAGGTGCTCTATGGGATAAAGATCAGAGCTCTGTGCTGGCCAGTCCACAAACGATACGTAATTATCCTGCTGGTACCAACAAGGCTCGGTTCCCTAGCATTGCCACAGAGTTCGTAGGGCATAATTGTCCAGAATATCGAGGTAGATGTGTTGGTTAACAGGCTTGTCCACAATAACCAATGGACCGAGACCATAATACAAAAAACATTCCCACACGAGTACATTGCCGGCTCTAAACTTAGAAACAGACCGTAGAAACAGTACACTGTGGCAAATATCTTTCCCCCGGCTGCCGTCATACCTACACACGGCCATCAGACTGATAGATCGTGTAGCTGAATTCATCAGTCCATAGGACCCGTTTCCATTGATCTACGGTCCACGATAAATGTTTTTTATGCCAAGCTAAACGACGAATAGCATTTAGAGTGTATATGAAAGGCTTATGAGCAGCCGCACGACCACGGTAACGCATGGAATGAAGTTCTCTGCGAATGGTACGTGTACATACCGAGATTCCAGCATTTTTACTCACGTGTACACTGAGGTGTCGTGCAGTACTCCGTCCATTAACTGTAATGACTCTCCTGAGGCTTCGACGTCTTCTTTCATTGACTTTCTTAGGTCTGGAGGTACGTTTTGCTTCTTCAGACACGCCATGTGTCTTCCACTTGTTCAGTACATCCAAAACAGTTGGCTTGGGTATGTTTAAACGCCTGTCGATTTCTCTTATGGACAACCCACTAATATAACACCCAACAATCTTTCCTTTCTCAAAGTCAGTTCTCTCCCGCCGCGTGCGATATCATCGCGGTTAGGTGCAGGCTTGTTTTTATACCGTTTGCTGCTGTGCCGCGCATCTTAACAACGCAGCGGATCCGTTCATTTACTTTTGAAGTGGTGTCCGGTGACTTTTGTCAATATAGGGTGCATGTACGCGCGTGTGTGTGCGTCTAAAACCTAAGGACGAGCAATATTTCCAAATGTTACAACCATAAATCTGAAGCAACAACTTGTGGTTATTTGCATAACTGGGAAATCTCAATAGAACGCAGGTGCACATGCGAAAAGTCGAATCGTGCGCACGACGGTCACGTGGTATCACTTAAATTGATAAAAGAGAAAATGACACGGTAGACAATATGTGTTTGAAGGAAAATCTGTAAGTCAAGCCATAAAGGTAGAAACGTGTAATTTGCGCTATGTCTCAAAGACGTCACCTAGATAACTTCACGCGTGCAAGAATTATAAAAAAGCTGGAAGAAGATCGCCGAGCGAGTGATGTTACCAGGGAGCTTGAAATCCCGCATAGTAGCTAAAGGAATATTTTCCAGACGCATGCCAGGACGTCGCCCTCGCTCTTCTACGACGCGTGAAGACATAATTTTAATTGTTATAGCAAAACGAAATCGCCGCACGACGGCTAGTCAGCTTGAGGGTCGTCTCTATTCCAGTACAGAAACGCTGGTATCCCAACAAACTGTGGCAAGATTTCTGCGAGATATAAGGGTTATATCTGTTCAGAAGCTGCATCCCTCTCTATTCAGAGCTCAACGTGGCGCACGTTTTCAGTGGTGGTGTATCCACAGAAACTGGACACGTTATCAATGGGACAATGTACTCTTCACAGATGTGAGTCGTTTCATTCTGTCGTTGGATTCTAGACGTCGGCTGATCTGGCGTGAAATTGGTTCTGCGTACCAGCGCGAGAATGTGCAGGATGCAGAAAAGGGACAGATACGGCGGTGCCGGGGTTATGGTGTAGGGAGAGAGTATTAATAATGGACGCACCGAGCTACATATGCTGTAAAATGGGATTCTGACGGGCGAACGACATGGCAATGAAGTTCTACGTTACATTCGATCATTCCGTGGTGCTGCACGCGAAGACCTTCTGTTTATGGATGAGAAAGCGGCACCTTATCGTACGAGAGTAGTACAGACACTTCTGGATACCGAGGATATTCTTCCCATCGACTGGCTAGCACACTCCTCAGACCTCAATCCCACCGATCACGTCTGGGAAGCAATGGAGAGACGGACTGGTGCTCGAAACCAACTCCAGAAAACAAGAAAGGCCTCATCCGTGCTGTGAGGGAGGAATGAGCAAATCTACCTCAGGAACTCCTGGACCATGAAAGCATGCCGGAGTAACTTTTGGAAGAAACTTCGAGATACCTTCATCTAGCAAAGCATTTGATAATGGTTCACAAGGATGACATATACACTATCTACCAACAAGTAATTAGACACCCCTGCGATCAACGATATCTGCGGTCCTGATACACGTCACGGCCGCCGCCGTTAAATATCGCGTGGGAAACAACAACGCAACCGGTCGCATGCAAGATGCCACGCAGTTCGGAGCTCTCTGATTTCCAGAAAGGTGTAATCATCGGGTATCACAGAAATGGCCGATCCATACGTGACATATCCAGCGAGTTGAAGTACCCAAAATCGACAGTGGCCTACGTGATTGGCAAGTGGAAGATGAGAGGTGACTGTCGGAATGTTCCCCGACCCGGCAGACCCACAAAACTGGGAGTTAGAGACCGACGGCTTCTGGCCAGAGAAATTCAGAAGAACCGCACCAAATCGATGGACCACATCCGCGGGGAGTTTCAACAGGCATCCAGGAGTGTTCTTTTGTTGAATACCACTTGTAAAGAAAGCCCATCTGCTCGGTTATCATGGACGTGCTGCCGCCCACAAGCCTTTCATCACCAAGTCCAATAGCGCTGCTCGGCTGACGTGGTGCAAAGAACGTCGACAGTGGACCGTTGAACAGTGGAAACAGGTTCTCTGGAGCGACGAATCAAGGTTCACCCTCTATCGTTCGGATGGCAGGGTTTGGGTTTGGCGTCTGCCTGGAGAACGCCTCCTGCCGGAATGTATTGTGCCAACTGTAAAGTTCGGCGGCGGTGGTATTATGCGATGGGGTGTTTCTCCTGGTATGGCACGGGACCCGTGGTGGCAATTCCTGGTAGACTCAACGCCGAGACCCACTGCATTATTTTGGATGCCCATGCGCTTTCTACGTTGTGGCAGTTTTAAGGGTGGACCCATGTTACTTTCAGGATAACAATGTCACCTGTCATGTTGCGAGGTCCACCATGGCTTGGTATGATGACAATGGGGTTAATCGAATGGACTGGCCTGCGCAGAGCCCGGACCTTAACCCTATCGAGCACCTCTGGGAAGAGTTGGAGCGTCGACTTAAGGGGTGCCCCCACCGTTCGAAATCGGTGAACTGAACTGTCTTCTCCAAGTCGAGTGGAAGAAAATACCGCTAGACGTCGTACAACGCCTGGTTGAGAGAATATGCCCCAAGAAGGATCACACCGAATTTTCGGTTGTAATGAGCACGTCTTTTGAATCCGTTCTGACGCGAATTAAATTTATCAAAGTTATTCAAAGTCAAATGGAACTGGTTAGGAAAACAATCTAACGGTCTCAACGATCGATAAAACATCCAGAAATAGCAACATCTGCTTAGTTCCACCAGCGGCTGAAAGCATGTCACGAAATGTAACAAATGGCGCACAAAGAGTTTCTCATAGCGCAAGGAAGATATCAGACACAAAAAGATTTTCAAATAGAACAGTTGAAAGAAGAATATACGAGAGAAGGAAGCATTATATAACTCTATGCCTTCCAGTGGAAGAATTTTGTATAAAGGAAAAGTTCAAAATAGGCGAAAACTATTATGCATGGAAAATGCTATGCTAAGGAAAAAGATCTTTTCAAATACGTCTCCCTGAAGCAGAAATAGCGAGAAAAAGGTTTCACATTTTATGCCACCTCTGAGTATCATTTTAAGATGGAAATGCTCCACATCTCTCGTGTATCGAATGGCATACAGCAAAGAGGAAATTTCTCAATAATGTTTCTAGAAGCTGCGATACAGCTGCAAACTGAAGTACAAAAGCAGCACTTAAATTACATCCGCTGTTGAAAGGATTTTTTTAAATCGCACATGTAGAAGCAGAGATATTGAGAAAAACAGATTAAGGATTTGCTCCCCCTAGCGGCGAATTGTGCACGAAAACAAGTTTGGATAGTTAGCAGTATCTGACAGAATAAACAAGATTTTCAATCTGGTTTTTAGTCCCGCATATAGAACGTTAACTTACGCCCTGTAGTGGCAGACTTGTGAGTTAAGAAAAATTTGAAATTATAAAACAAAGTATTCTCAAAAGGATTTTTGGTGTGAGCGGAAGAATCTTTTCAGTAGAGTATTCGGGAGCTCATATTTTGCTGCAAATACACGGGAAGCAGAAATAAACTTTTACGCACCCTGTTGGCCAAACCATTCTGTACCAAATATTAGAAATAATATGCTACGTATTTTCCACCAGAAGCCGTATCCGGTACAGAAAGAAATTTCAAATCGGAGTTTTAGAAGCAGAGATATCGGGGAAAACGAAATTTACCTTTATGCACCATAGCGGAAAGTTTATGAAATATTTGAAAATTTTGAATTCATATGCAAACGATTTCGCACTGGAAACTATCCAACGAAGAAAGAAATTTTTCAAATCGGTCTCTCAGAAACAGAGATATCGACAAAAATAAGATATATCTACGCCCCTGGCGGAGAAACCATACCATACTTCAAGAAGAAAATATTCCGAAAATGTTTATCGATGTAAGTGGTATCGGTCCACGAACGAATTTTTTCATTCGCGATTTTAGGAACTCAAATTTTGCTGCAAATGCAACAAAAGCAGAAATTAAAACTTACGCCCCCTGATGGCCAAACCGCTTTTTACCAAATATTAGAAATTGTATGTAACATATTTTCTATCAGGAGCCGTATCCGCTGCAGAAAGAATTTTTCAAGTCGGAGTTTAAGCAGCAGAGATATCGGGGAAAACGCAATTTTAATTTTACGCCCTTAGCAGAAAATCTATGCGTAACTTGAAAAGGTGACAATACCTAAAATGGTCTTCGACATATGTGGAATCGAAAGGTACAATAATTTTTTTAATCGGACGTTTAGAAGCAAATATAAGGAATAAAATGTATTTTGAATTTGATATCATCTGCATTTACGCTCTCTAACGGCAAAATTGTTCACCTAAAAAAATTAAAATAAAAATGAAACAAAGTATCATCATTCGTACATTTATCATCATTCGTAACAAAGTATCATCAAACAAAGTATCATCAAAAACAATTTTTCAAATTGGACTAAAAGTTGCTACAAAAGATGTGCGAAAAGAAATAAAAATCAAAAATATTGCCCAGAATACTCATAGTTCGGAATCAGACAAGTAGAAAAAAAGGTTGCTTTCATCAGGCAAGCATCAACTTGCGATAGTGGCTTTTCTGGTGTCAGTGAACGAAAGAAACAAGCCAATGTCCACTGACAAATGCTCCCAAAGCCGCATAAAAAATCAAACAAATTAGAGTTGCAAACTAAAATCTTACAGAGAAGCTGTTAAAAAAAACACACACCAGAAAATCTATTAAAAATGCATGTTTTGTTTCCAACTCTAATTTGTTTGATTTATTGATGTATCTACGGAAGTAGTATTTATCAGTCAACATTGGCTTAATCGTAGATAATATGGCAGCCAATTCCCACAGCACGATGTAATAATCTCCATAGGCAAGGGACACACATAGTACACTTTATTATGCTTCGTTAAATACTTTAAATACAATTTTAAAAAATGGAGGTTAAAAATCACGAGACCTTTCAGATCCACCCTGAACCCATCTTTAGATGAATGATAACAGTGGGGAACAAAGGTTTTCGTTGGACGGATACCAGCACTTGTTCTTACCTAATTTGAGTGTCTGAATTCAAATCTAAAGTTGTTTTTTTTCTGTAAGCTCTAGATTTTTTACAATTCAACATTTTCATTTTTAGCGAAACTTCGACGCCTCTCGCATGATGGCATGGTCTATCTGATTTATGGTCACGCAGTCTTAAAATTAGGCTTAAACAACCGTCTTGGCAAAGATATTCTTTATGTATTCACAAAAGCGTGCAGGTGCATCAAAATATGCTTTAAAATTTGAAAAAAGGCAAACAAATCACTTATGTGGAGTAAAATATGTATCGCCACTTCTCAAATCTGAAACATTTATCCATTATAGTCAAATATGAGTACGCACTAATGCTTTTTACTTTAAATTAACATATATTTCGACATAAAGATGATAGGTGATTCAAAACAACTGATAAGGATGGGATGCAAAGTTCAAATATGTCCTATTCTGGCAAGAATTTGTTCTTGTAACTGTGGCGTTTGTGGACTTTCTCAGGGCAATCTCGTTTGATGATACAACAGTGGTCTGCCCTCATGGCGCTGTTCCATCGTCATGAGGTCTTGATGGAAGCGCTCTCCCTGTTCATCACTAACAGCCCCAAGGTTCTCGGGGAATTGATTAAGGTAACTATTCAGGAAATGGAGCTTGACACTCATGTTGAACCAAAGATCGCAAAAAGCAAACATCATTCTAGTAACGAGAACCACATTGTTATCTGCCTTTTTGTTACCAATAAATAACTGCCACGAAAGACGGCCATGCTCTCTTCTCCTTGTCATTCATCTTCCTGACGAATTCCTCTTCACGAACAAGGGCACGAATTTGAAGTCCATCGAAAACACCTGCTTTGATTTTCTCGAAAGACAAAGCAGGAAAAGCAGAAACTACATGTTGAAAACATTCACCATCCGTACTTAATGCCTTCGCGAACTGTTTCATCAAGCCGAGCTTGGTATGGACTGTGGGAAAAATAGTTTTCTCTCGGATGACGATTGGGTCATTCACAATGTTTTGCATGCCTGCTTCTAAAGTTTCACGGATGGGCCACAACTTTTGGGGGACGAGTTTCTCTTGAGCTCTGCTGTCCCACATGCAGAGATAGCATGAAAACTGTTTGAAGCCTTTCTGTTAATCCAGGAGGAAGCTGACCATTTTCAGGTCTACACAAGTGATCCAGTTGTACCCGTAATATTTGAGTGAGTCAATGATAATTTTTATGTTATTATGTTCTTCTCGCAAATGCACTGAGTGCCCAACTGGAACCGCCCCATAAACATTGCCATAATGCAAGAGAACACACTTGAGGCTGCACTTTTAGTCGTCCAGAAATAATAGCCATTCTGTTGGACTATACGAGGTAACACCTAATTGCCTGGGAAGACCTGGAATATCGTGGCAGTAAACAAGCTGCTGGTCTGAAGAAAAGTCAGCAAAAATCTGGTCCCGCTTTTGGAAATAAGCTTTTGCAGAACGGTCAAGTAGGTATTTTTCTTGCAGCCTGGAGGTTAGTACCTGAGCTGCTTTCTTGGAGAGCACTAAGTCATTCAATTCCGGTTGGCGAAACTGTTGAGGGGCTAATGCCTGTTTGGTATCAGACGAGGAGTCTTCGGATTCTGGAAACATTTCTTGAAGCTCGTTATCACAACCCTAATGCTCTTCCTGATCATGCTCACTGCCTTCATCTTCAGATAAGCCAAAACCATTAAAAACTAGAACCGGGAGTTGCAGAGTGCGGAGTAAGTCGTATTGCTAAGGGAATACTGG
The DNA here is from genome assembly GCA_039090855.1 of Macrothele yani. NCBI lineage: Eukaryota > Metazoa > Arthropoda > Arachnida > Araneae > Macrothelidae > Macrothele > Macrothele yani. The sequence goes on along the minus strand of CM077008.1, from coordinate 50,613,897 downwards.
GATCAGAGATCTTACGCCGGTTTTTCTTGCCGACACTCTTCGTGTTGACCAAGCAAAAAATGGTAGCCAGTTATGTGGTCCTAGGGTTCTCGCCAAACCATGGGAATATCAAAAGGCAGACCGTTTCGTTTTTCTTTTGTCCAGTCACGAAGCATTTCCGCACAATTATGACACACAACATGAGGAGCCCATTTCTTGTTTTGGTCACCAAGGTGAACTTCAAAAAAAGGCTTTATAGGCACGCCTGACAAACGAAGTTATTATATATTGCCCTTTTACGAACAAAGGTGTAGTAGCCACATACATAACAGAATGCATCCGGATTATTTACACATTTATGTCTACTTGAAGAAGCCATGATCAGATCTGAAACAAAGAAAAACAGGTGATATTTTTGTTTGAATCAGATACATCTCAAGAATCCAAAATTAGCAAAAGTAAAGATAAAGAATGTTAATGTTTGTAAAAACATTAGCCTAATTAATCTAAGGTTAGGGCAGATGTAAGCCTAGTTCTCAAGCTAACCTAGTGTAAATAGCAATGGCTGCCCTTTTTATGCGAAAATCACAAGTTTCAAATTGCGTGAAAACTAGAGCATGTAGAGGAAAACCGATCTCAGGTTTGAAATCAGCGTTGAAAAAATATTTAGAATCAATTAAAAAAATCTTATGCAACAGAAAATAAGAAAACAATTGTTCCCCAGTGAAAGCATTGAATCAGATTATTACATCGTGCTGTGGAAATTGGCTGCCTTATTATCTACGATTATTTGTTTGCGATATTATTTGTTTGGATATTTGCTTATTTCTGTCGCTCACTGACATCAGAAAAGCCAGTCTCCCAGGTTGATGCTGTCCTGATGAACGCAACCTTTTTCTACTTGTCTGATTTCCTATGAGTTTTCTATGGATTTATTTTTATTTTTCATACTATCTTTACTTTTTTACATCGCTCTTGCTATTTTGCTGATCTATTGGGTTTGATGCGAATTGCACAACCTATATGATTAGCTTTGTATTACTTTCCACAATTGCTTGTAAAAATTGCAATACCATGAAAACCTGGAACTATTAGCTTGAAACTTATATTTTGTATACAACACATTGGGACATGCAAATGATTAAAACGTCAGTAAAAATGCGCATGCGGTTTCGAAGCAGCTCTCTCTGAAATGTCCTGCTGTTGGTATAAAGAGCTGGCTGTTACAAACAGTGAAAAGTCTACATCTAGCTGAAATGGTGTTTCTTCTGTCTTACTATGACTCGTCGCCGAAGAAGGTTGCATCACGAACACCTGGCGACTTTGAGCGAGGAAAGATTGTTGCGATGAGAGAATCTGGATTTTCTTATTACATAATTGCCACTCGTACGGAACGGAATGCCAGTACAGTGATGCGAACATGGCATTAGTGGGCAGACGAGGATCGCGAAATGACGGAACCTCTTCCGCATGGCAGTGACCGATCGCAGTGACCTCCACGGTGTTAGCGCAGCATTGAAGCACTGTCACACCGCAGGTTTTGCCCTCCAGCATAGTTCAACGTCGTCTACTTAACAGAGGACTACTCGGAAGCAGCCCATTGGAGCGGATTCCTTTGACCTTCAACCACGGACGCCTCAGACTGCAAGGCAGTCTCGAACGTAGACATTGGCTCACTGATTGGAAACAGGTCGTGTTTTCCGACGAGTCGCGATTCAACTTGATGCACCATGATGGTTACATACGTGTTCGAAGGTATCGTAGTGAACGATACCTTGCAGCGCCATACCGGTCTGACGCCAAGCGTCATGGTTTAGGGCTCCGTTTGATTCAATTCGCGATCTCCCCTGATACGAACAGAATGAGCCCTCAATAGCCAGCGATACATCAGGGATGAGAGACAGAAGTGATACCCTTCCTCCACAGTTATCTTGGCGCAGGACAATGCTCGGTCACATTTGGCCCGGAATACCCAAGAACGGTTTCATGCACAGCCGATACCGCTTCTTCCCTGGCCTGCACATGCACGTTCGCCGGATATATCCCCGATCGAATATGTCTGAGACATGGTAGCTAAGCGTCTAGCACGTCAAGCGCCTCCGTTAGTCCCGACAAATGAACTCTAGTATTGCACAAAAACAGCCTGGTTGGACATTTCTCAGGACAATATCAGAAAGCTTTTCCATTTAGTGACACACTGTGTGGAGGCTGTTACTTTTGCTCCAGGAGGCTCCTCATGATACTGCTATCGGGCTCCAATGCCTGCTGGTGTGTGCACTGGCGATAACTATTAACAATAAGGGTAATCCCTCGAACTTTAAAAACTATGTTTTCCCAGTATTAGAGAAAACACAGGCTCGCTATTCGAGGATGAGCGTTGTGTTTCACCCAGCCGACGTTCCATGTATCGGGGTCCGCTGAGTGCCGTAATGTTTATAAGTAATCGTCTAGTTTTTTATTTCACTTTTACTTTAGTTAACTTAGAAATTTTGAATTTTTACTAGCACTGATATGAAAGCTACTCGGTATTGAACCGGAGGATATTTTCTGAACATTCATTTCCCAAGCACTCACTCACACACCCAACTCTCAATCGTAGTTAACATCTTATTTTACAAAATTGGACACTTAAATGAGGTTTAGGAGACTCATAATAACTTGTAAATAAAATATTTTTATTTGCCTATTGAAGGCTTGAAATTTAAAATTACACCTAGTCATATGAATATGCTTGAAGACCCTTTTATCAAAATTAATTTACAAAAAAAAGTTAACTTTAATCGGTGTCACGTCAATTCGTCGCGTGCGTCAATTCATCGACTACGTCAATTCGTCGCTCGTCAATTCGTCGCGCGTTAATTCGTCGACCACGACGATTCGTCGAGCGTCAATTCGTCGCGGACAAATTCGTCGACTACGTCAATTCGTCCCGTTTGCAGATTTTGGTTACATACAGAACAAATGCAGGAAAACGTACGATTTCGAACGTCTTGCTCCCTGATCAAATTTATAAAGTTTGGACACGCAGACAGGATAGGAATATTACGTTTTTCTTTGGCACTAAAAATATTAGACGGTAGACGGTTTTTGGAACGGGGCAGGGCCCGGTTGGTCATAGCCCCCATATAAAAATGTTTTGTAAAATCTACAGTTGTCAATTCAGAACCACCAAATCTGGTATACTATCTCGTAGTATTCTAACTTAGATTGTAGACGGTTTTTGGAAGCGGTTAGAGACGGGAAGAGGGGGGCACAGCCCCCACCCTACAAAATTGCCGTAAAATTTAGTTTTCAATTTAGAACTACCAAATTTGGTATATTATCTCATGGTACTCTAACTTAGACGGTAGACGGTTTTTGGAACGGGTCAGGGTCTCGGGGTCAGAGCCCCCCTCCTAAATTGTTTTCTCAAAAACTAGAGTTTTCAATTTAGAACCAACAAATTTGGTATACTATCTCGCGAAATTCTAACTTAGACTGTAGACGGTTTTTGGAAGGGTCAGAGCCATCCCCCTCCCCATACAAAATTTTCGTAAATTCTACAGTTTTCAATTTAGAACCACCAAATTTGGTATACTATATCACGACACTCTAACTTAGACGGTAGACGGTTTTTGGAACGGGTCGGGGTCCGCGGGGTTACAGCCCCCCCCCCCCCCCACACACCCGTACAAAATTTTCGTAAAATATACCGTTTTCAATTTAGAACCACCAAATTTGGTATACTATCTCATGGTGTTCTAACTTAGACTGTAGACGGTTTTTTGTGAAGGGTCGGAGCCCGGGGTTCAAAGCCCCCCCCCCCCCTTCATAAAACAATTCGTGAAATCTACATTTCAAAATTGTCTTTATTCTTCAAATAAAAATAGCATTTCTATGTACATGACAGTAGAATTCTGCCAATAAATACAGTGATATATACAACAACTGGAAAGTTCCAGTGAAACGTAAAACAAAATATTGTAAAATCATAAAATTATTTCACACTCAAAATTTACATCATATATACAGAAGTATTCAGTGACAAGGGGGAGAATCGCTAAAAGTGCTCAGAAGAGCATCTTCTTACATTAAATTATATACACAGGGACAATAAAATTTCAAAATATATTCAACATAATGTAAGGGACATTGCGTGTGCAGTAAACTGTGCAGAAGAAAGAATTATATACAACATAAAATACAACAAAATCGAAGAGATCATGGGAAACATGGTGAGCTATCTCCAATAGCACATATAACAGAATAATCACAAATAGCGAATCATGTGGGTGAAAAAGGAGACTCCACCTAGGAGCCTCATACCACCAAAATTAATACGTAAAATCATGAGTTGTGACAGTGAATGTGGGCAACAACAAAAATCACACCTATAAGTTGAGATGTAGCTGTAAATTGTGGATATGGAACCACCCAGCCGATTGGGCCCAGGTGGATTGAAAAACGTTATCGGTGTTTGTTGAGGCAGCACGAGAGTGCTCCATTCGGAGACGAGTGGTTAACCGTGCTAGGAAGCATCTCCGAATGATAGCACTTGCCTCCTGAGGAGGTGGAGTAAGAGCAGGGATGCGTTGTTCAAGATGGAAAGCATATACAGTGAACTTCACAAGAAGAAAAATGTAACGGCACACAAGAGGCAAGTGAGTAGGTGGATGCTTAGTTTGGAGTAGCCAAGCATATGCAAGAAATGGTAACGATCGAGCACAAATTCGATCAGCAAGACGAAATGCTGTGTTTAGGACTGGCAGGAGTACGGGGCAGAAGAGGTATTGATGTTGGACGTCGCTGACTTCAGGGCAAAAGGAACAATATGGAGAGGTGAGAAGGGTCATGCGAAATAGTACTGATGGGGCGGGGAGACGAAGGTGAAGAAATTGCCAATGGACATTGAGTTCAAGAGGGGAGGAAAGGGGAGAGGTAGAGGCTGTCCAGATGGCGGGGAGAAGAGAAGGAGAAGCAGAATGAACAGAAAGTGGAAGTGCGGGAGGGAAAGAAGGAGCCAATAAAAGAAGAGGAGGAGATAGAAGTAACTAGAACCGGGGAGCTACGAAAGAGGAGAAAGAACGGTAGAGAAAGAGGGGCGGAGGGGACCGAGAAGAGACCATCAGGGGAAGTGAGGAGTGGAAAGAGGCTCCAAAGCGCTGTGCGAAGGGAGAAGATATTCGTTAGCAAGAGTAATGGTTGGAGATAGAAACAGGGAAGAAAAGAGGTCTCCAGGTTAGATCAGAAGTTACGAGAGAACGGACAGTTATCACAACAGAGCGGATCCAATGAGGAAAGTAAAAGTAAGGGAGGTTAGGAGGGTGAATAAGAGAAGAGAAGAAGAGGTTCATCTAGAAGATCAAGAGTTGAAGAAGGAAATGAACGGAGAAGAGGAAGCGAACGAAAGAGAGAAAGGACCCTCTCGCAGGACAGAAGGGAGGTGGGACGGAAGAAGAGAGTATGAATCCATCTTCAGAAACAGCAAGAAGGTGAAAGATGGGTCACGAGAAGAAGCAAGAACATTCAAGGTAGCGGTAAGGGACGGAACAGTTGAAGTGGCAAGGCGAATGAAATGAATAATGCGATGTGTTTTATAAAGGACTGCTGGATCAGGAAGCTGGATGCCACCTAATGAGGCTGGTAGATGAAGCGCGGCAGGTTTAACCCAGTGATGTGAAGTCCAGATGACGGAAGTTGAGAGGCGAGTGATGGTCATCATTTGTGACACGGGAACAACCGTCGACATCCAAGAGTATTCGCATAGGGAGATAAGTTGTCGACGAACAATGGCTGCTCGTTGACGGAACGATGTGAAAGGGCGGGCCTTACCCCAGTAGGCAGCAGCCCGTTGTATCCGGGGAAGAAGAGCAGTCCAGGTGGCAGATGCAGAAGCCAAGGGCAAACCGACATACGCACCGAGGATCTTCTGTGTAGTGGCTGTCCACTGCGCACCCCAAGGAGCATCGGTGCGGACAGCCCATGCCCCGCACCACAAGCCAGTACTTTTAGTGGCATTCAGCGCAGCTCCAGATATTGCAACGTATTGTTGATATACAGAATACAGGCGATCAAATTGAGATTCATCCCGGACACAAAAGGTCACATCATCAGCATAGGCGGTGAAAATTATCCGATGATGACGAGTACTAGCCACTGTCGGCGGTAGGACATCCAGGAGTGATCTTTGGGCTGCTAACAGGAAAGGCTCAAAAGCGAGAGCGAATAGCTGGCCGGAGAGCGGACATCCTTGTCGGATGCCTCGCCTAAACGGAATTGGAGCGGTTAGAAATGTGGCCGCTCGAACATGGAAACTGGCGCCCTGATAAAGGGCCAAGAGAGCGGAAGAAAAGGCAGCAGGAAAGCCAAATCGTGAAAGGACAGCAGAGAGATAAAAGTGAGACACGTTATCAAAAGCGGACTTTTGATCCAGATTGAGAAAGGCAAGAGGTTCATCAAAAGAGCGAGCGAGGAAGTGAAGATGAAGGAGAAGAGAAACGTTAGTGGAAATAGTCCGACCAGGCACAGTGTATGTCTGGTCAGGAGAAATCACGAAAGAGAGAACAGAATTAAGGCGACGGGATAAGAGTTTTGTATAGAACCACCAAATTTGGTATACTATCTCATGGTACTCTAACTTAGACGGTAGACGGTTTTTGGAATAGGTCAAGGCGCGGGGGGTCAGAGCTCCACATACAAATTTTTCGTAAAATCCATAGTTTTCACTTTAGAACCACCAAGTTTGGTATCATGGTACTCTATATTAGAACGTTTTTGGAACGGGTCGGGGCCTCGGGGGTTTAGAGCCCCCCCCCACCCTACACATTTTTCGTAAAATCTACAGTTTTCAATATAGAACCACCAAATTTGGTATACTCTCTCATGGTACTGTAACTTAGACGGTAGATGGTTTTTCGAACGGGTCGGGCACGGGGTCAGAGCACCCTCCCCCATAATTTTTTTTCGTAAAAACTAGAGTTTTCAATTTAGAACCACCAAATTTGGTATACTATATCATGGTACTCTAACTTAGACGGTAGACGGTTTTCAGAACGGGTCGGAACAAGGAGGTTAGCCCCCCTTGCACACTTATTTTCGTAAAATCTATAGTTTTCAATTTAGATCCACCAAAATTGGTATACTAGCTCATGCTACTCTAACTTAAACGGTAGAAGGTTTTTGGAACGGGTCAAGGCCCGGGGGTGAGCCCCCCTCCATCACATACAAAATTTTCTTAAAATCTATATTTTTCAATTCAGAACCACCAAATTTTGTGTCATGAAACTCTAACTTAGCGGGAGACGGTTTTTGAAACGGGTCGGGGCTCGGGGATCGGAGCAACCCCCCCGTACAAAATTTTAAATTTTCGTAAAATCTACAGTTTTCAATTTAGAACCACCAAATTTGGAATACTATCTCATGGTATTCTAACTTAGACTGTAGACTGTTTTTGGAAAGTGTCGGAGCCCGGGGTTTAGAGCCCTCCACCCCATACGATATTTCGTAAAATCTAGTTTTCAATTTAGAACCACCAAATTGGGTATACTACATCATGACACTCTAACTTAGCGGGAGACGGTTTTTGGAACGGATCGGGGCCCGGGGGGTCAGAGCACCCCCTCGTACAAAATTTAAAATTTTCGTAAAACCTAGAGATTTCAATTCATAACCACCAAATCTGGTATCGTAACTTAGACCTCGTGGTATTCTAACTTAAACTGTAGACGGTTTTTGGAAGCGGTTGGAGCCCGGGGTGTCTGAGCCCCCCACTCCCCACCCCTTACAAAATTGCCGTAAAATCTAGTTTTGAATTCAGAACCACCAAATTTGGCTTGCATATTATCTCATTCTAATCTAACTTAGACGGCAGATGGTTTTTTGGAAAGGGTCGGAGCCCGGGGTTTAGAGCCCCCTCTACCCCCTATAAAGAATTTCTTGAAATCTACAGTTATTAATTTAGAACCACCAAATTTGGTATACTATATCATGGCACTCTAACTTAGCGGGAGACGGTTTTTGGAACGGATCGGGGCCCGGGGGTTCAGAGCACCCCCTCGTACAAAATTTTAAATTTTCGTAAAATCTACAGGTTTCAATTTAGAACCACCAAATTTGGTTGGTACACTATCTCATGATACTCTAACTTAGAATGCAGACGGTTTTTGGAAACGGTTGGAGCCAGGGGGTCAGAGCCACCTATACCAATTTTTGTAAAACCTACAGTTTCCAATTCAGAACGACCGAATTTGGTACTCTACCTCATTGTATTCTAACTCAGACCGCAGACGGAAAGGGTCGGTGCCCGGTGTGAAGGGTGACCATTCAAAATTTTCGTAAAAATTAGAATTTTTACTCTTAAGAACTGCATCCCAATACAGCACTCCATTACCCCACCTACGGTCTAGGTTAGAGGCCGTAGATAACAATAAAGTGAAAAAATATCCGGTTAATGATGTATTAAAAACACAAATTAATAAACGTTAGCTTTCACCACCAACGGTTGCCTTATCAGGCAGAAATACAATGTAATGTAAATAATGCAAATTCTTTTTTTGCTTCGTATAATTAAATTTACTAAATCAAAAAATTTAAAATAAGTTTACTGGAAATTTACGGAAATACCTTTTTCATTCATTAACTTTTACCCGCTGAACTTGGTGATTTTACAAATAGTAATATTTACCCGGGAAATACCGGGTACCCCTGCTAGTAAGAACTAAAGGTAATGTTACACTTTTAGTCAGGTACAAAAAAATAATTAGAAAGCCCTAGGACTGGGCCTGTTTAGCAATTTTCAGTCTACCGTGCTAATTTTCATAAGGTTTGCATAGAAGTCCAAGATTTTAGCAATGCGCTTTTCTGAGGTTGGAACTATTAAGCAGACCCTAGGTCTAGAGCTTTTTGATAGTTTTCAGTCCTCCCAGCTGATATTTATGTAGTTTTTTGTAGAAAATAAAATGAATTCTGTTTAAATGTTACTCGAGCACAAAGCATTAATAGATACGCCCGAGACCTAGGCATATGCATTTATAGTAATTTTAATAATGCTGTGATCATATGAGGTTTGCATGTTAAATCAATTTAAGAGTGTTACGCTTATCAAAAATTATTTAAAAGGCCTAGGCCTAGCGGCCAATAATTAGTATTTGGTGCCTAAGTGAAAGCGCAACATTATTAACTTGATTTGTTATGCAAACCTTATGAATATGACCACAGCGATTAAAAGTTACTAAAGAGTCCTTGTAAGTAATATTTGTTGACCGAGTGCAAGTGCAATTTACGAAATGTCAACAGGTCAAAATATCTAAAGTAACAATGAAATTTGGAATATTTCTTTTTTTCTTTCTTTTTATTACAGTTTTGACACTTGTATTAAGTTTTAAAAACATATATTTCTCCTATCGTTTACCTTCATTGTGCTTTTAACAGAATTTCTTACCATGTTTTGGGTATTTTATTTTGCGTGGTTGCAGTTTTTTTAATGTTTTGGGCATTTCATTTTGTGTAGTTACTTGTTTTTATGTTTTGGGCCTTTTATTTTGTATGGGTGTTTTTGTTATGTTTTTGTTATTTTCTTTTCTGTGGTGGTTGTAATGTCGACAGGATGAAAAGGGGAAACTGTGGACAGTCACGATGCCTACTTGCTTATATTTTTTTCAAATACAGAACATGATTTTGTATTGATTTATACCACTTACTCATTAAGCGACTACAGGTTTCTTTAAATATGAACTTTTTCTTAGAGCCTTTTGTTTCCTCTACCTAGCTTTTTCGGCTCCGCAATTTCTTTTTTTGGTTCTAGAATAATTTCCTTATTATTAATCTATTTTCTCATGCAAACTCTTTATGTAAGGTATGTTTATTCTATCGAAGTATTTTGCAATTATACGTGAAGCCCTGTTGCTGAAGTAAAAAAAAAATTTACAACTGAAACAACGCAGTTCAGATATTTTCCCGCTGTTAACTCAAAGAATGAAAACAAAAACAACAAATCTGTGCAATGGTTGAGGCATGAGACAGTACGTACTGGTAACCAGGCAAAGTTTTAAGGAAGAATGAACTTAGGAATTTCTAACTGCAACAAAAAAGATCATCCGCACTGTATCCCTCCCCATCCCCTAGTGCCGGCCTTTGGACGTCTTGAAAGAGAAGTCTTAAGGACACATCTGTATCGTAATTGCCTGAGCATTCGCGACATTCTTCTGGTGTCGTAGTAGAAAAAAACACTTCCTACTTCGCCTAAATTGCTTGGATGTAATGCCAACGAACAAAGTTTTGCTCTGGCATTGGATTTCTGTTGCTTTTGATGGAATACTTTTCCCCTGCGGTTCACCGCTTTCAGTGTAGTCTTCAGGACACACGGCAATACACCCCAACGTAAAACACCAATTTCACGGTAATTAACTGCAATTAGCGAAAGAGAGGGGCGGTACAGGAAATACGTCGAACGAGACAGATCTGAACTTAGAAAGTCGGGGGAAGGTGGTGCATGAAAAACTGTGTTTGGCTTACAGACCATTTGGCACGGAGGAACGTAGGTTTTGTTTAATACGTTACGGGGTAAACAAATTGCCTTTTCAGTATAACAATTTTCTTTCATACGCATGGTGCAGCACAGATAAAATTTGAATTTATTTTTGAGAATTAGCATGATGCCTTCCGGCCCAGTGTACAGCTGCCCAGTCCACGCCTGCTGCCGCCTCCGGAACCTGGCTCCCGGGTTCTTTGCATCTGTTGATCCCCGCCTGGAGCGTCCCTGCTGTAAAATACATGTACCTCTGCGTTTTGGAAAAACAAAAGATAAGATGCCGATCCCTAAACTTAACCACTTCTTGTGACCGCAGGTACAAAAATCTTGAACTTCGCTTAAACCCTAACTGGAGGAACAAGCTGCACGTGAGTGTCTGCATTCTGAGTGTTTTATTGAATGGTTGCTCATCAGTTCGTAGTTGACTGGCGAACAGGGAACGTGCTTGTTGAAACCTTTGTTGTGCGTTGTCAAGTGATAATAGTGGAAATATATCATTCTAAATACTTTTGGAAAGAGAAAGTGCATTGTTTTCTGAAGGCACTATGCAGATGAAGAATGCAACATAAATAGTTAACTCACTAAAAGAAAATGATTTGCTGAAATGGAAAGGGTATTTATTTTGCCATAACAGAGTTCAAGGTGATTTACGGTATTGGCACTGTATTGAAAGAAATTATGGAAATTGTACTGGCTTTGCTAGTACTATTCTTATTGGAGATTAACACAGGATGCGCAATGAGAAACCACATAATCATGCTCCAAGACCGGAGAAAAGTGATGTTGCTGTTGCAAGAGCGCAAATAAAAGAACGAGCGAGAAATACGGACGAAGCCCCTGTACAAATTATTCAAACCGTGACAACGTCAATGGCTACAGTAAATGCAGCTTACATGCCTAATATGGATGCACTAAGGCAAGTTGTAAAACGAATACGAAGAGAAGACATGCCTGCCGAGCCTAAAACTTCAGAACGGATCGATGCCCCAATAAATTTACAGAAGGAGATGGTGCAAAATTTCTTGGCAGAGATAGCGCATTTGGACATCAAAGAATTATTTTATTTTTAACAGAGAATAATTTACGAAAGCTTGAAGAAGCTCCCCTCTGGATTATGGATGGGACATTTGAAACTTGTCCAACCCTTTTTAGGCAATTATGTACCATTCATGCTATGGTTGGAACGAATCCAGAGATGCACAGACTTGTCCCACTAGTTTATGGGTTACTTTCCAGCAAGTATAAGGAATATAATACTATTATACAGTATTTTTGCAGGATTTACAAGACTATGCATCAGACTATGATATTCAGCTTGCACCACAATATACGCATAATAATAGATTTTGAAATAGCTACCGTTATATTGCTGCTAAAAAGGAATTTGGAAGCAGCACACACAAATGTTGTTGGTTTCATCTCGGAAAAAACTGTGCTGAGGAATATCCATCCTCTGGCATAGCCTTGGAATATAGGGAAAACAGTGAGTTTGCTCTCAAAGTCAGACATTTGCAAGCACTCGCATTTTTTCATATGATGAAATTCCAGCTGCTTTTGAAGAAGTGAAATCAATTTTACTAGAATATGCAGATTCTGTAGCTCAGTGGTTTGAGGAAAATTATGTTCTTGGAAAATTTCGTGGATGCAGAAGAAACAATCCGAGCAGAAGCCCTCCGCTTTTCCCACCAATAATTTGGTCAGTAAGTGAGAACAATTTATTTGGCTTTCCCAGAACACAAAACAAACTTGAAAGATTGGACAGACGCTGGGATACAATTCTGGGAGAGAAAAAACTGTGACTGTACAAAATAATCAGTGAAATTGCAAAAAAGCAGAGAACAACTATGGCTAAAATCGAAAGAGTGATAGCACAGATTCCAACAAATCCATCCAGAAGAGAAACGCTGGCAAGATAAAAAGGAATTCGAACTTCTTTGGCGCACAGAGACAATGTTAACATGCTGGACTTTTTAAGAGGAATTTCATATAATTCTACCCTTTACTGAAATGTGCTGGTATTTCTCACTAATTGAATTATAACTTTTACTAACTTGCATTTGAATTTTTCAAGAATGTAATTCCGCCGAACATGCAAGAATGTAAAACACAACGCAAAATTAAAGAAGACAAAATTTTCAAAATAGCATGTCAAAAACATAAAATGTCAAAAAGTAATCCAAAATGTGAAAAAAATAAAAATTCAAAATGCAATCACAAGTCACAAGCATTACAAAAATGCGAAACGCGTAACAAGTACAACACAAAATAAAACAAATACCAAAAAAAAAATGCATACGCTTTGTAAAATGTACAAAATAAAATAAATGCCATATTCATAAGGATTTCATGACAGGTCAAGTTAAAAATGAGCTTTTACTTAGACTTCAAATAATAATTACTAGCCTCTACACCTTTTTAAGTCTTTAATAAGTGCAACATCATTAACCTGACTTGTTATCAAACATTATCAATATGACCATAGCATAAAATCACTTAAAATACTTGTTAATGAATGAATTGAGGAATCACCAAGTTCAGCGGGTGAAAGTTAATGGCTGTTTATAGTTTTGTACTCGAGTAAATGCGCAACACAATAAATTTGACTTTCTCTGAAAATTTTATGTGTATGAGCACGGTTGATTGAAAACTGATAAAAAAGCTTAAGGCCTGTTTATTAATTTTTGTGCCTCAGTCAAAACGCAGTATCATAACCTTGGCATGTTATCGAAACCTTACGAATACGTTGGACTAAAAATTCCTAAAAAAAGGTTACGCCTAAGGTCTTGTAACTAAAGTTTTGTGACAGGGTAAAACTGCAACATTAATAACTTGACATGTTATGTTAACGTTGTGAATATGAGCACGGCGGATTAAAGATTTCAACAAATAGCCTTTGGGATTAATGTGTTGTAGCTGAGTAAAAATGTAACATTATCTTTATTTTCTATATAAACCAAACTACGTGCTAAAATGGCCCAACTATATATACGTATACTTCAACCATATACCGAAGCGCTGACAAATTGAAAACAAAAGTGCAATTTTGTACGGTCCATTAACATTTTATGGCCAGCCTACATGGAAGTGGACACGTGGATATCAAAAACATACTTTTTGTACGGTCCATAACAAATAGCAATGGACACGTCGCAATCTTTTGTTTTTGTTTTGTTGGAGTTTAACGACCACCGTGATCAATTCAGTGGGCTATAAGCAGTCGGACGTTCCCAATTTTGGGCAACTGGTTCCTGGGAAAGGGGACAGCCAGTGCCAGAAGTCAATCACGACGTCCATGACTCATCGGGATTTGAACCAGGATCCTTCTCGACAAGTGGTCAGAAGCCAGCGCCTAGATCACTCCGCCGCCGTAGCGGCACACGTTGAAATGTATTTTTCATACGGCCCCGAAACGCTCTTATGGACATACTAGATTGAACTGGAAGCAAATAAATCATTAATATAATTTGTACTAGCAAGGATACCAGTTATTTGCCAAGTACATATTACTATTTGTGGAATCACCAAGTTCAGCGGTGAAAGTTAATGAATGAAAAAGATATTCCTGCAATTTTCCAGTAAACTTATTTTAAATTTTTTGATTTAGTTAATTTAATTTTGCGAAACAAAAAAGAAAGAAAAAGGAATGGGAATATTTACCTTCTAGGAGACATCTATGGAACTGCCGTACATGTGGCGTGTGCTTCTGTGAATCCCGCGGCACAGAAATGCAATGTACCTAAGTGATGTCGCATGCGTACGACTTCACATTGGCATTGATCATCTTTTTCTTACCGTTTTGAATTTTGAATATCTGGAACTCTCTATTTACATTACATTATATTTCTTTCTGATAAGCCGCTCGTTCGTAGTGAAACCTAAACTATATCGATTTGTGTTTTTAATACACCATTAAATGCATATTTTTGCACTTTGTTATCTACTGTCCCTAACTTAGATCGTAGGTTGGTTAGTTGATGGTTTGTAGTGCAAGGCCCTCAAATGGCCAAAGAGCAAGTTAGAACGTAGATAGGGTATTCTTAAGAGTAAAAAACGGAACTTTTCACGAAAATTTTGTATGGGGCTACCTTGACCCGGGCCCCGACCCCTTCCAAAAACCGTCTACCGTCTTAGTTAGATAACCATGAGTAGTATACCAAATTTGGTTGTTCTAAATTGAAAACTGTAGATTTTACGAAATTTTTATGGGGGGCTCTCACCCCCCCGCCCCCGGGTTCTAACCCCCTCCAAAAACCGTCTAGCGTCTAAGTTAGAGTTTCATGATACGAAATTTGGTGGTTCTATATTGAAAACTGTAGTTTTTAAGAAAATGTTGTATGTGTGTGTGTGTGCGGGGGAAGGGGGGGGCTCTGACCCCCGGGCCTTGACCAGTTCCAAAAAGCGTCGACCGTCTAAGTTAGAGTACCATGAGATAGTATACCAAATTTGGTGACTCTAAATTGGAAACTGTAGATTTTACGAATTTTTTTTATTGGGGGGGGGGGCTCTTACCCCTGTGCTCCAACCCCTTTCAAAAACCGTCTAGCGTCTAAATTAGAGTATAATGAGATAGTACACCAGATTTGGTGGTTCTAAATTGAAAACTGTAGATATTACGAAATTTGTATGAGGGGGGCTCTCACCCACGGGCCCAACCCTTTCCAAAAACCGTCTAGCGTCTAAGTTAGAGTTTCATGATACCATACTTAATGGTTCTGAATTGAAAACTGTAGATTTTACAAAAAAAACTATGAGGGGGGGCTCTGACCCCCGGGCCTTGACCCGTTCGAAAAACGGTCTACCGTCTAAGTTAGAGTACAATGAGAAAGTATACCAAATTTGGTGGTTCTAAATTGAAAACTGTAGATTTTGCAAATTTTTTTATGAGGGGAACCCTTAAACCCCGGGCTCCAACCGCTTTCAAAAACCGTCTAGCGTCTAAGTTAGGGTACCATGAGATAGTATACCAGATTAGGTGGTTCTGAATTGAAAACTGTAGTTTTTAAGAAAATTTTGTATGTGGGGGCTCTAACCCCCGGGCCTTGACCCGTTCCAAAAACGGTCTGCCGTCTAAGTTAGAGTACCATGAGATATAGTATACCAAATTTGGTGGTTCTAAATTGAAAACTGTAGATTTTGCGAATTTTTGTTATGTGGGGGGCTCTGACCCCCGGGCCTTGACCCGTTCCAAAAATGGTCTGCCGTCTAAGTTAGAGTACCATGAGTTAGTATACCAAATTTTTGGTTCTAAACTGAAAACTGTAGATTTGGCGAATTTTTTTATGAGGGCGGCCCTTACCCCCCGGGCTGCAACCCCTTAAAAAATCGTCTAGCGTCTAAGTTAGAGTACCATGAGATAGTATACCAGATTTGGTGGTTGTGAATTGAAAACTGTAGTTTTTAAGAAAATTTTGTATGTGGGGGCTCTGACCCGTTCCAAAATCGGTCTACTTTCTAAGTTATAGTACCATGAGATAGTATACCCAATTTGGTGGTTCTAAGATGAAAACTGTAGATTTTACGAAATTTTTTATGAGGGGGGGGGGGTGCTCCGAACCCCCAGGCTCCAACCCCTTCCGAAAACCGTCTAGCGTCTAAGTTAAAGTTTCGTGATACCAAATTTGATGGTTCTGAAATGAAAACTAGATTTCACGAACATTTTGTATGTATGTGGGGTGGCTCTGACTCCCCGGGACTTGACCCGTTCCAAAAACCGACAACCGTCTAAGTTAGAGTACCATGAGATAGAATACCTGATTTGGTGATTCTGAATTGAAAACTGTAGATTTTACGAATATTTTGTGTATGGGGGCTCTGACCAACCGAGGCCCTGACCCGTTCCAGAAACCGTTTACCGTCTAATATTTTTAGTGCCAAAGAAAAACGTAATATTCCTATCCTGTCTGCGTGGCCAAACTTTATAAATTTGATCAGGGAGCAAGACGTTCGAAATCGTACGTTTTCCTGAATTCGTTTTGTATGTAACCAAAATCTGTAAACGCGACGAATTGACGTAGTCGACGAATTGACGTAGTCGACGAATTTGTCCGCGACGAATTGACGTATAACCACTTTAATCTCTTACTTTTATTTAAGTTAGCTGCAATTTTTAGAACATCATTATGTCTATTGTATCATTATCCTACCCAATTTCCTGCTCTGATCAATGTATTTACTTTACTCAACCATTTCATTTCTTTTGTTTCCGCCCTTCCTTTATCAGCATTAATTTAGAGCTGGTTTTATTTTCAACCCTGACTTAGGTTCTACTATGCTCTTCCTTAACTTTCGGTTTAACATACTAAATATATAAAAAGAGAGGAAACCGCTATGGTTGGAAATGTCCTACCTTCTATCCCACGATAAGGGCTGGCGAACTATTTCCTCCAACTGGTTCCTGGATTATTCATGCAGATTTTTCTTGGTGCTCAACATGCTTTCCTGGATCTTTTCGGTCACTCACTGTCACTATTCTCAGAGTCCCACTTTTTGTTAAATTGGAAGGAATATTTCTAATTTGGACACATGCTCGGTCCTCGGAGGTACTAGGCTAAATCATCAGCGAGAGCGAGGCTGGGATACAGCCTTCTCGTATCATTTCGATTTCCTCAATCCTTCCTGCTACTTCGCTCCTTAGTTCTTTCTCAACTTTTCTCACCATGCTATATCTTTCATTTTTGTGCTCCTCTTCCAGTCCTACGCAAAATTGTTCTCCCCGGATCCTCCCATCAAATTACAGGTTGGTCAAATAATTATCATTTCCCGGTCTGATTTGCTTTGGGTTTCCCGCCAATACTCTGACTTGCCATCCTTCGTCCCGTCCAAAAATCTGCGTCCGCCCCTTAATTCTAAGAATTTCGTGCCCGTGGATATTTCTGGGTCGTAAATTTTCCTACCATAAAACTGCTATGAATTTTAATTGCCTGGCGCCACGCTATTCTTTTTACCAGACTTGGTGCAGCAATTCTCAAGACGATTGGCGTCGGACTTCAATAAAATGTCTACCCGCTATTCATCCTCTTTGTAGAACTGCTCCAACTTACCCAATATTGCTGGCCCGCGGGGGCCGATGAGAAGAGATGCCCCGCGTCTTACGCTAGAGCCAGCGGGCTGACTGGAAATTTCCTTCGACTCGGAGAGGGGAGGAAAGGAGGGGTACTATCCCGAACCCTGCCTCGGCGTGAATCCAAGTAAGAAAATCTAAGAAAAAATTAAATCGCGAAATGTAGAGCACCTGAGGAGCGTGAAGTTTATAAAATCCTAAATTTATTAATTTTTCACCAGCTCCCCAAAATCTCTCCCATTTATTTGATTAATTTTAAAACCCCATTTCTTTTTCGCTTCTCCGATTTATTCACAACTTCCAATACAGGGAAAAGGTGCACGCTCGCTCACGAGCGCTGCAGCAATACTGAGTTTTAAAGCGATAAAATCTTGTATAGCTCTACAAATGTAATTAGTTATCCCCTTAAAAATGAAGAATCTGTGATACAAACTTCATTTAAACTGTGAGATTCCTTCTTTTTTTGCGCTTTCCAACCGTAGATTGAAGAAGCGTATATGCTCCAGCTTTGTCCGTCCGTCTGTCTGTCTGTCCGCACGTTAACTCGCGTAAAAATGGTTCGATTTCGATGAAATTTTAGTATGTGTTAGGGGACCACCTTGGGACGAACTCTATTGAAAATGGGAGAAATGGGGTCAAAGGTCACGACATAGGAGCGGGATCTATTCCATTGCCCTTATGCGTCATAACTTGCATAAAAATGGTCCGATTTCGATGATATTTTAGTGTGTGCTAGGGAACCACCTGGGGACGAACTCTGTAAAGAATATGCGAAATGGGGTCAAAGGTCAGGCAGGACATAAGAGCGGAATTTTGTATATTGCCTTTATGTGTCATAACTTGCGTAAATATTGTTCGATTTCGATGAAATTTTAGTGTGGTAGGGAACCCTATTGAAAATGGGCGAAATGGGGTCAAAGATCGGGACACAGGAGCTGGATCCATTTCATTGCCCTTGTTCGTCATAACCTGCGTAAAATTGGTTCGATTTCGATAAAATTTTAGTATGTGGCTAGGGACCACTAGAAATGAACTCTATTGAAAATTGGGAAAATGGGGTCAAAGGTCAGGACATCGGAGCGGGATCCGTTCCACTGCTGTTATGCTTCATAACTTGCGTAAAAATGCTTCGATTGTGACCAAACATTATCATGTTGTTCTAGAGGTATAGTGAACCGGTTCTGTTGAATATCAACGAAATGGGGCCAAAGGTCATGGCACATAAGCAAGATTTATTACACAGCCATTATTCTCATAACTTTTGTAAAAATGCTTCCATTGCGACAAAACTTTAGTATGTTGTTCCTGAGGTATACTGAACCGGTTCTGTTGAATATAATCGAAATAGGGTCAAACGTCAGGACACAGGAGCGAGATTTATTCCACAGCCATTATTCTCATAACTTGAGTAATGATTTCTGGTATGTTGAAAAACGTATCATAATCAATGCATCGCATGATTTTACTGACTTGTTATTTTTTTCAATTTGCACAAGCAGTAGTGTATTTTCCTTTCGTAGGCCTACAGCTGAGGGTTTTCATCATTTCTTACCGTATGTGAATTCCTATATTTTATGTATGTGTTAAGTTTATAAACAGTTATGTCTACACACATTAATCTTTTAAGCGGCTGATGTACCTGAAGCGAAGTATGTCCAAAGGTTTTTGCGTTCCCCATGCAGAAATCATCTTCACATAGCGGCCGAGTTTTGATAAAGCTACGGCAAAATAATTCCTCTAGTCGCACAACATTTGAGCGATACCAAACATAAACCTGCAATAGATTATAAGTGTTCCTAAGCGCTCCCTTTTACATTCCGGGCAAAATGAACCTGACTATTGAGCGGAAGATGAAAAAGCCCTTTCACCTAAATGATCCCATAGTATCTCAGTATTTCTCCACACCAGTGAGGTGTAGTGTGCAAGAGAACCGTCCCACAAACCCTCAGGGAGTGCCACCCTAACGAGAGGCGGAACAAAAGAAACTTCACGTTCATTCTACTACCGGCGATTTCCCCTTCAGAATGACAGGAGTAGCACGTAGTGTACACCACAAACGCTCGATTAATCGCTTGCACTCCTACCCGTAGTAAATGTCTTTCGTGTTTAATCTCTCTAGCGCACGTGACCGGCCGACCCGTGCAGCAATGACGTGGCAAAAACGCGAATATTTTTTGTTTTAGAAACGCGATCGTAACTGGGATCTTCATTTTTTAATGAGCATACGCACAACGTTTAGAACAACTACGTACTTTTTAAGCCCCAATTCAAGTGGGAATACGTGCTTCTTGATTGGAAATGTATTATACAGGTTGAGTACCTTCCACTCCATATACAGATTAGCTTTGTCGTCAGTGTAGTTCTTTATTTTCTTCTCCATGCCCCAACACATGAAGGGGAAGAGCTAGTACTCCTGACATGGACATCATGCCGATGAGTAGAAATAAGTGACTGAACTATCATCTCTCTTCTTTCTGAGGTTTGTTTCCATGTTTACGTTTCCTCTTTTTACCTAAGGAGAAAACAACGCTTTCAGATGCGCAGGTTTACTCGTTTCAGTGGCGTTCTTCTCATTTCTTAGACAACGATTACATTCGCGCGAGATGAATTCAGCTTATTTTTCTAACCCCGATCTAATTCATTCCAGCGGGTTAAAGGGTTAGAACAGTACTGAAGATTTACATTTATACGGAAAGACATGCTGATTAACCTCCAAAATATGGCGAAGATGTCGTCTTTGCTCTGATAGCTCGGTAAACGTAAAGCATGTGCATTTGCTTTGATAAAGATTGACAAAGCGGATTATCATCCTAATCTCCCAGCAGATGTATGACCTCTCTCTGTGTAATGGATATCTCCAGGCAGACAAACTTAGTAACTGAATTATACGTCAATCCATGCCGCGTAATAGTACTTATTGCAGTAAATAACTAGACTTCAACGTCCAAGTCCACTCACTACCCTACTCCACATACTGTAACCTATAGACGCTCTCAAAAAGATTTTTCTGAGGATACGAAGTTACTCATGTCGATGACGCCTACTGATCGCTATCGTTTTGCTATGCAGAAGAATATCCCGAAAAGGAACGGTCTTCGATATATATGAGAGATCAACCTAGACAACTCACTGACCACTTCCGTTACCCATTTTCGTTACATCGAAGTTATTTTTACTTTGGATTTACTTTACTACTGTCTGGAAAGTTGTACAAATAGCATATTTTTTTCCCATTTCTGCGATCTGATGGGAAAAGTGTGCATTACTTAAAAAAGACAATGTTATCACTTTGGAGAATGGCATACAGTGCAAAAAAAACAAAACAAAAAAAAAACAGAAAAGACAAACGCAACACTAATGCCATTTTTGGTCACAACGCTGCATAGAGCATATGCAAAATCTTTCGCGATGAAATTTGCATCCGAACTTAAAGGAAATTTTCTACATCGGACTTCTATTACGCGCAATAAAGAGAGAAAAAAAAAATAGAATATTCGTTTTTGTCGTCCGGCAGCAGTTAAATTATCTATATCTTGGGCAGGAATTAAGTTCGCTGTAAAACCTGATCCTGGTGAACGCTATCTAAATTATTATTATTTTTTTTAAAATCAGGCTTTTTGACTTTCGGATACGACAGCAAATATGTCGTAAACATAAATATGAAATATGAACCTATGTTCTAAAAAAGGAAAAGTTTGCGTTAATAAAAAAATTAGAAATTTTAGGCACAATGTTCCTTTCCATGTGAATACTCTTGACAAGAAACGAATTCTCCAAATCAGACGGATAGAAGCGGAGATATAAAAAAAGGTAAGATACATATTTACGCCTCTCCGTGAAAATACTTAATTATTTTAAGCAAGAAGCTTGCAGAAAATGTTTATCGAATTGAGCAGCATTTGACCGAATCAAATTTTCGGAAGCGAAAATAGGGTTTCAAATATATTGAACGTATTGCCAGAAACTAGGGGGAAATTGTGGTCTACAAAACTTTTTGAATTACATCAAAAATATTCTACCACATTTCAAATCAGACTTTTAGAAGCAGAGTTTCGTGCAATACAATACACTCACTCTACATTATATTTAGAAAAAGCTGAACACGAAATGCTTTTCGTTATTAAAGTACCGAACTAAAGAAACAAAATGTCGAACAGGATTTTTAGAGCAAATTATACGGAATAAAATATATTTTGAATTTTATAGCATCTACTTTACGCCATCTAGAGTTGAAGTTATTCATCAGGAAAAAGGCAAAATGAAAGGATCATCGTTTCCAAAGTTCATGCTTCTCAATGCAAAAATCTTTTTCGAACTAACAGATGTATAGATGTGGTGCTCACAGACCGACGGGTCTAGTGATAACTCTATTTTAAGAAAACATGCAAAAACTTGTTGGCAGGAGTTGTATGATCTTGTATGTTGCCTGTACGGCACAGTTGTATATAAAACTTGCGCACTGGGATTGTATGATCTTTATGTTGCATTTACGACACTTCGTCGCTTTCAGAAGTTTGAGATCAGAGCGTCTTATTTCATAGGGCAAATGAAGGTTGGCCAAATTTTTCCGTATATTTATGTGTAAGCATCTGAAAAAGTTTGGAAAATAAAATAATACGCTTTCTACTGTAGATTGGATTTCGTTTTAGAAATTAATTCTTCCTAAATCGTATGGGAAAACAATACTAAGACCAAAAAAAAAAAAAAAAAAGTATTTGGCAAATTGAATGTGCTTAAAAGATATCGAAATTCAAGTTGTATGAAACATACTGTAAAACTCTGCACATTTTCAGCACTTGTGGCGAAATGAAGTTACCAAACCAGTGACAGCGGATTAATTGATTTTGGAATACATAAACCAAATTTCCTTGTAATCTATGAAACGTGTAGTTATGTTAAGTACACATGATCTACAGACACATATATACAAGACTTTCAGATTGCGAAATATGAGGTAAGAACATACTGTTCTAAGGTGAATTGAATGAATTGCACACAATGATGTAGTATACTAAAACAGTCTATTTCTTTAAAACCTAGATGCTAGTTAAAAGTTATAAACAAGGTTTTTATTGTTTAATAACTCTTAGCTAGCATCTAGGTTTTAATGAAATAGACTGTTTTAGTATACTACATCATTGTGTGCAATTCATTCAATTCACCTTAGAACAGTATGTTCTTGCCTCGTATTTCGCAATCTGGAAGACTTGTGTACGCATATGTGTTTGTAGATCATGTGTAATTAAAATAACTACACGTTTCATAGAAAAAAAGAAATTTTGGTTTATGAGTTCAAAAATCCATTAAGCCACTGTGATTGTTGTGGTATCTTCATTTCGCCTCAAGTGATGAAAATGTGCACAGAGTTTTACAGTATGTTTCATACAACTTCAATTTCGAAACAACACTATATATCTTTCAGTTGAATCTGCGTTTTTACCTAAGTTAAAAATACCATAACAGTTTAACCAAGAGACAGCAAAGTATTCAAAAATACTGAAACTCTTGGTACCGAAAGCCTTATGACACGTCTAACAGAACTTAATCTATTGCATATGTACCACGGAAGTCTGGAAAACTTTGGGAAAATGTATAACAAGCATGTGATCGTGGTTTGAAAATGTATCATAAAAAGAGAGAAAAATTGCGACGAAATCTGTTTAGCTGCCTGGTTTACCATTCGTTCTTTTAGGCAATAATTCATTTTTCCTAAGCCTTTAATAATTTTTGTTTTGGTTCAATTGTTAAAAAATACTTTGTGTGATGTTTTGGCCCCGAAAATTCGCAGCTCTGACTGGTTTTTCTGGCTTGAACACATGTAGAGAGATATCCTGTTCCGAATGACACGACAGTAAATATCGTGCTGTCGCGTATCAAAAGTGGCTGTTAAAACATAGTTTTATGTTTCATTTCCACATTTTGAAATGCTCAAAGCAATGTAGTTAATCAGTCAAAAGCCAAAAATAAAAAATAAGAAAATAAAAAAAAGGAAAAAAGGTTTACCTTTGCATGCGCAGCGATCTAAGTGTATAAAGAATTATGGATGACGGTATTTATTACTAAGTTGGGCTTATCATCGGTAATTTTATATTAATTATGATGCCTGACTAATTAATTTTATATTAATTATGATGCCTGAGGTAATTTTATATTAATTATGATGCCTAATTTTATATTAATTATAAGTTTGACTCTTCCTGGGTCTAACCCAGGAAGAGTCAAACTTAAAACATTTCTGACTACTTGTCTGCTAAGTAGCTTATTGCTGGCAAGCAAAATATCTTAATCGCAGTATAGAAAGGAAAAAACTATCGATCTCTTTAAGATGCGAAAACGTTCGATGCAAAATTGTTTCTTCGGAAAGAGTTAAGTGAAAATAATATTTCACACTGCCTTGCTTCTCTCCCTCTCTCTTTCTCTCTGATGAACATTTTGGAAGAATGTGACAGTTACATTTGGTTTCTTTTGACAACACAGCGTTGATATTATTGAAGTTTCATCAAATAAATTTAAAAGCTGATCGCATGACTTTCGGAACAGTGCGAAAGAATTTCAGTTATTTCTGAGTCCCTTCGAATATAAGTACAACAGGTCGTTCAAAAGATTCACTTAAAGTTGATAGATTTCCGAGAAAGGATATGTTTAAAGAAATAACTTATAGAAGGCATTACATTCATATTGAGCTTTACTTTTCCATGTCGGAATTTTCTAGAAGACAAAATTTCAATATTGCTTCTCATTTATCTCTTGTCAAGAAACATTTACTTGTATGAGATTTCCAAGATCAAGACTCTTCTATTAGCAGCTGACAGTAAGAGACAGCACTTACAAGAACTTATCGAGATTTTCAATTTGATTATATTTCCTTACTATGAACAATTGCAATATCCAGAAGCAAAGGAATGATTTTTACTTCAGGATCAGTGACATATGTATATGGATTGGAAGGATTCCGTTTTAAAATAACGATCGTTGATTGAACTGGATACATTTTTTATATGATGTTAAAATGAAACAGAGAAACACTAATATTTCGCATGTATAAAATAAAATGTAAAGATGTTTCTCTGTAGTTTTTTTAACTTTCGAATACAATTTTTTAACTTGTTAAAGATTTGACTAAAACGCAAAATGTTTTAGTCAAATATTTAACAAGCTTTGTTTTTGTTTTTGTTTTTTGTCCGGACCGAATGCTTTCCCAATTAAGCTACACCCACAAGGGCTTTTCACTGTTACTTGCCATCTGTGCGTATGAGTCACTTCTGTAGTACGTCACAGCGGACACAGCTCGTGATGGGAAATATTTTGCATATAATTTCTAATTTTTGGTATAAAATGGTTTGACCACGAGGGGGAGTAAGTGTTGATTTCTGCTTCTGATGTATTTGCAACAAAATTTGAGCTTCTAAGATCTCGATTGAAGAAATTCTTTCGTGGACCGATTCTACTCACATAGACAAACTTTTCGGAATGTTTTCTTCTTAAAATAATGTATGGTTTTTCCGCCAGGACGGAGTAGATATATATCCTGTTTTTGTCAATATCTCTGCTTTTTATTGTCTGTTTTGATAAATTTCTTCTTTGTTGGACAGAGTTTCAGGTGCGACATGTTTCTAATATAATTTCAAATTTTCAAGCAATGCATAGACTTTTCCGCTAGGAGGCGTAAAGATAAATTGCGTTTTCCTCAATATCTCTGCTTCTAAAACTCCAATTTGAAAACTTCTTTCTGCACCGGTTACAGCTCCTGATAGGAAATGTTTTGCATATAATTTGTAATATTTGATAAAGAACGGTTTAGCCACCGAGGGGCGTAAGAGATAATTTCCGCGTCTGATGTATTTGCAGTAAAATTGAGCTCCTGATAACTCAGTTGAAAAAATTATTTTCGTGGACCGATATCGCTCACGTCGAAAGACCTTTTGAAAATACTTACTTCTTAAAATAATGCATGGTTTTCCCGCTAGGTGGGGGGGGGGTATATGCATATCTTATATTTTCCGATATCTCGATTTCTAACAGCCCAATTTGAAAAATTATTTCTTTGTTGGAGAGCGTTTCCGCTGCGAAACGTTTCGCATAAAATTTCAATTTTTTTTTTCTTAAAGCACGAGTCCGACACCAGAAGGCGTCAGTTGACGTTTCCGTTTAGAGCAATATCTGCGGGACTATAAACACGCCTGAAAAACTTCCTTCTTCGGTCAGATACTACTGTTTTTTAATACCAGTTCCATTGATTTTGAATAGCTTTGGTACATTTAATTCGCATCAGAACGGATTCAAAACACGTGCTCATTACACCAGGGAATTCGGTGTCCTCCTTCTTGTTTCTTCTTTCGACAGTTAAAAAAGGCAAGAAATATTTCAGATTTCTGATGATGTTAAGCTAAATCACAATATTAACGTTCTCGTATTTGTACTAGTACTAAATCTATCGTGCTTAGTAGATGGTATGATCAGGAGTATTGCAACCTTGAATGCATGCGCTCATTTGTAGATCTTTATTTCAGAATGATAAAGTTCGGACAAGGTTTGAGAATAAATTAATGTCTAAATAATAAATATTTTCTGAAGGAAAAGTGTAAATATATAAAAGATTCCTTTAAATAATTACATGTTTTCTTTGTGTTTCTCAACGGACTTCTAAAAGCAGTCGTAAAAAAAAGGGGGGGGGTAGGAATTATGACGTACTTTTTAGGGGTAGAGGTGTCAACAATCGGACAAAATGTGACATGGGGGAAGGGGCGGGGGTCTAAAAATTGCAAAAAATCACGGACGTACTTTATGGACGGCCCCTTACGGATGTGGTTTTGGTGAGTTTCACTCCTCTCCGGTGGTGGCGGCGGCTGGCTGTCCGTGGTGTACTAGGGGTGATCCACCTGTGGCCGTTGTTTCTTCCTACAGTTCCCCTTCCCAATGGACTGGAGAACCAGCTTGCTTCGGAGATCAGCTCTCTCCCCCTGTCTCTAAATTCTCCTGTTTCCATTTCCTATTGTGTTCACTTACCAAAATCTCCTAGCTTCCGATTTCTAAGGATAGTTTTAGATTTGGGATCAGATACTCCTTCCTAAAATTATTTCAACCAAGTGCAAGTACAACTACAGAGAAGGACAGGTGAGTAATTTAATGCGAATGCCACTGCAGAGGAAACAGGAACCAATTCCTGGAATTGTGTTTACTGCTCCTTTCACCCTCGAAGTGTGCGTTGGATTGGGAGGATTGGTGCTGCTTTTGCTTCCTGTGTGTTGTGTATTGAGAACTGCGCTCAGTCTCACGTGGAAGTCAGGTTGAATATATTAGAAAGTTTCATTAATTGACTACATCATTAATGTAGTTAACTGATTAAGCATTTCAAATATATCCACTTGTGTTACGGATATGTAATATAAACTTAGGTGCATGCTATTGCCTATTTTACATGGTGGGCATTTTTTTCCAAAAACGGATTTAACGAGCACCTGGATTCAAGGAAGGAGGACTTCCGCCGATTCCGAGCTCATCGTTATAAGCGAGGTTTACTGTAATTATTTGTCAGAATAGGTCTTTATCTACAAAGCATTGGAAATGGAAAGGAAAGTTTACAGGGCCTATAATACATAGTTGCAGGCCGCACTTAGGAGGGAAGAAAGAGAATTATTCTTAAGGGTGCACATAAAAAACACAGATGAAATGCAGGATATAATCAAAACTAAGAGTGACATCTCATTACATTAGCAAAGGATCGTCATGGAATGTTTATAATTGTTACAGAACGTTGGTTAAGGATACTGTCGAGTTCGATTTCGTAAATCATTATTTTACGGCATCCATTTTTAACATAAACCACAGGGAGGTTTATGTCTAATAGGGCGAGTAAAGTCAGAGACAGTCGAACCTCCTCAATGTAGTAATATTAACTCCTGAACTGTGTTTTCTACTGGAGTAAATAAATGCTACGTGTATTTCATTGTTGTACACACCAAAACAGAAACTGAAATGTGAGATGCTGATTCTTCACAATACCGAGAAAAGAAACTCTGTAGTCTAAGAAAAGAAAATTAAAGGTAATGCACGGAACAGTAAACATATTGTTATATCTCAATGTCGCACGAGTCGAATTGGCCCCACATAAACCAATATGTAAAGTATGCGGGAGTGACATGGAGGAGACTGGCACAAGACAGACCGTTGTGGAGGAAACTTGGGGAGACCTTCGTCCAGCAGTGGATTGATAATGGTTGACAATGATGATGATGATGATTATATTTAAGTAATTTAGAAACTTCGGCAGAAAGTGAAGTGACTGAATTGGCTTTGCACCAAAACATACACGCTCATTTTTATTACTCGAACGAGTTCTATTTCAATCTTGGATTCCCTTTCAGTCTCCTCTGAAGTACTGTGCACTGAGAATCCATCTCTATGTAATACGGAAATTAGATCATTCGGGCGGAACTCCTGTAGCTGAGTTGGCTTGGCACCTACTCATTGACGCTCCTTATTATGTCTAAAAAATTCTACTTTTATCTTGGGTTCTCTTTCTATCTCCGCTAGCGTGCTACGTACTGCGATTCCACGTCTCTGTCCTATGGAAATTAGATTCTTTCAGAGAAAGTCACATGACTGAATTAGCTTCGCATCCAGTCACGAGCGCTCGTTTTCAACGAGTTTTTACACCTATCTCAGATTCCCTTTCTGTCTCCAACAGGGTAATGTGCACTAAAACTCAGTGTTTCTGACCTAGGGAAATTAGACCTTCATATCTCCGAACTGAAGTCACGTGACTGAGTCGACTTTGCATTTGGCCATAGCGATTTGTTCTTCTCAGTATAATTAGTTCCTATCCCTGCAGCAAAATCACGGCCAAGCGCTGCGATTGGAGACAAAAACGATACCCCCAGAACCTTCATTTTGGTCCTGTAGACAAAATTGATATCCCCAAAACTTTTGTTTTGCTCCTACAGATAAAAACGATATCACCAGAACCTTTATTTTTGTTCTCCAGACATAAACGATGTCCCCAAAACTTTAATTTTGGTCCTACAGGTAAAAACGATCTTCACAGAACCTTTAGACATTCCCATAACTTTTTTAATACGCGCACAAGTTTTCTCTCTCGGGACGGAATTCTGACTTATAGAACGTTCCGAAAAGGGAAGTTAGATGAAGTAAGGTTTTTCCACGTAGTTGCAGTTTTTTTATCTAGCGCGATGTTCCCTCTGCTGATGTTATTGCTAAATATCATTTTGTTGCAGAAATGTTTGTGTTCCAACTTAAAGATAGAAACAAAAATTTCCCGATAACGGAAGCTAAAAGGAGAGAAAATTTCTCGATTATCGTATTTAAAGATTGAAAATGGCACGGAATGTTTTTCGGGAACGGAAATTGATGGAGAGAAGATTTGTCCGAAAACCGTCTTTTTTTTTTTTCTAACAGTATTCTTTCTGACCTGTGTTGTTGCTATATATAATTTTGTTTCGTAAATCTTTGTGTTTCAGGTTAAAAATGGAGGCAAACGTTTCCAGACAACGGATGTTGGACAGAGTGATAAATTCACCAGAAATCATATTTTGTTTTTCTCACGATGTTTCCTCTATCGTGAATTGTTAAAAATATATAAATACAAAATATAAAAACTATAAAAATATATGAAACATTATTTTATTCCATAATTGTTGGTATTACTCGATGATGGTAAGTCGAAAGATTTTACCTTGCACTTAAAGCTACCTAAATTTGTTCAGTACATCAAGGAACCAACCACAGTAATCAGGAACTTGAGTTCCTAGACTTAAGCATTAAGCTCAACAGAGGTAACCCATCTATTAGCCTCTTTGATAAAAGAGTTAATTTTCCTTTCAAAGTAATTAAATATCTACACTGGAATAATAACATTTCAACCAAAGTAATTGAGAATGTACTAATTTCTCAGGTCCTAAGAATTTCAAGAATTTGCAGCAACAATTTGGATTTCAATTACCACATTAATATACTATTAGAAAGTTTTCTAGAGAACGAAATTCCTTCTTCTTTCATCAAAAGAACTTTAAGAAAAATTATTCTGAATAATAGAGTAAGGTTGGCAGATCTGCTTTAATTTTCTACACAGTTAATAATATGATTCTGACCAATCAAAGCCGTAAGGAAGTTGGCTAGAGGATGCCTATTAACTACCTAAAGGAACCTTAGTGCTATGGATATGACGGTCCTATTAAAACAAAAAATTAAATAATATAAACAAAATCACAAAAAAAGCTTAAAAATCTGTTTATAAAAGAAAATAAAAACTAAAAAAGAAAACTAGTTTTTCATCACTAGGATAGCTATACTAAAAATAGTAAAACCAACATTAAAATTAATAAGATTCTGATTAATCTATAGAAGCTCACTAAGGTGATTTAATACATGCAAAGATTATTAAATAAACTGCTCGTGTATTTTATAATATTTCTCGTGTATTCTGGAGAGTTAATTCTGCTCATTCTGATCATACAGATCCACAGTCTTAAGTTTATATATTTTTTTTCTCTGGTTAAAATCTCCGCGCGTTGGTTTCTTGCTGTATGAGGAGGCCATCAGCCCCACCCTCACTGCCCCCCAGCGTCTAGGGAGTGGCGGAAGAGGTCAGCCATGTTCTCCTCTTGTGAGGAGAAAAGTTTTTGTCACACAAGAGGTAAGCTCTCTTCCTTGTTTTTGGGTTCTAGGTTTTATAAGTTCAATGTTTGTACTTTATGTACCTTTTCTCTGTCGTTTTTTAGCTTTTCAGCTTTTAAGCATTGGTTTTTCTGTTAACATTTATGCGGGTTTTAACTCTTACTTTTCTTTGTTACTTTGAGCGTCTTTTGGGGTACCTAGGAACAGAAGATGGCTAAGCTTGTTCCTTTTCTATGCGCTGTCTATGCGCTGTTTTTTCAAAGTAGTAAAGTTCTTAATAACTAATTAATTATGCACTTAAAGCACTGCTGAAATACTTTGTACATATTGCAACTAACTGTTTAAGGTATGTAACTTTCACAAAGTTTTCTTTAGTTAATTATTATCTTTAACTTATTCTCGTTTTCGTGCTGTCATAAGTTGTAGAGTAGGGGGTTTTAGACTCAAGTTTTCTTTCAAAAATCTGTTCGTTATAAATTAACATTTCCTTTTTTAATTGCAATGTAAAATTTGGATTTCTTTTGCATTGTTTTTCAGGTTTAAATTCTCTCTCAAACGAACTTGGAATTTCGTTATAGCTGAAAATCATTTCTATTTATTATGTCACTCTCACAGCTTGAGTTCTCTTTAATCTTCTTCTCTCTGTTTAATAGTAACAGATGAAGAGCATGGGTCGGACCATGAAGGTTAATGGATGCAAGCGAAATTGTTAACTAGTGCTAGGTCATGCTACTCTACGGAGGACATGACTTATATATATATTTTTTAAACTATTTTAGGTGGGAATGTTACTTGCATCTATGGCCTTGCAGAAACCCATTTCCAACTAGGTCTTTGTAGAAGTGAGAAAATGCAGAGTTTTTGCTGGTCCTTGATAAAGCCAAGGCTCAGTATTCTCGACACCTTCTACATTCAGTTGTTTTATTTTATTTTTTTATCTTTTCTCCTTTTACTCACACAGGTAGATACATAACCTTTTCTATGTTGTACTAGGTGTGAGTCAAAATTATATATGTATTTTTTTGCTTAGGTATCTTCTTTATAGAATATATATATATATATATATATATACAATATATCAACTCCAAGCAGCATGGAGAGATGCATGCTTGGTGTAACCAGGAAAGATAAGAAGAGGGACTTTTGGATAAGGAATATGACAGAGGTGGATGACCGAAATCACGACCAGAGTGAAATTACTGAAGTGGCAATGGGCTGCACATGTTGCCAGAAGAACAGACCACCGATGGACAACTGAAATTTTTGACTGGATTCCAAGGAACAGAAAAAGACCCAGAAGAAGACCCCATGGAAGATGGACGGATGAAATTTCAAAGCATGCCGGAGTGACATGGAGGAGAGAGGCTCAAGACAGACAACTGTGGAAGAAACTTCAGGAGGCCTTCATCCAGCAGTGGATTGATAATAGTTGACAATGACGATGATGATGATTTATATATACATGTGTGTGTTTATAAACACGTGGTATTACATTTAAAAAAAGCAAGATAGTTAAAATGGGAGAGTGTTGTAGAGAGAAAAAAATCAGTCTTGTTAGGGGCCCTTTGCTTTCACCGATGGTTATGTCAAAAGTTGTTTTGGAATCCAACAAAGAAATTTCAGGTTCAGCGATCAGTATTCTTGATACTAGTTATCATTGCAATTACTGTAGTACGTAGACTAGGACTTTTTCGTTAACAGAAATATAAGATGCTGTTTTTCTTTTCTCTTTTTTTAATTTTTTTATTTCTACCTGTGCAAATTCTTGTTTTTCGTACCCAGTCATTGTCTTGCTAGTGACAGCCCCGCATATTATTTTGTTGCACCATAATATCCGATGCAGACTGATCAGGAACTTTCTGCTATGGTATTTCCTGCTTCTCTCTTCTCTTCATGTCTCCTCCAGCGTACTGAAAGCACTCTGTGTCCATATCTCCGTCTGACGTTTTGTGCGTTCAGGTCTTAGATTATTATTATTATTTTTATTTTGTTCCCAAACGCTCATCCATCTGAGATTAAATGTTTTTTATTTCTAAACGCTCATACTGTCATGTGGCGATTCTAATATTATACACCGATCAGCCAAAACTTTAAAGCCACCTCTGTGTTATGCTAATAAGCACGTGAGCAGCCAACAACGTCATATGCAGAGATGGAAACGAATCATCACGGGTCAACGGGTCAATAAATTCTTGCGGATCAAACCGATCGGGTTAGGGTGTCGCTCACCCGATTTCATTTCCGTTTTATTTTTGAAAAGAAAAAAAAATCAAAGAAAACTGCGTGGAATTTTGCGTTCGATGCTGGTGCTAGCGGAATGAAAATGATTTGCCATACAAAAATATTGCCGTCTCTTTCTTAAAGCAACGAAGATTTCCACCGACCGAGGATACGGCGCAGACGCTAGATTCACCGATACCATACCGTAAAACTATACTTCCTTTCCGTTTGTTCTCAGTGCGATCCTTTCCGTTTGTTCTCAGTGCGATTGCTCGGAGCAAGATACAGGCAAA
Organism: Macrothele yani; assembly: GCA_039090855.1. Taxonomy (NCBI): domain Eukaryota; kingdom Metazoa; phylum Arthropoda; class Arachnida; order Araneae; family Macrothelidae; genus Macrothele; species Macrothele yani. Next base: position 50,581,205 of record CM077008.1, on the reverse strand, counting down.
CGCCTGCCGCCTTCTTCTTTGGTGATTCACTCTAGCACACCTCGCGTGTCACATTGCAGGACTGAGAGTTACTTTTCACATCGCATCGTTTGCATTGAGCATTCGAAGGTTTTCGTTTGACGAGCTGACGTCTCGTTCCATTACATGTCGTGTGGAAATTAATGCCGTATTTATTAAAATGGATGAATTTGATATTAAGGTAACGGTTGAAAAAGGTGCCGAGGCTAAGAAATACGTGCTTGTTGAAAATAAAAAAAAAAGGGGCGGGGGGAGAGTGAACGCTGGAAGTTGTTTCGTCTGATTAAATATATATATATATATATTTGCCGAAAACACCAATTTTCACAAGCTACTGATGAGTTGAAAGTTTCCAAAATGTGAATTTTGATTTTATGAATATTCCTTCCTTCTGATGGATGATGATGAAATCAACGTCAACATTTTGGAAACTTTTAACTCATTAGAAGCAGGTGAAAATCGGTGTTTCTACAAAGTACATTCTGTAGCTTGGTAAGTTATCAAGAAAACAGCAAAAACTGAAATTAAACATACAACAAGTTAATTTAAAAATTCGACTATAGTACCATAAAAATCAAGTGGAACAGCCTTAACATCACTGCAGAGGGACATCTTGACTCTTGCAGCTGTGTTTGAAAACATGTGTAAAACGGTTAGTGTATGTGAAGGACAACAGTTTCAAAACTTTCTGTAAATAAGTGAGTAAATTATATATTCCTGTAATATATTTATATGATTTCTATATAACCTACGATACCCACCGAGGAGATATATTTTGAAAGCCCTGTGCGTGTGTTCATATATATCGAGCGAGAATTATACATCATACACTACATATAGAATCATACATGATCACACACGCGCACACACACATATCAACATCATCATCATCATCATCATTGTCAACCATTATCAATCCACTGCTGCACGAAGGTTTCTCTAAGCATCTTCCACATCGGTCGGTCTTGTGCCAGTCTCTTCTATGCTACTCCCACATACTTTCGAATTTCATCCACCCATCTTCCATGCGGTCTTCTTCTGGGTCTTTTCCTGTCCCCTGGAATCCAGTTTAAAATTTCGACTATCCATCGATGGTCTGTCCTTCTGGCAGTTTGTCCAGCCCATTGCCATTTCAGGGATTTTACTCTCATCATGATGTTTTCCACTCTTGTCATTTTTCTGATCCACGAGTTCCTCTTCTTATCTCTCCTGGTGTAACGTACCAGGAGATGTGACGTACCTGCCAGCAGGACGCACTCGACATAAATGCAGATAGGAATCAGAATAATCGTCTGCGTAGCTCAGTTGGTAGAGCGACTTGTTCCGGAATAGGCGGCCTCGGGTTGAGTCCCGGCGTAGACCAAAAATGACGGAGAAATTCACTTCGTTATAATGGCGCCCGAACTATCCGGATGACCCGACCGTTCAAAATCTCGCAAGATTGTGATGTTATTTCTACACCGCGAGATAGGCTGGTTACACCAAGCATGCACCTTTCCATGCTTCTTTGAGTTGTCTGCAGCCTACGTAAGCACTGGAAGGATGCATTGATCAAACACTTTTCTTTTAAGACATAACGGCATATTGCTCTTGAAAATTATGCTGTTCCTTTCAAAAGCTCTCCAGGCAAGTTCTATACGCTGATTAATTTTTTCATCAATGTGACCCTCACTTGATATCAGCTGTCCAAGATAAACGTACTTGTCTGTTATCTCCAGCTTGTCTACATCAATCGATAAATCTTCATTTCTTGTAAAAGCATTGTACATCACTTTTGTCTTCTGAAAGTTCATTTATAATCCCACTTTTTTACTCTTGTCAGTGTATATGATTATAAATTGAGTCTCAAATTTATAGTTCAAAGCAGATTTGTCCGGGCCTAAAATTTTTGACCCGTTTCCAACTCTGGTTATGCGCCAAGGTCGCGAATGATGTATATCTGACCTGTATCGGAGCTCTCTCAGTCAGTATTCCGTTTCGTCTCGACATATGAAAAGCAAGGGATTTATCTGATTTTGACAAAGGCCAGGTTGCTATGGCAAGACGCCTTGGTGACAGCCTCACCGAAACTGCGAAGCTAGTAGACTGCTGACGCTAAGCACTAGTTAGTACCAATCAAAGATGGTCCGAAGCAGGTGACACTTCGAGCCGTCGGCAAGACGCCTTGGTGACAGCCTCTCCGAAACAGCGAAGCTAGTAGACTGCTGACGCTAAGCACTAGTTAGTACCTATCAAAGATGGTCCGAAACAGGTGACACTTCGAGCCGTCGGCAAGATGCATTGGTGACAGCCTCTCCGAAACAGCGAAGCTAGTAGACTGCTGACGCTAAGCACTAGTTAGTACCAATCAAAGATGGTCCGAAGCAGGTGACACTTCGAGCCGTCGGCAAGACGCCTTGGTGACAGCCTGTCCGAAACAGCGAAGCTAGTAGACTGCTGACGCTAAGCACTAGTTAATACCTATCAAAGATGGTCCGAAACAGGTGACACTTCCAGCCGTCGGCAAGACGCCTTGGTGACAGGCTCTCCGAAACAGCGAAGCTAGTAGACTGCTGGCGCTAAGCACTAGCTAGTACCAATCAAAGATGGTCCGAAACAGGTGACACTTCGAGCCGTCGGCAAGACGCATTGGTGACAGCCTCTGGTGACACTTCGAGCCGTCGGCAAGACGCATTGGTGACAGCCTCTGGTGACACTTCGAGCCGTCGGCAAGACGCATTGTGACAGCCTCTCCGAAACAGCGAAGCTAGTAGACTGCTGACGCTAAGCACTAGTTAGTACCAATCAAAAATGGTCCGAAGCAGGTGACACTTCGAGCCGTCGGCAAGACGCCTTGGTGACAGCTTCTCCGAAACAGCGAAGCTAGTAGACTGCTGACGCTAAGCACTAGTTAGTACCTATCAAAGATGGTCCGAAACAGGTGACACTTCGAGCCGTCGGCAAGACGCATTGGTGACAGCCTCTCCGAAACAGCGAAGCTAGTAGACTGCTGACGCTAAGCACTAGTTAGTACCAGATAATTACTTAGAGGCGTGCTGTCTCCGTACGATATCATCAAACCAACATCTCTGACTGTACAATAAAAACTTTATTTACAATAAAAGACATGATTTTAAAATATATTTAAAAATGGCAAGATCTTTCGGGGGCTAATAGCACCCGTCCTCAGGCCACCCAACAGTGCCACAGAGCATAGGGAAGCGCCGCAATATATAACCAGTCTCCCCGGGAGACCCACAATACATTTGTTCAAAACTGCATGTGATGCCAATTGAGGAAAACAGCAGAACAAAAGTAATATGTACAAATAATATAATTGATTAATTAAGGTCCTCTTCTTCAGTTTTTTGAATGGGAGAAGTAATTATTTTTCTCCATTGTCTAGGAACAAAACAGGTAAGTCCAAGTTACAACAGGTAGTACCATAAGAGATTATATACAGACTCTCGGTAAAAAAGACGGTTTGTTTGTTAACATTGGAGGAAAGTACTATTGTATTAGGCCAATCGGGAGAGTAACTCCCTGGCGAACAGCTATAGTAAATGAAGTAGAAATGCAGTCAGTTCGAAGTGCATATTTGTGTTCAGACAATCTAATGTTCAGACTTCTAAGGGTAGAACCTATGTAGTATTTGATATCTTCGTTAGGAGCCGAGGGAAGCAATGGGATACGATATATTCCTGCTTTATTCAAAGTGGCAACTTGATCTCTGTCGTTACGTATGGTAGAAAAAATGTTTTTGGTGCAAATTCCAAATTTAATATTATATTTATTACATACCTTCCGCAATATGGAAACTACGGGAGGGATGAAATCAACTTTACCAACGTATATAGGAGGAACGACCTTCCTTGACAACGTCGTAAATCTTAGTCTTTCAAATTTCTGTAGAAGTTCCCGAAAGAAGCAGGCGGGATATCCAAATGATATGGCCATGTTCTGTATAAGAGCTAGTTCGTCCTGACGTATCTTACGGGTAGAGGAATGAGTAAATGCTCGTTTAATTAAAAAGCGTAAGGCTGAAGCTTTGTGTTCCGGGGGGTGCGAAGAGACAAAAGGTATAAGAGAAGGTGTGAAGGTCGGTTTTCTATAGACAGATAAGGACGGGTGCTATTGTAGCCCCGAAAGATCTGAGGACGGGTGCTATTGTAGCCCTGAAAAGATCTGAGGACGGGTGCTATTGTAGCCCCGAAAGATCTTGCCATTTTTAAATATATTTTAAAATCATGTCTTTTACTGTAAATAAAGTTTTATTGTACAGTCAGAGATGTTGGTTTGATGATATCGTACGGAGATAGCACGCCTCTAAGTAATTATCTCCTATACGTACGAATTTTTAACAAGTATTAGTTAGTACCAATCAAAGATGGTCTGAAGCAGGTGACACTTCGAGTCGTCGGCAAGACGCATTGGTGACAGCCTCTCCGAAACAGCGAAGCAAGTAGACTGCTGACGCTAAGCACTAGTTAGTACCTATCAAAGATGGTCCGAAGCAGGTGACACTTCGCGCCTCTGGCATTATGGAATTGTGCCCAATGTGTCCGAACACACAGTTCATCGTTCGCTCTTAGATATGGTCGCCGTTGCTGCACACCCATTCGTGTGCCTATGCTCACAACCGTTCACTGTCGTCAACGCTTGCGATGAGCACATGATCATCGTCGTTGGGACATAGAAGATTAGAAGACGGTCTCATGGTCAGACGAATCCCGTTTTCTGTTACACCATGCAGACGGAAGAACTCGTGTGCGACGTTTACCCAAGGAAGTCTTCTCATCTGGATGCACTTCTGGGAAGGGTCCAAGCGGTTTGAGGGAGTGTGACAGACTGGGCAATATTTTCTTGGAGGACACTTGGACCCGTTGTCCCTGTAGTGGGAACTCTTATAACTGTCGCGTACCTGGGGTGTACTTGGCTGCCCAAGTACACCCCTTTGTGGCTACTGTATTTCCTGGAGGACATGGCATCTTTCAACAAGGCAATGCTTCATGTCACACTGCGGAGAAGGTTTACGAGTGATTCTAAGAACATGAAGAGAAATTATATTTATTGCCATGGCCTCAGATTCGCCAGACACGAATCCTATCGGGCATTTTGTGGTTTAAGTTGGAGAAATAGGTACGAGCAGGATCACCCCAACCACGTAATTTACGAGAACTGCGGGATCTTCTGTTGCAGCTCATTGTACCAAACAAGGACGCAAACAAGGGGGTTGCCCCCGGGTCCGTACCCCCATCCATGAGGCCAAGTGTTTTGTAATATGATTCCGATACCATCGGTTTTCGACACGAGAGATACCGAAACCTCTAACTGTTCACCAATTTTCCTAATTGGTGAATTACAATTTTCATACTTGCTGAAATCCCGCATTGTAGAAAGCTATAATATAGCAATAGATAAAATAATAACATTTGTAGTTAACTCATTTTCTGAAATATGTATTTTTATTAAAAGTAAAAACAACAATGAAAACACCATTTACAACCGGATAATTCATGAATACAATGTATTAAATTATTTCACAAATCAAAACGTTTATTATAACACTCACGTCGCTTAAGTACACATACATGAGAAGTTTTACTCGGAAGAGCCGGAACCCTGCGCCCCCTCCCATTCCGAATTTATGGGTGCGACCCTAGTACCAAATATCAAGAAACACCTACCAACATTTCGTGGAACCTATGCCTCATCGGGTGTTTTTTTGGCGGCGAGAGGAGGACCTACATTATATAAGGTAGGTGGTATTAATGTTTCAACTGATCGGTGTAAGTGTTTATGTTGACTCTCATTATTATGAAGATTTTGAGTATACCATTTTGTATCTCTGTTGCTTTTTGAGTTCATTGGATGACAAAGTTGAATGCTAAAGTGCTGCCGAACTAAATTCAGAGACTTTAGATTTCTTATAAATGAGAAAAACAGAATGTTCACTTTGAAAATATCGATGGCGATTTTTTAAAATTGGTTGAGATAAGAAGTCAGTATATATATATACACTGACGGAAAACAAAATCCCAACACCAAGAAGAGGTTGTGTTAGATAAACGACAGTTGGCAGGCGGTGAGAGTACATCTCTAAGATGACGTCTATGCAAATTTCGCGCTCGGCGCATACGTGTGGCGCTAATAGCGCCCTCGGAACATGCAAAGCAGGTTTGCTGTAAATACGCGCTGTAACGTTCGTGAGCGTTAGTTATCGTTGAGATTCGACGTAGGTGTTGATGTTAGTCAAAAATGCCTTTAAGAAGACGAAGAAGCCATTATCAACAGCTCACGGAGTTTGAACGAGGTCGTGTAATAGGGCTACGAGAATGTGGATTTTCTTTCTGCAATATTGCAGAACGACTTGACAGGAATGAAGCCACTGTGCATGATTGTTGGCAGCGGAGGTCAAGGGAAGGTACTGCCGCAAGAAGACCGGGTTCCGGCAGGCCACGTGGCACTACTGAGAGGGAAGACTCGCCGTGTACGGCGTATGGCCGTGGCGCATCGTACCGCGTCTGCGGCAGCAATTCGAGCTGCAGTTGCCACCACAGTGACACAACGAACTGTTACAAACCGGTTACTTGAAGGACAGCTACGAGCCAGACGCCCTGTAGCGTGCATTCCACTTACTTCCAAACCACTGCCGTTTGCGACGTCAGTGGTGTCAAGCTAGAGCTCATTGGAAGACGGAGTGGAGATCTGTTGTGTTTTCTGATGAAAGCCGTTCTGCCTGGGTGCCAGTGATGGCCGTGTGTTGGTTAGAAGGAGGCCAGGTGAGCGCCTGCAACCAACCTGTCTGCGGCCGAGACACACTGGACCTACACCTGGAGTTATGTCTGGGGAGCAATTTCCTATCACAGCAGGAACACTCTGGTGGTTATCCCCCCGCACCCTGACGGCACAGTTGTACGTCGGTCTGGTGATTCAACCTGTTGTGCTGCCATTCATGAACAGCATTCCAGGGGGTGTTTTCCAACAGGATAACGCTCGCGCGCATACCGCTGTTGTAACCCAACATGCTCTACAGAGTGTCGACATGTTGCCGTGGCCTGCTAGATCACCAGATCTTTCACCAATCGAGCACGTATGGGACATCATTGGACGACAACTCCAGAGTCACCCCCAACCAGCATTAACCGTCCCTGTATTGACAGACCAAGTGCAACAGGCATGGAACTCCATCACACAAACTGACATCCAGCACCTGTACGACACAATGCATGAACGTTTGCGTGCTTGCATTCAACATTCTGGCGGTTACACCGGTTATTAATGTACCAGCATTTCACATTTAAAATATCTCTTCTTGCGCTTACAATAAGCTGTGATCTTGAAACCTTAATCGATTAAATATATTACCTATACAAATGTATTGCCGCCATTTCATTTCTACAACCATTTTTTCGTGGTGTTGGGATATTTTTCCGTCAGTGTATATATATATTGAATTACGTTTGCAAGTTAAACGTAATATAAAATTTGAGTTGTTCAGGTTCCATATGTATAGATTCAAAGATATTGCAAAGTTCATTAAATAATTTAAGATTTCTTTTTCCTTTCTCGAGAGATTTAAAGCTCATATGTATCAAGAAAGAACAAAAAATTAAAGTCTATCTGCAAGGAGTCTTTTCGGCAAGATATAAATGCTATATACGTGTGCGTCTATCTTCTTGAGTTTGTGGTATAATTCGGAATAATTCTTTTTTTCCTACTAGGGAAATAAATTCGGAGATTATTTCATTATCAAAACGGTGTTGCTGCTGTTTCCCTACTTCAGTGACATACAATGACAGAAGATTATCAGATATGTGACACATAGAAAATTACCTGCGCAGTTTTGCTCGAGCAAATGATAATTAGTTTTCTCGAAACAGACTTCAGTTTCTAAGAAATGATTTCCCAATTTCAATGCAGTAATTGACAACTTTACCAGCATAAATTCGAAGAGAAAATGTAAATTTTTCCTGTTATTTTTCTTCATTTTTTGCAGGAGATCGTGTAGAATATTTATTAATACTTTCAATATTCTGTACAACAAGAAAGATTATAACGAATATTCTGTAGCATGTGTTTTGAATATTTCAGGACACGAAACAAATATATCTAAGCAAATTCTTAGAATACCTATGAATTTCGCTAAAAACGAGTACGCTTACACCATCAAATGAAAGCTTCACATAATTTAAAACACCAAACATGAGGGCAGTCATTCGTACTGAATAGAACTGGTTAAGAAAACAACAACAACAACAACAACAAAAAAAACCCGGTGTTTCTACAATTGATGAATCAACCGCATGTACAAATACACTAATGTTTGCGAAAATTGGAATACCTAGAACGAATCGCGTTATTCAAAGGAAATTTATATCGAGATTTCTCATGATATAAGAATAACTCATTACATTTGTAGAGATATACTAGATGTTTTCGTTCAAAATTCAGGATGGTGAGAAGTAACTCGTGGAAAAATTGCAATCAAGGCATGGCCTTGAATTGAAATTCGCTTTCAGTTGTACTGAGCTGACGGGAGGGTGCGAGTTTAGCTTCGACAGCTTGAGGCCACGGATTTGTCGTGCTCTGTTCAAAACGGTGGTGGTTCCGTAACGCTTTGGAGAGCCGTATCATGGGGCACATTACGTCCCATGGGAAGGCTCCTGGGGAGGTCCTCAACCTCTGGCCGCTACCAGTGTTGTTGGCTGAACATCTACACGCTTTCATGGCCTTCGCGCATCCTGCGGCAGATGGTCTGTTGCAGCAGGACAGTGCAACGCCCAGTGGGCCGCAACCATCCAGGCATGGCTTGCAGAACACTCATCTGTGTTACCCCTAATGTCCATGTATTTAAGCACTGTGGATGCTCTCTGGGATGCCAGAGAGCATCGTATCCATGGATCCTGGACTTTCGGGCGGATTTGTGGGCAATGCTGCAATAGGCATGGCTGGCATTACCTCGGAAACTCTCCGGTATCTGGTGGAGTCGATCTCGACGTGTACAAGCTGCTATTCACCCTGGAAGCGTACAAACAAGCTATTAGGTAGATATCTCTGATGTTTTGTCCACTGAGTGTTATATACTGCGTATACACATACACACACAAGGTAGGTTGTGTTTGTATGTGTATAACATAATCGGAGAATGAAAAATCACACGGTGGACTTTCTATATGTGTGTGTTACACACCTTCAAAAGGAGGATTGTTGAAATATCTTAAGGGGTGTATGTCTGAGGATATTTGGAGAGATGTATAAATATCTGACCTAAGCATTTCTGTGTTGACTTGTTTCAGGGCTTGTAGCAAGTTTAGAACAGCGGGCTCGTTTTCGTACGGTTAGATGTTATTGTGGCAGGCTTTGCTTTGTGTTTTTTTGTTCCCACTTAGTGATGTCTCATGTCCTCAACAAATGCCTCTCTCTGTATACGCTGTGACATATATTCTAATTTAACTTTTATTTATAGTTCCTTTTCCTATGTAAATTTGAGTTCGTTCTCTTTTGCACTTTCCAAACTTAACGTGATATCGTCTCTCTCATATGAATGAGGTTGGCAACACTTTTGAGGTCAGAGAGAGTGACATATGAATGTGATAAGAACAATAGATAAAAAGGATGATACAGCAGTTGCTTAGTGTATGTGTGTGTGGAGATGCTCGATCTTCGTTGAGCGAGTTTATACGATAGATACTTAAGGTATTATATGTGAAGCAGTGCTATATTGTGGATGTCATCATTTGTTGCCTGGACCAAAAAAGGTTATTGTAAGATTTTCTTCTCTATATGTTTCTTCTGGCCGTAAATCATCAATTTAGAGTAATTTCGTGCATCTATTGCATCGTATTCCTAGTTGGTCCAACATATCCTTAGTCATGTTTTTACACATAACGTAACACCAATCTGGCACACGAAAAAGGGTTACGTTATAGAGCATATTTTTCAACCAGGAAAGAAGAAAAATTAATTATATGTACGGATCAAAAAGAGAAAAAAAATGCGAAGAAGCTTTGGACAGAATTTTAAAAAGTATTATGGTTTCACAACATTCAATCGAAATACAATAACCAACAGTTGCTTACTTGACAGCTGTTAACTTTGTTTGATCTTTGCTCTTGACTGGAATTGTGCTGTGCTTCTGGAAACATATTCTGCCTATCGTCATGCACAGGAATAAAACTGATGCCTGAAACACAATATGAAACAAGATATTTGAGAACAACATTTAATTATATGTATTGAAAAATAATTCAAAGCTATTTTACTTCGTTTCTAAATTTCTGAAGCGCACACACATCATTGAAAAATAATCTTATTTTATTCTTGCTCAATATTGGCAACCAGTAATGCACAAATTAAGTAACAAGTCTTATGTTCGCATCTATCATATAAACTCTAAATACTCACGACTAAAATTAAAGTCACTGCATTTGGTATGTTACTAACGTCAAATGAAAGTGCACCTCTGGAATTCTTTTTTTACATTTTTTAAAATGTTTTCCACTGTGACGCTTCAGAGAGATAGAAGTTGGCTATCTCATATACATTGTACACTATAGAAATTTTTCTAAAATTCACGAACAAATTTCCTTTCTTAAGTTAACGAAGCATATTTGTGATCACTGGCGCCAACTACGGGGGTGCTCAGGGGCTTAAGCACCCCTTGAAAACATTTGGGGGAGGGGGTGCACCACACCCCTCCGAACTTTTGTTATATGTACTGGATTGATACTTAAATATTTAGTTCCGCTTTACATAAATTTAAATAAGATAATCGGAATACAGCGCAAATATTCAGTTTATATATACAAAATCAATATCTTCAAAAAATCGTGTTTTAACTATCGATACCGAATAAACACTTAAGAAATAAGACAGCCGAGCAAGTGAGAAATCGGGGTGTGGGATATGGTTTGTACCCTACCTTCCTAATTGTTTAAAGCTACCGATTTTTTGTTTCGCAATCGCTTTCCTTGCACATCACGCAGTGGAGCAGTAAGTTGTCAGCAGCTCACCATGCACGCAGTGAGCTTCGGTAGGGTCATAAAGCCGTAAATGTCAGAGCGGGAGTAATGAATGACCGTCCAAGAGCAGATGACACACAGCGAGACTGCGAATGATCTTTTCTCTCTCAAAGGATAATTTCGAAGTTTTTTTTTGTTGTTGTTGTTGTTGCAGTTATTGTTTGTTTGACATAATTCTGTTAAGGATTTTTTTCTTCCTAGCTTTATAAAACATAAAAGCAGACAACAATAGTAACACTAATCAATCCACGTAGGGGGATATGCCAAATCGATAACAACCGGTTCACATGGATTGCAAGATGAATGATGGCGGCTTGGGGGTGGAGATTTCCAAGTTACACTTGTTGACAAAAGCAAAAATTTCCCTGTGATATATGCTGCGTTATATGCTAAATGATAAAAATAACAAGTAGGGAAAATAATACAGTGCAATGATTATGAGGCATGCTCCATTCCAGCACTGAACAAGTAAGTTTGTTTGCTACTGGCAGAGCGAGCTTTTCAAAGGTATCGCTACTTTCCTACTGTCTGTTTTGACTAATGATATATACACCCAATCTCAGCCTTTTTCAACAGGTTAGGTTTTCTGGTAGTAGTCCCCAACAAAATGCTCAAATTTTGTCCAAAAGAAAAAATAAATATAGGAGCTCTTGTGCACACATTACAGAAAATTAAATCGGAAGAATTAAAACGGGGTTCAAGAATTTGGTTGCTATAAAAAAATATAATATCTTTATCATGAAATCACATATGGGTTTGTTTGCGTTTACACTGAAGACAAGGTCCATTTATTTAAACATCTAAAATTTCAACTCTGGAAACGGTACTGCCTTTTGAATTTCAGAATCCCTCGAAATTTTCAGAAGTCGGCGCCTATGTTTGTGATACAATCTCTTGCTTGAAATGATGAAGAAAACGCCAAATTTCACGGATTTTTCGAAAGCTAGGAAAATATTGAAGTTTCAGGAACCTCTTTGCTCTTTCCTTAAGGATAATGGAAAGCCATTGTCAGTTTAAAAAGATCTCGAGTTCCGAAGCATTATGTTACTTCGAAAAATCACGATTAAAAAATTACGCAATTCGTAATAAGTCCTCCTACAGAAAAAGATAAAATTACTCACGTGCATTAGAAAAATAATAAGTTTCAACATAAAATAAAACCTCTAATTCACTTACATCAATAACCCAAAAAATCATCATCGAGTAGTTAGACTTGTGCCTTACACATGCGAGATCTTACGGAGAGTTTCTAGCTCAACGGTAAGATACGCACTTCCCGTTCCGGAGTTCGCTGGTTCAAAGCCAATAAAGAATGGCGCGTCAACTTAGTACGCAGGAAAAGAAACTGACCGAAAAAAGTCATAACTCAATATTTTGCGAAATTTCAGTAAAAATACGGAAAAAACCATAACGGATTTTTTCTGAAATAAACGGAATTACTGACAACGGGAATTCTGTCCAAATTCTGAAGTTAGAAATAACAGGAACTTTTAAAACGGAAATTTAGTTAAAAGACAGACACACGTTATTTTCAGAAGTTTTCCATGATTACACACCACTTACTTTTTACAGTAAACTTGACGTGGCACAAACGTTATAAGAGGCTGCGAGGTTTCACGTGCATAGGAAGTTAAGGCGGCATTAGCTCTGATATCATTTTCGTGAGCATTCGCGCGTACTCGTATTTCCTTTTACTTTCAACTTCAGTGTTTTGGAAAGTTCCATTTGTCAAATTTAGGATCAGATACATTTCCCCATATACAAGTCAATCCTCTTCACGTACAAGCCAGATTTTTTGTATTCTTCATTTTGTCCCGGTTACCTACAACTATCAGCAGGAACGCTAATAGGAGAGGGTTTTAAAGGCTAAACTGCCTCCAATTTTTTCGGGTTTTTTTTTTTTTTTTTTTTTTTTTTTTGAATTCTCATTAGCAGTACTAATTTATCTCCTAAGCCTGCGTCTTAGTGGGATTCAATTTTCCTCTCCACTGAGATCTCCTGATACAATATTGTAAACGTTTTGTGTTCCCACAGTTAGGCTTTCTATCTGTAACCTACGACAGAGCACAAACAACACAATATCCGCTTTATCCAATGCCCATGAACACCATTGTGACAAAAAATGGGAAAAACTTGTCCTTGTGTAGTCGTATGACCAAGGACGGGGATGGTGTAACTCCCTAAGAAATGGTCCCCTACCACTAGCTTCACTAACCCACGAGGGTAGTGTAGGATTTTAGGATTATCTGTTATCGGCCTCTCAGCAAAGTGGATGTCTGTGGTCAGGCTTCCGTGTCCAGTCCCATTTTTACGCTTTCCAACCGTAGGTTCAAGAAGTGTATATGCTACAGCTTTGTCCGTTTGTCCGTCTGTCCGTCCGCATGATAACTCGCGTAAAAATGGTTCGATTTCGATGAAAATTTAGTATGTGGTAGGGGACTACCTCGGGACGAAACTTATTTAAAATGAACGAAATGGGGTCAACGGTCAAGGCATAGGAGCGGGATCCATTCCATTGCCCTTATGCGTCATAACTAGCATAGAAATTATTCGATATCAATGATATTTTAGTATGCGGTAGGGGACTACATACGGACGAAACCTTTTGAAAAATGGACGCAATGGGGTCAAAGGTCAGGAAATAGGAGCGGGATCCATTCCACTGCTCCTATGCGCCATAGCTTACGTAAAAATACTTCTATTGCGACAAAACTTTAGTATGTTGTTCCGGAGGTATACTGAACCAACATCATCAAAATGGGGTCAAAGGTCAGGGCACAGGAGCGAGATTTATTAAACAGCCGTTATCCTCATAACTTGCGTAATGATTTCTGGTATGTTGGAAAGCGTATCATATTCAATGCATTTGATGATTTTACTAACTTGTCTGATAGTAATTTTGAGCATTCAACAAAACATACCACTAGAAAAGTAAAAATAAAACGCGATCCCTATTTGCCATTCTGACAATGGATATCCAAGGCAGAAGACACACATTTCTTCAGTGTATCGCCGTTACACACATTGCGGCAATTCTAATACATTGTATAATGAGACTGATTTTTTTTTCAAATCCCAGTGAAGCACTCGGGTTCGGAAGGTATGGTTTTTTCATGTGTCAGTAACCAGCTATGTGGTGGCAACAGCGTTTGCGTGAGAATAGCACAGATGATTATTTACGCTGTGCATTACGTTATTCGGCGGAAGAACACTGTCACACCTCTGTCATGGAGCAGAGAGTAAATAATTAATTCTATTTGAAAAACGGCTAAAACTGCACCTGAGAGAGCTGAATTGTTGCGTAATGTGCATAGAACTAATTTCACATCTCGTGCACAAATATTCCGTTGGAATGCACGTTTCAAGGATGGACGGGAAGATTTGGAAAATGACGAAAAGCTCAAACGTCCGATATGAGTGCGCACGTATGAACTCTTTGAAACAGTTTGCGCATGGACAAAGAGTGATTTTGTGTGACATTGAGAATGCTGGAATGTGAGCTCGATGTTAATAAGGAAACGATTAGTCTAATAATAGTGCTAGATTTGGGGAGCGGGTTGTGCTTGTTTTGTTCCGCATACTTTGTCAGACGAATGCACGAGTGTAGTACGCAAAAGAGATCCTGGAGACTGCAGAAACAATGCAAAAGTTTCTCCCCAGCATTGTAGCAGGCGACGCGATATGGTGTTTTCGTTATCATCCTGAAACTAAGAGTCAGATTGCTCAATGGTCACCCAAATAGTAAGAAAATCAGGTTACAGGAGTCCAAATTCAATACAATGCTTGTGTGCTTTCACGACAGCAAGGGAATTCTGCATCACTAGTTCATTCCTGAAGGTACAACTGTCACTGTAAATGCTTACACATCCATTTTGGAACGATTGTGGAAGAAGATTATTTGTGTCGTGCCTGCGTACAAAAACGGTCAATGGTTCCTTCTTAACGACAGCGCACCGGCACACAGACCAGTCAGTGTACAGCAATTTCAAGAAAACAAGGGTGTGTATTCAACCATCTTTCCTATTCTCCAGATTTGTCACCGTGTGACTAATTTATATTCCCTAAATGAAAGCAGCATTTAAAAGATAACGTTTTTCAAGACATTGAAGACATACAAACAACTGTGACATCAGCTCTTCACTCCATAACAAAAGACGACTTCTGCAAGTCCTTCCTTTCGTTGACAGATCGTGTCACTTCTTGAAGGAGGAAAGTTCTTCGAATAAAATAAACTGACGCAAGTGTCCTTGCTTTCTCATTTTTAAAAAATATATATATACCAGAAATACCAGAAATCATTACTCAAGTTATGAGGATAATGGATGTAGAATAAATCTCGCTCCTATGACCTGACCTTTGACCTCCTTTCAATGTACCAGAAATCATTACTCAAGTTATGAGGATAATGGCTGTAGAATAAATTTCGCTCCTATGACCTGACCTTTGAACTCATTTCAATGATATTAAACAGAACCGGGGAAGTATACTTCCGGAACAACATGATAAAGTTTTCTTTCAATCGAAGAATTTTTGCGTAAGTTATAACGCATAAGGGCGATGGAAAGGATCCCGATCCTATGTCCTGAGCGTAGAGCCCATTTCGCCCATTTTCAATAGAGTTCGTCCCCAGGTGGTCCCCTACCACACTAAAATTCCATCGAAATCGAACCATTTTAACGCAAGTTATGACGCATAAGGGCAATGGAATGCAACTCGCTCTTATGTCCTGACCTTTGACCCCACTTCACCCATTTTCAATAGGGTTCATCCTCAGGTAGTCCCCTACCACATACTAAAAGTTCAGTGAAACCGAACCATATTTACGCAAGTTATAACGCATAAATACAATGGAATGGATCCCGCTCCTATGTCGTGACCTTTGACCCCATTTCGTCCATTTTAATAGGGTTCGTCCCCAGGTGGTCCCCTACCACATACTAAAATTGCATCGAAATCGAACCATTTTTATACGAGTTATCGTGCAGACGAACGGATGGACAGACGGACAAAGTTGAAGCATATACGCTTCTTCAATCTACGGTTGAAAAGCGTAAAAAAAGCAGTCTCATTACTTAATTGCCGCACTGTGATTATATTTAGTACGCTTATTATAAAGTGCTTCTATTATTTGTATACGAGTATTCCTGATCGACTTTATACTTTCATCTTTTTCATTATAAATTGCTTTCTTCATTTTTGTACTTTAATTCGCTCAATACTGCTACTTATTTCGATTACAATAATTAAATACCTAGTGATACTGCTAATGCAAAAATAATTTTTCCTCAAAGCTATCAACAATGTATCGATACTTCATGCGAATTATTGGCGCACTGTTCATACGGCCTTCATCAATAATACCTATAACCCTCCCTCAGAAAAAAAAAATTCTAGTTGCGCGCCTGACTATCAGATTTTAATTCATGAACTTTCGAATTTCTGTGACACACACATTATTTCCAAAGTGACGTAAAATTATGGCATATATTCTTGATTGGTACATGCGCTTTAAACATCTGATCGAAAGAATTCAATTTCATTCCACGATTGGAACTATGAGAAAAACGTTATCCGCCGTTCTTGTTTTTTACGTTGCACATATTTACTGCTAGATGGCTAAATGCATATCTGCAAGTTGACCCAAATTGGTACTTGCATTTGACTTGATATATACTCTTTTATAGAAACCGAAACGGAAAATCTACCTTTATTTTCTATATTGGTAGTAATAATCAAATCTTCATCAACCATGCTTTGGATTATGGAGCAAAGAATATAGGATTATAGGGGATATTTTCTCAGGAATGACAAATTTATGGTCCATATCGCTGAGATTAGTGGGAGAAAGGAATCGTTTTGCCGTAGTTTTCGTAAAACCCGGACGCTTTGTGAACATTTCCGTTTCGAAAGTGCAGAAAATGTTGGGCACTATATAGCTCAGGTACTTCTGCTGCTTAAAGTGTGAATATAAAACGTTCCATCTTGGATGCGATAATTCAGTCTTTTATTTTAATGACATTTTGCTGCTAACGGTCCCAATTTTGAAAAATCTTTTATTATCAGCTGCCGGTGTACCAGACAATCTTTTTTCCTTCTATGGTGTGTAACCATATATTTATTTTCCAAATTATATCTGCTCTTCTAACAATCCCACCGAAAATCTCTTTATGCAACAGATAGCTGTCAGTATGACATGATTTTTCCAGATTTTATAAAGGAAACTTTTCTTGATAAATGACGGAAATTTAAATTTCTTCCATGATACTTCAGCTTCTAACGATCGGACAAATACAATTAAACAATAGCTAACTCTACACACGGTAAATATTATCGATATGCCGTTGTGCATCTTCTTAGGTGCACTACTTCACCAATAGGAAGAAAGGCACAAAATATACTTACATTTGTCCTGTCTATTCTTCAAAACGTTCCGTACGAAAAACTGCGTTTGCATTTGTTTACTACGTATAACTACAGCAAAAATAGTCCACGCACTTTCCCTGCTTCAGAGGTAAAAGTTTTCTGCACGGTGTTTTACATTCGATTCTTTTAGTACTTTAAGAAAAACTTTACGGTTAAGAAATGATTTCAAATGCACTTAGAGTGATATGCTGTTATTACGTAGAGTTTGGTCGAAGTTTTTATCAAAAGGCCACACTATTTGTTTTTGCAGTTCCTGAGTGTCACCACAGTTGGACCTGAAGGTGTGAGAGAAAGCTAGTGAGCAAATATCCTCACCAGCTTTTTCCTACAACTTCAGTGTGGGAGAAAGCTGGGGATACTGTCTTAGATTTTAAGGCATATATGCCAATTTCATGGATATCCTTGAGTTCATAAGGGTAATCCACCCAGAATTTCGGTTTGTGTTGAACCTTTGTGGTGGCTATTACGGAACCAAACGCACCAACTTGTGTTAAGAGGAGTTACTTTTCTTCCTTTCAATAAGCTTCCGGCGAACAGATGTTTCAATGATCTTCAGAAGCTGAATGGTTTGTCCTTCAATACATTTGCTACGGGGCTTGGAAGCAGCTGCATTAGCTCCAGAACAACTGATACAGTGTTTGGTGTCCACACCATAATCCGATAAGCATATGGTCTGATGTAGGCCACCAGGCAGTCCTACGACAATACTGCTGAGAGTACCGGTAAATCTGGCATTTAAAGCTCCGAAGTAGATTACATGCGCACCTCAAGATGAAGATAACCACCCGTGATGGTCTGCGGCATACTGAATGTGTCAAAGATAACCATCTATGACGAGCTTCGGCATGGTGGGTGTGTCAAAGATAATCATCTATGATGGGCTGTGGCATGTGATATGTTGCTGAAAATCTGTGGACACCTGATCAAATGTTTTCAGATTTTCATCAACATTATTCACGTTTTTCTTGAAAGAAAAATTAATCGAAGGGGTAATAGTGATCAGTTCAGGAAAGGGTGACGATTCTTCCCTGGAGTGATTTGCTGTTAAACTTTTCGTAAACTTAGATTTCACCTCCCTTGGGTTCGATCTTTGGATCCAGAGAGAAAGTCAAGAAAAAGTTACAGAAATTGTATTTCTCATTTGTTTTTTTTTCCTTCTTTGTTCTGTGGTGCCTGCGAGAAAGGTGTTAGCTTTATTCACGAAAGAAAAAATGTATATAGTGTGAACTGGCAGTCACAATGCTGTTCCTTTTGTTTTGGTATTAATCAGCCTAGCAGGAGGAAAGGAAAAACATAGCAGAATTAAAGTAAGAGCAGTGTAAATAATTCTTTTTTTCTCTCTATGTGTATGAACAAATTGCAGCATTTATACGACGCAGTACCAACAGTTCGATGTCGCAACATTCAAGAGAATATACCTGGGGTATGCTCATTAAAAATAATTATGAAAAAAAAATATTTTGTATTTCTTGCTTTGTTCAGTGTATGAAGTAACATGTTAAAACATTTTGTAAGCCAGCTACAGTTTCCCTCCTTTAACAGATAACGGTCAATGATCCAAGTTTCCCAGAAAAAGGCTGGAAGGCAGTAAGTTCTTTCAATCCCTTTCAGAGAATTTCTTTCCTCGAAAAAGACCACCAGGAGTAACCAACATTATTTTTCCCCCGAGGTCTGGCAATTCTCCTCAGCTGAAGGGGCTTAGCAAACTGAAAGAGATACCCTTGTTAAGCACTCGGAAAGGGGAAGTGTTGGCCGGTTGAATGTGGGAAGCAGCAGTCCCTCGCGCCAAAATTTATGGGGTTGTTTACGAAATGTGGTCTCAGAGAAGCATGCAGGTGTCCCGCGTCTAGCGCACGGTCCCCACGTGCTTTTGGCTGGAAGTAGCCAATGGGATCGCTGGCGTCCTTCTCGGCCGTTCTGATTGGTCGTCTTGACGCTCCAAATTGCAAGAGGTTTCTGAGAGTCCATTTTGATTTTGTAGAGGCTCTCTGAAAAATTGACTACTAGAAAGAGGACACGAAAAAGTGGTTGCTGGCTGTTGGGTGAAAAGAAAATGAAGCAGATTGTCTTCGGAAAGCCCAGAGTGAGGTTAGGTGGTTATCCGCCTCCTGGGAAGCTCAAATTTTCAACATAGGCTACCGACTTGGACCTGCAGCCCCAGATAGAAAAAAAAACACTCATTATGATGCCTCTGCGAGAACAACAGCGCTAAGTTTAGTTTTTTTAAAAAACAGTTATCCCTAGCTGTGAGGAGAGCCCTGGGCGACTAGTGGCAGCCGACCCACCTATATGGCAGGGGTGCAAAATGAATGAAGACCAGGTTATCCACTTCTCTACGAGGAGTAAGAATAAATTGTCGACAACCTAAGGTACCATTCCGAGAATGCCAAAGATTGTGGAAGGAGCCACTTCAACTACGCTCTTCGAGTGGAATCAGCTCGAATAACCCACAAAATGGTCCAGACAGGTCTGCCGAAGATGTTCTTATCATGAGGAGTCCAGTAATTCAACTACGCGCGGCGGGACAGTAAAAAAAAAAAAACAGGTGAAAACGGTGAACCCCACCAACAAAACGTCCTCGAGCATAATTATGTAAGTTGTCTTTTATTGTTTTTTTTTCTCATAATATGGTTAAAAGTTTTTTTGGATAGGGGGTATAAATTTGCGGAAAAAGTTTAAGAGCGAGGCACTATGGAAGGGGAGAGGCTGTAGCTGACCGTAAGAGTCTAACATTTAACTAGTGTTATAGTTCAAAAGAAAAAGAAAATTTCTTCAGAATAAGAAACTGAAAATCATTAAAATCACTCAGGATGTTTTGTAATGGCCTCAAAAAAATCCTGAAAATTTGAGAGGCATGTGAAACCAAATCTACAAAAACAGGCAAAAATGTATGAACAGGAATTGCTATGACATAAGAAAAAGGTTGTGATCTCGAAACACTATCAGTACAGTTTTGTTCTTCTATTATTTTTGATACCATATTGTTATTGTTAAAAAAATAAATATAGGCATTAGCTTTCAAAAACCTAATTTTGGTACGAATTGGCAATTCAGTTTTTTTTATGTCTCCTAAATTTCTGAGCAATGGCACTCATCACCCAACGCTCTGACGTTGGCTAGGAAGTCCCTTGGGTGTTGTTTAAATAATGATAAGGTCCTAATAATTACGGTCTGATAATTTTTTTCCATGCTTACAAACACGAGTTCATAAATACGGTCTCTTTGAGTTGACACATATATCACACATGTACCCAAAACACAGTGCTATAGTTATTCCTCGGGTGTGAAAAACAAAAAAATGTTCAGCATTCACAGAAACAATATCACAGGTGAAAACTCATGTGTGTTATAACAAATATGACATCTCGAAGTCCTTCTCATAAATTTTAACTTTTGGTTGTTTCAAAATGCATCAACCCATCTCCCAAATTTAAATTTTAGTTAAAATTCAAAATTTTCCTTCAGGTTTACTTTTGGATATCTATTATAATCACCTTATATAACGTGGCTGAGATTTCCGCCACAACACATGATGGGAAGGACAAAGATGATCACCTATGATGAGCTGGGGCATTAATGGTGGTTGTGTCACAGATAACCATGTATGATGAGCTGCGCCGTGGTGGGTGTGTCAATAACCATTTGTGATTGGCTGCTGCATGGTAGGTGTGTGAAACGTAAAGATCGGGTCCCAGGATACCAAAAGTTTCCCATCCCGATTAAACTGAGTACACAGTTCAGCAGTCTTCCAGCAACTCGTCCTTTAGTCAGTTAGGTTATGTGAAAGCACCATTCCCCGTGAAGAATAATGGTGTTGACTGGCGGCTGTTTGGACCAAAACAGTCATTAATTGGGGATTCGTCAATAGTAAAAGACCATGCGTGAGTGCGCAGAGTTTCAGCAGCACATCACCAGACGATTTAACTTTCTTCAACAGAGAAGGAAATGCTTTAATTGTTTTGTTGATCGAAAAAGGTGATTTGGTGATTAAACGCACCTAATCGTCGAAAGAATGAATGACGAAAGACAATATCACCTGTGCCAGGAGCAATTTCCTTGGATGAAGAACCAGGCTCTTTAAATTGCTGCTTAGACCTAACTCCATACCAACCGTTGCAGAAGACATGAATTTGGAAAACATTCGTCCACTATTCTTTCTTCCTACCATCTACAAGGGAGAACTGGATCTCCTCGAATCCCAGTTGACGCAAGATACGTCTCTAGGGTTGTCTAGGAGATAACATTTACTGAACGGGAACGAAGTTCCTGACATTTACTTCGACTTTACCTTGCTTCAGTAGCACTCTTTACCATGACTATACTTGTCCCAAACATCAGCCTATGGTACCAGACGAGAACAATAAGGGGCCTGGGCTGAAATATTTTACACACTCCACAGATTTCAAGTGAATGAGCATCAAGACTCTCGCTTTGGGAAATGAGGGGTAAAGACGTTTACACGTCGCTGGGTAGTAACAAAACCAAGTCTTCCAACATTCCCTTTTGTATTTTACGGGTTAGCGCAAACTGAAACAAGTAGGCAAACTTCGCTGTTCAAGCTCGTAGAGTAAAATTAAAACAAATAAAGGATAAGGAAAGGATACATAACGAAAAGCAAAACTCCGGGTGTGGTGCATAGTCACAAATTCGGCAGTGCACAACTGAGGGGGAGCATGCCATGATTAGAAAGTAAAGGTAGAAAACAAAGCAAAACGACTGAGAAGATGATGTCGGTCCATGGGATTGCTACTCTCCGACAGCAAAATATGCAATGCATTATCAGTAACAAGGCATTAGAATGTCAGGACAAAGACTGTCTCGCAGCCACAAGTTCAGCTCGGGAGCTACATTCCAACAGCTGTATGAAGAGTTACCCTTGAGATTTTTAATTGGAAACAAGGTCGTGACAACGAGATAGTCGGCTACACAGTTATCTCCTTCCGTGGTTGGATACTATCTGAATAACTGAAAACTGGTATCTGAATAATACGTATCTGAATAACTGAAAACTGGTATCTGAATAATACGTATCTGAATACCTTAAAATAACCGTATATGGGGTTCTTTCAAGTGGGTATTATGCTTTACGAAAATCTGTGAGATATATTGAAACACGTGGCCATGCATCGCTCTGCCCAGCGCAGAATGATTTGTTTTACCTGATTTCTCTAACTGGAAATGTCATGTAGGTAGGATAAAAGCGGCACAGACGATAGATAAAAGACAGGCAAAAGTAACGCCGAAGTGTTCATTGTATTCTTCAAAATGTGTTGTGACGTACTACAGAGGTGAAAACATGTGTATAGACGATTAATCTGCAGCGAGACATTCTGTCCGCGCAGCTCAGTTGGGGAGCGACTTACTCCGGAGTGACGGGACACAGTTTCGATGCCATCGCGGACAAACTTGTGTATTCACAGTGTCAATTAATTATAAGACAGTAAAACATTTTAGTGGTAAAGCTTCAAAAGCTCATGTTGGATGTCCTCAAGAAAAAGTGAGTTTGCACATGATACGCAAACTACACTGATCGACTCAGAAAATACCGCACTGTGAAGGAATAGAAGAAATGAGACGAAACTTACCACCCATGTACACAAATAGGTGGGAAAGAAGTGGTTTAATTCCTAAGCGATTACATGAACGTAATGGGCACTGATATACACTGCTGGCCACCCAAAATGCAACACTAAGAAGGACACGAGATGGCAAAGCCAGATTTACTGGACACATAACAACAGATACAAAGATGAAGCGATTGAGCTTACAAGCCCGTGCGACATGCGGAACACGCAGACATCAATAGTTCGTGTGGCCCCCATGGCTGGCAATAACAGCCGCTACACGCCGCGGCATTGAACGAAAGAGGCGTTGTATGTGGGCTTGGGGTATGTCGGTCCAGGCTGCTTCCACACGTTGCCACAGTTCATCAGGCGTAGCCGCAGGTGATGCTTGCCGGGCCACTCGGTTGCCGATCAGCGACCAGACGTGTTCGATGGGCGACATATCGGGAGAAAAGGCGGGCCACGGCAGCGGTGACACCTGGTGGGCCGTGAAGAATTGTTGCACGATGCGTGCCACGTGCGGGCGCGCAATGTCCTGTTGAAACGTGGCCGCTGGCAGATCGTGAAGGCAAGGGAGGACCACAGGCTCCAAAACGTTGGAGATGTAGCGGTAGCTGTTGAGTGTACCGGCGATGTGTACCAGAGTGGTGCGGGTGTCATATCCAATTGGACCTCAAACCATAACGCCAGGCGACGGACCGGTATGGCGATGCATAATGCAGGCGTCATACAGTCTCTCGCCGCGGTACCGCCACACGCGAATCCGACCATCGTGGTGTTGCAGGCAGAAGCGGGATTCGTCGGAGAAGACAATGTCATGCCATTCCGTAATCCAGGTGCGGCGTTCAACGGCCCACTGCCGTCGCACTTACCGATGGTGTAACGTCAATGGTTATTGGAGCAATGGCCGCCGTGCGACAAGTCCCCGCTCCTGCAGACGATGTCGAACGGTACGTGATGGCACAGGTTGTTGCGCAACACACCCTGATTCCTGCGCTAACGTTCGTGATGTGGCGGTGCGGGCCGCTAATGCGCGCCGCACAACATGAGGTCCGCTCGTTCGGTGGTGTGCCCCGGCTGCGGCAATCGCTCACGTCGGTCCGTCCGTTCCTCCTGCACCCACCGAATCCATACTCGCCTCACTGTGGTTGGATGTCGTCCCACACGGGCGCGATGTCTCGGTACGATAAACCGATGTCGCGACAAACCACTATTCGTCCTCTGTCGAACTCCGAAACGTGCTGGAATGATTGCCGTATTCAGCGACGAGGCATCAGGAAGCTTCCTACGCACAGGTCCGGCATCACAACACATTTCCAGTACTTACACCCTGCCTTTTCAGCACCCTTCTTATAGTGCTTCTCGGTGGCGTGCAGGGCGCACATGATTTGCATATACCCTGCAATGCTAATCTTTTGCATGTCCTCTCGCTGGCGACGCATGCTGCGAATTTCTGGCCAATCGGGTGCTTTCTTCTTGGTGCTTCATTTTGGGTGGCCAGCAGTGTAATATAATATGGACTGAGTCAATTGGTCGTATGATCGTCATGCTTTGCTATGCATTAGGCAATACGGATTTGGATCGAGTGAAATGGTTCAAAGATGGCGTCCAGAGGTATCGCTGTTCAAGCGTCGTTGATCTACGTCCGTTATTTCTCGACTTTGCGAGCGGGTTGCGCAGAGCGTTCAGTTGTCTTCTAATGATGGCTTACACGTTCATTATCGGGCAGAGATTTAGGGATCATGCTGGCAAGGGCAGTACTTGAACACTTTGTAGGCATTGTCTATTGATGTCGGCACGCTGCGAATGGGAGTTATAATATTGAAACTGGGTAGCAGAATAACCACGGAAATGTGGCAAAACAAAACGGACTGCAGAACGTCATCGACAAATAGTCGTGCTGGAATTGTACTCTCCGTGCGTCCCAGAGGTGAACGGGTGCTGATACTGATACAGCATGATACAAGTCTGTGGTGCTGTATGACGCTCACAGATGTTAGCAAGAACATCCCGGTGACCACGTCGCCTACAGACTGTCATTAGGAAATATTCGGCATTGAGACAGAAGTGAGACTCGTCGCTGTATTCGATATGGCTCCATTCATGACGCCACACATACCTGGTACTGAACCGCTACAGTCCTGCGCGGTGAATTGCAGTCATCGAAATAGCTGGTGAGTGAGGAAGCTTTCTCAGCCAATGGGTGATTCACAGTCAGTGTCCATACCACAACACCCACAGCTGCCAGTATACCTCGTCGAAGATCGTTCACTGTTGATTTTGGAGCTGCTACGGCTAACCGTTGAATCGGGTGATCAACGCTTTCGTATGTCTGCCTACGAGTATTCGTCACACTGCGGAGACGCTCCTTATCTTCCTCCAATCACTGTTGCCATATTCGGGACGATAATTGTAGCATCCCGAAACGTTTCCGCCGCAATGCGAGGCAGGATCAACCAATCGTACGCAGCCCCATAACGAAGCCACTGATAAAGATGCCCAGGTAATGGTAAGATTCCTGATAACGCTGCTTATGGATTCTCGTTCCTTACACGCGCTTTTTCTTCCGATATCACTCCGATGAAGAATTCTACACGCCCAGGCGAGGACGACCAAACTTAGCTACGCCAAGCCGTTTTGCCCTTTTATTTCCCTTACCTGTAACATGATTTGTTCCCAGCTGCAATGATTTACATAATCCAACTATCGACGTACACACTCGACAATACGGACAACGCTCCGACTAATACTGATGTGTCATTTTCTATGCTCAAAAGTTTATATTATTGCTTTCAAAGTTATTTGAAGAAAAAAATGAAAATGCAGTTGCTTCGAGTTTAAAATAAAGTATAACAGTTAGCCGAGAACACAGTAAAGAGCGATCCACATCTGTAAATTTTGCCTTATAAAATATCAGATGTCGCTAGAAGAACTCGCAACTAAAAGACGGAAATCCACAGAACTCGACGGAAAGGAGAAACGCTGCTGTCTGCTTTTCTTAGTTTTTGTGCTGTAGCACATCCATTATGGGATCAACGGTTCTTTCCGCTAAGCCACTGAGTCCAACGCAATAGTTTTGGCCGAAGATAAAGCATTGCTCTCAGCGTTCAAAACGTGGTCGTAATAACCCACAACAAATAACCATAGCCAGCTTAGCATTCTTGTGTACCTTCAGAAACTAAGAATTTTTCAAAGAAATTACTGACATTTCCTTTCAGTTTTCAAATGCTCGTTTTTTTCTCCATTAAAATAATGGGAAATCCATAAACTTCTCTGTTAAACGGACTAGTTTGTAGGGATTTTATTCAGGTGCTGCATTATTTTTATTCTTACTGCATGAGCCATAAATATAGAAAATAGACCAATAATTCCCTCGCTTTTTAAGCTTTCTCGTCACTATAATCCGAATTATTTTAAACTCAGCGTAAAAGTTATTTTCAAATAAAAATTTAATCTGTGTCATTATACCAGAATGGTCTTAATGAGAGAAAGGTTATTGCCTCCTTGCAAATAACTCTTTTCTAAATTCAGATATTTTAATGAAATTTGTCATGAAAATAGAACATTGAAGCACGCTGAATGCAGTGGTGTTACTTAAACAGTTACCCACTGAAATTAAGCATTTAAGCTAGCGTTCAATACAAAATGTGTCACCAGTTTGGAAAAATTCCGCGAACTGTTGTTTAGCCCAGAATCACCCAACCGATTTAGCTCCATCTGTATCCTCAAAACATTAAAAACGGAGACTTTTCTTCATGGAACTGAGCAGGTGAGAGTCAGAAGATGCCAAATCACGGCTCTGTGGTGGGTACAGAATTACTGTCCGGGTCATTTTTGCAGTGACCTAAGATGTTTCAAAGTGAGGTGTGAGATCGGTCGTTGTCATAGTTTAGGAGGACAGAAAGAAGAAGCATGTATGATCTCTTCTTGTGGAGAGCTTCTCTGATCTTCTTTGGTGTCTCAGTGTAACGAGAACCGTTGACAGACTAACGCCGCAAACATCACGAAAAATTGCTATCCTCACTTCTTTTTTATTGAACGTTGTGAGTTGAACTACACTGGCATGCAAATATTAAGGACGAGACGGTTTTTTGAATGTAACGTCGTGCATAAGTGCTCCACATCGACTCAAATCATACCATGAGATCCCCAAGATGTAAGAATATGGTACAAGTGAGCAAAACCGTCCAAACAAGGAATTCAAAGGATACAAAGGCACTTTATTGAAAAAGTAGCTTCGAGCACAACTGGACAGAAGACAGAAACGTCCATGTGACAGGTGGCTGCCAAGAAAAATCCAGTCTTTAGTAGGGGATATGATCACTCCTGACTGCGTTGCAAGATTTACAACGTCTGTCCATGCTGAGGACGAAGTTGTCAAGAAGCTGTTGAGGCATCGCGGCTCATTCCTCTTGTAGCGCCAATCGCAGCTGCGGAATCGTTGCTGGCGGCTGGTGACGTGCTGCCAAGCGTCTCCCGAGAAGGTCCCACACGTGTTTGATTGGATTTAGGTCCGGGTACCTTGCGGACCAATCCATGCGTTGAATATCTTCACTCTCCAACAGCTCTGCGACAGCCACTGTACGATGAGGTGTAGCGTTGTCGTCCATGAAGAGGAACTCAGAACCCACAGCACCTCTAAACAGACGCACGAGAGGCAGGAGAACCTCGGTACAATAGCGGACACCAGTGACTGAACCTCCTTGGAAGATGTGAAGGTCAGTACGGCTACCAAGTATGATCCCGCCCCAAATATTGAACTCCGCCACCTCCAAACCGGTCCCTTTCGATGATGTTCGAGGTGTGATTGCGTGTTCCCTGCTCTCTCCAGATGTGTATACGTCCAGAATTGCTCGTCAGACTAAATCGGCTCTCATCCGTAAAGAGAACTCGACCCCATTGCTGATGTGTCCAGTTCTTGTGTTCCTGGAACCACAGAAACCACCGTCTCCGATGAGCAGGCGTTAATGGCACACACCGTACTGGTCATCGTGCAAATAGACCATCTTTGTGCAGCCTCCTGGCAGCGGTAAAACGCAATAACGGACGTCCAGTTGTCTGTTGCATGTGCCTTGCGATTTCTCCCGCTGTCTGCCGTTTGTCTCTTCTCGCTTGTAGGACAATATACCGGTCGTCTGCCGCCGTGGTTGCTCGTGGACGACCACTGCTAAACTCTCGGACAGCTGTTCCTGTCGTTTGAAATGCTCTCCAAGCTCGTGAAACGATGCTGTGAGCGATCCCGAACTCCTCGGCCGCACTAGTCACACTACTTCGACCTTCTTCCAACTTCCCAATGACGCTACCTCGGGAAAAGTCATCCACTGGATTGCCTGTTGTCGTCTACTGGATTGCCTGTTGTCGTCTACTGGATTGCCTGTTGTCCATATCACACGGTGGCAGCAACTCGACGTCGTTCAAACCGATGTATACCGTGCAACAGCTTTCACCGAATGGCTGAGCGTACACCGCCCGTGTGTTTTATACCCTTCCGACACTCCCTGCCCCCTACGTCATACTGCATATATGCGCATGCCCTACCGTACCGGACCCTAGTCTATCTCCTGAGTGGCCTTTCGGTCTGTTCTGCCTGCTCTTTCCGCTGTTATGCAAATTTCACCTCTTCGTCCTTAATTTTTGCACACCAGTGTACTTAGATAAAGATGATGTTTTGTGCCTCCGTTCCATAAACTGCGCTTTAGTCCTTGGCTCGCCGCCCCGGTGGCGCAGTGGTCTAAGCGATGGCCTCTGATCATTCGTCCGAAAGGGGTCCGGGTTCGAATCCCGGTGAGGCATGGATGTTGTGTTTGTCTTACGGCACTGGCTCTCTCCCTTCCCTGGAACCAGTGACCCTAAATTAGGGACGATCGACTGCTTATAGCCCATTGAGTTGCTCACGGTGGTCGTTAAACCTCCAATCAAAAAAAAAAAAAGTCCTTGGCTCATAAAGGAAAACCCAGAATTCCATCTCTGGTAACTACATTAGAACCTAATGTGTCCTGATTAACTGAAAACATTCCGAACAGATCTCTGTCCAGTTGGAACCTTTGATTCCGATAATTCTGGGTTAGTTGGCATGGAGCCTACTTTGCGCAGACTTTCCGATATCCCAAGTGGTAAATTAATTTATTCACAGTACTTTGAGCACAATGCAGTGCATCACAGGTCTCACGAATGGTCACAGCTCGATCACTACGAATGCGTTCATCAACTTGCCGTTAATAGCATTTTTGAAGAACATGCATCATTCTTCCAATTTTCTATTTCACACGTTGAATTCTATCGTGTGAAACAGAAAAGTGAAAGAACGCTTTAAAATCCTTAAAAAATGCTATTAATAATTTACCACGTAGTCTAGCAGCAGGCTTATCTTAAGATTGAGCTATATCAGAACTGGCAGTTGGTTCTCGTCGAGGACTGCAGTTGAAAGCTTTCTCTTCGGTTATTTGTTGCCCACCAAGTTTTCTCCTACTTGATGCATCTTTAATTGTCTTCTGACTTTGATTATGTCAACTGGCGCATTAACATGAACCTTTTTCCGCCTTATATCAATCCTGGTCGGTTTATTAACTTTCATTTGTAAGAACGTAATAACAGCTCTTTGTATTAGGCAATATCCATCCTTTGCACTGACCGATCTAAATATAGAATGTGTGCAGAAAGTAACGCCGCCATATTTATATACAAGCCCAATGGCAAGGTATCATATTGAAACAAAACAAGGACAAAGCTCAGAATTTCTACTTTAATTCACACATTTTATTTTTCTACATATTTCTCCTCACGCTTAATGCAGATACGCCAGCGTTTAATAAGTTTGTTAACCCGTCTCTGTAAAAATGCCCTTAAAAAAGAAAACACATAGGTTTTCTATTACAAATTAAGCATAACCCTACGTTCCAAGAGAACGCATGTGCTGCCATCTATCGGTGGTATGTGTTTCAGCTGTTCAGTGTTCCTACGGATAATTTTATGTTAAAATTTGAATTTTTAAAAGGAACTCCAAGGTACACACATGAAGCAGTCTCTGTGAGTTGATGCCAAACTGTTAACCTCTATAATGATTAGGTTTTCCGGTAGATGATCGAGATACACACAGGGAGACTTAGCATTCAATTATTATGTGCACATGAGCCGATGTTCTTATCAAAACAATGAGACATTGTTTTGTGACAAAATTTGAATTTGTCTCATGGGTTTTTATTCTGCTAGTTTTCAGCTTGTAACAATATGAAAATGGTCTCAGCAAGATATTGTGTTTCAGTACCGCTCCTTTTATGGTTACAATTTGAGAACTAACTGACAGCCGTCATAATAATTGAATAAAATATCCGTAGTGAAACCAAAAGAATACGAAAACCACAGAATTTTCCATTTTGCGAAAACAGCTGAAATTTCTTTGATTTTTCTTTTCTGGAATGATATAACTGAAAGCTTTAAACGAACGTAACTCCTTGGTATGACAATTGGACCCGTTGATATTTTCAAAAGGTAATAATTTCTTCAGATTCTGGATTCCGTAACTGTCTATATATATTTCTCATGCGTATTTCTATTGATTAATATCGACATTTCTCAATTAACACTCGACATAAGGATACTTAAGGGAACGTAACTGAAGAATGGTCTTGTAAATCAACTTCTATGCCTGTAAAAGAAAATGAGTTCAGAA
The DNA here is from genome assembly GCA_039090855.1 of Macrothele yani. Taxonomy (NCBI): domain Eukaryota; kingdom Metazoa; phylum Arthropoda; class Arachnida; order Araneae; family Macrothelidae; genus Macrothele; species Macrothele yani. The sequence goes on along the minus strand of CM077008.1, from coordinate 50,550,528 downwards.
TATATTACCTTATAATTAAAGTTTCTAATAATTAGAAACATAAAAAGCTTTTATCTCATTTTATTTACTCAAGGGCAGGTAATACGTTTTTTAATAAAGCAAATGTTCTCAAGACGCCATAAGTTAAAGAAGTAACATGTTTAAATAATTTTGCCATTTTTGAGCGTAAACCACACACATACACACACAAAAAAGCATTAGTTATTTTTTCCTGTCAACATTCATTTATCACGTAACTTTTTTCTACCAGAAAAGCCCTGGTTGCGAAACGGTGGGGCTTGTTTTAGCTATTATAATTTTTCTGTATTCCTGATAACATGATTTTTTTAACTCTACAAATTTTTAACAAAATGAAAATAAAATGACATAAACAGTGTTCTTTCCGGTGTTCATGCTCATTATGAAAAACGAGACTCCGTGTTTGCGATCGTTCTTCTCCATTAGATGATTAATAGCAAGCATTCATTAACTTGTAATTTTTCCGGTTGATGCTTTTATTACGCCTTATAAATTGTAGGGAGAAAAAGAGAAAGTCTTCAATGACGGTGAAGCGCAGACTTTTTCAGCGCCGGATCTAAAAGTTAATTCCTGTGCTGATTTTTCCCCCAGTCTTTTGTAAATTTCGTTTCTTTGGCAAGCTTTATTCTCCATTTACTTTTACTCACACAGAACACTTACTCACATCAGTGCTTTCCCCGGACAATTGGGCAGCATGTCATTAAATGCTCTTTTTCACTAGTTTTTATGCGATTCAGTGTTGGTTTTATATAAATTAATGCTGTATAAATATTAGTTTTTATACCTTTTAGAAAGATTATTCAGGTCTTCATTTTAACGAACTAAAGTGTTTCCATTCGGCACATATTAAAAAATAATAATTTGCTTCTTTGCGAAAACGATTATTACCTAATGTAACACTAAGCAGTATTTCGGCAACGATAATTATTTAAAAAAATATTTAGCTATATTGTGCTATATACAATACCAAAATTCTTTCAATCAGAGGCAAACCTCAGAATTATATCATTACGAAGTTCCGTTTGCTAAAACTAAGGAAACATTTCTACATCATAAAACAAACTGCGATATAAAATTTTGCGATATGGGAGCTATTTCATTTTGTTCCACCTTTAACATTTCTGTAATTTAAGATGTCGTTTAAAACTTGACATCCCGATAAGAGCTGATTAATTTCTTGACAAATAATAAAATGAAACTTAAAATATAAAAGTAGAGAATATTGGAGAGATTTTTTAATATGTTACGTAAAAGTAGTTAGTGTAAAAACGTTTCTGGCACATAAAGGACAACGCACGCAACACTTATTCTTGCTTGCGTTCCCCATGTGTCCATGTAGTTTAAATTGTTTTGCAAAAAAGAGCAGAAACACAACCGGTTAAATGATTTTGCATAAGACAGTTTTAATTGAAATTTTATTTGCACGTCAAAATCTACTCGAGATTCTTTCTCATAAAATCCCATCCCGTTTGGAGTATTTCCATAAGTTTTTAATGGGTCCCCTTTCTCGAAAGCAGCAAATATTCTTGATTGGAAGCAATACTTTTACTTTGTTTCACAAGCATACCTTCTTCCCCGACCCGTGTTTCTGAATGTAGCACGACAGAAAAGGAATATTTTCAAGTTATTCAGAACAAAACATGTTCCGCTTGTTTTCTTTACAACTGTTGTTGAATCCTCTGCTCAGTTATAATATCTTTGGATATAGTTAATAGCTTCATTCAGTTAATAGCTCCATTCCAGTCTGACATCGTGGATTAGCAAGTCTGCTTTGAATTTCCTTCAGTGGGTTCATAAGTTCAAGCAATATATTTTGCGTATTTTTGGTTGGTCGGTTTGTAGATTTTAATGGCGCAAGGGCCATGTTTGGCCAAAAAGCGCCAGACACAAGATCATCAAAGAAAGACATTTAAGAACATGGTATAAGAGTTAACAGCAGGTTGATATCGTAAAAGTGAAAAAATGAGAACGAGGAAAAGTTTAAAACTAGATAAGTTTAAAAGAGTGAATATGTGTTAAAAAAGAAAAGACGGAGGATGTATCACATTGGTCACCCAAGATTCTCTGCAGCGTAGTTGCGGTAATGTCGAACAAATGGGAACGGAAATGATGAAAGCGATGATCACGAAAACGAACACAGAAGCATAGAATATGACGGACAGTGAGTCAGCAATTGCACGTTTCACACATCGGCGCAGTGTCGCCACATAGCAAAAGTTATGCTTGCGCGTTTCCGCATAGCCACAATGCCCAATGCGGAAACGCTCAAGCATAACTTCATCACGACGGTTTGTTCGCAAACTAGATGGCCATAGTCGGATCTGTTGTTTGACGGAGATACGTCTGTTATTGCCCTGTTGAGACCAGAGGGACTGCCACTGAGCATGATGAATGCACGGATACCAGGACGAAAATCTCCTTAAAGCAGCAGCAGTGAAGTGATCATTATGGAGGCAACGGACCTGACAGATATATCCGCCAGCATGTTACCCCGTATCCCAACATGGCCAGAAACCCAACTTAATCGGACCACAGATCCAGCACCAGTCAAAGTCCACCGGAGGCGACGACCATCTCTGGTGACTGGAGAATCATTGCCCTCAGGAGAAGATAGAACTTAGATGATAGACTGGGAGTCAATACAAAGCATGGGGCGACGATGGAGTCCAGACTGGATGTGTGCGTAGTCTACCTTGTTCATATTCTCCAGCTGGTTCCCTAGTAAATTACATTTTTTTGTGTATGCAAATAGCTTGCTGTCAGAAGAGGTATCTTATCGGATGAAGTTTTTGAGCTATAACTAAATAGGAAGAAGCTACCGAAATAGCCTTAATACTGAGAATATACCTCATTAAATTCCAACAGGCATATTTGTATGCACACTGGTCATTCTAATTCATTAGGTATAACAAGATATGTAACGTACTGCAGAGATAAAGCACATGTCAAGACAGCAAAGTTGCAGAGATAAATTCAGTCTGTGTAGCTTAATTGGAAAATCATTCAGCTCCAGAGCAAAAGGATGCGATCTCCGCCACCGCCAAATTTGTGTTTTCACTTTGTCGCCCTATAGTGGAAATCGATCTACAGGACGGTGGGTTCTTCGAAAAAAAATGTGTGATGTTCTTTCCTCACATTATCCGAAATTGATGAGAATTTCTTCTTCGCTTCAAAAATGCGTGTTGCTTCTCCCACGCATCGTCTAGAATCAGTGAGAATTCTTCCTTCTACAGAGAGTTACCTCAAACATTGTGCGCGGCGGAACCGAAACCTGAGATCTCCTGCCCTCCCCTTTCTCAAGGACGAACATATGTGACGTACTAGAGAGGTAAATTACATGTCAAGAAGGCAACGTTGCAGCGATAAATCCCGTCGGTGTAGTATAACTCGACAAGCATTCGGCTTAGGAGCAGAACGATGTGGGATCGATCTCCACCATCGGCAAATTTGTGATTTCACTTATATTGAACTGAATGATCAGATAAACCAGTCGCTTCGAAACGTCACATCCCAAGATAATCTGTAATAATGAATTATAAGTACATACGGGGTACTCACTGATTTACGAGCACCTTTCTCCCACAGCTTCACATACCCAGCTTTCCCCTAGAGAACGGCCGGTACCCTTCGTGGCGCCGACTCCATGAGATGGCTATGGAGTTGTGTAGGAATCCGCAATTAAGCTACTCTATTTGTATTACGATCCACAGTTCCGGAATGAATCAGTGTTGTGTGTCCAGCTGCATGATCTAGTGCTCCACAGCTTATCACAGATATTCAGTTGAGATGAGATCAGATGAGCATGGGGAACATTCGATATGTCAGCATCGCGTTCGTCGTACCATTCCCTGATGAGGCTGGTGCGATGACATGTGGTGTTATCGTCCCGGAAAGACCTATCCTCCGTCTGGGTGAAGACACAACATTGTGGGATGCACATGGCCTTCAAACAGTCCCTGTTAGTAGCCATATGCCATATGATGGCTCACACGCACTAGTGCTCCTCGGATTTGGAAGACAAACATGCCCCATATGATACAACTGTCCAAACTGGTCTGGATAGTCGTCATTAGTCGGCATACAATATATATTTCCGATTGTACCTTGGGGATGATAGAATTAACAAGAGTAAACTTTAATAACCATTCTTAATTTGGTAAGTTTAAATAATCTCCCTCTCATTCATCAATGCTTATTTTTAGAGTGTACCTTTCTCCACAAATTCCGTGCAGCTGCGCTAATCTTTCGTTTCTATGCTGTACCATCTGAGAGAATCGCAGAGTTTGATATTTATGGCTTCACTTTTGCGAAGGGGATGAGTCGCAATGATATCTGTAGGGAGGTATCAAGACATTATCTCATCTTCAGCCTAATGTAGGCAGTTTCCACGGAGGATCGAAGAACAGCTAATAGGTCAGGGGGCTCAGCAGCAGGAAAAGCAGAGAGAAGGCAATTAAAAATAATTCTCGCGCATTCTGCGAGGAGCTGTACAGGAGCATAAAGATGGGGATTACATAGTGGCCGAAATGAGAATGAGAAAAGCGAGTGATTTCTGATCGTGGCGTTTGAAGTAAGGGGTGGGAGGTTAAAATCTCTGTGCCAAGGAAGAGCGTCTTCGGCCTCTGCGAACAAAGAGGGTAAACAGAGGTTTTAGATGTCCGATGCCGTAAAGTGAGACACAAGAGAAATTAAATTTGGAAACCAAAACATAGCAGCGAGATAACTGGAGAGCAGCAGATCCTCGGGTTAATAATACAAAGAAACCAGGACAAAACTGAAAAATATTTCCCATTACTTCACGGAATAAACGTATTCTTGACTGCAAAGAAACGACTATTTTTAGTTGCTAATTTATTTATTTCTTCGTTTCATCATCGCGGAAAAATACAGGTAAAACTCCGGAAGTTCTAACACCATTTCCAAGCGAAGGGAAAACGAACCCTCGACACAGGGCACTGAAACATAATTCAATGACCATCCTTGTAACGCATTCTTCTTATAGCAAAACTGCATGCAATTGTCATCAGGAGATTCGTTTACGTCGATGGACTGCTGTTAAGAGAAAATGTTGCATAGGACATCTGCTCCTGTAAACCTTTCGTGCCAGTGTGCCACGTACATACGCTCGGGATATTTCTTTCTGCTTGACCCATGCTGTATTGGGTCGTCAACTGTGAAGATGTGTTTCGCGGATGGTTCTGTACCATCGCTTACCTCTAAAATCCAACTTTCGCCTGCCTTTATAGTTGTGTCGCCATTTTGGCAACAATCCTAGTACACTTTAACCACGGAGGCCACGAACAACCACAAGAGTCACCGTTTCCGAAGTGGATGCACCAACCCTTTAAGCTCGTAGAATGTGGCCCTTCGTAATCTACGATAAATCATTGGTTTTACCCGTCATGCTAGTAACGTCGGTCTCAACTCAACCACCAACTCTCCTGATACGCACAACTATAAACGCTCTCCTGTCCGTTACGCCAGTCTCGGGATGTGACTCACTTTGCATAGGGATGGGCAAAATTCAGTGCGATCTCACTGTACGTGATTATACAGGAAGTTTGTATCTCTAGGCCTGAAACGTGCGAATAGAAAGAAAAATGGAAAATCATAATTAGGTTTGTGCACTTTTATAAGAGAATAGAAAGAAAAATGGAAAATCATAATTAGGTTTGTGCACTTTTATAAGAAAACAGACTAAAAAAACCAACCGATGTTGCATTTCTTATCAAAATGCTTCGGATTCAAGGTTACAGAGAGCAAACTACTACGCTAAGTGCAACTGTCGAAAACATTTTCCCAACCTAAGCACTTTCAAGCACTTTGCCTGCTACTGGGGACGAGCGTCGTAAGATTTAGGGTTGATCCGGTCACGCAGACGTATATAGGCTAAAGCCAAAAGGACGCCGCTTTACTGATGTTGAAACAGGAGGTCCTTGCTTCATAAGGTTACATCTGACTGGAACCTGTAAAGTAAGAAGCATGAATCAAGAAAAACTTTAAATTTTCAAGGCTGAGATCAAATGTACCAAACTAGATATTATAGATATGAGTGAGCTCCAGTTGACAGAAATGGGTTCTTGGATTGCGATAAATACAAAATTTATTATTATGGGCACAAATCTATACTTAGGAATTGAGCAACTTTGATTCTTTAGAGGAAAGGGGGCAATGTACTGGAGAAATGAAAAAGGGATTATCCCTAGAGAGAAAGGCAATGATAAATTTGGAAAAGATTATGAGGAATAAAGACATTTCAATGCTAATAACGATCAGAATTGTTAAATCAATGGTCTGTCCTGTGGTAATGAACGTTTGTAAAAGCTGGACATTGAGGAACAGTTAGAGCAAGAAGATAGATGTTTTTTCATTATGAACCTGCAGACAACTACGTAGAATTCCATGGACTGCAAGAAGAACTAAACCAGTTGCTACCTGGAGGAAATGATCTGTAAGCAGAAACTCATATATTTTGAACATTTGATGCGTGCCAATAGGAGGTTCGAAAAAATGATTATGTTTGGCAAGATTGGAGGAAGCAGATAAAGGGGAAGGCAAAGAACAAGATCGCTGAATGAAGTCAAGGACAGATGTAGAATGACCATAGAAGAGTGGCGAGACCTTCCTGAGAAAAGATCAAGATGGCAGGTTTGTGTTCATACATTCACCAAATGTCGAACACAACTCGATGAAATTTAACAGCAACAAGACTTTTCAGCTGCATCAATAACAAAATTTACATTTGTTTAGGGATTCCACGCAAATCTTTAAAGCAGCACCTAAATATTAAATAATATCAACTCACTGTTGACAAATAGAATAAAATTCTGTTTGCTTACCAATGCGCATGCTATGGCTGGACCACCAAAGCTGAAAACGTAATAATTGTCCACCCTAAGCCAGCAGTAAGCTTCTGTTCCGTAGCTAGCAGGGTCGATTAGAGCTGAAATAGTCACAACTATGAGGGGAACGCCGTAAGCCACGCAACAGTACCATCGGAGACGCCATCTGTCAGAGTCTTCGTTGTCGCCGAGGAGGGTGTACAGATGGAAGCTATCCAGAAAGGCCCAGGCAAAAGAAGCTAATAAAAGGTAGTGCAGAAGACCTGCAAGGACTGAGCAAGCCCGTGGTTCTTCAGTCTGTTCTAGACCGCCGACTACAGCTGCTTCTGCTAGGAGTAAACACAGACACAGGTGCTTGTGGATTGCAATTCTTTCTGTTCGTAAATACCTGCATAAAGAAAAGGAAATTGAAACATTTTTAAAGCACCGGAACTCTACATACGTACTTTATATACTAATATTTTTATAAAATTAGTTTCTTTTCAGTGAAAAAAGTTCGCAGCAACCAATCGATGACAGTAAACCAATCCATAGTCAACCAATCATAGCCTGTGACAATGACGCTCATAAGGACATAGTTATACACAAAATAACTTGATTTGGATGGCCTATATGATTCCCACATTTGAAGCTGAAAAAGTTAAAAACTAAAACTTCAGAAGAAAAAGATATATAGAAGATATTTTGATTATAGGGTTATCCAGCTTCAAAGTTACAGGACCTGTGCCTCAGAAGGCTAGAATGCCAAGATTTCTGCAATTCCGACTTAGATTTTTGAACACACTTTGTCGATAAACATGATTCTTCACTTAGTGCTTATTTCAAATCCTGATACTGCTACATTATTTACTCAAAGTTATATCCTTCACAGCTTCTACGTACCAAAGTACAAGTACGTACAATATAATGTTTCCAAAACGTCCAGTTTAAGAGGATTCAAAAGCATATCTTGTTCATATAGGTATTTACAAATTGGTACAATAATTTATCTATGATATTTCCACTGATAGTGATTGCGTCCCTTAAAAATTCCATTAATAATTAAACGTTAAAAGCATTCTTTTGAACCACGTGTTTCTTATATAATTATTTTTCAGATGATTTTGCTTAAACCATGGATATGGAAACATAGTGAGACATCAGATGATTTGCCTTGAATATGATTATTGCCCGCGTTCAAATAGTGAGTGTAGACACGTAACTGAAAAGAAAATTTATTGGTTCAGATATTAACCCTCCATTAAAAAGTTATATGAAAGATCAATTCACTCAATTCAATATGGTACCTAAAAGGGTTTGTTCAGAAAGTGCAAGTGATTATTACTAAGAAGTGCTGAGCTCATGCGTTTGCGTTAAACATATGCATCGCTGCATATAACCAAATTTAGGTGTATAATTACCTATAGGAATTAGTTGATTTAATTTATGTATTCGGATGAACATCTAATAGAAAAAATAATTGCTTTGGTTACGATATTTATACCATATAGTGTATTTTCTTCAGTGCATCAAAATATAGGTTTAATGACCAGCATAAGCAACTCTATAAACATTCATCCCTCGCCGGTTCCAAATTTCGGACTACGGGTCCCAGGAAACAGTGTGGTCCAGAGCTGAAAGACAGTGTGGTCCAGAGATGAAGAACAGTGTGGCCCAAAGCTGACGGACAGTGGGGTCCAGAGCTGAAGGACAGTGTGGCCCACAGATGAAGGATATTGTGGCCCAGAGCTGAAGGACAGTGTGGTCCAGAGATGAAGGACAGTGTGCTGATAATGGAAAGTGTGGTCCAGAGGTGAAGAACAGTGTGGTCCAGAGATGAAGGACAGTGGGGTCCAGAGCTGAAGAACAGGGTGGTCCAGAGATGAAGGACAGTGTGGTGATGAAGGACAGTGTGGTCCACAGGTGAAGGACAGTGGGGTCCAGAACTGAAGAACAGTGGGGTCCAGAGCTGAAGAACAGTGCGGTCCAGAGATGAAGGTCAGTGTGGTGATGAAGGAAAGTATGGTCCAGAGGTGAAGGACAGTGTGGTCCAGAGGTGAAGGACAGTGTGGTCCAGAGCTGAAAAACCGTGGGGTCCAGGGAAGAAGGACAGTGTGGTGATGAAGGAAAGTGTGGTGCAGAGGTTAAGGACAGTGTGATCCAGAGGTGAAGGACAGTGTGGTCCAGAGGTGAAGTACAGTGTGGTCCAGAGCTGAAGGACAGTGTGGTCCAGAGCTGAAGGACAGTGTGGTCCAGAGCTGAAGGACAGTGTGATCAGAGTATAGTTGGTACGTTATTGAAGATGACGCGTGCCATCTTCACTTACGTACCAACTATGACATTGAGATGTCTTATAAACAACTCACTGCGAAACATTCAGGCTTGCACGAAGCGTAGATAACAGCAATATGTTAAAGACTCGTGGCTTAAGAGACTTTGAAATAGGCATGATACTGGATGACATGAGGGTAGGTGCAAGCACCTCAGAAACGGCAAACTTCTTCGACTACGCAAGAACAACTGTTTTTGGGGTGCACATTGAGTGATGCACACGCAACAAAAAAAAAGAAGTCAGCGGTCTTCCTTTGCAAGGAAACGACTGGTCGATCTTCGAGGGCAACGGCGGCTGAGGAGGATTGTACGAGGTAACAGACGAATTGCACTGCGTCAAGTAACCACACAATACAACAGCGGTAACAAGAGAACAATTTCCACGTATACAGCCGCTGCGCATTTGCGCTAATGGACTAAAACGGGAGGCGTACATTTCGTGCGCCAATCGTCTCAGCTAAAGTCTATAAATTCGCCTGCAGTAGGTACGGGAACACCGAAAAGGGTTCCTTGAAGACCGATAAAAATGTCGTTTTGTTCTATGAACGACGTTTTTATCTGATACACGGGACTTGGAGGACCAGAACATGAGATCAATAGCGCGAATCAAGGGATCCCATCTGCCTAGCCTTATTTGTTCACGGTAATGAAGGTCGTGTAATGGTCAAGAGTCTTATTTGATGGAGGGAAGGGAGTTTTTAAATACTCTAGAACAGAACTATATCCTTAGAGGTATCTTTTTATTATTGAGGATCAGTAGCGCCGGTTCGCGTTCATGGATGAGCTACTACCAGAAAGAGAGAGAGAGAGAGACAGAGAGAGAGAGAGAGAGAGAGAGAGAGAGAGAGAGAGAGAGAGAGAGAGAGAGAGAGAGAGAGAGAGAGAGAGAGAGAGAGAGAGAGAGCGAGAGAGAGATGGAGGGAGGGAGCAAGACAGAGACAGAAAAACAAAGACAGACAGACAGACAGAGAAGAGGGAAAGAGACAGAGAGTGAAAAAGTGCACCATGCCCCTCGGATTGTCACAAAGTGATTTTAGGAGCACAACAGTGACTTCCAAGAGTTAAAGTAGCTCCCACAGCTCCCAGATCTTAACCCAATTGAACACCTATGGGATGAGATTAAGAGAGCTGCTCGTGATACAGATCTCCCTCCGCCAAATGTTCGGCAACTGCCGGGCGACATAACATCTTCTTGGCTCAGCATACCTGTAGAGCGATATCAGCACATCATTGAACCATGCTGAGTCGAGGCTATTTTGAAGACCAAGTGTCATGCTATTAGATATGTGTTTCTAATAATTTGGTACCAATGACCTTGTTATATTTGGATGCAAGAGCAAACAAAATCAATAGGAATCATATGGCAGATTAACCAGTGCTTGAAAAACCGTGGCAAAGAAGTTGGAACACATGTCAAAACTTTATTCCATTTAACTTTCTGAAGGTTTAAATATAAACATAAATTGCCTGTTTTTCTTCATTTCCCTCCGAAATAAAGAAGCAGATTTACCAATAAGGCGAATTGGATGAGCATTCCATTGATTTCAGCCTTGAGTAATAAACGTCTGGAGCACTCATTTCTCTTCCTCCCAGTCTGCTTCACGCCTTGGGAGACAGCAGAAACTAACAACGGAAACAATTCCACAGTAATTACTAGCAGCTTAAGTGGAAAGCCATTACGCCAATTGTTATTTTCCAGCGTAAGCTGCGAACAAATCAAGCTGCACGACACTCTTGGTGTGCCCGGAGCAGACGGGACCACGGAAAAAGCAACGAACAATGCAATTAGGATGTGCAAAAATGTGCCCATTACCATGCTAGTCACATCACCATCCACTCCTGCACGCGTTGCTTTTACGACACCGACGACAGTTGCAGGTCGCGTGACATCCTTACAAATGCTTTCCTTCCGCTTTGCCGATGCGGGTCATTGGGTGTCACTGCAGAACCGGAGAAGCCGAAATACATTAGTTTTAGCTGTTGCAAACTATCGCTAAAAATCAACATTACCCTTGTCTTTTTCTAGTCTTCTGCCGCGAAAAAAAAAAGTGCACCTTGTAACAGAAAATCTCACACGCTATATTTTTCTTTCGGCATCCAGTAGAAAGGGATGCTCAGAGTGAAAAGGGATGCAACGCATCTAAACAACCCGAGAAGTCATTCAGTACCATTTTTATTTGGAAGTTGTCCTTTCTCGAAAAATAAAAGTATCTCTCGCAGAAACAAAATCGATCGAATGCAATCAAACGAACCCTGATTTACTGATCAAATCGGAAATTATCACAACGTCCGTATTTGCACGATCTATAGATCATGCAAATACGGACTTTGTGATAATTCCCGATTTTGTTCGCACGAGTTTTGTGAATTTCAGGAATTATTGATCAAATTTTAATAACGTATGCCGATAAACATATGACATCACCAAATTTGGTCAAAACGGTGGAGAAAAAATTGCATGTCACCAGATTCTGGGATGACAGCATGCCATCCCATAAAAGTGACAAACTGTTATAACCGAAATGATTTTAAAATACGTTAAACTGTGCTGAAAACAGAAGGTCTCCTAGACAACATGCTGATATACTGTTATATTCTTATGTACAAGGTGTGATCAAAAAGTATCCAAACTGTTCGGAATCGGGCGACACATGAAGAAGGGGTTTGGCACAGGTTGACCTTGGAACCTACTACGCATGAGCCGTGAGTCACGTGTCCCCTTCTCCTCCGGTTTTTTAACAGCAGTGCGTTGTTCTTACGTGTGCGAAGCTGTTCTGCGCATTTGTCATGTCGGAAAAAAACTGATCAACGAATTTGCATCACATTTAGTCGAAAAATTGGCGAAACATGCAAAGACACATACTTACAGTTACAGGAAGTCTATGAGGAGGATTGTATGAGTCGTGCACAAGTTTATGAGTGGTATAGACGTTTTAAAGATGGTCGTGAAAGTGTTAAGAGTCTATAGGGAGGATTGTATGAGTCGTGCACAAGTTTATGAATGGTATAAACTTTTAACGATGGTCGTGAAAGTATTACGAGTCTATGGGGAGGATTGTATGAGTTGTGCACAAGAGAATATGTAATATAAACGTCTTAAAAATGGGCGTGAAGGTGTTACGAGTCTATGAGGAGGATTGTTTGAGCCATGCACAAGTTTATGTGTGATATAAATGTCTTAAAGATGGGCGTGAAAGTGTTACGAGTCTATGGGGAGGATTGTATGTGTCGTGCACTGGTTTATGTGTGGTATAAAGGTTTTAAAGATGGGTGTGAAAGTATTACGAGTCTATGGAGAGGATTATATGAGTCGCGCACAAGTTTATGTGTGGTATAAACGTTTTAAAGATGGGCGTGAATGCATTGAGACTGATGAACGGTGAGAGAGGCCCGCAACCCGCAAAGTGAAAACAATGTCGACCTTGTGCGCACAGCTGTGCGGGAAAACCGCTGAATCACTATTTTTAGGTTATCTGAAGACTTCAACATATGATTTCCTTCAGTTCACTCAATTCTTACCGATGATTTGGGTATGAGACGCATCTCAGCCAAATTTGGGCCAAAACTGCTCTCACATGAGCAACAACAGGACCTTCTTCCAGTTGCTAGTGACCTGCCTAAGTGTGTCGAAAACGACGAAAACTTTTAAAAATCTATCATACCTGGGGATGAATTGCGGGTTTATGGGTGTGACCTCGAAACTAAGGCCTAGTCTCCAGAGTGGAAGATCTCAAATTCTAACAGACACAAATGACACAACAGATCGCAGCAATCTCAAAAAGATGCTGAGTGCTGATTTCAATTACGAAGAAAATATGCATCATGAATACGCTCCATCAGGCAAGACAATCAACTAAGAGTACTATTTTCAAGTTTTGAGGCGTTTGAGGGCCGCGGTTCCCCGCAAAAGGCCGGCATTGAACACGAGAGTAGCGAGTGGCAAGTCCACCATGTCAACACTTCTCTTCTGCCTATGCATCGCAACATATGCAACAGCTAACCTTGCAAATCACCGCAAGGCACAGGTTTGACACCCAACCCATTCGCCAGATCTCCCTCCCTGCCACTTTTTGTCTTTCCAAGAATCAAACACCAGTTGAAAGCGAAAAAATTCCAATATATTGAGGCGATACAACAGAATGCGACGAATATCGCTATTTAAAAACAAAAAAGGAAGATGACACCGATTTTTCGGGTGTAATGAGCACATCTTTTGGATCCGTTCTGACGAGAATTAAATTTATCGAAGCTATTCAGAGTCAATGAAACCGGTACGGAAAACATTGACCGAAGAAAGAAGTTTTTCAATCTGGTTTTTAATCCCGCAGATATTGCTGTAAACAGAATCGTGAGCCGACACCCTCTGGTTGCAGACTTGTGCGTTAAGAAAAATTTGAAATTACATGAGAAACATTTCGCAGCGCAAACGCTTACCAACAAAGAAAGAATTTTTTCAAATCGGAATCTTCGAAGCAAAGATATGGACAAATATAATATATGCATTCACTCCCCCTGGAGGAAAAACCATGCATTATTTTAGGAAGAATGTATTCTCAAGGGTTTTTTCGATGTGAGGAGTATCGGTCCAAAAAAAAAAAAAAAAAAAAAAAAAAATTAGTCGAGTTTCAGGAGCAGAGATTTCGCTGCAAATACACCAGATACAGAAACTAGCACTTATGCCCCATGGTGGTCAAACCATTCTTTACTAAATATTAGAAATTATGTGAAACACATTTTCCAGTATGCGATACAGGAGAAAAAAATTAAAATCGGAGTTTTAGAAGCAGAAATATCGGGGGAAACGCAATTTACCTTTGAGCCCCCTGGCGGAAAGTCTATGGTTTACTTGAAAATTTTGAATTTATATGTAAAACATTTCGCATCGGAAACACTATCCGACAAAGAAGGAATTTTTCAAATCGGACTCTTAGAAGTAGAGATGTTGACAGAACTAAAATATACATCTACGCCCCCTGGAATAGAAACCATGTGTTATTTTAAGAAGAAAATATTCCTAAAAGGTTTGTCGACGTGAGGCGTATCGGTCCATAAATGAATTCTTTTCCAGTCGAGATTTTAGAAGATCGGAATTTGCTGCAAATACGTCAGAAGCGGAAATTAAGACTTACGCCCCCTGGTGGCCAAGCAACTTTTTTACCAAACATTATGAAATATATGCAAAGGATTTCCCATCAGGAGCTGTATCTGGTACAGAAAGAATGTTTCAAATCGGAATTTTAGAAGTAGAGATATCGGGGGGAACGCAATTTACCTTTACGTCCCCTAGCGCAAAGTCTATGAAGTACTTGGAAATTTTGAAATTATATGAAAAACATGTCACACCAGGACCTCTATCCAATAAGGAAAGAAATTTTCAAATGAGACCATTAGAAGCAGAGATATTGACAAAAATAAGATATACATCTACGCCCCTGGCGGAGAAACATGTAACATTTTAAGAAGAAAATGATCCGAAAGGTTCATGGATGTGAGTGACATCGGTCCACGAACAAATATTTTCAATCGAGATTTTAGAAGCCAAGATTGTATGGCAAACACATCAGAAGTAAAAATAAACTCTTACGGCCCCTGGTGGCCAAAGTATTCTTTACTAAAAATTTGAAATTATATTCAATATATATATATATATATATTGGTTTGGAGGTTTAACGATCACCGTTAGCAACTTAATGGGCGATAAGCAGTCTCCCGTCCCTAATTTAGGGTCAGTGGTTCCAGGGAAGGGAGAGAGCCAATGCCGTAGGACAACCACAACATCCATGCCTCACCGGGATTCGAACCCGGACCCCCTTTGGACGAATAATCAGAAGCCATCGCTTTGACCACTGCGTAACCGGGGCGGCCAAAAGATTTTCCATCAGGAGTTGTATCCGTTGAAGAAACAATTTTTGCAAATCGGAGTTTTAGAAGAAGAGATATAGGGGAAAACGTAATTTATTATTACGCCCGTGCAAAGCTGCTTTCCAAAGTGCAATGTTACCTGAAAAGCTTACCCAGGCCGGATGATGATAAATTTCCAACGACAAGAGCGTTTCCCAAACATGAAGACCCGAAAAAGCGAGGCAAATAAGTTCCCCTTTATACATCTTCTAAAATTTATTTTGTCGCAATATAATTGAACTGTAATGCTAGGTGAGAATTTATTCATGTCTACATTAGCAAAGTTAAATCTTAAGCAAGCATTTTGCAGCAACGCAGCAATAACCGGGTATATTTGATGAGGAGTTTCATTCCCACATAAGAAAATAATACATGTTAGAAGAGTTAATAAATATGATAGCAAGATAGGTAAAATTTTAATCGCACCAGGTCTTATCATCTTATTAATTGGTACTATAATAACTAAAAGTGCTTACATATAACACTCCAGTTGCCATCAATTTATCTGATATTAGTTATCTTTGTGCTGATTTTCAAGCATAAGATGTTTAAGTTCAGTACCAGAAGTATACACTGAAGTGCCACAAATCATGGGATAGCAGTATGCAAATTTTTAACTGGCGCTACCGTCGTATAAAGGCTCCGACGCACGCCACGTTTTTAATCAGTTAGGAGGTGTAATATCGTTAGTCAGGTGGAAAAACCGCCAGTAGGATTTGGCAAGCCGACCTGCATTATTGCATTTTTTTTATTGCAGGTTTATCGACCACCGTGAGCAACTCAATGGGCTATAAGCAGTTGCCCGTCCCTAATTTAGGGTCACTGGTTCAAGGGAAGGGAGAGAGATAGTGCCGTAAGACAAACACAACATCCATGGCTCACCGGGATTCGAACCCTTCGGACGAATGATCAGAGGCCATCGCTTAGACCACTATCGGAGTTTGAACGAGGCATGGTGGTGGGAGCCAGATGGATGGGACATTCAATTTTCGAAGTCGTGCAAATTTTCAACATTTCTCGATCCACGGTGTCACGTGTGTACCGAGAATACCTCATGAAAGGTTTTACCACCCATCGTGGACAGCGCAGTGGCCAACCATGAGTGCTGAATAACGGTGATCAGCGGCGTCTGATCAGGATTGTCCATGCTAACAAACAAGCAAAATTAGCTCAAATAACATCCACACTCAATGCAGGAGGTACCAGAGACATATCCATCAGGTCAGTGCAGCGTAATTTAGCGTTCATGGAGTATGGGAGTAGAACTCCCACCAGAGTGCCTTTCTTAACACCACGACATCGGACACAGCACCTCACTTGGGCTCATGAACACGGTAATTGCACCCTGGAGGACTGGCAACATGTAGCGCGGTCGGAAGAATCACGCTTCCAGTTGTTACGAGCGGCTTAGGGTGCGACGCAGACCCATGTGTCCATGGAACCAAGCTGTCAACAAGGCACTGTGTAAGGTGGTGGCGGTTTCGTACATGTGTCCGATGTCTTTCGTGTCACGGTTTGGGTCGTCTGTTCCTCGTAAACACGTCATTCACCGGTAATTGCTTTGTTGCTCTGGTGGGTGACCATTTGCAACCCATCATAGGCTTCATGTACCCAAACAACGATGGGATTTTCCAGGCGGACAATGCACCATATCATCGTTGCCCAAGTTGTCCAAAAGTGGTTCGCGGAGTATTCCGGACATTTTCGACGGATGGTGTCGCCACCACGTAGGCCCGACACGAATCCAATAGAGCATTTATGCGTTGTGGTAGGAAGGTACATTCGCAGCCAAGATCCTGCACCTTCAAATAACAATGAACTGTAAGCGGCTTTTCGGACGGCATAGCTCAACATCTCTCCAGAAGTCTTCCGGCCACTTGTGGAATCGATGCCATGTCGAGTTGCTGCACTTCGTTGGCCTAGACGAGGTCCTATACGATACTAGGTACGTATCCCATGAATTTTGACACTTAGTGTACATGATGAAGGAATTTAGCAAACTAACCGAAACATCCTGAATGTAATACTTTGCGGAATACAATGTTCTTCTCTACGGAAAAGGAAGTCGGATAAAACACAGCGAGGGTTCTTTACTTATTCTCAAATTTAAACACGATCCCTTATCACAGTTATCGCACACGTAAATATGTTAATACAGGGATTTATCAAAAGAATGGAAGCACATACTTTTGTTGAAATCGTTTTATTAACAAACTGTACACCCGCATCGAAGCAGTTCAGTACAGACTAACAAAAGACATGCACATACGATAATGGAATTTGGGACCATATTTGCTGTAAAATAGGTCACAACCGTGCAAGTCATGGAGACAGAAAGTGTGATATGACCTGTCGTTCCAGTTATTCCTACAATTGTACAATACGATTGAGGTGGATAGCGTAGCTGACGTACCTCATCATCATGCTCTGCACCGATGATTCATTCCATTTTGACCACCCACAGGCTGGAGAAACGAGCGCGCCTAGAAATCGAACGGTGGCGCAGGAAAAGTTCACAGAGCAGTATATATTCATCCCGAAGACCGGCTTTCGGTTAGTAGAGTGTTCGGAGTCAGAATGGGAAAAGCTGCCGATTTATCGGAGTTTGATAAAAGATAAATTGTGATGGTACAGCGCCTCCAAACTACGATCTCTGACACGGCGCGGCTTGTTCACGTGCCGCTGTAGTGAGTACGTATCAAGTGTGGTGCATAGATGGCCAAACGACGTACCGTCGTTTGGCCGTGTGTCCTCCGCAGCTCATTGATGCCAGAGGGGAACGGAGGCTGTCGCGCATCGTTCACAACGACCGCAGAGCCACAGTGCGACAAATCACCCGCAGCTACAACAGTAGTCATTAGGGCAATGTGTCACAGCACACCGTTCAAAGCAGCATTCTGCGCATGGACCCCCGTGGCCGAAGACCCAGCAGGGTCCCCATGCTCACTGCACGTGTCGTCGCCAACAACGCATGAAATGGGACCAAGATAATCGATATTCGACCGTAGATGACTGGAAGAACGTGTCCTGGTCTGACGAATCAAGATTCCTGGTGCATCACGCAGACGGCCGAGCGTGGATACGCCGATTAACAACGGAGGTTATGGCACCTGGATGCACTGTTGGGAGGAAACAGGCCGGCCTCGGCGGTGTTATGCAGTGGGTGATTTTTTCTTGGGACACTTTAGGCCCTATGATCCCAATAGCACAATCTCTGACAGCTGTCAGGTATCTGAACATCGTTCGTGCATTCATGACAACTGTGTTCCATGCCGGTGATGGATAATGTGATAAGAATAATGTGGATATGTACAGGATAATGCGCCATGCCACACTGCCAGAATCGTCAAGGAGTGGTTCGAGAAACATGCTGGTGACTTTTAGACCAATCGCCGCCGTCATCAGGGCGAAAGGTGGTGCTACACGTTACTAGACAGATATCTCTAATTCAATTGCTCTTCAGTTTAAACCAGGTGTCTGTACCTACACGTTCTGATAAACAAAACTTTTCGGTTTTTGATAAACATGAAATGAATGATCTACGAAAAATCTCCTTCTCCTTCGAGTAAGCTATAAAACCTGCTGTCATCGCATCGCATTTATAATATTAATGAACTCTGCACAATGAATATGCTCTTTTCTTAATAATGCGTATCGTACAAATTATTATTTTTCAAGAATTTATAATGTACTGCAAATATTTCCGTTTTTATTAGGTGAGCATTTTTTTATTTCACCCTATTTATTGCACTGTTCCTTTCCTCCGAATTAGGCAGAAATATATCTGCCGTATAATATAAGATAATCCTGCCTTTTATATCTTTACACACACACACACACACACACGCGCACATTCACATCTTTATTTGTATTGTATCATCCTAAAGTAGGTAGAGCACTTCAGATTCTTGAAAGCATGTGGTTCATATGCATTACCTCTATTAATTTGAAATCTTAAACACTGGATCACTACGACTACAGTGTGCTACAAGAATATTCCTATCAGGTAGCGAATTTGCAGCTCGTTCCACAAATGGGTGATTCTGTTGTTCCTCAAAGTTTGACATCTGTTTCAGCCAAAGCTGTGGAGAAGACAATTAATGAACAGTTAGGTCATCTCTATCTCGCAGATTGCCAAAGGCTTTCGATGAAATTGATCAGCAGGCAGGTAATATCTATAATGACTTTGCTTGGAATATGACTCCTGACAAGTTTGATGAAACTCAGATAGCTGCGCTTGACAGCACCAAAGCTGTAGGTAAAGTTACCTACGAAACATCTTAAATAAATGCGGATAACTTTACCTTGTAGGTTGCTCCCTAGCTTTTTTGATCGCTGCAAGTGTGTGATACCTAAAAGTACATATTGTGTGACGCAACTCTTATGAATGCAGGAATGTTTTCAGCCGGTTCAATTCGTTTCAGTGTCTTTAACATCACAAAACAAATGCACTTCACAGTTTTGCTGTAGACAGTTTCTTCCTTGCAATTTATGCTCCGAGCTGATCACATGCTAATGAATTTCAGCTACTGCGTTGCAATGTTTTATACCGTTTAAATTGTCCATTTATTGTTGAGTGATGGCATCTTGGAGGAACCTAACTCTTGTAACGCGTACACTTTGGAGGGGTTATTTTTTTATTTATTTTTGGTTGGAGGTTTAAGGACTACCGCGAGTGTCAGTGTGCAGTCGCCCATCCCTAATTTCGGGTCACTGGTTCCGGGGAAGGGAAAGAACCAGTACGGTAAGACAAAAACAACACCCATGCCTCACCGGCATTCAAAACCTGACCCACCTTAGACGAATGGTCAGAAGTAAGCGCTTAGGCCACTGCAACACTGGGGTGGTCTTTTGAGGTTAATAGACGCAGAGATCATTGTATTTATCTTCTTTCTATGTCAGATAATCCTTTTACAAGGTTAAATACCCTCTTCTTGGTTGGCCTGAATATTTTCTTTCGGTTTTCTCGAATTTTTTTTTTTTTTTTTCAAATCGCTAGGTGTTTTCGTATCATCACTCACTCTGGTTAGGCAGCACACTTTTGTTCTCAAAACATCTTGGACTAACTTCGTGGGAATCCGTATTTCAGGCAGTACACTCAAATCTTTTTTTTTTAAATCTCTACGTGTTGTATCTGTACAGGATGTATCCGTCTAATTTTTCATTTTGTTTCTCTCACATTAGAGGTAAAAACTTCTTGCATTTTTAGCCTGTAGTAAAGTGCTTATGGCATAAAGAAATACCTTTACCCTCATTTTTTGAGCCGTCGCTAAGCACTAATATTGCATCCAGTTAATCGTGCAGCACTAATAGATGAGCTAAATAATTCAGCATTGTTACTTCCAAATTTTAGAATTCCTTATGTGTGCGTTATTATTTCTTGAAAAATTACGTCCAAGAAACCATTCGGTTCGTACAGATGAATGCATGCCATTTGGCACCGGATTAACACGAACAACCACTCCAGCTCAATGGTATCATCTTGCAACGTCACAAGCCATATATAACAAGGTTAGTATACACTATATTGCCAAAAGTCTCCGGACACCCCTTCAAAAGCAAATGAACGGATCCGCTGCGTTGTTAAGATGCGCTGAACAGCTGCAAACGGTATACAAACAAGTCTGCAGCTGACCGCGGTCCTATATCGCACTGTCGGGTTAAGTGAAAATGTCGCGGCGGGAGAGAACTTACTTTGAGAAAGGAAAGATTGTTGGGTGTTATGTTAGTGGGTTGTCCATAAGAGAAACCGAGAGGCGTTTAAACATACCCAAGTCAACTGTTTTGGATGTACTGAATACTAGAAAGACACAGGGCGTGCCTGAAGAAGCTAAACGATCGGCAGACCAAAGAAAATCAGTGATAGAAGACGCTGAAACCTCAGCAGAGTGGTTACAACTAATCGACGGAGTACTGCACAAGACCTCAGTGTACAGGTGACTAAAAATGCTGGAACCTCGGTATGTACACTTACCATTCTCAGAGAACTTCATTTCATGGGTTACCGTGGTCGTGCGGCCGCTCATAAGCCTTTCGTCTCCACACGGAATGCTACTCGTCGTTTAAAATGGTGTACAGAACATTTATCGTAGACCGTAGATCAATGGAAACGGGTCCTATGGACTGATTAATCTACATACACGATCCAGTAGTTTGATGTCTGTGTGTAGGTATAGCGGCAGCCCGGGTAACGCTATTTACCATAGTGTACTGTTCCTACGGTCAAATGTGGAGCTGACAGATTACTCGTGCGGCGGTGGTTTTTGTGGTATGGTCCCGGCCCATTGGTTTTCGTGGGACAAACCTGTTACCCACCACGTCCAACCTCGATATTCTGCACAACTATACCGTACCAACTCTATGGCAATACTATGGAACCGAGCCTTGTTGGTACCAGCAGGATAATGCACCGAGCTATAAAGTAAAGTCTTTTACGGCGTGGTTTGACGATAATTCCATATTGTGTGTGAACTGGGCAGCACATAGCCGTGATCATTATCCCACAGAACACCTATGGGATGAATTAGAGTCCCGCATAAGAAGTTTGGAACCAAGGACTACTACGAAGTAACAGTTGGAGGCAGAATTATGTACTGAATGGAAGCGCATAGCTATCGCTGTGCTCCAGAACCTTGTCGAAAGCATGTCGCGAAGGGTCAATGCATGCATTAAGGCTAAAGGTGGACCGGCACCGTACTAATGTATGTCAATAAATGCTATGTTGTGTTTCTCTTCTAGGTGCCTGGTGATTTTTGTCAGTATAGTGCATATCTGTTGTACGCGTTCTACGCCTCATTTCGTGACAAAATTCAAACGCGTGACCACAGGTTTAGATCAAGGAAGAACGTGGTGATAAGCCAGTTGCTCGTAATTTTCCAGTTCGATTTCAAAGTCGGACTTTTCGTCGGTATTCCCGTCCGAAATATTAATGCAGAGTTTGAGCAGGGTACTGCGAATGAACGCGGCCTAGGTATATGTTTCTCAAAAAGTTCAAACCGCAGACACGTTATTTGAAAATGCTCCACGTGGTGTTCCAATAGTAGATGCAACAAACGGAGAGCTGAAGAATATCGTAGAAGCTGATCCATGGTAAAATGTCCGTCACATAGCATCAAAGATTCGTGTGCACCGTTAGACGGTTGCATAGTGGCTGGAAAGAGAAATATTTGAATGTCTGGGTGTCACATGAATTGACAGCAGTCAATAAATCACGACGACAAGAGATGTGCATTTCCCTTCTGGCCAGGAAGAGACGGAAATGATTCGTACACGGGATCATTACCTGCGGTGAAGAGTGGGTTCTCTACAACAATCAAATGCAAGGAAATTGTGGCTGAACACCACAGCCACGTATACACGGTCCTAAAGCACCCGTGCATCTAAAAAGTGCTGATTCGTGTACGGTGGTATGCTACTGGCTTGATCCACCATGTTTTGTTGTTGTTTGTTTGGGAGTAGCCACCACTATTAGCAACTCCATAGGCTAAAAGCAGTTGCCCGAGTCAAATGTTTTTAGGGCCACTAGTTCCAGGGAAGGGGGAGAGCTAGCGCCGTAAGACAAACACAACATCCATGCATCTCCGGGGTTTAAATCCGGACTCATCTCGGAAGAATGCACCACCGTGGGGTTCGACCCACAAATCATTTCTCCAAGCAGATGAGACCAACAATTTTCTGTTTATTTTGTGTTTGTTTAACGATTCTCGTGAGCAACTTGGTGGACTATAAGCAGCCACCCATCCTTTATTTAGGGTCACTGGCTGCATGGAATGGCGAAAGCTAGTGCTGCAAGAAAAACACAAAATCCATACGTTATTGAGATTCGAAAGTGGACAATCTCGGAAAAATAATCAGATCCCTGCGCCATTGGTGCGGCAGACTAGTAGTTGGAGAGATCAAGAGTGACTCCTCTATAATCAATGCAGGCTTGAGCAGGGTACTACGGTCTCACTATAGTGCTAAAATGCAACAAATGTACAAAATGGTTCCTATCAAGCAGACAGTTTTAGACAACAAGCATGGGATCCTTCAGTTGAAGGACGACGCGTTCCCACATGTCTCCCAAAAGGCTGTCTAACAAATTCATCAAGTGAATTACGAATCTCTGCCGCACCCAGCATGTTCCCCAGCACGAGCTTCCACAGATTATCGCTTCTTCAGACATCTGGACCATTTCCTGCTTGAGAAGATCTTCCCTAACGATTAAGCTGTGTGTCTGTCTGTTGCCACTTTATTTGTCTAACAGGACCCACAGTCTCGTAATCCATTCGCAGAAGCAAGTCGATGCAGAGGGTAGCTGCTTTGCTTAGGCGAGTAGGTGCTTCCTATTTGTACGTCGTGTGAGGATTTTCAAGAGGCACTTTCATTTCGGAAATTTCATCTCCACCAACCTAATAAGTCTGAGAAATCTCTGATTTCAAATAACAAAATTAAAACGTTAAATTGATCACGGTAATGTTTACTACGGAATTTATTTTTCATAATCATTCTCCTATTAAATAAAACTAGAAATTAATAATGGAAGTAATTTAAAACCATTTACGGCTGAAACTTTGTACACAGAAGCAAATATTTCCTCATGAATATCTAGTGTTACATTTCGAATGACAAAAAAGAAAAACTGCATACATTTTTCGTAAACGCAACATTTGAAGACATGAAGGAGATCCCTGGACTTTCCCTCTATCGAGCCAGTATTATCATCAGACTTAAAACATAAAAAGAATGCGCCGTGCATGTGTAATACTGCAAGTAATTAGTAGAGAGCTCAAGAAACACCGGTTAATTATAGATAGACCTTGATATATTCGACTTCTACATGATAAGTCGAATGAAAATCCCTTAGAATAAATACTGAGTGTCATGGAAATGTCAAAAAATAGATGGTAAAATATAATATTTTTGGATTTGTTTTGTAGTTTTTTATTTACGAATTAATTAAAGCAAGTGGAGGAAAATACGACAAAAAAAGATTTCTTCTCATTTTGCAATAGATTTTATCTCCCCCTATCCTCATCACAATTAGTTTGTTTACTACCTCTAGGGCAAAAACGAAACTGCCTTAATTTTAGAAATAATAATGCCTTGTCATTTGAAAAACAAATTTGACACGGGATGACTTAGAATTTAAGAATAGCTTATGCGGGAAATCACAAAAGGAGTAAAAATGATCCGTAATTGAAAATAAATTACTAGCAATATTAAACATGTTGGGGGGATGACGTAGTTCTTAAGCCGCTTATCATTAAATTAGTTGCAAAATCAGAGTTATTAGATGCATAATTACGTGAGCAATTAAACGGTTCTGTACAGGAGAAAAAATCTAAATTTGCCCTTAAATTATGCTTGCACTTTTTCGTGATATAAAAAATATCACAAAAAATGTATTTCGAAATATCACGTTCCGCTTGAATTTCTTGGATAATTATGTCCTCATAAAAATTTACAGTTTTTATTGTAAACATCAACTGAATGCGAAGATGCTTCTAAAAAAAGTAACAGCTTAATTTAAAGGATACATGGGGAACATAGAATGAAAAGTACATACACTGAAGTGGATGATTTAATTTTGACATCTTTTTTAACCCTTCCACAAACTTATGTCTTACTCCCATATGATGATACAGGTTTTCTGATTACCGTGATTACCTGGGTGTGTATGCTGGTGAACAAAGACACCATTTCCTCTTTTTTTATTTTAAATTTCTTATGTGCTTCGCATTCTCTTTGAGATTGAACATTTTCTATAACGATGTTAGGAATTTCGACCCAGGAGTCCCAAAGCAAAGTACTTTCTTGATTGATTTATCAAAACACACGTCTCGCAGTGGTCTAAGCGATGGCCTCTGATCATTCGTCCGAAAGGGGTCTGGGTTCGAATCCCGGTGAGGCATGGATGTTGTGTTTGTCTTACGGCACTATCTCTCTCCCTTCCCTGGAACCAGTGACCCTAAATTAGGGACAGGCAACCGCTTATAGCCCATTGAGTTGCTCACGGTGGTCGTTAAACCTCCAATAAAAAACAAAACAAAAAAACCACACGTCTAGTCATAGTTTATTAAAATAAAAAAAATGCAATGAGTTGTGTGTATGTGTGTACAAACAGAACTACGAAATTTTGATAGGCGCATTTCTTAATTGCACTGCACGAACGCAATGCTGGATACAATGCTTGGACATGAATACACTGGTTACATGTCTGCATTATGGAAAGAAATCATCAGTATACCAAAGTACGGGTTGTATTTGACGTGGCGTAGAGTCAGCCAATTTCTGGATCCCTAGAGGCGTGATTTTGCACCATTCATCCATTAAATGCCAAATCAATTACCCAGATTTAGCAGGAGGGAAAACGCTGCCTGAGACGTTGTTCGAAGAAGTCACGTACGCATATGTTCAGCTGAATTTTGATCAGGATGTTTCAACGGTCAGGACATACAAATCACTTCATTTGGCACGTTCATGGTACCTCTGGGTGACTATTTTCACTCGAAGAATGAGAGTATTGCCATATCGAAACATAGCAGCTGCCAGATTGCCCAAATGTGGCAGCATGGGTTTCAGATGATCACTGAAGATTGTGACATAACGTTTAGTCTCGATGACTCCGTCTATGACGAAGAATGAATCCAAAACTTCCGACGGTACTGCTCCCCAAACAATGATAGATCCTCCATAACGCTTCTCATACAGTAAGGAAGAAGCACTCTGTGTTGTAACATTACTTTGGCGGTCGCCACATGCGAACGTGTCCATTTATCGCGAAAAGGGTAATAGCCGATTCGTCGGACCATATCACATTCCCCCTTAGTTGTTGAGACCACTGCTTGTGCACACTGCACTACAGGACGCGACGACGTGCGTTGGTAGGTGTAATCAACGGCTTCTGCAATGCTACATGACAATGATACCTAGCTCTGTGTCATTCGTGGCGCAATGCTACATGACAATGATACCTAGCTCTGTGTCATTCTTGGCGCAATGCTACATGACAATGATACCTAGCTCTGTGTCATTCGTGGCGCAATGCTACATGACAATGATACCTAGCTCTGTGTCATTCGTGGCGCAATGCTACATGACAATGATACCTAGCTCTGTGTCATTCTTGGCGCAATGCTACATGACAATGATACCTAGCTCTGTGTCATTCGTGGCGCAATGTTTTGGTTGTCGAAAAGATGTAACACGTATTTTGTTGAATGTTGTACACCACTGCTCTACGATTGCCCTCCTGTTCTTCTCGGGATAGCATCATTCTGCGAACGTTCCTCTTCCGCAGCATGATGTTTAATCCACTATTGCATGAGGCTGACGATGTTTTGCCGGATCATTTTCACGTCGTTGACATGACGAACGTCCGTGTCGATACGGAAGCCGTTCAGCTGTTTTGATAAGGGAGGCACATGCCAAGTTTCTTCACACACAACTCCTTCAAAGTCACTGAGGTTCTTTCTTGATGTCATTATGATATCCGCTAGTTGATTTGTCGAAATAGTTGGCCTTTAGGCTCAGAACGGGAAACACTTTGGAGTCTATCTGTATATCAACAGAGTTTGCTGGTGGCACGTTCTAGTGACTGCTAAACATCAACGACTAGCGTATTCGGAGAACTTGGTGTCTCCAGTTTTCTGTCCACTACCTGTATATATATCCGCTCACACACGTTGATGTCCAAAATTGGCGCAACGAATTATGCAAATTCCACACGTCAGATATAATGGCAGTTGGTACGGAAATACACTCATGTCAAAAAGTTAAGCATAATCAATATGCCTGTGAATATTTCAAGAACCAATAGCTGAAAGGCACAAAACTGGTTTTTCTTGTGTATAACATATTGCAAGTAGGTACAACAGCATACAAGACAAGATATGATGAAATAAAAACTACTGCATTTCTTATACATATTTACACAAATCCACAATACAGTGATTTCCATGTTGAGAACGTAAAATTGAGAAGAGACCGAAGCACCATGATTAATAAGGCATGTGGTGACCCCTTGCAGCCACACAATCCTCGCATCGACTTCTCATGCTACTTATCAGATTGTCCAAGTGGGCAAGAAGTCCCATTCCTGATAAAAGCAGTTCGTAACTCCTAAAATGTCTTTGGTGGGGGCTGACTGAGTGTGATTCACCTCCAATGTGCATCCCATGCCTACTCTCCATAGTGCAACACGGCAACTCCATGTGATTGATATCTTCACTTTGGAGAAAGGCGTCCACCAGTTAAGCTCTGTGGAAGCGTGTATAATCACCAATTAAGCTCTATGGAGAGTGTATAAACAGAAAAGGGTAAAACATATTTCTGTTACTCCTTCTGTGGCCTCATTCCCGTTTTTTCCTGTTCAGATGTTTCTCCACCTGATGACTCTTCGAAGAGTATGCCTCTCCGTTCTGGTCCTGTCAATCCTCTCTCAGATGATGAGGTTATACAGGCCATTGATAAGTTTCCTCTAGTTCCTGGACAAAAAAAAAAAAAAAAAAAAAAAAAACTTATCAATGGCCTGTCCAGACAGCAACTCTTACGCTTCTTCCAATCTGCTCGTACGGTTGTTTGTACTGAAGAATTTCTCCACTCACCTGATCTTTACTGTGTGCAGCGGTGATGCAATTTGCAGCTCGTGCGTCATTTTTAAAATCTCCGAATCTCAAAGATTCTATGTGCCAGGTTTTCATGGACGATACACTCGCCGTCTCTCCTCCTTGAAAGACCTCGCTGAGAAACAATTTTGTGATACCTTACTTCGTCAAGCCAATGAACTTTAGCTCTCCTTCGCAACCAAAAACTTTTCGTTCCCTTCGGCGACGTTTTCAACTTTGTGGTCGCCTAGAATTTTTTGGTTTCGCGTTTCTTCATCAAACGTTTCGCTAATTGTATGCTGTTCCCTTCATGTTCTCACTCTTGCATTGCAATGCTGTTTTCTGATTTTGTAATTGTTCCTTGTGTTTTTTTTTTTTTTTGCTCTCATTGTATGTTTTTGCTTCACTAATGATTTCCTCCGTCGCGGTTTCTATTTGTGCCACCGTTGTTAATTTTGTTCTCATAATGTAGTTTGGTCATTCCCGTACTGTGCCTTGCATTCTGACCGTCGGTATGTTCTACTCGGTTGGTGTTTTATCATGCTCATAATGTTGTACTTGTGTTGTTTCGTATCCAATGATATGCCGTTATGCTATTACTTATTTGTGTGCATCGTATTTTTACTATATGGGCAAACTGATGTTTTGCCGGCATTGTCTCACAATGTCGGCTCCCTGGTGTTCTGGTGCGACCCCTTATTTGTATATCTTTTACGCTAAGCTGTTCTCTAGCGTTAGCATTATTCAACTGATTCCGCCTCTGTTGATACCGATGTCACTGCGCCATGGTAATATTATCCTTATGTTTGCTCTCTAATTTGTGATGCATTGTGGATTTATCTGTATTTGTCGCTTTATATTTTCTGAACTGCACTATTCAGCGACATCTTCTATGTTTGTAATCCCATTTTTGCAATAAACTGGGTGTCGCTTTGGTACCCACAGTTACCAAAACCATTTCAGGAATTTTACTGTGATCGTGATGTTCTCCACTTTTGTCATTTTCCTTCTGCAGGAGTTCCCTTTCTTATTTTTCTTGATTACAACAAGCATGCATCTCTCCATGCCTCTTCCAGTTGCCTGCAGCTTTTGTATTTTTTCAGTTAAGATCTATGCCTCCGCTCCATATGTAAGAACTGGAAAAATGCACTAATTAAATATGCCAGTATGTCTTAAAAGACATACTGCTCTTGAAAATTGTACTGTTTCTTCCGAAATCTCTCCAGCCAAGTTTTATACACAGATTTATTTCATCATCAATGTGACCCTCGCTTGATATCTGTTGTGCAAGGTAAATGTAAGTACAGGTTACTTTAAGATTTTCCCCATCAATCGCAAAATCTTCACTTCTTGTAAAAGCATTGCACAGCGGTTTTGTTTTCTGAAAGTTCAATTTAATCCTACTTCTTTACTCTTATCAGCAAGTTCCTGGCAAGTTCTTTAGCTCTGCAGATGTAGTTACAAAAATGACTACGTCATCAGTACAACGAAGGTGAGGTAAATAACTTCCATTCATCTTAATCCCGTTGTTTTCCCAGTTCAATGATTGAAAGACGCAGTGTGGGATTGAAGAGTTTGTGTCACCTTTTTTTTCCAATGTTTATTCGCGCTGTATCCTCAAATAGCCGAAACTTCAGCAGTCATGACGTCTTTGAAATCCTGCGGTATTAGATACATACATTAACATTATTAATAACATCTATGAAAATACAAGAGCAAAGGTCCGG
The DNA here is from genome assembly GCA_039090855.1 of Macrothele yani. NCBI lineage: Eukaryota > Metazoa > Arthropoda > Arachnida > Araneae > Macrothelidae > Macrothele > Macrothele yani. Next base: position 50,521,143 of record CM077008.1, on the reverse strand, counting down.
TTATTTAAGGACACAGCACCAATAAAAATTGGAAACGGAGTGAGACATTTTGACACCATATCTCCCAGTAGACGAACACTGAACACAATCTTCGTCATGCGGATGACATGGTGGTCATTTTTACCACTACCCTTTCAGAGCTGCAAAGTACGATCCTAGAACTGATTAGGGATTAAAAATGAACCATTCACTGAGAGAAGTTGGATTAAAAATGAGCTTTCAAAAAACAAAAATGTACAATGCTTTTACGAGAATTGAAGATTTATCAATTGATAGGGGAATGCTGGAAATAACCGATACCTATATTAACCTTGTGCAGCAGATATAAAGCGAAGGGACACATTGATGAAGAAATCAATCGGCGTATAAAATTGGTTCGAGAGGTTTGGAAGAAACAGTACAATTTTAAAGAGCAATATGCCATTTTGTCTTAAAGGAAAAGTGTTTGGTCAATGAATCCTTCATGTTCTTACGTACGGAAAAGAGACATGAACCTTCACTAAAAGAGACATACAAAGGCTGCAGACAACTGTAAGAAACATGGAGATATACATGCTTGCTGTAATCAGGAAAGATAAGATGATAATATTAGGAGAATTCAAATTCGTGCAGAAATAGTCCAAAGTAATGGTTGGTTGGTTGGTTAGTTGATTTTAGTGGCGCAAGGGCCAGAATTGGCAAAAGAGCGCCAGACAAAGAACTATCAGCTACAGATGTGTAAAAGCGTGGAAAATGATTAAGAGCAGACAGGCTTGGTAAAAGTTGGAAAAGAGGATGATGAAAGCTGTGAAGACAAGTTAGTTAATTAGGTTTATATAAAAATTTATTAATTTACTATTATAATTATTATCACTTTTTTTTTAATTTTAACACAACTACACAAAGGATGAGTCACCAGGAGGGAGACGAACCGTCACTCTCCTCCCCCCACACTCCTCTGCAATGCTGGCCGAGGGCGGGGACGAACTGTCACTCTCCTCCCCCCATGTTCCTCTGCAATGTTGGTTGAGGCTGGGGACGAACTGTCACTCTCCTCCCCCCTATGGTCCTCTATAATGTTGGTTGAGGGTGGGGACCTGGCTGAGTCCGAGACAGGTGCAATGTTGGTCAGGCGGACCGCGACAGTTGGATGGACACTGCACACCTTTGCGGATTGAGGGCCGGGTCTTCCGCACGTGCAGGCTTTCTGCTGGAAACTGGAAGAGACGGTCGGCTTCAAAAGAGAAGGTGCAGACTCAGCTATTCGAAAAATCTGGAGCTCGGGGAAATACACCTGTGTCGCTTGTTCAGCTGTAGATCGCTTGGCAAGTGCGGCGAGAGCTACAGGGCGCGGAACAAAGGGCTGTACGGGTTGTGGCAGAGACTGAACTACTGCGGCAAAAGTACGCTGTCGGTTGGTGGGTATACCCAACTTGGCCTTGGCAGCAGGGTACGAGAGGCCTTCCAGGGTCTTGAGGCGCTGGATCGCCATCTCGTCCTTCCATTTCATACAGTTGCGGAAGTAAGCTGCATGGGCCTCACCACAGTTAACACAGCAGGCCGCAGAAGTGCAACCTTCCCCGTCATGTTCACTGGAGCCACAATTTGCGCAACGAGCGGAACTCTTACAGAAACGTTGTGAATGCCCGTACCTCTGGCACCTGAAACAGCGCAGAGGACTGGGAATGTACGGGCGAACTCCACAGACCAAGTAGCCAGCCTTGATTTCGGTCGGAACTTTAGGGGAGTTAAAAGTTAAGATCACATTTTTAGACTTAATCAAAGAACCATCGCGCCGGAACATCATACGAGGTGCAGCAATAACACCTTGATCTGCAAGTTCAGTCACCAATTCGTCTTCACTGCATGGCAAGAGATCAAACTCCGAAATAACACCCCAAGAGGTGTTAAGAAACGGGTGAGGTGTCACTTTGACAGGAATGCCTTGAAGACTAGTGAAGTGCAGAAAAGTGTTACTCTAAGAAACACTGCAAGTTTGGACAAGCAGGTCCCCAGAGCGAAGCTTCCTCACAGACTTCAAGGGGCCAACTGCAGCGTCCAAAGCTTTAGAAATGAAAAATGGAGATCTGGTGGACAGTCTCTCATTCGGAACGATGGATTCCACAACTAAGTGTGTAGCATGCGTATTCACAGCAATCGAGGGGAGACGACGCTTCGGAGCGACTGGAACAGCTGCTGAAGAAGAGGTTCCACATTCTTGGTCCAGGTCATGGTCTAAAGATCGTTTAAGGTTATGAGACTTGGCAGGTTGAGAAGACGAAGGAGAGTCGTTGGCAACTATCATTTTCTCAGGTGACTTAAATTTGAAGTTTTTGTTTTTGGTTTTACCCATCGAAAAAAGAAGGAAGATTCGTCTGCAGACTACTCCACCCAGCACCGAGCCCTACAAGGGAGAACTGGAGGTCCGCAAGCCAAGAAAATGACGCTGGACACAGTTCTGGAGCTTATACGTTGCAGATATAGTCCGTTGGCTGTGATCACACGCACTCGGCGGACACTTCGGCCTCCTGGTACCGTCATGCCAACGCCTTTGGCATGATCCCACAGCCCCCGGGCTTACCCTGCCGTGCTATACGACAAAAGCCGCTAAAGCCCTGTACACAACTTGGTACATGACTTCTGACTAGAGGTGGGTTAGTCTCTAGCCTCCCGTTTACAGCGAAGCCGGGGTCGAAGAGGAGTGTTGGTGCACAGGAGGCACTGCACCGGTCTCCTGCGACCTCAGCCGCCAGACATCCCATTTCCGCCTCACGGGTCTCCGCACGCGGCAAACATGCAGGTAGGTCTAGCACCCAAACCAGCTAAAAGGAAAAAAGAAATCCAAAGAAGACAAATCCTGGAAGGGGACCTAAACGGATTCTCAGCAACCTACGAACTGAGCGGTTAATATAAAACAGTTAGTGGTGGAGGGTAACAAAACCACAAGACCGGGTTGTTAGTACATAGCATGGTAGCGATTAGGTAGAATACAACACGGGCAACTAGCCAGTGGAGAAAATAAATAAAAACAGAAAAGCGAGACACAAGACCAGCTCGGGATCGTGGGGCCGCGACTCCCCAACTGCTGGATGAACAGCCGTCCCTGCAAACACCAACAGCACCAAAATAAAAAACATGCGGTGGCATGACATCAGATGTTGACCAGTCACAAGGTCAGCTCGGGCCGTGGGGCGCCGCTCCCCAAATAACTGGAAAACCAGTTATCCCCGTGCGGAGCCAAAGTAATGGAGGTAGTTGCTTTCAATGCACGATCTTAAAAACAAGAGTCCCTCACAATACAAATTTAAATTCGTTGGCTGAATTTAAAGATTTTATTGTATAAGAAATTTCGGGTTTCCCTAGAACCCATCATCAGATACAGGAGAAGGAATAAATTTAAATAAAGTGTTACGTGAACATAATATAGATATCAGATATGAATATGACATAATGTCACGTGGCATCAAATTGTCAAACGACGTGGCATGTATCATGAAATAAAGAAAATTTAGCAGACGAAATGTGAAATTAACAAAATATTCGACATCACCATAAATAATGGCTTTCCCACGTTTATCATAAGAAAAGCTCTTAAGAAGCTCCACCAAGAAAACTTAACTACTCTCCAAAGGGACCAACAACCTCGTAGATATATAGGTTCCATAGATTATTATTCAACCATAACACCCGTTCTCAAAGCCATTTGCAGCAACTTTCATCTGGAATTCGGAATACGTACTACAAACATTTTGCAGTTAATTAAAAAAGATCGAGACCAGGTAACAAAGCTAAACAAATTTAACGTTTACAGCATACCCTTAAAAAGTATTGATGCTGAAACTCCCGATAGTAAATATATAGGATCTACAAAACGTACACTAGCAACAAGACTGAATGAACATAAATACGCCGTAAAGAATGGACTTAAAAATTCTGCATTATCTCGACTCGTGTGCGATGGCCTGCACTATCCAATTTGGAATGATGTTTCCATCATCGTAACACCTAGTGCTGTCTCTTCATTGCTGTTCACTGAGAGCCTTGTAATTGCTACTCAGAGACATTTATGCTGTAATGACAATGTTTCAGTATCTGTACCTACAACCTGGAAATTATTTACAGTTCCGAATACGAGGCAAACTGAGGACGAAATCACTTAATCTCGATTTCTGCTATAGTGCTCTTTGTTGTGTCTCCTGATGAGAACAACACAATTTATACCTACTAACCTTCCTTTATTTTTACAATGCATTATTCTATGTATACCTGCATTCTATTTCCTTTATTTTCTTTATTTCATGATACATGCCAGGTCGTTTGACAATTTGATGCCACGTGACATTATGTCATATTCATATCTGATATCTATATTATGTTCACGTAACACTTTATTTAAATTTATTCCTTCTCCTGTATCTGATGATGGGTTCTAGGGAAACCCGAAATTTCTTATACAATAAAATCTTTAAATTCAGCCAACGAATTTAAATTTGTATTGTGAGTGACTCTTGTTTTTAAGATCGTACATTGAAGGCAACTACCTCGATTACTTTGGATAAGAAGATGAATTCGTGGATGAAGAAACTGACAAGAGTGGTAGACATCAGGATCAAAGTAAAAATTCCTGAAATGGTATGGGCGATGCAAATGAGACAGACCTGCTCGTCGATCATCAAGCTGTTCATTAAGAGTTGGAATAAGCAAAACGTGTAACCTTAACGACTTTAAAGGAACGTGGCATGATAGTTAGCACCAAGCGTGCAGGTACGAACATCTCCCAAACGCCCGCCAGATTGGTCAGTTTACACAAAAACGTAGCGAGGTCTTTCTTTGGATGGTGAGAAATGAAAAAAAATACAACAATCGACGATGCTGTTTACAAAAATAGCTCGTGAATCACAGGGATCAAAAGGGATTGGTGAGATTCTACAAAAGAACAGATGGGATACAAATCAAAAACACTTCAGAATTCACCACTGCTGTGTCGAGGGCGTTCTCCAAAATCAACACACATCGGACAATCCCGCGAATGGACCACGATAGCAAAAGGATTGTCTGGCTAGTCACTTTTGAGCCCTTAGATCCAGCAGGTGTTTTCGTCAACAGGATAGCCGACTATTGGATTTTTTGTACGTCGCACCTCTCACGGTAAACAATAGCTGCGATAGTGGGTGAAATGTCCAGAAAAACGGCCATTTGGTGGGCACTGAAACTGGTAGGTCTATACGTAAATATCATGCCACGCTCAAAGTAGCTCAGATTACTCGTTTTTCCCCATTCAGATCATCAGCTGAAGGCTAACTGGTGCTACACGAGCTTGCCTCCATGATATGCACAGCACACTGCCATCACATGCGGTATTACGTCTTGCAGTTGTCTATTTATGAGACTAGCGCAACTGTACCTTAAAAAATGGCACATTATTACGTACAGTTGTATTGATGCTATGCATTATACGTTTTCCCTTTTATGATCAGTTTTCGTAGATAAATTACTTTTGACGTAGGACTACGTCTAACTCCGCAGATAGTATGGGGCGACTTACGGCCGACCGCCTGTGACAAAAATAGGTCCCAATTGAAATCATTATAGCGTTAAAAATGCGTGCCAAACACTAATAGTGTTAGCATAATCGTAAACACATTGGAGTCTAATTCGTGTACTGCGCAAAACATCGTGCGCGCGAAGCTCCCTGTCCTCGGGGGAGATGATGAAATATTTCTCGCGTTTGACTCAGTCTATTTAGGCAATCGTGAGCGCAACACGACTATGCGTGGTATCGTTTTAAAGCTCTCGACAAAATCTATTCAAATATACGAAGAAAATTTTGCAGTGGTTTAAACTAAATATTTAAAAAATTGTTTTCCTTTGAACCGGTGAACACGTTTGACAATATCGCGGTTTATCTGGACAAACGTGAAGGCAAAACACGACTCTGTGTGGAATCGTTTTAAAGCTTTTGACGAGATCTGTTCAAATGTATAAAGAGCATATCGCAGTGGTTCAAACTAAATTTTTGAAAAATTGTTTTCGTGTGAACGGGTTAACATTTTCGACAATGCCGCGGAATTCGCCGAATGAACGCAAGCAAAGGTGGAGAAAATTAAAACGAGAGGCAAGAGCAAGTGATGAGGAATGTAAGAAGCCTAAGAAGACAGAGCACCACGTTGTGTAATTCGTGTATTGATCTACTTTGTGTTCGCAATGTATCCAGTATTATTTGTAAAAATTATGTAAGCTACTTTTCATATCATTGACCTGTGTTTGCTATAACAAATTAAATAAACGCTTTCAAACCATACTTGACTAGCTAATTTCAACTCTCCGATCTGCAAGTCGTAGTCCTAAAATCTAAACTAACGGCTCAATCAGAAGTTAACCTACCTGTAGTTTTTCATTGGTTTTGTAAGAGGAAATAATATTTCTTTCATAGATATCTTATCTAGAAGTGCTTTAGTATTACATTTACCTTGGAATTCGGAAATAAATGACAAAATTTAAACTTGGAGGAAACCCATGTTGGTCTATTTAAGTAGCTCGTAAAATTCGTTGTAATTTTCTCCATGACATTTGAAAATATTGCATAGGATCAACTCCATTTCTTCCTGTCGCTTTGCTTTCATTTCCAGGATAAGGTGTAGGCTTTACGTAGAATTCGACTTAGGCGTCTGAGGTCCATGCGGGAAGAAGTATTAGGAGCCGTAAGGAGGGAAAGACGTGATCAGGTTGTCGACAAAAAGAGGCATTTTCTTGCGGTGACAGTTCTCATCCTGCAGACCTCATCAGCTGGATTCCGTCCCACGCTTTGCTTTCCACGCACACACACACTCATACACACACACACACACACACACATGCAAGAGCCATGAATCGATCAGTGGAAGGCATGCTACGCTGATTCAACAATCGCCTAGCGGTCACGTGGAATTTACGTGCAACAAACAGTCTTTCCATTTGTCACCATCTTGTCTTCTCCCGGACTTCGGGCAAACATGACATTTCTTGAACTTTGCTTACCGAGCGTCAGCTCGATGAATGATGCTCGAATTCCACAGGAATGGTTGTTACATATTCAGAAAAGAGACAACTAAAATCTCCCTGTTGTGTCGTGAGGTGAGTTCAATATATTCATCGTAGAGGAATATCTACCCGTTTTTCACCGTGAATCAAGTTGTGAGAGGATTTTGTGAGAGTGATAATGTTACTTGCGCCAGTATTCATATGAATTTCAGATATTTTATTGACTGCTTCCGTTTTCCACAATCGCACCGAAACTTCACGCATAATGGTAGCAACAAACTAAGCAAACCCTTCTTCACGGAAATTTTGAAATCACTAATAATGAACTGCTATGTAATCACAAAAGCTTCCTACTCGAGAGTTCATTAAACCTTCGCTCATCAGAAATTTAGAAGTTCTGGGGTTTTAATTCTTTTCTCCCCGATTGTGAAACAAATGAAATACCAGATTTAGTGAATTCTCGTTCTTTCGTGGTGAAGATTATGTTTATCCAGTGAAATTACGGGGAAATACGCTTTCCAGCTTTGTTCTGATTTCTTTACATTTATTTACACTATTTACGCATCGAATGTATCCTAATCAGGCTTTTTCCTCAATTACCACCGCTGCTAAGTTTTCGTTTCCAAGTCAAATTTCTGCTCCTGTCTAACTTCCCAGCAAAGGACATTCTAAATCTCTACTTTCCCTGTCGTGTTCGCGGAGGCTGACAACACTCTCCCTCGCACGGATAGTATCTTCCTTTCAATTTTTTTCTTCAGATCCAAACACCTTCTGTCTTGTTTCGCCCCCACAGATAAACGCGGGCTTCTTTTCATCGCCTTTTTTGTTCACTTAACCACTCTGCTCTTACACCCCTTTCGTTAACGTTTACGTGTAAACCTTTCTTCCTTCCCATTCTACTGAAAGAGATGAGTCGCAACAAATTAGAAAAAATCTGTAAAACCAATTCCTATGCAATAAAATGATCCAAACTGACTTCGTGAACAACAAATGAAGACAGAACTGCTAACAGTACGAGGAAGAATGGACTGTATCATTAACGCGCCTGGCAGAAAACTGATGAAAAGGAGACCGCCACGAAAACTTCCTGAAGAACTAACGAGAAGGGTAAACGACTTTAACTTAAGATATATTCAATATGGTTATTGAAGTTTACTCCTGTTAAACCTTATAAACCTAGGGTTTATAGGGTTTAACGATGCCATTTACCTGGAGCAAACATTTAAAATATTTTTTTCGTGCTTAATTTGTAGAGAAATAACGGAAAAACTAAAAGCGGGGGTTTAAAGACCAGGAGGTCCGCACCGGTGGACGAGTGGTCAGAGGCGTAGGTTTCTGGCTAGTCCTCCAAGTAGGATCCGTGTTCGTGTCCCAGATGGGTCATGGGTGCTGCATTTGTCGTAAGGCACTGGCTCTCTCCTTCCTCCTGAGTTAGTTGCTATTAGGGATAGGTGACTGTTAAACTCCGAAAGCAGGAAAATAAATATAATAGAGGAATAAAGAAAGTAAGTTCCACTAAACGGTAGAAAACGCACGGAAAATGGAAAATCTTACTGAAACGATTGGCTGTAGATTATATAAAGTGAAAGTAAAATTGTCTCTTGCTAATGTGTACACATGTGAGTCCCGATAAACGTGTATGAAACAAATTTTGAAGATGACAATGCGATTTTTGACGTAAATGTGACAAGGATGGTAAGTCAGATAATATCCGAAAACTTGAAGATTTTTCATCGTCCTGGAGCGGGATTCGAACCCGCGTCTCCCAGAAAACGCCCGGGTATGCTAACCACTACACCACCCAGAACGACCAAGTTTCCGATCAATTTGAATTTAACCATCACAGGATTCGCTAGTCGTAGCAACCGGCATTCATGTTTAGCGAATCTGAAGGTTAAGAATCTTTTCCCGTGTTTGCCAGATTCGCTAAACATGAATGCCGGTTGCTTCGACTAGCGAATCCTGTGATGGTTAAATTCAAATTGATCGGAAACTTGGTCGTTCTGGGTGGTGTAGTGGTTAGCATACCTGGGCGTTTTCTGGGAGACGCGGGTTCGAGTCCTTGTCACATTTACGCCACTGTCACATTTACGCCAAAAATCGGATTGTCATCTTCAAAATTTGTATTATATGGCGTAATCCCGTATTTCTTTCATGGTGTATGAAACAGTTTCAGATATTTTAAGAGCGAGAGAGAGTTACCTGAACAAGAGCGTTTACTTGTTGAATGGACATCTGTAACATATATGCCTACTGTGGATAGCAATCAGGTAGTCGACGAAATTCAATCAATCAGATTCCAAATGAAGCCTTGGAAGACATCAGTATAATAATCTTCAATCATTAAACTGCAAAACATTTCCAATAGTTGACATACGCTTCTGAAGAGTTCCAATTGTTTTCATATGAGCCTCTTAAGAAAGAATGTTGCTCAGCACAGGACTTGTAAGATATACCTCGAGAGATGATATTTCATAATCAAATACGACAGTTTTTATGGAAAGGCATAGACGTACTATCAATGAGTAATGGTTGAAAGTCTTGGGAACTGCCACTCAACGATAACGAAAATATATCTTTATTGCGCGAGTACCTGAATCCCCGTTAGAGTGTTTTTCAAGCAGAAAAGCACCTTATAAAGCAACGTTGCTGAAACGTAGAGAGCATAACGAACTCCCCGTTGAACTGCTCCATCTGCTTCTCAGATGAAAGAATTGCGCATTTAGATTACTCTTGCTCATTGTAAATATATAAACGTGCTTTGCGTTATGAAAGAGTAGTAATAGAAGACTTGCCCATTTTCTCTATAGAATAAACTTTGACTATGCTACTGGAATTTTTTTATGTGTCTGAACTCAGCAATTTGTAAAACGACTTCGTATTCCATTACTTGGAAACAATAGGAACATTTGTCCTTATAAAATTGTTAGCGTTTTTATCTTTTCGTGGATTAAACATCGTATTGGGTTGTCGGAAAAGTCCTGACGTATTTTAGCCATGTTTTGCAAAGGTCATTTATTGATAGAAAGAACAAATATCAATCAATGATATAATGCCCGTTTTGTTCGATAACATTTTGCCATCTGTCAGGGAGCTGCAGAATGCCTCGTTCATAGAAGGACCTGTCTTTTGTGGCGAAAAACTGTACAAGGTGCTGATTTATAGCCTCAATTAAATTGAATGTTATACCACGCAAGGACTGTTGAAGAGAGCGAAACTAGTGGAAGTCTGACGGCGCAAGGTCACGCGAGTATGCTGGGTGTGGCAACACATCCCATCCAAGCTCCAATAATTTTTGGCGGGTGATCAAACTTGTGTGTGGTCTAGCGTTGTCGTGATGCAACACTACACCTTTACAATGAACGAGCTCTGGACGTTTCTGGATGATGGATTCGTTCAAACTGTCCAATTGCCGAAAGTATACATTCGAATTGACTGTATGGTTCCGTGGTAGGAGCTCGAAAAACACGACACCTTTAAAATCCCACCAAACTAATACCAGAACCTTCCGCTGGTGAATGTCTGCTTTGGATGTCGTTTGAGGCGAAGCAGCACGTCGGGACCAAGACCGTTTGCGCAGCACATTGTTGTACGCAATCCACATTTCGTCACCAGTTATCAGTCGCTTCAAAAATGGATTGTTTTCCGTACGTTTAATGAGCATATCGCAGATGTGTATACGCTCCGTCAATTCAGCTTCTTTGAGTTCATGAGTAACCCACACATCGAGCTTGCTTACGTATCCCAACTTCTTCAGGTGGTCGTGAACGCTTGAATGATGGATGTGCAATGTGCCTGCAATCCCTCGTATCGTGTAACGTGGGTTTGACTCGATCAATGCCTTGATTTGGTCGTCATCAACCTCAGTGGACCTCCCGGACCGAGGAGCATCGTTGAGGTCAAAATCACCAGCACGGAGTTTTGCGAATCACTGCTGGCACTGACGTTCTTGTAGAGCATAATCACCGTACACTTAACGCAACTTTACACAAGCTTGACGCGCGTTCTTCTCTTTATGGAAGTAAAACAGTAAAAATGGCGAAAATGCACAGTTTGGTCTTCCATCTTCAAGTTGATGTCAAATCTCCGCAAATCAAAAAAATCGCTCAATATTCCTTTTAGACTGCAGCTAGAACTGGCACTTGTCGAATGCCATAGCGATAACAGAGCTGCTCATGCCTATAGTACTTCCAAAACCGCCCAATTGCCATCGGATGCAAAAATACGTCATGACTTTCCTGACAACCCAATTGTTTTAATGAACAAGTTGGTGAATTATGATGTTCGCTTTCTCTAAATGTGGTAATCTTTTTGTTGTTGTGATAACGAGCTCTGAAGCGGAGTGTTACAGAGGCCGCTCCTTGCAGCTCAACTTCTTTAAAATTGAATTAATGGCTCTTGCTTCAATATCGGTCGTAGATTAGACGTGCGTTTCTCTAAAAAAAAATTGGCACCTAATTCGTACAGGTATTATGTACTTAAATTCTGAGCGGGATATTTCCTCATCTCTCATTGCCAAAAAAACTGCACTTTATCTTTTAGCTCAAATATCATTAGAGTTCGAGAATCAAATCAGATTATCTGTATGATAGTCAAGGGGAAGCGGCACCTCTATGTAGATACTATGGGCAACAACTTCCTAAACTGCCTTGGTAATTTACTCTGTGAGCTTATGAATAACCTCGCAATCACTTAGATATCAAGCTCCACATACCCTGACAGGTGCAACCCTTAGTCAGAATTAAGGGAAAGATGAAAATTACTTTTCGTATTGGAGGAGTCTGTGTTATGTGTCCGGCAAAAGTACATGTCGGCGATTACTTTATCAAAAACTCCAACATTAACAGTTTTTACGAGTCTCTTTGAGTGGCCTATCTCGTGGGTTGGTTAGGCCTTCGCTTGTAAAGAATTTTAGAAATTACGGGGGTTTTAACGGGTTAAGAATCAATCTTCAGTAAAGTGAAAACTCGCTGTTTATCAGCAAAGAGTACCTTTATTCAGTGATAAAAAGTAACTGAAGTACAGTATATAGGGAAGGTCACGTTTGAGATCTTGTCCTTATTTCTTCACAGTTCTTCGTATTATTAACACATTGATCTGATCTGTCCATGCTTATTAATCTATTGGTCTTCTTATTCAGTCACTTTGTTGCGACATTTTTCTTTCCCGAATTTTCCGTTTTGTTTTCCCATTTCGATACTGGTCGTTCTCTCCATGTCTTTTTTACAGTATGGATATATATTCTAAATTATCTCTCCCTTGCTTGGAGAAAACTTCACCCCAAAAGTTATTCTTTAAGCGCCAGATCCAAACTTCCCCATTGTCTTCTCACTTTCTTGAGAACACGCACAAGCTGCTTTCTTCCCAGTTCTGAAGCTTTCTTCGTACCTATCACAGGAAAATGAGATGGGTGAAACTTTTGAAAGAAAGCTGCTAGCTGTGCAACTTTCTTCGCAATAATTTCGACCAAAGGTGTAAAAACGTTTCCTGAGAAAAAAATAGTCCAAAAGGTTTTATGTGTTGCTGTTGCATGGACATGCCCAGTTGTAGTGTTCGGAAGCGAAAAGGGAAGTGGATAACTCCCCTGCCTCATTAACACGGCTGGTAATGAGGCAGGAAAGTTAACCGCTTCCTGTTTACCAACCATGTACTTAGTGAGGCTTGAAATGTTCCTTAAACTCACTAAAGGAAAGGGGAAACGATTTTAACTGATAAGATATTGAAAACGTTTTTACTGTTACTTTTGCTCTAACTGAAAACAATGAGCCAGAAGACTCTATCTACATTTCAAACGGGAACTATCTCGAGAGGCTGCAGGCTAATACGATTTAACGCTCAAACTGGAAATTCAAGCATAACATGGGCTTCCAAGCAACAAAATTGTACTCTTAAGATGGGTCAGGAACTTTTAAAATGATGAAATTAGTTTGATGACTAAAATCACTACAGGGATTTATTACCTGGAAAACCATAGACGCATTGTGAATGAAAAATCCTTAAACTTGGGATTTGCCAATCAACGTTAAAGAAAAAGAGTTCTGCTCTCCCCTATACGTAGATCAGATTTTTATCAAAATAATATAAACATTGACTGCGGCTGGAGAACACGCAATGCACCGCAGTAAAGAAGATCAATTTACGTTCCAGCATGCTCCATCCGCCATAGTGAACAACGAAGTTATAATCCAAAGAAGAATCCAGGACCAGGAAGTTCCAACCCAAAGGAAGTATACAGGACCGATGTTTAAAGCAAAGGAAGCATTCAGGGCAACGGAGTTTGCCGCCAAGAATCATCCAGGAGAACGAAGTTCAAAGCCAAGGAAGCATCTAGAACAATGAAATTCTAAACCAAGGAAGCATCTAAGACAACGAGTTCCAAGCCACATGTACATTCACGGAAAATGAAATTTGCGCACTAAGAAATTTTTTGGACATAACGATATAGATTAATGATACACATGATGGCAAAAATAGAACTGCAGGACAATTACAAATAGATCTATTTCACAAAGTCCGGTCATCTTCAATAGCGCGTCGCACCGCATCGTGCGGCGAAACAGGAGACAATACGGTCCGGCATGGATGCGAACAGACGCGTGATGTTGTCCTGCGGCAGACTGGCCCACACGTGTTAGGCGGTGTGCTCCAAATCCCGGATAGTGCGACACGACGGCAGCCGGCGTTTCAAATGCTCCCACACATGCTCGATAGGGGACATGTCCGGGGAGCTGGCTGGCCATGTCTGGACATGACGTAGGCAGTCCTGGGCAAACCGAGCTGTGCACGGGCGGGCGGTATCCTGCTGGTATAGCGCACCTGGAATCCCTGCCAGGAATGGGAGCACATGGATCGTAGGATCACATTCACATACCGCTGGCCCGTCAATGATCCACGTACTACTACTAGAGCTGATCGTCTATCGTAGGCTATGGCTCCCCAGACGATACTTTCTGTAGTGGAGGAGGTGTTGCGCTCAATAGCGAGGTTGGGATTGTGCCGTTGAGCTTGGGACCTCCACACCCAGACACTATGATCACCAGTCGGCACTCATCGCTAAGCACAACACGTCGCCAGTCTGTGGGGTTCCACGTCGCTCTGGCCGGACAGCACTGCACACGGAGCCGGCGATGTTCCGGTGTAAATGTCATCAAACGTATGGGCCGCTGGGATCGCAGATTCGCTTCCGCGATTCGTCGAGAGTTGGTTCGTGGGCACACAGGAGCCGCTCCGTCTACCTGTATAGAGGACCGGGTTCCCGTGGGATCCGGTCGTGCCTGGCGAACGATCCGTCGATCCTCTCTCCCGGCGGTTCTCCTTGTCCGTCCGGAGCCTCTCCGCCGTGTGGCAGTGCCGTCACGTGTCCACTGCTCTCAACATAGTCGGACGGTATGGTCAGAACGATACACGTGGCGGGGCATACGGCGCGCCGACCACCCTGCTGTTTTCAACCCAATGATCAGGCCTCACTTAAAGTCCGTAATTTGCGTAAATCGACGTCTCTGGCGTCTACCTGGCATTCTTGTCAGTCTGAAACCTTGCTTGCGTGGGTCGATGCTTTTCGCTTTCATGGGGCATCGACTACACGCCGGTTTATAAGGCTGCCGGTTCGAGCTTTCAGCGCCACCACAGGGTGTGCGGTAATGCGCAATCGCACCAAACGTGTATAATTTGCATATTAGCACGCACTCTAGCTATTTACAAAGTTTCGCGGTGTGTACCATGTTTTCCTTTAGGTGCGCAAATTTCGTTGTCCGTGAGTGTAGTTTAGGAACCTGAACAACGATCTTCGCCTATATCTGAACATGGATGTGAAAATAATCGTTGCTCCTATGATGAAGCATCGGATTTATTCAACAAGCATACATGTGTTCAAATTCCTAACCTATATTTGCTCAATTCCATTTGTTTGGAATACTGTTGCCTTAAAAAGGGTACCAGTAGCATGCTCAAACGCAAATTGGACGATACTGGTTCGATTCCCATTCCAATGCGATATACAAGATATATTTTCGAGTTTATACGCATTTTTGGAGTTTCATTTGCATTAAGGATGACTACATGGAAATCAGTAGATAATACATAATGCGGAATATTTGTATAAGCCCTTTACGTAATTCGGAAGCATTATTTCGTCAGGAGTTCCGTGTTTTCTTTTGATGCCAACATATCTAGGAAGAGCTCTAGAAGAAGTAGATGGCATTAATATGTGCGTTCTACAATACATATCCGCACGAACCGCGAAATGCAGACCAACAGGTCAGTTCTCAGGCAAATTCTCAGGCAAAGAATATATTATTATTATTATTATTATTATTAATCTAGGATAATAATGCGACGTTATCTCTGTATAATAAGATACTGCAATGATCAGTGGAATTAAGTGAGCGGAAAAGCATGATAATCTTCGCAGTAGATCTTTAAACAGCATCTTCAATATCAAGAAAAAGAGACTGTCTGAAACAGAAATTAACTACACCAAACCAATGTAAAACCTGAAACAGGAATAAAGCACACGAAAAAGACAGATTATGTTTGGTTTTTCCCGTTTTATATTTTCAGAAATAATCATCTAATAATTATCCCCATTAAGGTGGACGTCAAGTAATTTTGCTTCCTATACTTCCAATGGAAAAACTTCTGTACACATTTTCTTCACAATTAATGCATTCCCAAGGATAAAAATTTGAATATCGATTAAAATAGCTTCATTTTATAACTTGGAATACTTAATATTTTCTAAAACATAACCATAATTATGCAATCCAACATTTGTTTGTCTACTGACGTCATCAAAGTACAGGTCGCGCCATCTTTTTTCTATTTTCAACACCACCAAAGGAAAAGTTATTGATTTTTAATATCATTATGGTTATGTTTTAGAAATTATTAAGTATTCCAAGTTATAATATGAAACTATTTTAATCGATGCTCAAATTTTCATCTTTGGAAACGCATTAGTTGTGAACAAATGTATACAGAAGTTTTTCCTTTGGAAGTATAGGAAGCAAAATTACTTGACGTCCACCTTAAGTTTACAAAATTTTTATTTTTCATCACTTGTGTATTGGTCCTCAATAAATATGAATTTCAACATAAGCTATATCTTTCGATGGAGATAAAATTTGAAGAACAGAAATGTCTCTCACTTCATCAGAATAAAAGCTCATCCTTCTTTGTTGAGTAACTAAACAAATTAATACTTTGTTCAAACTACACTTCCAGAAAGTTGAAAAAGAACACCAAAAGGAATGCCGGTAGGAACGTCATATTATAATATGTTAATTGTTAAGGGCATCAGAAACTGTGATTCAAGTTGGAATGTCATTGGATGAAATAATGATGTCACTGCGAACAACAACATACGCAGCGCGTATTTAAGGGCTAGGGCGTGTAGAACGAAGTATTTCATCCGGTATCCTGTTGTTCAGTGCTCGTTGAAGAGGCTACCATGCCTGGCCGATGCAGGTGCGCAACATTTTTCAGTTATCGGAGTTCAAGCGAGACTGTGTAGTGGGTCCGCTGGAAAAAGGTTGGTCCTTCCGTCAAATTGCGGACCAAATGGGACGAGAGGTATGAGCCGTGATAAGTTGGTGGCGTCGGAGGTCAGAGGAGCATTCGCACACTCTCAGATGTGGTTCCGGGCAACATCATTACATACGCATGAGAGAATAATCGTATCAGGAAGGCGGCGTTGGCAAAGCGGACGGCTACGGAGCCACAAATTCGATCCTCTGTCATACCAAGGGTGTCTACCAGAACGATACGGAATCGTTTGTTGGAAGCAGGACTACGATTACACTGACCCCTCCTCACCGTAGACCACGTTTGCGGTGATGTCAAGAACGAGTTCATTAGAGGGAAGAATGGTGATCTGTGGTCCTCAGTGACGAAAGCCAATTCTGCTGTCTGATGGTCGTATACGCGTCCGAAGGCGACAAGGTGAGTGACTTCTGCCATTGTGAATCCTCCAACGACACACAGGCCCCACGCCGGGCATCATGGTGTGGGGAGCGATTAGCTATCCCTCTCGTACGAATCTGGTGTTTGTACGAAGTACTTTGAACAGCAGTATGTACGTCAGCGACATCGAGCAGCCGGTCGTCCTGCCATTTTTGAGTGCGATCCCAAATACGATGTTCCAGCAGGATAACGTCGGCCCACAATCCACCCGGGCAACTCAACATTAACCTAAGCTGTGCATTAATTCCCTTCGCCAATACGCCCTCCGTACTTGTCTCCAATCGAGCATATCAGGGACTGGACCGTGGACCCCGGCAGGCAGCGAACATCTCTGAATAACGCGTCCAAGTTGAAAGCTCAAGGAATTCTATCTCCCAGCGCGATACCCAGCATTTGTACGACCGATTGCATGCCAGATTGGAAGCTTGTATTGCTCCTGCAGGAGGTGCAACACCTTATTAAAATGTGCCATCTGTACACTGTAGTAAGCATTAAAAGGTAAACTGAACATTGAATCACTTTACACGTGTGATTACGTTCCTCTCTTAACAAATTGTTGCTACGACATAAATCTCATAGATGCAGCTGCAATTTTTAATGGTGTCCTTTTTTCACTTTTCGGCAGTGTATAAATCAGAGCTTTATGGTTGTACAATTTGAAAGTATGGCACAGAATTTCTTACCTGACACATTGGAGGATAAGCAGGGTGACAAGAAGGAACACCATGGCGACAGCGCAACCTATGTACACAACCATGCGCAAGGTTACTTGATCAGAAGCCAGTGCTTGATCCTGCTGAAAAATAGAAGACTATTGAGATACAGTGATTTTTTCGCAGTTATTTCGTTTTATATTGAGATTGATTCGTTACACATTTTGTTTTGTAACTTTAAATCTACTGTGAGGTTGTTCTAAACGTATATACAGTGTTCTTCAGGATCTATGACAACAATTTTCAGGCGACGCAGGAAGTCGAAAAACCCTTTCTCCACCAGTGCGCGATCTGGCAGCCCTTCCCTGCCGATACACAAATTGCACTGCAAAAGGATGTTTTAAAATGTAGTCATACTGATATTATCCCAATTCTCCTTGCACGCTTCCCGAAGATTATCTGTTGTACCTAGGCTTCTCTGCCGAAGAGCA
This sequence comes from Macrothele yani, assembly GCA_039090855.1. NCBI lineage: Eukaryota > Metazoa > Arthropoda > Arachnida > Araneae > Macrothelidae > Macrothele > Macrothele yani. The sequence continues at coordinate 50,503,040 of CM077008.1, read as the reverse complement.
CGTTTCAATAATCCATAAGCCCAGAAACCCATCGGAGAGGCGTCAGGAGATTTGACTTAGATTTATCTGTACAGTATTACTGGAATTGAGGTTTTCTGACCAATCAAGCATAAGAAATTTTGGGCGGATTTCGATGTGTGGCCCGACGCTTTAATTTGGTGGATGGTTACTAGAAATTGCCCCTACCATACAGTATCGGCACTTCCTCCTCATAAACTGGTGTCAGAATCTCTGTCTGATAATGTGCAAAGTTATCTTTTGTATCTTTAGACACCCAAAGAACCTTCAGATTCTCATGGTACTGGCATAGGTGGCAATAATAAAGCCTTGCTGCTACTCTTGGTACTGGCATCAGCTTCAATAATAAAGCCTTGCTGGCAGTCTTGGTACTGGCATCGGTGGCAAAAATAAAGTCTTGCTGCTACTCTTGGTACTGGTATCGGCGGCAATAATAAAGCCTTGCTGCTACTCTTGGTACTGGCATCAGCGGCAATAATAAAGCCTTGCTGGCACTCTTGGTACTGGCATCGGTGGCAAAAATAAAGTCTTGCTGGTACTCTTAGTACTGGCATAGGCTGCAATAATAAAGCTTTGCTGGCACTCTTGGTACTGGCATCGGTGGCAAAAATAAAGTCTTGCTGGTACTCTTGGTACTGGTATAGGCTGCAATAATAAAGCTTTGCTGGTACTCTTGGTACTGGCATAGGCGGCAATAATAAAGCCTTGCTGGCACTCTTGGTACTGGCATAGGCTGCAATAATAAAGCTTTGCTGGTACTCTTGGTACTGGCATCGGCGGCAATGATAAAACCTTGCTGGTACTCTTGGTACTGGCATCAGCTGCAATAATAAAGCCTTGCTGCTACTCTTGGTACTGGCATCAGCTGCAATAATAAAGCCTTGCTGGCACTCTTGGTACTGGCATCGGTGGCAAAAATAAAGTCTTGCTGCTACTCTTGGTACTGGCATCGGCGGCAATAATAAAGCCTTGCTGCTACTCTTGGTACTGGCATCGGTAGCAAAAATAAAGTCTTGCTGGTACTCTTGGTACTGGCATAGGCTGCAATAATAAAGCTTTGCTGGTACTCTTGGTACTGGCATCGGTGGCAATAATAAAGCCTTGCTGCTACTCTTGGTACTGGCATCGGCGGCAATAATAAAGCCTTGCTGCTACTCTTGGTACTGGCATCGGTGGCAAAAATAAAGTCTTGCTGGTAGTCTTGGTACTGGCATAGGCTGCAATAATAAAGCCTTGCTGATACTCTTGGTACTGGCATCGGCGGCAATAATAAAGCCTTGCTGCTACTCTTGGTACTGGCATCGGTGGCAAAAATAAAGTCCTGCTGGTACTCTTGGTACTGGCATAGGCTGCAATAATAAAGCTTTGCTGGTACTCTTGGTACTGGCATCGGCGGCAATGATAAAGCCTTGCCGTTTCACTACATTCAAGGCTTTATTATTGCCATCCAGCTGAAATAATAAAGCATTGCTGGAGCATTTCACTACATTTTCGATACCATCTTGAAAAGCACTTGGCGCACCCACAGTAAATTGCACGGGGTTTGTTACCATGTGATACGTAAATACGATAAGTATGTTACCATGTGATATGTATGTTGTTATCTTGTATAAAGCCATGTCCTAGGCTTTATACAAGGTAAAAATATACTTCTACGTCTCATCAGTCAGGTGTTTTATAGGGATTTCTGGAGACGGTACCTCTCTCCGAATGTGTCTTGCGTACTTGTCCATTGTGACGTTTCTGTGTATTTACATCTCAGTGTATTACGTTGCTAATAGTTTCTACGAACATTCATGCCTTCGCTGCAATGAGGAGTTGTGTCGCTGTAATTGGTCCTGAAAACATCGTTTTTCGGATGGACGCCACAGAACGACTTGTGCTGGGCTTCGGATTTAGCTGCTTCGTATCAGCATGGTGGCATCCACTGCATGAAATTCCTTTAATGTGTTATACAAGATGGATGCCTTTCTTCGAATTGTTGAATCCACGAGTTTTTCACGCTTTTATTATTAGCGGATAACCCTACATCACATCGGATACGGCTGTGAAGAATTCCTCCCAGAAGTCTGATGTTTTTTGTTTGTTAGGGGTTTAACGACCACTGTGAGCAACTCGATGGACTATAAGATGCATGCCGTTTCTAATTTGGGGTCACTGGTTACAGGATAGGAGGCGAGTCAGTGCCGTAAGACAAATATAACATCCATGCTTCACCGGGATTAGAACCCGGACCCACCTCGGGCGAAAGGTCAGAAGCCTGCGCTTAGATCATTTCTGGAGGCCTCGTGTGTGTCAGACAATAATGGTTTACGGCATTGCGCGCTTAAGAGTGACCTAGACCCGACAGTGGGACTAGAATTTGATTTACATACTGATCGCGACACACTCGCCCAAGAAAATCGTTACCACAGATCTTGAACGACTTTCTGTAGAGAAACACAAAATTTACACATTATGACAACTCAAGAATTTATTTAAAGAGATCTAGTTAATAGCATTTATACTCTTATTTCGCTCGTTCTAGTAAACTCTGTTGTATCACAAGCTGTATAACACTATCGTAGTTGCTACAAATAAACTGTAACACAAGAAAACACCGTTGAAAATGTACAGCGAGTATGCAATGAATGATAATTTATCGGAATTTAACAAATTAACAGGCAAGCTGAAAAGGAAACACATAAAATGTTGGAGAATAACTTTCGGCCTTACGTGGTGCGTTAGTTAAGGAATAAATACATCATGTGGGAAACATATGCAAGAACGTACTACAAAGGTAATTAATATCGCTGGACAGTAAAGGCAGTAGAATTGATCAGAGAATGTGCATTATTCTACAGTTGTTTTACTGAAAACAGTTTAACTTACTGAACGAAAAATCTCCTACTAGCTGCACGAATGCATAAAAGAACTGTTTAAACTAATAAGAGGAGATTCAGACACTTTCAAAAATTTGCGTGTAGATATACGTAAAGCTTGCATATCTGGGTGAAGAAAGGTGAAGTCTAATATTTCCATAAGTAGTACAGGCATAAAAATTATCAAGATCTTTGGAGCGATTCATAGCTGAAATCACATTTTGTTTCATCTTCCCTCAGACAACAAGGTACTGCCAAAACGGACACATACAAATTTCGAGATCTGCTCGAAGAAAACTAGGTTACAGTAGTTTTAAAGGTTCAGGCAGGCAAATACTTTCTTAGCTTGCACTTCTGTCACGTACGTGGACATATAAGAGTTAGCGAATGATAAGAACTGATGTTTAATTTTAGCGACAAAATTTAATAAGAATAAAAGGACCTGAGGTCTTGGTCCTTTTTTTGATCCAATGACAGATTAATTTCTCGTTTTTCGTACCGGAAGTTTCATTTTTTTAGGTCACGTGAAAAAAAATATGTTGAATAATAGTTTATTCTATAACAGCAGTTTTGCAGGTTCTTTCCAATTCGCACAACGCAAACGGGCTGCTCAGGGCGAATGAGCATGTGTGTACTGACTTATTCAAGCATAAACGGAAGCGTTTAGATAAGCAATCCAAACTATGGTTCTCACTATACTCATTCTCTAGGAAGACTTATTGTTTTAGACTAAACCATGAAAGCGAAGCTGTACCTTCTCGAAAATGATACACTATTAGAGTTGCGGCAGTATTTTGTGGAAGGTCCATATCTCTATGTACGTATAGGACAATGCACCATGTCATACTGCTCACGTTCTTACAGATTGATTTGAAGCCATGGAAGTCGAAGACGGCACTCAACAAAGGAAGTTGAACTGGTCACTGCCTTGAAGGCTGGATGGTGTTTACAAAAAAACTGGTGGATATTTACAAAAAAGTAGTGAAGAGTATTCGATGAAAACTAGAGTCCTCCATTAGGGTCAAACGTTTGTGCATACAATATTAAATTTTCTGTAAATAAATATTATTCGTATACATGCAGATGTCCTGACATAAGGCGATGTACATCAAATATTTCTTTTAGACTAAGCTGTCTCCTATGACAAAGCCTGTTTCGATTCGTAAGCACCATTTGGTTCACAAAGCGTAAAATTTTCCGCTGTGCATTCGTGCATTAATCTTAAATTAATTTCCGTTTCCTCTTTCTTTTACAGAAATCGCATAGAATTTAAATATCCAAGGGGTTTATAATGGAAATAAAAAACTATTATTTTAATTCAACCTCAGATTTACAAGAAACTTGCACTTATAACAGGCAACACTAAACTTACCAAAGGCGTTATCTTTTTGTATTTAAACAAAAGTCCAAGGCTATCAACTCGTGTTGGGAGTAAACTTCCCGAATTTAATTTTAACTTTGTGATTAAAAATAAGCACGACTCTCTGTTCCAATGAGAATGGAGCTTAAAGAACCCAATCACTAAATTACCGTACCAGGGCCAGAAGAATTGTAACATGCCCAGTTAAGCACATTGTCCAAAACTGCATACCTAGACCAAATATAGTGTATGCATGATGTGTGCGTGTGTGTGTGTGTGTGTGTGCATCTTCCGAACACACACACACATCATGCATACACACACGCACACATCATGCATACACACACGCACACATCATGCATACACTATACTATTTTTTCTAAACATTTCACAAGCAATATAAGAAACAATGTATTTTTACGGCCTTTCATAAATTGCTCCTCTCAGTGAAATACGCACTCACTTATGGGTAATTTTATGCATTCCGTGTCAAATCAGCACAAAAATGTAACATTCAAGATTTGAATCCTTTTGATTTTCATGAACTTGTAGGATTTATATAGAAACCAATCAAGGCAAATTTTTGTTTGTTACACACAGTACTTCCATATTTATAGGACTTTAAAATTTACAAAGAGGGCATTTTTGTGCCTAATCAGCCTACCACAAATCACAATAACTGAAGACGTAATTGATTAACAGAGCGAATATTGAGCCAGCCTTAAAACTTATTACATGAATTTATTTTGAAATATAATCATATTGCGGGCAATTTAATTTTCAGTGCTCTCCATTTTGGCGCTTAATTTTTCAAAACACTCATCATTAATTTTATTAAATACAGCAAGCTCTGTGTAAAAAGAAAATTCACTGTGCAATAAAAAGCATTATATTTTTTAAAAACTTTTTATCCCGTAAAAAGCCAGGTTTTTCACATGACCGACGGGGCATGCAGAAAAACACAATAGATTCCCGGACGGAATTTGTACGTGCCCCCGGGCAATATAATTTTGGAGCCCTGTAGTGTATGACACCAAATTAATAAATTTGGCGAGACCCAGGCTTGGCCAGTTCGATGACCGAATGGTCAAAGGCGCTGGCCCTACAGATCTTCCCCGAAAACAGTGGCCCCAAATTAGGGGTGAGTGATTGCTTATAGCCCTAAATGTTGCTGGTGGTGATCGCTAAACTCTGAAGTAGCAAAAGATATGCAGCATTGAAAACTGTACACACAGGGACACGAATGCGCTTTTAACAAAGAAGCCGGAGGCTTAAAAATTCTCACATTATGTTAAACTTACTACTTTTCGATGACTGAATTCTTGCCGATTCTTGGAGAGATGTTTTTCTGAAAAACCGTCCTAAATAACTAGAGATATTCTTTTATATTAATAACGTATAAAGATCTTGTACCAGACTCGGCTTCTTTCTTTCTGTTTTGTTTTTGTTGCTGTTGTCGGTATAGTAAAGCGTCTCTGCAATCCCTTGAACAAAAAATGCAATTCAAGCTATCACGGCAAACATGTTTTACAACATACTGAGTAACAATTTTTGTTAACAAGTGGAGTATTTATAAGCTGATATAAAGTCATAAATGTTAATCAGCTCAAGAGATTCTGCTAAGAATATTTAAACTTCTGTAAATTAAATTGATATATTTGCTGATATTTTTGCGTACTAGGAATTTTTCATTTTTCCAATTTTAAGAAAACGCTCCTAATTTTTACAAATATATTCATATCAATTTCTACTATTTCGTAATCTACTACCAGGAGTGAAGTGTTTTTAATAACTTCATCGTGTATGATTCACCAGGGTATTCTTAGGCAATATCAAACTTTTGAATAAATCATTTGATCTCTGTTTCTTGTAAAAAAAAAAAGATGCTTTTTCAAATTCACAGAGCTGCAGCTCATGTAAAATTCAAGATGTTTTCGCGTTCATTTGTGCATTACGAAAGACACTCCTCTCGTTTCAACACAAGATTAAGTAACTCTCATTTTCACAGAATATCAGTTACGAAATTAGTTGTTGAAATATTAATTACCGAAGGGAATAATTATACGTTTTGAAATGAAAACGTCTAGGCGTATCATTTTTGAGTGTTTTATTTGAAGTCATTCTTCATCTACCTCTGAATTAATGCCGTCTTCATTTGCAATTTTTTATAATTCATCGCGTTTACGATGTGACCGCACTGTTTCCAAGTCACCGTGTAACTTTTTTTACCCATTGATGTTATAAACTGATTCTTTGCAAAAGAAGGGTACAGATTTTTTTCCCACATCTAGGAGGCATTGATATTTCTAAACAAGACGAATGATGGCAATACAGAACGGGGATGCATTTGCACAGAGTAGTTCAAGAATTTGCTTAACGTGATCCATCTAAGAGACGCGCTCGTATAATTCCGCTTAACGGAAACCCTCTCCACAGAATAAAACTATAGGAGTTCGATTGACCGAATCCATCTGCATCGCACACTACAAGAATTCGGCTTACGGAAACCATCTGCATGGCGAGAAAGAAGAACTACGTTTCACTGGGAGCCTTCTGCAATGCGCTCTCCAGAAATTCGGTTTACAGGATTGATGCAGACATGAATTCCGCTTTGCTGGATCCAACAGCACACAACAAGATTTCGGCATACAGCATTCAATAGCGCATTACAGAAATTCCGCTTACCGAATCAATCTGCATAGCGCACGACAGGAATTCAGCTTATGGGATCCACCTGCATCAGCCGCCCCGGTGGTGCAGTGGTCTTTTTTTTTTTATTGGAGGTTTAACGACCACCGTGAGCAACTCAATGGGCTATAAGCAGTCGCCCGTCCCTAATTTAGGGTCACTGGTTCCAGGGAAGGGAGAGAGCCGGTGCCATAAGACAAACACAACATCCATGCCTGACCGGGATTCGAACCCGGACCCCTTACGGACGAATGACCAGAGGCCAGCGCCTTAGACCACTGCGCCACCGGGGCGGCAGGTGCAGTGGTCTAAGCCCTGGCTTCTGACCATTCGTCCGAGTTACGTCCTGGTTCGAATCGCGGAGAGACATGGATGTCCTGTTTGCCTCACAGCGCTGGCTCTCTCTCTTCCCTGGAACCAGTGGCCCTACATTAGATACGGGCGGCTGCTTATAGCCCATTGAGTTGCTCACTGTGGTTGTTAAACCTCCAAACAACAAACAAACAAACAAAACCAGCTGCATCGCGAAAAGGAAGAATTATGTTTCAGGGTTATCCTTTTCCACCAAGTTCTAACGAACGTCGATTTACTGGATTCATCTGCATAGCGCAGCACACGAATTTTTTTATTGAAGGTTTAACCACCACTGTGAGCAACTCCATGGGTTATCAGAAGTCGCCCGTCCCTAATTTAGGTCCACTGGCTCCAGGTAAGGGAGAGATCCGGTGTTGAAAGACCACACAACATCCATGTCCTACCGGGATTTGAACGTGGACCTTTCTCAGACGAATAGTCACAAGCCAGCGCTTAGACCACTGCGTCACTGGGACGGCGTACATGAATTCGGCTTACCGGATCCGCAGGATTTCGGCTTACGAAATCTATCTGCATTGCGAGCTGAAAAAATTCCACTTTACGGGATCCTTCTGCCATGAGTATCACAGGAGCACAGCTTATGAGACCCAAAAGCGTACTACAGGAATTCGACTTACAGAGTCCAGTTGCGCACTACAGGAATTCGACTTACAGAGTCCAGTTGCGCACTACAGGAATTCGATTCACAGGATACAGAAGCATACTAGAGGAATTCGACTTACAGGATCCAGTTGCGCACTACACGAATTCGGTTTACAGGATCCAAGGGCGAGCTGCAGGATCCGTTTTATGTTATAAGATTGAGGGGACGCAAGAGTCAAAATGGCAAGTTGGACCTATAAACCAAGATCGGTGTAGTTCAATCGGGAGAATATCCGGCTCCGAATCGGGCAGACGTGAGTTCGAATCTCACCGCCGGCCAAGAGGCTTTAGGCTATATTGGCGCCGGAACTTAAAAATCAATCACCTAATCTTGGGGTTCAAGCAAAATGTGTGATATTCCTTCCCCGTAACGTCTGGAATTCATGAGAATTTTTTCCTTTAGAGCAAGCTACATGGGGTTTTGTTTTGTTTTCTTTTTTAATTACAGGTTTAACGACTACCGTGAGCAACGCAATGGGCTACAAGCAGTCGCCCGTCCCTAATTTAGGGTCACTGGTTCCAGGGAAGGGAGAGAGCCAGTGCCGTAAGACAAACACAACATCCATACCTCACCGGGATTCAGGTCATCACTTAGACCACTGCGCCACCGGGGTGGCGTACATGGGTTGCAGCGGACCCAAAACTTGGGATTTTGTGGCCCCGCCATTTCCAAGGCGAGGATATATGTGACGTACCACTGAGGTGATGACGAAAGAGTCAAATCGGCAAGCTGCAGCGGTAAGCCAATGTCTGCGTAGTTCAATTGGGAGTGTAGCCAAATCCGGAGCGGGGTCAAGGTCCACTACCGGAATGAAGGTTTTATGCTATGACTTGCATAGCGCACTCACGAATTTGGTTTCATTTCTAACTCTTCAACGATTTTCGAGAAGCAAGTTTCACAATTTTACTACTTTTTCAGTGTTTTCTCCTTTCCCTAGTTCTGATTCCCCTTCTCAGTCAGAAATTTATATTTCTCTCTTGTTTCTAATTCTAGCAGTTACCATGAAGTTTCAGTATTTCCCCTGTTCTACTTCCAGTACGCCGCCGTAGGCTTTTAAGTTTACATTTGTCTATGCTATCGAACCAAAGTGCCCTTGCTTTTCTAACATTTAGCCGAAACACAAAGTTCTAAATCTTGGGTTTCTGTAACAACTTCCTGTTTTTAATCCCATCAGACACTTCAAATTTATCTTAGATTTAAGATCCTCATACATTCGAAGTAAAGGTGTTTATGTTTGCTCAAAATCCCACTGTTAACTAGTAAAGTAAATTCAAATTCACATCCGTGAGACAAACAGTAAATAAATTCACCATCTCAGAATTTACTGGTGTAAAGAAATATCTTAGAACTTTCGCTCAGATGCCAAATGATGGGAGCGTGCATTACACCGAGTGATCACTGAATTAATACCACCCATATCAAAAGTGGATGCCGCCCAGTGGTTGACCACGTGATTTCCGAAAGGGCACGATAAGTCGATCGACGTAGCATATGTAAAGTGTTAGTGGAGCAGTAAATGGTTAAAATCTGAGCGTGGTGGGTAAACAGAAGGATTTATCTTCCTTTCAGAAGAGACAGGTTGTGGGAGAATGGGAATTTCGATTTTCCAAACGGCTGAACTGGTGTGTTGTTCGCGAACTTTCATAGTCAAAATACATCAGGACTGGCGCGAAAATGGTCCAACAAAAATGCGGAATTAAACGGTTGACTACCCAATACAACAGAGGTCAACATGGAACATTATCTGCCATGACCATATGTCGCCGGCTTGCACGTATGGGCTATAACAGCAGACAACCAACAAGACATCCTCTCCTAACCGCAGTTCATTGGCGCCAAAGATTCGCTTGGTGCAAAGATCATGCGAGGTTGGACTTTGGATGACTGCAAAAAAGTGTGCTGGTCTGACAAATCGCATTTTTCACCCGACAGGGTATTTGATGCAAACAACATGAGACACTTGATTCACTGCATAGTCTCCACAGTGCAAGAAGGTGGAGGCGGAGCATATTTACCTGGCAGGAATTCGGAACCCTGGTGCATGTAGATCAACGCAGTACTAGTGCCCACTGTCGTGAATTGCTTTCTGAGTCTGTAAACCCAGCAATGTAGCATTTTTTCCAAGATGACAATGTTCTAAGCCACAGACCCAATGTTGTGCAGGAATGGTTTGAGGAATACAAAGTCCAGACTTCAACAAATCGATTGTTCTACAAACAACTGCCCCGATATTAATCCCATAGAGCACTTGCAAGACACTATGGAACCGCATATCATGCGCTCGGATACACCAATCACATCCATAGCTGCATTGAAGTCCGCATTACACACAGCTTGGTTGGCCATACATTCCAACTGCTTCCGGCATCTTATTGAATCGATGCAACATCGGATCCCTGCTGTACTGAGAGTGCGAAAGGAGGACCTAACTAGTATTAGGCAGGTGGTCATAATTCAGTGGTACGAAAAAACAGGAATCAATGGTAAGTGTATAGAACTATATTAATAAAGGCAATCTTTTCGGGGACACTTCCCCTCGTTGTTCGTTGGCAGATAGCAAATGATCATAGACTCAAGGTCTATTTCTGTAAACTTAAGGTAAAATCTGTTGGAAGTTAAGATTTTCTAATAAGTACTACCTTATTGTTTCATCATTTTGATGCATCCTGTAGTCCCTGTAGATGATTACTTAATAGCGGTATTACTGTACCACCGGGACTACAGCAAATGCTCTCCCAAACTCACCAATCCGCATAGACAGTGTGGTGAATCAAGTCATTTTTGGAGAAGACTCACCTTCTCCCAAAATGATTTAACATAGTCATATTTGCAAGTACTGCCTCAGCGCTCCAGGGATGATGTAACCCGCTGAGGTAAGGAAATAGGATTAAAGATGAACTTCCAAAACATTTCATTTGTGACCTTTATGTACGTTACAAGCGTCACTTATATGAAAAATACGTGGTGACGTTCGTCATCATGTGATCTAGGATATTATTTAAGAATACCACTCGTCAGTAATCGTCAGAAGCGTTGATTGCAATAGAAAAAACAAAGGATCTTCCATAGATCGATAAAGGGCAATGGGTGCCCGAATGGCTGGAGCGACAATTTTTAAGACAGCAGAGCCTACTGGTTTCTTAAAAGATGAGATAACCAGTGTCTTTAATCAGTAAAAAAATAACTCATATAGCTTCTCTAAGAAACGTAATTGTGGGGCGACGACAATTTGTCAGGAACGAGATCGCTGTCGTCTGAGAAGTTCTTTACGAAGAAACAGGACTTCTTGTGTGCAGCAATTAACAGAAGCATCAACTGAATACTGTTAACGACTTATCTCTCAGCGAACTATGCGCCGGGAATTAAAGAGAATCTGGACTGGAGTCACATATCTATACGGAAACCACTGATTTCGCCAGAGAAGCAGAAAGTTTGACTACAGTGGTGCCAGAAATACCGTAACTGGACACTGGAAGAAATTTATGTGGTCCGACGAGTGGCGGTACACTTTGTTCTGTACCGACAGTAGGCAGAGTTTTGCCTGAGCTTCCTGTATCAATAGGCCCAGCTTGCTTTGTAAACACATCTCAAGATTCTAGATGCAGTGTCATGGTGTGAGGTATGTTCTGTTGGTACGTAACGGTTCCCTTGATATTGCTGGATGTTTGGGTGACCTCCAAGGATTATCTGAACATTGTTGCCGATCAAGTTCCCCCAGCAATATTCACTGTTTTTCTACTAGGTGAGGGCTGTTTCGTGAAAGACAATGCTACTGTCCACCGAGCCACATGTGTTCAGCCGTGGTTAAGCGAGCATGACAGAAACTTCCACGGTCTTACCTGACCACCACAAAGCCCAGATCTAAACCTCATTTATAATGAAATGGAAATGTTAGAAAAGGAGTTCGGGACTCAAAGTCGTTTTTTTGTCGAATCTGATCCAGTTAAGGGAATGTCTGGTGTATGTCTGATGTGCTGTAGGAATAAATGCACTATGGAATCTATGCCAAATCCCATTCGTGCTGTAATTCTGGCTAAAGAAGGTTCAACCCAGCATTGAGTAACAGTTTCTAATTCAGTGGCCGTTATATCTAGAAGTAACTGGTGCCTACATCTATCTACCTCGGAAAAAATATGCCAAGTAAGAATCATATCGAAGAAGATTGAAACTTGGCTGTAGTGCATTGGAAAGGACAGTATAATTTTCAAAATCATTTTTCCATTTTGTCTTAAGAGAAAATCATTTATTCATTTCAAACTTTCAGTTCTTACTTAAGGATAAGAGACATGGACCTTAACTAGAAAAAAACCATAAAAAGGCAGGGGACACCTCAAAGAAGTATGGATATGAGCGTGCGTGGTGTAACCATTAAAAGATACGAAGGAGAAACAAGCATTGATGACATCATGATCGAAGTAAAGAGCCTCAAGTGGCAATGCGAGAGACATATTTGTGGAAAATATGACCATAGTTGGACAACTGAAATACTGGATTCAATACTAAGTGATAGCAAAAAACAGAAAAAACCACCACATGGAAAATGGGAGGATGAAATTCGAAAAAATATACCAGAGTGACATAGAAGGAATGTTTTCAGGAAAGAAGTTTGTGGAAGAGTCTTGGGCAGACCTTCATTGAGTAGAAAATTTCGATAATGTTGATGGTGATATCACAGGAAACTGCAGTAGCTATTAATTACACTTTTTTCTTTAGCGATGGAGTAGAATGGCAGAAAGTGTATTATTTCATCGTAAAATGTTTTGAACGCTGGACATCGAGACCCAGATATACACTATATTGACAAAAGTCACCGCACACCTAGAAGAGAAGCACAGCATGGCATTTACGGACATACATTAGTACGGTGTCGGTAGAAGAAGGAGAAGTAGAAGGAATAGAAGCAGGAGAAGAAAGAAAAGTGGAAGGAATAGAAGCAGAAGAAGAAGAAGTAGAGGAAGGAGAAGCAGAAGATAATTTCTTTTTACGCTGTATTAGTGTGATAAAATAATCAGATTTAGCGCTCTCTAGTAAATATCAGTGTAGCACTGTAATGGCTCTTTGATGAATCGTACGAACCCAACCGTTCTATATATATTAAAATAATACAACGTAATTTGTCACAAATATTTATTTTTTCAAGTCGACCATGGTTTTGCTGGATATTGACCTAGCTTCATCAGAAAGAATGGTACGAATTCCCGTCCACTTGACGTGTCATTCGTCCTGATGAAGCTAGGTCAATACCCAGCGAAGCCAGATCCGGAGCCAGAGCTTAGACAACTTCGCCACCAGGGCAACCAAATTGACATTGCATATGCTTACTCTAATTCCTTTGTTTAGAAATATTATGCAGTGATCATTCATTTATAAGACTGCGCCGCAAGAGCAATACGTTTTGGGAAAGCCAAGGTTCGCACTGAACTGTAGAGCCACAGATAAAGAAGAAGTAGAAGAAGGAGAAGTAGAAGGAGAAGAAGTAGAATGAGAAGGAGAAGAAGAAGAAGTAGAAGAAGGAGAATAAGAAGAAGGAGAAGAAGGAGAAATAGAAGGAAAAGAAGTAGAAGAAGGAGAAGAAGAAGATCATTCCTTTTTACGCTGTATTAATGTGATAAAATAATCAGATTAAGCGCTCTTTAGTAAATATCAGTGCAGCAATGTAATGGCTCTTTGATGAATCGTACGAACCCAATATTTCTATATATTAAGATAATACAACGTAGTTTGTCACAAATATCTATTTTTTCAAGTCGACCATGGTTTCGCTGGGTATTGACCTAGCTTCATCAGGACGAATGGTACGAATTCCCGTCTACATGACGTGCCATTCGTCCTGATGAAGTTAGGTCAATAGCCAGCGAAACCATGGTCGACTTGAAAAAATAGATATTTGTGACAAACTCTTTGAGATCAAGAACCAACCGTTCCAGTTTTATGATGCGTGTGTGGCCACACGAAATCAATTGAGACAGGGCCACGAGTTACGTGACAATATGAACATCGAGTTCGGTCCCGCTCAGATATCTGTGCTGCAATCAATATCCTCAATTAGCGGCAATGCCTACGTATAGAGCCAAGAACACGTGTATTTAAAGACGGTAGTGATCTTAATGTAGCAACCTTGTCTTGATATAGAACAGGCACTAAAAAACTGTCACTGTCTTGAGATTTGGCGCAAAAAGGTCAATGTCTCACGACTCTTGAGTAGCGTGATGTTTCTTGTTTTCTCATACAGATACTTTCGCAATTTATAACACTAACTCGTCCCCGCTTAACTAATTACACAGTCGTTAAACATGAATAACAGAGTATTTCTGCGTCGCTTAAATTAGACACCAAGTTTTTGATTGTCGGGGAGCTCAAAAGGATAAAAATGAAATGCGGATGATCGCAACTTTTAAGTTGGCGAAATACTTACGACCAGGGTTATCTTTACAGACATAAATATTTGGAAGAAAAGAAAGAGCACTTTTCATTCTTTGAGGAAATTGTGTCACACAGCCTAACCATCGATTGTGATCCGTAATCCTCAATCGCAGAATGATGCCTCCCACAAAAGAAGACATCACGAAGCCAGGCTGATGGCAAACTTGGGATTCCCGTCTACTTGACATCCCCCGTTACCCGCTGACACGTTGTTACAAGGGGCTTGGGAGGACGACAACAATAGCCGCGTCGCCGTTGGCTGAGGGATGACAGTCACTTGCGTTTTTTTTTCTTCTTTCGAGTCACCCTCAGCGCAGATGCCGGCTGCTGGTTCCAAAACTTCCAAGATGAAAAATGTTACGCTCCACGATGCGATGATCGGGAGCATAAGGAAGATCAGCGCAGACATTCCACTCACCCCTGGGGAGTTATTTCATATCTTTACGACTTCCACCTATCAGAAAATGAATCTATATATATTCCTCATGTCCGCCATACCTAAGGGACCTATATGGGTGTCTTGGGAAGACAGACTTTCAAATAAAAACGAAAGCTACGATTTGTCAGAAACATTTGCGTCCGGTTTTAATCTGGGCGATGAAACTGAAACAATACAAAATTGCTGCTTCTTTATGGGCAACGAATGTCTCAAAATATGCTGAAAATATGAATACGGCTTTATTCTTATTCTCCTAAATTCTTATTCTCCTAAATTGACATAGGAGTGAGCTTAGTATTGGGGTTCATTCTTTCGTAAAACTTTTCAGTTTGAATTTTATTGAATCAGATAAAAGCAAGAACCGCACTTCATTGAGCATTTTATAGAATATTTTCAAAAGTATTGGACTTCCTTTATTTTGTTTCTACGGAAACAGGAAGTGCATTAACACTCAATACAGCATTTTCACTGAAACCTCGCATCACTCCATGAAGTTTCTTAATAATCAGTTCAGCAAATTACACGACTACATAAAACTTTAGGGTATCGATATCCCAACTAATTATTTGTCAGTTTGCAGAACAGCTGGAACTTAGAAGCGTAGGATTCGTTTGCATGAGAGTCTTAGTAAGAATGTACAATAAGAAAAATCATTTCTTACGTGGTTGATTTTAATGATCATGTAAGGAACGATTTCTTTTTCAAACACGTCATAAAACAAATTCCATCAATCATTCTCTGATTAGCGCATCACCGTTAAGACCATGCAATTACTTTTGCTTCTTAAGTTATGTATTATTATAAATTGAATAAAAAGAATCCCAAATATTTTTCTCTTTCTTTGTTAAATTCTTAACTTTTGATTTTTGTTTACTTATTTATTTTTCGGATGTCGTTCCTTCGGAAAGCATCCCGTACAGGCAAGCAATTTTCGGTGAAAGGGAAGAGACACTTGAAGCAATTTTCGGTGAAAGGGACGATACTGTTGTCAATTCTCGATTATGACAAGATGGGGGAAATTTTCAAGTTGAAAGGGGAGAACAAGGGGTGACAAAGAGCTCATGTACTTTGGCGAGTCGTCCCCAAACTGCACCGGTGCTCAAATTTACAGGATAATCTACATAAATCTACATAGCTGCCGATACTCGTAAAATAAATAATGCACTGAAAACTGGCGCATATTCGAATCTTCCTGCGCGAAATACAATCTCGCATTTACTTTTGCCGCTGGTAAGCCCAGTTTGGTGAAAAGAGATGCGCGAGTCTACTCACACCTTGTAAGAGTTCTAGGCAACTTTTCCTTTCAGTTCAGCAACACGTCCAGCTGATAACATCACGAAGGTATAGTACGGATGCCTTTCAGCGGTGGAGTGCTCTTGGTAGCAGGAAGCAGTTCGGTCCCAAACGGAAGTTTCTGGAGCATTGGATGTTCCACAAAATGTCCTCTCAAGACTCTGGAAACAGTTTGAACCCATACTAGATGTTTGTCGTCACCAGAAGAAGGCCGTCTCGTAGCCAAAACTGCAGAGGAACGCTATATGACTCTTTATTACCAGACGGAACAGAGAGATGTCCGTTAGGCAACTCTTTTCTGTAGCTCGCAGTAGACGAAGGTTTAAACGCCTACTGTTAGTAGAAGGCTTCATCCGCAATGTCTTTATGCAAAGAGACTAGTATTTTTGGAGTTATACTCTTCGTAGACGACTACGTTTGAAGGCATACTGTTAATAAAAGTCTTCGTCTGAAGGCATGCTGCTAGTAGAAGACTTCGTCTGAAAGCATCCTGTTAGTAGAAGACCTCGTTTAAAGGATACTCTTCGTAGAAGACTTCGTCTGAAGGCATACTGTTAGTAGAAGACTTTGTTTGAAGGCATACTATTAGTAGAAGATTTTGTGTGAAGGCATACCGTCAGTAGAAGACTTCTTTTGAAGGCATACTGTTAGTAGAAGACTTCGTTTGAAGCCATACTGTTAGTAGAAGACTTCGTTTGAAGGCATACTGTTAGTAGAAGACTTCGTTTGAAGGCATACTCTTAGTAGAAAACTTTGTTTGAAGGGATGCTGTTAGTAGACTTCGTCAGCAATGTCTTAATGATAAGATACTTGTATTTATGTACCTCTAACTTCTGCCCCGTGCCGAGTTTGTTTAACGTAAAGTCGCCATTATCACACTTGGAGTCCAGAGCAGTGGGCGAATGATCTTTTCGCAGACAAATCGCGATGTATTTGAAGTACTGATAGTGACGTATTCTCAACTGGAGACAACTAGTGACTCGCAGCAGTCCCTCTAACTTTTGTCCCCTGGCGAGTTTGTTTAACATAGAGTCGCCAGTATCACACTTGGAGTCCAGAGCAGTGGGCGAATGATCTTTTAGCAGACGAATCGCGATTGATTTGAAGTACTGATTACTGACGTATTCTCAGCTGGAGACAACTAGTGACTCGCAGCAGTCCCTCTAACATCAAAGAAACGGACTGCTCTGGTGACGATGACATGATGGTCTGGGCAGTAATCATGACGAACGAGCGCACAGATCTGCACATATTTCCTAGTCTCTCAGTTACTGCCCTGAAATAGAGAAACGAAATTCTGAGCCCATATATCAGGCCTTACATCGAACTTGTCGAAACAGAATATATTCATATGGATGATAATGCCGAACATCATCGATCTCATTAGGTAGACGTTTTTCTCAAAGAGAAATAAATTCGATCCCCTGATCTCAGTCTCATTGAGCATGTATGAGATGCTCTAGGGAGATGCACTGGAGGTAGCCAGTTCCCTGTCAGAACACATCCAGAACTCAGAACCGCTCCTGTTGAACAGTGGTCGTTAAGCCCTCAAGATCTCATCAATACCTTCAAGACATCATCAATACTCCCACGGACTCTGAACATCTTTTCTTTGCATCTATCTGTCTGATTAAAAATGAGTTTTACCTAAAATTTCACTTACTGCGGGAACATCTCGCACTTTCCTTTTAGAATTTCTTAACGCACAGTTCTGCCGCTATGTGGAGTAGGTTTGCTTTCCTGCTCCCAACTGACCTGCGCTTTTAAACTGCCGATTGATAAAATTCGTTCTGCATTGTATGCCGCTCCTTATCGTGACGATTGTAAATACTATACACTTTAATTAATACACAGTTTTACCGCTAAGTTACCCCTATGAATGAACTGTTTATCGTTTACGTTGTTTCTTCTTGTTGAAAGAAAACACTTAAAAACATCCCATAGCATAGTTCAGACTATGCAGAGTATATTGCGGATGCTTTCTTGTATCATAATAAACAGTTCAGCCGTAGAGAGAGAGAGAGAGAGAGAGAGAGAGAGAGAGAGAGAGAGAGAGAGAGAGAGAGAAAGAGAGAGAGAGAGAGAGAGAGAGGGAGAGAGAGACGGTGCATTTGCTGGAAAATCTACACCTCTAAAAAGATTCAATGGGAAAAAAAGCTATTTTTAGTAGGATAAACTGGAAAATGAAGAGCATTTCGTATCCATATTCTTCTTCAAATAACACAAAGTTTTACCGCTACAGAACGTAAGTTTATAATGTGTCTCCCTCCATGTCTCTACTTGGAAATGTTCGATTTGAAAACTTTTTTTTTGGTCATATATCGTCAACCGTAAGAAACAAATTGAGCACAACGTCTAATTTTTTTCGTGATGCATATCTCTTCCCAGGAGGACGCAACTAAATATTTCTACTTGCAAGTGGCTTACCTATTTAGAAATCCGGTCAAACCATACTTTTTATAATTAATATAATTTATTATGAAGTACACCGCGCAGATTGCTCATTTTATATCTTTCACGTTTCCATACCCAATGGGTTGCGAAAGTCTTTTTCCCCTTGCTGAGTTTCTTTCTAAAAATAAGCTTTGAAAAATTCTTGCTTGCCTGGTGACGCAGTGGTCTAAGCCATTCCTTCTAATCATTCGTCCAAGATGGGTCTGGGTTCGTGTTCCGGTGAGGCATAGATGTTGTTTTTGTCTTACGGCCTTGGCTCTCTCCCTTCCCAGGAACCATTTCGCCCTAAATTAGGAACGGCCGATTGCTTATAGCCCACTGCGTTGCTCACGGTGGTCATTAAACTCCCAAATAAAAAAAAAATGTATTCTTTTTCATTTCTTAAAACTTTAAATTAATTCCTTGCACCCGTGATTTTAATGTCATCTTTCTACTTTTATGCTGTTTGTGGAGCACATCGTATTTGCGCTGTACTCTGATTATAGAATTTGGAAATATTCATTTGTGTTTTAACGATTGTTAGGTTCTTTTTCTTTTTTCAGAAGTATCACAGCAAAAGACTAGTTCCGTTTCCAGTGATACTGAAGCTTTGTATTGGATCATGTTACATGCCTTCACAACCGTCTAATTGCGGTTACAACTGTTCAGCGAAGGATACAGAAAATTTCAGAGCTGGGTATTCCTGCCACAAAGAGAATGCGTCTGTATTAGTCAGAAGAGCAATTAAGTTCAACTGAAAGTATGCTTATATGTAACTTTTTAACTATTTTTAAAGAATAAATTCTGCTCTAAAAATAAGAAGGACATAATTAAAGTTGTGTAAAATTGCTTATTTTTTATATATTTTATTATTTTTATATTTTGTGATCATTTATATTTTTTTATTTGTGATCATCTTTTTCGCTCTTGAATTTATTTTTGTGATCATCTTTTTCGCTCTTGAATTCATTCCTAAAAAATGAATTAAAAAAACTAATGATAAAGAATAAAAACATTAACAAAGTCACTAGCTATGTGCCTGTTATTTATTCAGTTGATTGTGCATGTACTCATATCAGTCATCGGGAGCAAAACTTGAAAAAAATGCCAGAAATGTCTCAAATATTTTTCTAGGGTTCATATACGCCACGTTATTTATTTGTCCATCATACGTTCAATTGACTCTTTATTAACTGACACGAATTGTTGGGAACGAACAACACTGCTGGCCACCCAAAATGCAACACCAAGAAGGAAGCATCCGATTGGCCTGAAATTTGCAGCATGCGTCGCCCGCGAGAGCACATGCAAACGATTAGCATTGCAGGGCATATGCAAATCATGTGCGCCCGGCACGCCACCGAGAAGCACTATAAGAAGGGTGCACAGAAGGCGGGGTGTAAGTAGTGGAAGTGTGTTGTGCTGCCGGACCTGTACGTGGGAAGCTTCCTGGTGTCTCGTCGCAGAATGCGGCAGTCATTCCAGCACGTTTCGGAGTTGGACACAGGATGCATAGTGGCTTATCGCGACAGCGGTTTATCGTTCCGTGACATCGGCGCCAGTGTGGGACGACATCCAGCCACAGTGAGGCGAGTATGGATTCGGTGGGTGCAGGAGAGTCGGACGGCCCAACGTGAGCGATTACCGCAGCCGCGGCACACCACTGAACTAGACGACCGGCATGTTGTGCGGCGGGCATTGACGGCTCGCACCGCCACATCACGAACGTTAGCGCAGGAATTAGGTTGTGTTGCACAACAACCTATGTTAGCACGTACAGTTCCACGTCGTCTACAGGAGCGGGGACTTGTCGCACAGCGTCCATTGCTCCGATAACCATTCACGTTACACCACGGGCAAGTGCCGCGGCAGTGGGCCGTTGAACGCCTCACATGGACAACGGAATTGCACGACATTTTTTCTCCGACGAATCCCGCTTCCGCCTGCAACACCACGATGATCGGATCCGCGTGTGGCGACACCGCGGCGAGAGACTGTATGACGCCTGCATTATGCATCGCCATACCAGTCCATCGCCTGGCGTTATGGTTTGGGGCGCAATTGGATATGACACCCGCACCACTCTGGTACGCATCGCTGATACACTCAACAGCCACCGCTACATCTCCGACGTTTTGGAACCTGTAGACCTCCCTTATCTGCAGGACCCGCCAGCGGCCACATTTCAACAGGTCAATGCGCGCCCGCACGTGGCACGCATCGTGCAACAATTCTTCACGGCCCACCAGGTGTCACTGCTGCTGTGGCCCGCCTGTTCTACCGATATGTCGCCCATCGAAAACGTCTTGTCGCTAATTCTCCAACTGAGTGGCCCGGCAAGAACCACCCGCAGCTACGCCTGATGAACTGTGGCAACGTGTGGAAGCAGCCTGGACCGACATACCCAAGCCCACAACCAAAGCCTCTTTCGTTCGATGCCGCGGCGTGTAGCTGCCGTTATTGCCAGTCATGGGGTGCCACACGAACTATTAATGTCTGCGTGTTCCGCAAGTTGCACGTGCCTGTAAGCTCAATCGCTTCATCTTTGTATGTGTTGTTATGTGTCCAGTAAATCTGGCTTTGCTATCTCGTGTCCTTCTTGGTGTTGCATTTTGAGTGGCCAGCAGTGTATAAAGAGTAGGAGGAGTGTTTCAAGCATTTGCCACAGTTTGAGTATTCAGAGAGAAAGTGAAAAGATTCGTCGCTGAACACTGTACGTCTCCAGTCTGTAGCATTCCACGTTGCTGGCTGCTGTCACCTCTGCATTCGTGTTAATCGCAGACACCGTGAGGACCGTTGAAAGTGAACATTCGCCTCAGTCAGGCGTCTGGAAATGGCGTATACGGACACAGGAGTCCCTTGTACGGCTGTCACATGCCTCTGGATATTGGATAAGGACGTCGTTGAATCTATGTGTGCCTTTCTCACTATCCCACGGCCCGATCTGTAGGTGGTGCGTCTGGGTCGTCCAGAGCCAATCCGACTTGTCTGGGTGCCGTCCCGTGTCCATTGCTCCCAACACGATCTCACCGTACTGTCCGACCGGCCCAAATGGTGGCCTGATCGGGGCGCCGGCCACCCGGCCTCGTTCAAACTCCATCAGTTGCCCGCACGCACATCTACGGTTGCTCCTATCGCTCAGGAATCTCACCTGACTCTTACCGTGCACTGCGGCGCGAAAATTGGAGTGCCCCCTGCACGGCACCTTATAAGCCCCCAAGGATTGCGATTGCAGTGCCTGTCTTGGAAGCGTGGGCACGCACGAAACTTTAATCATTTGCATGTCTTTCCTCCCCGTAGCTATTCACCGAGTTCCGCGTTAATCGCACTGTTTGTTCTTGGTGCGTGGATTTTTATGACAATGAGTGTATATACAAAGTACTTCACCAGACACGCTGTGAGACGAAAAATTATTTTTAATCTTTCAAAACGGACCGTTAGAAGCAGAAATATCGAGAAAACCCCGATATGTATCTGCTGCCGGAAAACTGCGCAATATGTGAGCAGGAGATATGCGCAAAATATTTCCCGTCGCCATCGGTGCCAAACTGAGAAAGAACTTCTGCAATCGGGTTTTTAAGAGCCTAAACACATCTACAAATATATTAGAAACATAAATACGCATTTATGCTCCTTTTGGGCGTTAGCCTGCAGAATTTTTCCAGTCAAACTACTGATAGCAGAAACGTTGAGGAAAACGCGAAAGAAAAAGTGTGCATCTAAAAGAAAAAGTGTGCATTGAAGAAGAGGGTGCACTCAAAATTGCCTTCGTTCTAAAAGGTGTCAAACGAAAAAAGAAAAATTTATTTCAATCTGGTTTTTAGTAGCAACGACGTACAATAAATATTTTTTGAATTCGAGAGCCTTTTCATTAACGCCCTCCAGCGGTTAAGGTGCGCATCAGGAAAAGAGCAAAAGGCAAGGATCATCGTTCTTACGTTTTAGGATTTATAATAGAAAGTAGAATTACAAATCGGATAACAGGTAGAGATAGGGTATCCGCAGGCCAGCGGACGGCCATTGTGATAATAAAAGCTTTGTTTCAGAAGTCTAAAAATCTAAATGCACGAGGTTTCACAAATTTGACTTGAAACACTTTATGATTAATAAAATCGTAGTGTTCTTAATAATTTGCCAAACATATGTGTAGTTTGCAAAAATTTTTAAAATTTTCCTAATATCGGGATGTATTTGAAATTTAAAAACACGAAACATCGCCTGATCGACATAGCAATTTGACTGCTGGCACGCTTTGAACGGGGAGGACGGTGTTTCTTATCGTATTTCAAAGTTTTCGCTGCGTAACTTGTGTTGGGTTTTTTTTTCTATATTTTCCATTTTGCTATTTTATTTACGAACCATTTTTAACAAGAGAACCCTTACAACGAACATGTCTTTGTTCCTTAACTATATCAAAATGATTTCCAGCATTCGGTTTTCTCTCTTCCATTTTCAGAAAATCCTCGTTACCTGTGGCTTCAGTGTCTATTTTTCGATTTGTTTCATGTTCATTATTTCCTTTGTGTATTATATAACACACGAGAAGAAAGGGACGCATGTTTCTAAGCTTATGTTCTGTTTCCATCATTCGTAGAAGACTGATGAAAAACACCGAATATGACTGCCGAATATTTGAATAACGTAAAATAGAGACAGCAAACCTGGCCCTCTCCCGATGAGACATGCAGTCGAAATCACGAAAGAGAAATGCGCCATTATTAAAACACATGGGGTATAGACGTCGTCTTGTGGGCAGGAGAAGAAAGTCTTGTTTATTCGAATACTACGGACGATCAGAAAATGTACGTAAAGATAGAAAGAACAGGAAATAAATTTACGCAAAGATTGGTCAAAGCAAGAGGAAGAGTGTGGTAGAAAAGTTTGCAAAAGTTATACTAATATTACTTATTTGGAAAACTAAAACGTCCATTAAAACGGATAAAACTGCATCACAAATATTTAGATTCCATTAAAAGGAAAACCCTTCATCCTTTTCATTTCTGATTACCATTCAGGAGTACGTAGCGGTCCAGGAACTTAAGATCTTTCTTCTAGAAGCAATGGATGCTGACAATAAGCTGTTGGACTCTAACGTTTTTGACCGGGTGAGGTAAGTAACTAAAATTTAATATATCTGAAGTGAATGTTGAAGTGGAGTACATTGTGTTGATGTCATATTCGAAGTCTTGCAGCATTGCATGTACACTATTTGATCAGAAGTATCCGGCCACTTGCCTATCCACAAATTATCTGTAATCAGAAAGGAATTATTATCGAGTTGCTCCACCCTTTGTAACTTTAACAACCACCAATCTGCTGGGAAGAATGTCCACAAGATTTTGGTTGTTGCTGCGGAAATTGCCTTTCATTGTGTAACAAGGGCAGTAATCAAGTTGGTCACCGTTGTTGGGTGGTTTGACCTGAGTCGTCGTCGTCGTTTCAATTCACCCGAACGTGTTACGGCGTTTCAATTCACCCGAAGGTGTTATGGAGTTTCAATTCACCTGAAGGTGTTACGGCGTTTCAATTCACCCGAAGATTTTTTGTTGGGTTAGATCGGGTTTTTTCACATCCATATCATCAAACGATTCTTGCACGGACTTCGTTTGGTGGACGTAGGCATTATTTCGTTGGTAAAGGAAACGTCCTTCACCGGACTTTTTTGATAATGTTGGGAGCTCAAAACTACTGAGAATGTCATTATATTTTCCAGCGTTAAGAGTCTGAAACGCTGTTTTTCATCGTTTGTGCTAGGCGCCGCATTAAACTGCGGCGCTTTGCGTAAACCATGTAAAACTGCCCCAGAGCATAATGCCTCCTCCACCAAACTTCACAATTGGGGCAAGATATAATTCGGCAGGTAGCGTAGATCTGGTATTCTCCACAATCAGACTCGTCCGTCGGACTGCCAAATCGTGAAGAATGATTCAGCTCTCCAGAGTGCAACTTCCCTTTGCTCCAGAGTCCACTGATCTCGAGCTTTACACCACGGCAACTGACGCTTGGAGTTGATATTTCTAATGGTGGGATGTCTGAGATTGTGGCCAGAGAAACGCATTCTATTCAGCTTTCGACGAGGCATCACGGTGCTGGCGTTGCTTCCAGAGGCATTTTGGAATTCGATGGTTAGTACTGAAACAGAGTATGGGCGATTTTGTAGCAAATCATGCTTCAGCACTCGATGGTCCAGCTATGTCGTTTCACACGGCGTACCAAGTTGCGATTGTGCTGTTTTTGCTTCTAGGTTTTTCAATTTCACCAAATCTCCACTTACAGTTGACCGGAACAGCTGCAGCAAGATAGAAATTTCTCGAACTGACTCGTTGCTAAGATGCCATTCTATCACCGTTCCAAGTTGAAAGTAACTGAGCATTACCGTAATGCCCATTCAACTTGTTCATGCTTGTCTGAGACGTTCATTAGGCTACGAGCACCTTTTTATACCTGTATGTGCCATGGCTGTGGCGGTTATGGACAAATACTGTACTCAAAAATGGTTTCCGGATATATTTGATCTCATAATGCATTTGTGTACTTGTGTATGTTTGGTACGCAATATACTATATAATCAAATTTGTATGTGAATATTTGTATATGAAACGTTCCGATGGAACAACCTGCAACATCTTGGATTTCTTCTGCTGGGCATCAGCTAATCTCTCGTGATGGTCAGCATACCGAACAGACTCTATCTCGAAAAGTTTGTGTTGTGGATAGATACTAAATTCACCCACGTGCCTGTCTTTTTCTTTTCCCTAGCAGCATATTTTTGAACTATTTTTTGGTTTGCTAAATCGTGTTCGCATGCCCTGAATAAAATGTCTACCAAGTTTCTTCGCGATATCTCCCAGTTCTCGCTTTTCAGACCCGAGAATAGGGATACTTATTTTATGACCACCCAGTACATCGTATCTTGAGCGTAGATTTAAGCAGCAAAATTTGGAGGAAGAAGTTCTGGTACAGTGCTGAGATACGTCTGCGGACGTTTCAAGTCTGCCGCTATTGAGAATGGATGTTAATCATTTTCCCAATTTTGTGTTTTTAAGGTTTCATGGCATCTTAGCGCTAGCCTTGTATCAGCAACTTTAAACTTTATTCTCTAATGCGAGAAGAAAACTAGAAACGATAATTTCTACTTCAGCCATGTAAATACCTGCTTTACATATTCTTCTTAAATTACCAACCCTCATGAGCCATATTATTATTATAATCACTTTCCAAATTGCATGCTGGGTTGGTTGCTTTTCGTCGCGATAATCTTTTAGAGTTGGTTTTTCGTGAAAACCACCAGTCAACAGACGGGTTTCTCCACGTATTAAATAACCTCTGAACTGATACCCAGGAGATCCGTAAGGGAACGAAGCATCAGCGTGAACCGGAAAATATGGAGGGAGTTCCACCTCATCCTATAATGTTAAGATCCAAATAGAAGGAATTTGGCTGCCTGTACTGGACGCGAAATGCTTGGGCATCGTCCTCACCCACTGCTCTACAAAGCAGGCTTTCGACATGAGGTATTGTTTTTCTGAGAGTTTGGTTTCATCCGGGTACACAATCGCCATACAAGGCAACACTTGTTTAGAAACAATGCGTACGTCGGATCTGGTTGTAAGGGTATGTTCAACCTGGACAAGAGGACCCAGTGATTTCCATGACAGCAATACCCATACCATGATCTATCCACCGACTTCTTGTGTCCGTCTAACTGTGGGTTCTGGCTGAAACTTTTCACCCACCAACCGTCGAACGCAGAATTCCCCATCCGAATGCTGCAGGTGCGAAGTGGATTCACCGTTTTTCACTTGTCCGATGTTCCAGTCAATTTGCTCCAGTACCCATTTCAAATAGAGCTGTGTACAACGATCGATCAACATGGGTACGTGAGTGAGCAGCCGACCTTGTGCCCATTCGCAAGAGATAATGAGCACTAAAAAGCTTCCATGTGCGCTCTGGTTCTAGCCAATTGAAGGAACGTGAGCCGTCTGTTTTCTCGGGAGGTACTTGCCAATCGTCGTTTACTTCAACTGTTAAATATACCCCAAGTCATTCTGAGAATGTATTGTTGTTAAAGATAGGATAGTTGGATCACAGCGTCTCCGGGAGGAACGAAGGAATGGTATCAATCCGCGTCACACTCTCACATTACTTTCATTTTTCATTTACGTCTTAATGAGCGAACCGAATATCATCGTATCATCCTTTCCTTCCTCTCCCCACCCTCTCTCTCTCTCTCTCTCTCTCTCTCTCTCTCTCTCTCTCTCTCTCTCTCTCCTACTGCTGTTTAAGAACACCCCGACAGATTTTCCAGAAATTTATTTTCTACATTTTGCGAATCTTGGAAGAATCCTTCTATTGCTTCCACCCGTCACCCTTCTCCAAGTTGCGTTCATTTCATTTCCCAGCAGAGCGGTCACCGGCCAAAAGTTCGAAACAGTTTTGATTGAGCAACCTTTCATATCAAATCTACTTCTAAAACGGCCTCTGCCGTTTTGAACATTGTCTGAAATAAGAAAATGCTCCCAGATAAATCGCTGAGTAAACAAAAATGGATTCCGAACAATAAATCTGCTGATTTTCACTCTAAATGCTAGGGACTACTTTTTGTAGCGTACGTATCTGTTTCATACCTTCCGCTGTAGTACGCCTTTATATTGACTCTGAGCGTAGTGGTGGTCTCCCGTATCTGGTACGATGCATGGATGTATATGTCCTTGTTGGGTCACTCCCGCCGCATTTGCACTACAACGGCATTCGAACAGCCAAGAGTGCCTGCGGTTTGCTAAAAGTTGCCTCTCACCTTGCTAGAGCTGGTAATGTTCCCGTTCAAACTCCGAGAAATCTTTCGCTTTCTCCATTGCATGGGGCTTCGTACTGGCGAAGCCGTCAATGCATGTATACTTTGCGCGTGCCTTTGACGCACTGTTACGTGTCGTGGGTCGCGTCTACGCCTGCAGATAGGGGTTATCATTATGAACTGGCCTGTCAGTGTAAATCAGAAAGGCTGATGCCAGTTTTGGGTTTGGTAACACCGATCACCAAATTTTGCTCTTTGGTATGTTTTTGAAGTACGAACAGCCGTTCCTTATGTAAATAGAAATGCTTAACACCAAAACGACAACAAAGACGCTTGACTGGCTATGATTTTCGATGTACATTCACTTACTTACATTGCGTCATTCGCTAAAAGTTGCGTATCCACCTACATCAAACCGCCTGCCGCTTATATACCAGATTGGGAGAATCTCGCATCACATTCGAGCAGCAAAAATTTTTGGGCCCCACTTTCTTCACACGAGCCAGTTACCAGTTTCTAAGGCAATAATGGCGTTTGGCATCTATAATAGAGTGAGTTAAAAACGGCTCTTTTTAATTTCAAATTTTGTTGCCCATGGGCTTCGTACATCGCGAGAAAGGCTCAAATCAATATGAACCGTACGTATCCTTCAGTGTTTTCTAAATCGTCAATTGTTAACGCCATAACAGCGTTTAACGCCTAGAAATTAGTAAAACACGACTGTTTTCATTTTCGAAACATTTTCAGTGTTGGACATCGTAATTTAAACTTTATAACGAAGTAAATTTCTCCGTTATTTTTGTCCACGCCGGGGCTCGAACCCGGGTCCCCTCATTCCGGAATAAGACACTCTATCAATTGAGCTACGCGGACGTTCGTTCTGACTGCTATCTGCTTTTATGTGGTGTGCGTCCTACGCGGACGTTAGTTCTGACTGCCATCTGCCTTTATGTCGTGTGCGTCCTGCGGACAGGTACGTCACATCTCCCCCCCGAAAGAGGGCCGGGGGCATGGCCCACGGGTCAGCCGTGGCCATGAATCGACGTATGCATCCATCCGCTGTAGAACGTGTACTTGAGAACTTCCAGTCAATCTGGGGTGTGGAATGCAACATCACACATTGTTTATTTTTCGAAGCGCTGGAAAAGGGATTCTCTTATTTTTCCTATCTCGCGGTGTGGAAATAACATCACACCATTGCGAGATTTTGAACGGTCGGGTCATCTGGAAAGTTCAAGCGCCATTCTAACGAAGTAAATTTCTCCGTCATTTTTGTCCTCGCCGGGGCTCGAACCCGGGTCTCCTCATTCCGGAATAAGTCACTCTACCAATTGAGCTACGCAGACGTTCGTTCTGACTGCTATCTGCCTTTATGTCGTGTGCATATGCGGGCAGGTACGTCACAACTTGTAAAGTGCACTAGATTTCAGTGAATTAAATGAATTAATGCTGATGCTTATCGACAAGATATTATGCATGGAAACGTAACGAATTTCTGATCACAGTAGTTTGAAAAAACAAACAAACTAAGTAAACCGTTGTGAACCGATGAGGGAAGAACATAGATTTTTGTACTTTTTAACCACTTCTGTGAAACGTATGGATGGCTCAAATGTTTTCCCGGAGTGCCCGTTTAGCGTTAAAGGAAAAAAGAAAAATTGGATTTCTCAGTTTAGAAACGGAAAAACACGAGCTCTTCGCGGGAGGAAAACATTTATTTTGCACCAGTATCGAAGACGTGTGCTCCATTTATAGTGAATTGCAGGCCATAGATAGGGATCATCTTCCTCCTGCGTAAACATTAAGTCCCGCAGATAGTCGGATTACCAGGAATTGATGTCGAGAACACAACACTAAAACAAACTTCCTGCTGTATCTCCAAATGAAGATTTAACATCGAAGTGTCAGAACAGAAACTGGCCAGTGTTTGCCAAACTGTTTTTAAAGATCTTCAATATCTAATTACTTTAATGTTGTACTCGTCACGCCGGTTACCAGATAATCAATATGCGAAGTCTGTACGAAAATCTATTTAAACTATATTAGTACTTAGAAAACTTTTCCCTAAATAGAATTTATTAAAATCGGGACCGAAAGTTTACATGTCCGATGACATAGAATTTTTTTTAAAAGCACTTAAAACGCAAATATCATCCAGTTTGTCTAAATTAATCAGTGTTTTCTTAAAAATAATGCTTTGGACGCCGACACTGTCATTTCTGGATGCACATCTTACGCTCTTTTTCATGAGAGAATCATATAATCTGCTGCGATTTCTTCCGTTTCGTTTGTAAATTTATTCTCACTGAAATTTTAAACATGATGCATTGCAGTACCTAAAACATTTACTCTCACCTGATTTCTAAAGAAACCTGCCATTTCCACAACTTCTGTTATGTTACAGTGAAGCATTTTGTATTCTGTGTTGAATCTAACTTCTTATTGCGCAGTTCTGTTGGTCGCTCAGAATGTTCTTTGCTTTCCAAAATGTAAGAATCACCACAGACTTTTGGGCCTTTAAAACCTAAAAAACTGCTTGCACGATAAATCAATTAGTGCAGGCTCCCTGGTGTGGATTCATTGTAGTGTCACCATCTGCTTTCCGTCGATGAAGAACATCAGCGACAGTGGATTTCGGGTGTGGATTCATTATAGTGTCACCATCTGCTTTCCGTCGATGAAGAACATCAGCGACAGTGGATTTCGGGTGTGGATTCATTATAGTGTCACCATCTGCTTTCCGTCGATGAAGAACATCAGCGACAGTGGATTTCGGGTGTGGATTTATTGTAGTGTCACCATCTGCTTTCCATCGATGAAGAACATCAGCGACAGTGGATTTCGGGTGTGGATTCATTATAGTGTCACCATCTGCTTTCCGTCGATGAAGAACATCAGCGACAGTGGATTTCGGGTGTGGATTCATTATATTGTCACCATCTGTTTTCCGTCGATGAAGAACATCAGCGACAGTGGATTTCGGGTGTGGTTTCATTGTAGTGTCACCATCTGCTTTCCATCGATGAAGAACATCAGCGACAGTGGATTTCGGGTGTGGATTCATTATAGTGTCACCATCTGCTTTCCGTCGATGAAGAACATCAGCGACAGTGGATTTCGGGTGTGGATTTATTGTAGTGTCACCATCTGCTTTCCATCGATGAAGAACATCAGCGACAGTGGATTTCGGGTGTGGTTTCATTGTAGTGTCACCATCTGCTTTCCATCGATGAAGAACATCAGCGACAGTGGATTTCGGGTGTGGATTCATTGTAGTGTCACCATCTGCTTTCCGTCGATGAAGAGCATCAGCGACAGTGGATTTCGGGTGTGGATTTATTGTAGTGTCACCATCTGCTTTCCATCGATGAAGAACATCAGCGAGAGTGGATTTCGGGTGTGGTTTCATTGTAGTGTCACCATCTGCTTTCCATCGATGAAGAACATCAGCGACAGTGGATTTCGGGTGTGGATTCATTGTAGTGTCACCATCTGCTTTCCGTCGATGAAGAACATCAGCGACAGTGGATTTCGGGTGTGGATTTATTGTAGTGTCACCATCTGCTTTCAATTGATGAGAAACATCAGCGACAGTGGATTTCGGATATCGCGGAGCGAACTGATTGCTTACTCAACTGATATTTAACCACCATGCTGCTTTCAAACTCCATCAGTTCGACTCCGTGCGGCATAATCGCTACCAGCGTGATTCGACAAGTGTGCTGACACTCTCCTTCGTATGCAGCATACCGTGTGAGGGCTCATCTGGTTCTGCAAACGTACATGCACTGGAATACGAGGATGCGTCCGACTAATTTTGTTTATATATATATTGTATATACTGTGTGTGTCACTGAGCTGCACATGTAATATGACTACTGGATGATTTTATGCAAGTATGCAAATACACGGTCGCATCAGAATAATACGACCATCAATGAAATCATAGTGTGCCCGACCAGGCGCGTCACAGAGTACACGTGACAAGGTCGACCACACGGAGATATAAGCGGCCGGCCAGGACAGATGAGCCATAGTGCGTGATGTTAGCACAATGGACAGAGGTAGTGATTTGACAGACGTTCAAAAAGGAATGATCATCGGCTACCGCGCCAAGGGTGGAAGCATCTCAGAAACAGCAGATTTCGTGGGCTGTTCGCGAGGTAAGGGTGTACCGAGAACGAACTACTGGCACACCGAATACCTCCCGGCGCATTAACTATGAAGGTCCAAAGGCCATCATCTCCAGAGGAGAACGTCGGCTCCGTCAAAAGGTTAACGGCAATCGATGCGCAACAGTGCGGCAATTGACCACGCAGATGAACCCTGCGCACGCAGGTACGTGTCCCCAGCAACAGTAGAGCGAACTCTATTGCGCATGGGTCACAGGAGTCGATGCTGCGTCCAGGCGCCCATGTTAACCCAGGTCCATGGGCAACTACACTTGCAGTTCGCATGGAGCAACCGTCACTGGATAGAGGAAAGAAGTTGCCTTTTCCGACAAATCGAGGTTTCTACTCCACAGAAGTGACGGGCGGTGGCGGATACAACCCCAGGCCCACGAGAACCAACAACCGGACACGCTTGTGGGTCAGGTACAGGCCGGAGGTGGCAGTGTGCATGTCTGGGGGTTGTTTTCTTTGTGCGGCCTAGGACCGCTGGTACCACTGGATGGATTCCTGGACGTCAGTGACTACCTGTCCATTCTCGCTGATCACATGTATCCCTTCATGTTGGACGTTTACCCTGGTGGTGGTGGTGTCTACCAACAGGACAATGCAACGTGCCACCTCACTAAGGAGGTGCGTGACTGGTTCCAAGAACATGGCAGCGATGTCTCTGTTCTTCCTTGGCCGGCGAAATAGCCCGACCTGCATCCCATAGAGCACTTGTGAGACTATTTGAATCAACAGATTCAACGTGCTGACCCACAATCACGTCATCTCTGGGACCTCCGTGCTCTTCTGCAGTCCGAAAGGACATGTGTGCCACGGGCAACCTTCCAGGCTTCATTGCGTCCATGTCACGCTGTCTCGCCGCTGTCATCCGGGCCAAAGCTGGGTATTCCCATTATGAGGTAGGTGGTCATATTATTCTGACACGGCTGTGCACATAGATACGTCATCTATTGTGGACGCACGAGGTGAGATAACGATATATATCTTTGAGCGGCCCAACAGCCACCAGTCGGGGCATTAAAAAACAATGCATATGAATTTGGAACAACTCCAAATGCCAATCCCGTGCACGATGATCATTACATTCTACTGTCTGGGTACTAGAGCAGAAGACCCGTCCTAAGATCATTGCTGTCTTCAGTGAACGCTGCAGTATACCCTGAATGCTCAACCGATTCTGAAGTAACGAGAAAGAGGGAGTGGCCGGTAGGTTAACCTTGTGAATACAATATGTTGCTGGTTCAGCTGAGCGCAAATATACAAATGTGGTGGAGAAAACCAAGGATTTATATGAATTTTAGAAATGCCAAATTTCGCGGAATCATGAAGGGTTGATTCCCTCTTTTAAAAAACAGCGACACTGGGGGAATCATGGAGGGCTTTTGTGGTAAAACTGTTCCAGGGGTGGTGCCAAAATGACGAAAAACACAACTGACGTCATATCTGTAAAGGATGGATTCCAGAGATGAGCGTTGGGTGCGTCGACTTGCACAGGGAAATCGGCGCAACGCGATTTCAATGTTGACGCTCATATGCAATATGGGTCAAAAAGAAACAATATTCAGCGCGACTATCCCTTACACGCTGGCACGGATGCGCTGTAAAATCAAAAGCCCCGTTCAGCGATCCTTTCCTAACAATAGTCCATTGGCGTAAATGACTCTCTTATCGCAAACAGCATGCGGACTGAACGATTTAAGTTTGGAAGAATGTGTGCTGGAACCATGAATCATGATATGTACTCCATCCTGTCGAAGGGCGTGTCCTTGTTTTACTTCAGAAGCATGGATCCCTCATGCATGCTACAGATTATCCAGGCTGATGGGCACAGCTCTATAATATGGAAAATGCTTTGGTGGCATGAACTTGGATTTCTGGTGCGTATGGATCAATGTATGGACGCAAGCTACAACCAGGAACTGCTTGCATACTATGTCCACCCCCGAGATGTTGTGCATTCCCACACAGGGGGATGAGTTCTTCCAGAAATATGGGTTCTTGTAATGTGATAGGGCCCACCTCGTGCAAGAATGGTTCGACGTACACAGTGCTAATGTGAAACATCTCGAGAGACCACCACACAGGTCAGGATGTTGAGGAGCACAGGATGAGGCATTTGAACACATCAACTGAAACTGTGGATTACAACAGAAACAGCTTGGTTGCAGATTCGTAAAAAAATGTAGAGACACCTCGTGGAATCAATGACACGCAGGTTGATGGCCCTTCTTCTGGAAAAAAGGAGCACCTACGAAGTTATAGGAAGGTACATGGGGGATCATTGAATTATGACTACCCCAATCAAAAGTGGATGCGGCCCGTTGACCACAAGATTTCCGAGAGGGCGAGATCAATCCTCCAGAGCAGCATATATCGACTGACGTAGCATATATATATATATATATATATATATATATATATCAAATGAGAATTAGCTCCGTACGTCATCATTTATTACTTCGACAGAGGAGCGCAACAGGTTCTAAATATGTAGAGTACTTTTCCAGTCTCGTATGGACTCAACAACAATTTAAGTCTTCAATATCAAAGAAGCGTAATATTCAACGTGAAAGCATTGGTCATTAATAGTTAGGCTAGGCTTTCTTAACATCTCTCTCAACGCAATTACAACGATCTCACAATCCAGCCGACTTTTAAAGAAAGCTCTGGTACATTCTTAAGCAACCCTCTTATCTGTATCGTTAACATACGTCCTTCAGCTTTTGACCTCAAGACATTTTGTCACAAAACATTCAGCGAGAAAGAAAATGTAACGTTCATTTTAGAAAAAAGAAGAATGAACCAAAATTTACATAACAGGAACCAAAGAGGAAAGTTAAATTAGAATATACGTTACAGGTATTTCAAAAATCCACAGTTTTAGCGTATTTCTCATTGCGCTGTTTGAAATATCTTACTTTGTTTCAGATATTTCTCAAAGAATACTTGAGAACCAGATAGTGTCATTGCAAATCCGTTTGCGACTTGAAATTCCACTTCGTAACAAGTAAATATTTGCCCGAATGCGTCTGTTATGTTTAAAAAAAAGAGCTAAAGATTTTGTTTTTCTTTCAAGTTTTCCATCGGTTTTTTCAATATTTTCCTTTTTGCTGTGGATCTGAGAGAATTCAAACCGATTGTATGTACTGCGTATTATGATAGCGCGATTTGATACTGAAGCACTGGGTTCTCCACTCACTTTTACTTTCACCAGCGAATGTTAGAATACCAACTCATAAAAAAGGAAAGAAGTCAGAAATGCATATGATAGAAACTATAGTCAGCTCGTGTTTATCGGCTTTAGGGATTTTCTTAAATTCACCGAAACACGTCTGGTTCATAACTATTTATGTAATACATAATTTTACGGAAAAAGAAGGAGAATCTGTCACTGTCAAAAAACAGTAATATATCTGTCAGAGATGTTCGAACCTCCCATTTTACTTTGGAAACGCACAATTACAGGGGAGGAACACATTCAACAGAACGTGATGCATTAAACATTCATGATAAATCAGCCATTGATACACACATATCTCCTGGTGCTCTTCCTTTCCTTAGTGACGTTCCTTCCACCGCTCAGCGAAATACTTCATGAATAATGTATCATGCAAAACGGCCTCGCCAATATCAACGAAAGTTATCAGCTGCACAGTTATGTGTAAGGAGCTACAAATTGGTACCGTGATTGATGCTTCAAATTCGCATGAAAAGCTGTACGGAAAAACTCCAGCTGGACTTTTTCCAAAATTTAACATTCTGAACGAATATTTCTCAGAATTATTTTTTATGTATTCCTCACCATTTCTTGTTCCTAGAAAAGAAATAAATGCTGGGCACGGGGCAAGTAGCTTCGATCTCGTGAAAAATGCAAATTACTCTTACTCCAATTAGATGAGGAGGTAATAAAAGAAATGGAAACATCACACAACAAGAAAAGCTCATCAGGTCTTTCCCTTTTTGAAAACTGCTTATTTCTTCGTTTTTGCATTCCACTTCATGAGGCTATATTGAAATATATATATATTTTTAAATAGTATAACTATACTAGTGATTCGAAATTTTTTTGGCGTAGAATAGAAATAAAAGTTTCCAAGCTTTCGCACATCAACCAGATGGCTTTCTCATGGAAGGTAGACAGCTAACTGCAAGCTGGATAATAGAACGGTTCAACAATTTGAACGTGGTGATTTGACTTGACAATAACGAATAGATGCGAACGTAATCAGGTATTCAAAGACACGAGGCGTCATGCTCATTTTGGCACGCGGAATCCTGGAAGGAAAACCAAGAGGCAGTCACTATTTGAAAAACTGGTTCCAAACTCGTGGCAACTCCAATGAGACGCTATCGTTGCACGACTCGCTGTTGGTTATGATCTTCAAAGTTGTCCGGGTTAGAAATTTTTTACGTCATCCCGGGATGACGTAAAGAAATTGGCTTCCTACTCCACCCTAAAATCTACTGCCATTCGCGAAACTTTGAAGATCATAACCAACAGCGAGTCGTGCACTGATAGCGTCTCACTGGAGTTGCCACGAGTTTGGAACCAGTTCTTCAAATAGTGATTGCCTCTTGGTTTTTCTTCCAAGATTCCGCGTGCCAAAACGAGCATGACGCCTCGTGTCTTTGAATACCTGATTTCGTTCGCATCTATTCGTTATTGTCATGTTCCCACGTTCAAATTGTTGAACCGCTCTATTATCTAGCTTGCAGTTAGCTGTCTACCTTCCTTGAGAAAAACATCTGGTTGATGTGCGAAAGCTTGCAAACTTTTATTTCTATTCTACGCCAAATATTTTCGGATCACTAGTATAGTTATATTATTTAAGTACAATTGGTGTATTGTTCCTTGTCATTAATTTTATTTTTTATATATATATTAGCCGGCCCCGGTGGCGCAGTGGTCTAAGCGATGGCCTCTGATCATTCGTCCAAAAGGGGTCCGGGCTCGAATCCCGGTGAGGCATGGATATTGCGTTTGTTTTACGGCACTGGCTCTCACCCTTCCCTGGAACCAGTGGCCCTAAATTAAGGACGGGGGACTGCTTATAGCCCATTGTGTTGTTCACGGTGGTCGTTAAACCTCCAATAAAAAAATCGTATATTATTTGTTCCCGAATCTTAATTCTCTAGTTTTCCATATAATAAGTGAGCATAAGCTGATTTTTCTTTGATTCCTGCATTCCTGATAAAAACGAATTCATAAATTAATTACAAAACTTTCTACAAATGTCGTGTACCAAATCAGCGAATGGCGAAATTTAAACTTTAACCAATTTGGAAACAACAGATTTAAAGACACAGTTTATGATTCAATCTACAATATTAATTTCAGCTACCCGGATAGTGTTTGCTTAATTTCAAAATAGCCCTTGTTTCAAGCCATGATTTTGGCTATATTCACTTTAATATGTCTTTCGAGAATGCCGCAACAATAGCCATAAGTCTTCATAGTGACGAGATTCCAACGTTTGCTTTCCGAAATTTGAAAATTATGACGGTTATCTTTCACGACATCCAGTGAACCTATTAAACATGAGTACTTCAAACGGGAGTTTCATTATATCACAGTTTTTTATTTCATCTTCAGACCAGAACGGCAAAGTTGCTGAATACACTGCCGATACATCTATATTTTGTTAGCAATCATTTCTACGCACAGAGATACGGAGAAAAACAACGACCTCACGACGCAATGAGATGTCGAGTTTTCGTTATATCGTTTTGATTCATCTTTTCTATTAGATCTACACTGGCTATTAATTATTCAAATAAACATTAAATATTAAATAAATAATCATTTATTAATAATTAATATAATGCACATTAAATGTAAGCTAATTGAATACACATTAAATATTAATTGACTATACATTATCTATTAATTAAGTACGCATTAGATTAATTCATTATTGCTATTAAGTATCAATAGATAGATAGATAGATAGATAGATAGATAGATAGATAGATAGATAGATAGATAGATAGATAGATAGATAGATAGATAGATAGATAGATAGATAGATAGATAGATAGATAGATAGATAGATAGATAGATAGATAGATAGATAGATAGATAGATAGATAGATAGATAGATAGATAGATAGATAGATAGATAGATAGATAGATAGATAGATAGATAGATAGATAGATAGATAGATAGATAGATAGATAGATAGATAGATAGATAGATAGATAGATAGATAGATAGATAGATAGATAGATAGATAGATAGATAGATAGATAGATAGATAGATAGATAGATAGATAGATAGATAGATAGATAGATAGATAGATAGATAGATAGATAGATAGATAGATAGATAGATAGATAGATAGATAGATAGATAGATAGATAGATAGATAGATAGATAGATAGATAGATAGATAGATAGATAGATAGATAGATAGATAGATAGATAGATAGATAGATAGATAGATAGATAGATAGATAGATAGATAGATAGATAGATAGATAGATAGATAGATAGATAGATAGATAGATAGATAGATAGATAGATAGATAGATAGATAGATAGATAGATAGATAGATAGATAGATAGATAGATAGATAGATAGATAGATAGATAGATAGATAGATAGATAGATATAGATATAGATAGATAGATAGATAGATAGATAGATATTTAATCCTTATACTAAGATACACAAAATATAAATTATAACAAATAAAATATGCTACATATTGAATATTTCAGTACACGTTAGATATTAATTAACTGAAATACATTCATTATTGCTTTGTTAAAGTATATTGATTATTAATCAATTAAATATGTGTTGAATATAACTACTTAAACACACGTTAAATGTCAATTACTTGAAATTCGTTAAATATAAATTAATCAAGATACAATAATTATTAATTAACTAAACATACGTTCAATGTTAATTTACTAAATATGAGTTAAATATTAATCAGTGGAAAACATGTAATATTAATAAATTGAAATACATTAAATGTTAATTAATTATACTCCCTTTAAATACTAATGAAATTGATCTTGAAAAAATATTATATTTAATTTCTAAGAAAGCAGTGCAGGACCTTTTTCGGGAAGAATTGACAATTCTCATCAAACAAGAAAGAGCAATGACAGTTTTACCTGATTAAATTTAGGATCAATTGCTTTGAACTGTGTTTCAACTGAGATTGATAGAATATAGGAGACAAGTAATTTTAACTATAATAGATGCTAAGATGTTTGTATCGTGCACAAAATGACATGACAGGAAAGCAGTTTATCACTGCATCCCGGAGTTGCTTCCGAATTCACTTCCTCAGCAATTTTCAAATAATTTCCGTCGTTGCAGAATTACAAGCCATAAAACATTTTTCTCTGAAACGTTATGCGTAAAAAGTAGCTACATGAATTGATATTAAAATGAAACAAAGACAGAACGCTTTAAAGAAAAGGATATGTGCAATGAAATAAGTTAGAAATCACTGATGAAATGAACATAAGCGGTCATTAAAAAAGAAGAAACGTGCAAATAAAC
This sequence comes from Macrothele yani, assembly GCA_039090855.1. Lineage (NCBI taxonomy): Eukaryota > Metazoa > Arthropoda > Arachnida > Araneae > Macrothelidae > Macrothele > Macrothele yani. Next base: position 50,464,010 of record CM077008.1, on the reverse strand, counting down.
TGTAAAACAGGAAACCCAGAAACAGTTCAACCAGGAAAATAACTAGTTCCCATATTAATTTATGGTTAAGCTCAATTATGCAGTCCATATTTCTAAAAATATGTCCTATCGGTTTCTACCATAAATAGAAATATGGAAAGATTCCATCACAATCAAATTGGAACCTTGCTCAAAGACGAAATATGAATTGCCTCAGAAGCAGAAATGAATCGAAAATCACACAGCTTTACGGAAAAGCCACTGCCACCTGTGTGACCAGTGTTTAAAGGTGATAATCCCAAAATCACTGTTAAGGTGCCACAGCTAGCCGTGTTACGATTACAGAAATGCTTGGAAATAAATAGGACCAAAATCCCTGTTAAAATGTCAGTGTTTCAGACTTCACCATATTGCATGCATTTTTGAGTCTTCCATCTGGAATGGAGTTTTTTCTTACTGTTAACCTCTAAGGGAGAGCGTTAGCAACCTAATTATATAGAGTTAGATTATAGACACGTGAGGAGACGAAAACGATAGTCTAGTTTTGCAAAATAAGGAAACAATACTTTCCTTTAATTATAGTTATCAGCTTCTGAAACGGTGATTCTCCGCTCGGTACCTGCTTTGTATTGTATCACTCACAAACGCTGATTTTGTCACAATTACGAGTAATACGGACGGTTACTCGCTGTTCCTACTTCTTTACCGGTCTGTTATCCTTGTCGTAATCCTTAATGTAAACCACGGGATAAAGCCACTGTTAGTTCCGTTGAACAGTCGCCACTGTCACGGGAAAATCACTTTTATTCCTACCTCTATTTCCAAGTGATTGTTTTGCATAATGAAGATAGTGAGATTGCATACCTCCCCGCTAGTCAAGGGGATAAGTCAGGGTAGCAGCTCTTACCAAAACACGTACGTAAGCACAAATTACTTGATGATACGCAGAGTTCGAGGCTATATAGCGTGAAATATTCAGTACAGTCATGAGCTTGGTAACAAATCTGTTGAACAGTAGCCTCAGCGAGTTGCAGCAGAGGTTGAAAGAAATCACAAAAGAACAGATGCTAAACCTCACAAGTAACATTACGGAAGGTACAAAAAGGTAGAGTATGTATCATCTCAAATCTTGTCATAATAGGGCGTGCAGAAAGGATCTTATGCAATATGCCCCACAGAATGTAAGTTTTCTTTTTCCATTTCTTACACTCGAAGACAAACTACATAAAGTAGGTGAGTTTTAGGAGCAACAGCAGGTAAAGTATCCCAAGTATCTGTAGGTGGAGAGTGATAGTCGAAGCCATAAAAGTATCTGGCATGTAAACACGTTTTGGAATGTGTGCGGCCCGTGTAAAAAAAAAATAATAATAAGAGAGAAAGAGAGAGAGAGAGAGAGAGAAAGATTTCTAATCTTACAATCACTTTCAAATGAGATGTATGACGTACTACAGAGGTGAAGCACATGTCAAGACGACAAATATGCCGCGATACATTCCGTCGGCGTAGCTTAATCGGTTAGAGCATCTCACTCCAGAGCGAGGAGACGCGACTTTAATTTCTGTCACTGACAAATTTGTGTTTTCACAGATGTACGTCTTTTACAATTCAACTTTACCAAAATGTGTTTCTCTTTTCATTTTCAAAACTCTTCCATTTGTTGTTTGCAAATCGGATTTCACATTTCGTTTGGACGAAGGAATGATACCAACATCTAATATAGAGGAGAGAAGAATTCGAGAGAACGTCAGATTTCAGTATTTAACTGTCCGGAACGAATTAACTAGGAGTTTGCAAATTGGGGTGAAATCAGCTCGAACGAGTATTTTCCCTGTCGAAAGCGGCTGCAACGCGTGAACGTGCGCATCGAAAAGAGTTGGTTTCCCTTTAGCTTTGTTATTGAAAGTGGTCATTTAAGGGGATGATTAGCACTAATTCTTTCTGACTGATTACCTGCAAAAAAAGGTTATAACAATGGCGCAGAACATAAGAAAGGAGAGACAATTGAGTCACTTGTTTCTGTCCAGTGGCATGATGTCCGTGTCCGGAAAATTATCACTTTCCTATCATGCTTTGGGTAACGGAACAGATAATAAGTGACTCGAAGGGAGCACTGATGATGACTTATGGTCAGTACTTCTGAGATGCGAGAGAGACATAAATTGTTTCACCCTAGCTTTCGTAAAACCAGGCAGCTCTGTGAAGGTTTTTGTTTGTGGAGCCTACATTTTTCGGGACCATTTGATTCAAATATATCGGCAACTTAAATGGTGAATTACCTATGCCTACATCATCGAAATTTTCATTTGTCAACTGATTGCTGTGATGATGATAATTTCCATTTTGCATAGGCCACAACGGTAAGAATTTCTTGTTAGCCAATTTTTCTAGAATGCCCCGCGATAGTTAATTTTTTTACTGATTTATTGATAAAAATACCGTTTGATGACGAAATACACTTCATGAAATAATGCCAGAACCAAAAACGTCTTGTGGCTGGGACTCGAAGGAGTCATCAACTGCTCGTTGATCCTCGTTGTCTGTCGTGAAATGTTTCCCGGACAGAAAGTGATCCAGGCGACGAAAGAGATGATAGTTTCTCGGAGACAAGTTGGTACAACAGGCAGGAGGAGGCAGTGCTTCATAGCTCAAGGCATTTAGTGTCAGCATCGTTCGTTGTGCGACATGAGGGCGAGAGTTGTCCTGCAGCAGAACACCACCAGGTCAGTTGACCAAAGCCTGTTGTTTCTGCAGCAATTTTTTTCGATTGGAGGTTTAACGACCACCGTGAGCAACTCAATGGGCTATAAGCAGTCGCCCGTCCCTAATTTAGGGTCAATGGTTCCAGGGAAGGGAGAGAGCCAGTGCCGTAAGACAAACACAACATCCATGCCTGACCGGGATTCAAACCCGGACTCCTTACGGACGAATGATCAGAGGCCAGCGCCTTAGACCACTGCGCCACCGAGGCGGCTCTACAGAAATTTCTGGTGCATCTGGTGTAATTCAGCTCAATAACGTTCTACAGTCATGGTTTGGTCTCTGGCCAAAAACCTTCAGATGAATTATCCGGCTGTGGACCACCAGACAAGCAGCAGCATCTTCTTGGTGTGTAGGGGGTGGCTTAGGATGCCGTCGAATAGGCTGTGCCTTTCTTAACCATTGTGCAGATCATGTCCGATTATCATAAAGGACCCACTTCTCATTGCAAGTGACGATTAGATGCAGTAGAGGTTCCTGTTTATTCCTGGCAAGAAGCGACGTGAAGATTTCCAAACGTCTAGTCCTGTTGGCAGTTGTCAACTCATGTGGCAGCTTCATGTCCAGTTTTATGACCATACCCAGCTCAACTAGACTCCGAACAACTGTCTTGTGGTGGACACCTACCTCTACCGCTATGTCACGAAACGTATTTCGGGCATCCTCTTCAACCACACGTAACAGAACATCGTCAGACACAGCAACAGGTCGGTGATCACGTGATTCGTTTTGCAGGTCCGTATCTCCGCTTCGAAACTTCACAAACCATCGCCGAATGGTTCCATCATTGGCTGTATTCTCCCCAAACGTTTTGTTAACGTTTCGAGCGGCTATTCTTGGAGAATTGCTAAGTTGAAATTCATACAGGAAGATGACTCTCAAATCCGGCGTGTGCGTGTATCCTTTGCAAGCCACGTTACGTCCAAACAAACCACGCCTGCGCCTTGTTCTTCACACACGTGCTAGCTATTTATAGTTACTTTGTGACGTAATACGCGTAACACCTGTGGGTTGTTCCATTAATCTGTGGTGTTGGCCTGTCTCCACTGCTCGTTCGCGCCGAACATTCATTTGCACCAACTCAAAACATCTGTTGGATTCATAAGCTAAGCTGATGCAATCTTCCTAAGGGAAATTATTTTCCAGAACACTAGTTTCATAATGAGGACATGTGTATTTCATTGATCATGTGTAAAAACTGACATCATATGAGAATCCTACGATATTTTTAAGATTTCCCCTTTTTATTGTTGAGTGTGTGGGTGCATGTGATTATGTCCTTGTATATGTAGGCGTGTTTACGTTGACAATGAAAGTAATTCGTGTTTCAGAGTGCGTTTTAATAAAACTTTTAAATGGTGCAATGCATTGATTAACAAATCTCCTTTCCGAAATTTTAAAGAAAGAATAAATCAGTGTTGGCTAATTAAGAACTGTTGAAATATACAGACACGCACAAAGAATGTAAGCGTTAAATATATTTTCAATTTTAAATGTATTTTAAAAATTCATTCAAAGGTATTTAGAAACGAATCTTTGGTAACTAATGAAATTTCTTTCTCAAAAGTATTAGTGCGAGCTGTAAAGTTTGTGCATAAAGCCAAACAACATGCATTTTACTAACGTTCGTTCGTTGAAGACCGGTGTGGTTTCGAAAAGCATCGAAAGGCGTCGTCAACTGTATGTACGTATTCAAATCTAACGTTCGAAACGTGCAAATGAGCGTCCACCCATTGCTGAACAGAGTTTTCAGTGCTTTTTCCCCATAATGGCATCGGAGCGTGCAGAATGGCCTCATCAATGTAAAGTCGCGCTGTTAGAGAGCTGTTAACCTCAAGGAAAGATGCTTTCATAATGTGATTGAAAAACCCGCGTGATGATGCGATTCTTTTTCTCCAAAGCACATGACATTCATAAATCATTGTCTCACATTTTCCGAACGTTTTGTTACTCCTAAAACATTGGAGTAAGTGTCGTTGGAAGATATGTCTAACTTTTGGTGTAATCTCTTAACTTTTGCAATCAGATTTTGAAATTCTGAAAGGACAAATGTCCTGCTCTTATTTTGAAGTATTAGCCTCTTGAACATTGGATTGCACACAAACGATATTGTAATAAACTGTCCGTAGATAATATTTTTCCGTTCATAAAAGCTGCTGCACAGTTTCTTTCTAATTATCTACTAAACGATGAAATGTGTTTTCAAAAGAACGACGCTTTGCAGTAGATCTGCCAACTGCAATTTCACTGAAGCATGGCATAAAAACTGAAGTTTTGGTTTATAAATCATCATTTGCGGAAAACATAACCTAAGTGTGTGATATTGAACAACACGCCATGTGATATCATTCATTATTAGGAAAAATTGAAATACCTTAACTACAGAAAATTGTGTTCTTAACCCTTGAACCGGATAGAACAAATTAACTCGGGGTTAACAAAACCGGCTGAAATCAGCTCGAACGAATATATTCGCTGTCTGAGGAGTGGGTCGAACGCGACAGGAACTAGTGAACCTCAGCGTCAAAAAGCGTTGCAAACGTAAGATTTTAGAATGAAACCTTATATTTATCGTTCTAAGTGGTGATTTGGGGGTTATGGTTGTCATTAATCCTTGCTATCTGATTACCTTTTCCACTAAGAATGCTAAGAAAAGGACGACGGACCTAAGACGGAAGAGAAAAGATGTTTGAGTAATTTTTTTCTACCCAGTGGCACGGTGTTAGTGTCCGGGGATTACAGCTTCCGAATCATTCCTGTGGTAATGGAACAGAGAACAAAGGACTATAAGGGAATCAAACTATATATATATATATATATATACTGTGAGACTAAGGACTGTAAGGGGGCACCTACAACCAGCGATAGATTTATAGTAGATATTCCTGAGATGAAAGAGGGAAAGGAATTGTTTTGCTGTATCTTTTGTTATAACCCGGTTGCTATGGGAAGCCTTCTGTGCGAGGAGCACAGGAAAATTAGGTCAACTTTTCGTTCAGGAACATCGGCCGCTTAAAGGTTAAGCGGTATCCCACATACATTTTGTCAAAGGTTATTAACTGCATTTTTTGTCTTCGGACATTTCAGCACAAATATCCACAAATCTTTAGCAAATATATGCCATAGCTGTGATTTCGATAAAAAAAATTAAATTAAATTTATCTGAATCAGGAAGTTTACCGATTTCGCGCCGATTCGGATAAATTTAACTTCGAAAGAATTTCCGACAATATTTTCGGTATCATAACCAGATAATTTATTATCTAAGGATTTTGTTTAGTTATACTCAAAATTTTGAACACGAGACCTCAATAGACTTTTAAAAAATGTGTATAGAACGAATTAACATTGCAGTATAGGATACATTTTCCTGTCAGCTACGTGATGTACAAAAGGTATTTAATCTTCCATTTGAGTTTCTGTGTTTTCATGTAAATTTGGTTTCCCCTCTTTAAATATTTAACCATTTAACGGCATATTAACTCATATCGACGAGCTGTTCAAGGTCGGCACCCTGGCAGTGGGTCAAAAGGTAAATAAACCATTAACCACAAATGATATACACATATATATATACACTGCCGGACAATTGCTAAGGACGGATGACAATAGCAACGATAGCAACCATAAAATAGAAGGCAGGAAAATGTGGAAATTAGCATAAGTGCGGGATACAGTAAGACGTGTTGTGCGTATGCAAATTTTGGATTGCCGAACTTGTTCGTGACGTCATAGCGCTGATAAGAGATATAAAGGATTTGACGCGTATTGACCGTTGTTGTTCAAACGCAAAGTTGAAAGGGAAAGAATCAATTGACGAACTTGCAATTTTCAGTATGCCTTCCCCACATCACCTAGATGATTTTATGCGTAACCGTATTATTGGCAAGATTGAAGAAGGGCGAAAAATAACAGATGTTGCCAAGGAGATCGACGTCAGCCACAGTGTTGTTTCAAGGCTTTGGAAATCATTTCAAGCAAATGGAGAGTGTAGCAAACGTCACGGGGGAGGTCGTGTTCGCAGTACGACACCTGCAGAAGATCGGTACATAGTGCTATCAACAAAAAGACACTGGCGCAGCACAGCTAGTGAGGTAGCAAATCAGTTTATGGCTGCTACTGGCAAGCGGATCTCCCGAAAAACTGTCGCCAGACGTTTGCATGAAGGAGGACTATACGCCCGCCGCCCTGTTGTGTGCATCCCATTGTCCAGACGTCACCGTACCGCCCGTTTGCAATGGTGCCATCAACATCGCAATTGGACTGATAACGACTGGTCTGCTGTCCTCTTCTCAGATGAGAGTAGATACAGTCTATTGTCTGATTGTCGACGACAACTGATCTGGCGTGATAGTGGTACTGCATATTGTCCAGCAAACATACAGAAAAGGGACCGATATCCTACGTGTAGTGTCATGGTATGGGCTGGCATCATGATCAATGGCCGTACGTCCCTCTATGTGCTTCCAACTGGGATTATGACTGGCCAACGATACATTAATGATGTTCTGCTACCTAATGTTTGCATGTTCCGTGGTGCTGTTGTTGATAGATTCATTTTCATGGACGACAACGGAACATGTCATCGAACAGTCGCTGTCCAGGAGTGTCTTGAGAGCGAGGATATTCAACGCCTGGTATCGCCAGCACGTTCTCCAGATCTAAATCCCGTTGAAAAAGTGTGGGATGCTTTGGGGAGGAGTCTTGCTGGTCGCCAATACCCTCCAATAAACAAGGACACCCTCATCCGTGCACTGACAGAGGAATGGGATAAATTACCCCAACAGCTGCTTGATAATGTTGTACAAAGCATGACACGACGTGTGGAATCTTTCATCGCCCTCCATGGTGGCCATACCCCGTATTGACATCTTACGCCGGAACGCCTGCGGACGGTAATTGCATTTTTTTCACGTTTACGTATTCTGCACAAAATGGCCTGTTTTTCCCTTGAACACATTCCAAAGCCTTCTGGATTTCAGAGCACAATAAATTGTCTTTCTTGTAATGTCCTGGTATTCTGACATTATTTTATTTTACTTGGCATCCAACCACACTTACTTTTTTATCCGCTATATAGCCGTTTATGATCCGTCCTTAGCAATTGTCCAGCAGTGTATATATATATATATATATATATATATACATATATATATATATATATATATATATATATATATATATCGCACTGGCCGCTGCCTTGGCCAGGTACATTCCAGCTGCCGGAGACTGAGGGCCAAGATTTAAGTTGTGGAGTCATTTTGGAGGGGTTTGGCCATAACTCACCACGCTGGCCAAACGGGTTGGTGAGTGTGGGATAGCATTTCCTCTAATCCCGATAGTATAGCTATACCGCTATTGTCGGTCGTCAGAGCCCCTTTAGTGGGAACAGGATGTACCACGAGAAGGCGGGGTTGAAATTTGTCAAGAAGAGGCTGTGATGTTACGCATCACCAACGGATGCTAAGAATCCCCGGAGGACCGGACTAGGCTGCCATCTGATGCTGACCTTGGCTACGTATAACGGACGCTCCCTATCTTCTGATTCAAGGCTTCTTGAATTGGAAGAGGAACTACAAAGGATCAAGTGGGACATCGTCGGGCTAAGTGAGGTAAGGAGAAAAGGAGAAGATCTCATTGAACTGAAAAGTGGACATCTCTTCTACTATCGTGGGACAGATACTGGCAGAACTAGTGGTGTTGGATTTATAATAAACAAGAAACTGAAGGATAAAGTTGTAGAAGTTGAAAGTTCCTCTGACAGAGCTGCACGACTCGTTATCCAACTCTCGAGAAGATACCAGGCTCAGATTATTCTAACTTATGCACCCACCACAAGTCATCCTGAAGAAGAAATTGAAGAATTTTATGAGGAAATTCGTGATCTAAATAATAAAGGTAAGCAGCACTTGAAGATAATTATGAAAGATTTCAATGCAAAAATAGGGCAACGACAACAGAATGAAACTTCAGTAGGTAAATTCGGTCACGGCAACAGAAACCAACGTGGAAATACTCTCCGTAGAGTTTGCAGAGGCAGAAGGGTTTTTCATCTTGAACTCCTTTTTCAAGAAAAGGCTACACAGGAAATGGACATGGAGACATCCAAATGGTACCACAAGTGAAATTGATTTTATTATGTGTAACAAAAAATTCATCATAGAAGACTGCAGTGTGCTAAACAAGTTCAACACCGGCAGTGACCATAGATTGGTGAGATGTAAGATGCACCTCAACACTAAACTCGAACGTAGCAAGCTCATAAGACAAACAAAATGTGTTGACATAACCAACCTTAAAAAACACCATAATACCTTCAAATTGGAAGTGAAGAACAGATTCTCTGCTTTAGAAGGCCTAACATCGGAAGAAGTGGATATTTCTGAAGTTAACAGAAAAGTAACCAAAGCTCTTATGGAAACAGCAACAAAATTAGCTGGGTCTAAGAACAAATTGTATGTGAACAAATTATCAGGAAAACCCAAAATGTTGATGCAAAAAAGAAGAGAGATGAAGACAACTAAAGAAGATCCGACTTCCAAAGTGGAATATATAGAGCTATGCAAGACAGTACGAAAAAGTATCACTGAAGACGTAAGGAAATTCAACTGTGAACTAGTAAGGAAAGCAATTGAAAACAACCAAAGCCTAAAGATAGCAAAGGAACATCTCAGTAAGGGAAAAAAACAGATTATGGCACTGAGAAAAGATGATGGTTCTGTAACAAGAAATAGAGGCGAAATTTTGACAAGAGTGAAAGATTTCTACTCCAAATTATATGAAAGGGATGATACATGTACTCCAGACATCATGAAAGGTACCAGTACCAGAGTTCTTCCAGTCCTTCCAGCAGAAGTTGCACATGCAATCAAGTACATGAAGCGGGGATAAGCTCCAGGAGAAGATGGAATTACTGTAGACATCATACAAGAAGCAAGTGGAGAAATCGAAACAGTACTCGCCCAAATTTTCACTCGATGCCTTAATGAAGGGAAAATTCCTGAGGATTGGAACAACGCTACAATGATCCTGATACATAAAAAAGGTGACATTGAGGATCTCAGGAACTACAGACCTATCAGCTTCCTATCAGTGGTTTATAAAATCTTCACTAAAGTTCTTTCACACCGCTTGAAGGTGACACTGGACATGGCTCAACCGTAAGAACAAGCTGGATTCAGGAGTGGCTACAGCACAATAGATCATATTCACGTACTGAGAGAACTAATTGAAAGAGCGAGGGAATATGAACTTCCATTGTGCATGGCTTTTATCGATTATGAAAAAGCCTTTGATTCGGTGAAATCATCAGCAGTTGCAATGGCTCTAAAATCCTGCGGTATTTAAGATGCATACATTAATATTATTAATAACATCTATGAAAATGCAAGTGCAAAAATTCGGCTGTTTGAAAATACAACACACATAAAAATTGGAAAAGGAGTGAGACAAGGTGACACCATATCTCCGAAGCTCTTTAATGCCACATTGGAAAATGTCTTTCAATCACTGAACAATGGGAAAACAAAGGGATAAAATTAATGGAGATTATCTAACCCACCTTCGTTTTGCTGATGACATAGTCATTTTTGCAACTACCCCATCAGAGCTACAGAGTATGATCCAGGAACTTGCTGACAAGAGTAAAGAAGTGGGATTAAAAATGAACTTTCAGAAGACAAAAGTGATGTTCAATGCTTTTACAAGAAATGAAGATTTATCGATTGATGGAGAAAAGCTGAAGATAACAGACACATACGTTTATCTTGGACAGCAGATATCAAGTGAGGGTCACATTGGTGAAGAAATTAATCGGCGTACAAAATTTGCCTGGAGAGCTTTTGGAAGAAACAGCAAAATTTTCAAGAGCAATATGCCATTATGTCTTAAAAGAAAAGTGTTTGATCAATGCATCCTTCCAGTGCTTACGTATGGTGCAGAGACGTGGACCTTAGCTAAAAGAGACATACAAAGGCTGCAGACAACTCAAAGTAGCATGGAGAGGTGCATGCTTGGTGTAACCAGGAGAGATAAGAAGAGGAACTCGTGGATCCGAAAAATGCCAAGAGTGGAAGACATTATGATCAGAGTTAAATCCCTGAAATGGCAATGGGCTGGACATACTGCCAGAAGAACAGATCATCGATGGACAGCCGAAATTTTAGATTGGATTCCAAGGGACTGGAAAAGACCCAGAAGAAGACCACATGGAAGATGGGTGGATGAAATTCGAAGGTATGCTGGAGTGACATGCAGGAGACTGGCACAAGACAGGCCGTTGTGGAGGAAACTTGGGGAGATCTTTGTCCAGCAGTGGATTGATGATGATGATATATATATATTATATATATATATATATATATATATTATATATATACACTGCCGGACAATTGCTAAGGACGGATGACAATAGCAACGATAGCAACCATAAAATATAAGGCAGGAAAATGTGGAAATTAGCATAAGTGCGGGATACAGTAAGACGTGTTGTGCGTATGCAAATTTTGGATTGCCGAACTTGTTCGTGACGTCATAGCGCTGATAAGAGATATAAAGGATTTGACGCGTATTGACCGTTGTTGTTCAAACGCAAAGTTGAAAGGGAAAAAATCAATTGACGAACTTGCAATTTTCAGTATGTCTTCCCGACATCACCTAGATGATTTTACGCGTGGCCGTATTATTGGCAAGATTGAAGAAGGGCGAAAAATAACAGATGTTGCCAGGGAGTTCGACGTCAGCCACAGTGTTGTTTCAAAGCTTTGTAAATCATTTCAAACAAATGGAGAGTGTAGCAAACGTCACGGGGGAGGTCGTGTTCGCAGTACGACACCTGCAGAAGATCGGTACATAGTGCTATAAACAAAAAGACACCGACGCAGCACAGCTAGTGAGGTAGCAAATCAGTTTATGGCTGCTACTGGCAAGCGAATCTCCCGAAAAACTGTCGCCAGACGTTTGCATGAAGGAGGACTATAAGCCCGCCGTCCTGTTGTGTGCATCCCATTGTCCAGACGTCACCGTACCGCCCGTTTGCAATGGTGTCATCAACATCGCAATTGGACTGATAACGACTGGTCTGCTGTCCTCTTCTCAGATGAGAGTAGATACAATCTATCGTCTGATTGTCGACGACAACTGATCTAGCGTGATAGTAGTACTGCATATTGTGCAGCAAACATACAGGAAAGGGACCGATATCCAACATGTTGTGTCATGTTATGGGCTGGCATCATGATCAATGGCCGTATGTCTCTCTATTTGCTTCCAACTGGGACTATGACTGGCCAAAGATACAATAATGATGTTCTGCTACCTCATGTTCGCATGTTCCGTGGTGCGGTCGGTGATAGATTCATTTTCATGGACGACAACGCAACATGTCATCGAACATTCGCTGTCTAGGAGTGTCTTGAGAGCGAGGATATTCAACGCCTCGTATGGCCAGCACGTTCTCCAGATCTGAATCCCATTGAAAATGTGTGGGATGCTTTGAGGAGGAGTCTTGCTGGTCGCCAATGCCCTCCAATAAACAAGGACACCCTCATCCGTGCACTAATAGAGGAATGGGATAAATTACCCCAACAGCTGCTTGATAATGTTGTGCAAAGCATGACACGACGTGTGGAATCTTGCATCGCCCTCTATGGTGACCATATCCCGTATTGACATCTTACGCCGGAACGCCTGCGAACGGTAATTGCATTTTTCACGTTTACGTATTCTGCACAAAATGGCCTGTTTGTCCCTTAAACACGTTCCAAAGCCTTCTGAATTTCAGAGCACAATAAATTGTCTTTCTTGTAATGTCCTGGCATTCTGACATTATTTTATTTCACTTGGCATCCAACCGCACTTACTTTTTTATGCGCTATATAGCCGTTTATGATCCGTCCTTAGCAATTGTCCAGCAGTGTATATATGTGTGTGTGTGCTGATTATCTGATTATAAGCTACTAGCACTCATGCCCGTTCTCCAAACTGTAAATATACAAAATCATGTTTTGAACATAAAATTGAAGAAAGGGGGAGGGAGAGTAATTAAGGGAAAAGGGAGTAATTTAACGGTACAAGGCTTTGGCGCCCCTTAATTTTAAATCAAAATTTCGCGGAATGTTTACAGCATTTCAACGTTTCTGGCATAATTATGTTTAAACGCATCTGCATTTTGAACAGTAAAGCTATGCTGTCTTTTGAAGTTTTGGTTTTTAGACTTTTTTAGGTGTAGAAAAATTCAAGCAGACAATATTCTAAAGCCGCCATTTTGATTATTTTTTGTTTTCGGACTTTCCTAGGTATCCGGACCTTGAGACCTATCAGCATGCCAATTTTCAGATTTTTAGGTCATTTAGAAGTGGTCGAATAATTCGCAAAATAATTCAATCTGGCAATGTTCCAAAGACACCATTTTGATTTTTTCTTTCCGGACTTTTCTAGGTGTACGGACGTTAAGACCTATCGGCATATCAATTTTCAGATCTCTAGGTCATTTAGAAATGGTCGAACAATTCGCGGATGGAAACACTGGCATTTTCCCATTTCCCCACTTTGCTTATTATACTACATAGACCATAGTGTTAGATAAAGAACGATAAGTATTATACGATTAGATCTGGGTGGATACCATTTTGTGAGAGTGAGCTATCTTTATCATTCGTGTCTTGTTAAGAAATAATATTATGAAGTATTATCATCTTTCTGTTACATACTTGAATGCTTGACGTACTTGGAGATTTAATAAAGGGTGAACAGACATTTTAGTTATAAGTACAGAATTCTGTGATCTGAATCCTGGACCGACTTGATTGTAAAGTATTCCTTTGTATTGTTTAATTACGTTTATAACTTCAACTTCTACAGCAACAAGTCGAATTACAATACACACTCACAAGAAACACCCCTGGGGTTGAGCAATCAAAACCGCACCAAACTTCCGTTATAAGTCATTTACGTATCTCTGAATTCAATGGAGATATTCGTTTTTCTGTAAAACTCCGCAGTTGACCAGTAGAGGCCTCTGAAGACAGCTGCCACGTCGAAGCGTAAAAAGCGGATCTCCACGAAAATAATTATCACGTACATAGGACTGTTGATGTCCGTAACTTCATTATGAAGGGTCAGTGCAAGTGTCAAAATATAAATTCATCTTAGGGCTGTCTATAAAATGATCAAAACAATAACCATTGCCGCAAAATACACAATAATTTATAAATGTAACATCAGTACACCCACAGAACGGACGCGCACGAAGAACATTAGTATTGAAAGCCACGTCGATGACCCTTTTGAAATTCTGCACAGGTTCACCACAATGGTAGCCAGCTTTCTGCCATGCGTAACGAAGCATCTGTCTATAGATCTCCGCAGGCAGTTGATTATAGATCACAGAATGCATCTTCAGAAGGAATATTCGGGCATGTAATTTTGGCTGCGGCATGTTGGATCGTAGTTTTAGGTAGTCTGTAATCCTCTTTTGCGTAAATTCTATTCTGTCTGAAAAAATGAACATTGAGGGGTTGAACATATATCTCAGTTTTGGGTGGAATGATTTTTAAATGAACTTTGTTTACCCCTGAGGCCTCCTGAAGTATTCGTTCATCTTTGTGCCCAGACCAGGAATCACAAAGTACGAATGACTTGTCAGGCAGATGTATATTCAAAACTGACGCAAAAAAGGTCGAACCGTTTTATCGTCTCACTACTTACACAGACAAACAAGACACGTGATATAGTCACTTGCACACTCTCGACTGACGCCGGCGAGCGACTGGTGACTCAACGGAGCCCTCCAGTGAGCAACTGCGCAGTTTTACAGAAAAACGAATATCACCATTGAATTCGGAGGTACATAAATGACTTATAACAGAAGTTTGGTGTGGTTTTGTTTGTTCGAACCAGGGGTGTTCCTTGTTATTAGACAAAGTGTTACGGGTGATGGGCAGTGGACATGGGCATCGCCCGAGCAAAGTTGAACAGACTCAAACCGAAAGCAGGTGATAATAAGCGGACAGCAGGACTTCCCAAAAGCGTATCGCAATCGAACATGAGTAAAAGTGGCGATCCGAGTGACTTTGATCGTTCTATCGCCAAAGTGGTAAGAACCCTAGGGTACCCGAGAGCAACCCTATGTAGGGTGTACCGCGAGTATATTATCGACAGACGTACAAACTCCCAGAGAGCATGCGGTGGCCGACAACATGCAATTGCAGAAAAGATTCGAGGTATGTCCAGTCTTGTAGAGAACAACAGCGTGGCAATGAAGGGGTAAATTGCATCCAGGTTAAATATTGAAGACCCAAGCAGCGACAACGAGCAAACTATAAGGTTCACGCTGCATACTCTGAGCTACGGGAGCAGACGCCCAAATCATATCCCACCTTTGACTGCTCGTCATCGGATATTACGCCTCGCCTCGTGCCGGGAGCATCAAAACTGTATCACAGTAGAGTGACGCCGTGTCGTGTGGTCAGATGAATCCCGTTTTCAGCTCTTCTGAGCTGAATAGAGAATGGCGGTGTGGTGTTGACAACATGAGGCCATGATCCCATCGTGCCACGTTGGCTCTGTTCAAGTCGGTGGTGGCTATGTGATGGTTTGGGAAGCGCTCCCATGTGACACATTAGATTTCTTAGTGTGTCTCGAGAGGTCCTTAACCGCTGCTCGTTACGAGCATCTGCTTGCGGATCAATTGCCTGCTACCACTGTCTTCTCGCATCCTGCGGCCCATGGTCTGTTTAAGCAAGACAATGTTCCGCCACACCGGGCAGTAACTACCCAGGCATGGCTCGAAGAATACTCACATGAGTTTGTAACCATCAAGTGGCACCGGATTCAAACCCTGTGGAAGCTTTGTGGGATGCTAAGGAGCGGAACATCAGATGTATGGATCCTAGACTTATGTCCAGGACGGATTTGTGTACAATGCTGCAACAGGCATGACTGGCATCTCCTCCGGAAACCCTCCCACATCTGGATGAAATGATGCCTTGGCGTGTACATGCTGTTATTCGCGCAAGAGGATGCCCAGCACACTACTCGATAGGTATGTCTAATGTTTTCCCCATTGAGTGCAAGAGTTCTTCAAGTAGTTTACGTCATGAAATAACTTTAAACCAAGTCAAACCCTGATAAATCTATAAATCCTCCTTAACAGAAACCACTGATGACTTCAACTCAGCTTGGGAGATTGCATTTACACTGATGCTGCATTGTTTTCTTTGTTTCGTTTTAGTACTCAAACACATTCTTATGAAGCTACTAAGAGTCCCGTGCACCTAATTCAGAGTCACTGGCTCCAAAAAAGACAGCAGCATCCTAAAGGTCAATAGCAGCGGCCGGGTTTCATTCGATACTCGCATTCAGGCCTTAAACAGTGCCTCTAACCATTCGATCACTATGACGGCAAAATTTTACTTTAAATTGAACTTATTGATTCAAATTAGATCTTGTTTAAAAGAAAATCATTCTCTTTTTCAGAAAACTGCAAATCTAACTCTTCAACGTAATAAGCAGTCACATAGGCGTCGAACTGCTGAAGTACAGTATATGCGGGTTTTCTTTGTAAACTTTATTGTTCGGTGCCCCAAAGATAAAAATCCGATGAGTTGAAGTCTGATGAGAGTAGGTGCTGCAGAATTTTTAAATTATCTAATCTCCAAATATTTCGTGTAGGATCGTCACTAATCGTGTAGCATCCTAGGCGGCGGCGATATTTTGTATAAAATTGTTTATTACATTCTTATCGAATTCGTCAGTTAATTTGTATAGATTAATACAGATATTTGACGTGGACCAGGAACATCAAACAGAGGTCATCGCTCTTTCCACGTTTATAAGTGAGTCACGGGAAAATGTTCATTGGCCGCCAAAGGGAATCGAACCCAGTGGTTCAGTGGAAGCATATCCGGCGTGTAACTGGAAGACCCTGGGTTCGATTCCCGGTGGCGGCTAATGATAACTTTTCCGTGACTCACTTATAAACGTGGAAAGAGCGATGACCTCTGTTTGATAATCGATATAGAATATTCAAAAAATATCGTTCAGGGTTCAATGTTTCGTTGAAGAAGATCAGGAAAATGATTTTCTTTCTGGAGAAAGCATCCCAAACACCAAGCTTCTACAGATGGACATGCATTTTATGAAACCTGTATTGATTTTCTGATGTCCATAATTGGTATTTTGAGCATTCACATACGCTGCTAAATAGAAACACACGTGATCAGCGAAGAATGTAAGATCTAGAATACCATCGTCATTTTCAGTAATAACCTGTTAGAACCAGTGCTGTTAATGTTAGTCACCTTTTTAACCCGAAGGCTTTACCTGTTTTTCACACAGGCTTGTTTGGATATCCGTGGAGGTCTCTTTCAAAATTTATTGCAATGGACAAAATCTGTTCCAGTGAATGGATTACGCAAGAAAAAATGGTTAAAACAAACGAATCGTAATGATAACATAAAACTATTGGTTGGAAACCACGATTTTTTATTTTGCACACGAGAGGCATCACTAAACTGAGAAACTTATAAAACAATAATGTGCTCTACATGTTGCGATATAACTACAGTTACTTCGAACAGGTAGCTTGTAAAGCGAAACGGGCCGCCCCGGTGGCGCAGTGGTCTAAGGCGCTGGCCTTTGATCATTCGTCCGTAAGGGGTCCGGGTTCGAATCCCGGTCTGGCATGGATGTTGTGTTTGTCTTACGGCACTGGCTCTCTCCCTTCCCTGGAACCAGTGACCCTAAATTAGGGACGGGCGACTGCTTATAGCCCATTGAGTTGCTCACGGTGGGTTAGTCGTGTTTATCTGTGCTCCTCAAGTTTTCGTTGGTGTGTTATTTTTCTTCGTTGTCAGTGTTCTATTTCGTGTGTGTGTTGTGTGTGAAGGTTCCGTGTTTCTTTTTATATGCCTGCCGAGCTGGTAAGTGCTAATTTTGATTAGTTTACCTTATTTTTCTGCCTTGGCCAAGCTGGCTAACGGCTAAGCTTTTCCTCGCCATTGCAAATGGCGGCTTCCGGGGAGAATGACGTCCTAACCCTTGCTACCGGAAATGATGATCTCCCGATAACAGCTTCTCTAAATACTACTACCAATGACGAGTCAATCTCGATAAACAACTCCTCCTTGCAGCCTTCTGTTGCTGCCTTACCATCGGATATCGCCTCTTCTTCCAAGTCTCCCAGCGGCGATACGATGTCTTCTCTGAAAGCTAATGATGACGCCATGGATGTTTCGCACTCCATGCCGGAATCATCTCCAAAGCAACGTACAACTAACCTCTCATATGCTGACGTAACCGCATCTAAGTCGGGACCTTCCCAGTCTTCTTTTTCTCCTGGACAATATGAGATGACGCATAATGCTGAAGTCATTGAGGTTGTCCTTAAAGAAGATACCCCTTCTGGGCTGAAATTCCTTCAAACTATGGAGAATGGTGTTGTATTTCCGAGCCTGAGAAATACAAAACTTACTGCATATACTGCTGCTCTTCGAGAGATTGTTCCTGCATCAGCTATAACTCATGTGGGCAGGAAGCCTTACAAAGTAGTTGTTTACTTCTCTACTCCTGCCGATTCCCTACATGTACTGACCAAGGGCATCTCAATTGGTGATCGTCACATCCATGCCGAACCTGTTTCACAGAGTTCCGTTGTTGTAAGTTTCTCACCAGTTCCACCTGAAGTTTCAGATGATCTCTTGATTGCCGCTCTTCTTCCTTATGGCCGGATCATTGGAGGTGTAACTACCTACTCTTCGTTTCCAGAGGTGCCAGAAGATAGATACCTACTCGGGTTTCGCCGCAATGTTCGTGTGGTCTTCCCTTCAGAGGAGCACATGCTGCGTATTCCACCCACTTTACGTGTACGTTGTTGCACGCACATCAGAGAGATATTCGTCACAGTAGGCTCCGTCTGTCCGAATTGTAAAGGCACGGGACATCCCCGCGCTCTATGCCCTCATAATGCGAACACTCTTTCCAAGTCAACAGCACGACCTTCTTCCTCTTTGTCACGCCAATCGGCATCCTCTTCTGGTGCTAAAGACCAGCAACAGCAGGCTTCCTCAAAAAGTAATGATACAGTAGTTGGTCAACCGACGTCTACAAAAAGTAGTGAGACAGCTGTTGGTCGACCGACGTCTGCCAGAAGTAGTGAGACAGCCGTTGGTCAGCCGAAGTCTACAAAAAGTAGTGAGACAGCCGTTGGTCGACCGACGTCTACCAGAAGTAGTGAGGCAGCCGTTGGTCAACCGACGTCTACCAGAAGTAGTGAGACAGCCATTGGTCAACCGACGTCTATGGGTACACCCTCGACCTCGGGTGATGCATTGGCGCCCACTTTATCTCTTCAGTCAAATGAGGCATCAATTGTTAATCCAAAGTCTCCTATAGAGATGGTTGATGACGATTCTCGTCATACTGCTACACCGACCGTTGAGGTTGTTTCTTCAGTTCCTTTTAAATTGCCGGAAGTTCCAATTCCGGTTACCGCACAAAGTCGTGGACGGGCGAAGCGACGTAGAACTTCACGCTCTCAGAATAAGAAGTTTAGAATTACAACTACCCTTAAGGCAGGACGTTCTAGTAGTCAGATGCTCACGTCTGAAGGCTCTATGGAATCTGATACAGATGATGGAACAATTATTCCGATCTCCTGTGAAAACGTTTTACATATTCTAGAGGCATCCTCGCTTCCACAGACACCTGTGTCTGGGGAGAAGGTGTATGCGTTCCTAATAAGTCCCCGTAGAGACAAGCTGTCTCGCAATTTTTTGGAAGAATACTCCCATTGTCTGTCTGACACCATGAATCAAATGTTGGCGATACATTCTCATTTACGTACCGTTCCGGGCAGAGATCTGGGTGGTCCCTACTGGGCAAAGAAGTTCCGTAGCCGCCTCGCCAAGTTACAGAACGCGGCCGACAACATCCTCCAACCATCATCAGACTATTCTGTTCAAGACAGTCTCACTGAATAGTAGGGGTATGTGTACCCCTTTGGCGAATGCTTTAGTGTATGAAGACGTCCACCACCTCAAAGCAGATCTCCTACTTTTGCAAGAGACAAATTGTCTATCCACTTCACCCTTCCATCGCTGGAGGAGATGGGACTATCAGTTTCATCACGCGTATAGGCTCTCTCTTCGTGGAGGTTTAGCGATTGGTGTACATAATAGATTTCGTCAAGCACTCTCCTCTGTTAAAGTTCATAACCTGTGTCGAGACTTATTGCAGCGACTTACTTTCGTCCTAGATGTACAATGATATTTAGTTTTCAACATATATATTCCATGTTCATCTACACATCTAACCTTGTTATTTTCGTCGCTCCGCACTGCACTTCAGTCAGCATTACCATCAGATCATGTGCTCATTGGAGGAGACTTTAACTGTACACTTCAACCAGAGCTCGATCGCGCTCCTTCGAGGACTGAACATCGTTCACGTCTTGTGGAGCAATTGCGATCATTAGTGTCTGATTTTGATTTACATGACGTGTTCCGACGATTGCATCCGACATCCATTTCACATACCTGGAGAGCTTCATCTGCATCCTCCTCTCTTTCTGCCAGGCTGGATCGATTTTACGCTTCTGCTCCGTTATTACCCATTACAACGGATTGTATGCACTCTCCTACAGCTTCATCGGATCACTGTGCCATCACTATCTCCTGTAGCTCTTCATCTCGTCTGCATGTTAGGCCTCGGTCATGGACACTGGACACTTCTCTCCTAGCTGATGAGAATATGTGCACCGAGATCAGAGATCTTCTTGATCATATGCGAGAGGGCCTGTCCACTGCACCTTGTGCCATCAATTACTGGCTCGAGGTAAAATCTTACCTAATTTATCTTCTCAGACGTCATTCCTTCTCCGAAGGCACGAAGCGCTCCATGGAAGAGCAAAATCTCCGAAACATCCTGTTACAGCTTGGTGCGAGTCATCCCATGTATACAGCTTACCAAGCGGATCTTAGAGCACTTCTTGAGCCTCGTGCACGTCAGGTAATTCTTCGTCTCCGTCTACAACATCTATCACCAGAGGACTGCTCCTTTGAGTTTCTATCCGCGTTAGAAGAAAAGCGCCGCTCGTCGCATCAGCTTCGACTACTTCGGCGGCCTGATGGTGAAATCATCTCTGATCCGGATGCAGTTTGCTCTCAGGTTCGTCGATATTTTACTATCAAATACAGTGAAACTCCTCAGCCTTCTGTTTCTGCTTCTGCTGCTACTTTACTCTTTGCTCTTCCCCAAGTTCCTTCCAATCTCTCTGATTCCCTTTTACAACCTATTTCGCAGACTGAACTTCGGACCATTCTTGCCTCTCTAAATTCCCGTGCTGTCCCAGGTCCGGATGGCCTTCCGCTCCTTTTCTACCGTACTTTTCTCCCTTCGTTGCTTCCATTTCTTCTCACCGCTTTCAATGCTGCTCTTTCTTCCTCTTCTCTTCCGAGGTGTTTCACAGAGGCTCATATGGTGTTATTCCCCAAGAAAGGCGATCTGCTTGACTTGGGAAACTGGCGCCCTATCTCGCTACTAAACATTGACTATAAACTCTTCACTAAACTCCTTTCCAGTCGACTCAACCAAGTTCTTCCATTTCTTCTTTCTCCCGACCAGACCTACACGGTTCCTGGTCGGTCCATCACTTCTAATCTCAATCTCCTTCGAGATCTCCTACATGTGGCTCGTACTAACTCTGAACCACTTGCCCTCTTTAATCTTGACCAAAGAGCTGCTTTTGACAATATCTCACATTCGTATCTTTCTGCTGTTCTTATTGCTTTCGGCTTTCCTTTTGCTTTTGTTACCTCCATTCTTGCCCTTTATCAGGACGCTGCTTTCCATGTCAAGACGGCCGCCTTCTTGACTGCACCTATTCCTTTTCGGCGAGGCATTCGGCAGGGTTGCCCACTTTCTGGGCAGCTCTTTGCCATTGCTTTTGAGCCGTTTCTTCGGTCTGTCCATCGAGTCTTTATAGATGCACTGCCACTGCCTACTGCAAGTACTAGGCACTTTTCTGTGACATACTCTGCATATGCTGATGACGCGACCTTTTGTGTACGGACAGACGCTCAATTCGACATCTTGCTCCAGATTTACAATCAATATTCTTCATGTTCAGCGGCATCACTTAATACATCCAAGAGTGCAGGTCTATGGAGCGGAGCGTGGGCCTCTAGGACTGACACCCCGTGGGGCGCCTCATGGACTGCTTCATCCCAAAAATTCCTTGGGGTCCATCTCGGAGTCCGTCTTTCTGCTCAAAATGAAACATGGAATGCTCTCAGAACACGCCTTACTCGAACTGCTGCCTTCTGGCGAGGTTCTCAGTTTTGTACTTCTTACTTCTCAAGAGCTAGAATAGCTCAGACTTATATTCTTTCACCATGCCTATATGCATGGTCAGCTGAACGTATGCCCATTTATCACCTCAATGAAATCACTCGAATCATCTCAACGATAATATGGAACAGGTACCATTGGATCCAGGTCTCCACTCTCTGTCGTCGAGTCACTGATGGTGGTATTTCACTGCTGGATGTTCGTACCTACTATAAAGCACATAAAGTGGTTTCTTTCCTGCGGCTACTAAGTGCACCAGAGTCGCCAGTTACGGTCGTTAGAGATGTCATGATATCGCCTAGGAATTCCCGA
The DNA here is from genome assembly GCA_039090855.1 of Macrothele yani. Classification (NCBI taxonomy): domain Eukaryota; kingdom Metazoa; phylum Arthropoda; class Arachnida; order Araneae; family Macrothelidae; genus Macrothele; species Macrothele yani. Next base: position 50,441,615 of record CM077008.1, on the reverse strand, counting down.
ATCACTTTCATCATGTATCTTCTAATGGATCAATCTCCTTTTTCCATTCTAAACTTTCCCCTTTCTACACAGAGGTCCTTTCCTTTCTCCGTTCTCTACCCCTCTTCCGTGCTCCACCGGCTTCCACCACTGAACTATTAGCTGAGCCCCTGTTCTTTTCTTCCATTTTTCATCCCCCTAATGCTCCCTACTTTACTGACCTTTCCTGGCTCCCCGCCGGAATAGTATCTGTTCAGGATCTAATTTCTCCAGATCTTTCTTGGAAACCCTTCTCTGATCTTTCCCCCTCCTCCCCCTACCTCTTCCTCTCTTTTGCTGTATGATTCCTTCCGTTCTTCAATCATTACCCTCTTCCCTAACCTTGCCTCTCAAGCTGGGTTAACTCTTGTTCCCTCTGCCTCTCTTCCTCTTCCCTTTTTCCTTTCCGTTCGGGGCTCATCACTTCCTCTCTCCAGTTTTTCTATCTCGTCTCTTTACCGTTGTCTCATTGATCCACTATATGCTACACCATTGATGATTCCAGATGTTCCGAATGTCACCCTTTCCCAAGTGTGGTCCATGTCTAATTCGCCACTATCTATTCCAGCAGAAAGAAACATCCAATGGTTGTTTCTTCATCGGCGGTTACCAGTTCCTACCAAATTATTCAGGATGACGCTTGTTGATTCGCCTAACTGCATGTTTTGCTCTGCGATTGCGGATGTAGATCATGTGTATCAACATTGCACAGTGCTTCTTCCCTTGCTACATCTGACCTTCACTACTGCACAGTGCCTTAGTACTAAGGATCTCTCCTTCTCAGCCTATAGTATGCTACTCAGTTCAAGTACTCCGCCTATTCCTATATCAGAGTCATGTGCTTATGTATTCATATTAGCAAAACATGTGATTTTTTGCTACTATCAACAGCTACGTTCTACCCCTATACAGCCTACCATCTTTCAGGCGGGAGCTGCGATGTGCAGTCAGTTCCGGAACAGAATGATTTCACGCTTGAGGCTTGCTTTCACTGTTGCTAAGGCAGCGAATCGAATCCCACACTTTATGTCAGTGTGGTCACCTTTTCGTCAATGGTTTTCTGGTCCATCAGAAGACCTTAGACTTTGTTCTGACTTCTGTGAAATTGTTTGGACTCATTGAAGTATAGTTTTGTGATTATCGTGTTCTTAGGTGCCCTTGTCATCATTGCTTCTTAATGTTACTGCACGTTTGCATGTTTCTCACCAACAAAGTCCTGTAGGTGAGTTTCTTGTTATACCACAGGCACTTAGAATAAGTTTAAAGTTTTTGTTTTCTTTTTCGGCACTTTCCTTATGTCTGCCGGGCTTTATAATATATGATTTTTGCTCACGGTGCTAAGCAACTGTTTGATAGTGTTTAAATTGTATTAGTGATTTTGCACAGTGTGGTTTTTGATCATGTTACATGTACATAAAGGGATATGATCAGTCGATTACACCATGTTCTGCAAGGTTTAGCACTTTTGTAGTGCAGGGGTAATTGTTCATCATTCGGTTATTTGTACTGTACCTGAAGTATAGTTGCTATGCCAAAAGCTCAGTTTTGTATATACTAATGTACTTTCCTAATTGCACTGTAAATTTATGTTTGGCACATTTTGCGTGTTGGGTCACGATTACATGTCTTAAGTTTTATGCTCATGGTGCGGAGCAAACGCTTTGATTGTATTTCAATTATATGTTAATATTACACAGTGTGGTTTTTCTCATGTCACATGCGCCTAACAGGACATAATCAGTCTATTAGATAATATTCTGCGCTGTGTTGCATATTTGCTGTACAAAGAGTCAGTTTCATATTTTCATTATTAGTATTGTACCCGAAGTATAAATTTTCTGTAAAACGCAAGTTCTGTTTGTACTAATATACTTTACTCTTTGCACTGTGAAACTTACAGTTGTACCATGGAATTGTAACTTCTGATTAGTGTCTTCCCTTTGCCGTTGCATGTTGTGTACATATGTTGTTGTTCATTACAAGTTAATCTATAGCACTGTGATTGAGGTACTTGTTTAAGCCTAAGTAATACTTCTTTTTGTAATTTGACAGCGTTTCACAAGAGAGATATTGCATTCAATTTGTATAGAGTTCACACCATCATTGTGGATAGATCATTTATTCGCTTATCTTTCAGATACTGAAAAGTATAAACCTTCTGCTCTTTTCTTCTTTTTTTCAAGATTGCTCAAAATATACATGTTTGTTTTTGCACTGTAAAATTTATAGTTCTACCTTGTACTGGTGTTCACCTGTTAGAGATGGCACTATGCTGATGCATATTGAGAACATATGATATACATAGAGTAAGTCAACCCTTCAGTCCAGTATTGTCAGTGTTATGAATTTGCTTACATTGTATATAGTGCATCCACATAATGTAAATATCTCATTGTCATTGTAAATAGGTCATCTACTTGTTTATCTTTTGGTAACTGTTAAGCACAGGCCATCTGTATCTTCCTGTCCATGTTTGCTCCAAATAAAAATTGTTGAAGCTCACGGTGGTCGTTAAACCTCCAATCAAAAAAAAAAAAAAGCGAAACGGTAGAAATAGACTCGTAGTGACGTAGGTAAAATCAGGTGCGTTCATCATCCCAGTTTCTCAAGGACAGGTTTCCAGAAATCCAGAATGTTGCAGCAAGGCCTATCTCTCTGTTTTAAAACTGATTTTCGTTCTTGAATATCTCCAACTACTCTTCTTTTGAGATGAGGAAAGGAAGAAGGCTTAAAAACTAATTTCTCATTCACCCATTTAACATGATTTTAATCAGTTCGATGTTTCCCAAGAGCAGATTTTGTGGTGTGTTTCGATCCCTTATTTCATGTTTGTGTTCCTTCAAGCGGATGGAGAGTTTTCTTCGTGTTCGACCTAATATGGAATTTATTGCATACACAAGGTATAACAAAAACTCCAGCTTTGTGGCAGTCTGGAATCGGAGTTTTGGATGATGGAAGATGATGTTTTTTAATTTAGGGGGATTTTTAAATGCAGTTTTCCACTTTGTAAATTCGTAGAAAATACTTCCAATTAATATTGTGGAAATTAAGATAACATACTTTAAAATACCGATGGGAGTGATCCTTCTTTCGAAATTAGCTAATGTAGGAGAGCTCGTCACTTTAGCAGTAGCTTTAAAATTCTTCATACCTTTGTCTATGATTTTTGTTTAAATCCTCTGTCCATGGAAATTTTTACAGTATGTTTCTTAGCTTACCTTTTGTGTGCAAAGTAAAAAGTCGTCGCTTCCAACCAATATTGTTACGTAATAATAAGAAATACGTGTATAACCACTTTCCTTACATGATGTAAAGTTCTGAAGTTCTGAAATTCCAGTCAACATTCAAGAAACACACATATAGCCTATTAAATCCGTTTATTTTTGTGGTGTAATAAGCACAAAAACTCGCAAAGCTTTCACACTCAACTGGTAGCCTTTTCCAAAGCAATGGTAGACATAAAAATGCTGATAAATAGAACACGTGAGAAAGAAAGCTAACTTTTGAAAACAACGTGGGTGACATCACGAACATATTACATGAATTTTTAGCACGCAATTATACGGTTTGCCACGATGGGGTTTTCATTTTTTAATAACGCATGCCAAACCAGTGGTAGTTTGATAGAGATCATATCATTGCATGCCAGTTTGCTGGAGACGATTTCGACTGTTTCCATGATGGAAGTCATTTTAAAGTTCGTGTAAGGAGTCTCGCCAGGGAAGTCATGAATTCCTCGGCCGCTCCTGTATGGAATAGTATTAAACGAATTGCGCTTTACAGGAACTTTAAGGAGACTGCCATAACGGAAACAGCCGAAATCCTCAGCAGCAAACTAGCGTGCAATGTTATGGTCTCTACTGAACTACCAATGGCTTCTCATGCGCTATTAAAAGATGGAAACACATTGCGGCGCACCGCATAATTGCGTGATAAAAATTCATGTAGTATGCTCGTGATGTCACCTACGTTATTTTCAAACAAGTTAGTAAAATCATGCAATGCATTGATTATGATACGCTTTCCAACATACCAGAAATCATTACTCAAGTTATCACTCAAGTTATGAGGATAATGGCTGTGAAATAAATCTCGGTCTTGTGCGCTGAACTTTGATCCCATTTCGATGACATTCTACAGAACCGGTTCAGTATACCTCCGGAATAACATGGTAAAGTTTTGTCCGAATGGAAGCATTTTTACGTAAGTTATGATGCATAAGGGCTATGGAATAGATTCCGCTCCTGTGTCCTAACCTTTGATCCCATTTCGCCCATTTTCAATAGGATTCGTTGACCCCCATTTCGTCCATTTAATAGGCAGGCCCGTACAACATACTAATATTTCATCCAGATCGAAAAATGTTTACGTACGTTATGACGCATAATGGCGATGGAAGTAATTCCGCTCCTATGTCCTGACCTTTGACCCCATTTCGCCCATTTTCAATAGGGTTTGTTCCCATGTGGTCCCCTACCATATACTAAAATTTAATCGAAATTGAACCTTTTTTACGTTAGTCATGACGCATAAGAGCAGTAGAACGGATCCCGCTCCTATGTGCTAACCTTTGACCCCATTTCGTTCATATTCAGTAGGGTTCCTTCCCTGGTGATCCCCTTCCACATACTAAAGGTTCATGGAAATTGAACGATTTTTACGCGAGTTATCGTGCAGACGAACATACGCACACAAAGCGTGACGTAATGAGGCAGATGGGAATCGCGACCATCTGCTCGCAAGAGTTTGACGTCATAAAACTTTAATAGGATCCACACACAACGCGTGATGTAATGAGACAGATGGCGTGACCACGCGCCAACATATCAAGCGCGAGATTGTGACGCCATAAGATCGTCCCCAGGTGGTCCCCTACCACAATAACAAAATTTCATCGAAATCGAACCATTGTTACGCACGTTATGACACATAAAGGCAATGGAATGCATCCCACTCCAATGTCCTGACCTTTGACCCCACTTCACCCATTTTCAATAGGGGTCATTCCCAGGTCGTCCCCTACAATATGCTAAATTTTCATCGACATCAAACCATATTTACGCATGTTATGACGCATAAGGGCAATGGAATGGATCTCGCTCCTATGGCGTGACCTTTGACCCCATTTCGTCCATTTTCAATAGGGTTTGTCCCCAGGTGGTACCCTACCACATACTAAAGTTTCATCGAAATCGAACCATTTTTACGTGAGTTATCGTACCGACAGACGGACGGACGGACAGATGGACGGACAAAGCTGAAGCATATACGCTTCTTCAACCTACGGTTGGAAAGCGTAAAAAATAATCTTTGTTTCTTACGTGTTCTAATTCCTTGCATTTTTATATCTACCATTGCCTCCCAGTGGAATGCGAAAGCTTGGCGAATCTTTGTGCTTATTACACAACAAGAATAAACGGATTTAGTAACTATATGCGTTTCTTGAGTATTCACGGCCTGGTGAATTTAAAACAACAATTCCAGGCAACGTCTGCCAACCAAAATGTTTGCTTAGCTATAAAAATGGACCTAGTGACCATGTATATATTTTATTCTTCCAATGTCTGCACGATGCCTGATGGAAAAATAGAGAAGTCATCATTACCTTCTATATGGAAATAACGTCCTACATGTATTGAAGTCGCGTCTCCAAAAATGAGGAAATGCGGAGAATATTTCCACAGGAAAAATGTATTATCTTATCTTTTCTGTTTCCATGCTTCCGCTGCATTCCCTTTTCACAACTCGACTTTTCATTTCTCGGCGAAGTCCTGGTCTATTTCATTTTGTTTTAAATAATATTTCTTGATAATTCAGCTTCCATCTCTACGAAACACATAGGTAAAAAAGAAGGCGAGTCGGTGTTCAGTTTTCAGTAAGTTGAAGAAGGTTTCGTACTTCGACGAGGGAGAAGCAACCTTTAGTTGCAAAAAAAACCTTCCACGTTAGTATAAAATGCCTGATATAAGAGAAACAGAAATAATGCTTAAAGTAAAGCTAATAAAATTCACTTTCATTCAGACGGCTCCGTTTCGCTGCAATGGCTTTTCTCAAACAAGCTAAAGAAATAACGATTTAAAAAAATCTGCTAATCAAAAACAGGAAAAAGGAAAAATATTTTCGAGCATCCACTTTCTGCGTAGTATTTTTTCTTATATGCAGTCAGTGCTCCAAATATTTTGACTGAAATGAAAGTGCTTAAGTCGCCATACTAATAATATATATCAGAGAATGCACATGAATTCCGTACCTAATCCATTAATCAATTTTGTGTTTCGCTTGATAGAAATATTATACCTTTATTCAATTGCGATGACGCATCCTCGTTATTTTATCATCAGAGAACTCACCCTACTTTTGTTTTCATTTTCTTCAAAAAAGGATAAGAGCGACTCATATACACTATATTGACAAAAGTCAACGGACAGTCCTTCAAAAGCAAATAAACGGATCCGCTGCGTTTTTAAGATGCGTGGTGTAGATGTAAACGATATATAAACAAGACTGCAGCTGACCGCGATCATATCGCACTGTGAGGTTGAGTGAAAGTGTCGCGGCTGGAGATAACTGATTTTGAGAAAAGAAAAATTGTTGGGTGTTATATTAGTGGGTTGTCCATAAAAAAACCGGGAGGCGTTTAAACATACCCAAGTGAACTGTTTTGGATGTACTGAATAAGTGGAAGACACATGGCGTGCCTGAGACAGCAAAACGTACCGGCAGACCAAAAAAATCAGTGACAGAGGACGTCGAAGCGTGAGGAGAGTCGTTACAGATAATCGACAGATACAAAGACCTCAGTGTACAGGTGAGTAAAAATGCTAGAACCTCGGTATGTACACGTACCATTCGCAGAGAACTTCATTCCATAGGTTAGCGTGACCATGTGGCTGCTCATAAGCCTTCCATCTCCACTCGGAATGCTACTCGTCGTTTAGCATGGTGTAAATAACATTTATCGTGGACCATAGATCAATGGAAACAGGTCCTATGGACTGATGAATCCAGATATACTATCCATCAGTCTGATGGCCGTGTGTGGGTATGGCGGCAGCCGGGAAAGTGCTATTTAGCACAGTGTACTGTTCCCACGGTCACGTTTGGAGCAGGCAGTGTACTTGTGTGGGGGTGTTTTTCGTGATATGGTTCCGGCCCATTGGTTATCGGGGACAAACCTGTTAACCAGCAAGTCAACTTCGGTAGTCTGGACAATTATGCCCTACCAACTGTGTGGCAATACTATGGAACCGAGCCTTGTTGGTACCAGCAGGATAATGCACCGAGCCATAAAACAAGGACTGTTACGGCGTGTAATTCCGTATCGTGTGTAGACTAGCCAGCACAGAGCCCTGATCTTAATCCCATAGAACACCTATGGGATGAATTAGAGCGCCGCATAAGAAGTTTGGAACCAAGGCGTATTACTAAGCAACAATCAGCGACAGCATTATGTGCTGAATGGAAGTGCATACCTATCGCTGTGTCCCAAAACCTTGTCGAAACCATGTCTTGAAATGTCAGTGCATAAATTAAGGCCAAAGGTGGACCGACACCGTACTAACTTATGTCGATAAATGCTATGTTGTGTTTCCATTCTAGGTGTCAGCTGTCTTTGGTCAATATAGTGTATGTAATAGGAGTATCTGATTAAGACCACTTTTTGAAAAAGAGGGGCAAAGCCACAGGAACAAACGTAACATTCCTGAAATGCTGATATTACGAGAGGAATACAGAACTTACTCCTGTACAGTGTTCGTAGAAAGATAAAATATAAAACCCGTTAGCCGTTTTTGTGATATCAGCGGCACCCTGAAAGACGAAAAAAGCGTGTACACCGGTTTATTACGAACTCTTTGCAATAGCTGTCCTGCACATAACGACATAAATATTCTCCTAAATCAGTTACTTTATTTCACGGAAACCTATCTAAATTTGAAAATTATTGATTATTCTAGTAGTCAGTATTGTTAACTATACTGTTAGAATGAAGATTATTTATGCAGTTCATTAATAAAATTTTATATAATTTTCTTTCGACAGTAGTCTTCGTCGACGTGGCATTTCATTAGGAAATTAATTCACTTCTCTACATATGGCTTTTCTTCTTGACATCCACTAAAATAACACGATGACGATAGCGTCGTTTTCAACTATCTGGTGAAAGTTTCATTTTAAATTGCTGAATCTGTTTGCATGTTGTAGTGATTTTATATTTGCTATTATTTGGTGGTATGGTCTTATGTGGTTGGAATTTGTTGATATTGTACTCATGTTTTGTGTTTCCATGAGGTCCCTTGGAACTGTATTGACAGCATTTGCTACAAGAGCAGATTGTTTGACGTTTCATTCCTTTCCTTTAACTTTGCTTTGTATATTGTTGTGGTTTTTAATTATTTCTTTGTTTATTTAATTCCTCATAGTGCTGGTATGTAAATAGTACCTACAGGTATTGGTTTTAATGTTTTATTGTTATATTATTGTTCATTGTGACGCCCGAGGTATGTTTTTCCCGGTGGTTTTACTTGTAGTTTTTTTTACCTGCAATAAAGATCTTCTGATTTCTAACTGGTACCAAGAGAGAGACAGCACGTGCTGCTTCAGCGCATACGCAGTCCCATTGCTTCCACCTGGTGTCGGGGTTCCATCGGTGGCTAGCTACGGGCCACTAGTGGCACTTGCTTGGTGACCCACAATTCACTGCGATGCTGCAGGGACATCAATCGCTGCCAACTGATGGCGCTGTCCCCAGCGGACCGCTACCGGACCAAGAGCGGCAGATTTCAGCCAGTACTTTTTTTTTTTTTTTTTTTTTGATTGGAGGTTTAACGACCACCGTGAGCAACTCAATGGGCTAAAAGCAGTCGCCCGTCCATAATTTAGGGTCACTGGTTCCAGGGAAGGGAGAGAGCCAGTGCCGGAGGACAAACACAACATCCATGCCTCACCGGGATTCGAACCCGGACCCCGTTCGGACGAATGATCAGAGGCCATCGCTTAGACCACTGCGCCACCGGGGCGGCCCAGTACTTTCCCAACACTTGTGTTTTTGCTGGGATTGAAAGTAATCTATATATTTAAAACACAAGGTCATTTCTTTCTACAACCCGCTAGCGCCACCCATTGGAGCGATTTTCATGATTTTTTTAAAATGAAAGCTACTGACCCACAGATTCGTCATCGCTAATTTTTATTGAAATAAGTATTTTTTTTTATGTTACCATGGCATTTTTTTTGTACAATTCACAGTTCGTTATTTTGGCGTTTGTTATCGCTTTGGTACTTGCAGCCTTTCTGCGGTGGTCAGAATTGGAAGTAAATGTAGCGACGTCCCAAGTGCGATTGTTCGACGATTTGAAAGTTCAAATATAATGCCAAAAAGTCATAGGACTATGAATGTAGCCTTTAAGGATGTGCTTTGACATGCGAGTATATTTTCGAGAGAATGAAGTAGGGAACCTCTTTTGACACGTTTACTCCATATATTAGTCGTATACTGTAAAATATAATGATACAAAAAAAAATTGTTAAAACCAAACTGGCAAAATAAAACACAATTTTAACCCCATTCTGTTGTTTTCTAGACACGATATCATTTCGGGTCAATGAAAGAATACCTCAATACTACAATGCAAGCGCTTCAACGTCGGGTAAGCACATGTTTATACAATAATGAGGAATGTCATCGTTAAATTCGTATACGAGTAGTTGGAAAAATTTTAAATTAATAGGAATATTACGAAAGATTTTTTGTTGGTGACACAATTTATACACTGCCCATTAATAATTCAACCGTTTATTATAGTTATGCATTTTATTACGATTCGTGTTATATGACAAAAAAAATTTCAGTCACAGCTTTTTCAACCGTGAATGGCACGGGTTACGGAACAGGGTTATTCCATGTCAAATCAAACAATGAACAAGAAAGATGACACCGAATTTTCGGGTGTAATAAGAACGTCTTTTGAATCCGTTCTGACGCAAATTAAATTTATCAAATCTAGTCAAAGTCAATGGAACTGGTATGGAAAACAATATAGTATCTGACGGAAGAAAGAAGTTTTTCAATCGGGTTTTTAATCCCTCAGATATTGCTGTAAACGGAATCGCGAGCTTACGCCCTCTGGTTGCAGACTTGTGCGTTAAGAAAAATATGAATTTATATGAGAAACATTTCGCACCGGAAACGCGGACCAACACAGAACGACTTTTTCAAATCGGACTTTTAGAAACAGAGATATCGACAAAAGTAAGATGTGACTTTACGTTTTTTTACAAAAAAAATTAGAAATTATGTGCACAGGATTTCTCATCAGGAGCTGTATCCTGTGCAGAAAGAATTTTTCAAATCGGAGACTTAGAAACAGAGATATAGGGGGGAACGCAATTTACCTCTACGCCGGCTAGCGGAAAGTCTATGAATTTCTTGAAAATTTTGAAATTATATGAAAAACATGTCACACTGAAAACACTATCCAACAAAGACTGAATTTTTGAAATCGGACTCGCAGAAGTAGAGATATTGACAAAAATAGGATATATCTCTACGCCCCCTGGCGGAGAAACTGTGCAATATTTTAAGAAGAAAATATTCCGAAAAGGTTTATCGATGTGAGTGGCATCAGTCCACGAAATAATTTTTTCAATCGATATTTTAGAAGCTCGGATTTTATGGCAAATACATCAGAAGCAAAAATTAACACTTACGTCCCCTGATGGCTAAAGTATTCTTTACAAAAAATTTGAAATTATATTCAAAAGATTTTACATCAGAAAGTGTATCGCTGAAGAAAAAGGTTTTCGAATCGGAGGTTTAGAAGAAGAGTTATCGGGAAAAATGTAATTTACTTTTACGCCCCGTAGCGGAAAATATATGCGTAATTTGAAAAGTAACTATATCTAAAATACCCTTCGACATAATTGGAATCGAAAGACAAAATATTTTTTTCAATCGGATCTTTAGAAGCAATTATGTGGAATTAAACTAATTTTTAATTCGACATCATCTGCATTTACGCCCTCCAGCGGCGAAATTGTACATCTTAAAAAAAACAAACGAAATGAAGGATCATCATTCTCATATTTCAAGCTTCCCAATGCAAAAAGAATTTTTTTGAATCGGACTGATAGTTGCAGAGATATCGTGGGGACGGACGGACGGACGGAGAAACCGATAACATAAGCACGATCTTTTTTTACAAAAGACGTGCTAAAAATACATTTTGGAAATTAATATCATGGGTTTGGTTAATTTTTGGTATATTTGTACCTTACCATGAGATGTTTAAATACATTTTTTTTTCAAATTTATTCGTTCACCGATTTTTGAGATATTGAATTTTCAAAATTGCCTAAAAACGCCAAAATTCTCTAACCACCATGACTTCAAATGTAATTTACGAGATACCTATGATAGCTGCTGACATGGGACAGGTGTCGTTTTAAAGCTTATTAGTAGGGCTTTCATTTGATATACAACGTGACACAATTGCAAATTTTCAAAAATTTGAGTTTTTGTAAAAACGGAATTTTTTATAATTTTCAAAAAAGGTATATGTCATGTAGCCAGTCAGTCCAAATTTCAAGGTGGCATCTCAATGGCATCATATAAAAATTAAATTTTCTTGTTGGCAGTGAAAAGGAATTAAATTGAGTTAGCCCCGAAAATAGACAAACATTTCTATACCTAATGATATAAAGAACCTCTTTTTTCTTAGCTAGCATGTTGGATGCTTTTGTCATCTGTGAGATTAGCTGGTATGTTCTCCCTGTAGCTGTAATTGGATCCAGTTTTCAAAGGAAGAAGTTTTCTGGCACGGTGAAAACATCCGGTTTCCTGGGATAAGAGAATGATGTTGCTGGTCCAGCTGGATGCAAGAATGATAGCTTGACTTCACGTTCTACCGCATCCATCGAGAGAACACATCCCATCTACCATGAGTTGTCATAGGCACATGCCACAAAACCATTCATAAGGTCAAAATCTACATCTTGAAGTTCGGGAGTGAGTTTAATACAATGTAAACCAGTATCATGAGAAAACGAAAATCCTTTGTTTTCTAATTTTTCAGTTGATACTGGGAGGTAGGCATGAAACTTTTGAGTTCCTGTGACATCAAATCGTACTTGTAAAAATCTCTCCTCTTCCAGCTATTCGTCATTTTAAATATAAAACAAAAATTATTGCAGGGATGTGTGACTTCCCCCACTCAAATTGCTGTCGAGGTGTCATTATCTATTTTGAGAGGGGGTTTTGAAGGCTGGCCTTTGTCTCATCACTGTGCCTCCAACACCACCACAAACTCCTTTGCAATGTGCTTTGGCATAAAAATGCCACTCTGCTTCAATGCCTTGGAAATCAGTGTGATGGTTACACAAATTTGCGAAACACTTACGATTTTCGTATTGTGCTGCACAGCCGTCTGAAAAGTAAAATATATTTTTCAAGTTTGGGAGCAATTCCGCTTTCAAAGCATTAAGAAGTTTTCTTTGGAAAGCATGAACAAGAACTGTGTCATGTTTCAGACATTCCGAGATGAAAACAAAACTCTTATGTCTTAGTTGCTTATTTTCCTTGCAGTACACAACAAGAAAGATGACACCGAATTTTCGGGTGTAATAAGCACGTCTTTTGAATCCGTTCTGACGCAAATTAAATTTATCAAAGCTATTCAAAGTCAATGGAACCGGTATGGGAAACAATAGTATCTGACGGAAGAAAGAAGTTTTTCAATCGGGTTTTTAATCCCTCAGATATTGCTTTAAACGGAATCGTGAGCTTACGAACTCTTAGAAACAGAGTTATCGACAAAAATAAGATGTGACTTTACGTCCCTTGGTGGGAAAACCAAGCATTATTTTAGGAAGAAAGTATTCACAAAAGGTTTATCCATATGAGCGGTATCGGTCCAAGAAAAAAATTTCAATCGAGTTTTCAGGAGCCCAGATTTTGCTACAAATACATCAGAAGTAGAAATTAGCACTTATGACCCCTGGTGGTCAAACCATTCTTAACCAAACATTAGAAATTACGTGAAAAATATTTTCCGTCAGGTCTTGTATGCGATACAGGAAGAATTTTTCAAATCGGAGTTTTAGGAGCAGAAAACGCAATTTACCATTGTGCGCCCTAGCGGAAAGTCTATGTTTTACTTGAAATTTTTGAATTTATAGGAAAAACATTTCGCATCGGAAACACTATCCAACAAAGAAGGAATTTTTCAAATCGGACTCCTTGAAGTAGAGATATTGACAAAAATAAGATATACATCTACGCCCTATGGCGAAAAAACCGTTCACTATTTTAGGAAGAAAATGTTTCTAAAAGGTTTGGCGACATGAGTAGTATCGGTCTACAAACGATGTTATTTTCAATCGAGAATTTAGAAGCTCATATTTTGCTGTAAATACGTCAGAAGCGGAAATTAAGGTTTACGCCAACAGGTGGCCATACCATCTTTTACAAAAATTAGAAATTATGTGCAAACGATTTTCCACCAGGAGCTGTATCCGGTGCAGAAAGAATTTTTCAGATCGGAGATTTAGAAGCAGAGATATAGGGGGAAACACAATTTACCTTTACGCCCCCTAGCGGAAAGTCTATGAATTACGTGAAAATTTTGAAATTATACGAAACACATGCGACACGAAAAACACTATCCAACAAATAAGGAATTTTTCAAATCGGACTCCTAGAAGTCGAGATATTGACAAAAACAAGATATACATCTACGCCCCCTGGCGGAGAAAATGTGCAATATTTTAGGAAGAAAATATTCCGAAAAGGTTTATCGATGTGAGTGGCATCAGTCCACGAAAGAATTTTTTCAATCGTTATTTTAGAAGCTCAGATTTTATGGCAAATACATCAGAAGCGAAAATTAACACTTACGCCCCCTGGTGGCCAAAGTGTTCTTTACCAAAAATTCGAATTTATATGCAAAAGATTGTGCATCAGGAGATGTATCCGCTGTAAAAAAAATTTCAAATCGGAGTTTTAGAAGAAGAGTTATCGGAAAAAATGCAATTTTATTTTAACCATCTAGCGAAAAATCTATGCGTAATTTGAAAAAGAAACTACATCCAAAATACTTTTCGACATAAATGGAATCGAAAGATAAAAGATTTTTTCAATCGGATGTTTCGAAGCAAGTATGTGGAATAAAACGTATTTTGGAATTCGACATCATCTGCATTTACGCCCTCTAGCGGCAAAATTTTACATCGTAAAAAAAAAACGAAATAAAGGATCATCATTCGCATATTTCAAGCTTTCGAATGCAAAAGAATTTTTCATATCGGACTAATAGTTGCAGAGATACCGTGGGTACAGACGGACGGACGGACAAACCGATAACATAAGCACGATCTTTTTTTACAAAAGACGTGCTAACAAAGGGATGAACAGTTGCCTTTGACTTGTTCCAATGGAATGACTGGGCTTCATCTTGCAGAATGAATGAATAGTTCTCAGAAAAAACACGTCACCACAGCTTCGTTAGGTCAAATGGTAATTTTCTTCTCTGCAAAAAAAAAAAAAAAAAAAAAAAACAAGAAAGTTGACACCGAATTTTCGGGTGTAATAAGCACGTCTTTTGAATCCGTTCTGACTTAAATTAAATTTATCAAAGCTATTCAAAGTCAATGGAACCGGTATTGAAAACAATATATCTGACCAAAGAAAGAAGATTCTCAGTCGAGTTTTTAATCCCTCAGATATTGCTCTAAACGGAATCGTGAGCTTACGAACTCTTAGAAACAGATATATCGACAAAAATAAGATGTGACTTTACGTCCCCTGGTGGGAAAACCATGCATTATTTTAGGAAGAAGGTATTCTCAAAAGGTTTATCCGTATAAGCGGTATCGGTCGAAGAAAAAATAATTAGTCGGGTTTTCAGGAGCCCAGATTTTGCAACAAATACATCAGAAGCAGAAATTAACACATATGACCCCTTGTGGCTAAACCATTCTTAACGAAACATTAGAAATTATGTGAAAAATATTTTCCATCAGGTCTTGTATGCGATACAGGAAGAATTTTTCAAATCAGAGCTTTAGGAGCAGAAATAACGCAGAAAATGCTATTTACCTTTGTGCCCCCTAGCGGAAAGTTTATGATTTACTTGAAAATTTTGAATTTACAGGGAAAGCGTTTCGCATCGGAAACACTATCCAACAAAGAAGAAAATTTTCAAATCGTACTATTAGAAGTAGAGATATTGACAAAAATAAGATGTACGTCTACGCCCCCTGGCGGAGAAACTGTGAAATATTTTAAGAAGAAAATATTCCGAAAAGGTTTATCGATGTGAGTGGCATCAGTCCGCGAAAGAATTTTTTAATCGATATTTTAGAAGCTACGATTTTATGGCAAGTACATCAGAAGCAAAAATTAACACTTACACCCCCTGGTGGCCAAAGTATTCTTTACCAAAAGTTTGAAACTATATGCAAAAGAGTTTCCATCAGGAGATGTATCCGCTGAAGAAAAAAGATTTCCAATCGGAGTTTTAGAAGAAGAGTTATCGGGAAAAATGTAATTTACTTTTACGCTTCCTAGCGGAAAATCTATGCGTAATTTGAAAAAGTAGTTATATCTAAAATACTCTTCGGCATAAATGGAATCGAAAGATATAAATTTTTTTCAGTCGGATGTTTAGAAGCAAATATGTGGAATAAAACGTATTTTTGAATTCAACATCATCTGCATTTACGCCCAATACAATTTCCTCTACCGGCGAAATTGTACATCGTAAAAAAAAAACGAAATAAAGATCGTCATTTGCATATTTCAAGCTTCCCAATGCAAAAAGAATTTTTCAAATCGGACTAATAGTTGCTGAGATATCGTGGGTACAGGCAGACGGACGGACAAACCGATAACAGAAACACGATCTTTTTTTACAAAAGACGTGCTAAAAACCAGATTGTTGTTTGGCGATGAAATCATGCTTCTTCAAGATGATTAGCTAGGCTGAAAACACCTCGACGAATTCCTTTGTGGTTTTGCAAATGGTTTCAAACGAACAGCGGTCCACTGAAACTTACTGCCTGTAGGTGATGTTATCAATCATTTCTTCTTCAAGACTTGTCAATAAGACTTCCTTGAATTCATCAGTGCTAGGGCATGAATCACAGTCACCTGAAAAACATTTCTGTGCTGGGGGATTACACATAATTCTTGATAAGTAATGTTGATATGTTTTGAAGGGAGTATCATGTCCTTGCAGGATCACTTCGTTTAAATTAACACCAGCAATTATGAGCTTTACATTCGGATGTGTTGTGCACACACACACAGTGTGAGTCCCACTAGCTCCTGCTATAATGGAGTTCCTCTTTCTTAACTCAGCAATTTTTGAAAATCCTATCTTTTCAGATGGGTACTTGGATTTGAAAAGTTGATAAATTTCTCTAAGATTACCAAGTATCAGACGGTTTTGGACATGTGTTCGACAACCATCTTTGTCTTTGATTTAAATATAACCATTCTTGCCACGCAGTTGCCTGCTGACTTTTTCATTGCAGTAAAATTTCTTTATTACGTTGACCGTTTCTTCAGGTAAAAGTTTTTTCAGGTTTGGGATTAGGTGAGAAAAAATTCCTTTTTCTTTCACAAGTTTTTTTGCCTTCCTTGCAATGTAGTTACTTACTCCAAATTCACTTTATATTCTTTTACAGGACCAGCTTTTTGGGAAAACTGTCAAAATCATGAGCTCTTTACTTTTGTTCGTAGTTTACAATTTTCCTTTAGTTGCTAAATAATTTCTGAATCAGCACAGTGACATTCTTCCTCATCTAAATCATCTTCAGAAGTAAAAACTAACTCTTTGTAGGCCCTTTTAATCTTCCCCATCTTTTCCTTGCAATACTTCTTAGACCTATTTAATACTTTCTTCTTACACACCGGAGACTCACCAAGGGAGGTCAAAGAGGCATTTAAGTGGGTTAAAGCGGCATCACGGTCCAAATACTGAGACTCCTTAATATGACTAGGACCAGGGATCTCATAATTCTCAGGAGGAATTTCTTTTTCACGTATATTGTTTTCCATCTGACAAGGCTTCTCTTTTCCTAACTGCAATCTGCATGAAGTGCATACTTTCATGTGTGGTTCGATTTCACTATTTAGTGAAACCATCCAATCAATTACTTTCCTCAAGTCTTTAATAACCCAGTGCTCTCGTTTTTCAAAAGGGTTGCAACAGTTTTTTTGACAACTTATTCCCCTCCATATTTCAAACCACGTAATTATCAAACAGTTAAAGAAATAAGCTTAATGAAGACTAATAATGCAACTTCACAACAAAAATGTCCTAGAAAGCTTCACTAAAACCACACTGTCCAAACAAACTGAAGTGCACACGCAGAGAGCCAGACCACAACTAAGCTGTCTAGAAGGTAACATGGTGGAGGAAGGTCACGTGAATAAACAAGCACAAACATGTCAGGGGTTGTCTAACATATTTTGAACAGTTCTTTTGCCAAGATAATTTGCCCTATCGCCCTACACACACACACACACACACACACACACATCTACATCTCTCTCTCTCTCTCTCTCTCTCTCTCTCACTCTGTAAAAATCCTGTTATAATTTTTTGTTTCTGGACTCATTTCAGTTTACCACATAATTTTATCAATGTAAATTGTAGGAAAATGGACTTGAGGGGTTTAATTCATTGTCACCGTCAAGCAGAAAGTTTAATTTTTGTATGACACCATTGAGATACCACCTTGAAATTGGGACTTACTGGCTACAAGACATATACCTTAAAGTATGATGTTTTTGAAAATTTTAAAAAATTCCTTTTTTCCAAAAACTCAAAATAATTTTTTTGAAAATGTGTGAATTTTTGAAAAATTACAATTGTGTCAAGTTGTATATCAAATGAAAGCCCTATTCATAAACTTGAAGATGACACCTGTCCCATGTCTGTAGCTATTATAGGTATCTCGTAAATGGCATTTGAAGTTATGGTGGCTAGTAAATTTTGGTATTTTTAGGCAATTTTGAAAATTCAATATCTCAAAAACGGATGGACAAAAAAATTTGAATAAAATATAACACATCTCATGGTAAGATACAAATGTACCAAAATCGAACCAAATCCTTGACATTAAGGTTCCATGCATTGGTTGATTTGACATAGAATGACCCAATAGTACTCAGTTTAAAGCAATATCCAGTTCAAAACATTCTGTTTGCTTAATAAAGCCATATGAAAAAAATTGCAACACGTGATAAGTCCTCCTACCGAAGAAACTAAAATTATTATTAATGTATAAGTTCTTGCAAATGAATTACCTAATTAACCCGCATTGATAACGATGAACATTTCATCATCGCGCGACTCCAGTCCTCTTCGTTTCTATTTCAAACGCGACCTTTGCTGCAAGTGTAGTCAAAAACGCTTCTTGCTTGTGTGCAAACCATCGCTGGCATGAACCTCACAGTAGGCTAGGGGTAGGAAGTTTTTGACATCGTAACACAAAAGTTAAAAGGCTCTGCAATGTGAGTTGTGAATTTATGCTGAAAAATGTGGGTACGGTATTCTTTCTTGTATTAGGACTAAAGTAATCACAAGCGAAGTTATTAGAAACTCGAGAAATTTCTGCAGAAAAAAGAATGTCAAAATACTGAAGTTTATATTATAAGAAACGAAAATGGCTCCAAACTGAAATTTCGTTAAATATGGAAGAGCTACCATCAACTTTGCTGGAATTTATTTTCAGGAATTATCCGTGAAATTACACCACTTGTGTTTTACAGTGTAGATTTGAATTCTGAAATTATTTATGACAAGCACTAAACCAGTGCATTGCAAATGATTCGCTGTTTTTTACAGCCATCTGAGACGTACTGCTAAGATGTCCTTATCATAGAAAAATACATTGATATAAATAATTCAAGCGAAGAACATATTTTTCCGTAGTTACAGCCAAACAAATTACTCTGGACTGCCTTCGAACATTCCCGCGTCTGCAGGCTACATTTTCATGTAACCAGTTTTAACAGAACTATATTACATTTGGGAAAAATATAAATAAATAAAGGACATCTCTGTCTGTGATACCCGCTTCTGCCAGCATGAAATTGGCAAGTGTCTTAGTAAGATAAAAACAATTTAGAACATCGGAATAGTGAAGAATCCCTTGAGAGAAAATGTGCACATTGTCTGATTCATTAAAATTCTCAACCAAGAGAAATGCAAAACTCTTGAATCATCCTTCGTCGATTCAACCGCTTCAAATTAGAATATTCATACATGTGCATGTTTCTCGCCTGAAAAATGCATGTTGGTATACTCCTGCATAACTGCAATGTCAAGTAGCTTTCTTTTCTTCATTATATGCAGCAAAACTCGTTTCAAATTGTTTTATAAATATGGGTAAAAATTCATGAAATTTTGAATATATTTACATCACATTACCTGAAAATGTCAACAAGAAAAAATGAATTCCAAATTCAATTATTTTTTCTAACAAACCGAAAATACTTTATTTACAGAATTTTGAGTCTTGCGGCAGCAAGTAATTATTTAGAAATTTCGGGTTGCCCGTCAATGACACAATGCTTCAGTCCTTAATAAGAAAACATCAAACAGGCGGTAAGATTTGTGTCACGTGCATTAGCTTTGTTTAACCGAAAATCATTTTGGCGTAAGACTATCCACGAGTGCGATGGAACAGTCGGTTGTCATAGTATTTCTGGTCATTTTATTGAGTTCTGCAGCAAATAGAGTTTTTTTAATTCTCTGCTGCTTAGGTCATTATCTTTCCAACAACTTCATCACATACGTTGTTAAATATTTATCCATTTATTTCAATAATACAGTTTAGGGGCAGTTTTAAAAAAACTGTTAACGGTGTCAATGCTTTTATGCATTGAACCACTAATGTTGTAACAGGAAAACCGAATGTACGGACGTTTTAAGGGCTTCTGCTTGTATTACCCAAATATACGAGTAATCCTTTAATTACAATCTTAATTAAAATTATCGAAGGCAAAGTTATGTAAAAGTTATATATAAGATTTACGTAATTTCAATGCAAAACACAGAAAAAGGATTACGTAAACGAAGATGAGAAACATGACAAGTAAAATTATAACACAAATGATAGAAGGAAGAGACATATGTTACTGGGTATTTATTTCTTCCTTTTTTAACGAAGAGACAATTATTTGGTATTCATTTCTTCCTTTTTCTTGATATGGCAACGAAGAGACATAATTATTTGGTATTTATTTCTTCCTTTTTTTTGATATGGCAACGAAGAGACATAATTACTAGGTATTTATTTCTTCCTTTTTCTCGATATGGCAACGAAGAGACAAAATTGCTGGGTATTTATTTCTTCCTTTTTCTTGATATGGCAACGAAGAGACAAAATTATTAGGTATTTATTTCTTCCTCTTTCTTGATATGGCAACGAAGAGACAAAATTATTAGGTATTTATTTCTTCCTTTTTCTTGATATGGCAACGAAGAGACAAAATTATTGGGTATTTATTTCTTCCTCTTTCTTGATATGGCAACGAAGAGACAAAGTTACTGGGTATCTATTTCTTCCTTTTTCTTGATATGGCAACGAAGAGACATAATTATTGGGTATTTATTTCTTCCTCTTTCTAGATATGGCAACGAAGACACAAAATTACTGTGTATTTATTTCTTCCTTTTTCTTGATATGGCAACGAAGAGACATAATTATTTGGTATTTATTTCTTCCTTTTTCTTGATGTGCGGAAAAATTTACACAAAAATGAAACGAGCCTTATTCAATATGTGGACAAAAGTATTGCATTTACATCAGTAGCGTGTAGGTCGTCCATTTGTAGAGATCACAACAGCCACCCGTCGAGGTAAACTGTCCACAAGCTGAGAGCGGTATGTTCCCCCATTCCGCCTTGAGTACATCGACCCACTCTGCCAGTGAAGAAGGTCGTGTTGGTCTAGACCTCATCCGTCGTTCAGGTTCATCCCATAGGTGTTGATTGAGGTCAGGCCAGTCCATCCATTAAACCTGATTTCCCTCATACCGCTACTCCATTGTAGCCCTGGAAACATGAGAAGTCCACCGCCTCCGTGCTTCATAGTCGGCACAGTACACTCCCGAAGCAGACGTCCTCCGGGTAACCGCCACACCCAGAGCCGTTCATCCCATCGGAATAATGTGAAGTGGGATTCGTCGATCCACAACACTTGCCGCCATTACTCAATATCCAATTTTTGCTGTACTGACACCATCGTAGCTACGTGGCTTTGTTAGTCTTTGTGACAGAGGTTTATGGGTGGCTGCTCGGCCATGTTACCCGAGTGCATGGGCCCCTCTACGAAGTGTCCTGGCGGAGATCATAACATCTGTGGCCATATGGAACGCATATGCCATGGCGTGCATTGGTTTTCCGGATCACCCTCTGCAGCAGCCTTTTGTCCCTGGGTTGCACTCCCGTGGGGCTTCCAGGGCGAGGTGAATTCCTGCAATGTCCTTGTTGATGACAAAGATGAGCGACAAGAATAGATTTAGCAACCTATTTGACATCAGCAATACTTCTTATGCTGATACCTCCAACTCAACAGCCTATTATAACACCCTTTTCAAACTCGGACAGCTCTCTTCTGCTAGCCATTTTATCAGCGATTGATCTGAGCGTACTCCCGTTGCCCTTTTTATACCTTATCGACCACGTGTCTGCTGCGGGAGCACACAATTTGGCCTGCGTGGGGTGTCCGATACCTTTTGTGCACATAGCGTTGCATTTCATTGAAGAATGCATTAAGAAAAGCATTCGCTTACATTATGATCAGTGTCATAAAGTTTCATATATAATACACGGAAGCATTGCTTTCGGATATATTAGGGTGTACTGTACATTGAATTACAGGGGGCCATGGATGGCCTAGTGGTCAACGTTCGTGGCTGCCACGGAGGAACCTCAGGTTCGATCCTGGTCAGGTTTGAACGCTCCAATCACTAAATACCCACTGTACATCGGATGGGCACGTTAAGCCGTCAGACCCAAGGTACTGACCACCCGGTTATTCCCCTTTCTACCTGGCTTCTGTGTCACTTTCCTATCGGGCACTCTAGCTCCAAATCTCCTAGCTTCCTATTTCTAACGGTTGTTTAAGATCTGGTGTCAGACACTCCCTTTCTAAAATCCTCCACATATGATCTGATCTGATCTCCTGAATTACAGTAATAATCGCTGGCGCGACGACGATTTCCTAGGTACAATAAACCTGGACAGATCTTTGTGCATGGATGATACAACTGGCAGTGTTCTGAAACAAATCAACAGGAGGGCCGAGGTACCTCTTTCTGTCTTCGAAAGAAGGCAAGAAAATCTATCCGTCGTTGCAGTAACGATTTGCAAGTTCCAAGAGTCCATAAAATTATGCATAAAAGGCTGCTGATTTAGGCATATAAGGTTCATCTGGCTCAGAAAATACCATCTGATGACCATATAAAAAAGGAAAAATTATATTACACACATGAACCATAATTTTGAGCTCCAGAACCGAGTCGTGCACTCCGTCGAAGGAACACTTCACACATGTGGGGGAATTAATAAGCACAGTTATCGGATGCAAAGAACGAAGAATCGATATTTAACCCAAAAGGTCAAAAAAGACAGCCCATAAAGGTGGCGTCGTGTAGTGCGATATTACCCGTAATAGAATTTTAGGGTCATTACTTTTGTGAAAATATTTGAGAGAGGTAATGCAGACGTAAGAGTGCTGGTTCGCTTTAAAATGTGATTTAACTTAGCGGATCTCCTCAATCAAATGTTTACGGATACGAGCAGCACCATACGAATTCCACAAAACTAAGGGAAATTAAACCTTTGTAAAATTCGACCTATTCTTTTTTTTTTATTCATTAGCTTTTAATCACGGAATTCGAGTTTTATTGTTGCTCAAGTTCTCATTTACCTCCCAAAGACCACAAATCCCTTTGTTTTCACTCCGAAGGTGCCAATAGCTGGCCTTTTTGTTCCTTGGTTTGACTGACCGTTTCACTTTGGACCTTTTATTCCTCTTTTTTTTTCTTCGGTACTCACTACTCTGACTTCCGAAAAAAATTGTTATTACTGTTTCCACGGGCAGCACTCCAATTCCCATGCAAAGTCAAATAATGCCTTTCTGTCGTATCACCATAAACTGAAGTCCGTTTTTGTCACTTTGAATATTCTTGTTTCGTCAAGCGTAGACACCGGCCATAAAAAAAAATTACAGCCATGAACTTCGTCGCCTACAAAGGATTCCGTTAAGCACTAGGACTAGGAAAACGACGATATTCTGGCTCTTTAAGAATACAAGATACATCTGCCGACTCATCCTCTAAGAAATGTTCCCACATATTTACAAGATATTAAAATATATTGAAATTAGACTATTACTAGCGAATAGCAGCATTACGATAACCTAGAGCTCTCGAACCAAGTCGTGTTATCTGTCGAAACAACATTTCGCAAAAGTGAGCGCGATAATGATTCTCCATTTACAGTATGCAGGAAACAGAAGTAGCACCGAAAGTCAAAAGAGATAATTCACACTTAATGTCGTTTAGTGCTGCCTCGTGCGTAACAGGATTCCCGAGTCATTTCTCTTTAGAAATATCTGTGACAGAGATAATAAATACTTGCAAATGCTTCAGCAATTTGTGGCAGAATAACTGATGGACTGCGAAGCTAGCCATATATTCGTCCGAGTGGGGTTCTTCCTCACTGACCCTGGGATGACCACTTTTCATTTGATGCCACAAGGTGTGTAGAAAGAAATTCAATACTGTTGTGGCTTGGTTTTTACTACAAATGGTGAACATACCAGTTGTATATGATGTTGGGCCATCATATACAATTGGTACATCCATTACGAATCCTAATACACCTGTATGTCAGGTTTCTGTTTATCATATGAATATCAACCGTAACTATGATCTGTGCAAAAATTCTACTACATATCGCAGTTCTAAGGCATTTCATTTCTATGTAAGTACCTCTTATATCTGTGGGATCTGCATACAGCTGCTCTTTCCTTCTGCAATCGTAATGCCACCTAACGCACCGACGTTAAGGTGGTTCCACTTAAAATCTCAGCCTTATGTTTCCAATGGTAAAACTTCTTTACATATTTTCTTCGCAATTAATGGATTCCCAAGAATGAAAATTACCACATCGATAAAACAAGCTTCAAATTATTGCATGAGACACTTAATATTATAATTGCTAAACCATAATCGTATTTATATTAAAAATCAATCATTTTTCTTTGAATAATGTTCTGACCTGTTAATAGATGGCGCGACCTGTACATTGAGGACGTCAGCAGACAAACAAATGTTAGATTGCTTGATTATGGTTATATTTGAGCACCTTTTAAGTATTCCATGCTATAACTTAAAGTGAGTTCTATCGATGTGCAAACTTTCATCCTTGGGAATACATTAATTGCGAAGAAAATATGTAAAGAAATTTTACCATTGGAAACGTAAGGCCGAGATTTTAGATGGAACCAACTGTCACCTTTAAAGCAGAAGTAAGAAATTACTGAATTATGTCTTTTTAAATTTGATGTTTCTGTGTTTTTTCTTGGTAACAGATGAAGATCTCCAAAGCCGTTTTGTGTACTGAACTGGCTTACTGAGTTGCGGTTTCATTCTGATTGGTGTGCACACGCAGATATTACCCAAATTCCTTAGTTTCCTGATTTTCTTAGTGACCGTATTCCCTGCAGGCGTCTCAAGTTGACGAAATAAACGATATGTCATAAGATATCGACAAAGTAATCATCGTTCTAATTTTCGAATCCATAAACATAGTATAATTAACAACTTTTTTTTGCAAAGATCATCTATCACTTTTTCTGTGCTATTGACGTGACGTTAGAATCGATTATTTAAAAATCTAATCGGGACATGAAGCAAAACACAAAAAAAAGGGGAATGCATATTTTCCACCATTGCAAGTTTTACGAAAATAATTGCCTGAATCTAAAATTTATAAGAATACATTTGGACTACGCATATTACTTACATTTTGTATAAATAGTGTATAATCTTCCCCTAAGAATTTACAGATATGTAAAGAAATAAATTGCAGAAAAATTATAGTACGATATGTATGCTGTATACGCATTGTATGACTTCCATATCATCTCCCCTAAGAATTTGTATAAATAAAGAATTTGTATTGTAGGGAAATTTGCGCCGAAAAACGCAAATAATGTTATACTTCAGATGAACTGTGGAAAAAAATAAGCATAGAAACTTGAAAATGATTTCTTTCCCGAAACTTCTGGGATGATATTCTAGTTAAAGAAGACACAGCTGTCTTGGAAACCTATGACTGCTTTTTAAATAAATTCTTCTAATGGGTTGATGCATAAGTTCATGACGTTTTATTTATTATTTCCCAGGTCAGTAGTGACGGTGCAGATGGGCAGTTGTATATCAAAATTTAGCCAGAAATATCGTCTATCTAAATTACATTGCGTTGTGTGATTGTGGTTGATGGTTCTTTGGTTTTCAGGTCCGGAAGTATGGAGTGTCAAGTAGAGAGAAATGAACATTTCTGACATCTGCTCCGCTACAAGTTTAACAAAGGATCCACAGCCGCCAAGGCAACTCGACAAATTTGTGCTGTGTATGGGGAGGATGCTATTGCTCCGAGGACAGCCCGCAAATGGTTTGAGCGGTTCCGAGGTGGCACTTTTGGCCTGAACGACTCTTCACGCCTAGGTCGTCCAGCTCACTTTGATGAGGATCGTTTGAACCATATCATCCACTTGAATCCGCGTCAAACCACAGGCGAATTGGCCACTGAGATGGACTGTGATGAGGCCACAGTGGTGCGACACCTGGAATAAATGGAAAAGATCCAGAAATTGAGGTCTTGGGTGCCTCACACTCTGACTGAGGACAATAAGAATCAGCGTGTTGCCATATGTGGCTCCTTGCTCGCCCATTATCGCGAATGTTCACACCAACACAAACCCTTTCTGTCATGTATTGTTACTGGAGATGAAACGTGG
Organism: Macrothele yani; assembly: GCA_039090855.1. Taxonomy (NCBI): domain Eukaryota; kingdom Metazoa; phylum Arthropoda; class Arachnida; order Araneae; family Macrothelidae; genus Macrothele; species Macrothele yani. Next base: position 50,415,555 of record CM077008.1, on the reverse strand, counting down.
TGTCGCCTGTACGTGAATTTCAGGCATCTGAGGGAATGGTTTAGCCAAATAAGACGTCCGCACACACCACGACCAAAACATGACCTTCATCCTGCGAAGATCATGTTGTGTGTCTGGTGGGACATGGAAGACATTATTCACTGGAAAATGCTGCCGAGGAATCGGACCATCAACGCTACACACTATTGTGAGCAACTTTGCCGTGTGGAGGAAGCAATTCAACAGAAACGGCCACATCAGCGTCATGGTGTCCTTCTCTAACATGATAACGCACGCCCTCACAGTGCACCAAAATGGTCATTCAGGACATGAAATTGGAGGTACTTCAACACCCGGCCTAATCCCCAGATGTCTCCCCTTTCAGGCTATCGCCTGTTCCGATCTCTGTCGAATGCACTCCGTGGCAGAACGTTCAACAATGATGTTGATCTCCAGAATTTTCTCGATGGTTTCTTTACAGTGAAAACAACAGCATGAACTTATGCATCAACCCAATAGTATGTTGTTCAAAAATATTTCCATGTATTTTGCATGTAACCCTGTTATCGTGATCTAGTGTTTGCTACTACTGTGTATATACATCAACAAAGATATTGTTTGTATTATTTTACTATACTAAACAAAGCTTATTATTAGTTATATACAACTTAATAATAATAATAATAATAATAATAATAATAATAATAATAATTATAGTAATAATAAACTAAATAATAATAATAATAATAATAATAATAATAATAATAATAATAATAATAATAATAATAATAATAATAATAATTATAGTAATAATAAACTAAATAATAATAATAATAATAGTAATAATAATAATTATTATAGTAATAATAAACTAAATAATAATAATAATTATAGTAATAATAAACTAAATAATAATAATTATTATTATTATAGTAATAATAAACTAAATAATAATAATAATAATAATAATTATAGTAATAATAAACTAAATAATAATAATAATAATAGTAATAATAATAATTATTATAGTAATAATAAACTAAATAATAATAATAATTATAGTAATAATAAACTAAATAATAATAATTATTATTATTATAGTAATAATAAACTAAATAATAATAATAATAATAATTATAGTAATAATAAACTAAATAATAATAATAATAATTATTATAGTAATAGTAAACTAAATAATAATAATAATAAACTGTTATGGACTAAACACACAACGGTAGTCCCCATTGTCATCGGGGCACTTAGAACAATGTCAAACATTTTTGTGAATTATTTTGAAAAATTGCAGCTTTCTGATATGCCACCTACAGAACTGCAGAAGATAGCTTTACTTGGGATATCATACATTTTACCCCGATTCTAGACTGATACCTAGGTCTCCGGTGGAAACGCGTATCAGTTCAACAATACCAGTCAATGATAATTTGTTGTTTATTTTGTTTGTCATTGGCTGTGATTCGTATATTTCGAATGAAGAAAATAAACTAAATAATAATTATTATTCACTGCATCAGGAACTCCCAGTAGTTCACGTGCTGTCATCGAAATATGTGCATTTTATTTATTTTATACTAATTATATAATACAAAGTATAAATTACATGAGGCCACAATATTGGAACTCACTACCACATGAAATTACTGATTTGAATAACTTTAATATTTTTAAGAGGGAATTAAAACTTCATCTGTTACATAAAAATTTAAAATGACGGGGAGGTAAGGGGGGAGGGGGAATACTAATATGAGAATGTAGGAAAAATGTGAGAGATATAGTGAACATAATGGGTGATTAGGGGAGAAACATCTTTGCATTTATATCTCTTTTTTTTTATAGACTTGTTTTCCCCTTTTTTTTTCCTGATTGTTATCTCCTCTTCTGTTATTTTGAATTAATTAACATATTTACTAACTTACACTAATCATTCGGATTGCTGTCTCTGTGGTGCTTGACTGGATATGTGTACGTAGGGAGACTGGGATTATTTCAAGTTTTTGTTTGGCTTTTCCCCCTGTCTTCCGAGCTGTTTTGTATTAATAAACATGATAATGTCAATTATCTTGCATGTACGTCAATTATCTTGCATTAAAACATATTATGTTCACTATATCTTAAAACAGCTGAAATAAAAATTAAAACAGCTGAAATAAGTAATGTCAATTATCTTGCATTAAAACAGCTGAAATAAAAAAAAATGTTAATCTCTCACAATGAAACTTTTAACCGAACCAGTAAGGTAATGACTACTAAGCCCTTGTCATATGAGGTAGATTTATCCACCTTTATCCTCTATCAGAGGAGAAATAATTAGTTAATGTCCTAACAGGTCAGTCAAAGAATCTTTGTCCTTGAATGTAAAAGGATCTAACTATGTGTTTCTCAGTCACTTTCATATTCACAGGCAAGAATCGGTTCTCATGATCGTTTCGACTGACAAGAGAATTTTCACATATAAATTTAATCACGTCCCTACTCAAAAAGTTTGTTTTAAATTAGCTAAAGCGAACTTATTTTGTTTACTCCAGAAATTTCTCTAAACAATAGCAGTTTACACATGGAAACATCTAAAAAATGAAAGAGGGGAAAGTTAAGGATGCGGTTCGTATTTAAGAATGGAAGCAGTAAACTTCTCTCACATTGTAAAGGAATTTATATTCATCTAGTCCACGTGAGTTTTCTCAAAGATAATTTTGGTCTTTTCTTTTCCTGAATGGATACCTCCTTTTGCCTTGCAGACTTTTAAACTATACATCCTACTTATCCCAGAAGCCAGCACTGTTTTATAACAAGTTAGTAAAATCATGCAATGCATTGATTATGATACGCTTTCCAACATACCAGAAATCATTACACAAGTTATGAGGATAATGGCTGTGGAATAAATGTCGGTCCTGTGCCCTGACCTTTGATCCCATTTCGATGATATTCAACAGAACCGGTTCAGTATACCTCCGAAATAACATGAAAAGTTTTATCGCAATCGAAGCATTTTTACGTAAGTTATGATGCATAAGGGCTATGGAATAGATCCCGCTCTTGTGTTCTAACCTTTGACCCTATTTCGCCCATTTTCAATAGGATTCGTCCCCAGGCAGGCCCCTACAACATACTAACATTTCATCCAAATCGAAGATTTTTTACGTAAGTTATAACGCATAATGGCGATGAAAGTGATCCCGCTCCAATGTCCTGGCCTTTGATTCAATTTCGCCCATTTTCAATAGGGTTTGTCCCCAGGTAGTCCCCTACCACATACTAAAATTTCATAGAAATCGAACCGTTTTTACGCGAGTTATCGTGCCGACAGAGGGACGGACGGATAAAGCTGGAGCATATACGCTTCTTCAACCTACGGTTGGAAAGCGTAAAAAATGATTGTGTACTATGTAGCATATGGAATTATTCCACCTAACAGCCATCCAGTCCTACAGACATATTGGGAGCGATAACGAAGAACCACAAGATATCAACGTCACGTGCAGCTACTATAAATTGCGCACACCTATTCTCTGTACGTAATCAGTAAATATTTGCCAGTAATGGGAAAAAGTAACGACTTAAGCCAATTTGATCGTGACCGGATAGTTGGGGCCTGGAGCGCAGGTGTCAGTATTTCGGAAACGGCCGTGCTTGCTGGATACCCCGTACTACTCTATTAAGGGTATACTAAGACTGAATTAACCAAGCAAAAACATCCAGCAGAAGGGCTCAGATTTGTCCAGCACGCGCGGTTGATCCTAGAGGTGAGCGTCGGGTGTCACGACGGACATCTCAGCAACAAGATGCAACAGTCATCCAGTTCGCCCACCCATACATCAGTGCAGTTCGACCTATTTCCACGTGGACCATGCGCTGTACTTTGCTTTGCCTGGTGTTCCACAGCTGGTCTGTTCACTGGTTGCAGATGATTTGGTCTCGATACTCCGGCGGAAGTGGTTTTCTGGTTGAGGGGGGGGGGTTCTGGCAAGCCCTAGATCCGTTGCTTATCATCCTACATACACTGAACACTGGAAGTTACAGGGACCTGTTAGCTGATCAACTCCATCCATATCTGCAGGAATTTTACTCGGACCGCAGTGCCATCTTTCAACAGAAAAACGTGTGACGTACCTGCCAGCAGGACGCACACGACATAAAGACAGATAGGAATCAGAATAAACGTCTGCGTAGCTCAGTTGGTAGAGCGACTTGTTCCGGAATGAGCGGCCTCGGGTTCGAATCCCGGCGTAGACCAAAAATGACGGAGAAATTTGCTTCGTTATAATGGCGCCAGAACTATCCGGATGGCCCGGCCGTTCAAAATCTCGCATTGGTGTGATGTTATTTCCACACCGCGAGACAGGAAAAATCAGAGAATTCCTTCTCCAGCGCTTCGAAAAATAAAAATGTGCAATGTTGCATTCCACACAGCAGATTGACTGGGAGTTCTCAAGTGCACGTTCTACAGTGGATGGCTGCCTGCAACGATTCATGGTCACGGCTGACCCGTGGGCCATGCCCCCGGCCCTCTTTCGGGTGGGGGGAGATGTGACGTACCTGCCAGCAGGACGCACACGACATAAAGGCAGATAGGAATCAGAATAAACGTCTGCGTAGCTCAGTTGGTAGAGCGACTTGTTCCGGAATAAGCGGCCTCGGGTTCGAATCCCGGGGTAGAACAAAAATGACGGAGAAATTTACTTCGTTATAAACGCACCTTGTCATCCCGCTCGTACAACTACTGAGTGGTTGGAGGAACACGACAATGAACTTACCACATTGCCTTAGCTGCCAAACTCTCCTGATTGAAACTCAACTGAACCTTTATGGGAAATACTAGAACAGGGTGTTAGAACTTCCGATCCTCTTCCACGGAATGAGCGAGAACTGATGGAGCTGCTGCAACTGACATGGGTCAAGTTACTCATGGAAGATGTTCAAGACCTTGTAGAACGTGTTACTAGGCGTCTGCGTGGTTCCACAGAGAGGTGGACCAACGCGTTACTGGGTAAGTACTCCTAATACAAAGCTAACTTCTTGTATTTTATACCTGTTCTTACAATAGCTTGTTGAAGTTTCTTGTGGGCTTTAAGATATACGTATATGACCTTTGAGATTTGTTGGTCATGTCCAGCGATATACTGATTTATTTAGCAACACGTTCATTAGGTTGTTTGCCCATAAAAGGTCTGATTCTGTAGAATATTTCAGGTAATTTCGGAATTCAAACTTCACACGATATGATTTGCGATATGCAAACTTAAAGGGTCAAGATTGCTCTTATGAGGCACGATCATTTCTTCAGTGGCATCAGTTCCAAGGAGATTTCTCTATGGTGAAGTGCACGATGAATCAGAGCCAAATTCGTATCATTTTCTTGTAGGAATTTAGACTTGTACACTGTGAATCGGCGAAAGCTCGCAATATCAATACAATATTTGGGGAAGGATCCTTTAGTAAAAGCAAAACACAACGTTGGTTTGATAAACTCCATCTGGGCCTCGAAAACAAGTCACGTGATAAACTAGAAATAGTTACTGATGATGAACGAATAACGAATGAATCCGATGCACGTTACACGCAACACAAACCTGGCCAAAAACTTCAAGTACACTCTATGCAGTATTTCCGAACATTTATCCGTCTTTGATAAAGTGAAAAAGTTGGCTAAATGGGTCTCACGTTAGTTGATGGATCATCACAAAACACACTCTACCGAATTACACTTTTCGTGGATGAGTATTTTTTTCTATACAGATTTCTGGCATAATGGACAGTTTTATTATGACATAACCACAAATTTATTTCCTAGTGTCTTGTTTCCATACAAATTAACTCGATCACTTCTTAGAATTTTCTAATAACTTCACAGTTTCTTGCACTTCTCCCTCTTGTGTTCTTATCCGAAATGATGTTTCTTTTTTCCTGGAACAGTTTATGTAATATATCGCACGAGATCCCGAAGCCCTCAGGATAAGTGGGGTTTCCGAACCGGAGCTAGCGTTTCCAGAGGGCCCACTGGGCCCACTAGAGTTAATTAAATCAATGTGCAGGTACGATAAAAATGGGAAGTGGTAGAAAAATATACAAAAATACAGAACGACAAAAAGGAAAAAGGATGGTCAATTTAGTTAATTCCGGTGTAAAATAATGATCTCTGTTTTAGCGTTATATGTACCAAATAAAGAATCAATTCATATTTAAATTACATGAGAAAGTAGTAGAACAAAAGAAATTTGAAAGCGTATTTCCATCTAGAATAAATTTCCATGTCACAACAAATAAATATTTTTTTCGCAGCTGATAAGGCAACAGAATGAATGAATTTCAAGCAGTTTCACCCTTTTCTACAAACACAAGATAGTGTTACGGAGAGATCTGAATAATTCCGAACTATTTAACGACCGATTCGAAGGGTTTGGATCATTTCAGGATACTACAAAAGTCGGGAAGGAAACAGTACAATGCAGAAACTTCCAGATTGTTTCTGGGATTTCGAACGCATTCCTCCTTTCTTTGCCGCCCCGATGGCACAGGCTTCTGACCGTTCGTCTGTTACCGCCAAGATTTGAGTCCCGGGTAAGCATGGGTGGTATGCTTGTCGCACGGCACTAGGTCTCTCCCTTCCATGGGACTAGTTGTCTTAAATTAAAAAGAGGCGACTGCTTATACTGTAGTCCACTGAGTTGTTCACGGTGGTCATTAAACACACAAATAAAAAAAATATTATTATTTAAGGGTTTCCCCTAACTCACCACGATAAGTATGCCTGTCGCTAATGTGGGTTGACATTTCCTTTAAACCCCTAGGTATGGGTATTCCTTTATTGGGCGGTCAACAGACGCGCTTCAAAATTTATCTCAGATATGGCCCTTGCTTGATATCTGTTATCCAAGCTAAATGTAAAAATTAGTTATTTCTGACTCCATCAACATCGAAATTTTCATTTCTGGGGCACATTTTGGAATAACTAGTACCTACCTCTACCTTTATGGACAGACATCAACACGTACATATATACGTATGTACACTGTACTGAAAAAAGTCACCGGACACCTAGAAGAGAAGCACAACATAGCATTTATTGACATAAATTAGTACGGTGTCGGTCCAAATTTGGCCTTAATTTATGCACTGACATTTCAAGACATGCTTTCGACAAGGTTTTGGGACACAGCAATAGGTATGCACTTCCATTCAGTACATAATGCTGCCGCTAACTGTTGCTTAGTAATACGCCTTGGTTCCAAACTTCTTATGCGGTGCTCTAATTCATCCCATAAGTGCTCTATGGAATTAAGATCAGATCTCTGTGCTGGCCAGTCCAAACACGATACGGAATTATAGTCAAACCACGCCGTAACCGTCCTTGCTTTATGGCTCGACGCATTATCCTGCTGGTACCAACAAGGCTGGGTTCCATAGTATTACCAAAGAGTTGGTAGGGCATAATTGTCCAGACTACCGAGGTAGGCGTGCTGGTTAAACAGGTTTGTCTACGATAACCAATGGGCAGGGACCACACCACGAGAAACACCCCCACACGAGTACACTGCCAGCTCCGAACTTGACCGTAGAAACAGTACGCTGTGGTAAATAACGTTCCTCAGGCTGCCGCCATACACACACACACGGCCATCAGACTGATGGATCGCGTATCTGGATTTATCAGTTTATAGGACCCATTTCCGTTGATCTACAGTCCACGATAAATGTACTTTACACCATGTTAAACGACGAGTAGCATTCCGAGTGGAGATGAAAGGCTTATGAGCAACCGCACGACCACGGTAACCCATGGAATACAGTTCTCTGCAAATGGTACGTGCACATACTAACGTTCAAGCATTTTTACTCACCTGCACATTGAGGTCTTGTGCAGTACTACGTCGATTAGCTGTAACGACTCTGCTGAGGCTTCGACGTCCTCTATCACTAATTTTCTTTGGTCTGCCGGTACGCTTTGCTGCTTCAGGCACGCTATGTGTCTTCCACTTATTCAGTACATCCAAAACAGTTGACTTGGGTATGTTTAAACGCCTCTAGGTTTCTCTTATGGACAACCCACTAATATAACACCTAACAATTTTTCCTTTCTCAAAGTCAGTTGTCTGCCGCCGCGACATTTTCCCTCAACCTCACAGTGCGATATGATCGCGGTCAGCTGCATGCTTGGTTTTATACCACTTCCAGCTGTTCCGCGAATATTAACAACGCAGCGGATCCGCTCATTTGCTTTTGAAGGAGTGTCCGGTGACTTTTGTCAATATAGTGTATATATATACACAAGGAAGACCCTGAAAGTAAAGCCTCCTCTATAATAACTTTTTTAAATTTCGAAGTAATTTTAATGAAGCTGCACTGACTTGTAACTTATTATGATATGTTACCGATGTGGGAACACATTTTTTTTCAGAATCAGAAATAGAGATCTAGAATGACAGAGAAAAGCAGAGAGCCGTAATTGAATTCATGGAAAAAGAGGGATGTGAAGCTCCAGAAATTCACAGATGACTCCTGTTGATGTATGGAGCTGCTACAGTCGATAACAGTAATGTCCGAAGATGGATGAAGAGGTTTAGAGAGGGAGAAAGTTCAGTGTCGGACAAACAACGGAGTGGTAGACCCGCAACTGCAGTGACAGATGCCAACAGGCAACGAGTAAAAGATCTCATCACAGCTGATCGTCGTGTCACTATCCAAGAGTTGTGTGATGCAATTAGTTGTAGTCATAGAGCTATAGAAACATTGATTAGAGATCTGGGCTACAGAACAAATTGTTCAAAGTGGATCGCAAGAAACCTGATTCGTGAACAATGTGAGCAAAGGGTGAACATGTGCCGGAACCTTTAGAGCTGTTATAAAGAGGTGGGGGAGGCGTTTTTTTCTAATATTGTGACGGGGGATGAAACCAGGCTGTTCTTTCATGACCCAGAAACAAAGCATGCGTCAATGGAATGGCACCGCACATCTTGAGCTCGACAGAAAAAGGTGAAAACAACTCGTTCCACAGGGAAAGTTATGGTGACATTTCTCTGGGACAAACGTCGTGTTATTTTGACTGATTTCCTTGAACGGGATGCATCAATAAACAATGATCACTATATGCAGACATTGAAAAAGCTAAATGAAGCTATCAGAAGGAAAAGACGTGAGATTCCACTCCATAATGTGGTTTTACACCATGATAACGCACGTTCTCACACCTCAATAAAGACTTCATACGCTATGGCCAAAAGGGGGTAGGCAGTGATGCCCTAACATTTCTATAGTCCTGATTTGGCTGCCTCAGATTAGTTCCTGTTTGCATCTTTGAAAAACACCCTCCGTGCGGAACGTTTGGACGATGTGACAGACGTTAAACTGGCTGGTAACTCATGGGAGAAAGGAGAGTCTCGGAAATTTTTCCAAAACGGATTTTACCAATGGATTCAAAGATAGCGGAAATGTATAGAAAGCGATGAACAATACTTCGAATAGGCTAGCACTAGCATTATTAACAATGTATCCGAGTATTTTACCACCAAGTTTCCCATTTTTGCTGCTGCAAATAAAAATCTTATGAGAGACAAAGCATTACATTCAAGATGCCCTTGCACACACACACACACACACACACACACACACACACACACACACACACGTGTCTGAACACCTGCAAAATATGATGCTGTTCATCATATTTGCACCATTGTGAACACCTGCAAAATATGATGTTGTTGGACCACATCGTTCCGCCAGAACAGCTCTTATCCGGCGAGGGACTGACGCTAAAATATTTCCAAAGGTGTCTTGTATCTGGAACTAACACGTTACGAACAGATCCTTTAACTCTTGTAAGGTGCGTGGTTGAGCAGCATCGCATTGGATTTGCTGTTACAACACAAACCACATGTGCTCGATTGAATTGATGCATGTAGAATTTGGAGACCAGAGTACAATACCTGGAAGTACTGCTCGTGTTCGGCAGAAGATTTTCAAACAATCCGGGCAGTGTAGTATGGCGCATTATCCTGCTGAAAGAAGGTTCAATTAAAAAGGAATGCAGATGCCACGAAGGGATATACCTGGTCAGCAATGATGTTTAGATAGGTGGTAGACGTAATAGTTTCCTGTACATGAATGACTGAACCCAGGTTTTCCCAAAAAATACATTGCCGGAATCATTGTACTTCCTCCAGCTGTTTATCTTTAAACCAAGTATATCCTGGCCACAACACCTTCCCAGGAAAACAACGCACACGTACCCTTTCCTTCAAATGATGCAATAGGAAAAAAATTCATCGGACCAGAAAAAAAGGCTATAAGAGGCACGCGTGCATGCAGTCATGCTTTCATGCACGAGTGCCCATTATAGCATTTTTCGAGAGTGAACCTAGGTATTCATGGTCACTCGTTGCGGCCTGCGGTTACGCAGCAACATTTTCAGCAGGGTTCGATGTACTGTGTGTTGTTACACATTACCCCGTCACCAGCATTCAAGTTGCCAGCGAGCTGCACCACAGCACTTCTTCTCATACGAGATGGCCTCTGCTAACCTCTAGATTCGACGAGCCATGGTCGGCAACATGATTCCGTCGGTTCGTGCCCCTCATTGGATCAATTTTTGAAGGTACTAACCACAGCTTGCCGTCTCGAATCCATTTTTGAAGGCACTAACAACGGATTGCCGAGCATTCTCCACAAGCATTGCCGTCTCGAAAATGTTCTAACTAGGTCGGCTGGCCATTACAATACAGCCGTTATCAAACTCGCTTATGTTCGCTGCTTTTCCCATCTGAAGAGCAAGAATAACACTGATTTACAAAACTCAGTATCAGGTATTATTTATACCATTTCTTCCTTTTTACACGCGCCATCCTTTACCTACATTGCTTTGATTTTCATAAAGCCACTCTGGTCAATAATGTCTTGGCCGTTCAGTGTCAATATCCAATATCTAGCAAAGCACAATATATAACTTCTCCTAGACAAATGTCAGACCTACCCTTTCGTGATGCATCTTGTTATCACTGGAAGGAATTTGACAAGCGACCAATGGCTATATATGTAAACCACTGGAATTAGAGGAAATTTTATTTTACTCTCACTAACTAGTTTTGCTAGCGTGGTGAGTTATGACCAACCGCCCTGTTACCCCAAATGAATTCGCAAAGTCTCTGGTGACTGGAATGGACCTTGATAAAGCAGCGGCGAGTGCGACCTGCAGACAAAGAATCCTCACGGGAGTTATGCACTAGAATGTCATCTGATTCTGACAGTTGCTTTTTTTTTGATGGACCTATTCAATATTCTCCTTCAACATTATTAAATTTGAGGAGTAAGTGGGATGTGGAAGGAATGAGATGCTGAAGAGAGAGATTTGTGGAAGTGACATGGAGCGACCTTCATGTAGTTATGGAAGGTGAATGGTTGATGATAATAATGAACAAGAATTTCACCACCAATTTTTTCTCTCGTTATACCTGAACGCAATCACCGATCTAACTTAAAAAAATAATACCTCAATGGAAACGCTTTAAGAACCAGCCAATTACAAAATGTTTATTCAAGGTAGGACGTAGAAATCAGAACGGCAAATGTACATATACACGTCAGCAACTGATCTCTGATATAAGGCCACATATTCTATTTAGAAGAAAGAGCCATGATGCGTGCTCTGGTCGTTCTATAACCGTTTCTTCGGATAATAAAATGAATATGATTTATTAAAAGTAACTTATCTTTCTTTATTTTCTATTAAACTTGAATTACTAGTGTTGGATTAATTTCTACATAACGAATCCCACTGTGCAGTCAGTGCTCTACGCGCTGGCTTCTGACCATTCGTCGAAAATGGGTTCAGATTCCAGTGAGGCATGGATGTTATGTTTTTCTTACCGCACAGGGTATGTCCTTTCCCTGGAACCAATGGCCCCAAATTAGGGACGGACGATTGCTTATATCGCATTGCGCATAGTGGTCGTCAAAACTCCAAACATTTAATTTCAAAATATTAGACACATTTGTCATTTAGTTTATATTTATGAAAACATTTATAGCACTGAGTATTTTAGTACTTAGTTATTAAATAATGTTTTGTCAGTGTTTTTAGTTTCATAGCGAAACGTTTGTTTGTAAGTTGTAAACAAATTGATTAGGACCACAAGGGGCTAAAAGTAAATTCTTAAATTCCACAAAAGGATAAAAGTAATTCGTTGCTGAAAAAGTATTCATTATTCAGGAGATAAAAATACCAAACGCAAAGCATTTTACATAACGAAGCCTGAATCTTTTCCAGGGAAAATAACTTTTGCACAACAGCTTAATAAGATTAACGGACGTGATAATTTTTAAATTCAAAAACCCTTTTGTTGCAGACTAATTAAATTCGTCATTAATATGGAAGGTCAGGATAAAGTTTAAATTAAAATAAATGAAGATCTAATTAAATGTATAAAACTCCTAAGCTTTTTGTTCTCCGGAAGCGGAAGTGCTTCTCAGAATTTTCGGAGTGCAAGAAATCTATGAGAAATATCCAATTGGAAATTTAAAAAAAAAAATTTTCGAGCTTAATTTTAATGCGAGTTTTGTAACATATTTACACGCTTAACAAAACAAAGATTATTTGTGAAGTTGTAACTATGCAGCAGAGTTTGGAAATAGATATCAGTGAACATAATAGGGTAAACCGCTTGCAAGGAATGTACAAATAAACTGTTTATTGACATCCAGGTGATAGGTAAACCAGCAAAGCGAAAATAGTGTTCACTTACGAATACGAAGAACTAACACTTTGATTTATTAAATCAAAACTTGAAACAGGTTAGTGTACCATTAACGTTGAAACTTTATTAAACACGACAACGTTGATATTAAGCTCTTCTGAAATAGCAAATATATCTCATTGAAGTTGACGATGCCGCACATTGCGCAGTGGTCTAAGCGTTGGCTTCTGACCATTCGTCCAATATGGGTCCGGGTTTGAATTCCGGTGATGAATGGCTGTTATGTTTGGCTTACGTAACTGGTTCTATCCCTTTCCTGGAGCCAGTGGTCCTAAATTAGGGACGGGCGACTACTTACCTCCCGCTGAGTTGCTCACGGTGGTCGTTAAACCCTCAACAAAAATAAAAGTTGACGAAGTTGAGCAGACTAATTAACGGTACCTAAATCCCAACACACACCAGGCACCTCATAGCTAGGATTTTTATTGTCCCCTGATCTTTAACTAAAATCCAGTACTGTCACGAAAAACATAAAGCTTAGGAGTTCTGACGTAACGTTCAGAATTCGTATAACGAGAGCGAGAGAAAGAGAACTCACCAAAATTAAATTAATGGATAGTTAACATGAGAATCCCCGCTTCGAATGGAACACATACAAACCGAAAGCAGGCGATAAATGGGCTTCCCCAAAAGGTAAAAGGTATCTCAATCGGCCAACATGGGTAAACGTGGCGATCTGAGCAACTTTGACCGTGGACGCATTGTTGGCGCAGGACAGATGGGTCATTATATCGCCCAAGTAGTAAGAACCGTACGGCTCCCGAGGACAAGCGTTTCAATTGTGTACAGCGACTATACCATCGGCTGAGGTACCAGCGCCCAGAGAGCAAGCGGTGGCAGAACACAAGACATGGATCAGCGGGAATCGACGTAGACTGTTCAGGCTCTAACAGACAGACCTCTTCGTAATGGCGTGAAAAATTACATCCAGGTTAAATGTTGGAGGCCAAAGCAGTATCCAATGAGCAAACAGTACGGGACACGCTGCTGGGCAACGGGAGCCGACGCTCTACAGCTGTGCCACAGCTAACTGCATCACTGGTACTGGAAATTTTAAAATTGGACCTCTACAGAGTAGCGTCGTGTCGTGTGGTCAGATGAATTCCGTTTCTAGATGTACCGAGCTGGCGGGAGGGTGTGGGCGTGGCGTCGACAGCATGACGCCATAGCCTAATCGTGCTAGGCCAGCTCTGTTTAAAGCGGTGGTGGATCTGATGGTTTTGGGAGCCTCCTCATGGAACACATTACGTCCCTTAGTGTGTCTGGAGAGGTCCTTTACCGTTGCGCGCAACCAGCATGTGCTGGCTGATCACTTACGTGCTTTCATTGCCTTCACGCATTCTGTGGCCGATGGTCTGTTTCAGCAAGATAATGCGCAGCCCCACCAGGCCGCAACCACTCACGCTTGGCTCGAGGAACATTCATCTGAATTTGTGCCCCCAAGTTACCCGTATTTAAACTTCGTGGAAGCTGTGTGGAATACTGTGAAGTGGAACATCAGATCCATGGATCCTGGACCGACGTCTCGGGGAGTTCTGGACAATGCCGCAACAAGCATGGCTAGCATTACCTCTGGAAACCCTCTGGCATCTGGTGGAGTCGATGCCTTGGCGTGTAGAAGTTTTTATTCGCGCTAGTGGAGGCACTATTAGGTAGGTATATGATATTTTATCCATTAGTGTGTTACACATGCTATACGAAAAAATTGCGAGAGTACCCTGGCACTCTTCGTAGATAATTTATTGTATGCATCTTTTGCATGCCAAGACCTTTGTGGTTGCGAAATAAAACGAGTGATTCGAGAGACCGGTATATAGTAAGTGGAATTAAATCATAACAACAAACAGTAAGGTTTCCTAATTCTGACATTGAGCGATACTTAAGTAGGTGGATTAATGAGTATTACTGTCGTAAAGTTAATAAAAGAAGATGTGCGAGTCATACAAATACATATTTACTCAACAACGGCGGCGGCAGTAGTAAATATTTCGACTGTTTATTTTTCTTCTTATTATATAATATTCACATTTTGACAAAGGTAAAAAAACGACACTGACACCGATGTTAAAATTTGATCTCAGGGTAGATAGAAAAGGTGAATTGCAAATCTGTTAGTGAGGGATTTGGTAATACTTGGTTTAGGATATCTACAGGTTAGACCCAATCGTGTTACACATAATTTGGAAGCTCTCGTGGTAACTCTCGGGATGGGGTTGGAGGTCCGAGAGGTAGCCAAATTTCGCTATGACACATCGTTTTCGTTCCATCGAAAATGCATTTTTGTAATGGCTTTTATCATACTTATCATCAGGTTCTCGTAATGTATGCAGGTTACAATGAGTTATTGTTATGTTTATGTAGAACGTGATGAAATAACGTTTGGCGATAGTATACTAAAATATTTTGTTGAGTAACAATGAAATTAACAATTGCTGCATCATTTCATGGGGCAGCATGCGACACTATTAGATTTCAGCAGTGGTTTCGACTACTTCCGTTACCCATTTTTGTTGCATCGACATTTTTTGCTTGGGATTTACTTTGCTGCAGTCGGCAAAAATGCATAGCATCAAAATAATTTGAAAGTTGAGCAAATGTTTGCTGTAGAAATCTCAACGTTAAATAACGGGCCCGTATTTTATTATCATTATTAATTGTTCTTATTCTTTGTTTTTACTTACGACAGCATTGTTCTTTTCTCAGTACGGACTCAGAAATAAATACTGTCACGATTAAAAAAATGGCCTTACGATTTGATGGTGTACACAGGAACAGTGCTTCTTGTATTTTTTGTCTTAGATGTCACGGATCCTAAAAATCAGGTTATGCTAGTCTGGGGACGTGTACGCATTGTGCAAAATACTGGAGTACTTAGGCGAAGTGCGTTCAGGATCCGCTTTATATATTTTACGTCATCACAGAACCTTACAAATAAATTAATGAAGGAAGCAAATGTGCTAGTGAGGGAATAATTAATCAATGAAGGAAACAATAATCAATAAAGAAAACAAATGTGTTGTTCGATAGAGTATTCAAATATTTTACACAAAACTGGAAATCGATGGAATATTCAGAGCAAACAAAACATAAATTTTTAATTTGCTTGTGACACTTACTCGTCATCCATGTAACAATCGAACCCACATCTCCCGATTTCCGTCCGAGTATGTTACCCGTTACACCACCCAGGAAAGAGAAGCTCCAAGCAACTGCGACTAAGCAAACTTAGCTTAGGAATCTGAACATCCTCAGATTTTTCGCTAGTCGGAGCATCATTGCTTCCTCATAGCGTTTTGATCCATCTCCCATCCAGAAGCGGATGTAGGTAAGAATTCACCAGTACCACAGATAAATCAATGAAGAAAGAAATATGCCCTATAATACATGGGAAATCAGTAGAATATTCAAAGCAAACAGAGCTTAAAAGACTTAGCTAAAAATCTGAACGTCGTCAGAATATTCTATAAATATTATATGGGTATTCATAGAATATTCTTATATTCACATAATAGTCTTATATTCATGGAATATCCCCAAGCTAAATTTGCTTAGTCTCAGTTGCTTGGAACTTCTCTGTCCTGGGTGATGTAACGGTTAGCATACTCGGACGGAAATCAGGAGATTGATGCGGATTCGATTACCGTTCCAGTGCGATGTAATTTTCAAGTTTTCTCAGAGGTGTTACAACCAAATTCAGAATTTATATTCTGTTTCCTCTGAATATTCTACAGCACTTTACAATGCAGATGTTCATTGATATTGTTATCATTATTACAGCAATTATTATTAATATTAAAAAGTTATTACCTTTTTAATATAATTTCCACGTTCCACTTGGTCCTCTGACTTTCTTTCATTGTTTCATCATTATTGAAGGAATTTGCAAATAAGCGCGATGCTTGAATGAAAGTCAGTCGTTTCCTCCCACACGAAAGCTGTTGACTGCTTCTTTTTTGCTGTTTATG
Source organism: Macrothele yani (assembly GCA_039090855.1). Taxonomy (NCBI): domain Eukaryota; kingdom Metazoa; phylum Arthropoda; class Arachnida; order Araneae; family Macrothelidae; genus Macrothele; species Macrothele yani. The sequence goes on along the minus strand of CM077008.1, from coordinate 50,398,847 downwards.
TACTACTCATTATACACCCTAGATACAGTTGTTCTTGCGTAGCCGAGAAGGTTTGCCGTATGATATATTTATTTAAATTTTTTATCCCTACGACGAGCGAGATCCTTGAGGCGTGGGGCCTGGAACTAAAGGCGGCTCTGAACATACCATCCACGCATCAGCGTATTCGAATCCGTACCAATCACGAACTAATGGTCACCAGACAACGTTTAGACCACCGTGCCACCGGGGCGGTTTGCTACTGTCTACGCAATGTACACATCTGAATCGTTTACAGTAATATGTTCATATAGCTACCTAAAAACTATAGTTGCGTACGTAACAGTGGATGACACGTGTCTGATTGTGATTGAATGTTCCTAATAATTTGCTACTTCAGTGTATGTAAGAAATCTCTGGAAACAATCACTTATATAGCGAAATAATGATGATTTCGATTAATGAGTTACGATGAATGCAATATGTAGCAAAATAATTGGGATTACCATGAATGCGTTATACAGCAAAATAATGATGACGATGAATTCCGAATTTATAATTAACCGGAAAAATTGAGTTTGATTTAATTTTCAGGTGCATCTTAAGTGAAAGTTAAGGAAATTAACACATAAGACCAGTTTTTAATATTTTGCACAGTGTAGAGACTTACTATGCTGCCCAAGGAATAAAAAAAGTAATGACTTACTAGTACACTGCCCAGGACGTCATCATAGGAGAAGAAACTCAAGTATAAGTGCAAATGACCATCCGTAGATTTCGACAGACAGCGCAACCAAACACACTGTGTTTTTCCGTTTGTCAGTTGTTAGTTTTACTTGCTGTATTAGCCCGTTACCTGCACCCAAGCACACACTGAGCAACATGATTTTCATTGAATTTTAAAAGCCAGTGAGATCGCACTGACTGTCATTATTCAATGTTATCCAGCTATGCATGTGAGAAAATCTTTTGTCTAGGTTCTGATGCAGCCAAGACAAAGGCATTTCTTATTCTAATTTCCGATACATTTCACAAAAGTAAAGAAGAGAGAAAAGTAATGAAATTTTTTGTCATTAATTTCATACAGTTTGTATCTCACTGCGAATAATACCCACCGTTCAGTTTTGCCTCAGAGCTGCAAAGTATGATAGAGGAACTTGATGAGAAGAAAAAACAATTAGGACTAAAAATGAACTTTCAGTAAGCAAAATTGATGCACAATGATTTCACAAGAATTGAAGATTTGGCGAACAATATGAAAAATCTAGAGTGATCGATACCCATGTACTATACTTTGTATACTTAAGGATACCTATGTACTATGTATTTAATTTAGGCAACAAATATCAAGCGTATACGACATCGAAGAAAAAATTAATCGGCGTGTAAAAGTGGGTTGCAGAGCATTTGTAAGATAAATTTTCAAGAGCACTTTAGCATTATGTCTTTAGAAGAAATGCGTTTAATCAATGCAGCCTTCCAGTTCTTATTTATGGATCAGAGACACAGTCTTAAATTAAAAGAGACACACAGGAGCTACGAACTACTGTAAGAAGCGTGCAGAGATCTATGCTTAATGTGACCAGGAAAGATAAGAACTCGTTAATCCGGGAAATGACAAGGGTAGAAGACATCATGATGGAAGCCACATCTCTGAAATGGTAATGTACTGCACGTATATGTAGAAGAACTCACCAGATTGAAAACTTAAATATTAGACTAGATACCAAGGCAGAAGAAAAGACTCAGAAAAATACCACTTGGGAGATGGATGGATGAAATTCAAAAGCATATGGAGTGACATGTAGGAAACTGGCTCAGGACAGACCGTTGTAGAAGAAACGTGGGGAGACTTTCATCCAGAAGTGAATTAATAATTGTTCATGATTGATTTTTGCAACAGATTTGCGTTGACGATTTTTACAAAAAAATAATAATTATAATATGACTTATCCTACTCTCATTATCAAAAAATGTGTTTGTTTTTTCTTTAATACAGCCAGAAAAACACTAATGAAATTGTTTTTTACTCACCCCCACTCCCCCTAAAAAAGAAACGCAAGTGCAAATACAAAATACAAAATGAGAATATTTAGCAAAAATGCATCATCACTGCGCAAAATTAGAAATACAACCAGCATTTGTTATCTTTGCCCTAGCTAATACTATGCAATGCTTATGATTCTTTTTAATTTCATAAACATTGTCATTTTGCTTGTTGTACTTGAGTGTGAGTTTTTCTTTTCGGGGAGTAAAAAGCAGTTTCATCAATGTTTTGCTGGCTGTATTAAAGAAAAATCAAATATTGTTTTCGACAATGATAATAGGATAACCCATATTTGTTTTCCTTTATAAAAATTGTCAATGGAAATTAGTACGCTCTTACTGCTACACCGTAATACAAAAATGAAAGATCATCAACAGCCATGATCGATCTATTGCTGGATGAAGGCATCCCCAATTTCTTCCAGAAATGTTTATATATATATATATATATATATTCTATAAAGAAGATACCTAAGCAAAAAAATACATATATAATTTTGACTCACACCTAGTACAACATAGAAAAGGTTATGTATCTACCTGTGTGAGTAAAAGAAGAAAAGATAAAAAAATAAAATAAAACAACTGAATGTAGAAGGTGTCGAGAATACTGAGCCTTGGCTTTATCAAGGACCAGCAAAAACTCTGCATTTTCTCACTTCCACAAAGACCTAGTTGGAAATGGGTTTCTGCAAGGCCATAGATGCAAGTAACATTCCCACCTAAAATAGTTTAAAAAATATATATATAAGTCATGTCCTTCGTAGAGTAGCATGACCTAGCACTAGTTAACAATTTCGCTTGCATCCATTAACCTTCATGGCCCGACCCATGCTCTTCATCTGTTACTATTAAACAGAGAGAAGAAGATTAAAGAGAACTCAAGCTGTGAGAGTGACATAATAAATAGAAATGATTTTCAGCTATAACGAAATTCCAAGTTCGTTTGAGAGAGAATTTAAACCTGAAAACAATGCAAAAGAAATCCAAATTTTACATTGCAATTAAAAAAGGAAATGTTAATTTATAACGAACAGATTTTTGAAAGAAAACTTGAGTCTAAAACCCCCTACTCTACAACTTATGACAGCACGAAAACGAGAATAAGTTAAAGATAATAATTAACTAAAGAAAACTTTGTGAAAGTTATATACCTTAAACAGTTAGTTGCAATATGTACAAAGTATTTCAGCAGTGCTTTAAGTGCATAATTAATTAGTTATTAAGAACTTAACTACTTTGAAAAAACAGCGCATAGACAGCGCATAGAAAAGGAACACCCTTCGTTTTAAATTCTAAAATTTTTTCCTTAGTCTTCAGTTTTGCTCTTAAGTATATATATATATATATATATATATATATATATGCTATTTTTCCTAATCGTTTCGAGATTTGTTTTGCAATCGCTCATTTTATGGCAGACTAAAACATTATGAAAAAAAGCAAATACACATTATTAATTTTTTATGAACATGCAAAAAAAAATGCCGATTTACCTCACTGTCTGTTACTTGCATAATAATTGCAAGGTTAGTCAAGTGATTACACTGACACACTGTATAGCTCCTATTTGAGTATTTCAACCAGCAACCTTCAGTGGACCAGCTCCTGAAATAAAATAAAAATGAGTAATTAAAATATGTACATTTTGGAATTCTAAACAGAGAAGTAAGTTTCCGCGTATAATTCAAAATTTAATCTACTATAATTCAGAATGAAAACAATATTTTCAGTTTGGTGCTGTAAAAATTACGAAATAGGAATTTAGTTGTATTACAATCAAATGCAGTAAAAGTAATATCTTAGTTGGTGTCTCAGTGTATCTATCGCACGCTATTTGTACCGACTGTCAAATGAATTTTTATAAGGATAATTTGAAATAATGCCCTCTTTTTAACACCTAAGCTGTTATTGAAAACTGTGAAAATAGACTGGCAAAGGGTTCGATGCATGTTTTTGATAATTCCGCAGATGTAGAATGGAACCACAAATATTACAATATGTTTAGTATAGAGCAAGCATGTTTAAAAAATTATGATAATTTTTTGCAGACAATGCAGAAGATTAGAAGCAATTCATTGCAATTATTCACAGGTAAATTTCTCGAAACTTAGGAATTCAAATTAATGAAAAGGTCGCAGTCGAAAGACCATCACATTTGAAATTCAATACGTAGTTTCATTTAATCTTCCGAGAAACATGCATCCTCTGAAACGGCACTTCATTACCTCTGTAAACAGAAGCATAAGTGAGTTAAATTCGTTTTAAACATTTCTCTTCATGTATGGATATGTGGATACAGAAAATAACTAGTTGTTTGCAAACAGCGGAGCGATAAAATTAGGATATAATTTTCATTCATCAAATATTTTCTTTAGAGTGCTGCTTTTAATTAAAATCGAAACAGCACTTTAATATTTTAATATTTAACAATGTTCAATTTTATGACAATGCAATTCCTTTCGAAAACCGGAGAGATTATTTCTTACAAGAAACGCGATTGTATTTGTGTTTCAAAGTAGAGATGAATATTAATCCTGAAACTGTTTGGACGGGAAAAAGCGAGGTTTGGTTTTCATTTTTACGCGTACAATTACTCAATATTAAATATTACATACCTTTTACATTTTCATTAGATCCTAAAACCTGGAAGAAGTTTGCACAATAATTCTGCGACTCTCAGCACATGTATTAATTACTTATTCATTTTCGTGCCGTTGAGAAAATCTCCTTTAACGTTAATTAGCGATTCCTGAAACCTTAGAAGCAAGATTTACGGGAGATTGAAAAATTGCAATATCATGTAATCAGCGTGTGGCCACAAGTGTCATTCAGAGACGTAACTTCGAAACCAATATTCAGGAAACAAATGGCGATTTTAGAAGATCACGTACTCTGCGGTGGGAAATGAGGAACACCTTTTACCAAGTAACGTAGCAAGCTTTTCTTATCTGGGAGAGAAAGCCTTGAAATTACGCCCCTTTGAGTTCAAAAGCTCCTTAATTCCGCTCAAATAGAAAGTAGTTCTTACTTTCTCATACTTTCGTTCTATGAAAGTGTTATGATCGTTAAAATATTTCACTTCCCATTTTCGACATAATACAAGGTGATTCATAAAGAAGTATACAGTTTCCAGATGCTGTAAAAGAGTAACAGTTGAAGACTCCCACCACAACTGCGAACCGTTAGGTAGATGTAATCATTGAGTTTGTGTCCCGGTACTGAGGGAAGTGACGTTGGCGATAGCGTGCGTGTCACGTGACTATTCAGTTAAAATGGCAGCGTCTGCAGTGAAGAAGGCGTTTTGTGTTCCTGACGGTCACAATGGCCACCCAGAAGTCCTGACTTAACACCTTGTGACTTTATCTTGTGGGGGTGCGTACAGGACAAGTATTCGCTTCTCCCCTTCCTGTTGCTCTAGCAGAGCTGAAACAACGTATCATAGCCACTATCACTGCACTTGATTTAGATATCTTACCTCGCGTTTAGACGGAAATGGATTACCGGCTAGATGTGTGTCGTGTGACTAAGGGTGCACACATAGAACATATGTGACTGGTTCTAAAAGAACTTGAAACATTCCCCTACAGATCTGTTACAGGTAACATAAAATATCTTACATTGTTCTTGTTTTATAGGGCGTTGAAACTGTATACTCCTTTATGAATCACCTGTATAACTCAGAACTTGAAAATTACACTGCTGGCCACACAAAATGCAACACCAAGAAGGAAGCATCTGATTGGTCTGAAATTCACAGCATGTGTCACCCGCAAGAGGACATGGAAACGATTAACTTTGCAGGGCATATGCAAATCCTGTGCTCCCGGCACGCCACCGAGAAGCACTATGAGAAGGGTGCACAGAAGGCGGGGTGTAAACAGTGGCAGTGTGTTGTGCTGCCGTGACCGTGCGTGGGAAGCTTCCTGATGCCTCGTCGCAGAATACAGCACTCATTCCAGCACATTTCTGAGTTCGGCAGAGGACGAATAGTGGCTTATCGCGACAGCGGTTTATCGTACCGAGACATCGGCGCCCGTGTGGGACGACATCCAGCCACAGTGAGGCGAATATGGATTAGGTGGGTGCAGGAGGGACGGACGGACCGACGTGTGCGATTGCCGCAGCCGCGGCACACCACCGGTTTAGAGAACCGGCATGTGGTGCGGCGGGCATTGACGGCTCGCACCGCCACTTCATGAACGTTACCGCAGGAATTAGGGTGTGTTGCGCAACAACCTGTGTCAACACGTACCGTTCGACGTCGTCTGCAGGAGCGGGGAGTTGTCGCACGGCGCCCATTGTTCCGATTACCATTGACGTTACACCACCGGCGAGTGCGGTGGCAGTGGGCCGTTGAACGCCGCACCTGGACTACGGAATGGCACGACATTGTCTTCTGCGACGAATCCCGCTTCTGCCTGCAACACCACAATGTTCGGATCCGCGTGTGGCTGCAACGCGGCGAGAGACTGTATGATGCCTGCATTATGCATCGCCATACCGGTCCGTTGCCTGGTGTTATGGTTTGGGGGGCGCAATTCGATATGACACCCGTACCCCTCTGGTACACATCGCCGGTACACTCAACAGCCACCGCTACATCTCCGACGTTTTGGAGCCTGTAGTCCTCCCTTACCTGCAGGACCTGCCAGCGGCCACGTTTCAATAGGACAATGCGCGCCCGCAAGTGACACGTATCGTGCAACAATTCTTAACGGCCCACCAGGTATCACTGCTGCCGTGGCCCACCTGTTCTCTCGATATGTCGCCCATCGAACACGTCTGGTTGCTGATCGGCAACCGAGTGGCCCGGCAAGCACCACCCGCTGCTACGCCTGATGAACTGTTGCAACGTGTGGAAGCAGCCTGGGCCGACATACCCCAATCCCACATCCAAAGCCCCTTTCGTTCGATGCCGCGGCGTGTAGCGGCTGCTATTGCCAGCCATGGGGGCCACACGAACTATTGATGTCTGCGTGTTCCGCAAGTCGCACGGGCCTGTAAGCTCAATCGTTTCATCTTTGTATCTGTTATGTGTCCAGTAAATCTGGCTTTGCTATCTCGTGTCCTTCTTGGTGTTGCATTTTGGGTGGCCAGCAGTGTAATTCCGTAGTACAACCTAATAATAAAAGAACCATAAACTACACTGAATGAAAAGTTCTCTGGAAAATGAAGGGAGCAAAGCACTTCCCCGACTTTAAGCAGTTTGAAGAATGCGCGGGAGGTAAAGACTGAGCCGGTGATCGTGACATAGCAGCTTTGGCCACGCCCCAGATGCACAGGCCTTCATTTATCTCATTGGACATGACAGTAGCCACTTCAATAATAATGAAGCACAGCTTTCAACACACACACACACGCTTCAATCAAGCTTGAATAACATCAGTCTCTAATCATGTAACATCGACTATCGCATAACAATTCTCTTTTCAAAGCAACTATTGTACAACGCGAGCTGATTATCTGACAAGAACGTGAATTCAACTAATGTGAGTTAGCCATTACGTCTAGAGAAAGGCACCAGAATTCATCTAACGAAAGATAGCAGAATACATCTAACGACAGACGAGCTGAACATACATTGGAAACCTCGTTCTTATCTCCGTTTTTCTTATGCGTCACTCGAACTTCGATCTCAATGCAGTTGCCGCAAAACATGAGAGAAAATGTAGCGTAAAGTTAGAAACTGTTGAAACGAGAACGAACTGAAATTTACATAGATATAGGAACTAGAAAGGGAAGTTGAATTAGAGTACATTTCACACCAACTATAAATATGCTCATAGGGTTATGATGAGACAATAACACGACTATGAATGCAAGATGCATCGATCAACAGAGTTAATTGATTTCCAGCGCTGGATTATATATAATAATAATGTGCGACATAAGGATTCGCTTCGTACGTGCAATTTCAGTGGTACTGAAGATCTACCGAACGACGATTGTTTTGTTTTTTCTCTCTTTTCCTTTCTTGTGCTTTCTTCTCGGTTTCCTAGGGAGCAGTACTGCTTGGATGTTTGGAAATACACCACTTTGAGCAATTGTAACGCCAGACAGCAACTTGTTCAATTCTTTATCATTTCTGATGGCAAGATGATGTCTAGGAATAATTCTGGTCTTTTTGTTGTCTTTTGCAGCATTCCCAGCTAACTTAAGAACTTCCGCAGTCAAGTACTCTAAGACAGCGGCACGGTAAACTGGTGAGCCAGCTGCAACACGCTCTGCATAATTTCCTTTCCTCAGGAGACGGTGAATACGCCCCACTGGAAACGGGAGATCGTCACGGTTTGACCTGGTCTTGGACTTTCCCTTAACCTTGCCACCTTTGCCACGGCCAGACATGATTTCTAAGATGGGAAAATGAAAATGAACTGAAGTTCGGTACAAATGTAAGACGGGGAGTGCAAACGGACACTCACCCGAACGGACTCTGCCAAGAAACGACCCGGCAAGCTCCGTAGTCAACAGAATATAGCAGGAGAGATCTGCAAAGGACTCTCGGCTGTAACGGCAAATCAGCTCTGTCGCAAACAGCGGAAACCCCCAGCGAGCTGAGGACATGTTCTAATAGGTAGGAACAACATGTGTGAGAAAATTGAGACTGAGTGTGAGTACCAATACAGCGTACAAGACGCTGGACGACATGGATTACTACAGTCAAACCGCCATCCACGAGCTGGTAATAACTTTGACTAATGTCACACAACAATTAGCCGGCTGTAATAAACATCAATCTTTTACTGTGAACTATAGGAAAACTGTTCTTAGGACTGACGCGACCCGTCTGATGATCAGTCCTAGACTTAGAAGATGTCCTGGGAAAGCTATCTTCGGGACTTTATCGTCTATATAATGAAGTTTAGTATATGCAGAGTGATGGAAAGTAGCTGATTTTCGTGATTATCGGCATAGGACTGTTACTCATTTGGGGGAAAAGCCTAAATGCTGAGCTTCACCTAGACTTTCCAGACAATTATGCACTACGAACGTTATCGCAGTACTTGGGGAATGCCCCATACCTGTATCAGCAGGAAAATGCACAATGGCATGGTATCCGCGTTGTTACAGATTAGTTTAAAGATACGGTCGCCAGAAATTTAGATTAGCCCTTTAACCTGCTGGAATGAATTAACTCGGTGTTAACAAAACGGGGTGAAATAATCTCGAATTAATGGGTTTGCTTTCTAAATGTGGGCTTCACGCGGTTGGAATGTGAACCTGAGCACTAACAATCGTTGCTTTTCATTTGTTATTTAAACTGGTAACTTAGCCGGATTATTAACTCTCATTCTTTCTGGCTATTCATCTGCTAAAAGAGCTGTAATTATGGTGACAAACTCGACAAACATGTTTAAGTAATCATGAATGAAATAGGGGATTACACCATATAATACAAATTTTGAAGATGACAATCCGTTTTTTGGTGTAAATATGACAAGGATGGTAAGTCAGATAATATCCGAAAATTTGAAGATGTCGTCGTCCTGGAGCGGGAATCGAACCCGCTTCTCCCAGATAGCGCCAGGGTATGCTAACTACTACACCACTTAGAACGACCAAGTTTCAAGTTTCCGATTAATTTGAATAGAACCCTCACAGGAATCGCTACTCGAAGCAACCGGCGTGCATGTTGATGGTTATATTCATCCTGTGATGGTTAATATTAAAATTAATTGGAAACTTGAGACTTGGTCGTTCTGGATGCTGTGGTGGTTAGCTTATTCGGGCACTATCTGGGAGACAAGGTTTCGATTCCCACTCCAGGACGACAAAATGTTCAAGTTTTTGATATTGTTTGACTTGCCATCCTTGTCATATTTACACCAAAAAACGGATCGTCATCTTCAAAATTTGTAATGTTTAAATACACTGCTGGCCACCCAAAATGCAACACCAAGAAGGACACGAGATAGCAAAGCCAGATTTACTGGACACATAACAACAGATACAAAGAGGAAACGATTGAGCTTACAGCCCCGTGCGACTTGCGGAACACGCAGAAATCAATAGTTCGTGTGGCCCCCGTGGCTGACAATAACGGCCGCTACACGCCACGGCATCAAACGAAAGAGTCTTTGGATATGGGCTTGGGGTATGTCGGTCCAGGCTGCTTCCACACGCTGCAACAGTTCATCAGGCGTAGCAGCGGGTGGTGCTTTCAGGCCACTCGGTTGCCGATCAGCAACCAGAAGTGTTCGATGGGCGACACATCGAGAGAACAGGCGGGCCACGGCAGCAGTGATACCTGGTGGGCCGTGAAGAATTGTTGCACGATGCGTGCCACGTGCGGGCGCGCATTGTCCGGTTGAAACGTGGCCGCTGGCAGGTCTTGTAGATAAGGGAGGACTACAGGCTCCAAAGCATAGGAGATGCAGCGGTGGCTGTTGAGTGTTCCGGCGATGCGTACCAGAGGGGTGCGGGTGTCATATCCAATTGCGCCTGAAACAACAACGCCAGCCGACGGACCGGTATGGCGATGCATAATGCAGGCGTCATACAGACTCACGCCGTGGTGCCGCCACACGCGGACCCGACCATCGTGGTGTTGCAGACAGAAGCGGGATTCTTCGGAGAAGACAATGTCTCTCCATTCCGTAGTCGAGGTGCGGCGTTCAACTGCCCACTGCAGCCGCACTCACCAATGGTGTAACGTCAATGGTAACCGGAGCAATGGGCGCCGTGCGACAAGTCCCCGCTCCTGCAGACGACGTCGAACGGTACGTGCTGACACAGGTTGTGGCGCAATACACCCTAATTCCTGCGCTAACGTTCGTAATGTGGCAGTGCGAGCCGTCAATGCCCGCCGCATAACATGCCGGACCTCTCGTTCGGTGGTGTGCCGCGGTTGGGGCAATCGCTCACGTCGGACCGTCCGTCCCTCCTGCACCCAGCGAATCCATACTCGCCTCAATGTGGCTGGATGTCGTCCCAAACGGGCGCCGATGTCTCGGTACGATAAACCGCTGTCGCGATAAGCCACTATTCGTCCTCTGTCGAACTCCGAAACGTGCTGGAATGACTGTCGTATTCTACGACGAAGCATCAAGAAGCTTCCCACGCAGAGGTCCGGCAGCACAGCACACTTCCACTACTTACACTCCACCTTCTGTGCACCTTACTTACAGTGCTTCTCGATGGCGTGCCCGGCGCACATGATTTGCTTATGCCCTGCAATGCTAATCGTTTGCATGTCCTCTCGCGGGCGACGCATGCTGGGAATTTCAAGCCAATTGGATGCTTTCTTCTTGGTGTTGCATTTTGGGTGGCCAGTAGTGTAAACTGTTTCCACCTAGTGGCGTGATATTCGTGTCAGGTGGACTGCAATCGTTTCTTGGGGCATGGAGACCATGTTTTGTGCCATAGATTCCCTGTCATGTGGTGGGTCACAAAGCAGAGAAAGAAGGAGTAGAAGAGAGAGCACTTCCTAACAGTCAGGTCTTTGGTCGTTAAAGGGTTAAGGGAGAGTAATTGTTTTGCCGTGAAAACAACAAGTTTTCGTAAAACCCGGCAGTTATATGCAACCATTTCTGTTCGAGAAGCGCAGAAAATTTTGGGCACCATTTGGTTCTGGTACATCGGAGCTTAAGGTGTTAACCAAACCGATGTCTTGACCTGAAGCTTACAGAAAATCTCTGGGACGTTTGTTGCAAACAAAAAGTTACTTTTTTGAAGGCCAGATATTACAAAAAATAGTACAGTTTTCCACGAAGATTAGAAGCCGTTGTAAAAGCAAAAGATATCACACATGAGGTAAATGTTTTGTAAATAAGATTATTTCTAAACATGAAAGTATTCGAATGTTAATATAAATAGTATACAATGCTTTATAATTTTATGTATCTATATTTTTTAAAAACTACATTATATTTATTATAAATGAGATTAAGCGGAATGTTTTAATAATTACTTTTATGGGTTTTTTTCCGAATACTGGTCTATGTTAGATAAGTAGAGTTAGTAATATACCATTTGAACGATTTTCTTTCTTTATTATAAGAAACTGCTCGTAGTGTGTTTGCGTTATTCTTTACTTTAGCGGAAAAACTAAATATTTTGTGGAGGACGTTTTGCCCCTTTTAAGAAAAGTATAAGTTTCATTGTTCGCGCATATTAGAACATGTCCTCAGCTTGCTGTAATTGACTTATTTCGAAAGTGACTTCTTGAACAGCGATACATGGATTAAATGCGAAGCCAGAAATAGTCGTTGTATTCTTTTCTTCGATTCTGATTATTTTCCTTGCTGCATATTTCAAGGAAGAGCATTTCTTTTCAGGAATCCCAAAGTATTGATCTGGAGCGGAGGAATTAGTTCACCAATAGATTACTGCTGCAGGATCTCAGGGCGATGATAACAAACTGTGTTTCTTGAAAAGCGATGTGAAATTGGAGAAGACATTTCTCCCCAGAATCTCAACGGTACTACAAATAAAGATGTCTCAGAGTTGAAAACCATTGGCCTGTACGAAAGCAGCTACGACAGCAAGTTTGCTTTTCAGTTTACGAGCTGCATTTTTTCACATCATTGACACGCTTTAGATAATGCTTGGGTGAAAAACGAAACATCACGAAATAGCATATATACACTGCCAGAAAGTAAAAAAGGACAGCATTCAAAATTGTAGCTGCGTCTATGAGATTTACGTGGTAGCAACAACTTGTTAAGAAAAGAAAGTGATCACATGTGCGAAGTGATTTAATGTTTATTTAACCTTTTAATGCGTACTACAATGTACAGAAAGCACATTTCAATAAGGTGTTGTACCTCCTCCAGCAGTAATACATGCTTCCAATCTGGCATGCAATCGGTCGTGTAAATGCTGAATATCGCGCTGAGGGATATGATTCCATGAGCTTTCAACTTGGACGCGTAATTCTTAAATGGTCGCTGCTTGCCGGGGTCCACGGAAAAGTCTTTGTCCGATGCAGTCCCAGACATGTTCGATTGGAGACATGTCCTGAGAGCATGGTGGCCAAGGGAGTTGATGCACAGCTTGAAGAGCATGTTAAGTTGCCCGGGCGGAGTGTGGCCGGGCGTTATACTGCTGGAATATCGCATTTGGGATAGCACTCAAAAATGGCAGGACGACTGGCTGCACGATGTGGATGACTTATGTTCTGTTATTTAGTGTACTCCGTAGAAACACCAGACTCGTACGAGTGTGATAGATAATCGCTCCCTACACTATGAAGCCCGGCGTGTGACCTATGCGTCGTTGGCGGATGCACGATGGCAGAAGCCGCTCATCATATCGCCTTCGGACAAGATGAGCGGCTTAGAGTACACGACCGTCAGACGCTCCCAAGCAAGAATCGGCTTTCATCTTTAAAGACCACACACTGTAAAGAAAATTTCTGTTGATTTTACGGTTTTAAACCGTTTTCCAGAGTGCCAATACAAAACCGTAAAATCTACAGTTTTATGCCGTGTTGGAGCAAAGCTACACAATCAACACATTCGTTCCAGCCAAATTCTGTGCTGTTTTCTTAATTAAATGTGGTGTTGGAGCAAAGCTATAGCTTTGCTCCAATACGGCATGAAACTGTAGATTTTACGGTTTTGTGTTGGCACCCTGGAAAACGGTTTAAACCGTAAAATCTACAAAAGTTTTTTACAGTGCAGACTGTCTTTCGTCCCTTCAATGAACTCGTTCTTGACACCATCGCAAAAGTGCTCAACTGTGACCACGGGTCATTGGTAACCGTACCAGCAGTCCTGCTTCCAAAGGTCGATTCCATATCATTCTAGTAGACAACCTTGGTATTACAGAGGATCGAATTTGTGATGTCGTAGCGGGTCCGCTTTGCCAACGCCGCTGTCCTGATACGCCTATCCTGTCATGCGTCCATAATTATGTTGCCCGGAACGACGTCTGCGAGTGTGCGAATGCTCCTCTGACCTCAGACTCCACCATCTTATCACGGCCAATCCCTCTCGTTCCAATCGGTCCGGAACTTGATGGAAGGGCCAATCTCTTTCCCGCAGACCGACCACACGGCCTCGCTCGAACACCAATAACTGAATTAATGTTGCGCACTTGCGTCGGCCAGGCATGGTAGCTCTTCAATGAGCCGAAAGACTTCGTCCTTCACGCCCTAGTACTTAAATACGCGCTGCGTACGTGGTCGCCAGCAGTAAAGTCATTATTTCATCCAATGACTTTCCAACTCGGATCACAGTTTCTGCTGCCCTTAGCAAGTAACGTATTATAATATGACGTTCCTACCGGCATTACTTCTGGGTTTTCGTTTTTTACTTTCGGGCAGTGTAGTTGAACACTCTTGTAATGAGTACGTATTTAGAAAGATTGCAGATTTAACGAGCTAAAGAAAAAATTTTTGTAGTTATAATGTTAATTCAAAATTAATTTTATCGTCTTTAAAAAACTAAATTTAATGACAATTCCAGATTTAACGAGGAAGCGAAAAGCAGAGATGATCTCTTTTAACAGGCAAAGTAAATAAACTTAAGGACATTCCATATTTAACGAGGCAGAGAAAATCTGCTACGCGCTGTCGTGAATTAAAGGAATACAAATATCGTCATACAGACCGAAATTGCAACAGCGCATGGAAATCTTGGTGTGCTAATAGTGGAAGAATACTGAAAGACAAGCAGTGTTTGGAAAGAGAGCTATGCAAGAGACTATTTTCATCGCTTTCTCTATGACTTGGGAGTTTCGAATTAGCAGAGTGTAAAACACGCGACTTAATCATTTGCGAAGGAGGCTGAATGGTGTTCACGCACAGGTACTAAGTGGATTTCTGGGCGACGATTGTAGAGAGGGCAGAGGAGTAATGAAAGAGCTATTCGGCGAAAAAGTTAGGGAACATAAATACAAATCAGAACATAGAACATATTCCATTTTAAAATGTTTCTACATGATGGCTGCTTCAGAATTCGCTGGCAGTGTGCCACATCTATTCATATAAGTGCTAATTTTATTTTAAATTGTACTGCTATAGTTTATTATTAAATCATCTAAGTATATCCAATTGTTATGGATATATAATGTAAACGCATATGCATGTTATTACGTATACACTGTCTACCAACAATTAATTGGACACCCCTGCAATCGACGATATCTGTGGTTCTGATACACGTCACGGCCGCCGCCATTAAATATCGTGTGGGAAACAACAACGCAACCAGTTGCATGCAAGATGCCACGCAGTTCGGAGCTCTCTGATTTCGTGAAAGGTGTAATCGTCGGTTATCACAGAAATGGCCGATCCATACGTGACAAATCCAGCGAGTTGAAGTACCCAAAATCGACAGTGGCCTACGTGATTGGCAAGTGGAAGATGAGAGGTGACTGTCGGAATGTGCCCTGACCCGGCAGACCTACAAAACTGGGAGTTTGAGACCGACGGGTGCTGGCCAGAGAAATTCGGAAGAACAGCACCAAATCAATGGGCCACATCCGCGAGGAGTTTCAACAGGCATCCGGGAGTGTTCTTTCGATGAATACCATCCGCAAGGAAGCCCAACTGCTCGGGATATCATGGACGTGCTGCAGCCCACAAGCCTTTGATCACCAAGTCCAATAGCGCTGCTCGGCCCACGTGGTGTAAAGAACGTGGACAGTGGACCGTTGAACAGTGGAAACAGATTCTCTGGAGCGACGAAGCAAGGTTCACCCTTCTACCGTTCGGATGGAAGGGTCTGGGTTTGGCGTCTGCCTGAAGAACGCCTCCTGCCTAAATGTATTGTGCCAACTGTGAAGTTCGGCGGCGGTGGAATTATGCTATGGTGGTGATTCTCCTGGTATGGCACGGGATCCTTGGCCGGAATTCCTGGTAGACTCAACGCCGAGACCTACTGCACCAATTTGGATGACCATGCGCTTCCTACGTTGTGGCAGTTTTACGGGGTGGACCCATGTTACTTTCAGGATGACAATGCCACCTGTCATGTTGGGAGGTCCATCATGGCTTGGTATGGTGACAATGGGGTTAATCGAACGGACTGTCCTGCGCATAGACAGGATCTTAACGCTATCAAGCACCTCTGGGACGATTTGCAGCGTCGACTTAAGGGGTGCCCCCACCGTCCGAAATCGGTAAAGGAACTGACCTGTCTTCTCCAAGCCGAGTGGAAGAAAATACGGTTAGCCGTCGTACAACGCCTGGTTGAGAGTATGCCCCGGAGGGTCGCAGCTGTAATCGCCGCTCGTGGGGGCTCCACCAACTATTGAAGGTGAATAAACTTCGTTTTCCTTTGCTATCACAGGTGTCCAATTTACTGTTGGTAGATAGTGTATATGTTTTTATATACGTGATAGAATTTTCACCCCAAAACAGATTTACCGAGTTTCCGGATTTAGAGAAGATTTCCATCGACCGCGAAATTCTTGTTATAAGTGGGTTTAACACCAGGAATGGACAAACAAAATATAAACTCTGCTTTAGGATCTGTCTGAATTATTTTTCAGCTTTAAAAAAATGCATTGCTTAAATTTTGCAATGAAAGCAATATTTCTATCACTATAGAAATAATTTTTGTTACATAACTTTTTAACATGTAGTTCCATGCCCTGAATCTCAAGTAATTCTTGTCATTTGCCCCTAAGATTCCATACACAGGCTGACCAGACCTTCTCAATACACCACAAATATCGGATTCACTATTTCTTCGGATAGTGCGTTCACATGAACTAAAGAACAGGAAATAAGGTAAATATTCAGAAAGCTCGATCACTTCAGGGGTAACACAAAAAGTATTTTCTATATCCATTCTGCTCAACTTGGCAACTTTCCTTCCACAGTAAGAGATAACGTCACCACAGCAGAACGATCTAATTCGGAGCAGAAACGGATATGAAAAACCTGTTCTTGCAACAGTATGACACATCTGGATTAACAGTTTAGGCGAAGCTACACGGGTCTCCATAAACTATGGAAAAGACAGCAAAATCGCGATAGCTCAAAAATTACATGATGAAATTTGTTATGAAATTTGATGAAATCTGTATCGTATCGTACGTTAGAGAAAGATTAAAATATTTAGTAAGAAACGCTTCATTCGAAAACATGACATCATACAAAAGCAGGTGAGGAATGTCAAAAATGAAACAGCCAAAATACGTCAATAGGGAGTGTCGCCAATCCTAACAGCAATGCAAATCAAACAGCGATGTTTCATGCTATTGCTGATGGTGTCTAGGAGCTCATTGCGTAGCAATGACGATAACATCTTGTTTAAGCCACTCCACGTCTTGAGGAGGGGAATGCATGCAGCAGCGCGTCGCCCTAAAGCATCCCCAATGTGCTAGATCTGGTTAAATTCGGGAGACCTGGCTGACCGATCCGTACGGGTAATGGTCTCCTCTTCAAGCTATTGTTCTCCATGCCTCTCTTGGGGAGGACAAGTGTTACTCTTGTAAGAGAAATACATCTTCTATAGCATCGGCGTAAGGACGAACACAGGGATCCTGAGCGTCATCCCTTTAGCATCCAGCATTTATGGTCCCTCTTAGAAGCGCATAGAGGTTTGTACACCTACTTCACCAGATGACACCACAAACTAGCATGTTACTACCACCATAAGTGTTCTTTTCACGTGTCATAGAGGAATGGTAGCTTGTCTCTGGTTCTCTCCGATCAGAGCATATCTGAAGTAGCTCTGCAAAGTATACATATCTGGACTCATCTGTGAAGTGTACTGACCTCCGTAGGTTTTCAATCCAATCTCCGTAAAGACTTGCCCAATTCAAACATTCACTCCTGTTACGTAAGGTCAGAAGCATGTAAAATGCTGGTAGTCCAGCATAAAGACTACATTCGTGAAGCCTTCTGCGCTCAGTGAAAGCAGATACCACGGTTCCTGTAGCCACATCAGCAGAAGATTGCAACCGTCGAGGTAGCCGTCCTGTTCCTCCGCGCAGTTAATCAAAGATATTGGCCATCCACGGATGCTCTGTCCCTAAGCCTCCGTTTGCTGTACCTTCTGGAAGCTGATTACGTATTTTGAAATCCTTCCCACAGTCCTTAACCACAGAAGGATTCATATGCAGCCATCTTTCGACTTCCACCTGACTTAGGCCTGACTCTAGCCTTCCCATCGCTCTCCAGCTTAATTCACCTGTTAAATAATGTCTTATAGCCATTATAAGAAATCTGCTTTCTCAAAATCGTTCTTTTACACTCCACAAACTGTATAACGCACAAATTCGCAACATCTCCTTTTATGCTGCAGCTTATTTTGATGAGCCAATGCCATCACCACTAAATGACGTACAACGACTGCACATTACATTTCATGTCATATACCATAGTTTCGTGCATTTCCAACTCTTCTTTCAGAAACAATGGATATTTCTTTTGTTTTTACCTAACTTTATGGAAACCAGTTTATATCTAGCAGTTATGAAAATAAAGAAACTGAGAAATATTGCTTTTTTCTCAAATAATAAAAGCTAAGAACTGCAATAGAAAACGTGCATAGCATTAACAAAGAACACTGAGACAAAATAGCTTCTGAAATATCGTGTAGAAGCTTGCCTTTCAGTAACAGGCTATCAGTTTGTTTTCATTTAAAACACACTCCAATTTATAATGTTAAAATATTGCATTACAGCTTCGCACCGTTTCTTATTATACACTGATGGAAAAAAAATCCCAACACCAAGAAGGGGTTGTGTTAGATAAACGACAGTTGGTAGGCGGTGAGAGAACATCTGTAAGATAACGTCTATGCAAATTTCGCGCGCTCGGCGCATACATGTGGCGCTAGTAGCAGCCCTCGGAACATGCAAAGCAGGTTTGCTGTAAATATGCGCTGTAACGTTCGTGAGCGATAGTTATCGTTGAGATTCGACGTAGGGTGTTGATGTTAGTCAAGAGTGCCTTTAAGAAGACCAAGAAGCCATTATCAACAGCTCACGGAGTTTGAACGAGGTCGTGTGAAAGGGCTACGAGAAGGTGGATTTCCTTTCCGCAATATTGCAGAACGACTTGGCAGGAATATAGCCACTGTGCATGATTGTTGGCAGCGGTGGTCAAGGGAAGGTACTGCCTCAAGAAGACCGGGTTCCGGCCGGCCACATGGCACTACTGAGAGGGAAGATCGCCGTGTACGGCGTATGGCCCTGGCGCATCGTATCGTGTCTGCGGCAGCAATTCGAGCTGCAGTTGCCACCACAGTGACACAACGAACTGTTACAAATCGGTTACTTGAAGGACAGCTCCGAGCCAGACACACTGTAGCGTGCATTCCACTTACTCCAAACCACTACCGTTTGCGACGTCAGTGGTGTCAAGATAGAGCTCATTGGAGGACGGAGTGGAGATCTGTTGTGCTTTCTGATGAAAGCCGGTTTTGCCTGGGTGCCAGTGATGGCCGTGTGTTGGTTAGAAGGAGGCCAGGTGAGCTCCTGCAACCAACCTGTCTGCGGCCGAGACACACTGGACCTACACCTGGAGTTATGGTCTGGGGAGCAATTTCCTATGACAGCAGGAGCACTCTCTGGTTATCCCACGCACCCTGACGGCACAGTTGTACGTCGGTCTGGTGATTCAACCTGTTGTGCTGCCATTCATGAACAGCATTCCAGGGGGTGTTTTCCAACAGGATAACATTCGCCCGCATACCGCTGTTGTAACCCAACATGCTCTACAGAGTGTCGACATGTTGCCGTGGCCTGCTAGATCACCAGATCTTTCACCAATCGAGCACGTATGGGACATCATTGGACGACAACTCCAGCGTCACCCCCAACCAGCATTAACCGTCCCTATATTGACCGAACAAGTGCAACAGGCATGGAACTCCATCCTACAAACTGACATCCAGCACCTGTACGACACAATGCATGAACGTTTGCGTGCTTGCATTCAACATTCTGGCGGTTACCCCGGTTATTAATGTACCAGCATTTCACATTTAAAATGGCTCTTCTAGCGCTTACAATAAGCTGTGATCTTGAAACCTTAATCGATTAAATGTTACCTATACAAATGTATTGCCGCCATTTCATTCCTCTACAACTATTTTTTCGTTGTGTTGAGATTTTGTTTTCCGTCAGTGTATTTGTTTCGTGATTTATCTGCTAGTATACTCCACAACAAGATAAAAGGATTATGACATGCCTGCACCGCAGGACGCACATGAGATAAAGGCAGATAGCAGTGAGAGCACATATTCCCGCGTAGCCCAGTTGGAAGAGCGAATTACTCCGGAGTAAGGGAACCCGGTTACAATGCCCGGCGTGGACAAAAATGATAGGGAAATTTACTTCGTCATAGGATCATGAATAGATATAGACATACTTTCTTTAAAATGTTGTGACTGAGTAACATTCTTCTCTATCGAGTTAGAGTACACTTCTCTATTGAGTTAGAGTACACTAGGTTGTACAAATTGAATGTGCATATATCGCTATATAAATCTATTTATTACTGGTGTAATATCACAGATACAAATCGCTGAGCTTTTTCTCTTTCCACTTGGTTTTGCAAGAACAAAAAGAAAATCCAGGAATGTATTTCCCATCCCAACAGCTATTCTTCAGTATTTCCCACGAAACTTGGAAGTGTGCTAGATGAAATAGAAATCTTATATGTGATATGTAAGATAAGGAGATTACAACGGTGCTGACCCCCAAAGTACGAATATAATAGATGTTTCAGAACTTGCTCCTTTGAACAAGGACTATTTGTTACGAAATGAAAGCAATGGGATTACTGGCCATGAAACTCAGGACTGTTTTTATACGAAAAAACGTACAGGCCAATGCCCATCAAGAAAAGATGTTGCATCAGGTAGTCTTATTAAACGGCGTTTTGAAACAAAGGCAGAATACGTCCTTTGATTTGCTTCTTAGATCATTGACAACTTCTTCATTTTTAAGAACTTTACCTAGTGCCGTAGAGAAACACCATTTCTCGAACTTGTTTAAATGAAAGCATATTATTTGTAATGAATGCATAGAATTTTGTTTAAATGAAAGCATATGTTTGAAACTACACTTTGAGCATTCATGCTAGTAATTTTTAGTTAAGCAACAGTGTGAGAAGTTTCTTTCAAACTGAGTACAAGCAAAATTTGAAAGAAAATGGGTAACTGAATAAAATTTCGAAAACAGATTATTTTTTTGTTTGCGAATTCAACGACCACAGTGATTCTGTAAGCAGTCGTCCGTTATTAGTTCAGGGCCACTGTTTTCAGGGAAGAAAGTGAGCTAGTGCGGCAAGACAAACACGACAACTATGCCTCACCGGGATTCGAGCCGGATCCGTCTATATAGGAAGAATGGTCAGAAGCCAGAGCTGAGACAACTGCGCCACGGAATCGGCCAGAAATGGTTAGAATGGTAATTATTCAAAATTTCAGAAAAAATATAATGGTAATTAAATAAAATTTCGAAAAAAGGCGTTATCATGGTTGCTAAATAAAATTTCGTTGGGTTTAAAAATAAAGTTTCTACCCCAAAGTGTCCATGGCATATGTTTTGCTCTGGAAGCCATGAAGCGGAAAATCCAAGCTTCTCACACTACTGAACTTGGGTTTCAATCCCTACTAAATCATGCATATACTTTTTGTAACAGTTATGGTTATTCTCTAACAAGTGGCAGTAAATTAAATTCAGTAGACTTCTATCCAAGTATCATCTGTTAATCAGAAGGAAATTTTAAAATATTATCTGTGATATGTAAGATAAAGAGATTGAATTAAATGTAATAAACTTTTAACTTCACTTCTGCTAAATACTAAAAATCTCAAAAATACGGAAAGTAAAAATTTTAAGGTATCAGAAATTTGAAGAATGTCCCATTTCAGGTATAAATGCCAAAAAAGGAAAAATAATAACTATTTTATGGAAGACAAAACAAGCATTCTTACGTTTTAAAGCTTAATTCGTGTATGAGTCAATATAAACAACACTTGCCGTTTTTACACGATATTATAAAAGTCGATGATGCTGACTATAAAACTTTAATCAAAAGGTTGTAATACATTAGTACTTTTGGGTCTACATAGACCCATCTTCAGATTTGAATTAATCGAACTCTGAGATTACATATGGTTATATCAAGAACAATGCCAGATTACAACTTAAAACTTGAGAAGTTAAACACATATATGACGTAATTAATCAAAAAGCATGTGGACGAGAGTCAACGTCTTGTGGTAGGGGGTACTGTTTGTTCAAAATAAGGTTCTTCCAAAGCCCCGGAATGTAATTAAGTAAATCATCATTGCAACAAGAGTCAAAGTTCTTAAGTATAAATAAACTTTCTGTAAATAACAAATTTGATTTACATAACGGAGATGCCAGAATTGACAAATTGTCCCAATCTGGAAAAACTTACCACTGTTAACTGCTCTTGCCAAGGCAGTCGTTTGTGATCCGTCCCGAACATTGTATTTATGTTCAACAAGTCTAGTATGAACATTCCTAGAAGTTGATCCGATATATAGAGAATCGTTAGTTCCTGTGTCGTTTGATCTCAACGGAATACTGTAAACAACCCATTTGTCGAGGACCGTGCCTTGAAGCTTGTTAAAGAAAGATCGTATTTCAGATTCAACAAACACATTTATCGGCAGCTTGAAGGAACCCCTATGGGGTCACCCCTTTCTCCTGTGTTGGCAGAATGTCTACTTCAAAATTTAGAAAACCAGGCTCTGGGCCAATTTGATGTTAACCCTTACCTTCTAATTTGTTACGTTGACGACGTCCTCGTTTTCTGGCCGTCTACCAACAGCGGCCTTCCTACATTTGTTGACTTTATTTCTTCCTTTCATCCAACCATCAGATATTCGGTTGAAATGGAGAATAACCATTCGTTACCTTTTTTGGACATCTTCCTTGTACGTGATCCTGTTTCACATTCTGTCAGTTTTTCTGTTTACAGAAAACCTTCAGCATATTCCTCTTTAATTCCTTTTGCATCTGTCCATCCTGATGATCAAAAATTGTCAACGTTTTACTTTTTTGGTTAATCGCGCCTTCTCACATTCTTCTTCTTCAATTAATCGTAATCAGGAGTTCAAGAAAATTACAGACTTAGTACGAATTTATGGGTACCCCGAAAACACAGTTCAACGTATAATTGGGAAAGTTGCAAATAGGACACTAACTTCCTTGTCTAAGGAGAATCAGAAGCCAAGATTTGTGGGGTCATTACAATTTATTCCACTTATTGTTCATGCCCTAAAGAATGCCTGCCACAGATATCAAGTCGACTTTATAGTCAAAACCATGAACATCTTATCATCGATCGGTAGCGACCGTGATCCTGTGCCAAGCCTCCACAAATGGGGTGTTTACAGTATTCCGTTGAGATCAAACGACCCAGGAACTAACGATTCTCTATATATGGGATCAACTTCTAGGAATGTTTATACTAGACTTGTTGAACATAAATACAATGTTCGGAACGGATCACAAACGACTGCCTTGGCAAGAGCAGTTAACAGTGGTAAGTTTTTTCCAGATTGGGACAATTTGTCAATTCTGGCATCTCCGTTATGTAAATCAAATTTGTTATTTACAGAAAGTTTATTTATACTTAAGAACTTTGAGTCTTGTTGCAATGATGATTTACCTAATTACATTCCGGGGTTTGGAAGAACCTTATTTTGAACAAACAGTACCCCCTACCACAAGACGTTGACTCTCGTGCACCTGCTTTTTGATTGACTACGTCACATATGTGTTTTACTTCTCAAGTTTTAAGTTATGATCTGGCATTGTTCTTGATGTAACCATATGTAATCTCAGAGTTCGATTAATTCAAATCTGAAGTAGACCCGAAAGTACAAATGTATTACAACCTTTTGATTAAAGTTTTACAGTCAGCATCATTGAATTTTATAATATCGTGTAAAAACGGCAAGTGTTGTTTATATGTCAAGAATTCTTAACCTGGAAAAACATTATTCAGTGCTTGAACATCGATGTCTCTATGACCTGAAATAGAAATTTACTTTTCATTTCTCTTAGCAGTTTCCATTCTTAGATGGGAATTCCCAATCCTTAAATCTTAGCTGTTGGTACCGTGCAAGCTAGATAACTAATGAAACAGATGAACTAACACGGGACTGAGTTATACGCAGAACTCAGGATAGTCCCTGTGGCATTGAATCTGAAAACTTGTGAAATGTTGAAAAATTATGAAATCTTTTTAGCAAAAATGAATTTATTGGAGATGTACCTTATGTAGCTATTTATCTATCGCTATTGTAATTTTAAATTACAAGGAAAAGAGTATTATCATTGCACTATCCATTGTAATTTTAATTTACATAGAAAAAGGTATTATCATTGCTACTAATATTGAAAAGTTTAATTACTTCCATCTGGTTGTCGTTAGAAAAATTCTACAGTATATACTTACCAAACTCTGCTTTCGTATGTTTACATACATACAGTAATGGCCAACATTGTGGAAACCTTTTGGAAATAGTGTATTTTTGAGGTTTGATGGCTCATAACACCACATTTATTTGGAGTAATACCAAAAAATTACATGTAAAAGATAATTTCATCACGAATGTAATGCAATAACGTTTATAAGGGCTTTTGTATTAGAACAACAGTTATAAAGATGAAAAGTAAAACACATAGAAAAACTGAGATATACAGAAATTATCACCATGTCAGTTAATACTTAGTTGGGTAACCTATAGCATTAATTTCAGCCTTACAACGCCTTCCCATGGAGTGAACCAAGTTTCTTAGTTCTGCAGCTGTTATAATGTGAAACCAAGATTGAATTATTACTTCTATTAAAAAAATGGGTTTTATTGCTGGGTTGCTTCTGACCAACAAGTTTGTTTAGTCGGCTCCATAGATTTTCGATGGGGTTAAGGTCTGGGCTATTCCCAGGCCATTTCAGCAGTGGAATATGATTATCCTGAAACCACTTTTTGCACACAGCAGCAACATGACATGGAGCTGAATCCTGTTGAAATATAAATGCTTCATTATCTTGGAAAAGATCACGTGCGGAAGGCTTCAGTATGGGCTCAAGTATTTCCATTAATCACGCAAATTCTGCCCACAACTTTTGATGTCATACAATCCCAGATCATAACACTAACTGGGTGTTTCACGGTACATGTAATGCAGTCACGATGCAAATCTCCTCCGATTCTTCTCCTTACGTATTGTATGACACCACTACCAAACAGGGAGAATTTGGTCTCATCACTCCAAATAACACTGTCCCATTGTTCCGCTGTCCAGTTAACATGGGTTTTAGCCAAGTTTAATCTTTTCAACCTTTGTTTGAGAGATAAAAATGACTTTTTTCGTGGAATTCTAGCTTTTAGACCAAATTCCTGCAGTCTGCGCCGAACAGTCCATGCACTCAACTTCACATTACATTGCGCCATTTCATCTTGTATACACCCAGATGATTTTCTTCTGTCATCTAGGCACAGTCTTTTAATTCTTCTATCATCACTTGCTATTTTACACCTTTTGCTGTCTGGTTTTGTAGTGACTGAGTCTCCTTGTACCTCTTCTAAAATTTAGAAATGCCACCTTTGGTTAAGTTTCCACCAATGTTTCTTCTAATTTCTTCATAACTGAAGCCTTGTTCACTTAATAGTACTATTTTACATCGCTTTCTGGGTGACCAGTCAACTCTTTGCGCCATTTCTATAAATTTATTACGTTTTACAAGTTCACTAAATAAAACACACACACACACACACACACACACACACACACACACACACACACACACACACAAAACTTGATAGCAATCACATAACACACTGACAAATGTCCTCCTCTCAGCTCCAATACATGACATCAATAGCTGAATCCTACTCTGACCTGATTGGCTCATTGCCAAAATAAGATGACACCTGATTGGCTCTCTAAACACTCATGCTCATTGGCTATATGCAAATGAAGGAAAGCTACTTCATATCAACCTAAACAAGTTGTGTTTTCTTTTTCTTGTTATTTGGCTATAACTTTTCATAGAATACAGATAATTGAACAAACTTTATTGCATTACATTTTTGATGAAATTATCTTTCCATTGGTATACATGTGTATATGTAATTTTATGTTATTACTTCAAAAAACGTGGTGTTATGAGCCATCAAACCTCAAAATTACACTTTTTTCAAAAGGATTCCACAATTTTGGCCACTACAGTATTTAAGCACTTGGATTTTAATTTTTTCATCCTATTTTTGAGTATGCTTTCCAGCTGGGAATGAATGTTTAGCTTTAAACTTTTTGGTGATAAATACTGGTATTTTTGACATTGGTTCTCTCGGTAGTTCATGTGCATGAATACTGGATCGAACCGTACGATAGGTGATATGCTTTTACCTTGAGGGACCAATTATTCAGTTTGCGAGGCAGGCAAATTCAACACATTTTATCTCTATTTTATTTGATACAATATAAGGGTTTGGAACGTTTTCTGGAAAAAAAAACAGACAAAGGACTCATTTTGCATAAAGTACAAATCATTTTGAATGAACGCAATCCATCCTAAATGCTCGGAGGAAATGCAGACATTAGACATTCGTAGTACAACATAGTCTTAAGATTCAGCTCGGTTCAAAAAGATTTTAATGATTTCTACAATTTCTCTTAATGCTGATCCGTCCGATTTCGATAAAATCTCGAAAAACATTTAAAATCACTTATCATTCGTGTTATCATCAGAAATATTTCCGTTGCATGTTTCATATAGAAATATAAAAATTTACAAACTTGAAACACGTTTTACTTAAGGGGGCTTTCTGATTTTTTATGTGAAAAAAAAATCGATTTTTTTTTACGTTATTTTATTATTTTAGGTCTTAAGAATATGTGTACCGAATTTCAAGTCGAAATTCGCAAAATTGGCCAAGTTATAATAATCTATTATTGTCCAGTAAGGTGGACAATAATAGATTATAACTTGGCCATAAGGGTTTTAATTCGCTTCTGGGTATAAAATCCCATCACCGAAAAGCCGAAGCTGAGAAAACTCTGGACGAATTCAATCAATAACAACCTCCACTTCATAAAGATGTCAAAAATGCTATAAAGTCGATTTACAACGATTTGTCATCAAGAGAGTTGCTGGAAAGGTGTTTGCGTGGTGACACTCCAAACAACAACGAAAGTTTCAATTCTACCGTTTGGGGGTGCGTGCCCAAACATCTTCACTGTAGCTCAATAACCATCGTATTGGCAGTTCATGTAGAAGCAGGCATTTTTAATGAAGGTTTTTCTGCCGTCCTGAAAATGATGACAATGATGAGAATTGTTATTGGAGAGCAAACGAAGTTATTTGCCAAAGCGCGGGACCCACAGCTTCTGCAGAGATCGTCGAGACGCAGCCTCGAGGCTACAAAAGAGGCTCGTACAAGGCGTAGAAGTAAGAAAATGTCTCTAAACGAGTTCTACAAAGCAGAGAAAGGAACACTGTATGCCCCTGGTATAGCAGATTAGCTGAAATATACTGTAAGTACTCGATATATCTCCGTAAACTGTACTTGGAACTTTAAATGCGTTTTTCTCGAAACAGCTTTTCCGCGAATGGTTGGCATGATATTTCAAAAACTATTGGACCGATCGACTTGAAATGTAAAACTGCGTATTCAGCAGACATCCTTTTATTGTGAAAGAAATACGGGATTACGCCATATAATACAAATTTTGAAGATGACAATCCGATTTTTGGCGTAAATGTGACAAGGATGGTAAGTCAGATAATTTTTGAAAACTTGAAAATTTTCATCGTCCTGGAGCGGGACACGAACCCGCGTCTCCCAGAAAACGCCTAGGTATGCTAACCACTACACCACCCAGAACGACCAAGTTTCAAGTTTCCGATCAATTTGAATTTAACCATCACAGGATTCGCTAGTCGAAGCAACCGGCATTCATGTTTAGCGAATCTGGAGGTTAATAATCCTATCCCGTGATTGCCCGGAGAAGCAGATAAATCATGAAACATTTACGCCAAAAATCGGATTGTCATCTTCAAAATTTGTATCCTTTTATTGTTTGATGAACCAAAAACGCGATACGTTAAGTTGTGGTTGTTTTTAATAGCAAAAAACGTTTTCAATTTTTTGAGCTAAATTGATAATTTGAGTTTGACAAGTCACCATTTCCTTAAATATATAGAACTTTTTCTGGTTCATCAAACGATAACTACGTGTGTATAGAGTAAAACGCCGTTCGCGTTTTTTGTTTCAGACCAACTGGAGTGGAGAAATCATGCCAACCGGCGACCGCGGATTTTCGCGCAGTGTCATGGTCGAGGGGAATTTGCGGGCGTGATTTTTCATGAAACTTATAAAAAATTGTTTTGTAAATACCTGAAACGATAATAAATAGATGTACCTACTTTGGAATCAATTGATTGCATAGTTTCATCAATAAACACTCCAACAAAAATGAGAACCCCCCCCCCCTCCTTAAAAATAACAGCGCCCTTGTAACGTGGAGCTTTGGATGCACGGAAACACTTGTTAAACCCGTGCGCTCGCTAAATCCGTTTCTGGGTACGAAATCCCATCATTTAAAAATATGCATACGTGATAATATACATATACGTTTATATTATACACCAAAAGCAATTACATAAACTTGAAAGACTTAATTAAATACGCTAGTACTATAGTTTATTAATGAAACCTACTATTGTTAATTATTTAATGTATGTTCAACCAGACGGCCACGTGAGACTGACCGCAGTTTAACTACACAACACACATGAAGCAAAAGAAGAATCGATCTTCCCATTGCAATGCGCACTTGGAAGGTGAAAGATAAAATGGATACAATTCCAGGAATTCTTATCTCCTGTTTCGGCTCGAGGTGACATCCTCATTCCATTGCGCTTCTACTCCTCTTTGCAATTATCATTAAGAAATCCAATTTAAGGTGTGTGAGCACCACCCATTCCCTTTTTTGTCTATGTGGCCTCTTTTAACCCTTTAACGACCATGACCCTATATTTTTGTATCACTCTAAACACAATAACGCCCAAAACAGTCTGCTGGTTAGCTTCTTTGTTTAGTAACAATAATGATGACTGAATGTGACCCTTAATGATCCCCATAGGTCGTGCAAATTCAAAGAAAAGATAAAGACAGGAAATCTGACTCACTCCAGAGAGGCATTTCGGGCGGCTATGGTAGTTTGCATGTACGGGGGTTTTGGGCGCTAAAGGGTTAAACTTTGCTGAGACGATGCACTTAAGTTATTGCCCCTTGAAATGGGTGGCACGGAGAGTCTCTTGCACAACTCGCTATTTGAGTATTTGATGTACTCAATTCCCATTACTTTTCTATCAACATTCTAACACTGGCACACCAGAATTCCCTGGGCTGTTGCAATTTCGTCGAACCATTTATGTTCCTCCATTCCAGGACAGTATGCAGGAGATTTTTCTCTACCTCGTTAAATATGGAATGTTATTAAATTGTATTACTTTGCTTGTTAAAAGGGATCATTTCAGCTTTTCTCTCCATCGTTAAAGCCAAGGACCTCGTTACATTTCTGTTCGTTAAAAACGATCAAATTAGCCTGCAGTTAAGATTATACCAAACAAAACCTCCATTTTTTCTCGTTAAATCCGAGATCGCGCTAAATACGGACCTGTTATAAGCTGCTTCTACTCTATATTTATTTCCTCACCAGAAGGTTCCTCATACCTATTACCCATCATCCACACAAGCTGAAGCATCAGCCACGGAGAGCGTTTTTGTGCGCAAGTGCATTAAAAAGAAATGAACTTACCGAACTTGGTAATCCCAAAATACGCAAAGTGGATTTGAAACATTTTCCACCTGTAAGTAGTAATAAAAGCAATGATTATGATAGGTATTCAAATCACTATTTGTACAGAAATGAGAATGGCTATGACAAGAATGTATTAAGTAATAGAACATATAGATCTGCGTTAAAATGTAATACGAATGAAAATATTTAAATTAAAAGTGCATTTTCTGTGATGACGTAGAAAATGCGACCACGTTTTTTTTGTTTTTTTCGGAGGTGCTGTTAACGACTGTCATGAGCAAATCACTTGCGTACTTTTTCACTGCAAGTCGTAGCGTCGATCCGACTCGTAACATTGAAGAATAATAGACTGCAGTTAGTTAAGAGCTTACCACAATGACGTTGAACTGCAGTTAACATTCATCAGGCAGACTACACTGAAGGGTCACTGAATGTTGGACAGCAGAACGCACGCAAATACTTGGCTACGACTCCCCTATTATCGCGCATGCCCGGCAGAAACTGCATTAAATACAGATATCGCCCACAGCTTCCCCAATAGTGATCGATTTCAGGAGTGATAGGCAAGACGCGTGATTTGGATGCTTTCGACAGAGGGCAAATTGTAGGTGCCATCAAGTCACACCACCTCGGAAGTCATCAATACAGTGGGGTTTTTCTGGTGATACAGTGCCCAGAGTGCTTCGGGAATACGAAACTTCTGGGAAAATTACAAGCCGCCCCTGTGGTGCAGTGGTCTAAGCGATGGCTTCTGATCATTCGTCCGAGATAGGTCCGGGTTCGAATCCCAGTCAAACATGGAAGTTGTGTTTGTTTTACGGTGCTGGCTCTCTCCCTTACCTGGAACCAGTGGCCCTGCATTAGGGATGGGCGACTACTTATAACCCACTGAGTTGCTCATGGCGGTCGTTAAACCTCCAATCAAAAAAAAAATTAAAAAATAACAAGCTCTCGAATAAATTGTAGAAGTGTACAAGCCTTCACAGCTCGTGACGTACGACGTTTAAGTTAGAGTTGGAAACGAGCCAAACATTTTGGACCTGGGCCCTCACCGGACGTCACATGCGAGCACTAGGATTTTCACGAGTCATTGTGTCACGGGTGCACCGTGAGTACATCGAATCCGGTAAAACCATCCCTGCAAGTTCCAACTGCCATGGGCAACAGCGTGTGGAAGAGCGGGGTCATCCTCGGCTAGCTCGCATTGTAACACCGGATAGACGGGCCACAGTGCAAGAAATCACTCGGCAATTTAACGCTGGTGCACAAAAACGTGTAAGCAGCCACACCATCCAGAACCATCTCCTCTCTATGGGGTACAGAAGCCCTCGTCCCACGAGGGTACCGCTGCTGACCGCACATCCCAGGGTGCAAAGATTAACATGGACGCGGTAACATCGCCACTGGACCCTAGACATATGGACAAATGTTACCTGGACTGATGAGTCGAGATTCACGTTGGTACATGCGGATGGCAGGATACGAGTACGGCGCAAACCACATGAAGCGATGGATCCTTCTTGCCATCAGGGTACTCTTCAAGCTTTTGGGGGTGGCATTCTCGTCTGGGGACTGTTTACGTGGACTGAAATGGGACCCCTGGTACGTGTGATATCGTCCCTCACTGGTCAACGTTACGGGGATATCCTGGACGACCATTTGCTCCCGTTTGTGCGTCTTCTACATCCCAGTGGGGACCTCATCCTGCAACAAGACAATGCATCGTGCCATCGCTCCCGAATTGTATCAGAATGATTGGATGAACACTCCACCGACGTGACTTTGCTTCCTTGGTCAGCTAGGTCACCTGACCTCAATCCCATCTGGCACATCTGGGATGCCATCGAGAGAGATGTTCAAGGCTCTGACCCCCTCTATCAAATCTTCTTGAACTGTGGGAGCTTGTACAGGGGGTCGTGGATTCAACGCTTCCGGTGTCTTGTCGAGTACATCCCGAGACAAATCGCCGCCGTCATCAGGACGAAAGGTGGTGCTACACGTTACTAGACAGGTATCTCTAATTCAATTGCACTTCAGTGTATATAATCATAATCATTGTTAATCATTATCAATTCACTGCTGGATGAAGGTCTCCCCATGATTCTTCAACAACGGACTGTTTTGGGCCAATCTCCATTCACACATCTCCCACGTGGTCTTCTTCTGGGTCTTTTCCTGTCCCTTGAAATTCAGTTTAAAATTTCAGTTGTTCATCGGTGGTCTGTTCTCCTGTCCAACACATTGCTGATCAGGATGACTTCCACTCTTGTCATTATCCTTATGCACGAGTTCTTTTTTACCTTTCTTGGTTACACCAATAATGCAGCTCTCTATACTGCTTTCAGTTGCCTGCAGTCTGTGTCATGTCTTTTTTAGTTAAGGTCCACGTCTCTGCTCAGTACGTAAGCACTGGAAGGATGTAGTGATTAAACATTTTTCTTTTAAGACAAAATGGCATTATGCTCTTAAAAATTGTATTTTTTCTTCCAAAAACGGCAATTAGTTTCATCATTAATGTGACCCTCGCTTGATATCTGCTGCCCAAGGTAAATGCAAGAATTTATTATCTCTAGCTTTTCCCCATCTATTGATAAATCTTTATTCCTTGTAAAAGCATTGTACTTCAGTTTTGTCTTTACCCTTCTCAGCAAGTTCCTGGATCGTACTCTGCAGCAAGAAATTGTCGACCGGGTGACCCATTGACCCGTGACCTGTTTTAATATCTGGTTTGGGCTAACATTGTTCGAAATGACAGGCGCAAGACAATATTACAAATCACCACCGACTTGAACAGTGGATTAAGTCACCAATATCAAGGAAAGAACAGTGTAACATTCTCCTAAGCGTCTAAGGTTCACAACCTGCATGTCTACAAGAGTCCCACTGTTAACTGCACGACATCAAGCCCAACGCCTTGCCTGAAAAAATGCACACCGACACTCGACGACAGAGGACTGAAAGTTAGGTCCGTAGCTACCAGGAGACCACCCTCTAAGGATGGTCATATCATGGGCGTAATTTCATACACTGGGGAACGTAAAAAATAGAAATCAACAGAGTGTTAATAAATTTGCTGAACATTAACTCAAAAACAAAACTTTAATATCTTCTTTTGAAAATACTTTAGTTAGTCGCATACACTATTACGCGCAGCTAACCAGCTTACAGAATTTACAGTGTGAGTTGTGGACTACCTCATATGGATGCATGGAATTGTCTGAAACAGTGGATGGAGGTATGTAAAACAATATACTGATATGCTTTGCCTCCGTGATCATCCCGAATACGGCATAAGGATGAAGACCTAATTATCAATCTGTGCTCTGTCGTCAAAAGTTCTTCTGAGCATTTAACCTTGAACGGAATTTTTCCAAGTTCCACTCCAAAAGCATCTTCCTATAGTTATGTTTCCTATCTAATCATTCATTCTGTGCTGGTTTGTTTTCATTTTGCATTTTTGCATATGTTAGTCTTCACATAACGTTTACGTTCCATTTGATATTTAAAACCGTTGGCTCTTGGGTATTCACTTAATTTTTTAAATTTGAATAAAATTATGTCGAAAACTGGAAGTGAGATTTTTTTAACGATCATGATATTTTCCTATCACGGAGGTATTAGTAAGTAAAAACTGCTTACTCTTTATTAGGGTAGGAACTCAAAGGAGCGTAATTGCAACGCTCGCCCTCCTAGGTAAGGAAAGCTTGCTACGTTCCTGCTGGAAGTGGATAGCCTGGAGTGATGAATTCGGATTTCAACTGAATCCAGTCAATGGGATATTGCGAATACTGAATCAACATTATGAAATTACGGATCCTTCATATCCAGTAAGAACACTGCAGGCTGGTGGTGGCTAAGTGACGATCTGGGTTGTCTTCAGCTGGAATGCTTCGGAACTTTTAGTACGTGTGTAAGTCGAATTTGAGTTGCCCCAAATATGTGAACTTCCTAGCCAACTATTTACACCCGATCATACTCAGCATGATTCCGTGAAATGACAGATGCCAGCTGGATACTGCATGGTTACAACAGCATTATAATGAACTTGAAACGCTTCACTTTTGGTGCCACCTGGATGCTGCATGGTTACAACAGCATTGTAATGAACATGAAACGATCCAGTTTTGGTGCCACCTGGATATTGCATGGTTACAACATCATTGTAATGAACTTGAAAGGCTTCAGTTTTGGAGCCACCTGGATATTGCATGGTTACAACAGTATTGTAATGAACTTGAAACGATCCAGTTTTGGTGCCACCTGGATACTGCATGGTTACAATAGCATTGTAATGAACTTGAAATGCTTCAGTTTTTGTGCCACCTGGATATTGGATGGTTACAACAGTATTGTTATGAACTTGAAATGCTTCAGTGCCACCTGGATACTGCATGGTTACAACAGCATTGTAATGAACGTGAAACGATCCAGTTTTGGTGCCACCTGGATACTGCATGGTTACAACATCATTGTAATGAACTTGAAAGGCTTCAGTTTTGGTGCCACCTGGATATTGCATGGTTACAACAGTAGTTTTGGTGCCACCTGGATACTGCATGGTTACAACAGTAGTTTTGGTGCCACCTGGATACTGCATGGTTACAACAGCATTGTAATGAACTTGAAATGCTTCAGTTTTTGTGCCACCTGGATATTGGATGGTTACAACAGTATTGTAATTAACTTGAAACGATCCAGTTTTGGTGCCACCTGGATACGGCATGTTTACAACAGTATTGTAATGAACTTGAAATGCTTCAGTGCCACCTGGATACTGCATGGTTACAACAGCATTGTAATGAACGTGAAACGCATCAGTTTTGGTGCCACCTGGATACTGCATGGTTACAACAGCATTGTAATGAACTTGAAGCGATCCAGTTTTGGTGCTACCTGGATCCTGCATGGTTACAACAGCATTGTAATGAACTTGAAATGATCCAGGCGACACCTCGAAGCCCGGATTCAAAACTCATCTAACATCTTTGGGATACCATAGAACAGGCTATTCGGGCATGTTTCCCATTGGCTATAGCCTGAGAAAATTATGGAGAGTTTTGGAGGAGACATGGTGGGTGATACCTGAGCAACATCTTCGTAGGTCTTTCGTAGCTCATGAAGCACATGCCTCACCATGTGGCCGCCGTCATTAGGACAAGTGTTGTCCCAACGAGTTACTATGCAGGTATCTCTAAACCTCACACACTGGGTGTGTCGTTTTATTTACGCTCTGACTAACGCTAGCCGTTGCTAAAACGCACGAAAAACTTGGCAGTGACGCTCAGAATGAAAAATATAGATAAGGGGTGAAAAAATATACATAGAGGAAAGAAACTAAAAAGGAAATTTGAAAATAGGGATATGCGTCATACTTCTTTTTAATCATCCATCGCTGAGCTGCTGTCATATCCTTCTACTTTTACTTCGTTCTAAGGTTTAACGGTAATTTTGGCAGTGCGGTTTCAAAAGAAACATTATTTTGATACCTTCTATCATCCAACACCTTCAGAAAATTTCTTTATTTGAGAAATATTGATTGATTAAATTTTTGCTGAAAAAGGAATATTCTTTGTTACAAATCCATGAACATTTTCAAATCTCTACTCTTCGATTTCATGCTAAAGAGGGAAAAAATCTCAACCTATGAAGTCAGTTCCTTTAAAAAGAATTTCTTTGTTGCCGAAAAAAATCGTAATCCTCCTGTAGATAATAGGTTTTAAAACCATTTTGTACTTTTACGGCATTTCAGTCGATTTTGCAAGCCATATCTTTCCGGCCTGCTTGTAATAGGTTTTGAGATCCATTACGTTCTTCTTTTGTAAGGTGCTAAAACATTGCAGATCGGCCATGTGGATCATGAGGAACGTTCTTTTGTTCGATCAATATCATTTCAAAAATCAATTCGTTTCGATGATAAATTACGCACGCGCGTCTTCATGCTTCAAAAGCACAATCACTGTAACAATTTTCTTTGCATTCTATAGCAAATGATTTTTCTTTACGAATCATCCAAGGAATCGGTATCTTCATAGCGAGTTTCGGGGTAACACACTTCTCAAATACTTCCACTGGCGTTACCAATTTTTCACAAATACATGTCAAATTTTTTTTATCGCAGACGCATTCATTCTTTGAAGGCTTCATTCATTATGACATCATCAGAAAACAATTTTTCTCTGCGCGCATGAATGTCTTGTTAAACATTCATGGTATAGTTATTTAACTGCGGAATTGTATTTTTTATTGGAGGTTTAACGATCACGGTGAGCAATTCAGTAGGCTGTAAGCAGTCGATCGTCCCATATTTAGGGCCAGTGGTTCCAGGGAAGAGATAGAGCCAGTGCCGTAAGACAAACACAACATCCATGCCTCAGCGTGATTCAAAATTGGAACCATTTCGGACGAATGGTCAGAAGCCATCGCTTAAATATTTGCGCCACCGAAACGGCAGATTTATTTCCACGCGCTTCAAAGAATGGAGTCGATGCGATGTCGTTGACAAGTTACAAATATTTACAATACATGTGGAAATCTTCCAGTGCATCAAGCTTGATAGTTGAATCAGATTTACCAATTAGTTTAGCGTTTTCAAACCAAAATTTATGGTTATTATCCAGAGAGAGCGCAAGACAAACACAATATCCATGCCTCACTGGGATTCGAACCCGGGTTCATCTCGGACGAATGATCAGAAGCCATCGCTTAGACCACTGCGCCACCTGGGCGGCAATTGCAAAAATTGGAATAATACCTTGGAAAAGAAAAATATTTCTAGATACATTTAATTCGTGAGTTATATTATTTATACACTGCCATTGGTTACATTAGCACAAAATTCGTACGTAGTGACACTCAGCAATTACTAAGTTGTCAAAAATCTTGCCAGCCCTACATGGAAGCTTCCTATGTAGGGCTGGGAAAATTTACATGCTTGAAAGACTATAGAGGACCATATATCGTGTTGACATCCATGTAGGGATGGCAAGACTATTCAGAGTTATCTGCTCAATGAGAACAAAGCTGGTTTCATCCAAGGAGAAGAGTCTTGGTTCCATCCTAGAGGTTTACTTACATTCAAGTATGAGCACGTTTGTTGAACACCCAGGTTGACATTACGACACGTTTGTTGTTTTGGACATTGAAGCCCATGTCTGCTTCCTGTTTGTACTGATCGTGGGAATTCGTAGGTGGTTGGCTAATAAGATAGTAGTATTTTTAATGTACTGTCAAAACGTTTTTTTTTTCGCAATATCTCGATTTGGTAGATTAATCATTATTGCATTTTCGTGTTTCTTAATCTTTTTTCCACCTTTCTAGCATATCTCAATTTGATACATCAATCACTCATGCAGTTTTCGTTTTCAACGATCATATCCTATTATTTTATCAATTGACAGATTAATCAGTAAACCACTTTCCGTTTCCTACAATCTTTTCCCATCTTTATTGCAAATATTAATATATGTTTGATAGATTAATCAGTAACGCATTTTCTGTTTTCTCCTATGTTTTCCTACTTTTCTAGCAAATAGCAATTTGATTAATCAATCAGTAATGAATTTTTCGTTTTCAACGATCTTTTGCTATCTTTCTAGCAAATTTTCGATTCGTCGTATCAAGAAATCAGCTGATTTTGATTCATAGGAACAATCGAGCTCTTATATCATATTCTCCTTACTGTAGAAATTTTTCATTTCAAATTATTTTGAAGTGAGCAGAACAACTGTCCGTTCAAAGATTCCGGGGACAGACAAGAAGGGTGGATGTAAAAGAACTTCCCAGCCGAATTCTAGAATTTATTCCTGGACCGTCTAGGCAACATGATGACTGGAGACCCACTTCTTTTAATTTCTGGCTTTTCTGGGGCAAGATTTCCTGTACCTAAGCATATGTCGAAGGCCAAGCTCAGATTTTACGGCTTTACTTTTTCCGGCAGTTCGAAATTCTTGACATAAATTACTCCAAACCACTGTCTGCTTTCCAGAACTAATACAAAGTTTCTTTTCCAGGTAACTATAGACCACTGTGTGCTTTGGAGGCCTGATACAAAGTTTCCTTGCCAGGAAAACCTACCACTTGTTCTGAGCTTTGAAGGCATAAACAAAGCTTCCCTACCAGGCGACCATACTACCTACTCTAAGCTTTGGAGGGCTAATACAAATCTTCTTTGCAAGGCAACCCTAAATATCATGAACTTGCACCTTCCAATATTAGAAACTCTTACCCAAGAGAAACAGAATTTAATGCTTTTAAGGAACGTTTCGACAAATACGAACTAGAAAACACCTGATAAATGTATGTCAATGATGAAATGTTTTATATAATAAATTTCAGCAGTGCTATTTAAATTCGAATTTGTTACGCCCGGTAGATTCAGCTATTTTTCATAATTCTGGCACAATTTTACCCCGTTATCCGAATGTGCTTGTCTCACAGCTGAATGAGTCACCCATTCTACATGCTCATACTTGATAATAGATCTCAGTTTGCAAATATTTATTCTCTGTACAATACTTATTTTATTATTGTCATAGACATAATAGTTCATGCTCCTTAATTTTCCTTATCTATGTACATTTTTTTCCTCAAATATATTTTCATGGATTTTCCAATAGCCGACATTCATTTTGCATAACGCATCGTGCATGCTATAGCGTCTTTGTATGTTATGTGTAGCACAGATCCAAATGTGTTATGTCATTATCTATTACCTACTTCTTAGCAAGGGCAAATGTTTACGTCTACCTCCATATATTTCCATTGATGCGGAAGTAATTTAATTTTGATGAAACCTTTACTTTAGTTCCTTCTTTTTCTTTCTTTCTTTTGTAACAAAATCCTCTCATTTCTCATTTATTTGATTTGTACGCATATTCCATTTTCTTTTTCATTTACTGAAGGACTTATAGAAAAGTTTTTCGATATGAAAACAAAGAAAGTTATTATCCGCAATATTTTGGTTACTTTTTTTTTTTGCTAAAAGAAAAATCTACGTCGCATGCTGATCACCACACGCATTAAAGTTCTTTGATTGCGTTTAAAGCGTTGACAATTACGCAAACCTTTAGCATCGCTATTACTCACTTTTCATCATGTTGCTGTTCAGGAAAAAGAGTACTTTAGAAAAAAAAGTACATGTCTTTCTTTTTTTACTTTTCCAACCCTTGTCCTAAAATCGCAGCAACAAACTGTTCCGGAGAGCTTTAAAAACTAGAATCCAAAATACTTGTAAGAAACTCTGTGAATAAGTTCTTCGGAATTTCCGGTTTTCTTTTGTGATGCTACGCTCGAAGGAATCGGGGAGAAAAGTGAAGAAACGATTTGTATCGCAGAAAGGAGGGAGGGAGAGAATCGAAGAAAAAGACTCACTGAATCGGAAGGAATCTCAGCTCTTTCCAGTTTTCTTCGTTTTATTTTTATTATTTTTTTTTTCGTACTTTTTTCATCATCTCTCTTGAGAATGGGAGGAGCGACCGCAGCGGTGCAGTTGTCGTGGAAATAGACCAGATCGCATCACACGTGTCTCCCTAACGGCTCTCTCGCCCATTTAAATTCAGATCACAAAATATGTGGGGGATTCGACGCAAGACCAAATGATAAAAAGAAAAAAATCCTAAATTTGGTCTCGTACTGTACAAAAGAAGTCTTTTATCGTTTTCGAATTTCCTATGATCAACTGCATCTGGAAAAGGTTATGAAAAGAGGTGTTATATTGGATTTCAGTTATGTATGTATAAATATATATATTATCCAACGCAATTTCTTCAGAGTTGAGATAATTTCCCGATAGTTCTTCAAGCGTTAGTTCTGCGGTAAAAACTACAGAACTCGGGAAGTATAAAATTTGGAAAATTGATGGGGAGGAAACAAGATGAATCAGCCATCTGAATTTAGTTTCATTTTCATGATTCCAAATGTATTTTTTTTTCTTTATCACACAATTTCCCAAAAAAACGTCTTACGTAACACTGTTGTGGACGAGATGTACGAGATACCGGCTTTAACACTTTAAAGAAAACAGCAACGCTCGAAACGCCCTCACCACGACCGCCAGAAAACCAGGGCTTTAGATACAAGGGCTGGCTCATACGGCAGATTTCAGTTGTCCTCGGAAATTGCGGCTGGTGAGGTAGCTGAGATGCATCACTGAGCGTTAGGAATCACGTTTGCTCTACTTTGTGCAGGGAACTCTGATGATAAATGCAACTACTAAGTTGTAGAATTTGAAACAAAATGGTGAAATAAATTAAGGAAACAAAAGGAGCGAAGCAGAAAGTATATCATTGATTGTTTCCCCTTTTATATATATATATATATATATATATATATATATATATATATATATATATATATATATATATATATATATATATATATTTGTATATTACTTCCATCAAACGCGAAAATAATGCGCTTTGTTAATAACAAACCTCTGCTACTGTAACTTTTGCGATACGTTTCGGATAGTCAGATGTCCACTTAATTCGACTCTACAAGCGAGTCTACCTGTGTTTATGTAAGAATGTTTCGAAAGCACTTGATATAACTTTTTTTTGCAATTTTTGATTTCTTTTATTTCGGTTTTTTAGCTTAATTTTCAGTTCTCTGATTTGTTTGAATAAAAGCTGAAGTGAAAGATTCCATCTTCTGGCTTTGTGAGAAAATTTCTTTAACATATACTATTATCCAGTCTTCAGAAAGTTTAGCTGTTTTCCCATTATTGACAATTTGTTATTTAAAAAATTTACTTTTTTTGGAACATATCACATTTCACGCAGAAACCTGTCTCTTCATCTGATGCAGATTGAGGAGCGGCCACGTTTTCTTCAAAATGACCTTTTTTGGGACTAAGATTTTTAATTCTTTCAAAAGCATCATGCAGTATTGTTCTCTTTCTTTGTCTTTCACCTCTTGCAGTGACATTTTCAACGTTTGATCTCGGTAAATTGACTGTTGGTATAGCCAAAGATTTCAATATCTTTATCACTGTTAAACCAAGCACGTGATTCACCATATTGTCTTCGTACTCACTTATTTAAAAGATGCTCACTGCAAATCCTGGTATTTTTCTCATTAAAATAATCCGCTCTGCAACACCTGTTTAACCCAGTCTTTTGTAACTACTGGTTAGTTTCGAGGAAAACAGTGACAAATTATGTTTCGCCCTTTTGCATTCCTACTGGTAATTCGACACGTAGCAACAGCGCACGAAGCCATTGTACGAAAACGATGTACTAGAGAAATTAAATTTAAAAAACTCGATGTCAGAAATACAACCAAACAAACAGCAGACAACTACTGCGAATGCAACAAACGTGGGATAACAGCATCCACTGAGCACTTTACAGCACGCAGTGACAAGTGACATGTATTCCCATGATGTCACTGAACGGCGTAGGCGAGGACCACTTCAACGACTAGAAACTAGAGTTTGCCAAGAATGCATTACAAAGTAATGGAAGTACAGATTACAATTAAAATGTAAGGCATTACAAGGTCATCCCAAGTATGGTTTGCACAAGGTAATTGAATTAATCCGTAATGCATTACAAATAAGAGCATATAATTCAATTCAAACGCAATGAAATTACACAATTTGCAAATAATAATTACTCTCTAATAGTTTATAGAAATGTACGTGTGTCAAAAGCTACGTCTAGAGAAGTCGGCCATGTAACGTAGCAGACAGAGACCGAAGTGCCATGTAGAATATTCTAGAAGCAGCATGAATGGGTTAGACGTTTGTAGAATGTTCCAGAATGATCGCGCAGCGAGAAGTTGGAGAGCTTTATGTAAATCAAGAATATTCCAGTAGGTTCAGGTCCTGTCGTGAAGTATATACGTATAAAGGAGTCAGTCGCTTGCTAGTCCAGTGTTCGTATCGGACAAGTAATGAACAACAACACTTGAGAAGTACGACAAAAATGTCAAGAGTCCGCAAATTTCTGTAATATTCGGCAATGCACCCTGAGTTGCTGAACTGTGAGTGTAGTGCTAATATGTGCTTGTGGCTATAGTGGGGTAATTATTTTGGACAGTGAAACGTATAAAATGGACGAGAATACTGTACTGGAGATGGACGAAATGAGTATCTCTAACCCAAATAAACATCCTATTCGTACTTACTTCATATATATTATTTCGTTCAAATCACTTTATTTACGGCGAAGACAGGGCAACTACTCATGTCGTATACGTACAATCTTTAATACCTACATACGCGCATTTGAGGTCCGAGGGGTGAAACAATTGTCAGATAACCTATACAACGTGTAAGGATGTACTGGCTGCTGGTTTATCCACGTTGTATTGTTACCAAATTATTGGTTAATTCCCAACATATAGTTAACCATTAACCATTACGATTATAATGGATAACTGCTACATGCCATTATAAGTACCATGTAATTTTAATGACCAGTTCACCATTACCATGTAATGGTAACGCTAAGTTATTTTTCCCATTACCACTACGCTGTAATGCATTACTGATTAATTCAATTACGATTTTGCCCAACTCTGCAAGAAACACAAAGCGATGAGCCAGCCCTTGTTACTAAGTCCTGCCCCAAAAACGCCCGAATAGAGCGAGTAGGATTTCTTACCCCGACCTGTTATTTGATTTTACACGAGCCTCTATGGGATTAGCAGAAGTAATCTTCAGTCACAATTGTTTGGGCTAAACAAATGAGTAAAGCAGGTGTTGGTATCTCCCAGGGCGATACTATTTACTCTCATTCTATCTTCATGGAAGAATGCAAGGCTCGTCCCCAGTAAACGTGTGAAGCTCAATGCACGTGAAGACGGAAGTTTGGTGTGGTGACAGAGCACTAATCCTTCTTTTGTTAACTTGTAAAGGGGAGAGAAGATATTATGAAAGGAGAAACAGTTTCGGGCGTTATGGTAGGTTGGGCGACACAAGATTTCAGGATTGTGGTCGTTAAAATGTTAAACGACTCGTCTGAGATGAGTCCGGGTCCGAATCCTGGGAGAGGTTTGGATGGTGTTCTTGCCATACGACACTGGCTCTTTTCCCTCTCTGGAACCAGAGACCCCAAATTAGTGACGGGCGACTGCTTATAGCCCATTGAGTTGCCTATGGAGGTCGTTAAACCGTCAAACTAAATAAAATAGCTACTAAAAGTATCACAAGCGCTTGCGTTAGGGAGGTTACAAGTTTCACGATTTCGCCTGGTTACTAGATGATATTGATCACACTTTTTCCAAATACGTTTTCCT
Organism: Macrothele yani; assembly: GCA_039090855.1. Classification (NCBI taxonomy): domain Eukaryota; kingdom Metazoa; phylum Arthropoda; class Arachnida; order Araneae; family Macrothelidae; genus Macrothele; species Macrothele yani. The sequence continues at coordinate 50,355,854 of CM077008.1, read as the reverse complement.
GCTAGTAAAATACTTTTAAACAGCTTTCCTTCTAGTTAGAGATCGTTCATCATCCCTTTTACCTCACACCAGCTGTGCATTACAGATTTCTTTTGTCAGTATCGTACAAACCACCACGTTATCGAACTGAACTGCAGTGAGCATCTGAATTTTCAGACCCGCAGAATGGTGCCCAAGATTTTAGCTGTAAATATGAATTCATCCAACCACATTACACGCTTCGTTGCACTGGTAGTCCACGTTGTATGTTCCTGGCACCACTGCCGTCGCCGTTGTTTATTCACCCGGGTCACCAGAGTTTTTGCAATAGCAGCTCTGCCACGGATATCTTGATTATGCAGTTCTCTGCGCACTGTTTTCGTTGACTCTGAGGTCTGCAGATGCAGATTGAGCACCGCACTAATTTCCGGTGCCGTGGTATTCTTAGTACGGGTGACAATCATTTTAACTGTTCTCCTGTCTCTATCAGTCAAGGTCGTTTTCTGGCCGCTCTTACGTTTCGTAGACGAGGTTTTGCCACGAACACGGTATGCTGTCCTGAAGCTAGACATACAGTAGCTCTCCGTACCCCCACTACCCTGGCGACTGTTTTAACGGAGGCATCAGCTAGCCAGCCACGAACAATCAGCCTCTTTCCAAATCCGTTAGGTAGCTCCTTTCGTCGTCACCCTGAACACCTAACAGAGCATTTTATATTAAGCGGCCTATGTCCTTAAACGAAACAGTGCCCAAGATTTTAGCTGTTCCCAAACAGAAAAGTTGAAATAGCGGCAGGGTTTTATAAAACACTACGTGAAAACAATTTATCTTTCCCTCTCTCATCACAGCAACACCGAAAACAAACTTGTCACCAATGATATGCTAGAACTCCCTTCTACTCCTATATTCCGTTTCATGACATGATGAGGAAGGGATAGTTCCCCTCACAAGGGCATTTTTTTTTTTTGTGATTGGAGGTTTAACGACCACCGTGAGTAACTCAATGGGCTATAAGCAGTCACCTGTCCCTAATTTAGGGTCACTGCTTCTAGGGAAGGGAGAGAACCAGTGCCGTAAGACAATCACAACATCCATGCCTTACCGGGATTCGAACCCGGACCCCTTTCGGACGAATGATCAGAGGCCATCGCTTAGACCACTGCGCCACCGGGGCGGCACACACACACACACACACACACACACACACACACACACACACACACACAAGGGCATCATTGAACAGGGTAAAAATAAGTTCCTCAAACATCTTTCTCCTTTCGTAGATTTGTCTCCATTGCTACAACCCTTTAACAGGTAATCTGTGCGAAAGGATTAGTGTCAATCATATCTCTAAATGGCCATTCTGTATAACAAATCTAGGGGAAGGGAATAAAGCAATGCTTTTTGCTTCTTTAGGCATTTGGTTCACTCGTTGAAGCAGTGTTGGGACCACTAAACATATCATGAATGTACGTGTATTTGTTTCAGCAGCTTTCGGCCCACTTCTTACAGTTGATTTCAGGCATTTTGAAAACCCCGAGTTAATATAATTCGTTACAGGCAGTCAAAGTGTTAAAATTAACACATTTTATCTAAAACGTGGATAAACAACAACATTGGTCTAATTTATAATATTTATCCTTATACACAGCGAAAAGCAACTCTTTTGCATGATGGTAAATATACACTGAAGAGCAATTGAATTAGAGACAGCTGCCGTTATGCAAATGTGGCGATGTGGGCGGCCCTGTAAACGGAAACGACATGACGTATGCAGCGATCCGACAATATAAGGAATCATGCAACGGGAATCAGTAAGAATCGGACGCAGTATGGGTAAGACGAAGGATCTAAGTGCATTTGATAGTGGGCAAATTGTCGGGGCCCGACGAATGGGTCACCCCATCTCGGACGTCGTGCAGACCCTGGGATTTTCACGACCACTGTGTCACGGGTGCACCGTCAGTAGATCGAATCCGGTAAAACCATCCCTGCAAGAGCCAACTGCCGTAAACAACAGCGTGTGGATGAGCGGGGTCATCGTCGGCTAGCTCGCATTGTAACAGCGGATAGACAGGCCACAGTGCAAGAAATCATTCTGCAATTTAACGCTGGTGCACAAAAACGTGTAAGCAGCCACACCATCCAGAACAATCTCCTCGCTATGGGATACAGAAGCCCTCGTCTCACGAGGGTACCGCTGCTGACCGCACATCACAGAGTGCAAATATTAGCATGGGCGCGGGAACATCGCCACTGGACCCTATACATGTGTAAAAATATTGCCTGGACTGATGAGTCGAGATTCACGTTGGTACATGCAGATGGCAGGATACGAGTAGGGCGCAAACCACATGAAGCGATGGATCCTTCTTGCCAGCATGGTACTCTTCAAGCTGGTGGGGGTGGCATTCTTGTCTGGGGACTGTTTACGTGGACTGAAATGGGACCCCTGGTGCGTGTGATATCGTCCCTCACAGGTTGACGTTACCGGGATATCCTGGAACACCATTTGCTCTCGTTTGTGCGTCTTGAACATCCTACTGGGGACCTCATCCTGCAACAAGACAATGCACCGTGCCATCGCTACCGAATTGTATCCGAATGGTTGGATGAACACTCCACCGACGTGACCTCGCTTCCTTGGCCATTTAGGTGCCCTGACCTCAGTCTCATCGTGCACATCTGGGATGCCATCGAGAGAGATGTTCGAAGCTCTGGCTCACCTCCATCAAATCTTTGTGAACTGTGGGAGCTTGTTCAGGGGTCGTGGATCCGTATGGCTGGCCAACGCTTTCCGGTGTCTTGTCGAGTCCATGCCTAGACAAATCGCCGCGTTCATCAGGGCGAAAGGTGGTGCTACACGTTACTAGACAGGTATCTCTAATTCAATTGCTTTTTAGTGTATTTATATACGACCATTCTTGGAACTATGGATTACCTGAACAGAAAAAATTTTCTCTTCTGATAATTTGTTCCACAGCTTGCCATAACGAAAATTGTTATGCATTGTCCGGTAATGGCATTATATAAAACTTCCGGAGTCTGAATTCATATTTTCATATGAAGCATCTGTGGGTCTCTTCCGTGAAATTGAAGTAATGCTTTTTCGACATAGATTCACACTTTGGAAATTGATATATTCGCATAAAACGAAGTTAAACATACATCAGAACCCTCCGATTTGAAGACAGATTAGAGATTATACTGCTAAGGAAATGTCAAAGCCATTCTAAGATTGTGAAATTTTCCTTTCACTGTATATCTCGAAACAGCTGCTTTAATTAAGAAAGTTTGAATGTGCGGAGTTCCGGTTGCACCCAGCATACATTATTAAAAATAATAACAATTAATTCTTCCATGCCATATCAACTTTCTTCATCTGTTCTTTTTCATTGCAGAATTTTTAAATCCACCATATTTCTTTATAAGCGACTGATTTCACATACTCAGTCTATCTTACTCTAGGATTGCCTTTTGTTCTGTAGCCTCTTAAATCATAATTTGAAAACTAGAAACCAAATATTCCTGCTGGATGATAACAAAAATTAAAAACATGATTACAGATTCTCCGTTGGTTGATTACAGATTATCATGATTACAGATTCCCCGTTGGTTGATTACAGATTATCATGATTACAGATTATCCATATACATGGTTACAGATTATCCGTTGTCAACACGTTACTACCTCCCTGGGAGGGCATGATGGTCTACTTTCAACTTGTATATAAATGTTCATGTGCACGTTTCATTCTGTGTCACTCGACCTGAAGTGGGTTCTTTAGAAGCCCCAAAAGATCTTGTCACTAATTTTTAACCTCTTGGTGTGGTCTATATCTTTTAAATTGTAAATAAATGTCATCTTTTAGTAACCGACACCTTGGTGTTCCTGATCGTGATATTCATCGTGCTTTGACAGCCTGTTTTTTTTTCACTTTTGTTATTTAAAAACTATTTAAGCAATTTTTGATCTTCCATTTGATACACATATCGGTAACATTTGAATGTGCTGTCAATAAATTTTCTTCTTTTAAGGAAGCACTCAGCCCAGTCCACTACGCGTTACTAATTCTCTTCTCAGAATGTGTTTTTTTAAAATATTGATTTTAATTTATTTATTTTACCATTTTTAGCTGTTACATGAAATATTACTACAATTAATACAGTTATTAACATATCAATCAAGGAATACTGAAACAGCACGGAGAATCAATGAAAAGGTCTACATAGTGACATGACTTAGCCTTGAAACCCCCGAAGTCATAGTCAAATAGAGCCCAGCGTTTGACAGATCATGAGAATAAATTCGAAGTATCAGGATGAAACAGGCAATGTTCATTTTACATTATTCACCCACCCCTTTCGGTCTCGTTGTTTACTCCCATCCCCCTTTTTTAAATAACAATAAGATTATTAGTGTGCAAGTAAGCAGCTTTTTAGTTTCTTTTTAAATAAATTACAATTGTTAATTATATTTATTTCAGAAGGTAAATTATTCCATTAGTGTGGACCCTGATAGTTTATGCTTTGCTCAGTCAGTTCAGTTTTTGGAATACATGTTTTAATAAGTGTTTTTTCTGTTATCGTATTTATGTGTAATACTATGGATATCAATTATTTCACAATTGATATTATTCTTTATTATTTTATACATATTTAGTCCAAGGTTACAGTTAATTAGTTGTTTAATATTTAATATACATTATATGTTTGGATTAACGTGCGTATGAATGTGAATATCAGCATGATAGGTCTTATTAGTGTTTGAATTATATATAAGATCTATTAGTCTGATATATTTGTTTTGTAGAACTTGTAATGTTTTAATATTGGATTTCGTTGTTTGTCCGAATGATGAAAGACAATAAATTAAATGCATTTGAACTAATGTATAATTTTTATCAATAATAACCATAACATAATAGAAGGTGTGGAATTTCGGCCAACACTTTTAGCTTTAAGAGCAACTTTCAGAATTCAGTCATTCATTCTAACTTACTTTGCACCACGTTTTGTTAAGCAAAAGATTTTCTGAACTATAGGATCCCTTTGCCTTCACCGTATTAAATCTTGGGATTTACTTTAAGATCTTAGGGTCACTTAACCGTCACATTATGTGTGGTGCTCCACTAATACATTTTCAATCAAAATTTGATTGCTATTAGGCACACGTCGTTGTACATTCATGAATAGCTTAACCTCAGGATATATGTTTGGACTCCATATTCTAAGTCAGTGAACTACTGAAGAACCCGCTTATGACGAGCTCGTATGTAGCGAGATCCCGGATTGAACGAGCAAAACAGTAACTTTGTTGGGCGTAATGTTAATTAAACACTTATTTAATCATTCTTTACGAAAAATAATTCATTAAATCCCAAATTTAACGAGGAAGAGAAAAGCTACGGTGATTACATTTTCACATTTTTTATAACAAAGTAGCAAAATTTATTGAAATTCCATATTCACGAGGTATTTAATGTACTAAGTGTTATCGGTCAAACTAAGGGAACGTAAATATAAAACAAAGCAAAAATTTTTTTTTAAAAAACACTTTCACATTTCCACATGTGTGCTTCAGGATTCGATGCTACTATGTATTCATGCAAATGCTTATATTATTTTAGTTTGTTCTACTGAAGTTAATTAATTAAATCGTTAAATAATATCTAATTGTCATGGACATATAATATAAAAATATGAAATCCTGTGCTGTTGAAGATGCATATATTAATATTATTAATAACATCTATGAAAAAGGAAGTGCAAAGATTCGGCTGTTTGAGAATACAGCACACATAAAAATTGGGAAGGGAGTGAGACAAGGTGACACCATATCTCCCAAGCTCTTTAATGCCACATTGGAAAATGTCTTTCAATCACTGAACTGGGAAAACAAAGGGATAAAGATTAATGGAGATTATCTAACCCACCTTCGTTTTGCTGATGACATAGTCATTTTTGCAACTACCCCATCAGATCTGCAGAGTATGATCCAGGAACTTGCTGACAAGAGTAAAGAAGTGAGATTCAAAATGAACTTTCAGAAGACAAAAGCGATGTACAATGCTTTAACAGGAAATGAAGATTTATCGATTAATGTAAAAAAGCTGGAGATAACAGATGCGTACGTTAATCTTGGACAGAAGATATCAATGGAAGGGTCACATTGATGAAGAAATTAATCGGTGTATAAAACTTGCCTGGAAAGCTTTTGGGAGAAACAGCATAATTTTCAAGAGCAATATGTCATTATGTTTTAAAAGAAAAGTGTTTGATCAATGCATCCTTCCAGTGCTTACGTATGGTGCAGAGACGTGGACGTTAACTAAAAGAGACATACAAAGGCTGCAGACAACACAAAGCAGCATGGAGAGGTGCATGCTTTGTGTAACCAGGAGAGATAAGAAGAGGAACTCGTGGATCAGAAAATGACAAGAGTGGAAGACATCATGATCAGAGTTAAATCCCTGAAATGGCAATGGGCTGGACATACTGTCAGAAGGACAGACTATCGATTGACAGTCGAAATTTTAGATTGGATTCCAAGGAACAGAAAAAGACCCAGAAGAAGACCACATGGAAGATGGGTGGATGAAATTCGAAAATATGCGAGAGTAACGTGGAGGAGACTGGCACAAGACAGACTGTTGTGGAAGAGGCTTGGAGAGACCTTCATCCAGCAGTGGATTGAAAATGGTTGATGATGATGATATAATATAAAAGTACATGCATATAACCACGTCAGCATATCATTACATGGCAAGATCTGTCACCGTGAAACGGATTTAACGCCGATCTCGAGCAACTCATTATAAGCGGGTTCAAGAGTACGTAACTATTTCATTCAATACTATTTAACAGACTGCTTCAATACTATTTAATAGACTTAAAAGACATTAAGTAGGGTTTAAAATTTTCTCTACCAAAGTCGTAATTTCGCAATTGTTAAGAAAGATGCGAAATTCCAAATTCAGTATTTGATTCACATGTGTTACTTGTTTATTTGTATGCAAGGTGGGTTTTACGGAACGAATGAAGGTTTGCCTACGGCAGTGCTTTTATTGATTTTAATTCTGAACAAAGGCTTGAATCAAGAGCGCAAAAAATGATAAAAACCAAGAAAACAATGGGGAAAACAGCGAGAAAAGAAACACTTGGCATTTGTTGTTCCTGGATATTTGATTATTTTTTTCCCTCCTGCCAAGCCCAAGCCCCACCCAAAAAGGATAAGCAGCATCTTTAACAAGTGATGAATGCCGTAAGCTAGACACAGTTACACAGTTGACAGGGTCTGTAGAGAAAATTTATCTTTTCCCTGAAGTGTCAAAAAAGCTCAGACGGAATTTAATTTTCCCTCAGTGTTCTTCGGTTGGAATAATCCTTATTTACTTGCGGGCATGCCAAATATTTGTACTTCAATTTACACTTGCTAACATTAGAATTTAAATTTTTGTGTTCAGGATTTCTGCCACACTTTTTTCCTTAAGATATCTATCTAGCTTTATCAACCAAACAATGAAAACTAATATTTTAACTGCGACTTCGCATTTTTGTTTTTTTCCTTCGAAATAATTCCGCGAACTCTTTTTCTTTCAGATCCATTTGAAATATAACAACAGTGTGTGATAAAGATCAGACACCCCGTTCAATTGAGGATCATATACTGTAAAAAAATAAGTGGTGTGAATTCAAGGAAAATTCCTGAAAATAACGCGCCGCAGTGTTGCCGGTAGGCGTCGTTTTTTTTTAACGACACTTCTGTTTTAAATATTTTTTCTTAACTTCTGTACCTTCACAGATCGTTCGTAGGCTGTAATTCCTTTTGTTTCGGAAAATTCCGTTTCTGGTTTTTCCGTATTTATATACACTATATTGACAAAAATCACTAACACCTCTTCAAGAGCAAATGAACGGTCCCGCTGCGTTGCTGGGATGCGAGGTACAGCTGCAAAGGATATAAAAACCAAGCCTGCGGCTGACCGCGATCACATCGCACTGTGCGGCTTGAGTGAAAACGTCGCGGAGAGAAAGAACTGACTTTGAGAAAGGAAAGATTGTTGGGTGTTGTATTAGTGGGTTGTCCATAAGAGAAACCGAAAGGCGTTTAAAAATACCCGAGTCAACTGTTTTGGATGTACTTAATAACTGGAAGACACGTACTGGCAGACCAAAGAAAATTAGTGATAGGGGATATCGAAATCTCAGGACAGTCGTTACAGCTAATCGACGGAGTACTGCACAAGACCTCAGTGTACAGGTGAGTAAAAATGCTGGAACCTCGGGATACACACGTATCTTTCGCAGAGAACTTCGTTCCATGGGTTATTGTGGTCGTGCGGGTGCTCATACGCCTTTCACCTCCACTCCGAATGCAACTCGTCGTTTAGCATGGTGTAAAGAACATTTATCGCGGACCGTAGATCAATGGAAATGATTCCTATGGACTGATGAATCCAGATACACGATCCATAAGTCTGATGGCCGTGTGTGGGTATGGTGGCAGCCGGGGGAACGCTATTTACCACAGTGTACTGTTCCTACGGTCAAGTTTGGAGCTGGCAGTATACTCGTGTGGGGATGTTTTTCGTAGTATGGTCCCAGCCTATTGGTTATCATGGACAAACCTGTTAACCAGCCCGTCTACCTCGATATTTTGGACAATTATGCCCTACCAACTCTGTGGCAATTGTTGGTACCCGCAGGATAATGCACCGAGCCATGAAGCAAGGAGTGTTACGGCGTGGTTTGACGATAACTCCGTATCGTGTGTGGACTGTCCAGCACAGAGCCCTGATCTTAATCCCATAGAGCACTTATGGGATTGAATTAGAGCGCCGCATAAGAAATTTGGAACCAAGGCCTACTACCAAGCAACAGTTAGCGGCAGCGTTATGTACTGAATGGAAGCGCATATCTATCGCTGTGTTCCAGAACGTTGTCGAAAGCATGTCTCGAAGGGTCAGTGCATGTATAAAGGCCAAAGTTAGACCGACACAGTACTAATGTATGCCAATAAATTCTATGTTGTGTTTCTCTTCTAGGTGCCAAGCGACATTTGTCAATATAGTGTATATTAAATTCGCGAAACCGAAAGCCCTGAATTTTGAAGCCTTTACGCCAGATAATTATCTCCCTTTTTTCTTGGTGAGATGCGTTGGGGTTGGCTCAACGTTTGGGTTAGCTCAACGGCGCGTCTTAACCCCCTGAGCCAGGAATATCAAAAAGCATAGCCACGTTTAATGTGGAACTCTAATTCTGCAAAGTTGGTTTTTTTTGTCATTAATGCTACTGAATTAGTCATTTTATTTTCTGTTGGACCTCAGTTGATAATATTTTTTTTTTTTTTTTTTTGTATGACTGATCGCAAATTAAGTATTGTTTTCATCGTGATTTTACGAAGCAATACAATGTTTTGGAACTTCATATTTTATTAAACAGTTGGATGTCTCTAAGAAAAGGTGAAATATACTGTTTTATAGTATTATTTCACAAAACCCCAAAATATAAGATTTTCTTTTGGTAGCTAATACGAGGACTGTACCGAAAGTAATGCAAAAGTTGGAATAGCTTCTTCATTTGATGGCAGAGGTCGTTCAAATTGCAGATGTTGGTAGAGTTGCTTCTTCTCTATACAAAGGTACTACTCAACATAGTCTCCATCACAAGCGATGCATTTGCCATCGATAAACCGAACTCTCGAATCCTTTTTGAAAAAATTCAGATGCGGAATGTTGCGCCCCCTTCTTCACAGCCAAGTTCATCCCGTCTATGTCATCAAAGTTTTGTCCACGGAGACTGTCCTTCATTGTACCCAACAGGCGGAAGTCGGATGGCGCCAGATCTGGGCTGTACGGTGGATGGTGGACCTCCGACTAGCCGAATTTGATGATCTCATGATTTGTTGCCAAAGATGTGTGTGGTCTCGCATTGTCATGGTGATTCTGGATCCTTCTCAGTTTGGTCTCTTCCTCCTTATGGCTTCTCTAAGCTTCTTGAGTGTCTCAATGTACCGCTCGATGGCCACGTTCCAGAAAATCAAGGAGAATGACACCTCTGTCATCCCGAAAAACAGTTACCATTACTTTCTGTGCTGATCGCCGGCTCTTTAACTTCTTAGGCCTTGTTGAAGAGGTGTGACCACATTCCATGGATTTATTCTTTGTTTCTGGATCGTTCAGATACGATCAAGTTTCATCCCCTGTCACCAGATCGAAAACAAACGTGTCTTATTTGGCTTCAAACGTTTCCAGCAGATCAGAGCAGACATCCACTCTTCTCTACTTCAAATATGATATCAACTACCGAGGTACACACACTTTGCACACACTTTCCAATACCCTTGGTCTTCCACCATCTTCTGTTTGGCATTGTAACCACAGTCCAGTTGTGCCACAAGCTCACGGATTGTGACTCGTTTTTCCGCGCGAATCAATTCATCCATTCGCCGACGATTCGTGTCAGTGGTCGCAGATGATTGTCTTCCACTGCGTGGTTCGTCTTTAATGCTGATTTCTCCATCGTTAAGCTTCTTCATTCATCTGTGCACATTGCTGTTGTCAATGGTGTCATCTTCGAAAACATTCTGTAGCCTTGTGTGAATGTCGTCGGACGGCCGGCACCCTTCCTTCGTCAAGAACTCAATGACGGCTTTTTGCTTCTGCTTGGAATCCATTATTTACCTGCAATGAAGAAGAAGGGCTAATATAGAGGAAGACTTACTCTACCAACATGTGCAATTTGAACAACCTCTGTCATTTAAAAAAACGGTTATGCCTACTTTTGCATTACTTTCGATGCAACCCTCATATATTGATATCATCGTTTCATCACCATTGTCAACCATTGTCGATCCACTGCTGGACGAAAGTCTCCCCAAGTTTCTTCCACAACGGTCTGTCTTGTGCCAGTCTTTTCCATGTTACTCCAGCATACTTTCGAATTTCATCTGCTCATCTCCCATGGGGTCTTCTTCTGGGTCTTTTCCTGTACCTTGGAATCCAGTATAAAATTTCAGCTGTCCATCAATGGTCTGTCCTTCTGGCAATATGTCAAGCCCATTGCCATTTCAGGGATTTTACTCTGGTCATGATGTCTTTCACTCTTGTCATTTTTCTAATCCACGAGTTCCTCTTCTTATCTCTCCTGGTTACACCAAGTATGCATCTCTCCATGCTGCTTTGTGTTGTCTGCAGTCTTTGTATGTATGTCTCTTTTAGTTAAGGTCCACGTCTCTGCACCATATGTAAGCACTGGAAGGATGCATTGATCAACCTTTTCTCTTTTAAGACATAATGGCATATTGCCCTTGAAAATTATACTGTTTCTTCCAAATGCTCTCCAGGCAAGTTTTATACGCCTATTAATTTCTTTTTCAATGTAACCCTCACTTGATATCTGCTGTCCAAGATAAATGTAGGTACTGGTTATATCCAGCTTTTCCCCATCAATCGATAAATCTTCATTTTTTGTAAAAGTATTGTACATCACTTTTGTCTTCTGAAAGTTCGCAATCATATCATAGTCTCTCCTTGAGAAATGTCAACTCCGCCTTCTCGTGGTGCATCGTGTTCTCACTAAAAGGGCTCTGACGACCGCCACATACCTGTATTACAGGAAATGCTATCACACACTCACCGCCCGCTTAACCAGAGTTGTGAGTTATGGCCAACTCCCTTAATATGACTTTAAACTGACATGGAGAGATGCGTGCTTGGTGTAAACAGGAAAGATATGGTGAGGAACTCGTGGATAAGAAAAATGACAAGAGTAGAAGGCATAATTATCAGAGTAAAATCTTTGAGATGGTAATGGACTGGATACATTCCCAAAAGAACAGACCACCGATGGAAAACCGGAATTTTAGACTGGATGCCAAGGGAAAGAAAAATATCCAGAAGACGACCACATGGGAGATTGATGGATGAAATTCGAAAAATTGTTGAAGTAACATGGAAGAAATTGGCTCAAGACAAACAGTTATGGAGGAAACTTGGGATGATCATCCAGCAGTGGATTGACAATGGTTGATAATGATGATGATATATATGTATATTCTTTCATGTGTATATCTTCTGCAAAAGATAAGGATATCGTGTTAAGTCTTAGGTTTAAGTGGAGTCTAAATCTGCGTTCTCCTAATGTTGTTGTTTTTTCAGTTTTAACTACCCAATATACTAACTGGTTCAAAATTTCAGAAATTTCTGAGAATTGTTGATGAATTCCGGCGGTATGTAATTTTAAATTTACCACTCGAAGTATTTATTGATTTAAATACTTTCATTGCAGAAATTCTGCCATTCTGACCTTACTGTAATCACAATATAATCCAACATATGTTCATAGAACTGCGCCGAAGTCCGTAAAAATTTCTAACATTTCCGTCACAATTTCAAGAAAGAACATACATAACACATCCACGGTTAGAGATGGTTTGTTTTTCAGAATAACTGCAGATTTTTTTTTTAAATAATTAATTAAATAATGAGCTGAAAAGAATGCCTTCGTCCATAGCAGATTTACGAACGTTAGGGTCTTATTGTATTCACTAACCGAATGATAAATGATTACCAGATTTACATAATAGTTTAAGCATGATAAATTTACCTTCATTGGGAGCTTGGACTTCCCATTCGGTGCATTACATCAGGAAACTTAAGCCAGTTAGACATGCATAAGTTATCTTCTATCGTCGATGTTGAAAAGGAGAAAATGGGAAAGATCAGTATCGCATTAGCAACGAAGTACAATAGCTGTCTCTTCTTTGTTCGAGGAACCTGGAGACCATTAACAGCGCCTGGATAGAGACATTCTACAAACAGGCTTCCAGAACAACATGCTGTTATCTCATAAACACAGAAAGTCAAGGCGAATGAGTACTTGCATTTAAATCCTATCAACAGATAATGCTCAACACAGAACACAGTTTAAAAGGATTCTGAAGTTCGGATGAGACACGATAACATACATTTTCACGGATGCAATGGAAATTTCATCAAAGATGACGAAATGGTTTAGAAATACGCGCATAAAGAACTTTACGCGAATATTTCTAAACCATGCCCTGCTGCTAGAAGTAACGCATTATTAATGTGACTGAAAGTAAGTAAATCGGCAGAGATAAATCAAGCCTCTGTCCTTTACATATATGGTTTCTAGAATATTGTGCTTAGTGCAGAACAAATAAATCAGATGAGAATCCCTCGTTTCTTTTGACAGAAGCATTGTATCTCTTGCAAATAAGCGTAGAATGGTTAATTCTTTGGCCTTACAGTGGGGTGGCTTAGCGTCCAAATCGTGCAAAATATGACGCCATCATGTCACAGCAGTATCTGGTAAGGTAAAAATTGATTTCTGATATAGATCCCAAAAATCTTACAGCTAATAAAACAAAATGGCCACCCCTAGTACCTGTAAGGTAAGATTACGAATTAGTTTACCAGAATGTCATTTTTTCCGCTAAAGGAATTCAAAAATGATATCAGTTTTGCATTTCAGTCAACTCAAAACACAATAAAATCTTTTGTTAAGGAAATAACCACTTTTATAGAGAAATTTATTCACTTTCAGTGTGTATGAGTTTGTCGACGACACCCTATAACGAGTGCGTTGACTAATGCAACGGTGGGGATAAAAAAAAATCGTTCCCCGGAAAATGCGCCAAGTGAAATTGCTATTTTTTGGCACAGCAAGCAAGCTGTTTAACAAAGGCTATGTTTGGTCTCAGTGATGGAAACTGTCTCTTGATCTGCCCAATCCCGCTCAGTGGGAATTGCAGCGGAAAGACTCAGGCTATGAACCACAGCAGTCACTCATGCTTGATGCTCCAAAGCACTGAAATGAACTTGTTAAGTATGGATGAAAAAACATTACATACTCCTGCTAGCAAATGTTAATGGTTGTCCCTTCCATCTACCAGTCTCTATGCTTGAGATGGACAATGTTATCATAAACAACAGTTTTGAAATAATTGTTTCTGAACATTTGATAACATCGTCTGTTTGATGAAGGAAATTAAGTCACTGTTATTTTTATACATTTTTAGTTCTCAGCATCGAACATGTTAAATAACGAAAGTTTCTAAAAAATATCTACTTATTTATATTTTAGTGATTAAGTTCTAATATCCGGCTCTCCCAAAAAAACTGATTTTAGCGTATTTTGGGTAACTTTTAAAGAAAAACTGGCGTCATTTTTTTAATCTTTGACTTGAAATACTCAGAAAAATACACATTAGAAGCTCAGAAGTGTAATCTTGATGACTACAGATATTAGCGGCGGCAATTTTATCTCATTTTATGATGTAATGCTACCAAACTAGGGGTCAGAGTTTTGGGGTCTATTTCAAAAATCAGTCTTTATCTTACTACCTGGCACTGTGTTAAGTGTCACGTTAGTATCACATTTTGCACGATTCTGCTAGATTTGATTGTTAAGCTACCTCACTATTAGGCTTAGCAATGTATTTGTGGTAAAGGAAGTGAGTTGGCGCTAATTTTGAGACAAAAATACAAAAGTTCAAAACTTGCTTGAACTCTAGATACGATTTTCACTCACCTGTATGCATGCTCTCGATTTTTATTTGATACAAAATGTGTAGTTATTACCGTGATTAATTTATCTAAACGAAGTACTCTCTCTCTCTCTCTCTCTTTGGAAGTTTTCCATATTTAAACAAGCGTGGCCTTATTTTATAACTTTGAATCACTAATATCTCACTAATTTTCCGAAAGTCCAAAGCCTCGCACAAATGGTCTTGTTTCGATTTCGACAATTACATATTTTTTAAATCTGTCGACATCCGTCTTTGGCAATTTGAATTTCTCATACCATGGTTATAGTTAGTGACCTTGAATCGAATTATTATTGTTCACCTGCGTGTGAGAAATAAAGGGTTTCAGTAAAAAACCGCAAGATGTGGATCGCACTAATCTCTTGTTGTCACTTTCTATCTTCGTGTTGCTATAAATTATTTTCGATGAGTTCTTACAAAAGAGTAGAATATGTATTACTTCAACACTAAAAGTTTCAAATTCTGTACAAATGCAAATCTTACATTTGCACACTAAGTCTTTCCCAGGGAAAGAACCAGAAGATTTCCTCGGGGGGGGGGGGGGAGGCGCTTGTTTATGTATAAAAAGAAATTGTGGAACAATTACACGCGAGCGCACACACTGGTAAAGTTGCCCGTCCCTAACATTCTACGGCGTTTTAGAACTTTTTCCATAAAAAAGGTGTGCTAACTTTTAAATCACCAAGTGGAAAAAGCAACTGAAAAATTAGAACTATTTTCCTGGAGTTCAATAGCATGCTTTGCGGCGAAAAGAACTCCGGGATTTTTAAATATCACGTCTGAATAGAATCTTTCAAAATAAATTTGAACTATTCTATTAGTACGGCTTAATTTATTTTAAAAAATTCCAGTTTTAGCTATGGAATTATTGGGTCGTTTCATATTATTGGCCGATGCCGACAAGACGAATTTGCATAGCCGGCTACAAGGGACATAGCTCGTAGGAGGATCTACCAAACGCCCATGCAAATTGAATCGGTTCAGCCCACGTGTATAAAACGGTATTTCAGACAGATCTCAGCAGTTTGGGGACGTGATGGAGCAAACCGACGTGAGATCAGTGATTTTGCACGAATTCAAACTTGGCCGGAATGTATCCGAAACGGTCGCAAATGTCAATAAGAGCGTACGTTGTCGAAACGGTTCGCTAACAAGGATGCTGTGATTTCCGCCTTTAGCGATTCCTCGGACCACTGTGATGCCAGTTTCTGCTACCGTGGCATTTTTGCACTGAAAACACGTTGAGCACAGTGTATTGCAGACGAGGGCAGAAATTATTCGGAATAAAATGCATTTCGTTGTCTGTTACTACTGTTTGTTTCTTTGTGTCTGAATCGGCCAGTAATTATGAAACTACCCAGTATTCCTAAGTAACCTGATTGGGGATTTATCTTTTAAATATTATTCTTTATTTTTCTTCAATGCATCATTCTCACTTTTTTTTGAAAGGAAGTTCCATTTACTTTACTTCACCCAGTCATTCTTGCGCCATTCATCGTCTTGTTGGCGATTTGCGTTTGTCAAAATCTTACATTAAACAAAGATACAAGGCACTCCCATTGCTTTGCATGATCACTAAAAATCTTTTTTTCCCTTCCACTCTCAACTTCCTCTGCTTCTGAAATCCAAATTATTTTCTTTTTGCTCTCTCTCTCTCTGAAGCTAGAACAGAACATTTAATTTTCAAATTCACAGCAAATTTTAATCGCTATAAAGACCTTTACGAAAATCTGTACATTTATTACCATACTTTTATAAAAATATGTACATTAATTATTTGAGAACTTGTTCATTAAAAAAGAAAAAGTCAGGTTTACTTGGGGGGGGGGGCGCATCGCCCTAATCGCCCTCCTACTGGATCCGCTACTTGTCTTTTCAAGCATTTTAAATCATATATATTATCAACAAATCTTTTTGTCCTAAAGATTATTATCCCCTTCCTTTTTAGCATCTTTGTAAAGCAGATTGTGCTTATGTTATCGATTTTTCGATCCACCTGTGGACACCATATCTCTGCAACTATTAGTCCGATTGAAAACTTCTTTTTGCCTTGGGAATAATGAAATGTGAAAAATGATGAACCCTGCATTCTGTTTCTTTTTTTCTGATGCACTTCGCCGCTAGAGGGCGTAAATGCGGATGATATCGAATTCAAAATATATTTCATTACGTATATTTCCTTCTAAATATCCGATTGAAGAAAATATTCCTTTCGATGCCATTGACAACAAAAACTATTTTACGCACAGTTTTTCGTTTTCAAGCAATTCATAGATTTTCTGCTAGAGGGCGTAAAGGTAAATTGCCTTTTCCCCGATATCTCTGCATTTTTTGAAAAAGTCTTGCACATCGGAAACAGGTCCTCATGGGAAATGTTTTGCATATAATTTCTAATTCTTGATGCAGAATGGTTTGGCCACCAGGTGGCGTAAGTGTCTATTTCTGCTCCTGATGCATTTGCAGAAAAATCTAAGCTTCTGAAAACTCGATTGATAAAAATATTTCGTGGACCAATACCGCTCCCCACGGAAAACCTTTTGAGAATACTTCCTGCATAAAATAGCGATATGATATATCTCTTATTTTTGTCGATATCTCTGCTTCTAAGAGTCCGGTTTGAAAAATTATTTCTTTATTGGAGAGTGTTTCCGTTGCGAAGTGTTTCTAATATAGTTTCAAATTTTTCAAGTAATGCATAGGTTTTCCGCTAGGGTCATACATGTAAATTGCGTTTTCCCGATATCTCTGCTTATAAAGATCCACTTTGAAAAAATCTTCTATATCGGATACAGCTCCTGAAAGGAAATCTTTTTTATTATAATTCTCAATTCTTTATAAAAAAAATTATTAGGCCACCAGGGGGTGTAAGGGTTTATTTCTGTTTCCGATGTATTTGCAGCAAAATCGACGCTCCTGTAATCTCTATTGAAAAAATTATTTCGTCGACCGATACGGCTCACCTGTTAAATCTATTAAGAATACTTTATTTTTAAAACAATGCATATTTTTACCGCCAGGGGACGAAGATGTAAATCTTTCTTTTTTTTTTTTTTTGTTTTGTCGATATCTCTGCTTGTAGAATCCGATTTGAAAAATTCGTTCTTGAGCGCGTTATCGATGCGAAATGTTTCTCATGTACTTTAAAATTTTTCTTAATGCATAACTGTGACACTAGAGGGCGCATGCTCATGTTTCCGCTTACAGCAATACCTGCGATAATAAAATACGATTAAAATAATTAATTTTCGGTCAGATACTACTAAGTACGAAAACTATTTGTCTGTATTTTCTTTCCAAAAATTGTACAAATTCGTGTCTAAACGTTGGATTAAAAAAATATTTGAACACCTCATGCCTTTTAGCTTGTGGGACACTTTGAAATACTATTGAGGTATTTTTATAGTTCACAGTTCTGTCGGTTAGTGGTGTTTGTGTATTTCAGTTTGCAGCTGTATCGCCGCTTCTAAAATCCTTATGGAGAAATTTCTTTTTTACCCTATGCCATTCGCGACAATAGAGATGTGGAGCATTATTCTCTTTAAAAAATGCACAGATTTCCAGATAGGGGGCGTAAAGTTAGTACGTGTTTTTAGCTATCTTTGCTTCCGGGGAACGTACACTGAAGAGCAATTGAGTTAGAGACAGCTGGCGTTATGCAAATGTGGCGCTGTGGGCGGCCCTGTAAACGGAAACGACATGACGTATGCAGGGATCCGACAATATAAGGAGTGATGCGACGGGAATCAGTAAGATTCGGACGCAGTATGGGTAAGACGAAGGATCTATGCGCATTTTAACGTGGGCAAGTTGTCGGGGCCCGACGAATAGGTCACCCCATCTCGGAAGTCGTGCAGGCATTGGGATTATCACGAGCCACTGTATTATGGGTGCACCGTGAGTACATCAAATTCGGTAAAACCATCCCTGTAAGTGCCAACTGCCGTGGACAACAGCGTGTGGATGAGCGGGGTCATTGTCGGCTAGCTCGCATTGTAACAGCGGGTAGACGGGCCACAGTGCAAGAAATCACTCGGCAATTTAATGAGGGTGCAAAAAACGCGTAAGCAGCCACACCGTCCCGAACCATCTCCTTGGACCCTAGACATGTAGGGAAATGTTGCCTGGACTGATGAGTCGAGATTCACGCTGGTACATGCGTATGGCTGGATACGAGTACGGCGCAAACCACATGAAGCGATGGATCCTTTTTGCCAGCAGGGTACTCTTCAAGCTGGTGGGGGTAGCGTTCTCGTCTGGGGACTGTTTACGTGGACTGAAATGGGACCTCTGGTACGTGTGACATCGTCCATCACAAGTTAACGTTACCGGGATATCCTAGATGACCATTTGCTCCCGTTTGCGCGTCTTCAAAATCCCACTGGGGACCTCATCCTGCAACAAGACAATGCACTGTGCCATCGCTCCCGAATTATATACGAATGGTTGGATGAACACTTTACCGACGTGACCTCGCTTCCTTGACCATCTAGGTCACCTGACCTCAATCCCATCGAGCACATCTGGGATGCCATCGAGAGAGATGTTCGAGGCTCTGACCACCCTCCATTAAATCTTCGTGAACTGTGGGAGCTTGTTCAGGAGTCTTGGATCCGTATGGCTTCCCAACGCTTCCGGTGTCTTGTCGAGTCCATGCCGAGACGAATCGCCGCCGTCATCAGGTCGAAAGGTGGTGCTATACGTTACCCGATAGGTATCTCTAATTCAATTGTGGTATTTGAAAAGTGTTTTTTCCACGAAACATATTTTTCTTCTATTTACAGCTTTTCCATTACGCAAAATTCTTCCGCTAGAAGGCGTAAAGTTATAACATGTTTTCTATATTTCTTCTTTTAATTATTCGATTTGCAAATCTGTTCGTTTTCGTTAGTGCTATGAGAAACTTTTTTGTGCTCCATTTATTAAATTTCGTAAAATAAAGCAGCTGTTTCTACACTCACGGACAATGAAATTTGCGCGCCAAGAAGGAAGCATCGAACTGAACTGAAATTTTATGAACGTAATGATAGAGATGAATGTTACACATGATGGCAAAAACTGAGCTGCAGTACAATTACAGAGGGATCTGTGGCACGCAGTCCGGTAAACTTCAATAACGCGTCTCACAGCCTCGTGCGGGGATAAATGCTGCAATATGGTCCAGCCTGGAGGCGAACAGTCTCCTGATATTGCCCTATGGTAGACTGGCCCACACGTGTTGGGTGCTGTGCTCCAAATCCCGGATAGGGCGGCACGGCGGCAGCTGGCGTTTCAACTGGTCCCACACATGCTCGATAGGGGACACGTACGCGGAGGGCGCAAGCCATGGAAGTGCCTGGACATGACGTAGGCAGTCCTGAGCAACCCGAGCCGTGCGCTGGCGGGCACTTTCCTACCGGTATAGCGCATTTGTAATCCCGGCCAGGAATGGGAGCACATGGGGCCGGGCCGTAGGATCTCATCCACATACCGCTAGCCCGCCAATGATCCACGTACCACTACTAGAGCTGATCGGCTATCGTAAGCAATGGCCCACCAGACCATAATGCCTACAGTGGGGGAGGTGTGGTCCTCGATAGCGAGGTTGAGATTGTGCCATTGACCCGGTGACCTCCACACCCGGACGCGATAATCATTTGTCCCCAAAACGAAGCGGCTGTCATCGTCAAAATCTACACGTCGCTAGTCTGTGGCGTTCCACGTCGCTCTCTCCTGGCACCAATGCACACGGAGCCGGAGAGGTCCCGGTGTTAATGGCAGAACATGTAAGGGGCGCTGGAATCGCAGATTTGCTTCCGCGAGGCATCGAGAAATGGTTCTTGGGCACACCGAAGCCGATACATCATCCTGTATAGTGGACCGGGTCCCCGTGGGATCCGTTCGTGCCTGGCGCACGATCCTTCCATCCTCTCTACCGGTGGTTCTTTTGGTCCGTCCGGAGCCCCTCCGCCGTGTGGCAATGCCGTCACGTGTACACTGCTCCCAACACAGTCGGTCGGTGTAGTTAGAATGATCCACGTGGCGTGCTATATGGCGCGCCGACCACCCTGCGGTTTTCAGCTTGATGATCAGGCCTCTCTCAAAGTACGTAAGTTGCGTAAATCGACGTCTCTGGAGTCTACCCGGCATTCTTGTCACTCTCTTCTCGTGCTTGCAACGGCCAGTGCTTTTCGCTTACATGGGGCATTATTATTCAGTCAGACACAGTGAGGATGCAGGATTTGTCATTTTTATGTAGGACTTCCGTCCACAGGGAGTAGAGTTTAGGTCCCAGCCACCTACAGCGAGATCGCCTTTTGGGCAGGACACAGAAACGGAAGGAATGAGAGCAAGTCTAGCGACTTTGACAGAACAGTTTGTAGTGAGATTAGAGTACAGTAGATGGCGCCACCGTACAAGTACGATATTGCACATAGATGGGTGAGAGAATTTCAGGGGGACATAGGAAAGGATAACCATTTTACCAGTGGGTCCAGCCTGGGGGCCGTCACTTTACGTGCTCGTCCGATGCACGGCGGATATTCAGCGATTGTTAGTAAATCACACCATCTCTGAAAGATCAGCCCAGGCTTGAACCTGGGGACCCAGCATCGACAGTCTGAAACACTAACCACTAAGCCATCCGCGGCTTGCTTACATGGGGCATCGACTACAAGCCGATTTATAAAGCTGCCAGTTCGTGCTTTCAGCGCCACCACAGGGTGTGCGGTCATGCGCACTAGCACCAAATGTAGGTCATTTGTATACCAGCACGCACTAGCTATTTGCAAAGTTTCGCGGTTGTAGCATGTTTTCTTATAGGTGCGCAAATTTCATTGTCCGTGAGTATATTTCTGGACGTTTTATCGATCGTAACAATCCAGGACTGATGTTTTTCGAACGGGTTGTATTGACTTTGAATAACTTTAATTCGCATCAAAAAGGATTGAAAGACGTTACAACCTAATATTCGGTGCCATCTTTCTTGTTGCTTATCTGTGCGAATCAATACCTGAAACTTTTAAATTGGAGCCTTTATTTTTATTTTATTCTATGTTACTTTAACTATTTATTTTTCAAGTTGTGTGATATTGCGTATTGGGGAAATGTGCTTTCAAATTGGAGGCTCTCGTTTCTCTGTCAGTTTCAAACTCAAAAAATATTTTTTGGAATTTATTTGTTGTTAACCAATATCTGACATAAAATACTAAATTAGACTTTTATATATTTCTGTCAAAAGGTTCTTTCAAAGACTCGGTTTTCGGTTGTATTTATCCATGCTTCGAATGGAACAAATAATATTTTCTACTTTCGTGATATTTGTTTCTCCGAAAAGTTCTTTAGCTTGCTTCATTTCTGCTTTCATGTTGATCTTACACCTGAAATTTATGCTATTTTATTTTACTCGCTTTCCGAACTAGAAATAATTTTACACGTAATCATCATCTTCTAGAAAAATATGCAATAATACTTTTGGCGTTCGCACCAAAGACATCCTTGTACATCAAAACTTCGGATGCATCATTTAGAAAAGTGTTTGACACTTTCGAATTTGCGCCTTTCTTCGCTTTCGTGTTTCATACTTTGATTCTGCTTTGTTTTCATATTTCAGTTTATTCCGTTTATTGCAGGCGTTTTGCACTTCCGCTATACACTCAGAACATTTATTTTCTACATTTTCACGTGAATTTATCGCCTTCATTAGCTGAATTTTCTTCATAATTTCAGGCTTTATATTGAAGGTGAGCTATTTTGTACAAAGGCTTCTCGTGTTCTCATCAAAGTTACAACTTTGTTAGTTTCGAAACGTATGTGGAATCAGTTTTTCCTTCAAGTAAATTTCGTCGCGACGTTTTTCAAAAACATTAATTATTCTCTTTGACAGTTTTCAACGCTACTCGTTTCGAAATTACGAAAACTAGAAATTACATTCATTTGCAAACTACTGGGCACATGGTTAAAAATTACTCTCTGAGATGGTAGACAAATAAAGCACAACAGCCACAAAAAACATAATTTCAAAGTATTATGGTACATATTTTCGTTCTATTTCATTTCCATAAGATTACTCATGCGTAATTGGCCTAAAATCAGGAGATGAAACCACAGGCTATACGTGCTCTTACATCGGCAATAAAAAGAAAAGAATTGCTGCCCAAACATCCCTTCGTCCTGGCAGTTTATACTTTACGGAAAATGCATTTATTAAAAGACAGCACTCCTAGTAAACAAAACTGTAATGTTACAAATTCATGGCAGACAAATTTTACTGGAATTTCTAAGAACATTTCTGAACATTTTGCCTAATTACAATGCTGCTCCATTATTTAAAATAAGCATTTTTGTATAATCCAAGCGTTTCCCACACAATTTACGAAACTTCATATTGCTTCATATAAATGAAAATTCATACGAACTACTCAGATAGTTAGAGTATTGTTCTTATTTCTTTAAATTTACCTGCAGATGACACCGTGGTGAATTCTATGTCGACAAATGAGTTGCTGAACGGGGAGGGTTGATCGGGAACAATTCTTCGCCCGTTTTCGGCTAAGTCATGATGATATGGTGGCAGGGCTATTTACTGGATTACTGTCAGTGCCCTGTCGTGTAAGTTAAAAAAAACCCGAGTTTCGAACAACCTGAATTTTTCATCCTTTACAAAAGAGAATTTTTTCGTATTCGCTGGATTCGTTCCGAGGTTGTTTGGGCTGGCTTAACAGAAATCGCGCGTCTTAACCACTCGCCTAGAAAGACTGGAGGGTCGTACACGCCTTTAAGGTAAAACTAATTGCGCGATTATGATATTTCTTGTCATTAAGGCTGTCTTTCAATGAGTGTTAGGCTTCATCTTTGCGATAGATGGCGCAAAATATCACTCCTTGGGCGTATCTTTTACGTCTTGAGGGATTGTCCCAAAAGTTGGCGTTAGCGAATGACTTGAAGACCTTACCATATTCAGAATGGAAGCAGCCTCTCGTTGGCTCCACAATGAAAAAACAAAATACGCGCTGTTACGTTTTAACCAATGACTTTGTTTGGGGTGGAGCTTAGTAAGTAGCCGTAGTTTCTGTCTCAAATTCAAGTGTTTTCTTGTAATGTACACATTTTCTCTTCAAAAAATGAACGTACAGTAGAATTTAAGATGATCTATGGAGGACAAGATTCCAATCTCACTTCAGTGCCCATTCTTTGATTTCTATTTGGCCTAGATAATTAAAAAAAATTAGACAGAAATGAGAGATTTTATTTCTCCCACACAGAAACACTGCTACGCTACTAGCTCCAAATCGAAATACTTTCTAGTCAGATAAATTTAATTTAAAAAAAAAAAAAACTTCTAGCACATTTTTCGGTAAAATAATTGCGACACGTATTAGATATGTCTCGTTTTTATTTGTGCTCAAAATTTTAAACTCTACAAAGTAATAGTTTTCGAGAAAATGTGTACAAAATAATTTGTATTACAGATATAGTACATAATTTCTGTTTCACTCATTCATAGACAACCTTAATGCGAGTGAATTAGTCGTTTTATTTCCTGTTGGAGCTTATTTTTTAATACGTTTTTGATATTTTTATTGTAGGGCAGATTATCACAAATTAGGTATTTTTTAATCGTGATTTTTCGAAGCAGCAGAATGCTTTGAAACTTGAGAACTTTTAAAACTCACAATGACTTTCATTTATCTTTAAGAAAAAGTGAAATGTACTGATTTTTAGTATTATTTCACAAAATTTCTAAATATAAAATTTACTCTTCATAGCTGTAACAACTTTTGTCTTAAGGACTCCTCACACTGATACATAGACAGCCTAATATCACCTGTAACCCGGTTTCTTACGGTAACACAATATACAACAGGTGGAGCTCAGACTGGTAGAGAGAGGAAGAAATATTCGATGCCACAATAACTAAAATTTCATGCGATATGCTGCCCATAATATCCGATCTCGCTACAGAACTTTAGAATCAGATCCTTCAACAGACGATTAAAATTTAATAGTTAATCAAACCTCAAGTATTTCCGCGAATGGTTTCTATTACCGACGCGTTTGGATGTTTCCGTCATGTGAATACACAAAAAGTGAAAAGAGAGATTTTCCATTAATATACAGGATGTTTCAAAACGAATGACCCGATTTCAAAGTAGTATATTTAATAAGGCAAATGTGGGATAGTTGCAAAACAAAGAGTCAAGTATGAAGGAAGGTCTAAAGTTTCACTCACCACAATTACAAATGCTCAATGTGCCCTCCAGCTGCTGCACGGACATCATCTAACCGATAGCTGAATTCATCCCAAACGCGTCGGAGAGTGTCTTCAGTCACAGAATTTACCGCGGCCGTGATTCTCGTTCGGAGCTCATCCAAGTCAGCGGGTAAAGGGGAGCACATAAACACTGTCATATACGTATCCCCATAAAAAAAAAGTCACATCGTGTGATGTCTGGAGATCTGGGAGGCCAAGCGTGTAGTGCCAAATCATGGGGTCCCCTGCGTCCAATCCAACGCTGAGGCAATGTGTCGTTTAGGAACCGACGAACTTGGGGGTTCCAATGTGGCGGTGCGCCATCCTGCTGTAAAATGTAATCTTCAGAGTCGTCCTGCAGCTGTGGAAGTAGCCAGTCCCTCAGCATTGCAAGATAGGAGTGCCCGTAACCGTGTTGTCCGCAAAAAAGAAAAAGCCATAAACCTTTCTAACAGAAACCGCGCAAAAAAAAACAAAAAAACATTTAGTTTTGGTGAATCACGTTCATGTTGGAGAGTTTGATATAGATTCTCCAGTTCCAATATGTGACCATTGTGGCGCGAGACTTTCACGCTTACATGAAAGGTTGCTTCATCGCTAAAAATCTACCTTTGTACGACGGTGTCGTCCTCCATGTCCTATAACAGAGTTGCACAAAAATCATTTTGTTGTGTTTTGCGATCTCCACGAAGAGCTTGCACCAGTTGCGGTCTGTGCGGCTTCAGCAGCAAACGTCATCGTAAAACACGCCAAACAGTCACATGAGGGACGAGTAGACTTCTGTGGGCTTCGCTGAAACGCCTCGTGAATTCGTTGCACATTCGTCGCTGAGGTGGTTGGTCGTCCAGGACTCTTTCCCTTACATAAACACCCTGCTTCTTCAAATTGTCGATACCAAGACGAATGTTTTTGCCCACTGGTGGAGCACTACCGTAACGCCGTTTAAACGCACGCTGCACCGTAATCACGGACTTGGTCTTGCTAAATTCGAGCACACAAAACGCCTTTTGTTGCCTCAACGCCATCTTCTCACTTACTAAGCGTAGCGGCTGTTTGGATGCTCATGCTGCCATCTAGCGGAAATCATAACAAACTCTGGGCCACGCCCGTAGACATGATACGAGTCGCATTCATCGGTGGTTCGTGGTTGCCGAGATATAACCTTTTCAAATCGGGACATTCTTTATGAAACACCCTGTACAAAAGGAATTGAAGAAAGATTTCTAAAAATTCAGAACTTTCCGTTAAAACATCTTAAAAACGGAAATTTACCGCCAACCAAAAAAAAAAAAAAAAAAAAAGAATTGCGGAAATTTTAATGAAAATTCAGAATTTTCCTGGCGTACGAAAAATCCGTGAAATTCAGGTCTCTTTCCGTCATTTCAGGGACAGGGTGCATCAGAAATAGTCCTTGCTAATTAACGAAAGTTAACATGGAAAGCGTCTCATGAATGTTAGGAAATCTTTTTCAGCGCACATATGAGCTTTTTCCTGATTTTTTTTATTGTGATTTATAATATTTACAAAATGATTTGTTCCTGCTCATTTTTAAGACTTCTTCCTCGTTTATCTCGAAGCTATGCTTCCCATTGTAACTTCACTTCTTCTTCAATCTTCCATTCTCCAACTCTCAATATTTACCCGGAAAAAGAATCTTCGAAACTACCTCTTCAAGAACCAGTGAATATTGTGTGAATATTAAGAGTAAGGCAGTGTATAAGAATGCTTTGAATTATTCCTTCCAATAAGAGAATTTGTTTCATTAATGAGGTAATGTACATAAACAAAGCCATCGCTCAATCCACGTCTTAATGATTAACACACATCAACCGAAAAATTGTTTTTCGACACCGCTGGGATCGAATCCCAGATCTCTCTATTACTAGCCGAGTGGGTTCGCTTTACGCTACGGTGCCAACAATCCACGGAGCTATGTGTGTTTATCTGTCAGCATCTGACTTCACAAATCCGTAGGGATGGGCTCAGCAACTGAGACGTCTCCATCTGGTGCGGCTTAACGGAACAAGCTATTTAATTATAAGTAATAAATCCAAAATGCGAGAGAAATGGTAAAATTCTTCCAAATACGTGGAGACAATATAAATAGACAAAGTCATCGCTCTTTCTACGTTTTCCTTTGAATAACACACAGCAACCAAAAAATTGTATACAGAACAGCAATCTTAAAGCACTCGGCTAGTTATCGAGAGATCTGGGGTTCGATCCCATAGGTGTCGAAACACTATTTTTCGGTTGCTGTGTGTTAATTAAAGAAAAACGTGGAAAGAGCGATGACTTGGTCTATTTAAATTGTCTCCACGAATTTGGAAGGTTTTCACCTTTTCTTCAGGTAATGTACAGAATTACAGAATCGCATGATTAAGAAAAGTTATTCTGATTTATGCGTCATCGTTTACTTAGTGTACATTGTATTAACGAAATTAAGGACGTGCTGTTAATATCTACTCAAGAGGTAGTGTTCTCACTTTGACGCAGTCTTTCCGCTCTTTCCAAAATTAAACTCTTTTAACTAAAGAATTTTAATGCAGTGCCTTTTTTTTTTTTTTTTTTTTGCTGTCAGTTGAGCACGATGCACGCGTAACAAACATACTACATGATCTCTGTTCTGATCTTCGAAAAAGCA
The DNA here is from genome assembly GCA_039090855.1 of Macrothele yani. Lineage (NCBI taxonomy): Eukaryota > Metazoa > Arthropoda > Arachnida > Araneae > Macrothelidae > Macrothele > Macrothele yani. Next base: position 50,328,428 of record CM077008.1, on the reverse strand, counting down.
TTCGATTCGGTAATAGAAGATCCGATTGAGAGAAATGAACAGTACGCTGACAGTAAGGAACACTTTTTCTTAGCGTAGGAAAGAACGACTTTTCATTCCAACGAACATTCGATTACCGATAGAGATGGTGTTTTGTATTTGAGAGTAAGGCCGTAATCTGGGATAACACTCAGAATAACCAGTAAATTCTTTGCTGGAATGAAGAAGTTTTAAAAACCATGATAAAAACGCATGTAGTTTGAGATCCAGTGCAAACAATTTCAATCAGTTCCTTCTATTTTGTTTGCATTTCTAAACTATTTTTCTTCAATGTTACTCCTAACTAAGCGCGTTATATTCATCCAAGGCAAACAGAAAATAATCATGTATAACATATCTCATATTTAAATGTACACGAATTAAAGCGTGCTAATGCTTAAGGGAAACATTATATTTTAATGGGTAAAATGGGATTATGTTTGCATACTTCTAAGAGCATAAAATATGTTTGTTATTCAGTAGTGAAAACTAACGGATATATTAAAAGTTCATGAACAAATATTCTCTACATGAGTTAACATATGATACAGAAAATTCCACTTAAAATTTATATGAAAATAACTCGTGTTTTCTGTTAGATAATTACGAAACATCATGCTTGGAAAATTTGAGTATTCAAAAACAATTCACTGTTTTAGCTAAATCATTCTCTTCAAAGCAAAGCACGTTGTTTCAAAAATGACGAAAATTCGTAAAACTGTTTAATAGATGACAATATTTTTTGGCACGCTGATGAACAAGGCATCTTTACGAAACGATGTAATGGAATTGTTTCAAAAATGACGATATTTTTTAAAACCGTTTAATAGGTGGCAATATTTTTTAGCACGCTGATGAACAAGGCTTCTTTTCGTAACGATATAATGAAATTCACAAAGTATTTACATTCGACTTTGCACAAAATTATATATATCTCACAAATGTTTACGTAAATCACTCAGGTAAGAACGATAAAAATTCATTTCATTGGCTTCTGAAATAGATATCAAAACTGAATTTTAAATCCAAGTTTCCTGAAAAACAAGATCCAGGGAATTCCTGAAGAAAAGAAGGTGAATTACGCGCCTTTGTAAGCGGAATACTTTCGAAAAGGATTTGAGATTTGGCCGTGTTTCGTATTTTAACCGAAAGAATTATTTTTCCCTGCATTACAATCGCTATCTGAATAGAAATTGACGCTATCTGCTTTGTTTTATCGCATCGGTTCTGACGCCCATTATTTCCTTAAGTTACATTCGCTTGCAATTCCAATGCTCGAAATCTTTTACAAGGCAAATGTCTCGCAATCGTGTTCCGTATAGCTATTTCGTTTTTGAAAGCTTCAGTGGAAATCTTTGACTTCTGGTGTCTTTGATTGGGTTTATTTTCTTTCTTTTTTTCTTTTCTATACATTCTTCATTGATTTTCCACCCCGAGCTCATCGGCTGTTTGATCTTGTGGTTACGGTTTTATTGAAAAGCCTTCGGGGCTCGGCTAAACCGAACATCGACGCCTTTGCAGCATCCAATTTTTATTTCCTCCGCTGTTTTCCTCAGGGACTTCTCAATGAGAAAGGAAAACGATCTGCTAATGTTGTAGTGCAGATACAGATAGCCCGACGACTGCTTCGTCTGATACTGTGTGGAATGCCAAAACGCGGCGCAAAAATAAGCATTTCATTATTATTACTGAAGAAGAATTCAAAAATGCGGTAAATATCACTTCAGCTTTTCTCTTTTGCATATTTTCATTCCCACTTTCTTTTAGTTACTTGTCTTTTTATTTTTTCTCTGAGCCATAAAGAAACCAAACTCTGCGCAGAATGACATTAGGAAATTCAAACTATGACGACATATATGGATCTTCTATTTAATCTTCCGATCTAAATCTGACAGGCCGATACATGCACATTACACCACCGACTATATCATCGACGCTGAAGAAGAATAATACGTATATGCACAGATGTGTGTTTCACATTCCGACGTGTTCAAATATGAGGGGAAATTTAGTTCGGCTGTCCGGGTGGCTAATTGGTGTAAGGAACAATTTCCTTCACAGAGTTGTATAAAAGTAAAATATATCTGCATAGACAACCACTGAAACAGGAAACCTGCTGTAAACGCGCGGAGCACGAACTACGATAACAACAGAATAAGATAATTTACAGAAAAATTAATGAAACAATAAATAATTGTTGGAGATTTAATGATTAGTACATTACAATTGAATGTGCAGCAATGTGAGTGAAATGGACCTTTATGGCAAAATATCAAAATATTGGACTACGCACCTCATCGAAACAAGAGAAAGTTTTTATATCTAGAAAAACTGTTCCATTAATGAACATTCAAAATTTATAAATATCATTTTCAACAACTTAATTCAAAAATAGAATAGACTTACAAAATACATAAGAAAAATATTTTAATATAATTACTGGCAACTGTAAAAAAAGATTTAAATTCTTTCTGTGTAAACAAAACTTTTGATACAGTTCCTATACATTGAGAAAAGGCTTTAATAAAATCTAGAAATTTCTGTAAAATCAAAAGAACTCAGAAGATGTGAAAAATAACTGAAAGTTAAAATTGAAATTAAGTATATTAATCTGAGTAAACCATGACTACGCGTAATAACTGCTGTAAATAACACTTTTTTTAATCTACAAGCAGAAACTATCTACAAAATCTGCTGATAATTTGGAAACTACCCGCGTAAAGCGTACGCACGTACGTCTACATTCTGCTACTTTGCTCCTCCATTCGTCTGATATGCGCCCTGTTTTAGTACCCGATGTGGCATGGGTATTGTGCTTCTGTGATGGCGCAGGTACCAGAGGCGTAGCGAAGAGGGCGTTCTAGATTCGGGACCACCCTGAGGGTCATTGAGTACGAATTTAAAGCGATATACTGTATATATTAGGTGCACAAATAAGTTTTAAAGCGTTTTAAGACAACGCAACATGTAATTTGAGAGAAAACAACAATAACTTTACGAATCAAAATTTTCGCCGTCGTTATCTATCACCTTTCGCCATCGGTCGGGCAGCGGACGGATTCCAGCGAAGAAGAATACTTCGTCGTGTGACGCGATGAAGTCGTCAACCCACTTTAGCACTTTGTCACATGTCCGGAAAGGTACAGCAGACAAACCATGTTGCATCGATCCGAACAAATGATGGTCTGAAGGGGCTATGTCGGGACTATACGCCGAGTGCTCCAAAACTTCCCATCCAAGCGTCAATAACGTTTCCTTGATTGATTTCGCAACATGCGGCCTAGCGTTGTCATGCAGTAATTTCACAGGATGCAATCCTTTGCTTGTGAATGGACGTTTTTCCGACAGATTTCCTGGTTCAATCGCAGCAATTGTTGCTTGAAGCGTTTAGCAGTAACAGTTTGGCGCTGTTTCAATAGTTCATAATAGAGCACAACCTTCACATCCCACCAGATGCACAGCAGAACTTTCTTGGAGTGAATATTTGGGTTTCGGTGTCGTTGCTGCACAGGGTCTACCCAGTGTTTTTTGCGTTTAGAATTGTCGTACCATATCCACTTTTCATCAACCGCCGTAACGATTTTCCACAGAAAAGACGTTCTGTGTTGTTTATTCAACAGATTCAAGCACTTCATGACACGCTCGTCCATATTCCTCTGGCTCAGGTCGTGTGGCAACCATTTTCCTTTCTTCTGAATCTTTCGCATTACGCGTAAACGATTGGAAATTGTTTGTTGAGTTACCCCCAGTTGTTCAGCTAGTTCTTTTTTGCTTGAGACGAATCTTCATCCATCAATGCTTGCAGTTCCTCATGTGCAACCTTCTGCCGGGCGCGTTCTCGATCGCTAACATCAAAATCACCTGATTTAAACCGTCTAATCCAAAACTATACGTGCTTTTCGATACAATATTCTCCCCCAGAACAGATCGATGCACATGCTTCTGCAGCACTGTTTTCTTGATGAAATTCATAACGGGTGCGGTGTCGAATAAATGTAGTATCGTTTGCCATCTTTCACCTACCGATGTGCAAGTGCGTTTGCCTGTTGGGAAAACTTCTGTGTCACATTTTATACTCTGGACCATGTTAAAAACGCGGGGGAATATCGGAAATGTACATTAGAGGTATATATAAATACAAAAAACGCTTTGAAACTTATTTGTACCCCTAATATGTGTATATGAAGCTTTCGCTAATGAACAAAATCCACGAACCTCCCCCCGCCCGTCTTACGAAATTGCTGGCTACGCCACTGGCTGGTACTGTCTCTTCCCTGGAGTTAGTGGAAGCGAATTAGGAACTAGTTACAACGTATAATCCTGAGTTGCTCAAGATGGTGGCTAAACACCGAAACGAACAAACAAAATTTTAGTTTGTTCTTTAAAGAATCAACATGTTACTGCGCTCCCCAGAACAAGTTCATACCAAGTATACTTGAGGCATTAACGACACATAGTAGCGTTTACCACATGCACTGTCCTACTAACGAACACTCCTCTATTGATGGCGAATTAGATCCTCCCCGAACACAACGCCACGGACCCATCTATGCTAGCAGGGCTGTGATGATGTAAGAGAACAATAGTGAATGTAAATTACCTAGATTAGCATATTTAACTGATTTCCAGCGAGAATTGAGAATACGCTACTACATACACAGAGGAGCAATTGAATTTATCACAGCTGGCGTTATGCAAATGTGGCGCTGTGGGCGGCCTTGTAAACGGAAACGACATGACGTATGCAGCGATCCGACAATATAAGGATTGATGCAACGGGAATCAGTAAGAGTCGGACGCAATATGGGCAAGACGAAGGATCTAAGCGCATTTGATCGTGGGAACATTTTCGGGGCCCGACGAATGGGTGACTCCATCTCGGAAGCCGCGCAGGCACTGGGATTTTCACGAACAACTGTGTCACGGGTGCACCGTGAGTACATCGAATCCGGTAAAACCATCCCTGCAAGGGCCAACTGCCGTGGACAACAGCGTGTGGATGAGCGGGGTCATCGTCGGTTCGCTCGCATTGTAACAGCGGATACGCCGGCCACAGTGCAAGAAATCACTCGGCAATTTAACGCTGGTTCACAAAAATGTGTAAGCATCCACACCATCCAGAACCATCTCCTCGCTATGGGGTACAGAAGCCATCGTCCCACGAGGGTACCACTGCTGACCGCACATCACATTGTGCAAAGATTAGCATGGGCGCGGGAACATCGCCATTGGACCCTAGACATGTGGGAAAATGTTGCCTGGACTGATGAGTCGTGATTCACTTTGGTACATGCGGATGGTAGGATACGAGTAGGGCGCAAACCACATAAAGCAAGGAATCCTTCTTGCCAGCAGGGTAATCTTCAAGCTGGTGGGAGTGGCATTCTCATCTGGGGACTGTTTACGTGGACTGAAAGGGGTCCCCTGGTACGAGTGACATCGTCCCTCACAGGTCAACGTTACCGGATATCCTGGAAGACCATTTGCTCCCGTTTGTGCGTCTTCAACATCCCACTGAGGATCTCATCCTGCAACAAGACAATGCACCGTGCCATCGCTCCCGAATTGTATCCGAATGGTTGGATGAACACTCCACCGACGTGACCTCGCTTCCTTGGCAAGCTAGGTCACCTGTCCTCAATCCCTTCGAGCACATCTGGGATGCCATCGAGAGCGATGTCCGGGGCTCTGACCCCCCTCCATCAAATCTTCGTGAACTGTGGTAGCTTGTTCAGGGGTCGTGGATCCGTATATGACTTCCCAATGCTTTCGGTGTCTTGTCGAGTCCATGCCGAGACGAATTGCAGCCATAATCAGGGCGAAAGGTTACTAGACATGTATCTATAATTCAATTGCTCTTTAGTGTATGCAATCACTTTCTATATGATATTTCATCGGCCCTGAATATTTCAAGGTCGACGGCCGGTCGACTGGTGATGTAATATGCCAATGGTAGCGGAGTGAGGCTTAATCTGTCAAGAAAGGACCATGAAAACCTTCAATGCTAACAGAACGTGACATGAGAGCTGGCTGGGCATAGTATTGAAATTTCACGACAGAAATCATCATTGTCTCAAATTACGCAATCTTTATGTGATGCTATTGGGATTGATGTTAGCACCAATAGAATGTACAAAACTGCATGACAACATTTTCCAGTGTCATTTTGAACTGATGACCAATGAAAAATTGTGCGTTGGATTGATTAGTCACTCTACACAGCTTGCCAGTGTTGTGGTCATTCTTGGATGCGGCAGATCCCAAGAAAAGGGTACGTTCTGGACTGTGCTTTTCCTACAGTGAAGTTTGACGAAGGAATCCTGGTATTATGGAGCTGTTCAGCTTGGGGACATCAGCCGTTTTCAGTAAAATCATGAATTTTAGCATGACTTTTGGAACAATTATGCACTACCAACATAGTCGCAATACTTTGGGAAAAGCTGTTTTCGATAAAACCATGAATTCTGAATTTTAATAATAAAACAACATTTAATAACTCTATGAGTATGTCAACGCGCCGTGTCGTACTGTCCACAGCGTTACAGATGATTTTGAAGACATGGGCGTCGGAACGTTGGACTGACCTGTTCGACTTCCTGATCTGAATCGTACAGAGAAACTCTAGTGTGATTGAAACGTCGGTTTCATGGAGATGTAGATCGCAGATCAAACCAATTTGAACTAATCACCGCTTTGAATGGTGCAGCACTTCGGCGGACATTTAGAAAACAGTGGTGGTGAGTATGCCATGAATACTAAAGACTGTCATATGGAACAAAGGTTTTGGCACACAACATTACATTTACATTACATAAAGATTATTTAAATAAAAACTTTAATCATATATCTTGTACATGAAGATACCACCAGTTGTATGTCAGCGAATACTCCGCTTTACTTTTGTTATACCGTAGTCCCTTTCCCCTTTTACGGGCGTGGAAAACCCTACCTCGGACATTCAAAAAAGTAAAAAAAAGGAAACGAAACTACTGGTCAATTAACATATTATCTGTTTTCTAATTCGCTAGTTCTAGAATTTATGTATCATCATTATTTTGATGCTATTGCCACGGGTCATGAATTTTATGCGATGGGAAAAGGGAATGTCGTTACGCCAAGTAAGATTACCTGGACGCCCTTGTAAGTATAGCATTGACTCAATGGTTCATTGAAGTCGTACGTTATCCCAAATGATTATCTCGTCCTCTCAGCCAGTAGAATTGGCAAAGTACTCATATAGAGTCAAACAATCTTAACGCACCTTGCTCATTCTCAGATGGCGAACCGATGACCAATCAGCACTTTCGTTCTATCGGAGTAGGCGAATAAAGTAATATTTCCCTACGTATCTAAAAATGCTGTTCCACTTTCTTTGTCTGCTCCTAAGCAACCATGCATGTAACTTTATGATAAAAAGTATTCAGTCACTTGATTTTTCACAAATTCTATGTAACAGGACAGAAATTATTATAATATCCAGTTGGTCAACCCTTTTCTGCTATCACGGTTTCCCCACTGCCGGGAAGACTTTCCACTATGTTTTGATACGTTGCTCTTGGAATCATCTTCCAGGATACGTTGCTATGAAGCACCTTTCAAATTCAGTTCCTCGTTTTACTTTAAATAATATTTTAAATCGTTGTATTTTAATTGAAAAACTTAAACAGGAAGAAACATTGCATGTAAGCAATGTCCACTGATTTTTCCCTTCAGTCTAGTAACAAATATTCCATCAAAACATAATTTTTTTACGTTATTCCATCCATTCTGAAAGCGAAATAAATGTGGACAAACCGGACGGCGGAGAAAGTGAGCCGTGGACGAAATGAACTGGACCAAGTGAGCCGTGGACGAAATGAACTGGACCAAGTGAGCCGTGGACGAAATGAACTGGACCAAGTGAGCCGTGGACGGAATGAACACGGACAAAGTGGTCCGTCACCGCACACTGCGCGAGATGAGCTGGAGGAGGTTCTGGTTATCTGAGTGAGGAAGGTCATTCCATTCGGTACCGATCGTACCCAAAGTTCATCTTGGGTAACTGGCAACGGAGACTGACGGGCCAGGCGTAGACCGCCCATAGCCAACACTTGATCAATGGGTGACAAACCAAGAGAACACGCTCGCCAAGGAAGACGTGGCACATGTCAGGCATCCAAGAGCTGTAAGGTATCCCGCGCCACATGTGGTCAGCATTATTCTGTAGAAATCTGTGACCGTAGACTGTTTGCAGATATGGGAGAACTCCAGCCTTCACAACTTCTGCGACACACCGCTGGCTGGCCATGGCTCCTGTAATGCCAACGACAAACGTTTATGGAATCCAACCGCACTCCACACCAGAACGCTAGGTGTCTCGGAAATAGAGATAAGCTCAGGCCTGGGCTCGGACGGGCTCAGATTTCATTAACTACCGAAAAACCCAGGCCTTGGCTCGAAATTACACGTCTTGAATTTCATTACTGTAATTAATTCAACACGTGTAATTCAAAGCCCGGTTAAATTGCACGTGTTGAATTTCATTGTGGATTTGTTACCATGATGGAAGGAGTTTCAATTTCCTAAGCTAGCTGCCATTGCAAGACAATTTTGCTTAGCAAGACTTGCATTATGCATTGTTCAAAGCTATGGCCCAAGCAAGGATTAGTTTAAAGAGGTCTGGTATCGAAAAACTGGGAAAAAATCCCATTCCCATTTTTTTGTATTTTATTAAAAATCAAGAATCTTATCTTTAAAATGATGTATTAATTTCCAAAATTGTGCAGTTAGAAGTATTGCTATTTATTTTTTTTAATTTCTTCATTCCCGCGATTTTTGGGGTGACGTTGGTTTTTAGTACAGCAGGTCGAGTTTTAGAGAAAAGAAGATGAAGTTGAAGCGCTGAGGTATTAGATGCCGTTCTCTCTCTCTCTCTTTTCATGATGAACTTGATCTGGAAACTGCACACACATGTGATAACAAGTTATATCGTAGATGGCCAGCTGGAAGTATACAAGCTCTATCGCACTTGTCCCGCAGGAAGTATACAAGCTCCATCGTAGCAGTCCCACAAGAGGTATGCAAGCTATATGGTAGTGTCTCGCAGGAAGTATACAAGCTCCATCGTAGCAGTCCCACAAGAGGTATACAAGCTATATGGTAGTGTCTCGCAGGAAGTATACAAGCTACATCGTAGCTGTACCACAGGAGGTATACAAGCTGTCCCGCAGAAGGTATATTTTGCCTGCTAAAGGAAATTCGCGGAAATTGTGACAGTAAGGTAGTGTTAGTAACTGCGGCAGCTGATAAGATCCATGCGTAAAACTAACGGACTTTGAAGATAGTCGATTTTTTGAAGTGCGGAAAAGCGGACTTTCCTGCCGCTCATGTTAAACGAAACGCAAGCACTGTGATGCAAAAAATGACGTCAGTGGGAAGAGGAAGGTTTGATGCTCTGACGTGAGGGTCTGGAGCCCAGCGATGAAATTCACATGGGAAGACCGTCATCTCCTCCGTACGGCGTTGGCAGACCAAGCAAATACCTTCCGACGGTTAACAATGGATTTCTGTATCCCATCGATGGTTGTCTTCAAGCTCTAATAGACGCCGTTTGCGTCAGAGAGGCATCGTCGCTTGCCATATGTTAATTCGACTTACTTTGACCTTAAACAACCGACGTACGTGTCCGTAATGCTGCCGAAAACGCAGATACTGTCGTGATGAACGGCAGTGTATATAGAGTTGAAGTTCAGCCTAATGATACATGAAGGAGGTATCCTTGTACGGAGAAACCGTGGTGGACGGCTAATGGAGGTGAGCAGTATGCATCGTCATACGCTCCCGATAGAGATGAGTTCGGGCTCAATTTTAGGAGCCCGGGTCCAAAGGCCTAGAGCACGGGCTTGGCCCGCTTTCTTTGATTATACGTGTTTGCTGAGCCCGGGCCCGGATTCTCGGAAAATTTGCTTATCAAGGCTTGCATTTATGCATTATACACTGGCCAAAGATATGGCCCAAGCAAGTATTAGTTTAAAAATCATTAGTTTAAAAAGTTTAGTTCAGTAAATCCACTTCACAATATTAATATATTTTTAGAAATACTACGCATAAAGCCAAATGTTCTAAAATGTGGATTTGAAAATAAATAAATAATCAACGTGCCCTTCGACCGTATCAGAGGAATCAGTAATTTTGGTAAAAGCTGAAGAAAAGAAAATCGTTTAGAAACAAAAAATTCTATACTTTATTTCTTTTGGATTTCTAAATTTACTTTTATTTTGAATAAATTGCATTATAAAACGTACAACGCCGTGCAGACAGTTGCAAGAGTTTGAAATTTTGACTCTAGAAAACTAATCTTTGCAATATAATTTACATATATGCTAATTGTAAAGGTAGTTTAGAGTGATGTAGTAGAATATAAAAAAAAAGCATGTAGGGAAATTTCCAAAATTAAATAAAAAAGAAGGTAAAAGCATTCCAGACCAGATTATTCTGCATTTTGTAACATTAGCAAAGCTATGCGCTTAATAGTATAATAGTCACTGTATTAGCAGAAAAGGGTTGACCAACTCGATATTATAATAATTTCTGTCCTGTTATATAATAATTTCTGTCCTGTTTTGGTAGTTACTACTCCTGGGAATAGTTACGACATAGTTGGTTTATCTTCTGCGTGAAACCACCAAATAGCCTGTAGCCTCTTGGTGGCTACGAGAGCTTTGCTAGCACAAATCATTTGCATCTCTTTACGTGTCTTGCCCATCCTGCGCGTTTCAGCCAGATCGCACACGTTTTTCCTGGTGCTGTACTTTGCATTTGTACATCATTGTACATATACAGTGATGTACAAACATCATTGTATATGTACTGTATATGGAAACATGGATATTTCCACATGCAGCGGCATGCCGAGCATCGTCAATAGCTGTAAAGATTTGGCTACTCCGGCAGCCAAGTTGTCACACAGGAGAGATGGTGTTAGCTAAGCGCCCACTGGGGTCTCTGATTAGGTATGGGTGGTGTAACGGTTAGGCTCCACTTTCCACCCGAAACTAATTGATCTAAATTAGGTTCGTGCGACTGCTTATAGCCGTAGATGTCCATGGTGGTCGCTAAACCGCGTCCGAAATAAATTGTCTTGTCGTAAAGAGGTATTTAATTCCTTCTTTAATACCTTTTACAGAAGTAACGAAACAGCGACAACAAAATAAGCTCTTAGGCTATGAGCACAAGTAATTTGAGAAATAGGTTTTGTATGTCATGAAACACACAGCTTGTAAATTCTGGAACCGTAGCATCCAGAATTACTTAACAGTAGTTAATTAGTTCTTGATAAAAAATAGTCGAAATCTGTAATAGGAGGATTCAAGGAGATGATATGATAAAATCCCATTTACAGGAAGGAACAGAGAAACATATGCAGGAGCCACCCGACAGAGACTGTCACGAAATGTAAATTGGGTTGCCTTAAATGCCAATGGATATGCAAAAACCAAAGATCGGATGAAAGAAGTGTTTGCTTTTCTGGGAAGAACCAACAATGAGACCATACTCTCAACAACGCATTTTCGTTTCTTGCTCCCAGGGGAAAAGCACGCAGCTAAGGATGTAAAGACCGAAAACCACAGCAAGACACAAGTTTATTCTCCAGAATTCCATGCAAAAGTTCATTAAAAGCTTTTGAGGCATCGAAGGTCAATACTTGAGCTTATTTCGGAAATGTTTATTCCGTGAGTCTAATATTAGTATTATTATTGGACTGCACTAGTGCGACTGACACAATTCGTAAGGTGTTAGGGCCGCCCCGGTGGTGCAGTGGTCTAAGCGATGGCCTCTGATCATTCGTCCGAAAGGGGTCCTGGTTCGAATCCCGTGTGAGGCATGGATGTTATGTTTGTCTTACGGCACTGGACTGCTTCTAGATCATCGAGCTGCTCATGGTGGTCGTTAAACCTCTAATAAAAAAAAACAAAAAAAAAACAGTTGTTTTGTACCCACGCCATTAACACTCTTATGATCTGGCTCCGGCTTTGCGTCGCAATCGGAGGATGTAGATCCCCCGTTTACACTATACATGACAGATTCAGGCATTTTAAAGCCTTTCCAGTCAGCGCTAATATCAATTTATGCCAAATAAATGGGGATGGATAATAGTAACATGCAAGCAGAGAAACTAATTTTATATTTAATTAGGTTACAAAAAGATTATTGATTACGGGCTGGATTTATTCTATTTGCTACACAGTTTCCTAATCACCAGTCAATTAAAACTGCATGCAAGGGTCCTATTAAAATTCCTACTGATTGCACGGTGCAATCCCTACTGGGCATGTAGTCCAATACAATAATGAAAATTTTTCTTACTTACTTGCAGGTGAGTAGTAACAATGCAGAATGCACGCATTGCTGATGGAGCGGTAGTTTTATGAATCACCATGAAGAGTGTGCACAAATGCACAAACCGTTTAGTTATATGAATAAAGGAATCCCACCGGTTGCTGCACTTTCTCCGCTTGTCGAGGTCCGCGCTCACATACCCGTACAGATCCTTTTTGGCGAAGGGGATCCGATTCCCAGGCGAACTCATTGCTGGTCCCTTCGGTAAGGGTCAGAAAGATGTGTTATCTCCTTCTGTCCTTCTATAGTGCTCTCTACGACTTACACAACAGCTATCAGACCGGCAGCCTAGTTTATACCGCCACTCTCTTGGTATTTTCAGAAGCCGTATGGAAAAAACCAGGTTCTTTTTTGTGCTCCCTATTTTCAGGCACTCGGTTTCGTTTCAAAGGTAGTCCGATGATATACACTGAACGGAATGACCGCGTCGGTCAATGTTTTGCCTTTAATGCGGGCTTTCTATTAGAGAAGGCATAGCAGGACTCATTTAAAAGGACACGAAGCAATACTTTCGATGCTCCCTGTGGGCCTGCAGCTAAACTCACATTCGCCACCTTGCATTCCTGGCACTGTTACTCCTGCCCCTAAAACTCCAAATGCTCATGGATCTTTTAGGATCTCCACAAAAGGAAGCTCTTTTCTTTCACACGTATCAGGCAAGAAAACGTCATCCATCAACTGACTAACTTTCTATCACTGTACATCATCTTATCAGAATAATATGACCACCACCGGAATCACAGTGTACCCCCGCCCAGGCACGTCACAGAGTGCACGTGACAAGGTCGACCACACGGAGATATAAGCGGCCGGCTAGGACAGATGAGCCATAGTGTGTGACGTGAGCACAATGGGCAGAGGTAGTGATCTGACAGACGTTCAAAAAGGAACGTGCCAAAGGTGGAAGCATCTCAGAAACAGAAGACTTCGTGGCTGTTTACGAGGTACTGTAGCAAGGGTGTACTTAAGAATGGACCGCCAGTACACCGAGTACCTCCCGACATCATAACTGTACAGCCCCAAAGGCCATCATCCTCATAGGAGAAAGTCATCTCCGTCGACTGGACGACATGGCGACGCGCAACAATGCAGAAATTCACCACGCAAATGAACGCTGAGGCACCCACGTACGTGTACGCCATAACCGTTGAGCGAACACTTTTACGCATGGGTATGCGGAGTCGACGCAGCCTCAAGGCGCCCATGTCAACCTAGGTCCATCGGCAACGAAGCCTGCAGTTCGCATAGGACTACCGTCATTGGACAGTGGAAAAGTGGGAAAAGGTTGCCTCCTCCGACGAATCCAGGTTTCTACTCCACAGAAGTGACGCGTGGTGACGGATACGGCGTCAGACACACGAGAACAAACACCAGATCACTCTTGTCGGTCAAGTATAGTTCGGCGGTGGCAGTGTGCATGTTTGGTGGATGTTTTCATGGTATGACCTGGGACCGCTGGTATCACTGGATGGGTCCCTCAACGCCAATGGTTAGCTGTCCATCCTCGCTGACCACATGCATCTCCTCATGTTGGACGTTTGCCCTAGTGGTGATGATATCTACAAACAGGACAATGCGGCGTGCCACGTCACTAAGGGGTTGCGTCAGTGGTTCCAGTAGCACGACAGCAATGTCTCTGTTCTCCCATGGCCGGCGAAATCGCACGACCTCAATCACATAGAGTACTTGTGGGACTATGTGGATCGACAGATTCGACGTGCCGACCCACAACCACGTTACCTATGGAACCTCCGTGCTATTCTGCAGTCCGAATGGACATGTGTGCATTGGTCAACCACCCAGGGCCACATTGCGTCCAAGCCATGCCGTCTCGCCGCTGTCTCCGGGCCAAGGGTGGTTATTCCCATTATTATGCAGGTGGTCATATTATTCTGATACGACTGTGCATATTTTTAAAGAAAGGCCTGTTAAACACCAAAAAGCACTCGGCTTTGCGTACGACTCTGATTTCGACTCTCAAATTCCTTTCACTCGCCCAGATATAACTGCTTGTTTTTGTCTAGGATGGGTTTCACAAGACCTGTCTTCGCGTTCTCGTGTGCAACAGGAGAGGCCTTCTGGAGATATTTCGCTCAGTGTTTGCAGTTTCTCTGTTCAATTTTTACAGACTGTATCAAAATGCCTATGCAAAGAGTCTCAAAATCAGTATATCCCAAAGTAACGATACAATCTGATGCGCTCGTATGACAACAGAATTTGACGTTCTGATATTACAGTGAACTCAGTTTAAGGAACTCTACCACTGTGTACAAAATCGCATTTTCCCGGTGCAACCGCCTTACTTAACGTGATGGTCCCCAGTTTTTAAATAATAAAATCAAGAACTGCTGCATGGAAGGCACATGAAGAACGTTAACCCGAAGCAATTCAACCTGATAACTGATTAAAAAAAAAAAATATGCTCGCTAAATAACCATGAATTATTAGCTTTTTCAACAAAGTTGCTATAGTTTTTGATGCAAGGATATCTCCCACTTTTAGATAGAATTTTTAAGCAAAAATTATATCATCCTTTTTATCCAAAACTTTCTCAGTGCAGGCGAAGTAAAGCACCATTTCTGAGTTCTTTTCCCTGTTACTATGAGCAGAAATATCATAACCATTAATCATCTTCAGTCTATTGCTGGATGGTCTCCCCAAGTATCTTCCACAACCTTTGAGTAATTCCATTCCGTCTCAGTCTGGCATGCTTTCAAATTTCATCTACACATATGTCATGTGGTTTCCGTCTGGGTCTTTTCCTGTCCCTTGCCACCCAGTCTAGTTCTTCAGTTTACCAGCAGCATTTGATTCTTCAAGCAATATGTCTAGCCCATTGCCATTTTTCAATTTTAGGGATCTTACTTTGATCATGACAAAAATCGACTGTACTTCTTTTATGGATTCATGATTTACTTTCCACCAAGCATGCATCGCTCCATGCTTCTTTGAGTTGTTCGCACTCTCTATATGTCGTGTTTTAGTTATGGTCTATGTCTCTGATCCCTAAGTAGAACTGCAAGGTACCCCAGACCTTTCTCGGACGAATGGTCATAAGCTAGCCAGATGTCTGTCCTCCAAGTTAGATGTAGTCATCAGTTACTTCAATATGTGCCCCATCAACCCACATTTCGTCAGTGTTTGTTTCCAGCTTTGCTTTCCGTAGGTGCATCTTTCATCCCACTTCTTTTCTGTTGTCATCAAGTTCCTAGATCACCCTCTACAGTTCTGAGTGGGTGCTTACAAAAGTGACATCAGCAAAACAAAGGGGAGTTCAATTGTCTGCACTAATCGCTACCCATTTCTCCTTGAGTGAAATTATACACTGAGTGGCCACTTTATTATGACCACATGACAGTTTTAAGCAAATGAGCTATGGCTGCACGCTGTTGCCGCCAGAGGGTGAGGCTAGTATAAAAAGGGAAAGCTTAGTGCTTGCGACAGTAGTAGAAGTAATTTTTGGGTGACGAGACGGGTAAAAAATACGATTTGACGGACTTTCAACGTGGGATGATTGTAGGAGCTCGGAGCCATGGAGTGAATATCGTCGAAACCGCCGCATTCATGAAATGTCCCAGAGCAGCTGTTGTTAAAGTGTTTGAAGACTAGACTGTCAGCCAAAAAAACTGAGTCTCCACTTGCAACGTGTGGTCATCATCAACTAGTGACTGCTCGGGCGTAACGGAGAGCGTCCAGACTGGTAACAGAGAACAGAAGAGCAACAGTACAGCAAATTACAGACCATCTTAATCAAAGATCCCCTCAAATGATCTCTGCACGCACTGTTCTCCGTACACTGCATCGGATGGGATATGGCAGCCGAAGGCATGTTCGAACACCTTTGCTGTCTGCAGTTAACAAGAGAAAACGTCTCCAGTTCACACAGGAACACAAGGATTGGACAGTCGATAATGGGAAACAAATTATGTGGCCCGATGAATCACGTTTTCAGTTGCACCATGCCGATGGCCGAATGAGGATTTGGCTGAAACAGCAAGAAAGCATGGACCCCAAATGCATTGCTACAACCCTTTAAGCTGGTGGAGGCATGTGTTCCTGGCATGCTTTGGGCTGTTTAATTCGTATTTATCAATGTCTGACTGGCATATTATATCGAAACATCGTTGAGGACCAAGTGCATCCTGTCATGTAGATGGTTTATCCCAATGACGATGGCTACTTTCAACAAGATAATGCGTCCTGCCATAGCACTCGTATTGTACAGGATTGCTTTAAGGAACATGTCGTGAGTTTACTTTGCTTAGGTGGCCCCGACAATCTCCAGATCTCAACTACATTGAGAATTTGTGGGATGAAGTTGAACGAGCCATCAGACAGCTGGATCCACAACTTTGCAATCTCACACTCTTGGAAAGTGCTTTTCATCAAACATGGTCTGATATTCCACAAACCACCTATCAACATCTCGTGGAGTCTATGCCACGAAGACTCGACGCAGTATTAAATGCAAAAGGTGGTCCAACGAATTACTGAGGGGTGGTCATAATAAAGTGGCCACTCAGTGTATTGTTAAAGAAATAGCAAGATCTGGTTGTTAATTTCACATTGCTTAAGGAGAAAATGAAATCTCCATAAATCAAAATGTACGACGTTGAGAATTAAGTTCAAATGAAACACTGCAAAAAGCAAAAAGATGCTTTTTGACTTCAAAAATACGAAAGACTAGCCCTTGAGAAAGCGTCAGATTTAAACAACGATATAGAGAAAAATGAAAGAAAAAAAGAATATAAAGACTTTCTCCGTGTTTGAGTTCGGTCTCATGAGGCGAGCTAAAAATATGCTTCGATTCCAAAACTCGGTCGACTGACGAGCAAGGACAGAAAACAATGCTAGCAGGTGTGACTGCAACGGTGGTCACCGGACAAGTTTTTCTTGTCATCCTCCCCATCATCACTTGTCATAGCACTTTGATTTATGCGCTAATGTCTGCTCCCGACGGCTCTGCAAACACGCCCAACTTCATACGCCCAGTCTCAGGAAGTATTCACTTAACCCTTGCGTGTTAGGAACAGCGCCAAACTCGTCTTATCTGCTACGATAATGCGGGAATAATCCAAATATTACAACTGCCCTTAGATTTAAAAAAAATAATCACAGATGTGTGGTTTAATGCGAGGATCATTCTGAAGCACTTTGTGTGACTCTTGATAAATGAATGAATTTTAGTTGCTTTTGAGAGAAAACCTACAAGCGTATCTTTTTGCAGATAAAAGATTCTAGAAATTTTGTGTAAGGAAACAGTGATACATATACCTTTTTTCTTTCGTTTATTTATTCGAAATGGTTGAAACTTCGGTCTTTTGCTTTTTCCAAGAAACTTTAAAGCAGGTATATTAATATGCTGCTCAAGGAAAATATTTTATGACCAAAATTAATTAAAAATATTGTCGTTATCTTGAATTCAGGCCAGGGTCTGCTTATCTGAAAGATAACTTCATTTTTTTCAGCTTTTATCAGCACGTGCTTCTGGCTAATCATCCAAGTGGGGTTTTAGTGGCATGTTTGCCTCACGGCACTGGATCTATCTATTCCTTGGAACCAGCGACCCTAAATCAGATATGGGCTACTAATTGCATGCTTATAGAAGCTCACGGTACTTGTTAAACCCGAAAATGAAAAAACAGATAGACCGTCTGATTAACTGGACGCTGGGGTATCAATGCCTACGAAGCAGGGTGTGTACATTAAACTGTGAAATTAAGTCCCATTCTTGCAGAAGAGCACAACGTCAGTCTTTTAAATTTGTAGGAAGAGGCGAGAAAGCAGCATTTCGTCGAAATAAATTGTACGAAACATGCTCAGTGAGATTAAGATCTGGTGACCATACCGACTTATCTATGTGTGCAATGTATTCGCTTTCAACATATTCATTGCCCAGTAAAGTGATATGAGGTCTGGTGTTGCCCTCTAAAAAGGAAGAACATGATGATCAAAAATCTTGTAGTGAGATCGGTCAGTCGTTAAACCTTGACGGTTTTCAGTGGTTATTATGTGTTCCCGCGAACGATCATTGACACAGATTCCAGCCCAAACCATTATAACACCACCTCCGAAATGATTCCGTTCCCGAATGTTCATTGGCTGATATCGTGTCACATGTTCTGTCCATATGAATGTTCTCCGAGAATCTGGTTTCAAACATAATCTGCTCCAATCGGTAAAGAGCATGCGTACCTTCCTTGATATGTCCAATGAACATGATAACGACCACATTCAAAGAGAGCTGTTCTGTTAGATACGCTGAAGGAAACCCACAGAGAAGGTCGTCTTGCATACAGACCACTGTTATGCAATCTTCGGTATACCGTATGTTCGGATACGATCCCCTTAGTTGCCGCAGTAGGAGTCTTGGCCAATTGGCGTGCCGGGTTGCTTGAATTGCGTCCAGTGGTTAACAATAATCAGATGTCTTGTCGAGTAGAAGTTACCCGCCGATGTCTTTGCTAGGTCTAGAGATACTTCAGTGTCTCAATTTGTCCTTAGAAGCTCCCGACAATGGATCACTCGACGTTTGGCAATCTGACCATTTTAACTCGATACTGTCCAGCTTTTAACCTCCTTACAGAGCTCTACTGTAATGAATCATCTGAAAACTTTTTTGGAATCTTAATGACGTCAGCAATGAACCTGACAGTGCAAATCCCTATTGTCCCCACATTTGACTCCATTTACATATACACTATATTGACAAAGGTCACCGGACACATTTTCAAAGGGGAAATGAACGGATCCGCTGCGTTGTTAAGATGGGTGGTATAAAAACAAGCCTGCAGCTGACCGCAATCATATCGCACTGTGAGGTTGAGTGAAATTGTCGCATCGGGAGAGAACTGAATTTGAGAAAGGAAAGATTGTTGGGTGTTATACACTGCCGGACAATTGCTAAGAACGGATGACAATAGCAACGATAGCAACCATAAAATAGAAGGCAGGAAAATGTGGAAATTAGCATACGTGCGGGATACAGTAAGACGTGTTGTGCGTATGCAAATTTTGGATTGCCGAACTTGTTCGTGAGGTCATAGCGCTGATAAGAGATATAAAGGAATTGACGCGTATTGACCGTTGTTGTTCAAACGCAAAGTTGAAAGGGAAAGAATCAATTGTCGAAATTGCAATTTTCAGTATGTCTTCCCGACATCACCTAGATGATTTTACGCGTGGCCGTATTATTGGCAAGATTGAAGAAGGGCGAAAAATAACAGATGTTGCCAGGGTGTTCGACGTCAGCCACTGTGTTGTTTCAAGGCTTTGGAAATCATTTCAAACAAATGGAGAGTGTAGCAAACGTCGCGGGGGAGGTTGTGTTCGCAGTACGACACCCGCAGAAGATTGGTACATAGTGCTATCAACAAAAAGACACCGGCGCAGCACAGCTAGTGAGGTAGCAAATCAATTTATGGCTGCTACTGCCAAGCGAATCTCCCGAAAAACTGTCGCCAGACGTTTGCATGAAGGAGGACTATACGCCCGCCGTCCTGTTGTGTGCATCTCATTGTCCAGACGTCACCGTACCGCCCGTTTGCAATGGTGCCATCAACATCGCAATTGGACTGATAACGACTGGTCTGCCGTCCTCTTCTCATATGAGAGTAGATACAGTCTATCGTCTGATTGTTGACGACAACTGATCTGGCGTGATAGTGCTACTGCATATTGTGCAGCAAACATACAGGAAAGGGACCGATATCCGACATGTAGTGTCATGGTATGGGCTGGCATCATGATCAATGGCCGTACGTCCCTCTATGTGCTTCCAACTGGGACTATGACTGGCCAACGATACATTAATGATGTTCTGCTACCTCATGTTCGCATGTTCCGTGGTGCTGTCGGTGATAGATTCATTTTCATGGACGATAACGCAACATGTCATCGAACAGTCACTGTCCAGGAGTGTCTTGAGAGCGAGGATATTCAACGCCTCGTATGACCAGCACGTTCTCCAGATCTGAATCCCATTGAAAATGTGTGGGATGCTTTGGGGAGGAGTCTTGCTGGTCGCCAATGCCCTCCAATAAACAAGGACACCCTCATCCGTGCACTGACAGAGGAATGGGATAAATTATCCCAACAGCTGCTTGATAATGTTGTGCAAAGCATGACACGACGTGTGGAATCTTGCATCGCCCTCCATGGTGGCCATATCCCGTATTGACATCTTACGCCGGAACGCCTGCGGACGGTAACTGCATTTTTTTCACGTTTACGTATCCTGCACAAAATGGCTTGTTTGTCCCTTGAACACGTTCCAAAGCCTTCTGGATTTCAGAGCACAATAAATTGTCTTTCTTGTAATGTCCTGGCATTTTGACATTATTTTATTTCACTTGGCATCCAACCACACTTACTTTTTTATGCGCTATATAGCCGTTTATGATCCGTCCTTAGTAATTGAACAGCAGTGTATTAGTGGGTTGTCCATAAGAGAAATCGAGAGGCGTTTATACATACCCAAGTCAACTGTTTTGGATGTACTGAATACGTGGAAAACACATGGCGTGCCTGAAGCTGCAAAACTTGCCGGCAGACCAAAGAAAATCAGTGATAGAGGACGTCGAAGCCTCAGGAGAGTCGTTGCAGCTAATTGACGGAGTACTGCAGAAAACCTCAGTGTACAGGTGAGTAAAATGCTGAAACCTTGGTATGTACACGTACCATTCGCAGATAACATCATTCTATGGGTTACCGTGGTCGTGCGGCTGCTCATAAGACTCTCATCTCCACTTGGAATGCTACTCGTCGTTTAGCATGGTGTAAAGAACATTTATCGTGGACCGTAGATAAGTGGAAACTGGTCTTATGAATCAAGATACATGATCCATCAGTCTGATGGCGGTGTGTGGGTATGGCGTCAGCCGGGGAACGCTATTTATCACAGTGTACTATTCATACGGTCAAGTTTGGAGCTCGCAGTGTACTCGTGTTTGGGTGTTTTTCGTGGTACTGTTCCTGCCCATTGGTTATCGTGGACAAACCTGTTAACCTGCGCGTCTACCTTGATATTCTGGGCAATTATGTCCTACCAACTCTGTGGCCTTGGATCCGAGCCTTATTGGCACCAGCAGGATAATGCACGGAGCCATAAAGCAAGGATTGTTACGGCGTGATTTGACGATAATTCCGTATCGTGTGTGGACTAGCCAGCACAGAGCCCTAATCTTAATTCCATAGAGCACCTATGGGATGAATTAGAGCGCCGTATAAGAAGTTTGGAATCTAGACCTACTACTAAACAACAGTTACCGGTAGCATTATGTACTGAATGAAAGTGCATACCTACCGCTGTGTTCCAAACCCTTGTCGAAAGCATGTCTCGAAGGGTCAGTGCATGCATTAAAGCCAAACGTGGACCGACACCGTAGTAATGTATGTCAACAAATGCTATGTTGTGATTCTCTTCTAGGTGTCCGGTGACTTTTGTCAATATAGTGTATCCGGAAGCCACTTGTGTGTGGCCCATGGAAATTTTGCTGACCCTTTGCTTCGTACGTACAGCGCTGTTGTTCGTTTATTCATCACAGCATTTACCGCTTTACACAACCGGTTTCTGTTGTACCATTTGCGTGAGATTTCGCGACAGGGTTCTTCGTTTACTATGATTTTGTGTTTGTTGGTTTAATTCTGAACATTATTGTAGTTACATCAAATGACACCCTTTTTATAGCCAACTGAGGTTATATATAGTTTTATCTCATGTTTTTCTTCCCTCAGGTCTTCCTATTCCTCTCTTTCTTTTATATGGTCTTCACCCTGTTATTATTTTAGTTCATCTATAATTTTCCATTCTTGCTATATGGCCAGCCCATTTCCATTATCTTTTCACCTATGTCTAAAAAAATTTTCTGGATCTTATACCTGTATTCTTTACTTTTTCTTGAAGTCTTATATTTAGGAGGGATCTTTTCATTTCACGTTGTGTTTTTTGCAATTTGTCTAAGATGTTTTTCTTGATAGGCCAGGTTTCACTGCCATATGCCATAATGGGCATTATACATTGATTGAAACGTTTTGCTCTGTTATTTGGCTTTATTTTACTACACAGACTCTTCTTTAACTTCTCAAAAATCCATAAATTCCCTGATTTTTTGTGGTAATTAGTTTTCCTAGGTTTATGTATTCTTCCACATGTTGTATTTCTTTATCATTTATTCTAATATTTTCTTGTGCTTCGCTATTATTAAGTTGTTTTGACATTATTTTTATTTTATCAATATTGATTTCCAATCCAATTTCTTTTGACAAATCTGTTAGATCTATCATTTCTTTTGATTCTATTTTATTTTCTGAAATGAGGACTATGTCGTCGGCAAATCTTTAATTGTTCAATATTGCTGAACATCAAACGCCACATCAATGAATGAAGTACGGGATTACACCTTTGTACAATACAAATTTGTAAGATGTGAATCCGATTATTGGTATAAATATGACAAGGATGATAAGTCAGATAATATCCAAAAACTTGAAAATTTCTTCGTCCTGGAGCGGGTATCGAACTCGCGTCTACCGGCTGGCGTCCAAGTATGCTAACCACTACACCACCCAGAACCACCAAGTTTCAAGTTTCGGATTAATTTGGAAATAATCACCACCGGATCGAAGCAACCGGCAATAATTCTAAACCTCTAGATTCGCTATATATGAATGCCGGTTGCTTCGACTGGCGAACCCTGTGGTGAGTATTTTCAAATTAATCGGAAACTTGAAACTTGGTGGTTCTGGGTGGTGTAGTGGTTAGCATACTCGGGCGCCAACCGGAAGACGCGGATTCGATACCCGCTCCAGGACGACGAAATTTTCAAGTTTTCGGATAGTACCTGACTTAACATCTATGTCATATTTACACCAATAAAAGGATTTACATCTTACAAAAACGCCACATATTTAGAATAAATTTACATTATACAGGGTGTGTCTACACTCTTTTATTACGATAAATCGTATAAAATGACCCACGTTCGTTAGACACATACGGTTTTCGAATATAGCTTACCTGAAATCCAAAGTTTTCTCTGGGTCATCAGTATATCCCAACGTGGGCTCCTTTTGTTACACGGACGACATCTAATCGGTACTCTATCTTTTTTCATGTCTGCTGCAACATGTCATCTGTGATAGTCGCAAACGCTTCAGTTATTCTTCTCTTCAAGGTGTTAATGATATTTAATGTAGCCCCATAAAAAGAAGTCAAGGGGCGTAATGTCCGAGGATCTTGGTGGCCAGGGTATGGGACAATCTGTGCCTATCCATCTGTTAGGGAATTTGTCATCAAAGAATTGACGGACACGTACACCCCAGTGCGGGAACGCACCGTTATTGTGGAACATTTCCCATAGTTGCAGGTCTTCCAATTGAGGTGTAACATACAGCTGCATCATGTCGAGTTAAATACTCGATATAATGCTGGGCTCAAAAAAGAACGGTCCACTTACTTTCTTGTGCATTAGTCCGCACGAAACACTGATTTTAGGGCTATTCCCCTATTTCTCCAAAACCACAGGTGGGTTCACTGAACCCCAGATACGGGCATTATGCGTGTTCATTTTACCTGAGGTATGAAAAGTTGATTCGTCTGAAAAACAAATCCGCTTCAGGTAATCATTATATTCGTGTATTCGTTCAAGAATGTCCATAGCGAATGCCACACGTCTGGGCCCATCATTAGGTTCCAAAGCTTGAACAATTTGCAATTTGTATGCAAAAAAATGAAGACACTTTCTTAAAATGCAGTGCACTGTCTTCATAGTTATTCTCAGTTCACTAGAGGCATGAAGAGTTGATTTCCTCGGGCTTCGTACGAATGAATCACGCACGGCGTCCATAGTTTCCTCTCTAATGGAAGGTCTTCCACTTCTTGCACGGTCACCGACACTGCCAGTCTGTTTAAACTTTTGATACCAGTTCCTAATGCTCTTCACATCAGGTGGAGCTCTATCATACTCACGCCTAAACTTCCGCTGCACTGAAATTGCAGATTTGGTTTAATGAAACCAGAGAACACAATTAGCCTTTTCCTACATAGACGCCATTTCGCCGACAGACGCTTTCAACAAAAAACTACGCTGCAGACGTGCAGCGCCACCTATTGTTCCAAAAGTACAACGAATAAAAAAACATTGAGAATATGACCCAACCAATGCAACAAATCGCGTACGTCTAACTAGTTTGGCTCATTTTATACGATGTATCGTAATCAGGGAAAGACTTTAGACACACCCTGTATAATAAAACTTTCAGACGAGCTTTATGATGGTCATTCTAGTAAGCAAGTTAAATGAAACGCATATTGCCTATCATAACATTAAATATTGGTATAATATAGTAGTTAGATAAGCAAACATGTAATGTACATACTTCGTAACATAACGTAGATGACTTCCAACTGCAATGGCGTGTCAGCCAAATCGCCAAAGTTGCAGGGATACCCGTATTTCAGTTGAGAGAATGGCCGCCTCCCGAGTAGGAAGGACTAGGATCGAAAAACGACGACCGGAAAGAAGGTTTTTACGCTCTAAAGAAACGAGTGCTATACTGGAAAACCTTGTCTTGTGTGCAACAAGTACGACGTTACGAGGGTTAAAATGGAAGCTTTTGTTCTATGGAAGATGTAAAGAGATTCGTGTCTCATTTTCTTTTACAAAAATCTACGAGATATCTTAAATATAATATGCTACGAAATTCAAGAATGTAAAACTACAAGTTTTACATCTACAAGTAGTGCTGCTAACAAGTTAACTGCTGCATTCTTTGCTGCAAATGAAATTGAAGTTGTCCAGCCAACAAATGCGTCAGTAGATTATTAAAATTATTAAGGAAAAAAGGTCATTCAACTTCATCTCAGATTATTCAGCCACGTGCGCAAAATTCGTTCATGCACTTTAGATTACAGCATATCTATTCAACAAAACACATCAAACATATCATTTAAACTGTTCTTAATTTGAATGGAAAACAGTTAGAAAAAATTAACCCAATGTTTCGAACAAAAGCAAACTAGCATACCGAGATAGAAAATGTACTTCATAAAAGAAATTCTTACCTGGAGATGTTTAAAAGTAACTGTAATTGGTCTTGGCAAACTAAGAACTCTGTGACCTTCCAGAAGAGCTCCAATCACGCGTGAGTTGACGAGACGACTGCAATTTGCAGAACTAATCTGCTCCGTTGGGTGATACACCTCTGAGCCCAATAAATCGCCTAGTCGGTTATGAACAAGGAGAACAAGTCGTGATACACCTGCGAAATAGAAGAAAACGTGTCGTAAATATGCGTGTGTAGGAGAGGTAAATATAGCATGTAGTCTTACTCATCTAATTTAGAACCGATTTCTTTTCACAAATGCAGAAATGTGTGACATTTCTTTAAGGTCAACTCAGTATAATTATGCTGTGCCAATGGGAAAAACAACCATGGCCGTAACTTTTTCGACTGCTTTGAGGAGGTGGCGTCTGATCATTTGTCCGCAGTGACAAGGCACGGGTGGTGCGTTTATTTGATGGAGGTGGCACAGTAGTTCCATGGAACCAGTATCTTTAATTAGAGCACGGTGACTTCTTATAGACCTTAGAGTTGCACACGGTGGTCTTTAACACCTCCCATCCCCCCCCACCCTAAGAAAATGAGAAAACAAATCGAGTCAGATGACCATGAGAAGCACAACCCGCTGCCGAAAATGAATCAGCCAGGGTGAAAGATTGCATGCAAAATTAATATACTGTCATTATTTCACAAAATAAAAGTACTCATACGTTTTACGGCAGATTCTTGAAACGTGCCGCACCCGGTAGGAAAATAATATGAATTCTGTACGATGCAGGGTATGATGTGAATACCCAACCTCGCACATCATTTATGCAGAATAGTCCAGTCTGATGCTGACCTAGTAAGCTCTATTATACCGTTTTCAACGCATCCTGCTTTCAAAATGATCAGCCATGAAATCAAAGAGCATCTCAGGTGTCGGTATGGTCAGAGATTAAAGGTTTTGGTTGATCTTCCGAAATGGTCCTGGGCCCAAACCTCGGATTAGGCATAAGACGTGTGCTTGTCCACTGTTGCCTACCCTTTCGTAACCAATGGCCGTGGATTAAGAATGGACTACAGCGTATGCCCAAAAAGATGCATATGGTCACCGCTAAACTCCGAAACGAAAATAATAATAATAAAAATGAATTATTAATTTTCTCTGCTCTATCTCCCTTCTATTCCCCAAAAAACTTCGCATCTCAAAACAAAGAAAAAAATCATTAACCTTCACCGAAGTGTGTTTTGTTCTCTTCTACATGAATTTGAACTTTTGTTTTCAGGACTAATATCGTGTTTTAGCATCTGAGCCATTAAAATCAGTCACCAAAAGTATCTGAGCCATTAAAATCAGTCACCATTAAAATCATATTCCAAAAGTATTGTGTATGTTATACTAATTTCTAAAACAGAAGTATATTTCCGAAGATTTTGAATTAAAGAGTGAATATTTCTTGGACGCGCCCTTTTTCAAAGTTAAAAAAAGAAACTGTCACCTATTCTGATTTTGTGAGTTGCGAAGCGGAATTTAATAACACTCCTAAAAAAAATTTATTTTGTATGATCTGAGTGGTGCGTAATGTCCAGTCTGTTTTACATATCTAATCCAGTCTGAGATACAAAATGGAAAATGATAAACTGGCTTCATATTTCAAAGTCAAATTTATGTTCATATCCTTAGGACACTGCCTTCTCACCTCTACGTTAAATTCAGATACACGATTTCTAGGTGCTTAAAAAGTCTGCTACTTGGGCTCATGATCTCACCAACTCAAACTGACGCAGATGCGTAATGTGAAGCAAAATGTTGCTGGCAAGGTGAAGACAAATATTTTAAGTGAGATGATTTGGGCATGTTGAAAGAATGAGTGGTGAGATGCTTAATAAAATAATTTATTCAACCCAAGTGTCAAGAAAGAATGATCTAAGATAAGAAGGACAAGAAAATAATAAGAAGAACAGATGAACGAATTTCTTCATCAGAAATGGATAACGAATATGAAGTACAAAATGTTTTGTATGACACGTGTGATGGATGGCAGTTAGGCTTGAGTTGTTCGCGGAGATCGCATTAAATAGAGACGTTTACATCATCAGTAAGTGAAATCTAGAACCATCAGTTTTAAACTTATATGTGGAAGATGAGTTTTCTTTGAGTAGATAACATATGATTCTCAGAAATTAGCTCAGTGATATGCGTAAATGCACGCATGAAAGATTTGACATGACTGTTCTGATCTGATATTAATTTTGGTAAACCCAGCCTGAGAGATCCGACTTTTTATAAATCCTTGGTTCCCCATTTCGCAGAATAGTATCAGTAATTTTTCCTGAAAATCGCTCAACAAATGCTTTTTTCTCTCTTAAGATATCATCAACAGCAACGTAGTTTTTCATAGTCATAGTTAATATTGATACAAAACGTGAGCAATATGTTTTCCTTTTTCATGATGAAGATGGATGTTTTAGACATATTTTGTCAGTTCTCCATCCGTTTTTATCTATATAATTTTTTTGCGAATCTACGGTCTCATTTTACCTGTTTGTTTGAACATGAAACAAAATGCATAGATGTTAATGAAGAACTAATTTTCGCAATTACACGACAGTCATACTCTAACGTTATTTGAATTTTCATTTTTTTGTTTTGTTTTGGAGTTCAGCGACCGCTGTGAGCCTTGTGTTGTTCCTAATTTAAGGACACTTGTTGCATAGTATGGAGAGATCTAAAGCCGTAGGGACCAAACTATTTTGGATAATTAGCCTGAAGCGCAAGCTTCTGATAACTTGGCAACCGAGGCGGGATCTAAAATCATGTTTTTATTTCGGCATTTAAGGGCATATTTAACTGCATCCGTGCAGGTGATTCTTCAAAATTGGTAAAATACGGCTCTTCTACTCTGAAAAATGATGTTCTTATACAGTATCTTGATTTTTTGACGTTATGCATCTTTCTCGACAGCGGTAAAGCAAATCCCATGCAAAAAAATGTCGATGTAATAGAAACGGGTAACGGAAGTAGAAGTGCCTCGTGACAGACAATCGATCTGCCTAATTTGTTCTAATTAGGCGCCTTTTTTAATTAATTACGTGGCCGCCAAATATACGACGCCGACGCTTGATCGACACCCGGCTGCGAAAGCTTTTTTATGTCTGTGGCTACGGAAAGTAGCGGTGCTCTCATCACTTTTGATGCCATGCATCTATTCCGACAGCAGCAATGTAAATCCGATGTAAAAAATTTCGATGTAACGGAAATGGGTAACGGAACTAGTCTAAACCCTTGTTGAAATCGGATTGTGAACGTTGTTCCATGAAGTGATGAAACAATATAATTAATTTCATTGTTACACAACAATACAGAGTGTTTCAAAATTATCTTTCACAATTTTGACCCTCAATAAAACCCAAACTGAATAACATAGCGAAGTTTGCTTTTCTGTACAGCAACGCATAAAGTTCTATTGGTACGCGAAAGGTTTTAGTTTACTTTCAGATACGACCCTGAACTTGCGATGGTAACTCCACAGGAAAAGGCCTAGTGTGTAGCGTGGTTCATAGAGACGAAGTCAGATACATAAAGCCGGAAGGAATTTCCGTACCGAATACCGACGTAATCCACCATCCAGACCCTCAATATGCGAGTAACACAAGACGTTTATGGAGACTGGTAATGTGCTTCACG
Source organism: Macrothele yani (assembly GCA_039090855.1). Classification (NCBI taxonomy): domain Eukaryota; kingdom Metazoa; phylum Arthropoda; class Arachnida; order Araneae; family Macrothelidae; genus Macrothele; species Macrothele yani. The sequence goes on along the minus strand of CM077008.1, from coordinate 50,299,300 downwards.
GAAAGGGCGTTGGCCGACAAAGTACAAGTGAAGAAGATGCGGAATGTGTTTGAGGATACGAAACGTGTTCCACCTACAACTATACCCACGGTGCTACACAAGCGCTTCCAACTACAAAGCGTATTTGAAACAGGCACTGCACCCCGGAAATAACCGAAACGTTTCAATTTTGCTGTTAATATGGTCCACAGGATTGATAATGAGGAAGCTGCCTGAAACGGTGTTTTATTCAGCGATGAGGCAACGTTTCATGCCTGAGGCGTTATCAACAGCCATAACTACAGAATTTAGGGATCTAAAAACCCATATGCCATCCTTGAGATTGAACGCTGCAGGTCTAAGTTTAACGTCTGGTGCGGTCTCCTGCAAAACCGCATCATGGGCCCATTCTTTTTGCCTAAAACACAGTAACTTCCAATTGGACATTCTGAGTGAGTTTGTTACCCCTAAATCAGACGGCCTGCAACCGGCTATCTTCTTCCAACACGACGATGCACCCCCGCACTGGGCACTTCGTGTTCGTGAGTTTCTTGATCAAACCTTTCCGGAGCGATGGATTGGACGGGATGGTTCAATTCATTTGTCTTTCACGTTCACCGGATCTTAACCTTCTAGACTTTTTCTGTGGGGCTATGTGAAGGATATTGTTTACCACAAAAAGGTTCTTGATGTGGATGAGCTGAAGATCAGCATTACAGCTGCCATCACAAAAATTCCCGAGGACATGCTCGGGATAACATCGAAGGTGGTCGAATACCGTCTCGACGTCATTCGTGTAACCAGCGGTGTGCACTTGGAACCCTACTAGCATCTCAAAAAAATTTGGAACGCGCTGTTTAATATGCAATAAACCAGTTTTTGTTCTCATGTTCCGTTTCTGTTTTATTGAGGGTCAAAGTTGTAAAGATAATTTTAGAACACCCTGTATAGTGCACTAAACTATGGCCGAACATTACATAAACGTAACAATATCGCACTGCAACCTGCGTAAATTAAGAGAAAGTTGATGCTAAATGTGATAAAAGCCATTACAAATATACATTTATGATGCTATGAAGACGGTTGGTCGTAGTGAAATTTGGTTTCCTCTAGGACATACCAAAGGGAGTTACCTGCTATGGACGAGAACTTTAAAATGACGTATAACACAATGGGATGCAAACTGTAGATATACTATACCAGAAGTTACCAATCCTCCTGACAAGCACACTTGAAATTTAGCTTTTCTTTCCAACTTGAGGTCAGATTTTAGCTTCCGCATGCGCAGATGGACTTTCGTAGCTACATTATTTTTTAGCACCTCTTTTGTAAAAAAAGATCGTGTTTATGTTATCGGTTTGTCCGTCCGTCCGTCCGTCTGTACCCACGATATCTCTGCAACTATTAGTCCGATTTGAAAAATTCTTTTTGCATTGGGAAGCTTGAAATAAGCGAATGGTGATCCTTCACTTCGTTTTTTTTTTACGATATACAATTTCGCCGCTGGATTGTGTAAATGTAGATGATGTCGAATTCAAAAATACGTATTATTACACATCTAAACATCCGAATGAAAAAATTATTTCATCTTTCGATTCCATTTATGTCGAAGAGTATTTTAGATATAGTTACTTTTTTCAAATTACGCATAGATTTTCCGCTAGGGAGCGTAAAAGTAAATTACATTTTTCCTGATAACACTCTTTCTAAAACTCCGATTTAAAAAATGTTTTCTTCAGCGGATACACCTCCTGATGGAAAATCTTTCGCATATAATTTCAAATGTTTGATAAAGAATACTTTGGCCACCAGGGGGCGTAAGGGTTAATTTTTGCTTCTGATGTATCTGCCATAAAATCTGAGCTTCCAAAATATCGATTGAAAAAATTATTTCGTGGACTCATGCCACTGACAACGATAAACCTTTTCGGAATATTTTCTTCCTAAAATATTCCACAGTTTCTCCACCAGGGGGCGTAGATGTATATCTTATTTTTGTCAATATCACTGCTTCTAGGAATTCGATTTGAAAAATTCCTTCTGTGTTGGATAATGTTTTCAGTGTGACATGTTTTTCATATAATTTCAAAATTTGCAAGCAATTCATAGATTTTTCGATAGGGAGCGTAAAGGTAAATTGCTTTCCCCCTATATCTCTGCTTCAAAATCTCCGTTTTGAAAAATTCTTTCTGCACCGGATACAGATCCTGATGGGAAATACTTTGCACGTAATTTCGAATTTTTGCAAAAAATGTTTTGACACCAGGTGGCTTAATTTCCGCTTCTGGTGTATTTGCAGCAAAATGTGAGCTTCTAAATTCTCGATTGAAAAAACAGTCGTTTGTAGACGGATACTACTCATGTCGACAAACCTTTTAGGAACATTTTCTTCTTGAAATAATGCATGGTTTCTACGCCAGGGGGGGGGGGGGCGTAGATGTATATATTATTTTTGTCAATATCTCTACTTCTAAGAGTCCGGTTTGAAAAATTCCTTCTTTGTTGAATAGTGTTTCCGATGCGAAATGTTTTTCCTATAAATTCAAAATTTTCAAGTAAATCATAGATTTTCCGCTAGGAAGCACAATGGTAAATTGCGTTTTCTGCGTTATTTATGCTCCTAAAACTCCGATTTGAAAATTTCTTCCTCTATTGCATACAAGACCTGATGGAAAATATTTTTCACATAATTTCTAATGTTTGGTAAATAATGGTTTGGCCACTAGGGGGCATAAGTGTTAATTTCTGCTTCTGATGTATTTGTAGCAAAATATGGGCTCCTGAAAAGTCGACTAATTTTTTTATTCTTGGACCGATACCGCTCATATGGATAAAACTTTTGAGAATACTTTCTTCCTAAAATAATGCATGTTTTTTCCACCAGGGGACGTAGAGTCGCGTCTTATTTTTGTCGATATCTCTGTTTCTAAGAGTCCGATTTGAAAAATTATTTCTGTGTTGGAGAGCGTTTACGGTGTGAAATGTTTCTGATATAAATTCATGTTTTTCTTAACGCACAAGTGTGCAACCAGAGGGCGTAAGCTCACGATTCCGTTTACAGCAATATCTAAGGGATTAAAAACCCGATTGAAAAACTTCTTTCTTCCGTCAGATACTATTGTTTTCCATACCGGTTCTATTGACTTTGAATAGCTCTGATAAATTTAATTTGCTTCAGAACGGATTCAAAAGGCCAGCTTATTACACCCGAAAATTCGGTGTCATCTTTCTTGTTTATCGGTGCCATGGTCATGTTTTACGTTCGTCTAAATCTGGATAATAATAATAACAATAATAAATATTGTTTTTGAAAAACTAAATAGTCGAAATATTTGCTATTATAGCCGACATATAGTTTAGTAAGTATTTTGTTTTATGATTTTATGGCAATACAATTTACTAATCCACCTACTGCTGAATGTCAGGAATTAGTAAACCTTATTGTTTTTTACGATTTAATTTACTTTAGATTATACCGCGCGGTGGTTCGGTGTGGTCGTGTATAACACGAATAAATGCAATGCGTTGTATGCAAATAAATGTATACTCTCGAATCCTTGGTTTTATTTCACACCCACAAGTATTTTGGCATGCAAAAGATGCATAGCATAAATTATCTACAAAGTGTACCAAGATGCTCTCTCGCTTTTTTAACATCAGTGTACATCAAGACGACGAGTATGCGCGAGGATTACCCCAAAAGAAAATAAAGTCCCTTTAACGTCAATTGACTAACTTTGGTTCATTGAGTCAGAGCGCAAGATAATACTAAGTGCAACATTCAGTCCTGGAAAGGAGGAAATGAAAGATATGCACTTCCCATAAAAACAATTTTTACGACAGGTCTCAGCTGAGTACCTTTGATGAGATAGCAAAGCTTCGAAGAGCTGAAGAGCTCTTTTAGAAATTCAGCTCCAGCAGTTTTCTTCAAGAAACTCATCAAGGTTAAACGCTCTTGTTGTTGGGAGCGACGCTGCAAGCCTGTTTCTCTGAGTCTTATATCATTTACGCAGCAGAGAGAACATTTTTCAGAGAGCTTGTTAAGGTTTCGAGGCTCAGATCATGCCCGCAACAACAGGCAGCTACAGCATTCCAGACGTTCTTGCCTGTCTTTGATCATTTGGCCAAACAAAGGATATTAACAAATATTCTTACGTACAAGGAATTCAGCTTCGCCTTTTTAACAAGAAATGAGACTAATACCCACAAACAAAAATCAAGAGAAGAAAAAATCACATTCTTTACCGCGGAAGCTTTACAGTGAAGTTAGCAGATTTTGGAGGTGGAGGATAAAAACTTGAGAGTTACGCCGCAAGGAAATCTTTGAAGATCGGCTTGTTTTAGAGAGTTATGAGAAAAAAATGATGAAGTGCACCCTTGTTGTGACGCGGTGATAGGGAAAATTTTCTTTGCGTAATATCGAAATAACTCAACTCTGAAATTGGTTTTACTTGCGTGTTTTAATATCAATGCAAAGCAGTGGGTAAAGAGATAGGAAAAAAGCAATATGCAGCCACTTTATTTGTACATGAAGCTTACAAAATGTTTATTGCCGATCAATCCTTCCCTTGCATCTGAAAAAATTTGTTTCGTTCAGGAGCAATACGTTTTTCTTTTAAGAGAGCATGTTTTTTTTTCAGGGTGGAAAAAATAATTATGGTATTTAGAAGTGAATAATTATTTTTAAAGAATCGGATAATCTTCTCTTGGTTTTCTTCATTGAAGATATTTTAATTAAATAAAAATTTTAAACTTTCTCCTTTTTTGAGCAAGGATCAAAACGTTTTTTTGGATTCAATTATTAATATTATTTTAACTTATTTTTGTTTTACTACTTTCCATTAATTTTCGCATTTTTTATGTTCTTTCTCATGATTTAGAATACGTCTTACGAAAGTTTGTTATGCATCAATGTCTAATGATTTTTTAACTTCCCTTATCGCTTCGAACTTTCTTACAACGTCTCAGATAAATCCTAACTGAACTTAAAAATTTGTCGATGCTGTTTTCAAGAATTAGTGCGTTCGATATTTCAATTGCTTTAAAGAAGTTTAAAATATAACTTCTTTCTTCTAGATTCTTCAATTACAGAAATTAGAAAAAAAAAATTATTCGGTGTAATGCAAGGTGTTTAAGAGGTGAATGTTTTTCCTAAAATAATTTACGATGCTGTGTTTGCATATATTTGCTATAAAATATACCCAAATTTATAGTGAATATCGACACAACTGATGAATCTGCAGGACATCTTGTTATTATGATTAAACAAAAACTCTCATTGAACCTTAGAGTTAGTACGACTTTTGCATGAAATTTAGAATTCTCTTCAGATGCCCTCAGTCAGTTATTTTGGCACATAGTGTTTCCCATCCAGCGGAATGAATTTTGTTGTTGTTGTTGTTATAAGTTCTTCTTGTCCCTAATTTAGGGGCATTGGATCCGCGAAAGGGAAAGAGCCACTGCCGTACGACAAACACAACATCCGTTCCTCACAGGGATTCGAATCCGGACCCATCTCGAACGAATGGTCAGATGCCAGAGGTTAGACCACTGGGCAATCACAGGAAAGAAAAAGAAACGTTAAGGTACTTCAGAAGTCTTTGAGTTGTTTAGAAAATAATAACCGTAATTTAAACGTATGATACATAACAGAAGCTCTAACTTAACAAACGTTTTCAAAACCGATGGGTGTTTCTATTCCTCGCGATCTAACATTTATCCTGTTAAATCGAATTAGAGGAAGTAAAATCGAGATCATCTGAATAAAGTTGCCATCTATTTAAGTAAAGTTCATAAAGTTTCAGTTGTATTGTTTGTGAAGTAGATAGTAAGAAGCCTTCTGAGAGGAATAAAAATATCATTTGTTTATTTTACTTTACTTAGGAGCTATTTAACGACAGAACGTCTCATTTCTTTTCCCTCACCAGTCGAGATTTTTACGGCCATTGAGCACAACTAGTCCATAAAATCGCTAACGCATTCACTTTAAACACACAAGTAGATTAATTTCAAGCTTGAAAAACTTTAACACAAGTGATGTAACTCTACATTTCAAGCAGAAAGTTTTGTGTCGTACTACAGAGGTGAATCACGTTTAAAGACGACAAATCTACAGCGGTACATTCCGTCTGTGTAGCTTAGTTGGGAGAACAACTTACTCCGGAGTGATGGCGCGCGGGTTGGATCTTCGTCACGTGTGTTTTCACAGTCTGTAGGATCTTCAATAAGTAACTTCTGCTAACGTTACACAGCATATTAAGGATAGGTAATTCAGTGTCCCCCAAAGTCATTACATGCTCCTATCTGTAGGACGTTGGCGCAATAGTTTCAACAAAAAGCTAACGCGCTGCAGAAAAGAGTCAAGTGAAAATATCGACCTGCCTGAAAACACGGACTTAGTCGGAAGTATACACGGTGATTATGTTTTTATGGACACGGAAAACGCTGGAAACGGAAATTTATCGCCAACTGCAAGACATCTACGCTGCTCAAGTCATGAGAATTCGGAATATGTCAGAATAGCATTTAAAATTCGGGCACGGGTCGCAATGCGTTCGGGGATGGAAAACACAGTTGTAGTACCTCAGCATCAAAAACAAACAGCAATGTGGCGTGCGTGAAAGTTTTGCTACAAGAAGTCAGATTGTTGCAAATGCAAGTTTTTCTTTCAGTATCTCACGTCACGTAGTTCATTTTAAGTGCGGTTCTTTTTCAAACCGGGCGTTATTTTTACTTGAATCTGTTTTTCAGAACGTTGTCTGCTTACCCTAAAGGCTATTCCACACATCACCCTCCGACCAAGAGAGTGTGTTGTTAACCCTGGGAGAAACCGATTTGTATGTACCTAATCCACTACCAAAGGTTGCTGGAAGTTACTTATTGATCAGCCCTCGTGCACTAAATCCATAGCTTGGGACATAAATTTTCACTACTATTTTCATATTGAAGCTTCTGACTCCAGGGAGCAGTGATGTGCAGCGGGCGCATCACTGCTGAAATTCTAGAAAAGGAAACGGAGATGTCTTGACACTACAGTGTTCATGCAAGACGGTGCACCTTCAAATGTCTCGGCAGGTCAAGGAATCACTCAGTCGAACATTCCGCAATGAATGCATAATTTCTCGACCGTTTCCTCAGTCCATATCAGTCTGCTCACCTGAACTTACACCTTGTGATTTCTGGTTTTGGAGATTCCTGAAAGACATAGTTTATACGCTGTCTCTCAGATCTAAAAACGAGTATCAAACGTGAAGTGGTCAATATCAATCACGACATGATGCGAAGAGCCATGTCATATACCGTTCTTCGTTTTCATCATGTAATCTTTTGTGATGGCCAGCATAATGAGCAGATTGTATCCTAAAACCTTTGTGCTGTCAGTAAACAATAAATTTAAGCACGTGGCTGTTCTTTTCTTGCGCCTTCAGCGCTTCTGGTTTTCCTAGCGGCGCAATTTTAAACTAATGTTTTTGTGCTAAATCGTTTTCCGATATCCTCAATAAGCTACCTATTAAGTTTCGTCGCGATATCTCCATTTCTTTCTTTTCTAGATGCCACTGAGAAGGATAACTTAATTTATACCTACCCGGTATGTGTGCACGGGCAGTCACCACGCACATCACAACAGGATGGAAGAAAGTTTGAATTCGGTTGTACCATCTTCGATATTTCCAGTGTCTTCTGTTGACGTTGAATTAAATGAAATACGTAGTTGAAGCAATCGTAATCTAAACAATCCTTTATAGTTATAATCTCTCTGCAGCCAGTTGTGCACCATACACGACGCTGAAAATACAGGAAATATTTTTTTAACTAAAATTTTTTCTTCTTTTCACGGTTCCATGGTGTCATTGCAGAATATCGGTTTAAAGTCCACGCGATGGCGGTACAAATCCTTCCGTAAACCATTTAGAATAGAAACAACTAAGGGTAACTGATTTCCAGTTTTGGGGCAAAACATCTCGTTATTCATTTTCTTCATTTTTGTGTGACGTTCTGCACGATACACTAATAATCTCAACGAAACTATTCTGTATTTCCAAACACATAAACTATTATTTATTTAGCATATGTGCTCATAATGAAGAACTAAATTCGGAGAAAAGACATTCCGACATACAAAGAACAAAAGAAAAATCCCATACAAAAGGGGTTTAGAAATCCAGTAATGTGCCTATGTATCAGGAAGCACTCGTGTGACGTAATTGGATATCAAAGGAAAGACATTCTGACGCGAAATTCTCGACCGAAGAAAATCGAAACAAAGGAACAAATGGTCTGAAAACAGGAACTGTAGTTCGCGCTACTAAGCTTTCGTGGGTTGTTTGGTAAGAAATAAGAAACAAGCTCCGCCAGTAAGACATTTCTGGGGTGCAGGTAATAAAATAAACGCTTCGTCGGGCTATTATATTTTCACGCCTCCTGATTCAGGGGAAAGCTAGGGAAATGTAAGCTTCTGTAGAAACACACAATGCAGGAATCATTTTTAGTCTAGAACGTTGCTGAGCCCTGATATAGATGTTTCGACTTTACTGAACAGACAAACCTCACAGTGAGGATACAAAGCCTCATAAAATAGCAATTACGAATAATTAGAGGCATAAGGTTTAGCAACTTATTTCTTCAGACTAACGTTTCATTGGAAGCATCATAGGAACGAAAGTTCTTGGACCGAATTTCGCAATAACCTATGTAAGTAAAATGGTAAGGAAAGTACATGTCTTGCCTACTTTCGCAAAATTATTAAAAAATAATTGCACAACTTAGGGACATAATACTCGCTAGGTTTGACAGGCAATAATCTAAAGTTTTTATGATTCAGAGTAAGACACTACTATAAGTTCCCCCTCATAGTTGCACGGAGGATACCCAACCTGCACTTAATTTCTCGCCATTTCCACTGTAATAAATTCATATCAACTGAGGCAAAGGTGTTCACGATTCTTTCTTGTCCGTCCTTTTAAACACCCACCCTTGTTTTGTATACAGTCATTGAAAAATCCCTACAGAAAATTCCAGTGGAGTTAAAACAGCCACGGAGTAGAGCCATTTCTGCCAATCCAGAGTCCTCGTAACACAATACCCTAGTCGGAAACATTCGTTTTCAGCGGAAGGTGATCCGTCTTGTTGAAAGATGACATCTGGCTGAAAGTGTTCGATTTGGGGCACTGCAAAAATTTGAAATATATCTAAGTGTAGACATTTGCGATAATAGATTTCTCCACGAATCAAAACGGATCTATAATGCGGTTGTGCATAACTACACACCAAACGTTAACTTTGGAGCTATCGCGAATATGAATTTGATAAATATGTGGGTCTTTCAAACCCCCATATGTGCTCGTTATGTGTATTACCTGCTCCTGACACGAGAAATGTCGAATCAGTACTAAACAAACGCACTCTCAAGGAAGTTTTAATCATCATCTAGGCAATCCATTAAGCTACAAGCAAATTCGAAAAAGCAACGCTTAACGTTCTCCTCCAAATGTTGCACAATTTTAACTTTTGTATGCGTATAACCGAAGTCTTTTAGGCAAATTTCGCGTCATTCTTTTTTTCTTTTTTTTTTTTTTTTTTTGGATTGGAGGTTTAACGACCACCGTAAGCAACTCAATGGGCTATAAGCAGTCGCCCGTCCCTAATTTAGGGTCACTGGTTCCAGGGAAGGGAGAGAGCCAGTGCCTTAAGACAAACACAACATCCATGCCTCCCCGGGATTCGAACCCGGACCCCGTTCGGACGAATGATCAGAGGCCAGCGCCTTAGACCACTGCGCCACCGGGGCGGCCGCGTCATTCTTGTGGGTGGCAGTCTCAATTGTGCAGAAGCGGATAACCGCAAACTTTTGGGCAACCTTTCCATCATTCTTCTGCGTGGCAATTCCAATTGTGAAGCAGCGTATAATCGAAGATTTTTAGGCAAACTTCTCATCATTGTTGTGCGTGGCAGCAGCAAAACTTCGTAATTTACCTTTTAAACGCTGCAAACCTTATTTCTGTAATTGATGTAGTTATTTTTTATCAGTTTTCAAAAAACAGGGAAAGGCTTTTGGACCGCCCTGTATAATAAAGTTACTCGCATGTTACTTGCGATAGAGATACCAGGAAGGATTAAGAGAAAATGGGGGACAAAAGAAAAGGCACAAAGGCACAGTAATACGAAAATAATGAAATGGTGATAAAATTATAAAAAAATTAAAAATGCCAGGGGAAAATGTGGTAGAGAAAATATTAAACTGCATCAATACATACAAAATAAGTGAAAGAACAATAAAGTTTTTGGTGTGCGATGTGTATTCGATGCAATGACATTATTTCGAAAAAGGGGACCACTTCCTTGATAATAAGGTACGCATATTTTTTTATAAAACATTCTCAGTTGTTTTTGGACAACCGTTGTATATTAGTGATCAAGGTGTGTATCAGAATGTTTACGAAGTACACAAGTTCGCATAATCTTCGCCAACAATGCAAAACCATTGCATCCGAGATTATTTCAGTTATGAGTAAATTCATGAATTGAATACGGGATTACACCATACAATGCAAATTTTGAAGATGGCAATCCGTTTTTTGGTGTAAATATGACACGGATAGTAAGTCAGAAAATATCTGAAAATTTCGTCGTACTAGAGCGGGAATCGAACCCGCGTCTACCAGACAGCACCGAGTATGCTAACCACTACACCACCAACCAGAACGACCAAGTCTCAAACTTCCGATTAAGGTGAATATAACCATCACAGGAGAAGCAACAGGCATTCATGTTTAGCTAATCTGGAAGTTAAGAATCTTATCCCGTGATGCCCAGAGGAGTAGATAAATCATGAATGGAATACGGGATTACACCATACAATACAAATTTTGAAAATGACAATCCGTTTATCTGATGTAAATGTGACAAGGATGGTAAGTCAGTAAATTCATAGTATTCTGAACAAGTTTTTAATCTGTTTCTCCAACAGACATAAAAGAAAAACCTTTTGTAGGAACGTTGAGAAATGTACAATCCTCTTTTTCTACAAGAGAGCAATACTTTAAAACACTAAAATTTCAGATAAATATTTTTTCAAAAGCTACTGCTAAATATTATTTATTACCTTGTTTTGCCGTAGCAAGGAGGGCTGGCGCTGGTACCATTAAACTGTCGTCAACTCTCCACCAAGTTGTGTCTCGAGGAGGAGGTAGTACCAGGTCCGATATATCCCACGATTCAACTACATGAACTGCAGCCACTATTCACAGAGAGAAGGGGAAAAAATCGAAATTAAAAGTCTCATAAATAAATATCAGGATTCAAACATTCAGCCAATTATTTTAGAGATTCAAAAAATAGTACAGTAGTTTCTCTTTATCCGCAGACGACCAGTCCGAAAATATTAAATAGAAAATTCCAGAAATTAACAATTCATAAGTCTTAAAGTGCACGCCGTTCCGAGCAGCGTGATGAAACATCGAGTTGTCCTGCTGTGTCCCGCCCGGGACGTGAATCATCGCTTCGTCCAGGGTATGCACGCTGTATACGCTAAGCGTCCGTTAGTCACTTAGTAGTCGTCTCGTTTATCAGATCGGCTGTCGCGGTATCGTATTGCTTGTGTTTAAGTAACCCTTATTTTACTTAAAAGTGGCCCCCAAAGCTCAAGAGTACTCGGATATCCCGAAGAGAAGCCCTCAAGTGTTTTATTTAAGTGAAAAGGTGAAATATTTCGACTTAATAAGGAAAGAAAAAAAATCGTATGTTGAGGTTGCTAAGATCTGCGGTTAGAACGAATCTTCGATCCCTAAAACTGTGAAGGAAAAATAATAGTTTTATTTGATTATTGGTTATTGTTGTTTATTTTTAATTCTGCATAATTTATATATTAAACTTTATCATAAGTATACACCAATGAGCCGTTACATTATGACCACCTACTTAATGATTTGTAGGACAGTTTTTAGCGCGCAAAACAGTGCTCACTTAGTGAGACATAGATTCGATGAGCTGGCGATAGGTATCCTGGGGTAATTGGTACCATAATGTCAGCAGCAGGTCCTCCAGTTCTAGTACATTTCGGCGTGGTGGTGATTTAGCGCTAACCCCCTTTTCCAAGTCGAACCACAATAGTTTGATTGGGTTCTTTTTTTTTTTTTTTTTTTGATTGGAGGTTTAACGACCACCGTGAGCAACTCAATGGGCTATAAGCAGTCGCCCGTCCCTTAATTTAGGGTCACTGGCTCCAGGGAAGGGAGAGAACCAGTGCCGTAAGACAAACACAATATCCATGCCTGACCGGGATTCGAACCCGGGCCCCTTACGGACGAACGATCAGAGGCCAACGCCTTAGACCACTGCGCCACCGGGGCGGCATTTGATTGGGTTCATGTCAGGTGAATTTGGAGGCCGGGACATTAACAGAAAGACATCAGCATATTTCTCGAACCCACACCTTTACGATTCTGACAATGTGGCAAGGGGCATTATCCTGTTGGTAATGGCCAACACCAGCAGGGAACACAGTTCCCATGAATGGGTGAACTTGGTCCGCAACGACGTTCAGAAACCTGACGGCTGTCAGGGATTGTGCTATTGGGATAATGGGGCCTTAAGTTTCCCAAGAAAACATCGCCCACAGCATAACGCTACCGCCGCCGGCTTGTTTCCACCCAACAGTGCATCCAGGTGTCTACGTGATATACCAGGAATCTTGATTCGTCAGACGAGGCGACTTTCTTTCAGTAATCCATGGTCCAATCTCGATGATCTTGGGCCCACTTCGTACGTTGTTGGCGATGACGTGCAGTGAGCATGGGGACCCAGCTGGGTCTTCGGCTACGCAGGCCAATGCGCAAAAGGCTGCGATGAACTGTTTGCTGTGACACATTGCACTGATCACCACTGATGTAGCGACGGGTGATTTGTGGCCCTGTCGCTGTGAACAATCCTTGACAATCTCCACCCCCTCTGGCATCAATGAGCTGGGGAACACACACGGCTAGACGATGGTCCATCGTTTGGCATCTGTGCACCACTTTGGATACGTACTCACTACAGCGGCACGTGAACAACCACACAAGCCTCGCAGTTCCCGAGATCGTAGTTCCGGGGTGCCGTGCCGTCACAATTTGTCCTTTATCAAACTCTGATGAATCGGCAGCTTTTCCCATTCTGACTCCGAACACTCTACTAACCGAAAGCCGGTCCTCGGGTTTTTTTTATTATTGGAGGTTTAACGACCACCGTGAGCAACTCAATGGGCTATAAGCAGCCGCCCGTCCCTAATTTAGGGTCACTGGTTCCAAGGAAGGGAGAGAGCCCGTGCCGTAAGACAAACACAACATCCATTCCTCACCGGGATTCGAACCCGGACCCCTTCTGGACGAATGATCAGAGGCCATCGCTTAGACCACTGCACCACCGGGTTGTATATATACTGCTCTGTGAACTTTACCTACGCTACCGTTGTCTCCAGGAGCGCTCATTTTTCTAGGCTATGGGTGGTCATAATGTAATAGCTCATTGGTGTATATGTATAGGAAAACCATGGTATATATGGGTTTAAGTACCATCTGCGGTTTCTGGCATACACTTGGAGTTTTGGAACTTAAACCCCACGGATAATGAGAGACTACTGTACTCATTTTTTTAATTGCTACAAAATTCAAGTATCAAGCAAGTAATTAAGGAATCGTTTAGGTTCCAAGAAACAAGATGAACAAAAATAAACAAATTTATTTTCAATAGCGAAAACTCTGGAATTTGAATGAACATCGACACTCGGTAATAACATTATAATTCTTCGGAAAGGAAATGAAGCAGGCTGATATTATTGCTAACCGATGTCCGAGTGATGTCTATACAGATTCTTTTTGAGCGGCCATGTGAATGTTAACATCTGCCGTTTAAATCTTATTTAAAGAAGTTTAATTACAAATTGTGTATTGGATATTTTGGTCACTTATGTCCATCACTTCTTGTGTTCTGTTGTGCGCTATTGTTAAGTTCAAAATGTGAGTAACAGCAAGTCACCGTGTGCTATGTAACTGAAAACTACACACCACAGACGTTAACGGAGAAAACATTTTCGCGAATACAATGCATTCAGACAACAAATTTATTTTCCTGCAAAGAAGTGCCGTGTTTAAATGTTTCTTCGTATCTATCTGTTAAGAAAACTTAAGCCTGCATCACCCTGGAGCGGAAACCAAACTCGCATCTGCGGAATTCAGTTTCTGGATTAGGGATTAGAACAACTGTCGCTACTAGAAATACTTCAAGATGTCTTATAGTTTTAGCAAATCTCCTATTTGTTCATATTTCCATGCTTCAGTTCCCCGGCGATTCGTTGCACATGGGGGAGTAATGGTAGCGTGCTAGGGTGAAAATCCGGAAGATGCAATTTTCAAGATTTCTAGGAAGACGGCTGATTGGAAATTGTCAATACGGCTTCTTCACAGAAAAATAATATGAAAGCGCATGCATTAATGAAATTGAGCCGTCCCGGTGGCGAATCCCGGTGAGGCATGGATGTTGTGTTTGCCTTACGGCACTGGTTCTCTCCCTTCCCTAGAACCAGTGACAATAAATTAGGGACGGGCGACTGCTTATAGCCCATTGAGTTGCTCACGGTGGTCGTTAAACCTCCAAAAAAAAAAATGAAATTGAAAACATATTACGCTTCAGGTAGAATTCCTTTATCTTCACAAACATTTTCAGCCCACTGCGGTATGAATGACTCCCCAAATTGCTTCCATGACTCTCTGTCTTAACCAGTTTTGTTCCAGGTTAATACGGTACAGATGATATCGAATTTCACCAGACATCTTAACTGTTGTCTTCATCTGTGTAGTTTCCTGTCCATTGGTATCCAGCCTGGCGTTGCTCACGGTCAGAGGCCATCGCTTAGACCATTGCGCCACCGGGACGGCATTAAGTACTTTTCTTTTAAAACATAGTGGTAAATTGATTTTGGAAATTGCACATGCAGTCCAGCCAAATTTAATACGCTGATTAATTTCTTTCTGTATGTTGGTTTCGCTTCATATCTGTTGTCCAAGATATATGTAGGCATAAACGTTAGCAAATATTCCCAATCTAAGAGAGATCAATGTTGTGATCTAATGAGAAATGTGGCTTTGATTCTCGTGAGAATTGCTTTTCTGATGAGTTGAAACCCTGAGGTGAGAGATAATGAGCGAAAAAGAACTTCGTGTAAATACAAATTAGAAGCATACGAATGTCTGCTAGCTTCTTCTTCAAACGTACACGCACACTTTTATGCAGATGTACATAAACGCCACTTACGCAGCTTATATGCTAAACATGTGTTTGCGTGCGTCAACACGTGATGCAGGCAACTATTTAGACTGCCGCTCGTCAGGTGCGTTGATCATAATGGTAAAAGCAAGGGATCTTTCGGAGTTCGATAATGGGCTTATCGTTTGTGCTCGTCTGGTTGAAGCGACGATTTTGAAAACTGGCTGGCTTCTCAAAAGGTTAGATATCTTGGATCTGTAATCAGTGGAAAAATACTCCACATCGTTTGCTTAAGTGTCGAAAAAGTGGTCGGGTGACAGTTTTTCAAGAACGAGATCGCCGTTGTCTGAGAAACCTTGTATGGAGAAACAGGACTTCCTGTGTGCAGCAGTTGACCGAAGCATTCTATGAAGGCCGTTCTCGACTCATATCTCAGCAAACTATGAGCAAGGAAACAAGGTTTCAGTATTTGCAGTTGCATGCCTATACGAAAACCACTGATTTCTACAAAGAACCGGAAAGCTTACCCACAGTGGTGTCAGGAACACTGTGACTGGATACCGGAAAAAAGTCATGCTGTCCAACAAGTCGCGATGCACCTTGTCCTGTATCGACGGTAGACAGCGAATTTGGTGAGAGCCTCATGAATAAATGGACACAGCTTTGCTTGTGAACACAATTCAAGTTTCTGTTGGAGGCGTAACGGGTCCCCTGATACATAGTGCGATCAAAAAGTCCCGAGATTATAGGTGAGAAGCACGCCAACAGATGGCACTACGCTGATAGGAGATCAGTCATCGAGGGCAGTGACCTTCATGAGTCGTTGTACCGAATGGCGTCGCTCTGTGAACATCGGGAGCTGTGTTACACGATATTTGGTAAACACGTGCAGAACACAGCTGCGATTCTAGTATCGACTGCAAACTAGAGCAGCGAGCGAACATCAAATTCTGCGTCAAACTCGGCAAATCGGGAACGGAGACGCATGAAATGTTGCGGCAGGATTATGGCAATGAAGCAATGAGTCGTGCGAGGTGTTTTAAGTGGCACTCGCGCTACAAGAGCGGCAGAACAGCACTGGAAGAAGACGAGAGGTCAAGGCAACCGTCCAAGAGCAGAACCCACGAAAATGTGGACAAAAGTAGGGAACGGGTGCATAAGGGTCGTCGGAGAATCATTCAAGATATTGGTACCATCGTCAATGTATCATACGGAACAGTGAAAGAAAATTTGACGCCGGTTTTAAACATGCACCGTATTGCTGCAAAGTTTGTGCCAAAAGTTCTGAACTCCGAACAGAAGGGGTTCCGTGTCGAACTCTGTCAAGATCTAACTGTCGAACTCCCGAAGATGAAGATGAAATCTAAAAAGATGAAGATTAACTCTGTCGAACACTTGAAGATTAAACTGAAGCTCACGAGTCGCCGTTTCGAAACCGTGGACGAGATCCAGCGCGAATCGCAGACGTTGCTTGACACGATTTGCAAACGGGACTTCCAGAGACCGTTCCAACAGTGGTATAAACGCTTGCAGCTGTGTGCA
Organism: Macrothele yani; assembly: GCA_039090855.1. Classification (NCBI taxonomy): domain Eukaryota; kingdom Metazoa; phylum Arthropoda; class Arachnida; order Araneae; family Macrothelidae; genus Macrothele; species Macrothele yani. The sequence continues at coordinate 50,282,542 of CM077008.1, read as the reverse complement.
GACTACTTTGAGGGAGATCATAGCCAGACTTAGGTAACGTAAGTATTTTGTTGTATATAGGCCTACTCTCGGAACTTTTTGATCGGACCTCGTATTGACAGAAGGTCCCTACAAGAATTATCTGAACATGGCTAGCGATGAAATCCATCCTGCAATGCTGACTTTTAATCCAGCGGATGACGGCTATAATCTAGACAACAATGTTCCTTTCCTGCAATGCTGACTTTTAATCCAGCGGATGACGGCTATAATCTAGACGACAATGTTCCTTTCCTGCAATGCTGACTTTTAATCCAGCGGATGACGACTATAATCTAGACGACAATGTTCCTTTCCTGCAATGCAGACTTTTAATCCAGCGGATGACGCCTATAATCTAGACGACAATGTTCCTTTCCTGCAATGCTGACTTTTAATCCAGCGGATGACGGCTATAATATAGACGACAATGTTCCTTTTCATGGCGCATTATGATATTATTTTCCCTGGCCACCATAAAGCTGTAATCAGAACTCCATTGGGAATGGATGCTGGTACATATTAGAACAAATGACTCTGGAGCAAAGTCCTTTTCCGTGAAATATGAGCCAGTTAAAGTGTTGTCTGGTAAACGCCTAGTATGCTGTAACATACTCGTACCTTGTGCGATCAGTGCCGAATCTGCACTACAGCACCTTGTGGGATCAGTGCCGAATAGCATAAGTGCTGTTATTCGGGCTGAAGAAGATCCAACCGGGTATTGGGTAAAAATTTCTAATTCAGTGGCCTCTATGAGTATTTAACAAATAGTTTGCTAAATATAACATCCTGAGAGCACGTGCACCCTACCAAATGGTGATAATAAATATAAAACAAATTAGTAAAATCATGCAATGCATTGATTATGATACGCTTTCCAACATACCAGAAATTATTACTCAAGTTATGAGGATAATGGCTGTGGAATAAATCTCGCTCCTGTGTCCTGACCTTTGACCCGATTTCAATGATATTCAATCGAACCGGTTCAGTACACCTCAAGAATAACATACTAAAGTTTTGTCGCAAGAGAAGCAGTTTTACGCAAGTTATGAGAATTATGGCTGTGGAATAAATCCTGCTTTTGTGCAATGACCTTTGACCCCATTTCGTTGATATTCAACAGAACAGGTTCACTATACCTCCGGAACAACATGATAACCTTTTGTCGCAATAGACACATTTTTTGGTAAGTTATGATGCACAAGGGCAATGGAATAGATCCCTCTCCAGTGTCCTGACCTTTGACCCCATTCCACCCATTTTCAATAGGTTTCGTTCCCAGGTGTTTCCTTACCACATACCGAACTTTCATCGAAATTAAACCATTTTTACGCAAGTTATGACGCATAAGGGCAATGGAATAAATCCCGCTCTTATGCCCTGCCTGACCTTTGACCCCAATTTGCCAATTTTCATTAGGGTTCGTGCCCAGGTAGTTCCCTACCACATACTAAAATTTCATCGAAATCGAACCATATTTACGCATGCTATGACGCATAAAGGCAATGAAATGGATTCCGCTCTTATGGCGCGACCTTTGACCCCACTTCACCCATTTTCAATAGGGTTCGTCCCCTGGTGGTCCCCTACCACATACTAAAATTTCATCGAAATCGAACCATTTTTACGTGAGTTATCGTGCCGACAGACAGACGGAAAAAGCTGGAGCTTATACGCTTCTTCAACCTACGGTTGGAAAGCGTAAAAAAGGAAAATTAGGTGAGAATACCCCATTAGAGTAAACTTAAATAAATTTACGGGCAGTAAACGATACTACAGAACATCTAGAAACAGTGTTTTTATCCATAAGGAAGAACGCCATACAATTCAGGAGTACTTTGGGGAATCAAATTCAAATTATTAAGTATGTGAACTGAAGTATCTGCAAGTGAAAATAAATGGTACAGGAATTTTTCTTCCTGAATGAGAACAAATAATGTGAGAGTCACAAGAGGTTAAACGTCTTAAGTCGTTGAGTAAAATGAAATAAAACACTTACACACATGAGGCTGCCCACTTCTAAGACTGTAGCGAGAGTGATGCGATTCTGCCAGAAGCCAGCCACTTCTTTCTTGACTCCTTAGAAGAGAGGATGCCGTCTTCTGCTGCTGATCTCGAGAGAGGTCGTGCCAAGGAAGTCTGTGACTATCTTCTAACAAGTTGCTGCTCACTTCCAGCACAGACTACATCAATAAAAGAGAGCATGTCTTAAAAGCAGCTTAAAAGTAAAGTAAATCATGAATCACATGCAATGCGATGCATTGAAACTCCCAAAGAAAACACACTCGTTAATCTCTGAATTTTACCTTCGTTATTTTTAAAGAAATACTGTTAAGTTACTGGTAGACAACACGCGTTTACTTCGGTACACGATACACAGGATGTCACTGGATCTGTCAGGTTTTTACACTAAATCAGAGGGGGAAAGACAACAGTTCCGCAAATTACCACCCCGAAGAACAATTTCTGTACCAATTAATTCTAAATACAACTAACTATAAGATAATGTTAACAGATCACAAAACTGATTTTATTTAAAATACATAATACAAGGAGTGTTCAAATGAAAAGGTACGAAACGACACTGTGGGTATAAATGAAGACTTTATTCAAAGTATACACCATAGGCCGTAGCACAACGATCCCATTGATTAACGAGCCGAAGGATTCCTTTTTCCCAGAATTCCTGTGGCCGTGACGAGAACCAGTCCTGCACAGCGTCCTTGAGTTCGGCGTCCAAGTGGAAGCGCTTCCCTTTCAGATGTTTTTTCAGGGGACCAAACACATGGAAATCGCAGGGCGACATGTCCGGGCTGTAGGGCGGATGGTCAAGCTGCTCCTACTGTAACTTGGCCAGTTCCGCGTGTGTGACCCTGGAGACGTGTGAACGCGCGTCATCATGGAGCAGAACCACACCCTCCGCGATGAATAGCGGCCGGTTTAACACCTTCCGCTGTCAGAAATCGGATAACGCCTCGCTGCTCCTCAATCGTCGAATTTTGCAATGTGAACGCCATCCTGTCCTCACACGCACTGCCGCGTCAATTGGACGGCGCTCTTTATAAGAGCCTCTGCTTTCTCCTGCGCATGCGGGCGCCCGCGCATGCTCCGATCCACGCCGGCGACTCCAATCGCATCCCTAGATGTGTCGCTACGTTTTCCCATAGCGGCATAGGCAAATATGTTAACGGTTACGTTCTTATGGCGTTTCGTACCTTTTCATTTGAACACCCCTAATAAATTACACATATAGCATTAACCCTCCAGGTGGCAGGAGCTTTGGAAGAGCCAATGCGTATTTTTTTTTCTCATGTGTAACAGAAGACTTCCCTTTCTTTAGTATACATCGTCGTTAAGATGCGCAAATATGGGATCTCGCACCTATTAATCTGAAAATCTTTCCGACACAATATTGCGTTCCTGCGGCATTTGAACAGGTTTTCGAAGAATGCATTATTGCAATGTTTTTCTGAATTTCATTTAAATTTTCGTGTTTCTTTCGTTTGCAATAATTGCGGGCAAATTAGCCATAAAAAGGGTATCACGGTAATCAAAATAAGTTATAAATTTTTTTGTTAGATTGAAGGAAAAAATAACTGGTGCCATTACAACACGTGGTGTAATGCATATTTTCTTCGCACGACTGCAGAGTGGTATTTTCTTTAACAGGCTTCTGTCTGATCTAAACGGAAAAAAGTGATTTTATGGTACCATTAGCTGCACAACAGCAGTGAGCTGAATTAATGCACGGGAAATAAAAGTAGTAATATATTCCAGAAATTGAAAAGTAGAAAGTCCGTTATCGCGTTTGTTTGTTGTTTTTCACTGAAATATGCAGACAGTGTTGTCATGATCTTTTAATGTTTTCAGTTCCGACTTTACGAAAGGGTAAGACGCACTGTTTGTTTTCGAAGTATTATATGTCTAGTGGGCAACAAGCAGCTTGCAGAGATTTTATTCGAAAAAGATAACGCTAATGTTTTGCATTATCGAAGACTAATGTTACGCTTTAAAGGGAACATTCGTTGAAGCATTCATGACTTAGCAATTCTTTTTCCCCTTTCTCAGAAGTGCTACACAAATTTATTACATATTTCGTAGGAATGGAATAGTTCTTAACCATATATCGTAGGGGATTTCGATAACACTGGATAACATATGTTTTTCTACAGCATATCATCCTAGAGAGATTAAACCTTATATTTTATCAATAACTGAAAGTGTGCCAGCTTAGAACTAAATGAAATGAAGTCATACTATTTCTCAACAAATGATGCGAGAATTTAATGTATCGGAGACATAGATGAAGCGAAAACCAACCCAGAAAAAAGTGTAATGACCGAGAATTGCTAATGACCTTTCATTTTTCATAAAGAATTTCTTCTGTGAGAAAAACTAATGCGAATTGAAATGTCCGGCGCGAACGAGCAATGGAGACAGTCCCCCCACCACAGCGGAATGGAACCACCCACAGGCGTTGCGGCTATTACGTCACAGAGTTACTATAAATAGCTAGCACGTGTGTGAAGAACAAGGTTCAGGCGTAGTTTGTTTGGACGTAACGTGGCTTGAAAAAGAAATAAGCAGACGCAGGATTTGAGAGTCATCTTGTTGTATGAATTTAAACTGGGCCATTCTGCAGGAATTGCCGCTCGAAACGTTAACAACGCGTTTGGGGAGAATACAGCCAACAAAGGAACCATTCGGCGACGATTTGGGAAGTTTCAAGGCGGAGATAGGGACCGGCAAAACGAAGCATGTGATCACCAACCTGTTGCTGCTTCTGACGATGTTCTGTTACGTGTGGTTGAAGTGGTTCCCCGAAAAACGTGTCGTGAGATAGCGGCAGAGGTAATTGTCCACCACACGACAGTTGTTAGGCGTCTGGCTGTACTGGGTAAAGTCAAAGATCTGGACATGTGGCTGCTGCATGAGTTGACATCTGCCAACAAGACTAGGCGTTTCGAAGTCTGTACGTCGCTGCTTGCCAGGAATAAACAGGAATTTCTACTGCATCGAATCGTCAGCTGCGATGAGAAGTGGGTCCTTTATGATAATCGAAAACGATCTGCACAATGGTTAAGCAATGCAGAGTATGCTGGACGGAATCCTAAGCCATTGCCACACACCAAGAAGAAGATGCTCTTTGTCTGGTGGTCCACAGCAGGGATAATTATTCGGAGTTTCTTGGCAAGAAGTCAAACCATCACCGTAGAACGTTATTGTGCTGAATTACACCAGATTCACTGGAAAGTTCTGCAGAAACAACTGGCTTTGGTCAACAGACATGGCGTTCTTCTGCTCCAAGACAACGCTCGCCCTCATGTCGCGAAACGAACAATGCTGACACTAAGTGCCTTGGGCTATGCAGCACGGCCTCATCTTGCCTATTTCCCGAACTTGTCTCTGACAGACTATCATCTGCTTCGTCGCCTGGGTCACTTCCTGTCCGGGAAACAGTTCACGACAGACAACGAGGTTCAACGTGCAGTTGGTGACTTCTTCGGGTCCCAGCCACAAGACTTCTTTTCGTTCCAGGATCATGGCCTTGACGGATGTGTCGATGCCGAGGGGGATAATTTTGACTAGGTAAGTTGTCCTACTTTTCCGTTCTTGCCGTCCACGTGTGCTGGTCCTTTGCCGGACATTTCATTCGCACCAACACAATACTATTGGAATGGGCTGCGTCAGGTACCCCAAATTTCTTTGCTGACAGGAACGTGCAAATAACAATAAAGGGATTATCTGTGCCATTTTAAGGCTTTAAGAGACCAACATTCAAGAACCAAATGATGGCCAATATTTTCTGCTTTCCCCAAACAGAAATCTTCGCATAAGAGAAGGATTAAATGAAATCTACGGCAAAACAATCATTTTCCGGCTTTCATCTCAACACTATCGACCATACACCTGTCACGAATAATAAGCGATCCTTTGTAGTCTTTCATTCTATGCTCCACAATCTAAGGCATGATCGGGAAAGGTTATTTCCCCTGACACGGACATCATGCCGCTGGGTAGAAGCAAGTGACTGAATACTCCTTTCTTAGTTTGCCGCCATTGTTATAGACCGTTCTGCAGGTAATTAGTCGTAAATGATTAATGTTATTTGTTTTCCTGAATGACCATTGTGGAAAACAAAACCATGGGCAAAGCAAAGCTTTCTTTTGCACAGGTTCAGTCGTTTCAGCCACGTACACCCCACGTATAAAGCCAATATATTCGTTCCGGCACATTTCAGCCCCGATTTATCGTATTCCAATCGGTTAAAAGATTCCTGGGGTACGATGTAGAAGACAAAGGGTATAATTGCACCTTGCAGATAATAATCACTATTTGTTCGGACTCAACAATTTTCAAGTTGTGTTAACTTAAATGTCATTTCTCCCCGCCACTCCGTTCGCCTTTCTGTAAGTACTATACCCCTGAAACTCTTAGCGCGATCTGAAAAAATTAATCTGAGTTGTAATTCTTCATATTTTTTTTTACTTTTTTATGCAAGTTATATCCTATAGGTGCGTAAATGCAGATGTTATCTACTTCGATACATTTTTTGTTATATTTCATTGTTTCTAAAAGTACTGTTAGAAAAATTCGTTTTCTTTCCCTTCGGAAGCAATTTACCACAAAGACCATTTTGCGAATGCTATAAATACTATACAGTTTATTCCCAGAGGGCAAAATGTACCTACCGTTTTTCTTTCTAGCTCTGCTTTTGGGACTTATTCAACGAAAAAGTTTTTTTTTTTTTCTTTGCGGTAAATAGCTTCCACTGTGAAGTGTATGTTTTTGGCGCACTTTTATAAATGAGCATTTTACTACTGTCATCGTGTGGGCGTGGATTTCACTTCGCACCGGCATCTCCGTTTCTGGAGATATATTCCATTTAGTCAACCAACACTGGGCCGAATCAACGTGGGATGATGTCCAGTGAAATCGTGTTGTCTTCAGTAGTGAGTCACGGTTTGCACTTGCCGATGATGACCAGCGCATACGTGTCTGGAGACGAAATGGACAGCGTACGAATCGTGTCTTTACCGTGGAAGCGCAAACGGCTCTCACGTAGAGAGTGATAGTCTGGGGAGCCATTTCCTACGATAGCCGGATACCCTTGGTAGTACGGCTCAATGGTACGTACCACCCTCATGGCTGTACGGTAAGTTGACTACATTCTATGACCTGTTGTGCTATTATTCCTATCTCAGAATGACCTAGATATTTTTCAGCAGGATAATTCCCGGCCACACACGGTACTGCTTTACCAGGCCTGCATCCGTTATGTCGACACCGGTCCATACCAATCCCGATCGAACATGTTTTGGACATCATGGGACGGCACCTACGCCCATACTGGAATGTCGGTGAACTAGTCCGCAATTTGGACACCATTAAGCATAATACATCCTTGAATTGTATGTGTCTATGGCACACCTGGGAACAGCTTGTATCCGAGCCAGAGGTGGCGATACAACATAATGACATGTAGTGCATCCGTGAATTGCATGTATCTATGCCACACGTTGGAACCGCTTGTATCCGAGCCAGAGGTGGCGATACAACATAATGACTTGTTCCACTCATGGAGCTGTTTTATTTGGGTAAATGGCCCAACTGGTCTGGAATTGCAATACTTTCCTTTCCTATACATGTACATTGCTCCTACCAATTTTCACCTTGATTGGATGATTCCTTATAGGTGCTTCGTCTTTTTGGCAAAGAGTGTATATCATCCTCATTATCATCAACCGTTATCAATGCACCGCTAAGTGAAGGTCTCCTCAAGTTTCTTTCACCGCTCTCTCTCTCTCCCTCTCTCTTGAGGCAGACTTTTCCACGTCACTTTGACGTGCTATTGAATTTCTTCCACGCAACACCAATATTTCAATTATCCAACGGTGGTCAATTCACTTAGCAATATGTTCAGACCATTTACATTTTAAAGATTTTTTACCCTTAATCAAAATGTCGTTATATTGTGTAGACATATATATTATTTTTTCGTTTCGGTGTTCTTTTTTTTTTTTTTTTTGATTGGAGGTTTAACGACCACCGTGAGCAACTCAATGGGCTATAAGCAGTCGCCCGTCCCTAATTTTGGGTCACAGGTTCCAGGGAAGGGAGAGAGCCAGTGCCGTAAGACAAACACAACATCCATGCCTCACCGGGATTCGAACCCGGACCCCGTTCGGACGAATGATCAGAGGCCATCGCTTAGACCACTGCGCCACCGGGGCGGCTGTTTCGGTGTTCAACGGCCACCGTGGGAAATTCATAAGGATATAAGTAATCGCCTGGCCATAATAAAGGCCTTTCCTGTTTTTTAAGGGAAAATGGACAGTCAACACAATGTCTCGTTCTAGATTCGAACTTAGTCCCATCGCCAATGAATGGTCAAGATCCAGCGCCTCATACCACTTTGCCTCCGAGGAGGTTTCCCATAATTTAACATCAGCTAAAGATCTGTCGAAATTTCAGTACTAAGTCAAATCTTCTGACGCAAGATGTTCTGTAGTATCTTTAAGTCGAGCAGTCAGAATAATACGAGATATCACAGGAGTTTCTGAAATTTCCATTTGTATGGAATCAACATACGAGGGTGGGTATGGTATAGGAGTTTATATCTAAATATGTTCGTTCTATCTAACAATGTATTTTTTTTCTCCTTTTCTTATTGGAGAATCTATCCCCAAACTCTTTAGACGCTTCTATGCATTACTCAATACTAATTACAGATTAATTCGTAATTTGGCTTGTTACGAAAAACAATTAAGCCAAAGTCGAAGTCATGGAGACAGAGATTATGAAAGAAATATATTTCCCTTTATTTACAGCAATTACGTTAACTGGGTCAGGCAGTTCTTATTTTTCAGATGAATGAACAAATCTGGCAACAAACATTGATCACGCACTCAGCTCCATGTCATCAAATACGTCCTCCCCCTCTTTATAGATCTCAAGACTTGCGCTTAATTATATCTCGGCTCTATATGAAATCAATTGTGGAGGCACACACACGCACACTGCAAAACATGGCGCCTTCCAGCTGGGTAAAGAGAATGGGGACTCATTACAGCGATTAATGAGAAAGCAAGCACGAGCAGATAGATCCCTCGGAAAGGGGTAGCTCGTTGATGCGAATGGGATCGATGGAGTCTCCTTTTCTTTTTCTTATTCTCCTTACACTTGACAAAAAAAGGGAGAGAATGAGAGAGGGAGAGAAAGTGGAAAAAATGGACAGCCGCTGCGATAACGAAAAGTGGAGGTTTGATAAAGGACAACGGGATCAAGTAGGAAAACCCGGCCTTCCCGACTGTCAACAACAGACAGCGTCACCTGTGTCCATTATTATCCTTAACCAACAGCAACACCTGCTTCTTGCTGTATAGAATATTTTTTTTTCAATTTTTTTGAGGGTAATGGAACCCAAAGATTCACAAAGAGGTAGTAAATCCTTAACAGCTCTTTCTAGGCCGTAGCGGATGAATTGAAAATTTGGTGAGGACGTACAAATTAAGAGCTTAAAACGACAGGAAGTATTTTTACACTGTTTTGTTCATCATTTCTCCTTAAGCTTTTTATCTTAAAGAATTTAGGTACGGGAACATCAAAGGGAGCGCCATGTTTTATTCATGCAGAAGAAAAAAGGCGGAAAACCTCATTACCATGCGTGCCTATAAAATATTCATTGAGGAGCTTAAACGAGAAAAGTATCATGCAGAGCAGTAAACACGTCTTTGAAGAGGTATAAAATTTAGGAGAAACTTTATTCTGAGCTCTTTGCCCTCTTTTTTTACTCCTTTTCATTTTTCCTTCTTTTTTTTTTATTCCTTAGGCTAGTTTTGCAAAGAAAAAGAAAAAAATGATGTGTTCTCCTCATAAGCCCCAGCGATCGGTAAAACTTGGGATTAGCTTTTTGCTAGCGGTTTTTCTTTACTCGAATTAGTTCACTATGATTTCCAATCCACTGCACCATAAACAGCTGCGACAAGTTTTGTTACAGTGTAGTAACAAACAACATTGACTTGAACCTGAAACGTATTTTCAAGAGAGTTAGTTTCTCCGTTGGGTTGTAATAATATTTATCTTCCATCAACACTAATTACTATACTTTCGCATTATTAGCACTAATTATTTCAGTTTTATTGGAGGAGGCTTTTGCATGAAAAATAAATAAGGAAAATAAGTGAGAAACAAAATAAAAGGGGAAATGTCTATCTCCTTTAAGATACTTTATCACTGCCCAAAACATTATCAAGACAGACCTTATTTTATTTTATTTTATGCTGCAAGTGTAAAACACCTGGTTTAATAAATAAATGATCATTGAAGCATATAAAATAAATCAATGCAATTATAATAGTTAATAAAAATCCCAAAGTGGATCATGAATTAACATGTGAATCTTGAATCATAAATTAATCGACATCGAAGTCAATAAACAACTGCAAACACCTTAATAGTACAATCCTCCATATGCAGTAAAAAGCACTATTATAACATCATGTACTTCAAAACAGAAAAGCAACAATAATAGACCTCCGAAACCCTACGGTAAATATACGTGCAATATACAGTATATTAACCTTTCGAAAAATTATTTATCTAAACCCTGTTCTTTAATGAAAGTCTTAATTTATTCAATCCATTTATACACTGGTGTGTAAAAATTAAGGACTAAGAGGAGAAATTAGTATAACAGCGAAACGAGGAGGCAGAACGGACCGAAAGATCACTCAGGAGATAGACTAGGGCCCGGTACGGTAGGGAATGCGCATATACGCAGCATGACGTAGGGGAGGGGAATGTCGGAAGGGTGTAAAGCACACGGGCGGTGTACGCTCAGCAATTCGGTGAAAGCTATTGCACGGTTTACATCGGTTTGAACGACGTCGAGTTGCTGCCACCGTGTGATATGGCCAACAGGCAATCCAGTGGACGACATCTGGATGACTTTACCCGAGGAGTCCTGGATCGCTCACAGCATCGTTTCACGAGCTTGGAGAGCATTTCAAACGACAGGAACAGCTGTCCGAGAGTTTAGCAATGGTCGTCCACATGCAACCACGGTGGCGGACGACCGGTATATTGTCCTACAGGCGAGAACAGAAAGACGGCAGATAGCGGGAGAAATCGCAAGGCACATGCAACAGATAACTGGACGTCCGTTATCGCGTTTTACCGTGGCCAGGAAGCGGCACAAAGGTGATCTATTTACACGACGACCAGTACGGCGTGTGCCATTAACGCCTGCTCATCGGAGACGGAGGTTTCTGTGGTGCCAGGAACACAAGAACTGGACACATCAGCAATGGGGTCGAGTTCTCTTTACGGATGAGAGCCGATTTAGTATGACGAGCGATTCTGGACGTATACACATCTGGAGAGAGCAAGGAACACGCAATCACACCTCCAACATCATCGAAAGGGACCGGTTTGGAGGTGGCGGAGTTCTCGTTTAGGGCGGTATAGTGCTTGTTAGCCGTTCTGACCTCCACATCTTCCAAGGAGGTTTAGTCACTGGTGTCCGCTATTGTACCGAGGTTTTCCTGCTTTACGCGAGTCTGTTTAGAGGTGCTGTGGGTCCTGTGTTCCTCTTCATGGACGACAACGCTACACCTCATCGTACAGTGGCTGCCACAGAGCTGTTGGGGAGTGACGATATTTAATGTATGGATTGGCTCGCAAGTCCCCGGAACTACATCCAATCGAACACGTGTGGGACCTTCTCGGGAGACGCTTGGCAGCACTTCACCAGCCGCCAGCAACGATTCCGCAGCTGCGATAGGCGCTACAAGAGGAATGGGCAGAGATGAGTCAACAGCTCCTTGACAACCTCGTCCTCAGCATGGACAGACGTTGTAAATCCTGCAACGCAGTCAGGGGTGATCATATATCCTACTAAAGACTGGATTTTTCTTGGCTGCCGCCTGTCACACGGACGTTTCTGTCTTCTGTCCAGTTGTGCTCGAAGTTGCCTTTTCAATAAAGTGCCTTTGAATCCTTTGGATTACTTGTTTGGACGGTTTTGTTTACTTGTCCCATATTCTTACATCTTGGGGATCTTATGGTATGATTTGAGTCGATGTGGAGCGCTTTTACACGACGTTACATTCAAAAAACCGTCTCGTCCTTAATTTTTGCACGCCAGTGTAGTACAGATCAAAATGCATTTTTATAAGATTAGGTTTGGGAATGTTCTCAATAATCCAATGAAATATACTATTTAACAGCGAAACACATTGAGGCAAGATTTGTCGATGCTTATCCAAGAACGTTGAGGAAACTGGACGACCCTGTTTTGTTGGAATAAAAAACCGATTCACATAAAATGAATCCATTTTACTAATTCCTCCTGGATAAGTACATTATACTGCACCTTATACTGGACCTTATTACTGCACAGAACAGAAAAGATTGATAAACATTTTTCCAAAAGTGAAACTTTTCTTAAATATAAAAATTAGTTAGCATGGAAACGTATACTGCTTGACATAGAAAATGCCATAACATGAATTAATCCAAGAAACGAAACGGAACCTACCTCACATGCAGAAACGTATTTTAGATGGGAAAGAAATAATTTAGTTTCTGACAGATTGCATGACTCAGATGAGAGAGAAGACAGTGTTATGTGGCCCGTGTATGTAGATAATATTATTTGGGTGACCAAAGAAAAAATATATAGTTATTCCCGAAAACAAAATCTATATGGTTAAGCAGCGTTGTGACGTGTATACTCTAAATTAAATTTCATTTTTAGTTGCTTTCTCTATGTAGATTTGAGTTCATTCTCTTTTAGCGTTTTCAAACTTGAAGTTATACAGTACTATCTTCTCTCTCCATTAATGAGGTTGGCAACAATTCTGAGATCTAAGAGCGCGACGCATGCAAGTTGACAGATAAAAACTAGAGGTACAAAATGTTGAAGCATCAGCCAAAATTGTGGTAAGGTGATATTAGAATCGTGGAACCTGCGTTACCTGAAACTGTGTCTATTTGAAGGTTGCGCATCAGAGTGTTGTTATATACACTGGCGGAAAGTGAAAAAAGAACACCAAGAAGGAATTGCCGGACGATCATGAAATTTACATATGTTAATGGGGTCGAGTTTACGTAGGTGTGATGTTAATTTCGGGACCAACCGGTAGGCGCTTACGCCACAGAACTGCATAATATGCAAATTATCGTCGGTGGTATTTAAGGAGTACGGCGAAGTGAATGTAATCTGTCGTCGGCGAATGGACACGTGCGAAGACCCTGAAGAAGCTGCAATGCCTGGACATAGAAGACGTGTACGATTTCAGCAGTTATCGGACTTTGAGCGAGGTCGTCTAGTCGGACTCCGCGAGGCCGGGTGGTCGTATCGTCGTATTGCGGAGCGAATTGGACGGGAAGTATCGGTGGTGGTACGATGGTGGCGTAGATGGTCCGAGGAACATTCCCACACGAGAAGACGTGGAACCGGGAGTCAAAGACGGACTGATGAGCGAACCGATCGACGCATAAGAAGAGCGGCGTTGTCAAGCAGAACATCCACTGAGACGCAAATCCGAGCTGCCATTGCCCCTGAGGTGAGTGTTGGAACAATCCGCAACCGTCTACTGGATGCAGGACTACGTGCACATGTGCCTCCAGCCCACCGTCAGGAGCGGCTGCAGTGGTGTCGCCAACGTCTGCACTGGAGAACGCAATGGCGATCTGTCGTGTTCAGCGATGAAAGCAGATTCTGTTTGGGGGCCTCCGATGGTCGTATACGTGTTCGCAGACGCACAGGGGAGCGTCTTCACCCTTCTTGCATCCGCCAGCGACACACAAGGCCTACACCTGGTCTCCTGGTGTGGGGAGTTATTAGCTATCGCTCTCGTACACAACTAGTGTTTGTACCGGGTACGTTAAACAGCACCGCCTACATTAACAACACCATTCAGCCCGCTGTTGTGCCATTTGTAAGGTCGGTCCATCGTGGTGTCTTCCAGCAAGATAACGCACGCCCACACACAGAACGTGCAACGCAACATGCACTTCAGGGTGTGAGACAACTTCCATGTCCTGCACGTTCACCGGATTTGTCCTCCATTGAGCACGTGTGGGATTTTATGGGGCAACGACTTATCCAGTCTCCACGGCCGGCCACGACCATCCCCGATTTACGCGTCCTGGTTGAGGATGCTTGGAACTCAATACCCCAAACTTACATCCAACATCTGTACGACAGACTCCATGCCAGAATTGCACAGTGTGACGCAGTTCATGGCGGTTCAACCTCGTACTAACCATGTTACATGGAAATTTTATTTTTCAGTTTACGAGCAAATACAGCTGTATTTTGCCATAATGTTTTGATCACGTTATCCTCTGTATTCCGTTATTATGCTGTATAAATTTCGTTGGTATCAGACGTCTCCTTCTTGGTGTTCTTTTTTCACTTTCCGCCACTGTATTTAGCTTTTGGGGTTAATATAGTTTTCTGCTTACTAACTTTAGTTAATTGGTTTTCAAGAATAGTAGCGCGTCGAAAATCCGAACTAACTGCGACCACTGGTTGTGAGGATTTTCCATGAGTTCGGTTTATCGAACATGTAAAGATACAAACACGCTAAGATTTCTACATTATATTATCCAAATACATGTGCCAAAAATGAGCAACTGTATACAAAAAAATTTGCCTAAAACAATGATATTTTGTTATTATGCAATACGAAAAAAGTTTGCCATTTTTACTACTGCTGTGAAATTTTTAAACATAAAGTAGAAATTCAAAAAACTCACCAATCGTTGCAAGCTGGTTCCGATTACCAAGGGGTGTACTTTATGCGGAGTGCAAGGGGTGTAACTTTCCTCCCGGCTCACAGTGAACAACGGGGAGGAGGGATGAAACAAGGGGCGATACTGCCGTTGTAATGAATAGTAAAATTTTAGCCCCGCAGGGAACAAGTGGCAGGGGAAGTTTTCGCCTTTTGTCTCTGAGTATCAGAAGTCACCTCCACCTGCAAAATGCTTGCATCCCCAAAATCAAGCGATTCTATTATCAACAAGAGCTAAGTTAAAATGAACGGACTATACTTAAACTTTTCACTACCACAAAGAAAAAAAAAGGTGAAAGGCAGCTTCTACGGATTTTTGACATTCGGATATTCGACGTTTTACTGCATTACTACATTGTGATTAGTTCCTCAAGTGTTTTGAAATAGAATAAAAATACCAACGTTCAAAGGTTTATTCTGTACATCGACTATAGTTTTGCAGAACGTTTGGCTCGACTTCATCAGGACGAATGATTCGTCCTGATGAAGCCGAGCCAAACGTAGTCGATATATAATAAACCTTTGATTGTGGTAAACGTTGGTATTTTTATTATATCTCAACACCACAAGTTCTGTAGTCATAAATTACATAGAAGTTTGAAATATGCAGGTTTAGAGCCCATATATGATACTGATGGAATATAAGAGTTACCAGTACGTAAGAATTTGAGTGACTGCTGTTTCACTTTAAATGAGTGGATAAGAATAATTGATTGTATGTAGTGTTATGTATGCCACATATACACGTTTCAAATAGTAAGAAGGCTACAGCATATGCAAGACGAGCTCACACAAACCGTTTGTAGTCAAAACCAGAAAAAGCACCGAACATTTGGTTGTAATGAGCACGTCCTTTAAATTCATTTAGACACGAAACAAATATTTCAAAGCAAATATTTTTAAAGCACAGAAATTCAGTTATAAAAATGATTACCCTTACACCACCTAGGGAAAAACTTGGAATAATTTAAAATAAGCAGTGTGAGCATAATTATTCAGAGTGAATGTAATCGGTTGCAATAAGGAAAAAAGAAAGATTAACCGCATTTATTCTTTCTCATAATACGTGGCAAATACATCATGATAATTAACACAGCAATCAAACATCGCAAATTAACTGAAATTACTGTTTCACATGTGAATACAATCACATCAGAAAACTTAAAAATTTGAAAATGTTCATCGCTCCACGGCGATGAAATTTTCAAATTTTCAGATGTGATTATATTCACGCGTGAAAGAGTAATTACAGTCAATTTGCGATGTCTGACTGCTGTGATAATTATCAACCGCATTTCTACTATACACAAAACATCCACAAATAGAAATGGTTACTTATTTCCACTAGCACCTGAAAAGTCTCTTAGGAAAATTAATAATTTGTACAATTTTTTTTTCCTGGCAGGAGATTTCACAGGTAAAAGGGATTATCAAATTGAACAATTAGGAGAATAGATATTGAGTATAACGTGATACAACATTACGTGCCCTAGCAAAGAAAACTGTATTATTTAAAGAAGGAAATGGGCGCAAAATACTCTTCATAATAAACAGTGGAAAAGGATTTTTCTAAGGAATTTTTAGAATCGAACACATTTTTTCACATTGAAATATTCCTGGAGAATAATTTGGAATAGGATCGAGGAACCTTGGCGGAGAATTTTGAATAGTGGAAAAGTAAATATTCAAAATACTTCACTATTCAAAACTATTCAAAATTCTCTGGATCTGAGGACCCCAGAAAAAGAGTTTTTAATAGTGGAAAAGTAAATATGAGAACATTATTCTTCATAGCATAAGCTATTCTAAGGAGAAATAATTTTTTTAATGCGTCTTCCACGAGCAGAGATAAAGAGAGAATAGTTTTGACATTTACGCTCCCTAATAGAAAACTGCATTATTTAAAGAGGATAATGTTCCCAATATTCACTGTGGGACATGACATACATTATAAAAGTGCATTTTTCAATAGGATTTTTAAAAGAGGAGAAATATTTGCAAAGAGAAATGTACACGAACACACCACTTAGCGCCAGAACCGTGAACAATAATCAACGCATGTGTACAGGCAAAATTTCTCACAAGGTGAATAGTATCTAATGTTGAAAGAATGTTTTAAATCGGACTTTCTTTTTTTTTTTTTTTTTTTGAGGTTTAACGACCACCGTGAGCAACTCAATGGGCTATAGGCAGTCGCCCGTCCCTAATTTAGGGTCACTGGTTCCAGGGAAGGGAGAGAGCCAGTGCCGTAAGACAAACACAACATCCATGCCTCACCGGGATTCGAGCCCGGACCCCTTACGGACGAATGATCATAGGCCATCGCTTAGATCACTGCGCCACCGGGACGGCTAAATCGGACTTTCACTAGCAGAAATATTGAAAAAAAAAAAAAAAAAAAAAAAAAAAAACGCGTATTAAACGTTTGATTTCCCCTAGAGAGAAATTCGTGCATTATATTGGGCAGGAAATGGGCATAAAATGTTTTCGTAGTTAGCTGTATTTAACCGAAACGGATGTTTTCAATTTATTTATTCGGAAAATGCTGGAAACGGAAATCCATTTAACATTATTAGCTAAAGGAGTATTTCACATAATGTTTATAAAATCCAATTTTGCATATGTTTATATGATCCAATAAATCTATAATATTTTATAACATCTAATTTTGCATATGAGGTCTTCTTCTGCTAAGTAAATTCATCATATTTTCTACATAGAATTGATCATATATATTTTTAAATTGCTTAAATTATCGTTCCTGGGTGTACTGTTATGTGGTGAATACAAAATTAATCCGATAAAGGTATGGAAACACAATGGATTTGCAAATCAACTCACAGACAAAAGACAGATAAAATTCTACAGTAAGAGCGTCTTTTCTTTCAGATGATGTGGTACAAATTCGCGTTGACACATTTTAATTTTTCATTCAAATGTAGAAACATTTTGCTGTGAAAGTTATTTTTTAAATGTTAGAAATTTTCATCTAGCAATTATAAACTTTCTTTAGCAAAATATTCGATTGTGTTGGATCTTGCCTTCTCAGTAACATATACTTTTCAAATTTTGGTTTGTTCCCTTTCAATTTCTCAATAAAGACATTATACACTCAGCAGAAACATATTTGTTGAAATAATAAATATAAAGTCATGAAGAACGGAAACTTAAATTTTGGGAATGAACAATAAAAGATAAGTGAAATTTATATCACTAGACTTTTGCACAATCACATTCAGAAACACAGAATAAAGAGAGATAAATAGATTCACGATGTTTCAAATTCATGGAATAAAAATCACATGTAAGCCGAATAAAATGAATTTATGCCAATAAGGTCGTGTTTGTAACATATCAACGATAGGCTCATGAGTACAAATGTTCGGCGAAATAAATTCATCAAAAATATGCCTTTGAAACACAGCTCTGTTCTCTCGTTTAACTATAATTAAAAAACTAAATCCCAATTAAGTAACATTTAACTTAATGTAATTATTTCATTAACATTCATTAAAGCAGACATGAAGCGACCGATTTGTTAAAATTCACGAAATAGTAACACCGAAAAATGCTTGCTTGTGCATTGTCATTTTGTCACACAGCTGCCATTTAGTTCTGTGTATTTCACATCGTTGTATCGAATTCCGAAATGGCACAATGTGACATTTAAAAAAAAATTGTTAAAAAATGTATCTATAATTTACGTAAGGAAAAAAAAAAAGATCATTCCAAATGGCGAAAACAGTCGGCACGCATGCGCAGATCAAAACACTGGGGAGTCAAATATAGTGCCAAATCTTCTCATACTGAAAAATTAGCGACCGCACTTCCGAAAAACTATACGTGAGCAACAATGCAGAAGAAGCAACACATACCCAACCAAAAGTACCACAGAAACAAAATCAGTGTTTATCACTGTACGCAGCTGTTTCGCAGAAGAAAGTGAAAATGGCATGCCGTATGCCGTCAGCCAGAAGAAGGACGGCAGAGTGTTTCAGTGAATTTTAATGACAGTCTTGTGGAAGCCATATCCTGCCATTTCACACTACTTTTAGGTTACTTTTTTTAGAATCATTATGGTTGTATTTTTAAGATAAATGCTGATAGTGTACTCATGTGTTGCTTACAATCTCCAGAAAGTGCTGCTGTCAATATTGATGCATTTGTGTGTCTAGAGGGGGAAATAAGAGCAAATTATTAACGTTTTTTGTTTCACTTTTTCTATACTCAACTTTGAAAATTTATCTGGCCAAAGTAATATTATCTAACCTCCAACAAAGCTAACAGCAGTCTTTGCCTGTGCTGAGGATCCTCCATGTCTCTTGTCCTTTCTGCCATTTCGGCCACCAGCCGGTGTAAGATGTCTGCAGTATGAACAATGTCTCCGGCCATTAGAGTTTTCGTCCTTGTAATCACAGCCAGTTCAGCAGCAAGGGAAGTAACAGGGTCACCTCTGGACATCTAAGAAATGAAAAAGAAGGAAAAACAGTGATGCTATAAGAAACGAATTTTAAAAAAATCATTACCTTTAACAAATAGTTACGGAACATTGTTAGACATTTCATACATTACGAATGCTACTTAGCACTTGTTAAAAAAAGGAATTATTTAGTATTATCGGGGTCATTTTTTCACAGTCCGGTCATCAAGTAAACTAACAAAAAACACAAGGGATTGGAATTCACAGAAAATATAAAAGAACAAATCAGCTGTCGGATAACAGTTATCCAAAAGATTCATGTGAGTAACACTACTGCGTGTGTGTGCGTGTGCGTGTGTGTGTGTGTGTGTGTGTGTGTGTGTGCACACGCTCTCTGAACACTTTATTAAGAACACCTTCATACAATGTCTATGCAGGAGAAACCCAAAAGTCAGTTGTCTTTAAACATTCCTTCCTAGGGCCTAAATTTTGAAAGTATATAGTCTTAGCGACCTAAACAGCACCTACATTTGTACAACACTTTACACTTGCACTTCAATAATACACAGCTACACTTGCACGACGCTTCACACATGCAGTTGAAAAGCATACACCTACATCTTGAACAACACACACACCTACACTTGCACAACGTCAAAGTTACTGTTGCAGATTTGTAACAAAATATTAAAGAAGCATCTCATAAAAATCAAATAAAAACAGAGGATGTTCCCACATTTTTAGAACGTTTTAGGTAAGAAATTACAGAGAATAAAAGAAGTTCAAGGAATTGAAAATGTCAACAGCGTGTTAGATGAACATGAAAGAAACATCTTCTGCCGTTAAATATCGTCAAAGGCTAACGTAAAATAGGCTGCGTATAGAAGGTTATCTTTTTGCTCTTTACGAACAGAAATATTCGTATTCTGTAATCTAAAAACGCTCTGAAAATCATGGAGTTAGCATTTCTAAATATAAAATAAGCAATATTATTAAAAATAGTGGGGAAAATCATCAAGCAATGTTTTTAACAGGAAAAGGAACACCCAACGAATATCCAAAGAAGGTACGTACTTGTATTACTACTTCAAAAGCAAGGTCTCTGATCTTAATAGAAAATCCGCCGACCCAAAAAATAATCGCTAAGTCGTTAATAACAAAAGAAACAAGGAGTGCCCATTACTAGAATTCCTTCCGTTTCTTCTTTCACTGGATATACTTAATTCTTAGTTTCTTTGGATGTGTCAATATATTGTATATGACACGAACTGACTCCAGATTTTGCAGCACCTCTTCTGATATCCAGTCATAGACATGCTTTTTAACTTCGCTTTTAACTCCAGAAACGTGAGTTTGCGATTAATTTGGGTTTACAGAGATTCTTCGAAGCTTGTGGACATTTTTGACATCACATACATCCATAGTCATTGACAGTTAAATGATATCGTTTGGTATTTTGAGGCAATGTGTTCATGCCATAGAAAGAATGAATCCAAATGAAATTCTATGCAAAAACGAAAATTCTCAGTGAAGTTTGTCATAGTTCTAAAATGCCCATGGAAATCCTGGAAAATAACAGTTACTGATATGAATTTGGAATTGAAGATTTTCTCCTTTCTCTCTGTGACTTCACCCTGTTTTTCACGAACCAACATAAGCAGCATTTAGGGATATAAGCAGTCGCCCGTCCCTAATTCCGGACCACTAGTTCTAGAGAGATGGGAAGAGCCAGAACCGTAGGGCAAGCGCACTACTTATTGCTCATCTGGCTCACGAGACTGGGTTTCGCTCGGACGACTGACCAGAAACCAGCTCATCTTATCACGCGGTTTCAGCTTTTTCTGTCTTTTTGTGGCATTGACTCTGAAAGAGATTTTAACAAACATGGACAGAATTCCATTTACATGAATACAGAGAAACAAAAGAAGTTTTCGTAGCGATGCAAACAAGACTTATATCTAGACCATTTTTGGCATTTTTTGTAGGGATCCACATGTTTTAAGCTGGAAATGTAAAACTTTCCACTTCATTCTCATCAAGAGCGAAGATTTTAAAGCGAAGTGTTCCCTCGACAAATTGGTTTCAGTATAACTCAATTTATCATTACAAAAATATCCGCTTCTAAAAGATTTTGCAGGAATGATACGTCGCAAGCGTGCATCTTGAGATACATGCATATCTCAGAAGTGACTTTGTGAAGAATATCTCTAATTTAATCTTTCTTTTGAGTTTCTGTATTCTCATGTAAATTTGGTTTTTCCTCGTTAAATATTTTCTCACCAGCAAATTATTTTTCGCGGCTAGCTTTCAAGGTTAGCAACCTCACAGTGGGTCGAAATGTAAATAAAGGTTCAGAAAATATTATGCTCTGAGAGCTACAGGGGTTGAACAAAATAATAAAAACACCGACTGAGAGTGGTATACTCGTAATGCACCGTATGCAAATCACAGGGACGACGCCACCTTCAATGTGAGATTTCTCGGAGAGCACAAATAGTGACTTTACATCATGAACGTCACTCCGAACGTGACATAAGCAGAAAGGTGAATGTGATGCGGTCATGAAATATCGAGATGCAGGTGAATTTAGCGATCGAAAGAGAAATAGACTCCCAAGGAAAACAACCCCAAGTGATAACAATACCATATGGCGAATATGTACGTGTTTTCTGAGGAGTTCGTGCAAGACAATGAAAGCCTTTCTACATATAAAGGGCCTGATATTAGTAACAGCATGGTTTTCCGAAGTCTTAGCAAAGATTTTGGATTAAAGTCTTATAAGCCTGAACATAAACCTAGTATAACCTTTCTCACGAAAAATGAACAGACTCCAGTTTGTGAGAAATCATCAATCGTGAACCGCAAAAAATTGGAGCCAAGTTATTTTTTCCCTATAAACCAACTGTGCGTCAATTTTAATCTCGTGAAACACATGTTCGACGACCAAAACGCAAAAAGTTTGATGAAAAATACATCTTTAGCACAGTAAAACATCCGCCTACTGAGATGATATGGGTTGCTATGTCAGCATCCGGTACTGCTTCATTATTCTTTCTGCCGACAGGCTCTACGTGATTGGTCCTATTTGTGTGGAAACGTTACGTGAGAAGCTGTTAACTCATGTGCAAGTGCACAGATGCACAATCTTTGGGTGTGATAGTGCTCCATGCCACAGGTCAAAAACAGTAAAGGACTACTTGCAGAGGAAAAACATAACTGTACTTGCCTGGCCCGTTATTAGTCCGGACCTTAACCCCATTGAAAATTTGTGAACCATTTTAAAAGACAAGGTAGCAGAAAAACAAGCATCAAATTCTCAAGCTTTGATTGACGAGATAAAGTACGTGTGGTGCAAAGACATTTCAAGTGCCTACTGCAAATCCCTTATGTGAGTATGACACATCGTATTCTGCCTGTTATAAAAAACAAAGATGGCCACACAAAGTACTGATTTTGGCCTTTTTGTGTTATAAAGAATGTAAGTATTCATGTGTGGTGTCATTTTTTCAAATATCTCTGACTAGTAATTAGTTTTTTTTTATCTTAATTTTCAGTAAATTGCAAGGTGGTCTTAAAGTTTTGCAAATGACTGTATTTCCGAATTCTGTGATTCTTGAATCCTGGGCCTTATTTACTTTAAAGTGGTTTTTAAATTATGAATTAAAAGTTTTTCAAGTTTTAATTCTCCACACACGACACAAATTAGGATATAAGGGTTATTCAAATAGTTTAATTCATCTAATATCTCAAATGTTAAAATTCTTAGGTAATCAAATCCTTGTTATCATCTATAAAGCAAACAATACAAAAATTTGCAAGATATTAAAGAAATTTCATGACTTGATGCAAGTTTCAAAAATTAGGTTACGCAGAATTTATCAAGATAATTCATACATGACCATGGACTTAGCTTTCTTTTTCAATAAACGGTGAACAAAGAAAAATGGCTGTTTGCCTTGCTAAGTATATATTTTAAATATTTCGAAACCTTAATATCAGACTACAGTATGGGGATAATTTCACTTATGTTTTGCATGGACCTAATACAATGTTTTGATGCCCGAAAGTTTGGAGAAAATTTGCGCAGTTTTGAATTCAATACAGCCTTCTAAAATGACTCTGACATCGCGGCATTTACTATAAACGAAGTAACCTGCAGAAACTGTGAAAGGAAGCGGGCAACAGAAATACCTCTTGTGAAGAGTGATGTATAGTGAAATGCATTTTCCGCTTTCGTAAAAGAAAAATGTAATGTGCGTGCGATCATGGAGTAGCATTTTTCTCGTTCTCGAAATCATCTCTGACCCCCATACCTTTCCAACTCTGCTGCTCACTCTAAAGCTTTTTCGGAGTGTTTTCCGATATTTCTTTGTCCCATTCTACCCTGAACATTTTTCGTAACTGTGAGATTCCCCCGAGATAACACCACGCTCATTTCCCTGATCCCAACCACTGAAGAACAGGAAATCCCGGAGAAATATCGGAAACATGGAGAGATAATCGCCACGATTGATCGAATGGCGCAGGAAGTGCAGATGAAGTTGGATAAACTGTTACATTGTGGCGCCATTTTCCGTATGCGCAACACTAAGTGAAAGCCCAGTGCATTTACTACTCGCGTAACACTTTTTCTGCCTTCAGTCTTCTATGACTTTTTTCTTCTTTGAATTCACTGCAAGCCATTGGTACACGATAAAAAAAATGATTATGTTGCAGAAATATATGAAAGGCTGGAGATCGTACGAATACGTAAAATTGTTCAATAATATTCGAATAATCACTTTTTGCAAAATCGGTAATTTTCCAATAAAATTACTTTTACCGACGTTGGAATTGTTGCATGTTAAATTTGACAGAACCTAAATCTAGGATGAACTGTTAGGTGGATTGAACACAATATATGTGACGAATGCAAAAATGTAGTATGCTAACACAGTGTAATGCATCCGTCTGTTTGCCTATGTTATCCAAAATGGAAAACGACTATGCTTTCGCTCAAAAAAGCATAACTTCCTCAAAACAGACAGCGGAACAACAGAAGATAACAGTGACTTTCTCAAAGCAGTCAACCCGAAAATGTTATGGCGTCTTCCTCGAGAAAGAAACCCTTTGATGAGCGAAAACTTGACCTTATATATTTTTAATTGAAATCCATAAGAAACTGGTAGCATAGGTAACACATGCATAACGCCGAGCTTTCGTGCGTCAAACGAATGTATTTGACAATGCTACAAATTTAATTACACGTTAAAAAATTCAGAAAAAACTAAACTGCAAATCATTTCACATTCACTTTCGAAATTGTTCGTTTAGTTAAAGCAGGTGCCATCGCGTTCAGTTAGCTATCCGTGACATCGAGCGCTTGCGCAATAATGACATAAAATATAATACTTATGCAAAGACAATCAATACCGATAAGAAATCCTCCGACTCGTGCTTTTGTCAAGATTTCTAGTCTTCCCCACAACAGCTCCTCTTTGAGTAGTATTTCTGGCTATACAAATCCAATCCTTCCAACTTGAGGTGTCTTCATTACACAAGATCTCTCTTTCAAGGGCAGTAGAAGATCTCCCATTCTTTCTTCCTATTACGTTCCTTTATTCTGGCACTTGGTCATTCCTGTACAAATCCTACATGCATAAAACCAGGTACACAACCGAAAATGGTGTATCAGGGAGATTATTGAAATTTTCATATGGCTTAATACAGGAATGATCAAGCGATTCATCGGGACCAGAATAAAGAAGCATATTTTTCATATCATTATTACATTTTAGTATATTCTCCTTTGGTTGTACGGAAGATGCCCAATCGATATTCGATTTCTCTCCTCGTATTAGCAAGCATATACGGCGTATTGGTAGCAATTGCATCTTATATACGTGATTCTGGTATCACCTCATTTGGTGTTGGTGTCTGGTAGACACTTTCCTACATATAACACCACAAGAAAATAACCAACAGGTTCATTTCATCATTTCAGACGATTAGGGAGGCCATGCTGTCAGCCATCACGTCTGATCCATCACCCAGGAAAGGTTTCATCTAAGACAAGACGAACTGGAAAGCTAAAGAGTGGCGAAACACCGTCGATTTGAAGAATAGAATTACATTGAAAATGAATCAGTATGTATCACGAAAAACTCAAAAAAAAAAAATCCCGATTCACAGTTACGGCGACGTTCTGTTTACAAAATAGAAGGGCTTCGTTACGTGTCACGGAGGAAACTGTACAAAATATTCACTTTTCGACCACTGCGAATATGTTCATACAATACTTAAGGATTCTCAGAACTCCAAACGCGCATATTATGCCAGCTCACCTTTCTCGGTACATGAAAAGACGATTTGTCACTGAAACATTTTTAATTCAAATAATCACCGTCACTTTCCAGCCTTTCAGGCATGGTAATTCCAAATAACCTATAACGAGGAACGTCATTAACTCCAAATGGCTACATAATTTGCATGTCTTTAAAATATTTTTTAGGGGAGAAGAAGCAGCCTTTCGTGAAAAACGTAATGGGCAGCTGATTTCAGAAAATGAGTTACTATGCGGCAAGTCTAATTTTCTTCTTATGGCTTTTTCTGAACGTTTCACAGACATTTCCAACCGTTTCGTGGGCAGTCGACTGCTGAGTATAACATTTTCCGTGCCATATCCTTTTTGTCTTTTTTTTTTTTTTTTTTGGGGTGGATGTTTAATGACTACCGTGAGCAACTCAATGGGCTATAAGCAGTAGCCCGTCCCTAATTTAGGGTCACTGGTTCCAGGGAAGGGAGACAGCCAGTGCCGTAAGACAAACACAACATCCATGCCTCACCGGGATTCGAACCCGGACCCCGTTCGGACGAATGATCAGAGGCTATCGCTTAGACCACTGCGCCACCGGGCGGCTTTGTCTTTTTGAAACTTTTCATGCATTGTACTTCTTTGCGTGATGTGGAATTTTCCATACGTAGTGCAATAATTCCCTTGAACTTGAATGGGGACATTTTGTCGCCACTGACAATAACACATGCTGAACTCGCACCTCTATTATCGCCATTCCGGACCTAAGGAATGAGAAACACCTCAAGTGGTGCCATCTGCCGGCCAGAAATGACGGGGAAATGTTACTTGGTTTATATTTTATTTCTTTTTGAAATTATATAGATCTTTTCCGGAAATCCTGTGTATCTATTGATTTGCTTATGATGGAAATTGTCCACTGAAATACAATCGCGTATGTACTATGGAGTTGGAATTCGCAGGGCTCTAACGATACCATGAACGCGCCATTGTGTCGCATTCACGAGGTCATGGAACTGTAACAGTGTACAACACTGTTTGCAAAGTGAGTTTGTAGGTTATGGGTCAGATTATTTTTGAGCAGTACATTCGACCTCATTCTACAGTTATTATTTGAGGTCCACATATGCGGAATTAGGAACCAGGTGATTAGATTAACTCATCTGGAAGTTATTTGATCCATTCTTGTACAACCTGAATGAACCCCGTGAAATATCCTGCTAAAAGTCTTTATCGCCGTCAGGAAAAAATAGAGACATGAGATGTAAATGTGACCTACGGTGATGCTTGCGATAGTTCTCAGGCGTAAGTGGCAGGCTTACACACACACACACACACACAAAACGTTACTTTTTTCCAAAGCAAAACATATCCCAAATCAAAAACTTCGCTACTCGACTGCAGGATGTGTACTATTGCATTTTGGGGTTCAGCGTCTCAAGTTGTTTGCTCTACACTAGGTGCCATACCATTAGCGTGATACAAGAAGAAACGTGATTTGTTTGGTAAGCGCAAATTTCTCTTTTTACTTACAGTACACCTTTATATTTATTTACAGTTTTACTCGTTGCTGTTAGTTGCCACGTAGTGAGAAAAGCTTTTGGTAATTCCGATATGACGCTCAGCACGAAAACATTTGAACGGGAGATAAATAAAATTTAAATAAGGAAGAAAAAGTAAAAACAGTGATATACGCCACACCTAAGAATGTTTCAAATAATTTTTAAGTTCTAGCATTTTACATTGATTGCGTATGGTTCTAAATTCCTTTAAAAACAAGTGTTACCTGTAATCGCTAAAAGTTTTCTTAGTGCGATTTAACGAAGTAGCCTATCACTGTGAGCTTCCGTAAACGTAAGAAGAGCGAAGTTTTACTAAAATCTTCCGTAATGTTAATGTTGCATTAAGCAGATCTACACTGTTTGTTTCTTGTACCGAATTCAATAATTTTTCTGAATTTGTGTAATGAAATTTTAAAAATTTGCGCTGTTTTAAAATTGCTTAAGGTCGTTGTTATCAATCTCATGATATTTGATCTCACCTATAATGATTTTTGGATTCTTCTGGTGAATATCTGTAGAAAATATCGCCTAGGTTTGGAGGGGTTTTTTTGTTTGTTTTTTGTTGAAGATTTAAAGACCACTTTGAGGAACTCAATGGTCTATAAAGCAGTCGCCCGTCTCTAATTTAGGGCCACTGATTCCAGGAAAGGGAGAGTGCCAGTGCCGTAAGACAAACACAACAGCCATGCCTCACCGGTGAATGGTCATAAGCCACCGCTTAGACCACTGAGCCACCGGAGCGGCGCTTTAGAGTTTCGACACAGAACCTTATGAACATTATATTGAAAGATCGAGACCAGTCCCAAACGAAGATTGACACGGTGTCTATGCTATCCCATTACGTGGTGTCGAACCAGGAACGGCTGAAATACTCTATGTGGGCTCCACCCTAAGAAGTAGTAAAAAAACGGGTGTATGAACATAAATATAATGTCAAAACAGGGTTGACGAATACTTCTTTATCTAGACAGTGCCTCAATGGGACTTTCACTCCAATCTGGGACAAGACCGTACTTCTAGACTCTCATAAAAACAAGTCCACCATACTGATGGCAGAGAGTTTGCGTTTTTACAGCCCAGGTTAAAGCTGCTGCAATGACGATACTTCAGTACAACTGCTATTACCTTGGAAATTGCTGTTAAATTGTGTTTATGCAAATCAAAGGGCTGGGGTAGGGAGGAGCGGAACTTGGTGTGGGGGTGACGCAGGAGTGTTTCCTACTGTAGGATCTCAGTATTTTCTTATCCGGGGGGGTAAGTAGTAGGAGGGGGAGTTGTCTGGCGTTCTGTTGAAACGAACAGGGGGATGGGAGAGGGGGGTGCTAGGCTTTTACAAGCAGGGAGGTCTTTCCTTTTCTTTATTTTTTATGTTTGTATACCTTGCAAATGAGCATCTTTGCGTTTGCTTTATACGTAGTATTGTAATTCGTTCATTGTGCCTGAGCATGCGCAGACTGCTCGGCCATTCTACTATTATCTATATAAACTAAGGGGTTTGTCGGAAGAGTAACAACTCCCGAAGAGAAAAAATAAATAAAATCCGAGCAGCTGTGGAGACGATTTTTGATAGAGGGCGCTGTCACTCCGTAGGAAGCGAGAGGAAAAAAATCGTGTGATTTGAACTCGGAAAAGACGACGTCGTGTGTTTTGAACACGATGGAACTCAAGAGGTAAATTAACGCTGGTGTTTTATGTTACTTGTCTTTTTTAGTATGTGTGCGGTAGGTCATCTGCGGCGTGTAAAATATATGTTAGATGTTTATTTCTGTCTCGAGTGAATCATTGTGTCAACTTCGGCGGAATTATATATTTCCTTTGGATTAATGTGCTATTGTCAACTGACATATACCGACCTCAACCACCCGGGATTTCCAAGAGCCGTCGTTCAAAATTGAATGGCAGGTAAAAAGTATTTTTCTTCAATACTGTGTATTCGTGATTGATTTGAACGGCGACACGTTACAGGGTCCGTGGTGCAACCCCAGTATTATTACCACCTGACGAAGAGACTCATAGAATCTTAAAAGATCTAGTGAGAGTTTTTTTAATGTAACGTTTATCAAAGTGATTTTAATGCTCATTAAAGTTTTTATCTCGTGCTCAGACGGCATGTACTGATATGGTATTTGGGGTCCAAGTGAAATATTTTTCTCAACGTGAATTCGTCAGGTTTTCTGAGAATACCAAATAACGAAGTTGCTATTACTACAATTATGCTGTACTGTCTGTCTTGTGCTGTAAAGAATTGCCAACGATCGTATTTATACGACTCACGGTACTTACGCATTTCACTGTTGATAAAAACAAATTTATTTCGAACGCCGCTTCACAATACCAGCAAACAGCTTTCTTCCCGTAGCAGAGGGTATGATTTTATTTGTACCATATATCTTGCAGCACGCGTTACGACTCTGACCGATATTTCATTCATCCGACGTGAGGCACATAAATATAAACTTCCTTCTCTGGAGAAAGGAGGAAGAGAGGCATACCGATCTTTTATGGCACAATGTAAAAGGTGAGCACGCTCGCATTCCCGGGATGCGCCGAGCAACGGCATTTAGCGTTATGCTTTATGTTTTAGAATGCTGCTGAGTAAACGTTCTCTAAAACGCATTCCATGAATTACATGCTCCGTTTTCCCCAGAAAAACTAAAAAATGTGTACGAGAGTGTAACGAACAATCGCGTCCAAGCGCTCCATTTCAAAATAAAATTCCCGCAAGTTACGTTTGAATTAGCAGGAGTAAAGTGTTGAAATTCCTGCACTCCCTGATTTGTACATATCATTTGATGACTTTCTTTTCGCGCCATTTCGCGAATATCATCTCTCTCTCTCTCTCTCTCTCTCTCTCTCTCTCTCTCTCTCTCTCTCTCTCTCTCTCTCTCTCACACACACACACGTGTAATTAAGAACATCGTTGCAGGATAGAATCTGAACATGGCAGTTGACAACGTAGTAATCGGAGATCCCATATACACATGTATTATGCCAGTAGGTATGTAATCACAAGGGGATCTATTTTCTACAAATGAGTACAAATTCTAGCATGTGCAGACGATATCGATATTATAGGAAGGACACAAAAAGCAATGGAAGAAACTTTTATCAGTTTAGAAAAGGCAGCAAAGAAGATGAATTTCAGATTAACCAAGAAAAACAAAGTATATGCCTGTAACTAGAAGAATTTGTGATAACAATCCTTCTCTCTCAAATTGAAATTGGTTCCTACAAATTTGAAAATGCACATAGTTTTACATACTTGAGATCAGAAATTAATTGTAAAAATGATATTAGTACTGATATTCAGAGACGTATTGTTTCTGCAAATAGATGCTTCTCTGGACTTGTGAAACACGTAAAGTCACATCTGATCTCAAGAAACACAAAGATAACGATTTACAAAGTATTTTGTATGTGCAAAAGTTCTACCGGTTTTTGTAATAGATGCAAATTGCGATCGGAGTAGTTACGTCACAGATGACGCTGCGATGCCGAATTTTGGGCAATAAAGCGTGGAGAAGTAGAGCATATAGGCACTAGGTTTGTCCGAGTAAGGCGTTCGTAACGGAAATCACAGACGGTGCAACATGGCATGCGCTAAGGAGCACATTCAACATTGTTTACTCTACGAGTTCGATAAAGTTAGCACTGCAGCCGCGGCTTACCGCAGCATCTGTCAAGTACCTAGGGAGGATGCAGTTGATAATAGCACATGTCGACGTTTGTTTCGGAAATTCCGGGACGGAGACAGAAGTTGTAAATATCGTGGTTTCAGACAATGTGGGCCAAGCCATAACAAATGACCCACATCCAAACGTTCAGGCATTAGTGGAAACGTTGTCGGTACACAGAACAACAGTCAAAAGACGGATGCATGCGCTTGGGCTCATCATCAAGTTCGAAAACTTGGTTCTGCACCAGCTTTCTCCAAAGCAACGAGAGGAGAGAATCCGTACCTGTGTTTCTTTGCTTTCTCGTCACGGAAATGAACCGTTTTGGGGACGAATTGTAACGGGTGATAAGAATTTGGTACTGTACCGTAATAAAAAGCGTCGACGGACTGTGTGCCAAGTTGCGGAGCCAGCTCCATCAAACTCAAAAGAAGAACTGCATCCCAAAAAGGTTTCGTTGTGTGTTTGGCGGGAAGTCCAGGGACTCCGCTGGGAGGTATTGGCCTCTAACCGAACGATAAATGTTGACGTCTACTGCGAACAGTTGGACAGGTTGATTGCAAGAACAACTGACATCGAAGTGGCCAGCACTCGTCAATCACAAAGGCGTGATCCTTCATCATGATAACGCCAGACCTCATGCTGCTTTAACCACTCGGCAAAAATTACTGAACTTTGGTTGGGAAGTGTTACCTCACCCGGCGTATTTCCCTGACCTGACACCTACAAACTCCCACCTTTTTCAATAGTTACAGAAAGCCTTCGCTCTCCAAACCTTCGATGATGTGGACGATATGAAAACGGCATTTCATGACTTTTTTTACTCAAAAGCAAAGGAGTTTTTCAGGCGTGGGATTCACCTACTCATAGACAGATGGCAAGAGGTCATACAGAATGATGGCAAGAGGTCATACAGAATGATGGCAATTATGTGAAATCCTAGGTACGTTCTTTGTTGTGTTCTCCTTTCTTTGTAGCCTACAAAAACGGGTAGGACTTATGCACACACCCAATACTTGTAAGACCAGTGTGAACTTATGCCTCTGAAAATTGGGTGTTATCAATGGAAGATGAAAGATTGCTGGGTCTGTTTGAATTAAGAGTTATCATATACAAATTTGGAGCAGTACAAGAGAATGGTGTGTGTGGAGGAAATGATTCATCCATGAATTTTACAGATTATTTAATGAGCCAGATATTATTAAGTACATCAAAAATAAATAGATTAAGTTGGGCTGTACATATTGAAAGCATGGATAGTAATATAATAGTTAAGAAGATGTTTGATGCTAAGACGGAAGGAAAAAGAAAAATTAAATGACTAAATTAAGATGGGAAAATGAGTGATGCGGGACATTAAGGCTTTGGAAGTAAAAAATTGCAGAAGTTTGGTATTGAATAAGGAAGGCTGGAGGAGTTTCTGACGAAGGCCAGGGCTCACACACGGGTAGTTGAGCCATTGATGATAGTGAGGAGGAGGTGCGCTTATGTCAACATTGGTATTAAGGGAAGTTTCGGCACGTTGACGGTTTTAATTTGATTTTGGCTCATCAACCGATAATTGAGAATTTTTCGCCGGAAATTCAGCGTCTTTTTCGGAAATGCTTGCTTATCATGTCTTGTGTGCACTTCGGAAAAAGACAGCTAAATCTGCAGTCTTCCAATTAAAAAATTGAGATCTAAAAATGAACGAACATTTGCACCCACCTCTGGAAAAATCAGAAATATACGTTTGGGAACAAAATAATGTATCAAACGCTGCCGAAGCACATACTTCATGTTCTGTAATAATGTTTTAAGATTTTAGTTTGTGGATGTAGATTGTTTGTCATTAAACAGTCATATAAATATGAAGGATTTGGGCAAATAGTCTAACTGACAGAGGTGATTCAGCTAAAATCCTATTTACTCAAGCATCTAATATTATATTTTTTTCTTCTTTACTTGTCATTTTACAGCTTGTAGACGCAACATCGTAATAAATAGTTACACTGTACTAATGATCCGATTTATTGGCGTAGGAAGTCGACACCTCGGCGTTCCCAAACTTTCGCACATCGAGATGGCTTTTTCAAGGAAGTTAGACAGAAAGTCCTTGAAAAAAGTCATCTGGTTGATGTGCGAAAGCTTGGAAACGCTAATGTGTCTACTTCCTACTCCAATAAATCGGATCACTAGTACAGTGTTACTATTTACTACTTAATTGGTGTACTATTAATCGTTATAAATTCGTTGGCAACATCGTAAGTATATAACCGCCAATTAGTACCACTAGGGGAAATCAAAGGGGACCACTGTAAAGGGTATTACTAGCCGATACAATTCTCGGTGGTCAGTTTCCACAGCTTTATGAATGTCTTTGATTATATGTGATTTGTTGACATCAAATTCCATTTTAAAACTCTTACAGGACGATACAAGTGACTAGAGAGTTGTTAAATTTCAAAGTTTATTTGGGATACCTTGAAATAATTCTTCTGTAGATTTATTTACATATGAATTAATGCTTTCAAATTTCACCAAAATGTGTCACATAAGAGCTAGTACAAATAGTATATGTGATGTAGATGTCTCTAATTTTGGCTTCTATTAATTAGCCAATGGTGTATTAATTCCAATTTTATGCATTTTCTCTTAATAAGGTATCAGTACCAAAATAAACCTAAATTCTTCTTAAAGAAGAAAAGAGTCTGGAGAATGTGTGTAAAACTTTCTTGGTCCTAACTTGCTAGTGTCCAAACATTTGTTTAGCTTTATTAGCCTACATGAACTGCCTGATGTTCTCATTCTCACTATTTCCTCGAAAATCCAAGTTAAAAAAAAATCACAAGTTTTCAATAATTCTCTCATTTACTGTTTCAGCTTTTGTATTTTGCATTTCGGTGCATATTTTTTCTATTTAACACAATATGTCATATACTAGCGTCATTAATCTTTGCCTACTTTCAATTTTGTTTTCAAATTTCATTCACTACTTACTGCACATCTCAAATAAAAAAAAATATATTACTTTAATTTTTTAAAGATTCTCTGTGGGAAAGCAACTTTAGAAAATGAAATAGCAACTCTCTCTTTTTAGCACGTCTTTTGTAAAAAAAGATCGTGCTTCTGTTATCGGTTTGTCCGTCCGCCTGTACCCACGGTATCTCTGCAACTATTAGTCCGATTTGAAAAATTATTTTTGCATTCGGAAACTTGAAATATGCGAATGATGATCCTTTATTTCGTTGTTTTTTTACGATGCATAATTTTGCCGCTAGGGGGCGTAAATGCAGATGATGTCGAATTCAAAATTACGTTTTAATCCACACATTTGCTTCTAAACATCCGATTGAAAAAATTATTTTATCTTTCGATTCCATTTATGTCGAAGAGTGTTTTAGATATAGTTTCATTTTCAAATTACTCATAGATTTTCCGCTAGGGGACGTAACAGTAAATTACAATTTTTCCGATAACTCTTCTCCTAAAACTCCGATTTGAAAAATCTTTTTTTCAGCGGATACATCTCCTAATGGAAATTCCTTTGCATATATTTTCGAATTTTTGGTAAAGAATACTTTGGCCACCAGGGGGCGTAAGGGTTCATTTTTGCTTCTGACGTATTTGCCATAAAACCTGAGCTTCTAAAATATCGATTGGAAAAATTCTTTCGTGGACTAATGCCACTCACATCGATAAACCTTTTCGGAATATTTCCTTCCTAAAATATCTCACAGTTTCTCCGCCAGGGGGCGTAGATTTATATATTATTTTTGTCAATATCTCCACTTCTAGGAGTCCGATTTGAAAAATTCCTTCTTTGTTGGATAGTGTTTTCCGTGTGACATGTTTTTAATATAATTTCAAAATTTTCAAGTAATTCATAGACTTTCCGCTAAGGAGCGTAGAGGTAAATTGCGTTTCGCCCTATATCTCTGCTTTTAAATATCCGATTTGAAAAATTCTTTCTGCACCGGATACAGCTCCTAATGGGAAATCACTTGCACATAATTTCTAATTTTTGTAAAAAAAAAAATGGTTTGGCCACCAAGGGGCGTAAACTTTAATTTCTGATTTTGATGTATTTGCAGCAAAATATGAGCTTCTAAATTCTCGATTGAAAAAAACGTCGTTTGTAGACCGAACTACTCGTGTCGACAAACCTTTTAGAAATATTTTCTTCTTAAAATAGTGCATGGTTTCTGCGCCAGGGGCGTAGACGTACCCAGGTAGCAATACTATGTTGGACCAACCGTGGGCTTTCAACGGACGGCCCAGCGACGAGGCGACTCGGCAGCCAACAATTGGATATGTGTTGGTTCAACGGTTGGACCTACATTGGAAAACTGTTGCAAACAGTTTTCCAATGTGATCATGTGTTCTTGAACAACCGTGGTTGGTCATGTGTTGTTGGACAACCATCGGACAACCGTTAAGTGGTCATTTGTTGATAAATGGTTGGTCAAGGGCGGTTGGAAAAACCGTTGGCCAATCTTCGATAAACAACACAACCTTCGCATAACGCTTCCGACGCAAAAATATCATTGGGCCAACCGTTGGCCAATGTCAGTGTGCTACTGGGGTATATCTTATTTTTGTAAATATCTCGACTTCTAGGAGTCCGATTTAAAAATCCCTTCTTTGTTAGATAGTGTTTCTAGTGTGACATGTTTTTCCTAAAAATTCAGAATTTTCAAGTAATCCATAGACTTTCCGCTAGGGGGCGCATAGGTAAATTGCGTTTCCTACTATTTCTCTGCTTCTAAACCTCCGATTTAAAAAATTCCTTCTGCACCGGATACAGC
Organism: Macrothele yani; assembly: GCA_039090855.1. Taxonomy (NCBI): domain Eukaryota; kingdom Metazoa; phylum Arthropoda; class Arachnida; order Araneae; family Macrothelidae; genus Macrothele; species Macrothele yani. The sequence goes on along the minus strand of CM077008.1, from coordinate 50,246,982 downwards.
TCCTGATGGGAAATCCTTTGCACATTATTTCTAATTTTTGTAAAAAAATGGTATGGCCACCAGCTGGCGTAAGTCTTAATTTCCACTTCTGATGTATTTGCAGCAAAATATGAGCTAAAATCTCGATTGAAAAAAAAAGTCTTTTGTTGACCGATGCTACTCATGTCAACAAACCTTTTAGGAGCACATTCTTCTTGTAATAATGCATGGTTTCTACGCCAGGGGCGTAGATGTATATCTTATTTTTGTCAATATCTCTACTTCTAAAAGTCCAATTTGAAAAATTCCTTCGTTGTTGGATAGTGTTTCCGATGCAAAATGTTTTTCCTATAAATTCAAAAAATTAACGTAAATCATTTAAGACTTTCCGCTAGGGCGCATAAAGGTAAATTGCGTTTTCTGTTCCTAAAACTCAGATTTGAAAAATTCTTTCTGTATCGCATACAAGACCTGATGGGAAATATTTTTCACATAATTTCTAATGCTTTGTAAAGAATGGTTTGGCCACCAGGGGTCATAAGTGTTAATTTCTGCTTCTGATGTATTTTTAGCAAAATCTCGGCTCCTAAAAACTCGACTGAATTTTTTTCTTGGACCGATACCGCTCATATGGATAAACCTTTTGAGAATACTTTCTTCCTAAAATATTGCATGATTTTCCCACCAGGGGACGTAAAGTCACATCTTATTTTTGTCGATAACTCTGTTTCTAAGAATTCGTAAGCTCAAGATTCCGTTTACAGCAATATCTGAGGGATTAAAGACCCGATTGAAAAACTTCTTTCTTCCGTCAGATACTATTGTTTTCCATACCGGTTCCATTGCCTTTGAATAGCTTTGATAAATTTAATTTGCGTCAGAACGGATTCAAAAGACGTGCTTATTACAACCGAAAATTCGGTGTCATCTTTCTTGTTTTTTTTTTCTTTTAGCCGCATACCCATTCGTATTCTCGCCTCAGTGATTGCGTGCTCACTTAGATCGCCAGAAAAACTTAAATTGCCGAAGATAAGGACGTTAGGTAGATCAACTGGTATTACAAGTGGGTGATACCAGAAATTTTAACAATGAATTTAGAACTCAACATTCAAGAGTTCCGAGAGTGTAGACAAAAGGCCATGCATAGTTTATGTATTATTTGAGCTGCTTCTCAGATTTCAATATATGAGAAAACAAAGTTAAAGAACGATATCGATTTTGTCTGGTATAGATTTACACGCGATCGATGAGAAACAGATTTAGAGCGATATCGATTGAGAAGATTGCATTCATCATGTCGTTTAAATTTCTTAAACTAAAAATATTAAATTGAAAATAAAGAAATTAACGAAAGCAAATTAGAAACTCCTGAACATGGACCGTCTTCAAGCGAAACAGTTAGCGTTATTCATGGGTATAACGCAATTTAAAGTTTATCAAGGACTTGCTTTTACAGAGCTAATAATACGTGGCGGTTACTTTAAGGCATTTTAAAGAATATTTCATATAAAAACAGAAACGATCTCCCTCGCTACTAATTAATTTAAGATCAAAATTCAAACCTTAAACGAAGTCAAACCATGGCAACATTTCGAATTTCCACTTAAAAGACATCATTAGCACAAAGAAAAAGTCTACGTTTAAAAAACAAAAATCTTTCAAACATTTTAGCACGTGTTTAGCCAAAAGTGAAACTCGATGATGTATTGTTCTTAGGTCAAACCCGTTAGAATTTTTCCATTAATTATTTTTTCGTAATTTCTTGGAAAATTTAATTTCCCTACACACCATTACCTGAGGTGATCGCGTATCCCATTCTATGTTGCCATCTAAATAGGTTTGCCAATAGTTACCGAAGACTGCGCAAAACTGAAACTCGGAAGAAAAGTTTTATTTTGAAGTCATAGCCGACGACTAAAGTTTAAGTACCAACTAAACAACCGTGGTTTTGATGAATCTGACCATCCAGTCATGGTAATTGATTAGCTGCTTCGATAATGACTAGCAGAGAGCGAGGAAGCGGCTGCTTCCGATAGTGTGGGGGTTGAGGAAGGGTGGTCGCAAGATGGGGGGCAGAGGAGCCGTACCGCGCTGGTTCCCCTGCCTTCGGCATACCTTGGAAGCTTAATCAACTACCCCCATCTTCAGCTGAGTCTCGTCTTCGCTCTATTGGGTGCTGAGCTGTTCTCCATCTATCTTCATCAGCTTTTGATTAAAGGTTAATAGCGACTGTCCTATATACCCAGTGAGCTTCGACGCCGACCTTCGCGTAGCACGTGCTGTTAAGGAATTTTATTCGCGTTTGCTGGAAATTTTTCTCAAAGACCACATGCATTCGGGCACTAGCCGCGACAAAGACAAAAAAGAAAATCAAAAGAGGAGCCGAAAGATTTTTAGTAATGATTTGGGCAAGCAGGGAGCTAGATTTGTGGTATAAAAGGAATCGCAAACATCCAAGTTCTTTAACAGGGATTGGAACCTCAGCTCATTTTTTGAAATTTTTTCACGTAGGGAGTACTGAAAGGAAAGTAACAATGAATCTCAAATTCTTCAGCGGGAAACTTCCTTGTAGTGGCAATTTGTGCAGCGTTTGAAGCAGATATGAAAATCTCTCACGGATCATACTTTCCTTCCAGATCAAGACGACTAGATACACGAAATTTTCGATTCCTTTAAATAAAAAAATTAACTACATTTTTACTATGTTGCAGCTCCGGAGCTATTTTAAAATAAATTAGTGAAATCATGTAATGCATTGATTATCATACGCTTTTAAACATACCAGAAATCATTACTCAAGTTATTACTCAAGTTATGAGCTCCTGTGCACTGACCTTTGACCCCATTTCAATTATATTAAACAGAATTGGTTCAGTATACCTGTTGAAGAACATACTACAGTTTTGTCACAATAGAAGCATTTTAGTCAAGTTATGAGGATAATGGCTGTGGAATAAATCTCGCTCCTGTGCCCTGACCTTTGACCTCATTTCGATGACATTCAGCAGAACTGGTTAACTATACCTCCGGAACTACATGATAAAGTTTTGTCGCAATCGAAGCATTTTTACGTAAGTAATGACGCATAAGGGCGATGGAATGGATTCCGCTCCTATGTTCTGATCTTCGACCCCATTTCGCCTATTTTCAATAGGGTTCGTCCCCAGATTATCCCCTACCCCATACTAAAATTTCATCGAAATTGAACTATTTCAACGCGAGTTATCGTGCGGACAGACGGACAAAGCTGGAGCATATTTGTTTCTTCAACCTACGGTTGGAAAGCGTAAATTAATACTAGGTGTGCTTTTTTAAAAGATAAGGTGAATGATTTTACAGAAAAAAATAAATTTATTAGTAGGGTTGCACCAATTAATCACCTTCAAAATGATCACCCTTGGCACACACACACACACACACACACACACACACACACACACACACACACACACACACACACACACACACACACACACTTATTCCAGCGGTTCTGCCATAGTGGGAAACACCCATAAAGTCCTGTTTCGGAATGCCCTTTAAGACCATCGTTACATTATCTTTGATATCTTCCACAGAATCAAAACGTTTACCTTTCATAACTGCCTTAAGTTTCGGGAACAGTCAAAAGTCACTCGGCGCTACCACCTATCTTCTCTTCTTCAGGCTCTTGCGATAGACAATAGTCCTCAGGCGTTTTAGGGTTTTCAAATAACGTGCAGCATTAACAGTGGAGACACATGGTAGAAATTTCCAATGCTTCAATCTTTTGATATCGACAAATGCTGCAAGAACGGCTTGAACCCTTTAACGCCCGTAACGTCCAAAACGCCCAAACACACAAACGACCATAGCCGCCCGAAACGCCTTACTAGAGTGAGTCAGATTTCCTATCCTTACCTGTTCTTTAAATTTACACGATCCCTGAGAGATCAGCAGGAGTCACAGTCAGTCATCATTGTTGTTACTAAGCAAAGAAGTGAAACAACAAACTGTTTCGGGCGTTATTTTATATAGAGTGATACTAGATTTTAGGGTAATGGTCGTTAAAGGGTTAACGAGCGATCGAGACTGACGTGCTTTTTTTTTTTTTTTTTTTTTTGCCTTGGGGAGGAAAGTGTTTTTCACTGATAACTTTGGACCTTTGTTTCAGGGTCGTAACCATAGAGCCAGGATTCATCTCTCATCACAACTGTCCATAAAAGGTTTGCATCTACTGTTGCACTTTGAAACAACTCAGAAGAAATCGTAATACTTTTCTGGTCGTCGTTCAGAAAACGAAAAAATGAAAGTGTCCCTAACACGTTTCATGTTCAATTTGTCAGCGAAGGTAGCTTGAACAAAAACCAAACAACAGACCTGACATTTCTGCACTTTCTCTAATGGTGAGGAGTTGGTTTTCCCATATCATTACGCGCGAATTTCCATGACGCTGTCGTCGGTTACCGCCAGTGTGATCTTCCACAACGAGGTTCATCTTCGATTGAAGAAGCGCCATCTTTAAACCTGTAAAACCACTTGAACACTGCCTTTTGGGTCACAGCACTTTCACCAGAAACACCTGTCAGTTTCTCATGCGTTCCTGTCACCGACTATCTAAGGTGAAAGCAGAATTTCATGTTTCAGTGTTGCTTGAACTTCGACATCCCGATAGCGCTTAACAAACGAGATACGCGCGTCTGTACTCTTTGCTGTCTAAAGGACTACTGGCATTTGCTGCAAAACTGGTTTTTCGCCAGGCGACACGTGCAAAGGTTGAGCTTTAATGACCGTTTAAGTCAGACACTTCTTTGTTTCCGCAGCAAGAGCTGTTCCATTCACCTTACTTTTGGATCATCCCCCATATATTTACTTTTGACCATCCCCTAACGTAGTAGTAGCTTTCGTTAACTCATTTAGATATATATTTTATACATGTTTTGAACTACAGTGGAACCTTGGTTATACGTTTTTCCTTTTGATATGTAATTCTGCGTTAGTTTCGATATCTATATATTAATTCTATAAGGTTTTTTACTTTTTTTTTCATTCGCAAACTAAAGCCGATAATTACTTCTAAAGCCGATAATTATCTATTCACTTCATTATCCTAATAACCGATGCACTTATTTTAAACTGATCCGTAATTTTGCTCTGTACAGATTTCCTATACAAAGCGTTTTGTTTATAAAAAGTTTCACATTTTCGTAAACATTGAAGCATTTCGTCTGTAACACTTTCTTGAAACTAATTCTTGTGGAATCGTATCAAATGCTTTTAGAATTTCTTCGTGTCAAGTATTTTTGATAGCCTCTTCTTCATCATCTTCATCACTCACTGTAATTGCTTCACTACATTTTATAAGACTGCTTGCGGCTATACAATACTTTATAGCCACATATGTGTTTTCTTCATTCCTAGATTAACATTATCTAAAATTTTCACGTTATCCGCAAGAGACATGCCTTTTGTTTTCGATATTTCGAGAGATAAACACAGGTGAGTCAAGCGTACTGGTTGAATGAGAATGAATACGTAACTTCTACAAAGTCAGGCTCACACTAATTATAACCGGTTTTATCCTGTGGAATGCAATTTCTACGCTGGACATTTTATCCAGATTTCGAAAAAGAGTTACTTCGTACAGGTTCCACGGAAACGACTTCTCGCCTGTCGTACCACTTTTAACAAGACTCCGGGCGTCTCAGGAAACCAAAAATTTCAAGATAGGGAATTAAGGACGCTCTGCTCCGATCTGCATGCTAAAAACTTGTAAAGTAAAACATTTGAAACAGACACGCAAGCACGCTAACATAATGGTAATTTTTAATTGAAAAATCTTCGTTATGTAGAAATTGATTTTCGTAATATGGAGATTAATGTCTGTCAAAGCCAAGGTTCTGCGGAACATTTCGTTAAATAGAAGATTTCGTTAAGTGGAAGTTTGTTATATAAAGATTCTACTGTATATCATAATTTGTAACGTTTTTTTCTCTCACCACCAATTCGACTTTAAATAAATAATTACTAAGCAACACCTTATACTCCCATAAAGCATAAGTTTTGCGACACAATTTACCATTTTAAGATTTCGTTTATCACTTTTTTACATGTCTACGTTTTTAAAGATCATCCTCTAGAATAACGTATAACCGAAATTTCACTGTATATCGAAAACAGCAACGACGAATCATTTACCGTGGTCTAACATATACAAAATAATTATTATATCTAAAACTCTAAATTTTAATCTGCCCTTGTTTTCCTTGGAGTTGAAACCCTTCGTCCCTCTTGGCTGTTAGTCATCTTTTGTGTGTGTGTGTGTGTGTGTATATTTGTGTGGTGCGTGCACACACTACTTGAATTCCCTTAACATCATCCTTCTTCGTAGGAATCAACTGAATGATTATGCAAAGTTGTCTCCCTCTTCTCTCCTGGGAGCCAGTCTTTCCCCTTTCCCTCATTCGAAATAATACCAACTCTTCAAAGCTTCATTTCCGAGCAATACACGAGAGTGCCTAGAAGTCTCCGCTCTCCTTGCTCCGCTGAACTTAGCGTAAATCCCTATGTCTCATTGCAAGTAGTTAGCATCAATCCTAAAATGAAAATTCAGGTGGCTTAATGATTCTAAAGTTATATGTACAATTGGCTAAAATATTCCTGAAAGACAGCATATAATTTTGTCAATTCGTATTTTCGATTTATGGCTCAAATAACTACGCAACATTAGAAAATCAAAAACAAAGCTGTAAATTGGAGAAACAACGAAACTAAAACGGGCGAGTTAGTAGGAAATAAATATAAAGACTTCACTATGGGTGGATGAATAAAAATACCAAAGAGAAAACATTACCAAATACACTGCTAGCCACCCAAAATGCAACACCAAGAAGGAAACATCCGATTGGCCTGATATTCGCAGCATGCGTCCCCCGCGTGAGGACATGCAAACGATTAGCATTGCAGGGCATATGCACGCCACTGAGAAGCACTATCAGAAGGGTGCACAGAAGGCGGGGTGTAAGTAGTGGAAGTGTGTTGTGCTGCCGGACCTGTGCGTGGGAAGCTTCCTGATGCCTCGTCGCAGAATACAGCAGTCATTCCAGCACGTTTCGGAGTTCGACAGAGGACGAATACCGGCTTATCGCGGCAGCGGTTTATCGTACCGAGACATCGGCGCCCGTGTGGGACGACATCCAGCCACAGTGAGGCGAGTATGGATTCGGTGGGTGCAGGAGTGATGGACGGACCGACGTGAGCGATTGCCGCAGCCGCGGCACACCACCGAACGAGAGGACCGGCATGTTGTGCGGCGGGCATTGACGGCTCGCACCGCCACATCACGCACATTACCGCAGGAATTAGGGTGTGCTGCGCAACAACCTGTGTCAGCACGTACCGTTCGACGTCGTCTGCAGGAGCGGGAACTTGTCGCAAGGCGCCCATTTCTCCGATTACCCTTGACGTTACATCACCGGCGAGTGCGGCGGCAGTGGGCCGTTGAACACCGCACCTAGACTACGGAATGGCACGACATTGTCTTCTCCAACGCATCCCGCTTCTGCCTGCAATACCACGATGGTCGGATCCGCGTGTAGCGGCTCCGTGGCGAGAGACTGTATGACGCCTGCATTATGCATCGCAATACCGGTCCGTCGCCTGGCGTTATGGTTTGAAGCGCAATTGGATATGACACCCGCACCCCTCTGGTACGCATCGCCAGCACACTCAACAGCCACCGTACCATCTCCGACGTTTTGGAGCCTGTTGTCCTCCCTTACCTGCAGGACCTGGCAGCTGCCACGTTTCAACAGGACAATGCACGCCCGCACGAGGCACGCATCGTGCAACAATTCTTAACGGCCCACTAGGTGTCACCGTGGACCGCCTGTTCTCCCGATATGTAGCCCATCGGACACGTCTGGTCGCACATCGGCAACCGAGTGGCCCGGCAAGCACCACTCGCGGCTACGCCAGATGAACTGTGGCTACGTGGGGAAGCAGCCTGGACCGACATACTCCAAGCCCACATCCAAAGTCTCTTTCGTTTGATTCCGCGGCGTGTAGCGGCCGTTATTGCCAGCCATGCGGGCCACACGAACTATTGATGTCTGCGTGTTCCGCAAGTCGCACGGGCCTGTAAGCTCAATCGTTTCATCTTTGTATCTGTTGTTATGTGTCCAATAAATCTGGCTTTGCTATCTCGTGTCCTTCTTGGTGATGCATTTTGGGTGGCCAGCAGTGTATAATGAAGAAGCCTTAAAAATATCCCCACCGTATTGATGTGTGTATCCCATGATTCATGGACGAATCAGTGGTAGGGGAAAATGCAAAAATGTATGGTTGGTTGAAAAATGGATACGAGTTCATTCCCCCCCCCACACACACACACCCCGGTTGGATTCAGCTTGTTGAAATTATGTCAAAGTATAGTGGGCACAATAATATGATCCAAATATCATGATTCAAACGAATTCTTAATGTATGAAAATTTTCCCCAATTACGGATGTGTACAAAAATACTTCTGTAAACACTGTCAATTCTAGAAGCACCTTGCATAATTCTGAGGGCCCTCGAAAATGCGGGGCCAGGGGCTGCAGCCCCCGTATCCCCCCTTACTCATCTTAAATGGGGTCTAGGTGACTTTATTCGGAATCAGTGCCAACTCCTCAAAAAATCTGAATAAATATATCATTGGGTTCTGCACATCACAACTTTGAAATTTACTGTAGTAAGAATTTGAGTCTTTGGCGTTATATGAACATTATCTTTTTTGTTTGTATCTTTAATGGCCACGGTGAGCAACTCGAAGGTTATAAACAGTCTCCCGTCCCTAATTTAGGGCCATTGGTTCCAGGGAACGAAGATAGCCAGTGCCGTAAGACAACCATGTCCACGCATCACGGGGATTTAAACCCGGACCCGATCTCGGACGAATAGTCAGAACCCAACACTCAGACAGCTTCGCTACTGGGGCAACACCACGTTTCTTGCTTAAGACCAGATGCTGTGTCAAGTCGCTTTCCTAGTTCAGATGCTCTATTAGTATGACGTCATGGGTGTATTTCACAATATGATTCAAGTCGGGTAATAATATGTGCACATACATTATCAAAAGTAATCGGACACTACGAAATGTTTGTAAAAGTGCAAATGGTTGCTCAAGAAGGTGCGCTGTGAGTGGGAGCATAGGTATATGAAGCTGAGATGTTCTGTCGTGCTGCTTAGTGGTTAGCGAGTCAGACTATCAATACAAGGTCCTCAGGTTCGTTCCTGGGCTGATCTTTCAGAGATGGTGTGATTTACTAACAATCGCTGAATATCCGCCGTGCATCGGACGAGCACGTTAAGTGACGGCCCCCGGGCTGGACCCACTGGTTAAATGGGTATACTTTCCTATGCCCCCGCTGAAATTCTCTCACTCCTCTATGTGCGACATCGTACTTGTACGGCGGCGCCATCTACTGTACTCTAATCTCACTACAAACTGTTCTGTCAAAAGTCGCTAGACTTTCTCTCATTCATTCCGTTTCTGCGTCCTGCCCAAAAGGCGATCTCACTGTAGGTGGCTGGGACCTAAACTCTACTTACTGTGGACGGAAGTCCTACAAGAAAATGGCAAATAATCGTTTTATCAGTAACTTTGAAGCGGATACGTCACGTGAACGTGAAATTTCCGAGTTCCAGCGTGGGTTCGTCATAGGATGTCATTTGAGTAACGTTTCCATACGGAGCATTGCAGTTAAACTGAACAACCAAAATCGACTGTAAGTGATGTCGTGAAGAAAAGGAAGCAGGATGATGCAAAAACGAAAAGGGGGGGTTCAGAATGGCAGCACAAACTGATGGAACGTGACAGAAGAGCAATCGTAAGAAATGCTAAGAAATTCCGTTTTTGAAAGTACCGATGAATTAAAGTTGCAAGAATATTCGCCGGCTTTGGTAAAAGAAGAAGTCGTTCTCCCGCCAATATCTGAACATAACTTCTGAGCCACGTTTGGTATCTGTTTTTTTTTTTTTTTTTTTTTTTTGAGGTTTAACAACCACCGTGAGCAACTCAATGGGCTATAAGCAGTCGCCGTACCTAATTTATGATCACTGGTTCCAGGGAAGGGAGGCAGCCAGTGCCGTAAGACAAACACAACATCCATGCCTCAACATGATGCGAACCCGGACCCCTTTCGGACGCATGATCAGAGGCCTTCGCTTAGACCACTGCGCCACCGGGTGGCCACGTTGGGTATGGAAGCAGCAAGGCCAGAACTTGGCAAATAGCCATTCCGCGGAATGTCATACGTTGTAAACAAAATAAAGTATTAAAACTTGAGCATCAGTAAGTTATTAATACACAGTTTCTTACCCGGTACTTTATGTTATCTACCCATTGGGAGCTGCAGTCACTAAGATCTGGATTTTCTGGAACCCACTGCACTGTTTCTAAATCGCAACGCCATTTTGCGCGACCTGAAAATACAAAGCAAAACACATAGTGTAAGCATATGCACCGTGAAAAATGGTTAAAATAATAAATAAGTAAATATTGCAATGAATGCAAGGAAAGGAAATAAGTGAAAATATTATATAACACATATTCAAGAGCGAGACACCGTGGCATTTTCTGCTTTTGTTAAGAAATGTGTAGAGTTTATGCTTTTCTGTTTTGATTAGAAACAAATACAATTTTGGAAACCATGCTTTTCTGAATACTATTGGAACACACAGAAACAAATAATATACGCATATATCTATACGGGATGTAAGGTCAGGTGATGCGTAACATCACAGCCTCTCCTTGACAAATGTCAACCCCGCCTTCTCGTGGTGCATCCTGTTCCCACTAAAGGGGCTCTGACGACCGCCAATAGCGGTATAACTATACCATCGGGATTAGAGGAAATGCTATCTCACACTCACCAACCCGCTTGGCCAGCGTGGTGAGTTATGGCCAAACCCCTCCAAAATGATTCCACAACTTAAATCTTGGCCCTCAGTCTCCGGCAGCTGGAATGTACCTGGCCAAGGCAGCGGCCAGTGCGACATGAAGGCAGAGGGTGCTAAGAATCCCCGGAGGACCGGACTAGGCTGCCATCTGATGCTGACCTTGGCTACGTACAATGGACGCTCCCTATCTTCTGATTCAAGGCTTCTTGAATTGGAAGAGGAACTACAAAGGATCAAGTGGGACATCGTGGGGCTAAGTGAGGTAAGGAGAAAAGGAGAAGATCTCATCGAACTGAAAAGTGGACATCTCTTCTACTATCGTGGGACAGATACTGGCAGAACTAGTGGTGTTGGATTTATAATAAACAAGAAACTGAAGGATAAAGTTGTAGAAGTTGAAAGTTCCTCTGACAGAGCTGCACGACTTGTTATCCAACTCTCGAAAAGATACCAGGCTCAGATTATTCAAACTTATGCACCCACCACAAGTCATCCTGAAGAAGAAATTGAAGAATTTTATGAGGAAATTTGTCATCTAAATAATAAAGGTAAGCAGCACTTGAAAATAATTATGGAGATTTCAATGCAAAAATAGGGCAACGGCAACCAGAATGAAACTTCAGTAGGTAAATTCGGTCACGGCAACAGAAACCAGCGTGGAAATACTCTCGTTGAGTTTGCAGAGGCAGAAGGGTTTTTCATCTTGAACTCCTTCTTCAAGAAAAAGCCACACAGGAAATGGACATGGAGACATCCAAATGGGACGACAAGTGAAATTGATTTTATTATGTGTAACAAAAAATTCGTCATAGAAGACTGCAGTGTGCTAAACAAATTCAACACAGGTAGTGACCATAGATTGGTGAGATGTAAGATGCACCTCAACACTAAAGTTGAACGTGGCAAGCTCATAAGACAAACAAAATCTATTGACATAACCAACCTTAAAAAACACCATAATACCTTCAAGTTGGAACTGAAGAACAGGTTCTCTGCTTTAGAAGGCCTAACATCGGAAGAAGTGGACATCTCTGAAGTTAACAGAAAAATAACCAAAGCTCTTATGGAAACAGCAACAAAATTAGCTGGGTCTAAGAACAAGTTGCATGTAAATAAATTATCAGGAAAAACGAAAATGTTGATGCAAAAAAGAAGAGAGATGAGGACAACTAAAGAAGATGTGACTTCCAAAGTGGAATATATAGAGCTATGCAAGACAGTAAGAAAAAGTATCACTGAAGACGTAAGAAAAATTCAACTGTGAACTAGTGAGGAAAGCAATTGAAAAACAACCAAAGCCTAAAGATAGCAAAGGGACATCTCAGTAAGGGAAGAAAACAGATTATGGCACTGAGAAAAGAAGATGGTTCTGTAACAAAAAATAGAGGCGAAATTTTGACAAGAGCGAAAGATTTCTACTCCAAATTATATGAAAGGGATGATACATGCACTCCAGACATCATGAAAGATACCAGTACCAGAGTTCCTCCAGTCCTTCCAGCAGAAGTTGCACATGCGATCAAGAACATGAAGCGGGGAAAAGCTCCAGGAGAAGATGGAATTACTGTAGACATCATACAAGAAGCAAGTGGAGAAATCGAAACAGTACTCGCCCAAATTTTCACTCGATGCCTTAATGAAGGAAAGATTCCTGAGGATTGGAACACCGCTACAATGATCCTGCTACATAAGAAAGGTGACATTGAGGATCTCGGAAACTACAGACCTATCAGCCTCTTATCAGTAGTTTATAAAATCTTCACTAAAGTTCTTTCACACCGCTTGAAGGTAACACTGGACATGGCTCAACCGAGAGAACAAGCTGGATTCAGGAGTGGCTACAGCACAATAGATCATATCCACGTGCTGAGAGAACTAATTGAAAGAGCGAGGGAATATGAACTTCCATTGTGCATGGCTTTTATCGATTATGAAAAAGCCTTTGATTCGGTGAAACCATCAGCAGTTACAATGGCTCTGAAAACCTGCGGTATTGAAGATGCATACATTAATATTATTAATAACATCTATGAAAATGCAAGTGCAAAGATTAGGCTGTTTGAAAATACAACACACGTAAAAATTGGAAAGGGAGTGAGACAAGGTGACACCATATCTCCGAAGCTCTTTAATGCCACATTGGAGGGTGTTTTTCAGTCGCTGAGCTGGGAAAACAAGGGGATAAAGATTAATGGAGATTATCTAACCCACCTACGTTTTGCTGATGACGTAGTCATTTTTGCAACTACCCCATCAGAGCTGCAGAGTATGATCCAGGAACTTGCTGACAAGAGTAAAGAAGTGGGATTAAAAATGAACTTTCAGAAGACAAAAGTGATGTTCAATGCTTTTACAAGAAATGAAGATTTATCGATTGATGGAGAAAAGCTGGAGATAACAGACACGTACGTTTATCTTGGACAGCAGATATCAAGTGAGGGTCACATTGATGAAGAAATTAATCGGCGTACAAAACTTGCCTGGAGAGCTTTTGGAAGAAACAGCATAATTTTCAAGAGCAATATGCCTTTATGTCTTAAAAGAAAAGTGTTTGATCAATGCATCCTTTCAGTGCTTACGTATGGTGCAGAAACGTGGACCTTAACTAAAAAAGACATACAAAGGCTGCAGACAACTCAAAGAAGCATGGAGAGGTGCATACTTGGTGTAACCAGGAGAGATAAGAAAGAGGAACACGTGGATCCGAAAAATGACAAGAGTGGAAGACATCATGATCAGAGTTAAATCCCTGAAATGGCAATGGGCTGGACATACTGCCAGAAGGACAGATCATCGATGGACAGCCGAAATTTTAGATTGGATTCCAAGGGACAGGAAAAGACCCAGAAGAAGACCACATGGGAGATGGGTGGATGAAATTCGAAAGTATGCAGGGGTGACATGGAGGAGACTGGCACAAGACAGACCGTTGTGGAGGAAACTTGGGGAGACCTTCGTCCAGCAGTGGATTGATAATGGTTGACAATGATGATGATGATGATATCTATACACTTAGATAATACTTATACATGTATAATATGCATGCACTGAGAGAACTAAATGAAAGAGCGAATGAATATGAACTCAGGCTATGTCTGGCCTTTGTTATTTGCAAGCGTTTTTGATACCGTGCAACCGTCAGCAGTTGTAATATCTGTGAAATACGGCGGTATAATAAATGCAGATGCTAATGTTATTGATAACATACAGGGTGTACCGGAACTTCGTGTACAAACTTGGAGGGGAGGTAGAGAACAGCGTAAGGAACCAGAATTAAATAGGAAAGCATGGGCGGAAACATCACCCTCACGTGAGAAAAAGACACAAAGACACAGTACGGCCACAATACAGAAAGCAGTGTAAAACGTTTTTATTACACAACAAAAGAGTACAATGTAGGACTTACAAGCATCTCAGGAAGTGTTCGAAATTGCGCTTATTGGCCTGGATGCACGCATGACACCTACGCGACATGGATTGGCGAACATTGTCATAGATACCTGGCGTTTCGCGGATCGTAGCAGCAGCGATGGAGATTTGTGCCACCAGGTCCATTTCAGAATTTACTGGCGTGTCGTACACAATGCTCTTCATGGCACCCCAGAGATAATAATCAAGAGGAGATAAATCAGGTGATCTGGGGGGGGGGGGCATTCGACGGGACCGCCAGGACCAATCCACTTGGTTCCAAATGTCCGGTCCAAATGGTCACGTACGCACCTTGCGTAATGA